>CP142455.1:74860000-79660000 GCA_038049695.1 Cinnamomum chago
CCACAAATGTAAATGTGTGAGCCAGCTGGCAATTAATGCAAACCCACCAATCAAGCCAACCCTATCCCCGCACCTGGTCATTGGTGATTGGTTCACCAGACTGCCACCAACTGCAAGGGGATGGGGGTGGGAAGATCTCATCACGGATTAAGGATGCCTAGCCCTGTTGAATATCGAGAAGATAGGCCTACAAGCTCAACCATTTAAATTAAAGGTAAATCTCCAATATTAATCTCACAATGACTTTGAGTGAAATTTGGGAGCATGCTGAATTACATGGTCTGTATTCACCAAAGAGGGGCTCACAAAAAGATAGTGCTTTCAAGGAAACCACAAAAAGAACTCTTGCCACGTCAACTAAGTTACATCAATAACTAGGTTACTACGTTGGGCATAAACAGGCTGGGGCAAATTTTGCCCCGAGCTAGGTCGACCCACTGGGTTGAAGGAACTTGTTCGACTTGGGTCAAATTAAAGTTAAAAGTTCGAAAAAATTACGGGCACACGTGCGTGTGTGTCTCTATGTGTGCGTGTCTCTATATATATATATATGTGTGTGTGTGTGTGTGTGTGTGTGTGTATGTGTGTGTATAGATAGATAGATAGATAGATAGATAGATAGAGAGAGAGGCACTCGGTGTCTATTAGGAAAATTCCAGTGGTTTGATCACTAAAATATTAGGAGAATTCTAGCTGAATATGATAGTCAATCTGAAATTGGACATAGCATTGGATCTTGCCAATTGTCAATCTAAAGTCATTAAATGGATAGAAAGCAGAGTGTATTTGATACAGCAATGATTATAATCATGCGGTGTGGTTAATTTGGGAAACATGTTATCCGACGTGTAGACTGCATATGCAAAGCTTGTGGGGCCCACTTAGATGAATGTCTATCAATGGGAGGAGGGTAGATGGAAAGGTATTCTAATGGCCGAGAAGGAGCCAATGTATCAGCCCTGCCAAATTAATGGCACCTTAACCATAGATTTTTTTTTTTTTAAAGATCCAATCCAACAGTGAGTGGAGGTTCAATACGTGTAAATTTAAGGCTTGATGCTGAATTGTGAGATGACAAGGTTATCAAAGGGGTTGCACTGAAATGCAGTCTGATTGATTGAAAATTCTCACAAAGCTAATATGTTTTTTTTGACAGGTGTGAACCGCAACACACACCGCATCGTATCGTTTTTTGGGGTCGACCACAACCACAATTTTGAACCATGCGTGGAGTGCACATATTATTATATTTCAACATTCAAAACAAAAGGATATTCTATATTTCATGGCAAAGTTACCAGCAGCAAAAATTAAGTAGCTCAGGATATATTCTGATAAAATAATGCACTTATAAGTCGCAGTGATTCTTAGTGGGTGACTAAAGTGAGACCGCAAGTTATCCGGAAGAACATAGACAGCTGCAAGAGTACTTATGCTGGCTATAATTGAATGCAGTGCAAGTTTCAGCAGTACTCACAAACAAGTGCATGTTAAGTTAAATGCATGTCTGTGCTAAGAAAAACTTTCACCTATCTCTACTGCTTTGGTAGGCGCATGAAAAGGCATATAATAAGACAATGAATGCATTTGCCTCATATATGCTGTATATCAATACATGAATATATCGGTGTTACCTTTTGGGACGGCTCCGATCTTCTTCGTAGTCCATCACTCCGCCAGGTTCAGAGTAGACCTCTTCATGCCCTCGTAACTCCGCATCTGCCTGCTTACAGTGTACTTCTGCCACCAAGTAAGTAAGACACATCGACCGACATATCCCATATCCAATAAGCAGGTTTGCCTATTTCTACATATATGCTTTCAGTGTTTTTCTATACACACATGTGAGACCAGTCAAAATGAAAGAAAAAGCAACAATCAGAAGATGCAGATGAATCCAGCACTCAGGATGTATAGATTGTGCCAGTTGGGTTCAAATGACAGTTTCTATGGCCAAAAAGATGACTGTAATGTTATTACCAACATTATGGGGGTTACTGGTCATAACACTTCAACTTTTACATGGCAAAACAGAGTACAAATATCTATCAGCTTCAAATCTTGTGGTAAACTTCAATTTTAAGGACATGTTTTAAAAGTTCATTTGATCCAGAATTAGCCCCAACCATAGGAAACTTTTTTTTTCCGTAGAAGAATCAGTTTCATTGGATGCACAATGAGAGAGGTTAGCCGAGATTTTTGAGTTCCTTCTTGGAGAGAGACTGTATGACTACTAAAAGTTGCACAAGAAGGTAATAGAGATGCAATTCTTAACTAGTAGCAGTTTCTGAAAAATCATAATCGACGGTTAAATCTATACCTGTGTAAAGTTCAGAGTTTTGGACTGTTTCAGGGTTCTGTGGATGCAGGAATGACTAGAGGGAAAAGTGGGGAACAAGTGAATTGGCGTCAAAATACTATGGGAGACGATCAATAAACAAGAAATTTTTCTTTGCTCTTTTTTGGCTTATTTTCTTGATTAGAATCCATGATAAGGTTTCTTTGAAGCCATATTAAGCAATTAAAGAACTGTATTTTGAGGGCTGGGTGATGTTTTGCAGACCTAAAGGTTCAACTGGTTGGACAATACGACCAGTAATATTCTGGTTAATCTAAGTTACCTGTTGTTTTGACCAGTAATATTCTGGTTAATCTAAGTTACCTGTTGCCCAAAAGAAAACAAGACCTTTGAAATTTAGTTGTATAGTTTATTACAATTTTAGCAGTTTATAATAAATCAAATCTTTTTTTTTTCTTTAGCTTATTAGCAATTTATAGTAAATCCAAACTTGTTTTCTCTTATAGCTTATTACAAATTATGAAAAACTATGAATTTTTCAATTGTTTATTCATCTTAAAATTTGAGAGATTTTTCTCTTAAAAAAGGGAGTTTTTGGAAACCCTTATCCATGATGTGGCCTACTGGATCAATGATATAGAATCTGAATCCTGACCTATGGGCTGCACTTGTACTGAATGCCAAATGGGGACATCTGGATGGCTGGACAATTGCTATGACATGCACGTTATTACTTGGCCTTTGAGCTTTTCTAACCTTGATCAACAAATCTATATCACATTCTTTACTTGTTTGACATCAAAAATCAAAAGAATATACTGTATACTGATAGGAGCGACCAGTGTGACTGAAAGGAAAAAAAGGTGTTTATTTGTCATATCTTGCAAAATGCATCATTGTGACTTAAAATTAAGAAAAGGAAGATGATTTGCTAATATTTTGAACTTATAACTTCTGTATATTATATAGAATTTTTCTGTCCTTTTGAAATATATATATATAATACAATTACGATTCACAATTTGGGACCCCTTGAGATTTGATGATAAGCATTCGATTTTCAGAAAAATGGCAAACATACTGGTAGCAACTTTCTATAAATAAATATTAAAAGGCACATCAAAGACTAATGATGTACTATAAACTATGAATGGTCAGCAATTGGACTTCGGGACCCCACATCTGATGCAACAGAATTTGGGATGACATTTGCAGATATCTCCCTGCAAAACACAATTCTTGGAAATTGGCTCTTCACAGTTTTCCCATAAGTGTTTATTTGTGGGTAGAAACTCAGAAGTAACAGACTAACAGCTTCAAATCTGACATTGGATGTGAGGCCCACTAACTCAGGTGGCAGAAAATCTTAACTTCTTAATACTTTCCTATCCAACCCAAAGTGACTTTACAAAGTTAAAAACAATATGAGTGCAATCTGAATTTGATAAAAAAAAGTTGTATATATAGAATATTCATTCAACTGACCTTGAGGGTCTTCTTCACATCTTCCACCCTTTCTTCAATTTCCTTTCGGTGCTTCTTATCTAATTCACCCATTGTATCAGCCCACTTGATCTTCTCTTGTATTGATAGAAGAAGATTCTCTGACGTATTCAACCTGCACCATTTCATCCGTAAGAGGAAACAAAGATTCCCAAAGGAATATCTAAGCAAGCAAACAATTTGAAGATACACAAAGAAAATAGTAGCAAACATGGAGCAAAAATCCTTTTTTACACAGTGACACACAACAAAAATAACATTGCCAGCCATGAGGCCCGGATACGGATACAGATAAGGACACTAATATGGGAATTGAGGATACGACTCCTTGCTTTTGAAAATCTAGGATGCATATATAGATATGGGTGCCCTAATTTATTCTTTAGATCACTTTTATCAATGAAATTATCATGATTTTCATCCTTTTCTAGCATTTTTTATGGTGAGAAGTAAAAATATTAAAAGAACTATATAAAATAAAGGACTTTATAAGTAGGATATGTTAAACTTGTTCCCTAGAAGTATCGGTGCAGTATCAAGTACCAATACAAGTGTCGTATCGGTCTGATACGGATATGCTGGGCTTGTACAAGTATCCGGGTATCATAGATTGTCGGCATCATAGCAAGGATGAGAAGGGCTGACAGCTGTTCTTGAATTAGTGATGCATCCATTTCAAGGTACCACACCAAAATGGTAGCAGATGGTAACCTGTTATAGATACTGGAAACTTAGGTGCATCTGCAAAACCAATGGTTTCTAGAAACGACTTATTATCATCATCTCGATCAAATTGATAGGAAACACGGCTGCAACAATATTTACCTCCAGACCGTTTGGACAAACAGAAAGGCATAGGCATATGTACAACAAAAATTGGGAATAAGTTCTTTTTAATAAAAAAATTACTTTATAGTGACTTAAACTCAAGACCATAGACACTCCACTGATGGTTCACTTGGTAAGGCATCTCCTTTTCCATAGGGACAATCAGGGGTCCACACACACACACGGTAAGGCATCTCCTTTTCCATAGGGACAACCAGGGGCGCACGCACACACAAACACGCACGCACGCACACGCGCCCTCGCAGAAGCTGATCAAAACAGCCTTTTCAAAAATCTCTTTTAAGGATGAAAGAGATAATGAGATCCCTATCCAATGGGGATGCTCTGAACAAAAGATTAAACATAAGCACAGAAAAGATAAACAAAAGTTTAGACACCGCAGAGATGCAGATTTCTACCCCAAAAGGAAGAAGTATAAATTCTGAAAGTCCAAGACTTTCAAAAACCCAGAAAAAAGAAATAAAAAATTCAAAGAAAGAAGATATTGGAAGAAAAACACTTCCTGTTAGCTTCACTAAGAAACCATCTTAGTGATAGGATAAACTGGCTATTTGAAGCCATCGGTAAGATCAGCCTAACACAAGCTGAAATATATCCAATGAACTAAGTCTAAAATTAGACTTAATGGAAAATACCTTAACTAAGGTAGATGAACAAATCCCAGTTAACTTTGGAGATGCCTTTGTACAAATGTATGAAGAATCGCATACATCCATAGATACTCAGGACAAACTAATCCAACAAATGGAAAACCTATCTAGAGAAATCCAACACACACGCACGCACACACATGCGCACGTCACGCACACAACAACAATTGGTTAATAGAAGAGTAACTGATTAAGAATAAAGAATAGAGTTTCAACCACTCACAATTGGTTAATAGAAGAGTAACTGATTAAGGTCGGCAGTTCTTACAAAACTGTAGTGCTCAGGAATGTAGTGTTCATTTGAATCTAGAGATGCCAAGGCCAATGAAATTGACTGACCTCAGAGACCAATGAATTCAGAGGGGCTAGCTTGGAAACACCCAATGATTCTATGGCTTGTCGAATGCACAACATACTTTTTCCTTGGACATTTTGGGTGTGGGTTCTACAATTCATGAAATCCACAATTTTTTGTTTGATAAGAGTGATGGAGAGATGTAGAGAGTGCATCCGCAGAAACAAAAAATACAGTGACTATAAAAAATGTGGGGATGTACAAAGAGATGAAACTCCTGTGAGAATTGAAGTTCAAGAAATAACATGATATTCCTTATGATACCTTAGCTCTATAATCAATAAGGAAAGATTAAGGAGGATGTCAAACATAGATAAGATCTGAATTATTAAAGTGGAGACCTGCTTCTAGAGTGCTTTGTGATCCACACATACAAACAAGGTTAATGGAAAAAATTTACAGGATAACAACTAGAGAAGCTAAGACCTATAAAGAAGAATGTTGGACAGTTACGAAAACAACACATGCAAAAAATGAGTATAGCAAAGATGAGAATGTTGAGATAGATGTGTATTAAACTAGGAAGAAAGAAGAAACAGAAATGAGCGCATTTGGGAGCATTTAGCGATCAGCATTTTTTTTTTTTATTACCATTTAGCGATAAGCATTAACAAATAATAAATTATGAAAGACTCGTTTGAGACAATTTGGACATGTCCAATGTAGGACAACGACGGTCGGTGATGAAAAGTTTTACTAATGGCCCATCAAAAGATAGGCTGAAGAGAATGAATGGAAGTAGCAAAGACAGATCTAAGAGAATGAATGGAAGTAGCAAAGACAGATCTAATGAGTTGTAATCTATCCGAGGATTTGGCCCAAGATAGACTAGAGTGGAGAAATAGAATTCATGTAGCTGACTCTAACATAGTTGGGACAAGGCTTTAATGATAAAGATGATGATAATGAAAACAAAATAAAAATCACTAGTGTGACCCCACCCCCTCAAAACCTTAAAATCCCCTTTGGCCAGTGCTTTTCTACGACATATATGCGGGAGATTCCACACCAAACATAGGATTTGTATGTATCCACAAAAAACTTCTCTTTTTCTTTGGAAATGTCACTGCACAAACGTGCCCCAAAAGGTGCCAGCTGGGACTTTTTGATTCCCAGTCACCAATGCAAAAGGCAATAAAACAAAGTTCCGTGGCTGTTCCATGCTGATGGTTGAACTTACCAATTCTAATCTACAAGCGAGAGAGAAACAAAATAGCTAGAGTACCTATGAAAAGTTGAAGCTCATTTTTTCCACTTTTAAATTTCATTAGTGTTTTTTTGTTTTCTTTTTTTATCTGTTTTTCAACTTTTGATCATTTTCAAAAGCAAAGGTGTCCTGATGGCTCACCATGTCCGCTGAAGCACCGCCGAGTGCCAACACAATGGCAAGGCATATCCTCTATCACAGAGGAACCAGGGTTCAGACCCTGCCGTCCTCCAAAGACAAAAATGCTGGTCAGTGAAGCAGCATTTGTTACAATGAAAAATGAAAAGGTTCAACATGCTTGGTAGAGTCATAGAGACACTTCCTACTGAATGCTAAGGCATTTTTAAACATGGCACACCATGCTACAGGAACCCATAAACAATCTGCTATGGCCACAATAAGTGTAACTGTAGTGTGGCACCACCAAAAAGTTGAATCTGGCCAACAGCAACAGAAGCGGAAAACAAATATGTAAGCATTAGATCATGTTTTCATTAGTGTAAAAATTGAGTCAAGAAATTACCAGGTTGTAAGTGTCTGTAACATACTGCCAATCTGTTCAGGCCTCAAATCCCTCCCGGCAGCAAACTGCACCTGAATTTCACACAAAAGTAGAAAGCAGATTGATTAATGGAGTCATCAAGTCCCACAAAATAATTTTTATAAGAGCAAATATATGAGGACCACGATTAAATTCTTACCTCAAAGCATCTGCGCAACTGATCCAGCTTCCCTCGTACTATACCCTGCATGAAGCCACAGTAAGCATTTTTTCCAAACGGTAGGAACCTATTAAAATATTATTTTTGATGTGTCTGTTTGTCAACATATTTGCAGAAAAAAAATTGTGACAGTAAACTTTTAGATGAGCCATGCATCTGAAGACTTCAAAAATCCAAGCTCTTTTATTCACTAGGAACTGTATATTAGATCCCTCTTAAGACAAGACTGGTCCATTTCTCCCCCATACTAACAAATACATCACAGATATGGCCTTCATAATATTGAATGGGCCAGGTGAAGGCAGATCTAGGACCAACCTCATGACATCCACAAAAACAACATGCCATATGGTTTCAGCACGAGCAGATCATTCCACAAAGAGGATGAAAATAAGCTAATGATGCAAAGTTGCTGAGTGGAACCATGCAGTACCAAACAATAGATAGATGTTCCAGAGAAGAAGGCTTTTTTAATTAATAAAAAAAAGTCAAAATAATGGAGGAAGCATAGGAAGAATTAAGCTGTACATGGCACAGTTGCCACAACAAGAAACCAATGAGCAGATGGTGCAAGAAATGTCTCTTTCTGGAACTTATTTTGATATTAGTGCAGAAGACCTAACTGAAAACAGCAAAAATTAAAGGAGGATAGTAGCTATTTCTGAGAGGAACGAGTTTTCCAGTGACAAATGCAAATGTTATTTCATACATGGAAACCTCTTCAACCCCCAAATTCCCAACAGTGGACCAATGCAGAGTAGCTGATGCAGCCCGACAGAAGACTAGGGCCCACAGGCCCCCCTATGGACCATCTGATGGGTCCACATGATTTTCTAATTGTCTAGATATTAGTAGTATTACTTAATAATGGTTGCTTCCTAAATTATAAGTTGTTTAGGATTAGATGTTCCTTTATTTAGGACTCTACTACTCTATATAAACAGAAGAGATCTATTGTTTTTATCATGCTTATTCAATTAATAAAATCATCGTGAGTTGTTTCTCTTTGAGTGTTATGGCTTGTCTTGTGCCCTAGGGCTGGAATCCTTTGGATTCGGTCAATCTCACCCTTGAGATTGGTCTACATTACGATCGAAGGTTCCGGGGCTGCGCCAGTAGCAAGCTTAAGCCATTCCATTTCCCTCTTACTTTCATTGGGCACTTGGCTCAAGTAAGATGGAAGAATACTTACAGCATACATGCACTCATTGATAAGGAAATCTTCAAGTTCACGCACGTTTGAAACATCAAGTTGTAGCATCAGTTGATCATAAGGAAGCACCTGATAAGAAAGAAGAAAGCAGAGGTTTATAAGGCACCAGTACATACTAAAACAGCCTCATCACTAAAAGAGAAAATTCACCTCAATAAAGGACTCAAAGTATGTAATTGCATGTGTCCATCTGGATAGTTTCCATAAAAAGAAAATTTCCATATGGTAGCCATGAATGTGGGAATCATGCAAAGCTACTTTTGGAATATTTTCCTATGGTATTTTTGTTTATCTTGGTCTTGTTTTGAAATCCAAACCACTGCTGAGCTAAGTGGACAAGGTACGTTTGAATTGAGTTTCAGGTTAGGGGGGAAAAAGTTTACAAGTGTTTTTCTTATAAAAGAGGGTGTCCCAGCCCAAACTAAACCCTATGGGCCTAGGGGGAGCCGGATAAATCCCCTATGGCCCCAGTGTGGCAGCGCAGTTTTGAACCCTCAACCTACGGGAGCAAACCATGGTCCTAAGCCAACTGAGCTACCCCTCGGAGTTGGGTATTTTAAATTTTTAACATTAATAAAAACATGGAACAACTTGCACCCTATAGTGAGAATTGGTCAAAACTGCATTTGATGATTTTTTTTTTTAATGCAGTTATCATTCCAAAACGATAACAGAAATGCAGTTACCATTTTTTTTTTCTGAATGATAACTGCATTAATGAAATAGAATTAATTCCAGTTTTCACGACAGTGTATTCATATAGTACATATTACTAGCCAGATGCCAAACAAAATTGTGCTGCCTATAATCAATATTTCTAGTCTCTCTAAATAAAAAGTAGCACAACATGAATTCAGCATTTTAGTGCCTATAGATATTGTCACAACGACCATTCTTGGGATATTAATGTCTTAGGAAAATGCAGTACCTTTTTAAATTTGGGATTTTCTTGGGATATTACAGGAAAATGCAACAGAAAATCATTTAATTTTTAAATGATTATAAATAAAAAATAAACAGTATTCAAAATAATAAATAAATAAATACAAGACAAATTGCAATGCTGTTCAAAATATTTTTTGTACACTTTTCCTATTTATTCCATTTTATTCTGATTTCTGAGATACTTTCAATTTCTTGTGATATTTTGAAAATATCTGAAAATATCATGATATTACCAGGAAAAACCATTCCATTTTTTTTATCCTACCTACCTAAACTACACTTTTTCCTATTCTTGACTATTGTATAAAGTTTGCTGGAAATAACAGTATTTTAGAACGTGGATTAACTAGCAAATACAATACCTTGTCAGTCTCAGCTAGTGTAAGAACACTTAGTTGTTTTAGCTTGAGCACTTGATCAGGTTGCAGTGGTGGAAGAGACCCGGCATTACCTACAAAGGACAGATGTTTTCAGGTTATAAATATTTATACTTTGAAAGGGAGCCACGAAATAGCAAGAAGGGGGAAACTGAAACATATATAAATCACACAGTAGCTTCTTAAATTTAAACTACTAGTTAGGGGTGAGAATTAAATATAACACATCATTGTAGAGGCAAATTCAATTGACCAAACAATTTACAGTAATTATAGGCCTTCTTGTAGAGTGTGAATGCACAGAACTGAACTACCAATCACCGGAATTTACTTTAGCTAAATGAATTTCCAACCATTCAAACAGAAACTGTTCCATAACTTCACTTCTTTATTTATTTTGTAGATAATTTAAGCTACATTATCTCTTTACAAAATGTTCTGGCTCTGCTAATCAGAATGACTTGTGTTAAGTCATTAGTTGTCAAAAGAGGAGACCAGCTGTTAGATTTGAAATGCGATAGAGAGCCTTATTATTACTCTAGGGGAGTTACAGCATGGACATTTTAATTCCAATTTCTCCTTCATGCTTTATGGATTTGATGTTATCGACGATAATAGATTGCCTGCGATAGTGCTTTGATGATCATCATCATGTTGAAACTTTTGGATTATCAGAAATAGTGTTCTCAACCAGAGTATGAGGCCGATAATGCATTGAGAAACTTAAACTTCATACAAAATTGTACATCAACAATGCATTTTTTACTGCTGACAAACCTCAACTGAAGCATGTACATTAACAAGGGCACCTTTGTAGGCAAGCAATATACTTGTGTAAGGAGTTAATTCCATTTTAATTTATTTTTGAATGGTGAGTTAATTCCATATTACCAATTGTTAATGCAAAAGGATTTTCATCAGATCGTTGACAAATGTCTCTCCAACAGAAAATAATTAATTTTGCTTGTGAAAGTCTAGATTCAAGGCCCCATACTTCTAGGCTATATAACAAGGACACTTATCTAAAAAATTTCCCTACACATGACATGCATATTAAACATATGCTACCATGGCTATTAGGAGAAAAAAAAAAACCATTTACCCTATCCACAAATACTAAACATATGCCACCGCAGCTATCAGAACAAAAATCATTTAAGGGAAAGATGGGAGAAGTGGGGAGTATGTGTGGGGTTAAGGAGGCACTTTTTTTCCATTTTGTTTGGGTTGATTTTTTTATCAGTATTTGTTTTGATTGATTTATGACTATTTAATATTTATTGCTTTGGAGCATTCTGAATGATTCTGTATTGCATGTGTTTGTTAGATATTCCAAGTTAAAAAATAAATAGGTAAAGAAGAATAAAAAAGAGGAGGAGGAGATGGTGATAATGATCAAATCGGAACAAAGAATAAGAAGGAAGAAGCAAGTAAGCAACTGAATAAGAAGAAAAAATGTAACAATGCCTTCATAATAGACTCGACAGGAAAAAGAAGAGAAGAATTGGTTTGGTTGACAGTAACAGTCCGCTAGCTGCTGCTAACGATAAGCTATTACAGTGAAGTGCAACAAATGGTCAATTGCACAGGGAAAGAAAAAGAAGAGGAAGTAGAAGCAGAATGAAGAAGAAATATAATAGATAAATCAATCACCCATCACAGTCAACTGCAAAGGCGAGGATGGGGGGAGGAGGAGGAGGAGGGAGAGGCTCTCTCCTTTCCTTCTTTTTTTCCCTTGACAAGGACGTCTCTTCTCTTTTCTTTCATATAAACCGTTAAGGAGAAACATAAAATACACATTTAAAATAAAAATAATAATAATATTGGCAGTCCCTAAGGCATGTTTGGGAGCACCTTGATCACACCTGGCATGCTTCCGATTATGGGGCCTCACCTGAACCCCTAGAGGAGGTGCTACACGTTGGACTTCAATGGTTCAATGCTTTAAGTGTTCTTTGACTGATTGGTAGAATGAGACATCTTGTGTACATCTAGGTTCGTCCTACCGAATTGGATGGCTCAAACACTTTCTTTCCACAAACTAATGCCATGTAATGATCAATGATCTAAAAATTAAATTGATATCAGTTCAGGGTTGTCAAGAATGGAAAAAGGAAAAAACAATGATATGGGATGTGGTTCTGGTCTTCTGCACTATATTGAACACCAAGAGACACATAATGTACATTGTTTATTCCACCAAAATATTTGTTGTTCTTGTATTTCAGTTTTAAACAGTTGCAACATTCAGTCAGCCATGCTATGATCCTTTCTCTTTCGTGTTTCCATTCAATGATACTTTAGGATATCATAGCTGAAATGACATTTCTTTTTCTTTTTTTTTTGGTATAATAGCTGAAATGGCATTGGACACTAAATTTGGAAGCGCAAAAAAAAGGAAACAGTTCCAGTTTCTGTTCTGCGTCAAACACTTGTATGATGGTGGAATGTTTAACCATACTAGGATAGAGACCATCTTTAAAGAATGGGCATTGCAATTTTCAATTATCATTTCCTTGTCCTGTTTCTTGGTCTGACACCAATTGGTCAAACTTTGGTTTAATAACGTATGATATAATCATCTTGTGGAAGAAAAACCAATCATTTTCCTTGTCCTGTTTCTTTGTCCGTCATTGTTCTAACAGACTTTGGTTTCATAAACTATGATATAATCAGCATGTTGTGGTAAATAAACCAATCATTTAAAAAATGCTGCAGCTTAAAAAACTGTGACATCAACAGCATCACATAAGAGATAAGGCAATCAGCCGTAACATATGGTTTCATGCACTCCCAAACTTCCTTCTCAACTTTGATACTGTGCGTTTCGAACAGTGTAACAAGACCTGGTGCATGGGATCATGATATCCAGAATCTGATACCTTCTTTACGTAAAAAAAAAATGCTCCTACTTGATCAGGAACACAATTATAGCCTCTTGCTCATCTAGAATTGGCTTAGCTAAGTAAACTTCTCAAGTAACAGCTAAATGGATGATGACTAAAGAAGCTCATTACACTCAAATAAATAACAGTGAACCATTAAACACTTTGCCAAAAAAGATGAAGCAGCAATAAGACATAAATCCATGGAAAAACTACAAAGCACTCTATGCTTACTCTTGTAATCACTCCAGGTGCCATGAGCAAACAAGCGAAGCACATCAAGATAAACAGAATACTCTGTCCCTTGAAGCTGCATTTGGGTGACAAAACACAAACATGTCAACAATAACATGGTCAGCTAATGGTAACAATAACAGTCTCCAAGGAAATTAACTGAGATTATTAAAGTAAAGAAATAAGTTTTAAATGATCCAGATTAGTATGTCACAGTGATGATGACAATGATAATGAAAATGATCCAGATCAGTAGCATCTAACTACAAGGTAAGGATCCAAATCGCTCTAATATCAACTGATTCAAAAAGAGGTGCGCAAGTCATCAAATTGTACCATGAATTTCAAATTACAGGACTCTTATTTAACATTTTGTGTGTGGGTGTGAGTGGGTGGGCAGGTGTGTGGCCTGAGAGTGCTTGCAAGTAGCAAGATATGAAGCAAAGAAAATCCTATAAAACAGGGTGATTCATGTGGAGTAGGCACAGTGGCGGAGCCAGGATTTTCTCTTAGGAGGGACAAGAAATTTCTCTCGGAGAGGAATTTGAGAAATAATTAGAAGATAATTTGTTGCTGAAAAAATGATAAAGCATTTTAATATAAATTAATTAGTTAACATAATATAAAATTTTAAAATCATGTATTTAGTCCTATGTAACTCATAAACTAGTTATTAAATTGACCCCAATGCTAATAAAAATGATGAGCTTGTATTGCCCTCCACAACCAACAACATTCAATAATGGGCCCAGAAGACTAGAGAAAAATTGAAAATTGCAAAAAATTATCAAATATACTTGTGAGCACAATATCATAACTATAAAAAAGAATCAAATTAAGTAATTTTCTTAAATGTCATAATATGGTTTGAAATTCACATCATTCAGATGTAATTTACTTTTTAATTATCAACTCTTTATAAATGCATGTACTGATACTGATGTCAATATAATTAAATATAGCATTTTATAATGCATGAGATTGTGTTAATTAAAATTTGAGAAAATCCTTTAATAGGGCGGAAAATCCATTTGAGCACTTCAGATTTTTATTAAGTGGGTCGCATTGTAATTTGTAAGCTTCACTCCTGAGAAGTAAATTAGTGGAGAAAGAAGAAAGATAAACGATTAAAACCAACCATATAATTCAAACGGAAATGGCAGTTGGATGGCTTTAATGAGTTGTCTTTTGGATAAAAGCAAATGACTCAATTGCCCTCATGTATTTTGAAACTTCTTTTTTTTAAATGGTAACTTTCATTAAAACAGAAAAGAAATCAGTACAAAAGGATTATACTGATCTGGATAAAGGAAAAAAAAAAAAAAAAAAGCAAAAGTACAACCTTTGAAACCCCAAACATAACAAACTACTCAGCTACAGGGGCATGTATTATGAAACTTCTATTCTTTAGAGAGGGAAAAAAGTTGTTGAGGGGCAAATAAGAAGAAAAAAACGAAGTTGAAGAGGGGCAAAGAGGATAAGATCAAGAAAGGCATGAGAATTTTCAAGATTTGTTTTCCCATATTAAAGGAAACCAAGAAATTGAGGATCGTGACGGAGCCACAGAGAGTAGCTGGAGTTATAAACTCCGAATATCATCACGAGGTAAGTTGATGCTTAGACAAACAGAAATTGAATAGATGCTATCATTTGCCTTCAGGTGAAAGCTGTGTACCAATCCAAAGAGAAAAAAGGGGAAGGGCGGGGCGGAATCAGTTGGTCATAATATAGAACATGAAGCATAAACATTCCTAGGGACTCCTTGTTTTCATGCTTTTGCTTGTCAGTATATTTCTCTTGTACTGATTGTGTGCTTTTTAATGAAAGTAGCCATTCAAAAAAAAAAAATTTGTATATATATATTCCTAGGGACTTCAATTATAAAATGCATTATGCCCAGGACCACTTTGGATTATAGTTTCAAATTTAACTAATTTCTAGAGATTTCTCTATTCATTTTGTGTAGGATTCCTAATAAAAAAAAATTTTGATTTACACCTAAGGCAAGCTTGCTTTTAAGAAACAACTAAGCATGCACGTAAAGCTTTAGCCACGCTAGGTTTTTTAGAATAATAATGAAGCAATTGATTGCTGCTGAAGTCATCCTCCTTTTTCCCTTCCAATTTTATGTTAAAGCCCCTTCTATGACACCCTTCACTTATCCTTTCTTCTTGCTGCTTTGTACACATGACACCCTTCACTTATCCTTTCTTCTTGCTGCTTTGTACACATCAATATAAAAGTTAGTTGCAGTGTAGAAAAAGGAAAAATCAGGGATCATGGATTCCCATTTCTTTTCTTTCTTTTTTTTCCCTCAGAATGAGCGGAAAAGGTGTAGAAAATGGAGGTGTACAAAACAGTCCAGGGTTCAAATCTGTACCATACACAGTTTTCTCTCGCTTTATCCACCAGTTTTCTCCATATCCAAACAGCCCTATATTGCTTAGGTTAAGATATCATGCACATGGGAATAAAAAAACAAGGGTTTACCTAAAACTCACCACATAATCAATCATTCACCACCACCAAAGAATCCCAAACACTTGAACAACAATAAACTCAATAGAAAACGATTAGAATCAATCCACAATCTAACACACAAACAAGTACAAATACGAGATGGGTTTCTTAAAAAAGAAGCAAAACCCAACAAAAGCATTGATGAGAATCTGACCTCAGCTACGCTTGGAACGGAGAGAATCTCGGAGAAGGCGAAGAGAGAAGGATGAGATGTAGCTTCAACTATTACATTGGCGAGAGATCCGCCGCTGAGATTCTCTGCTCGACTGACGAACTGCTCAATCAGCTCTGCCTGTTTCTGCTCGATATCCATCGATCGATCGATGTAGAAAGAGAAAGAGAAAGAGCGGGTTTTGCGTTGCCTTCAACAAGACGAATTAGAATCCATCAACCAGAGAGGGAAGAAGGAATTGGGAGAAGGAGAAGGTGGGAAGAATTGGGGAGCAGGGTTTTTGCCTGCCTGGAGAGAGCGCGGAAGAAACACTTGGCTCGGAGTTACTGGTCGCTCTGCACAGCTTCCAAGCGTCTTATAGCCTTGCGGGTGCTCATGGGTCGACCCTAAATATATAATTTGACTCATGGAAGCCTATTTTATTCATTATTATTAAATTTTCGCGGATAACCATTCCTACGATAAAAGGTTATAATAAAGATGGCATAAATAATTTTCGATACTTTCCTTCGAGTTAAGCTTGATCCTTATTTTAGGGATTCAAGACCCGATGTCCCTAACCAACTCAACTACAATATATAATGTCCATAGAAATTTCTATTTTCGAGTAAAAATATTGTTACAGGTGTGCCTTAATATGATATTAAATGATAAATGCTCCATTCGTTTGTGTTTATCATTTTTCTTTTTCTTTTTTTGTTTCTGCGACCTTCATGTAATGATGCAAGAGAACAGAGGTCAAGAATAGGTTTTTATTTCTCTCCTCTTATTCTTCCATTTTTTGTTTTTTTTTTTAATATTAGTCAATACGAGATATTTTGAAAATGTTGCGTGTATCAGCCTATATTTTGGCCATTTTTTGTAATACCGAGTACGAGACCGATACACATATCGTTATGTTTTCATTGTCGGCCCATATCGTTACGTATCGGCCAAAATGACAAAATGTATTGGTACTAGCCAATATTTTAAACTATAATTTGCAGTATTGATGGGCAAAAAATACCCAGCCTAGCTTCAATACCTAACAAAATGCATATGGTCATTGGACTCGGAATGGAAGTATAAGAGCTCATTTGAGAGGCCATAGAATATAACATCATGAGATGTTGTGGAAGGCCAACATAGTATACGGAAGATATCTACACTCTGAATGACTTGTGTTATTATTATTATTATTATAGATGGTGTTATTAGTGTGATTTATTACTAATTCACGGCATCAATTGAGAACACGAATATATGGTATGGACCCAAATGAACCCTAGGCCTAGATTTGATCATCAACTGGATACAAAAAGTAGTTCATGCTCGACTCTTCGGGCAACAAGGTAATCGGAGGTATATTAATACATCCAATTTTAACTTCTAATACAAGAGATTTAGGTGATTTGGATTTAATAAGTCAGGCCTTGTCCATTTACTTCTTGAATGCTAGCTTATAAATACATTGGTGAGGCACCTCTCTTCCACAAATGAAAAGAAAAAAAAACAATCAAGATCCATCCCTAGATGTAGCTAAGAGCATGAGAGTGGACTTGGGTGAGTGTATATGGGTGACTGGTAGTACTTAAAAAACCATACATACATGCATACATACATACAGTGGAGGCTCTAAATTAAAATAAAAGGATGTTGCACTAGGACCAAATTATTATATATTTAATATGACAGTTCAACTTTCACGTGGGGTTGCCACGTGGCGATTTCGAAGCACCCTAGCAATCCACATGCCCTAAAACTTCTCTCTCCAAAACCAAAAGAACTAAAAAATTTAAACATCCGTCAAAGATCCAGACTCTATTTGTTTTATATAATGCGATCCTTAATATTAGGAAATTTCTCAAACAACTTTCTTATTTTTGTGTGATAAATACCTCTCTCTCTCTCTCTCTCTCTCTCTCTCTCTCTCTTCCCACAGTTCTCTATCTATCTTTCTCTAATTTATTCTCCTAATTTTTCCCCTTTCTCTAACTAACACATTTTTACCTCTTTTTTTCTCTCTATTTTGATTTCGATAATAATTTGATCATAGTTTCATTCACTATAGTGCATGCCTCCTTAAGTTCACTTGATAAGGTTTTCCCATCAATAATATTTCAATCAAACCTTTTGGCAACAATGTGGGCATGAACCTTTGGGCCCCCGCATACCTTCTTTTTGGAACATCTCCAAGAGTAATACACTGTATATGAACCAGGTAAGCTTTTTTGCTCTTCTAAATCAAGTCATTCTCAATCTTTGTGTTAACTTTAGTAGGAGATATTAGGGCCTAGTGTCATTGTTAAGCGTTGTATCTTCTCTTTTGTTTTTATTTAATTGCCTTTGTTTTTTTACTACTTTTTAACCATTCATTTCTTTTTTTATAACCCATATCTATGAGATCCTTATCTACGAAACATTTACATTAATTTTTGGGGGATTTAAAAAAGATTCCTTTAGAAATGGAAACCACAATTGAGGACCCAAAATTGTTATAATATTAGAGGTGGACCTCCTACTCAAATCCTCTTTTTTTTCCCCTTTTCGTCCCCTCATTCATCGATGCCAGCGAAACCCATAATCTTCAAATCAACAAAAGAGAAAGAAAAAGAAAAAGAAAAGAAGAAGAAAATCATGGAGGAGTTTGGTCTTCTTTCATCCAAAGCAGATCTCCTTCTCCCAAATCGATCTCCATAAGCCCCACTTCATTATTGACCTTAACATCAAACAGATCCTCACAGGATCCAACCCGTATCTCATCTCAAAATCGAGCCTCACCATCTCAAACATCCCAAATAGGGATGTCAAACGGGCCGGCACAGCCCGCCATGGGCTGGGCTGGAGCGGGTCGGGCCAGGCAGGCCTGCTCCTTTTTTGTTTTCCTTTTTTTTCAGTATTAAAAAAATAGAACACAAATACACAATTACGGAAAATGACAAAGATATTTAAGTGGTTTGATCAAACTCGACCTACTCCACTGAGAAAAGAGAACCATTTGGATCTTAACTTATTGGAGGTTTCTAAATAAGATTACCTTCAAAACCTTACAATCTTTTTAGAAAATAAAAATAAAAAAAGAATGAAAAACTTATAAATTTAAAAATCACAATGAAGGAAAAAGTAAAAAATCAGATGTGTAGTCCAATAATGTATTCTGCTGGATCATAATCTTCCATTGATATCAACTCTTGCTTCCTCTTATCTGCCAAATACCAGTATTATAGGCAAACACAACACTCCACCATTTCTTCAGTCGGATTGGTTCTTTTGTCATCCACCACACATCCACCTGCACTAAAAGTCTGTTCTGATGCTACAGAAGACATTGGAATAGTCAATAGATCACGAACAATGGCGGCCAACACCGGATAAACGCTTTCTTGTTGCTTCCACCAAGCTAAAAGGTCAAAACTAGATGCATCATGCACCCGTATTACACCGACGTCGAGATACGATGATAACTCCATCGCAGTGTTACTTGAACTTGAGTTGCATGTCATGCCCGTAGACAAGGAAGAATACCAGTATACAACACATCCCACTCACCAACACCTGTTTGCTGGACTTCTGAATGGCCCATACTAAACCCAGTTGTACCAATTTGCTCACAATAAATTTGAAAAAGTGCTTGTAAATTTGCCTAAATATTTGAAAAAATATTTAAATCTATATAATTCATATTTTTATTTATTCCATCAATAAAAAAAACTATACACCACTTAATTTTAACCTATGATCAAATACGGCAGCTAAAGAAAATGTCATTGGAGTCTCTTTCCAATATTTATTAAAATTTTCGTCCATGTTTTTAATAGTGCTACTTAGTGTAAAAATTATCTCTAAATCTACTGAATTGTAAAGTAATTTTAAAAATCTTCATTAGATGTGGGATAATATATCCCAGAATAAAATAATATTGAAGTATAAAAAGCTTCTAATAAATCTCTAATATGGGCACAGAACTCCCAATGGTCATCACTAATCATCAAATGTTGTGCATGAAAAGCACAAAATTCATTCAAAACAGTTCTCCGGTCAAGTGCCTTGTTTAACAAATCATATATAGAATTTCATCTATGCTATACCTCCTTGGGCATTTTAATAGCCGATACGCCTTGTCTCGCACATATTTGGGCATACAATTGTCTTCTCTGTGTGCAGAAGTGAAAATAAATCTAACAGTGTGTTTAATAGCATTTGTGTAACTTACAATATGCTTTAAACCAACACTTGCAATGAGATTTAAAATGTGACATAGACATCTATTTTAAAAGTTAGAGTTATCTATCAAAGTTACAAGTGGCATCTGCATTCTCATTAATTCAATAGTCACTGTATTATTACTGGCATTATCTAAAGTTATAGATAAAACTTTTTCTTTAATATTATATTCATCTAGTTTTTCCAAAATAAATGTACTTGTTATAGTGCTATTGTGTGGTCATTCAAGACTGTTAAAACTAATTATATGCTTATTAATAATCCATTTTGAGCCTATGTTATATACAGTAATACAAAGAAAACTGTCACCCCCTTTAGATGTCCACATATTTGTGGTTATGACTATTCTACCAGGAATTTCTAGAAGGTAATTTTTTATAATTGTTTTCTCTTCCTGCCAGAGTCAAATAGCATCATTTCTGACTGTATTTTTTGAAATACTGTGAAATCGTGGTTGACGGTATTTCTGGACCCATTATTCAAAAAACTCATTTTTAACAAAACAAAATGGTAATTCGGATAACACAATCATTTTAACAAGTTTTTATCTACAACTTTGTGCATTAAAAGAAAAAGACCCGAACTGCTACTACTACTACCACCACCAGTACTAAAAATTTGGGTCTGTGATCCGGCATCCCTGTCCCTGCATCCGCCGGCTTATGTAAGGCTACGCATTTTTGCCTTTGTCTTGTCAAATGACCGATACCCGTTTTTGACTGGGCACCATAAATCTTACTACAAAATTTGCATTTTGCCTTTTCAACTGTTTTTCCATTTTCAATAACTTCAAACCTTGTAAATATATCCCAACCTGCTGAAGTTCTATTCCTCTTGGTTGGTTTACGGAAACTCTGAGGAAAGGGGGGTGGTAAATCACCTACTTCATCTTGTAATTCAATAAAATTTTCTTCTTCCTCCCTTAAATTAACTGAAGAAGATTATGTGGGAAGTCTTCTGACCATATTTCAAAAAATAAATAACAGTAATAGGCTCTAATAGCCTTCTTTTGTGATAATTAATATAAAAAAAAGGGAGAAAATAAGAGGTAATATAATATAATATAAACTTATATATATGGAATCTCAAATTTAAATAATATAAATACCTCTAAATATTTGAAGGCCCCTTTAATCATGTCTCTTGATGACTTGATATTTGGCCCTAAAAAAACTTCATAGAGAGAGTGAAAGAGTTGAATGCTTTGAGAGAGAGCTAGAGAATGTATAAAGAGAATGAGAGAGTTGTGTAAATTGGTGAGGAATGAGAATGAGAGGGTTATGGTATTTATAGACTTTGTAAAATGGCAAATAACACAAAATACCCCTTATATGACCGTTTTATGGCTGTTGGGGGCTAAAATAGACTTTTTTTTTAAAAAGAAGGGGATATGGACGTTGGGCGAGCCTGGTGGGCCCGGGCCAACAGGCCCAGCACGGCCCATGTCGTTGACTGCGGTTCGGCCCGGCCCAACCCATTTGACATCCCTAATCCGACATCATCGTCTCTATCCTCCCATCTAAACGAAAGCCAATCATCTTCATCTCTAATTTTCTCCATCCATCTATTTCATCCCATCATTTCTCGTCCTCTTCACCATCATCCCATTTCATCATTACATATAATGATCTCATCTCCATCACATAACAAGGCGTCACTCTTTGTTTTCACCATCTTCACCACTTAGCCCATTTACCCGAGCTCTACAAAGTCACTGTGTCTTATCTGGTTTCCATAACTTACTTGCTACAAACCTTTCACCATCTCTCTCGATTCCTATCACTCCTTCTAGTTTTCATTTTCACTGCGTGTGCTAATAATATGAACAAGAGACGAAAAATGCCCATTTTATATCAAAGTGTTCATCTACATATTAGATCCTTCAAAATGAACATGTCTTTCAACATAAAATATACTTTAAAAAAATATATACATTTCTATCAATGATCACTTTCACAAAAAATGCAATCCAACATGTTTGATACTCTGCCTTTACAAAATAAACATCTCAAAATAAAAGAATTCCATCTTCATAAAATATATATTTCGGATTTCATTTTGAAAAATGATAGTATATCCACCCATGGAAAAGAAGATTCATTGTAATTGACTTCATTGCATCATTTGCGTTGATCTAGTCTTCTATCTGCTGATGCATTCCACATATTTGACCCTATTGTATCTCTAAGGCGATAAGCATATTGGTTGTCGGGCTCATTGTCAACTGCATCGTCTTCGTTGTCCTCTTGATTGATATTTATCACTTCATGACAGTGACGTTGGAACAACTCATCTTTGGTGGGATTTCGCATTATGATGAAATTAAGTATTATAGCACAAGCATTTACAATTTTTCCTTGTGTCTTTATAGAATAATTCCATAGTGTATGCGTCAAAATGGGGAATCATTCCATCCACATGTCAAATGTTCTTTGCACGACATTTCGAAGTTTTGAATGACGGAGGTTAAAGAGCTCCCTAGGCATCCTAGGAGCTAATACTTGAGGTCCGTATTCCTTCAGATGATATCGGGTTCCACAATAGAGTCCAATAAAACCTTGCTTATGAACATAACCAGTATCGACGAAAAAGTACTTTCCCATTAAGAATTAAAATGACATGTTTAGTATATATTATTTTAACATTTTAATGTATATAATTAATATAGAACTGCAATTTTCCTCCTGGAACTTGCAAATTATTTATTATCCTATTTTGCTAAACATCAAATAGAATCTTTTAATCATTGGCTGAGCCTTCAAAGCATGGCACATATAAACTGGAAGAGCATGTCAAAACTTACAGCTGCCATCACATTTTAGTCAATGAATCATTTTCCACAACTATAACGTTGATGATCTTTAACTGAAACTCATGCTAGAACATAGGTGTCGTCAATAACATCAATAATATCATGTACCGTCATTAACAATTTAAATAGTTTGTCATAAATAATTAAGAAAAAAAGGGGATGATATGATGATTTAATTACCTCAAAAAATAGGTAGAATATTCGATTTGAAGCAATATGTGCTGGTGTTGGTGTCTCTGGTTCAGGGACTTTAACATAATAGGGATGGAAAAGGGATGATCTGATTACATAATTATCTTGAAAAAGAGGTAGAATATTCATTTGAAGCAATATGTGATGGTGTTGGAGTCTCAGGTTCAAGGACTTTAACATAATCGGGACAAATATATAAAAGTGTTTTCAAAATAGCATTAAAGTACTTGCTAATTGTTTGGCTTGAATGTTGAAACTAAATTTGTATGACCCAATTACGCTCATTGTGACCTACTGTATTTAGGAAGATGACAACTTGTTCTTTTACGGCGACATTATTAGTCGCACGCAATAACCCTTCTATTTTCAATAAATCACTTAACTCTGAGACACACATCAGTATTCGTACGAAGTAAATCATATGTTAAACGCTCATGACCATGAATGAGGTATTGTGTGAAGTTATAGCCAGATAAAGATGAATTATGAACTCTCCTCCTTTTGACCCTCTTTGTGTTGCTCCATAATCAATTCACACATATAAAAGTGAGTAACTAATTTAGCTCATTCATAGAAACATTATTGCTTCATGATAAATTAATAATATCCATCTAAAAGAATAACACACACACAACAATTGAATAAGAAAGAAAAGTCAAATAATACTAATATAATAATAAGAATATATATATATAAGAGTGCCAAAATAATAGTGACATTTCCAAATTAACAATTGTCTTCAACTAGAGAAGTCAACATAACAGTACAATATCAAATACTGTCCAAAATGCAATAAAACTATTATAATCCAAAAAAGAGTAACACTAGGTCCTAGATTGAATCACTTAATTCCTCCAAAATCCAATCATGCAGATCTTCTTTGGTACTAAATGCAGGAATTGACTCGACGCTTGTGGTTCCCATAACATCCTAAGCGCCTTTCCACGTAGAGATTTTTGTAATTCTAACTCCTAGCTAAACAGCTACGACATCATCTACTTGTGTGGCCCTGATTGGTTCAACTTTTCAGCAACATAGACAAGTGTGGCAGTTATCTCATTTACTGCATGCACAATTTCACTATCAGTTTTAGTTCCACCTCATACATTGCATCGAGAACTTGCATTTGTGTCTTTTCTATTACGCGGGGCTTTGGAATATTCAACGATCTCATCTTTACCAGATGAATCTACTGCGACTTTATCAATTGGTACTTGGGGACCTGATATAGAATGTGGTGGATGTTGGTTTGTCAACACGACATCTATTCCATCCGTGATAGTATCTCCATATATAATGTCCAACTTTTTGTAGTCAATACAACTTTTTCCTCAACACTTTTCATATTCGGGATGACCCCCCGGAGGAATATGTGCTTCTAAAAGATCTTTCATGCTGTGCCCAATCCCCAAGTTAGTTGTACACATATGACCAGCAACAAGAAAAATAAGCGCAATAGCTAAATGATGACGAGCAATATCGGTCAGCCATAAACTTTGCGTTTGTGGATGGAATCCCCCAAGAAGGATTAGAATGGCAGTTCCCGCCCCTCGGGTGGTACCAAATAAATGACGACTAGAATCGGGGTTTTAAGCATAAAAATTTCGCTAACCAGTAAAAAGTGGGCCCAACCCTTGAGGATAGGGTAATGCATCTAATAAATTATTCCATCTGACGTACTACCCCCTTGATCCTATAATAGCGACATGAACTAAATGCCCAGTCCAAGCCAAGGTACTGACTCCGAAGAGTCTTGACAAACGATGATTGAGACAAGATTTGGCATTTTTGAACCACAAAACGCTTGGTTTCCATTGGGGTTGTATCTGAAGTATACAAATGAGACAAAATAAAGAATTTATTTTATAACTTAAAAAAATTGATGAAATATTATTTTAACTAAAAATTAGCAATCCACTCACCTTGATATAGTTATCCCAAAGTTGGTCTTCTGCAGTAATCTTTTTCTACTTGTCATCCCATCCAAACCCACTTAATCCAATCAAAGTCTTGATACGTTGTTAATGAGTTTTTAATGTTTTAAGGTGATTTGTAATTTTACCTTTATTATAGCCATCTCCAAACTTTTCCATCATTTTTTGTTCGATCTATTTCCACCTTTCAGTGGTATACCCACCTTCATCTTTTATCTCAAACTTTATTTGTTTTATAAATAAGTCCATCAAGTAGTCATTAGAGTAGTCCATCCATGAATTATTCTTCTTTTTTCTTTTACCACACTTGGTTCTGGTTGGTGCCTCAACTTGGATGTACTGAACATGGTCTTCAACTGTTTCATTATCTATTTCTAAAAAGTAAGAAAATTATTAAGAAAAAAGATATGGCTTGGCTTTATAGAGATTGACAATTATAATTTTGTAATTGCCCATTTAGTTACTCTTTCTCATTCATGATCAGACGAACAAAATAGTACAATAGATTAACATATTAAAATAAATAAACACACATAGGAACCATCATTTTTAACATATAAGCAAACAGTTTGAAGCAATCAAGTCAAACAATGATGCCCTCTATGCTCTATAAAAAAACTCTATTAGGATTTTATAGTGTTTGGAAGAATGTTCTTAGCTTCTTACGATGGATGGGCCATTGGTCTCAATTAACCCACTAAAAAAACACAGTACCCTAGGCTAGATCCACCAAAATGATGTACTACCCCATCATGAATTCCTCTCCCTCATTCTAAAACACCAAAGCCATCATAGGATTCTTGAACCCACATCTCGCCATCATGGGATTGCAAACCCAACATGTCATGGCCATCAACAATTCACCACTATTCTCAGAATTTTTGTATGTTTGGAATACTTTGGCATCATTAGAATTCAATTTGATGAACTTACAACAGATTGAATTATGAAGACTATCCTAGAACTGAGAATCCATGTCTGGAAACCCCCTTTTATTGATTCACAATCAATCAAACAATTGAATAAAATTCATAGAAACAATCAAGAAACAATATTATTTAAATTATATAAAAAATTAAGAAGAACAACATTGAATCCATGAAAAATCACAGAACATCATGGCTTATTAATGCATAATGTAGTATAAAATATACATTTAAAATATGCCTATCCAATTCATCAAAACATGAGTTTTCCATGTGGCCTAGCCATGAAAAAGATTGCCTTTAAAGGTTTATACGTGAGTCCATTTGTAGAAGACCCAACAGATGCCGGGGCGCACACATGAAACTCAATCTGAATTAGTCCAAGCCATTGGTCCATTTATGTAAGGAAAATCATGATAGCTGCAATTAATGGGTCATCCTAACTATTATTAATGGTCATTGAAAAGAATTGTAAGGTTATAGGTGTCATTGAGGAAGCTTTTAAATCCGTTTGCATGGATTTACTGCTAAAATGGAGACCAATTCACATGTCAAATACGATCATTCACATGTCAAATGGAATCATGTGCAATGTAGATTCAAGAAACTATTTCCCTCCGAAGTGAGAGATTCAATTGAGTTATGAACATCTTCCCTATGAACTGAGAGGCTTTGATTGAGTTCTGAACAACGTCCCTATGTGAGAGGGTTCGATTTGGGCGGTGGAGATAGGAAAATATTTCACAACCCATCTTCCTGCAATTAGAGTTGCAAACGGGTATCCGACTATCTGATTACTCGAACGTTTCGACTTGTAAAAAACCAGGTTTGGAACCTATTTTAGGTTCCGATTCATAAACAGGTCCATATCCAGAACCCAATTTAGGTTTCGATTGACAAACGGGTCCGGTTCTTGGCCCGTATAGGATCTAACATGTAAACCCAAGACCCGGCCTATGTATCTTTGATATTGCAAACTATACCTCAAAATCATATTTATTTATTTATTTATTTATTTATATTTTATGTGTAATATTGGTGTTAGTAAATTTAATGCACTGTTGTAAGTTGAATGATAAACTTATTTTAAGAAAAAAAAGCAGAGAGAGAGAGAGGAAATCAAAACCGATTTTGGAGCTAGATTCCAATCCATTAGGTGGATCCGGTTCCAAAACCGGATCCGGATTTTCCTATCGAAATCGGATCTGAAACCAACAAAACAGGTTTCGAGTGAAAATCAAACTCGGAACTGGAACCGTTATTTATAAACAGGTTCAGTATGGTTCCGACCCAGAACTGTCTCGTTTGCAACCCTATTGCAATCACCAACAACACCTCGAACCTTCCATCGGTTCTATCACGACACAGCTTCATATCCCCAAGTTTATGTGAATCACCACGCCAACCTTGAGTTTCTCTACAAATTACAGTCTCATGTATTTCGTCCAAAACCTTATTTCACCAAAACTCTATCTCATCCAATACAACCTAACAAATCTCTTGAACCCTCAACAAAAACCCTTTGCCCTTTTAAAGATTTTCTTTAATCAAACCCACACTAGAAATCTCTGTCAACATTGACTATTAAAATCAAAATGAAAAAACAAATCATGAAAAAGGAATAACGCAGAAAAAAAAAACGTTTTACAAAGTTTTTATTGGATTGAATCCACATAAATAAGAGAAATTTCCATTTAATTCTCTCTTCTCCTCTGACCAACCAAAACCAATAAGAACTTTTGATTGGAACTTTGGGTTTAGCAAGGCGAGAGAGAGAAAGAGAGAGATTACCTTCACACGAAGGGAGATGAGACGCAGGGCAAGGAGACGAGATGCACGGAAAGGTTTTTGTGGGTAGGGTTTTTGTTCATGGGTTACATCCGATTCTGAGGCCTCTTGAACTCTTTTTTTTTTGTGCATTAGAGGGGGTTTCGAACCCAAAACCTCTTTGGCAGAAATGCTGTCCCCAATGAATGTTCTTTGAAATCCCATGCGTTTTGGCTATTCTTTGAAATTCCATGCATTTTGGCATTCTTTATTCCCCACCTCAATAGGTGTTCAAATCTCGGTGTGTAAGTGAGCCAACTCTCAAACCATTTACACACATGATTTATATACAATATATGTAAATAAGTGCAGACAAATATGACTGATGCGTAAATGTTATGCATATTCTCCATTTACATATGTAAATAGGTGTAGACAAACGACCCCTCAATGGCTTGAGTTGAAATGGGGGAAAAGGAATTGAGTTTTCTTCTAAAGTTGACCATCAGCCCTGTGATAGATAAAATGAAAGTGCAAACTTTATATAGTATTGATAAGGCCATGAAGGGTCAAAGTAAGGTAAGAAAGAACACTAATGGGAACCACATGGACATGACTAGTGTGGAAAGTGGGGTATTTTGTAGTTTTGTGTTGCTCATTTGTATTGCAAGTGTGGCAAGTTGGGTATTCTGAGAACTAGATTGGGTTGAGTTGTTATGCAATTTTACATAATATTCTTAGTGATTTGAGCATTCTTCAATATGAAAATCTAGATAGATTGATATCTAGTATTGACATTTTGCTTTTATGTTGTGGCCGATTGTAACTTTTAAATCTAGATATGAGATGAATTTTAAGCCCTTATTTCTTTCCATTGCCCGATGTCATTTTCATTTCTAGAAACAAACCATGGAACACTGGATGTGGGTCTTAATTTATTTTCATTGTAATTTAATTACAAACCATGCGAGTCTCTTTTAGTCTAATTTATTTTCATTGTAATTTAATTGATGTTTTTAATGTGACTGAGAAGAACACTGTTTATTTGCCTTCCATTTATTGTTTTAGAGATTTGGTATTGTACTATCCCTTCCTATTTAATAAAAATTTACTTACATTGATAAAAGAGATGCTATCAGTGGATTGACGCTTGGGTATCTTAGATTATTTTAGAATGTGTTATAGATTTGAATACAATGTTTTATAAAAATGGAATGGTGCAATCATGGTGCATGTTGATAAATGGTGGTGTTGGCGACTCCCTTTGAGCATTTTTATATTTCTTATCAAAATGGGTTGTATGAATGAATCAGGGAATGGAGAGTTAATTTGTAAGGTTAAATTATAGAGTTAGGCAGGATGAGTTTTTTTAAGTTGGTGTTGCTGACTTACTTTTTTCTTCATATGAGCATACAAGTTTTGGAATCTAGGATTCTCTGAAATGTGGAAATTGAAAAATTCCTGCCTTCTGTGTGGGTTGAAAAGATCGAGTGATTGACGTGGATGGATAATTCGCATGAAAATTGAACATAGGTTTTTTATGAAGAATATTGTAAATATTAGTGGTATTTTAGTCTCTATTTGAATGTCCCAATAAATCTTTAGAAGAACTTTGTAAATGCAAAATGGTTTAACTTCACCAAACGAACATGTGTTTCTACAACTAAAGCTTATCAGTACATATTTGTTGATATCAACAAAATTTATGCTAATATCGACGAATCTTTTGTCCTTGTTGACAAATACTGTATTTTACAGTGTGGAGTAAAAAATGGCTATTGATGCAAATTCGTCTTCTCACCTATTTACTGAACCTTCGGTGGAGCTCGTTTGATTATAAATTATTATGCATTTAATTCTTATATATTATATATAAACAAACATGCACTTAGTGAATTCCAACATTGGTAAAAGTTCCAGCACTTAGCAATAATAATAATAATAATAATAATAATAATAATAATAAAACCTGATTCTAATTAGCTCCTACCAAATTTATGATTGGAGAGTGGCTGGTGAGGATCTGGATATTTAGTCAAAATTGAAAATGAGATGAATTTGAGTTGGTCAAAATAAGCAAATTCCATGTATAATAATCTAAATTGCGATTTTAAACTTATTTTCCATGATAAATCTTAGGGTGAAATATAAAAAATTAGAACTTATTTGCTGATAGAGAATTCATAAGTTTAAAAGTTATCTACTGACATGTAATCCATAATCAAAGGTGAAAAAGGGGACTTAAAACTTATTTACTAGTCTTAAAACTCTAATTTGAGATGGAATGGAAGACTTACGAACTAGAGATGCAAACCGGACAAGGCCATGCCCACAACCTAGTTTTACCATGCCGGGGCTGGCAGGGCCACGGCGAAGCACGGCCATAAGCCATGTTCTACCGGCCCGAGCTGTTCTCTATTTGAGCCTTCCTTCTTTGCATTTATTAGCATGCATGGAAAATTGCACCCCCCGCCCCCCCCCCCCCGCCCCCCCCTCATTACACCTAACTAGAATGTTAAGCTAAAGTCTAGAGAGAATTCTCAAGAAACCTCATGATTAATTGCAGATCCACCTTGCCCCTACATTATTAATTATCCCTCTAATTTCTATATGAACATCATTATTTCCCCATTCCATCAAAGTTTTCTAGTATTAATTCTTCATTTACTTTCCAGAAAACCCCAAAACAAGCATAAAACCCTAAACTCAAGCGTTAATCGTCCTAATGGGTGAAGCTAGGCTGAGCCGAACCATGGCATGTTGACCGGTGCGCCCATTCCATGCAGACCCCCAGTTTGCATCCTTACTTATGACCATGACCATCGAGAAACACTAAAGAGAAGGAAAATAATTGAGAAATGTCTCTAAGAAAAGTTAATCCCAAGTGGCCTAGTAGACTTATTAGATTCCTTTATTATATCTTTTATGGCAATAGTAATCAAGGAGTAGGCTCCATTTTTACTTGTAAATCATTAGTTGTACTTCTATTTATTTGTAGGGGCTTTGGTCGGATGTCATTGAAAGTGTGACTTTAAGGCAAACAGTAAAAAAAAAAAAAGAAGTCATGTAGCCAAAGGTCCCTCTCACACTTTCTCATACCTGAAATTTCTAATTTGTCATTTCTTTAAATCATATCCCATGATTGGTGGGGATATCCCATTAATAATGGTCAAATACCCTTTAATTGACAACGATTAATGGAATCCTATTAATGAAATTTTTAATAAATTCTACAAACACACAAATAAATTTCAAAATAACGCAAATAAATTCCAAAAAATGCAATAATATAAAAAACCCCAATAAATTAAAGAAAGCAATAAATTTTAAAATAACGCAGATAAATTTTAAAAAATAAAAATAAATTTTTAAAGATCCAAATAAATTTTAGAAAATGTAAATAAATTTCAAACGATCAAAAGAAATTTCAAAAAATGTAAATAAATTTAAAAAGTCGCAAATTAATTTCAAAAGAAGCAAATAAAATTAAAAAACGCAAACACATTTGCCAAAACTAAGATAAATCAATTTTCCAAATTTATGAAAAATTTGGCAAAAACTCAAGTATTTTTCCAAAACTCAGTTAAGTTTATTTAAAAAAATGCAAATAAATTTCAAAAGACCCAAATAAATTTAAAAAAATGTAAATAAATTTCAAAAGACGCAAATAAAATTTAAAAAATGTAAGTAAAATTAAAAAATGCAAATAAATTTAAAAAAAAAACGCAAATACATTTGCTAAAACTAAGATAAACCAATTTTTCTAATTTCATAAAATTTTTCCAAAAACTCAAGTATTTTTTTTATCAAAACTCAGTTAAATTTATTTCAAAGAAAAAAGAAATTTTGAAAAGACACAAATGAAATTGAAAAACACAAATAGATCTAAGAAAACACAAATAAATTTGCCAAAAGCACAGAAAGATTCATTCAAAAACTCAGTTAAAACATTCAAAATAGAGATAAATTTGTTTGAAACTCAGTTATATTTTTCAAAAACTCAAATAAAGTTGCCAAAAGCATAGATAAATCTGTTCAAAACTCAGATAAATTTGTTCTAGAACTTAGATAAATAGCAAAAAACTCAGATAGATTTATTCGGAACTCAAATAAATTTGTTTCATAACTTAGTGCAAAGCTCAAATAAATTTGACAAAAAATAAAAAACTCAAATAAATTTGACAAATGACGTTGGCCCTGGCTGGCTGTTGGTTAATGCTTGACTGCGGACGGGTTAGAACTGACCCAAACTTGACCCTGGCTTGGAAATTGACACAACTAGGTCTTATCTTCTTCCTCGACAGACTCTGTTTTTGCAACAGAACCATGTACATTGCGGCGCCTTGTTGCTTCTTCTCTGGTGACAGGCGAACTCTGACGACCGTGGCCTGCGTCGTCCGGCGATGGCAACGGCGTGCATGCAACCTTCTCCAGTGATCAATTTACAAAGCTATCTATTCTCTGCACCTTGTCTCTTTCGGCGATGGCTCCTGCGATGGGAACCCGGGAAGACACGAACATTCCTTTTTTATTTTTTTCAAAAGTCAAAAGACCTTTTGTCTTTTATTAAGACTTCTCCACTACTTATTTCTATCAAATGAACAAGATGCACTGTGGATCTTTAATGAGCATGAAACAAGAGTTTCCACCTCGTGACTTGCAGCTCTGGAAACTCCTCGTGACTTAATCTCGCCAATCTCTGTCGGCGCATGATTGCCCAAGCCAAAGGAGGGAGAAAACAAGATTTGAAATTTCAAAATTTTATGCCTAAGATGGTTGAAAGGACAAATTAGTCCTGAAATATGTGATAATGTGGATGTAGGGACCTCTAGCTGAGTAGACCAAATCCCTTAAACAGATTCTGCCTGGACTGGAGGGTGGATAAATTCGACTTTATGGACCTTTCACTAATTTTCTCTTATTTGTTAAGATCATATATAAATCATCTTATTTGCAGTGAGTTTACTTGGTTCGAAAATCGAAATGGGTCAGCTCATTCACAAATGTTTGGCCAAGTACCACCTTAAAGCTTTGGCCTGTCCAAATTCAAAGCACTGCAATGGGCAACAACACATGAAATAGCAGTTTTACGTAAGTAAAAGTGGGACCACGCCGAGGTCAGTTAACATTTTGTGGCTGTGAAACGACTCATCCATGTAAAAGTGACTTTGATGAAAGCAATGACAAGGGAATTAATTCACCACAAAAACATTCTCATGCTTTCCAAACTTGCAAATCATGTAGAATTTGGCACTTTCATGAAAAAGTGCATCATCCTTCCAATGAGGTACTAAAGATGTTGGACACACCCGCTATTCACAATGGTGTGCAACACGTTGCTTCTCTAGGATTTCAACTCTTCATTAAAATTACCAGTTCATGCGGGTCAACTCTAATTTGATCCATTTTTCCCGGGTAAAAAATATTTTACTCATGCCCGACTAATATATTTTGCAGATAAAAAACTTAGTGATCAGAATCTCCTCTCAGCCTTCTCGATCTCATTTTGAAAAAGCAAATCGACATTTTCGGAGCGGCACCGTCCTCGAACCGTGGTTCGACCATCTTCACAGCGCGGTTTGACCGAATATTAAGTGAATTGTGAAGAGTCTTTGATTTTTTGTATATATATTTTTTCTAAAAGCTTGGCATTTATCTTTTGAATAAAAAAACTTCTTATGACCTATTAATTATTGTCTATTTTATGTGATCGAATTGCAAAGTTCAGTTTTTTCTCTATTATTGATACTTGAATATATGAATAAGATATATATATGTGCTCATTAGTTAATTATTTATAAATCCACCGGCACTATGTTGTATAGACGCTCCAAACATATAATTATTTTAAAATTTAGCATTTCGGTGCCCCTGCTCCCTCTCCATGCTCTGAACACTTAGTTTAAAAAGGGTCTGGTCTACGGGTCGGACCGTGTTTTGCCACCCCAACCTACAATATGAGTTGACATTCCCAACTCAATTAATAATTGGGTCATGTGCAAATTAAACACATTCAAATTTACTCTACTCTAACCAAGGCCCATCCACATTCCTTATCCCAACTACAAACCCCTTCTCTGCACTCACTGTTTCACCAGTACCAAGTGGACCATGGCTCCACTGGTTACCCTGATGGACCCACAATTTTTCCTTGTTAACACGTCTCCCCCACGTTTGCTTCCATCATGATGTACTATTGCTTCCAAACTGCAAAGTGACAGAGTGCCAATGGCATGTATTATGTATAGGTTAGATCCTATTTTTGCACTTATACAATATACAATTTTTTTTTTATTTTTATAATGCAGGGTCCTCATACTTTTGGCATAATAATTTCTACGGGCTTAGGAGAGAAAGCCAGGTTGGATTTAGTGTGGTAGTGCAACTTCAAACCTACAATCTCAGAATAAAAGTCATGTACTACTACTTCCAAATTGCAAAGTTACATAGTGCCAGTGGCATGTATTATGTTTAGGTTAGATCCTATTTTTGCACTTATACAATATACAATTTTTTTTTTTTTATAATGCAGGGTCCTCAGACTTTTGGCATAATAAACTCTACCGGCTCATGAGAGAAAGCTGAGTTAGATCTAGTGTGGTAGTGCAACTTCAAACCTACAACCTCAGAATAAAAGCCGTGTACTACTACTTCCAAATTGCAAAGTTACATAGTGCCAGTGGCATGTATTATGTTTAGGTTAGATCCTATTTTTGCACTTATACAATTTACATTTTTTCTTTTTATAACGCATGGTTTTCAGCCATTTGGCATAATAATCTTAAGGGCTCAAGAGAGAAAGCCGAGTTGGATCTAATATAGTAGTGTAGTTTCGAACCCACAATCTCCGAGTGGAAATCGTGGTTCTGAACGAACTAAGCTACCTATGTGGGTTGACTTATACAATATACATGTCACGAAGGAGGGGTAACTTAGTTGGCCTAGGACTACGGTTTGCATCCGGAGGTTGTGGGTTTGAAACTGCTCTACGACACTGGGGCTACAGGAAAATTTTATCCGGCTTTCTCTCCTGAGCCCGTAGGGATTATTCTGATCCAAAGGGCTGAGAACCCTACGTTATAAAAAAAAAAAAAAAAAAAAAGAGAGGAGAGTTAGGAAAGTACGAGTACTAAATCAGAGCTACGTAGAAAAAGTTCTCTCAATTTTACATAAGCCATTGGAGGGAAAAGGAGAAAAAAACAAGCTTTTTTCTTTATAATCACCTCTCGGCTCCCTTATAAAAGGCCCATCTCTCTCTCTCTCTGGCTCTAATATTTTTTTCATCTTTAGCATGGGAGGAGATTGCAACCAAAGCGCGTAATTTCTTTCGCAGACTGGGGGAATTCTTCATCTCAAATCGAAAAAAATCTCATCTTTAGCTGCTGAAATCTTGAATCTTTCGACGGTAATCCCTTTCCTTCACAGCATTAGATTATCGCAGTTTTTTTTTTTTTTTTTTAATTTTCTTTTTTCGCTGTTGTTGTTTGTTTGATTCGTGGGGGATTTCAGATCCAAGGAATTCCTGCAACTGAGGGGGTTTGAGGGGTGGATTTTGGATCTATCTATCTACGCCTATGAGTGTTGAATTAGGGTTTTTGGGATTCCGTTTGGATATCTCCGTTTTGGGGTTGGGTTGAATTTGGGCGGAGTTTCTGGAGTTGGGGTTCTTTTTGTTGCATGAGATGATGGAGGAGGCGCAATGCGGAGGTGGGTCGGGGAAGGCGGCGGAGGAGGACAAGGTTTCTAATGGTGGGATTGGTTCTAAGGGGAAAGGAAGTGGTGCAAGTGGTGGTTTGGTGGGGAAAGCGAAGGTTGTCGATGCGAAGAAGGAGAAGAGGAGACCGCGGTTGATATTGATCGGAACGGATTCTGATGAGGACTTGGTTTCTCCTCCACTGAAGGTTGGTCATGGAGCTGATGTGAATAGGATGGAAGGCGGGGACCCGAAGAAGGATAGCGCGGCAAATGGGAAGAAGGAAAGTGAAGAGGCTGAAACCCCGAGGTCACGAGTTATAGAAAAGCTTTGGAGAAGTAGGATGGGTTATTCTAAAAGCAATGGGGTTGCTGAAATTGATAAGAAAAAGTTGAATACTGGGTCTTTGAAGTGTAAAGTGGAAAAAACTGATGCTTCAGAACCACCCCGTATTTGCAAGGATGGTGACGAGGTCGATAGAAAAATGAGTGAGGTGACTGTAAATGAGAGGAAGAGATGCAAGGCAGATTGCTCTACATCGAAGCAAGACACTGCATTCATCAGAAAAAGGTTAAAGACTGAATCCTCGATGTGCAAGGAAGAAACTTCTGATTTGCTAGATCCTTGTTCTTCTCAGAAAGATGGTGAAGACGACAGAATTGCAGGGGCTGGAAATGAGAGAAAGAGAAACAGGGCAGGCTCTTTAGATCTCCAAGAAGACGATGAAGTTGTTCAGAAAAAAACAGCGATAGAAAATTGCAAGAGTAGAGGAGGAAAAACCAAGTGTGAAGGTCCCAGGCCTTTGGATCCCAAGCTCATGGGGTCCACTGCTCAGTGGAAGGAAAGTGAAACAGAATGTGGCTCAGGCACCATGGTTGCTAAGAATAAGGTGTCTAATTTGCATATGTCCGGTGGCTCAATTGTTGACAGAAGCAAGGAAACTGGACGTTTCTTTAAGAAGAAATTCAGGTTGGATAAAGGCGAGAACATTTGTCTGGTTGGTGCTTCAAAAGAGAAGTTTAGAGCTCCCTGTGAAAAGGCTATTAGGGTGCAGGGCAAACATGGTGTTTTGAAGCTGTCTAATAACAAGACTAAGGTGGGCGTCTTGGAAGAGAAATATAATCTAAGGAAAGCTAAGGAAAAAGGAAACGGATCTGGGTCTGCAAATAGTTCCAACTGGAAGGTGGCGATAAGTCCTTCACTTCATGAAAAAAGTAGATTCCGTGAAAAATCTAGTTCCTCCTTTAAATCGTCCAAGAACCATTTGCAGCGGCGCAATGGTTCCATAGTTGGAAAAAATAAAGCCTATGGTTCAAAAAAAGAGGACGATAGTATGACCTTGCCTGTGGAGACAAGGAGCATGATTGTCTTTAGTACAAAGGATGGAGAAGAAAAGAGCAAACAAGGGAGGAATTCAGAATTGGAAGCTCTCCCAGTGACTGATCAGAGTAAAACAAAAAATAAAAATGGCCGTAGAAGAGAAAAACAGTTATTATGCGACCAGATAAAGAATATTCTTTTGAATGCTGGTTGGACAATTGATTATAGGAAACGGCTGAGCAGAGATTATAAAGATGCTGTATACATTGCCCCCACAGGAACTGAACATTGGTCAATCACTAAGGCATATTATGCTTTTCAAAAGGAATTACAATGTGAAGACACTTCCTCAGGAAATCTGAAAGAGCAGAAGCTATCTGGGACATACAGTGACAGTAATCATAAGCTTTCGGAGACAAATTCTATGCTTCCTTTGATACCAGAGGAGGCTCTAAGTATACTAAAAAGAAACAGAGTCAACAAGAAGTCAAAGTCAGACAAAGGATGCAAGAATGCAGAGAAAGTTCGCAAAATGAAAAAGAACGTGAAAATGAAACGGAATTCTCGTGTTGCACAGAAAGGCAAGTCACGAAATGGACTGATCACTGAAAGCAGCTGTGTTGGTTCAAAAAAGAAGAGCATTGATGGGGAGTTGTTTACTGAAGAAGGCCATTCATCTCAAATCTCAGTCAATGGAGAGCTAAAGCTAATCAGGGCCCAGAAGCCATCTTTTATGCGTGATGGCCCTTTGCTCCAACGAAGGCAAAATAAAAAACGAAGAGGATCTGCTCTGTTGGCTCGTAGTTCTGGCAAAGGAGTGAATGCTGATGCTGATGACTTTGTTCCCTACCCAGGGAAAAGAACTCTTCTGTCCTGGCTGATAGATTTGGGAACTGTATCTGAGAATACGAAGGTAGAGTATATGAATGAAAAGCGCAAACGGGCACTGTTAAAGGGATGGATTACAAGGGATGGCATTCATTGCAGTTGTTGTAGTAAAATCCTTCCAGCTTCAAAGTTCGAGATCCATGCTGGAAGCAAATTGTGTCAGCCTTTCGAAAACATATTTGTACACACTGGGGACTCTCTTTTGCAGTGCCTATTAGATGCATGGGATAAAGTAGAGGCAGCTGAACAGAGTTGGTTTCTTTCCGTAGACATCAACGGTGATGACCCGAATGATGATACCTGTGGCATTTGTGGTGATGGTGGGGATTTGATCTGTTGTGATGGTTGTCCTTCAACCTTTCATCTATGCTGTCTAAATATGCAGGTATGCAGAACTTTGTAGATGTTTATGCCAAATTGGTAACAATAACAACTGAAACAGAAAGAGTGAATTCATGAATTCTCATCTGTCATTTAAAAAAAAAAAGGTTTCTTATTTATGATGTGGGATTTATAGGTGGGGAAATGGGGAGTATTTTAGATAGAATAGAGAAAAGTACTATGATGAAAAAGGACGTCTGCCTGCACATACGCAAGAAATGAACAATTACTTATGAACGAAATATTTATAGATTGTCTCATTTAAGTTTAATTTTCCATTCAGAAGTATCATGAGAAATTTTGACCTTTTAATAAATCCTTGCCTGCAACTTCACTGGAATTTTTGTCATTTAGGTCATGTTTGGCAACCAAATCTTTAGGGAAAAGATTTTTTGTTTCCCTAAAGGTACTTGGTTGCTTATGTATTCACAGTGCACAATATCAGACATGAAAAATACACCAATACTGAATAATGGGCATACATTGATAAATGTTTAAACTGAATATTACTGTACTGTTAGTTTCTTCATTCCTGAAATTCTAAGTCCTAACAGATTTATTATTTCAGACCATGCCATAAAATATTTCATTGTAAGGTTTCTGCAAACTTTCATCGTATAGGAGAGCTAAAAATAAACAAAATAGGTTAAATGTCTCATGCAGAAGTCCACAAACTAAATTCCAATTGATCTTGCTTACATGTTAGTATCAATAGCTTCCTCTGGTATGGCCTGTCTTTGAATGTGGCATTATGACAATCCTTTTTTTTTTTTTTTTTAAACTTTAATGGTTCATCCAATGCATGAAACATTCATCTCTTGTTGCAGATGCTTCCTCCGGGTGATTGGCTCTGTTCAAACTGTTCATGTAGATTTTGTGGCGGCATTGGTGGTAGCACCTGTCACGATGATGGTGTTACCTCTTTACTCTCTTGTAGTCAATGTGAAGGAAAATGTACGTGCTGCTCCTTTTTCTATGTTATTTTAGAATGTGTGCCTATATTTCATGTTTCATTACTTGTTTTTGCTTTCATCGATATGTTCATTTTGCAATGAAGGCTGAATATATGTTAGCAACTTTGCATGTTGTAGACCACCAATTGTGTGTTCCTGAAATGGATGCTGCACCCGTCGATTCCAATAGTCCAGGCACTAACTTTTGTGGGCCGAGCTGCAGAAAGGTATTGCAGCTCATTCCATGGTTTTTCATTATCTATTTACCTTTTACTTTTAATGTTATATTGTTGAAATAATTGTTTGTCATGATCAAGCTTCTGGCCATTGTATAACTTACTGCGCTCTCTCTCTCTCTCTCTCAAAGTGTTTTGGTTGATTTTGTGACTAATGAATAATCAAATTGGTTGAAGTTCAACGCTGTAGGCTGTACTAACCTGACAACTATAACTCAGCATACTGACTCGGTAAAGTGTCCAGAACCTGTATGGCTGTACCAGCCTGTTATGGCTTTTGCAGTTAAATCACAGTAATGGCAGCAGGCTGCTTCTAACCTTAGCACAAGAAAGAAAGAAGCAGCTTCAATACAGCAGCATCAAGAAGGAAACATAAAATGGGTATAAGCACAAAGCAAAGAGAAAGATATGTATGTATATTCTTTCGTTGAAAAATGTCAAAAAATAGTGCCATTTGCGTATGAATATGAATCTGTTACTTCTTCCTTTTGATATCTGCCAAATATGTTTCTGTGATTCCGATCTTATATCACCACAACTTGTATCGTTTGGACGGGCCTGAATATGCCGGCCCCTTGGGAATTCTTCAAGCTCTCGCAGATGGGACCAAACTACTTTTGAAAGAGGATCTTCTCCCATCTAGAGGCGATGTTTGTTTATTCAGTATGGGGCCATCTATAGCTGTCATATCAATTCTACTAAGCTATTTGTACCAATCCGATATAGATCCAAGGTATTTCATCGAATCATGTGATGAAGGGATTCGATTCGTACCCTAAATTAAATTATTAGAAAAAAAAGAATCTTTTCGATGATTCGTTGATCCTCAAAAAAAGAAATTCTATCGTTTCTGAATTTCCTGGCTTAGTAAGGTAAGAGGGATTGAAAGGCCTTATCCCAATTATTCACACAGAATATGAATAGAGAAGTTTCGCATGGAAAATTGCAACCGGAAATTTATATATCCAAAAGCACCCCCAGCTGACTAGTCATTATTGTTTACTTAAAACAACCCTGAAGTGAACCCCAGAATAAACATTCATCCAAACTAATACTATCTTAACCCTTAACACGAAAGAAATCATGATCAAAGGAGTCCTAACTTAAACAAAAAAGAGATAAATATAGAGAGTTTTAGCTAAAGCAGGAAGCTAATAATCTGCTGGCTATGACCCAAGGGGTTCACAAATTGAGTTTTGCTCATATCCCTTTTGGATCTTTCCCTTAGTACAAGCCAGGGTTGGTCGCACTTGGACTCTCTTCATGCATTTGCATCACAACTTCATTGAGTCGATCATTGGCAGTGAATAAACCAGAATGTGCTCAAGGAATGTGACATGGCAGGAGATACGACGATTGATTTTAGGATCAAAACAACGAAACCCTTTATGTTCAATCCCATAACCAAGGAAGATTCAAATGGTGGATTTGGGAGAAAGTTTGGAACGTTATCTTGGTGGAAGAAGAACAAAAAAGCTACACCCTAAGGGACAGAAGGTAGAATAGTATTTTTTTTTTAAATATGGAAAAGTGCTTCAAAGGGTGTGGGGCCATACAAAATAGAGGATGAATAATGATTGATGAGGTAGGTGGCGGTTAAAAAAGGCTTCTCCCCAAAAGGAGAGTGGGGCTTCAGAAGAATGAAATCGAGTGCGAACGGTATCCAAAAGATGATGATGTTTGCATTTAGCTACACCATTTTGCTCAGGGGTATAAGGAAAGGAGACCTGAGGAAGGGTTTTTTGATGAGAGAGAGAGAGAGAGAGAGTTGCTGAACCGGGTAGAGAGGTTCTAACTTGCCACAAGAGTCGGGCCTGAAAGTTTTAATTTTGGTGGAAAACGAAGTTCCTATCATGTGAGCAAATGAAACATGTCATATAATTCATGTTTCACCATCATCATTATCAACATTAAAGCCTTGTCCCAACTCAGAATTCATGTTTGGGTTGTGACAAAATTTTATGCGGGCTATCAACCTACCTAACACAACCCTACTTCTTTATCTGAGGTTGAAACTGGTAGTAAAAACTGGCTAAGTTATATAATTCATTTTTATGTTTCATTAAATACACCCATGTATATCGTGTATAACCATCAATAAGCAAAACAAAATAAAAAGGGCCTCCTTTGGTGGGGTGAAACCGTGAAAGGCTGGTCCCCAAATATTAGAGAGCACCAAATCAAAAGCATGTGTAGTATGAGTAGTACTTCTGTGGAAGGGCAAAACAATAGAAACACGACAACTTAAACAATCTGATATATTGTCAAAGGTTATATTTCCCAAAATACTAGAAAAAATTAATTGTTATGAATGACTAACAAACAAATATCCTAATCTGGAATGCCAAAGATGACATAAAGATAGGCTGATGCAAGACAGTGCGAGGCTAAAGCTAAATGGCTTTTATGAGATCCAAAAACAATTAGCAATTTCAAATAAATTATAAAACTGAAAACTCAGATTGCACCTCTTATATAAAAACGCAGTTTGGGAATTAGAGGTGACTCTAGGTCTTGCCACAATCTCACAATGAGAACCTCTCAAATCTGAATTGGGAGTTGCAGTGGAAGAAAAGTCTTCCACTAGCTTAGGGATCAACCAATTCCAAGTAGATTTATCGTCCCCTTTGTGGATTTGACAAATGGACCAGATTCAAATAGGTCATCAATAAAATTGATTGGTGTCTATATGGGACATGAAAACTCAGATTTGTGTAATTGATAACTCCTGCAGTTAATTTTACTAATCAATCCAATAAACACTCAGATCTGATATTCAGCAAAAAAATTTGATAGAAAGTGTTCAAAAGGGTCCAAAATAGGGTGCGGCTGGGCTGTTTGGACCTAGGCTGGGTTCAGCTTGGCCAACCTTGAACAAGACTGGATCTAGGTTCTGCCAGGCTGGACATAGCCGGATAGTGTTCTGCTGGTTGGGACAAGCCTTGGAATGGTTCTGTTAAGGGCTGAAGTGGAGTGCTGCCACTTGGAAGTGAGCTGGGTGTTGGTTTGGGGACAAGGGAGCAAAGCAGTGATGGTTCTGTCTGCTGTTGGGTTTGATGGAAGTGATGCTAGGTAATGGGTTTAGGAGTTATGTGACATGTGGGATATGGTTGACTAGTGTTAAGCTACTAGGATTTGCTAAAAGGGATGTACGACAGTTGGGGCTTATGGTATATGGTGCACGGCTGTTGTGAATGAAGGCTGGTGGCACTCGGTCAATGGGGATTTGGACTATTGGTGGTCGGGCATGTGGAATTGAAGATGGATCTAGGATTTGATGGAGATGGGTTGTACAGCCAAGGTATTTATGGCTGTTCAAATATGAAAGTGATGATTTGAAAAGGGAAAACCAACAATAACTTGAAATAAAGAAAGGGAAGAAGGAGAAGATAACTAATTCGCGATCTCACACTGCAGGGCCTCGCACCTGATGGTCTTGCACCAGATTCTTTCACAGGAGAAGTAGCCAAATGCAGTCATTCATTGTCATTAACCATTAATTGAGAAGGAGGTCTCTACAATGCTTTTATAAAGAAAACCTAACCCTAAACTGGATATCAGCCATTAAAACATATCAAAGGCTGAGATTAAAACATTAATTATAAAACTAATGGACCCTACCTCCAATTCCACTGAAATAAGATTAATAAAACAAACTAATAAAATTAATTGAGCTAACATGGGACTGTACGACCACTTGGATCGGTCCCATGGATGGACCCCACTTGATCTTCAATTCTTGATTCTTCGATGGTCCCTCCGATGTAGCACATCCATAGGTGGGGTCTTCTTGATTATGGCACATGGGGTATTCATCTCGATCAAGTGTCAAATCGGGTTAGATCTGACTGTCGATCTGTATCAAAATTAAGATCCAATGGTTGATCCTTACCGGAATTGAAATCCAATGGTGGATCTTCGTCACAATTAGGATCCAATGATGGATCTTTGTTGGAATCGCGACTTAACGCCTGACGGTGATTATCCAATCACAAGGAGGCATGTGTGCATGTCTTCTGGGCCTTTTTCTTCCCCTTCTTGAATTTGTGTAGAGGAAGTATGATGTCCCCATCTTAGGCTATCCATGGCAATAGAAACAAAAGCAGATGGATGGGGCAAGTGAAGAATATCAAGAAAATACAAGCCGCTTAATTTATACCCTGCTCCAATCTGGCTCCCGGTTGATGAACCCTTCACAGAACATCCAGAGGAGGAAAAAGTCATCACATATCCATCTTGAGCAAGTTGGCCTATAGACAAAAGATTCACAGATAAATTAAGAATGAAAAGTATAAAGGAAATAGAAAGCAAACCAATAGAGTGTGAGTAATAGTTAAATGAGAGCCATTAGCAATATAAATGAAATAGGGATATGAAGGTGAGTAAGTGTGAGTAAGTAGTGAAGAATCAGAGATCATTAGACTAGAGGTACTAGAGTCAAAGATCTAAGGACCACTATGTTACCTCCGGGAGAGAATGGGGCAATAGCGGGGTCGGCTGTTGAAGATGAAGTTGGAGAACTGGGGCTAGAAGATAGCATCATTTGCTGAAACTGCTCAACAATGATGGACTGAATCTGTGCAGTGAGTTTAGAGGAGGCAGAGGTGTCTGTAGCAGTGGAAAGAGCGGCATCTGGAGCAACTGTTCGTGGGTGATGCAGAGGGTGACCAGGTTGCTGAGGTGGACCGTTGGGTAAGCAAGTTTTGCGATTTGGAATCATATGGTGGGATCAACAGAGTGTGCAAGCCAAGGATTAATTTTTCCAATATCTTCCTCCCATTCTTCCATAGTAGGATCTTAGGGTTTTTCAAGTTTGGTGGAAACATATTTCCAAGGTTTCCTCCTCTCATGAGATGGGCCCAATATGCATAGTTTGTCCCATTGTTTTAAAAATCGCATTCATATCTCAAATCGTTTATGGGGTTGAGTTGACTTGTATCGTGAATCGTAGGATTAGGAAAGTAGTTACTCATAAATCATAATCCATCCATAACAAGATAAATACAATGACAAATAAGGCTATGCTACAATTATATGAAAATCATCATTGGCATGTATTAGTATATTAGAAATGATTTTTTGTAAGTAGTTAAATATGTTTATGACATAAATGTTACTAGGGAAAATAAACTAGTTGCAATATTTTTTAATGCTATCTTTAAATCAAAACTAAAAGATAAAAAATCCAAATCCTCAAATCTTAATTCTGACACGTTATGATATCTCCTGAGGTTTAAAAGTGTTTTGTGAAGAAAAAATTGAAACTATTTTTTTTTTAAATGGATACCGTCAAATGCTCGTTCATTATCCATCTCTAGAACTTTCCCAAAATCAGAAAAATTCTTAAAGAGGTTTCTTTAATAAATAACCTTTGAAAAAAATGCTAAAAAAGAAACAATGAAAGAACAAACAAAATATTATTAATATAAACTTATGGCTATGGCTATTCTTGTTCTCACTCAGCCAAATCGCTTGAAATAAGATTCAATGAAACGGGTATTAAATTTGTTATAAAAAAAATGAAACGAGTATTAAATCGTAACATTTACACCTAATTGGGCTTCATGTTTTCAAGGGCATTTCTGCAAACTCCATCATACAAAATTGAAAGGAAGTGGCATTCTCACATCCTATCAAGTTTTGCATCTTATATAAGTGGACTCCTCCTCCTTCAGGTGCATTAAAACTGAATTTTGATGCTAGTGCTTTCGGCGATCCAGGAGTTGCGGGCGTAGGGGGTGTAATCCGTAATGATCAGGCTAATATTATGCTATCATACTCGGGTCCTGCGGGTCTATGCTCAATCAACAAAGCCAAAGCACGGGCGCTAAATATTGGCCTTTGTGAAGCTTTGCGATTCAATCCTCAGCTACTAATCATTGAAGGAGACTCATTATGTGCGATTAAGTGGGCTTCTCTAGAATCAAATCCTTCATGGTACCTTGCAGATATTATAGAAGAGATTGTAGAGATTTCTAAGATTTTGAACATCTCTTTCCACCACATCAAGCGTAGTGCCAATTGATGTAGGCCAGACTAATGGGCCCTATTTGAAAATTTATACAAGAAAGCCCAAGACCCACAAGATCCAACAATGAACCCCAAGATTCTCTTCAAACGGCAGTTTCCAGTTTTATGAAGATTTCCCCAGATTAAGTAGATTTCTTATAATTGATATGATTTAGCGGAATTAGGGAGTTTCTAATTTTATGTGGCTTGATTGCTGAGTTAGTGCTTAGACTTTATTATATAAAGGCTGTATCCCTTCTCTTGGGATACATTACATTGAATTTGAATGAAAAGTTTGAGTTTTCTCTCAATCGCGAGTTTCCCTTGTCTGTGGTGTGAGACCTAGACATCCCATCTAAGCCTTTGGTTTGGAGAATAGCCTGTTGGCTATCCTCCTCCTTCCCTGTGCTGCTTCACCAATTCAGAAGCAGATCGTCTAGCCAAAGAGGGGGTTTCCAAATCTTCTCTGTTTATGTGGTGGACTGTTAATATGTGTTTTGCTTCAAGTTGACGCCTGAATTTTTGGGGCTTTCAGCCTGTTTATAGGGATGATTCATTTTGCCCTGTTTCTTTTTTGGGTTCTGGTTTTTTTTTTAATCTCAGTATAGATCTCTTATACTGTAAATGCCCTTTCTATTCTAATACGGTCATCTTTAAAAATAAATAAATATTTACACCTAAATCCTAAGATTCACCTGTAAATGAATTCGTTGCATAGATACAATTTGTTTTCCTTAGGACTTGACACGAATGGTAAGATTTAGGATATGAATAGCAGGAGACTGACAACAATGGTTTGTCCCATCAAGTCGAGTAGAAATTTCTTGGGCATGGTCAGAAGCCATGGAAAGTTAGTTTGTTCAAGTGAGAGAACATCCAAATAACAAATTAACCCCAAGATGCTTCAGAAATGAGTATCCAGAACTGTAATTTGATAAATCCTGACCCGAATGTCTGAGTCAGTCTGCTGGTAGACTGCCCTGAAAACCTAGCAGATGGCCTGGGAACTCCAATCAACCTCCAGGTTAGCTCCGTATCCGAGTGACGCAAGTCTCCTCTGAGTTTGAAGCAAATTTGATGAAAATCCAGGAAGTTTAACAGTTGATATGAGCGATGGGTACAGAAACCAGTTAAAATGAAGGCCCCAAAGCTCCCTCAAATGGTGTCCAAAGTGCTGAAAATTCCTCTGTATCTGGCGACCACCAGGGGCAAGATTTCAGCCTGATCTGAGATTTGATGTGGGCCGCAGACACTGCCAAAATTTGTAACAGTTGATATGTTCGATCGCGTCTGTCAACTGAGATTTGCTTGAATGCCTTAATTTCTTTGGGGAACTGAGGTTAGATGGTAAAAAGAAGTGTCTCAAGAGGGTTTTCTGGAGAGCTGAGATACAATAGAGAGAGATAATAGAGAGCATGTGCTCTGATACCATGAAACAACTTGTAGAACACAGGAGGTTTGGGGAAGCTGTATTGGGTTAATGCTCCCAAGTATTTATAATGGAATCTCATGTACAAATACAATAATGGTAACGAGCTTATCTACACAAATACAATAAGTTTTGACTAACTACTTGAATCTAAGAAAATGTATGGTACATGAGAACTATAAAATAATGGTGATCCTCTACAGATTATGGTACTCAGATGACCATATGAAATTAAGTTTCTTCACATTTTTTTTTTAAAACAGTAAAATTTTATTAATAATAATAATAGGGGAAAACCCCAAAGAACAAAAAACAGGAAAATCTCAAAACAAACTATACATCAAAGGATAAAGAAGAGCGAAACACCCCTTCCTTAGTGAGCTTATCTGCCGAAACATTTGCCTCACGAAGCACATGATGAAAGACGGCACCCAAGTGACTCAAGATATCTTGCACCTCTTCCACTGCATCAGCCAGCCTCCAAGGATGAGAACAATTACCTAAGCTCCAGTGAATGGCAGAAAAAGAATCTCTTTCAATGATAACTTTAGAACCTTCCATCTTATGTAATTCGCGACAACCAACCAAAAGAGCATTAATTTCAGATTCATTAGCCTCCAAGGAATCCACCGGTCCAGAGAAACTCATTACAACAATGCCATTCTAGTCTCTAATGACACCTCCAATTCCACCTCTTCTAATAGCTTGAACATAACTTCCATCAAAGTTTAATTTGAGAAAACCCGTAGGACATTCCCACAAAACACTATTTACTAGATTATAGATCCTTCCACCTTGAAAATGAGCTGCCAAAGATCTATTTAAATCCTCCAAAGCCAACCCTGTAAACTCCTTTCTTGAATGCACCCACTCTGAAATAGACCAAATAATAGATGCAACAACATCCTTCACCGAGTTACTTTTATTTTTGAAAACACGATGTTCCTTTCCAACCAAATTTTCAACAAACCGCATACAACACTACCTTCCAAAGAATTCTCATGCGAACATACTTGGTTCTCAAGCACCATTGATGAAAAAGATCCGCTACTTTCAAGGGCATAACCCATTGTATATCAAACACATTAAGAATTGCTGACCAAATTCTATTAGCAAAAACATTAAGTGTCTTCACAAGTTGATGGAGGCAATTCAGTTGCTTTTTGCTTTATCATTGAATGACATTTGACATCTTGGTGTTCCATCTTGCATACTTAGAAAAGGGGAGCCCTGTATGGCTATATTTACTTCTTAGCACTGTTGCTTAAGAAAATAATATTTTGGGCATATTCAGGTTGTTATTTCTCTATTCAAAATGGGATAAACTAGGAGCACGTATGGCTACTTTTGAGACTTCAACTGATTACTTGTTTCCTCAAAGTGATTCATGAAACTGCATCAATTATCTTCTGGAAGACCTGGAATTTTGATAATTACCATATGGATTCTTCACAGGTTCTTTTAATGTTAACTTAATCCTTGTTTTACAATTGATGAAAATTGTTCTTTCTTTCTTCCTTTCATTTTTTGGGTTGCTACTAGGGAAGTATGACATTGATGTGATTTTTATATGATTGTTTAGAGTGAGATTTGTGTGTTTTCTTATTGGCCTTATTTGTTTATATTATATTTATGTGAATAAATGTTTACTTACATTTATTAACAGACTGACAAATCCTTGAATCCCATGTTTTGAGATTTGCCAATTTGACACCTTGTAAAATGTTGGATTGCAACATGCACCCTTGTGCAACTAGCGATAATCTGACAAAGACTAACATAAGTTCCTGAGAGTCTAGGGCAGTGTTCAAGCAACTAATTGACCAAGTCGATTGATAGGTAATAAAAAAAAATTAGTCAGACATCATTGCTCTGGAAAATCAATAACTATCTTGCGGTGCTGTTGCATATCTTCTATTTGCTTATAACAATTTTTTGGGCTGGGTCAGCCCACCGTACTTGTATCAATTCATATTCTTTCAAGCTTTATTGGTAACAATAATACTTAAATCGATTAAAAACGGGCTTGAAACCGTTTTTCCCGATCAGTGGCCTCAAGGGGGTTTCCTGTTTGTCAACGTTGTACAATTTTTCTAATTTGTCATCAATATTTTAATTGTTAACTGAATGGGAGTATTAATCTTAAGCTTCTTAAATTAAAAATTATGTTGAACATTATCTTGACAATAGCTGGTTCAATAGCATTTGAAACTGGCATAATCTGTTGAAGTTTACATGTTGCTAGCTTATTTAGTGAGACACTTAAATACCCCTCAAGAATTAGGAATCTGCAATTATGGGGGTAAAAATGATTATCATCTTTTCCAATTTCTTATTGATAAATATCTAACTTGGCTGTTAGCCTTGGTTTATGATGGTCAAACTCTTATCGACTTCTGTTTTCGTTTTTACTCTCTCTGAAACTGGAATACAGTTTAATTATTGTATTGTTGCCTTGTCTGCAGCTCTTTGACAGTGTGCAGAAGCTTCTTGGGGTGAAGAATAACTTGGATGCTGGGTTTTCATGGACACTTGTTCATCTAATTGACAAAGATTCAGAGACATCATCCCTTGGACTTGCTCAAAGAGCTGAGTGCAATTCTAAGGTTGCTATAGCTGCAGCAGTTATGAATGAGTGTTTTTTCCCCATAATTGACCATAGGAGTGGTGCAAACATGGTTCGAAATGTTCTTTATAATTGTGGGTAAGTAACTATGAACGTATACTCTTTAACATGTTCTTTATAATTGTGGGTAAGTAACTATGCACGTATACTCTTTAACATTACAAAGTAATGTAAGAATGTGTACATTGACTGCAACAATGCTATAGTTTTCTAGGCATATAAAGTAGGTGCTTCTATTGTGATTTGTGAATGTTGCTTGTAAACATTTTCTACCTCTCTGCTATCTGGATGATCTTTCAGGCCCTGATTTTAGCTGCTTTCTTTATGAACCTTCACTTATCAGTAATTATTTTGCTGTTCCCTTTTATTTTGTTTACATCTCTTTTGTATTTATTTTCCACGGATTGGTAACAACAATAACTTCATAAAAGTAAAGGAGATACAATAGGAGAGTTTCAGTATAAAAGTGCAATACTCTAAAGACAAACAGAATGATACAACAAAGACAGAAAACCACAAATGGGATCAGCTACAACTTGTGGTTTATATGCATGCTATGCCCAAGAATTTCCTGTTTAGATAGGGAATCTGCCCCTCCATTACTTCCTTCAGGACATGATGAATAGATTTTATGACTTAAGAGAGATGTTTAATCTATATATTGATTTTTTTTCATATACAGTAAGAACCTGACACCCATACTTAAAAGAAGAGAAACTTTGCGTCTCAACTGATGGAGAGAGAGAGAGAGAGAGAGAGAGAGAGAGAGAGAGAGAGAGAGAGAGAGAGAGAAGTAAGAAAATGAGAAGGTGGATGGCAAGAAGCTGGTTCAGTGGGAGGAAGCAGCTTTTGGTTTGAACTCTGCCTCCAGTTCGAGCGGGAGGAGAGCTCTGCCTACGGGCAGTGTTGCCGGTAGCAGACCGAGGTGGCTGAGAGATGATCTGATCTCTCCTTTTGTCTGTAATCTTCCCTAGGGAATCTCCAAATTAGGGTTGACAGCTATGTTCATCAGAGCAGGAAGGATTTGAAACTTGTTCTTTGGATAAATCCTCAAGGAAGAATCGGGGTGTTGCTTTTGTCCACTTTGTGTCTTAAAAGGGAGGCAGATAGAGCTATGGATCTGGCTAATGGCAGGTCTTGGCTAGGAAGTAGAATCAATGTGATGGTGAGATTCGGTCCGAACTGGTGTTTGAAGCCAGGGTCAGTTTTTCCTTCTCTCTCTTCTCCAGCAAGAGGATCCAGTTACTGTGGAGAAGTGTCTTCAGAGTCCTATTTTCCATTGGTATAAAGCAGCTGCGAAACAATGGAAGATTATTTTTCAGGGGTCCTTGACATTGGTCAGTTTAAAGCATTTGACATGTGAAGAGGATTTGATCTTTCTGCGGCACCTGGTGGGCCACCTCAAATCTGAGGATGCGGTTAACATGTCTTCAGAATGGCTGGACAAGGTGTGAGGCAGGATGCTGGTTAAGGTGAAGCTACTAGAAGAAGGGGTGGTTTATCTTTTAGGGAAAGAAGTTGACAAGGTCCTCCGGTCATTTTCAGGTCTAGAAACCTCACCGTCCTTTGCTCTGGAAAGGTGGATGGAAGTTTTGGGTTGTCTGTCTCGAGTTTCCTGGTTCAGATTCAAGGGCGTCCCTCTTCACGCTTGGAAGGAGAGCATCTTTGATCTTCTGGGAAAGTGTATTGGAGATACTGTGGAGATTGATTGGCGTACTGTGTCTATGGAGGAGCTTCATTTTGGACGGGTGAAGTCAGCATACTCTGTCTATCAAGGTGCTTCATTTTGGAAGAGTGAAAATCCGGTGGGATGGCCTTTAGGAGACTTCCCCTTCAGATCCAGATTCTACTCAGGTGTGTCTTTTTCTTTGTTGGTGTTGAGGAGGAAGAATGTTCTCAGTTGGGAGCTGCAGAAGGCTTTTGTCATTGAAATGTGTTCAAGAGTTGCTAACTTGCTGTATTGAAGATGGCGACTTATCAGGCGGAGATACGATTTCAAATTCCTCACCGCCTGCCCTTGATTTCAAGGATGAGTCATTTGTCTTTGGTAGGATGTTTGGTCCGTGTGGTCTGGACCCTTATCCAGGCTGTGTTTGACCCACAGTTCAGAAGATGGACTTTTATGGGAGGTTTGCATAGGTTTTGTGGGCTATTGATTAGAAGGCCTTCTCCTTCATTTTCAGTTCACCCCTTCACAACAAAGGAAGATGTGGAGAAGGTTCTGGAGATCTTTCGTTCTCTGCGGCCTTCTTATCTGGAGATGCTTTGAGTGCAAAATTCTTGGAGGCAGATAGCGATGAAGTCCAAGATTCCTCTATCTGTCTTTTGTGCCCTAACAGCAGTTTTATCCCTGTTGGTAGAAGGGTGTTTTCCAAAAGGGTTTTTTCACCGGAAGGGTAGAGGGAGGAAGATGAGGTATCTTCCCCAAGGAAGTTATTTGTCCTCACTTTTGGTGCCTACATGATTGAAGAAGGCGATTTTGCGGCCTGTGAACCTTATGAGGAAGGCCACTGTTGCAGATGCGGCTCCTTGCTAACCGACACACTTCTATTCTGGGCTTCTTCTAGAGGGAGTATTCTCGTGGAGGACTCGCTGGCTGATTTCCAAATGGGAGCTGTCAACAGTGAATTTACCACCGGGGGTTCAGTGTTCCCCTTTCCTCTTGTGAGGCGAATATGTCAGTGGTGGTTCCAAGGAGCCCTTTTGGCTTGGTTATCCCTTGCTTGTAGGTTGGGGCGATGCATGAGAAGGGAGAGCAGTGATATAAGTTGGTTTTACTCTTGTTGGGGGATGTGGGCATTCTTCATCCAACTGTGTTCGCAGTCGAAGATCAGCTCAGTTGATGTTATCTGCTCAGTTGATTCCTAGAGTTGCCTCGAATAGTGAGGATAGAGCTTATCTCTACCCCTGAAGATGGATCCTTCTCCTGCACTCTCGTTTGTAGTAAGCATGGGATATGTTGTCCTCCAACAGATCAAGTTAGGGCAGAGCTCTTTCCATATGATGTTCCTAGGTGAGTGGAAGCTCTCTCAGAGAATTTCTTAGTGTGGAAGGGTGATGCAGCGCGGGAGAGGGAGAATAGTCAATGTGCTAATCTCCAAGCCAAAGGCTTAGGAACATGGATCCATAGGATCGATCTGTCTTGGTCTCACACCACAGACAAACCACCAAGAGAGAAATTATCAATCAGAGAAAATTTTATTTATCAATGAGCTTCTGTGAATGAGAGGAATTACATCTCTTTATAAAGACTTACCTTAATATATTTTTGTAAACAATTCTAATTAAATAAACTCTAAATCAAATAAGATAAACTTTCTGATAATCTAATTGCCATCTCTAAAAGCCAAGCTACTGCTAAAAATAAGAAAAGTCTTGCATGATTTGAAGATTCTCTTTATGGACTTTAGTGGGCTTGGGCCCAATGGGCTAGCAGACCTTGGGTCTAGCCTGCATCAAAGGGCAGTTTGTATTTCTTTTCAGGGAAACAAAGGAGGGTGGTCTGATCTTATTAATTTTACAATGGCTGGAGAAGGGCAAACCCATTCTGAGTATGCTGTAGCAAGCGAAAGAAGAAAGGGGTCAGGGAGCTACAGCATCTAGTTTCATCAGTTAACTATGATAAAGGAAGGGTTGGTTTCTCTACAGTCTTGGATTTGGGTAGGAGGAATCGGGCTTGGGTGAAATTGATCAGAGTTATGTATGAAGATCATCTCCTGGAATGCGCTTAGGGAGTAGAATGAAAAGGGTGATTGTCAAGGCGAGTATCGGAGAATTCAGAGCAAGTATTGTTCTTCTGCAGGAATCTAAAATCAATTCTATGGAAGACAGTCTTACTAGAGATCTGTGGAGTGGCTAATTTGTCAAATTTGCTGCATTGGATGCGTCAGGCTCTTCGTGGGGATGGTGTGTGTGGGGTGGGGTGGTTGTTGGAGGGAGGGGGGGCGGGGGGGGGGGGGGTTTGATCGAGTGTAGTTCGCTCCTGATGGGACTTGAGAGGGAGGGCTGATGCTCGGGTCCATGGTGTTTAGGAGGAGATTGGAACATCATAAGACTTTCAGATAATAGACTGGGAGGGTGCAGAATTTCAGCTGATGTGGAATCCTTTTCAGATTGGATTAATTCTAATTCACTTCTGTATTTGAGGCTCAATGGTGCTTCATTTACTTGTTCTAATAATCAAGATCCTCCTTCAATGGAAAGATTGGACAGATTTATAATCTTCTGGGGATTGGGCAGAAGCATATCCATATGCCTATGCTCTTCCGAAGCCTACTTCGGATCATTGCTCAGTTTGCCTTCATTCCAACTTTCACAGATGGGGGCCTTCTCTGTTTAGATTTGATTTAAGTTGGTTTCAGTAAGAGAAGTTTCTGGTCTTGATTAGTCAATGGTGGAAAGAGTTAAGGGTGGTTGGGTGGGCTGACTTTAAGCTCGCAATGAAGATGAAGAATCTGAAAATGAAAATTAAAGAATGGGTTGGAGAACACTACGGTTCGGTGGAGCTTGTGATTCTTAACTTATTCAGGACATTCAAGTTTTAGATATTAAGGAGACCGGGCATCTTGTTATAAAAAAAAAAAAAGGAGACCGGGATCTTGAAGCCATGATAGGGATCATAGACAACATGAAGTTTTTCCATGGTATGGCTTCAACGAGAAACATGTTTTATAGAATCTTGGATCTAGTTGATGGTAATTAGCACCTGGAGAAGGACATTATTGATAATATTTTTCTCTTAAAAAAAGTATATTCTAAGGAGGACTGGAACTGTCCTGTTTTGGACAACCTAGGTTTCAGTCAAATTGATACTCTGGAGGCTGAGCAACTGGAGAGGCCTTTTTCAGAAGAGGAGGTGAAAGCAACGAACTTTGATTTAGGTGGGAACAGGGCGCCTGCTGTCACGCCCCCCGGCCTGATATCCATGAAAACTACATCCGGGTACTGGGCGCTACACATCCGCATGGGGATTCAAGTCAACCGACTCATCATTTATTTATTCCCCAAGCGAGAGTTCCCACAGGATTCACGTGTGAGGCATCGTACAAAATCATTACAACTAATATAATTTTTTTTTCGCGAAAGCTTGTGTAACTCATTAATCATGAGTATCATACAACAAGTCATGGTATCCATAAACCAGTCATCATCCTTAACATCATAAACAAGGAATCATAGCATAAATATGCCCATAGTGCATGATTAAGTTCAAGTTAGAGTTAAAGAGTAGTAAGAAGTAGTGGAAGCAAATAGTTAGGTTTTATAATCGAAATTCAAGATTAAAGTTTTAAAACAATTTTCAATGGGTCCACATGACTAACTCTCGTGGGAACAAATGCCTAAAAGATGTTGTCTGAGGTCCACTCAACTACCCCTTGAGGAGTCTCTTCTACCTTAGTCTCCTCGGCAATGGCTATGACGTCATCACCTGTAACGCAAGTGTAGCACCATTAGATACGATGATCTAGCAAGATAAACAAATATAATTGACATAGCATGTAGCACCAAAAGAATATAAAGATAGACGATCATACGAGGTCAATATAGGATCAATTAGGCAAAAGTATGCATGAATGAGACATGGTGACTCATACATGACAATATCCTGACAGTACTCCCTAACAAGTTGGCAAAACCACGTTAGCTATATTTTCCCAAATTGTCTGCTACACATGGCCTAGATGAGATCATGAAACATAACATGACACGACATGATGGTACCACTAGGGGGCAGATGGCCCACAAAACTCCATTGTGGACCTGGAGCACCGGTAAGTTCCCATAACATAATCTAGATTGCAGCTAGTCCATAAACATGATACTAGGCCTACACTCAGTCGGGCTTGACTGGGGTAGGGTCGAAGCTGAGTGGTGCTGACACTAAGAGTGATACATACAAGGTATGGATCATGAACATAAAAGTATAAATAGAAGACATACTCCAATTGGCATAACATAGCATGGACATAAGCATAAACGTAAACATACAAGTGTTTCGACATAACATGGTGATCACAAGTATAGCATAAAAACGTAATGCATGACAAGGTATAAAACAAGGAAACAAGGCAAATATAGAAGCATGTGACAAGTCGTGCGAATATTTGGAAAACGTAAGACAAATGCATGCAAATAGGTTAATCATGTATCGAGGAATGAGTATCAATCCACCCTAAGGTCCAGATTGCCTGTTGGCATCACCGTACTAAGGTCTTCGATGTCTCCAGGCTACCTTAACCTTGGCGTTACTTACGATTACAGACAATGAAATACCCTAGGCCAACACCTTTGGCCTAGTATGATTGATGACCAAGTACCGGGTATCCATGTAGGTGTATGAGAGCTCAACCATCACCTGCATAGCTTTAAAGATCCATTGGGCCTTGCTAAGGGTCCATTGGTTCCAATGCTGGGGTCCAAGGCTAGGTCCGAAAAACCGTAAAAATCCTGTCTCTCTACGGTTAGCTTCACAATTACCTTACGATTAGTCGTGAAGTGGGCTACGGTTAGCTGTGGGTCACTTACGGTTAGCCGTAATAGCTCAACTTGAAACGACAACTCTCAGGTTAGGTTACGGTTTGTGCAAGGTTTGCCTCTTGGTGAGCCGTGGGTGGCTATAGTGGAAAAACCCTAAAAATTATAGATTTCAAAGCTGACTGAAATGGGACTTTTGGAGCCTAACGGCTTGTCGTGAGAAGCTCACAGGTAGCCGTAAGCTTCATATTTCTGCATGCCCGAATCTGAAACTTACAATTTCGAGAGAACCTGCTTCCCACTGGTCCAACCTTCATTAGATCATGTTTTTACATTATCGTGGGTATTTTTAAGCTTGTTAAAACTACATTAAGTAAACATTAACATAAATACATGTTTCCATTTCACAAATCCTACTAAAACACACTAATGAGCTTGAAATGGGTATTCTAGACATGAATGACATGAAGAATCAACAAAATAGGCATGCATGTATGTTATTATGGATGTTCACTTGCCTTTTCTTTGATGCTTAGCTCAAATCCCACAAAACCAAGCCTTTCCCACTTACTACCAAGCCTCAAAAGCAATGTAACACCCCGAAACCTGGAGCTCATCATATTCCGGAACATTACTTTAAGTATGTAAAGATCACCACATAAATCAAATTATTTCAAAGAATTAAGCAATACTTCTAATTTATTTAAAAATATCAATTAAAACGAGACGAGCTAGTCCAATAACAAATAATTACTAACTCATAAAGAAATCAAGTTCATCATTATTGAAAGGACTAATCCATCTCTAGAATTCTAAATATCATTTTCAATATGATTGTGACGCTCTCTCATCAGCCACGCAAATTGAAATCCAGTGGCTGATCCTCATCGTTGCCAATAGGGATGAAAGTGGGCCGGGCCGAGCCGGGCTTTGACAGGCCCTAGGCTCGGCCCTAGTATTTTTCAGTAGGCCCTAGCTCGGCCCTAGCCCTAAAGGGCCTCAAAAACCCTGGCTCGGGCTCGGCCCTTATTAAGTTATGAGGCCCTAGGGCCAGCCCTTTGAGCCCCCCTAATGATATAACACTAGCTGAAAGAAAATATTTTTCAGAAAAAAAATTCCTATAGGAATTCAAAGAAATCTACATATGCAAACCAGAATAAAAAAATGGTCAAATGCATGCATTCATCATCCCATATTCCCATTCCCATAATTTGGATTGCAGCAATAAAATTAACTAAAATAAGAAAGACTCCATAAAAGCAAAGGGAGCCCAGTTCCAACACTCCATCATAGTTCAATGTTAATGTAGATGAGCATTATCAAACTCCAACAATAATACAAATCAGATTAAACTCCAATAGCATCATAGAATAAAATAAAGTATTCGGCTAGCATCATAAAATAAAGTCTCTAGCATCACCAGTATCACCTATAACAACAACAATAGAGCATTGTTAATAAATAATAATAACAACAAATGAAAGGTTGTTCCAGAGTTACAAGACTTTAAAAAATGATTTCTAGACCATTAATATACATGTATCCTGAAGGTTGTTTAGGGATTATTTATATTGGATTAAAATTAGGGTTTAAGGTTTAGTGCTTAGGTTTAGGATTTATGGATTATTTAGTGCTTAGGGTTTAGGGATTATTTATATTGGATTAAAACTAAGGTTTAAGATTTATGGATTATTTAGTATCATAGATTCATATATGTATTATATACTGTATAGTGTACACATACATATAATATATGGATTAATATACGTAGGCACTATGGCTTACTGCTTAGGTTTATGATTTATGGATTATTTAGTGTTTAGGGTTTAGAAATAATTTATATTGATTAAAACTAAGGTTTAGGATTTATGGATTATGTTATATCATATATGTATTATATATTGTATAGTGTACATATATATAATATATGTAGGCTTTAGGGCTTACGAGCCGGGCTTCATCAAGCCCAAGCTCGGCCCCTTTAAGCAAACGGGCCTCCTACTAGGCCCTAGCTCGGCTCTTTTGTCTTTTGAGCCGAGCTCGGGCCGAGCCTATGACGGGCCGTCCGCGGGCGGCCCTAGGACGGCCCGGCCCACTTTCACCCCTAGTTGCCAGGCTCCCCCAAGTGACCCGTACCTGAAGTGGGGTGAACCACTTGTTAGAAAATTGGTGAGCAATATTCTAAATACACAAGTCACTTTAATAACATAATTCAATAATAGAAATGACGAGAAGAAACCCATGAGATTAGAACAAATGTTTTATGGAATTTCTTATGATCTTATGAGATTTCATATCCATCTCTTGGTATTGACAAGTTCAATATTCCCAATTATGGGTCCTTATAATACAGTAAGGTTCTCTTGTAAGAGATTTAGTGTTCCAATCCCTTCCAATAAGGAAGTCTTTTCCATAAGTTAATCAAACTCTCCCATCGGAGAATGGTCCAATAATCATTGATTCAGTCCCTGTCGAACCTAATCCCTCCGTGCCCACAGGGTGTTCACTAATCAAATCAATATTTAGAGTAGGTGTCTTTACCAATGTTTCGAATACAATGTCACTGTCTTGTACAGTGGTCACATTAAAATGTTCTAAGTTCACTAGGAAGTGTTCATTAAATTCTTTTATGTTTATTATGCATTCACTAGAGCTATCATAGAGTTATATAGACTAACTATTTTGATATAGGGCTAGTTCCACATAACCGAGTTTAAATATGTTTCACTCCAATTCAAAATTGGTACCCGCCTATGTGGCACTACTCTTATATCTTTAAGTTCCAAATGCTCATTACAAGTCCAATCATATATAAGAAATTTCTGCCAGTTAAAGAGAGGTCCTATTGTCTTGGATATTTATTTCATAACCGTATACCGTGGTTTAGGTTCATTAAACATATACCCATAATATGCAACTCTAAGTTATATAATTCAATCAGGGTTTGTACTAAAGATTTCAAGCCCATAACAAAATCTGTAATTGTATAATCAGTTCAGGAATTTTGATGTAATCTAAGGTTTAAATGTGTATTCATGTACATAATGGTCATAAGAGGGCTCTTGGGAAAATTCTGGACTAACCAGGGTCCATTTAAAAAAAATGGAACTTTATACTTAAAATAGGGGTGACGATACAGTGCTTTGCACTGTTCGTCAGCCCAGAAATATGTCATTATGCCCAACAGTTTGGAGGAGGAGATGGTGGGTCCCTAGTGGCCCGATCCATATGGTTCAGGGCCATTGTGGTTGCCCATCAGGGACCAGGAAGATGGCTGGTCCTGATCTCTGATCAGGCGACCCAGTGGGTCCCACAAACCTGATTGTTCAAAAGGGGTCTTTACCACTGAAAATTTGAAATTTATGCATTCTCTCATCAGTTTGGTCCCTCCTCTAGATCATATTCTACAAGGTAGGATTCCTCACACTTATATTCTAATTTCTAAACCCAGATTCTGTTAAGGGAGGAGAAAGATGGGAATTTGTGCAATGGAACAAAATCGAACCATAGCAGAAAACAGAGGCTCCCGCCTCTGTCCTTTGGGATAACCAAATTGTGGGTCCCCAATTGTCCAATCCACTGGGGACCAGGCCCACCTTGGTCGCCCTTCAGGGCCCAACTAGAAAGCTGGTCCTGATCATTGATCAGGTGGACCCCTGGGCCCCGCAAGATCTGTCGACCCTAAGATGTTGGGGACGCTGGAAACTTTGAAAATTGCATTTTCCAGATCTATTCCTCTCTGTAGGATGGACTCTTGGAATGGATTTCACAACTTAGGGATTAATCAACATAATGGGGACAATAACACAAGTTTGATCACAAAGTAAAAGAAATTATAGTCCATTCTTTTCATCTGACAGGATCTCCCCAATATCACCATTTTCGACAGAGGTTTTCCAGCTCTAACCTGTGGGTCCCATAAGGTCTGTCCCACAAGGGAACAGACTCATCTTGGTCACCCAAGGATCCCTCTTCATTTGCATGGCCCTGATTTCCGATCGGGTGGCCGAGTTAGGTCCCACAATCTCAATCAGTTTGGTTGTTTTTGATACCGGAATCTCTGTCAAGATCCTATCTATACCAATTTCTTTCTGGATGTGATTTTTGAACAGATTTCATCAACTTAAAGAACAAAGGATTATTAGGGAGATAACCCTTACAGATCTTGGCTAACGAGACCAAGATTTCACAGCCATGATGACCAATTGGAACTGCCCTAATATTCCTTCATGCGGCCACGATGAACAGTAGATTCATGTGGGTCTCATCCCATGTGCGATGGAAACAAGAAGGAAAGAGACCTTGCAGACAGCGTTCAGAGTTTTTTTAATCTCCTAGACCCTTTTTGGGCACGATCATGCCTAGGAAACAACAACGGGCCCAATTTCTATATTTATATATAAATGAGAAATATTACTCACCTCCTAGTGTAGCAGCTTGTGGCACAGTCGATATGAGGTCTGGAGTATTGCATCCACTAGATCTTTTGGCCTCTTCATCCTTGCGATTCCTCTCTGTTGCTTTCCAAGAAGAATCCTTCTGCACTCTTTCCTCTCCTCTCCTTTTTAACCAAAAATGAGAAAGTCGAGAATCAACGCAGAAGGCAAATAAAGAGTTCAATTAATTTTGGGGATAAACTCAGATCTCTACCCTTTGGGAAATTCCCCTGAGTACCCAAATGGAATCCTCCTCCCAAGGAGGTATCGTTCTAACAACCCAACAACAAACATAGGGGGTTACTAATGGGTTGTAAACAGGCTAGAAATATTACTCACCTCCTAGTGTAGTAGATTGTGGCATGGTCGATATGCGGTCTGGAGTATTGCATCCACTAGATCTTCCGGCCTCTTCCTTGCGATTCCTCTCTGTTGCTACCCAAGAAGAATCCTTCTGCACTCCTCTTTAACCAAAAAAGAGAAAGTTGGGAATCAACACAGAAGGCAAATAAAGAGTTCGTTTAATTTTGGGGATAAACTCAAATCTCTACCCTTTTGGAAATTCCCTTGGGTACCCGAACAGAAACCTCCTCCCAAGGAGGTATCGTTCTAACAACCCAACAACAAACATAGGGGGTTACTAATGGGTTGTAAACAGGCTAGAAATAACTAATGCAACCCAACCAAATCCAATACCTTATGTGTCGGATGAATCTGGGCCTAACCTGGCCCAGGTTATTACAAGGAAAACCCCCAAATCTATTGTTCAAGACAAAACCCTACACAACATAAGAGATGAGATGGGGATTGAAAGAGCTTGCATTACTAGATCTAGGCTTCTAGGAATTGATTTCAAGCAAGAAAAAGAGCTAGGGAGTGTGAGCTTACCAAATGGAACAAGTAGAAAGCAAATGAGTATTGTAATAGCTTGGAGAAGATGAACTTGGAGAAGAAGATGGTCTTGGAATTTGAAAATCCCAACTTTCAGGTTTCTCTTGGTGTTTGGAGGCAAGGAAATGGAAGGGAAATGGTGGAAGAGAGGAGCTCTAGGTGGTTTCTTGCAAAAGGGCTATGAATGAAATGAGACAGGAGTGGTTTTAGGGTTTAAAGATGGAATTTCTGTTATTCGAAGGAAAGTCCAGGTTCTCAAAAGAATTGACATTTTGAGTCTTTTAAGCTAGAAATGGGTCTAAATGGGCTCAAATGAGTTGGGTCAAAACATGGAAGTTGATCAGGGAAAAAAACTCCACCCAACGAACTCGAGTTTGTGCTAAACCCAAAATCACACGCAACACTACTCATAAACCAAAAACTACGAAAAGGTCCTCAAACTACCTAGTTTGGTTAAAAAAAAATCTAATCTACCTAATAGCCATTACTAACATATAAATCAACACATTAGGCACTTAATCATCATTAATTAAGCGCTCATCTAGATTGAGAAAGGTCGGGGTCTTACACCTGCTATGGATGGTTTTCCCATGGCTTTCTTTCAGACCTTTTAGGAGGATGCCAGGGCTGATGTGATGTACTTTCCATCTGATTTCTTTGAAAAAGGCATCCTCTCCAAAGAGTTAGGTGCCTTTTTTTATTGCCTCGATCCTTTAGAAGGTAGGTGCCTAACGAAGGTGGTATTTAAAAAATTGTTGCTAAAGTCTTGCTGGATGACTCTAACAGGCGTTGCCTAGGCCCTAGTATCATTTCAAAGACACAAGCATCTTATGTTAAAGGGAGGCAACTTCCCAACCGCGTGTTTGTAGCTAATGAGTCTTTATTTGAGGCATCATTAGAGGAAATCGGGTTTGATCTGTAAACAAAACTTTTAAAAAGCCTCTTTTTTTTTTTATAATAATGTTAAATTTTATTCAAAGAAAGAAGAAACAAAAAAAGAACAACAAACAGGAATAAAAAAACACAAACAGAAGCTAAACATCAAACGAAAGCCTTTGATATGGTGGATTGGGACTTTTGCCTCTACTTGCTTGGCCGTATGGGTTTGGGGATCAATTGGCAGAGTTGGATTGGGGTTTGTGTGTTTTCAATTTACTTATTTATTCTCATTAATGGGTCTCCTAAAGGCTTTTTCAAAGCTCAAATAGGTTTGAGGCAAGGTTATCCCCCCATCCCCCTTTCTCTTTGCTGTGATGGGTGAAGCTCTTAGTCTAATCATGGAAGTTTCAAATTCCGCAAGTCTGATTAAAGGGTTTGAAGTTACCGGCAATGTTCCGATAGTCAACCATTTTTAATCTATGGATGCCACGATCTTTCTTGATGCAGTATTGGATCAGATTTTGGATTTGAAGGATATCCTTTTATGTTTTGAAGTAGTCTCAGACCTAAAGGTTCTACGAATGTGACTGTATGATGGATGTTGAGTGAGTTGGCTGATGTTATGGGTTGTAAAGTAGAATCCCTTCTACTTCCTATTTGGATCTCCCGCTTTGCTTGGGTTGTGCATCCAAAGGCTTGTGGGACCTAGCTATTGGAAGAGTTGGCAGCAAGCTTGCCCTTTGGAAGGCTAATTACTTATCTTTGGGAGGCCGCATCATTCTCATAAAATCAATGCTTTGAAGGATATCCTTTTATGTTTTGAAGTAGTCTCAGACCTAAAGGTTCTACGAATGTGACTGTATGATGGATGTTGAGTGAGTTGGCTGATGTTATGGGTTGTAAAGTAGAATCCCTTCTACTTCCTATTTGGATCTCCCGCTTTGCTTGGGTTGTGCATCCAAAGGCTTGTGGGACCTAGCTATTGGAAGAGTTGGCAGCAAGCTTGCCCTTTGGAAGGCTAATTACTTATCTTTGGGAGGTCGCATCATTCTCATAAAATCAATGCTTTTTAACTTGCCGATTTATTTTATGTTGGTTTTTAAATCCCTGGTGATGGTTTCTAAGCACATTGAATGACTCCACTGAGAATTCCTTTGAATGGGGAAGGTTGATACTAAAAAAATTCATCTTCTTAGTTGGAGCAAAGTATGTAAATCTAAAAGGGAGGCCTTGGCTTCAGACCTTTAAAAATGTTTAACGAAGCCATGACCGTGGAGATGAGCAAGAGGGTTTGTGGATGTAGATTTTGACTGCAAACTACAATGTTCACCGAGATGGGTGGGACCCCAAAGATCCATTCCTCGTTAGTCGAGTTTGTGGAGAGGCTTCTTGTCTATTAGGGATGCTTTTGAGTCCATAATTCATTGCCTTGTTGGCAATGGCGAGATGATTAGATTTTGACTTGATACTTGGGTAGGGAAGCTTCTTTGGCCTCTCAATTCCCCAATCTCTTTTGATGCGCTCGTGATGGTGTGGTATTGGTTCAAGATTGTTTCTCTAGAAATGGAGACCAAGTTGCTTGGGGTCCGACTTTGGAAGGAATCTTTATGAGGTGGAGATTGAGAAATTTGTTGCTTTTTTTTTTTCCCATATTAGAAAATGTTTTCATTCCGAAAGTGGGAGTTGATAGAAGAGTCTGGATGGGAATAGTGGGAGGTTCTTTCTTCTCGGTCTTATGGGGTGGCCCTTCTGCCTTACTATACTTTGATTATGTTTGGAAGTCTAAGGCTCCTCTTAAAGTTGACGTTTTTGCTTGACTGGATATTTCAAGAGCTATTCTTGCGCTGGATAACCTTCACAAGTGTAATATTATTCTTGTGAGTGGTTGTCCAATGTGCTTGCAGGATGCAAAAACTGTGGATCACCTACTTCTCAACTGCGAGGTGGCTTGCTTATGGATATCGATTTTTTCATGGTTTGATTGTATCTAGGTTTTGTAGAATTCGTTACTTCATGTCAGGCTTGGATGATGGGGTTGGATCCATGGATTAAAAAATCGGCCGAGTCGACTCAGACTTGGTCATGAGCGAGTCGGGTCTACAATTACTCGACTCGACACTTACATGCAACATAAAGTTAAAAAAAAAAAATCAAAAGGATTTTTTTGTAAAATTACTTTAATTAGAAGGAAAGAGGAGGAGGAGGAGGAGGAGGGGGGGGTTGTTAGAAAGAGGTGAGAGAGGGAGAGACCGAGAGAGGCAGCTGCTGATATGCGTTGTTTTGCTGCCTCTGTATGTGCTGCTGTTGATCCAAGGATGAAAATAGCGGTAGCGGCGGGCGTAGCGGCCCGCTGCCAAAACGCTACGAAGCGGGCGATACGTAGCGGTGCGATTTGAAAAAATCGCCAAAAAAATCTAAAAAAATTCCAGAAAATCCAGAAAATTGTAAAATGAAAGAAAATGTATTTTTTTTTGCAAAAGTAACTAAGGTAAGGGGGCGTAGCGGTCCCCTCACTGTATGAGGTCTTGTATCGCTGTATAAATAGAAAATAATAGTAATGATCATTTTTTTCACATGTGTTTATGTTGCTTAGTTATACTAACTTAGAAACTAATGAAAGGCTTATAAAAGAAAAAACTATGTCATGAAGTCAAGACTTAAGAGTACCTAGAGAAAAAAATACATCTACCAAAGGGGGTGTCTAATAGGATGTACTTAGAGAAGAATCATTGAGAAGAACTCTCTATATTGACTGTAATTCGGCGAGATCATATGCTTTTTGGTGTTCTTTTAAACATAAAAGGGTAGAAGAGTTGTGTAGAAATGTTATTTGGAGAGAAGAAGAAAAGAAATAAGTCTTATTATGCATTTAAAAAAATAATTGGAAAGTAGGATTTTTTTCTCACCCTGTAGCGGCCTAGTAGCGCCGCTACGGTTGCGACGGCCGATAAATCGGCCGTAGCGTAGCGGCCGCTATTTTCATCCATGTGTTGATCTATGCCTGCAGCTGCTGCTGGTTGAGCCAGGTACCTGCTTTTCTCCTCTCCTCTTCTTTTTTTTTTTTTTGCCCTTATCTTTCTCGATGCTCTTTTTCTCGCTTCTCTCTTCTTCTTCTTTTCTTGGCTTTTTTTTTTTTTTACTCTTGCTCTGTTTTTCCACCTCACCTGCTTGGTCGGATTTTTCCCCCACTTCACAAGTTGGCTGGGGATGGGGCTAGGACTGGGGTTCCTTTTTTTAAATTTTCTATTTTTTTTTTATATAAATTTTCTAGGCAATGACGAGACTCAGCCAAGTCCCATGACTTGGGTGAGTCGACTCGGACTTGGCCTTGGCCAAGTTGGGTCCAATTCTGATTTTTAAAACCTTGGTTGGATTCTTGATTATATGGAAAGAAAGAAACTCTAGGTGTTTTGAAGGAGTCTCTTCCTCTAAGGATGCCTTAGGACATAAAGTTAAATTCCTTTTAGCCTCTCGGGTTTCTAATCTTCTTGATTTTTGAGGTTACTTGGTCGATTCTCTGACGAGATGTTGGAGAGAGGTGGCCTTTTCTTCCCCTTATAGTTCCCATGTTCTTCCTTGTCGCCGCCTCTGGGTTCCCTCAAGCTTAAGGAGTGCTTGGGGTAATCCAGGTCCTTCAGGCATTGGGGGTGTCATCCGAGATAAGGTTTTCACTCGATGAATGAGATTGAGTTACTTGCCTAGTGGATTGGTCTTCAAGAATCTGCTAGGTTGGATTGTCGCAACTTTATCACAAACGGTGACTTCTTTTGGGCGATCAGGTGGGCCTTTGGCACTTCTAAGCCCTTCCTTGGTGCCTGGTGGATATTTGTGAGGAGCTGGTGGAGTTGGCCGCTAAGCTTAGCATTTCCTTTTCTGTCATAAAGTGCTCAGCTAATGTGGTAGTGGATGTTCTTACTAAAAGGGGTGTTGGGAGATACAATCTTGTTAAGAATTTTCTTCTTATCCTTTTGAGCTTGCCCTTTGGGGGTTTGCTGTATCCTTTTCCTTTTTTGTTTGATTTCCACTTGTAGTTAGCCAGTGTATGTCTCTTATGCTGGTTGGTTTTTAATAAAACTGCATTACTATTTCAAAAAGAAAAAGAAAGAAGGGAGATGCTTGATCTCAAACACAGTGGATGTAGCTTCCAAGGATATCCACGTCTTCTATATGCACTCTATGGCGTTGCCAGAATCACTTTCCACAATCAACTTGCCTCTAAGGGCCCGTTTGGTAATTTTACTAATATTGTCAAGTGAAGTAAAGTCGAGTTAAACATACCATCAAAAGCACTTTTTACCAAAACTCCCTCCATCTTTTCCAAAAAAAGTAAAAAAGCAACTACATTTACTCACTAAAAGACAAAAAAACTCCATTTCCCCATACAAAAAGTCAAAAATATTCCATCCCAAACAACTAAAAACAAAATACCACCATAACTCACTTATATTTTATTCATTCTTTTCATTTCACTTCACTCCACTTTATTTTAAAAATAAATTACCAAAAGGGCCCTAAAGGACTGGTAAAAGATTCTCAATGCTTCTCTAATAGCATACACCTCAGTCTTGTTGGAATCTGTGATCCCAATAGGCCCCGAGAAAGCAGTAGAATCCCAAAGCATTTCTTCTTAGTGCAATATCTGCACATCCCTTTAGCCCTACCGTGTGTTTGTTTCCATAATTCTTGAAGTTATTTGTTTATAGTACCATGTAGTTCTCAGTGTAGATTAAAGGCAAAATTAACAAGAGCCTGTGGCATTTTGAGGTTATTGGTTCAAGTCACCTTGCCGATGAAAAAAGAGGCAAAGTTAATGTATTTTTAAAGAAGTACGACTGAAAGAAAGAGAGAAAGAAGTGCAATGGTAGAGTGATTAATCTTGCATATGAATTAGACAAATAATCACCTTTTATTTCAGCCAACTGATTTTCAGACTTCGCATATATTGATGGATGAGGTCATCTAACACCTAATAAGAAAGTGGCAGTCGGCTTAATATGATTCATATGGCCATACCACAAATTGGTTGACCCAGAGCACAATCCAACAAGGATTTGGCTCTAATACCAGTTTGGCATAGCCAGATTGGTGTAGAAGAATCCGTTCAATCGTAGGCACCTTTAAGCCAAGCTAGTGCTATTATTTTCAATGTAATATTCCAAGGAGGAGAGAAAAATTGAATATTATTGAATATGAATCTAAGAATACACATGAGAGGTCCCTAGATAGGCCTCTTGGACAACCAAAGAAGCAAGTCTCCTTTCACACATGGATTTCCTTTCCTTTATTAAATACATTGATTTAACTTGGAACCTAATAGGCCTACTTTGGGACCTAGCTTGGGCCCATCAGACATGAGGTGGCCCATGAATCTTGGGCCCACTTGATAATGTGCCAGCCTGCATCAGTCAAGTAGGTAGATGGGTTCTGGTCCTTGATTTTCTTTGCCTTATTGGATTTTGTAATTAGATCAAGAAACTGCTAACTGATTTGAAAGAATTTAACTAATCAATAAAAGAGGCTGTTACCGGGTTGAAACTTGATCCATTGAGTGAAAGTCACTTTCTAGGGCTCGTGGTATGGATGTAAAGGTAAGGCATTTTGGTTCACTGAGCAACAGCTGGCAATGAGGAACAGATTATATCATATCGTTAAAAACTTCGGAAAAAACCCATTGAGAACCCTTTCCTTGGGACATTGTCTCTATCCATTCTATCTACCATCACATTGACATGCTTGTTGTGGACATTTTTTTCCAAATCCTCAAGTCTCTTGTAAAGTTGAATTGAAGGCCATTCTTGGTGTGCAAATGTCCTACTATAACTATGCTTTCCTTCTAATGATTCCGCAATTTTCATTTCAATCTTGTGATGAAATTTTTATGAAGTATATAAAAAAAGATAGAAAAAGAAAGGCTCTTATTAAGTTCTACCAGCTTTTGAGATGCAAAGTTTATATCCTTCGTCATATTTATTACGCCCCTCTAAGTTTGGTGTAGTGCTACTTGTGTTTTCATTATTGATTGCTTTCTTTTATGCAATTAAAAATCTCTATGTTTTTGTTGATTAAAATTTAATTATTATCGTGTAGATTTGCTTACTTGTTTCTTATGCAGGTCAAACTTCAGTCGGTTGAATTATAGTAGCTTTTATACTGTCGTTTTGGAGAGAGGTGATGAAATTGTAGCTGCAGCATCCATCAGGTAGGCTGTCATTAGTATTTGGTGATATGATAATAGCATCATTATTACTTGTTTTCATTCTTGTTTTTGCTTTTATTAGAAGAAGTGGATGATAATAACATCTCTTGAGAATATTGTAATTTCCTTCTATTTTCTACTTTAAAATACTTAAGTCAAAGTGTGTGTTCACGCATGTGAACTGTTATTGCATTGTAAGGGTTGTTGACCAGTTTTGTGGCTTGACCACAGATGATGCATCCCATTCATATAAAGGAGAGGACTGTGAGGGTTTAAGGTGATTAATGATAACCTGTAAGTGCTGACCCTTCATTGATGGGTAAGACTAAGATGAAGATGATCATGAAATGGAACACACATACGTTTGTGTGCGCATGTGCACATGTTTATGCATGGTTTTAATAATTGACCGACCCCTCCCTCCCCCCATTTCCTCCCCTCTCTTGTGTTGAGTTTGGCTGAGTCCGAGTGGGAAAAGGCCAAAAGTAGAATATATTAGAATATATTAACACCCCCGAAAGGGTGGGAACCCACTATACGAAATGTATTACTCTCAACCCTGTTCAGCACCCAGAGAAGGCTACCAACTAAGCCTTGGTATATGGCCACCTTTAGCGGCAGAAGGATGAGGAGGACAAAAAAATAGGGGAGAAACAAAATAACCCACAGGCTGGGCCAACTTACACAATACAACCCACGGCCAACAAAACTCCACCCACAAGCCAGGCGAGCTAAAAAAAAAAAAAAGACTGAAAGCACAAGCTTCCACCAGCCATCCAAAACAGGAGAAAGCACAAGCCAAAGCAGGGCAAGGCACAAGCTATCCACCAGCAAAAAACAAATAGGGCAGGCTAATCCAAGAAGAACAGTACAAATGAAAGCAACTACTAATGACAGCTGAACAGCAACTGAAGGCAGCTGCAACAGCGAATGCAAACTATAGAACCGCCAGAATTTTCTTGGCTTTAGAGGCCAAGAAAACCACAGGAGAACAACCTTACAAAGCCTAACAAAACAACTGACCAGCAGTTGGAAATGCATTAGCACAGAACTGGAAAACGCCTTCAGCTGAGCTATGTGTGATGTGATATGAGCCCTGCTGCGGTTCAGGCTCTCTTAAGGAATGTAATTTCAGCATTGGAATTCAGATAACAGGGCAGCAGCTCTTCTCACTAAGGGGCAAACTTTCCAATCTGAAGAGGACGGATTAGATGGCCAATAAAATCCGCATTCCAATGGGCCTTCTAGCAAAATGGAGTTGGCTCAGAAATTCTGACTTTGTCCCTGTATAACATTCGTAGTGTTCTAGGTTTCATAGTCCCCAACTCTGAAAAATAAAGTGGTTAGAGAACTCTTTTTTGGGAAAGTTTGCATGCCAAGAGGTGTCTCTAACAGTGTCCTGGACTAATCTTTCCTTGGATCTAGCCAAACTATTGCAGCGTAGCAGAGAAGAATAATGAATTCAAGGCTATGATTGGGATTGGCTTTGCCATGAGGAGGTTGGACACTGCATAGCTGGGGGTAAAATGTGGCTGGAAAGTGGTGATTAGATTGGAGGAGAGAGGCCAAGCTTGTTCTTACCCATTCAATAATGGGCAGTTAAAGAACAAATGCTCAAATGATTCATTCCCTTGAATGCATATACCATACAATTCTCATCGCAATCTATATTATGAAAGAGAAAACCTTTGGTTTTGAGTCTATTATGAAGACTAAGCCAAGCCATGAAGGAGTGCTTCTGTATGTTTCTTTTAAACCATATCCATCTACTCCAGGCACAATAATAGCCTTCCATGTGAAGGAAGACAGGCTTTCCCAGTTCTCAACGAAAATTTACCCTTTCTATCATGAATCCAAATGGGCTTGGCTTATCTTTACCATGAAGGGACCAATGAGCATTTTTAATTTCTTCAAGGCTCTGAATATTAATCCTGTTGATTGAGTCCCATAGCCACTGCCCTTGGGAGATAAATTCTGCTATGTAGCTGTTTGGATTGCTATTGCTATTGAGAATGGATATCCTGCCTATGCAATCAATGATTCTCTTGGATGAGAACCAAGATTCAAGCCAAATCTTTTTTGCTCTACCATCCCCAATAAGATGAGATCTGATTTTGAGCAATTGCTCTAAATTTAAGAATATATTTCCAACCCCATGAGGGATTGCTATGACACTTAGCTTTCCAAAAGTTTGTTGCTGTTAGATACATAGCAGTAGTCCAATCAATCCATCATGATTTTTTTACGTCTGGCAAAAATCCCAAAAGTGCCTTAGCATACAATCTGAATTTAAATATAAAACTGCTACAATTCCCACCCACCTTTATTTTTCAGCTTGCACAAAATCCCCCAAGCTGTCAGATACTCAGATGAATGCATCTTGAATTTCCCCAAAAGTTCCAAAGGAAACTTCTAATGATCTTATGAATGTCTCTTCAATCCACCCTTTAGGAAGAAGATAACGATTTCACCAGTCAATATGGAAGGAAAGCAGGTAGGAGTGCTCATGGGCTGAGCCAGCAAGGCTGGGCCTGGATGTATATTCTGGACCCATTTAATATTTGGGCTGGGCTTGGACTAAGTGATAGAAAGATTGATGCCCAGCCTGACCTGAATAATGAGTGCTTGTGGTGTAGTGATACTTTGCCTAAACAATTGCTAGAAAGCCAGTACAACTGATAAAAAGCCCATTTAGGCCTGGCCTGGCCCGGTTTGATTAATGGGCGGGCTTGGGCCTGACATTTATGGCTTGGGCCTGACATTTATGGTCTGTGTTGGGCTTGGTCCGGATATGGGACTGTGTTTCTATGGTCAGGCTAGGCCTGGATTGCCTCTGCCCAGCTCAGGAACACCACCTAAAGCAGGACTGAATTTCTGAGTTGGATTCTTCCTGCATAACTGAGAGTACAAGCACTCCAACCAGCCAACTTGTTTTTGAACTTCTCAATAAGTGGACTACAATCAGCTGGATACAACCTATTTGAGAAAAGGGGAAGCCCATGACACTTTATAGTATGCTTTCTTATAGGAATGTTCATGATGCTACTTATAGCCTCTTGGATAGAAGTGTCGCAGTTGGCAAAGAATAATTGCACTTTTCTTGAAATTAACTTGAAGACCTGAGTACTTGTGAAAATCTCCGAATAAGAGGCTCAAGTGTCCTGCAAAAATGGTCGAGGCTTCACAGAAAAGCATATCACATTTTCAACAAAAGGAGATTGGAAATGGATATTTTTCCTTCCTTAAAGGGGTTGGCAATGAGGCTATTATGCTTCAATGATTAATTAGAATATGGCACTTTTCACGGGATACTTTTCCCCTATTTTCCTGTGGTGAGATGATGTAGGAGGATTTTGGGGTCCTTTTGCATTGATTTTGGAAAACCAAAACTGCATTTTCTAGAAGATTTAAGCATTTGAAGGTTCGAGGTTCTTGTTCATCCAACCAAATGAAAAGCCAAATGCAACTGCCTTTTTTTTTTTTATAGTTTAATTGATTTTAAATAATTGAAAGACGTAGTTTAAATTCATAAGACATCGTTTCTCTATCTTTAATTTTAATCATTATTTTCACTATTATTAGATTTTTGAGGCTCTAGGGTGTGACTCAATTCAAGTATTCAACTTGGTTGGGTCCCATGTTTCTCTTCCCAGGTCGATTCAAGGTTGGCCCCTTGAACCTTTGTTTTAAAACCTTTTGTTTATGGAATCATTCAAATGTCTTTTTGTGTGTGTATGTGCAAGCATGTAATTAATGATCTGATAAGAATGCCCCATTGCAGTGTGGTGCAATTTAACTATCAAATGCAAAAATTAGTTAAATTTTCTTAATTTCGTAGGTTTTTTCCCATTAGAGTTTATCCCTCAATTCTGTGTCAGTCATCATCTAATTTGGCCTTGAAATGGAACAATCCTGTGTTCTGTTCTCAAAAAGACATGATGAAAAAAGAAAAAAATAAAAGAAAAATAAAAGGCAAACAAATAGTATTCAGCTCAGCGATAACAATATTAAGAGAAGTGTATTTATTTATTTTAATTGGAACTGCACTATAAATAGCTATTTCTATGATATACATATCAAGGGCATTCATCTCTTTCATAAATTGAATAAAAGAAGATACATTAACAACTAACAAATAAGCACATAACTGAATGATTAAAGATCATCCATACGTATGTCATCTCTTTTAAGTCATTCAATTTGATTGGGAGTGTTAAATAAATAAAAAATGCAAAAATCTGTTACTCAGCTGAAATTGGTCATAATAGACTGGAATGGGCTCTGTCTCACTGCGCAGGAATGATAGTGATGCAGGCTAGACTACTGGGCCCCGCCTGAAGGTCTATACAGAAAGCCCAAAGCCCACAAAGCCCAGCAGTGAAGGATTCTACCCCAAGATTCTCCAACCGCAGTTTCTAATTTTATAATGGCTTTATTTCTAAGTTAATGCTTAGGCAATAATTATATAAGGATGTAATTCCCTCTCTTTGGGACAGATTACCTTGAATGAAAAATTGAGAGCTCTCTGTCGTGAGTTGCTTCTAGTCTTGGGTGTGAGACCTAGACATCCTACCCTAAGCCATTGTTTTGGAGAGTAGCCTGTTTGCTATTCTCCCTTTCCCTAAGATGAGAAAGCAGTTTCTCCACCACTAGAAATTAAGTCCTTGTTGCATGATTTTAAGGATTTGATTCCAGCAGATGTTCCAAAAGAGCTATCGCCTATGAGGGACGTTCAACATGCTATTGATATAATCCCCAGTTTCTCACTTCCAAATTTACTTGCCTATCGCATGAGCCATACAAAACATACAGAATTGAGAAGGCAAGTTGAAAAACTCCTCCAGGAGGGTTACATTCACGAAAGCATAGTCCTTGTGCGGTATCGGCCCTCCTAGCGCCCAAAAAAGATGGTTCTTGGCAAATGTGTGTCGACAGTCGCGCCATCAACAAGATCGCCATTAAGTATTGGTTTCCAATACCCCGGTTGGATGACATGCTGGACATGATGGCCGGATCATCATTCTTCTTAAAGATTGATCATAGAAGTGGATATGACCAAATCCGTATTCGGCCAGGAGATAAATGGAAGACCACATTCAAGACTAAAGATGAATTGTACAAATGGTTAGTCATGCCGTTCGACTTATCCAATGCTCCAAGCACCTTTATGAGGGTGATGACACAGCTTCTACGGCCCGCCCTCGGAAAATTTTTCATTGTGTATTGTGACGACATCTTGATCTTTAGCAAATCAAAGGAGGCACATCTTGATCATCTAAGGTACGTGATGTGTGCACTTCGCAAAGAAAAGTTTTACATTAATTTAAAGAAGTGTACATTCTTGAGTTCCAAAGTCATATTTTTGGGATTTGTTGTATCGGCCCAAGGAGTAGAAGGTGACCGGAAAAGATCAAAGCAATCATAGATTGGTCACTTCCCAAAACTATCCATGAAGTAGAGAGTTTTCATGGATTAGCCACCTTTTATAGGATATTTATTCACAATTTCAACACCATTATGACTCCTATAACCGATTGCATGAAGAAAGGAGATTTCAATTGGACCAAGGCACCACTCGGGCATTTGAACAAATCAAGTAGAAAATGACCGAGGCACCTATTCTAAAACTTTCAGACATTGACAAGGTCTTTGAAGTCAGTTGTGATGCTTCACAAGCAGGAGTTGGCAGAGTCTTAAGTCAAGATGGGTACTCAGTTGCTTACTTTAGCGAAAAGATGAATGACTCTCGTAAGAAGTATTTGCAATTTGACTTAGAATTCTATGGAGTAGTAAAAGCTCTTCGTCATTAGCGTCACTATTTGATCGGAAATGAATTTGGAAAGGAATTTGTGTTGTACTCTGATCGTGAAGCTTTGCAACACATGAACTCACACAAGAAGATGAGCTTCAATTGTGTCAAATGGAGTGCATATCTACAGGAATTCACATTTGTCTTGCGTCATAAGTCAGGTGTGGAAAATAAGGTAGCAGATGCCTTAAGTCGTCGTTCTCACATTCTCACGACAATTTCCGTCATTGTACCAGGCTTTGAAGAAATTCGCAGAGAAAATCTTGGTGATCATGACTTTGGATGCATTTATAAAGATCTTCTTAATGATGAGCTTTCTGAATAGCAAAAATTTACCATACATGATGGCTATCGCTTTTGTAGGAATCAATTGTGCTTACCAGCTACATCTATCCGCGAGTATGTCCTGCGAGCGTTTCATGGAGGTGGATGCAGTGGACATCTAGGGCGTGATAAAACATTGCAATTGTGGAGGATCGCTTCTTTTGGCCCCGCTTGAAGACAGATGTTGCCAGAATTTTGTGAATGATGTTGGGTATGCCAGCTTGCTAAGGGTCAAAAGATGGACACTGGATTATATAAGCCCCTTTGTATCCCGCATGCGCCTTGGCAGGATCTCAGCATGGATTTTTTCTGGGGCCTACCAAAAACTGCACAGAATGTAGATTCCATTTTTGTTGTGATGGATAGGTTTTCCAAAATGGTGTACTTTATACCATGTTCTAACACAACAGATGCAAGGAAGATTACCACTCTTTTCTTCAAAGAGATCGTTCGTTTGCATGGTCTTCCCAAGACTATAGTGTTCAACAGAGATTCTAAGTTCATGAGCTTTTTTTGGAAGAGTTTTTTGCATATGATGAAGACAGCTTCTATATTCAAGTGCCCACCATCCTCAAGCCAATGGCCAAACCGAGGTTGTCAATAGACGCATAGGAAATCTTCTTTGTTGTCTCGTCGGAGAACACATTGCTTCATGAGATCTTATTTTGCCCATGGCGGAGTTTGCCTACAATAACTCTGTAAACAGGACAATAGGAAGATCGCCATTTGATGTTGTCAGAAGAGTCAAGCACGTTTTCTTATTGATCTGAGTCCTTTCGCTACTACGGTCACTTAATCAACCACCTACCATCCACCTGCCTCACCAATCAAACACCATATTTTCGTCTATTTCATACACAACCTACTTAAACCCACTTGTGTATCTTTGGATGTGTGTGCTTTGTCCATCTTCCTCCCTTTGAACTCACAAAACTAACTGCTCATTCAGTTAAATGTGCGTGCCTTGGCTATGCTTAACACCAAAAAGGGTATCTCTGTTATGATCCTGTGCTTAACCGCATCCGTGTGTCTCGAAATTTCATATTTTTCGAAAACCAAACCCTCTTTTCTAACCATCCTAAGCCCTCTCCTTTTTTTACTCTTTACCATAATTTAACTAATGAGGTTTCTTCCCCACTCATTATTTATGAAAGACGTCGTCAAAAGGATGTTCCGCTACTTTCTCCCCCTCCAGATCCATCATGGGCACCTGAACTTGCCACTACTTCATCACCTGATGATGCTGTTCATTCATCTCCAGTTCAAATTCGACGTTCTAATCGTCTCTCCCGGCCTCCAGATAGATATGGTTTCACTCACACCTCTTTGCTTGCTACTCTATCTTCCATTGCAATCCCCAACTCTTATTCACAGGCGGTGAAGCATGACTGTTGGCAAAAGGCTATGCAAGAAGAATTAGCTGCACTGCAGAACAATCATACATTCACAGTTTCACACATGGGATGTAGTTCCATGTCCATCTTCTGTAAAACCCATCAGTTGCAAATGGGTTTTCTCAGTAAAACTTAAGGCAGATGGCTCATTGGATTGTTATAAGGCATGGCTAGTTGCACTGGGCAACCAATAAGAATATGGTATCGACTATGATGAAACGTTTGCCTCATTTGCAAAAATGACAACGGTTTGTACTATTCTTGCCATTGCTACCTCTTATTCCTTGCCTTTTTTTACGAATTTGATGTCAATGCCTTTCTTCATGGTGATCTCAAAGAAGTCTATATGTGACTTCCCTAAGGAATTACTGGTGTCTCAGCAGGTGATGTTGCTCGCTTACGATGATCTCTCTATGGTCTTAAGCAACCACCCCGTGCTTGGTTTGAGAAATTTCGAGATGCTCCCTTTGACCTGAAATTCTCTCAAAGTGCCTCTGATCCCTCTATGTTCTTGCATCATTCCTCGAATGGGATTACTGTCCTCTTGGTTTATGTGGATGGCATCATTATATCTGGGACATATTCTGACATGATCAACCATGTACAAACCTCACTACATCAGTCATTTCATATAAAAGATTTAGGGCCACTCACATATTTTTTAGGCCTTGAGGTACACCAGTCCAAGAAAGGTCTCATCCTCGATCAGCACAAATATGTTATGGATCTTATTGAGATGACCGGTCTTCAGCACTCCACTCCTGTAGATATACCTCTTGAGGTCAATATCAAGCTATCAAGCTCTCATAAGATACTAGTAATCTTCTCCCTGATGCCGCATTATATCGACGTTTAGTCTGAAGCTTGATTTACGTGACCATCACTCGGCCGAATATTTCATATGTGGTGAATCTGGTTAGTCAATTCATGACACAGCACAAATATGCCTTATTGAGATGACCGGTCTTTAGAACTCCACTCCTGTAGATACACCTCATGAGGTCAATATCAAGCTATCAAGCTCTCATAAGATACCGGAGATCTTCTCCCCGATGCTGCATTATATCGATGTGTAGTCAGAAGCTTAATATACTTGACCATCACTCGGCTAGATATTTCATATGCGGTGAATCTGGTTAGTTAATTCATGACACAACCGTGCCATCACCTCTTTGTTGTTCGGCGCATTATTTGGTATATTCTTGGTACATCATCTCATGGCCTATTCTTTGCTGTGGGAAATTCGACTTCTCTCACTGCTTACTCAGATGCTGATGGAGCTGGTTGTCTTGATAGTCGGCGGTCTATCACGGGTTGGTGCATGTACATAGGGGACTCCTCGCTTTTATGGAAGTGTAAAAATCAAGATAAAGTTTCTGCATCATCCACAGAAGCATAATATCGTGCTATGTCTGCAGCAACATCCAAAATTGTCTGGCTTCGTGGTCTTCTCTATGAGCTTGGATTTCCACAATCCGGTCCTACTCTATATGTTGATAATACGTGTGCCATATGGATCACTGGAAATCCTGTCTTCTACTAACGCACAAAGCATATTGAAGTGGCTTGTCATTACATACATGATGAATATGTGCGTCAGGCTATTAGTCTTCCTCATGTTTCTACATGACTTCAAATTGCAGATATATTTACCAAGGGGCTTCCACAACCATGACATCAATTCTTAGTTGGTAAATTGATGCTGTTTGATTCAACCGCATTAAGTTGTGTGTTTGGGGGGGGGGGGGGGGGTGTCACAGCCCACTTCAAATAGGCCCATTTACTTGGTCAAAAGACCTCACGTATAAATCTATGTGTACAGCTATGCAAATTTATCTGCTGCCTCATTAGGAGATATAATTAGATTAGAATGGCTATAATCACTGTAAATAGAGAGATTATCTAGCATCATTACATCTATGTAAATGATGATTGAGACCCTCAAAGGAGGATTATCGAACTCACATCTCACTGTATGTCTGTTTCTCTTGCTGTCATTGAGAATTCTCCCTTTCCCTATGTTGCGTAAGATAGAATGCATGTGCGCACAACAAAATTGACAGCTCTGGTTAATTCACACTTGGATTTGCTTCTGGGTATATAACTTTACATATTAAAAGTATGTTCAATCTTCAAAGTTTCTCTTGATATATGAAATGGAAAATAAATTTTACTGGAGTTAGAAACAACAATAATACAACAAATTAAAAATGACTACAAATTGGCCAAAACACCAGTCATGTCATGCTACACTTAAATAACCCTACCTATTTCATCAATATTGGGAACATCCCAAACCCAATTACCTGTGTGAAAAGATACATCACACCTCATGTCACCAGCAAAGCAGCACCTTTGTACAATATTAATTGAACTTTGTAAGATCAGAGGTTCCAGTTTTTCTAATTTTCTTTTTGCTTCAAATATTCAACCTTCCTTTGACATGAAACATAATGGACTTTATCCAAAGCACCTTCTTGAAAACTTCACTTTTACACGGTATGCTTTTATAGAATGTATGATTGTGTCATAACTGGTGGGTGAGTTTGATTTGGGTTAAGATTGGAAGTCTTTGGGTTGCAATAGGACTGTGGTTGAGGGCCGAGGTTGGATTAGTTTAGGAGTCCTAGAAGGCTAGGACTAGGGTTTAGGATGGAATTTGGGAAGGTCTCATTTGCATTATGAATGTAGGATTTGATCAGGTTTTTAACTGCATTTCTAGATTGATGGGAATGATTATGATGATTAGGATTTCAGTTGGATTTGACTGGGACTAATTGGGGTCTTTGTATAGGTTCAAATTTAGGTCAAGATTTGTGCTACAAATAGTTTTAGTCTGTACTATCTTGTGCAAAGATTAAGTAACAGTTATTATTCTTTTGGATTGGAATTTATTGGTCTTTTGAACAGGATAGGGTGAGGGTTTAGGTTGGGGCCATCTTGGGGAGCAGCTTGTTTTTCTCCCTTGCCTATTTGGTAATTCACTTGTGAGGTGAATTCAAAGTAAATGGTCACTTTTAAGAGACAAGAAGAGAAGAGGGGTCTTATAAAAAAGTACAAAATTTCAAAATCCACCTTATTGGCCTTTTGTCTTTTTGTGGCATGTGAAGGAACTTTGACTTTTTGGATAAAAAGAAGAGGCCTTTTTGTCTTTTAGTGGGATGAGAGATTGACTTTTTTACTTTACTTTTAAAAAAAAAGGAAGAGGTGATTTTTAAAATTTTGACAAGACCCCTCTTCTCTTCTTGTCTCTTAAAAGTGATCATTTACTTTGAATTCACTTTATGGTTGCCTTGCTCCCTTAAGTTCGTTATTGCTCGCCAAATGATGGCATTGTCTCATGAATGAGTTTTTTTATTTTTTTATTTTTTATTCTCTCTCTCTCTCTCTCTCTCTCTCTCTCACACACACACTCGCGCGCGCACGCGCGCACATGCACACACAAACCTTGCTTTGGTAGCCAATTTCTCCCCTTCCTCGATACTTGCCATCTTGTATGATTTGTCCTTTAGCTAGTACTTAATTTATTGATTGTTTAAGTTGTGCAATATTTTAGTCATTCTATATCATCGTGAAGTGTATGACACTCTCAGGTTATGATCTCTTAATTTTGTAATTGTTGGGATTTCTAGTTTTTAAACAATTTACATCTTGTTGAAATAGGATACGTGGAACTAGGCTAGCAGAGATGCCTTTCATTGGGACGCGGGACATGTATCGGCGTCAGGGGATGTGTCGTCGACTTCTGAATGGAATAGAAACGGTAAATTGTGAAGACTCAATTTTGTGTAAAATGATTATTGTGTTGGAACGAGTGTTTATTGCTTTATTTATTTATTGGGGTTTGTGAGGCCCATACAGTAGTGCAACGCATGGGTGACACATAAGGGCTGGTGGGGCTCCCCTAAAAAATAATTTAATATCATGTGGACCAATGAGTCACGTATCATATATTAAACTGATACTATTGCTTTTTTATTAATATTTTTTGCAGTTTTTATTATTAATAGTCCTACTATTGCAGTGTGGATGCAATTTTTCATATTGTATCTGCATATAGATCATCACATGCAGTTCAGCCAAAAAAAAAAAAAAGACCTACATGCCAGGTCTGCAACCAAGCTAACAACTTTTCATCACATTTTTCCATGGTTAATAAATCAGATGTTTTTCACATTTTTCAAACCTTTGGTAGAAAATTTTGTTTGGATGTAATATTAAAACAACTACGATCTGATTGGGGAGGGGAATATCATTCTCTCGCTCAGTATTTGACTTCTTGTGGCATGTAGGTCTATTATTTCTCTTTTACCAAAAATACAGATCATCACATGACAGTGCTGATGGCAGGTAAAACCTAAATTATCTTGTGTGGAGCTGACTTTTGTGTGATCAAACCTGCTCATCTCTAAAATGGGACCCCTCTATGTAGAAAACATCTAAAATTTCACTCCAGAAGGAGTGTCATACATTGTTGGACTGAATATTTGTAGAAAACATAACTATATTTCACATTATCATCAATACAGTGGCTCGTATCACTCTGATCGTTGCAAAATTTGGGTGGGTTACTATACAAATGTTCCATGTAATGATCACATTTCACATTTGATCACACTAAGGTGGGTCTTCACACATGATGAACCAGGTTCTCACTACTATCAGCACCGTACTAATTGAACCATGGGATTATCTCGTGTATGCATGTTTGTTTGACAAGTGAAGGTGTGTGCGCGCATGTGGTTGTGTGCATGCATGTGGCTTGGGCTTGGATGCGGATTTTGAACTTGAGCTCGGCTCACCCTTGTGCAGTTTGGGCCAGGCGTGGGCTACATTAATTCCAACCCCTACCCAAGTTGCACCCCTAAATGTGGTTCTGCATCCTTTCTTGATCTGTTTTCAAATTGCACTAAGTTGAAGTTTGTGCCGCTTTTCAGTTTTTGGTTGCCATGTTAATTTCTCTTCAATTTATGTGCTGCGTACCACCAGAGGTGAAACTGGGTTTTAGAACATGAATTTCAAAGTACCATTTCGAATAAGCGCATGGATCCCGTTTTCAAAATATTTATACATATAGAATGAAATCTTTCTGGTTTTTTAAACAGACGGTTGCAGTAGGAAAATGCAACTATAATGCACTAAGCCTTTGTGAGTTGAGGTGTATTAGTGATTTGATACCATGTAAATCTAGTGAATGATGCAAGTGAACAGAAAGGAGAAGTGATTTTGTCGAACATTGCCTTGCCTCCCTGTGAGAGCTGAAACCTTTTATATAGAACAATAGTTATAACTGTAATTACAGGTGTAAATTACATCAATTTCCCTAATTACAATATACTTCCAAATAATGCAACTTAATGTAATCTACAAAATGTTGGAGATAATTTGCAGATAAAGGTGTCCTTTATCTGCTTGTCAAATGGTCAAAAAAGCATGGCACTCTGCAGAAGTATTGTTATTTCACACAAAGATCGATTACTCTGATTAACTAAGATTACAAGAGCAGTTGGTTCATATGCTTGCTTAAGCAGTTGGAAGGAATTTTCTTCTGAATTTATTGGGCTAGCTAGGAATCGTTGATTTTTATGCATTTATAGGGCAACTCAGGCTGGGTATTTACCTAAGCTCAAACCTTGTCTGAATTGCATGCATGTAGGTAGGGTAATCCTGGGCCTGAACCCGAATGAAACTTGATTTATCAAGCCCGGGCCCAAACGAAACTAGAGTTGCCAAGCTCGAGGTCCAGCAATTAGAAGAGGAGGAGCATATGTTTTAGGTTTTTACTTTTGACAAAAAGTATTTAAGGATGCCTGTGGCATTTTTTAGGGTCTTGACTTTAGAAAAAAAAAAGAAGGGAGGAATGCCTGTGGCATATTTTAGGGCTTTGACTTTTGACAGTTTTTAAGGAATGCCTGTGGCATATTTTAGGACTTTGACTTGTTTTCTAAAATGAAGCGGACGACTTCTAATCCAACGAGGACTCTTATCTACTTTCTTTAATGACTTACAACTTGAAAATATAACCCACTAAATTAGAAACGAGTCTTGTTATTAGACTTTGACTATTGAAACTTGTTTACTACACTATATAATATCCAGAAAATAGTCTATAACCATTTTTAACGCCTGCCAGAATAGCGCAATTTTGGCCCCATTTGGTAGGTAACTACATAATTTTTCAAACATATAGTCTCGTCATTTGAACGTTGCTTGAGAGTTTCAATATGTTAGCTATTGGGAAAACATGATAGGTCTACTGTAATGTGCAATAAATAACATGGGCATGTGAAGGATTCTAGCCCTGGGATGGTACCCTGTAGGTCTAACTGTGGGAACCACTTGGATCTTTTAAGCTGCTCAGATTTGCATCAATTCCACAGATTCATTTGCATACTTCATTATTTTCCAGTTAGTTAAATAAAATGGAAAATGACCTGAAGATGCATTAGATGTGCTCTTGTATGTGAAGTTAGGACTGTGTGTTGCTCTTTTTTCTTAATGGCCTTATGGTTCCAACTAGCTTCTATCTGTTTCCCATTACCTTCTCTAGAAAAATAATGGTAAAAAATTCTTGCATGCACTTGATTTTATACCTACTGGGCATAAGGAAAATGCTCCCTTTTTCTTGACAAATTAGGATTCAATGCAGAAAATTCTCACCTGATTTTTTTCATTTCCATGGGTATCTTTTGCTGCATGTAATTGATCTCTGATCACTTATCCTGACCTTCGTCTGGCAGTTTAATTCTTTCTAGTTTCTTGCCTTGCTTTGGAGAGTGTTATGCATTTTTCTCGCTTTTATGCATTTAGTTTTATTAATAATAGTTTGCCTGGCATTACAAGTTTTTGCTGATGATACAATTCTATTCTGCAGGCTCTTTCCTTTCTTGATGTTGAGATGCTCGTCATTCCTGCTATATCTGAACTCATGCATACATGGACTGAAGTTTTTGGCTTCAAGCCACTTGAAGAATCACACAGGCAGGAAATGAGATCCATGAACATGATGGTGTTCCCAGAAACTGATATGTTGCAGAAGCCTTTACTTAAGGGTGATCAAAATACAACTGCTGATGCAGGTAATACCTCAGATGATTTTAAGCGTCTTTTCATTAGTTTCCATCATTATCACCTGTAGAGCAAGTCGTATGACTTGGGTTGTTTCTGTAGATGTGAAGGTCATGGATGTTAAAAGCTCTCACTGTGACATAATTGATGTGGCAAGTACATCTCTCAAGGCCTTTTCTGCTGGCCCTGATGTTCTTGTTTCTGAAAACACTATCGTACCTGATGCAAGTAAGGTAGAGAAAGAAGCTGCTGCTGAGCCTGGTCTTCATACTTTTGGGGGTTCCAATGGCGGGGCAACTACATGTGATAATGAGTCATTGAACAAGTCCACAAACTCTGCTCCAGATGTATCATTTGTTCATGATACTGATGCACCTCCTCAAGATAAACCTAAGGTGGAAAATCATGATCTAAGCAACGAAGTTGGTGATGCTGAGCCTTGCCTCCGTTCTTTTGGTGTCAATTCTGTTCAGTGTACTTCTGAGGCAAACAGTTTCCAAGCTTCTGCTGGTTGTACTGTGCAAAATAACTCTGAGTGGCTGGTCAAGAGCCATGAGACGACTTGTGAGGCATCATCTTTCCTTGCTTCTGATGGTACTCAACATGATAAACCTCCTGAAAAAGCTGATGTTGCTGCTACTGAACCCATTGTCTACACCTTCTGTGATGAAACTGTGCACTGTACCTCTAAGCTTATCCCTCAATCCCTTGATGATGTATCTGAGTATAAGCTTCAAGCTTCTCGGTGTAAACCTCATGAATCTGGCGAGGGAAATATTGTATCTGATAAAGAAGGGATTCAGATTGGAGTTGCTTCAGTTGAACCAAATCAACATGGTTTTGGCGATGCCCCTGCGGTCTGTACACTTTACTGCTGAAATTTCAACTGAATCTTTGGTTACCGCTTCTGTGTCTAATTTTTTTGTCCCGGGAGTGTGTTCGTTGTATTTCTGCTTATTGCACATTTCTGTAGTCCGCTTAAGATGCACTCCAGCACAATTTTCGTCGGACAAACCCACTGCTGCTTCTGTTTAAGCTGTGAGCATCAATGCCCTGGGCGAGAATTGTTTTTTTGTTCATGACACGTGCTAAAAGAAGTTAGCTTTTGTTCAGAGTTATTTACCCTGCACTTCAATGGTGATAACTAAGTTTCAACTGCTACGATTTAGTTATCTTTGTTGCTGCCATTGTAGATACTGTACAGTTTTGGAATCCCTGCACAATTCCCCAATGTCTTTCTGGTGTGGGTCTTGCTTATGTCAGGGTACTGCATGTACTATTTCTGACATTGTAATTGGATCTAAACAGCATAATATTTCATTGATACTTAGTTCAGAAGCTTAATCTTGTATTTCATGGGGATTCTTGAATTTAATGCCTTTATTTCAATCAAAGTAAATTTCTGCACACTGTTTAGTCTATTGAGTAAGCTTTCTGTAAGACACCGTATTTTAGTAAGATAGAAAAGACTCAGAACTTTTGCTTTGAATTTTGTTAGGGTGGAAAAGATTCAGTACTGTTGCTTGGTCTTTTGTTAGGGTCAGATTTTATTAAAAATTTGTGGGCCATGGATCAAGGGGTTGGAGCCATGAGATTGACCTCTTTTTTTATTTCTGTGCCCATCGTGATTGGATCTTTCTGTCACCCAATGCCCTATGATATGTGGGGCCTAAGGTGAGCCCAAGCACATGAATGTTAACCTAACAAAGTTTCTGAATCTTGGTCGACCAAATGTGGGTTGGTTCATCCATTTTGCCATATATTCATGGGGCTAGGTTCTTTCTAAAAAAAGCCTTTTCCCCCCTTTTGCAATTGTTGGTTCATCCTAAAGAAGCTTTTTTTCTCTTCAATGACCAATAACAGTTATTAGGTAAATTAGAGTTGCAAGTCACCGAGTCTAGGGTCAACAAATAGAAACGATCCAATGATAAATGTCTAATCCTTTCTGCCCATCATAGGCTTTGCTAATGTGAAAAAAATGAGCTTTTGCAGTGTTTAATATCATCTTCTATCATCTCCATATGGGCCTAAAAGTTTAATGGTCAACAGTCCATTTGGATCAATACATAATCGATCAAACGGTCTAATAAATTTGGATCTGACCGAAAGTTGGTGGACATGTACAATTTAGGAGGGGTCATATGTTTGGACCAAAGGTGGGCCCCACAAGCATGATATGTATGTGGTCTTACCGTCATGCCTTGGAACAGATGTTGCCTATTGAGTCTCTCATTTCAAAACTCTAATCAAAGACACTGGGTGCAAAATTGCCTCTCTCTCTCTCTCTCCCGTCCTTTCCAGTGTCAGCGGGTGGTATAGTTACATGATCAGGGTCACCCATCTTTAGGCCCCTCCATAGGTAACATCTTCCAGTGTTAGATCATTGGCCCCTGGAATTTTTGGATTGAAGGAGATTTCCAATGCTTAGTGGTTTCAAATGGCTTCTTTAGCTTTTCAACTTCTACTCCAAATTCATATCATGGTACGTGTGGAAAAGCAGGAAACAGCACATCTTTCAAATACACTCTCTCAATTCGAACCAACTTTTACTAAGAACTTAAGATCTCTTCCACCAATGGAGGCCTGCAACTAGTTTATTTATACTCCAATGGTTTACCTACAGGTGATTGCTGGACACCTCCCACCAGCAGGATGGTTTAAACTTAACTTTGATGGTTCATTTGATCATAATGAAACTAACAATGCTGGGATGGAGGTATAATCAAAGATCAACAGGGAAGGGCTATCAAGGCTCATGAATCTCAGGTTAAAGCAATTCTTCCCTTGGAAGCAGTGCTAAAGGCTTAAATCTACTTAACATTATAAATATAATAGAGGGGAACTCTTTCATTACAACTGAAGCGCTCCAAAGACAACAAGAGTGTGCCATGGAATATAATGTACTTTAACGGAAACAAATGCTAAAGATTTTCAAGTGCATCCCTCATTGGAAAGTCTTAGTCTGCCTAAGAGAAGCAAATAGACACCTTTCTGATTCACTCGCCTAATTAAAACCGCATTCTTTCTGTTTCTTTCATCAAAGCATTCTAGAAATATAATTGTCTTTATGTGCAGGATATACAGACACTTAATGAAGAATCAATTGAAGAGAGAGGAAGACAAAACAGACCAGAGAAGAAAGAGAGAGATATGGAAAATGTATTTCTGATTTCATAACCTTTACAGATACATGATTTCATAACCTTTACAGATACATGAGAATAGTATTTATACATTTTCTGCTGTTTGTGATATTGACATAACAGAATCTTAAACAAACTAGAGAGTAGATACAGTTACAGTTAACTGTCATAACATCTTCAGTTAGACAGTTTACACTAAGTCCTGAGTAGCAGAGATTGTTATAAGTTATAACTAGCCATTGCTGATGATTTGTACTGTCATGAGCTGCTTCCATGAATTCTAAATCAGATTAACCTCAATTTAAAAGACTTAACAGAAGAGCAGACAGATATTGAAAGGGGGTTACATGACATCAATTAACAAAAATTCACTTGGAGACGTTCAGTTCAATTCAAATCACATGTAAGGGGGGTTATTTTGGTATAAATAGTAAGTTACCCCAGTGGACCTTCCAATAAGAAGGGCATACTGAATTGCTTGTGCACAAAACATCATCTGGATTTGATGATAATTTAGTCAATAGCTAACCAAAAAAAGGACATGCAAAGCAGATTGTTGGGGGGAAAATGAATGACTGGAGAGAGCAGTGCTGCATCTACTATCTTGGAGGGCCTTTGTCACATGGCCATAAACATCTACCTGGGGGACAATTTCTGGACCCACATCTGATCCATGATATGCTCTTCCTATCAAACCAGTATTTGTCGTTCTCAGAGGTCCACGCAATGCAGCCGCATCTTATTAGGTGATGGGGGGTTGCACTGGACCATTCCGGATGGGCTAAACAATAATGGGCCAACAAATCAGCCTGCATGGGATCTTAATGCAAGCCAACAGCATTCATGCCAGTATTCCTCATGTCCCCAAAAATATTTATGAGAGACAGACCCACACACAATGAATTTAACCATCTAGTGAAGATGCTCATCACCATAACCATGACATTGCAGGTTCAAATCATTATACCAATGCCAAAAAAAGAAGAAAACGAAAATGAAAAAAAAAAAGTGCCCAAAAGGGACAATTGATGAGACTTCTCTATACACACAATTGATGCAACTGACAGATTTTCCTTCAAATCTGACAGGTTGAGCTGCTCTACCCACACACATGAAGTATATGAAGCGCTTTAGCACAAGACCCCCAAAATCCTCCCGAAAACAAATGAAAGTTTGAGCTGACCCTTATTCTTCCAGGTCCAGTTACTCTTGCAGGTCCAATCCAAAATAATTCTTTTAATAAACAAAATGATAAAGGGGATTAATCGAATCATATCATGAATTGTACTTCTAATTGTAGGATTCTTTATTTTTCTTATAAAAAATAGAAAGTAAGATAAAAAAAAAGCATCTATTCATAATCCATTCATAATAGCATAAATACAATAAATATAAGACTATGGTTACAATCATATGAAGAACATGATTGACATATATTAATATATCATAAATGAATATGTGACTAGTTAAACATGCTTAAGATATCAACATGATTAGTAAAAATAAACAAGTTGCAATGGTTTTCCTTGTTTCTTTAAATCAAAAGATAAAACTAAAATCTAAATCATCACCCTTGCATGGTTAGGATGTCTCTTGAAGTTAAAAAAAATGTTCATGAAGAAAAAGTCAAAATAAAATTTAAAAAATGAATGCAGGAAAAAAACCCTATATGTACAGTTAAATGTTGTAGTCACAAGTTTTTTCTTTTTCTTTTTTCTCAAACATTTTAAAAACTTCCTCAAAATAGAACATTTTCTTAAGAGGTTCCATTAACCACTAAATAACCATTGAAAAATAAAAATACTAACAAAAAGAAAAAAGAAAGATAAAAGTTAAAGATTACTGATATTAACCTCTTGGTTATGGCTATTCCCACTCAACTAAATTGCCAGAATCATAAGATTCAATAAAACAAGTATCAAACCGTAAGATTCACACCTGAATCCTAAGATTCACCTTCAAATGGGATTTGTTGCACATGTACGAATCTTTTTCCTTTAGGATTCGGGATACGAATTCTAGAATTTTGACCATAATATTCAAGCCTTGCTATACCCTGGCTTAAAGGACAATATTCAAAACCTGAATAAGCTACAAGAAGGGAAGTTCCAAGCCACGCTATACCCTGGCTTAAAGGACAATATTCAAAACCTGAATAAGCTACAAGAAGGGAAGTTCCAAGCCATGAGATATGCACAACTGATCCTTCCTTTCCAAATGCTCCAAAATGACAAATATTGCTTTTTGGCCTTTTGCTTTGGAAATAATGATGTCTTTCTTGACGAACAACTCACCTTGATTAATTGAAGAAAATGATTCCAAGTAACGGCAGTTGGCTAGCATTAAAAAAATGGATGATTCATGCTTGCTTCTTGTTCCTTAAACATTCATCGTCATCATCACCATCATCAATGGCTTGTCCCAAACCAATGGTCACTGGAAACTCACCTATTCCTCCACAAGTAATTCCCATGCTCATTACCACTCCCTCATACATGTCTTAAATGATTTCAATATAACCTCTTGGAACACTCCTTCAATCTAAACCTACCAAAATTAATCTGTAGGTACCCTGTCATATGCTTTCTCTATATTGATGAAGACCATATGTAGATCTTTCATCTCCTCTAGGTATTTTCTCATTAATAGCCTAAGTGAGAAGATAGCTTTCCTAGTTGACCTCCCAAGCATGAATGATTTTTCAGATATTCCGGTCTTTTGTCTAAGTCTCTGCACTATTAATCTCTTCCGCAGTTTAATAGTATGACTCATAAGTTTAATCCCAAGATAGTTGATACAATTTTGTATATCTCCTTTGTCCTTTATATAGGTACTACAACACTTCTTCTCCATTCATCATGCACCTATTTGAAAATACTACTATAGGAATGGGATGGGCTATTGTGCACATTTTTGTCCAAAATAGCCCAGCTACTAAAGTAGTTGTACCTTTGAGAGTGATGCAGTCACATGCTTGGAGGATTCAGCCTAGATTGTGTTTTTGTAGGGGCTTTTTTTGGTCGTTTTAGCCCTCTGATACTGTACAGTCTTTGTGCAATGAAAAGTCACCTTTTTCAAAAAAAAAAAAAAGTTGGAATTTCTACTAGTAAGGAGTGAAATGAAGCTCTATCAAAGTAGTGAATACCTAGGAATCCCAGTTGTCATGAAATATATAATAGGAAAGTTTATTCAAGGAAGGTTAGTTGAATGAAAGTTTAATCAAGGAGGGTTAGTAAAATGAAGCAAGTAATTTGTGTTTAACTTTTCAAGAAGTCCAACGAGGTCTTGCCTGAGTATTGCAAGGGATTAGGAGTCATAATCCTATTGTGCGGTAAAGCCAAAGCCTAACTATCTTGTAGTAACTGAACATAACGAAAAAGTTCAAGTTTTCTGTACTTTCATGTGAGTATTCTCTTTGTTACAGATGTTAGGTGACACTTATGTTAGCAATTTGGTGCAACCTGAGAGATTTAGAGTGAGTTGAAGACTGAAGTGTGACTTCTACAACTCTTTCCTGCACCAGAGGAGGTGAATCTTTTACTGACGAAGATGGAATCAACATAAAGTCTAATGGAAATCAACCATCAATACATTCAGTTGAATTAACATTGTAGAAATTAGAGAACACAAACCCTTATAAAGATAGCCGGTGATCCATTCTCCTTTTAGTGCCTATAGAGGACATTGACTCCAACTAAGACTGTCAAATAGACTCAAACTCAGAACTCTACTGAACATATCAAGAATAGATGGGACATAACTTCTTAAGCACTTGCAGTCTTCGTATCATTGGATAGGTAATCAAATACACCTAATTTTGTGTCAACTGGAGATTATTTTACACATGAAACATGCCTAACTATAAAAACCACAAATAAATTCTAAGTTCCTATTTTATTACATGCCACCTGTGGCACCATTGTTGAATGAATATAAGCTGCTTTTATGCCAGGCCAAGGCGGCCTATGGGCATCAGATGATCTCTCCTCTAAAACGTACCTTCTAAAGCAGAGATATCTTACAAAATATTTTATAAACTGTTGCTCCACACAAGAGTTTCACCCAACGATGTATGACAATTCCTGAGAACCTAACCACTCCATTTAAATGACTTTTGCTTGCTAGAAACTCAACCACCGTTCTACAGAATGATCCCCAAAACCTAAATAATTCATTACTAGACTCTACATAGTTCCCACCCTCTAAAACTCGTATTACTATGCCCCCACTGCCTTCATCTGCAGGGCATCTTTCTTTCTCCCAAATCTCCACAACCATTTACAATATTTTGTCCTAACTTCTATCACTAATCCTTTCAAACCCTGGCACTCCTCCTTTGCATTAACCACTTTATCCAATTAAATCAGTTGATTTCTTTTTCTTTTTCAAATGATGACTTTTATTTATAAAAGAAGAACAGTGTAAGAGATATACATTGTAGATCAGTGAAAACAACAAAACACCAATCTAGAACCAAAGAGGCCCAAAAGAAACCAAAAGACAAATCAAACAGGCCAATTGAAAAAAAAAATTCTTGTTCTCTTTCGAATACTGAAAGAAAATAATCCTAGAGATTTTCTATTGGTGACCAAATAAGAGTTAATCAGAGACTCTCAATGTCATAATGATTCAATAATTGAAAATATTGAGAGAGAGAGAGAGAGTTATTAACACAATCATGCAAATCAAACATATAAGTTATTAACACAATCATGTGAACAGAAACACCAGGCATGTCTAAGTGATGCACCATGATATAAAACTAACAATCTTCTCAATGAGTTATCTGCCCTTCAAGGAGAATAACCTGTTTTTCAGGGATGCCATCCCAAGCATCCAACTCCATGCAAGCAATAAGCCTAACTATCAATATAAACTAGCATCTCTACGCACCTCGGTAAGGATAAAATAAAAATACAGTCACCTACAGAATTACAGCATGATTTAAATCATATAAAGAAATGGAAAAGAGATGCATACTGATGGTTGTTCTTGCCAATGAATGGAGTCTAGAATAGTTTATGAGGGTTTTTCTTTCCAAAAATAACTTCCCAAAGTGATGATGAGAATGGCCCTTTCTTATCCAAGTGCTCTCTAACAGCCTTGTCATCCATGGCAAACCCCTTCTCCCGCAATCTCCCAATAACACTTGCAGCTTCTTCCTGCCCTTTCTCTCTACAAATCAAGTCAATTAAAGTCACAAAAGTTGCTACATTTGGCGAATGCCCAGCCTCCAGCATCTCTACACAAAAACTAACAGAATCCTCCAATTTCCTCCCTCTGTACAATCCCTGGATTAAAACTGTGTAACTGAATGCATTTGGAGAAATCCCATTATTCTGCATTTTCCTAAAAATCTTCTCCGCATCATGAAACTTTGCTGCTTTGCAGAATCCTTCCACCACAGCAGTGTAAATTACAACTTCTGGGATTGTACCCTTTTCACGCATCAACCCAAATAGCTTCATGGCTTCTTGGATCAGCCCATCCTTGCATAGGCCATCGAGCATTGCAACCGCATTGGGGATGAGGCCAGTTTCTTTCATCTTCCTGAAAATTTCATCTGCATCCTGCGGAGATGACTGGAGGGCATCAGCTTCAGTTTTGGGTATCTGAATTGAAGGGTTTTGGTGTGTTGATTTCGCCCCACCCTTAGTGGCAACATCACCACCCAAACCAGATTGTTTGGAGAAAAGATCACTGAATTGATCGCCTCTATTATCTTCCTTCATTGGTCTGTTCTGCATCTGGGACTGGAGATTCCTCTCTGGTTCTTCCTTATTTTGATCTTCAACATCATTGTCTAGCTTGAACAACTTCTCATTGAATAGATCATCAGATTCAATTTCCTCCTCTTTTTCTCCTCTTACTGTTTCTTTTGGCAACTGGGTGGAAAACCCCTGCTGGGTTTTTCTCGCCTTTTCGACGCCATCGTCTTCATCACCAAAATCAAACTTCTTGAGGTGGTTAAAATCATCTCTTTTCTCTCCTCTCAAGGGTCTCTTCATGAATTGAAGAGACGGGTTTTTCTGGGCATTTCTCATGTTTTGGTCGTCATCATCACCATCTTCGTCGCGAAGATCAAACTTGCGAGGGGAACGGTCCTCTGATAATCCATCTCTTTTCTCTCCTCCTCTCATGGGTCTCCTGAGGAATTGAGCAGATGCATTTCTGTGGGTATTTCTCGAATTTTCATTGTCTTCATCATCATCGTCCCCGAGGTCGAATTTGCGAAGGAAGCGATCTTCAGATGGGTCTTCTCTTCTCTCTCCTCCTCTCATGGGTCTCCTGAGGAATTGAGAAGATGCATTCTTTTGGGTGTTTCTCTCATTTTCATCGTCGTCGCGTCTGCGAATCAAGCGATCATCTGATGGGTCGTCTCTTCTTCTTCTTTCACCTCTCATGGGTCTGTTGGGGATTGTGCTGAAATGGGTGAAGGGAAGAGAGAGATGATTGTGGATGAGAGCTATGGTGTAAGGGCTACTACATGGAAAAAGAAGATCTTTTTCATGGGAATGAGAGAGAGATTTGAAGAGAGATGAGAAAAGATGGCAAGAAATCCTTGTTCTCATGGCTCGCGTCTGTTACTTTCTGTCTGCAGATGATGTTTACTCTGAGAGAGAAAGAGAGAGCGCCAAGGGTTTTTAGGGGTTTAGGTCTTTGAATTGAAGGAGGGGTTAGGTTTGATGCTGGAAATGCTCCGAACCCGACCAAGGTCAAGCAATTCTAATATATTTAAGGTTTCAGCGACGGGTAGTTAAACATTTAACTTTGTTTCTTTACGTTTATAATATTTTTATAATGTGGTAGTTCATTTTTTTAAATTTGAAAACTTAAAATGTCTAATTTACTCTTTCTTTAAGTCATATCCCATAATTAATGAGATAAGTCATTAATAATTATCAACTACCATTAAATTAGTTACGATTAATAAAATTCCACTAATGAAATTTTCAAATCAATTTAAAAAAAACACAAATAAGTTTCAAAAAACAAAAAAAAAATTCAAATAAATTTCTAAAAATTAAATAAATTAAAAAAAAGCAAATCAATTTCAAAAGAAAGCAAATCAATTTCAAAAAACGAAATAAATTTAAAAAACACAATAAATTTTTAAAAAAACAATAAATTTCAAAAGAACGCAAATAAATTTAAAAAGACACAAATAAATTTCAAAATATCCAAATAAATCTCAAAAAAATATAAATAAATCTCAAAAGACTCAAATAAATTTCAAAATGAGTAAATAAAATTAAAAAATGCAAATAAATTTTAAAAAAAAATACATTTGCCAAAACTAAGATAACCCTAGTTTCCAAATTAACGAACAATGTGGCAAAAAACTCAAGTCTTTTGTCAAAAACTCAGTTAAATTTATTTCAAAAAATACAAATAAATTTCAAAAGACACAAATAAAATTCAAAAACACAAATAAATCTGCCAAAAACTCATATAGATTTGTTTATAACTCAGATAGATTTGTTCCAGAGCTCAAATAAATAGTCTAAAACTCTGATAGATTTGGTCAGAACTTAGATAAATTTGTCCAAAACTCAGATAAATTTGTTCCAGAAGTCAAATAAATAGCCAGAAACTCAGACATATTTGCCCAGAACTCATATAATTTTATCCAGAACTCAGATAAATAGCCAAAACTCAGTCAGATTTATCCAGAACTCAGATAAATTTATCCAGGACTCAGATAAATTTATCCAGAACTCATATAAATTTTACTGGAATGGGGATGGACTTCTGGAACGAGTCAAGTCAAACCTAACCTAGAACAAACCCGGAACTGCTGCAGATCCTAAGCTCACTTTCTTCTTCTTCTTTGTTCTTGAACCAGAAACACAAAAGCAAACTTTCATTCGCCTTCTTCCTTGATTCCGGCGATGGCATAGCACGGCATCTCCCCCTTCTCCGGCAACACGTAGGAACGACGGTGGCGCAGGAAATCCGGCGATGGCACAGAAGGTCGTCTTCTTCTTCGTTTCGTGTTCTGCAAGTCTTCTTATTCTTCGTCTTCTTGGCTTTCTTCTTCTTTGCACGTGTCTTCTTCTTCTTATTCTTCTTCTTCTTTGCAGAGGTTTTCTTATTCTTTTTCATCTTCTTTACGGGGGTCTTCTTCTTCGTTGCAGGGGTCTTTTTTTTTTTCTTCTTCTTCGTTGCAGGGGTCTTCTTCTTCAGAGATCGATCTCAACTGTTGAGATCCAATCTGTCAATATCCATGTCCGGTTTGAAGTAATGAGGGGGAGAATGGAAGATTTGAAATTTGGAATTTCAAAATTAGATACCTAAACAGTTGGAAGAGGGCAAATTAGTCATGTAAATTGTATCCAGGGACCTCTGACTGCAAATAGTCTAGCTACTTGGACCAAAGCCCTTAAAAAGAATTTGCTTGGGCTTGGACTAGAGGCTGGATAGATTCAATTATAGAGACCTTTCGCTAATTATCTCTATATTTAATATACCAAAATCACTATGATGGGAAATGCTCCAATGAGAGCTAGCTTACGGTGAGAGACACTATAATGGGGCTTACCTATCACCAATCCAAACGATCCACACATGCGACCCCTCCAAATGACGCTGAACCCTATGAATTTGGACCCATCCGAATGGAATGGACCGTTGGATTTAGGGTCATAAATTTTTCTTTAATATAAGTCATTGAACTTGTGGGCTGCAAATCAAGGGTTAAAAGCATAAGATTGAACCTAAACTTGATAGCTAGGCCCATCAAGGATGACTCTTTCCATCTCCCTGGTCCCGCAATCAACGAGGTCCTAGGTGGGCCACATCATGAAGTCTCTCACATGAGCATTTTCCAATGGCCCTTTTTTGTTCAATTTTTTTGTTGCTTTGTTGAGTAGTGATATCCTCGCGGGTTTTTATTTTTTCTTCACAATGAAGCGGCGATATCCCCGCCCAAGTCAAATTTAGAAGAAAAAGATCTTTTTTTTTTTTTTTGGATGGTGGTTGTCTAGTGATGGAGTTTGAATGGTGATGATGGGTGAAGTTGAAAATAATGGTGAGAGAGAAATGTGAGATGGGTTTATGTACTGTGAGTTGGATTGGTGGGGAAGGATAATGTAGAGAAAATGAGATGAGATGATGATGAGGGCAGGGGTGGTTTTTGAAAATGGGGAGTGGTTGTGTAGGGAGATGAGAAAAGGCTACTGAGAAAAGTGAATTGTAGTATCCTATATGTAGGTGGGTGGAGATATCGTCACTCGGTAAAACAACAAAATAAAAAAAAACCCAAAAAGGGCTGGAGCTTACTACGATAAATACATATCTTTTAGGTCCTTTTTGGTCTATAGTGAATCTAATGAGATTTTTTCGGAAAAACCCTTTATCATAAATGCATTTAAATAAAAATATTTCTATAAGTAATGGACTTATTTTTAACTATTTTAAAAATTATTTTTAAAAAACGACTCACCTTATATTTATAGATTTTGATGGAATTGCAAATGCTTTACCCATGAGGCGGATTTATGAATTCCACATGACAACTTTTGAAGAATTTGAAATTCGGGGACAATAACTGCTCTTTGAATTTTGGGAGAGAAAGAGGCCCTGGATTGCTTATGAATCAAGCCCATGGAAACCAAATCCTTCCCGGGCCCACTTACACAGCCCATGTGTCCTTAATAGCCCTGTTCGACTCTGTCTCTGCCTGTACAGACTCCAGGGTCGTCATCGTGTGATGGACCTTCTCTCTAACCTTCCCTCTTCTTCTCCTCTTCTACACGCCCCTTCTTCTTCTCCCAAATCTAGGGTTAGGGTTTCTCTAAACCTCCTTTCCATACGCCGGCCGAAACCATCACTATACTTCCCCATTTCTCGCCAGAATCGGCGGCCAATGGAGGCCCCAACGACCGTCCGTTGTTCATGTCAGGCCGGCGACAATGGTTCTCCGACAGGTACTCAAATCATCTTCTCAAAAACCCAATCTTTATCTAGTCTCATCTCGATTCGTTCCACAACGAAGATATCAAAAGTGTGTGGTTTTTTTTTTTTTTTTTTTTTTTTGTTGTTGTTGTCGTTAGGATGTCGAATCGGAGAGGTCGCGAGGGTTACGAAAGAAACAGATGTGCAAGTGAGATTGAACTTGGATGGAACAGGAATTGCTGACAGCAGTACGGGAATTCCCTTCTTGGATCATATGCTTGATGTGAGTAGTTAAAATTATGAATCAGTTGTTAATATTAGAAGATGATTAGAAGAGGAAGGTTGAAATTCCTTTGTTTCTTCGGAAAATCAGCAACATGAACTACCCCTACTTTCTAATGAAACCACCCAAATGGATTACTGAGAAAATGGTCAAGTCATGAACAAGGAGAACATCCCCTGGCTGTTGATTAGCTGGTTAGGGACATACTATAGTGTGCGTGGAATTCGTTACAAGATTTGAAGAGAAACCCACTTTATTAGGAGATATGGAACTATCTGATTATCTGATTGGCCGTTCATTTGTTGCATCTCACCGAAATGGAACAGTTAGTGGCATGTGAAATTGATGGTCAAGATTGGTTGTAGTAGAACTTGTGTCCATTATAATGTTTAGGAATGTACAGTTCATTTTGTTTTTGTATGGAGTGTATGAATAGTAGGATAGACCAAACAGTCTGGATCCCAAATGAAGTGGGTTGCAGTATAATTAGTTGCTCTTGTCCTTCAGCTTATTGCCATATCTTTGTTTCCAAACATTCACTTCCATACAGCAAAGCAGGTATGACTACTTTTTTGGGAAAATGCTCCTTTTAATCTAGTGCCATCATGTAAGACTTCACTAGACTTTCTCTACTTCTGCAGACCCTGCTTTTGACTATATTTGTGGCATTTTTCTTTTGCTAGAATGCGAAAATAGATTCATTAAGAGAAGAATACAAGGCATAGGGAGCACTGAGCCCCCCAAAAAATATCACAATAGTTGCTTCTAGATATCATAATTTGTTGCACTGCGCCACTGAATTCCTTCTAATTTTAATTAACTCATCTTTCCTGCTAGAAAGTCCATTATGCTCACTATTCGTTAAGAATTTCCTCTGTTAGTATTCCCCAAAAATCCAGAAGCTCTTTAATTTATCCATTTCCCTCCTCCCCTTTAAGTATTCCCAAATCTTGCACAATCCCGTGGCCGAAATCTACTCTCTTCTTGCCAACTTGCAAGTAGTAGGAAATAGTAATTCAGCAGTTTCTGGATAGCAACAAATCCATTGCTTTTTTTTGGACACATTGGATCCTTTGAACTCTCCCATCTCTCTTATTTGACAAACTATAACCCTAAATCCAACTTCCCTTCAAAACCCCATTGGTCAAACCCCATTTCAGCCCAAATTTCTGCAACTGCACTTCTGTAGTTCCTGTGCCAGCGTCTCAACAGCCCCAATTCGATACTGGTTGATGCCCTAAGCCCTGCACCCACTACTTTGTTTGAGCTTACCTTAATCCCCTACCCAGTTCTCCAAATTCTGCTTTTGCAGAAACTGCACATTGCAGTCCCTGTAGCATTCCATATTTCTGCTCCTATATGACTCTCATTCCCGTCTAATCTCTACCATCATCTTCTCAAATCACCAATTCCTGATTCTCATCAGAAATCACTAGAGAAAATCCAGCAAGAACCTCTTGGATGAACATGCCTCATCCCCAATATGCTGAAACTGCACGTTACTGTAAAAGCATATAAACCAGCCCCTTTCCACACCCTTTCATCACACAAATTCGTGACATGTGGCATTAATCATTGCTTGCTCTTGATAGTATGACAACTCATAGCTGTCAAAACTATTGAGGAGGCCCACTGATAGCAAGCATGATGTAATCATCTTTCATCTCCTTGGAAAGATGGATAATGTGCAAAACAGAGTGATCACTTTAGATACCAGTGTTCACAACTTTGACTTAGCCGGGCCCTGTGATGCAGAACAGGCCATAGTGGTCCCACCCAGTTATATATATATATATTTATGGGAGATGCTCCTATGAGAGATATCTCTCACCTTATATGAGAGATAGGGGTGGGAGCCCTCACATTTAAGTTGTTGGCATTGGATATGGATGTGAGGGCCCCACCCAATCTCTCATTTAAGGCGAGAGATATCTCTCATAGGAGCATCTCCCTATATATATATTAATGTTTCCTAATTATTAGTAGCATATTTCTAATTGTAATTAGGCTAATTTCTATTATTGGTTTAGGTTTGCTTAGGCCCTAAACAGTAGAGACTCATGGAGAACTCAAAAGAGGGTTTTCATTCCATAGCATAGCATAGCATAAGGAACAAGATAACCTAATATTGTGTTTAAAACATGAAGCCCTAAAGTGATGACGTCATCATGACTTGAAAAAAAAAAATGCCGACAAAACCAAGCTTGCGGCATTGGGATTTGTGCGCAAGGGAGATATGTGCACAATCCCTTTGTGGCTTTAAGTTGCGGGCCCCTCTTATCATTTCTTAAAGTTGCAGGCCCCTTTTCTTGTAGTCTTCATATAAAATTCACTTGTGCCCCTCTCGACTTCATGTGACCATTTTATTTCCTCTAATGTGGCACTTCTCGGTGTGGGGCCTTCAAGATGATTGCACACATAGGGCCTTCCATCCATCAAAAGCTAGATCCAATGAGATCCATCCATTGGATGTCATCCATATGGTAATCCAACTGTTGTTTTGAAAAATCTCGGCGATCAAAGTCAGCATACGTGTCATCCATCTATAGAGTAGCTCGATTTGCAGCCTTACGCCTTCTTTGTTGGTAGATCTTGAAAGAATTGGGGGAATTAGGGTTGATGTCCCCATCAGATACTTGCTGAGAGAGAGAGAGAGAGAGAGAGAGAGAGAGAGAGAGAGAGAGAGAGAGAGAGAGAGAGGCATGTGCATTTTTTAGAGTTTTGATTTACACTCTTTGGTTTCTCAGATGGGGCATGGATGGCTCACAATCTATTCGATTAGAAACTTCTGGTGATCATTTTGTCTTATGAATATCTTGGATGGGCATGGACGGCTCACAGTCCATGCAATTAGACACTTCTGGCAATCATTTTGTCTAATGAATTTTACTTGTTGTGACCGGAATTCCTATCTTTGCAGAAATTGGGCAATGCCCCCATAACAAGGCCACAACGATTTGGATTGTCAGTATTGACTCTGGCATCACAAGTTCTACGTCTTGTCATCTTTTCCAACTCTGTTATCTTTCATGGTATTAGCAACTGGGAGAAAGAAGAAATTTGAATGGAAATTGATCTTGTGCAATACACATCTATATGGCACTTCATACTTGGTCGCAATGGTCTATTTCCATAGCCTTTCGTACCATCACCAATCCTCCAAAGCCATTCCCCCAAGAAGACCTTGTTCATAAGCTGTAGCGGTCTGAATCTGGCCCTCTTTCTTAGACTTCCACACTGATGACCAACTCACTATGTGATACTTCTTGTTGGCTGCTTTGCCCAGAGGATATCGTGATAAATTTCTTCAATATTGTAACAAACCAAGCATTGAAATTAGGATAGAATTTATGGTTATAACGATAACTGTGGCATTTTGATACTAGTGCGATGTATGTGTAGACCAAATGGACCCTTGAAGTCTTTTTTAATCCTGTCTTTCTTCGAATCAAGTTTATGGAACTGTATGTGTTGAGTTTCTACTTTTCACTAACATTTAACATGCATATGACAGCAACTTGCATCACATGGGCTGTTTGATGTGCATGTGAAAGCTCGTGGTGACATTCATATTGATGACCATCACACAAATGAAGATGTTGCTCTTGCTATAGGCACTGTAAATCCCTTCTACAAAACCTTTTTTTTCCTCTTGTTCATTTTGAGTTTTGTCTCAATTGATGTCTTACATACCCTTTCCATGGTCTAGCAGACACTTCTTAAGGCCCTAGGGGATCGAAAAGGAATCAACCGGTTTGGGGACTTCACCGCTCCACTGGATGAAGCACTTGTGCATGTTGCACTGGTACTGATATGAATTTCCTCATTTGTTTGTTTATTTTTTTCCCTTGTAAATTAAGTATGGCATTTTTTTTTTTTTGAATTGTTAAAGTATGACATTTTCTATGACATTTTTATGAGTTTTTTGGAGTGTGAAGTCTCTATTTAGTCAAATGTGATGCAAATCCACTTAGACAATTAGAACATAGATAATATGAGTGGATTGTGTATGTTGATGCACTATGATACCAAGTTTCTGTAAAACCCTTTGTGGTACCTGTGTTTGGTTTGATGCAACTCATCTTGTAGATCTCATCAGGCTGTTGGCCTCTCTCTTAACTTCTCATACTTCGTTTCTCTTATCTAATTTTTTCACTATGTAAACTATAAAAATGTTATGGTATAAATGTTAAACTTTGGTCAGCCGTATATGAATACTTTATATTAACAAATTACTAAAAATAATAAAAAATTACTGAAAATAGTTTAATAATGTAAAAAAAAATTAAACATCTCATATTTTGTTACGCATGTATATATATTTTTGGAAACTTCATTACTCATGTAATCTTTGAAGTATATACACATTAATCTACATGGAGCTAATGTATTGGCTAATGCATTAGCCAAGGATGGGGTTTTGAAATTATCATTTGCAGTCTCCCATCATTCTTTGTTGTGAAGCATAATATTGTAATTTTGTTGGAAATTAGTTTGAATGGCTTTTCTGTAATTTTCATATCCCGGTAACTTGTTTGTAAATACTGAAACATTTAGGTTTTTTTTTTTTTTTGTAAATACTAAAAATATAAGTTTTTTTTTCACTATTAATATAACAGGAAGCTGGTCGCCCAACCCTATGATCACCTGCAGCTAGATTCAAAACCAAATGCATCTCAACATTCATTCATCATGCGTGGTTGGTCCAGCAATCTGTGCATGTGGGTGGTTGTGTTTCCATGTGCATTGCTTGTTTCTTCTTTTCTCTTTCTCCCATTTGGGGTGTGTAATGATTTAAAAACCTCTGCTTATGATGGGTAAAGGGTCCATCAACGTGTGCATACTTGTGGGAAGTCCGACATCTTAAAATGTACAGGTGAAATGAAATTTTATCTGACATTGAGTCGACTTGACCTACACCAGCCTGGTTTTTAGGCAAAGAAAAGTTAATGATCAGCCTGATTTTTATCAATATTGTTGAAACTTTTTATCAACAAAAGATTCGGGCTTGTTAAAAAAAGGAGAAAATAATTTAGAGAGAATTATGAGAACTGGTCATCCAACTCTAATTACGACCAGCCCTCGAATTTTTATTTGTAGTATTCAATATTTTAAAAAATTACAAAGAAGCACTTCTCTCCAAAGTTTTACATAATTACAAATCAATTCATAACTTTTAGAAAAATGAAAATAAATCCTAGCTTTTTCTCAACACTTCCCCCTCAAGTTGGTGCATAGATATCTTTTATACCCACTTGGATTAAACATCATGTAGCTACTTTGATGACGAAACTTGACAGTTTGATTTTCAGTATTAGACTTATAACACGTGATTGATCTTTGGTCTGTTTTGCAACCTAGCTAATTAAAAAGATGTGGAATGGCTTAGCCCAATGTGATATTTAAGAATTGGTTGCCCCCACAGCCCCATGCCCCTACCTCCAGGTTGAGGTTTAGTATTTTGATATTTCTGTGGATCGTGAAGTCTTAAGTTAGTAGTCATTATGATAAATGATAATTTGGTGATTTTGCAAAATTTTCTCTTATGTGAATGTCCCGATCCAGATGTTAAAGAGGTGGGCCCCTATCAAAAGCCCAGGATCCCACTGAATTTCATGGCATCCACTGTGGCAACATGGACATTCACATGTGGAAATGCCCGCAGGAGAAAATTTAGGTGTTGAATTGATCATTCAGTCAGTTACGTGAGGTGATTATCTTCGTACTGGTGTTGAAAACAACAAAACATATCTATAATTGATTAAGATACAACTAGGTCATCATATTTAAACAATGTTAGCCAATTCACATTATTTCTTATTTTTCTTTACCTTGTGCATTTTATATTTTTACACAAAATGGATGTAGTAGAGTTGAAAATGTTGAGGTGGATGTGTGATAGGAGTAGGAAAGATAACATTAGAAATGAGCTCTTTTGAGAGCTTTTAGGGTTAGCATCAATAGGAGATAAAATTAGAGAAACCCATTTGAGATGGTTTGGGCATGTCCAATGTAGGCTGACAATGGTGCTGGTAAGGAAAATTATGGCCTAGCGAGGGGAAGGGGTAGGCCGAAGAGGATGTGGATGGATGTAGTATTAATACATCTGAAGAAGTGAAACTTATCTAAGGATTTGGCTTGGGATGGATCGGAATGGAGAAACAAAATTCATGTAGCCAACCCTTACATAGTTAGGACAAAGCTTTGATGATGATGATGAAGAATAATGGTCCACTGACATCCCAACATGACCAGCGTGAAAACCTGCAGCAGATTTTTTTCCCCTTGTCTATACATGACACAATTGACATGAGCTTTTATGATCCATTATTTCCTATGAAATTGTTCACATGGCTTTAAATGGCTGCTGTCCTTCACAATAGTTGTAATCAGAAAGCATTTTACACATTAATTAATTGTTCACATCAGTTGAATGAACTGTGGTGACCATACGGTTTGCTTTTTCATTGCTTTGTTACTTGTTCATTGGTTATAGTGGATGTAATTCATTCTAACTATATTTTAAGTTTCTCTGCTGCCAATATGAATATTTCAGGATTTATCTGGGCGACCTCATTTGAGTTATGATATAGATATCCCCACGGAAAGAGTTGGGACATATGACACCCAAGTAATGACCTTTGCTTTCCTCCTAATCCCTTATTTGCAACTTTTTCTTGTTTGCCTAACTCCAAAGTGTGTGACTTTCTAAAACTATAAATATGTTTCTTATGCAGTTTTTATTTTTTAGTTTTTATTACACAAACTAAATGACTTCAGTGCTCGAGTAAAAGTTTCATGCCCCTTCATGCTATTGTATGGGCATTTGAGCTAGTTTTTGTCCACGGTGGTCTGTAGCTCAGAGGTTTTCTTCCCTGACTTGTTTTAATGTAATATGATTCTTGCATGTCTAGATAGAGAGTAATGTTAAAGCAGATATGATCTGTCTGTTGGTTTGAACTTGTTCTTGCTAATGTTATTTTGATCGATCTGATAAATACTGGCTTGCTGTTGGCTATTCATACCTTAATATAATATGCTTTAACTTCTCAGAGGCAATATCAAATAGTAACTAAACCTTTAGCCCTTTTGTATCTGTATATTACCCAACTTGAAGTTCTACCAACAATGTAATGGATGACTGGAGCCCGTGGCACAGTGGAAGCTGCTCACTATTGCAACCTTGGGGTTGTGGGGTTGAAGTCATGTTACCAATAAAATAAATAAATAAATTTAATGGATATGGGCTTTTGTTTATTCTTTCCTTCAAGTTTCATCACATGAGTATAAAAATTTAACTGATCATGGTTTTGAACTGTTATTTGTATAGCTGGTGGAGCACTTCTTTCAGTCTTTAGTGAACACTTCTGGAATGACACTTCATATCCGCCAGGTAATGTGATCTAGAATGTTCAACTATAGATTTGACATTTCCTAATCAAGTTATTTGAAGCGCTCTTATAAATTAGGGAAGCCTTTCTTGCTCTATATGACCTGCAGATGGGGTCATTGTACTGTTGATCTGGACTGTTTAGATTGTTGGCCATCATGACTCATTGTATTGGTGACTAGACCAGGGAGATTGGGGAAAGGATGGGGACGAAGCCATTCCTAAGTACAAGAGGGCTATATCTGTTTGCTGCCTAGCTCTTGGATTGGGTCACAGGGGTGAACCATGAACCAGATTCACAGTCCGGCAGTGCAGACAATTAACAAATTTATCAGCCATGAAAACACAGTTTACCTTGAAGTTAAGAGTAGCATTCTGAGCATCTTAGTGGACTTCTTGTTGTTGTTTTTTTTTTTTTTTTTGTGTGTGTGTGTGTGTGCGTGTGGCTTGTATCAATTTCTTGGAAATAGGGAGTTTTCCCACTTAAGTAACTTTTTGTACCAATAAAAAAAAAAAGAACTTTTTGTGTGTGCATGTGTGGTCAGTTTCTGTCTTGTTTCTAGTGGAACTTTAAACTCCTTTGGTTGAAGCAGCTTGCTGGGAGAAACTCCCATCACATTATAGAGGCAACATTTAAGGCTTTTGCAAGGGCTCTTCGACAGGCAACTGAATATGATGTACGACGTCGTGGGACTGTACCAAGGTATGTTTTCAATTTGTGTTTTGTTTTGCAAAGAGGAGTTTGCCCTTTCTGATGCCCTAAAAGTTTCCAGCAGAAATTTCTTGAAATATGCTTCAATTCAGGTCATTATTTAAGAAAAAACTGTCGTCTCTGTCGTCACCACCACCACCACCATCATCATTACCAATGTCACCATCACCATCGAAGCCTTTATCCCATTATGTGGGATCAGCTATGTGCATTCTGCTTTGCCGCTAACTTAACTAAACCTATTTAAACCGTGTTCTCGATAACTTCAAAATCAAGATGTATTGTTTCACTACTTTATTCTAGGTTTTTATTGGTTTGTTGTCCTTCCCTTCGTTCCGTCAACTTAGAACACTTCAATACTTCATAAGTGGGCTGCTATGATCTTCTAGACTCCTACTACATCCCCAAAAAAGGATTAAAAACCCGGACTCATGAGCTGACTCGGTCAAGTCTGAGTTTTAATCCTTGTTTGGAAAGATGGTAGAAGATCAAAGCAGCCCACCTATGAAGTATTAAAGTGTCCTAAATTTGAGTCGACTCAGCTGAATTGTGCTGGGTTTCTTCCCAAGTACTAAAAATCATGAAAAAAATTAGAAAAAAAGGAAAGATATAATGACCCAACTGTCTAAGTTTTGCTGAACCTTTTATTTTTAATACAATTTTTTATGACTTGATTGTGTTTTATGACTCAATCGATTATTTAAGTTGAATCAAATTGGTACTATGTAGAGGGTAAATCGGGTTTGATCACTCAGAGTAGCCTCACAGGGATATCAGGTATTAGTTGATTTTGAGCAACTTTTAATATAAAGAGGTTCATATACATGCACAAGTTTGGTCACTAAGTCCTACCGACTCAGCCAGGTCCTGGGCTGACTAGCCTAAGTCACATTGGACTCAGCCAAGTTGTGTAAGACTTGCCCGGGTTGTCTGGGACTCACCAAGTCCTATGTAGTTGGATCTGAGTCTCATGGGACCCAACTCACGAGTCAACTTGGACTCATTCGTGTTGTTCATCCTTGTTCTCAAACAATTTTAAACGGCGGCCCTTGTTTTTCTTCTGGATTTTGGACTGATTGCAGATTTCCTCTTTTCTACTCATTCTCAATTCCATCCTTATTATTATTTTTGAAATCATTACTAAAATTTTATTCCGCTTAAAAAGATTAAAAAGAACAAAATATACAAATGTTGGCCACCTATGATGCCTAGATACGGCATGGATACGATAGGGACTCGTCATGGACACAACAAGGACATGGGTTCTACACATAAAAAGTGAAGTATTGGATACGATAAGACACGATACGTTGCCCATTATGTAGTATTCGTTCATCATAGCTGGCCACTATACACAATTTACAGGACCCATAATAAGTCAAGAGAGATCAATAAAAAAATAACAATAATAATAAGTCAAGAGATAGCAACTCCACACCATTCAGGCCAACAACACTGCCAAATATAGAAAATGAATTCTCATGATGCTCCTCCATTTACTTAGCCTACCAAATGTCTTAAAGCACGGGGCTTGCGTGCAACCTCAGCTTGGCTATTTCCTGGAAGTTTGATTATTTCTCTACGTCCAAATCATGCACATAACTACAGCTAATTAACAGCTCCATCAAATAGACCCTTTTTGAGTTCCCAACTCAACACTCTGGCTCACATAATATTGTCCTTGGCATTACTTAATTAACTGATGCAGTGAGATCCAAGAAGAAGTGGGCCCTAATGGACCCCACCAAGAATGATTTACTTTCTTTAAATAGTTTATTAATTTTAGTAATTTGAGATTTTAGTGATTTGGTTTACTTAGAGATTTTAGGGAGTAATTTTAGGAATCATTGAATAATAGTAGTTTCTTTATTTAGACCATTCATCTATTATAAATAGAGATGGACGCTTGATTATAATGCATGCTATATTGATAATAAAATTGAGAAGTGTTCTTGTGAGTTCCCCTTTGGGGTATTTCCCCTAAGTAATCTTAGGGTTCTGAGTCTTAGGGCTCGATCTCACCGTCGGAGGTGTAGATCTTCACCGTGGCCTCCAGGCGACACCATCAATTGGTATTAGAGCAAAGATCCAATCTTGGATCGCTGATTCGAGGTAACCCGTGATCCCCTGTTTATCTATTTTTGTCATCATCATCCACACCCAATCCTTCTACTTCGCCCATCATTACCACCGACGCCGCCCCCACAATCCCTGCCACGTCATTCAGCCCTCACAGAACCAATATCCTCCATTCCCAGATCCACCCTCACCATCACTAATCCATTCCATCCATACTTCCAGTAGCCACCGAACGCAGACTCACCCCTCAGCCCTTCCCGAACTCACTTCCAACCTCAAACCGAGCCCATATCATCCCCACCACAGACCCCACCTATCCAGCCACCCCCTTTTCCCAAACCCACCACATCTGCCACCACTCCATCAACCACCGTCAGTCCTAAAACCATCCCAACCCAAATCGGCCTACACCCCACCACCGTCAAGCCTCCCTCAATCACAGAACCCATTCTTCCTTAGTTGCCAATTCCAAACACTCTCCCAAAATCCAAAACCTGCGTCCAAATCCCAGCCAGCCCACCATCGAACTCCATACATCCACCCCACCCACAAACAGCAACCACAATCTGGAACCTCTTCCCACCTCACCAACACCTAACCCAAACACAAGAAGAAAGCGCAGAAAAGAAGACACAGCAGAAAGTAGAAGAAGAACAGAGAGCAGGAAAAAAAAAAAGAAGAAAAAGAAAAAGAAGAGAAGAACAGAGAGAGAAAGGAGCAGAGAAGACAGATGAAGAAGAGGGGATACCGTGCACCGGGGGATTGCCATCTCTCCGCAGCCAGCCAGCATCTTCGACCCCCATTACCGGAGTTTCTTTTACTTTTTTGAAGTTCAAACAATAAGCCTCACTCTTGTTTTACTTCTTTCCCTGCACAAAACCCAAGGCAGAACTAAGGGTTAAGATCAATCTTCACACGTGTTTTGTCTCTCAGCATTGAAGTGGGCCACGATTTGGGCTGACCAGCAGTATGGGCCTGATCTGAGACTAGGTTCGACTGGCCCAGACCCGCCCAACTGAAAACAAAAAAAAAAAACTCTCTCTCACTCTCTCTCTCTCTCTCATGTGTCTTCTATTCTGGGCCTAAGTTTGGGCCCAACCTGAGCCCAAGCCCAAAAACCTGCAGAAATAGCCAAAAAAAAAGAAAAAGACAGAGCGAGAAGTGCAGAATTTTGCAGCGTGAGATAGGTGGGCCCGTTTCTAGTCCGACCCTTTTAGGGTGTCATCAATCCAACCCATTTAGTTAGACAATTGTCCATCTACAAGGAGCAATATTTGAATCATTGATTCGAGTCAAATATGAAAATTTTTGGGAGCCCCATTCCACTTCAAAGAATTCAGTATAAGCGCAAATATGGCAACTGGTATTTTGAAAATGAATTCTATTTTGAGGAATTTCTCAACTTGACGCAAGAAAATTGGACGGTTGATGAATACACCCGCCACTTTCGAGAGTTGCATGAGATATGTGAATTGGAGGAAGATGGGATGCATGATTTAGCTCGTTATGTCCAAGGCTTGAGACCATATATCTTGAAAAATATGAATTATTGCAAAACCAGTCACGATGCATACTTAGAAGCCATCAGTGTTGAGCGCATGCTTCGAAAGTTTCACAGGCAACAATATAGTCAAAGAGCTCATATTGTGGAAAGACTTTTTGCAGGAGAAGAAAATCCCACTATTGTCATTTGCAGACTCCTCAATACCAGTGTAGAAGAAGACGAAGCATGGAAATAAGCTACGAAATTTCACACGTGGGTGATAGTCGTTGACAAAGCTGTTAATGTGGTTATTGACAATAGTAGTGCGATTAATTTTTTCGCACAGGAGGTCATTGACAAGCTTAAATTGCCTACTGAGAAGCTTCCTAAACCCTACCAAGTCACATGGTCTAATGGTCATGTCATTCCCGTGACTCACAGATATTTGGTATCTTTCAAGCTTGGCAGTGATGAAGATCAGATTTGGTGTGATGTGATCCATATGAATATTGCTCATATCCTTTTTGGTCGTCAATGGATTTTTGCTCGAAAGGTGCATTATGATACAGAGGCAAACACATATACCCTTTTCAGGAATGGACGATGGCATAGACTCATGCCACTGACATCAACATCTCAGTCGTCGTCTGCACCTTCAACAAAATGCCACAAACGGAGCAAAAACGTGAAAAAGTAGTCATGATCGCACCAAAAGATCTGACTTCGAACATCAAAGATAACATTGAAGAGCAAGTTCATGGCAATGACGATTTCGTTGGTCCACATACTATTGATCATAGTAATATCAGTCAAGAGCTCCAAAGGGTTGAGGAAGTACAAGGTCGAGCAGATATTGAAGACTGACTAAGTTAGCAATAAGATTGAACATCCGGTAGATCTCATTGTCATGCCAATTCCAGAAAATATGATTGCATCATCGAAATTAAATCAATTGTCCCAGTGGTTTCACAAGAAGATCAAGTTATTAAAGTCCTTCACATTGACTTCATCTTCAAGGATCAACAATGGACGCTTACAAATTTCAGTCAGATATGGCAGATTTTACAGTTGCAGTCTCTCATAGGAAACTCGCAAGCTCGCAATCAATACAGACAGCAGAAGAAGTGCCACTTCCGAACTACTTTTAGATGACTGACTACATTGCTTCAAACTCCCACGCCATGCCATGCAGATGCAGATCAAAAGAAGAGGCTGACATTTGTGCGCTTAATTTTCGACCCGGGTGGACATTTTCAGAACTTGTGGTCGGATTCTCTCCTTTGTTATCAACCTTTCAACTCGCCGGAGTCGAGTTTTTCCAGGAGGGGGAGGGTTGATGCAGTGAGATCCAAGAAGAAGTGGGCCCTAATGGACCCCACCAAGAATGATTTACTTTCTTTAAATAGTTTATTAATTTTAGTAATTTGAGATTTTAGTGATTTGGTTTACTTCGAGATTTTAGGGAGTAATTTTAGGAATCATTGAATAATAGTAGTTTCTTTGTTTAGACCATTCATCTATTATAAATAGAGATGGATGCTTGATTATAATGCATGCTATATTGATAATAAAATTGAGAAGTGTTCTTGTGAGTTCCCCTTTGGGGTATTTCCCCTAAGTAATCTTAGGGTTTTGAGTAGGGCTCGATCTCATCGTCAGAAGTGTAGATCTTCACCGTGGCCTCCATGCGACACCATCATTAACCCCAAATAAGATGAAGAAAAGACTCCCATACTGATGAAGAAAAAGAGCAATGGCGCAACAAATGATTACTGTGAACACAAGATACAAGCATCTACTGGAAAACAATTCCTAAGTTGCCTTTCTAGATGATCATTTATCTAAATCCTTTTAAAATCTCAATCCAAGCAGAGGCTTAGACCCATGGAGGACCAGGATATACAAAAATCCCTGTGAAGTATCTGAAGAGACTACCATAGACCTGTAAAAAGACCTGACCAAAGAGGCCCCCCTTGAATCAGTCGATCATGTCTAAGGATCATAATATCCTTCAGAATAAAGAGTGAATAAAGAAGTAACAAAAGACTCACCAATAACAATTCTCTTCTCGCAAAGCTTGCCGAAAAGTTGAGGGCCTCCAGACAACCATACCTTGAAATTGATCTAAATAATCAAACACCCTAGCTGCTCCTTAACATATATAGCATGCAAGACTGGACAAGCATAGTCAACCGGGTGGCACAACACTAGAGATAACCCCAAAACTTGAACACAAGTGCCTTTCCCAATTTTGTAACAAATATTGGTGTAAATTTCAACTGCACCACAAGGACGGACCTCCACAAACATGACATATGACCAACACTTGCAGGAAGTATATGACACCAAAGGCTCTCCCCTTCATTGCCAACCTTCTCAACTGCTACTTGACACCAAAGGCTCAATGTTCGCAATGCATACATCCTTTGAATGGGATGAAAGGAATTTACTTGCACAAGGGATGCCAAGTGGGTCTTGAGGATGGCATCTCAGGGACCTAACTTACTGGTGATGCTGAAACTGATTGAACCAATTTTGCAGTGTACTCGGTAGCTATTATAGATGATGACTCGTAGTTAGTTGTAAGAACTGTTGGGGCAGAGAGAGGCTCTACCTCAGTTGTGGTTCATATTCAGCCCCTATATGTGATGCTGAAAATGACTGATACAGGACAATCCAGAAGATACAAGCAATGACACTTCACCCTCGTATCAACATATTGGGCTTTGAAGATATTTACACTCTTTTCTTGTATATTAGTGAGCACCATTGTTCTAAGAGAAAACAGTATCACTTGGTTTTCAAGAACTACAATTCCAAGTGAAAGTCTAAATTCTCATTTGGCTTCTAAAAGACAGGAGCAGGTGCCACTGGGTATGAGAAAGTTCTATCTTGCAGACTGAAGAATTTGGGAAAGTGTAGGGTAGGATCTGAAGTCAGCACGTGTTCCTTTACTGCAACAGTCTTCATTTCATTCAGCACCTAAGAGTGTTTGAAAATGAGTCTTCATTGATGGAGGAGTCGTAGATTCTGTACCAAACTCAAATGCGCGAGGCAATATGGAAGGGTGTGGATTTTTTTTACTGAATTCATTTAGCCACATTTTTCAAATATGTTGGCATGATATGCTTTTGATTTAGGACACTGTTCTCTCCTTCCCATATCCAACCACCTTCCTTCCAATTGCAGCCAAAAATAGTGAATGACATGTATTACTCAACCTAGGTCACTAGGAATTCAAGTCGTATTTTCATTGGAAAACTTAGTATTGAATAAACTCCAGCAATAGAAAGCACTTCAAAATTAGCAGAAAGGCACATCATTTTTACTTGACTGAAATCTCCTTGTCTAGTAGATTGATTGAGCCCATGTTTGGCTCATGTGCCAAGAAGCGAGAATTAAAGATCCTAATAAACAGAAGATAAGCAAAAAGAAACAAGTTGTGTGGATATAAGCAAATGCATATCGCCCATTAAAGAGGTTCCCACTGAAAAGTTATTTCTAAATTTTAACAACAGACAATTTTTTACAGTTGTCTATGGCGGGTTTTCATATTTTGGAAGCGTTACATAGTCGCTTGATTCTCAATACTATTAAAATGTATTTCTCGATATATGTGAAAAAAGCAATAATTTGTCCACTCATCTTTCATTCGATTGGTGCAGTTGATTCTATACTATATCCATATCAGAAAATGCCTTCTCAACAGTGGTAGTGACAACTAGTAGGATTAATGCTTGTGTCATAAGAAAGTAATTTAATGGATATAGAATATCTTTTTTTTTCGTCTAAACCACATACCAATAATTTAAGTTGAAAGTTGATTGTCAAGTGTCATGAGATTTATTGCCGAATATTCAACTGGATATTGAGCGAGGCGAACAAATTATTTGCTTGTTCAAGGCACAATGAATCAATTGGATTCAAGCATGCCAAACAACGAAGAAGTTTGGTGTCCACCTTAGAAGAACAATTTTTTAGCTCTTGAAACTACATATCAATGGCAGTGTAGATCAATTCAACATGTTAGTGATATGGGTTTGTGATTTTTTTTTTCAACTCTACTAACCTTGAGATACAAACTTATTATTAATCCTATGAATAATGACATCATGTTTGACATAGAGTGAAGAAACTTCGTTGGAGAGAGAATGTCTCCCGTTGTCTCTCATTATTTACAATCATTGCTTAGACGTTTTAACAAGGGTCGTGGCATTTACAATATCTTGTTCTCTTCATTGTAATGTTTTGATAATTCATAAATGTGATTCTGGATATATTTTTTTTTATCATATAGAGATTGGATGCGAAATTAGAAGAGTGCATCAAATCCAATAGGATATATGTTTTGACTTTTTGTGTCAAGTCCATCCCATCCTCTATGAAAATCTCATGTAAATCAATCACAAAGAACATTATAATCAATCTGATTAGTATATCATAGTCTGAGTCTCATTGAGTATCGCTAGTGTGTCTATAAGACATCTCCTGATTTAGGCTCTGTCCACTTAAAAGTTCATCATTCTTAAGCGATTCAATAACTTTAGTAACTTCTTTCTTAATTGGAACGTACCAGTGTTTGCATGAAGCTCCAATAATATTCATCACATTAGAAATTAAGTTGAAAAATAAAGCGATTTGGATGTCTTTTTGCAACAATGGCAAGTGTCAGTTAAAGTTGATGTCCAAAGCAATTAACATATTACGTAGGTCCATCCTCTTTCATTATTAGCATTTAGCGGTTGTTAAATTTACCATGCATTTTACTGACCTCATTATAACCTTGTCTATCCAATCTAGTTATACTCCACTCATGTATGGGAAATAAAGCTTCGATCATCACAGATACTGCATGGTTTCAGGGACATTTATAATTATAAAAAGATACTGAATCACATTCCCACTTGTCCACATAGTGTTAGGTCACAACAATTTGATTTTAAATAGATATATCATGAGATTCTTTAATCAAAATAGTAAATAGTACATCTCTAGTATGGCTGCAATTGAAACCTCCAATGCTATCATCGAGCTTAAAGATGCACTATTTTCAATTTTGATTGATGAATCCTGTGATATATCTATCAAAGGGAAAATTATTGTTGCTTTACATTATGTGGACCAATAATGATGTATAACTATGTATTTTTTTTAAGAATCATTTTTTGTAAGGTTGAAATGGAGCCAGTAATATGCAAGTGAATTTAAAAACCTGAACATTTTTATCTTGAATTTTTGTGCATCGAGCACTAGTTGCAAAAAACCACATCCAAATTTCCCTACTCTTAAACTTGGTTTTTAATATGTTGAATATTGTTAGATCCTCATGCAAGTGCCGGTGCATTCTTCGAGAAAAACAAATTGCTAAATTTATTGAAATGTTCAAAGTGACGAACTTTGAATTAGACATAGCCTAAATCAGGAGACGTCTTGAACGTTGTGGCAATACACGTTGGGGTTTACACTTTGGTACAGTAATGATCTAGGTAGCCATTTCTCCTTTATAATTGACGTGCTTGAGATGGTTGTAAAAGATGGCACGAACTCTACAAAGACTTGAAAGCATGTGTTCATTGGATTCAATCTAGTCTTTTGACTTCCCTTCCAAACTACATCTAGTGAAAAATATACTGAGAATCAAACTAATGAACTATCATCTATAAAAGGCATTGCAACTAAAAGATTAATATATTGTGAATGCCCTTACCCTAGTTAAAATATCTAAGGAACAACTTCATATAATGAAAGACAATGAGTGACATTCTCTTTTCAACGAAGTTTTTTCAATTTATGCCAAACATCAAGTCATTGTTCCTAATATGAAGGGTAACTTTGTTGCATGAGGGTGACCACGACACAAGTGTTGAAGAAATCACAAGCTTACATCACTATCGTGTCAAATTATTCTACACTGCCATTGATATGTAGCTTCAAGTGCTACACAACCATTTTACTAATGTGAACTTTGAATTGCTTTTTTTCTTGCACGCTCCAAGTGATTTAGTCTCTGTTTTCAACAAAAAATAAAATAAAATGATTCATTTAGCTTCATATCTAGTCAAATCTTCTCTTATGGCACTTGACAATCGGCTTACGACTTACAATGTTGATATGTGCCCCAACAATTATTTTTTGGAAGTAATCGAATTAGCAACCTTGATAAGATGGTTGAAGCAAACAGGGACATTTTGTATCCACTAAATTACTTGCTCAGTACAACATTATATAAAGTGTGTTTTCTACTATGCATACCATATATAATTGACCGCAATGAAATGGAAGACAAGTGTATGAATGATTGCTTATGTTACATACATCAAGAAAGGCATTTTATTAAAATCAATATGAGGTGTTAATGCAACACTTCTAGAACATAAAAACCCATTGAGGACAATTGTGGAAAATTCTCTATTGAAACTAAAAAAATAACTTTTCAGTATGAATCCTCTTTGATAGGTGATTAGTTTACTTATATTTGTATCCATACAGCTTGCTTTTTTTTTTTTTATACATCTTTTGTTTATTTGAGTCTTTAATTCTCCTTCTTAATGAAATTCAGTTGATACCTTATAAAAAGAAATAACAGATTTTCTTTTCTTGGGACTTGTTAATGGAAAAAAGAAGTGCGGCAAAGTAGTTACCCATCCTCTCTCTCTCTACTCTCTCTTCCCACACAAGCACAGAAATTCTGGCTGTCGCTGTCAACTGGTAGGGAACTATCTTGAATCTTTTCTAGGGATCACACTTCTATGTTTTAAGAGAAAAAGCGCGCTGATTATACACCGAGGAAACCATTTTGAATCTTAATAAGAAAGTAAAAGAAGGAAAGGAAAACCTGGGGAAAGTATGATGGAAATCTGGCATCGCAATACTTCTTGGTTAGAACACATAAAGAAAAAGAAAGTTTAGATCTGTCTCCCTCTGGAAAGTATGTGGGAAATCTGGCGTCATAATACTTCTTGGTTTGAAGACAGATAAAAAAAAAAAAGAAAGAAAATGTAGATCCGTCTCCCTTTGTTCTAAGATCCCTCGTGTATCCTCTGAAGGGAACTGCAATATCCTTGGTGGGGAGCTACAAAACTACTCACTGAAAAATTTAGTAGTAAGACTACTCATTAAAGAAAGTGCCCTGTGTTAGCAGGTATCCAATAATCAGGACTCCCACTTGTTTAAGTTATTTTATTCTATTTAATGTAACTCATCTAAGATGGCTAGCATAGTAAGACTAATAACTAACAACCTGTTTTGGCACTCTTCTTTGAATTGAAGGTGTCATGTTGAGAGGGCTTTTGAGCCCGACTCTGAAACTGATTGGTATTATTATCTTCCATAGTAATTTTATTATTAGATGATCTTCAGTTCTTTAGCATGTCTTGTTATTGTATTATTGATCACAGTTATCATACAGATGCCATGTAAGCAAATTTTATCATAACTATGGCTTCCTTGTGTTGGCTGCTGAAATGTTGGCCACAGAATATCAGATCACTACTATTTTTGTTACTTTCCTCATCATCTCATTGGCAGTGAGAGGGAATTTGGTTGAAGAGAGTGGGGACAAGGGAAAATGGGGGAAGTGGATCCTCTACTAACTGGAGGAAGAGGGAAAAAGCTGAAAGGTTTTTTTTTAATCTTTTCTCTTTCCCCCTGTTTGGCATTTGCAGGAGAAAAGTACCTACAAGGACCTAAAAATGAAAAAGAAAAAAGAAGAGGAGTACCTGAGAGAGTTTCTTTTCCCCTCCCGGAAGATGGGAAACTGTGTTGACTTTAGGATGGAATTTGATTTTCTCCTCAAATAGGATAAAACAATAGAAAGGAGGTCTAAGTTTCATCGCCACAATGAAATGTGAAATGCATGTTCGAGGAAAACCATTTTCGTTGTTCCACATTTTCGTAACTTTCTTAGTCTGCTGTATATTTTCCCTGTTAGAATGTGACTTAAATGTATATATTCATGGTGATATATCTGAAGCAAGTAAGATGCCATAAAGTTTAGAGTTGAACTGTGAAATTAGATTTCTCGACTTTTGAGTTTATTCCATAAAAAAAAAAAAGGAAATAACTTCCTGATTTTAATAAAACCTTGTTAAATATTAGTTGTTTTCTGTCCTTTGGTCACCACAGCTCAAAGGGGGTTTTGTCGCGTTCTTGATGCCACAAGTAGTAGAAGCTCCGGAGATTCATAATTATCGAAGGTTTCAGGTAATATTTTCATAAAAGCAACAGTTCGAGTTGAAGCTTTATATTGAGCCTTCTAGATACATAATTTCACTGAAACAGTGAGGGGCTGCATTTAGTTTGGAACGAATGGATAGCTGCTATGTGAAGCTACAATGTTTGTTATTCTAGGTATTATCATTTTCTTCATTTTCCCCTAGATGGATGGGATAAGGCTTCAATGAGGATGAGATAGTTTTATTCATTTTGATGTATGCATCAAATACAAGATAACAGTGGTTTTTGTAACATCAAATTCAAACAATGGATGTTTCTTACACGCTAGTTTTGCAGCATCAAATTCAAACAATGGATGCTTCTTACAGACTAATTTTTGCAACGTCGAATTTAAACAACTGATGTTTCTTACATCGTAAGTTAATGTTGCTGCTAACAATGGATGCTTCTTACAAGCTAGTTTTTTGTAACGCACCAGGGTGTTGGGTGAATGGCATAATGCTGCGTTGCAATCCCTCCCCAAACTTACCTGGTGCACGTGTGTAGGTTTTGTGTGCACACCAGGGGAATAGTCCTCAGGTTATAATATATACCACAGGGAACCCTCGTCATAATATATATATATATGGAAAATATTCAATTGAGAACTATTATACGAGAACTTTTTTGTGGCCCAACTAGCAATCCATCCAAACTTAGCAACCAATACGGAACCCCTTGATAGTCACTAATCCCAAGGATTGACACACATCCGAATGGACTGAACCGTTTGATCGAGGGTTGAATATTTTTTTTAATATGAAGCCATTAAACTTGTGGGCCACGGATGAAGGGGTTAGGGTATATATATGAAAAAAAAACTGATTAGGAGAGGTTTCTTAAATTGGTCTTGTTCTTAGGACCTTCTTAGCATGAATGCTTTCTTGCTCCTCATATGTTTGCAGAGGATTATAATTCCAGCCTTACCCATTATTCGTAAAAGAGGGGGAAAAAACCCTAATTGGAAGATCCAAGCTATTCATTGGAGGACTTTTTGCTGTTGAGTGTGAATAGGGTTGCCCAAGGGAGGCCTGGGAAACCTGGTTGTTGTAGTGGCCTGTCTAGAAAGCAAGTTGTGTTCAGTTCAAAGGCCAGACTGGTCTGTATGTGGGCAGTCCTATCATCATCATCATGAGACCTTGCCATCCGAGGTTCTGTCATGTAATATGCCTATTCTATGATTGTCAATTAAAACTATGCAACATTTGCATCTTACTCAAATTTGCTCCTTTTTTTTCAAAAAAATTCCATCATGTGTCCTTATTTGCCATCCTCGTGCAGAGCATGTGCATTTTATAAACATAAGCAAGTGTATTTTGAATAAAAAAAAGACATTCATGATCAATAAAAACAGCTTAAGAAACTCAACATATCAAGTGGAAATACTGTTCCTGATAGAGCTGTCTGGTTGCTAGCTATTCTTTAATCGAAGATATGGGTGCCTTTCAAAGCAAATAGATATGATACAATCTGTCACATGATCACCTCAATAAAATAAAGAACCACAACCTATGCATCTTCATATGTTAGCATTTATCATCTAGGAATGTCTCTATATGTTCATACCTTTCTTTTAGAAGAAAAAAATGAGAGCGAATATAAAAAATTGAACAAGGTGGTGGGTGATGATAGAAATGAAGGCTGCACATGATCAATCCGAGGGTGAGGCATTTTATCTTCAATTGGTTTAAATTTGATGGGTGGGCTGGATTTGGGTTGTGCAAATTGAGGACTTTAGCCACTTTATTTGCTCTATCATCTCTGAGGAATTCTTGTGAAATTCTAATATCAATTTCCATTTAAGTTTTTCCTTTGATCTGATGGCTAGTAATGCTTCGAGCCCATTTTTCAAAAAGCTCGAAGATTTTGTTCTCCATTAATTTCCTATTTTTAGTGTAGGTGAGGAAGATGAACCCAACTTTTCATCTCTCTTCTTCAAATTTATGTTTCCTTCTAGTGTAGAAAATAAAGTTAAAAAAAGGAGCCTTTCTCTGCCAGAATGTATTGCACCAAACGTAGGAATTGGGGTACAAGGAAAAGGAGAGCAGTTTATATCTCTATGATGAAATCTTCAATTAATCAATTCCACAAACGTTGCACATAGAAAACTATTTTTGTTTCCTTACTGAAGGAACTATCAACAAATGGATCTGTACACTGTAGCTGGTAAAGGCTTACTTGTGCAGCAAATCAGGGCTCAAATCTGCTCACCCAGTGCTCAGAGCCTAAGACTCTCCCTTAAACAAGCACTAAGACTCTCCCTTAAACCTACTAGCTAATTAGGCAGCATGATTAGGATGCGGCTATCCAAAAAAAAAGAAAAAGAAAGAGTCAATTTGATGTTTTGAGAACCGACTAAAGTCAAATTGTCAAAAGGGGGGATGCAAAATTTGTACCCAGCCATTACCTTACTAATTTAAGTCCTAAGAAAATGAACGTCCTATCAACATCTTACCTTATATCATTTCACTCATCACCTCTTTAATAATGCAATGTTAAACAGTCCATTTAACCATGTATCCCTCTATATTTGATTTTACGCAAGCAAATATGCTCTATGGGAATGGTCAAATAGAAGCTCATCATTTATTTCATGATCTTAGATTAAACAAATTATTGTTATATATATGAATAACGAGGAGGCCTACCAAAACCCGCTCATATCTTATTTTAATTTTGAGTACTTTTACAAAAATACTATAACTTAAAAAAGTTTTTTCCCCATTTTTAATAAATAGCTATTCTATTGAGCTTTTTTTTACTGTTATTATTAGTATTATTATCATTTTCTCATGCTTCTGTTCTAAGATTAGTTGCAATAGAGTCATCAATGTAATTATAATACCAGAAATCTTGTCTTCATGTTCACGAAAGTCAATTTGGTGTATATGGCCAACATTTGATTTTTATGTTCAGCACCATTGAAAGTGAAAGTGAAAGTGAAAGTGGACGTGGATTCTGTTAGCAAATCAAAACGTTGACTGGATGGAAAAGAAAGCATTATCAGTATTATACGCCGCATGAGCATGCTTTAAAAGGGTGTGCCTAAAATTATATGTGAATTTGTCTTTGAGAGTGACTACCTACACACTACAAATGACTCTCTACACACTGCATTTAAAATAAAAAAAACAAAATCAAAAAATTCCTAAACTACCCTCGCCCTCTCCTTCCCTCTCTCTCCCTTCTCCTCGTTGTCCACCGCGCACCAATTGTGCTCACCCTCTCCCCTTCCTCTCCTCTCCCTCTTCCTCATCATCTTCCTCTCCTTCTCCCTCTCTATTTCCCTCTCCCTGCTCGTCGCCGCCCGCTGCCCGCCCACTCTCCTTCTCCTTCTCCCTCTTCCTCTCCTTCTCCCTCTCTATTTCCCTCTCCCCGCTCATCACCGACCGCCGCCCGGTCACCCTCTCCCCATCATCTCTCCCTCTCACGGTGGACACTCCTTCTCCCTCTTCCTCTCCTTCTCCCTCTCTATTTCCCTCTCCCCGCTCATCACCGACCGCCGCCCGGTCACCCTCTCCCCATCATCTCTCCCTCTCACGGTGGACAAGCAAATGGAGAAGTGGGCGGGCAGCGGGCTGCGACGAGTAGGGAGAGGGAAATAGAGAGGGAAATGGAGAGTGGGCGGGCAACGGGCTGCGACGAGTAGGGAGAGGGAAATAGAGAGGGAAATGGAGAGGAAGAGGGAGAGGAGAGGAAGGGGAGAGGGTGGGCGGGCGGTGGACAACGTGGAGAAGGGAGAGAGAGGGAAGGAGAGGGCGAGGGTAGTTTAGGAATTTTTTGTTTTTTATTTTTAAATGCAGTGTGCAGGTAGCAGCTCTCTTTGTCTTTCTGTGATAATTCTATTCCCATGTGAAAGAGAATAACAGAATTGGTTTTTTCCTTGTAACAATTTTTCCACCCACCTACGAGTTGGTCGAGTGGCCTAAGGTGCAGGCTTCCTCCCCAAATCTTGTGTACGAAATCCACCCCAAACTTGTTCGATATGCATTTATATGGATTTAGCAGGGCCCTACGCGAGGAATTAGTCATGTTTGGTCAAAGACCTCGGGCGTACACATGTCATTAAAAAAAAGATGCAACTGTTATTCCCTATTTGGCTCTTTATTACATTTAAAAAAAAAACTATCATAAGATTATAAACCTATTGACAAAGCTTGTTCATTGCTAGTAAGACATTGGGCCCATTGGGGGCAACAATTTGGTCTTGTGTACGCCCATAAGCACATTCCATATCCATGTATGACAATCAGTTCTGATAATGTTTTGAACCGGCAAAATGTCCCCCCGCTTAGCACGGGCATTAAAAGTCAAACCGAGAATAACATTTAATTTTATGACATGAATAAAAATTTTAATTTTAATTTTATATATTTATATTTTATAACATCTAAAATAGAAGTGTTGATTTCTCACACAAATTTATAGGTTTCTTAAAAATCACACAATTAAAATTTAAAAAAATTAATAAATATAGAAATTTAAAATCTTCAGTAGATACATGAAATATGAAATATTGAGATGAGTGAAATTATAAGAAATTTAAAAATATAAGATTCTCCAATTAGAGACAGGTTTTGTAGTGAGTTGGTTGCCTTACGTTAACCAAGAGAAAATAATATATTTATTTCCATTATCACATATATGTGCTGTGAATAATGATCTATGTTGGAAATCGAAATTAAGATTCATAAAAGGAAACTAAAATCACAAAAAATGAGTAAAAAATATTCAAATACCTTAGTTTCTTGTAGAGAAGAGAAGACCCAAAATGAGACTTGCGGCCATTCACACGGAAAAAAAAAAAAAAAATGCCACATAGAAAAGAAGCTTGTGGTGAGAAGACTCTGTATGGAGAATGTTACAACTCATTTTCTCAATTACTCATTTCAGTTACAGAAAAGAGGGCTCCATATATGCCAATTTATGTTACATATCTCCATAATAGTTTTAAAAGTTAATAATAGGCTCAGGTGAAAATTAAGAGGAATTTAAAGAGGCATTAACGATGGTCAAATTGGTATCAAAATGGTAAAATAAAATTGAAATGAAGCGGCTGATTTCTCAATTAGAATCAGTTCGCTTCATTATATATAATAGGAAATTGAATTCCAAATTCTTTGATTTGGCAGTTGGCGGTCAACTGTGAAGGGGTACTGTCATTTACACATGAAATACACTTGTTGGTATAGATTTGACACTTGTGATGCATAAATGAAGTATGAAATCGATGTATAACTATCACCATTTTTCCAAGAAGATTTATGCACCCAAATAAAAAAAAGGCCCAATGGGACTAATCCTTTGGGTAGTACTAAACCTACACATACGCACATTGAGTAAATTTAGGGTGAGTTTGGAACACAAAATGTGAGGAGCAAATCCACTCTTTATGCCACTCCACAAACTCTTATGTGGCTATATTTTAGCTTCTTCCCTAGCTAAAAATGCGGAAAACAACAGTCAATGGCCGTTGTTTTTCACGAGAACCGACTTATATGATAAGTCATAAATTTTGAAGTAGATTTTTTAAAAAATGCCGGCTTTGGACGGTCATTTTCTAGATTTTAAGCTGTCGTTCTTTGAAAACATCTCATATTAGTCTGTTTTTCATGAGAAACGACGGCTGTTTTGAGCAATTTTTGAGATGGTGCTTATTAATGCAAGTTCATATTTACTAGTTTTCCCCAAAGCTAGTGAGCCTTAATGTTACTTAAATTTGTGTGGGCACCATTAAAAATAAAGAATTGATTGGACTTGTCATAATAATATATATCTTTCAAGAGTAATTATATTTTCACTTAATTTTCCTTGAAATGTCAATAGAGGACTCTAAGGCCCCGTTCTTTTACTATAATTCATGTCATAAATTCTGTATTTCATTACTAGAATTCCTGAAAATTCATGGGCATTTATTTGAAATTCTAGGCATTTGAAAAACCACTTATTCAGAATTCCTGGGGCATGATTTTTTTTTTCATCACAATGCTTGGCACTGTTGGGCCCCCTCTATTTAGACGATATGGATTGATACTTGTATGTGTGTCCCATGAACTACTAGGGAAAGATGAACATACAAGAGCCACTTGGTGGCTTTTATTATCTTTTTTTTTTTTTTTTCTGAATGATTATACAGGTCCGAAGAAGCTTATTTCTCTCTATGGATTTGTATGAAATGGGAGAGTTGATTCCTAGTGGTGTTTCGATGTTATATTTTGTAATTAAGTGGGCTCATGCATGTATCAAATTAGACTTTGGAGGGCAATTTAAAGTTGAATCTGCATATAAATAATACATATGTGACAAGAATTCTAGTTAGAAATTCTTTTAGCCATGAAATAAGGAATTTGTGGAGACAAGGGATTCAAAATTCTCAAACAGGAATTCAGGCCATAAATAAAACAAAGAATTTAGAATTTCAGAATTTGGCAGCATTTCAAATAACATCATTTGAAATTTCCAAACAACCACTGAACATGAATTCTATGAATTTTAGTAAAAAAAACGGGCCATAAAATTTTGAAAACATCCGAAAATTATAAGATCCCTAAGTTTTGTAAATGGAGTTTCCCAATAGGTGAAGGAGCACAGTTTGGGTTGCCTTTTCTCCAATCACTCAAAACACAATAATAATTTCTCACGCAATTAGTGAATGAGACGGGCAATCCACATCAAGACCCTTTCAACTCTTCTGGATCCTTCATGCACCAAAAGTAAAAGTCCACATCCTCTCTGGCCAGCACTCACGGGATATTTGTGAGCCACCTCAGCCAGGCACACTTGCTAGAATTTAAATACTCTTCATTATACGAGGGACTTTAAGTCTTTTTTATCTACTATTCAAGTATTTTATTGAATTCGAGTTAACACATGATAATTCCTTTTCAAAAGAATATATATATATATATATATATATATGACTATCAAAGGGTTCTCAATCCTTTTGGCTTAACTAATCCATCCGGGTCAGAGGAAAGCAAGGTAAAATCCCCTGTAGCCCCAATGTAGTAGTGCAGTTTCGAACCCACAATTTTCGAGTGCAAACCGTGGTCCTAAACCAATTGAGCTACCCCTTGGAGTTATTTTGAACTCCCATATAAAGCCCACTGGATGTCATAAAATTATCCACCCATCCATTGATCAACAATCACACATCTCTCATATGACATTTCTATTTTTCTTTACTATTTTTCCTTTTTTGTATACTGCACATAATATATTAAGAGGGGCATTGTAGGCTTTTTTAAGTATTTAAGACTTGAAAAGGGACCTTTGTCTCTATGGAAAAAAACAAATGGACCGTTTGCAATAAAAATATAGTTGAGTGACGTCCTCCCAAATGCCCCTAAAAAAAAGGAAGATCTCGGATTCAAAGTCGGTTATGGTTTTATTTTGTTTTTTTTTTTCAAATTATGCCAGATCTAGATTTAACTCATAGGATCTGTGTTCATCTAATTCAGAATTTATATTCAGAATGTCTGAACCTAAAAGAAGCATTTATTGTGACCATGATAATTTGCATGATCCATCTTCACTAATTTCTTTACTGATTGGATTATGTTACACAAAGCAGGCTTCTCCTGTAAAAGTGCTCATTAATTGTTTGATAAATCAGGGAAGTGTACAGCTAATATACTATTGCACAGAAAAGAATTCTAGCAGCCTAGCAATGCAGTTAAACTTCAAATCAATATTCTGAAAGTCAAATCAGACTGGAACATTGAAAGATGGCTGAAATTGCAAATCATAAATAGTGAGTTGTAAAATTGTTGGTATAATTTTACATGTGGACATGCACATAGAAATGGTTTTTTTTTTTTTTTTTTCAAATTATGTCAGATCCAGATTCAACTCATAGGATCTGTGTTCATCTGGTTCAGAATGTCTGAACCTATAAGTTTATCCGGATCTGAATCTATGAAGATGGGTCCGAATCCATTAAACAAATAAGAAGATTTGGAACCATTAAAAAAAAATAATTCAGAAGGTGGTTTTTAACAGTGGGACAGTAAAATAGTGAATCATGTTAAATTGGATCCTTTGAAAATTTTTTTTTCAGAAGGTGGTTTTTAGAAGCGGGACAATAAAATAGTGAATCATGTTAAATCGGATCCTATGAAGGATCAGAATTATCAATTGAAAATATGACTGATGTAGAAAGAAAAAAAGTTAGATTGAATGACAGCATGATGCAAGGAGACATGATTTGAATAGGCAAATCAATGCGGTTGAAATGCGTCGTGATCATGATAAATAAAAATCAATGTTTGTCTGAAGATGTAAGAGAAATAAATAAAAATTCTGAAAAAAATATCTTTCACTTGATAACTTTGTTTTCTTCTTGAATCGATATGAGGATTTGCAAATAGGAATACAGATCCAGCGATCTAGCCCCTTTGCACCTTAGTCGGGGTAAGTAAACACATAAACGTGTTTATGGACTTTCTCCAATTTCTGTGTGTGATGTGATTTGCATGTTAGATAAGGATGTTTTAAACGTGTGTTGGATAAAAAGTAAATTCCTTTTCTCATTGAAAGATTTTAGGATCTTAGGATATTTTAAACATGGGTTAGATAAGGAAGTAAATTCCTTTGAGTGGAAGATGTTTTTTAAAAGTTAAAAAGGGTCTCATGGAGAGATTTTATGATTAAAAACGGTCACATGGAGAGATTAAATTCCTTTGAGTGTGGTTTAGATAAGGAAGTAAATTCCTTTTCTCATCGAAAGAATTTAGGAATTTTAGGGGAGTTTGAGAATATTTAGGACTTTTATTTGTGATGCCACGTGTCATTTTTTTGGGATGCCCACATGGCGCCATTGAAATTTTTTTTTTTGAGAATGCGCCACGTGTCGCACTCTTGCGAAAATGTTGCTGTCTTTGTATATATATATAATATAGTTTAGTGCACTCAAAGTGTAATATTTATCAAGATTTCAAAAGAAAATAAGAGGGAGTCTTACAGTAATTCAGTGTACCTAATACAGGGGTCAACTTTGATATTTATAAGGATTTCAAAAGAAAATAAGAGAGTATTTATAGAAATTTAGTGCGTCCAAACTGTAATATTTATAAGATTTCAAAAGAAAATAAGAGGGAATCTTATACAGACCCAATACACGGGTCAACTTTGGTATTTATGAGGATTCCAAAAGAAAATAAGAGAGTATTTGTAGAAATCTAGTGCACTCAAACCATAATATTTATGGAGATTTGGAAAGAAAATAAGAGGGAGTTTTATAGTAATTCAGTGTACCTAATAAATGATTCAACTTTGGTATTTATAAGGACCCTAAAAGAAAATATGTGAGTATTTGTAGAAATCTAGTGCACTCAAATTGTAATATTTATCAAGATTTCAAAAGAAAATAAGAGGAAATCTTATAGTAATTCTTTATACCCAATACATGGGTCAACTTTAGTATTTATAAAGATTCCAAAAGAAAATAAGCTGGAGTATTTGTAGAAACTCACTACACCAAAATCGTAGTATTTATAAGGGTTTTGAAAGAAAATAAAAGGGAGAGTAATAGTAACTAAGTATACCAATATGGGCCAACTTTGGAATTTATAAGGATTTCAAAAGAAAATAATAGAGAGTATTTGTTGAAATTCAGTGCAGTCAAATTGTTGTGTTGATACTCATTCCTTTCAAATTCAATCAATGATATTGTGTAATTACATCAGTCTAAATTAAAAACATAACAAACACTAAAACTATTGTAATCTACGTATATTCATATTCTTTAGAAGGCTATCCCATATGTTCTGTACCAGACTCAATCTAGGAAAATAACTCTCTCCTATAGTCAATTTGAGGACTTCTAAAATTTTAACATCGACATATTTGAAAAAAAAAATGATATATGAATGGCTTAAATTGATCAAATAAGGCTAAATCTCTATTTCTTTATGGGAATTCATAGAATCTTCGTCTAGAGAATTATAAATTTCTCAAACACGGTTAAATTTTCGAATACTATCTTGTATTTGAAAATTCAAAAATTTCATAAAATAGCAAAAGTGTTAAACTCCCAAAAGATATTTCAAAACCTTTAAAAAGCTTATTAACAAGCGTCCGTTAAAAAATTTGAAGAAATAAAATGTCACATCATATAAAAGAAAGTCGCTCTTATGATTATGATATTTTATAGAATCTCTTGTAAGCATGCAGGCCTAATTGCCCCCCAACTCAAAATGCTTGACTATTCTTAGACTGATCAAATAAAGCTTGAAAAGACTAGTCTTTTTAGAAAAAAAACTTGTTTTCCAATTGGTCCCCATCCCATCACATGTCACCCGTGACCTGACTAAACCATGAAAGCTTCCACTGGATCCCGATCGCACCTCCATTTACCATTACACTTACATACCAAATTCTATACTCTGGCAATGCCTTTTTCTTTCTATCTTTTCCAACTTTGCACATTGGACTTGAAAAATCCTCTATCTAACCAAAATTCCAGATTCCTCAATTTTGTTTTTTTTTTCCTGTTGTCTCCTTCGGGGGATTGAATCGAGACTACTAAAAATAGTATTAGGCCCCTCCATTTTTTTTTATTAATTTTGCCAGCCGTCCATAGAGTAATAGAAAAGACAGAGATTGAGATAGAGATTGAGAGAATCAATCAAAGCTCTTATATTCATATATTTATACCTTGTATTCTTTTGGCATTCCCAAAGGCCATTCTTTGCTTCTCCTCTCTTTTCTTGCTAGGGATAACTTACTCCATCTTTCTGCACAGGTAGAACAAGGAATCCATTTTCTCAAAAACTCTTGAAAGTCTGATTTCTTATTACATCACTTTGAATGCTTTTTTTTTTTGTTCTTCTTTTTTACCTTAGAACTAAGATGTTACTTGGATGATTTGATTTTGTCATTGTTTGTGATTTCTTTTTTTTTTTTTTTTTTTTTTTTTGTTTTTGTTTTCATTCATCCTGCAAGGATTTGGAGAATTGGAAGAAAAAGAAGAAATTGAAATCCTTGGGTCTGTTTGAATGTGGAGGAAACTGTCTACATCCTTTTCCACTTGGGAAACGATATAGCTTTCATTGCTGATTTCATTCTCTCTCTTTTTCTGTTTTTTTTTTTTTTTTCTTGTTGTAGTGTGTTTAAGAACACAGCATATAAGAAAAAAAAAACTGGGGGATAGTTGTAATTTATTTACATGTTTGGTTAAGCTTGATTTTGAACTTGCTGAGCAAAACATATTGTTATATAGCTTTCTTTTTAGTTCCTCTACTGGAAATCTTAAATCTTTGGTTCAGGTTGATAAATGATTTTTTTTGGGTTTTGGGATGTTTTTTGTATTCATTTGTTTCATAAATCTGAAACTCTTTTAGCATCTAGTTTAGGATGTATTGAAGAGCTTGTGTTCCTGTGTTTGGTATTGATACTTTGATCTTTGTTTGTACTTTGTAGTAATCTGAAATGGGGGAGGAAGGTTCTTCGGTGATTGCGAAAGATGTTACTGAAGTAAGTTTAATAGGCTCTCCGTCTCTTCCTCTGGTGGTTGCTATGTCATATTGTCATTAGTCCTTACATATCAAATCATAAATGATTGGTTTGTTAAGAAACTGACCAAAGTAAGTATGAGGCAAAAAACACAAGAAGAGAATGATTATTATACTAGCCTAAATCAGAAACATGAATACTACTCCTTTCTGCCTTAATCAGGAACATGGATTAGATGAAATGATCCCCTGAAACTGGTTCTTGGTGAGAGCCCAAGAGATGGGTTTAGTGTGAGCCTTTGTAGGCACCCTGATTGAGTGATTGTAGAATCCAGCTTATTGTGAATAATGCCCAAGGCATTACTTCTGTGCTGCTTGTTTTTTTAACTTTTATATGTTGTTGTCTCTCTTCCTGTGCAGCTGATTGGTAACACTCCTTTGGTATTTCTCAACAATGTTGTGGCCGGGTGTGTAGCGCGAATTGCTGCAAAGCTGGAGATGATGGAGCCATGCTCCAGCGTCAAAGATAGGTATTCTTCATTGTTTTCTCACTTTAAGGTTCTTTGTTAGATTGGATGATTTGTTTTATCTTCAGTGCTTTCTTTGGCATTGTCATTTATAGTATTAAAAAAGTGGGATTTCTATTTGGAACCTAATGGTTTTGAAAGCACGGTTTGGGATACTATAGATGAGAACTCTATGTATCTATCTGCTGATTTGGTTGGTCCCACACTGACTTTTCCGTTTGTTTTGGCTAATGATAGCCATGTGTAACCATCTACTCAGACCCAGCCCAGATCTGACCCATGAACATAGGTCTGGATACTTAATTTGGACCCATTAATATGAGTTTGGGTTTACTGAATTGTACCAGATGACTTTTTGGGTCTGGGTCTGGGTCCATATTGTTCTAGACCCCTGCACCTAGACCTGGAAATATGGATGTATTTGAAGTTTAAACTCAAATCTGCCTTGTTATTTAGAGTGAGACTACATATTTGATGGTTTTAAATTGGCATATATGGGTGAATTTTAAGGATATAATCTTGCCAAACTTAGTGAGTACCTATTACTCTTTAGTGCTTTCCTGGTGATTGATACATAACTTGTATCTTAGTGTTTTAATCAGTGGGTTTGGGTGATATCTGTTGTATTGGATTAGATTTTGGACCATTGATACTACTATTTAATACAATGCTTGATCTCTGGAAAAATGTTATCAGATACTCTGACTTTGCATTGTCAAATAAATACTTGCAGGATAGGGTATAGTATGATCGCTGATGCTGAGGAAAAAGGCCTTATCTCACCAGGACAGGTTAGTTGAATCAATGTCCTATCCTTTGAATGAAGTGTTTGCAATTTATCTGGAGAATTATTGAAATCCTATTGTTATTGGGTGGCTAATTCTCAGAGGAGAAGGAAAAATTACTAATAAATATGAGGAAAAAGGCCACCAAGCTTAAACCCCAATGTGAAATGTAAAGCATAGCATTCTGGGTTTCAAAAGTTCTTCATATTTCGGTTATTATGGGCGTATCTTTTGAAAAACATTATTGAAGCTCAGGCTTTCAAAAGTTCCTCAGTAGATTATGGGACTGCGGTCAGTCTGGTTTAATGGTAAATTATGGGTGTATCTTCTGAAAAACATTATTGAAGCTCTTTTACTGACTTTTTCTTTTACTTGTGGGAATTTACTGATTGCTGAAGAGCATCCTTATTGAGCCAACCAGTGGTAATACCGGCATAGGGTTGGCCTTCATGGCAGCAGCAAAGGGTTACAGGCTTATCATCACCATGCCAGCTTCTATGAGTCTGGAGAGAAGGATCATTCTTAGAGCGTTTGGAGCTGAATTAGTCCTCACAGATCCTGCCAGGGGCATGAAAGGTGCCGTTCAGAAGGCTGAGGAAATTTTGGCAAAGACACCTAATTCTTATATTCTGCAGCAATTTGAAAATCCTTCTAACCCAAAGGTATCCTTTGAACAATTTCTATTACAGAAGCATGTAGCTTGCTGGAAAAAAAATGATAATTATCATTTTGATGTTATCTGTGTAGATTCACTATGAAACCACTGGACCTGAGATTTGGAAAGGCTCCGGTGGCAAAGTTGATGCCTTTGTTTCTGGGATTGGAACAGGAGGCACGATAACAGGTGCAGGGAAATTCCTCAAAGAGAAAAATCCTGATATCAAGGTTAGTTGGATTTTGTACAACCATGCTACATTCTACTGTATTTGGATGTCCAGAGTTCATTGTTTATTTATTTCATTTGAATGCATGGTTCTTATTCTGGTATTGTGTGCTCTTTCAGCTATATGGTGTGGAACCAGTTGAGAGTGCAGTGTTGTCTGGAGGAAAGCCTGGTGAGCTATTTAAGTTATTTTCTTCCTTATCATTCTATTCACTCGTGGTTTTGTCAGAGTTATAAAACTTAGCAAGTCCAAGTTGACATGGCTGAGTTGTATAAATCTGTCCCTATTGGACTCATTTGATTCTCAATTGTATTGGCCAAGTCTTGACTATATCTGTATGTTTTCTCGAGGATATTAGCAAGAACCTTACTATTTAAGTCTTGTAACTGGCAGTGTTCCTTCTTTTCACCAAGCAGTGCATGCAAATTTTTGCAGTATGAGACTTAGTAGCTGAATGGGGTTGCTTTAAAGAAAGTGCTCAAAAAATTTTTAGGTTTTTTTTAAACATGCTACTATGGAGAAAAAGCGCCCAATGCTTGTATGTCGATTTTAGCACCCCAAAATTTCTCAATGCCCTCATATTATATTCCTAGATTTTCTCAAATTGTTTTTTTTTTTTGCTCAAGGGAGCCTTATCTTTTGGCTATCAATATCTATTGATTTCTTTTTGGTGCATTTCATTTCATCCGTTTTGTCTTGAGGAAAGCATAAGACGAAAAGGAAATTTTTTTTTTAATATATAGAACATCTTAAAAAGTGACTTGATTAGGAATAACTAGGCCCGAACTAACTTAAATACTACCTATTTGACTCATCAAACTACCTATTGACTCCCTATTTATGTCTATCACATGCCATTGATTTTTTTAATTTAAGACATGATTACAACCCACATGCATTCTCCGACGAGAAAATCATAAAGCGTTCAATACATCAACAACTAAAGTTGTTTGCGCTCCATAGGTGGGCCTGATTGATGGACTTTAAGCATTTCAGCAGCAAAAGTGGTCCAGAAAATCATAGCATCCAAATCCACATCTAACTCCACAACAACCTTATATGTATCACGATTTTGGATGTTCTATTGTCTCTCTCTAACACAAGTGACAGTTTGCAGGGCCGGCTGTCCATTTTAGATCGGACAGCTGAGACGTTCGATCAGGGGCGGAAATAGACCCTCCAGTTAATGAAAATTGAAATTTTTTTTATACCATTGGCCTCCTAAGCCTCAACAAAAGGGAGGGAGAGAGAGAGAGAGGGAGATTTACCCCTCTCTATCACGCATGGCAGAGTTTGCAGGGCACACATGGCAGAGTTTGCAGGGCTGTGTGTTCACTTTAGATCAAACTCTGCAGGAGGGAGGGAGGCCCATTTCTGCCGAAACAGAAAAAATGGATTTCAGCCATCAATAACTTAACTATCAAATTTGAGTACAAATTGGTAAATTTGTGACACTGACATGATACTTGGCCCCTTGGTGTGTGCCTATGCTTTCTGTCTATACTCGTGTAGATCTTTTGAAGGCGAGTGACAAATTGGTAAATTTGTGACACTGACATGATACTTGGCCCCTTGGTGTGTGCCTATGCTTTCTGTCTATACTTGTGTAGATCTTTTGAGGGCGAGTGACAACTTGAGAAACCAAATGAACTTGTTATCCACTGAACTTATAGTTCCAATTTAAGTTTACGCATATGCTTTCTTTTGAAGCTACTTTCTGGTGTGGGGCATCATGGGAAACCAAATGAAATTGTTATTTACTGAACTCCTAGCACTAATAAAAGTTTATGCCTATGCTTTCTTCTGTACTGTGGAAAATCTGCCTTCCCTGATTTTACAATCTATGAAGAAGAGGGTGTACCAATCCTCTAACCCTTGACCTCTTGATTTTACTATCTATCTATGGATATTATTGTTCTTATGACCTGATGAAATTCTTACTTGTAAATGTCTTAGGCCCGCACAAGATTCAAGGTATTGGTGCTGGTTTCATTCCTGGTGTCTTGGAAGTCAATCTTATTGATGAAGTTCTTCAAGTAAGTCTGTGGTATCTCTATGAACATGTCAAATTCTCTCCTTTTTATTTGTGGAAGCACCACAATGTTTGTTGGCAAAGGAACCATGCTATCCATCTGGGCAGCACCGCAGCAGCCTGGGTGCCAATGGGCCGGGCCTAGGTCATGTTGAGATCTACCTAGTAGACTCATGTTTATTTGTTAGACATGAAAAAGAAGCCCAGATCCAGGACGTAGGATTGGGCCAGAAACTTAGTTGAAAGCTTTTCAAATCTGAGGTTGGCTTGATGCTTTTTTGGTTGCTTTGAGAATCTGGACTGGCATGTTTGACAAATGGGGCCCATGCCCAGCCCATGATAGGTAAAGCTTAGTTGACCAGCCTGTCTCAATGAAAGCCCTACATACAGCCTACAGCAGTTTCTGTTCTGTTTTAATCATTGCATCTTGGAATTGATTTTTCAGATTAGCTCATGCCAGAGTAGATTTTGCTCGTCTAATTATTAGTGGCCAGCTGCCTTGCACCCACTATTTTGCTATCAGTAATCTAAATATGTTACTGATGCAAGCAAGGGGGGTAGGAAGAAAACCCTGGTTTGCACCTGTTCATACAATACCCCCTCCACCATTTGTCCACATATATAGTTTAAGCAATACACACTGGAATAACATTCACCAATTAGATCAAATATGAGACCACAATCACTGGTCGCAAAGTTAATCGTAATAGAGGATTATTTATGCATCAGTCAACCGCAAATCTGTCCCACATTGCCTCTGTCATCCATATATTAAGATGATCAATTGCCAATATTATTAAATTAAGAAATAATCTCCAGAGAATAATTTGCATTCTTCATCTTCTATCACGATGAACATCTGGTCAGTGGTGATGATAAGCTAAGCCACAGTGCTGAACACTAAGAGATGAAACAAAGAATTTAAGTGTAAGTTTTTAATTGAATCTGTGGATCAAGATCACATGATCAAGAAAAAGGAAAGTACAGACGACAAAATGGCTTCACTTGACCCCAAAGGAACAACCCACCACCACCACCCCACCCCCTTTGTCTCCCTCCTGCCCTTCCTTCACACAGAAATTCTGAACAAAATGAAGTTCATATCCTAATCACCCTGTCAAATGGAAATAACACATCCTACTATCCTAAATTAACATAGTATTTAGTAATATAGATATATCCCCCATATATGTAGGAACTAAATGGTAGGAAGTATAAAATCTTTGAACCCGCCACATGTTGAGTTGTGTGGTTTGTATTTCCACCCAAGAGCCATGGGTCCACTTGCCGGGTCCTCTTTCTTAGTTGCATTAGTTTGTTACAATGTAGTATGGCAATGTAATTTTCTTCTCATTTACCAACATTTTAGATAATTCAGGTAAAACCGTAAAAGTAATGATACATTATGTGCCACTTTTCTCTCATTTTCCTTTCCCCTGTTTGTTCATCTTTGCTATACTTTGCATATTTGCAAGTACGCTAAATTTTTATGGAAATGCTATGTTGGTGTAATTGCTTAGATCTCAAGTGATGAAGCGATTGAAACTGCGAAGCTGCTTGCTCTCAAAGAAGGGTTGCTGGTGAGTAGTTCATCTCAAGGGTTGGTTCTGCATAGAATTAATTTTCTCCTTTGCGCATTTATGGATTTTCATATGATTTCTAGTTGTGTGGGGTGAGAGAATATACCTTTAGATAGGGATAAGAGAACTTACAAAGCCAATCCCAGGTAGATGGGATAAAGGCTTTGATAATGATGATTTGGATCGTTTGCTTGCAAGTTCATCTTCTTTTTAAAGATAATGATTGGGTGACCTTAATTGCAGGTTGGTATATCATCTGGAGCAGCGGCAGCTGCTGCAATTAAGATTGCAAAGAGGCCTGAAAATGCTGGAAAACTTATTGTTGTAAGTTGTCTGCCATCCTTTGCTACATATTTATTAATATTAGCATGGTCATTTAAAATGTCACATTGAACTCTGAAAAGGCTTGTTAGTTTTAAAGAAAAGTTTGGTTGCTTTGACTACGTCAATATTTCTTTAGAGCACCAACCACTAAAGTGCCTCTTTGATTGCAAACTTGTCCAAATAAAATTATTCATATAAGCTGTTGGAGGCTGAAGGAATTAGTCAGACTTGTAGTTGCTGCTTCTTGTTTTTATTTGTCTAGGATTTTTTTTTTCATTTGCTTTATTTGAAATTTTCAAAAAAGGGATGGCTTTTGACATCTGATAACCCTAATCTACCGAATCTACCTAGGGCACCTTACCCAACCCGGCCCATATTGTACATGAGTGACCCAAGTTCAGGAGGAGGATGACTTTTTTTTTTTTTGGGTTACCGTTCAGGATGATGATGATGATGAAACCCAAATTTACCTTCCAATATATGGAAATTAGGTATATTCATGGATGCATTTATTACCTAGTGTGCCAGTGTGTTTGTCCAATGGAAGGATTCCACTCTTGGCGTATTTCCATTTCCGCGGGTGTGAGGAATCGTGCATTCCTACCCCTCACATAGGAAATTGAAATACTTTATATTGAGGAAAATCAGTTAATCTTTTTTCCTTTTCAATGAGGAAAATATGTCGCACCAAACGACCATTGCATGGAAATCAGAAGAATTTTCCTCTCTACGATGGATTCCTAGTCTTGCATTAACTTACCCAAAAGGTTCTGACCCTAGAAACTAACTACCCCAAGGCCGCCTCCACCCCTAAATGTCATAGATCCCATGTTTTTTACTCCGATCCGAATGGGACTCAATACTGGATTGGAATCAAGAAAAAGAGACCCCTTCTAAAACCCTCAAACTTTTAGGGCGGGTTAGGATTATCTAATGGACTTGAAATTTTGCATATAGGTGGGTCACATACAAATCTTTTGATCCCTCACCTCCTCCATGATTGGTGGGGCCCACTTTGGGTCCCACAAGTTGTCTTTCATAGTAGGTGTGTCACACCTGCACAGGAGCGCGCACACAGTTTTTTTTTCTTTTTTCTTTTATTTTTTAAGAGTAGGAGGAGCTCAAGTAGTTGAGCTGTTGCTTTGTTAAGGTCAAATGTTTGAGCCCCGCTGGTGCATTTTTTCCTTAAATCATGGAGGTTTGAGTCAGCCTTCATGCCGTGTCCAGGTCTACTTGGGTCCATCAGAGTTGGATGGACATTTAATGGGTCCTGGTCACCATGGACCTAGACCGAACATGACCAGGAGAACTGAGTGTTTGTCTGTTACCAGTTCCATTTTCCCCCATTTTCTTTTCCACCTGCTTAATGATTGGTGCAAATACATAACTTGGTGAAAAGCTAATGGTCATCGTGCAGAGTGGCACTAATAGAGTAGTTTTTTGTTTTTAAAGTAGAGCCCATAACTTGCAAATTACATTACATGAAATTAGGTGTCTTTGATGGGTTATTCAATTATCTAAGCTCAAGTTTGTGCGATTCTAACAAGTAATGAAGTAGTTATGGGTCCCACTTTCTAAGACTGGGTAACATGAAGTTACAATTTTGAGATATTTTTCTGCTTGGTTCTGATAGGATGCCTTAAGGGCATATTGGGATTATTCCTTCTGCTAGGGTTATGAAGGATCAAAATATAACATACCAAAACAATGATAGGTTGGATGGCTTTTGTCATGGAATGTGTCTATCTTTATTTCATTTAGTTTGAGGTATTTTCTTGTCCTCCTGTCATACAATGACTTCTCATTGCACGGATTTCATGCTCTATTTTTTCCCTGCTACCATTTTGCTTTGTGTGGAGTCTTTGTAATTTGCATAGGATCCACTGTCTGTACTTTTGATGTGAAATCCCAATTCTGAATGAAGGATTTGATTTTGATTGCACTTACTGGAGATTCTTCACCAAGTTGGATGAGTTTTATCTATTGACATTCAAGGAGGTGTCAATTTTGGAATGGAAGTACATCAAAGCGTATAAACATAGTGCTGAATCTTTCGGTGAGGTTGGGTGTGGATCAGATTGGTCCAGGCCGGTTAGGGCTATGTCATATAGTGATTCCTGATTTGCATCAAATGTGTGCCTCACCAACATTGGTTTCCAAGTCTAATTGAAGAGTAGATGAGTAATGATGGTGGGTTATTTCAGGCTATATTTCGCTTTATAATTGGTAGTTCTCTTAAGGCATATTATTATTCCCCCAGCATGTGCTCTGCGTCAGAAAGTGATGTCCCTAGCGTGGAGTGAAGAGGGCTGGTGTAAGACAGGCAGTGGACTGGCCAAAAGATTCGTGAAATGAAATTTCTAGTGTACTTTGGAGAAACTGGGGTCATAGCAAATGAATCAATATTGAGATGGAAGGTGGGTTTCTTCCTGGGTTTGATAAAGGAATGACGACGCACATACATGAACCTTCAAATACATAGATACAAACTACTGCTATCTGATACAGAGAACATAAACATCTATTGGTTTAGGATGCAATCGTTCCTAGTCCCACTACCATGAGCATAACCTATGAGATGTTGTGGGTATATTTCTGATTGCTGATTTTGTCCATGTGTTCAGATATTGTTCTATCAACTCTCTTATGATTAAGAAAAGCTCAGTTTATTGCTTTTGAATTTTTCTGGCCCATCCTTTCATTGTGTAGCTCTGGTTAATTCCTGCCTCTGTATTGTGCTTATTCTATCTACAGGTTGTCTTCCCCAGTTTTGGCGAGCGTTATCTATCTTCCGTGCTGTTCGAGTCTGTAAAGCGAGAGGCAGAGAACATGGTTTTTGAGCCATGAAAGTTGGTATTTGTTTGAACCATGAAAGTTGGTATTTGTTAGTATTTGGTTATATGGCTTTCCATGCACTTTCAACTTTTAATAAAGTAGCAACCTCTTTCAAAGGCCGTTGCAGACAAAATGCAGTGATCAGTGTTTGTCTAGAGATAATATTAGGGGAGTGTGCTGTGTACTTGCAAATCAAATGTTCCAAGCATGAAACACAGAAAAAGATTTACCTTTACTTCCTATAAGGTGTACATTTTGCACTAATGTCAAGAGTATGGGTGGCAATGGGTCGGGTCGGGTCGGATTGGGTTGAGCGCTAAGGGAACCACATAAAGTCTCAATCTGAACCTGACCCATTTATTATTTGTTTTGAAAATCTCGACCCAAACCCTTTATTAACAGGTCAGGTTTGGTTTGGGTTTGTGGATCATAGTGCAATTGATTGGATTGGGTCAAGTTGGATGTGCTGGGAGGTCTCTAACAGCAAGAATGCCTTCAATCTAAACCCAATGCATATATTAGTTGGGTTAGAAATGTCAACCCAGACCCTGAGTTCCTGTTTGTTTCGTGTAATTAGATTCCTAAGGATTATGAGTCTGCATTTCTGCAAGTGGTTGAAAAATGAAAAAGCGTTGGTGGATATTAGTAAAAGTGATGATCCAATGACCTTCCGTCAAGGGAAGATCGAAAATGAATCAAGGGAAGATTGAAAATGAATATCAGCCATCACTATAGTAATTCAAATTCTACTATAGTAAAGATACCATATACATTTTTACGTTATATCTTTTACCCCTGGATTTTTTTCATATCCTTCACCCTTACCTCTTTAATAATCCCTCACCTCTTACTTACCCCTCACTCCTTTGACTTCTTTAATGATTGTACACCTCATGTCCTTACCACTTATCTCTTTAATAATCCAATTGGGTTCAGGTAGTCTTGATAATTTGGATACTACTTAAATAGCTAGATTTGGATTTTTTTTATTTAAAAAAAATTACTTTTAGCTTTTTAAATTTTTTGAAAAAAACTCTTGCTAGCCTTTGTGAGACCCTAAGGGGTTGGTACCCCAAGCTAGGCTGCACTTTTTTGACCTTGGGTTTTAGAAGGCGACCCGGCCTTAACCTGGTATAATGCATTTTGGAGTCATGAGACCTATGGGTCAAAGTGGACAATATTATATTGGTAGTGGGCTAGGTCGTTGTATCTGGAATGAACCAACACAGGTTGACCTGATTCATCCAGTCCTAACCAACACTCCTAACCAACACTGAAATTTAAAATCTTTAAATGACCAAGCAAACCATACTTAATTGTGTAAAGAGATTGGTAACAAATCAAGATCTTGAACTTTTTCTCTCCTCAAATTCAAGACAAAGGTTTTTTTTTTTTTTTTTTTAATCTCAGACTTCACAATAACAAAGACCAAGTTTTAGCAAATCTCGACCCCGAGTTCAATCTTTTCTTGGTGATGACCAATGATGAACATTTGATACTATAAATGATGACAACCAATAAGCTGATTGATTTCAATCTATTTTTGTATTGTCAATAGAGAATGTTATTGAGCATTTGTTTTAAGGTAAAACTGGTAAGCAACTTCTATAACCTTATGTGATAAGCAAGTTTGACTGTGTCAATGAGCTGTTGAGACTGTTGGGGCTTGTACAAGGTCACATGTGGTCTATCATGCATGGATACTTCAAAATGGGTGTAAAATTCGCGTGCCTTCCGTATCCGTGCCGTTTCTGGGCACCATAACATGTGACGCCAAGTAATGGATTGGAGGCTATATGCACAAGAAATAGAGTTAATGACATATTATAATTAAAAGATAGAGAGAGTATTTTAAAATTAAAAAATATTAAAAGATAAGATATAGAGAGGAAATGGTTGTATTAAATGAGTAATTCTTTTTCAGATTTTATTTTACTAAACAACACATTTTACAATATATTTCATAATAACATTAATGAAATAAATGAAAGATGAACTTTCAAACAAAGAAAAAGTATTAAAATAAAAGACAAAAGTAAAGGTAACAGGTGCGTGTTTGGTTGAACTTCTTAGAAGTTATTTTTCAGATTATGGTTTTCGAAAAGTCTAAAAGCCCGTATAAGCTAGTTTGCAGTTTCTTCTATGGGTTCTAGGAGTTTAAAATTAATGATATACAATCATTCTATTAATCAAAGAAATTACATAATAAATATTTCAAAAGAAAAGACAATGCATATATATTAGATGTCACATATATTTGTTATGGTGAAACAATTACAAATGAACGAGAGATTATAATAAAGTATTGATGTTCTTTTCTCATTCCAACTTGTGAAACATTTTTTCTTGAAGCGTTGTCATAGTGGATCAATGATTTTTTTTTTTTTTTTGTAAAATATTGGAGAAAATTAAATAAATAAGATTAGAAATATTTCTTCCTTTCCTACCATTTTCTTTTATAGGTAAGATGAAAACGACTACCACCTTTATATATTTCTCTTATAGTCATGTGACTGTCTTAGATTGTCTTTATTCTTTCAATTCGTTGAAATCTTTCAAAACATCTCAGCCTTTTCTCTTTTTAATTCTCTCTTCTTCTTTTTTTTTTTTTTATTGATTTTCGTTTTATCTAATCCTATAATGCTTTTATAGGGTTAGATTTCGAAACTGCACTACCACACTGGGTCACATGGAATTTACCTGGCTCCCTTTGGGTCTGTAGGGATTATTCTGGCCCAAAAGGGTTGGGACACCCTCCGTTATGAAAAAAAAAAAAAAAAACTATAATACTTTTATTAGTTTCTTCTTTCCACTTGTTTCGGAAAAGTTTTTATAAAATCTTTTCATTTGGAATCTTGCTTCATTTTAATAAATTCCAATTGAAAGTCCTTCATTAAACATTACTTTGATTATGACAGTTTTAGGAGATTTTTGTCGATTATATTGAAAATCTCTTTTTTGAGTTGTTGGATACACATGATACTGGTTAATAAAAATGAATTATTGAATTGGGCAATTGACAAATTAATTAAGGGTGAAAAACTCGTGATTCAGACTTGACTCGTCCCACACTAAAACCTTGACTTGGAGAGTCAAGGCAGTCAATGCAATAACTGAAGATAGCATGTTACCTATAATTTTAGGGATGTTAGAAAAAATAGATAAAAAACTTAACACTTATTTATATTTTTTTAATGACAATCCAATTCAAATATAAAATTTGCATAGCAGAGGAAAAGAAATTCTTTACATATGGCCATTAAAGCTGTCAAAACTAGATTGGACAGAAACTAATACAAGGTGGAACAGTGAGTTTAAGAAATTTAAATCTTAGATGCATGTGATCCTAGGCTCCCAGCTAAAAAATTCCCATGAGTTTGAGTCAATAGGATTTGGACACTTTGGCTTCAATCAGTGGACATGAGAAACATGAAGAAAAGTAGTCCTCCTTTCCCTTCCTCTTCTTACAAACCTTTCTAACTTAAAAAAAAAAGGAGACTAGGAAGACCAAGGCCAGTTCCTCTTCCCTCTCTTTGTATTGTTCTCTGCTTCTGATCTATTTCCACTACTGGTGTGGTGCTGTGACTGCTGTTTCTCTTCTCTTTCATGCTTTCTCTTTCTTCGTTTCTTTTGTTTTCCCCACACTGGTTTCTCCATCTTAGAGATGAGAAATCCAATATCAATATGATTATATGAATTTCTATGCCTTTTGACTGATGATGTATTTCTGCTATTTTGAATTTCATGGCCTTTTGGTTTGTGGTTTCGATGATTTTATTGTTATATTATTGAACAAGTGAGGGATATTTGCTACTTTCCCCACTTAATACCTTGTGTAAATGATAGATTTGTATCTTTGATATGCCTGTGGATGATTTGCAGACCAGAATATTTACGTTGGCTTCTTTTTTCTTCCCTCAATCTTCAATGTGAAGTCCCATCACAATCCATATTTAAAAAACGAAAAATTACAACTCGATTTGGACTTGAGTTTTATTCGAAATCCATGGATTGCCAACTAAAAATCCTAACAAAAAAAGAAAAGAAAAAAGCAGAATAGTTATGGGCCTATGGCTAAGAAAGTAGGTGGTTGCAGGAATAGAATCCCATATATGGAGACAGAACATAATACTACTTGATGTTTTTAGGGGAATGAAAATATTCCATTGCAGCCAAACACATGATATTGAACAAAGTAAGTCATACATAATAATATCAAGTCAAATTTGAAGTGTAGTTTACATAATTCTACTGTAGTTTTACTCATGGGCGGACCCAAGTGCAGCCACATGGGTGCGGTCGCACCCGTCAAACTACAGTGCTCTTTTAAAACCCATATGAAAGTTATGGGTCCACTTCCAAAAATCCAATAAAAATCATGGGTCTACCTTCAAAATTTACTTGAAAATCGTGGTTTGCCCCCAAAACTAAACTACCTATTAGGGCCCGCACCCCTTAAACGAAAATTTTGGGTCCGCCATTGGCTTTACTCTTCTCAAATTAGTTTTGATACATAAAACTTTTAAGAACAGACGATAAATAATATATCTTTTTATTTTAAATTTATTTTTTTGATACATAAAACTTTTAAGAACAGACGATAAATAATATATCTTTTTATTTTAAATTTATTTTTTCTCAATTATTATCAACTAATTCTAATGTTATAAAAAGATCATATACTTATCCATGCTTAAAGCACGTTCATTAGTTTGATTAATTATCAGGTCAGACACTAATTCTGATAGAACACCTTTGCTGAATTATGCTCGGTATGATATTATTTCATGTAAGTATTCCTGTGGATAAGGCCAAATTTAGCACAGGTCTCCTTGCTTGTTGCTTTTTAACAGTTTATCCATATCATATGTTGAATCCATTAGATGAGGAATCTCATTTTACCCTAATCACATCTATGATCTATCTACACGGGATCCACTTATGTACGAGGTCGCTTGATCATAGTGGATAAGATTGACATTCCTGGAGAACGACTCTTTACTCGAGTGGTAAGTAGCGGCAATTCTCACCTAGCTACCTACCTAGCTGTCAAGGGTTTCAACCTTGGGTACACCTCTTCCCGCATATGCGGGCTCCTTTCCCACTTGGTGGGTTGTCTTTGTTGGAAAAAAAGATCTGGGGAATTGTCAATAAATTAATTAAGTTAATAATGATTTTAGAGAAAGAAAAGAAGCAACCTGAACAGCTAGCGGTTGAAGCACGTGACAGAGGACGTTATATTTAGATAGATTTCACCCTCACAATTGTGCAATGGACTTGTGGATGTATGCATTAGGACACCGCGACTTCTTGATTGGATATCCCCACTACTCGTGCACTCGAATGGATGAAGAACTCGAACCCAGCGAACCACTATTTCAGACTTGCAGCAACAACAGCAAAAAATAGAGAGCAAAAGAGAAAGAGTTCTACTGTGATAGCAGTGTCGTATGTGTTCTATCTAAGCCCTCCCGTGGAACCTCTATATAAAAGGAGCCCACTACAATCAGAAATGGGCCGGGCTAAATACGTAAATGTGGGTCTAAACTTATGAAGTCCAAAATACACAAGGAAGAGAGGACTTTCCTTTTCTTTAAAGCATGAAACCACCAACAGTCTTTCTACGTGTGTGCGGTCTCTCTCTTAGAAAAGGGACACAAGGGAATGATCAGGAGTATAGTGATAACTAAAGTCACATGGTCCTAAGGGGTCATTTGTTTTTTTCATTTACATATGCAATAGAATCACATGGGTAATGGATACACATAAATCGTGTTTGTCTGGTGTGATTTCGATTTACATGTGTAAAGTAACTATGTAAATGGTGTGAAACCTGACCCTTTTTATGCCTTAGATTTTCACACCTCAAGAGGTGTGAAAATGTTTCACACATTACTGTTACAAGGCGGACTGCTACAGTGCCATTATGAGCGGTCTGCCTTTTTTTTTTTTTGGGGGCCCCACTTGTAACATCCGGGCCATTCATTCTCTTAAAAATCTCAAACACGGCCATGTGTCCAATTTTCAACCGTTGATGATTCATGGAGGTTGAGATATCATCAACATAATTACAGTCGTTGGATTAATCTATTGTTACTAACATACCCAGTCTACCTTTTATGATTTTTTTATTGTTATGGGACCCATTTGTAAAATCTGGACCGTTCATATTCTTCAGAAGCTCAACCACGGCCATGTGTCCAATTTTCAACCGTTGATGATATATGGATGTTGAGATATCATCAAACAATATACAACCTATTGTTACTAACATACCCAGTCCGCCTTTTATGATTTTTTTAATGTTCTGGGCCCCACCTGTAAAATCAGGACCGTTCACATTCTCCAGAAGCTCAAACACGGTCATGTATCCAATTTTCAACCATTGATGTTGCTTGGATGGTGAGATATCATCAAACAATCTACAACCTATTCATAGATTCACATGTGAAATGTTATGCTAGTAACAAACAGAATCTGATCCACATGTGACTCTGTGAGTCATTTACACATGTGAATCACTTTGACAAGAAACAAACGACCCCTAAGTGCAGACCATTAATACAATCTATTGATTCTTCCCTTGTCCCACTAACTTATACACTTGCCCACTGTTTTCATTTTCACAATCACACACATTCTTCCTTCCTAAGATGCATGGGACCTACTGTGTCTTAACGTATGCCCACCCCCACCAATATCTAACCATCCACTAATTTTGTTCATCATGCCCATTACATGGAATCCACTAGATTTGAACCATTCACCTATTCAAGTAGAACCTATGCATAAAAATCCTCTCACATATGCAATACCCATTGTGAAAAGAGATCATACCCATCTTATGATATGTAAATGGGGTCCATTTAGTTAACCTATCTAGGTAGGACTCATTTGATGAAATATCAACCATTTATCTATCATGTTGAATTAAAAGACCTGTCCAATTCAAATAAAAAGACCCCACTATTTGCTTATCCTTCCATTAGTCTATGTGAGATATATTAAGAGAGATGCTCTTATGAGAGATGCTCTCACCTTACTGTGAGAGATAATGTGGGGGCCCTTACATTCATATCCAATGCCAACAACTTAGATGCGAGGACCCCACCTCCTATCTCTCATATAAGGCGAGAGATATCTCTCATAGGAGCATCTCCCATCTATTATATGCATTATTTTACCCATCCACCTGTATAAGCATTTATGTGGGACCCAATAGATGAATATACTAAACTCTTTACCTTTCTTCAATGGCATCCACAACCTTCCATTTGTGCATCTACATGAAATTACCTCTCTCTTTGTGGGGTCACTAGTGGGTAAATTAATGTGTACATGGGACCCAAGAAAGAAAGAAAATCAAGGGGGGTGGTCAAGTGATCATTTCGAAATTGAACTTAAAAAGAATGGAGCATGATATCAAAAAAAAAGAAAAAAAGAAAAGAAAAAAAAGAATGGTGCATGTGTTAATGTGTAGGGGCCCACACAGGCCACCTCAAAGACTTGCACAAATTGAGCTATCATATATTCCAATCATGATTTTGAGATTATATGCCTTCAATTACGCACTTTCCTATCAAATCTTCAAATATGTTAGAAAATCAAGAGTGAGTCAAGTGATTAGTTAAAAAATTATATTTGAGATTATACCTTCAAAAATGCATGTTTGCTTTCAAATCCTTAAAAAAAAAACCAATAAATCAAGGGGTTGCTCAATTGGTTAATTCCAAAGTTGTTTTTAAAATTAACCCTTCCAAAATGCAGGTTTTATCCGATGGACGTTTCCAATAACTAGCATAAATCCTTATCCGAAGTATAGGTTAATCTTGTGCAAATTGATTAATAAATTAAATTAACCACCACAAATTCATCACAAACTAAAGCAATTAGTTGTATATTTTAGTAATAATATCATAAATATCCTTATGGTTAAAAAACTCTAAATATGTTGCAACCCACTAACAAGACGTATAGGGGAAAAACCCAAAAACCTATCTAATTTAATCCTTGATCTTAAATTATTATCTGATTCTATTAAAGATGATTTGTACCAAGGACGGAGAATACATTGGGAATGCTGGGCAAAAATCGTCTGAGTGAGGTCTTATATATTTTATTTTAAATAAATAAATAAAGAAGCCCCTAGTAATTTCATTTCTTGAAATAAAAAGAAGTCAATTACAAACACTTCTATTGACATTTTTCTAAAGAAAAGCCCGCAATGCCAAATCCCCATATTCTATGCCCTAGAAAAAACTCGGACACACATTTCTAGAGAAGGGCATGGTGAAAGAGGAAGAGGAAGAGGAGAGTTAGGGAGTGAGGCGTCTCACCAATGAATAGTCACTGTGGTTGAGGAAGAGGGATGAAGAGTCGGAGTGGTTGGGGCGGAGGGGATACTTTTGTTTTAAGATGAAACGGCTTAGGAGGTGGGCTCATATGCTGACGTGGATCAAGGGTCGAGAGTTTGTCAACTTTAAAGAAGAAGAATATGGAAAAAACACTTCCCTTTCTCTTCCTCCTTCGCCTCATCATCTAATCTAATCTAATCTTCTCACATTCAAGGGACCCAGGCGAGACTAGAGGGACCAGACAGAGCTGAGTCAAGCCCTAGCCCGGCCCTCAAGGTTCCGAGCTTTCCAAAATTAAGCCCTCACTTATTCTCAGGCTTTAGGAAGAAGAAAAACCCTCCCTTTTGCGGGCTTTGGCAGGTCATACCAAGCACCTTCTTCAAAGGACCGGATTGACTGTACTAATTGTAGCTAGATGGAACTTGACCATTCCTCTGGAAATTAATCAAATAACAGATTCCCAACTGTCAATATCACTAAGATGGGATATCTGGAGGATCCCAAATCATGTAAACAAATTATTCTATATGAAAGGGACTGTTTCTAATTGACGAAATCAGCCAATTGAGTTCAATTTGATTTTGACCATATTAATATAATTTTAACCCTCCATTTTAACTCCTTCTAGAATGTTTGAGTAAATATATTAACATCGGGTTCTTTCCAGCTTCCACATTAAGCATATGGAATTTGTTTTGACAATTTGTAACTCCTCTATGCTTTTCATGTAACTCCTCTTCGCTACTCCAATAACTCCCCATATTTCTTTAAACATGTTACGGTTATTGATGTTCCTTCTATAGTTCGGTGCATTGCATTCTCTTCGCATCCCTTTCTTCCCTCATTCACATTGAGAGAGTCTCCAGGTCTTGGTTTTGAAGGCCAGACTTGATTGCAAGTTCGTCCTCCCTCGTACTAATAGGATGAGATAAAAGAAAGACAAAGAAATACCTACGGTCATATACACTTACAATAAGAAGACCATGAAAGCAGAAATAAATAGTAAGTGATGACAAAAGAAGAAAGCAATCTTTGGTTCATTATTATCAGTTAGGGGTATTAATAGTACTTGCATATTAGTCATTTAAGAGGCTATCATTAAACATAAGACTTGGTGAATTCTATTTTGCTAAGGTATGTACGTATTGGATTTGATCGATTTTGAGTTGTTGCGTGTATTTTTCCTCTCAACTTTTTTGGGGGTTGTTTTACCTTTTTGCTCCTTTGCTGCATTAGTTTTAAGTTTTGGCATCATTTTGACCCTTTTTTTTGGGTAAAGTAGTTTGATAGATTTCTTGTAGCTTTGGTTTTGTGAGTTAGGGGTTTGATGGGTATTTTCATCTTAGTCGTTTGGGAATAGAGTGGCAATGTAATAAATATATTTCATTGAATTGTGTTTCAAGGATTATAGCAATAAGTTTTCTTTTTTGATTTTGTAATGCACACAATACTTCTTCTTCTTTTTTCACAAAATTTAATTTATCATTATATAGGAATGAGACTGATTTATTGAAATCGGCCTCAATTGATATTGACCATTTCATCCAATGTTGACCACATTGATTTCAACTGAAATCAGCCTCAAAACTGCCTTAGCCTTTGAGTTACATGGTTTGATAAATCTTTTTAAATGAAATTAAATGAGAAGGTAAGTTTCTCCTCTTACTTATCACTCCTCTTACTTATCACAACTCTCCTTAACATATCCTACAATATCTCTCTTTAATCAATGGGCAGGGGCCTACATAGGACAATTCTTATCATTTGGTAGGGACTTAGATTGGGACATTCTTATCATCTGAGATTTCTAATAATTCTTTTTATAACCATTCCTTATGAAAAAAAAAAACCTCTTTGATAAAGAAAGTTAAAAAGAAGAAACAATACTCTAGAAATCTAATTTTTAGTGAAACATGAACGTTTTATATTTTTAAAGTATATTTAACATAAAATTGAATTTAAGAAGAATAATGCATGTCTTAATTGGCAGGAACCTACATGGAATAATTCTTATCATTTGATATTTCGAACAAATTTCTTTTCTTTAGAAAGTTAAAAATAAGAAAAGAAATTATAAATTTGAGTGAAACATAAAAGTTTTCTATTTTTAAAGTCTATTTAACCAAAAGCTGAATTCAAGAAGAATGATGCATGTCTTAATCAACAGGGTCTAACATAGGACAATTCATATCATTTGAGATTTCTAACAAATTCTTCTTTGATTATCATTCCTATTAAATCATATGTCTTTGATAAAGATAGTTAAAAAAGAAAATAATCAATAATTATTATTTTGTAGTGAAGAATTTTTATTCATGAATAAAGGCTTTTTTTATTTTTAAACTATAATTCTTTCTAAAATGTGATTTTTAAACTTACTATATTACCCTTTGTCTTTTATAATTACAAACACATTTTTCTTTTTAGCTTGATCTTTTTTAGATTTTATTATATTTAGTGTTTTATTTTTTCTCATTGCTGGACTCTTTTTATCTGTAATGCAATATGGTTGATGCATTAGTAAGTTTGTTGAATTGTAAGTAATGTAAGTTCTTGCCAACATCTCAAAAGTTGTATTAAAAGTTAGGTTATTTCTCACGGTTCAATTGTCACTTTAAATTATAATTGATCATAATATATCTTATGAGTCTAGATAATACCAAAAAAAGAATTAATATATATATTATTTTAAATTATTTTTCTTTGTAATATATTATAAACAAAACCCCAAGTTTAGATTTTCTTTTTTTTTCCCGGGCTTAGCCCGGGCCTTTCTTGCTAGTATTAATTGAACAGTGCAGATTCAATCGCAGCAGGCTCCAAAATCACTGATCGAGGGCAAAGCCAGCAACCACCAACCAGTTACTTGGACGACTCCACCACCTTGTGTGCGTGCATTGGCGTCACGCAATTTTACAAGTCCCATTCCAGTAGTGGGCATTTTGCCAGTCAGACCCCTTAATAATAGATACAAACCATCCAAAATCATTGTCTCTCCCTCTTGTTTCAAAGCTTGAATCTTCAAAGGTAGGCCTCATATGGGTCATCAGAAAATATCTAGCAGGATCCTCCGAGTCAAATTTCACTTCAATAGGAGATTTCTAACCATTAGATTGATAATATGTAAAACAAGTGGACATTACCAATTTAATGGTATGGCCAACTCTTATGAAGTGAAATTTGATTCTGAAATAGGAAGCGGGTGGATATTTATTTTGAGTAATTTGGATTTCACATATTAGGCTCTACTAATTAATTTATAGGCCTGATTTTAGAATTTCTCCAATCTTTAAAGTAGGATGATGAAGTGGAGCCTTCCATGAGTTCCATGAGTTGTAATTTGTGAGTGCATTGTCTACTATGCATGCTGTTCTTATCATCTTTACTTTCTTCTGTCTGTGACAGAAAGGTATGTGGGAGTAGCAGTGGAATCGCATTAGCAGCCCTTTTGTTGCCTTATGGTGGGTAAAAGCAGAAGCATATCATTCCAAAAGTTTGCGGGACAGAATACAATTCCATTTGTACCTACCCAATTGGCATGTTGATTGCTTTGCTCAGAGAATTTCAGTGACCTCAAATTTGATCTTTGGGTAAAGACATGACCCCATCAAAGTGCAATTCAAAGTGACCAGACTCCTCCCTTTAAAATTTGTTTTTTCTTTTTCAGTATTCCAGCTACAGAGCTGGATCCTCGAGAGACTAGCACATGCAAGGTAATAGAAACTTGCACATGCAAATGCAAAGACGACTAACTTGCAAGTACAAGTTGTTAATGGGTCTATTGTGATATGCCCCAAAATAAAATGCAGGATTAGTCAATGGCTATGGTTCTATGTAAAGGCAATGTAGCTGGAAATCCTATTGCACCAGCAGTTACCAATGACTAATATTTGTTAGAAATTTGTTTCTGTGCAACAATTTGAGGAATTCTTACTGTAGACTCTGCTATAGCAATTCCCCAAATTAATGCTGTTATGGATAAATAAATAAAAACTTTAGAACTCCACAATTTAGAGTATTTACCAATCTACTGGGAGCTCAATTGGGGACGTACAATCTCCAACTATAATGATAGCGCCGATGGTGAGGGATTTGGGTGAGTGTATATATGTGTATGTGTGTGAATATTTACCAAAGCAAAGCCAAACAAAAAAAAAAAAAGAGGCATCATTTTGGATACTATTTCAGCGTTTTAGTTTAATACTTAATTTGGTGCATTTTGGAACTTTATGCCAAATGAAGAACTCAAAAAATTCAGATAGAAATTTATGTTTCTCCAATGAGATCTATTCTTGTAACTGAATTACTAAGAATTTTAGGACTTGTATCTCTAAAAGTGGTTAAAAAAAATGAAAAAATGTGAATATTTGCCGCTTAGGTGAGTTTAAGTCGTCCTGTCCAAAATTGACTGTCAAATAATCTTTCCTCGCTATAATAGAAAATAATTCAAATCTTAGGAAAGTTAATATCCCATATTATGTATCTTCATCGACATCCTCTACCTTCTTGGAGAATTCCTATACATTCAATTCCACCGCGATAAGATGGTTTCTTAGGTAAAAATCTATAAAAGTAGGTCAGGTCAGCCCACAAGGGTTTAATATTGCTAATTATCCTTACCAAATGAATGAAGTGTGATATGACTAGTTTGAACTTTCAAGGAATTCATGCATTCTAAAAAAAAAAAAACCTAGAGTGCATGGCCCCTAAATCTATTAGTGGAGCCTACATTTGAAATTCAAACACTAAAAATCAACCTTGAACCATCATTAGATAAAATTTTAATCTAATAAGAGTCCAGTCCACCATTAGATTTATACCAAAAAAAAAAAGTCCACCATTAGATGGATTGCATGAATAACACATGAATAATATAATAATTATAATTATAAAAAGAAAATCCAATTCGAGGATATCAAGTGATCACTCTTTCGGCTCAAATCCAATTACACAAAAAAAAAAAAAACATATATATATATATAGATATATATATATATATAATCAAATGAGTTCAAAACGGGACATTGATGTTTTGGGCTTGTTTGGGTAATTTTCTTGTAAAGTGATGCTAATGGTAAACAAAAAAAATGCTCAATGAGAAAAAATCAACCCAATTTGTGGCATCAGATGGTATCTTTTTTACTTTTTTCTTAGTGAGAAGAAGAAACATTTGTCATCTAGTGGCATGAAAAGATATTTTTAACTTTTTTGCTTAAAAAAATTGAAAAATATAACTTTTCTAAATTTGATAAATTTTTATTTGACCCCAGTTTTTTTCATTTTTCTTTATAGCATTCTTCACTTCACTTTACTATTAAAGTAAATTAGCCAAAGTGGCCCTTCAAGTACATTGACTCTTTTTTCTTTTTTTCCCGCTAATGGAGGGTTTCCAACCCTTTGAGTTTGACTAATCCCTTTGAGTCTAGATTGAAGCCGAATGAAACCCCTTTGGCCCCCAGGTGGTAGCACTGGTAGGCTCAACCTTTGGTTCCTAAAGAGGGGGGAACCGGAGATCGATACCAAGATCTCTAGCTCCGGAAGTAAGGATGTAAATGAGTCTATGATTATCTGATTACCTGAAGGTTTCGACCCGTTAAAAATCAGGTTTAGATCTTTATTTAGGGCCCAATAAGTAAATGGGTCCGGGTCCGATTCCACCTTGGTTCGGACCCGTGGACTCAAGACCCGACATATTACCTCAATTTTAAAAAATATCTCCTAAAAACCACGTTTTTTTTTAATATCATTCTTTACCTAGACTCGGACTTGGATCCATACCCGTCACATATATGGTTTTGGTTTCGGTTCCGGAGCCAATATGCTGGTTCCGAAACAGTTTCGGGTCCAGATCCGATTCCACATTCTCCTTAACTAGGGTTGTAAACGGGTCGGTTCCGGTCCGGGTCCAAGGTGGACCCGGACCCGTTTAGTAAGAGGGGGAACCGGACTCGGACCAGGATCGGAACCAGGAAACTGGTTCCAGAATCGGTTCTGATAATTTTAATGGGAACCGGAACCGTTTGCGATGCGGGTCTGGTTACGGTTCCGGGTATGGTTCCGATTCTGGTTAAAAAAAGTAATAAAAGGGAATGTGAAACCGGGAAACTCTATATAACCAGCTGCACCCCAGATGCCTCGTTGCATCACAGCTCTAGCCTGTTTTCTTCTGCATTACCAAAACACATACAACCTCTCTCTGTTGTCATTACACCTGCTTCCAAACATGGCTCCTTTTATTAAAGGGGATCAGCAATACACGTTTTTGGTCTAAAGCCAAACAAACCCCAGAAATCCAGAATAGTATTTTCAAAATAGGGGCAGTGAATAGCCTTATTAGAGAATAAAACAAAATAACCCAAATTCTAAAAAAAGAAAAAGAAAAAGAAAAAAATGAATGAAAGCCCATTCCAATGTAAGATGGAACGAAACTGCATTGCCTATATCACCATCAGGGAGCATTCCAATGGTAGGAGACAAGGTCTCCCATACTTCAAGTTTCAGGGTTCGGAAAGAATAAGACAAAGTGCAGAAAAAAATGATAATAAGAAGTGAATAAAAAACAATAAATAGTGTTAGACTTAGATAGATGGATAAAATACAGGGGAGAAAAAAAGAAGATGATTCGATTCATATTCACTCTCACACAGATTGGGAAGAAAATGAGAGGGATTGATTGTACCTCACAGAGAAAGGCGGAGAGGGAGAAATGGACGGAGCCGGAGTGGAAGAAATGGACGGAGCCAGAGAGGGAGAGTTGACCGGAGCCGAAGCGGGAGAATGGGCTCTATACGGACAGATGAGAGAAGGCGGCAGAAAACCCTAAGAAGTGAGGTTCTGTTCTCACTATTCACATGACCGCTACATGCTTCTGGCTTCATAACATTGATCCAGGGTAACAGTAACAGGGGATACTCAAGTTAGGTTATAGTATATTGGGTCGGGTCCACGGGTCTGAGCCACTGTGGATCTAGACTCGGACCCGTTTAGGTAATGGTTCCAAAAAAAGGATCCGGAACCGGACCCGTTTCCTTATCGGGACCAAAATAAGGACCCAGACCCGGAACCTAACGGGTCGGAACCTTCGAGTAATCGGAGAATCGGAGACCCATTTACAACCCTATCTTTAACGGTTCCGGTTCCCGATCAACCATGGACTCGGGCCGAAACCAACCTGTTTACAACCTACCCAAAAGAGAGGAACCGTGGTCCTTACTACTCAGCCAGCCATCCCCTTGGGGTTAGTACAGTGACTCCTTTACTAAACCATGCTTGATTACTCTCCCAAGTCTTACCAATTTTTTTTTCTACCCAAAAAAAAAAAAAGTCTTACCCATTTTCATAAAAAAGCGCAGGTGCAAGAAACGCTTCCCTCCTTTTTTTTTTTACCCGAAATGAAGCAACAGTAACAACCTCCACCTGCTCTCTATCGGTATCTCCTCATCACAACTTCCTATCCACCACTGCACGCCTTTTTCCCTTCACAACCAAATTACACCTCTCTCTCTCTCTCTCTCTATTTGGTGGGTGGGAAAAAAAAAGTACTTGACTTTCGAATGATGTTTCTCCATCATGGATTCCATGCTGGATCCACGAATCTTTCCCAACATTCGAGATTCTAATGTTCTCTGCTCCTCCTTCGTCTCCCAATTCTAAGAGATCACTCTCCTTCTCTCTCATATCTCATATGGACTGAAGTGGGTGTGTAAGAGAGAGAAAGAGTTGATAGAAGGAGTTGGATTCTGTCAGGACAGGAGAGTAGGACCGTAGAAGAGCATCTCATTCTTCTGAGAACAAGATAATGTTATTGATTCCATTTTTCCTATATATTCCGAGTCTTCCTCGCCTGGATGGGCTCGTGCTACTTCCTTGCAGTGTTCGATCAATCTCTTCTTCTCGGTTCTGGTATGGATTTCTCATCAATATTTTTCTCAATTGACTGGTAGAGTTAGAATTGGATAGTTCATGATACATACATACATATATATATATATATATATAGGGAAAGTTTCAAGTGCATCTATCCCTCACCATAGGGTGAGAGACACTTCCCATTTTTGTGCTGTTTGGATGCAGATATATTGCATCTCTAAAGGATTTTCTCTCCTTCGATTCTGCCTTTGATTGAATTGCTGATCAGCAGATTCTTCGATTTCGGTACGAATTCTCATATCCCTCCTCTTTTTTTTTTTGCTCTTTTGGAAGGAGAGGACATTCTCAAATGCTTTTGTTTAAGGAAGTGCTTTGATTTTTGAAAGGAGAAAATATGCATGATTGTAGCTCAATTGCTCAACCCATTTCTGAAAATCCCCAATGTCTATCTTCCCCTGTAAACAGATTAATTCCTGAGCTGGAGTGTAGTGGGCCCATGTGTTGAAAATCTAAGTTGCTGGGGACTAGGGTTGCAAATGGGTTTCTATTCTTCAATTATTCGAAATTTTTGACCCGCAATGGGTATGGCATCTTTTTTAGGTTCCGGATTATAAACGGGTCCAAAAGCTAATGTAGGTTCTAATTCATAAACGGGTCTTGTTTTAGGTCTATATAGGTTCTCACCTGTGGACACAAAACCCGGCATACGAGTCCTTGATGTTGCAAATTATAGCTCAAAATCAACTTTTTACGGATATTTTTATGTTTAATCCTGGTAGTAGTATGCTTGATGCACTGTTATAAACTGAATGATATACTTATTTTAAGAAAAACTTTAAAAAATTTAAAATAAAAAAACTTAAAATAGATTCATGTCCTTTAACTAGACTCAGTTATGAAACCGACAAGACATGATCCAAGTCAGAACCAGATTCGGAACCGAAACCGCTATTTAGAAACAGGTCCAATCTAGGTTTGGGTTCGGGTCCTGTATGGTTCCGACCCGGGTCGAACTATACTGTTTGCAACCCTTAGCTACCCCCTCCACCCACTCCCGGACTCATGGTGCATGGGATGTCCCCCCAAGTTTTACTCCAATGGGAAGTTGACCCCAAGTAAGATTTGTCATATGATGAATGATGTGATTAATACAATTTTATGCATTATTAATCATATTTATCAATCCCATCATTTATTATATTCCTTTTTTTTTATGCGAGCAAACTCCTATCAAAGTAAAACTTGAAAACACCTATATATGTCAGGGCATTTATCATGTGAAGGGATCAAATCTTTAGTTGACAGGCCTCACTATGGGTTTCACTAAACTTGGGCACATTTTAGGACCACTGGCCCCACTTGATAGAAGGATAATTGGGATTAGCATAATCCTACAATTGTGTACAGTAAACCAATAGATGAAATAAAGGCCATGCAGCAAAGAGCAGGTAGATAAAAGAGGGGACTTTCTATTTAAACTCTGGCCTTAGAGTTGGATGCTAAAAGCAATGTTATTGGATCTCATGTATGATAGAGATCCTGTACTCTTGAGCTTCAGAATAGGGGTTGAAGGATAAACCCATTTATAAGTTCAAGTCAAATGGAAAGTTGCCAAAACATTTCTAGTCCTTGAAGCCCTCTCCTTTGGGCTGTTTCCCGTGTGAGCCTTTTAAAGCCCTGGATCATGTTCATTGGTTTTGAAAACAACAGAACACATGATAGACCTTGATTGAGTCTTTTAGACCCACCGAATGCAGTGAGCTTTGGGGCATAGTTGAAAAAATATAATAATGGATTTTCCCACATGGCCACCATTCGTCATGGATAATCCCCACCTTGTGACGAAAGGTGAGAAAATTCTCAAGAAATTCACTGTATGGTACTTTTTTGCAATATCGCAAAATTTTAATTGGATTAAATCTGCCTAGTTTAAAAGGTCATTGGACCCTTTTTTCTTCGTATTTTAAGGAAACTTCATGCGATATCGAAAAAAGTTTTGTGATATTATAAAAAACTACAAGTACGAAGAACGTTTGGGAGATTTTCTCAACTTTTGTCACAGGGCGATTTTATCCATAACTAATGGTGGCCGTACCCAGAAAACCCCAACGAGTAATCAAAATTGTAGGATCTAAAACCACCAAATGGATGGTTAGTTGATAAGGAGAGAAATTCTTTATTTTGACTGATCATTTTGAGACCCACATCTATCTTTTTTTTCCCAATAGCCAGTAGGTCAACAAACACCAACAACTCAATCACGTTTTATCTATTAAGAGCCCATTTATTTGCATGGAATTAGACACATGAATTCATGTCTAAATGAGCTCCAAGTTAAAGAAGTGTATCTAAATTACTTGGGTGATAGCTGGTATTCATTTTACGTTAAATGAAGATTATTTCATAGTCATTTAGCCGATCCAATATAGTTGGGACAAGGCTTTGATGATGATGATATTTGATAGTCATTTGAATGTTCACCTTTGTATCTTAAGTTTTAATCACTACATTTTACAAATTAAAGTCTACGATTAATTCCTAGAAATCCAATTACATGATATCTGGATAATAAACTTTATTTTTATCTGGCGGACCTACTGAGCCTCACAAATATGCCACATGTCTCTAGCGAAGGACATGGATAACTTTACAACTAACTTTTCTTAAAAAAAAAAAGAAATCATACCACGGCCACGGGCTAAACCTGCCAACACAAGTAGGGTTTGTGGATCGCCCATCATTGATCATGAAATAAATGGTCAATTAGGCCAGATACTCCCAAGTATCTCCCACATGCTTCCATGAGTAGGATGTGTGGGACTCCACCATTGGGCCCACTTTTGATAATTTGAACCATTTAAAACAAATGTTATTTCTGCCGATGATAAATCTTCAAATTTTACTTCAATAAGAGTTGAAATCATTAATCATGTTATTTGTCATGTGTTTAATCTTACGATTGGCCAACTCCTATGAAGTAAAAGTTGAGGATATATAATTGAAGGGATAATATGCATTTTGAACTGTTGGATTACCAATAGGTGGGCACCCTGTGAAGTTCCCACATCCCACCCATGGAAAGAGTGTGGGAGACAATTCGGATCAAGACTCATGGTCAATATAAATTGTAGGGATTTTTATAGTTTAATCCCTCTTAAACTTAGATTCAATGAGATAATGACAAAAGACCCAAAATGACAACATAGTCACTTGACTTTGGCCATGTTTTTCTTTTGACCATTTTGCCCAAAATCCCATGATATGGTGGTGACTCTTGATAATCATGGGATTCCAAAAACTCTAAACCCATGATATCATGGGTTTTTTTTTTTTTTTTGGCAGGATTTATGAAATCTTTTTTTTTGAATGTTTATGTCTCCCACAAAATTATTACCAAATTTAAATTTTGTTGTTCAAAACTCAATATATGGTGAGAGATACAATTACATTTTCCTTGGTGTTCTCAGTTACTATAGTTTTCAAAAAACTAATAACCATGATATCATGGGTTTTTTTTTTTTTAAGAATTTGTAAAGGAAAATTTCATGTTAATATCTTCCATTGAATGATGACTGAATGTGGATTTCGTTTTTCAAAACTCAATATATGTTGAAAAATAAGAATCGTCAAAATATTTTTTTGGAACATAATCTCATAATATCATGGGTTTTAGGCAAAATTGTCAAAAATATTTTTTGATCGGAGAAATGATTCTGCTATCATTTTGGGGTCTTTTGTCATTATCTCATGAACCCGACTTTAAAAAGGATTAAATCGTAAAATCCCAATATTATAAAGAGAAGGCCGGAGAAGATCCTGACATGATGGTAGATTAGCCCCATGGACTGGCAGGAACTGGCATTTATGGACCATGTTTCATAATGACAATGATTGGAAAAAATCAAGCCCTTAGATCATTAGCCTTCAAATCAAACAAAACTGTTTTGAGAATTGGAAGCCACCACAAGGAAATAAATAGAATTCATGCATATTTTTTCTTCCAATCCGAGCAGGCTTTTAAGTTTTAACACAGCATTCCTGCTGTGGCACTATTTGAGCAGCTAATACTTACTGTCCCAAATCCATCTAGTGGGCCTGAAAGACTAAAGATCCTGTCCATTACTAAAATTTTGGACCATTGTTTTTAGACTCGGCCTAGAAACTTGATTCTGAACCAGGTTTTACTAACATGACTCGGCCAAACAAAGTAGAAAAAACTAACTCGGCTAAGACTCCGATCAAAACCCAGTAAAACATGCATGCTAGGTTTTGAGTTCATGCTTTTAAATTTGGGGTTGCTCCGTTGGGCCTCTCACCAGGATGTAGGTAGGGATGTAAATGGGTCGGTTCCGATCCTGATTCATGATGTATCTCGAACCGTTAATGATAATGAGAAGATGGAACCGGAATCGGAACTGGAACCTTAAATAGGATGAGTCTTGGTCTTCATCCAGGTCTAGGTAGAAAATGATACGTGAAAAAACATAATTTTTAGAAGATATTATAAAAAAAAAATTTTGAGGCAATATGTCGGGTCCTAGGTCCACGGGTTGGAGCCAAGGTGGAACAAGTTTCGGGTCCTAAAAATGGACCCGAATCCATTTACCTATTGGAGTCAAACCCCTTTTTTAATGGGTCGGAACCTCCAGGTAATCAAAGAATCAGTGACCCATTTACATCCCTACCTGGAAGACTAGGGATTGACCTTGGTTTCCCCTACTTCTCATACTAGTTCCTCTCTTCCCGCATGCGTGGGTTCTCTTTCCTCGCATGTGCAAATTTCACTCCCCTATGTGCGGGTTCTCTCCTCGTGTGTGCAAGTCGGGTCCCAACTCCCTTGGCTAGGGTGCAAAAAAATAAAATAGAAAGAAAAAGGAAAAAGAAAAAGCGTTGAGACCTAGTATCATGCTATAGGTAAAAAAAAAAAAATCTGCTATACATTTCGGACGTCCAAAATTAAAACTATGTTGGATCTCAATTTCCAACACTTTTATATCAAACTAATTAAAAGTGAAGATGTAAAAATATTTTGAAACATTTTTATTTCCAAAATACTTTTAGTTTTATTTTTTTTTTAAGAAAAGAATGCCATAAGTAACAATAACGAACCATTAGTGATGCATGAAGCTTTCAGAATTCAACTGGTCCTGTTGATGTGTGAAAGACTGAAACCATGACCAATTCTTAGAATCTGACTTGCTCCAGTGCTTTCTGAGCTGTTGCCTTGTTTCTGAATTTTTGCACTCCGCAATGGATTTATTGGTCTTGCATTTACTGGGTAAGAAGGGGCCAGGCACTGACACTTTGGTCCTTTATTAAGGTTTCCTTACTGATCTCCAGTCCGGATCCAATGAGTTGTCTATTACACGTTGGCATTTGTGATGGGCCCACTTGTGTTTACACGTGGGTGGACCCCACTCACAAAGAGACACCCCTCACAGGGAATTTCATGGTGATATGGATAAGAATAGTTTGAGTTTTATTAAACGCTATCCTTATCATATCTCCGTTCAAATTCAAATTGAGAGCGTTTGATCCAACTTATTATCCTTATCATCTCTCTATTCGAATTTGAATAGAGATATTATCACCCATTAGCCAAAAGGGCTATATATAGACATGAGAGAACAATTCTTCTCACAATCTCTCTATTCGAATTTGAATAGAGATATTATCACCCATTAGCCAAAAGGGCTATATATAGACATGAGAGAAAAATTCTTCTCACAAGATCACCTTCTTCCTTTAGATCTATAATTGTGATATTCCTTTAGATCTATAATTGTCTGTAAGCATCTTCTACATCCAGGTTGTCTATCCTTATCCTTGGATCTTGAAGAGTGAATCACATGTGACTGATCTCTCGTAGACAGTCATAGATCTCCACAACTAGTGGCTGATTCAAGCCGACACGGTCCTTATTGCATTTGTAGCAGCCAACTCATTTAGAGCCGTGCTTCCGCAGCATCTACAGTCTTCATTACATGCTTCCTTTGAGTAGGATGTGTGTAACTCACCGTGGGGCCTATTTATTGATGATCCAAATAATTAAGGTTGAATGTCATATCCCTCCGGTAGCATATACTCAAATTTTACTTTGATAGAATTTGGTCCCACCATAAGATCGAACACATGACTAGTAATGTAATTAATGCATAGGATTAATAATGTGTAATATTGTGTTAATCATGTGTTCAATCTTTAAACAATAAGAGGTTGCTCAGTGGCAAAACCCCACATGTCTCGTAACTTTTGGGGATCAATCTCTGGGTATGCCAATCAATTCCACGTGTAGGCTATCTAGAGGCGTAAATTGGGCATGTGTAAATTTAATATTACAAGTATAGTCACCATGCCTGTTTTCATTTTAACACTTTTTTTTTATAAATTTACCATTTTTTTTTTAATTTTACAAGTATAATCACCATGCCCATTTTCATTTTGACATATTTTCCAAACAGAAATTTATTACTTTTTGTGCAATGCATTTGTATTGACCCCAACTAAGTAGTATGGCAAATTGGCAATGGTTCATTTCTCTATGTCAGGCACTGGAGTGACATTAAATCAGATCAAGTGTAAAAACAAGACTTTGTGATAATGTTGATAACATGTATGTATTGAAGGAGAAAAAAGAGGGGGAGAAAAAGTGGCAGCATAACCAAATTCAACTTTCAAACACGCCCACCACCATGATCAGAGAGCCCACATTTCACATGTCATGTGCTGGTCTAGACAAATCTAAAAACAAAGAAGAAAAGAAGTTTGTTTTGTCTTTCAACTGCAGATTGAGAAAGTGTTTTTCACAAGTATCTAAAAGATATGAAGATAGGGGTGTGTTGTGGAAAGATTTACACCTTTCTAAAAGTTAGGAAGACAGTGATTGTAGTGAAAAGAATTTTAAATGAAAGAGTATAGATAACACTTTCTCCACAAAATTTAGCAAGTAGCCTCCTTAGAGAGATGATCATATGCTTACTTTTCCATGGTAGTTTTCACCTGGTCGAGTTGCTTTGAGCTAAGGTAAAGTTTGATTGAATCAATATGACATTCACATCATAAGCCCCATGTAGGTAGTGATCCAGATTTCACTACATCTGAGATATACTGTTGGATTCATCAGTTTATATAAAAGGTATTGAACTAATTATTTTGTTTTGTTTTCTTATACTTTGATCAATCCAATGATATGCTTTAGTTGAGGAGAAACCGGGAATGCTCCGTAAGTGATGAAAAATAGACACCCAACCAAGTTTAATGACCATGTATCGTTTGGGGCCTTACCTGATACACAATGCTAGTGGGTGGTGTTGTGTATTCAGGGCTTACCATAATCAACCGAAAGGGGGATTGATAGATTCCACTTCATTAAAAAAAAGGACCACTTTCCATATTGGTATGTACTTTAGAACCTCATTAGTTTTTTAGTACTTTAAATTTATCAAATAAAATGATCAAATCTGTGTTAAATTGAGAAAGAGCTATTAAAGTTAGTATATGAAATGATTGAACTCCTCTAGGGCATGTTTGATTGTATGGAATTGAATTTCTAGGAATTTATGATATTATAAATTGCAACAAAAGATTGTTAAAGAAGTGATGAGTAGAGACAAAAGACAAAATGTAGCAATGATTTAATTTACTAGGGTGGTGGTTGGGTGCCTATTTTTCATCTCTCTTTAATTCATTTTTCATTAAAGGAGAGATCATTTAATGCTCATTTATTATCACCTTTGTTTATTAAGTTTTAACCACTTAAACGACTACATTTCGTGACAATAAGGGGTAATTGGTTGGCAATCCCATATGTCACCCAACTACGTAGGGATCAATCTCTAGATATGTCATTCTTTTCATGTTGGTGGGCTCTGCTTGAGCTACCTCTTCCCACTTGTGTGGGCTCTCTTGGCTCCCAACGGACCCAACCCCTAGGCTCAGTAAAATATAAAAAAGAAAAGGAAAGGAAGACTACATTTCTTAAAACTCCTAAAAATTCAATTCTAAGCAAACAAATGGTTCTAAGAAACCCACATTAATTGGAGATTTAAAAAGGCACCTTTTAGAATTTTTCTTTTTTCTTTTCCTCTTAAGTTCTTTAGAGAGAAAAAAACCCCAAAATAATTTAAAGATAATATTTGACTACTTTCTGTTCCCAAAGCAGAAAGCCTTCCAAATTTAGAGCCTCCAAATGGAGTATATTTTTCCTTCTCTCTGCTAAAAGCAAATTGTTGTGCTTTTCCTACCTAAACCTTGTCCTCTTGTGAAATCCAATGACACCACCTAAATTCCCTTGGAATCAGCCCTTCGTGTTTGGACAGTTATATGGTATATTTGTTGGGAGGTATTTTATTATGAGAATCCGTACAAAAGAGCAGGCCTTTGGTATCAATAAGTTTAAACATGTCTTTGAACTCGGACCTAGGCATGGACCCAGAACGAATCTAATGCATTGGACGAGCCCTGATTCTCCATATCTGGCTTTGCCCAACTCTGAAGCTAAGGGCCCGTTTGGATGTCTACAGAATAAAATATTTACATATTTAAATATTATAAGAATAAAATAGTATAGAATACAAAAATACAATATCATAATAGTATAAATTTTTTACTGTTTGGCAAATTTTGAAGAATATTACAGATTTTAAATTGAGATGTTTGGAAGGTGCTATGATAAAAGTAAATTACATTATAAGAATTTTTTTATTAAATCTTTTAATTTATATGTAATTTATCACGTCAGGATAAAAAAAGTAATGTGGTAAAGTAAAGTTTAACTTTCATGTTTTTACCATAAGTTACTTTTCTTTTATCACATAAAACCATGGTAAAGTATAGTAAAGTAAAGTAAATAAAAAAACAACTACTTTATAACTCTCTCTCTCACTTTGCTTTACCACATACTTCATCTGACCTTACTTTACCTCATCTTTTACCATGATATGACATCGATCTTTATTTTACTTTACCACACCTGTAAACAAGTCACTTTTTATTTACCATATAAAACTACGATAAAATGTTTAAGTAAAGTAAAAAAAAACTACTTTACCATTCATTCCCACTTTACTTCACCATGTACTTTATCCCACCTTTACTTTACCCCACCTTTATCGTCCTGTGAGATTTACTTTTACTTTACTTTTCCATATATATAAACATACACATTATGATGGATTTGTTGAACCAAGGTCTTTACTTTACCCTACCACTTTGTAATCGTCATTTTGAAAGATTTTTATCTTGTAGAAAGTTTTCTACAGGGGGGAGCTGTAGGAGAGAATATTGAGCTTTTTGAAAGAAAAGAATCTTTTCTTCAAGTTTTTCTTGAGTTACCAAACGCACAAGATTTTATTCTTTAAAAAATAAAAGATTATATTCTAAAACATATTATTTTCTTGTACTTTCTTATGCATCCAAACAGGCCCTAAGTATGCTATAATAATAGCATTATAATGTTATGAAGAAATGATCTCATGATAAAACTGAATAGGATTTTCCATGCAGATAACTTCTGTTGAACTACATAGGTCCTACCTATGGGCTATGGCTGATCTAAGACTCTTTATTTAAGCTATTCATATCACATCTCTTTTGAATAAGCATAGGCCCAATTTTTTCGCCAATCAGATTGTAATTCAACAATGTATTAGAAATAAAATTAACAACCGAGTTATATTCTACTTTAATGGCGCGTTCGTTTACATTAAAAGATGTAGAAATTGAATATATAGGAATTCATTGTGAAATTAACTTATTAAAAAGGTAAAGGGTAAAGGACATGGGGTAAAAATGTAGATATGACCTTCACTTTCCTATTATTGAATTACTGGGGTAATGGCTGGTATTAATTTCTTGTCTTCTTTTGATTTTGATTCTTGGAAAAAAAAGGTTACTTGATGCTCATTTTTAATATATGGTATTCATCAATAGATGTTGTCGGCATGAAAATTTTCCAACTTTAATATATGATCATCTTGCTTACAAATGATGTATATGCATTACATTATTATACATGATACTATTTAACATAATCTATAAAATAACACAGGTCAAAAATAACTGTTTAAGTAGGAGTGTTCATGGGCTGGACTAGCTAAGGCATATACAGGCCCGACTCGCCTTTTTTTATATATAGGCCCATATCTGGCTCAAGCATGACATGGACCTTAAGTGCCTAGCCCGAGCCCGCCCATTTAGTTAACAGGCCCGAGCTTTCTATCACTTTTTGGGGCTTTTAATTACTTCTTTAGTAGTCATTAAACTACATTTATGACTTATTTAAGATGTGCTTTGAGCTTTCTATCACTTAATACAAGCCTGGTTCATATATTAAATGGGCCCGACGTAGATGTCGGGCACAAGCTGGCTCGGCCCGGCCCTTGAGTTAATTATGGACCACAACTGCAGGCTAAGACTTGGTGGCGAAATAAGGAGATTTTCTTGGAGGGAGCTGGTGCATAAAAAATACAAATTTCTAGAGAGAGTCTATGTAAAAAAAAAAAAAAAGGGAAAGAATTTCTCATTATATCAAGGGGTCTTTTTCAAAATCTTTTAGTGGAGCCTAACGCAGTTGAATTATTAACCCATAAAAGAGTCTACAATTAGGGTTTTTAGGGTCAAGTCAAGTCGAGCATTTTTGTTTACAAGTGTGAACAAAAAAAGGTGAAAAAAAGGTCACATCATTGAAAAATAAAATTAAGATTTGTTGAAAGAAAAATAGAGATGTGATAAAATACTTATTTAAATAGTATATTAGGTAAAACATAAGGGAGGGAGGGTTAACTAAAAAGCGCTTCTTGTGATAAAATTTACTACCATACATTTTTTTACAGTAAAATGAAATCGTAGATGGTAAACTTACTTTCTTATTCTATCTTTTACACGCAAACTTCGTGATAAATACAGAGAGTCACATCACATATCTACTTTAGCTACACCTTTACTACTCCTTGCTAAAGAAATATATACTTTTAGTGATTCGGTTTCGGTCCATTGAAGATCAATGGAATGTGACCTTCATTCCCACATTAAAGAGCCATTGAAATCATTGACAAAAGCTTGCACTTTATAAAGCCATTGAAGTTGGATTCACAAGTCACAGATAATACAAATATTGGGACGAACCTTATCCACATCCAAACCTGTCGAATTCCCTACTTCCATGAGTAGTCAAGCACACTGGTGGGTGGCCCCACATGGCTTTTTGAGTCTTTTCCAAGCAAAGTCCATGTCTTTTTCCTAGTTAGCATTAGAATAGTGATTTGGTTGACCACGGCGGTCATCCCACGTTTTATTGCACAGATTTCAGAGCCTGTCTGCAATAGACAACTAGTCACACTGCATATTGCTCATCCTCTTTTCCTGCATTTTTCAGGTTTTGAATTTGATCAATCCTTGTAGACTCTGCCACCTTTGACAGATTCTCTACAAGTGTCTTTGGGAGCTTTTGGTAAGATTTAAGAATCCCATGTCAAAGAACAAAGAACCCATGTTGAAATAAAAGATCTGAGTGTTGATCTTTGTTTTGCCTTTTTTGTCCTCGTATTTTATGCTTCTCCCATATTTTCAGATCAACCATGAATGCTCTAGCTGCAACAAGTAGGAACTTCAAGCAGGCAGCCAAGATTCTGGGGCTGGACTCTAAGCTTGAGAGGAGCTTGCTTATTCCTTTCAGAGAGATCAAGGTAAAGGAGAAGTTGACTTGACCCACTTATTCTTTTTGAAGATCTTTGGATTGGGAGTTGATGCTATGCCTTGTTCAGGCCTTGGTTCTTGTTGAGAACCCAGTTGACTTCAGCAATGTCATTGATTAGAGTCTAAGTTTTTTGCTTAGGCAATGCATTGCTTACCCCAAGAATATCTCTAGAGACCCCTGCTTTTGCTAATGCATCCACCTCCTTATTCCATTCTGTTGGGATGTGCAGAAAAAATAACATAATCAATGCCCATCCATTTTTTTTTTTTCTTCTGTATCTTTCCCTTTTCTAGTAACAAATCAGCTATAAAGAGTAGTTAGTTCTTTGGGGTTTTTTTCTCAGAAAAGAATGTCATTACAACATTGAAGATGGCCTGAGTTACTAAAAAACAAGGTTCTATGATGAGTTATAATTATTTGTCTATTTTTCGGTTGGACGCCACTTTTTTGAGAGTCTTAAAAGTAATCAGGGGAGGGTCTGAACTCTGAACCGTGTACCTCAATGGAGGAGAAAATGCCTAACCAAAACAATTTGAGGTTGTTGGCAAGTTTTATTTTTTTTCCTTTTCATAATGTTCTTATTAGATCTACTGAGTGGATAATGTAGAGATTCAGATGTGAAGTGGTCTACTCAAAATCTAACCATGGTTTTTTGATTGGTAACCAAAACAATTGAGTTAGAGAGAGATACAACTGGAACACTACAAATCACACAGCAAAAGAAATGCAAAATGGTATAAAAAAATTATACCACACAAATTACATAGTGAAAATGATCAAATCTAATGATTGTACCGTTACTGTTTTTTGAATTTCAATGAATGAAAAGATATATGGGCTCATCTTGGATGTAGATCTTCAAAACACTGAAAAACTCATTGACTTGTTAAGAAAATTTCTAGAGTCAATCACTGGAGCAACAGTTTTTAATAGGGTTTTTGCTTTTGGTACACCAGCCACCTTGGCTGGGACCCAAGAAGCGCCCGCACACACACGGGAAGACTGCCCGCTCACATGAGAAAGGAGCCCGCACACGCGGGAAGAGGAGGCGTAGCAAGGGTTCGAACCCTGGGCAGCCAAGTGAGAACCTGCCGATCCTTACCACTCAGGTAAGGAGCCATTCTCAGTTTTTAATAGGATTGAAGTTTGGAGACATTGTTGAATCCAGACAAAGAATTACTTGGTTGACTTCCCAGACTATCAAACAAGTTTTAACGATAGTTGCATTGCAGCTATCAACCAAAAGTTTGTGGAAATTAGATTTATCCTTCTTTTTTTGTGCCTATTCTTGATAGCAAGATTATGGGTGTTCCTCTGTACCCTAAGAATTCGAAGCATTTCAACAACTCTGAAGGGTGTTTCCTATGAATTATCTATTTTCACTGCCTATGCTCTGTTTCAAATGCATTTACTCACCGCATTTGAATTCAATTGCAGGTTGAATGTACGATTCCCAAAGATGATGGCACCATAGCATCTTTTGTAGGATTCAGGGTACAGCATGATAATGCTAGAGGCCCCATGAAGGGAGGCATTCGATACCACCCAGAGGTTGGTTGGTTTTCTCATGTTTTGAATCAGATTATGAGTTTTCTTGTTTTTTCTAGCAGAATTATCATGATTTAGTGAATCTCTATTAGCCTATGACCATGATGAGTGTAGAAAAGTTCTTGCCCTGTTTAAAAATAGCATGCATGCTGCCTGTTCAAGTTAACACACCATAACAACAGAGTAAGAGAACTGCTAAAATATTTGCTATCAGAATACATGAAATTCTCCATGGTCATATTGAATATTCCCCTTCTCTGGTTTGAGATCATATCAATGGATGTTGCTTTCTTTCTGCTTCAGTGATTTGTCAGTCTAACCCTATATTTGGCATCTCTGGCTGATGTAGGTCGACCCAGATGAAGTGAATGCCCTGGCACAACTCATGACATGGAAGACTGCAGTGGCAAATATTCCGTATGGAGGAGCAAAAGGTGGCATAGGTTGTAATCCTGGGGATTTAAGCATATCAGAGCTAGAGAGATTGACCAGAGTTTTCACACAGAAGATACATGATCTGATTGGAATACATACAGATGTTCCAGCACCTGATATGGGAACAAATGCACAGGTTTGTTACAAAAAAATGAAAAATGATTTATATATAAGAATTTGCACCCCATCGACTACTCCCTTTTTGGCATCATCATTGTAGTTTTACAGTGTTGATTCTTGTGGATTTCAGCTTTCTTTAATATACCATTTCATATTATGAAAATTGAAACAGACAATGGCTTGGATACTGGATGAATACTCAAAATTCCATGGATATTCGCCTGCAGTAGTGACCGGAAAACCTGTTGTGAGTATCATAAACTGGAAGTCTTTTCTCATTTGAAATCATCCATTGAAGGTAAACAGTGTATCACAGTTATGCTTTAAATTTTATGTTAGTGATGGCATTCTACCAAAAAAATTATGCTTGTGACTTAGTGCCCTTAAAGTTTAGTGCCTCTTTGTTTGATGTTAATGATTTAAATGTTCCAGAGTTTCACCTTTTATTTCAAATCAGGAAGTCTTCATTTGACAGCAGTCAAAACTTTCAAGAGCTATCGGTTAAATTTTAGAGGTAAAAACAAAACAAAACAAAAATAAAAATTCCAGAGCTTGTGAATTGATGGTCATTTTCTTACTCTTTGAAAGCTGTTGTGCTGTTAATATTGGCATGGGGTCAACTGATACATAAATTACAAGGAAACTATAAAATTTTTCAATTTCCAGAGATAAATGTGTTAGAAGATTCACTTTCTTATGACTAACTTGTTATTGTTAAGGTCATGTTTGATGCAATAGACATAATTAGGACCAGTCTTTCCAAAGGCCATTTTCTTTTAATAATGATTAATTGATTTCTAAAATTTTAAATGGAATCTCTGAAATGTTGATGTTAGGTTGTATAGCTCAATAGAAGTAATAAATCTGGTAAACCGGGCCCCTGCATTGTCCATGTTCTACTGTGATTAGAAGTAGGTCTATTGTTGTAGGTCTACTGTGATTAGAACTAGGGTTTGGGTGTAACAGGGTGATTGCATAGTGAATTCTCTCGTCTTCCCCATAGACGTAGGTCAAAAGCTGGACCACGTAAATCTCGTGTTGTCTTGTGTGCTTGATCTCTCTTCACTTGGGCCCTAGATCACAACAGTTGAAGACTGGAATTACTTCCTTGAGCTAGGAACTCTCAAAGTCCAGTTGAAAACCCACTTGTTTTAGGCACTCCAACAGTATTTAAGGAATCAACTAATTCTTTTTCAGGGATGTGCTGATTCTTTTTCTTCAGAAATTCCATATGATTGACTCTAATTCTGGATTAAACCAACTCATGGAAAACAAGCCTTGAAAGTGTTCTAAAAATAATTATTTTTATGGACATCATATGTAACTTTGATCATTTTCCTTTTTTTCGCAAGAACTTGAAAAAAACTTCTGATCTTTTGGGAAGCTTGAGTGGTTCCCCTAAATTTTATTCTGACTGTGGCTTGACAGTGTTCAATTCTTGTTTTATGGCAGGATCTTGGTGGTTCTCTAGGTAGAGATGCAGCTACTGGAAGGGGGGTTCTCTTTGCAACAGAGGCCCTGCTTGCAGAGTATGGGAAGAGCATTTCTGGCCAGCGATTTGTTATACAGGTCAATGTCCTTTAGTGCATTAATTGGTTCCAGGCCCATAGTCTATGTAACCCTTCTAGCCGTCACAGAAGCAACTCACACAAAATCCTAACGAGTTACCTGGAAGAACTTAAGCAGCACCCACATTCACACAATTAGTGTACATGGGGTGACATATTTCACTCATTCTCATAAAGAAGGCATCGTTCTGAAATTTAAACAGAGCTAATGATTAGGGAACTCCTTGTTTCCTTAAAACACAGATTGAATTGATTATGTGTTGTCAATAGATTCACCATCTATTGCAAGTTTGAAGAATTTTAAGATTCCAAAATGTACTTCTCAGTTAGCATAATTCTCTTAATCTAATCCAAGTAAAAATTCAGAACTCATGAGTTGTCATAATTACTTGAAATTCAAGCTCATATTTGATGAAATATGATCTTGAGATTTTGTTTTATATTAATTAAGCACTCAAGTAGACTTGAAGAAATCCAATTGGTTTTGCCAGGAAGCAAACTCAGTGTCATGACTGTCATCTTTTGAACTTAATCGCTAACTGATCTAAGTGAATTGGACTAGCTGGGGATTGACAATTTACCATGTGAAAAATGAAGCATAACCTCTGGCCTAGAGGCTGACTATGATCAAAGGCTGCTTAATTTAAACAAGTTATGAGTTTGCATACTTTGTAAATGCTGGATTGTCTGCTTAGGTCCATTAAGTAAATGATCCAGGAATTTTCAATGAAAAGCGAATCGGAAAGCAAACTATTTATTGCTCTACATGTGTTGTTTCCCACTACTGAGTCATTTTCTGAAGCAAATATCTTTTTTTCTAAAACTTTACAGGGATTTGGAAATGTGGGTTCTTGGGCAGCCCAATTAATCAATGAAAATGGTGGGAAAGTTGTTGCAATCAGTGATATTACAGGAGCCTTAAAGAACAGCAAAGGTCTTGATATACCAAGACTAGTTAAACACACCATAGAGAACCGTGGAATCAAAGGCTTTGATGGTGGGGATCCTATTGATCCCAAATCATTATTGGTGGAAGACTGTGATGTTCTCATTCCAGCTGCCCTTGGGGGTGTGATCAACAGGTTTTTTCTCTGAACTCTTCTTTCTTGCTTGCTTTCTTTGGTGGGAGTCTTAGAAAACATGTAGGAACAAGAAATACTGACATTTTTTTTGTAACTTTCATTGAAAGGAGGCTACAAGAAAAACCAAAAATGGAAAAGGGGAAAAATGTCAGTATAAAAGACTTGTACTGCCAAACGAAGGAGCATCTTGGTTTTATTAGAAAAACAACATTACAACAGATAGGACAGCCTCCCCTTCAAAGACAACTGCCTTATCACATTAGCAGGATCATTTTCCACAATTTATTTTCTTGAGAATGGACGAAAAAATTCTTAAAGCTTCTTTAATGGCCAAAACCTTCGCTACAATCAATCTCCCTGAGAAATGGGAATAAACCTATTGACATTTGCTCCACCTAAATCCAGTTACTCTCTCATTTGCCAAAGGAGGGGAAGACTTGCGATGGGAGCAGTTAGACATATCCTAATATTGTTTGGCTTTCACAGTTTAAAAAATCGTGTATATGTAACATTGGTAAATAAATAATGTAGAATCATAGTTAAATAATAACATTTCCGGTGGTTATAACTTACAATTCGATTTGAAAAGCTAAACGAACCCTTCTCTACTAGAATTTTTTTTTTTCTATTTTGAGTTTATAAATCATTACTTTGTAAGAAACACAAATTTTGTGAGATACCCCCAATTTTTTGATCTGATTAGTTTACAGAACTCTAAAGATATCAGTTACTTTCAAATTTAAATATATCCTTTTCATCTGCTGAAGGGAAAATGCAAATGAAATTAGGGCCAAGTTCATCATTGAAGCAGCAAACCATCCGACTGACCCAGAGGCCGATGAGGTGAGCATTTCCTTATGTCCTTTTGATTCTTTATGCAGTTAGCAACAGAAGAAAGTCTCTGTTTTGATCATAAATTCAGAGTTCTACATTCTATATTTGCAGATCTTATCAAAGAAAGGTGTTGTCATCTTGCCAGATATATTTGCAAATTCAGGTGGTGTTACAGTGAGTTACTTTGAGTGGGTTCAGGTAATTGCCTCCTAATTTCTATGGGAAGACTTCTCACCATATACCAATGAGAATCTTACCAGCCTTTTAACTGTGTGTTTGCATCTTTGATTCATCAAGAACACTTCATGTGAACTTTCTTCTTTCTTTTAAAAAGACTTGTAGAAGAAGGTTGCTGCACAAAAATTCCGTATTCTGAAATTTTAATGATAGAAATGCTTTTCTTACTCATAACCTGTGAGAACAAGGGCCTATTTTCCCCTGGTTTGTTCACAAAGGCCATGAAAACCACATTGGTATGACACTTTTTGCACCAGCCACATAGCCCATTTTTTCTTGTGCAACTAGGATTCACAGGGCTTCGAATTTTGATAACAGCAGCTAAATTAGATGACAAAAGATCTAAAGCTTTCTAGTTTTACTTTCTTTTTTAACTCTACAGAACATCCAAGGCTTTATGTGGGATGAAGAGAAGGTGAACAGTGAGCTGAAAACATACATGACCAAGGGGTTCAAAGATGTAAAGGATATGTGCAAGAGCCACAATTGTGATCTCCGCATGGGAGCGTTTACCCTCGGAGTGAACCGAGTAGCTAGAGCAACTGTCCTCAGAGGCTGGGAAGCCTGAGATGATGGTGGTGATCTATGATGCACGGATACTTCAAAGTGGGCAAAGTATCATGTCGTATCGTGTCCGATACTTTACTTTTTATGTGTAAAATCCGTGTCCCTGCCTTATCCATAGCATGTCCCTACCGTATCATTTCCGTATCTCGGCATCATAGGTGGTGGTGATAATAATGGTGGAGAATTTTTTTTTTCCCTCTATGTTTGTATCCCATTTCCCAAAGGTCATGGTGTCCTGATGAACAGAACAGGAGCTATGCAACCAAAGGTGCTTCAAATAATTTTATGTTTAGGAAATGCAATTTTCACGTGTTGACTACTATTGTTTTTATGCAAGATTGCCTTTTGCATCATCTGTTAGTAAGTTATAGAATCTTGTGTTTTTTGGATTGGTAACAGGAAATCTAAATTAAGAAAGCAATAGCCAAATGACTATTATGGTAGGTACTAAACATGGGATTGATATATGTATAGTTGTATACACAACTGAGTTATGACTATCTGAGTAGGATTCAAGCCACAGGTGCATAGATCAAAAGGTTTGATACTTTGATGCCCAAGCCCTGCATGAGTACAGTTGTACACATAAAACATTAGAAAGAAAGAAAAAGAACTCAGATGTGTCTGGGCATTTTGTTGGTATGAGTTGGTGATTGCTGCCTACCATGGTTTATTACCTCTTAATCATTAAGGGCTTGTTTGCTTATGTAATTGAATGCATATGTAGGACTCCTATTTCTATAATAGTTAAAATTGAAGAATCAGAGGTGAATATCTAAAAATGACCATCACATCATCTCTTTCTATAAAATGAATCAAGGGTAGATGGAAAATGAATACACAACCACCATTCAAGTAATTCAAATCCTCAAAAAGATTAGGGTTGCATCTATATGTCTTCCATACGTCCTTCATCTATCACGTCTTTAACAATCCTTGCAGTTCTTATGAGTGTCCAAGGGCCGCGGCCCATTCCACTTTGGGCCGGGTTTGGGCCTTGAGTTTTATTGCTAAGCAAAGCCTGAATCTAAATTAGGGCCTGATTAATATTTGAGTCAGGCGTGGATTAAGTGATAGAAAGCCCAGCCCAGCCCGGCTCTATTGACTAAATTGGAGGCTCGGGCTGACATGAGGTGGGCTGGACTTGGCCTTAGGCACCTTAGGCTCATGTCGAGCTTGGGATGCATACGACCCGTGTTTCTAAATTGGGGCTGGCCCTGGATATGCCTCAGCCCAGCCTGGCCATGGACACCCCTAATTCTGATAGAAATAGCATGGAATACATCCCTTGCAGTCAATTTTCTTGATAAGGAGAATGTTAGGTATCGCCACAAATTTGTTCATAACTACACATTGTGTGATCGCCATGTATTTATTCATTATAAAACAATTGTCAAGCACTGCACCTGCATATCTCGTGCTGAGAATTGGACTCGCTTCTATTGGGATAAAATTTGAGGACACACGATACACCAGGAGATTGATTATTTTGAAATGCTCAACAATGAGCTCCACTGTGAGTAGGCCTGCCAATTTGGCTCTGCAATAAGGGGGGCTGGCCTCATAAGGCTCTTAAAATGAGGGTTTTTGTTTCTAAGGAAAAGCCCTAGGATCGAACTTGAATAATTTTTTGCAAGCCCTAAGATTTAAGGAATAGGCTTGTATAGTACTAGCTCGATCTGGACCTAGCCATGACCCTCTTACTTTTGTTTATTTTACATAATATATATTTATATATGTGAATATATACACTAAATGCCATTATAACAATCACTTAGCAATAATAAAATGGGGATACGAAGGCAATTTCATAACCCCAATACCCCATGCCCATTACAAAATGCCCTAAAGATCCATACACACATACTTGGTTCATTATGTCTCTATTCAATTATTTTAGTTATGTATTATACTATACTTCAGCTTGCTTTGTTGCGCTTGATCCCTTCTAGTTTCATTGCTTATTATTTAAGCTTTTTATATTATTCTTGTATATTCTTGCTAGTGAAAAAGGGGGTATATTGCTGTAAATAAGGATATGGTTTTTCCTCCATAGAGTGACTTGATATGCCAACCAATTCATAGCGGTAGTTTGTATGCGTATGGAACTTGGATTATCCAAATATCCGTTTAATTAGATAATTATAACTCCCAAAATTTTAGAGTCTAAACTAATAATAGCAATTTTTAAGTGTATTTATTTATTTTGACTAAAATCCAACAATGCTTAATATAATAGTCAAATCAATGTTAAATTAAAAATAATGTTGATTTCTAAAAGGTAGGTGCACATAAATGATTTAAATTTCTAAAAAATAAGACTCTGCTGGAATGGTTTGATATGTAGAAATTTCTTTAAAAGCTGTGAGATGATAGAACAAGCTCTCTAACTATTTTTTTTTCTTTTTTGACAATAAATAAAACCATACATCTAAAACCCAATTCACCAAATCGCTTATGACTCTATTTGATGAAAGAAAGTTTTTATAGCCAGCTTCTATTCATCAAATATTTTCTTAGTGGTCCCTTCGCAATAAAAGTTAGACAAGATAATACTCGTTTGACACATGATACTTAATAACAATGTAAAAAACAAATAAATAATGATTTTCTTGTTTTAAGGCCTCGAGCCTTACCCTGGCCCTCGACAGTTGAGTAAGGGCCGAGTAATCCCAGGACTTTGGCCCACCTACGCCCAGCCCTGCATATATTGAGGTGTAGGGTAAGGACAACCAGGGCCCAGCCTGGTCCTTCCCTTTGGCACCCTTAATTGTGAGTTTACCCAAGGGATCCAGACTATTCTTTCTCAGCTGCCCTTCCATTTCAATGCATATTGTGAGCTCCCAGAGTCCACAGTCACATGTCTCTCTTGGTCTAATGGATGAATACAACCATGAAGGAATTTGTCCTTACCATAAATAGGATGGAAGAACAATCAATGGGAATATTGGAACTACTTGTCAGCAAACAGCTCAGATCTTCCAAGAGAGTTAATACTATAATGCCCAACTTACAAGCTGGTGATATGCAAATATATGCCCAAATCTGATCTCTGATGGCAGAAGCAAACATTTAGCACCTGAATAATTCGAATCTGATCTGTGGCCACATTCTAGCTTGCAACAAAATCAGCAAAGAGCTGAAATAGCTATCCCACAATGCAGACAGCCAAATGCAGGGTTTTCCAAGGGATCCTGCAGTTGCTCAGTTTTACATGGTGACCTCTAAAAGTGACATCTGATCAACAGAGAGTTCTCAGAAACTGATATCAGCTATAAGGGCCTGTTAGTTGGCATAGAATACATTGGAATTCATGCTATAAGTGGTCGAAAACGAAGATATAAAGTGAATATACAAAAATGACCATCAAATAACCACCGCTTTTATATAAAGTGAACCAAGGGAAGATAGATGATGAATATCCAGCCATCGCCCTAGTAATTCAAATCTTAGTAAAGTTAAGGTCTCAACTCCCATCTACATTGCTACCTTCACCCACTCACCTCTTTAATAATTCCTTTGGTTGAGCTCATTTGAACATGAATTCCTATATATTATAAATTTCTAATGCAAACAAACAGGCCCTAAAACAACCAAACAATAACTCACAAATAAGGTCTATATAGTATATTCCTCACAAACTCCAAATTTCATGGAACTACCTGAAATTAACTTCATGTATCAAACAAGATCTTTTAGTAATACAGGAAGCCAATCATGATTATAGATGCTAAAAACAAATTCCAAAAGGTCTTCAAATCACGATTAAAGATCAGCAAAAAGTTGCATGGCATCCTAATATCTCCCTCGGCCTCTGAAGCCGCCGCCGCCACGGCCACCACCACGAGGCCCACCTCGACCTCCTCCCCTTGGTCCACCTCTTCCGCGAAACCCACCACCACCACGTCCACCTCCACGCCCACCTCTACCCCCACCACGACCACCGCCCCATCCACCAGCTTGCGGCTGACCCCTGAAGTCAGTGACAATGCCAATGAGCGCAAGACTATATGAATGTGATAATAATTCCATTATGAAGCACATCAATTACATAAATGAGCACACTATCCCACATAGTCTTGGGCTCAGATTTTTAAAAGTGCATTCATTTCAGTCCCAAAATTTAGGGACAACACAGCCCAAACCCTCATTGATTTGGCATACCTACATATTAAATTCTGAAACAGCTGCTATTCACTGTAAGATTTTATCACCAGAAGAAAAAAAAATCTGTAATGTAGAATCATTGAAACTTTGGGAAGATTTTTGACCTACCACTAAATACCCCAGCAATTGGCATACAAGGGTGAAATTGTAAAAACCACATCCAATGAGAGAGAGAGAGAGAGAGAGAGAGAGAGATGCCAACCAAGGAGGCATAGGGGATGGGGCATCTTCATGTGAATGACAATGGCATAAATAAATCATATCCAACCAACGTCAAGCATGGTTGGAAAACTCTCCGAGTTGACTCTTGACTCTCCTGAGTCATCTCATTTTGACGAGAGATCGAGTCAAAAATAGGAGAGACTCAGCCAAGTCATCTCATTTTAATAAGCTGTTCGCATTCCAAACCATTTATAATCAGATCAAATTTTAAATAATTAAAATTATTTATAAGTAATTATATATGAGGTTTGGAGTCGATAATTTAAAAATGATGACTGGAATGTAATTTGAAACTTATATTTGACCTTTTAAATTCGATATTTGGACTAATATGCAATATTTTTTCTTTTATTTTCCTTATTGTAGTGTTTTTGCATATTTAAATTGATTATCATGAATGTATGTAAATAAATGTATTTTTATATTTCATAAGTAACAGATTGATTTTTAATTAAATTTTTTTTTTTTTTAAACCATGACTGTCCCAAGTCTCAAAGTTGGCTCTATCCGAGTCAATTTTTATGCATTGGATGAGTCAAGTCCAAGTCACGAGTTTTCCAACCTGATGTCAATATGTCATGCTTGATTCTACTGTTTAACTCTTACAAAACATTAGCAGAATATACTAATCCAGTAGTGAATTACCAACCAATTGCAAAAAATTAAATGACTACAATACATATATTCAGAGGGATGCATGAAAAGAAAATAAATGAATATGGGACACTGAGCAAAGTCATTTTTTTAAGAATGAAGTGTCATGGTTAGATAATCAACAATGAGTCAATGACTAATAGCAAAAGGCCAGCTAGCCACAATTCAGTGACAGCCCAAACAACCACTGAAGGTAACCCAACTGTCCTAACCTAGTACATAAATGCAGCCCCACTGATGCAGGCCAGACAATAGGTCGGCCAACCCCTTGGAACTATGGACTGGGCCCAATGGGTTGGCCTACCTATTGTCTGACTTGCATCACCCACATGGTTGGGATTCACTTGTGATAACGATCAAACTAGAATTGGGGGACCAAAATGAAAGGATTTATTCGATAAACATCACAAAGTTTGTGATATATGTAAAGAGAGCAAAATACCAAGACATTAACACACACTTAGGTTTAACAAGTTGTTACAATTTACTTACAAAAGTTCAAGGATGGTGATACTCATATATCCAACATCAGGCAAAATACTCATTGATCCACTCACCAGCCAATGGTCTCTCACTCGTGGATGGGCAACTTTTGACATGAGTATCATCCAGGTAAAAAAACAAACAAACAATGAACAAAGGATACAACAAAGACTTCACAAATCGAACATCAACACATCAACAAATCGATCTACTACTTCATTAAACACCATAATCCCCATTGACACTGAGAGTTCCTAAAAAGTTTCAGAATTCTCATTTATCCAAATGCCTCCAACATCACTAAGCCTGATTTTTCTCTAGCAACGTCCACATTAAACTTGAGAAATCCCATGGTGGCGGAGATCAGATTAGCTTTCGCTATACCTCTTCCAGGTCTTTAAGAAAAATGATAGGATAATAAGATTAGCTTCCACCAACGCCAGTTATCAAACTAATCTAAAGTCCAAATGGATTCCATCTCCACAATAGCTTTTATTTACACAAAACAGTAATCCTGGAGCCAGAGTTAAGCATTGGTGTGATCTTCATGATGCGTTCGATAGTGTTAGGAGGAAAGGCTGCTTGTTGGTCATAGGAACATCAATTAGGCTAAATTTCTAGCCCCGGTGATAGGAATGCAGAAGGCTAAATTTCTCAACCACTGTACAAATCCATCTAGACCAAGCCTGCTGTAAGGCCCCATCATGAGTAAAATATAGCACAAAAGCATACAGACTTGGCAAATGGTCCAAATTCAAAAGTCAATGGGCAAAAACAAATTGTTAGGATTTTTTATTAGTGTTAATTTCAAGCTATATACTCCATTCAAATGCAGCTTAGAGAGGTTACTGAGTACTGAGTCTTGGACCATGATTGAATTACATACACATACAATGTTTAGACAGGGAATCAAAGGTTTCACAATAAAGATTTATCAAAGTCAACCATAAGAAAATACCCAAATCACCAATGCACATATACTTTAAGAAAAGACTATAATACAACTAACTATTCAACCAAAAAAAAAAAGACTGTAATACAGCTAAAAAAAAGGAAGCAGCATACTTTGGCTGTGGGAGAAATCTTGACAAGGGTAGAAGCTTTGCTGGATCAATGTAAAACTTGTCGCCCGCAGCATACGAAGTTGCTATAATGCCCTCCATCATCTTGACAGAAAAGTACTTCAAAAAGAAATAGGAGAAATTCAGGCATTTCAAGTATGCATAAAGACTTAAAGACCCAACATCATAAAACATAATCCATCATAGAAAATTTAGAAAAACAAATTAAGCTCACAGATTCATTGATGGGGCCGAATATTTCGTCAACCTTCCCAATCTGGGTCTTGTTCTGCAGATATATGGGGGCATTGAAATAAGGTACTTTCTCATTGGTGAGCTTTGTGACGGCATCTCCCTCGCATGCATGCATGAATGATGAAACCTCTGCATATAATGATTGACCATGTAAACCAGATGAAAACAGGGGATACAATGATTTAGTGGAAAAACAAAAAACCCAACATTCTCTATAGATCATAAAACTGAAAAAGCTCAAACCTGGAATCAACAAATACTCAAAAGGGCCTAAATTACCAGTACCCTCCCTTTTTTCCCCCAAACGGTCCATAAGTTATATGTAATTGCATTCTTGGGAATTAGAAGACTTTTATTTCTTAAAGTGATTTAGATTGAAGAAACAGAGATGAAGATCCAAAAAAGTCCATCAGATAATCTCCCCTTTAACGAAAAATGAATCAAAGAGGGATGGGAAATGAAGACCCAACCCAGCCAACACTCCATGTAATTCAAATTGTAGGAAAGCCAAGGTTGCATCTACATCTCCAACTTATCTCATCCACTCCTCACCTCCTTAATAATCCTTTGTTAGTGAACCCATTTGACCATCATTTCCAATCTATTCAGTTCCATGCAAACAAAATGAGCCCATTTTCCCAAGCTTGTTTAAACAACAATCCATTAGCAAGCAGCCAGTGGGGTTTCAAGTACAGCCATCACAATGGGGTCAACCAGAACAGACCCACTTCCATTGCAACACTTGCCCATCCATTGCGTGGCCCACCAATCAACGGTCTTGCCAATGAAATCTGGGCCCCACTTGTGGAAACTCTGATCATTTACGTTCTTCAACAAATTGAAGACAAAACATGGAAGGATCGAACCAAAGCAAAACAAATGATCTTGAACACGAAAGAGCAATGAACAAAAGCTTAGATTCAAAAGACTTACAATGCAGAGAAAGGAAAAAAAAATCAAAGAGGAGAGGAGAAGAGAAGAGACAGACCTACGACTTCAGCTGGAGGACCTTCGTCGCGAAACCCTCCCCCACGGCCTCCGCCGCCGCCGCGGCCTCCGAACCGCCCGCCTCTGCCCCTAAAACCGCCGCCGTCCCTGCCCCTAAAACCGCCGCCGTCCCTGCCCCTAAAACCGCCGCCGTCCCTGCCCCTGAAACCGCCGCCGCCCCTCGGAGGTCGCATTTTCTTATACTTGTGAGGCGAAGAAAACCCTAACCCTAAAACCCTAAACCTGCAAACAAGTAGGAGAAGAAGAGGGCTCTCTTCCTCCCTTCTTCGTCTATGTGAATCTTCTTCAGCCGTGTAGTGTAGTAGGGTTTAGGGTTTAACTTTAAACGTTCTTTTTGTACCTCCATGGTGGGGAGTTCGGATCGTATGAGGCTCCGACTAGCCTTACTGGCCCAAGCCCAACACATATAGAAAACAACTAGAATTTTAGTAGAGCTCACCCCCACTTGCTTAGTATGAGGGGTCACTAATCAAGGGATAAGGGGGATAAAAAGATAAAACTACGATGGCCCTATATATAAAAAATGGAACCAACCCCATGCCTCTAACCTCTTGATTCGTGGTCCACGAATTTAACAGCTCTATATTAAAAAAATTAACCTTTAATTCAATGGATTAGCCCATTTGTTAGTGCAAACGCTAGGAATTTGGTGACTATGAATAGGGTCTTGCGTGTGTGAACGGTTCAGATGAATCATAAGGTGAGGCTCACTTATTACCCTCACCGTCAGATGGTGAGCGGAGTTCTCACGAAAAAAAATTGCCATACACGGGTGGACTCACATGACAATGTGATCGAGAAATTACCTAAACCTTCTAATGGGCCCCAGGCCGCGCCCATCTATTACATTCTTGTTTTGCTGTCTTGTAAGAAGAGCATTGGAGTCTTATATTGCAGTGTTGCCACATATTGGTGTCTTGATTGAGCAGTGTCGAGTGTTGTATTACAGCCTTTTCACATATTGGAGTATTGTACTATGGTCGAGTGGTCTTGTATTGCAGACTTGTAGTCTTGCAAGATGAGTAAAGAAGCCAGGTTGTATAGAGATAGAAAGAGAGCCTTCTGTCTCGGCTAGCCTCTATTTTATTGAAGAAGTTGTAAATGAAATATATAGAAATAAATTAAATGGGAATTGGATGTTTGAAAAATAATTTAATTTTATAGAGAGGATGAATAATATAGAAAGAAATGGGAATTGGGGGATTGGAAAAAAAGAGATAATTAATATTTAAATGGAGAATGGTGTGTTTGTTTTATAGGTGATTTGCATATTGTTAAAATATCATAAGCAGCTGGAATTCTTGTTTGCTTTGTATATGTTATGTGTGTGATTTAGATTTCCTTGATTTGGTGAGACTAGATGAGCATTTTAAATGAACTAGAGCTTCCTTCGATTCTGAAGTCCATAGCGGTAGTGTGACTGTATTCGATATTGTCATTTTCAATCCATCAAATTCTCTTTTACATGGGAGTTTGCCCTTTTTATTTTATTTTATTTTATTTTTTTTATTAAAGGAAAGGAGGTATCAATAAATTATTAAAATTGAGTTTTAACTACTTATTTCTTCTTCTTCCTCCTTTTTTTTCGAATTTTTTTCTGGAATGCTAGCCAAAGTTTAGCCTCACCTAAATGATAATCTTGAGTCCGCCAGTGGCTATATACATATGTATTGTACCAACTCTCAGGGGTGTTTGGTAATGAGATATTTTAAAAGATTATGTGTTTTGTATGTTAGATTTTGATATAATCTACCTACCTAAAAATTAGGTATCTTGCTAACTTAGAATCTATTCTACAATATGTGACTTTCCAACTAAAAAGAGGAAGATTTCTTCTTTTTCCATATCCTTGTAGGAGCAAATCTCTAAGAAATGAAACTATCATTTCATAGGCCCCTCGTCATAAATCAATTGAGATCATCTCCCATGCAAATTCTCTTGCCTCTTCCTCTTCTCCTCATATTCTCTTTTACTCCCTCTCCTCTCTCGGTCACCCATCTCCCTCAATCGCCCTTTCCCTCTTCTCCACCATCTTCTCATCCTCTCCCTCTTCTCTTCTTCTCCCCCTCATGTCCTCATCTTTTCTCCTATATCTCTCCCTCTTTTCTTTTGCCTTAATTCGTCTTATGCTTCTCTCCCTTGCCCTGTGACGTTTTGGGTATTTTATATATACATATATTATTTATTATTATTATATAATTGATTGTATTTTAATTAAATACGCGATTAGTCTAAGTGGGGACCACGCTAGACTTAGGTTGGTGAGTTAGGCTGGTTGGATATGTGTCTTACCCATAGTTAACCCAGGCCCAATTTAGTGGAACAGTTTTTTTCAAACTAAAACTCTAATCATTCTCTAATCTAGACTCCTATATATTTTTGAAACCCAAACTCTATTCTTTAGAATTTTAGTTAGATTACAACTCTTATTTTTATTTCTTATTTATAGACAACCACACTCTTTTATTTTCACACACAACTCTCTCTCTCTTCCAACTTTTCTCTTGGTTAGCACCTTTGGGCTTTGGCAGTAGGATCTCTAGACCGTCTCCTTCAACCGCGGATCTCAGGCAAGTACCTAATCATAATTTGTAAATTTAATGCTTGTGCTCTTCTTTGATTCGTGTGTGGATACATGTAGAAACCCATTTTATGCCCTAAGGTTTGATTTTCTCTATTTTTGTGATGAGACATTGCATATAGATGGCAACCATCCGTTGGTTTCAAGAAGTTAGGGCATGAGTCAATGTGAAGTTATTTTTCTTTTATTTAATTAATAGGGCGGGACCCATTGTTTGATCTAATCAGAGATCGGGTCCATTCTCATGTCCCTACTTGTCTTGGCGATTCTGCTAGTGTGGTTAATTCAGGGGCAGGGCCCACTATCCAAGTGCCCTTGTTAGGCATGGCGAGTAATCCACCACTCTTTGGACCGAGTTATGTGTGGTTTTCAACTTGGACAGGAATTGGAAAAGAGGTTCTGTATTGCACTAGGAGGGAATGGTTGACCTGGACTTGTTTTGGAAAAGAATTCCCATGTGACATAACTTCAGTACATGTCAGAGCTTTCCCATGCACCCATTGGTTTTTAGAATTTGGAAAAAGGGCCCTATAGTTTTTAATGAACTCAAATTAGACCCTTTGGTTTATTTTGAATTTGGAAAATGTTTTGGATAAGGGTCCTCGGGTTTTCTAAAATTATAAATTAAGATTGTGATTTATCATTATCATTTGCAAATTAAATATTAAATCATATCTTTGTTTTTAATGTGTAAAAATCATATTTTTGTACTTTATTAATTAGATCTTTGGACCAAGTAAATACCGTCCGGGCACACGGTATCTTACCAACGTTGGATGCAGTACTTCGTATGACCTCGGGGAAATCCTAGTGGATTCGAGCTCAACCCATCTCTATTGGAAAACCCTTAATTGCGTCTATGCACCATTGATTGATAAGGGATGCGTTGATCTTTTATCTATTAGAGATTCCTGTAGTTGTCGGATATGAGACCTTATGTTTGACCTTAGGATTGACTTGTGATTATTCATTGACCTTCGGGTTTGCATACATGATTGAGTTTGATATTGATCTATTAGTTGCATACCTTATGATTGATTGAATATGGACCGTGATGTGGCGTGGCAATCGATTGAGACATTGTAGAGGTTTATCCGAATTATTCGTTTGGTATTCGATTATGAATTATTGTGCAGTCAGCCCTTCACTTTGACTTAGGTTTCTGTGTCAAGAGCATTATTGATCATTAGGTCTATTCTACTATGATATGTATATATATGTATATTGATTTGGTCATATTCGAACGACTGCAGTTGTATGTGGACAGCTGATCACCGATGTGTACGAACACTCTAATATCCGAATTTTGAACCGGTTTATCCAGCCTACGATTTCGATTTCGAACCGGTTAATGATCGCCGGCTTTAAAACGGGTTTTCCCGCTTTATGATTAGGGTTGACCACCCAAAGCAGTAGCAGTGCTTCTGTGTGATTATTGTATTGCTCTATTGTGTAGATTGGATTTAGGTTATACGTTCTTTTTATCATTGTTCCATTGTTAATCTCTTATGATCATTACCTTTCTTTACTCTCATTGATCTTGTATTTTATTTATGAATTATGCTTTCATACTTGCTGTTTACTTTGTTTATTGGTGCATAGGTACCGACCCCTACCCTAATGTGGAGACGGAGGATGGTCAAACGTTTCAAGCGTTTGAACTAGTTGACGAACCTGAGTGGAGAGCCGGAGATGGCTACGGAGCCGTCTGAGCCTACTTGAGAGAGAACGTCATCGTAGAATTTCTTTAGATGAACTTTCTTTAATGATAAACTTTTCTTTAGTAATTATTTGATTTATTCTGCAACTTTAATTATTATTTTTTCATCTGATAATGGTGTTTGATCTTAATTATGAACCTTGGATACCAATTGAATAATGCTTCCGTTGAATTTAATAAAATTTATTTTGACTCACCATGGTTTGCAATATGTGGGTCCACTTTTAGAAGCTTGTGTTGTATTAAACACAGGAAAATGAATATTTATTCTTATTTTTCACATTATCCCATGGTTGTATTTTTTGGGACGTGACATGCCATCTCCTCTTTTATTTTCCTCCCTCTCCCAAACCCTCTTTTTTTTTTTCTCTTTCTTCCTCAACTTACGCTCCATCATCATTTCCTCTTTTTCCCTCCCCGGTTCCCAGCTGATACGAACTTTCTTGCGACCTCGAGCTTTAGTGAAGATATAAATTCACTGCTCAAAAGGAAGCTAAGAGAGGATAAAATCTCATATGGGAAATTGCACCAATGAAAAGGATTTTTTTTATAAAAATTCAATGATGATAATTTATTCCAAACTTCCATTTAAATACAGGACTGGACTTCAACAAATACGAAAAAGAAAACAACTCAACAATGCATGACTGATACATGACTCGGTCATGATCTATTGGTCGGTCCACATGAGAAGTAGATATTATTTTTTTAGTAGTTTGAATGGGTAAGAGTTCTATTGGTGAGTCCACATGAGAAGTAGATATTATTTCTTTAGTAGTTTGGATGGGTAAGAGGTTTTCCATGTAGGGAAGTTGTTGAAACCGTAGGTATTAGTGGCAGCAAGTCTTTTGGAGTAATTGCAGGAGTCATTTATCAGTCATGCATTGTTGAGTTGTTTTCTTTTTCGTATTTGTTGAAGTCCAGTCCTGTATTTAAATGGAAGGTTGGAATAAATTATCATCATTGAATTTTTATAAAAAAAAATCCTTTTCATTGGTGCAATCTCCCATATGAGATTTTATCCTCTCTTAGCTTCCTTTTGAGCAGTGAGTTTATATTTTCACTAAAGCTCGAGGTTGCAAGAAAGTTCGTATCAATTGGTATCAGAGCAGTAAGTCAGGATGGCTGAAGGGACACAAGAATTCCAAATGGAGGAGCAATTGTTTATCTTACAAAAATCTCAAGCAAAGTGTATTAGAACGCCATATCAAGTTGCTAATCGAGATACTGCAACGCCTGGAGAGTCTCCGGACCGGAAAAGCAACAATGTCAATTGATCGAATCCAAAAGGCAAAGGAGAGGGAGGAGAAAGATATTGCAATTCGCAATCTTGATGGAGAATTCGAGTCCATCCCTCCAAACCGCACGCTAAAAAAACCAAAAATCTCTGTTGAAGAAATCATTCACTTGTGCACTTAGATATCCAAATGCACTTGTGCACTTAAAAATCTCTGTTGAAGAAATCATTTCACTTGAAGAAATCATTCACTTGTGCACTTTGAGAAATGGGGCTTTACCTTACTTGACTCTATAAGTAGAATTGTCAAACAAGCCCGAGTAGAACAATGGACCCGTAGAGCCAAGTAAATAATTATTCTATGACTAAAAGATGATTTCCTAGTTCTTGTGCCATTCACTAGAGGAAGCTGTATGCCTACATATAATAAGTCTCTTGAAGAAAGCATGACAAATCATAGATCATGACCCACTTTGGCACGTGACCTAGTAAGGAAATACTTGTATCACCAACCCTCTAGTCGCTGCAACTCATGAGGTTGGTTTTTATTAAAAACAAAATTGAAGACGGGGTTGAGAAATTTGATTGCATTTGGGCCTGGTTATTCCCATGGAACTAAACTCCTAGGAGGTCATAGCAAAATGGGTTTTTAATTTCATATGATTATTGACAATGTGAATGGTGAAGGAACAAGTTAGAGATGAGGATGGTTTGTTTGTTTGGACGAAATTGATTCCTAGGAATTTAAGTAGTTCTACTTCTACCACAACCCACTAAAAAATCTTTATTTTGGAAATATAGTCTAAGTTTGTTTGGATAGAATTGATTCCTAAGAATTTGAAGGAACCCACTTTACAATGAATACACTATCATAATAGGGCATATTAAATTGAATTCTATTAATTCAAATGAACATACATTAATTTCTTATCTTGAAAATATAATAGGCATGTTTTTTTTTTAATTGAATTGAATTCCTATGAATTCAAAAGAACTTATTTTATCATAAATTTCTATCTTGAAATTATAACAATGCTTGTTTTTTTATTTTTTGGAATTGAGTTCTTATGATTAAAACGAACTCACGTCACCTAAAATCCTTACCCATGATATTAAGGAATCATAATGTTGATATAATTTATTTCTAAATAACTGTTTTTGGTGAGTAGATTAAATTCTAAACTAATAGATAATATAAAAAAATCTCTTGAAATATCTTGTTTCCAAACACCCCCTTAAATAAGAAATAAAATATATATTTTTTTTTGGAATGTAACATACTATTCAAACTAGTTTTAGTTTTTTACAAAATTTCCAATTTATGGTTATTCTTGTGTCATTTTCAATATTTGGCAATATTTTGAAAATATTGTCGTATTATTGACAAAATATCATTAAGATAAATTCAAGAAATGTGGTCGATCTTGTTCTCATCACACATCATAATTAGCATCAATTGCCAAACAACTCAAATAAAAATCCGTTGAATTCTTAAGATACCGATAAACATCATCAGTGACACAATATTATAATATGACACTATTCTGTTCGATGATAATGGAATCTTATAATGTTTAAATTTATTGATATTATATGATGTGTTTATCCAAACACTCCCTGGATTTTTCATTTTTCTTGATTTTTGATCATCAGCTCTTTCCAAATCCTTTGACTCACACTAAACCTATACGGCCAATATATATCCATTGGGAAAATAGATTCTAAGTATGACACTGACATTTAAAATTAACATATTATGACTACCATGTGGCACCAAAGTTGGCAATTTCTGAACAGACCACCAACTCCATATGGACCCAACAGAGTAATTGAAGGTTTGGGTCAACCATTATTGGTTCGTTTTCAGGTTGGAATTTTGAAACTAATTAATGAAAAGGTTAACTTCTAATTAAGTCCATACCTGCTATTAAAACCAACATCCAACTCAAACCTACCAAGCTCCTACTGTAATATTAAGCAACAGCAATATCTTGGAAAACATCCAATGAAATTGGAATGATACAGAGAAGAATAACAACCCCCTAAAATTTGAGAAGATAATTTCCAACCCAATTAATAGTTGGTTCAATTTTATCTTGAGTAAGATATATGACGTTCAACTCCAAGGGGTAGGTCAGTTGGCTTAGGACTACAGTTTGCACCCGGAGATTGTAGGTTCGAAACTGTACTACTACACTAGGGCTACATCTTACATGAGAGTTTACCTGACTTCCCTCTGAACCTCGGAGGGATTAGTCCAGCCTAAAGGGTTGGAAACCTCCGATAGCTAAAAATAAAAAATAAAAAAATAATAATAATACATGTTGCCCTCAATTTGAGCTCAGCTCATCTCAACTCAACTCAATGGATTGCCAACTACAGGTGGGAGTGAGAGTGACCCATCACACCATCAATCAGCTGGTCAATAGTGAGCGCATATGAACAAATAAGGCCAGAAAAAATCCCATATAGATCCATGAGTCAAGTAATCATACAATACTAATGCTTTGGTGGGCCCTTTTAGCATCCAATAATAAAATCTTCCCTTTTTCTTCCTCACCTTCCATTTGAGTAATCTATACTAGTATGTTTACCAATAAGCGAAAAGTATATTTACTGATTTATTAAAAAAAAAATTAGAATGCGCCAAATCAATCCTCAAATACTCATAACATTGATTTAGTGATTATGATAGGAATAGAAATGAAGTTCTTATAGAAAAGTGAAAGTGGAAAAAAGCGGTAACAAAATGAGAGAGAAGAAATTAGTGGTTACATGTTGGAAGTGTCAGAGTTAAGTTACGGTCAAAATTAACTTCAAAAGCCATGGCCTTTTATATTGTATAATGGAGTGATTGTTGTTCTTCTTCCTCTGCCATTCTCTATGGCTCTTTCATACTAAGGATAAAAAAAGCAAGAACATGGTGGACGTCCGGAGGATGGAGGAGATGAAAGAGGGAATGATGAACATTTCAAGATTCACAACGGTTAATTAGTTGAGGGCTTCTAAATACACTACGTTTTTAACCCTTTACACATAATTTCTCTCCACACTCGACCTAAGAAATTTAAATTTTTGATTTTTCTTTCTACACACTCAAATCATACCTAAAGTAGCCCTATCTCATTTCTCTCTACACACAACTTACCACCATCATTTGGAGCCCTCTTTCCAATCGGTAAAAACCCTCCTCCTCCTTTTCGTCTTCTTCCTCTCTATCTATTATATGGTGAGTGTACTCAAGATCATCATCTTCTTTATCTCCTTCTCCGTTATCTATTTTTCTAGCCATCCATCCATCTATAATTACCATTCTCTCTTGCCCCCTTTCAATCAAGTAATGTTTTCTACATTCTCTCCATTTGTTGTTTATTTCTGAACGTGTATTTGAGCTTCATCATAGATAGGGTCATCATAGACATCTATGATCTACCATGTTTAATTAGGATTTTAGTACTTACAAACAGTCCACAATAAAACCCACATGGAACTCGTTGTTGATTACAAAGTAAATGAAAAAGGAGAGAAAAGAATCGAAATGTTCAACCCTATGTGGCTGAACATAAACTTTTTTGTTCGGCTAGATATGGCCAAACAAAATTGTTATGTTCAACTAAAATCGCGTCAATGAAAATAAAAAAAGGCTTTACAAGCTTCGAGAAATGAAGAAAATCAAAACCACTCATCTTCTCATTGCTATTATGTTCGGAAATTACATTTTACTTGTCAGTTTGCTCATCCATTAAATAAAAATATGATATTGAGAGTGATGTTTAATCACTAAAAAATAATATGTTTAACAATGGTGGGATATGAAGGGAGAGTAGAATGTGATAAATAGAAAGATGATGATGCGAAAGAAAGAATGAGATTGGGGGATAAAGGAAATGAGAGTGAATGGATGAATGAGCCGGTGGAATGGGAGGAACGAGAGTAAAGTGAAGAGAATGATGAAAGTAAAATGAGATTGCGTGCAAAGAGAAATTAGAATTTTAAGTTTGATAAGTGATTGTCGTTTTTGATAATTTCACGGGGAGGAATAAATATAATAAAAAAGTTTCAAAAATCACGTGTGTTGGTGTATTTAGAAGCCCCGCTGCTTAGTTTCACAAGGAGGTTACTCTGTATTCTCTAACACTACCAGTGATAGATAGAAAACGGTAAAAAACTGATCTTTCTGAATGATCTGTGACATCTTTGATTGACATGACACCCATCTCATCAAAATTCAATTTGAGTTTGATCTTTTCTTCAAAATCTCCCCAAACCAAGAATTATTTGGGATCCTTTTTCCTGTCTCACCAAATTGTGTTTTCCTCCTCTTTCTTCCTGTCTCACCAAACTAGTAAAGTTCTGGTCTTTATTGCTGGAGATTTATTTGTTTGGCTTTATCTTATCTTTTCTTGCTTTTCTTTTCTTGTTTGGCTTTAGCTACAATCAAAGTTACAATCAAAATCAGCAAATAGAAAGGTGGGGCTTTCTCGTAAATAGAAAGGTGGGGCTTCCTCCTTTTTTTTCTTCCTTTGAATGCAGATTTGGAATTGGTAACTTTGCTGCAAAGACAGAGAATTGGGGTTGTTTTCTTTAATTGGTAGATTGGGTTTTTTTAACTTATTGCATTTCTTACTGCTTTTAACAAGTATTATTTGAGGGGATTTCTTTTTTTTCTGTTTCAATGTTTTGTTGCAATCACCTCCAGAAGAAAAAGATTGGATTTTGCTTTGTTAGGAGAAGGGTCTTATTAACTACTTGTAGGCAATAGTTTTTCTTCAAAGATTTTTTTCATGAGGGTGTTGTTCTGGAAATTCCACTGCCCTTCTTTCATTTGCTTCTGCAAATCATCCCCTCTTTCTCTTTCCACCCCTTGTCAGTTGGAATATAAGAATACCCAACATGTTTCTTCGAGCCTGCCTTCAGTTCTAGATGATGAAGGAGAGTTATCTACTGAAAATATTGATGATGAGAAGAATAGAGTTGATGGGGTAGTTGAAGAAGTGATTCCACCCAGAAGCAGTCTCAAGAAGCCAACGAGATCGGGTTCGAAACAGATTGAGAAGGGAAATGTGCAGTGGATGGATGTCTTAGGAAAAGAATTGGTTGAGATCCGGGAATTTGAACCCAGGTAGATTTTAATCTTCTTTCTTAAAATCACTGTTTCTCCTGTGATATTATATAAATACATTCATTTTCAGGAAATGTCAGGCTGTTACTAGCTCATAGTCTAGCCTGTGGGGCCCACCTGAAATAAGGGGAATTTTAGGGGGTTTGAAAGCCTCCCTGTGACTTTCCTGTGAGGAAGAAATGGGAAACCATGGGTTCAAAAGCTGTCCAAATCCTTGATTTGGGTGAAGTGGGATGGTTGCCAAATCTTGCATGATCAACTTGCAGGCATACACAACTCATATGAGGTGCTAATTTAAATGGGTGTAATGAGTGTGAAGTGCTTGTGTTGATCATATGAGGGGGGGAAGGTGGGTCCCACAGTAGTCTGTGCATCCATGAAATTTTGCAAGTGTGTAATATAGGGTGGTTTGGGTGTGGGTTTACTTTGCGCCATTAGCTTCATGCATGGTTTCATGTGCATTGATTTTTATTTGAAATGGTATTTCTTTATATTATTGTTATTGTCCATAAATTGTTCCCTTGATGTCCAAATCATTTGCATGTTTAAGTTGTGATTCTTGACACTGTATGTGATCTTGCATCAATGATCATGCCATCTTATCAAAATAATAATCTTGGTGGCAGAATGTGAACACAGACATATCTGTGAAATGATGCGTACTCTGTTCCTCTACTTTAGGGCATGTTTGTGTAACACTTTTCCGCGGAAAAGTTTACGGTTTTCCGCGGAAAACCCATTTTTCCGGCGTTTGGTGCGGAACAATTCCGCGGAAACGTTTTCCTGCCTCGTCAGCATTTTCCTTAATAATTGTGGAAATGGGTTTCCCATGGGGGGTATGGGAAATGGTTTTCCTAGGAAAACTTCTCCCTCTTTTCCTCACTCTTGTCCATTTCAACCCAAAAACCATATAACTCTTTCGTTTTTTATTTCTTTATATAAATTATTATTTAATGTTAAATAAATAATATACATGTTATGTTATTTTCTTCAATAAATTATATCACCAAATAAAAAAATTTGATTTTCTATAAGGAATTCACAGCCGCACCAAACAACATCTGCACCAATTCAATGAGGAAACTCTTTTTGCACCAAACATGAATTTCTAAATTCTACGGAAATCTTTTTCCGATGTTTCCATTTCTATGGAATTTGCTGACGTGGCAATTTCCTTTTTCCGCGGAAAGGGTGTGTACACAAACGTGCCCTTAGTGTTTTGAAACACTATTTGCTGATGCCGTTCACACTGCAGTGTATCTCATCAACAGGGAACAAGTTGTCCCCAGATTTCTTCAATCACTGGAAAGTTTTTTGTTGGAAATGCACTGCTCGAGGCTCATATTTCCTTCTTAGGAAGAGGCAAATTATTGTATTCGTTTACGTGTATTTTTCTTGGCTATGGATATGGTTAAATTGTTCTGACCTGATGGGTAGATGTTTATGCATGTCTAAAGAAGTTCCTTTCTGAGAGACCCATCATTTAATTCCAGAACATCTTTAAATGAGACATCGACAACTTTTCTACTGTGATTATTGAAGTCTTAGCTCCTCTCCTTAGGTTGGAGATACTTTCAGTTCCTTAGTCATGTACTGCTAAGAGTGGCCTTTCAAGCCTTCCTATTTATACTTTTTAATCAAGGACTACTGCAGATAAGTGGAGAGGAATCAATGTATTCTATAAGGAAAGGAAAGAGATCAGGTCATAATCATACGCTCCTTCATTTTGTTGTATGCAAATTTGAGGTGGAAGGATTTTGAAAATTTGTACTGTGATGCTATTTGATTGGCAACATGGGATTCTCAGTTTCTTAAGTTGTGAGAGGAACTTGAAGTGTGTTGAAGGTAATCAATAGAAAATACAGAGTTAGGGATGAGATCTTGACTGAGGCCTAATGGAGGGGAATTCATGACAACCAGGCTAGTTCCAGGATCAGAGAACGCAAAAGGTTGATTAAAAATGGTACATGCATGGAATCCAATATGTTAAAAAGTTGGCTACAGATGCACGATGCAGATTCTGGGAGCTTTATGCTGTCTTTTAGACTAAAATTGGGTGGCTTTTGTGTTTTCCTCTACTAGCTGAGATTAAATCAAATTAATGAATTTTCTTTTGTAAGTTTAATAGATCAAATTAAGAGCTTGGGTTTTAATTTTCTAGAATTATTTATCAGCCCACTGCTGTTCTGTTTCCGGACATGTTAAAATAAATAAATAAATACTCCATGGTTTTTGGGCTTTCAAAGCACTGGTGGTGGTTGTGTTTTTACCGTCTAGCAAACGTGATGACCTATTCAAAATGAGCCAGTAGGGTACAAAATACCAAGCTTAACACTACCAAAAAACCAACTTGAGGGAAATAACGGGCAAATGCATTATTAGATGGGTTATGATAAAAATAAATGGTGATAATAATAAATGATCTTATCTTAGAATAAGACGATAGATACGACAAGGTTGTTTTTTAGAATTAGTTAGATAAATATCATGTTGCTTTACCTGTTTTGTAATTTATAAATAATTGTTATTAACAATGAAATAGTATGGCTAGTTTGCAAAAATGTAATCTCTCAAATTCCTACATGGTGTCAGTCAGAGCCATGGCCGGTAGCAATCGCATGGTTGCACGGGTCATGGTCCTACCCCTTTTTGCTTTGGTAGTAACACCGCCCCCGCCCCGCCCCCAAACACTCCTTCCCATCTACACGTCCATCCAAGTGTAATGATCTCATCATTTATGTCAATGTAAACAACGCTAATTCTTATGTTTTTTGGAAGAATCATGATAGATTTGATCCAGTGGCCACCGGCTTCAATAGACTCACAAAGAGTAGGATGCGATAGTGATAGACTATATAGACAAACGGTCAAACCAACAAAGTTTGATGAACCTTTTTGCAAGATATCAACAACTTATTTTTTATAGATCAAAGGTTTTGTATTTTGTTAATGTTACCAAACACATGCACGATCCTTTCTTAAAAGGGCAATGTAATTGCGGGAGGTTGTTAGATGGCTTAGGAGAATAGTAAATGAATTTATCTTAGGATAAGACACGAGATAGATATGATAAGATAGTTTGTTAGGATTAGTTGGATAAATTAGATTAGATGAGTGTCATTATGTTGCTTCATCCTTTCGTTCTCTATAAATAATTGTTATTATTAATGTAACCATATGGTTGGTTTGTAAAAAAAATGTTGTCTCTCAAATTTCTACATACATGTAGCAGCCAACAACAAAATGAAACCCTTAACCTTTAAAAAAATTGAACTCCAACCTCTCATCACCTACTCCGGAGACCAAACTATAAATTTATTATTGCAGGGGTGCCATTTGTAATAGACGTAGCACTTTGTCCTGTAATATGCCGGTATTATTATGATATTGATGTTTGTATAAAACTATAAATATTGTTCAGAATTGCAATTTGTAACTGATTGAGGAATCTATTTGCCTGGCTATATTACTTGTTCGGTAAAGATAGTGAATAAAATCTCAACCTACACATATCTCCAGTATTGGAACTTCAATCAGACTTCTCACTGTTTAAAACCTGCATGGCAATGGTGGAATTTGTTGATCAGTCACTTATAATTGTAGTGTATCTATTGGTTGGAACTTGGATGATTTTGAAATATTATCATCTATCCTTGGCGTCTAGTTATTTTACTATCTGAAGTGATGGAGTTGGTTATACAGTTCACAGGTGTCATTTAGTATCAACACAATATTTTACAGTGCTTTCATGAAGCTTTCTTTAGGAATTTGGGAGGGAAATAGCTACCTGTAATTATTATAGTAACTGAAAAGAATGTTATTAGTCTTTTAATCGTCTTTAAAAATGAACGAAAAGGCTCTGAAGCTAGTGACTTGATTAAAGATTGAAAGTAGTGGTTAAAAGTGGGACCACAAGAAGTGGTCACTGGCTAGTGGCTACAATGTATATATTCCAGGATGTGACATGATATGGTGTGACCATGCCTTCTACACTGAAAAATGAGGCCTCCAACAGGATATGATACCGACTTCTTCCTACCTTGAAGCATTGTTTAGGTTTTATTGAATTGAAAGGATCTGCAACTAGGTTCAATGAAAGCTTAGTTTTAATGGATGTTTTATTTGAGAACCTGCGCTTTTCTGTCCAGTTGGTGCCATTAAATTTTGGTGATCAGTGGTATTCTTTGGAGTTCAGACAGTTCAACTAACAATCAATCTTCTATTATGGCAGCTACAGGTTGTCAGGACCATTTTACAAAGCATATGGATCTTTTTTAGCTTTTTACAGGCCATCATGTTGCTTAGTATGGTGCTATGAGCTCTAACAAATTGGTTTCATGAAGGGGTACTATCATGACCTAAGAAGCACGGACACGGGACACGGACACGACACGACACGACACGGACATGCCTACACAACATTTCTCAAAAAAGTAGGACACGGACACGTCGGGGACACGTTAATATTTAATGATAATAATAATAAAAAAATAAAAAAAATCTAATCATATCTAATCATATACATGGACACGGACACGCCGACATAGCATATCATCTTTTTCTTCTTCTTTCATTAGGACTGGACGGACGAATGGGGTTTTTTCTCTTTCGTTTAGGGCTGGACGGACGAATGAGGTTTTTTTTCTCTTTCGTTTAGGGCTGGAGTTGGATGGACGAATTAAAAGAGCCCCCTTTTCCTCTTAAGTTATGACTTTTTACAAACAGCCCCGTTTTCTTTTCTTTTTTTACTCTAATTTAATTTTTTTTTCCAATTAAAAGAGGCCAGCGTGTCCCCAATGTGTCCCAAGCGTGTCCCCAACGTGTCCCAGCGTGTCCCAAGCGTGTCCCAAGCGTGTCCCAACGTGTCCCAGCGTGTCCCCAACGTGTCCGGAATATAAAATATAAAACAATAAATAGGATACTCTTTTTAGCGTGTCCGAGCGTGTCCGTGTCCGACACGGACACGACGGCCCCGGAGAGGTGTCCGTGCTTCCTAGATCACGACTCACAACCCGAAACCTGGATTTCCAAAGAAGTCCGCCTTTCGAGCTGTGAGTTAAGTTTTTCCGCTTGTAGGAGATTAGGTCAAATAAAACTTTGCATCGGAAACTTTTTCAGACATCATAACAGAGCACAAGTTTAACATTTTAACTTCAATTAATAATATCAATGTCAAAGCTAAGTAATTAAAATTCAACTGATGAAATCCTTGGCCTAATTCAAGGGCCCTATTACAATGTCAATTAAAAAGGAAGTCTAGTTAAAAATGAAATCTCTGGCACGAGAACTCGATGTCACTAGACTACATTATCTGCGCTCCCCTAGTACTGCATTTATCGTTATGAGTATCTGTGATTACTTCCCCACCTACAAGTGCCCATTGTAGTATGTTAGGTTCATAAAACCTTATCAAGTAAGCATTCCATAATTACATTCATGCAATCTCAAAATTGAATATAGATGGGGTAAAATCGCAGAGTCCAACGATAATTACCACTTGGCAAAATATGCAAAGGTAGAGATGCAACATCAGGAAATCATTAAAGCAACTTTAAACATCAAGAAACAGCCTAAGCAAGATTGGAAATCCATGTAGGCTAATCCGTCACGGTATATTATCACTGCCCTCTCATACTTGTGACAGGGAGAATGCATTTGAGATATACTCGGCCAGGATAAATGGTTCCCGAGATTACATTATGACCATGAAGTTCAGGTATGGTACCAAGTGACACTTAGTGACTTACGGCAAGACTGATCTGCAGATAGTTTAAAGAATAAATAATCCTTATACAATGGCATCCCAGCTACACTAGATTTAAAACAGCTGAGTGGTGCTGACTCGAAACTCCAAAAGAAGGTTTCAACTAAGCATACTTCTCGACAAGCAAGATTCATTGAGGAGGAAGCTCCTCTGAGTGCGAGCTAGTTCCATCAAGTTTCATGCTCCAGTTTGAGTAGTCATTTTTTAAGTCTCATATACTTCATAACCATCTAGACTAACAAGAGGGGTACCTAGATTTGGTCTATTGTGACTTCATACACACATTGGAATTTATTAGGGATACTACACTCCACTTATAGTTTCAAATTACATCAAGTCTGCTCACTCATATCTCCTAGGCAAGTGGTTAGAGACTACAACATAAATTTACAAAATGGGCAGATTTTGTTCTCAACCTTGCATTGCTTGTAACTTTTGCGCACAATGTCTGAATATGATGATCTACATATGTTTCTTGTACTACTCGATGAGAAGAAGCCATAGGATTAAAGATCTTCGAATTCCGACATTTTTTTACCCTCGAGAACTAGGTCGAATGCTTGCTGGCTTTTTCTGGAATTCACAGTTTTACCCTTTATTAACGTCCGGCTAGCCCATCTAATCCCTAATTATGTATGGAATGACAATCCTACCAAAAGTTAAGGTTTTCTAACTCCATTTGAGGGGTTTAAGCACAACTTCACAATTTAGCACGACTTCAAGCACGTACTCTAGATATGAATGATTCGTGTAAAATATATGTAAATAAGAGATCATCTAACCATCTAAACCATGCCAAGATATTTTCGAATCATCAAATCAATTACAAGTAATATCAGACCCAGGTCTTGGATCAACGCTCACGTGCAAGCATCAATGCCAATTTAACCATATGGAAGCCAATAGATTATTCTAAACCATATTTGAACGACCACGATGATCTCCAAACCAGGATAAGGTCACTACTTTCTTGGTACTTCCGATGGTATTTGGTGTCCAAAAGCCCTATGACGTCATACCCTTAGACTAGCATTGTTCTACGCAATGTTTCCCAGTAACTCGTAGTCTGGAGGTGAATGTCAAGCCCAAACATCATCTACTGCTGGTCCCATATTCATTAATCAGTAAATGAGTGTTAAAACTTAGATGCAAGTCCAAATTCCGAATTCTACAAACCCTAGCGAGGTTGTATGTGAGAGGAATAGAAACTCAACTCCCCATGATGCTTTTCAGTTAAAGAACCCTAAGAACAAGTCCCATGTGGTTTGGCCAGCATGGAGATCCTCCTTGGGGCCCACAGCCAAGGCTCCAAAGCCCAATTCATGCATCTAATATATATCTAGGGTCTCAACTCTTTTGGTGCAATCATGACCAGGGATGTAAATATCGGCCGATACTAAGCGTATCGGCCGATATATCGGGCGTATCGGTCCACAAAGGATTTATCGGCCGCCACGGGTGCGATCGGCCGATACTCCGATACATGCCGCCACGCTACTTGGCGGCCGATACGACGTGGGGGGGGGGTTATAAAACCCCCCCCTTTTGGACTTTTTAGGATTTTTTACCCTTCTCTTTCATCTCTTCCCCTCTATGGTTGCTGTTTTCACCTCTTTGTGGTCCATCCTGCGTAAGTTCAAAAAAAAAAAAAAAAAAGACGGCATGGGGCTTTCAGCCCCAAAGAGCCGTCGGACAGCCCTCCGGGGCTCGGCCTCTTTATCAGTACTTTTCATATATTGAATGATCTATCATGAATGCATGCAACATATAATGTTTATGTTCATATTAAGCTAATTTTGATCACCAAAGTTTTATGCTTAGGGTTAGGTCTCACCACAGTGACCCTAACAATTAAACACTGATATTTGGCTCTAATAGTACCATCATGATGTTTACATTACATATTGTTCGAATGTATGAATATAAGTGTCTCCCAAATCCCTCTCTTCAAGATATCTTGCCACCAAATCACCAACAATCCATTATTGAAAGAAATCTAAAGATTCAAAAGTCAAAACAAGATTCTTCATTAAGGTATATGTGATAGCTGAGGGATACCAACAGAAATGATAACACTGAAGCGGATGAGGATAACCATACTACCATAGCCCCTTGAATCTTGGTAGACATTCCTTTTGGTGGTGATCAAGGTATTCCTAATTTCCTATTTCTTTCACTAACTCTCTACTCTCTTTGTCATTTCTAAATTGGTGTTGAATGTTGATTGTTGATCACTTCATAGTTCATTCACTTGATTGAATTTGAACCTTGAATGCTGAAGTATTGATATTTGATTGTTCAATGTTCACTAATGACCTAACTTTTAAGTCTTCTTAATTCTTATGCCTTTATTTCATATTCTAATTTTTTTCTATTTAGCTTTCCATTACTTTTTAAGTTAACATGACTAAGAAACATGAATACATGTGAAAAAACTAATCATTACTATTATTTTCTATTTATACAGCGATACAAGACCTCATATATTGAGGGCACCGCTACGCCCCCTTTTCTTACTTACTTTTGCAAAAGAACCACATTTTCTTTCATTTTACAAATTTCTGGATTTTCTGGAATTTTTTCAGATTTTTTTGGCAATTTTTTAAAATCGCAACGCTACACCGCTACGTATCCCCGATACGCTACTTATCGCCCGCTTCGTATCGGTTTGGCGGCGGGCGTAGCCGCTATTTTCATCCATGAATTCATGACTTATGACTTCTTTAGGTTTTTCTTCCGTTTTGCTTATTTTTTTCTTCTTGCATGCATCTCATAATTTTCATGGGATCATTATTTTGAGCATATTCTTGGCATCTTGCTTCAATAGCACATATTAGTGGTTCTCTTGAAGAGTCTCTTTGAAGAAGATTCCCTTGATTGCACGATGATGTAAGAGAACATGCATATGAATTGGCAAAATGGACTCTTACTCTTTGATGGAACTTCCCAGCTTGAGACTCACATCGTATCATATGATTGTTTGAGATTGTCCTCTACTAGGATAGCTAAATTTTTATGCTTCTTGAATGTTCTGGAAAGAATTCATACTCTCCCATATGTTTGATGTTAGACCTTTGATATAATGATAATTAATCGTGTGTTCACGGGCATAAGGTGCAGGTTTGCTCCCCACGTCTTGTGTTTGGGTCCCTCCTGAGACATACCCCACATGTGTTGCGGGGTTGTGTGTGTACACATGCCCAGGGGAATAGTCCTACTGAGAAAAATACCACGGGGATACCCTCATTAGAGAAAAAAAATCATGTCTTTTGCTCTCCTCTGGTGCACATAAAAATGTAGATTTTGAAATTGGTCGGCATATTTCTTTTGATCGGTGATTGGTTGGTAGATTCACTAGCAATCAATTTTTCTTGCCTCACAAACTAAGGAACTGTTCAAAGTGGAACGCATTCTCTTAATACCAATCTCCATACTTTTACGAATACAGTGTCCTTTGACATACTTCTGAAGCTCCAAAGTTTCTCATACTGATTTGAAAGCAAAAAAGGACGTATTTAAGATATATATATATATATATATATATACGGAGATGCTCCTATGAGAGATAGGGGTGGGAGCCCTCACATTTAAGTTGTTGGCATTGGATCTGGATGTGAGCCATCTATATATATGTTGGCATTGGATCTGGATGTGAGCCATATATATATATATGTGAGCCATATATATATATGAGGATCCCTCTCCTCAGCTCAAGTGCAGCCTAAGGTCCGCTCAAGCGTGCCAACCGCACGTGTGGGCGATGAAAAGAGTCAAACCATTTTTACAGCCCGCCCATTTGGAAGTTGAGCCCGCCCATTTTTACAGCCCGCCCATTTGGAAAAGACTCATTTCTGAAAACAGAACAGAGAACGACGATCTTCCTCATCCTCAGCTCTGAACGGCACTTTGGCAGCTCTCCCTCTCGCACCTCTCTTTCTCCCGCTTCGTACGCCAAGTAAGGGTCCTCTCTTCTACTCTCCCTCCCTCTCTCTCTCTCTTCGTTTTTTTTCTTTCTTTCATTCAGGTATGGGGTCAGATATTCGGGGATTCATGGATTGTTGTGGGTTTTGCATGTTTGGGGTTTTGAGTGCACAAGAAAGGCAACCCTCCTCCCAAATACTCTCCTCTTCCTTCCCCAAGCCCCCTCCTCCTCCTTCTCCCAAAGTCCCGACCCCAAACCAAACCTCCCTGACCATCCGACCCTATCCTTGCTCGACCGATGCACCAACCAATCACAAGCCAAGCAAATCCATGCCCGCATGCTCCGTCTCGGCCTCTTCTTCGATCCCTACTCCGCCAGCAGACTCATCACAGCCCTAACCCTCTCTCCCAACACAAGCCTCGACTACGCTTGTTCGACCAAATCCCCCACCCAAATCTCTACTCCTGGAACACTCTCATCCGCGCCTACGCATCCAGCCTCAACCCTAGACACGGCCTTCTCCTCTTCTCCCTCATGCTCCATCGTGGCCTTCACAAACCCAACAATCAGAAAACAGAAAAGAAAAACAATGCTGTCAGTATTCTTATATTCTCAATTTATTTGTTTTGTTGAGGATTTGTTTATGTGATGACTTGAGGTGAGCATTTGGACTGAGACACTCCATTCAATTGGTGTTTGTAGTTTTGTTGTTTTATGGAAGTGGGTTCTTAAGAATGATGTGAGCCAGATAGAAATTGGTATAGGCTTTGTGGTTGAATATATGGTTATTAACTCTGCAATGTGACTCGGGTAGGACAATAATAGTGGATTGAAGTTGATGGGGCAGTGGTTTTTTGGGCTTTCTGCTCCTTATCACTTTCTGTTGATGCTCTATATCGATTCCAATCAGAATTTTTCTCCCAAGTTTCCCTACTGATTCAGGTACACTATGGAGAATTAACCATCCATTCTGCCTTCTACCAAAAAAACAAATTCCTTTCTGCCCAATTATTCAGATTGAGTCCCAAAAGGAGTGGGGGAAAAAGCTGAGATTTAGCGGAGTTTGGGGCACATGCTAGTGAACCATAAGAGGGAAAAGGAAACGAAATACATTGGAAGCCTTAATTATTGTCATGAATAAGCTGACACAATCACATAATCAGTATGCTTATTGTTTGTGAAGATCTAAGAACTTTGCGCTCAGTTTATGGAGGGCAGTGGTATGGGCTACAGCTGCTCCTTTTTTCACATTAGTCTAATGTAGATATTGCTCAAATGTTGAATGGGTATGTGATTTTTTGGGTGCCACTTGTGGATCTTCATGATTGATCTTTCACTTTTAGTTCCTACCATAGAAACTACAAAAGCATTGCCCTTAAAAGATACAGGCCTAGTTTGAACTATTGACCATGTATATGAGAGGAATGGGTGCAATTGGATGTCCTAGAGTGGTGCTGACAATTTGAATTTCTAACCTCTTAGGTGTAAAATTTCTTAAAGATTTGTATTACTTCTTACTTTTTCTTGGATAATTGGATACAAGATTGAAAGCCCCTCTGTACCCCCAAACCACCCCTCAAAACAGGTAAGGTCTTGACTTGTTTGAGTAAATTCCTACAAAATAAGGGCAAAACAAGTGGTCCATAAACCAAGTAACTTTAGCATAAACAAAAGGCCTCATTCAGCAATGCTTCTATTGGTTTTTTCATTTATAGTGATAAGGACTTCTTTACTTATCCACTCCCTCTGGTGCAAGTGATTTGGGTGAGTCCCACTTCTTTTTTTTTTTACTACTCAGTCAATGCCATGTGTTAACATGTATATACAGTTAAAACATGCATAAGAAAGAGAAAAATTGTATATACAATGGTGGGTGTTTTTGCCTATTTGAATGATGTGAGTTGTCGGCATTGGTTTAAATTAAATGGCAATATCTTCTTTTAACTTCTGGTGTGTTTATGGAAAATTAGTGCGTGCATTTGGTAGTCATTGGCAGTAGAGGAGGGGAATAGGAATTGAACAAGGGATGAGGTAGGCTTCCAAAGAGAAGAAATCCAGATTCTTATGGAAATTCCCCTTGTTTGAAATTCCTATGAGAGGAGCATCATAAAATTCCTGTTTCAGTCCTCAACTTCATCTTGTCCACATTCAGCCTGTTAATAACTGTCACTTAATAATAGCCTTTCATTTTGGCTGTTGTGACTTGAGACCCATTTAATTCATGTGGAGGTCCCATCATTTATAGGCGTTTTTTTTATTTTTATTTTTATAATTCATTCATGGTTTCTATGTCACTTACAATTAAGGGACTTCTCCACTAGCTGTTTGTATGATCTAAGTCTTAACTATATTTTGATGAATTGGGTGAACACTGGAGATGTTGAAGCAGTCTGTTTGGAGTCTTGAACCATTAATGGTTTTTAATTAATGTGTTGATTAACTACTCAGATTTTGTGTTTTTTATTTATGGTTTTCTGAATAGATGTGAGATGGGTGTTGTATGGATTTGAGAGTTATCTGTTGAATGTGATTGGATGTGGGATGGATACCAAAAGTAGAACTCTGCGATAGGTTACTAGCAGAAAATGAGCTGGTAGTGCAACTAGATGAGACTGAAGCACCAAAACTGAAAACGCTACAGGTGGTGTGTGTTGATGCAGCAGTTGCGAGCCCCAAACTTGAATGCAGATGATGCCTATTTGGCAAACCATCTCGTTCACACTGGCACTGGGCAAGTGTTTATGGTATCGGATCGGCTGTTTTGGTTATCTTTCGGTCTATATATGTCTTGTTTACCTGATGCATTATGTTGATCTCTATAATTGTAGTGTCATATATTTCTGTTCTCATATATATGAGGTTCTGGACAGAGTTACTGATGTTGTAAGAGCAGGCTGCACCATAGTAAGGTGCTGTTTTCTTTGAGGGCTCACTTGGGATTACTTCCAATTGCTGCTCTAGGCTTGGATGAGGTCTCATCCTCCAAGAGGTTTCACTAAGGATATCATTCTTGTCAGATGAAGATAGGTATCCGTATCATTGAAGAGTCCACAAATTTAGTGCTGTTAAATGGAAATCTATAGTGAGTACATCACTCTGATGAGGTTCAAAGTTTGGCCAGTGTCAATACAACAGGGGTAGGCAAGCAATCCGATTGGATTGATCACTTTTCAATTGGAAAATGGGCCCCCAAAATTTATCAGATAGGGCTCTCCATGTTTGCTGTGAAATGTGGACTGTTACAACTTACAAGGCACATGAATTCCATTACACTTTCTTTTCTTCATTTCATCAATCAGGCTCATCCATGCAAGACAGAGAAGACATGTAACACTCTTAAGAGGATGTTTGACATTTCTAGATCAGTTAGATAAGTGTGGGAATTGGAGAGTGGGGTTAAGGGTTGATGATAATGGGCAAAAAGTTGAATGGTTACAACAAAAAACCATCAAATCTTTTCATACGGTGGGATTTACTTTCATAGAAGAGAGAATGAATTATTATTTACCATCTAAGGAAGAAAAATTGTAGGTGAGTTTCATATTTGATATTTATCAGTTACCCTTCACTCCTAACCCTCATAGATCATCAAATTCAACTTATATATAGGAGTATGGGACTTTAGATGAATACTTATCTTGCTTCATACATAATAATCAATTAAACACTGATCCAAGTTCAAATTGTGCGGCTAACAATTCATTGAGGGCGTGTAACTGAGAGTCTAGATGGCCCTGATGTGATAACTCAACAAATGCAGAGAAGAGCCAGTGACACATCACATTCAGGAAAGCCAACATCAAATTAAGACCAAGGTATATCAATCATACATCAAGGCCACTGATAGAATAATCTAAACAGCATGGATCTAAGCAAAAATCAATCTTGAGGATTTAGGGTCAATATCATTACTGTCTCCACAAATAGAGCAATTGATAATTCGTAATATAATGTATTTTGGGTATGAAAACATGAGTCTTAAAACATCAACTCCAAAGGTTTACATCAACTCTAATAGACTGTCGCGAACATTCTTCTGGTACCAAATACATGTAACAAAAAAGATTATAATGACAAGCATATAGGCAACTCCATTTTCGCGTCTGCTTCCCCTGTTTTGGTGGTCTATGCTTTCTCTTAGACGACGCATTTCAAGCCTCATTTCTTCAACGGCGCTTTTCATTTCTTCCAATTTTGCGTCAATATTGCCATTTCCTGTATCTGACTTGGGAATCCATTCCGACGTAAGTTCATCCATCCAGATTAGAAGACCACAACCTCTTTCTCCCTGCGATAAAATGCATCACAATAAGCCATAATATTGTACTCAAAAGAATACATTAATGGGTGATGTTGGAATCTTAACGTACAGGCAAATCCGGGCATTTCCAAAATTTGCTTCCAGGGTTGGATGTTGTACGAGAAGTCTTTGGAATCATAGTCCCGTATCCGCATGGGCACTTTGGAGCCCATTGTAAGTTTTGTAATGAAACAGACGATGACCTGCCTACATATTCTTAACCTAATATGTTAATTCATACATAAGATTCTCATGTTAGAAATAAATAAAAAACTTCATATCACATACTTGAAGATGACATGAGAATCACATAGGACCAACTGGGTAATCCTTTGAATAATGTGGGTACTCCTTTCAGCTGCAGAGAGAGAGAGAGAGAGCATTTTACATGATTTAGAAATATAATCTCCCTTCTATTACACATTAAAAAAGCCCTAAGACAATTATAAAAAAGCCCTAAAAAAGCCCTCATTATTGAATTGATGAACACATAATGTCACTCAAAAGCTATTTCCATCCATCCTCCTCCATTGCATTCAGGAGTCCTCTATAGCAAAAAAAAAAAAAAAAAAAAAAATTTCATTATTTTTAACTCATTTTTTCCAAGTTCAAGAACATGATACTGACTGGAAAGTGAACCCATTGATGAGTTTCACACCCAAGTCTGAACCTAATTCAATGTTCAATAAGAAGTCCCTTGGTGAATGTCTAATATAAAATAGAACTCCAGCTTAGCACTCAATAACCCAACATAGTCAAGTAGTTACTCATCCAATCCAGACCACCTGTCACAGCCTGGCCACCATATGATAATCGCACAAATCATACCACCACAACCATTATATCAAAGAACCCGTGCCTGATAAAGACAATAAAAAGTTGGGAGTTTTAAGAAATTTTACACCTAAGAGGTTAGAAATTCAAATTGTCAGCGCCACTCTAGGACATCCAATTGCACCCATTCCTCTCATATACATGGTAAATAGTTCATACTAGGCCTGTATCTTTTTAAGGGCAATGCTTTTGTAGTTTCTATGGTAGGAACTAAAAGTGAAAGATCAATCATGAAGATCAACAAGTGGCACCCAAAAAATCACATACCCATTCAACATTTGAGCAATATCTACATTAGACTAATGTGAAAAAAGGAGCAGCTGTAGCCCATACCACTGCCCTCCATAAACTGAGCGCAAAGTTCTTAGATCTTCGCAAACAATAAGCATACTGATTATGTGATTGTGTCAGCTTATTCATGACAATAATTAAGGCTTCCAATGTATTTCGTTTCCTTTTCCCTCTTATGGTTCACTAGCATGTGCCCCAAACTCCGCTAAATCTCAGCTTTTTCCCCCACTCCTTTTGGGACTCAATCTGAATAATTGGGCAGAAAGGAATTTGTTTTTTTGGTAGAAGGCAGATTGGATGGTTAATTCTCCATAGTGTACCTGAATCAGTAGGGAAACTTGGGAGAAAAATTCTGATTGGAATCGATATAGAGCATCAAAAAGTGATAAGGAGCAGAAAGCCCAAAAAACCACTGCCCCATCAACTTCAATCCACTATTATTGTCCTGCCCGAGTCACATTGCAGAGTTAATAACCATATATTCAACCACAAAGCCTATACCAATTTCTATCTGGCTCACATCATTCTTAAGAACCCACTTCCATAAAACAACAAAACTACAAACACCAATTGAATGGAGTGTCTCAGTCCAAATGCTCACCTCAAGTCATCACATAAACAAATCCTCAACAAAACAAATAAATTGAGAATATAAGAATACTGACAGCATTGTTTTTCTTTTCTGTTTTCTGATTGTTGGGTTTGTGAAGGCCACGATGGAGCATGAGGGAGAAGAGGAGAAGGCCGTGTCTGGGGTTGGGGCTGGATGCGTAGGCGCGGATGAGAGTGTTCCAGGAGTAGAGATTTGGGTGGGGGATTTGGTCGAACAAGCGTAGTCGAGGCTTGTGTTGGGAGAGAGGGTTAGGGCTGTGATGAGTCTGCTGGCGGAGTAGGGATCGAAGAAGAGGCCGAGACGGAGCATGCGGGCATGGATTTGCTTGGCTTGTGATTGGTTGGTGCATCGGTCGAGCAAGGATAGGGTCGGATGGTCAGGGAGGTTTGGTTTGGGGTCGGGACTTTGGGAGAAGGAGGAGGAGGGGGCTTGGGGAAGGAAGAGGAGAGTATTTGGGAGGAGGGTTGCCTTTCTTGTGCACTCAAAACCCCAAACATGCAAAACCCACAACAATCCATGAATCCCCGAATATCTGACCCCATACCTGAATGAAAGAAAGAAAAAAAACGAAGAGAGAGAGAGAGAGGGCGGGAGAGTAGAAGAGAGGACCCTTACTTGGCGTACGAAGCGGGAGAAAGAGAGGTGCGAGAGGGAGAGCTGCCAAAGTGCCGTTCAGAGCTGAGGATGAGGAAGATCGTCGTTCTCTGTTCTGTTTTCAGGACTTTGGGAGAAGGAGGAGAAGGGGGCTTGGGGAAGGAAGAGGAGAGTATTTGGGAGGAGGGTTGCCTTTCTTGTGCACTCAAAACCCCAAACATGCAAAACCCACAACAATCCATGAATCCCCGAATATCTGACCCCATACCTGAATGAAAGAAAGAAAAAAAACGAAGAGAGAGAGAGAGGGCGGGAGAGTAGAAGAGAGGACCCTTACTTGGCGTACGAAGCGGGAGAAAGAGAGGTGCGAGAGGGAGAGCTGCCAAAGTGCCGTTCAGAGCTGAGGATGAGGAAGATCGTCGTTCTCTGTTCTGTTTTCAGAAATGAGTCTTTTCCAAATGGGCGGGCTGTAAAAATGGGCGGGCTCAACTTCCAAATGGGCGGGCTGTAAAAATGGTTTGACTCTTTTTATCGCCCACACGTGCGGTTGGCACGCTTGAGCGGACCTTAGGCTGCACTTGAGTTGATATATATATATATATATATATATGGAGGTGCTCTTGTGAGAGACACTCTCACCTTACTATGAGAGATTGGGTGAGGGCCCTTGCATCCAGATCCAATGCCAACAATTTAAATGTGAGGGCCCCCACCTATGATACTTAGATACGGCAACTCACCCATGGTACCCGTGCAGACATGATACGATAATATGGTAGGGATACGGTGCAAAAAAAAAAAAAAAAAAAAAAGGGGATACGGCTGTGTTGTATTTTATAAAAAAAAAATCGAAAATAGTGGAAATCTGTCTTCCTAACCACCCACGACCCCACCCCCTCTCTGCCGAACCCCTTCCCCTTCACCTCCATCACCCAGACACAGAGAAGAAGAGGAGACAGAAAAAAACCCAGAGAGAAGAGAAGAGGAACGGGGGGAAAACCTGCACCGACGTTGCCACAGCATCATCGTCACTTGCTGCCTGCTGTCTTCTCTCTCCCCTCATCTCTCTTATCGTTAGGGTAGAGAGAAAAAAGAAAAGAGACGAATGCTTTTTTTCGTTTTACCCGTCATCTCTCTGTCATGTGGGTCTCTTCAAGTGTGTCTTGCATTACTATTTCAAACCGTGTCTCCCACTCTTATTTAAAAGTGAGCCAAGGCCCATGTATTCCCCACTCCAATTTGAAGTGAGGGCCCATCTTGTGGGCTTTAGATTGAGTCAAGCTCAGCCGCCAGCTATAAAAAAAAAGCAGCAAAATAAAAATCTCTTTACTCTAGATCGACAACTCCAACAAAATTTATATATATATATATTTCATTTAAAATAAACTCCCAATTAAATATTTATATTTAGATATTTCTAAAAATGCCATACCTGTATCCGTATCCTAAAATTTTAAAGTTGACGTATCGGACGCTTGTTCCCGTGTCCCGTATCCGTATCCGGGCATCATAGGCCCCCACCTGTATCTCTCATAGTAAGGTGAGAGTGTCTCTCACAAGAGCACCTCCCATATATATATATATAGGGACACCCTATGGTGAGGGATAGATGCACTTGAAACTTCCCCATATATATATATGCTTCAGAAATGGACTGGATAGTGGAAAGATTTGGAAAGAGGAGTGGTGGAAGAGTGACTAGAAATTTCAGGTTATGTGGTGGATCACAAGTAGTTACTGCCTCAATGTGCAACAAGCAACCTGTTTGGGAATTTCAAAGATTCGAGGCAAATGATCTGATGGGGGTATTGATGCATTTCCTTTATTTACCACGAATAACTAAATTTTAACCACGAATAACGTTAAACGTTATTAGTTATCCATTCCCTATATTTACTTTAGGTGTTGATCTTAATCATGGGTAATTTCTTTTTCTTATCTATTTTTTGGGGTTTGAGAAGATGCTATAGCACTGTTGAAATGTGCTCGAAGTTGCAATCACGAGGCTGCAGAATACAAGTCACCTTACATATGACAATCTACTTTTGTTAATTTGTTGATTCAGGCTCATTTCTAAGAGGTCTGGCCGCTATCCACAATGGACACATTATCTATGTGGGGCCCATGACCCTCTTGTTTTGAATCTGGTGCAACAAGGGGCGAACTTCCCTTTCAGTTACTATTATTATTGTTATAATAATAATAATAATAATAATTATTATTATTATTATTTTGGTCATTCATCTTTGTTTGATTAGGAAACTTATAACGCAGTGTGGGTTGCATTTAATGGTTATTTATTATTATTATTATTATTATTATTTTGGTCATTCATCTTTGTTTGATTAGGAAACTTATAACGCAGTGTGGGTTGCATTTAATGGTTAGGACTTGGGATTTAGTTTCTGTTTTTATTAATTGGTTATATAATATAGGTTTCTGAAATTTCTTTTATTTATTAAGGATGTGATTGCATTTATGGGACATTTAGGCTATGGAATAAGGCAATCTCTTCCCTGTGTTTTCTGTGGAAAACATCTCTTTTGTAGTTATGTTTTTGATGAAGCTAACAGTGGACCTGGCAAGTACTTCATTGGCAACATGTGAAGCTTCCTTGCGGATATTGATATTAAATTTGAGTGCATGCCAATTCATGGGTGTAGGCTTGCAGGAAAGAATCATAGGTTAGCCCCACTAAGGGCATGTTTGCAGCATTGCAGAATCTTTTTTCCTACCGCCTCACCAAAAAAGAAAAAAAAAAGGAAAAATCGGAAACACCTAATCTGCAGATTTGCGGAAAATTGCACTATTTTTTATGCCTTTCCTTGTTGAGTGTTCACGCCAAATGTTGGAAAATGTTTTCCGTAGAAAAACATCCCTCTTCTCCTTTGCTATTCCACAGAAAAACAGTTATACAAATGTACTCTAAAAGATCTTGAAAGGGCCTCCATTAAGAAGGGTTCCTCACATTATTGGCTCATGACAAGGAGTGTCAGAGAAAATGGCAAACATGTCGACAAATTTCAAGACCTATAAATCATTAGCTTGAAAGTTGGAATACAATTTTGTTAGTTCATTTCAATTGGTCAAATTTTAAAGTAAGTTGTCCCCTTATTAATTGTAGTATTCACAAATTGAAAATAAGAAATTGTTGAGTTTACTTAACTCTGAGTTCTTTGAGAACTCTGAATTCTCTGTTACCGAAGGCACTGAAAACCATAGATAAAACCGCAATCATTGCATTTGTATTTATAAGCTAATATCATTCCAACAATTTTAGCTAAATATGATAAATTTGAGCAGTAACTTGAGATTGTTTCTTTACTGTATTGCTAAGCTGTAGTTGTAACTACATTGAAGATGGAAGAACGTTATTAATTGTATACTTTTATTCTTATGCAGTGAGTCGGAGGAATCTGAGGATGATGCCAATAGTAACCGAGGCTGTGTTTGTGTTATTCAGTGACTTTTCTTGTAAATTCTTTGTGGAAAAGGCCATAGAGCTCTATGAGCATGGAGGCCTCAATGCATTGCTGGCGCTATAATTTATTCTCATCTTACTGGCAATCATCATGAGGGCCTCTGCATGGACTGAAAGAAGGTTCTTTTTTAACTGGATCTTTTGGGTGCCCTTCTTGGTATGTGACTCCACTATAGTTGAATTGTAAGAGTTGCATTGAAGCATATCCCATCAAAAGGCTCCCTTGCCCGCCGAGTTCATTGGAACTGATTGTCTGTTGCTGCATTAAGGGATGTCCTCCTTCATTTTTGTGCATTATAAGTTTGAGTGGCTGAGCGATTACTATGCCTTTCTCATTCATCTTTACTTTCTTTCAATGATTGTAAAGCCTCTTGGAATTCAATGTTATAACTTATTATTAGAGGTCATTATTTTTTGTTGATAAGTTGGTTCTAGACACTAAAACCTCACACTTGCAGAACTATAAATATGACTAGCCTGACTAGGTATCATATTTTATATCTTGACTACCTTCCTGCTGCATAGTGGTAGTGGATAACTTACTGTGCATTTCATGGAAATTTAGAAAATAGGTGTTCTGTCGTGGTGGAAATTAGAAACAACATTGAGTGGGATACTGTTTGTCCAGCCTTTTGTACCCCAAAATAATATCAGCTACTGATGTGGTTGGTGAGGGTGGAAAATGGCAAAATCAATATTCTTCCTTCTGTGGTTTTCAGTTCCATGTTGCCCCAAAAACAGTGTAATGGATGATATTCAGTCCTTCCAAAATATTCAACTGTGCTGGCTATTTGGTGCATATGGCTATAAAGTATAAATAGCTCTGGTTTGGTACCCATGTAGGGACTCAATTATAATTAATTGGATTCATGTCTAGGTTCTGGTTCCCAAGTTAGGGATCCGCGCCGGACCTAGACCTGACCATATATGATCAGGTTGGTGTCCATAATTGAGATTTGTTCCCATTGTTGTTATTTAAGGGTTTAAGGGGGTATTTGAACCAGGACATGACCTATTTTTGGTTTTTAACTTGGACCAAGATCCAATATTTTTCAAGTTAGCTACAGTCTGGTTTTAGATGCAAACTCTACATTGATGGGATAAGGCTATTGTGATGATGATTGTAATGACATCTCCTCATTTTGTGGTGATTCTTGACCCCATATGGGCCCTTAATTTGGATGGTCCTTGAGGGACGGCATTATATATCTATCATTTTTTTTCAAAGGCAATATTAAAAGCATGGAAGTGCTATCATATTGCAGTTATTATTGTTTTGCAAGTAATACAGTCCTGATGTATCACTGTGATCTACATTTGTAACAAATTAGGTGAACCTAGCAACCGATATGATGGGCAACCTCTCCAGATTGGAATATCTCAGCCATCCAATGCCTGCCTTATGGTTAGATTTTTTAATTCCATCAATACAACTTTCATGAATGAGGCCAAAGATTGAATGTCCTCTATCACCAAATAGGGGCCCATGGTTCTGGGAACTCTAATTGATCATGTTTTGTTTGTATGAGATCAATCATCATTAGTAAGTTTATGTTCACCAAGCATAATGGGTATTAAGTATTAACACTTAATATTTACTTCGGTCTGCAATCTGCATGAGTGATGGGAAGATCACAAGGACAAACACTTGATCAACTTATTTATTTATACTGTACAAGAGAATGTGTAGCAGCTTTTTCAACCCTGCTATCTTATATTATATAGAAAGGGTCCCAAAAGAAGAATTATTACAGCAATGGGTGGTTCTAGGTTAACAGCTAAGAGCATGTGATTGGGGCTGTCCTTTAATATTTTGTGGTAGTGCATGTTGCTCTGATGCACTTCCATTCCTTTTCTAACTCCAACAACCTCCAGCAGGGGACCCTCCTTGTAGCTCTGTATAGCAATAGCAAATCATGCCTCTTTTCTACTTACTTTGCCTTCAAATGATTTCTCTTTTTCCAGTCAGCACCACTCCTTGTGTAGCCTGGGTCATGTCCCTGCCCAAATTGGGTTATCATGGTTTGAGACTTGTTCCAGACTCAGGTCAGTGAGTTGACTCTGTGTGTATGGGGAGGCCTGAATGAGACAATGTTCTATGGTATCACTTGAGCTGTACTACAAGTTGTACATGTTGGGCCCAACTAACAATCTTTCATAATCCAAACTGCTGATATTATGGGCCAGTGTGCATACCCAGGTACCCCAAAATATCTGTTCCTCAGTGTGACCATAAGAGTCCAATCTTGGCCCTTTTGAACATGGGTTGTTGGCTATACTTTCCTATTGTCAGCTGCTAATTTGATTGTGAGGATCATCCAACAGGAGAGGTGTTGGGGCTTGTTTGATTGGGTGAATTTGTTTTGAGTTTGGGTAATTCATGTTTCTTCACTTGGTGCCTCTCTGTAGTTCTCTCCCTGTTCTTTTACATCAACTATTGTTTTCACACCACTAAAATCTATTGGCATTTGGATTTCTCCAAATAAGATGTAGATCTGAAGAGTTTGAGGGACATGACCCTCACCTTTTCCTTTTAGGGGGCATTTGATTGCCGGAATTTCTGATGGGCATTTCAAGTGTTTTATGCGAATTCCTTGCTTAATTAGTGGAATTTCAAAAACTCACTATTTGAAATAACATTTTTAACCTTTCAAATTCTCTAAATTCTAGCATCATGAATATTAACCCCAAGGGGTAGCTGAGTTGGCCTAGGACCACAGTTTGCACCCGGAGATTGTAGGTTCGAAATTGCACTACCACATTGGGGCTATAGGGGAGTTTACCCGACTTTTCTTTGGGCGCGGAGGGATTGGTCTAGCCTAAAGGGTTGGGAACCCTCCGACAACGAAAAAAATAAAAAATGGTGTCATGAACATTGAGATATGCAGAAGAGTTTGGAAAATTTAGGGGGAACACCATGATGTATGGGGGCAAGTCAGAGTGGCACCAATGGTAAAAAAAAAAAAAAAAGTCATAGACTGGCACTGGAATCTAGTTGATACATGGGAGTGATTCTCTCACATAATTCCTCGAAATTATAAACAAAATTAGTCTTAAAGAGGATGCTTTTGGGGGGTTTTTTAGCCTTTAAGATGGGATTGGTGGGGCCTCTGCCAGTTCATTCCCTTTTGCTTTGTTGGATCTATCATCTAACCTATTGAATTTGGGAGTTTGGAAACTCTAAAGTTCCAGTGGGGCACTTGATGCACACAGAGCTTTTAGAATCCAAGGAGAACAGAAACAGACCACTTTTCCTCAAAACAAGGAACCAGCAACCTTAGAACCTAGTGCAACTTTGAATGTGCTTGATTAAATGTACAAACAAGTTCCAACAGATTGGATATTATAAATCATCTCTTCCATGTGATCTGATTTCTGAACATGCTTGTTGATGATCTGTACCATCCAATTTATGAGCTTGCTCTTAGGTGGATCCATGGTCTGAAAATATTCTCCATTGGATATATATTTCAGCCAGCCATCAATATCTTGGAGCTCTTAAAAAAAAAAAAAAACACACAATCCCAATTTGCTAGTGGTGAAGATGAGATTATTCATATACCTAGATCTCTCTCTCTCTGGTTTTTTTTTTTTTTTTTTTTGCTAGTACATACATGGATCATTCTTCATTCACATGAATACAATTATTCTTTTTAGTTTATAAGTGGGATCAATGTTTACATCCAAGATTTCAAGCCATTGATATGATGGGTCCACGCCCCATTCCTAATCAGTTTGCATAATGTACATTAAATTATGAGAAATTAGTCATAATTTAAGAAGATCAACTTTTCAACCATCGAACGATGTGATTTAAGAAGCAGATTAATGTAGATTGTTAACTATTGCGACCCATAAAGAACGATCTACAATCTTGATTAAATTAAACCCATGTCGATGACATGAAGAGACCTTTAAACCCAAGAAATTTAGTTAGGATTAACATCTTGAGTTTCATCCAAACTAAGTTTAGATTTAGAGGTATTTTTGCTCTTTCTACAACAAAATATTTCAGATTTAGTCAAAAAGTCAAAAACCATCCTCTGACTACAAATCAAAAGTGGATGATAAAAATATTAATTGACAAAAGGTGATTAATTGCAAAGAAGATTAAGAAAAAAAATACAAGTGATAGTATATTACTCTTAATAGAGATGATTGTCCATAAAACTCTATAAAGAACAAGAAAGTAATAATAATCTAAAAAAACCCTAGAATCAAAACCAACAGACCATGCCAGATGCAAGTGCAATCACAGACAGGAGCCAGCAGATGAGCAGCACACTTTTAGTCATTTTACAGAGCCAGCTCCACCTGTCTAATATTGTCACGTGTGGCCATCATCCACTTATCTTTAAGTACGTGGGCCCCAGTTTGGTGAGTGGTCATCATGTGCATCCCCTCCTAAGCTTTTGTAGCTAACCCGTGATGCCCCTGGGCCTAGTTCAAATACCCACATCCTCACTTGCAAAGAACAGGGGGCATAAGGTGCAGAATCCTTTTTTTTTTTTGGGTAATATGGGAACCTGATGACCCCTGAGTCCCTGACCCCCTTCAGTTGATCATTGGTAAAGTCATGAATACATATAACCACCCACTAGTGACTATCCCTATGTATCAGGTAAGGTGGGCCTGTTTGAATAGCAAAAAATAGAGTAGAGTGAAGTTAAATAGGCTCTAACATTCTAAAATTTCAACTCTACCCTGTTAGAATAAGTCTGGCCCAATAGATGAAGTAATGTTGTGAGCCACATGTACTCCATTTCACTTCAACTCAAAATACTTCAATTTCCTTGAGTAAAAATGAATTCTACTCCAAACATTAACTTCAAAATAAGTATCCAAATGGATTGAAGTGAAATACTCTACTTTAATTTCAACCTACTTCTCTTCACTCCACTTCACACGTGAAATTCACTTCATTTTACTCCACTCCTCATTTATCCAAACTGGCCCGGGATAGGCAAAAAATAGAGTAGAGTGAAGTTAAATGGGCCTAACAAACTAAAATTTCAACTTTATCTCGCTTGGATGGGTCTGGCTGGATAGATGAAGTAATGTTGTGAGCCACATGTACTCCATTTCACTTCAACTCTACTTTCATTTCCTTGAGTAAAAGTAAATTCTACTACAAACCTTAGCTTTAAAATAAGCCTCCAAATGGAGTATAGTGAAGTACTCTACTTTAACTTCAACCTATTTCTCTTCACTCCACTTCACATGTGAAATCCACTTTATTTTACTTAACTCCTCATTTATCCAAACAGTAGAGTGAAGTTAAGTGGGCCCTAACAGTCTAAAATTTTAATTCTACCCTGTTTGGATGAGTCTAGCTTGATAGATGAAGTAATGTTGTGAGCCACATGTACTCTATTTCACTTCAACTCTAAATACTTTCATTTCCTTGAGTAAAAGTGAATTATACTTCAAATTTAATTTCAAAATGAGCATCCAAATGGAGTGAAGTGAAGTACTCGATTTAACTTCAACATACTTCTCTTTACTCCACTTCACATATGAAATCCACTTCATTTTACTTAACTTTTCATTTTCCGAAACAGTTTCGAAGGTAGGACCTCCAAGTTAAAATTGGGTTTCCTAACTACACGAACATTTTAAGTGTGGGTAATAAGGTGCAGGATTTACCACACAAAAGAGTAATATCCTTTTGCAACTCAAGTTTGACCTGTGACCCAAATGATACTCAGGCATATGTGATCCAAGTCCGGCCCAAATTGTAAATTCCTGACCCAAGTGCAATCCGAACTGAGTCGGATTGACCCAGCTCAGCTCAGGTGACCAGAGATTTTGAGTCCGGTTGCATTTTCAAAGAGCATGAGTTTTAAAAAAATAAAGTATATAGAGAAAGTAAGCGGGCTGAATTTGGATACTGAAGCCCAATCTTTGATCCGACTTGAATACTACAGGCGCGGGGTGAGCTGGGTAAATCCCATGTGGCCCCAGGTACCGGTCGCAACTGGCAATTTAAGGAGTTAAGTAACTGATGCTACTTCTAATTATGATGATGATGATGCTTGCTTACGAGATTCCATAGAATGGAATTTTGGGATTGTTGATTCATGACCATCATATATATATAAGAGAGGATAGGATAATTCAGGGAGTGATTTGTTATGATGATGATGATGCTTGCTTACGAGACTCCATAGAATGGAATTTTGGGTTTGTTGATTCATGACCATCCTATATATAAGAGAGGATAGGATCATTCAGTGAGTGATTTGTCCGACAGAAAAAGGGCAAGCCCCATTCCATTTCTTTCATTTTCACTCGTTGATTGGTTCGTCGTTAAGATGAGACTAGCCCAATAACCCGTGTTTAGCACGGTATCTCCCGGCATTGCAAAATAAATAATCACATATTAAAATTTTTTACCTCTTTCCATAGGACAAGTTGGATCAAATAATAATAGAGAAATTGGGGCAAAAGGGGTATAGTTACATAAAAACAATCGAAACATGAGTTGTTTGATGAAAAATTGATGGGTAGTTGACATAACCGCCGGTCAAAATTATAACTGGTGGTCAAAATTCAAGCTAAAACCTTCTAGCTTAATATATTATAATCGGCCTATTAACAAAGCAAACTAAATGAAGCAACAACCGGCAACCATAAAGAATCGGCCATAAACTAAAGAGTCTTGACCAATTCGAAAGATCATTCGATGTCGTTGAAATAACTGAATTTTGGGCGGTTCTGCGTCTAGCTTTGAGTGGAGTTTAGATCCAATTAAACTTATCGAAGTTGGGCCCAGGTCCAATAATTAGAAAGTCGGTGGTCTGGGTCAAGGTACATGGAAAACCTATGGGGCCCAAACCAAACCGGACCCATTCACATCCCTATCACATTCACAGCCATCCTTGGGCTTGAGGATGACAACATATAGAGTTGATTAGAAAAAAAAAAAAAAAAATGATGGGAAGCACGCACCTAAAAAGAGTGAAGACTAAAGTGAGTCGTTAATCCGAAGATCTCCACCACCGACGGCAGCTGATTTAAGAAGGAAAGAAAAAAAAGACGAAAGATGTGGGGGTGTGGGGCCCACCCACCTCTAAAAACTAGAGATCAAAGCAGCAAATAATGACACAGGATTTGATTATTGAACAAGAGAAAGTATATTTATTTCAGAAAGAAAGAAAAGCTTGGTCCGGAAAGAAAACAGCCACACATCCGACCGACCACTTTTGGTGAGAATCTGTATCCTCTTAAGCCTTTCCACTTGGTGAAATCCTGAGTCCAACTCCGGAATGGAGCCCACCTGTTGAGATCTAAACCGTTCGAAACAAATAAAATTTGTCTAGGTAAATAGGGGTACGGTCCGATTTTACATTAGTTAGATAAAATCCCACCGTTCGATTGACTATTTGTCATATGAGTCATTAAATTGTAAAAGAACTCCGATTGATGTAAAATTTAAGAACACTCCATGTACCAAGAGGGCTTTTATTCTTAACATTCCCAGTTTTAATATATTTCTACTTCTTTAACTCGGGATTTCTATTGGTTAATGTCTTTTTTATTTATTTATCAAATAGTCAATCCAACGGTGGAACAAACTTGAATCGACTTAAAATATGACGGAGATTCATATACTCGGAGGGCCTTTAAATTTAGAATCAGGATCATCTAAAGATTTCCCCCACAATAGAACGTGGGCGGACGAATCATGATTTGCCACATCACCGTGGGCAGCTCTTGGCTTGCCCAGATGTATGCCAAGCTGCTCCCATGCATGACAGGCTGTCCACTCACTGTCCCCGTAGGGGAAATCCTTAGAGGATTCGGACTCTTATTTTTAGATGTTTCGGATTTTAACAAATGGGCCCCACTGTGGATATCTGTTCTTTTAATTAAGGAAGGATTTCTCTGGGTGGATGCCTCAGAGGATCCTGGTTGAAGATCCAATCCCTTGGATCACCTGAGAGTCTGACACCCCCCACCAAAAAGATATTCAGCGTTTACCAGCTCCACCGCCCCAGAAAGATTCAAAGCCCGAAAGGCACTCAGATTGTGGGGCCCACTCCTGAAGTGATGTCTACCGAAATTTTGATGGGCCCCGAGCCCATCAATGGTCTTGATTGACCTTGCCGGCTTGGCTTTTGGCCGCTCCCTACCGACCCACCTGCCTAAATTCATTCTTTCAACGATTGTTCTGGAATCTTCTAAACCTTCACACCATCAAGTAAAATCCTCACCGTTCATCCTCTACATAACCCGTTAGGCTTTATGGCTCGGTAGAAGCAATAAATCTGGTAAATCGGGCCCTATATTATCCATATTCTACTGTGATTAGATCTATTATTGAAGGTCTATTGTGGGGTTTTTGAGGCTGATATTATAAATAGAGATTGAGAGTGCTCTCTTGATTGCATAATGAATTCTCCCGAAGCCGAACCACGTAAATATATGTGTTCTCTTCTGCGTGTTTGATTGTTTTTCGTAGGCCCAAGATCAAAACATAACCATCTGGTTGCCTCATTAGCAGGACACAAAGAGGTGGGCCCGACATGATCATCATCATCATTCATTTCCATCCATCTGAGCCATACATCTAAAAGCAAGAAAGCTCTCATCAAGGTAATTCAAAAGCTTATAATGTGAATGACTGACTATTAGATCCAACGGTTTGGATTGAAGATCATTATACTTTTAAATATTCCCTATCGGGTGGAGCCCACTTCTCAATACTTCCCCATAGGTGGAACCGAGTCGTTTCTCTTGATATTCGAGCTCACGACCGGTTGACTCTGATACCATATTAAAGTTTCTTTAGCTAACCATTGCTACCAAAACTTCGAGGCGTTAGGTGAGCCATATAAGTGAGCCGAGCCATTAATCTTGGGTCTTGGAATGCCATGTCAGCATCCTACGGGGCACTAAAAAAGTTAAAAAAAAGGTTGGCGGGGGGGCCTTATGCTTTTGAGTAACTTCCACCACCTGCATTTCTTCTCCTCTGCTTTTCCAAAAAACAAAACCTCTCAATACACATTGCATTCTCTTTCCCAATCCTCCTCCTGTAGTTGTATTTGTATTTGTTAGCTTTGTATTTCTTTCATTGAATCCATCCCACCATCATATGCCATAGAAACACATCCATTCTCTTATTCATCTTCTTCTTTTAAGTCTACAACAACCAACAGCTCACATTTGCTCCTTGGCCTACATCCAAATCCAATGATCATTGCCTGAGGCTTTGAATATGGTCTGTTTTCCAAACTCTAGATTCCGATTTACGGGTTTTCCGCTGCTCAATTCTGTAATTAATTCTCTCTTCTTCTGGTTTTGATTCTTGGGTGGCGCAGGGAACTCCGGTTAACATCATCATTGGATCGCATGTGTGGGTGGAGGATCCGGAGCTCGCCTGGATCGACGGAGAAGTGATAGAGATCAAAGGAAACGATGCCACGATAGTTACAACAAATGAAAGGAAGGTAATGTTTTGATTTGTTGAACTGTCTCTGTGGTTGATGAATGGATTGCTGAGACACCCCTTGATAGAATTTTGATTTTTGGTCATGTTTAATTTGTTCTTGCTATGATTGATTTAGTTAGATCTTTGGCAGAATATTTAGAATCTATGATCTCAGTGATAGTGGATATGCTCTTCAGTTTCTTGTCATAAAGATTTGATGAAAAGAGATGCAAGTATGCTACTGTTTGTTGACCTCAAATAGGACAAAGTACAGTAACCATTAATAGAAATTTAATCTGTTTTGTTGGATTTTCCAGTGTTAGCTAACCAATCAGATGAATACTCATCAGCAGTTGCTTGATTGGACTCTTTAATCGATTGACTTTTGCTTCTGGGAAGACCAGTTTTATTCAGAATGTCAGAGAACAGTGGTGGGAATAGAAAGAAGAAACAGAATCATTGGTGGGATATAAGAGACAAAATAAGGATTCAAACAAAACAAGTTTCTGTGATATCCAGTCATCCCATTCACATACTAATAAATCTTAGTTGATTCATTGAAAATATTTCTTTCTACATACAGATCACATCTTCTAGTCAGAGGAAGAAGACCCAAAACAGTGCCTGAAGGCATATTGAAGGTTTACATGTTCAAGGAAGCAGGAAAAGAGGAAGACCATTGAAGACCTTAGACCTTAAATGAAGTAGAGAGAAAAGATATGGATTGTGGAGTTGATGAAAAAATGGTAGTGAATGGGGTTCAGTGAAAAGTAGCTCCCAGACCTGACAACATATAGATGGGACAAAGGTTTGATGATCATGATGACGATGATCACACCTTGTAATGGGATGCAGTCAACAAGAGATTAGTAATTATGAGAGATAAGAGTCTGTAAATTAGAAATTCCCATAATGGGTATGGCTTGGCTAATGAAAAGAGCAAAGTTGATACAAATATGTATCATAACAAGATCGTAGTCAATTTGTTCCTTTTCTTTTTCCAGAGTTCAAATAATCGGAAATTTCAGCAAAACTAGATTCAAGTGATTCTTATGTGATCCAGTTGATGTCATAAAGTTTGAGGCAAAGGAATAAAAATTCATATATGAGACTGATGGCACCTAAGCTATAGGGAGATTTCAGCTGGTGATCCATGAAGCCTTTATTCAGACTTGGAATTCATTCATTCCCTGTTTGAAAAGAGAAGGTGGTTTTGGGGTGAAGACTAAGTTCAGTCCCTCTGTATTGTCACTATCATGGATGTTCATCATTCACTCAGATCCGTGGGACCTGAATTTGGGGCCTTGGCCTTTATTCTGTTACTGTCCATTTAATGGGGACAGTGGCCTGATCAACTGAGTTTCTTGATCTGCTCCATCCAAAATAAGGATCAGAATTGTATATATAAAGCATTTCTATACTGAAATGGTGGAGCAAAAATTCTAGAAAATGTACACATTTTCATTGTCTGGGCCTTAGGGTGCCAAAATCTAATGACTTTGCCCTTATGGATGAATCCGAGAAATGAAAGATACACCTAACTTTGGTTCTGTTTATGTTCACTCTGATGTTTTTATTAGTGTGCCTCTCATCTGTGAAGAAGATTTTAAACATTGCTTCAGTACAGATACTTGATGAAAAGAATCAGTATGATTAGTTTCTCTGTGAATTTCAGGTTGTTGCTAATCTGTCCAGAATCTACCCGAAAGACACAGAAGCGCCCCCAGCAGGGGTCGATGACATGACCAAGTTAGCTTATCTCCATGAGCCAGGAGTTCTCCAGAATCTTGCTTCCCGCTTTGCTCTCAATGAGATATACGTATGTCTCTTACCTGAATAGCAATATATCTTCATGTTATTTCCGGGAAAGAGAAGAATTGGGATTGAATTAAAGTTTCTGACTTTTAACAGACATATACTGGGAACATTCTAATAGCAGTAAATCCTTTTAGAAGGCTGCCCCATTTGTATGACACCCACATGATGCAGCAGTACAAAGGAGCTCCCTTTGGAGAGCTTAGTCCTCATCTTTTTGCTGTTGCTGATACTTGCTACAGGTAGATTCTGTGGATATTTAGACTCCAAACATCAACCAGTCATAATGAAAGATACTTAACCCTCTTTTGGCTTTGGTTCATAATAGGGCAATGATAAATGAGCAGGGAAGCCAATCCATCTTAGTAAGTGGAGAGAGTGGAGCAGGTAAAACAGAGACGACAAAGATGCTCATGAGATATCTCGCTTTCATGGGTGGAAGATCCGGTACCGAGGGAAGAACAGTTGAGCAACAGGTTTTGGAGGTAAGGATATCCAATTTATTATACAGTAGCTTATGATTGATCAAGTGAAGTACATTGAAGTTCAACGTATTATTGATGGATTTTTTTATTGTGTTTTTAGTCCAACCCTGTCTTGGAAGCATTTGGCAATGCCAAAACCGTGAAGAACAACAATTCAAGGTAACTATTTCAGTTGAAGCTCACTCTTTTAGCTTTACTGGCAATGTTTCGTACTTCAACAAATCTTACATGATCACATGTACTGTCTTCAGTCGTTTTGGTAAATTCGTAGAGATCCAATTTGATAAGTATGGAAAGATTTCTGGAGCTGCAGTTCGTACATACCTTCTTGAAAGGTCTCGTGTTTGCCAGGTTTCAGACCCAGAAAGGAACTATCATTGCTTCTATATGCTTTGTTCTGCACCACCAGAGGTAACAACCATATCCAACCTCAATAGATTCTGATGCACAGCAGTGATTACCATCTACTGTATTTGTATGTTATTTTATCGTTGTACTGAAGTATAAGACAAAACTAATAAAACTATCCATGAATATGACAGAAATGTGAAGTCATATTTCTGGTCCCTTATCTCTGTCTAGCTTAAATTATGTACCTAAACATCATAGGCTAATGTGTGATTTTTTTATTCTGTGCTTTGGGCTTTTTATTTCACAAATTTGGACTAACTGGCGGCATTAATCCTTTCAGGATGTCAAGAAGTACAAGTTGGCTGACCCAAGAACATTTCACTACCTCAACCAGACAAACTGTTATGAGGTAGCAAATGTGAATGATGCTAGGGAGTATCTAGAGACCAGAAATGCAATGGATGTTGTCGGTATCAACCAGGAAGAACAGGTGATATATGATCAAAACATGATGTGACTCATGCTAATCCAATTACAAGTTATTGACAATAAACTGACAATGTGTTTTCCTAATGCAGGATGCGATATTCAGGGTGGTCGCAGCAATCCTTCATCTTGGAAACATCGAATTTGTTAAAGGGAAGGAAATTGATTCCTCCCAGTTGAAAGCTGATAAATCTGTATACCATCTTAAGACTGCTGCTGAACTGCTCATGTATTATTCTATCTCATCTCTGTTCCTGGTGAACTTAGACGAGTTATGGTCCTTACATCTAAATGGTTTTGCCCCCTATCAGGTGCGATGAAAAGGCCCTTGAAGATTCCCTTTGTAAGCGTGTAATAGTTACTCCAGATGGTAACATTACCAAACCTCTTGACCCTGCTTCAGCTGCACTGAATCGTGATGCATTGGCAAAGACAGTCTACTCCAGACTTTTTGATTGGTAAGGATTACATTCAGAAGAACTATCAATATTCACCGTTCTCTTTGTTGCCAGAGAGGAAACCTACTCCAAGTATAGTTGTATTTGACCAATCCAAGTTTATACTTTTCATGTTGAGTATGGTTGGGAATGTCTTGCGAAGCCAATATAAAGAACAGAAATGTCTGCCTATTGACATTTAAAGACTAAAATAAATAAATAATAAGGGTGCATTATGATGGAGCTTATTATTTCAATATGTTTTTACATTCTTTTAGCAGAATTCTTAGTATAATTGCACTGGAAGCCCATCAAATACTAAAGCAGAAACACTTCCAGTTCATCATGTGAAAATTGAATGATGCTTCTTACCATATTGACCTCAAGTCTGCATATTTCAGCATTTTACCTTGCTATATGCAGCCAAATAAATATATATGATATATATATTAATTATATATTCAATACTTCTATTGTTTTCCTTTATCTCACTTGGTAGATTCATTTAGTTCCAACTGTTTGACTTATTCTGTATCAAGTCAAAGTTGACTTTAATAGTGCATACACTTGAATAAGATGATCATTTTCCTGAAACATGGCAGGATCGTGGACAAAATAAACAATTCAATCGGACAGGATCCTAATGCAGTTAGTATAATTGGAGTTCTTGATATTTACGGCTTTGAGAGCTTCAAGGTCAACAGGTAAACCACAAGTGCTTCTCAAGAAATCTGATATATGGTGCCCGATACAGAAAAAAATGCATGATTTGAAAACTAAGTAAAAGTTTTTTCTTCTAACTTAAGCACTATCTCTATCTTCAAGAATATCTGATGGTCTACTAATCTCTTGGCAGTTTCGAGCAGTTGTGTATTAACCTGACAAATGAGAAATTGCAACAGCATTTCAACCAAGTAAGAACAAAAATTCTATGCTGTTTTTGACATTCATATGCACAATGAAGTGTTTTCACATTACAATACATTAGATATGAACTAATACATGATGGTTGGATTCTGTGTAGCACGTATTCAAAATGGAGCAAGAAGAGTACACCAGAGAAGAAATCAACTGGAGTTATGTTGAGTTCGTGGATAACCAAGATGTACTGGACCTTATGGAAAAGGTGTCTATTTTTCTACAGATGATTTTTAGTTGATCTTTGTTGATTCAGTTATTACATGTATTAAACATCCCTTGATAGAAATATTAGAACTTTGGTTCACAGTTGTTCTGTCTCAATGCAGAAACCTGGAGGAATAATTGCACTTCTAGATGAAGCATGGTATGAATTTCATGTTCCCTCTTGTACATGCAAATGTCTCAGGCAACTAGAAAACAGGATAGGACTAGGAGGCAGGTGGGATTAAGGCTAATATGTGGGACCTCAATACTTTTTCCATGTGCATGAATATGAAACTATCTATTATGTTTCCGACATGAAGTATGTATGCATGGTGCAACAGCTACAATGCATCCACACGACTGTGGATGGGGCGCGTGGCTAACAGGAGTACCTTCTGTTTACAACTGGATAGACTTAATAAAAAGAAGGAGAAAAAAACCCCAATCAATTCACAATCCTGCAATAACCAATATTACAGAAAAATAAAACTTAGCTCTTATATGATTATGATACCAAGCTACCTTAACAAATTAATACTTGTTACCGCCTACATATTTTAGTAACGTTTAACACAGAGGACAGCAAACCAGATTTTTATTAGCTGACTTGGCTTTTGCAGTATGTTTCCTAAATCAACTCATGAAACATTTGCTCAGAAGATGTACCAAACTTATAAAGGCCACAAACGCTTCAGCAAGCCAAAGCTCGCTCGAACCGACTTCACTATCAACCATTATGCTGGTGATGTAAGCAGAATTTTAACAACTTTTGATTTTTAGAATCTTAAATAAGATGTTCAATATGTTATAGCTTTTCCAATCTTCAGGTTACCTACCAAGCTGATCAGTTCCTTGATAAAAATAAAGATTATGTTGTGGCGGAGCATCAAGCTTTGTTGGATGCATCCAAATGCCCTTTTGTTGCAAATCTATTTCCTCCGTTACCCGAGGAAACTTCAAAGCAATCCAAGTTCTCTTCAATTGGTACTCGCTTCAAGGTATGGCATGATTCTAGAGATTTAACATTCTACTTTTGAGTATTTCAATTTGTGATATTTTTCTTGCTTTGGCCTCTCATCCATGCTTTCAAAATTGAACAGCAACAACTGCAAGCTCTGATGGAAACCTTGAGTACAACTGAACCGCATTACATTAGATGTGTGAAGCCTAACACTGTTTTAAAGCCTGGCATATTTGAAAACTACAATGTCCTAAACCAATTGAGATGTGGGGTGAGTATCATTTCTGAACTTTTACACCATGTATCATTTCTGAAATAAAAGAAATAAACAGGGTGCTTTTTCTGTAACTAATAAAATTTTTTGATGGCTATGGTGAAAGGGTGTGCTAGAGGCAATTAGGATAAGTTGTGCTGGTTATCCAACAAAAAGAACGTTTGATGAGTTCCTTGATCGTTTTGGGATGCTTGCACCAGATGTTCTAGATGGGTATGCACCTTTTAAGAATAAGACTTTAATCTTTACTATACCATACTAGCTCCTATGAGTTTTGTATCTATCTGAACTGATGCCTCACCAATTATTTATGGCAGCTCTGACGAGAAATTGGCATGTATCACAATCTGTGATAAAATGGGCTTGAAGGGATATCAAGTAAGTCAGAATCATCAATCTTGAGATTTAGTTTAAATAACATTTGACTGGTTTATATTAAACAAAAAAGAAAAAGATGGGTTCCATGATTTCCTTTTGTTTTGAGTCATTGTGAAGGCCTTTTTCCATGCCTATGTCTACCTTGACACAATGGTTTAAACCAATTGTTTGGATCGTTATGTCATGGGTTCGAGACATGGCACCAACAAAAAAGGGCTAAGAAGGCCTTTTTCCACACACTGACAAGGATCCCACTGATGTGTAATTGTGGCGCTCATAGAATCCTGACTTTTGGTCATAAATTCAGAATCTAAATAGAGATGGAAACTGAACAAAATAGATCCCTATTTATCAATTATCCACAAGGAATTCTCTATTTTAATATTATCCCACATGATTGGACCCCATCTCTATCTTACAGATTGGGAAAACAAAGGTGTTCCTCAGAGCAGGGCAGATGGCTGAACTAGATGCCAGAAGAATTGAAGTCTTAGCAAATGCAGCAAGGCTCATCCAGAGGCAAATCAGAACATATCTTACTCGGAGAGAATTCATTGCACAACGGAAGGCCACAATTCACATACAAAAATTATGGAGAGGTTCTTCTTTTCTTTGCATTTATTATACTTCATGTCTCAATGGAACTGTTTACATGGGAAGCTAAGTTTGTTTAATGAATGCACCACAGGTCAACTTGCACGTAAGCTTTACGAACGTATGAGGAGGGAAGATGCATCACTCCGTATTCAGAAACACGCACGTGGTCATACAGCGAGAAAAGCTTACACAGAATTACGGGCATCAGCAATAGTTATTCAAACTGGCCTACGTGCAATGGCAGCCCATAATGAATTCAGTTATAGAAGGAGAACTAAAGCCTCTATTATCATTCAGGTAGTAGCATTTCTCGAACATGTTTTTTTTTTTTTTTTTTTAAATTGATTCAAGATACAGAATTCTACAAATCAGCAGTAGCTAAAATGTAACAAATAAAAATTTCCATGTCAGATCATTTGCATTTGAAAATGCATTAACTACTAGCTGTTGTTCTGCAGACTGAATGGCGTAGATACCAAGCGGCTTTAGCATATAAGCAGCAAAAGAAGGCTAGTCTTATACTACAGTGTCTCTGGAGAGGACGAGTAGGAAGGAAGGAGCTCAGGAAGCTAAGAATGGTATAATCTCCATTATAGGACCAAGCTTTGCACTTTCACTTTCCATTCTGGAGTTTACTCATGAATATTAAACTTTCTGACCTCATGAGAAGCTTATGATGCATTTTAACAAGCATAGTATTGCAGTACTTTGCAGTTTTTGTTGTGTCAAAACATGAGAATATTTAACTAGTGTCACATTGGTTGCTATCTGAACACAAAGGCAAACTATTGCAAGATAACACAGATTTCTACTTATATTGCAGCTTGGAGTGAAATAGATAAATATTGCAATAAAACCACTGAAGGAAGATACCTTGCAATTTATAGTTTTTTTTTTTTTTAACCAATAATCATTCTAGTGCCAGTGCAACAATTGTCAGTTTTATACAAAACTGAATTAGTGTTTTCTCCCATGCAGGCTGCTAGAGAGACAGGAGCACTCAAAGAAGCCAAGGACAAACTAGAGAAGCGTGTTGAAGAGCTCACCTGGCGATTAGATTTTGAAAAGCATATGAGGGTACACCTCTTACATCCTGTTCATTAAGAATGAGAGCTAAAGAATTTAAGTGATGTTATCTCTCTCCGTTCGAGTGAGGAGTCCGATTTAAAGAAGGGTTAATACAAGTATGCCCTTCACCATCGGAAGAAGTTAAAACAATAAGATAGTGACAAAACTAATGTACAGATATTAGGTTGTGTTATAGTCACTATCTTTAGCTCTTATCCTTAACACTGTTGACACAACCTGTATGCATTACTGTGTGAATGTTTGTGCTAATTCTAAAGGAAGTATTGATTTACTTTCAAATATAGATTGACCTTGAAGAAGCAAAAGCTCAAGAAATTGCAAAGCTGCAGTCCACTTTACATGAAATGCAAGAACAGCTAGATGAAGCTCATGCTGCAATCATCAGGGAAAAGGAAGCAGCAAGGATAGCAATCGAACAAGCACCTCCAGTTATTAAAGAGGTTCCAGTTGTGGACAACACCAAGTTAGAGTTGCTGACAAATCACAATGATGAATTGGAGGTAAAATAAGTGACAAAATTGAAGGTCCTATCTTCAGTTTTTCCCTACCGGTTTCAACCAAGGTTGTAAATGGTCTGATAGATGAACCCGGACTTTATTTGACACTGGTCCAGGGTACAGGACCTAGACCCAACTCCAATGGACCTGAACCACTTGCATCTTCATGCAATGTTGTAGATGTGTATGTGTGTGTCTAATACATTTATTATGAGCGGTATTAATAAGTTATATAAATTTATATAATATAATATCATACTTCCTTTATTTGAACTATTCCCATCAGTAAATGGGTAGGTATTCAGGTATGGACCTGACTGGGAAAGGATCTGGACCCAATCATGGGTATGAAATGAGGACCAAATCTGGACCCGTTTATCAATTGGGCTGTAAGATGGGCCATAGCTGGACTTCTGGTTTGGTTCTCTGGCGGATCCATTAACAACTTTAGTCTTGACCATCAGCAACAAGTCCTTCTTGTATGTGCTTCCATATGAGTTTTATCTAATGACCATATTGTTTTCTACCATCAGCATCATTATGGGGCCTGGAGCTCCAGTTTTCCACTCAACCCATCAACTGCATGATCAAACAAATGAATATATTTTGAGTATTTCAGGTTTGCAAACTTCCAATAGTTTTCTAATGATGAGTGGATAATCTTTATGTATATTTAGAGTGAGCTAAATGAATGGAAAAGGAAAGCTGAAGAGTTTGAGAAGAGATTTTCTGAGGTTCAAAAACATAATGAAGCAAGTCTTAAGGATACAGAAGAGTCGCAATCAAAAATATGTCAGCTTCAAGAGATGATAGAAAGGTTAACATATGCATCAGTAATTTTTCTATTTATCGTCCACTGTTCATGTAGTACATGAGGGGTCACTTTGTAACATGTGCACTTATTAACTTTCTCTTCTGTTTGGTGCCACAGATTAGAAACAAATTTGTCTAACTTGGAATCTGAGAACCAAGTTCTACGTCAGCAGGCATTGGTTGCTTCTACAAATGAAGAGCTCTCTGAAGATATGAAAAAGTCTGTATCTGAATATTGAAACAAATTCTTTTCTAATCTACTTGCTTGAATAGTCTGAAAGGAAACATGCAAAAACAAGGAAAAAGAAATATACTATATTTGGGTGATTTTGTTACATGAAAAATTGAATACATAATTTTCTGAGAGATTTTTATCTTTACTGCAGCCTTGAGAGTACAATTGAAAAATTAGAGGCAGAGAATCAGTCACTCCGGAATCAGGCTACAGTCGTGATTCAACAGAAAGTTGTTCCTGAAGAGATACAACAACCGGTCATCCAGGTAAACTGATAGTCTGGCTTCCTAGCTTCATGACCAAATGGACAACATTGATCAATCTTCAAAGGAAGCTGAGCTTCTTTTATTTTGCAGAGTGTTGAGAATGGCCATCAAGTTGAAGAAGATCTTAAAACAACAAAAGTATGAGCAAAATTCTGTTAACACGGTTTCTTAAATAATAGAAGATAAATGAAGAAATTCCTTTTATTATTAGTTTTTCTAACAAAATAAATTTTATTTTCAGGAAATTGAGCCTTATCCAACTGCTTTAAGCAAACAGAAGTCTCTAACCGACAGGCAACAAGTAAGCAATTCACCGTCTTCATATAAAAATAATGAAGTTTTAAGGGAATTTTATGATATTTATTGTTTCATGTACATTGCAAGTTATTCTCTCTTTTTTTTTTTCTTGTTGAATCAGGAAAATCATGATGCACTCATCAAGTGTCTCGCGGAAGACAAAAGATTTGACAAGAACACGCCTGTTGCTGCTTGCATTGTATATAAATCTTTGCTTCAATGGAGATCATTTGAGGCAGATAAAACCAATATATTTGACCGTATTATACACACAATTCGATCTAACTTTGAGGTGGTGTGATCTGTGAGATACTTTTTGACCCTTAAAAGCTAACTGCATTCTTTTGACATTAAAAAGAATAAATCATTAAAATGGGATGGGATCCTCCCATTGGTGCTTCTCTGTTGTGTGCCATCCAGAACCAGGAGAATGTTAATGATCTGGCATATTGGCTCTCAACAACATCCACGCTCTTGTCTCTTTTGCAAAATACACTGAAGGCAAGCAATACATCAAGCAAAGCTTCACAAAGAAGCCGGACACCTGTCAGATTGTTTGGTAGAATGGTACAGGTAAGCTCTTGAATAAATCTGTTTCCTTCCATTTATCCATTATCTCTATGGAAGGAGTAAATTCTTTTTAATTCTGTTCCACAGTGATACGCAGATATAGAGTATGCAATACAGAAACGGATACAAACATGTAGCATAGATGTGGCAATAGCTGTGTCCTGTCTCTTTACGTAGTAGTAGTAGGTTTTGCGTGCATTGTCCTGTTTATATATTGTCAGATGCTCTGCCCAAACCATTCCATCTTTATAGTGGAGAGAATAAAAATACAGTTCCCTCATGTTGGAAAGAGAGCCACACTCATATCATTATTGAAGTTTTATGGAAGGAAGCAGAGAACTTCTACTAGCATTCCATATCACTACTTTTATCTGAGTCTCTATTAGAGTTTAGTACAAGTTTATTTAGTCATTTCATATTGTCTGAACTGTATTTTCAGAGTCCGCGTTCATCCGCATCAGGGATGAGGATCTCCAGTGGTTACAGTGGGATGGTAGGCAAGACAGATATTCAATCGAAGGTTGAAGCCAAGTACCCAGCCCTGCTATTCAAGCAACACCTGACTGCCTGTGTTGAGAAGATATATGGGATGATCCGAGACAGTTTGAAGAAAGAGATCAGTCCGTTCTTAAGTATGTGCATACAGGTAAGCGTTACGATGTAACGGATTTTATAGTTCAACAACTACAACTATAGCACCTATCTATTACTAATCCAATGAACAACCTCATCTACAGGTACCAAGATCAGCACGAGCTAGATCAATAAGAAGTTCTTCGAAGAGTATTCATTCAAATGTAGTTGCAAAACAAGCTTCAAGTATACATTGGCAAAGCATTGTTAAGAGTCTTGATCATGTATTGGGCATAATGCGTGATAATTATGTAAGTAACTTTTAGAACTCCACATGATTGTCAAGTATCAATCTCCTGCCATCTAACAAATATTGGCTGTCTATGGTAGATTTATTCTCAAATAACTGAGTTCCTTCAGCCAACTGAACTGAAAGAGAAAAGTAGAACCATGATTCTTATATTAGATTTCATATGTTCTAATATGATATCTACAGGTCCCTTCTTTGATCATAAGGAAAACTTTTAGTCAGGTATTCTCATTCATCAATGTGCAGCTCTTTAATAGGTATGCAGGTTCCACACTCAGCTTGTAAACATGTGTTGATTCTTGAATATAATTAGCATCTAATGCTATGCCATTTTCCTGATCTACAGCTTACTTCTCCGTCGTGAATGCTGCTCATTTAGCAATGGAGAGTATGTAAAAGCAGGTTTGCATGAATTGGAACAATGGTGCTCAAAAGCAACAGATCAGGTGGTTTGGTTGAAACCGTTCTCTTACTCAATAGAACAAAAGATGCAACAAAAACATTTAGTTTTATTCTAATATTGATATTCACCTTACAGTTTGCGGGGATATCATGGGATGAACTCCGGCATATAAGACAAGCTGTGGGGTTTCTGGTATGTGAGCTAGTTCCCAAATAGTCAAACTGCGACTTCTAAAACAAATTCACCTTCAATACCCGTTTGCTTTCTTCCATGCACAGGTTTTGCATCAGAAGGTTCAAAAGTCGTTGGATGAACTTACGAATGAACTGTGCCACGTAAGTAAATGAAAGCTCAAACCAACATCGAATGATTTTGGCTGAACTGATTGCTCCTCTATTTTAACAATCCCATTAACGTTATCAAGCAATGTTTCCAGGTCTTAAGTGTTCCACAAATTTACCGCATTGGAACAATGTTTTGGGATGACAAATATGGAACACAGGGTTTATCTCCAGAAGTAAGAGATCTTTTATTTCATTTAATTCTTTCGCTTATTTCCTTGACATGTTCCTAGTAGATACCTTCTGAGATAAACTATACCTGCTTCTACAAGTTATTAAGAAGTGACCCACTAAGAACTAGAAAAATGAGAGAGAAAAGCCATAATTCTAGAGACTCTGATGCATGAGGATGAGATGATTCATAATTCTTAGAACATAATGGTCCATAATGCTTAGAACGGAATGGTCCATCTTTTAGTAAGCCAGTTCATTCATCTGATGTGATCCACGACTGAATTGCCAATCAACAGGAAACTTCTCCACTAACTGGACAATATTCATCGGATTGTGCAGATATTGTTTAAAGGGATTCTACATCCAACTAAAAGAAAACACTACTGTTACATTTTTGGCTTTTACACCATAGTATACTCCCAATGGGAATAAAGACTCCTGGTTAGACATTTTATAACAATGATGTTAGAATTAAGATGCCTAATTTCATTTGGATGTGGAGAACCTAATGGTGGGTTCACACCAAAAGGTATCTCTTAGGAGGACTATGTAGGGGAAAACAACCCTAGAGATTCAATGGATCTATCCAAGACAGAGAGAAATACTTACCTGTATTTCTCACCTTCTAGATTGGGGGCAGATTGATGCCTAATTGCAGGTATATGACCACCACTAAACATTCTCAGCATTTACAACTAACCATTAGATGATTGAGACCATTCGATTGAGTAAATTCTTGTTCGAGGTTCCAATGGATGAAAGATCTGGTTCACAAAAAGATGTGCCTTGCCTATGTGAAATGCTCAATCCAAATGAAAAGCACACATTATGTGGTTTTTGATGTATAATTACATTACTTCTAAGAAAACACTCCAGGACTTGAATTACACTTACGAAAACACTTTAGAACCCATTGAACTTTTTGCTTGCTTTCTTCAGGATCAGAAGGTGCAACTACCTACAGCACAAATATGTATCAACATCTAGACGTGTGTAAATTATAAACATACTCAATAAACTGGAATTCAAATGCACTTTTGTTTGCAATTGCAGGTAATTGGAAAGATGAGAGCACTAATGATGGAAGATTCAGTCAACATACCAAACAATACTTTCTTGCTAGATGATGATTCAAGGTAATCAGACTTAAACAATCAACACTAGAAAAAGAAAAAAGACCAAATAGAAGCATAGGCTCTGAAGTCTGAACTAACTGCTGTTTAACATGCATCCATATAACTGTTGTTGGATTGAAAATTTGCAGCATACCTTTCTCTCTGGATGATATATCCCGGTCTGTGCTTGACATTAGCCTCTCTGATGTGGACCCACCACCTCTCCTTCGTCAGAACTCCGAGTTCCATTTTCTATTGCAACGCGTGGATTGAGATTAAGGCTCTTCACCAAGAAAGCATATACTGTGAATTCTCTTTTCTCATGATTGTTTCTAGAATTGTAATTTTTTGAATGACCTTACAAATTTATTTATTTTTAATTTGTAATTGCGCCTTTGAAATTGGGCCTGCAGAGTGCCTGTCGTGCAAAGATTTCGGCATGTAATACAAAGAAGAGAGTTTTTCTTTTCTTTTTTTTCTCTTTTTTGTAAAAGTTTTGGAAGTTCCAATGTGGAAAGAATATTTGGTATGAATTGGGAGAAAGGAGACAGCAGTGGGGAACATTTGTAGGAGATATACCTATATGAGAAGTGATTGATTGTTTAGATTAAAGAACTGTAAGATTGAGATGGTTGGAACCTATATAAGAAGTGATTGATTGTTTAGATAAAAGAACTGTAAGATAGAGATTGTTTATTCAGATAAAGGACTTGTAATATGGGGAATTGTAAGTGATTTGACTTTTCATATGAACTGTGAGATTGAGATGGCTATTTATAGGTTCACAACTAAATTTCCCATGGTGATGGGACAATGTGTGGTGTTTTGTGGTCGTAATCAATGTCAATATGGTCTTTAACCATAGCCAATGAAGAATTACCATTAAAAACAAACAAACGAGGAATCATAGTTATGGGTCCCCTCAAATGTACACTTTAATCAGCCATATGGTTTATTACTGGGGATGGAGGATAAAACTCCTCTCACAGATCACAAGATCCTGGCATCTAAATGTTTGGCCTATTTTTTTATTGAATATGATTCTGGTGATTTCACATTTATTTTGTTGATGACCCCCTTGTGTATCTGACAGGGTCCCCAAGCAAAATGCCATGTCACTGTCTAGGCATTCATTGACCTGGATCAATCATAGATTCGGGCCCGGGTTCCATTTATCCTCCAATGATTGAAAAGTTCCTAACAAGTTGGTTTTATGGCATCCTTCATTGATAACATGTCCAATGGAATTCTGCTCAGGGCTGTTAATTATTGGAAGGTCCAATATTCGGGTTTGGATTGCAGTCCACAAACCCAAATATTAGGCCAAACCACTCAGTCTTTTTACAAAATATCAGGTCCATTTGTGACAAATACTCAAATGTCATGGCGGCGAACCTTCTGTCCTGGTATATATGCATGCATTGACCTGGATTAGACCTAGATCCATGTTATAGTTGGGTCTTGGTCCACGAACAGAAACGTAGTTGGTTTGAGTTGATTTCAAGTTGTATTCTTGTTCATCCTGGGTCAGACCAAAAACCCTCTTGAAATTAGGCTGGACCTCAGGATAACTTTTGAGACCCAAGGACCGGATCTGGCCTGAAATTCAGGTCTGATAGATTATGGATTTTAGCCTTTTAGCTTTGGATAGCCTCAAGTTTTCACATTCACATATCGGACTCAGTTACCTGCCTTTATATCAGTTCAAGCAAGAGCGAATCTCATGGGATCAAGGAGGAAAGAGCTTATTGTTCTAATTCAGTCTAGAAATGAATGAATTTGTGTTGCTAACATTATCTGAGATCAGTTGGTGGAATTATAGATTAACAAAAACTTGGAAGGACCAGATTACTGAATTGCTTGATCTCATTTTATTCTCCATTCTAACAAGACATCTTTTCAACCACTTGAGGTGAAATCACAACTTTAGGGGTAGGACTAGTCCTCTTTCAACCAATGAAGGTCAATCACCCACATGAGGGTTCATATGGATCTATAAACCAAGTGTAGATAACTCTTGTTTACACAAGTGAAGAGTCCTAATGTTTGGATACCCCTTAATACATAAATGGAGTTACCAACTACCTTGGACCCTTGGTTGCTATAAAAACTTTGTAGCTCGAATGCCCTATAAAAATCTAGCAAGTAAGTAACGAAGCTTAGGCCTCATCTGGATCCTGGGAGCTAACTACCCTGTAGCCAGGTTATACTTGTTGCCTGTAATTAATTGTTACAATATCATAGACTTACCTGTAACTCAGCTTATTCAAATGCAAGAACTGTACACTAAGTGTCACTTGAGTTATTTTCACTTGGGCCCATGGGATAATAATCTTTTGGAGGTCCCATGCTCTCTGGGCGCATCTTAGTTTTTTTCCTCTCTTCACAACTAGTTGATTGGATCTTGCAGCTTCACCCGGCCCTCAAGATTTTCTTTAGACAGTAGATATATTTTTCTTTTTCTTGAGCAGTAACTGACATTTATTAATGATGTAGAAAGAAAACAATTGTAATAAGAAAAAGAAAACCTAGTTCATACTTAATAGGGCTTTTGGACCCATTACAAAGATGAGCTTTTATTTGAAATTCTCAAGCAATGTCTTGTTACTCTCACTTCAGCTACAACATCTACTTCAGTAGGCTCTCTTGGCACATGTGTTAGATTGTATGGACTCAATCCATCAGATGATGTAATAAATTGATTAATTTCTTTATTTATCAATAAAATCATGCTTTCCTTTCATGAGATGAATGGTGTTTTATTGCTTTATGTACATGACCAATACATATGACATGATGGTTCATTAGATGAACCGGGTCCTATTAGTATATTAGATGTGATATATGTATATGGATGAGATCCACATACGGGAAACATGTGTCACAAATTTTATACTTAAATATCTTCACAACTAGTGATGAGACTGAGCATTTCATCTGATAAGGTTGCAACACTTTGATCACTATGAGATAATGTGATTTGTCTTGATCATCAGAATGTAAGATTCTGGATCATGGTGCTGGTACATTGGATGTATTGAAGGACCATGAGAAGCACCTTATGGAATACTGTCTCGATTTTAAGGCCTGCTCTCATAATTCCCTAGCAATAGGTTCTCAATTTTGAGACATTGATGAACTCAAGTTTCTATCTATTCATTTGCTTTGAGTCACCAATCAGTGAGGCCAACTATAGGTCAACATCTTGGTATCTTGGATACGTGGTAGTAGGACTGTGGGAACATCCAATGGTCAAGATGGAATCTATCTATATTATCTCCTTGTGCCAATTAATGGATTTGTCATTAGTAAGTGCGCACTCATCTCGATTAAGAGTTAATTGGATGATACTGATGATCACTGTGATTAATTGGGGCTCAAGGATAATAAGATGTGGATCTAAGATTGGATGAGACAAATTTATTCCAATTGATCCATGGATATTGATACAGGGGTCTACTTGTGGTGATTGGGAAGTTTAGGGTATTCATTGTAATTTATTCCAAAGACTGGAATGCAATTGCATTTATATAGTGGTGTTATTTGCAATTAACTGTGGGCCCGGATTGCACATGAGATGTGGGGTCGTGGTGTCCCAGTTGAAGCCAGCTTTCTATGGATCCCTAGTGGTCCCCACGCTAGCCCAAGATATTAGAAATATACTAATCATACTTGAACTCTAAAAGGAATGAATTAGAAAGTTACTATTTTTATTTGAAGTAGGACTTCTAATAGTGGTAATAGTAAGTTACTAATTGTTGTGGAAATGAGACTTCTATAATAATTAGAAAGGAGAAAGTTGCTAATTGTTTTGGAAGTTGGACTTCTATTTCAATTAGGAAAAAAGGAGATTGAAGGGCTATAAAAAGGGGAAGCACCCCCCATTGGACGTCCAACATTGGAGAGCACGCCCAGTCCCCTTGTGTGGAAGTGTTGTATAATTTCTTCTCTCTCTTCTAGTTCCTTGGAGTTTCTAGTTGAGTTTTCTCTTGAAGTTTCCATCAATTTTTTTGAGAAAAGAGATCTAATACGGGTCATAGCGTGGAAGGCTAAGAGGTCTTAGAGATCCTAAGTTGCTTAAAAGAAAGAGTTTCTTCATCAAGCAAGTCTTCTTCTCCATTAAAGCACTACCGGGCTCCAAAGGTATAATCTATTTCATTGGATGTTGTTGATTGGTTTGAATGCATGGTGTTGATGATTTCTATCTTTTAGATAGAATTTATTGTTGTACATGATTGATAAGACGGAGGGATTGCATCCTGGATGTGGTTTTTGACCTTATGAGTACTTGATCTCTGAGTCAAGTGGGTTAAAAGTTTTGAAAATCTATCCACAAGGCCCACCTACTTCCAACAACATGTCTATACCAACCTCCCTTGGGGATAACCTTCCTCCTATATCATTCACCACAAAAGATACCCACTCACCTTGGCTCTTAAACTAGTCTATAGACCTTGTTAATGAAACAAGTAATGATTCCATGGAAATAGACATCAATGGTGGAAGGGCTCTTTAGATACTTATATGAAGTTAGTTGCACATGTTTTATAGGAAAATTAAGAAGCACTTGTAAAGAAAATGCTAAAACAAGGTTTATATAAAGTCTTCCTTCTATCCTTTTCATGATTTGCTAAATAGGATCACATAATCTGATGACTTTTCACTAGTTAGATCTGATTTCTAAGATGGGAATTTGATGATGGACGTCATTAGATGTGGAGAGAAAGCCAACCCATTGCATTGAGTTAATCAGTAATCAAGTAGGAAGTCCACAGATCTCATACTCATATGACATGTCATCAGGCATGTCCTTAGCGGCGCTTCCACTGTGAATTTTTTTCCCATGAAGTTGGTATCATAACTCATTCAAGAGTTGTACTGCATGCTATAAGAAATTTCTTTGATTCAATGTAACATCTACTTAGCTCAAAACATTAGTAGTCTAGGTGGCACGCCGATAATTTCAAAACTACAATCAATGTATACTGACACATGGTTCAGTAATCAAACATCTGTTACCGCCATTAAAGGCCTATGTACCGAAAATCTCTTACATTGGAAGATGCTATCCATCCAATTACTGATCTTTTTTCTGTTGAAAATGGACAATTCCTGTAACAAAAAGTCTATGGAGCCTGGTAGTAGAGCCCGAAATGGAGTCTGATCTGAGCTGGAGGTCCAGCTGGACCTCACGTTTAAAGAAATCCAACTCAAAAAGTCTATGGAGCCTGATAGTAGAGCCCGAAATGGAGGGAGGTCCAGCTAGCTAGAGTTTAGCTGGACCTCACGTTTAAAGAAATCCAACGAGAGCCCGCCCACGATGAAATAGCCCGCCTGAAATTTCAGAGAAACGGGAAAACGCAAAAAAGGAGGAGAAAGGGGAAAACGGTGACCTCAACGATTTCCTCTCTACAAATCTGAGGAGGGCTGAGCTCATCTCATCCTCTCTGCAAATCTCGTGCACGGGAGCTCGTCTCTTCCTCTCTCTCAATCTTGTGTGCAGATTCTCTTTTTCTCTCTCTCAATCGCGAGGCACTACGAATCTCAGCTTGGTTGAACGTCTCTCATCTCTTCCTCTCTCTCAATCTAGCAGCAGCTCGTCCCTTCCTCCCTCATCGCAGCAGCGTCCCTCCCCATCGCATCCAGCGTCCCCCTCGCAGGTAACCCCATCGCAGCAGGAACCCTCTAAATTGTTTTGGTTTTTTTTTTTTTGCATTTTGTTGCTTTGGACGACATGCTATGATGGGTCCTCTGTAAGAAATTGGCATTTGGCAACTCATGGTCTCAGCTAGGTTGCCCATGGGTTTTGTGAGATGTCTATTGTTAGACATCATCTTCTAGCATCTTTTTCAATTTCCTTGGGTATTTCATCCATGTCTTGGTTTTATTTCTAGTTTAGATGGGTATCTGTAATTTTGTTTTGATAAGACATTGGGCGTTTGTAATTCTAATCAGCTCTCTCCTCTCTTTTGTTGATGGCTCTTCATTTTTTATTTATGTTTTTGGGTCTTTTTATTGTGGGATTATCCTTTTTTTTAGTGATAAAATCGTTGATCGTCAGAGAAAGACGGGAAAGGTTAATCCCAATAAAATCGTTGATCATAAAAAGGCCCAGAAGATGAAAAGGCGTGAAAGTGAAATTGATCTTTTGTTGTTTCTTTGTTATAATTCCAGGAATTTCTGTCTAAGGAATTCCTGAATTCCCAGACATTAGTGGAATTCCTGGATGCACCAAAATACAAAGAGAGTGGAATTTGGATGAGTGAAAAATCAGGTGGACGACCCATTGGCCTACCTGAATGTTGCCCAGATGATCATTTACCAGTGTCTGAGTTCTTTACCTTTATTTAAGTCTTTTATTATTTTAATAAATTTGATTATCCTTTTTCGTGATCAATTGTAGTTTTTTATTTTTTTTTATGGATCCTCTGTAGTTTCAAACAGCACAGATATAAGTCCACTCTAACAATGTGCAAGCTTAAAACAAATTGCAATTTTGCTTACATCCAAATGCACAATAAAAAAAATATACAATGCATAACACTTGAGACTTTATGTTGAGGCAAATCTCCCATACAAAAATGATGCAATTGTAGTAAAATGAAGAAATATCATTTCAAATTCCCCTCCCTTTTCTCAATAGAGAGAAAAGAACAAATTTAAGAAACAAAACATCAAAGCAACTAACTCCCTCTCAAATGCAGTCAAATGTAATGTCACCTTGGTGACACTTCTTCCTCACCCTTTTTCAAAACAGAACACAACACTTGTCTTGACATGTAAGTGTCGAGCTCTCTAGACACCCCTGTCAGCTTAAAATTGAAATTACTATAGTAGTTCTAATTTGGTGATGGCACCACAGCAGTGAATGCAGTTGGGGACCCAGAAAACCGCCTTTTGGGGCTTGAAAATAGCCTAGGAGTTCCCCCTAACCACCCTTTTGAAACAACAATTCGTGATGATGCCTGGGCATTATTCTCCTTTCCTGGGTTCATTGATGGCACACATTTGGTTTCTGATGGTAGTGGTTCCACTGATTTTGACAGTTCAAATTCAGCCATTGGAGCCCGCTTTGCTATTCTTTCTCGGGCCTTCTCTGCTGCCATCGGAGCCTTCTCTTTGCTCAAACTTATCAGCTTCCATGGATCAATGCTTGCACGGAAGTCAGGCTTCTTGTTTGAGGAAGAAGGATCAGCAAGCAGAACATCATTTCTTTAATATTCTAAGTTTGAGTGATCTTGTTTTTTTGGCTATTGACTTTGTTGTAAGATGCCTTTGAAAAAGAATATCATTGTTGCTAATGAAACATATTTTCAACAAGGTTGTAGGCTTAAGTTATGTTGCTAATGAAAAAGAAGAATAGTTGTGTAGGATCTTACACCCTATTGAGTTACCACTTATCCCAAAACCAATTGGTGATAGGAAAAGACACAACAATAGTTTTATGGTGAGGGCGAGGGCTCGACCACAATTATGACCGCTCAGGACGAGGGTGGACGTTGACCTCAACAATCCCTCCCTCAACGGCACACCCGCCGCGACTCCTGCTGCGAACTCGCAAAACGCGTGTCCCGTGACTCGAACACCCGACCTACCAAGCTTTGATACCACTTGTAGGATCTTACACCCTATTGAGCTACCACTTATCCCAAAACCAATTGGTGATAGGAAATGACACAACAATAGTTTTATGGTGAGGGCGAGGGCTCGACCACAATTATGACCGCTCAAGAGCGAGGGTGGACGTTGACCTCAACAAGTTGAATGCTTGAGATTATACTTACAAAATGAATGGGTTCATTTTTCTTAACACCTGAATTTCTTTTATCGAATTATTCTCAACACTTGAATGCTTTTTTTTTTTTTTAGAAGCATGGAAGAAGATAAATTATTACGTGAATTTGAGGGAGACGACAATGAAAATGAATTGTGGACGGCCTGTCAGGAAATATACAGTGTTGATATGGAGAAGCCCTTGGAGGAAGGCGAAAGCATAGAAGAGATAGTAATGGAACCTCAGAGGGGAATGATATATGGTTCAATTGAAGAAGTACATGAATATTATGCAAGATATGCCATGCAGATCGGGTTTGCAGTCGCCCAAAAAACCTCAAAAAAAGGACCAGATGGAAAAAAGAAATTTATTACAATTGCTTGCACTAAGGGTAGAAAGCCAAAACCAAGTGCAAGCAACCTAGTTAAACCCCGTCCACAAACAAAAACAAATTGCAAAGCAGCGTTGAATCTTTCTTTGCAATTTGACGGGAATTGACTTTTGAACTCATTTGTACTTGAACATAACCATGATATGAGTCCGAATAAAGCTCGATATCACAAGAGTAATTGGGTAATCCCAGCACATATGAAGAGGCAGCTTGAACTGAATGACAAAGCGGGAATTCAATTGAACAAGACTGTTAGCTCATGTGTGGTAGAGGCAGGGGGCATGAGAATTTCACATGGTTGGCAAAGGATGCAAGAAATTACATAGATAAACTTAGACGCTTAGAACTCAAGGAAGGGGATGCCGAGGCAATGCTAAGCTATTTCAAAAAAATGCAGCAAGACAACGAATCCTTTTTTTTTTTTTGTCATTGATCTTGATATGGTTCATCGAGTAAGGAACATCTTTTGGGATGATGTGAGGAGTAGAGCAGCATACGCTGAATTTGGTGATGTGGTCACGTTTGACACCACTTATTTGTTAACAAATATGATATGCCTTTCGCTCCTTTTGTGGGTGTGAATCACCATGGACAGTCGGTACTTTTAGGTTGTGGATTGATATCACGAAAGGACACAGATACATTTGTATGGTTGTTTCATTCTTGGCTTGATTGCATGTCTAGGTGTCCTCCTAATGCCATAATCACCGACCAGGATAAGGCCATGCAAAATGCAATAGGAATTGTATTTCCTAAAGCACGGCATCGGTGGTGTTTGTGGCATATCTTGAAAAAGGTGCCTGAAAAGTTGAGGGGGTATAGTGACTACAATTCAATTAAATTTCATCTTCTTAATGTTGTCTATGATTCGATGAAAAAAGAGGAGTTTGAAGAGAATTGGGCCAAGTTTGTTAGGGCATATCAGCTAGAAGACAATGACTGGCTAGCTAGATTGTATGATGAGAGGTACCGATGGGTGCCAGCATTTGTGAAAGATATTTTTTGGGCAGGGATGTCAACAACCCAGCGTAGTGAGAGCATGCATGCTTTTTTTAATGGCTACATCAATTCTAAGACCACATTGAAGCAGTTTGTTGAGCAATATGATAATGCTCTGTCTAAGAAGGTGCAACTAGAAGCTGAGGAAGACGCCCGTTGTTTCAATGTACACCTTCCATGTGTGACCCCTTATGAGTTTGAGAGGTAATTTAAAGAGGCGTATACTCTTGCTAAATTTAAGGAGATTCATAATGAAATAACCGGTAAGATTCGTTGCAATATTTCCTCGGTTAAAGTAGGGGCTAAAATTTCAGAATTTGATGTGGAGGAAGATGTGATAGTGGGAGAAAACAGTATCCGACCTTTTACTTTCCATGTTCATTTTAATGAGATATCAAGAGAAGCTAATTGTACTTGCTGGTTGTTTGAGTTTAGAGGTATTATCTGCAAGCATATAATCGTTGTTTTTTTTAAGAAGAAGGTTTATCATATACCGGGGATGTACATTTTAGAGAGGTGGAGTAAAACCGTGAGAAGAAGCCACACAAAAATCAAGATCAAGTATGGCAATTGGGAGAGGAAGCCTGAAGGGCGTCGTTATGACAAAGTGTTGACTATTTTCAATCGGGTCATCGATAAGGCTATGGATTCCGATGAAAAGACTCAGATGGTAATGTCCTCGTTGCTAGAAGTGGAAGATGAGCTAGATGTTTCTAAAGAGGTTGTTGTATGCAAACATATGTCTATAGGTGTACATAAAGTTTCAATGTCATGTCATGATGATAATCTTTCTTGGCAAGAGAGCAATAACCGTGTGTGTGATCCAATCAAACGCCGCCAGAAGGGCCGACCGCCAGAAAAAAGAAGACAGTCTAAGATTGAGACAATTATTAGGAAGTGTTGGAAAAGAAGCAAAAAGATGACAAACCAGGTTAGTCTAAGAGATTTATTTTTGAATTCAAATAAACACGGCATTCAATTAGTCACAATCTAATTGATATCAATTTCGTGCATGTGCAGGGTACGACGGTGGTCAATCATGGAGACGAGATCATCACACAAGAGACTCTGAATTTAACCGTAAGAATGCCCCCAATTTACTATATGTTGTGCTTAACTTTATTCCATATGGCCTTATATACTTTTGTTACATATGCAGGTTTCGGCGGTAGATCTTGATTTGAATCTTTAAGACGATCTGTCAGAATGAAACATGGATTTGGAATTTTAATCGTGGTATTCGAATGTGGATATTAATGGGTTGGCAGATGTTGGGATTTTATTTGTGGGATTCGAATTTTATTTGTGGTATTTGAGGTTTTGGAAATTAGTTGTCGAATATTTGGATGTGGTATTGTTCATATTTGGACTTCGATATTGTCATGAATTTGTTGGTATTTCTGCAGGTTTTAAGCCTTTTTTATCGATTCTAATTTGTTTGTTTATGTTAGTTTAGTTATCTTGTTGATGTTGAAGGTTGGTTTTGGTTCAGTTTAATATAATCTCTTTAAAAAGTGATGCTGGACTAGTTATGTTCTCTTTTTACGAGGATGCCCACCATGAATGCTACAGGGTGAGGAAAGTGTTGCATTTGAGGATAGCTCTTAAAGGGCTTGAACATGAATGTTCAGGCCAGAGGAATTTCCTTAGGACCATGAATGTTCCTGTCAAGCCCTTGCATTTAGAGGTGAGAAAGCACATACATTAGACAAACTAAATACTATTTCATAGATTCCATAATCTAATTGGTTTGAATCATGTCTTACCAATTGTCAAATGAATTGAAGGCAAACCGTGTATTAATAAATGTGTTTATTGTACAATAATGCATATTTGTGTTAATGGATTCTGTTTTGCAATGACTTGAACAGGGCTTTGTGTTGATCGGGTTCGAGACTTTCAGTCTACCTTTTTTACCTGGGCAGCATGAGAGGGAAGGGAGATAGTGATGGGAAGATGCCAAGGCAAAAGAGTGTGGAATCCACAAAGGAAACATTGAACAAGAGAAGGCATCCCAACTTAATGGAAATAGAAATGGTCTTGCACAGGAGAAGGCATCACATCACTGTGTAGTGTGTACCCTTACTGTGTAGTGTTGTATCATTAACTATGAATGGTTGTTTCAAATGAATGGATTTTTGTTTCAAATGAATGGTTGTTTCACAGGAGAAGGCATCCCAACCTATCTTTGCTTCTTTTTTTTCTTCCTCCCCCTCTGTTTTGTGTTTGGCAGAGAAGAGATCTTGTTGGGTAAATGAATGGATTTTTCTTCAATTGTGAATCTTGGATGAACAGGGCTTTGTGTGAATTTTGTTTTCTTTGGTAATTCTGGGAAACATTGCAAATTGAGTTTACCTTGTATCTGAACAGGGCTATGTTGTGGTATTTAGGGGAGGATTTTAATCCTTAACAGGGCTATCTTGTATCCCAACAGGGCAAATGTGGAGCACTGCATGTGATTGGTCAAGATGATGGCCTTGTTGACCTTGCATTGTGAACTTTAAATGTTCCTTCTATTGGATTGTTTTAATTCTGTTCAATAATTCAGATACTTGACAGAAGTTATATTTAAAAAACTTGTCATCATCTATAATTAGCAAAATCAAATTAAAGCATTTTATATGAGGCTCAATGATGACTTGAAAACAGTTGCTGCAATGGATGTGCTTGTTCCTAAAGTTGTGTTGCAAAAGTGAGCGGTTTGAAACGCAGGTAAATGTGATTGTATCGTGCTGAAAAATAGCATTTTCTAAGTTCATAATAAGGACTTGCGAAGCTCCAGATTTCAGGAAAAAAAACCTCTCGGGAAGTGGGCTAAAAAGTGTGGTAAAGACGGGTACTCAGCTTGGTTCGTGCATATTTTCTTAACGGAGTTACAAAAGTGCGCGGTTTGAAACGCAGGCAAACGTGATTCTAATTTATAAAAAATTACCAGATTTTAACATCATAATATGTACTTTGTAATCCCCAAATTTCGTCGAAAAAATCCCTCTGGAAGTGGACTAAGAAGTCTGCTAAAGAGGGGTACTCAGCTTGGTTCGTGCAGATTTTCTTAACGGAGTTGCAAAAGTGCGCGGTTTGAAACGCAGGCAAACGTGATTCTAATTTATCAAGAATTAGCAGATTTTAACATCATAATATGGAATTTGTAATTCCCAAATTTCGTCGAAAAAATCCCTCTGGAAGTGGGCTAAAAAGTGTGGTAAAGAGGGGTACTCAGCTTGGTTCGTGCAGATTTTCTTAACGGAGTTGCAAAAGTGCGCGGTTTGAAACGCAGGCAAACGTGATTCTAATTTATCAAAAATTAGCAGATTTTAACATCATAATATGGAATTTGCAATCCCTAAATTTCGTCGAAAAAATCCCTCTAGAAGTGGGCTAAAAAGTGTGCTAAACAGGGGTACTCAGCTTGGTTTGTGCAGATTTTCTTAACAGAGTTGAGAACGTTGGAAATTCCATTAACTTTGAAGGGGTTTTCATATCTGAAATCATTCTAGGTTTATCAATCACTTTCTAATAGCTCTATATTTAATTTTCTCTTCAAATGGAATCGCCGATAATACTTGCCCCTTGGGCCTCTTTAGACAAAATCTCACAAGAGTCAAAATGCCAAATAAAACTCTATCAGGTGCTCAAAAGATGAGACAACAAAATGAGAATATATAGACACAAAAATAAGTTATCATTCATTCACCCCAGATACAGTTGGTTCATACAACAGCAACTTCCATTAATCAAAGTTTAACAAAAAAAAAAAAAATTGGAGTCTATCATTAAACCGATCAACCAACCCCTTACATAATAGTAGCTTCTAATCTGGAAGAGTAAAGCTTGGATGCTACATTCGACACAATAATATCACAAGCAGTACACCGTAAACAATCATAACAACCATGAAAACTCGACAAATTTGTTCAAGCTTCTCCAATCTTGTAATAACATTTGCCACATGGCTCTCAGCTTCAGGGGGGCATAGTGCGGAGTACTCTGGCAAGGGTGATTGACCGTCGATCTCACATATCATCACACCAACCAATGAAGTTGTTGCAAGCCTGTTTTCTCCTCTCACAAATAATGGCAAATATATGTCGTTAGTTGCTACATATTTGTCTATATGAAAAAATAAATAAGAATTGAAAATAAGGAAAATGCCAAAGTTTATTGCATTCTCACCGATGGTTGTGGACAGGAATAATACTGCCTACCGTAATTATTTGATGATCGCGAAACCTTCACTACACAGTTGCCAACACCATATCGACATAAACGTTGAGGCCAATTCGAATATCCAGAAGAGGCATATCAAGCCATTTACTTCAAGATCTTCACAAACAAAAGAAGGGATTGGCAGACGAAGACTTTAGTAATTGGTATAGATATACATAATCCTTATAGTAACATAAGATCAATAGGTCCTATGCAATAACTCAAACCCACAATCTAACACCCAAAGAAAGCCCACATCCTGTGCAACATGAATATATCAAAACCAAAAATAAATCACATAATCCAGTCATATCATATTAGTAATCCCACTAATTTTGTAGCTGTAAATGAGAAGGCCCGATGCTAACTCCTTTCATATTCTTTATCAACTAAATGGACTTCTTCAAAGGTATTGAAAAAGATGTTGGAATTCCAACAAAGAAACAACAAAAGATCAATTTCACTTTCACGCCTTTTCATCTTCTATGTCTTTTTATGATCAACGATTTTATTGGGATTAACCTTTCCGGTCTTTCTCTGACGATCAACGATTTTATCACTAAAAAAAAAGGATAATCCCACAATAAAAAGACCCAGAAACAGAAATAAAAAATGAAGAGCCATCAAAAAAAGAGAGGAGAGAGCTGATTAGAATTACAAACACCCAATGTCTTATCAAAACAAAATTACAGACACCCATCTAAACTAGAAATAAAATCAAGTAAGACATGAATGAAATACCCAAGGAAATTGAAAAAGATGCTAGAAGATGACGTCTAACAACAATAGACATCTCACAAAACCCATGGGCAACCTAGCTGAGATCATGAGTTGCCAAATGCCAATTTCTTACAGAGGACCCATCATAGCATGTCGTCCAAAGCAACAAAATGCAGAAAAAAAAAACCAAAACGATTCAGAGGGTTCCTGCTGCGATGGGGTTACCTGCGAGGGGGATGCTGCTGCGATGAGGGAGGAAGGGAGGAGCTGCTGCGAGATTGAGAGAGAGGAAGAGACGAGGGACGTTCAACCAAGCTGAGATTCGCAGCGCCTCACGATCGAGAGAGAGAGAAAGAGAGAATCTACGCACGAGATTGAGAAAGAGGAAGAAATGAGCTCCCGTGCACGAGATTTGCAGAGAGGATGAGATGAGCTCAGCCCTCCTCAGATTTGCAGAGAGGAAATCGTTGAGGTCACTGTTTTCCCCTTTCTCCTCCCTTTCTGCGTTTTCCCCTTTCTCTCAAATTTCAGGTGGGTTATTTCATCGCGGGCGGGCTCTAGTTGGATTTCTTTAAACGTGAGTCCAGCTGGACCTCCAACTCGGATCAGGCTCCATTTCGGGCTCTACTATTAGGCTCCATAGACCTTTTGTTCCTGTAATTTCCTTATTATAAGCTGTCCAAGTTAAGGATTCAGATATTCCCATTTGAGATATAATAATCACACAAAAGACCCATAGTAGGGCTATCATATCCTATGATGACTGGTTATGACATGGATATGATAGGGACACGCCATTGATATGGTAGGGACACAGATTTTACACATGAAGAGTGAAGTATTGGATATGATACAGCACGATAAATTGCCTATTTTTAAGTATCTAGGTATCATAGTGTCACAACCCAAATTCCGGGGCCCTATCGGTTATCCAGATCGTGATAACTTGACAATGTTTACCATACATTTATCAAATAGTTCACATAAGAGATTTGACATTTAAATCAAACTATAATTCCAATTGAAATATAAAAATCAAACATTATCAATAATCTCTGAATGATCCAAATTCCTATATCCTGACTCAAATCAATAATGTATTAAAACATTACATAAATTACTAAACAAAAGCTAATCATTTTATCAATTATTTGAATGTTTCTCGTTCTCTCTCTTCAGCCACGCATGCCAAAATCTACGTGTTGAACGCCGTCTTGCTCTGCCCCACCTACAACAAAATTACCCAAATGGGGCAACACAACATCAGTATCACTGGTGAATGAATATTCCTAATTACACAAGTCACATATAACATAACATCACATAATTCATCAAATCTGAATCAATAATCAAATATCATTAAAAGTACATTCACATACAAATATGTGCCCATGCACATTACCACGCCTCAAAAGACTTATCGTATACATGTATACCGGTCACCATGACCATGTCTCATCAGACACGTCCATTAAGGACCAGCCATCATAATGGCCACTCACGTCCACTAAGGACCAGCTAACTCAATGGCCATTCACGTCCACTAAGGACCAGCAAACTCAATAGCCATTCACGTCCGAACACAAGTCCAACATCCACATATAAAATCCAGTGTACAACATTTCATTACCATGTTCACCTTCTAGACATGTCATAACATTACAATAATCAGAATTCAATTAATTATCCATAACCTACACAATCAACAGTGTGGACCAGCTCCCTACACATATTACATGCTGCTGCCCCACTTCTATTCATGACTGGTAGTGATTGATGTAGGGGTGGCCCACCTTTATTATAACAGCAACATTATACAAAATTAACTAATTACTGTTAATCGCCATTAATTCCTTAATCATGATTAATCATAAATCATAGCAACTTTTAATAAGAAAGTTAATTAATAATTCCAGATCTATCCTAGTTAATAGACTCCTTCCAGAATTCACAGAGCATAGATAAACAACCCATTCACACCTAAACCTCTTGATAAATAATCCAGTGGGTCCCGTTGGACCTAACCAAGATCAGACCTAATGTTGAAGGTCACACAGGGATAGGCTTTACTCTTAATGGATTGGATTCACCATCAATCATCGTTACTGGGCCCCACAGTCTCAGTAAATACAAATAAAATTCATGAATAAGCCTCACAGTTAACAAAATTGAAGTTTCTGGATAACTAGGCAGATGGGGACTAGGCCACATGGGACCACCACCATTTAGATCGTCCATGAGCCTACTTCAAGACGTGGGGTCCTAATCTATGGTTAACTTAGGTAGTGGGTCCCACAACAATTATCGACCTTCAACTCTTTTTCCGTCAGTTTCACCCTTGGGACTCTTTGAGTCTGTTGGATAGTGGGATCCACTGGTCCAAACCCAAGATGTCCCACTACACTAAGGTCGCCCAAGGGTCCCACACTTGATGGCCGGAGTTGGTTTTCAATCGAGTGTTCAGGTGGGTCCCAGTAAGCATGACGACAAGAAGCTATAAGAATCCTGCAACAGCCGCCTTGTTTCATTACACCCATTGGATGAGGGCCCAGATGGGACCCACTCCTCATGGGTCCAAGACTCCTAGGGTCAATTAAGGGTCCCCCATAGGATGTGGGGTCTTGATCTTAGATTAGGTCAACAGTGGACCCCATAGTCATTGTCGACCTTCAACCCTGTTTCCATCCTATTCTCGTCGGAGCATTAAAATCAATTGGATGATGGCCTAAACATCATTCAATCCTTGTGGGTTCAGCACCTCCATGGTTGCCCATGGGTCCTTGTCAGGATCCATGGTTAAGATCTATCATATAATGGGCCAGGGGGTCCCACAACTCTTGTCGTGAGAAAACTCTATTCATATGGAAGAGGAATAGTAGTGCAGTTCTGCACAGATTCATCGTCTGATCTTCTTCTTCCCACATAAATCATTATCATAAAGCCAAAACAATAATAGAATCCAATCCTTCCTATTCTACCATGAAATTAACTTTTTCTTTCCACAGTCCAGAGTCTGGGTGAATCGATGGCCATAACAATCCCATCAAAACTATATTCCTCAAGCATCTAATGCACCATTTAAAACATGAAATAAAATCATCCAGGAAGATCCACTCACTTTTGGTAAACAATTGTCGCCTTTGCAATATGTGGACGCGAATAGAACATCAGTAGCCTTCCCCCTCCTTCTCCTGATTGACAGCCACAAGACTCTCTCTCTCTCTCAGAATTTCTCCCGCGGTAACGAATACAATAAGGATCGTTGGTTCATATATATAAGGAGAAGATAGAGTCCAAGTCAGCCTATACTTCCTATTTAGAGTTGTAAAACGACTCTTCTTCTTTCCAAAAACATTCACGTGAAACACTACTAATTCATATCCTCTCTAAAATCCTTTTCATTACTAATTCTATAATAAGGGATCAACTAAGGGTACTACCTGGGCCAAACAATTCCTGGGGCCCATAAAACTCAGATATTACACATAAATTATATAAAACTCATTTATTTATTTATTCTGAGCAAGAAGAAAACTTAACCAGGATAGATATTGTCATGACCCAAATTCCGGGGCCCTGTCGAATATCCAGATTGTGATTAGTTAGCAATACTCACCATGCATTCATCAAATAAGTTTCACAAGGATTCAGGCATTTAGATCAAAATAGGGTTCCAATTATAATATCAATTATCTCTAATTAATCAAACCTATTATGTTCTGACTCAAATCCATAATGTGCTTTAAACATTAAATAACTTTTCCTAAACAAGGACTAATTGTAAGTCCATGGGGATCTGAACCCTAGAGGGGGGGTGAATAGGGTGAGCTCCAATTATGACCAATTTTAATCAATTTTAACTTCTTTAAAACAAACTAGTCATATGTGATGATTAATCATACAAGATGCGGAAGCTAACAAAAGAATCACCACAAAGCAATCACCATCACACAAGGATTTATAGTGGTTCGGCCTCAATGCCTACATCCACTACCGGCTTGTGAACCAACACCCCACAGGATTTCCACTATTTATGCTTTTCAATAGGCTAAGCAATAACCTTTACAATATGCTTTCCAAGGCTAAGCAATAACCTTTATTGATGTTTTTCAAGGCTTAACATCAACCTATACATTATGCTTTTATAGGCTAAGCAATAACCTCTTCAACCATAGGTTGGTTATCTCACTAAATTAGTGTCTAACATACACTTGATGGAGATTCTATTAAGCTCATTACAATGCCTCTTAAATAGGCGGATATGGAAGTATAAAACAAATACACACTCACACTATGAATGCAAAGATGAAAGTATATGAAGTGTGTGTGTGTGGTCCTCAATCATTTTGAAAATGAAAGTTCATAAATGTATGCCTAAGGCTTTTGAAAGTTTTAGCTCATAAAACATTTATGATTGAGGAAGTAATGCAATCACATGTTAAAAGTAACAACTTGTTAATGATATCAAAGTTACACAAGTTGTATGAAATGGATTAGCTCTAAACATGTGATGCATAGGGATGTCAATCAAATCATCAATGTAGCTCAACACATAAAAATAGATTTGATTGAAAAGAGGGGACAAATCATATGTAATTATAAGGACAACTTGAAAAAGATTTACCAATCAAAGTAAGGCAAGTTGTGAAACTTTAAAACAATAATACACATATGATTTGTAACAATGTTGAATCCAAAACATAAGATACATTTGAAAGAGATTTTCTTATGATGGAAAACAACACCCAAAGATTCAACAAAGTATATGAATCATGTTACATATTTCATTAACATGATCTACTTAGATTTACCAAAGATAAAGTATTACTTTGATGAATCAATGGTGATGTATCCAAAACAATAGATCTATTCAAAATATAACACATGCTAAGGATACAACACATCATAGGTTAACATGTTACTAAAGATTTACCTAAGATAAAACAAAACATGAAAACATATGATTTGTAAAGAAGTTGAGTCCAAAACATAAGATAATTTTGAAAGTGATTTTCTTATGATAGAAAATAACAACCAAAGATTCAACCAAGTATAGGAATCATGTTACATATAATTTCAAAGGTTCTTTCATTAACATGATCTACTTAGATTTACCAAGATTAAGTACTACTTGGATTGAATCATATGGTGTTGTATCCAAAACAATAAATCAATTCAAAACATAAAACATGTTAAGGACACAACACAAACATAGTTTAACATGCTAGAAATGATTTACCAAAAATAAAACAAAGCATGAAAACATATGATTAAGGAAAGTAAAGCCTACTTGGTGATTTAACTTCATTAATCCAAGTTTTAGCTTTCCTAATGCTCTCCCTTCATCCCTTAGTTCTTTTCCCTTTTGATATGCCTCAAATCCTCTCAAGGAGGGGCTTAAAATTCCCAACTTTTGGCAAGGGAAAGAACTCATATTTATAGCAAAAAGTTGCCAACGGCTAGTCCTCGGTCGACCGGCACACAGGCCTCGGTCGACCGGAAACACACAACGGTCGGATTTCTGACCGTTGGTGCGCCAGGCAATTTTTTGCTGCAGTGTTCCCGGTCGACCGGGACCTCTGCGCCGGTCGACCAGCGACACTGCCGGGCCACCCCCTTTTTTTTGCAAAAAATCCAACTTTTCACATTTTAAAGGTATTTCTTTGGGGGACCTTTTGGCCACTAAATCAAGCTTGGAAAACATGTTTTAAAGATTCTAATGGTTTTTAAAACATGAACATTAAAAGCCTAAAAAGATTCAAAACTTTTTAAAACAAAGGCTTGCTTGATTTCTTGAAAACTCTTTTCTAAAACAAATGCATCCAAGATAAAAAGACAAATCATGCATAAATCAATACTTTTACAAATCTTAAAAGCAATGCATGAATAAAACAAGATTTCAAGTTTATTTAAAACCAATGCAAGTGTGTAAATCAAATGATGCTAGAATGATTATGCATCCATCAAATTGCAATCTACAAAATTCCTAACACTAATGATTCCATCAACTATTTAAGCTTTTCTCGTTCTCTCCCTTCAGCCACGCATGCCGAAATCTACATGTTGATCGTCATTCCGCTCTGGCCCACCCACAATATGAATACCTGAAGGGGGCAATACAACATCAGTATTACTGGTGTATGAATATTCCTAATTACACAAACGACAAGTAACATAATATCATATAAACAAACAAGTCTGAATCAATTACCATTACAAGTACTTCCACACACATATTCGTGCCCATGCACATTATCACACCTCAAAGGCCCATCGTATACACGTATACCGGTCACCATGACTCTGTCTCATCAAACACGTCCACTAAGGACTAGCCATCATAATGGTCATTCACGTCCACTAAGGACAACGGCCTCCATGGCTCACATGGTCTGAACACCATGCTCAACACAATAAATCTGTACACCAGTCATCTTTTCACGTGTACTAATAATTCCAGATACACCAGTAAGCATTCCATACATATTACATTAAATACAAATCACAATATTAGCATCCAGTAGTATGAAATCAATCCTATACCATCCTTATTAAATTAATGTCCCCACTTCCGATCATGATTGATGTTCTTATAAGTAGGGATGGCCCACTCTTCATCACAAATCAAGTATTACACAGCATCACATCAGATTTCAATACAGCTATCCACATAATTAACTATAATCCACCTTATACCTTGATTAATCTAATTAGGAAGATTAGATGCCAACCACATACAAAGTCCAGGGTCACCCAGACTACCTGTACGCACATATAGCCTAGAAAATACAAGTATTTCACACATGCAACACCCTGATGTAAAAACCTAGTGGGTCCCACTAGTCTGATCTAAGATCAGCCCTAATATACATGGTCGCCAAGGGCTAAGCTGTCATACTAGTGGATTGGATTCACCATCAGACATCCTTATTGGGCCCCACAGCCTTAACAAATACAAACAGAATTCATGGATAAGCCTCACGGTTAACAAAATTGAGGTTTCTAGATGACTGGGCAGATAGGGCCCACTCCACATGGGACCACGACCAACCAGGTCGCTCCTGAGTCTCCTTCAAGATGTGGGAACCTGATCTCTGATCAAGTCATGCAGTGGATTCCACAACAGTTATCGACCTTCAACCCTTTTTCCGTCAATTTCATGCCAAAAACTCAAAAATCCATTGGATGATGGCCCAAATGGGGCCCGCCTCTCTTGGGTACAGTTCCTCTTGGATTGACCATGGGTCCTTCTTTGGACGCATGGTCTAGATGCCTCATCTAGTGGGCCATGGGGTCCCACAATCCTCTAATGTCAATGAAACCATTGTCGTCAGGTCTCTGCTGCCCAATTCGATGGATGCTTAAGGATTTTCACTCTAGATGATTTATATCATTCAAATAGTCATTCATACATAATTCCTTGGTCCAAAACAGATTTTAAATCTACTCTATGTTTTAAGAAGATATATGTATACTTATCCATACAGAGTAATTGAATCATACTCCATTATAATCATCTTGGTTTAACCATCTATATAATTAGGAAGATCCACTCACCTCTAGTATGTGATCGTTGCTCTTGCGATGTGCAGACACAAATAGGACATCCGTCAGTGGTCTTCTTCTTCTTCTTCCCCTAGATTCCAATGATCAACTTCTCTCTCTAATATTTCTCTCAAAACAAAGAAGAAGTATAGATTACAGTGAAGATCTCGTTGGTTATCTCTATATATATAAAGAGGAGATAAAGTCCTAGTCATCTCAAATTTCCTTCTTAGAGTTGTTATACAACTCCTCCCCTTTCCAAAAACTCATTCACGTGAAACACTTTTAATTCCATAATAAGTAATCTACCAAGGGTACTACTTAGGTCAGACTAATCCTGGGACCAGATAACTCAAGATATTACAAATATGGGTGTATCAAATCCAAAAGACACAACTACAATCAAAACGAGGAACTTTTAAAGATGAAATGCACAGAATAAAAAATGTCCAACCAACGTAGAGCTACATCAGTTAAAAGCCACTTCGGTTGGATCTCAGTGTGGCTTTGGGTGGCGGGTGTTTTTTCTTTGTAAATCCCATGCATTTCACACTAAAGATCAAAACTGGAGAACCAAAAAGAAAAAGGATTTTAGTACTCATGTTGGCTAAAAGGTCGTGATATGTGCTAATCCCTACATATCAACTTCTATAGGTAGTATGATGTATCCATGGTTCAAAATAGCACATAGTGGCCACATTATTGGCCATAACAGTTGATGCCACTATGCTATTTTGAAAGTAACAGCGCCACGGTCTAAAACCTAATAGAATCAAACATTTTTAACTTAAAATATTATTTTTCTTATTTCTTCTCCTCGGTAGCCTTTCCTTAAGCTGTCTCTATCCTTGATGTTAGAAAAGGGGCAGCGGCCAGGAACCCTAGATACTGAGTACAGATCACTACGAATAAAAATCATACCTACAAGATCTCTCTAATTTGATATCGGTCTTACAGCAACACGAAAATCTTAAGATCTTCTACTGTATTCCTCTATGCTTGAACTTGCACCAGGGTGTGGGCCTCTTCTGTGAATTCTCTTTGCTTTCCAAAATAAGGTTTCTCTTCTTATTGTTTTAACCTAGAGAGCAATAGCGCATATATATAGGCTACAATAGGGACCTTAAGAAGGAAATAAGGATAGACTTCTTATGGAAACAAGAAACTCTAATTCAACCCAAATTAGAATCTTAGTTCCATAAATTACAATTCAGTCCACTAAAGAATTATAATTGCACTCCTGTCCTTATTCTCAAAATAATATTTCGAGCTTCTTGTTATTAAATGCTTATTAATCTCCCTACGTTAAGATTTCAGATATCCATCGATTAAATAATTACTGACATCTATATTTAATCGATATCTTTATAATTCCTTGAGACCTTACACTTAACTTATTTGATCTGTCGGGCACAAAGTCCACCTACAGGGTTTGACATAATCAAAACTTAAAAGTTTCATCAAGGGGATATCATCAATCCCTATCATGGGACGTAGATTCCGTCAATAAACTAATATGCACCATACACGTAGTGTAGTCATCTAATTTACTGAGATTATTGACCCATAAGAGATCTCACTCCTTCGTACATCAAAATACCAAACACTAAATGTATGTGTCTATTATTTATGTCAAGATTAAGAGTACAAGCACTCATAATAACCATTTGGATGTTAATCATTTCATATAGTCAGTATAAAGACAATAAACCCAAAAACGGTCTTGTTCAATACACACAAAGCGTACTAGCATAATGAGTCGAAACTATATAGTTTTCCACAGCCAAGACAAGCCTGTTGAAACATCATGCTACAATCGTACCTATGGTATGTCTAAATCCATCTAGATTGTGAACAACTTCTTATATTCTATAAGAACCGACAAATAAGTCTTCCGTGTATAAGTAGAATTTTACACACCAACTTGTCTACTTTATAGAATAACAGACACTCACATGCATAATAATTAACAATGCAACCATTTGCCCATACAAAATCTCAGTTAGATGAGAAGATAAAATATACTAATAAGTGAATCAGTCAAAGATAAATACATAAAAGTATGTTTTTAGTAAAAAATCCCAACACTTGAATGGTTCAAATCACTAAAAAAAAAAAACACTTACACAAGATTCAAATTTTTTAAAAGACACTTAAAAACTCACACTGTTATGCCACTATGTATCGCCGCAACCGCTACGTAGCATTTTAGCCATCGGCTGGTACGCCCACTGGAACCACTATTTTGATCATTGGATGTATCACCAATTATATTGATTGAACAATGGGATTTTCTCCTCCTAAAACAACAAAATGCTGCCTAGGAACTTTTCTAAATCATACAATTTCATGTTTCATGTTTAAAGATAGGATCTCTCATGAATTTATGAAACGTTTCAAAAACTTCATTTGAAAAAGAATACAGTTGGAGAAAAATCATTGGATCTTGTACTAGGCACTCAAACATGCCCACTGCAACCGCTATTTTGATCATTGGAAGTATCACCAATAATATTGATTGAACAATGGAATTTTCTCCTCCTAAAACAACAAGGAACCAAATGCTGCCTAGGAACTTTTCTAAATCATACAATTTCCTGTTTCATTTTTAAAGATTATCCTCTCATGAATTTATGAAACGTTTCAAAAACTCCATTTGGAAAAGAATACAGTTGGAGAAAAATCATTGGATCTTGTACAAGGCACTCAAACATGCCCTTTTATCTTCTTTTCGCCAACCTGACTCCTAATGTTAAAGCTATACATATTGATAGAAGAAAATGAATCAATCATGAAATCCACATGCACAAGTGCAGCATAACCATCCCCATTAAAATTTCTAACTTGGCCTCCTCCCAAATCTCTTTTGAAGATTACCTAATGCCCCTACATGAGTAGAGGCGGATTGACTTAATTCCATGTAAGCTCTCCAATCCTCGGCAAGATCATTTTGTAATCCTGACTGGACCTTGCGAGCATGCAATATGGGCTTCCAATACTACTTCTTGTTGAAAATGCCAAAAATAGATTTGATGGCATTGATGGCATTCTCATTGATGAAGGACTCATCAAACCTTTTCAGCAGTGGGTCAAATTCTTCAGAACTTCTTAAATTTGCAAGGTCAGGATCTGTTCGAATGGTCTGCAACAGTAGTAGAAAATTATTCAATTAACATCTTAAACTAATGCACATGCCAATTCCAACAAATGTTGAAATCCATAAATTGAACCAGTATTTTTCTATTGAGAATGGCATCAGTAACAACAAAAATAATAATAATAATAATAATAATAATAACATAAAATGCATAATCACGTTGCCTACCTTGAAATCTTCATACCCTGCTTGTAAGGCATCTTCAAGAGCAGAGAGACCAGCTTGTACCTGCAATTAAGAAACGTGTTCTAATTAGATTAAAAAAAAAAAAACAAAAACCCTCTGGTTATATAAAACATGGGATCATATTAATACTACTATTCCTGCAAGGGTAAAGCACTGAAGTGATGAAGACATGTTACACAAATAAACAACTAAATACAACTCGCATGATGCTAATAATTGTTATTGCTATGCTTCATTGGCAATGAATTTGCAGTATAGAAGTTGAGCTCTGATCCTTAGCTCCTTATGTCCATAGACTTGATGGGCTAGAGCTCTCCTTTTGAGGCTTCTATCTTCTTTTTTTGATGAGTGGAATTCTCTCTCTCCAAAAATTGAAGTCATGGTAATCTTTCTTTATTTTTTTTTGTGTGTATTTTCATGAGAATACCTGATTAAGCTTTGAATAACAGCATGCTACATTGTAACTTGCTATCGAGGCCTCATTCGGTTCTGGTTTTGATCCAAGTACAGATTCAAACATCTCCAAGGCTTCTTCATACTTGCCAGTCCTTGCATTAACAAACAGTGAATATCAGAACAGACATGTGAAAGCATGCAAAACCAGGTGTCACGCCATTGTGAGCAACTGGTACGCGACATAGGATGCTCTCTCTCTCTCTCACTCCAAAGCATACTATTTGTAATAGAGATATTTGTGTATCATTGAAAGCATTCAACTAGGTCCACAGGCATGTAGAATGAAGGGAAATTAAAAAAAAAAAAAATGGAAATCCAGTGCAAGAAAAGAGCAAGGAACATAAAAAAAAAGAAGAAGTATGTAGTACGTATTTAAATATAAAAAACAAGAATACCTTCAAATGAATCTGATCAATTCAAATTTTAATACTTACTTGTAAAGCTTTAGCCCTTCGCGGAGGTTCTTTTCTCTGCTCTGCTTCTGTTCCATTTTCCTTGAGTAGTTTTGCATCTGATACAGAAATGGTTCAAATGATCAATTGATAGGATGCCTATCAAAAGGTGTCATTGTATTGATAATAAATATACAAAAGAAGTCATAATGACCAAAACTTTCAAGTTAACACTAGTTAGAACTTAGGATTCAACATACTCATGTAGTCTGTTGAAATTGTAACTGGTTATCTTGATCTGATCTTTCCTTTTTTTTAATAAAATCATCTCTTGTTATCGATTAAAAAAAAGGTTATCTTGATCTTCAGAATTCCAACTACATCTTCACATTACTGAAGCTTGTTGCAAAAGCACACCAACTTCTCTCAGTCGTTACGTAGAAAATTGACAACTAGTTCTATACCCCAATGCCTTGAAACAATTGCTTATTTTCAATTGAAATGAGTAGCACCATGAGTTTTACAGTCTTGGTCGATTTAGTTAAGTACTTTATGTTATAGCTTTCAAGTGTAGGAGTTGTTTCAGTGGGAAGGTAAAATGCATGTACAATCTTGTGATGCTTCTCAAGAACATGAGTTTTCTTGTCCAGCCAATCAGATAACCAGATCATTTATCTGCAGTGGCTCAAACATCAACCCCCTCTAGGATCATGAAGACCACAAATATATGAAACAAACAAACTCGTAAAGAATTCTTCAATTACTCACATTCGAGTCAGTTATGTTACATGGAGGGGACCACTGATTCATTTGGATGTGGCACACATTTGCCGTATCTATAGCCACAAGTTGGCATGAAAAACCTCCAGTCTTACCACATACAATAAATTTAAAAATCATAAAAAATGTACAAGAGCACCAACCGACAATAAATGAATTCGGAAAACTGAAGTATGATATGTTATCTTGTTTTGGCTGTAATACAAACACAGCTATGGCCAATGAAGGCCCAAAACATAATTGGACATTAAAAAAAAAAGTGTGTCCATAATAACATCTACTAACTCATTTTTTTCCTGTGGTACTCACTTGAATTTCCCTCACTTTGTTACTGATAACACCAGAGTTCCTTTCTGCTCTAATTATCTCCTTCTCAGTAAGCTCACCAGCATCCAGTGCCTTCCCTGGGAACATGTAAACATGATCACAAGGTAAATGCAAAATCAAAGATCATTCACTTGTTATGCTTTAACATGTCTGACCCGTTGCATATTCTCAGACATACTGTTCTATAACCATCAAGAAGAAAATCCTTCGCATGTAAAATCAAGATTTGCATAAAAATTGCAGCGCTAAGATAATACATTATTCGGTTAGGTTTCAAGGTTCTGCACTGATTGAAAGACAGAGTGTAGCGAGCGAACCATCTCTTTTTTGCATTTTCATGAGTAATGGCCCAATTCTCTGACGAATGGTGTACATTGTCCGACCGTATTCGGCTGCAGGCCATATTTCAGTTCCAAAGACGGCACTGCAAACATTTCAGATTTGGATCAGATAATTGCTAATATATTTAGTTCAAACATTAAAAAAAAAAGAAAAAAAAAAGAGAAAAGAAAGAGAAGAGAAGAAAAAAAAAAAAAAAAAAAAAAAGAAAAGGAAAAGAAAAAGTTATCACTATTTCACTCAACACTAGAGCAAAGAACTATGCATGTCAAAACTAGCCCAACGTTCACAGAGCATCCTAAGATGTTTTTTCTCTGAATATTCTTATGTGTGTTTAATCACTGCCAGGTTTGGCACATCAAAGAGGCATCAGGTGGTAATAGGTACATGCTTGAAATGTTCATGTTCATTGAAATTCTACCTCTTCTTGTGATATCAATTATTTTCTGGAGGTTTATATCTAGAAGATGCTTGGAAATGAACCAAGATATTGTTGGATGAGTCACTATAAAGATTGGGCTGTCTAACTAGCGTGTACATACTCTTCAATTGTAATAGAAAATACTCCTTGCCAATTCCACTTCCAGTCAGCTACTTTTCCCAAAATTTTAAATTTTGACAGAACCTTACAGCTAAGCTTATATTCTACTAATGGAAATTGGTATGAATGGTAGAAATGAGAAGAATAAACAGGTAATTGTAGACTCTACAAGACACCATCTCAGCTAATTGTAATAGAAAATACTCCTTGCCAATTCCACTTCCAGTCAGCTACTTTTCCCAAAATTTTAAATTTTGACAGAACCTTAGAGCTAAGCTTATATTCTACTAATGGAAATTGGTATGAATGGTAGAAATGAGAAGAATAAACAGGTAATTGTAGACTCTACAAGACACCATCTCAGCTAAAAATCTCCAAATCAGTAAAAAAAGTGATTGGCATTGCCACATTAAAGAAAGAAAGACAGTAGTTAAGGCTCCTTCATCATCCAATTGAGAAATTGGATCCATGTATTCTAACAAGTATGTCATTGAAAACAATAAAGGACTTAACACCCATTATTCAATGTTCATAGAACCAATCATATCATACATACCCTTAGGACTCAGAATCACAATCAACATGGATTCCACAACTATGACAATACAATTTGCCAACATTTTTTTTTTTTTTACACAAATAAACACAAAAATTCAACGGAACCAACTGTCACCCACCAATAAACCTGAGAAATAAAAAAGAAAACTGAATTCAGAGGCAGTCTGTAGAACATGTTGTAGGAAATCATGGTCGGACTCTCCGCATCCAGATCCATCACATGTTATCAGGACAAAAGCACCTTTCATTCTTCAAGTAATACACTCACACTCACATTCCTCATGGATATAGCCAATAAATCTCCACAAAATCTCACAGATGAGCAAGAAAAAAGAAAAAAAAAAAAAAAAAAAGAGCACAAATGTGTGCTAATAGATCAGCAATAATAAGTTGAAAATCTCATTAGAATTCTTCAAAATGAAGAAAAATCGAGAAAATAACCAATGTTCTCTACATATCAGCAAAGAAAATCTAAATTAAACCCAGAAATTCCACAAGATTTAGAAAAGGGAAGAAGAAAGTAGAGTAAGACCTGGTGGCAATCACTCTATCCCTCACAGAGAACTTCCCAGAAATATCTGCAGACCCACCAGGCGCAATTGCGTCAATATATGTCGCACCATCGCGCCCCTTGACAAACTTCAACCCATACGGCTTATCCAATTCAACCTCATACTCTTCAAACTCTCCTTCTCCTTCTCCTTCACCTCCATCCAATTTCGCAGGCTCCGATTCCGAAGCCGCAGATGCTCTAACAATCAAGATGGACGGTCTAGGCAACTGGGTATTGCAGAAATTAACTAAAGTCTCTGGAGATGATAAGGTCTTGGGGAGGATGGGGTGTCTGGAGGGGAAAGGAAGACATGGGTTTTGTTTGGTGGGTGTTGCTGTTCTTGAGAGAGCAGAGAAACAGAGAGATGGGTTGCTGCTTGGAGCAACGACAGACATGGTTTCTTTCTGTTTTCCCTCAGTCTTCTACTTCTTCTTCTTCTCTGATTGTTTTTGGAGAGGAAAGATGAGGAATTTGAGGGGGAGAAAGGGAAAGGAAGAGGGCCCATCTAGTGAAAGAGAGGTATGAGATTGCACTGGGAAAGTCTAGATTACAGGGATAGGATTGGTGGCTGTGCTTTGCTCTCTTTTTTCTTCATTTGGAACTCCACAAGACAATGCAGTCCACACATCCTTCTCTGTCTGCCAGTTTTAAAAATGTTTTAAATTATAGTTATGAGAATTGAGACGTTGGAATTTGCAGTTGACGTGTATGTAATCCCAGCCAGAGCAGCTTTTGACGATTCACCCGAAAATATTAAAAAGAAAAACTAGGGTTTCATTGGATTTACGAAAAGCGATCCTCAAATTAAGCAACACTAGCATCGTTGGTCCAAAGTTTAAAAAAAAAAATTAAATAAAATAAAATCATACCTAAGGGACTTCGTTTGTGTAATGAAAAATACTTTTCATTATAATACGGTTAATTTTACAGTAAAATCCTCAAAACTATGCAGTGGATCTAGTGGGCTCAACTTAAACCTAATGTGTTCATTAATCAGGTTAGAAATATCAACACTGACTAACCTGCAAGTTAAAATACTCAACCAATCAATTACCCAAAAAATAAGGGCCTAGCCTAAACCCTAAACTATCAGCTCAAGTTCGGGTCAGGTTGGTGGATCAAAGTGCGATGAATTGGATTGGGTCGGGTTGATGGATCGAATAGCAAGTATGGACCCAATCTGGAACTGGCGCGTTTATTGACAGGGTTGGAGTTTTGGAAATGTCAACCCGAGCCCAACCGCAAAGTAAAAGGAGCTGATTCGAATCTTGAGTGGCCAGTTTCGGCTAAGGTTGGATTAATGGGTTGGGCAAGGATTTGCCATCCTTAGAACTAGTAGATCGGTCCCACCATAGATGGGTCATGTCATCTGGTAGGTTTGATTATCCGAATTGCGTCTGAGATAAAAAGGAGGGAAGTTGATTAAAGTGTTTTTGGACCATGGACGATGATGGGTCATGGGCCCGAACACTAGGGCCCTATCAATTGGACAGCCTTTTACCTGGCCACTAATCGGACCAGGCCAAAAAGACTCAGTCCTTTGCCCATTTGACAATTGGGTATGGCTTTGGATCCCACACTCATCAATATGGCATAACCCCACCTCCTGCAACAAGAAAAGATTATGGGCACATTTTGGGTCTATTCAATAATCTGCTCTGCATTTAGGCCCCAGTTAAGGACCTAACCCAAAACTTAATCAGGTTGAATCCAGGCTCCTAAACTTAAACAGGTTCCACTATGATTTGTTTACATCCCTACCTTAGGACTGGTGCTGTCTCCATCTCTTACTTTAATATAGCTTCTTATTCATAATTTCCTTGATAATGTGGGTAGATACATTTTAAGGACCCCACCTATGATCCATCCAAGTGACACTCATACAATTCAACAATGATCCTACCTTTATTCATTGTCAGATTGGATCACAAAAAAATCTACACTTAAGAACACCATTAAAACAGAATCACTGAACATTAAGTGCCAATATCATCTGATCAGATACTTGGCCAACTTCTTTTTTTTGTCTTCTTTTTTTTTTTTAAACATAAGTTGGTCTTTCATTTTCTCTAAAGATCAAAATTTACACAATGATAGCTTTTAAATCGAAAGTATCCAATGGGCATACCCCATTCAAACAAGATTACAAAAAATAGCCCACATCCCCAGCACAAGACAGTAAAAAGAAACAAAAAGTCTACTTGGACAAACTTTTTGGCCAGAATTTTGGCCAACCCATATGGTTTCCATTGAATATCATAGTGATATTCAATGGAAACCATATGGGTTGGCCAAAATTCTGGCCAAAAAGTTTGTCCAAATAGCATTACTCTTACCAATTTATATTCAGTTCTTTTGAGGTGAGGTGAGCTGGGATCAAAGTGATCCTTTTGATTTGCTTACTGAGAGTTCTAGCATGTGGAGAAATAGGGTCATAGAATACCCTTAAAAAATGCAGTAAAATTGCCTTCACTTTCCTTACATCAAATCGATGTTTCCAATCGGACATGGATGGATTTCTTATAGTTTTAACAAGGAGTCTTTCCATCTCTAAATGGATTACATCGAGATCAGCTGGAATAAGTTGAATCAATGATTTCACCCAGTGGCGGACTTACATTGAATGGGCTGGGGGCCTCCTAATTGTAAAAAAGCCCATAAGGGCCCTATGGGCCCTTAAGCCCAGCCCCCAGTTAAAAATGGCCCAAGTCCTCAGTCAGCCGGTCCCCTTTTATTTCCCTTACCACTTTAACCTAAAAACAGTAAACCACTTTCTCTTTCTCTGTTTCTCATCTCTTTCCCTCCCCCTCTCAAAAATCCCCATCTCCTACTGGGCCCTGGCTGCCTCATAGATGTCAGATTAGCGCAAAGAATTGCAGCGCCCAAAAGCAAAGGGGCCGATTTCTCCAAATTGATTGCTCAGGCGAAGGAAGATGCTCGTTCTCGCATTAACCCAGATCAGGATTTCTTCGGTTCCGTCAACGATGTTTTCAGTGGTAACTGGTAAGTCAACTGATTGAGTGTGTTTGGTTGAGAAGAAGTGGAAAATGATTCACTAGGAAAAGTGGGATTTTTGGATTATGTTTGTTTGGTTTGATCTCCACCACATTGATGAAAACGAAAGCTGAAATCTTTCATTTCATTCCAGTTTCTGTTGTATTGTTTGGTGTGACAGAACACTTTCTGGAGTGAAATGTGTTGCCTTTTTTGGTGTTACACTACAGGAAATTGTTTTCTACCACTTGGGTCTGAATGTGCTTTCCGAGAAAAATTGTGGAAAATGCTATCATTTGGAAAATGAAACCTGCAGAAAATGTTAGTGGGGAATGATGGGAAATTGTTATCCAGTGGAAACCTATTCTCAGTGCTATTCTTTCTTCTTTTTTTTTTTGTTGTTGTTTTGAGGTTTAGATGGTTACCATTATGTTAAATTGTTGATACATCTTTACATTTGAGCATGGCAATACTTACTGCTAACTCCTCCACTGCACATGTGGCATGCACCAGTCCATATTGTTCAAATTCTAGTTTATTTTATAATGAGTAAAACCTAACAATCCTAACCATCAGATTTGCTTGTTGCATACTTGCATTTCATCCATAACCATAACCATACTGTTTTGATCAACCATGAAAATGATTGCCTTTGCCCTTTGGAATGATTATGGACATACAGTACCCTCATAGCCCAATCGGGCCAATCCCAATGCCAATGCAAGGGACATTCTTTAGGGCTAGTGGAATCAGATATTCAGATGTTGACATGTTGTGTCTCCCACTCTCCTTGACCCAAACAGCCAACAGGCATGCCATATAATATAATATATTGCCATTGGAATTTGGAACTCTTCAATGTTATCAATTATCAATGTTTTAACAAACCCTGAATGATGTTTAACCACTTCATAATCATAGAGGGAGGGTTTGATTTAAGGGTTAGGATTTATTTTATTACAGGCTCCAAGCCAACTGGTGATCATTTTTATTAGTATGGTTCCTAAATCCTAAGCCAGAGCTACATGGAACTTCTCATGTTGTAACTCTTTGAGTATTTCTTCCAGGATACTGGGGGTGCAACTTGGGCTGGTCTGGAACCACATTGGCTCAACCCAAGCCCAACATAAATTATAAGTGGTCAAACCTGAACCTGAACAAGACCCAAAGAAACCTGAACATAACCAACTTGACTACTTGAGCCCGTCCTGAGTTGTGATTTGTGAATTCCCACAAGAACACAATTCAGAAGGTTCCTTGACACTCCACTTGAATAGCATTGACGATGAGACAATCATGCAAAGGTTTCAAAACATGAAGAATCGTCAAGGGCAATTGTAAAAGCTTTGTTTGAGGGTTTTTTATTTTTTTTGCTAAAGAAAATCTTTTGTAATTAGGTGATCCACTGATCATGACTTTTGATGATAGAATGTTAGTTGATCATGTAATTCGATATTTTGTAAATGCAAGACATTTTCTCTTTTGCAAAAGTTAATGTTAAGAAATACCAACAAAATATCAATTGACTTTTTCAAGTGACTATCTTAAGCCCCCACCAAGTCAAAATCCTCGGTCCGCCACTGATTTCACCCCTTGGTATATTTTATCATGGAGAACAATCTGTGCAGATTCTGTATGGCCCTCTAGGTAAAACACACACAGGCTCAACACAAACTGACACATTTATTAAATGGGTTAAATGTCAGCCCAAACCCAAACTGAAGTTAAAAGGGTATATATCTGATCCCACAATTAACAGGCCAGGTTAGGGTTGGGGCGGCGGGTAATGGTTCCATTTGTCAGATTCCAGCAGGGTTAATTGGCAGGTCAAATATATGGGTAGCAGTTCCCAATCCCAACTGCCAACTTGAGATGAACCTGAACAGGCAATTCAGGGTTTGGGTTGAGCCTCTTTATTTTCAGGTTGGTTCAGTTTGACCAGAAAACCTGATTGACTAATTATTGGTTTGGGTTGTTTTATGACCTTTTGGATTGGGTTTGGCATGACAATCCCAATTAGATTAAGAATCTTCTACCAAAAAAATTAGATTAATAATTTAATCTACATGCTCTAGTCACAGTGTTCAACTTGACCCAAACAATTACCACCCCAAGACTGAATAAAAAGAATGGACCCAAACTCAACAGGAAAAGGGTCAACCCATATATATCAGGCCCGATAATTAAGCGGTCCGTGATAGGATAAGGTTTGGCCGGCCCAACCTGACCCATGAAAACCCATCATTTCGGGTTGGGTTCGTAGGTTGGGTTAAGACTTGCAACCCCAACCCTCAAAAAACCATGCTCATGATTAAAGTGAGTATAATAATAATATTATCATAAATATAATAGAGAAAAACTTTGATATGCACATTCCTCTTATCATATAATAGTGAGGGCGATATTGTAGGGACCACCTTATTACCCATCATACATACGAGACCTGTTGAGTACACCAATCCATTGAATTTTCATCGATCCAAATGGACTGAACTGTTGGATCGAGGGTTGGATTTTTTTCCTTCAATATAAAGTCGTTAAATATATGATCCACAAACAAAGAAGTTAAGAGGCATGGAATTGACCACAAACTTGATATCTGGGCCCATCCAAGATGGCTCCTTCCATCCCCCTTGTCCATCATTAGTAGAGCCTTAGGTGGGTCCCATCAAGCTACCTCTCACAATAATACAATAAGAGGTGTATGCACACGAACATTGCCCATAATTATATATTAATGTGTTAATGTATGTAATATAGTAATCTAGTAATGAATATGTCCTAGGCCTAATTGGGTCTATCAGTCCAGATCTGGCATGGGTTTAATTTATGTACATATTATTATTAGAGATGAGAGTCCCAGGGCACAATGAACCTTACTTGGCCTTGATCGAAATGCCCAACAAAATGTTAACATAAATATCATGAAGAGAGAATCGAAATGGGACCGTTGAAATCTGAAAGTGGTCCTCTGTAAATGCATGCTTGTGCAAAGCATTTTCCATGAAAAATGAAAATAATTTTATAGGATGAAGAGTTTTCCGTCCGTCGATAACGGCTTTCAAGGAGAAGTTTGACCATGAAGGTTGATGGCCCACCAAGGAGAAGGGGTAGGCTGAATAGAACGTGGATGTCTGTAGTAAAAATAGATATTAAAAAATATGTATCTGATAATTAATTTAGCTCAAGATAGATCAGAATGGAGAAACAGAATTCGTGTCGCCAAATCCAACATAGTTGGATAAGGCTTTGATGATGATCTTTCCGTCCCTCGTAACATATTCTATGGTATCAATTTTTGTTGGTAAAGCAATTTTTGAATAAAACAGATTCATGCTTATGTGATAATAGCACTCTTGCACAGGACATGGAAACAAGTTTCACGGAAGAAAATGTTTTTCCCGCACCAAACAACTAAAACTAAAACCGTAGAAAATGAAGCCTTCATATCTTGATTTCCATGGAATCATTGCTTAAATGAAATGCCATAAAAAAAATTAAAAAAATAAAAAACCATTAAACAACATCCCTAAAGGTAACAAGCCCATCTTATCTAATCATAAATTAAAAATGATAGCTGTGGGATTAGCTAGAGGGAGGTATTATTATTGTTATTATTATTAGTCATGTGACTAATATTGTTTTCTAACTATAGATAAACTGTGTTGCAAACGAAGATGAAAATATTATTAATATGCAACATGCCATTGGGATAAGAACATTGGACATAAGATCCTAGGAGTTAGGTTTTAGAAGTTTGAATATGCTCAAAAGGGGAGTTTAAAAAAGCTACAACTACATAGAGATTAGTGACACTTAGCTGTTACAAGTGTATACAAAAAGTAGCTTTGTCAGATTCTTAGTATTATTATATTTCTTGAGCAACATCTCCAACACCATATTCCTTTTCTAAGAGTGCCTTTAAACTAAAGCAAGATTATCTTTAGAAAGGTTGATTATGGCAATTTTTGGCAATAAAACATTGAACTGTGCAGGTATTAGAAAGCAAACAGGGGAACAGATAGCTAGGTTTGCATGATAAAATAAATGCACAAGGGATCACACTCCAATGGCTTTGAAATGCCCAAAGATTAAAGAAATCATCTGGTAAAACAAGAATTGATATACCCCATAAATGGTCTTTGCTGTGTGGAGCCCACATTGCTCAATTTAAACCGTTGGATCTAACTCCCATCCATCTTCCCATCCAACAAGGGGATGGTAATGTGCTTGAGAATCAATCTTAAGTGCTGTTTCAGTTCAACAGTGTATATAACTATGAAGAATGTTTTCTCATACAAGCAGACTGCAAATGTAGTACACCTTTGACTAGTATAGCTCCTTTGATAATCTTGTCATCCGACCATCTAGCTACATGCCTAACTTTACACTTATTGGACCTTCACTCATCGATGAATTGAATCTCAAATAAATCTATGGTCATAACACTATCAAACTTTAAATTTGTCAATTCAAGATCTAGGGTAATTTGATGGGGCTGAGTTTTTGGCTCCCCTTTTGCCTCCTCCCATTGATGGGCATGCATGCACATAAGTGAGATCCACAAACTACTTCGCATATAAGCAATAAGCAGACCGATTGTAGGAGAACATTCTAATCGAATTAGGAAGATTTTCACCTACAAGCATATTACATGGTATGGTCCAGTTCATGGAGGTCACTTATCAATGGGTAGGATAGGTAGAAAGGTCTATCTATATGGATAAGGTTCATATAGAAATCAGCCCCATCACCCTTTATTTAACAATCTTAATTAATGTTGGAAAATATTCATTTACATATGCTTCACTAGAGCAATTCATGTGAGGTAGCACGTGTGGCCTGGCCCAATATTGTTTTTTTTTATATTATTTAAGTTATTTACCTTGTGGTCCACAGATCAAAGGGTATCATGTGTGAATCTTCTCGTCTCACCTTGGTTTGATATATAATCAGTAGTGCCCTAGTTGGGCCCCAACCAAGTATATGTACTGGAATACATCCCCTTAAAATTTAATGATCTTTCAACCATAAATTTTTTCTCAGATTCAACCCATCAACGAGTAAGGTTTATGAGCATAAAATTGAGCGCTATGCTAGATCAAGAGGGGATAATATATAGTGTACAAAGAGGTGCATGCGTGCTAATCATAATGAGCCGTGTGGAGCCCATAAACAATAGGAATTGGAACCATAGAAAGTCAAATCAAAGTGGGGATATAAAAATGGTAATGCTACAGTCTTTCCAAACCTATTTTCCATGCCTGACCGACCAATCCAGCCTCTACCCTTTTCTCTTTTTTGAAAAAGGATCTTCATTTTAAACCAATCAAGGGGTTCAACATGGGAAATTTTTTTTTTTTTTTTTCTTCTAGAGGAGGTGAGATGTCATTGATTTGACATCTCTCCTCATGTGGCACCTCCCGAGTGGTCCAAATATGATGGGACGAAACAGGAGATTCATTTCGTATTTTTCCTACGCATGAATCATCGTGCCAAGTTGACTTCAGTGGGATCACACATGCCATCACCACCGTTGGATGGTTTACCTTCGTACATCCATTCCAATCCAACCATACATGCAGATGTAGTTAGGTAGCTTAGGTGGGGGCCAACATATTTAGCTGGACAAAACAAAAGTCCAGCTGTCCCACATCCTAGCTAGACTTTTTCATTTACCTCAACCGTCAACCATCTTGCTTAAATTTCGAAGGGTTAAAAGAGGATGCACGGGAAAAGTTTGTAGCTGCTGACGTCATTCATGACACATCACAGGAATAGGACAGAAGTTTACGTGCCCCTTAAGACGACTTTGGATCCCATAACACCACCATCCCTAGCTCGCATTAAACAATAATGGCTCGAATTCATCTATTAAAAATTTAAACCATTTTTTTTTAGGGTGCATTCTATATCTTTTGCTAAGGAAGATGTGTTTTTTACTTTTTTTTCCTATGTTAGATTTTTTGTTGGCATTTGTGATGGGCCCACTTGTATTTACATGTGGGTGGACCCCACTCACAAAAAGACACTTCTCATAAAGAATCTCATTGTGATATGGATAAAAATAGTTTGAGTTTTATCTAACTCTCTATCCTTATCATATCTCCATTTAAATTCAAATTGAGAGAGTTTGATCCAACTTATTATTTTTATCATCTCTCCATTCGAATTTGAATAAAGATCTTATCACCTATTAGCTAGCCAAAAGGGCTATATATAGACATGAGAGATATCAATTGAAACAATTCTTTTCAATATCATTCCCTAATAAAAAGATCACCCTCTTCCTTTAGGTCTACAATTGTCTGTCATCATCTTCTACATCCAGAATGTCTAAATCACATGTAATTGATCTCTTGTAGACAGTCACAGATCTCCACAATTAGTGTCTGATTAAAGCCAATGCGTCCTTATCGCGTTTGTAGATCCGTTTTTCCACTGCATCTACTTCCTTCACTTTTAACTTAAGATAAGAAATTAATCATTGCGTAAGTGTGTGTGAAACCAAGGTGCCAACACTCTACGGGCGAAACTAGGTAGGGCTTGGGGTAACCATGGCCCTCCGGAAATCTAGAAAATCCATTTGGTTTCTTCTTTTTATTGGGTTTATATCTTATATTCCAGTTTGATCGGATCGGTTAATTAGGTTGGCCAATGACCGGGGTCAAGGTCATGGTCAATGGTATTTTGGTCATTGTACTAGACATTATATATTGATGTAACCCTAGACACTGAGTGAGAAGGTGAGAGCTCTCTCTCTCTCCCATAATGTCGAAGTTTCCCAAAAGGGAGGGAGTAGGTAAGTGTTAAACGATTTGAAATCCTTATAACGAGTTGACAAATTCCCGCGTAGTGACATCTTCCCCGTGAATATAGGTGAGTTTACCGAACCATGTAAATATCTTGTGTTGTGTGTTGTTTGTGGTTGATTAAACGTGTATTTTTTTCCAAATTAATTCCGAACACTTTTTATATAAATTGGCCCTAGAAAAAAATAATAAAAAAAAAAAAAATCTTTATAACATAAAAAGAAGTTTAGACTTTTCTATAGTGACTCCTCCAAGATTTTAGTGGCCTCCCAAGATAGATGTTCTAGCCCACCATAGAGTGTGTTGGCGCCAAGTGATAAACTTCAACTCTGGTACATTTATTTCCAACTGGTTAGTTGGAGATACCCATGAGTCATATTTCTACAAAGGAAGAGTATCTCATGTTTGGTCCAAACAGAAAAACCCTGGTTCGACCACTCGGGGGGTGCCACATGTGCGGGAGATATGATATCAATGACATCTCATCTCCTCCACCTTAAAAGAAAAAAGTTTTTTGCTTCGCCTGTGCACCCCTTCAACAGGGGATCCTCTTCTAGAAAATGTCAAAAGAGTGCCCTCCAAGAAGCCAAAGAGGATCACACCTAGTCACCTCTCAGTTGACTACGGATGTTAGTTGTTAAAAGCAAATGAAGGTAACCTGATCTCACCCGGAAGCTGTCACTACTCTTTTCTTTTTTTCAGTGTCCTCTCTCTCTCTCTCCTTTGCCGTTGCTGCAGCTGGACGAAGGGCTACCACCACCACCAATCTCTCTCTCTCTCTCTCTCTCTCTCTCTCTCTCTCTCTCTCTCTCTCTCTCTCTCTCTCTCTCTCTCTCTCTCCTTTGCCGTTGCTGCAGCTAGAGGAAGGTTACCACCACCACCAACACCACTATGTATGTCCTCTTTCTCTTCTCTCTGCTGCATGAATAAACCTTTGACATCATCTCCATGCCACCGATAGCCATCACCTTGTAGGCCCTTTTGGGTGTCCATCAATTATCCATGCACCTTCTTATCCATGTCCTTGAGTATTAATGTACTCATTTTGTCTAGGTGTCTATTTGCAGGTGGTTTCTTTAAATCTTTGCTTTTGCATTTAGGTGGTTGTGTTACTTGTGTATGTTCTTTTGTTGTAATTTCTTTGGTTTTTTTTTTAGCTTCCATGCATGTAGAGTCTGATGGTGTTTTTTTTTTTTTTTTTCCTCTGTTTTTTAGAGGAGTGGGTGGTCATATCTGATGGTTCAGACTAGTTTCTTCCTCTTGGCGTCCGGCCAAAAGCGTCGCTATAAGTCACTTATAGCGGTGGCTAGAAATGACTAAAAACAGTTTTTCTTGTAGCATGAGATGGCTAAATATACAAGGCATTTTTAAAGAGGCTCAAAATTATTTAAAACTCTATCAATGCTCCAAAATATTCTTTATATTAAGGAGAAGAGAGTGCATATAATACTAGCACTTGAATTTCAGGGTAGTGGCCAATAATCTATGATATATAATTTAATTTATAGAAGGGTCTTTATGTCATGTTTTGAAAGGAAGAAACTATGCATGTGACATATCATCCTACTTCCCTCTGTGGAAAATCATCTTCACTGGATAAATTTCTGTGTCTAAATATAACTTCAGATTTACTGATTGATTTTTTTATTTTTATTTTTTTGGATTGAACTATCTTATTAGAATTCTATCATCACATCATTTAATCGGTCCTTCTTGAAGAAAGAGATGAAAATTTTCTTTTAGTACTGATAGAATTTCATGAAGTTCTCATGTTTGTGTATGTTATTGTTTTAATATGTGCATATGTATCATGGCTATTAATATTACATCTTAGCTTTCCAAGAAACCAATATAGAATATCAACATGATATTCCATTGGATACTCCATTGCAACCTCTCTCACCATCACCAAGTCATATTAGATACTGATCATACAGGCCAATAATATGGGTAGATACAGACCAACGTGGGCATTAATAGATGACTCCTTTTCCGTAAGTGAACCAATTCACCTCTCCATGGCCTCTCTTTTCATGTGGGTATGTTTCTGAGCAAACACTTTTGTGAGAATTCTATTGTATCTCGTTCCTTGGTATATTGGCTCATTCAATCGTCCCTTTATGAGGTTTCCTTCAACTATGATCAGGAGGGAGCATGAAAAATTATGTTGAACTAAAAAAACTACTACTCTTCATTAATAGAACGATGGCCTTACATGTAGGGGCAGACCTACATATATTTTTTAGGGGGCAATCGCCTTTTCAGACATGGCCAGCTTCCAAAACCCATATGAAAATTATTTGTGCGCTTCCGAAATTCATATAAAAATCTTGAGTCCGCCCTAAAAACCTACATGAAAATTTTGGGTTTGCGCCCAAAACTCAACTACTGTGTGCTCCTGTTAAATGAAATTCCTGGTTCTGCCAAAGGCTACATAGGCAATACTTCTTAAATTTTACGTGAAAATGAATTCACGCCAATTTAGCAAGCACACCAAAACATATAGGCCGTATGGACAAAATGAGTGTATGAGAGAGAGAGAGAGAGATATACCAGGGAGTGAGGAAACAAAACTATGATGCTTTCAATGTAGAAGAGTCAAACCCAAGCACAGGAGAAGGCCATTCCAGCATCTTTATATGATGTTTTCAGTGTTGAAGAGTCAAGACTCAAAAACCCAAACGCAGGAGGCGGCCAGTCCAAGCATAGAAAGTACCTGAGTCTCTTTACTATAAGACCCCATACCAAGACCTTTAGTTTTAGTCCTTCCACGAGTTCTTGGACAAACATTGTATGGGGCCGCCTTCTTGTTGCCTTGACTAACAAGTAGATGGAACTAAAACCTCGACCTTTTGTCGTTGAAGAGTCAAGATAGAGTGAGGCATGCACTTCACATATATATGGGGAATACTTGTCATTTTCGTCCCATGAAACCCTACTAATATATCTTTATTTTGGTATTACTGATCGTCCCAAAATAGAGTTTACAAATATAATGTATACCTAACTATATATCTACTAATGAGAGTAAAGATGGTAACCGAGTGTCGTATCCACTTAAACAAAAATGCTAAGTTGTGTTGGTTCCAAAATTTCTAAAATAATCCTATTAGAAAACGAAGTGTTGATTTGATGTGTTTGATTCCTAAATTAGCAAAGTAAAGACAATATTTGATTCAATCGAAGAAAAGTCTTAGTGTACGAATCCACTCTAACCTCGTAGAATGGAGAGTATAGACCTATAGAGTTTTACTGTTAACGCTTTAAGGACTCGTTCTGGTTACAAACTTTCACAGTGTCAATAAATAATGGATGTGGGTTTAGATCAGGGCATAACCTAACTCTATGGCATAGATTATTTTAGATCTAACAACACATTCATTCAAGCATCATTATATGACTAGTATTCGAATCTACAAGATTGAAATACTAAAAATAGATATTGCATTAAGAAATAAAATCCAATCAATAGATAACATTTATGTCATATATATAACCAAAAGCGTTCAAAGTAAAACGCTAGAACCTATACATCACCAAAATACAAGATTAGGGCTTCATCGCAACCCTAAGGTGGAGAGTTAGTTACTCATGGAGAGAGATTGACGAAGAATCCTTGACGAAATCCCGATTGACACTCTTCCCAATCCTCCAAAATCAGCCTCCAGTTCTTCTCCCAAGATGTGAATGAATAAAAAACGAGTTTTGCATCCTTTTTATAGATTTTCCCCAAAAATCTCTTCAAAAAGCGCTAGGAGACGCGCTACAAGAAATCTGGCTGTTGTGACGAAATCTGATAACGAAAATTTTTTTTGTCTTAAAAGAACACTCAAAGAGGACGAAATATAAATTTTGTCGTTTGTTTTCATTTTTTTCAAAAGTATAGGAGACGGAAAAAAAAAATCGTCTGCAAAAATAAGGCGCCAACTTCATTTGCGTTGGCGCCAATTATTTTAGCTCATTGGAGACAAACATTGTTGTCACAAATTTTTTTTTTTTTTGCGACGAACGTAATTCGTTACCAATAAAGATAAGTTATGGAAGACGAACATATTTCGTCACAAAAATAAGGCGTCAATTTCATTTGCTTTGGCGCGAATTATTTTAGCTCATTGGAGACGAACATTTTTGTCACAAAATATAATTTCTTTTTTGTGACGAACGTAATTCGTCACTAATAAGGATATGTTATGGAAGACGAAAATATTTGGTCACCAAAATAAGGAGCCAATTTCATTTGCGTTGGCGTGAATTATTTTAGCTCATTAGAGACGAACATTTTTGTCACAAAATATAATTTATTTTTGCGACGAACGTAATTCGTCACCAATAAGGATAAGTTATGGAAGACGAACATATTTCATCACCAAAATAAGGCGCCAATTTCATTTGCTTTGGCGCGAATTATTTTAGCTCATTGGAGACGAACATTTTTATTACAAAATATAATTTTTTTTTGTGACGAACATAATTCGTCACTATTGAGGATAAGTTATGGAAGACGAAAATATTTGGTCTCCAAAATAAGGCGCCAATTTCATTTGCGTTGGCGCGAATTATTTTAGCTCATTGGAGACGAACATTTTTGTCACAAAATATAATTTATTTTTGCGACGAGCGTAATTCGTCACTAATAAGGATAAGTTATGGAAGACGAAAATATTTCGGCCAACAAAATAAGGCGCCAATTTCATTTGCGGTGGCCCAAATTTCATTCGCACTTGAGCCTATTCCTCTCTTACAAGTATTGCTTTGGAAAAGCCTTTAAAATGACTAAAATGCACACCCCCCCCCCCAATCCAACGCCCATTTTCCAAAACCCATTTCCCCCTTTGTCCCTCCATCTATCCCGGTCTCTCTTTTCCAAAACCCTTTTCCCCCTTTTCCAAAACTCTTTTCCAGAAGAGGAGAGAAGAATCATTTTTCCCATTTTCCAAAACCTCTTTTCCAACATCTCCCACCCATCGTCTCAGGCAGCAGCCCCATGGCCCATTGGCCTCCATTAATCATCATCACCCTCCATCAACACACGCAATGCAGACTCATCCCTGATCAGTGATCCCTCTCATCTCTACTTCTCTCAGTCTCTCTCGCCTAGAACTCCCAGACGAAGCCACCATCACCGATCACCATCATCTGTGCCCATCATCCTCCATCCAGGAGTCCGCCACCGCCAGGTACACCAACCTCTCTCAGTCTCTGCTACTGTGAGAACTTGGTTCGGGCGGTACCCTTAACCACGAGGCGTAGCTTGTCAACCACGGGCTTCAAACGGTGAGTCTCCGTTAGCCCACATCGGAAATATCCAAGTCCTGACCTTGAGCTTATAAGTCAAACCCCGTATTAACTTAGCATGAGGCTTTTTAAAACCGTGCCGCCCCGAAAATCGTAAGAACTCCGAAGTTAAGCGTGCTCGGGCGGGAGCAATACTACGATGGGTGACCTCCTGGGAAGTCCTCGCACGTGCACGTGGGCCAAAGCGGACAATTTCATGCTGAGTTGGGCGGGGCTGTGACAGTTGGTATCAGAGCCGAGGACGGCTCTATTTCTAGTAAGGGAGAATGTGAGATCTTGGTCTGATCGGTACCCTTAACCACGGGGCGTAGCGTGTCAACCACGGGCTTCAAACGGTGAGTCTCCGTTAGCCCGCATCGGAAATATCCAATCCTGACCTTGAGCTTATAAGTCAAACCCCATATTAACTTAGCATGAGGCTTTTTAAAACCGTGTCGCCCTGGAAATCGTAAGAACTCCGAAATTAAGCGTGTTCGGGCGGGAGCAGTACTAGGATGGGTGACCTCCTGGGAAGTCCTCGCGCGTGCACGTGGGCCAAAGCGGACAATTTCATGCTGAGTTGGGCAGAGCTGTGACAATTGGTATCAGAGCCGATGACAGCTCTATTTCTAGTGGGGGAGAATGTGAGATCTTGGTCCGGGCGGTATCCTTAACCAAGGGGCGTAGCGTGTCAACCACGGGCTTCAAACGGTGAGTCTCCGTTAGCCCGCATCGGAAATATTCAAGTCCTGACCATGGGCTTATAAGTCAAACCCCGTATTAATTTAACATGAGTCCTTCTAAAACCGTGCAGCCCTGGAAATCGTAAGAACTCTGAAGTTAAGCGTACTCGGGCGAGAGCAGTAATAGGATGAGTGACAGTACTAGGAAGTCCTTAAGTTGGGCGGGGTTGTGACATCCTTTATATTAAACGCGACAAAATTATTTCGTCTCTATTTCTTATATTTATGACAAAATATTTTTGTATCTAATTTCTTCCTTTAATAACAAACTATTTTATCACTAATTACTTACAAGTATATTTCCAACAGAGTGTATTGGAGACGAAAAAAAAATTACTTACAAGTATGTTTCTAACAGAGTGTATTAGAGACAAAAAAAAATCGTCACAAATTTATCTTTTTCAATAACGAATTTTTTTTTCGTCTCCAATACCTTTTAGCAACAAGGCTTTGGCAATAAAACGGGTGACGAAAAATTTTCGTCTTAATTAGTTTCAGTGACGAAATATGTACATTTTGGAACAAATTTGTGTCGTCCTTAAACCCCAAATTTCTTGTAGTGACGGACTTCACCTGTGTCTGGGGTCCGGATGCCAACTTCCTGGCTTCCGACAGTAGCCTCGGAGTCTTTTCTGGGGTATGGCATCTGGACGCCCAAAGGCAGTAGCCTCGGTGCGCTTGGATGGTTCTAGCATCCGGACGCCAAGAGGTAGTATGCTCCGGTTCTTCTTATTTCTTGTCATGTTTTCTCCGATTTCGTTCTCTTTCCACCTAAGACACCTGTAAACATTAAAATAATATAATTAATCTAATTACTATCATTTGTAGGTATAACAAAGTCCTCGTTGAGGGGCCTAAATAGTGTATTTAGGTTCTCATCAATCACCAAGATTACCATAACTATCTTATCTTTTCTGTGTGCAATTAGCCGTCCTCCTTGCTTCAACTAAGGTTGAAACTTTGCTCTCTTGCTTCCTTAAAAAAAGAGTACTTTTATGTCAGTTACCAAATACATTTGGTATTTAAACTTTTTTTTTTTTTTTTTGACATGTTAAACCTCTATAATTAATACAAAGATTCATTGGCTATGGTTGGTCAAATATTGCTACCTTTCTAGAGCAAATTTCAATTTGGCTTGCCTAATTTCTATGGTTTAATATATGTCTGACATAGCCTACTTCCTCGACACTAGAGAATATGTGGTAAGAGGAATAAATCACACCAAAAAGAAATATATTATGTTTCCTCTGCTAACCATTCTGACCAAAACCTCTAAGTGTAGAGGCAATTGAAATACTTTTCAACACTCTCCCTCGGGTGGAACCCGCTTCTCAACATAATACGGTCCATTACAATGCTCACTGAGTGTTGTGCATCTCTATTCAGTGTAATAAATTACATGACAAGGCATTTGTCCAATAATATATTTACTCATCATCATTATTAAGGGTTGGCTTTGTTAGTTCTACTTCTTCATTCTCAAAGTAATTAAACTCCTTTTTCTTTCTATGACAAGTTCTTTTCTTTTTTTCTTTTTAAATTAACCCCTCTCAAAGTATGTAAACTCATTCTTTACTATGACAAGGGCTTTTCCTTTTTCTTACCCCCACCTGCATATATGATGCTAACCCTTTTCTTTTATACAAGCTTGAACTCATACATAACAAATGACAACACTAGTTTTTGTTGGTGATCTCCATTTGCCTGTAGAGTTCATCACTATTAATTCTTGCTTTTTTTTTGTGTGTGTCTGTCAGTGTCAGTGACCCTCCAAATCAAATCTTCCATAATCTCTTCCAAAAATATTTTATTGTGTGGTTTGATTAAATTGATAATATTTCAGGCTTATAAATATCTATAAGAAGAGAGAGAATGTTCGATTTTTATTTAAGGAGAAAATAAAATAGATAGTGAAATTATTATCGAAGCTAATAGGCAGGATCATAGCGCCCCAAATCTTAAGATTGCTATAAGGTTAGAGTTCTGATACCATATTGAAATTCAAGAAGCTACATTTTTATGAGGTTTACTATAGTTTTAGTAGGAAAAAACATCTCAATTTACATGAGAATAAGAGTACTCCTTACATTTCTAGTAGAGACTCATGCCGCCCCCACACCCCCAATAGTCGGATGAATAAAAGAAGTGACATTATGGCCATCATCCGCCCCCCTCAAGCGAGAATCTTGAGTCCGCCACTGCCGAGAAATAATGGATTACTCATACATGCATGGATGAAGGCAAATTGTCTATGTGAATAGAGGTGGTCTTGTGTTTCAGGGAAGGTAAAATAGGACCAAGTGAAGAACAAGCAGAACCAAAGAAAATAGAAAGTGGTGCCAAACAACTCATACCTGAAGATGGACACTCATGGAAGAAATATGGCCAGAAATTCATCAAACACACAAAAGGAAACAGGTGAACAACGCATTTGCCTATGTTTTGTGAGGCTTTAATTTGAGGGGATTTAGGAGGTTCCTTTTTCTCACTTTGATGAACAATATTGTTGATAACTCACATTGTTGGGTTTTTCCTTCAGAAGCTATTTCAAGTGCCAAAAGACAAAATGTAGAGCAAAGAAGACAGTAAACTGGTGTTCCTCAGACCCCAATCACTTGAGAGTCATCTACCAAGGACGGCATGATCATCCATCTTCTGGGCCCCACTCATCTTCGACAGTCAATCAGTATAACCTGGTATCACAGGTTTTTGGGCCTTAAAGAAAGTCCTTCTTAGGCCTTGCTTTCAGCAATAGATGACTGTTTTGTTGTCTAACCACACTGTTATGACCAACACTAGTTGCCTAATTTTATGTAACAAAGCATAATTAGAGGAATCAAAATGAGGGATTACATGGATTGTTTCTATCCAGCATTCCTTGAATGTTCTGTTCGTAACAGGAGCATTTGATAAAAACAGACATGGTATTTTTTATTTGAGCTTTTTATATCTACCATCCTAAGGTTTGTAGGATTTGTAAACAAGCTCCTCCATTTTCATTTTAATACCTTGAGAGGATCAATCACTGCCCACGTAAATGGCAGGCATCCCACGGTGATGTGGCGGACTGTGATTGGTCCACTCGCAGACACCCTGGGTCAAAAGCCTCATAGGATCCCGATTCTTGTCCTATCCAAGTGTGCTCTCTTATTTGTGTGTATGTAACTCATAGCATGATTGTTGGTCAAACGGTATAGACCAACGTTAGGGAGGGCAAACAGACAAGCTTAAATCAATCCGTGGCAATAGACCCAAATCAATCCTCTTAGTGTGTTTTAAGATTGGCACATTACTATTTACTACTGAATCAACAGCATTTCTTTTTTGCCAATGGAATTTGCCAACATTCTCATGGAACGTTTTGAGTCCATGCCATGTGGTCAAAAAGTTTTGTTAGACAAATGTGGATAGTTGTTTCACTGTTGGTAATAAGATATCTCATTCTTCTCCTACAGTGGCCACCTTAATCTTCTGATCTTAGTTGGATATCCAGATTGAAACAAGCCTGATAAATGGCCACTGGCCAAACCTTTAAAAGGAAGGGACTCAGGTGAAGAGATCAGAAGGGACTGTCTTTCTTCTTCATCCCCTCTCACAAACCATGATTGTAGGAGCAGCAGCTTCTCTCCCAAACAGTAACTGTAGGAGCAGAAGCAGAAGGGTTTTCCACAATCATGCCTCCGTAGTTCGATCCATCGCAGGTGATGGACATGTAGCATCACCGGCATAGACAGCCAAGAACTCGAAGGGCCTCCGCATCACCGTCAAGATCACCAACCCAAACTGCTAAGCCAAGGTCTGTGGCCCCCTTTGCCACCGCCCTCGTCACCAAGGCCCTCAAGGAGCCAGAGCACAATTGAAAAAAGAGAATGAAAAAAATAGGAAAAATAATAATAATAAATGGGACTCGACCAAGACTCGACTTGGCCCGGCCATGGTCAAGTTAGTGTGGGGGGGGACCAAGTCCAGGTTTAAAAGCACTACTTAAATCAGACAGAGAGATACCCATGTGAATAACAAAGATCAATTCAATCTAGCAGTGAAAACAACTGCATTCTGAGTTTCTACTTAGCAAACACAATCCTACTGTCCTCACTGGAGAAAAATGGACCATAGTGGAAATTTCTTGGGTCACAATGTATAAGCCCATGCAGATCTTTTTCAGTGGATGACTGAAAGATCATCAATGATGAAATTTACCCTCAAGATGAGACAGATACAAATAGCAATTTACCCATGCATATCTCAAAGAAAAACAGCAATGAATGGTAGAAAACGAAAACAGACCAAGTTCAGCAAAACCCATGTCGCACGCATGAAATTTCTCCAATTCCAGCTGAAGGTGATGAAGGTGAACTGGAATTTCAGTTGCAGTTGCAGACAGACCATGTCAGTTGCAGCAAGTGGCTTCTCTGTGAGGCTGTTAAACTGGAATTTCAGTGCTCATGGTAGTAGGAGCTGCACCTGGGGCCTCCACGGCAGCCTGAAGAGGCTCCAGTGAGTCGACGATATCTCTCATGAGTGGCCTCGCCTTTGGGTTGCGGTTGAGACAATGATAAGCTAACATGGCAGCCTTATGCACACCTTTAATCGGATAGTCACCTTCCAATCTTGGGTCTATGATATTGAGCAGCTTTTTCTTCTCTCTGAGCAAAGGCAAGGCCCAGTCAGCAAGGTTTTGCTCACGAGCAGGACGGGACCTATCAAGTGATTTTCTGCCAGTAAGCAGTTCCAATAGAACAACACCAAAGCTGTAAACATCACTCCTGGCAGTCAGATGCCCTGCATACGAAGGGTTTGTTTGTTTTTCAATTTAAGATAGGATTAAATGTTTCAAGCAATTATATTCAGAAAACAAGACAGCAAATATCAAATTAAAACAAGATTCAGAAGAGGTAGAGGAAAAGTCTTGGAATGTAGTTTGAACAGTTTCAACCACTAAAAGCTTGAATTTTCCAGCAGAAATCACAATTTTTAAGTCTAGATGAGCTATCTATGAAGAGGTGAAAACTGAAAATAGTTTAATTTATTTTGAATTCTAGGAAAATTGAATTGCACCCAAAACTCAATCTGATTGCTTGAATTAACATAATGAAAGATTTGCATTAACTTCCTATACTTTTTCTTCAGAAGAACCTGAAGCCAATTGATGGGAAAGGAGTTCACAACTAAGTATCATAGCTTCAATTGAACCTTTGCTCAGAACTACAAGTCATGCACATGTGTCACCTTCTAGCGATCCAGGCCATTTATATAATGGGCCCTATTGTAGACAGGAGAAGATATTAGGACATGTTCATTCCCATGATGAAGGCAACACAAGAAACAGCGTCGATATACTGAAAGGTGGGTTTGCCTGTTACCATAATACTAATGCAGGTCAAACAACTATGCAGTTTCTCTACTAAGCAACATCAGAGAACACAGTGTACAATTAACTAGCAAACCAGAAGGTTCTCACTGTTGCAACCATGAGGCAGAGCACTCAACTTATGTGACCTATCAAAAAACATAATAATAGTAATGATAACAATCATAATAATAACAACTAACATCTCGCAAAAAGAGCCGAGTAGGAAAGTAGTAACTCATAAAGCCATCACAAATAGAAAGGATTAGGCTTCAACCATGACAATGTCACTAATTAGTATTTGCCTAAGGTTTCACCAAAATAAAACTTTGGATAATATTCATTTAAAAAATACTTCATTTATAATTGGACCAAGAAATATACTCTTGATCCATATAGCAGAGTCCTACCTGTCATAACGTATTCTGGTGCCGCATAACCATATGTGCCCATGATGCGAGTAGAGACATGAGACTTGTCACCTACTGGACCATCTTTTGCAAGTCCAAAGTCAGAAAGCTTGGCATTATAGTCCTAATGAAACATATAAAAAATTAAAAAAAAATGCATTACAATAATGTAGAAGCTAGAAATAACAAATGCCCATGACAAAGATGAATGTACCGCAGATCAGATAAAAAGTTTGTGACGACAATTACATGCATTATGGTTGAAATAAATGCACCACATATTGGACTAACTCATTTATTGGAAGTGTCAAAGCAGATGATGATAATAATAATAATCAGTAATTGTTTTACAAGGACAAATGTGATGCAACAATATATATCTACAGGAAACCACAATGGCGGATTAATCTCCTTACAAACATTTTTGGCCAATATCAGAATATAGTGATGACATAATCTTAAAGTATCAGAAACCTAAACAATGTCCACAGGAAACCACAATGGCGGATTAATCTCCTTACAAACATTTTTGGCCAATATCGGAATATAGTGATGACATAATCTTAAAGTATCAGAAACCTATACCCCATGGATGTGTTGGGTGCCTTGCTATTTTGGCAGCAGACCTTTAACATGTCAGCTGTACAACCGTAGGTAAATTGAAGGCAATGCACTTCAGTTTACTCCTGCTCCACAAATTTATAATGGTTCATAAATTTATGTTGCCTAAGCTTCTTGGCCCTTTTAAGTGGAGAAAACTTCATCCTGATTATAAGTTCTTTTTGCTTGTTTGTTTTCTTTTTTCTCCATCTAGTGTTAAATTTGCTGAAACCTGGAAGAATATCTGTTCATAAATAGGAAGATGCAAAATGCAATTATAAGTTAACTTATCTATTTGAGATACAAATATGGCAATTTACAAATGCATCTACTAGTCAGCAACTTTGGACAAAAGGCAAAGTTCAATCTGTATGTATTACAGTGCTTGCTTAGACAATAAAGAGGTTCCAAATACTAACCATATCTAGCAAGATATTAGATGTCTTGAAATCACGATAAATAACTGGTTTTTCTGCTTCATGTAGAAAAGCAAGCCCTTTTGCAGCACCAAGTGCAATCTTCATCCTTATTGACCAAGGAAGGGGAAGCAAGATTTCTGAGACACCCACAAGAAAAACAATCAAATACAGATAAGACACTGGCAACATGCAAGAGAAATCCCTGAATCAAGAACATTAGGCATATTGCCTCCTTTATATATTGTTATACATGAAAAGTGCACATAATCGACTGGACTTTGAATATAAGAAATAATGTTTGCAAACAAGGAACGACTATCAGTCTTAAACATACAGTTGATAATCTACATCTTGAATGTGCCGAAAAATCACATCAATGGATTATCATGACCACACAATCAATTGTATGAAATGAGTGGGTATGAAAAAGTCAGAAATTATGTGGGAACCAAAGTGTGCACGCAAGCAGCAGGCACTTACTTGAAAAGAGATGGTTTTCCACACAACCCCGGGGCATAAACTCATAAATGAGTACTCGGTGTTCATCTTCACAGCAGTATCCAATAAGTTTCACCAAATTTGGATGTGAAAGCTGCCCCAGAAATATAACCTCAGCCTGCAGAGCCACAAAATTTTGAAATAAACTACAGAGGAGTGCCACCTCAAAATAACAGCATGTAATAGAGGATGCTTACTAAGCCAACTCCCAGCCTGTACACAGCTCCACTTGCAGGGACACATTGTTGTGGCAAACATATGCCACATCAAGTCGTGGAGCAGGTGGACCCCACCGTGGAGCTTACCTGGCACAAACATCGTGTGGGCCCACTCATTAGGTGTGCATTGATGGTCTGAGAGTTCTTTATGAATTCATTTCTGTTTTACTTTGGATGTATTCTACATGTTTTATGGCTCTTTTGATGAGTGGAACAGCTGACTGTTGGGCCATGGACATTACATATATGTGAAATATGAGCACATGTGGGCTAGGTGACTTAAATAGTACAAAAGCTGCCCACAAGAGGGAATCAGAACATGAGAGAGAGAGAGAGAGATGGAAAAACAACTTTACAACCATACCAGCCATTCTCTGTGGCCCTGAAAGCTGTTATCACCATCATGAACCTTAACAGCGACTTGGAGAGGCTTAAGCCCTTCCTTCAAATCCTCCGTAATGAGCCCTTTGTAAACATTCCCGAATCCTCCACCACCCAATAAATTATCTTTCCTGAAATTTCCTGTATTTATCTTCAGTTCACTGAAGGTGAACACAATCAACAGATTCACACCCGTATCACGACGCAGATCCTCAACTTCTTCAGGATTTGATGGCAATTTTGTAGGACTGACTTCTTTCAATGATGCGCACTGGTTCTTTGGAGACTCTATACACAAATAAAGAGTGAAAAAGGCATTAAAATGGACTAAAAAGTGAACCCTCTAACTGGTCTCAATAACACAAGCATAGAAGAATGATTAGTGAAACAAATTCAAAACAGAAGACCATAAAATAAGTTCAAGGCCTTTTAATCTATTCCAATCTGCTTACTTTAAAAACACAAATCCTTATCCAATTATGTACAGAAACCAATCAAGTCAAGAAAATGCAAAGAACAAAATTCAAATCTGACACTGTAAGGATGATACCCATTCAATGAAGGGTTGCGCTTACTACAAGATTGCGTTTGGCAACCTGGGCATGACCTCAAGATCAGATGGCCGTTGTGTTCGACAAGCTGGCAAGATTGACACCCATGCTTCAATTCAAGGTGGGGAGTGTTGGATGTCATAAATGTGGATCTCTTATTTTTATTTTTTTTCCATTTGTGGTCCTTTTTTATTATTTTTGTAAAATGTAAGGGGATTTATATAAATTCTGAAAACTTTCACTAATATGTGGGAAATTTCAGAGTAGTCTCCAACTTATGGCCTAATATTTAAAAAAAAAAAAAGAATTCAATGGTGATGTTATCAAAATGATCATCAAGTTTGTGAGGTGAGTTTCAAACAGGTCCTTTCCAGCAAATTGCCCTTGCCATTGGTAACTTTAAGTAATTTTTTTATAAAATGGAAAAATTACCCTTAGGGATCATCATTCCCCCTCTAGATCTAAAGACGCTCACAGCAGCTCCGCTGCAACATCCCCAGCTGAATCAAACAAAAAACCCCTTATTCACCAAGAAGACAGTCATGGTCCTCCACCCTCTCTTCCTAGTCCGACACCAGCTTTATCCTCAAGCAGGGTTATTCCATCTCCCTGCCCCGCTGCCTTCCCTTGACAGAAGCAACAACATGCCACATCAAATAAATAGTTTCTGGTCCTGCCTCTACCTTTCAAGTTGGACATAGCAGTAGACGGGCACTGCTTTCTAAGTTTGTCAGATTATCTAGCTCTTTGTGCAGCTCACCCTCATCTTTAGGATTCATCCCCTATGATGTTAATGTTTTCTCCCTGTTTAAATCATATGGAAAATGATAATATCTAAAAGTTTAGAATCATCAGTGGGTGAGATTTTGTAGCAAGAGACACCTTTTACAAATAAGAAACAACTTGTTTGATTGGATCAATGGTAAAAAAGAGTCACCAAATCACCATCAACCAATTTCGCTCTCTCAACCACTATCTGAATTCCCATATATACCTGAATTCCCAAATTCTGGACAAGCCCAACAGAATGACAGATACAATGATACATCTTTCCTCTCAGAACTGGATGTGGTCAAATTAGAGCCATCACTCCCTGACAACTTCCATCTTTATTTTGTGCTCACTTTCCCATCATTCCTACTACATTCAGATCCTTTGATCACTTCATTGCCTATAACCCACAGAGAAAAGTTTCTTATCCTCAAAATCCTACCTCCTTAAAACTTCAGAGACTACATTTTCATAAACTCAACTGCATTAGTTTTCATCGCAAATAAAATTGACTTTTAACAAAGCACAATGAAGATCACTAACCTAAATAAGGAAAGATAATTAAATCTTAAGATAAGCAAGATAATCTAATCCTAATATAAGATGCTATCAAATCATGGTCCCACTGATTGTTTTCCAATATTGCCATGCCCATAAGTGCCTTATGTCACTCCACCAACTCCCGGGTGTGTTATCTATGTGATTAATTCAATGACAGTTAACAGTTTGATTGGTATCAAATGTATTCCAATTTATTTGGTTAATCATTGATTCTATCATAGCATGACAAAATTCCAAATAAGAAATACATCAACACATTGGAATATACCAATATACCATTTGGTATATATTGGTATACCAATAATATATATCAATATACCAATATATATTGATATATTGGTATAAACCGATATATATATATATATATATTGGGATATTGGTGTGTGTGTGTGTATATGGGAGATGCTCCTATGAGAGATATCTCTCACCTTACTATGAGAGATAGGGTGGAGGCCCTTACATTTAAGTTGTTGCCATTGGATATTGATGTGAGGGCCCCCACGCTATCTCTCATAGTAAGGTGAAAGATGCTCTCATCTGTATATATATATATATATATATATTATTGATATACCAATATATACCAAATGGTATATATTGGTATATCAATAATATATGTGTTATGTGCGTGGGTTATCTATGTCAGCGTAATATATTTGAAGCAGAATACACTAAAATGGTGAAATCAAGTACCCTCTTTAGGGAAGACCGTGTGTTACATATATAGGGGCTGAATGCCCTCATTACAATCCATTCATCTCTCAGATCCTACACTGTAGCTAACCAACTAAGTATTATCTTATCCTTTGACTAATTCCACAATACAATGACTGGGCCTAAATGGGCCTCCCCAGATTGGGCTTGGATTGACACCCCCTCTCAAATTGATGCCAGGGAGTCATAAAGCAGCAATTTGGAGACAAGAAATTAATGTCGAGGCCGAGGAAGTCCCTTCGTGAAGATATCTGCAAACTGAAACTCTGTAGGAAGATGAGGTAAACTAATGACATCACGTGTATATTCATCTCGAATAAAATGGCAGTCAACTTCGATATGTTTGGTGCGTTCATGGAAGACGAGATTTTCAGTGATTCGGATAGCCCCAGTATTGTCGGCATGCAAAGCAGTAGGAGAGGTTTGAGCGAACCCGAGTTCCAAAAGAAGTCCTCGTAGCCATAAGATCTCAGAACAAGCAGAAGACATCGCCCTATATTCAGCTTCCGTGGAAGATCTGGACACACGTTCTTGTTTCTTGCATTTCCAAGAAATAAGAGAGTTGTCAAGGTACATGCACCAACCAGTAGTAGAATGGCGTGTGTCTTAACAGCCTACCCAGTCAGCATCCGCATAAGCGGTTAGATGAAGAGGATTATCCTTTGGATAATATAAACCACGAGCAACAGTTTTGAGCAGAAAGCGGATAATACACTTCACAGCTGTCAAATGAAGGTGGCGAGGAGCTGTCATGAACTGACTCACAAGATTAACAGCATAAGATATGTCAGGTCTTGTAATGGTGAGATAGACAAAACTTCCCACCAGGCGCCGGTAGGTATGAGGCTCAGGTAGAAGATCGCCATCATCTTTACTCAACTTGAGATTGACCTCAATAGGCGTATCAACAGGTGAAGCGTCATGTAGGTCAGCCAGCTCAATAAGATCTGATGTGTATTTGTGTTGATTAACAAATAGACCTTTGGAAGATTGATGCACCTCTAAGCCCAAAAAATAATGCAAGGGGCCTAAATCCTTCATATGGAAGGAGTCCCGAAGAGAAGCTTGGAGAGATTTTATCATGCCATCATCCGTGCCAGTGATAATGATATCGTCCACATACACGAGAAGCACCGTAACACTAGTAGATGTGTGGCATAGAAAGAGAGATGGATCATAAGGGCTCTGAGTAAAACCAGTCTTGCAAAAGCGATTATAAGGCCCACATCCCACATCGCCTAAGTAATAGGCTTGACATGTCTTAATATACCTGTATGGGCCTTCCACCTATCAGCTTAAGCTTTTGGGTTGATATATGGTTTATTACAATCTAAACATCTCTTCATCTAGTAGGGGCCTACCTATGTACAAAATATGGGCCCCATCTGATCATCGTAACCTTCATCAACAACTAACAAATCTTACCCCTTAATTTGATCCAACGGTGCAGTCCATTCAAATGGGTGTGAGCAAGGGGGGTGTGTGATACAGATGGGTTATCAGGTCGGCCCCACTATGAGGTGTGCAAAGTATGAGGTGTGCACTAGATAATTTCTCTCTCTATCTGTGTGTATATATATATAGAGAGAGAGGGGAGATGCTCTTGTGAGAGTTACTCTCACGGTACTATATATATAGTAGTCATCCAATGCGCAAGGCGCACTGGACGACTGTGCGCACCTCAATGTGGGGCCCCAAGGACAGGACCAAAGGGAATTGAAAGATCTCCCATGGCCCTTCATCTCTGTAAAAAAATCAGCCTCATCCCTGACCTATATCATCTCCATCCAAGCCCCACAAGTTTAACGGTGTATAGTCCATTCGGATGGGTGTGCAGTCGATCCAACGGTGTACAATACATCGGATGGGTGCAAAGGTGGGCCCCATGTGAAATTCATGGGGTGTGTGTGGTCCATTTGGATGGACCACCAGGTGGGCCCCACCCCCGGTCCGCAACTTGTGCACTAGATAACCACCCTATATATAAATATATATATGTGAGCGCTACACAGCGCCCGAGCGTTTTTTAAGAGAAAACTCCCCTCCTAGTTGGGCCCACTGGGATCCATGATGATTATAGAAGTCCATTGGATGGAAAGATCCATATGAGACCTACCTATATGTAAAATCTTGAGTCCATAAGATCATCCTAACCTTTTTGATACATGGCCCTAAAATTTAATGGTTTTAGAGGCATCATTTTATCATGATTTCAATCCAACGGTGAGGAAAAGTTGGATGAGTGTCAACTTGGACTAGTGACTATTCATGGGGGCTAGTGTGTGTGAAAAGATTAGATTGACTTGACATGGGCCCATGACCAAAAATAAGAGGGGTGGAAAAAGGGGCGTTGTTAAAGTGTGGCTTTTTTTAGAATTTCCCCCATATATATCTGTATGTGTGTGAACAACAATGGTGAGATTTCAGTTTGCTAGGTGTGTGGTGGTGGGTTATTACTTTGGTCCTTTTAAAACCAGAGCAGTAGAAAAGGAGTTGATTCAGTTGTGGTTGGGCTCTAACAAATTGAATTCTTCTAAATGAAAGGGATCTTCTTTTGTATTCATTTGATTTGAGTTGGAAGGAAGCACACCGAGGAGTGAGGAGAAATAGAGAACAGGATAGAGTAATTAGGTGAAAACTGTATAAGGTGGGAAGAGAAATGTAGAAAATTTAAGGGTAAAAGGAGACGAGGGGGGAAAAGGTCTGAACACGAGGGTGTGTCTAGTCATTTCAAAAGGTTAAAGGGAATGTCTGCCTTTTCCTATTGCTATTGGGCCGGTGGCAAAGGTAACTTGCCTGAAAGGACCAGTTTGGAACTAAATTCAAAATTTTATCAATTCATTGATCCCTTTCGTCGTAACTTGGGTACTAATTTAAATTTTTCATTATACAACCCTGCGTGTGTTTGTGTCAAATCTTGTGCCTGCGTAAACCATCATATTCTATTTCCCATGATAAGAAGCGCCCAGATGCATAAAACCAACTCAAACAAGAAATACAAACATTATAAAAGAAAATATATGAGAATCCAGATTCAATTTTCCAACTGGACCAATTCATAATTCATAAGAGACCATTTTAAACCAGAGAAGTTACATATTATTGTAAAATTAAAGCCTCCGATGAACTCATCCCAACTTTAAGAGCCTCCACCAAAACTCTACACTTCACAAGTAATCTTAAAATCACAAAGCATTAAACCACAACTCATCTAAAATCTAAGAATTAAACCCCCAACCCAAATGTCTTTCCTTAATTGGTGCAGTGCTAAGATCACCTTCCTTCGGAAGCAGGGGCACAGGTATAAACCGTTTTATAAGTTGTTCCCATTCTTCTTGATGCAATCCTAGGGTTAGGATGCAAGTGCTGGATCACAGTTAGAGTTCCGAAGAACAATCACTCGAAGAAGAAATAGTCTCCAACGAAAAATCCACACAGGGAATTTTATTAAATCAATTCTAATCTGAGATCATTGATCTCTACAATGTCTTATTTATAATAAGAGAAACTTAAGCCCTAAGAAAGCATTCCTAATCAAACTAGGAAACAAATAATAATCCTACCCAAATTAGAAATTAACCCTAATTACAATCATTGCTAAACTTAAACTAATACTAATTAAAAATAAGAAAATTTCATAGGTGGATCCCACATGCGGCCCACAAGAGTATATTGTGCTGCTGCATCAATTCTCCCTAGGTGGGAAAAGAGTTCATCCTCGAACTCGGCTCTTCTTCTTGATGTTATTTCTGTAGATAGTGTGCACATTAAGCGCATCCTTGGTGAGACGAGAACTTAACCCTTGCTTTGGTGGTGTCGGCTTCAGATGACGAAGTGTGACTTGCTCTGCACCATGCATAAATGTGTATGTGTTGTCGCGCATGCCATTAGTGTCATTCTTGTCATACATCCATGGACGACCCAACAAGATATCACAACTATCCATAGGTATCACATTACACCACACAGTACCTGTATAATCTTCACCAATGAAAAAGGTAATTGAACATGCATACTGGACTTGCACTTCATCACCTGTCATTAACCATCTAGCAAAGTAGGGACGATGATGCTTGCGAACTTTCAGCTGTAATCGATCCACAAAAGCTTGGGAGATAATATTCTGACAACTGCCTCCATCAATGAAAACTATGCATTCGTGACCATTAACTGTTCCGATGGAGCGAAAAATATTTTCTCGCCACCACTTCGTCTCAGTAGTCGAGGGAGTGTCGGTGAGGTTCACGAGGGATTCACCTTCAACAGCATGGTAGATATCTAAGTCTTCGGTCTCAGTTGCAACCTCGTTATCTTTAGGATTATCTAGAGTATCAGTCTCATCACTTTCATTCTCAATGAAGTGGAGGCGTTTGGGACATTCTACTGCACGATGCTCTTGTTGTTTATAATTAAAGTATGTGATTCTATTTTGACCTTCGGGCTTGGTGAAAGCTTTCTCTAATGACGCACTTGGTTTAGAACCTGCAATTGAAGAATTCTTCTACATAACCCATTTAGCCGCATTAAGTTTTGGGGCTTGATGATTTGCAATTCCCTCAGCTTTGATAGCATGCTGAAATATTTCATCAACATTATCAAAATGTTTGAATGTGAGGATATCATGAATGTCAAGTGTAAGCCCTTTAAAATATCTGTCAACTAATACCTCATCATCTTCATTCAAACCACAACGAGCTTGCATGGTCAGAAACTCCTCGGAATACTCAACAATGGTCTTAGATCCATGTTTCAAGTATTGAAAACGTGAACGCAGATCTCTAGAGCAGTTGATAGGCAGGAATTTTTGCTTCAACAGATTTTTCATCTCGGTCCATGTGTCAACAAGGTCAATTTGGTGGTATCTCCTCTTCTTTTGCAACTCGGCCCACCATATCGCAACATAATTGCGAAATCGAGTTGCCACCAGTGTAATCTTATGACCATTCATCATTGGTTTATGTGCAAACATATTTTCAACACACACTAACCAATCCAAGAATTCATCTGGCTTCAATTTCCCATCATATTCGGGAATCACAAGTTTAATACCCAAATCTCGATCAACAATGACGGCATGTGGATCTCATTGATTCCAATTGTGTTTTTCATCATCTCGATTATTTTCCTCACGCCGATTAGTTTCCAAATTGGTTAATCGGGTTTCAATCCTTTCCAGAGTCACTTGCATTTGAGCCATCGTTGCGGATAGTTAATTAATAGTTACCGATAATTGCGCAACGGTTCCCCTCAAATCATCATCATTGTGAGAGGAGGACTCCGCGTCAACCTACTTCTTGGGAGGCATCTTTGGTTCATGCAATTTTATTTTATTTTATTTACTGACCTGAAGTGTAGATCTGCTCTTCACGACCACACAGGTGAAAACGGATATGAAATTGGATGGTGGATAAGCCTGATATCATCAGAAAAAATCTCGACCATTGATCTTGGTCAAGGGGCTGGATGGTTGATTGGACGCTGAGATGCAGTGATGATGGTAGCACTACGGTTGTCCTGGCTGTTTTATTACAGGTGGGCTTGAAAATCAGACCTGGCCCAAATTCAAGTGGCCCAAAGTCAAGTTGAGCACACACTTGCAAAGAAGCACACGTGTGAAACACTATTGCCTCGGTCTTCGTGCCTTTACAGAATAAGAGAAAAGGGTTTGGGCTTCATGTTCTTCTTTGCTGGAAGGCTAAAGGAGAAGGTTGGACTTGGAGGCACTAGAGCTCTTGACGCAACGAAGGCGGTGACATTCGACTGAGAAGATGCAACGACAGCGGCCGTCCTTGGTGCACTTCTTTAGCATGTTTTTGTTATAACTAGGGTATTGCATCAAAAAACACACACAATCCAAATAACAAAATACAGAAGTGCACAAAATCTCACCCAAAATTACAAGACATAGCCTAAAGCCAAATATCCATTTCAATGAAGCACATCTTATACTGTTTTAGAGACATGCTTCCGTTAAAAAGATATACTGTGACGCCTCGGAGTCTCACATTGACTATAGAGAGGAAAGTGAATGGGATTATATGTAGAGCTTACACCCTTACCTTGCATGAGGCCTTTTGATGGGTTGAAGCCCATTAGAAACAAAACTGTGAGGCCCGTGGGTCAAAGCGGACAATATCATGCATGCGTGTAGGGAAAGGCATTACAAATGGTATCAGAGCCGACTCTTGACTAGTTCGAGCGTAGGCCCCTACTGTGGCCTAGTGCAAGTGGGCGAGCGGGGGCATCCATGTGGGCAGAGACTGGCAGGCTACTGCACAGGGACGTGCATCCTTAAGGGGGTGGATTGTGACGCACCGGAGTCCCACATCGACTATAGAGAGGAAAGTGAATGGGATTATATGCAGAGCTTACACCCTTACCTTGCATGAGGCATTTTGATGGATTGAAACCCATCAAAAACAAAATCGTGAGGCCCGTGGGCCAAAGCGGACAATATCATGCATGCGTGTAGGGCGGGGCATTACATGTACCTTTTTCATAAAATGGGTGACCATCTGATGGCTAGATTGGAACTTTTAAATGGAAATAATTATAACAAATATAGAACTCCTATGAATTCTTGAATGATTTTAAGAGAAAAATGGCAATGCTTTCTCTTTTTAGTTCCATGTTTTCAGATTCTGTTTTACATCTTAGTATTTTGAACACCTCTAACGATGAAGCATTTCTCGTATCCAGTCATTGCCATTGCATGAACTGATAATCTAAAAATAAAACAAACTCCAATTTTCTAACTCATTTCAAGTTAGAGAATTATATTAAAATCTAATGCCCAAGTTTAAAAAATCCAATCCATGAACCCATACAATATTCAAAGCATAATTAACCGAATTCCAAATCCAAAATTATTTGACAAGAAAAATACTAAAGCAAAAGACCAAATAAAAATTTCAAAAAGAATGCAACCATAATATAATTACTTATCAACATTCAAAAATAATAATATAATTACTTATCAACTCATTTCTACTATAATAACACACACACACACACACAAAAAAAAAAGCCACCATAAGAGAGATCAATTAGGAAAAAAGATCGACCATGCCCTAATGAAAATGCAAAATACCATAACCAAGACTTCAGTTCAAGATACTCAGTCCAAGAACAAAATCCAATAAGAGTAAAAATGTAGCACTGTCTTTGCAAATGTAATATTTTCTAAGTCATTGCAATCCCTCTGCGTGTGTCTATGTGTGTGTGTTTTGTGTGTGTGTGTGTGTGTGAGAGAGAGAGAGAGAGAGAGTCTCAAAACCATCAAAAGATCACAAATTTTCTCAACTAGCTTAAGCCATCAAAGCACAGAAATCCAAAAACAAAATGCGGATACCTTAAACAAGTGAAAAATCCAACTCTTGATAATCGATTTCAAACAGGTCCATGAAGAAACAGACATTCATATCCAAAGCCCATTTACAGAACAAATCCAATTCTAGCCACTCATTCAGTGTGACACTAGTCAAGAGAATAAAGTACAAACCCCAGACTCAAAACTTTGAAAGGCAATCATTTACTCCACTGCTTCCAGTCACAAAGGCATATAAAAAGCAAACGCACATTCTATATCCCTTAACTGGAAGATTCCAATAACTGAAAAGGTAAAGCAACCACAAGGTCCACAACTCAATTCAATCAGAGACTCTTGATGTCTTATTCCAACAGGTTAGTGGAAAAAATTAAATTAAATTAAAAGAAGATAGTAATATCCATAATCCCATAACAATCAAAGACCACTTACTGCAAAAATCCAATTTCCCCCATTCACTTAGTCTTACAGTATTCAAAACTATGAATGCTTACCAGTTACTCCACTTCTTTCAATCGAAAAGGCATTAAAAGCAGACACATATTCCAATTTACTTAAAAGGAAGATCCCAACAAATAAAAAGGTATAGCAACCAAAACCTAATTCAATCCAACTCTCCATATCAGATTTTAAACAGGTTAAGGAAGCCAAGGACATTAATACCCAAATTCCCATAACAATCAAAGCCCGCATACTTGAAAAATCCATTTTTCCCAAAGTCTGGGACATACAGAGAGAAGAACAAACCACAAAACCCAGATTCAGAACTAGTTACTCCTCTTCTTTCAATCATGAAATCATGAAACGGCAAATGGACATTAAGATTTCCCGAACAGAGAGATTGCAACAAATACCAAAGTAAAGGAACCAAATAAATGCTCACTCAATACAACTCTTCATATTCATTTTAAACAGGTTAACTAGGAAAAAAAGGGAAGTGCATTCAAATCCAGTACCCAAAAAAATCAAAGCCCAATTACTGTAAAATACAATTTTTCAGACTTGTTTAGTCTGAAACATACAGAGAGGCTAAGCTACAATACCCAGACTCAAAACTATAAAAGGTAACCAGCTACTCTACTTTGAAGCACAGAGCATATAAAAGCAAACTCAAATTCAAATTTCCTTAACAGAAAGATTCCAACAAATATCATGGGAAACATTCAAATCAAACTCTCCATAACCCATTTCAAACAATTTACTGAAAAAGAAGACGCTCCTATCCAAATTCCAAGAGCAATCAAAGTGCACTTACTAGAAGAATCCAGTTTTTCAGACATTCTAACTCCGATACAAATAGAGAGACAAGAAACTACAATACCCAGGCCACATTTGTGTCATGCCTACGATTTGCATCTGCAGTTTAGTGCAGTTTTCGCTCAGAAATTGGTAAAATTTAACTGATTTTTCCTCAATTCCATGGGGAGCCATTTCCCGGGCAGTCGTGGTGGGAACCTGTGCTTCCACCCGCAAGCCAAATCTTAGCATAACACAAACAAGCCCCAGATTCTAAGCTATAGTAACGAGTAACTCCAGTTGTTTCAATTATAAAAAGCATGCATAGAATCAAAGCAGACTCAAATTTCCTTAACTGGACAATTCCCACAGATAAAAAGGAAAGCCACCAAATCACAAACCCATATCCAAAACACCCTATCACCCAAAACCCAATCCTTTTTTTCTTCTCTGTTCATTTCAATCTTATAAACCATGAAAACACAAACCCATGTCCAAAAATTCCTTACCCAACAATACCCACTTACAGAAATCTAGTCCAAAAGAAACAAAAGCAAAACTTTCTACACACCTGACTTTGCATTAGATGAAACTCTGTAGATAGAAGGGTTCCACCTACAGCCGCAGTTCCCCATCAAATCAAAAACCCAGCAAGAGAACCACCCCCTTCAACACCAGCCCATCATAAAAACACAATTCAATAGGTGAAGTTTGATAAACAAAGAACAAAAGGAGAAGCAAATAGACAGAAACAGAGAGCCTTGTATTTGGAAGAGTTGAGTTGAGGTGGTGTTTTTGGGTTTTCTTGTGGGAATGGAATGGAGAGGTTTTGGTGAGTGTTTCATCCATTGTTCTTGCCAACAATGATGTGGGTGCTTCTGCTGTTGGTTGCAGACTGTTGGGACCCTTCTGCTTTGGTCCAATGGATTGTTGGGGTGGGTGTGGGTCATAGGTGCACCCCCTTCTCTTTCCATCCATTTCTCCTGTTCTATTCATTTCAACTCAATTCAATTCAAAGTCAAATCCTCTCTCTCTCTCTCTCTCTCTCTCTCTCTCTCTCTCTGCACTTTCTTGTGTGTGGGTTGGTGACTGGGGTCTGTTGCATTTGAATCACCAGCAGTGCCTTTCTGTCGTTTTCTCGCCTGCCCATGCCCATTTCTATATCCAACCTCGTCCATCACGTTCCTATTTACTTTGGTCAGTTGGCGTCCTGTGCACTTCTGCTTTTGCGTTTATCATATTCTATTCATGTATATGGTATGTATCTAATGGGAATACCTCTCACTAGCAAAAGGGCATAATGTGGAAAAGAAATATTTTTTCCCGCAAATTCTTTTTTCCATCTTTTGACGCGAATGCGTTTTTTCATACAAAGAAAAGCATCAATAATTAGTTTGAAAAATACCATAACTCCACGTACTTTCATCAAGGCGGAAACTACAAAAACATCCATGGAAATTCGATCATAACCTTTTCAAGAAAAAATTATATTTGATCCCCCCTTTTAAAAATGCTTTATGTGGAATCGTGAAAAATCGCTATCATTTCTTTACTTTACTCCTAAAAAAGCATCTTAATTTTCCTTACTTTTTTGGCAAAAATATGAATGTACAAACGTGCCCTAAAATAATTACATGACCATAGTCTGTCCCTCGAAACTAGTGTTACAAATATCGATATTGGGATAATATCTGGATATAACGTCTATATTATTTATGAGAATTTTTAGAAAAATTCTACTAAGACAAAAATTGGATTTTAAAATGATAAATTTACCAAAAGTATTTTACAAATAATTTCGTATGATCTAATTTCACTCAAAATTAATAGATGGTCATAGCTACTTAATCCATGCCCTACAAAATTGTCAACTGGTATAATCATCTATCTTAACAACTTCTTGTCATAGGATTTCAGCCTCACATACCAATATTAGAGAAATTGGGCCATTTAGAAATAAGTTTAAGGTCTCTCCAAGTAAACTAGTTATTAGGCCTTTCATTCGAAAACCACATAATATGGCCCACCATTTAGTCATCTATACTCATTGGTGAGTCCAATTGTGGGTGAATCATACCTCATAAGAAGATTTGCATCATCCTAATCATCATCAGGGCCTAGGCTCCTCTCTTGAGTCAACTTTGTACATATACATTTTTTTAATCAAATCTTACGTAAGGTTCTGTTCTTCTTTGGTACCCATCAGACATCAATTGATGGGCTGATAGGGTCTGATGTGTATGTGTTACCTTCGGGTGATAAAAACAAAGGCAGGACATTTGCAAGGACAGCAAATAACATTAATGGGCATGAAAAGCATTTTTGGTGGAGTATAAAGTAGGAAACCTTTAAATTATAAACTCTATTAAGATTTTCTTTTTATTAATTACTATTTTCCTACCGGCAAAGAAGTGGTATTTCAACCGTAATATAAAGGATCGGTCACAGCCTCACAGGTTGTGCGGTTTGTGCCCGGGAAAGTGCCTTGCCATTGAGCCATCAGTGGATTGGATAAATAGTCTTTGCTAGCAACTTGGAGTTTTGGCAATTTTCTTGGCCTTGCACTATGATTTAACATTCTTAGTTGACATTGCTTTGTTAACCAAAGACTTGGAGATAGTTATTATCCTAATCTTCCAAACACATACTTCTAAGAAAAGGTTCATGCATGTTTGTTGCCAGGAGCAGCAAGATGATCAAGTTCAACCAGGGTGATAGTTTAATTTGATTATCCGAAGATTGTTCTGTAGGCATATGTGTGAAACTACAAGTCAACCATGAGTGTCTTGGCAATTTTCAGTGTAAGTGATCACAATTCTGCTTGCACTCCCCATAACAGTTACCAAGGAATCAAAGTCCAATATGAGTCTCTGGAGCTTAATTAGACTTGGTTGAACTTTATCAAAACTCGGTCCAAAGCCAACTCATAAGCATCTCCCACAAGCAAATGTGAAATAACGTTATAGGGTCTCTTTGGGAACTTCTCTAGTAGAATAGAATGAAGTAAAGCCTCCAATTTTCAAACACAGGGTCACATCATAAGTGCTCATTTGTTTAAATGAAAATTGAATTCTTATGAAGTCTTAGAATTCTATCATAACATAGGTTAAATTGAAGAAAACATAACTTCACCGGTTTTCACTGTAACTAAGCCTGAACAAAGAGGGAGGTTGAGAGCCAACATAAGTTCTAAGATCATATCGGAGTAGAGAAATAGAACTCATGTTTGCCGAGCCTATTATTGCTAGGCAATGCTTTACTAACGATAACGATGATGATTATGATAATGGTAAGTGCGGATCCAAAGAATGATCATCAAATAATCTCTCCTTCAATGGAAAATAAATAAAGGAGATATGAGAAATAAATACTCAAACATCATCTCAATAATTTAAATTCTAGGAAAGTCATGTCCCATCTATGTTCCCATCTTATATCTTCCACCTTTGACCTTTTTTTTTTTTTTTTTGTTCGAGCCCATTTGACCATAGATTCTTAGGAACTCAAACAAACTGACGACAAGGTCAAGGTTTTAGCTAATCTCATGAGAAAACTTGTGAGATCTTTGTTGATGATATTTTGAGAATCTATTGTGAGAAACTACTACTTTTTTTTTTTCAGGAAAATCACAACATTTACAAAATATCAACATCATCATGGGCACTAAGAGTATATTATGTTAAAAAGGCATCCAAAAAATTGGTCCGTAGAAGACAACCCATTTGTCACCATCCATGCCAGGTAGTGCATATGCTTTCTCTCATATTTCAAGCTTCACGAGATGGAGATTGTAAAATCAATTTTTTAAGTATGATTTTAGTATGAAATAAATTCTCATGGAAAAAATTCTTGTCCAAGTAAAGATTATAGAAACAAAGAGCCAATTACTAAAAAGGAGTCAGGATCCTCTATGCCAAAAGTTAGTTACATTAGGCCTCCACAAGAAGAAGGTTGGGATCTATGGATGATCTAACAGATACTGTTTTTTTGTTGTAATTAGCCAATAAATTCTTGTAGTGATTTATTATATGTTGAGGATATACTATTGAAAGTAGGTGGGCCTTCTAGATGGATTTTCAAAACTTTTGACCCACTTAAAGCAGGAATCAAACACCCAAAATGCCAAGAACTCAATCCTAAGATCTTAAAAACCCTCATCTCATGCATTAAGATCAGAGATCCATCAAGAAAAGACGGATCAAGAAGAACAAGCAAGCCTAACAAGAAGATCTACTAAAACAAAGAAGTTGTAGATCTATAGGAGCTTAGTTGCGCTCAAATCGAGAACTTGACTAGTTGATTCCATGAAATCCTTTCACATATTTGATCTCCTTAGCCTTTGTGTTCTTCTACACTATAACCCTATTGCAAAGAACTCCCCAAAGAGAATGGTGTGATCTCTAAGGAGAAAAAACCATAGACACTCAAGAAGAAAACTAGGGGAGAGGAAAGAATGAGAGAGATGACGGAGTTGGACATCCTTGCTAGGCATGCAAGCATAGGACGTCCAACTCCCCTCTCCTCATATTTATAGGTTTTGGAAAACCTCCTCTTGGCCCATAATTAGAAGTCTCACTTCTATTATCAGTATATGTCATACTCCTCCTTTTCTAAGAGTTCTAATTAGAATAGAAAAATTCTCTTCTTTAGGCTAGCATGGGAACCACTAGAGATTCTTTAGAAACCGACTCCAACTAAGATATCTGGACCCCACATCTCATGTGTAATCCGGATCCACAATTAATTGTAAATAACTCCACTAAATAAATGTAATTGCACTCCACTCATATGAATATTTACAATAAGACCCTAAATTCTTCAATTACTGTAAGTAGGCCCCTCCATCAATTATATCCATGGATCTATTGGATTAATCTGTCCAACCAAATTAGATCCACATCTTATTATCCTTGTAACCCAATTAATTATAGTGATCATCAATACCATCTAACTAACTCTTAATCAAGATGAGTGCGCACTTACAAATGATAAATTCTATTAATTGCCGCAAGGGGATATTTCGCATTAAATTGCCGCAAGGGGATATTTCTCATTAAGAAGATAGACTCCGTCTTGAGAATTTTATGTCTACATAGTCTCACTACCACGTACCCAAGATACCGAAGTATTGACTTCCAGTTGGCCTCACTTATTGATAACTCAAAGTAAATGTATAGCAAAAACTTGAGTCCATTAATCTCTCAGGATTAAGAGCGTATTGCTTGAAAATTATGAGAGCATTTCATAATCATAAACAACTTTTGCATACTACTCATGGTCCTTCGATACATCCAATGTACTAGCACAACAATACAAAGTCTTACACTCTAATGGTTGAGACAGACCACGCCATCTCATGTGACTCTGGTGCTACAACCTTTCAAATGAGATACTCAATCTCATCACTGGTTGTGAAATTCTTCAAGCATAAGATTTGTGATCCATGTCTCCGAAATGTGAATCTCATCTACACACATGGATTACATTTAATATACTTATGGGCTCTAGTCCATCCCATGAACCATCATGTCATTTTGTGTTGGTTACATGCAATCATAGAATAAAATCACATTCATCATATGAATAAAGCATGAAAAGAATTAATCAATTAATAAAATAAATCAATTTATTCACATCAACCACTGGATGGGGACATACAATCTAACATATAAGATGGTGGATATTGGATGAGACAGACTGAAACTTCACCCATTAATAAACACCACATCTATTCATCTCAACAAATCAACTCGAAAGGTATCTTGGTTTCATTTAATTGAATTCAAAAGGGTTTTAAGACTTATATATTTAAAAGCAGTTAAAAATGAAGAATCAAACGTGAATATCTAAGATGATAATTTAAATAAATTTCCCTCAAAATAGAAATAAACTAAAGGGAAAATAGGAAGTAAATATCCACCTATCATCATGGTAATTCAAATCTTAGAAAAGTTAAGGTCCCATATCTACATTGTTATCTTATGTCATTAATTCATCACCTCTTTAGTTTTTAATACCCCTCTATTGAGCTCATTTCACCATGAATTCCTATGTGTTCTATATAAACAATCATGCCTTAATAGATTAAAACTATGGAAAAAAAGTCAATGCAAATAAAAACTCTTTTATTATTAAAGCCTATATTTGTAACATATGTGCTTTTATCAATGATTTTTCAGATAGAAATCCTACTGATAATGGAATATGATAAAGTTCTATTCTGCAGGCCAGAACACTACCAACATTCCTGGAAGCCTCCAGTGCTGCTTTTGTGGATATTTTAGTACCCTTTGGTTTCTAAAAGTTAGCCATGACTTTCTCATGGAGAAGAAAAGGCTGATAATGGTATGAAAAGCTCAGCTGGGAGATGGCTTTATGACTAAGCTTTGAATATGTAAGTTTGAGTGGAGGGTGGACCAAGCACTTTTAGATCCCATGATCAGTGACAAAAATGCCGAAAGGATGTTTTAGTGGTGGGTCCATTGAGGCATTCTACTTTTTAGCTTTTCCTATTGTTTTATTTTATTTTGACTTCAGACAGTTGTGATGAAGGATCTCTTCTACAGAGTTCTGTTCCCAAGTAGGAAAGGAAATGACTTATCCTGAAAACTAGAGATCCATTGCCTACCTATGACCAGATTGAGGACACATAAAAACCAACCCCCTGAATAGCCAACACACTCATGTTGAGTGGTGTTGGCTCTGTTGTATCATGTATACAGGGATTGATTCCTCAGTCTTCTAAGTTCTACTTATCACTCTAGAGTCTAGACCACTAACCAAACTTAGCAGTGAAAAATAAATAAAAACTGAATAAGGTTGTGAATGGAGCTCTAATTACTTGGATACTAGTAGGACCTGACCAAACTAATTAGGTATCAACTATGGGTTTTTTTTTTTTTTTAAACCCAGTAAAGGGGCTAGGGACGCCATACAAGTGGGAGGAGAGCCCACACATGTAGGAAAGGGTAGCTTGTCCAAGGATTGATTGAACCCTTGGCAACTGAGTGAGATATGGGTTTACTAACCGAGTGACCCTTAGTTCTCAGGTATGAACTATGTTATGAACTACCTTGCTCCAATTGATAATTAAGATTTGGTCAGGGTTAGTAAGTTGTATCTCCGAATATCAGGGTGCGTTTGGCATCATGCCATTCGGATGTTCCCATTTTCCCACGAGATGAAGCTACAAAAACATGTTTGATCAATGTAAATCACTATTCTCGATTTCTTTTTTTATCAATGAAGAGGAATCCCAAAATCTTAACCCGCTGACATAAGAAAATTGGAACAAAAAAAATAAAATTTAGAAACAACTTATTTGCACAGCTATTTACTACCTATCTCTTATCTCTTATCTTTTTAAAGAATGTCGTTTCAAATTTTCAAATCCTCTCACTTATCTTAATGGTAGGCCCTATGTTGATAATCTCAAAGAAGGTGACCCAGGTTTTTAATTCCTAAAGGTGGGCCAAATGGCCACAATCACAAAAGGTGGGCTCATATTATAATTTTATAATGATAGGACCACATTATAAGGCATCATGTTCTCATTTCTAAAAGTTGACATCACATTGTAATTTTTAAAGGTGGATCCCGTGTCCACAATCACAAAAGAGGTGGCCCCACTTTATAATTCTTAAAGATGGGTCATATGGTCATAATTTCAAAAGGTGGAGGAGCCACATTGTAAATCCTATGAATGTAGGCCCGCATTGTGAATCTTATGAATATGCCCACATGTTCTAATTTCTAAAGGTGGGTAATGTGTTTACAATCAATAACAAAATAGCCCCACATTATAATTCCTATAAAGGTGGGCCTACATTATAAATCCTATAAATGTGCCCCTATGTTCTAATTTCTAAAGGTATGCGCCACATGGTAATTGGTCTTGTGTCCATAATCACAAAAAATGTGGCTCCACTTTGTCATTCTTAAATGTTGGTCACATGATCACGATAACAAAAGGTGGACCCACATTGTAAATCTTATAAATGTGGGCCCATTCTAATTTCTAGAGGTGCGTATGATGTTGTGATTTCTAAAGTTGGGTCCCATATTTACATTTACAAAAAGGTGGCCTCACATTATAATTCCTATAAAATGGGCCCATATTGCAAATCCTATGAATATGGGCCCCATGTCCTAATTTTTAAAGGTGGGTACCGCGTGATTTTATAGGTGGGTCCCGTATACGACAATAATAGAGTGTCATAAATAATAAAAGGTGGGTCCCACATTGTAAACCATATGATTCTCTTGCTCTCGTTTTTTTAAAGCAAAACTTTTATAACGTTACCAAACAAGTTTTGTACAACATATTCTTAGTAGAATAATTTAATACAACGCTGTTAAACAAGTTCTGCATAGTATAATATCGGCACAACCTGATTTGAATATAAAATTTGAAACAACACGAGAACAATATCAAATGGACCCTAAATTTCCCATGCTTTTTTTTTTATGGAAATGCAGCTACACAAACGTATACCCCATCTACATCTCCACCTTATATCTTTCACCCCTCACATCCTCATCTTGTTTTGTTTTGATAAGAAATGTATTTTTGTAAGAGAAGAATTGAGAGAAAAAACGAAGGCCATGGACATAAATAAAATACAACAAAAACAAAAGCACCACATCACGGGACCGACTGAACCAATCAAAATAGGTAAGAGTTCGACCACTCAACATCAAAATGAAAAAGATTGGCAAAACTTGGAGATAGGATTTGACTATATCTCTTGCTCAGGAGAGGTCGTGTTGGACTTTAAGCTTTCTATACTTAATCCAAGCCAATCAGAATAGGTAAGAGTTCGACCACTTAACATCACAATGAAAAAGATTGGCAAAACTTGGAGATAGGATTTGGCAATATCTCTTGTTCAGGAGAGGTCGTGATGGGCATAATCCAAGCCCGGTCTAGATATAAAGCAGGCCCAACTTTTAGATCCAGAGGGCCCGAGTACAAAAACCAAAGGCCCAAAGCAAGCCAGGCCTTGGTCGGCCAGAGCTGGCCTGGTCCATGAGCACCTACCAGTGGGGATGGAAGGGTGATTGATAAGTAAACGACCTGGAAAAAATAAAAGAAAAGGCTGGCCAGTTTTAATTGAGGTCTAATGAGTGGGCCTATGAATTCCTGATCCAGATTCATGTCCTGAACAAGCAAGGTTTCCAGTTCCATCTGGAGGGGAAAATGGTGAGGAGCATTCTGAGTCACAGCTTCAAATTCCATGGAAGATTTCCAGTCAAAAATGGAGTTGTCCATGCTTATTGTTGTACTAGTTATTGTTTATTTGTAAGTACGTATGCACACCGCACCTAATCCCGAGGGGTAGCACAGTTGGCCTATGACCACGGTTTGCACCCCGAGGTTGTGGGTTTAAAATTGCACTACACACTAGGGCCACAATAAAATTTTATCCGGCTTTCTCTCCTAGGCCCGTAAGGATTATAAAAAAAAAAACCGTGCAATATTACTCCATTCATTCCACCCCATGCAACTCTCTGATAGAGTCTGGTTTTTAAGCAAATGGGGTTAGCTTGTGATTCATTTCCTTGAGCAGTAGCCAAAGTGGAGGGGCTATAGGTCAATATTTTGTTAATGGGCTGGTTCCATATGCCTAATTTTTAGGAGTAATAAATTGGTTCAGATGGGCTCAGCATGGACAAACTTCAGGAGCCATAGGTCACGTTTGGCAACCAAGACTCTAGGGTCTAGAATGCGTATCCTATAGAGCTAATTTCCTTAGTGGGGCCCATTGAAAAGAATCTAAATCAGACAAAAGAAATACCCTATTCTCTAAAAAAAACCTTAGCTCAACATAACCTGGGCCCAATGTTAGATTGATTTAAATGAAATATTTGAATTATATATAATATTTTATTTGAGAGTTTTGGAAGTTACCAATATGATGGTGAGTCATTTGAATGAAATTTGATGGGAAGGGTGGTTTGCGGATTTTCAATTATTTAGATTTTTCATAAGTGGACCCATTATGGTGGAGCTCTTCTATAATTCATTATTTCCGCCTTTTTTTTTTTTTTTTTTTGGCTATCCCTACTCATGTATAACATTTGGGGCCTTGAAATCGTTAGTGGGCCACAAAAGAATTGCCCCCTTTTCTGTGCCAAGTTTCACTTGAATACGTCGATATTTTATAATGGTTTTTATCTAATGTTTTGAAAGTTATCATTTTGAATCAAGCATTTAGGTGAAATTTTATGAAGACTACAACAAGGGGGCATTTTTTTGAATGGTCTAGAATCTTCATAAGTGGGTCCAAGACTTTCACCCAAACTCAAAAGTATAAGTAGGCAATAAAGATTGAAACTTTACGTGACTTTACACCGAAGTACCGAACCAACCTTCTCTTCTGAAATTCTTTTTATTCACCTGTTTTTTCAAGGGTAGATGTCTACCCTTGAGGTTGAGGTCGACAATGTGCAAGCGAAAAAATAGTTTTTCTCATCTACTTTTCTTCTTCCCCTCTTCTCCATACTCAATCCAATAGGGTAGAATAATATGAGAATTCACCATAATATATATACACATATCCTATCACAGTAGATAATCACAGTATCTCTTGCCCAAACCCAAGAAGAAGTTGTTCCTTTGCAGGGTAAGATGTTTGAGCTCTCTATATTTTTATGTGATCATGGTAACTACTGAACTTCATGCAATAAATGATCTTTTATATATATATATATATATATATATATATACATATATATGAGCAAGGCTCTCCTAAGCTCAAACTTAGGAAAAAAATTTCGTAAGCTCATGCTTGTGGGGCCCACCTTTGGTCCATCCAAATGGACCAAACACATGACTTCCCTAAATTACACACGTTCACTAACTTTCGGTCATATCCGAATTTATTGGACCGTTGGATTGACTATGTGTCAATCAAAATGAACCGTTGACCATTAAACTTTTGGGCCCATATGGAGATGATATAAATCGCATTTGGGGCTGATTTTTTTTAGAGAGGAAGATCCAAGGGAGTCCTTGAAATCCCCCCCCCCCCCCCACCACCCCCATCTCCATTTGGGCCCCCAGGTGGGCCCCACCACACACTTGAGTTTACCTTATCCTAAGCTTGAGCTTAGGAGAGCTGGCCCCTATATATATATATATATATATATACCGGTGATCAATGGTAATGACCTGTTTGTGCAATCAATTGATGGCTTTAGATGGCCCACCTAGGTGCGTGGAATGGAGGCTAGGGTTGTAAATGGGTCAGTTCAGATCTGGATCTAAGGTAGACCCGAAATCGTTAAGAAGAAGGTGGAATCGGATCTGGACCCGGAACCATTTCAGAACCAGTTTCTTGGCTCCGGAATCGGAACCAGAAGCATATATGGGACGGGTCCGAATCCGAGTCCGGGACTAGGTAGAGAGTGGTATTAAGATATAGATATATGATTTTTAATAGAAATTTTCGAAAATTGAGATAATACGTCGGGTCTCAAATCCACCGGTCCAAACCAAGGTAGAACCGGACTCGAACTCATTTACTTATCGGGGCTTAAATAAGGACCCAGACGTGGTTTTTAACGGATCGAAACCTCCGGATAATTGAAAAATTGGAGACCCATTTACATCACTAAATGGAGCCCGTGGGTAATCATTTGAATGGTTGGTACATGAAATAGCACACCCAAAAAAGAGAGCCAAGAACTCTGAAAGTCTTAGCCCTTTGATTTGAATTTATTATATTTTACACGCATGAGCAGTAGTACTGTACTACCTTTGTGAGAGCTTTCTCAACTTTACAAAAAAACAAAAAAATAAATAAAAAAATATGATGTCTTTCTCAAAGTTTTATGGAGATGGGGATGTTAATAAATCGTCAAAACGCCGTTTATGACCTGGGCTTTGATCTGATCACCTTTACATGCAGGATGTTCCCTTCTTCTAGTTTATAAGATCACTAGGGATGGTGGGTGGAACCTACATCATTAGGTTTGCTGTTGGTGCAACACTCACAGAGGATCGCCATGTGAACCTTGCGTGGAAGGTGGTAAAGGAAGATGCAACTCTCTCAAATCTACTAACATGCACAGGTTAAGTCCCGATTAATATACTAAAATGAATATTCCATTTATATAAATCTATTTATAATAAATTAATTAAAAATTTTGAATCAACCGAAATTTTATGAAAACCAAACATTTCATCGCTTAATCCACGCAAGTATACACAAAATAAAGGATTCATATGTATTTATGCTCATTCTGAATACTATATAAAAACTTCAAAAATAACCTTAATTTAAAGAGTTGGAAGGCATCCCTTTGAATTGGGTTACATCCACACAAATTGACCCAATAAACATTTTATTGAAAAGACACATATTTAGCCCAAGAGATACCTTTTATTGAAAATGCATATATTATGTGCTTTTGAAAGGACTTATCCACAAATGGGCCCCAATAAGCTGATGTGGCTTCTCCTAAAGCCAAAATTGAGGGTTTTTTGAAGTTTTTTTGGCAACCAACATTTAGCTTTAAAGAGAAAAAATGGTTAATGGATAGATTTGAGAGAGATTCTCCCTCGTAGTGAATCCTCATGTTATTTTTCTCATTGGATTAGATTTGAGGAAGATAAGAAGAAGCAAGAAGATGAGAAATACTATTTTTCCCTCTTGCGCATAGTTGACGTCCACTTCAACACTTTCAAAAATAGGTAAAATAAGAAAAAATTCAAGCAGGAAGGCTGGTTTGGTGCCAAGTCCCCTAGAGTGACCTTTTTGGTCCACTGACCATCTAAAGGTTTTTTTTTTTTTTTTTGTTAAATCCTCCATATATATTTTCTTACATAAAATACAACATTAATAAATATATATAAATAGCTTTATAGCAAAAAATAAAATAAATGTATAAATAGCTCATAATAAAGGAAGTGGTTCAAAGTAGCCAAAAGGAAAAATCTAACTCGGTTAAAATCTGGAACCCTTTAACTATTTTAAATCCAGCAAAACCACACTGCAAAGTAGGGGTGCAACTTGGCTTGCTCAAACTTGAGTCCACTTGGGCTGATCCAGCCTCCACTGAAATTTGTGTGGGGACTATTTAGGTTAAAGTTGGTTTCTGGCTATGATTTTGATGCCCACGGCCAACTTGGATTCGGGTTTAGGCTTCTGAGTCCTCAAGTTTGACTTTGACATGGAGATGATAATGAGGTAGGTTTGATACGGGTTGGGGTAAACCCAAGTCCGCCCTGTCTCAAATTTATCAATCCAGGGTCACCTGTGTCAAATTTATCTCATCCAAAGCCGCCTCACACCATTACAGGGCACTAGGATGTGATACCAAACACACCTCATTTAGTTTGGTCCGGTTGAAATCAATATTTAAAATTTTTAAAATATATAAAAAATGCATGAGAACAAGCGTAGTAGAGATTGAACACACCACTTTGTTTAGAACAAATCTACAACATATGAGTTTTGTCTATCACTTAAGTAACAAAGTATACATATATCACATATTCAGGGCAGGGCGGGAAAACAAAAACAAAACCAAAACCCGCCCCCATACAAAGATAGCTACTACCAAACCCACCCCTAAAAGGAGTGAGTAGGGTCCCCGTTTAAACTCGACCCATTGCTATCCTTTTTTTTATGCTCAAGTTATCTATAAAAATATGTGAATGTGTGTGATTTATAGTATATTCATTATATAAATATATAACTCTCAAGATTGTATACCTAGATTTTTTAAAAATTGTATGCCCCTTGAAATTACAAAAATAAACAAAAAGGGTCTGGGTGCCCAGCCCAATTAAACCCAGTCAACTAATTTTCACTCGGGAAGGGAATTTACAATTATGGTCGGGTTTGAGTGGGATATGTTCAGGTTTCTAACTGATAGGATAGTTTTGGGTTGATCTACATGTAATCTGGGCATGATTTAATCAAAGTTAACACTGACCCACCCTACCCCTAGTTGAAAATTGAAGCCCTACCACCAAGGGAACCCAACCCAACCCAACCCAACCCAGCCCAAAGTCCAAACACAGATTAGGGGTGGGTCCCCTATTTAACATGGCCAATTACCATTTGTCGTAGGTAGAAATAGCAACAAATTGGAATTTGGATGACAGTTTTAGGTAAATCCATATTTGTCTCAATTCACTTACCACCTTATACTCAACATGGATTGTGGTGGGTTGGGAACGGACCTCCACTATATGTAACTAGTGCAATTGTGATATCCCGGAGTCCCACATCGACTATATAGATGAAAGTGAATGGGGTTATATGTAGAGCCTAGACCCTTACCTTGCCTTTTGATTAGTTGATGCCCATCAAAAATAAAATCGTGAGGCCGGTGGGCCAAAGCAGACAATATCATGTATGTGTGCAGGGGTGGGGCGTGACAGTAATAGGCCTACGCCCAACATAGGCCATAATTAAAAAATTATTAAAATTTATAATTAGAAATATTTAAATAAATTATAAAAAAATATTAATATATAATTCATAATAAAAATGGAAACTCATTAGAGAAATTTTAAGTAGCTGAAAATATTCAGGGAAAGATCAAGTAAATAGTAAAGATTTTAAGACCTTAATTTGTGCTTAGCCATAAATTGAGTGTCATTTCAAAATTAAATGTGGATTTTGGAATTAATTGGTTTCCACAATGGGCCCTACAAATTAATTAATCCTTTCAAATATCCAAAGAAAATAAGGAGAAAAATGTCCATAATGGGCCCCACAGATTAATCTTACTGAATAATGAAAGGAAAATAAGGAGAAAAAAAGTAACAGAATGCAGCTAATGAAAGTGGCCCTCGCTCTGGTATCAAAAAAGCTCTTTGTGTGTTAGTATAACAAAAAAGTGGCCCCTGTAAATTGTGAGTTTGAAAAAAAAGAAGATTTGGATTTCATAATGGGACTTATAGATTTATTTGGTTAAATTAGTATATATAAATGATAATAAAAAAATCGTGATAAAGATGAAGACTCATGAGAGAAAATTTATTTGGTTAAATTAGTAATTATAAATTATTATATATTAAGCGTGGATTTTGAAATTAACTGGCTTTCACAATGGTCCCCACAGATTAACCATACCAAATACTGAAAGAAAAGATAGGAAAAAAAGTAGCAAAATACTGCCTACGAAAGTGCCCCGAATTTTTGCAACTTAGATCTAACATGAGGGTCCCACAAATTGATATGCAACAATATTTAATACATACATGTTCATCAATCACTAAAATCATAGCCAAAGTGCTTTTATTATTTTTTAACACGGATTAGGGGTGGGTCCCCAATTTAACCTGACCCATTGCCATCCGTCATAGGTAAAAATGGGAACAAATTGGATTTTGAATGACAGTTTTAGGTAAAACCATATTTGTCTCGATTCATTTACCACCCTATACTCAACATGGATTGGGGTGGGTTGGGAACGAACCTCTACTATATGTAATATGTATATTTTTTACATACTAGGATTCTACTTTTGATTTAGGAGAAATATAATAACATTCTTAATATTTCCTCTATGCAATATTAATTTTTTTCAAAGGGGCAGAGTATGTCAAAGAAGTGAAAGAACCCTCATCCGATACGAGTCTACACTAACTCACTACAAAGATAAAGTTCACCACCTTTTCTTTTCTTTTTCTATTTTTTTTTTAAAAGAAAAGTTCACCTATCTAACTGAACTCATTTTTCCAGCCGCTGCTGGTTCATCTTCACCAAAGAAGATAGAGATCTTACCGGATTTTCTGTAGCCACTGCGCGTCGTCACAGAAGAAGGAAGGCAGCAGTGTTGCTATCATCGCCTCCGATTACAGAAACCAAAAAACTCGAAAACAGGAGACGACAGAGAAGTAAATTAGTGACTCTGCCGACGCCGTCCGCGCGTCGTCGGAACCCCGCTCTTCGCCGCAGAAGAATGACACTAACACTACAGCTACTTTGGATAACGAAGTAGTGGTACTGGCCAGTGAAGATGAAGGAAGAGAGTTTGAGTGTTGCAGATGATCAGGTTGAGTGGGTTGTTTACACAGCGACATCCTACCATGCTACTCCTTGTAAGGAGATGTTCACGACGTACAAAGTAGGGGACTTTGGCACTGTGAAGATGGGCAACACAAGTCATTCGGATATTGTTGGGATCGGTGATGTCTGCATTCAAACCAATATTGGCTGCACAATGATGCTGAAAGATGTGCGACATATTCTTGATCTGCGATTGAATCTGATTTCCAAAACTTCATTGGACCATGCAAGTTATGAGAGTAACTTTGAAAATGGCAGGTGGAAACTCACTAAAAAGTCTCTTATTGTTGCGAGAGGGAAGGCGTGTAATACGCTGTACAAAATACATGTGAAGCTATGCAAATGTGTGTTGAATGCTGTTGAAAACAGATCATCTCTAAATCTGTGGCACAAGAAACTGGGACATATGAGTGAGAAAGGACTGCAGTTATTGGCAAATAAAGATCGAATTCATTACTCCAAAGGTACATCATTTGACCCCAGTGATTATTGCTTGTTTGGTAAACAACGCAGAGTATCTTTCTCTAAAACATCAACGATAAAATCTAATGTGTTGGATTTGATATATTCTGATGTTTGTGGTCCATGGAGGTAGAGTCATTTGGTGGTTATAAGTTTTTTGTCACATTTATTGATGATGCATCTAGGAAAGTTTGGGTTTATACGTTGAAATCGAAGGATCATGTGTTCCAGGTATTTCAGCAGTTTCATGTCATGATTGAAATAGAAAAAAGAAAACTCTTGAAATATCTCCACACAGATAATGGTGGTAAGTACACTTCCAACCAGTTTAAAGGTTATTGCTCGAAGCATGGTATTCGACATGAAAGAACAGTTCATGGTACTCCACAGCACAATGGTGTGGCAGAGAGAATGAACCACACTATTATGGAAAGGAAGAGATGCATGATTAGAGTTACACAGCTACCCAAGCCATTTTGGGGTGAAGTTGTCCTAACTGACGTTTACCTGATTAAAAGGTATCCCTCAGTTCCTTTGGATTTTGACATTTCGGAGAGGAAATGGACAGGTAAAGATGATTTTTATTCTCATTTGAAGGTGTTTGGGTGCAAGGCTTTTGCACATGTACCAAAAGAGCCAGTGGCGGCTTTAGAAATTCAGGTTAGTGGGGTCAACGAAAGACTTATCTTCCGTAAATCGAATAAATTTGTTTTCCTCTTTATCAACATTTGTCATCTACTTTAGATAATTCAACAAATATAATATAAAATTCTTAAATAATCTATTTCCGATAATCCGACAAAGATCATATTGAATTCTAAAAAAAACATAAATTTTAATGCATTCTTACCAATAGTTCTTAATCCAAAATGAAAATTCAAATACATATACTCCTACGACTGTCCTCGACGGGTTTTCATGTGTTAAAATTGTTGCATAATAGCTTCATTATCAACATTAGCAACTAACATCATTTTCAATATATGTAACCAAATAGTCAGTCATTCATTGATCTCTCATTCGGGAACGCAACCTATTATTTACGTATTTTATTGCTGAAAAAACTCTTTCTGCCGTCGCAATAGCTACTGGTAAAATCAACACCAGTTTTTGAAGCAAATAAACCAATTGGTATACAATGTCCTTTTTTGTCTCCACTAATTTTCTAGCAATGTCACTAATTCTTTTAAGTTCTAAAAATTCTTTGTTAGAGCGCATATTAGAAATGTGGGCCCATTTTTTTTTATGTTTTGGTAGACAGTTGGCCCATTAACTTAGGTGGTCGGTATTTTATAGTGACTTTTGTTCACTACCACGGCAACAAAGAAAATATGTAAAGTTAGCAAATGTTGGGGTGAAACTCTTAAATTGAGTGGGGTCAAACTCAAAAGTTTATGTGGAGTCAAACTCAAAATTTTAATTAATGAGATAAAAAAACCTTATTTTTAAATATTTTTTCAAATTTTAGTGGGGTCAATTGACCCCACTGAGATCAGTGTGGCGTAACCCATGAAAGGAGCAGCATTCAAAACTGGATGATAAGGCAGTATGTTGCATTTTCCTTGGCTATGGTGGAGCTAAGTTTGGCTACAGATTATGGGATCCAGAGAAGAGAAAAATTATCAGAAGTAGTAATGTGGTGTTTCATGAAGACCAATTCTTTGGAAATATTGAGAAGACTGAAAAGTCTAAAGAAGTTGTTGATGGAGTGGTTGATCTCATACCAATTCCTTCTCTAGTGTAAACTACAGTTGGAGAAGGTGGACAAAATGATGCAGATCGTGATCAGGCGCAGGGGTTGCCAGATGAACAGGGTGTTGAGCACGGGGAGCAATCTCCTCAGTCAGAAACCACAGAACCTCATGTTAGGAGGTCTACTCGAGAGCGTCAACCATCAACAAGATATCCTGGAGCAGATTATATTTTGCTTACTGATGAGGGGGAGCCAAAGAGCTATCTAGAAGCAAAAACTCATGTAGATAAAGATGAGTGGATGAAGACTATGCAGGATGGAAGGGGTTCTTTGAAAAAGAAAAATACTTATGAGTTGGTGGAACTTCCAAAAGGCGGGAAGGTTTTGAAGAACAAAAGGGTGTTCAAGCTAAAGAGAGATGACAGTGGAAAACTAATAAAGCACAAAGCACAGCTAGTGGTTAAAGGCTTTGCGCAGACGAAGGGTATTGACTTGGATGAAATCTTCTCTCCAATTGTGAAGATGACTTCTATCAGAGTTGTCTTAAGTCTAGTCGCCAGCATAGACCTTGAACTTGAACAGATGGATGTGAAGACTGCATTTCTTCACGGTGATCTGAAATAAGAGATCTACATGACTCAGCCAGCGGGGTTTGAGGTAGAAGGAAAAGAAGAGTCTCTACGGGCTGTTGAAGAAGAGTCTCTACGGGCTGAAACAAGCGTCGAGGCAGTGGTACAAAAAGTTTAATTCATTCATGATGAGTCACGGGTACCAAATGACAGCTGCAGATCACTGTGTTTATATTCGTAAGTTTGATAATGACAAATTTATCATCCTTCTTTTATATGTAGATGTCATATTGATAGTTGGATATGATAGTAAGATGATTGACAGGCTGAAAAGGGATATGTCAAAGACTTTTAACATGAAAAACTTGGGTCTCGCACGACAAATTTTGGGAATGCAATTACGTCGCGACAGGAATGCCAAAAGGTTGTGGTTGTCACATGAGAAATATGTTGAACGGGTGCTAGCGAGATTCAACATGAAAGATGCTAAGCCAGTTAGCATGCCTTTAACAAGTTACTTCAAGCTCAGTAAGAGACTATGTCCTACTACCGATGAAGAAAAGGAACGGATGATATCTATTCCATACTCCTCAGTAGTTGGGAGTTTTATGTATGCCATGGTGTGTACACGGCCAGACATTGCTCATGCAATAGGTTTAGTAAGTATATTTCTTTCTAACCCTGGAAAAAAGCATTGGGAAGCAGTGAAGTGGATCTTCAAATACTTGAGAGGTACATCAGATTTTTGCTTGTATTTCTATGCTCAAAACCAGTACTTGAAGGCTTTACAAATGCTGTACATCAGATTTTTGCTTGTATTTCATGGCTCAAAACCAGTACTTGAAGGCTTTACATATGTTGATTTTGCAGGCGATCTTGATCATCGGTTATCTACTTCTTAGTACTTATTTACTTTTGTAGGGGGAGCTATTTCCTGGCAATCTAAGTTACAGAAGTGTACATCATTGTCTACAATCAAAGCAGAATACATAGCTGCTAATGAAGCAGGGAATGAGATGATTTGGTTGAAGAAATTTTTTCGAGAACTGGGTTTGAAGCAAGGAGAGCATGTAGTCTACTATGATAGTCAGAGTGCTATGGATCTTAGCAAGAACACTACATACCATGCTCGCACGGAGTATGTTGATATGAGATATCATTGGATTCGTGAGGTCATCGAAAAGAATCTCATAAAGCTGGAGAAGATTCATACTGACAAGAACCCTTCGGACATGATGAATAAGGTCATGTCTAAGGGAAAGCTGGAGCTGTGTTCAGAGTTGACAGGACTAGACTCCTAGTAAAGGGGTTCAGAGGCGTCTTCCTCATGGTCTGAAGGGGGAGATTGTTGGTCTAGTGGGTCCAGACGAAGTGGGTTCATGGTCATGGGTATTTTGGTAATTGTACCAGGACTTTCTTATTGACTAATTTAGGGTTTCTTGGGGAATAAGAAAGAGAGCTTTATTTATATGATGTAATGTGTAACCCATGATGTAACAGAACACAACTGATCATACAGAGAGTGAACCCAAAGGAGAGTTGAGTTTCTTTCCCGTGGACGTAGGTAAGTTTGCCAAACCACATAATTCTCTTGTGTGTGATTGTATGTTCTTGTGTGGTTGATTGATTGCTCGATCGCATTGATTCACGTTTCCACATACACGCACACAACAGTTTCGACACTTTGAATTTGGGGTTGTCTTATCTATCTAGGGTTCCGAATAAGCATTCCCAAAATTAGCAACACATTGATGTATCAGAAGCGTTTTTAATCCCATACCAAATTTACTATCAATCACAGCTAGAATGAGAAAGAAGAAATAGGGTTTCGGAGAAATCTTACAGTTTCTGGTCATCATCAATCTCCAGGTTCTTCTGGCATCTCGTAGTGGGACTCACGATATTAACCTGCCATGAAGCTCAAAGAAATCAAATCCATATACATAGAGAAAGTAGAAATTGAAATAGTTATGCAAGCATGAGAGAAAACCTTCATTGTCGCAACAAAATCAAATCGCATGGATGAATTCCATGTCGTTTTTTCGTTAAGGGTAGTTGCGAGAAGAATGATGGAAAGTACAAACGATGAGTCTAGACCTTCCTTTTAATTGACCCCACGAGTACATGTCATATAAATCCCTTACTAGATGTCTCTTTCCAGCTGAGCCACATATTAGAATTGCATGTTTGTCAAATAACTAACGTCATTGTCATTTGAATAACCTTTTTATTAATACAAAGAAGAATTTTTCCTCTGAATTTTGATCAAAAGGTATTAGTTTCTAATCCTAGACCAAAATTACTATCATTCACAGCTAGAATGAGAAAGAAGAAATGGGGTTTCGGAGAAATCTTACAATTCCTGGTCGTCGTCAATCTCCAGTTTCTTCTGGCATCTCGTAGTAGGACTCACGATATTGACATGCCATGAAGCTCAATGAAGTCAGATCCAGATACATAGAAAAAGTAAAAATCGAAACATTAATGCAAGTATGAGAGAAAACCTTAATTGTCGACTGTAATATCAAATCGCGTTGATGGTTTCCATGGCATTTTTGTTTGAGTGCAGTGCTAAGAAGAAAGATGGAATGTACAAAATAAGAGTCCAGACCTTCCTTCTAATTGGCCCCAAGAGTATATGTCATGTACATGTCTTTTACTAGCTAAGCCACATATTGGAATTGCATGTTGGTTCGACGGAGGTGCGTAGACAAACGAAGAAGCAGGTCTTTCTCGATTTAGGTGAGGTCCATATGTGTGTAGAGAAAGATGCATCACAACTTCTTCTCTTTTATAACAGTAGTAATAATTGGAATTGCATATTGGTTCGATGGAGGTGCGTAGATAAATGAAGAAGCATGCCCTTCTCGATTTAGGTGGGGCCCACAGATGTGAAGAGAAAGAAGCAGCCTAATTTCTCCTCTAACTTCTGGATAGTAGAAAGCCTTCATTGTTGACTGCAAAATCAAATCACGTGGATGGTTTCCATGGTGTTTTTGTTTGAGGTTTGTGCTAAGTGAAAAACGGAATGTGCAAACGAAGAGTCCAGACCTTCCTTCTAACTGACCCCACAAGTTCATGTCACATACATGTCCTTTAGCAGATGTCCAGTTACAGTTAAACCACATTGGAATTGCATGTTGGTTCGATGTAGGTGCGTAGACAAATGAAGAAGCAAGTCCTTCTTGATTTAGGTGGGGCCCACGGGTGTGTAGAGAAAGAAGCATAAAAACTTGTTCTCTAACTTCTTCCCTTTTGTAAGGATAATAGAAAACGTTCACCGTCGACTGCAAAATCAAATCGCGTGGATGAATTCCATGATGTTTTTGTTTAAGGGTAGTGCTGAGAAGAATGACGGAATGTACAAACAACGAAGAGTCCATACCTTCCTTCAAACTGGCACCACGAGTACATTTCATATACATATCCTTAACCAAATGCCCCTTTCCAGCTAAGCCATATATTTGAATTACATGTTGGTTCAATGGGGGAGCGTAGACAAACGAAGAAGCGGGTCCTTCTCAATTTAGGTGGGGCCTACAAGTGTGTAGAGAAAGAAGCAGTACGACTTCTTATCTTTTATAAGGGTAGTAATTGGGATTGCATGTTGGTTCGATGAAAGTGTGTAGACAAACGAAGAATCATGTCCTTTTCGATTTAGGTTGGGCCCACATGTGTGTAGAGAAAGAAGCATCACAACTTCTTCTTCTCTTTTATAAGGGTAGTAATAATTGGAATTGCATATTGGTTCGACGGAGGTATGTAGACAAATGAAAAAGTAGGTCCTTCTCAATTTAGGTGGGGTCCTTACGTGTGTAAAAAAAGAAGCAACCCAACTTCTTCTTCTCTTTTATAAGGGTAGTAATAATTGGAATTGCATATTGGTTCGACGGAGGTACGTAGACAAATGAAAAAGTAGGTCCTTCTCGATTTAGGTGGGGTCCTTACGTGTGTAAAAAAAGAAGCAACCCAACTTCTTCTCTTTAATAAGGGTAGCAGAAAACCTTCATTGTCGACTGCAAAATCAAATCGCATGGATGGTTTCCATGGTGTTTTTGTTTGAAGGTAGTGTTGAGAAGAATGATGGAATGTACAAAATAAGAGTCCAGACATTCCTTCTAATCGGCCCCACGAGTACATGTCATATACATGTCCCTTATCAGATGTCCCTTTCCAGCTAAGCCACATATTGGAATTGCATGTTGGTTCGACGGAGGTACGTAGACAAACAAAGAAGTAGATCTTTCTCGATTTAGGTGGGGTCCATAGGTGTGTAGAGAAAGAAGTTGTGCAACTTCTTCTCTAGCTTCTTTTCTTTTATAAGGTTAGTAGAAAACCTTTATTGTCGGCTGCAAAATTAAACCGCATGGATGGTTTTTACGATATTTTGTTTGATGGTGGTGCTGAGAAGAATGATGGAATTATATATATTAAAGCAGCAACCTTTTCGTGTGGAAGCAACACGTGGTGCTCACTTTTGGATTTTCGCAGCGACATGTGGCACACCCAATCATTATTATAATTTAAAAATTATTATCATCTCCATCATCTCTTCCCCATCTCTGATTATTTTCTTAAATTATATTCTCTTAGTATTGATTATTTTCCTAAATTCTTTCTTATTTAATATTTTAAAGGTAAGCAATTTTGTTAATTTATCCAAAAGACCTCCTTACTTAAAATTATGTTAATCCTTAATTCAAATATCTAGATATTCATCCATTCTAAATATATTCATACTCAATACTTTACTTTTTAAAATTAAAAACACCACCAATAAGTTTTTTATTTCAAAACACTCCTCATCGGGCCCATTAAAAAATCCAATCCAATAAAAATAATTGGCCTCATATTTTGTCAGTCCAATCAAATTTCACTTAATAAAAGTTTAGCCCGCTTTGACTTTTCATAACCCAGTACAAATGAAGAGTCTAGACCTTCCTATTAGTTGGTCCAACGAGTACATGTTATATTCATATTGGAATTGAACGTTTTTTTTTATATATATATTTTTTTCTAACATGCGCAAATATAAAAGACCACTCACTAGCTCTATATATCGAGTAAGGCCTTAAAGAGATTCGAAGGAATAACCTCGAGGATAAAATTGGGCTTCCTAATGTGAATATTTTGAGTGTTAGTAACATTTTAAGTGTGAGTAGCAAGGTGTTTAGGAAAACAAACAAGCATGTCCTTTCCAATTTTGGTGTGATACACGTGCAGAGAAATATAAGCAGCACAACTTCGTCGCTAACTTTTACTCTCTTATAATAAGGGCAGTAGATAGTAGATGTTCTTAAATCTACTGGCAGTTGGGGCCACCGCAAACGCGATGGTTGTGATTACACTGAGGGTGGGCCAGGGAATAATACATTCAGTACTCCTGCGGGCTACCGAAACGTCCGGTTGTGAAGGTCGAGCCGTGGTGCTATTTTAGTCACCGCTTTTGCAATGCGTAACCCCTCTTTCAAGTCTATGCCCTTGGCGGCTCCTCATTACCCGTTACAAAATCCCCGGTTTCTAGGGTTTTTTTTTTCTCTCTCTCTCTAGGGTTAGGGTTTTTGCTTGCCATCTCATCATCAGATTCAGCATCTCTCTTCTCAAGATCTGATCATGGCTACCGTTGTTCCTTCAGCTGACAGTATCCTTCTTTCAATTCCCACTACTAATCTGGATCGTGTTATTTTCTCTCATCTGGTTGTTTTTTTTTTTTTTTTTTTTTTTTTTTTTTGTTTTTTCCTCTTTGGTTCAAAGATTGGATTTTTCGGATTTTTCTTACCTTGTTTCAATCTGTGTTGATTGTTTTCATTTGATCTATTCGCGTTTGTTGGTTTTTCTTCTCTCTTTGGTTAAAAGATTGGGTTTTTCTTACCTTCTATCAATCTGTGTTAATTGTTTTCATTTGATTTATTTGTTTTTGCTAATTTTTTTTCTTTTCTCTTTGGTTGAAAGATTGTTTTTTTCTTACCTTGTGTCAATTGTTTCCATTTGATTTATTTGTTGTGGGTTTTACTATTAGGGTTTTAATCTGGGATGGATTTGTTAATGAACAATTTTTTATAGTTAGTTTTTTTTTTTTGGTTGAGTACTATTATGTTTTTATCTTTTTGGGGTTCTTGAGATTTGCTTTTTCAAGGCTGGGGGATAGTCTATTGATTTGTTTGTTTTTGCAGGGTTTAAGTGGGGTTTATGAATAGATCTGGAGCAGATGTGGTGGGTCTTTTATTTGTTTATTTATTGATTTTGGGTTTTTTGTTGGGTATTAGGATTTCAGTTTTTTTGGGGTTTTTCAGTATGGGTGTTTGGCTATTTGGAGACTGCTTAGTGTTATTTTGTGCTTCATAGATATGTTGATTTTGATAGGATTGATAGTTATTGTGGGTTTACCCGGGGGGGGGGGGGGGGGGGGGGGGGGGTTACCGTTCTAGGAGTTATTGGATTGGGATTTAATATTTCTTCTCTTCATTGCTTGTAAGTGTTGGAGATATGGTTGTCATGATGGTTTATTATTATTATTATTATTATTGAGGATTTCAATTGGAGTTGGGTTTTGGTTGGTGTGTGTGTTTTTTTTTTTTCCCCTCCTTTTCTATTAGTTGGATGTATGGAGATATGGTTGGAGTGATGGTATCAGAGAGAGTGTTTTGTGGTGATCTGTGTCTGTTTTTACTAAGGATGCTTGTTCTTTATCTGTTTTTACAAAGAGAGGTTTATTTATGGTTGTTGTGTTTTTTTTTTTTTCCCTCCTTTTCTATTAGTTGGATGTATGGAGATTTGGTTGGAGTGATGGTATCAGAGAGAGCGTTTTGTGGTGATCTGTGTCTGTTTTTACTAAGGATGCTTGTTCTTTATCTGTTTTTACAAAGAGAGGTTTATTTATGGTTGTTTTCTTTTCTATTGAATGATTGCAACTCACATGAATTTTTTCCTGAAATTCATTCCTTTGGGACGGTGGTTCTACTTCATGATAACATGGTTTCATGTTGATTCAATTAGTGGACATGGTTTCATATTGATTCAAGTAATGGATTTTGTTTGGCTGTTCACGTCTTCTGTCTTGCTTTGTTTTTGTTTTGGTATTTTTCCATGAGAAATTGCTATAGAGCAACCGTGATAGCTTAAGTTTGAAAAGGAATACAATCATCTCTAGATTAATATCCTTTCACATTTCTATGTGAAAGTATGCTTCTTCTGTTTCCTTCACTCTCTGTCATGCAGAAGCTACAGATTTGCTCCAGAAGCTGTCAATAGATTCTCAAACCAAGACCCTTGAAGTTCCTGAGCCTACTAAAAAGGTAATTATGAAGTCCTGTTCATGCCTGTGTGATAATTTCTATAAGCTTGTAACCTTTCTTCCATGTCCCTTGAAGTTTTTGTGCTAATTTTCTGTTATCTATTTCTTTCCTAAGAAACATGGGCCTGTGAGCTCTGGTGACGTGGCAAATGTGCCAATTGCATCATGTGAACGATCTACTCCCCCTCTTCTTCCTGATTACATGGATCCAAACATGTGTTACCTTCCTAATGGGTATGCGTCATATTACTATGGAGGTGAGCTAATTATGACCATTAATTACTTGAGCGGTGCTTGATTTGAAAAGTTACACGTTTCGATTCCTTTTAAAAACTTTATTATGTTGAGAGAAAGTGCTTTTGTCTAGTTCTTTGGCTTGGAAAGTTTACTTCTAATTGGATTGAATACCATATTTTATAGACTTTCAGTTAATTATAAACATCTTTCATTTTGACTTTTCAGGTTATGATGGCCCTGTCAATGAGTGGGAGAATTACCCTAGATTTGTCAATCCAGATGGAGTAGAGATGCCTCCTCCTGTATGTTTTTTTTTCCCAAGATTTGCCTGCCTACAATTTATGGATGATTTTTGATATCTTTGTTTCTGCCATTATATGATTTTGATTGTGAAAATCTTCATTGTCCAAAATTTTAGATGTGCCTCTGAAGCACACATGCATTTTCTGCCTTACATTTCATTCTCTGTTAAGACCTTTTTTTTTTTTTTCGAGTCATTTGGTTTGTTGCATATTCTGAGACATTAATTTTGAAGGGCCTGTTGAAAATTTTGACAGGGAATTTATGGGGATAACGGGTCTCTTATGTATCATCATGGATGTGGATATCCACCTTATGGAGCCTACCCTGCAGCTGGTTCCCCGGGCCCTACCATGGGACACGATGGTCAGTTGTATGGTCCGCAGCATTACCATTATGCTACTTCTTATTACCAGCAGCCAACAACCCCAAATGGAACATATACTCCAGTACCAACTCCAAAAGGGGATATTTCCACCTCTGTTGCATCTGCTCAGGTGCCTATAGAAAGAGGTAAAGGAAATTCTAATGGAAATGGAATTGTAAATGGGGGTGTGAATGGCAGCAATGGGTCAGTGCCACTAAAGCCAAGCTCTCAGAATGGATCTATAATCTCAAATGGATCATATGGTGGAAGGGGTGCCGTGCCAAGTGGTCCTGTCGGTGTTCAGGACCCAAGATTTGGATTTGATGGAGTGCAGTCACCCATTCCGTGGTTAGATGGCCCTATTTTCTCTGATGGACAGCCCAGACTGGCAACGAGTAGTCCTTTCTCCTCAAACATCAGTAACATTACGTCTGCAAGGAATCAAAATCTTCATCCTGTACCACATCTCATGGTAATAAATTGCCGCTTTCTGTTCTCTTTTAGACATCTTTATTATTATTTGGCAGACTACTCTTCTGGAAATTACAATGATATTGTAGTAGTTCTTTATGTCTCATGTGAACTTTATTCCTTATGCAGATTTTATTACTATCTGATTATCTCTACTTGATACATTATGGAGCATTGAAATGTTTTCCAAGTCATGTTTTACATTCGTCTCATATGAAGTTTTTTAATCTGGTTCAGGGCTTGCATCCTTCACGAGCAGCATCTGGAGGGGGCACATCTCCTGGATTTATGAATCAGGCGTACCCAAACAGCAGAATGTATGGCCAATATGGGAACACTGTTAGAACAGTCACTGGTTATGGATCCAATGGTTTTGATTCAAGGACAGGTGGTCGTGGATGGTTGGCTGCTGATAACAAGTACAAACCAAGGGGCCGAGGCTATGGAAGCTTTGGTTATGGAAATGAAAACATGGAAGAGCTGATTGAGCTAAATAGAGGACCTAGAGCTGGTCGCTTCAAAAACCAGAAAGGTTTTGCACCCAACATCACACTAGCAGTCAAGGGGCAGAATCTTACATCAAACGGGAGTAAAGAGGAATCGACTGTAGTCCCAGACAGGGATCAATATAACCGATCAGAATTCCCTGTTAAGTACTTGGATGCAAGGTTCTTCATTATCAAGTCATACAGTGAGGATGATATTCACAAGAGTATCAAGTATAACGTCTGGTCCAGCACACCCAATGGAAATAAGAAGCTGGATGCCGGATACAATGAAGCGCAGGGAAAACCTGGTGACTGCCCTGTATTTTTGTTCTTCTCCGTGAGTACCTTCTGTATGTCTGTATTTGTAGCTTGTGTCAACTTGATGGTTGTCCCCATCTGACCAAGTTTCTGAGTTGCTCATTTTCCATTGTTGCTGTTGTTTAGCCTGGTTTCTGTTTTGTTTCAGGTCAACACGAGTGGACAATTTGTTGGTCTTGCAGAAATGGTAGGCCCAGTTGATTTTAACAAGAATGTTGAATACTGGCAACAAGATAAATGGAATGGTTGTTTCCCTGTTAAGTGGCATATTGTAAAGGATGTTCCTAATAGTTTGTTAAAGCTCATAATTCTTGAGAACAATGACAACAAACCCGTGACAAACAGTAGAGACACCCAGGAGGTGAGCACTTTTCCAATGAGGTCATATTGCACTTATATATATATATTCCGTCAAGTCTCTAATGCTAACAATGCTTGACTATCACAGGTGAAGTTTGAACAGGGGCTTGAAATGCTCAAAATATTCAAGGATCATACTAGTAAGACCTGCATCTTGGATGATTTTGGGTTTTATGAGGCCCGCCAGAAAACAATCCAGGAAAAGAAGGCTAAGCAACAGCAGTGCCACAAACTGGTAAGATGTGTGATTTTCGTCACGAGTTGTGAGTTATGTGATTCAGTTAATATTATCATTTAGATAAGCTGTACACTATTTCCAAAGATACTTTCCTAGTTTCTGGAATTTTACCTTCAACCTGGCTACCTGGCTATTGTATCTTTGGGCTTTGAGACACTGCAAATGGGACCCATGGTCTTTTAATTTAGCTGCTAATTTGATGATGAGCATACCTCAAAATAAATATCCAAAATCTGTCAGTCCAAACGTTTTGATGGTGGTGTGCAAGAATATGGTCAAAAGGGAAATGTAGTGATGGTGGACAGTCAATAGATATGGGCCAAAAAGTAGTTGGTGGGATATTTTTGCAGTTGTTCAAGGAGTTTATGATAATTTAGGCAGATGGAGATATAGGTCTGCTAAGACCAAAATTTGTTACCCTGACTACTTACTAGGCCTTCGTCTCCTAGAATTAATAGTTTTCTATTAAAGAAAACAAATATGTACAAGGGCAGGAACCCATCAAAAGGACGGGAAACCTTCCAAGTAATACAAGAAGGTACATTGGGTATTTAGGCCATGAGTAAGAATGCCGCTTTCCCTTGTAGCTCCTGCTTCTGGCTAGTCTGCCTGCATCCTACTTTGCTTCCCCTTTTATGTGTAAATCTTTTGAAAATCTTCTTTCTTAAGGATATCGGAGAAACGCCAACGTGGTTATGGAGACCCCATGGAGTATGTTAATCCTCATTAGGCACTTTCTTAGCTCACACCTTGTTTTCTATTCCACTGTCCACAAGCAGGGACTCCAACTGAACCATCCCTTTCAAAAGTGTGGACCTTGTGGTTTAGATTCGAAGAAGCTGTAGACCGGCCCATCTTACAGCTGGTTGGTTGGTTTCTTATCTAGGTATTTTCTGGGCATGGTGTACCTGCAGATTATGATACCCAGAAACTTGTATACCCAAGATATCCATGTCATGCCGATATGGCATGTATCAATACTCAATACTGCAACAATACTTCTAGGTACAAGTTTAACATATCCTACGTACCAATTCCGCTATGTCATCGAGTTCTTTGACTTTTCTTAATTCTTATATATATATATATATATATATATATATAGGGAGATGCTCCTACGAGAGATATCTCTCACCTTATCCAATGCCAACAACTTAAATGTGAGGGCCCCCACCCACATCTCTCATATAAAGTGAGAGATATCTCTCATAGGAGCATCTCCCTTATATATATGTGCATATATACATATATATATATATATATAGCCCTCACATCCATATCCAATACCAACAACTTAAATGTAAGGGCCCTCACCCATATCTCTCATATAAGGTGAGAGATATCTCTCCTAGGAGCATCTCCCTTTTATATATATATATATATATATATATATATATATATATATTGGGCTAAGCAAGAAGGATGCAACCCGAGGCCTAAACACAAACAACAAAACGACATAGCAAACATCGAGATTAACAACAAACTAAAAGGAAAAACAACATAAGCCAAGGGAATAAACCTGGATCTACCCAAATGCTTAGAGTAAAACTACCCAAAACATGTCGAACAAACACTACTTCGTTGTCTCCTTCTCTCCCTTTTCACCATCTTCTAGAAACAACTCTCTCAAAACCACCTTTCTGTAAACCAACATTTGACATAGCTGACTCTGATGGGTGGAGAATGATGGGCCGCATGCCCCACTTCTCATCTTCATCCTTACCGCCGACTTTGCTCTTAAGCCTTATATAGATGGGCTATATGAGGCTCCTTCACGTCCTTAGAGCACAGAAGTGTAGTGAGAAGTAGTATGTGTAGTGAGTACCTCTTGTGAGTAATGTGAAGGCTTGTTGAAGTGAGTTGGGTGTAGGTGTTTTTAAAGTTATGTATTGTGTAATGGGCTTGCGTTGTAAATAGTGTAGTTGTCTAAGCGGGTTCTTGTTGTATTTGTATTAAGATTGTAATTATAAGTTGTGATCAAGCTTAGGTGAGCATCTCCCATTTCCAACAAAGTGGTATTAGAGCCAAGGTCCCACTCATTCAATATTAGAGATGGTTGTATTGATTGTAATTATAAGTTGTGATTAAGCTTAGGTGAGTATCTCCCATATTTCAACAAAGTGGTATTAGAGCTAGGTCCCATTCGTTCAATATTACAGATGGCATCTAGCTTGGTTCAACCTCAAATTTCAAAATTGACAAAAGACAATTACGAGGATTTGCATATGCAAATGAAAGCATTATTTGGGTCGCAATATGTATGGGCAATAGTCATCGATGGGTATGTAAAACCCACTTTCAAGCAAGACGCTACCTACACCACCGAGTAGATGGACAAGCTTACGGATCAAAGGAAGACAAACAAGAAGGTTTTATTCCTATCTATTTAACAGTTGGATGCATGGTTGTCAATTTCGTTTTGGACCCCCCATTTCGGTCTGGCCTCCAAAATGAAATATTTTGGAGGAACATTTTGGGTTACTTTTCAGAAAAAAATATAAAAAATAAAAATATATTATATCTAAAATGAAAAATAAAAAAATACAATATAAATTTTCCATTTACTTTCCTGAGCCACTCAATGCCATTTGTAGACATCCAAAGAGCCGTAGGCTCTTTGCAAAAAAAAAAAAACAAAAAGAAGAAGAAGAAGAAGAGCTGGAGGCTCCAAGCTCCAAAAGGCTACAATTGACATGAAGGCCTAATTGCTACACCTTCTGTCCTTTTGTGAAAGATGCCCCACCCTAGACATTTGGCACGGAGATTGAACGCTAACTAGCTATGGTGGTATGGCTAATACGATAAGTGCAAGAGTTAGAGAAGCAGGAAAAGAAAAACGGAAACAGATGACACGGGCAGAGAAAAGCGGAAGAGGTAGAGGGCTCAGAAATCATCAAATCAATGCGAGGAGCCCCATAAATCTAAGCTTTAAGAGCCAAGTCGGTGGTAAGCATGTGCATGAGTAGTGGGCCATGTGGCCCTTAATTATTCACTAATCAAAATTGGTTTGCAAAAAGGCAGTTTGGAGAGAGTTGTTTCTAGAAGAAGGTGGAAAAGGGAGACAATGGGACAGTGTTCCTTTGACATTTCTTCCCGTCAAACATTGACCTTCTTAATCTTTGTTCTTTTAGCCTCCCTTCAAAACAAAAATTTCTTCATGCCAAGCATTATCCTTAGTCTTGTGAATTTGTTAGTTGGCAAGGCTTTGGTAAAGATGTTGGCCCACTTGCTAAAACAGGTGCACTTAGGAACAAGATACTATAGGAGGTGTGGAGAGGCTAGAAACCTAGTGTGGCACGGAATATTTAGGTGTGTTGCATATGCTCAAAGTGCCAGAAGGAAGAAGCTTGATGATCGCGGAGAAAAATGCACCTTCATTGGATACAATGAAGATTCTACAGCCTACAAACTCTGTATTCCAGTTGTAGTCTTTAGTGAAGAAGCATGAAAATCGAATGAATAAGACACAATCCAAGAAAAACAGCTTAATAAGGAAAGAAGAGCAAGATACAAATCCTCAAAAACCTAACAATGAACGCTTGCAGCAAAATAACTCAACACCTTGACACACAATGTCATCAATTTGAATAAGTTGAGAAGAACAAGTCACATCTCCAGCAAGCAGTTCGTCAGCTCATCAAAACTTAATAAGCTCTTCCTCATCCATAACCTTAATCAAAATGAGAATATTCATGTGCATCCATCCCTCACCATAGGGTGAGGGACACTTATTTTTTTTTTTTGTTAAAACTTTGGCCTCCTTCTTTCACTTCTTTCAATGTGTTTCTTCTCTGAGAGCTTCCTAAGGCCTGCTACAACTTCTTAGGCATGGAGGAGCACCTAAAAGCTTATATCTAAGCTACTTTTGGGTGGATTTGTATGTGGGGAAATCTAATCAAACTCAAGGGACGTCTTTGATAAGCTTTTTTTTTTTTTTTTTTTTTTTGAGTTCCTTTCAAGATTCAACATCAAAATAACTTAGAGATGTTTGAGGTGTGTTAGATCCATACTTTTGGAGCAAAAATTTCAAGTTTTAGCACTTTTTGTAATAATTTTTTTTTCATTATTTAAATCCGAATTATTTTAGGGTTTTTTTCGTTAAAAAAGATTGTGTAATACATGAACCAAAGGCTTTATATTGAGTTAGATTTGATGTTACTCACTAATTTTTCTCTAGATCTAGTGTTTTAAGGTGTAGATCTACATTTTTTTATTTTCAAAATTTGGGGCTTTTCTTGATATCATTTACATTTTTCCAAATTAGTGTTCAAATGCATTTATAATGCGTTGGTTTACAATGGATCTACACTTTTGGAACAAAAAAGTGTGAATTTTATGATTTAAAGTGTAGGCTTTAAATGTTTAACACTATTAGTTTGCCCAAAATTATGGTTGCATTATGTCAAATTTATGATATTTCAGCTTATTTTAGTATATACATTGATACAGCAAGGATACAGGATGTTATAACTTGAGTGGACCGTTATTTTGCTTTAAAGTGTGCACTAAATTAATGGAAAAAAAAACATTAGTTTCTATCATTTTATAATATTTTGGGTTTTTTGGATTTTTTTGGATTCAAATAAAAATTCACTCCGCTATGGCCGCGATGACCGCAAACCGTAATGCGATGACCGCGATAACCACGACGCGATGACCGCGAATCATGATTTTAAACCATGGGGATACTTACATAATTGGAAATATTCATGTGCAAAAGAGGAAACCCTCACCTTATGATGAGGGATAGATGCACATGAATGCCATATATATATATAGAACCTTTAGAGAAAAAACCTCTTTTGTCTCTATGCTAACCATGAGTCTCTTACTTTTCAAGAGGTAGTGAGAGAAGGGAAAAAAAAAACATTAGTTTCTATCATTTTATAATATTTTGGGTTTTTTGGATTTTTTTGGATTCAAATAAAAATTCACTCCACTATGGCCTCGATGACCGCAAACCGTACCGCGATAACCACGACGCGATGACCGCGAACCATGATTTTAAACCATGGGGACACTTACATAATTGGAAATATTCATGTGCAAAAGAGGAAACCCTCACCCTATGATGAGGGATAGATGCACATGAATGCCATATATATATATATATATATATATATATATATATATATATATATAGAACCTTTAGAGAAAAACCTCTTTTGTCTCTATGCTAACCATGAGCCTTACTTTTCAAGAGGTAGTGAGAGAAGACTATTGGAGAATTACCATGGAACAAGAAATTCACACCATTGAGGAGAACAATATTTGGGAGCTAACTACAATTCCTTTGGGGCAAAGAGCTATTGGTGTGAAATGGATATACAAAATCAAGCGCATGACTGACGGAGAAATTGATCGATACAAGGCAAAAGCTTGTAGCTTTAATTCTACAAATAGAAGTATGGTGTGTACTAAGAAGAAGTCTTTGCTCTAGTTGCCCAACTTGACACGGTAATCTCACTTGCGGCTCTTCGCAATTGAAAAATTTACCAATTGGATGTTAAATCAACATTATTAAATGGCATTCTTGATGAAGAAGTCTATGTAGAGCAGTTAGAAGGACTATGAAGGGGAGGTGTATCGCTTAAAGAAAGCTTTATACAGGTTAAAACAAGCTCCACAAGCTTGGCATGCTCGTATCGAGTATCAACAACTATCTGCAAGAAAATGGCTTCTCTAAGTGTCCATATGAGCATGCAGTGTACAACTGTACATAAAGAAAGTGTCCATATGAGCATTTAGTGTACATGAATAAAAACACTCATGGAGAAATGCTCATTGCATGCCTTTATGTTGATGACTTATTGTTTACTGAGATCAATCACCATATGCTCAAAAAAAACTCAAGCATGCTATGTTCAAAGAGTTCAAGATGACCAATTGTGGACGAATGTTCTTGGTATAGAAGTGAGGCAACCACTAGATGGCATTTTTATTTCTCAGAAAAATCTGAGAGAGCTTATTGAGAAATTTAGAATGAGTAACTACAATGCTGTGTACGCTTGTATCAATGGGCTTAAAATTTCCAAGAAGGAAGTATTGTTGACATAACATTGTTCAAAAGTCTAATTGGAAGCCTAAGGTACCTCACTATCACACGGCCAAACATTGTCAATGGTGTCAGACTTTTAAGCAGGTATATAAAAAGACCTAAGGAATCTCATTGTGTTGCAGCTAAAAGAATCCTGAGGTCATAGTTGTCAAGTTCGTTTAGGAACCTGTTTCTGTTCGGCTAAGAAATGAAACTTTTTGGCTTATTTGGGCATTTCGTTTTCCAATTCGTAAATTCATTTTCGAATATATATTAAAAAACCATTTAATTTTGCATAGAATAATACTAATTTAACATTGTAATCTCCGAATTCATGTTTAATTTAGAATAGATATGAAGAAGTGTAACTTATCTGAGGATTTGACTCAAGATAGATCGGAATGGAGAAACAGAATTTGTGTAGCAGACCCCAACATAGTTGGGACAAGGCTTTGGTGATGGTGATGATGATGAGTGAAAGTCCTTGGATCCTAACCCTAGAGGGGGGAGGAGGGGGGGTGGGGGGTGAATAGGGTGTGCTACAAATATGACCAATTAAAAGCAAATTTGATTCTTTAAGGTAAACTAGTCACATAAGATGATTTACCAGACAAGATGCGGAAGCTGAGAAGACAAGCACCACAAGCAAACACCACTACACAATGATTTATAGTGGTTCGGCCTCAATGCCTACATCCACTACCGGCTTGTGATCCAATCACCCCACCGGATTTCCACTAACTATGTTTTTTACTAGGCTAAGCAATAACCTTTACAATGTTGTTTTTCTAGGCTCAACAACAACCTTTACAAGATGCTTTTCAAGGCTAAGCAATAACCTTTACAATGTGCTTTTCTAAGGCTAAGCAATAACCTTTACAAATGAGGATTTTCTCTAAGAAGGTGTCTCTTCAAGAGCACTCTAAGAGATACAATTTAAGCTCAAATAAAGTGCCTCTATATATAGGTTGATGTGAAGGTGTAATTCAAATTACAAACATACACTAGCCTAGGCTAAAGTGTGTGCACAAGTGTATGAATGTTATACTTCAGTCAATTTCAACAATGAGGCTCTAAAAAGTATGCTTGATGCAATTTAAAATTAAAGCTTTTAGAAAATGATGATTGAAGGTGAATGCTAATCACATGAAGAATTCAAACAACTTAAAGAAATGATCTAAAACAAGTTGTATGAATAGTAAGGTCTAAGAACACGTGATTTAGGCATGAGAGTTTGCAAACCATTTTTAATATGCCAAAGATGATAATGAGTTTGCAAAACAACTCTCTAAGTACTAGAAATCATACATAAATGGAAATACAAAGATTTAAACATGCATTGATTCTAATTTGAATGGAAATCAAAATGATTAGTAATATGTACCTTTTAAAAACTCATGCATTTGATTTCCAAGAAGCTTTCTAGCCTTTTCACTTCATTCCCCTTTCTTAGGTTTCAAAAAGGTCTCAAAAGTTCATCCAACAAGCCCCTTGAAAGATGGGAAATGAATGGACTTTATACCAAAAAACAGTCCAACGTCTAGTCCTCGTCGACCTGCAAACAGGTCTCGGTCGACCGGGATTACACAACGGGCAGAAAAATGACCGTTGGTGCTCCAGGGCCTGACTGCCTGCAGTGGTCCCGGTCGACTGGGACCTCTGTGCCGGTCGACCGGCAACACTGCTGGTCGACTGCCCTGGGACCAAAATTCCCAAAAATCTCACATAACAAAGTATTTCTTGGGGGAACTTTTGGCCACTAAATCAAGCTTGAAAAAACATGTTTTAAATCAAACTAAGATGATTAAAAACATGAAACACAAAAAGCCTAAAAAGATTCAAAACTTTTAAAACCAATGGCTTGCTTGATTTGATAAAACTCTTTTTCAAAATTGATTGCATACATAAGATGATTCTGAAAGAGAAGAAAGTATGCAAGGAACAAACCTAAAACCTCAATAAGATTTAACAAGAATAAGGCACAAAGAAATAGGTTTCCAAAAGAGTTTGGATTCTAAAACATGCATGAATCAAATTCATTTCAAAACAAGTGCAAATTCAAGAAAGAATCCAAGATCCAAAAGTCTAAACTTGAGAGCTCATGTGTGTGATCATGTGACAGTGAAAGAGAGTGAATCCATCAACAATTGCAACAACCAAGGGCCTAACAATCTCCCCCTTTGCAATTTGATGGCAACTACTATGATCTCACACCTAACGGACTTTGGATCTTCTCGACGTCTCTTAACTTGAAATCTCTTGAATGTAGCTTCGACCTCATGACTGATTTCAAGCTGATTTCTCCCCCTTTGTTAGAGCTCTCCTTAGCTCTTTGACACCAAGCACTCTTCATTCTGATCTTCAGATCTTTTATGTTTCTCTCCCTTGAGTCTTTCAGAGATCTGCTCTTTTTCTCCCCCTTTGTCATCACATTGCAAAGGAACCTGTATACATGAGAACATATATACCTTTCAGTAGCACCTGTTACCTAATGAAATTGCAAATCTAGAGTAGAAACAGGATATCATGTATGTTGATTAGTGAATGCATGTTTGAATGAAGCTGCGATGACAGATATAAATTGATTTAACTGATAGTTTCAGTACAAAGATACATAAAGTACTTGACCATTTACATAAGCAGAAAGTTTTGGTCAGTACTCAAAAGTAGCATGATAGAAGATAGACAAAAGAATACATCATGTGAATAATAATCTATCACTACCCAAAACAACATTCCCCAAAAAGAAGACACTACTAAAAGGTCTAGATAGAGTCTGGAGGAGGAGTCATAACATCATCGTGTCGCCTACAGCCCTTCGCATTGCTCGAAAGATACTTCAGGGTCTTTTTCATCATCCCTGAGGTCTCTTGACGATATTCATGAAACTCAGTCCTATATTCACGAAACTCAGTCCTCATGGAACCAACCACCTGCTCCAAGGAAGACATGCGCTGCTCCAGAGAAATCTGATGAGGGGCCTGAGGCTGACGCTGTCGAGTACGAGAGGACTGGGCAGACTGCGGAGGCTGAGCTGTCTGGGGTGGTGGAGGCTGCTGGAGATCTGCCAATGCTAAGTCTGCAGCCTCGACTTCATCATCTCCTTCAGCTACAGGAGGTGGAGGAGGTGGAAGCTTCATCAGAAGTAAATTCCTCCTGTTGAAGACCGTAGTGGCCACTGGTCTTTCTGATGAAGGAACAGCCACACCATAGGAACTGGCGAGCTGAGAAGTAAGGTACCCAAAGGGGGCTGCACAAGGCTGTGAGCTAGTGACCACCCTAATGATGTGATGAATGATCAAAGAGGGCAAGCACATGGGGACCTTTTCGATGACATTGTAGAGAATATTCGCCATATAGGGGGTAACCTCAGTCCTATTTCCTTTTCGCGGATAAACAGAATGAGTGAAGATGATATGAATAATCTGCAGGGGAGGAATCAAAGAGGACGCTTGAAGAGAGTTGTTCGCCAACCATTCAACATTTTGACCACAAATAATTGTGGTGATAGACTCTCTATCCTCAGATTGAATGACCTCTGGAATGAATCTAGGACCATTAGACAAAGGAATTCCTATAAGAGATGAAATCAAATTAGGAGTGATAAGCTCTTCTCCTTCAGAGGTTTTGACTGAAAAGGTATTCACGGTGGAGGCATAAACAGACTCATAGAAACTGTATACCGAAGAGGAATAAGTGTTGCCACTCCAAGTAAGGATTTTACCCCAACCGATGGCATCTGAGATAGCAGGCACTCTATAGGCAACAAGATCCTTGACCACGCATAATTTTTCCACTATAACACCCTTGCTCCTAAAGGATTTTACTGCTAGTGAGGGGGAAGGAGCAGGGACTAACACAACCTCTGGAGGGGTACTAATCTCCGGAGAGGTGGAGAAGGACCTACGGGAGGAGGAGGCTTCATTGGTTTTGGATTTCTTGGGTGGCCTCCTAGCTGTTTGCTTAGTTCTGGCCATTTGAAAATTGATAAGAAATGCTCAAGATTATAGGGCACAGCAGGACAGAGACACCAAAGAAGGAAGGCTAAACAGCCTACTAAACCAGCCTAAGAAAAGAAGTGATACAACTCACAGAATCAGTCCAATTAGGAAGAGAAAAGATGGCTGGAAGAGATAGAAAAAAAAAAAAAACTGCTAGAAGAAGAGATCACACCCAGCACAAGTAATATCCAACAGCAAAAACCAAACAGTGACTGAAATGAAGGAAAACTGGTTCAGGAAAAAGATCAAACAGTTGGTGTGCAGTGTATGGAGCTGGTTGCAACACAACTGAAGGGTGCAGGAGGAATTGCCCAAAAAGGCTACAACAGATACACAGAAAAGAAAAGAAAACACAACACAGAGAAAACAAGCAAAAACACACAAAAACAGAAGTGGAGAAGCCACGGATTGGAAGAGGCAGCAGGCGATGGGAGAGGAAGCACCACGAGAGGACGAAGCATTGAACGAGGAGGGAGGACCTGATCACGAGAAAGAGAGGGAAAGAAAACCAGAGAAGAAATGAAAGAACGAGGAAGAGGGAGGGGGAAGTTGCAGGAAGACAGAGGAGAAACAAAACAGCCGGGGCAGCTCGGTCGACTGGCAGAGAAGAAACAGAAAAAAAAAACGCTCTGATATGAAACAGAACAGAAACAGCACACAGACGTTTAAGTGGTTGGAGTGCTGTGGTCTATAATCTTGAGCATTTCTTATCAATTTTCAAATGGCCAGAACTAAGCAAACAGCTAGGAGGCCACCCAAGAAATCCAAAACCAATGAAGCCTCCTCCTCCCGTAGGTCCTTCTCCACCTCTCCGGAGATTAGTACCCCTCCAGAGGTTGTGTTAGTCCCTGCTCCTTCCCCCTCACTAGCAGTAAAATCCTTTAGGAGCAAGGGTGTTATAGTGGAAAAATTATGCGTGGTCAAGGATCTTGTTGCCTATAGAGTGCCTGCTATCTCAGATGCCATCGGTTGGGGTAAAATCCTTACTTGGAGTGGCAACACTTATTCCTCTTCGGTATACAGTTTCTATGAGTCTGTTTATGCCTCCACCGTGAATACCTTTTCAGTCAAAACCTCTGAAGGAGAAGAGCTTATCACTCCTAATTTGATTTCATCTCTTATAGGAATTCCTTTGTCTAATGGTCCTAGATTCATTCCAGAGGTCATTCAATCTGAGGATAGAGAGTCTATCACCACAATTATTTGTGGTCAAAATGTTGAATGGTTGGCGAACAACTCTCTTCAAGCGTCCTCTTTGATTCCTCCCCTGCAGATTATTCATATCATCTTCACTCATTCTGTTTATCCGCGAAAAGGAAATAGGACTGAGGTTACCCCCTATATGGCGAATATTCTCTACAATGTCATCGAAAAGGTCCCCATGTGCTTGCCCTCTTTGATCATTCATCACATCATTAGGGTGGTCACTAGCTCACAGCCTTGTGCAGCCCCCTTTGGGTACCTTACTTCTCAGCTCGCCAGTTCCTATGGTGTGGCTGTTCCTTCATCAGAAAGACCAGTGGCCACTACGGTCTTCAACAGGAGGAATTTACTTCTGATGAAGCTTCCACCTCCTCCACCTCCTGTAGCTGAAGGAGATGATGAAGTCGAGGCTGCAGACTTAGCATTGGCAGATCTCCAGCAGCCTCCACCACCCCAGACAGCTCAGCCTCCGCAGTCTGCCCAGTCCTCTCGTACTCGACAGCGTCAGCCTCAGGCCCCTCATCAGATTTCTCTGGAGCAGCGCATGTCTTCCTTGGAGCAGGTGGTTGGTTCCATGAGGACTGAGTTTCGTGAATATAGGACTGAGTTTCATGAATATCGTCAAGAGACCTCAGGGATGATGAAAAAGACCCTGAAGTATCTTTCGAGCAATGCGAAGGGCTGTAGGCGACACGATGATGTTATGACTCCTCCTCCAGACTCTATCTAGACCTTTTAGTAGTGTCTTCTTTTTGGGGAATGTTGTTTTGGGTAGTGATAGATTATTATTCACATGATGTATTCTTTTGTCTATCTTCTATCATGCTACTTTTGAGTACTGACCAAAACTTTCTGCTTATGTAAATGGTCAAGTACTTTATGTATCTTTGTACTGAAACTATCAGTTAAATCAATTTATATCTGTCATCGCAGCTTCATTCAAACACGCATTGATTCTAATTTGAATGGAAATCAAAATGATTAGTAATATGTACCTTTTAAAAACTCATGCATTTGATTTCCAAGAAGCTTTCTAGCCTTTTCACTTCATTCCCCTTTCTTAGGTTTCAAAAAGGTCTCAAAAGTTCATCCAACAAGCCCCTTGAAAGATGGGAAATGAATGGACTTTATACCAAAAAACAGTCCAACGGCTAGTCCTCGGTCGAACTGCAAACAGGTCTCGGTCGACCGGGATTACACAACGGGCAGAAAAATGACCGTTGGTGCTCCAGGGCCTGACTGCCTGCAGTGGTCCCGGTCGACTGGGACCTCTGTGCCGGTCGACCGGCAACACTGCTGGTCGACTGCCCTGGGACCAAAATTCCCAAAAATCTCACATAACAAAGTATTTCTTGGGGGAACTTTTGGCCACTAAATCAAGCTTGAAAAAACATGTTTTAAATCAAACTAAGATGATTAAAAACATGAAACACAAAAAGCCTAAAAAGATTCAGAACTTTTAAAACCAATGGCTTGCTTGATTTGATAAAACTCTTTTTCAAAATTGATTGCATACATAAGATGATTCTGAAAGAGAAGAAAGTATGCAAGGAACAAACCTAAAACCTCAATAAGATTTAACAAGAATAAGGCACAAAGAAATAGGTTTCCAAAAGAGTTTGGATTCTAAAACATGCATGAATCAAATTCATTTCAAAACAAGTGCAAATGCAAGAAAGAATCCAAGATCCAAAAGTCTAAACTTGAGAGCTCATGTGTGTGATCATGTGACAGTGAAAGAGAGTGAATCCATCAACAATTGCAACAACCAAGGGCCTAACAATGAGTACTAATTTAACGTTACTAATTTACTCTAATAAAAGAGCCCACCTCAGATTGATAAGAAATGAAATAGTTTCATAAAATCTCTAATTAAATCAAATACTACCATTTAGATTATCTGGGGGTGGGCCAAGAACTTTAGCAACAACGGTAATCAATCATCAAAGTTTTCAGAGGGCCCAATTATTAAAAATCAAAAGCATTTAATGTTGCATAGAATAGTAGTAATTTAACTTCAATAATTTACTCAAATTAAATGGTTTTGAGCTAGAGCTTTAGTAACTGTGCTCACTATGCCTATTGAATTCTTGTAGCAGAAGAACTCATCCACATGAAAATAAGTGGGCCTCACGAGTCACGAATCATATCGGCAGTAATCAGTGATTGAAATTAGTGGGCAGATCCATATCTCGTCACATCCTTCCTTATATAAAGGAACACACAATTGAAACATAAAAGAAACAAACAAAAGTAAACGAAGGGAAAAAACAAAAACGGGAAAAGACGAGAAAGGTGAGAATCGAGCATACCTGGATCTCTGGTGAGAGATTTGTAGATGGGATCTTGCTTTAGTAGCGGCGAGGAGTTCGACAGGAGAGGGATCTCAACTTTCTGCTGTGAAAAGTTCTCGGCAAGTGATCAGTGATTGAAATTAGTGGGCAGATCCATATCTCGTCACATCCTTCCTTATATAAAGGAACACACAATTGAAACATAAAAGAAACAAACAAAAGTAAACGAAGGGAAAAAACAAAAACGGAAAAAGACGAGAAAGGTGAGAATCGAGCATACCTGGATCTCTGGTGAGAGATTTGGAGATGGGATCTTGCTTTAGTAGTGGCGAGGAGTTCGACGGGAGAGGGATCTCAACTTTCTGCCGTGAAAAGTTCTCGGCAAGTGCAAAGATTCGATCCTGTGCTTTGGCAAGGGAAGAATTTCACTCCTCGATGGAAACGGCTATGTGAAATGAGTGCTTGCCCTAATCATTTCTTTCGTCTTTTCATGAACCTCAATTCGCACGAATTGAGAGATTCGATTCCGTTTCAACCAAATTTGGGGATTTTGGATCGAAACGTATCATTTCGTCCAAAATCAACCGAATCTGGAAGCGAACACCTTCAGGGGTAGCATGTTCAGTTCTATGGGATCTTGGCATTTTTATGGCTATGATGCAAACTTATATGGATATTCATACGGTGATGGGGGAGTTGACCATGATGAAAGAATTGGGGAGTTGACCAAGATGAAAGAAAAAGCACTAAATGATACGTCTTCTTTCTTGGATTGGCAGCTTTCACATTGGTTTCCAAGAAACAGAGTATTATAGCTTCATCCACACATATGAAGTCGGGTACGTGGCAGCATCAGCCACTGCCTATGAAGCAATATGGTTGAAAAACCTTCTAGAAGATTTCAATCAATCATCATTTAAAAAAAAAAAAGATTTCAATCAATCATTAGAAGAATCCACAATTCTATGTGTGGGCAGATCTGCCATTTAACTTGCCAAAAATCCAATTCAGCATGAAAGGAGCAAACATATGGATTAAGGAGGTCAGTGTTTGAGGGAGGCTAAAAGAAATCATAAAGCAGAGAAATAGTGAAGCTAGAGTACTGTAACAGTTCAACAGAGACAACTTTTTGGTTTGAAGAGAGAGGCTAAAAGAATAAAGATTAACAAGGTAATGTTTGAGGGGAGGTAATGTTTGAGGGGGAGAAATGTTAGGCAAACATTGCCGTATATTGTCCCCTTGTCTACCTTATCTGCCATATTCTAGAAGCAATTCTCTCAAAAATTCCTTTTTTTTGTGTGTGTGTGTGTGTGTAGTAAGTAGGCTTGAAGTGAGTTAAATGCAGGTGCTTTGAAAGGTATGTATTGTGTTAATGGGTGTGGCGCTAGAAAGTGTTTTAAATTGTGTAGTAGTTGTTTAGTGGGTTCTTGTTGTATTTGTATTGAGTTTGTATTTTTAATTATAAGTTGAATAATGGGTGTGGCGCTAGGAAGTGTTTTAAATTGTGTAGTAGTTGTTTAGTGGGTTCTTGTTGTATTTGTATTAAGTTTGTATTTTTAATTATAAGTTGAATATCTCCCATATTCCAACAAAACAACTAGACACGCATTATATGAACTTCCTTTCTGTTATCTCATCGAAAGCTTCAGAGAATGACCCATTCTCTGACACTTACGTTCGCCCATGCGACCAATGTAGTCCAGCAAAAAGCTTGAAGAAAAAAAGCTGCTACACATTGCTGGGAGAACTCATATCTGGCGATAGTTGCTGCCTGCAGATGCTGGAGGTATCGATCCTGAGCACCGAATGGAAGAATGTTGGCAATGGGAAATCCAACTTTGAAAGAAGATCTGCAACCTTGTTAGCAGATATCTTACAAAATCTGGCCTCCCACCAGGTTGCTTGTGTGACAGCCTGTATAAGCTTCTTCCACTTAATTATGCAAGACCTTGACAGGTTTCCATATTTTTGGAGAGAATCCACAATGGAATGTAAACAAAGTGTTAGAATGGAATGTAAATAATGTTAATTTCATCAATTCAGAAATGTTCTAAAGAAAAAAAAAAATTCGAGGGTGTTACAAAGGAATGTAAATAATGTTAATTTCACCAATTTGTAAATGTTCTAAAAAGAAAAAAATAACAAATAAACCAAGACCTCCATCGATGCGGAGTTGTGTCCCCATATCTGTGTAGCCTATAGCCTATATGGAGGTGCTTACCATCCGAGCGATTTATGCTGCACCATTTATATAGAATTGAGGGCAAGATTCTTTTATATTTTTCATTAATTTTTGTCCCCCTTTTTTTTTGGCTGATTTTGAACATTTAGGGGGTTCATCCTGTAACAGTATTGTACAGGGTAGCAACTTGAAGTGGCTGGCAATCAACTAACATCGCATTGAAGATAAATGGACTCTTGAAAATTTTTGCCATGATTTTAGCTTGGCATTTGCTAATGTCTAATATTTAATTACCTTTCAGGTTTGGGATGGAAAATCAACTGGAGTCACTGGTGATAATAAAGACAAAGATGGATCAAACAACAAAACAAGATTGCAGAAACCATCAGAATTAGCTTCCGATCTTAACAAGGAAGGCGGTCAGGGTCTTGAAGATGGGAAGCAATATGATAATGGTTTGATTACTGTAGCTGGAGACACTCCAAATGGTGCTGCTAAGCCAGCATCCGAAAAACGGGTTGTTGCCAACGGGGTTGCAAATGGTTGCTAGCTGTGTCAACCCTCTTTGAGCTGCAGTCTTTGATCTCTACTGAGACAGTTTGGAAGATTGTTGCTGGTTCAGATTTGAGTGCAGGGGCAACATTTGATTCTCCAAGGCTACAGACCTTTTCACCATAAGAAATAAGTAGGGGGGTTTCCTGGTGGTTAGTGGGTAAGCTAGTTCGGATTCTCTAGTTATTTTTCTGTTTTAACTGTACCCTTGCATTAGGGTACTTGTTATGGGGCTTTTATAGTGGGTAGCTTCTAACATGTTTCCGTCTTTTTTTTTTTTTTTCTTTATCCTGCTTCTTACATGTTTCATGGGGGTTTTGGATTAGGGTTTTGTGTCTTGTTATTTTAAGATGCCATTTCCTTATATTATGAAATTCCTCTCTTGTAAAATCTACTTAGTTGCTGAGCTTCTGTATCAGTCAGAACTACAACCAGGTTGAAGGTTGCAATAGAGGAGTAAAAAGGAGCCAAGAGTTTTTTTCTCCAATTCTCATCCATTGATATTTAATCATGTACCATTTATATTGTATGATGTGTTTATTGTATGTGTGATGGTAGACCCCCTCGGTATTGTACTTCTAAGTTATAGTTTGCTCCTTCCGTAGCAATTGACAGTAGCCCCTCCCCATCCCTACCAGGGGAAAAAGAATCGAAATCTGCTGCTCATCTACCAATCCGAGTTGATGTGATTAGGCACTCCTTTAGATGATAGAGATCACATCCACTGTAACTAACTTTATGATTAGGTTTTCCGCTGGCTGTATATTGTTACACCCATGCAATAATAGTTAGTTTCCAGTGGGAATTGATTATTTCGTCTAAACCTATAGCCTTTTAGACTACCTTCTGTATTTTTGTTCATTCTGGCTCTCTCATCACCAATCTCTTTCATACTTCCAGCTAGTGTTGATGGTGTGATATTTTTCTCCATTCTCATGGCAATGGTGATTTTGGTGACAGCTGTCTTTCCTGGCAAGTGGCCAAGACTAGAATTAGAACGGTTTTGAGTTTGGTTAGTAACAAAGATATTGTAAGGAGGAAGTTTCCATAAATTGAAAAAAAAAAAAACCCCACAGGTTTTCATCATTTTATTCCAATACCATCCATAAAACATCCTGTAACGTGCTTGCATCTTGCAGACCTTAGGCATAACCATCAATCTATATATATGAAGGATCAAGTGGCTGTAAACAGTTGGATTTACAGCCACTGGGATATGTGGAACTCCACTGTGTAGCTCACCTATGATTTGTCCAGCAGACATATAATTAGGGTTGTAAACGGATCGGTTCGGGTCCATGGTGGACTCGGAACCGGAACTGTTAGGGATATGGTGGAATCAGATCCGGACCCGGAACCGGTTTATTGGCTCTGGAATTAGAACCATATATGGGACGGGTCTCGGGTACGGCTCTAGGTAGAAAATGATATTTAAAAAATATGGTTTTTAAGAGAGATTTTTTAAAATTGAGGTAATATGTCGGATCCACGGGTTTGAACAAGGTGGAATAAGACCCGGACCCATTTACTTATCGGGGCCTAAATAAGGATCCAAATCCGGTTTTTAATGGGTCGGAACCTCCGGATAATCGGAGAATTGGGGACCTATTTACATCCCTACATATAAGGAACCGGATCCCCTGTTTGAACGAAACAGAGCGAACCACCTGCAGGGGCGGAAGGGGGGCGGAGGAAAGAAAAAGGTCTTCTCTCTTTCCTCCGCCCCCCGTATGTGGCGCCCTCTGTTTCGTCCAAACAGGGGATCCTTTTCCTACATATAATGTGATTAGCACAAGTTTAAGCATTCTTTATCTCTTCCTCTTCACACCAAACTAATAACCATATGCTTCTCAGATGTGCTCAATCTTAATAGGACCAATTCCAATCTCTTCCTCTTCACACCAAACTAAAACCCATATGCTATAATCGTGTTCTCAAATGTGCTCAATCTTAATGGGGCCAAATCCTTTTTTTTATTTCCTTTTTTTCGCTCTAGCAAATACTCACATGCCCGCCCAAGACCATCAACATTCCAGCAGATTGATCTCTAATTGTTTTCGTGGATGGAAAGTACCTCACCCATATTTTTAAACTCTGGTGCTGGTATTTTTGCTGACCGGGAAGAGTTCGTGCCACCTGTGTTGGTCTTCGTCGTCTGTGCCGGACCATTAGTGTCGAGAAATTTCTAAAAAAAAATAGAAAAATAGAAAATAGTAAAAAACTATTGGGAAATATAAAAGCTGAGCTAATTTAAATTGTATTTTATATCAAATATAGTGATGTTTCGTGTTATTGAGCGCTAAGTAGCTCATGGTGTGGTACATATGACTCCTAGTTTTTATGGACAAATGATATAAATAGCTTTTACTTTAGGTTATAGCAAGTTTCAGTAAGTCAAGTTAATTTTAGTGGGCCCATCTAGATGCATAAAGGCTAAGGGAGCATGATTGAAATGCATTGATGTGAATTAGGAAAAAGTAATATCAAGCTTGATTTTTGCTACTGACTAAAAGGATAAGTCGTTTAGTTTTTTACGTTTTTTTAGGTTAAATTGGTCAAAACAAAACAAAAATTGGAGAGCCTCATTTGGATGTGGATTAGGAAATATATAGAAGTCATTCAAATAATTAAAGCCTTTGGTTTTTGGTCCTTAAAAGTTTAAGGGCCAAAATTATCTTTTTAACTAAGAAATTGGTTAAAAAAGAAAAGAGAAATTTACGGAAAGGATCACCTTAGATGTACCTTGTACCACAAAGGCCCTAATAGCTTATATGTGACAGAATCGGCCTTCCCACCAAATTTTCTCTCTCTCTCTCTCTCTCTCTCTTTCATTTTTTACCTTTTTCAATGAGCGACGACATCATCACTATTATAGGGCTAAGTAATGATATCGTCACTATTTTGTTATATAAAACGCCCAATCCTGCCTTCCCTTTACCCTTTTATCCTCTGCCTCTTTTGGATTTTTGACGAGTTTTCTTTGAAACTCTGCCAATTAACTTTTTAGGGTCTTTGATTATGTAAATGGGTTTGCCAAGAGGAGGATTGAAGGGGATTAGGGTTAGAAAGTCTCCACTTTTTGTGGTTGCAGAAGAGAAGGAGAAAGAGAAGGACAGGAAGAAGAAGAAGTTGAAATGTTACATAGTTACATTGGTTTGAATTCTTTATGTGACGGTCGATATCGACTATTCTAAAAAAAGTAAAAAAAAGAAAGAAAAGAAAGCGAACTGGGTCCAGAGGACCCCATCCGTGTCTAACGTGATACGAGGTCCTGGTAAAACGTATGAGGTCCTACGAGGACTTTTCTTGTAAATTCCTCTATATTATAGATTGTACAATCATGCAAATTGTATGTATATCCAAACTGGTGAGGTGGTCTGTGTATTCCCTTTCTGTGATGTGAAAATGCATATTTTATTTATTATTTTATGAATAGATCCATATATTTTGTTATTATCTTAAAAGCACCTTATATTTCATGTATTAATTAAAATGTACCTATAATTTTTTATTTTTTACAAATAGGCGCTTATTATATTGCATGTATTAATTAAAATGGACCTATACTTTTGCCTTTTATAGTTTTTTTAACAAATAGGCGCTTATCTCTTGACATAACTTTAAAAAGGCTTTTATATTTTGTATACTTATTAAAATCTCCATTAGCTCACAACTAAATTGCATAGAAGTTTAACAAGACCTTCTCTATTTTTTTTTTTTACTAACATACCTCTAAGAAAATGACCTCTAACTTGAATTAAAAGATAAAAAGATCATTTTGACTCTTAAAAATTAATAGTTATATGTTACAATGTTAGTGGCTAGCCATACTAAATATCACTATATTTAGTTTGGATACTTGTTAAATAGCATAGAAGTCATGAAGACCCTTTTTTTTTTTACTAATTTATCTCTATGAAAATGACCTCTAACTTGAATTAAAAGATAAAAAGATAATTTTGTCTCTTGAAAATTAATAGTTATATATTACACTGCCAGCGACTCAGTGCTCAGCCATACTAAATATCACCATGTTTAGATTGTATACTTGTTAAATAGCTCAATTTCCACATTTTTACTAGCTTTATATCATTTCTATTTTATAATTTATTTTAGATTCTTTTTTATACATTTTATAACCGGCACGGCCGTACTGGTTCATACGGACGGAATAGACCTGAATGAAGACCGGCACCGAAATTTAAAACCATACTTTTATCACAAATATCCCAACGATCGAATGCTTTTTTCTCGAGAAAACGTTCCTCCAAATTCGTTGCAATATTTATCAACAAACATGGGAGAGTTGGAGAGATACTCGGTCAACTTAATAAAAAAAAGCCTTTAAGGCTCTTTTGTGACCGTCAAGTGTAGGCCACATACCCACATGCCCACAAATTTATTTATTTTTTGGGTGGGGGGATCCCTTCTTTGTCCCTACTTAGTTCCGCACCTAGCTTGTAGAGTTTTTCTCTCTAAGGAAAAGGAATAATCAATCATCATGGACACAACACGAATGTACCTTAAAATCTATTTGTATGCATGGAAATGAACTCTTACGAATTCTAAGAAATGCATTCCTAAGTAAAATTGAAGGAACAAAGCGGGAATATCAACAAAATGCTATCGTAGTATGCTTCCTTCGATGGGAAATGAATTAAGGAGACATGAAAAAGGAAAAAACTCAACCACCAGTAAATCAAATTCTAGGAAAATCAGGGTCTTAATGTCTCTCACCAACATCCAAGATTTGTTGAGTCCCATTTAAATTTAATCTTGAATTCCATATAAATAAAAGAGCTCTAAAAAAGCTACACTGAGGAGCGCCTCACCAAATTGCCTTTTGAGTCCAAGAATAAAATGATTCCCCATCAAACAATGTAGTAATCATTATTTAGGAGAAAAGGAAGCTTAACATCATTCACAGTCTAGCTATATATATGTGATTGCCAGCTCTTAGGATATCTATTTCCCTGAATTCCAAAGTGGCTTGGTCTAGGGTTACTCATGGACCAGTCCAGCCTAAGCCCGAGCCCCATCCGGGCCCAGTCTGCATTGGGCGGGGCTTGGATTAAATGATAGAAAGCCGCCCAAATAAGGAGTGCTTTGTAATTTAGTGACAATCAGTCCAAATAATTGTTATAAAGCCTGTACAAATGAAATAAAGTCTCGTTCGGCCGGCCCAACTGACTAAATGGGTGGGCTTGCATCTGACATTTGCGGCCCCTGTTAGACTCAGTTTGGATATAGGCATGTATTTCTAAAGTCGGGTCAAACCTGTATATGCCTGAGTTCGGCCCAACATGGTGCATGAATGCCCAAGCACATGAGCACCTGACAAGAGCTTGTTTAAATTGGAACGTCCCTGCCCAAGTTTGGACCCATTATATATATATATATATATATATATATTATTCTTTCTCTTTAAAGTTGAATGTTGGTTGGAAAAAAAAAAAAAACCTCAATTCTGACATTAGGAGAAGTCATATAAGCTTCTTGGGGTCCATTTGTGAATGTGTCTTTTTAAAAATACATAATATGTGCCTTTTCAATAAAATGTGTCTCTTGGGTTACATATATAGGTGCCTTTTCACTAAAATGTGTTTCTTGGCCATTTGTATAGATGTGAGTCATGTGACCCAATTCAAAGGAATGCCTTTCAACTCTATAAATTAAGGTTATTTTCAAAGTTTGAATATAGTATTCAAAATGAGCAGAAATGCATACGAATTCTTTTTTTTTAAGATGAAACATGCATGCTGACGTGGATTAATTCTTATTTTTTTGGTTGATTTGAATTTTTTAATTATTTTATTAGATTTACATGAAAGGGATAATAGTTTTAATATATTATTTAGGTCGCAAGAGATTTAACCTGTGCATCGCAAAGGGGACTTCACGCTAGTTATATATATATTAAAGCAGCGGGTGAATTTGTGGGAGAGCGACACGTGACTCATCCTCAATTTTTTTTTATTTTTCAATGGCGCCATGTGGGCATCCAAAAAAATAACAGGTGGCATCATAAATGAAAGTCCTAAATCTTCTCAAACTCCCCAATCTCATTCAATTTTAAACTTTCCTTTAATCAATCAATCTTTATCCCTTGCCCCTGAAATCGATTTCTGCAATTTAGAGTCAACCAACGAATTGATTTAAATTTCTAAATCTTCTCCGTCAACCAAAAAAAATGAATACACCATCCATGTCTGAGTGCTCCCTGAGTTTTCATGTCAATGGGAAGAGGGTCTGTGTCAAGAACCCACACCCAGAGACCCTATTGGGGGACTTCCTCATAGAAGAGATCTGAAGGGCCTTCAGATGCCATGCAAGCAAGGTGGCTGTGGGGCTTGCACTATTCTCATTTCTTTTGATGCTGCTGCCCATGCAAATGTGTGTTCATGTTTGATGCCTCTCTGTTATGTGGATGGAATGCACTTCACAACCATTGAAGGAGTTGGGAGTCTGAAGACTGGGCTCTCTTCTGTACAGCAAGCTATTGTGGATCATAATGGTACCCAGTGTGGATTCTGCACTCCTGGGATGGTGAGTGGAGTTGATCTCCAGATGGGTGTCCCTACTGTTGGTGATTTTTTCATAAGTTTTTTTCAGTCATGAAATTGGGGCCGGGAACAGCGGTTAAGGGGGATTAATATGTCAAATCCCCATGAATTAATGATGGCTTGGATTATTGTACATAGTATCTTTATATATTTCTTTGTCACATGCATGGATCAACTAATTAAATTATTATATATACCTTCCATTTCCTTTGTAATCCTATCATTATTTTCCATTTCGTTTTCGATCTTGGAGAGCGGGAAACCACTTTTAGACCAAAACTCCAACCAAGCTGGGGTAGTGCTTGGTTAGGACTTGAATTGATTTTTCCTTATCCAATCATTGTCATCCAAACTTCAAACGTCGTAGGGCAAATGCCAAATGTAAGAACAATCGTACGGTCAATATCCCTTTTTTTTCTTCTCTGTTGCAGCCCAATATTCTTCTATGGTTAGATAAGCATGATCTAATTTCTTGGAAATCATTCTTTCATATTCTAATTAGTTTTGCATAGTTCAGCGCCCATAATTCAGAATTTTCATAATTTAAAGTGGGCCACTTTGCAGAAAGATTTTAATAGATAAGACCCTCTTATCACATTTCAAAATATTCCTTAAAATTTAATTGAATTTAAAGCAATGTTTGATGTGGAGTAATATTTTTTTTTTCTGCTTTTGCTGATTGCTTCCAAGCAAACCTTTATGGTGATATGGTTATGTAGGTTTTGGTCCACCTTATTATTGGCATGATATCACTTTATGGGCCCAATAGACAATAATATAAAATGTCGACCACAAATAATAGGTAAAATAAAACATGAAAAGTTTTGGGGGAAAATACGGTCGGTAGTAGATTGTGACATTTTTAGGACTTTTTTTAGCCTACCCCACTAATGATGTATCCAAATCCTCATGAAATTGTGCCTAGATCCGATATTGAACCATGAGTGATATTCAAGTGAGAACTATTTTTCACCGTGCTTTCGTGAGAACTAATGGTGGGGTCCAACTAGCAACCAATCCAAACCATGCGTAAACCGGGTCCCCCCTTGAGGATTGGACTATTGGATGGATTGTTGAACATTTTCTTAATATGAAGTCATTAAGTTTATGGGCCACAGATGAGGGGGTTAGCGGCATGGAAATGGGTCAAACTTGATATTTGGGGAAAAAGTTCTCATAGTGACTCCGAGAGAACAATTCTCACTAGAACAAAGCCCATCTAACCATTATACATGAAGATTTTAAAGTGTGACATTTATATCAAGCGCTTTTGGCCATCAAAGGTTAAATTTGAACTAATCCAACAAATCATTTCATTGATTGAAGGGATCTATGAGATAGGGAGATATTATTATATATCTATCTTATTTAATTTTAGTATATTTTGAACGAATATTCTCATAAGGGTCTAGATTTAGCATAGACTTTCGTTACTAGAATTGAGTAGCTGACCACATGACCACCGTGATGATAAAGTTGGGCACACTATAGGAGGTCCATGAATTGAGAGCTACTCAATTATGTAATGGTTTGGTTTTTATAAGACAAGTCATGAGTTTCATTTCATATATAAGTTCCTTTTCTAAAAAAAAAAAAACATTGTTAATATCTTTGTTAGAACTTGTGCAGCATTTCAAATGAAAAATCAAGGCACAACTTTGATATATAATTTCTTTAAATGACTAATGATATATTTGTTTGTTTAGATTTATTTTCTTCACATTAGTATCTCAATATATTCCATAGTTGAATATCATTATTTTTATCACCATAATGTCAACATGACAAAAAAAGTTGTATTTTTAAATCATTACATATCGCCGCAACAGCTATATATCACCTGCTGTATAATATTTTAATCACCGGAGATTATGCCCGCCCCAACTGTAATTTTGATCCTCCGTATGCACCAATTCCTATGCTCCGCGATGGTTGCTCTCATCCTATTGCCTGCCCATGCCTGTGGCAAAGAGCTTAAGATGAGAAGCCCTAAGTCTATTTCATTTTTTTTTTTTTTTAGCTGTTCATGAGATTTTTAGTAACATTGACACACCAGTTATCAGATCCAGATCTGGAGTGAAGACAATTTACATTGAGGGGTTAAAAAAAAGTTTTCAAAAGTTGGCCCACTGAGGAGCATCATCAGACATCCTTGGATTCTAGTGTATGATAATTAAGATGAGTTATAAGTCCAGACAAAGTCATATGCATCTGTTACATGATTCAGAGAGAGAGATGGCAGGATCAGCCTCAGCAGCAGAGAAGCTCATAACTTCATTGGAAGGTCGCGTAGCGATTGTAACGGGCGGCACGGGAGGTATCGGAAGCGCCGTAGCGTCCCACCTCGCCTCTCTCGGAGCCCATGTCGTAATCGGCTACATAGGCGACCCCTCCCTCGCCGACCACCTCCTCTCCACCATCAACGCCGCCGCCGCCACCTCCACCCCACGAGCCATCGCCGTCGAAGCCGACGTCTCCGACCCCGCCCAAGTCAAAGCACTATTCGACCGAGCCGAGTCTGCCTTCGGCAAGATCAACATCCTTGTCACCACCGCCGCCGTCTTCGACGACACCTACCCAACACTCGCCGACACCTCCGACGAGAAGTGGGACTGGGTCTTCTCCGTCAACGCCAAGGGGACCTTCCTCTGCTGCCGGGAGGCCGCCAACTGGATCGTGAGAGGAGGAGGCGGCCGAATTATCACGTTCAGCTCGTCGACGGTGGGGTCTCTGAGGCCTGGCTATGGAGCGTATGCGGCGACGAAAGGGGCGGTGGAGACGATGACGAAGGTGCTGGCCAGGGAGCTGAAAGGGACGATGATAACGGCGAATGCGATAGCACCGGGGCCGACGACGACCCCCATGTTTTATGCAGGGAAGACTGAGAAGGATGTGGAGGATGTGAGGAGGGAGAGTCCTATGGAGAGGATAGGGTGTCCTATGGATGTGGCCCCTCTGGTGGGGTTCTTGGCCAGTGACGCTGGTGAGTGGGTCAATGCACAGGTTATCAGATGCAATGGGGGATATGTCTGAACAAAGAGAATCTCTCTCTCTCTCTCTCTCTCTCTCTCTCTCTCTCTCTCTCTCTCAATCTTCTGTGTTGTATTCTGAGCGAAGAAGGAGCATGAAAGAGACTAATAATAATGTTGAACAAGACTTGACCTTTTATCTTCCTCTTTCTTCTCTTCTTCTGAGAATGAGGGATCGAGTTGATTGTTTGGGACTTTCAAACTGTTCATTTTAAGATCATCTGTTGAGATCTCTCAGTACTAATCTATTTCATGCTGCCATGTGCTTGTGTTGCTGTTAATGATGTGATTTCTCCATTTTCACAGCGATGGGTGGCTAACAACTCGATTTTTATAAGAAGTTTGTGTTCTCTTGAGTTTCGCACAAGAAGTGAAATGGTTTTTGGTTAGTTTGTATAATGAAAGATGCTGAAAAGAGGACAGTTCCATAAATTGCAGAGAATACAATGCAGATCACGAACCTGGGTCCATGCATCCATGGATGACTGTTGAAAAGGAGCAACTCACATGAATCGCCTACAGCCGACATTCTTAGGAAAGCATAACTTAAACAGTAAGAAAAATTATAACACTTTCGTCTTCCTTCCTACCCAATGTTCTATGACAATTCTCATGTGACAACACTTCGTTGGCTTGGCAGCTGCACACAACAGAATTACAAAATATGAACCCCACAGAAGGCAGCAAAAACAGCACAAAAATAATTAAAAAAAAAAAAAAAAAAAAAAGTGACACAAGTGAAAAAAAAGAGGAAGCTGCCCAGTTCTTTCCCAAGGTTTTCTTCACCTATTTACAGCTTATGCATCCTTGACAACATGAGCAGTAGTTAGCAGCAACACTCCTCAGGTAGCCACATGCAACTGCCATATGACCTGTCATACACAGCTCTGAGAACACAAAAACAACTGTCAGACAAAACACTTGGTCAAGATGAATGCTCTGCTCCATGTGCACAATTCTACAAGCATACAGAAAATAAGCAGGGATGCTAATTCAGTTGGTATAGCAGGCCTCACTTAATAGAGTTGGAATGCTTTGCAAATTATTGAATGGAATCCTACTACAGGATCTCTGGAATAGAAAAAATTACTGCATGTTTGATGAGGATTTGGCTTCAACAGAATCAAGGGACACTGGTATTAATAAAAATAGAGGGCTGATCGAACAACCAACCAAATCAAGCCAGTTTGACCTCAACTCATGTCAGCCCATTTTGATCAGACTATTCAAATTCACCCAAGTTACTAATGATCAGCCCTCAAAATCAACTACTTATCAGGAGAATTCAGAATTTTCAATTGTTATCATCAATGGATTTAAGCACAAAATCAGGCCACATCCCGTTTAGTACTACAATCACTTAAATCCATGTCCTTACAACATTTTTTTTTATTGGACAATTTAATGCCCTTTAGACGCTCAATCCCCAAATTCATGACTAAATGTCACTAAATGTCACGATAGTCGTTTTACCTTGGATCCCATAATATCATGGGATCCAAATAGCTTTTCAACTTTTAACATGTAGATCCCATGATATCATGGGTTTTTAAAAGCCCATGATATCATGGGATCCAAGGCGAAAAAGTGTGAAAAAAAAAAAAAGGGGAGACTAGAGTCAAACGACTCTGGTGACATTAGCTTACTTTCAGTCATGAACTTGGGACAACAGTGTTTAAGGATCATTCATATGTCAAATCCGCACCCTTTTTTTTTTTGTTATGTGTCTTGGGTGGGTGTGGGCGGGGCGGTTGAGCATATTTGCCATAGCAAAAAAAAACAAAAAATAAATAAATACATATGAACTGTTTACCTTCAAAGCAACAAAAGAACCACCACAGGTTATACAATCCCTTGCAGTTTATTTATTTAAATTTCAACAAGACATGAGACATGAACATTTGCTGCCTCCAACTACACAAGCCACACTGAGACCGAGCTCTTATGCACAGTGATCAAGCTGTAGTTTTAAAACTAACCCACTGGTTGGGTTGTGAGTAGGCTTCAGTATTACTAGCATGAAGCTCCTGTGCGTTGCACATGTTAAGTCTTGTACGACTTGAATAATATATTAAAACTAATATCCATTTCATATAAATCCATTTATAACAAAATAAAGAAAATCAAATCAACCAAGAAATTATGAAAATCAAACCTCTTTCTTCTCCTAATCCATGTCAGCATACACGTTTCATTTTAAAAAATATGATTCGTATGCATTTCTACTCATTTTGAATACTATATAAAATTTTTGAAAATCACTTTAATTTAAAGAATTGGAATGCAACCTTTTGAATTGGGTCACATGCATCCACACAAACGGGCCCAAGAGACACATTTTATTGAAAAGGCACATGTGTTTTTGGAAAAACACACATCCACACAAATGGGCCCAATAGACACATTTTATTGAAAAGGCACGTGTGTTTTTGGAAAGACACATTCAAGGGATACATTCACAAATGGACCCCAACTTGGCTTCTCCTAAGGCCAGAATTGAGTGTTTTTTTTTCCCCAACCGCTATCCAGCTTTAAAGAGAGAGAATGGATACCACATCTATAAATCCATTCTTTGTTAGTCGTATCTGTGCCTCTGATAGGGACGACAATGGATCAAAAGGCAACTGGTGTGAGTACATAGATTTCAACCTAACTAGAGGGTAAGGGCAGGTTCAGGTTTTGGGCTGCCACAACCCACTCCACATTAATGACCTATTTACACTTTATTATTATTATTATTGTTGTTGTTGTTGTTGAAATGATAACTGCAAAATTTTATGCTCTACCATTTAATTAAAATATTATGTAAAAAAATAATTTTTCTAAATATTTAATATTTATTTCTAAATTTTTTATATCTAATGCTAATATGGATCCAGCATCTTGATTTCTTTAAGTATTAAAACTGTGGGTCTAATAAGAAAATAATATTATAATTACTAAACCAAAATGGGTATTCAAAACTTGTAGAAGCCAGAATTCATTATTAGTCTAACATATGATTAAAGTTGGAAAGTCGATTTTTTTTTTTTTTAATGGAAAAGCTCTAGTTGATTTTTTTTAAAAGACCAATATGGGGCTTAGCATGACCTCATAAAAGATGGGTCCAGTAGTTTTAATCAGTTTGAATTTTTATAAGTAGGCTTCATTAAGGAGGATAATGAATTTATCACTCACTATTATGTTATCTAAGAATCTTAAGTGGGTCTGATTCTTTTACTAAAAAAATATCTTCTAAAATTCAACTAATATCTTTTCATATCCAATGCTAATAAGCATTAAAAATCTCAATTCGTTAAGTATTGAAATGTTGAGACCGGTTAGCAAATATGATAACAGGCCAAACCAAAGTAGGCAGTTTTAAGCTTGAAGATGCACAAACACATTATTGGCCTAATATTCATGGGCATACTTAAGTTGTGAACCGCAATTAATTAATTTTAATTTTGATTTTGACTTTGACTAAAAAAACTTATATGAGGCTTAGCATGGCCCTGTAAAAATGAGTTCATCAGTGGGCCCTATTGAGAAGATCATGAGTTTGTCTTCCGCTATTAAGTCATGTAAGGATTATTAGTGGATCCTATTCAAATTGAGTGAAATTTGATGAGGGCTCATAAATATAGTGAGTTTTATATAAGCGGGCCCTGTAACGCCCCAATTCCGGATACCGATATACTCGCTCGATTACCCGAAATTGGCGCGCTACTTCCCGGAAAATCCGAGAACTTCCAAGATCGTAGGCCGCAGTGAGGTCCAATTTAAAACTTTTTTTGACCAATAGAGTTATAATATTTAAATTGCGGAAGCACAACGATTTAAATAATGCGGAAGCAATAGTATCGAGATATAAATTTAAGTGTGAGCAAAACATAGTCTATTAAAATGATTCAATGTTAATCAAGGTTATACATTTTCATTCTACCCTTCTCACTACAGAATATCTCTCAAAAACCCAAAATAACAATGTCCCTCAAAACCCTGGAATGAACTCCTCGCCCTCCGGCTCGACGTCCGTGTCGGCCGGGCCCCAAGCGTACTCTCCTGCCACGGGTGCTTCCACTAGGGCTAATGCGTCGTCGGGAATCTCTGGGTCAAGGCCTAAGCACCATAGAATGGGTCAGATCTAAACGATCTGGCAAGATACAGCATACTACTAACGTAGCACATATATATCGAAGGAAGTAAAGACAGGTGCATAAATTAAATGAGTAACAAAGGAAATGAACTAGGCAGTTGTGCATTTAAATCATAAGGAATCAGTATAAATAGAAACATCTAAACTACTATAAACAAGATGGCACATTCACACGAGCTGGAATACTGCGGGATATTATGCCGCGGCCCTCCCATACTGAACACAGTCGCGGTGGGGAATCTCACCAGGGAATAACTAATCCCGACTCTCACTCATCAACTCATCATCTCATCACTCCAGATCGGCACGGTATGACACATTGCCGTCTTAACCACACAGCTCATCATGATAGCTCCACAACACTCAACTAGCTCCTACCGGGGATGATCAGTCCACAGGCTGAGCTTAAATCAACCGAGTGAATGTTCATGCCGACTCAAGAATAACTCTAAGGTCTGTGTCTGTCTAGGCTTTGCCTTGCGTGAACAAGGTCCTAACAATATCTCTAAGAGGTCTACATATCTCAATACAGTCTCTGGATCTCATTCAAGGTCCAGGCCCACTCGTTGGATCCATACCAAGGCCCATCAGTACATGGCCTGGTCTATAACCGTCCAAACGAGGCAACAATCCATCTACTACTGATAAACAGTTCCATTATAAACCATATAACTTAACAGTCCAATAGAAACTACCTCTTCAAGATAAAGGGTTCACATCTCCACACTTAGGCCCAATAAGGGCCCGCCTAGACACAGACACGGGTCAATGATCTCCGAAATCACACCGTCGGGTCACCTCTAGATATCCTAGGTTCAGGTCTTCCAATAATGATCAATTAATAGCAAACAGCTAATCTAAAGATCTAAGAATGACAGAGTAATAATAATGAAGTATAAACTTCAATCAGAGAATCAACGGGAAAAGCAACGGTCCAATCCTAGGTAAATGGGCCACTTTAGGTTCGGGTCTATTTCCGGTAATTCGATCTCTAAACGATGTCATTAATGCCGTAAAATATTGTATTTGGTGCTTAGTTAGTTAATGGCATCTATGACAACTCTTAAAGGTCGAATCATCTTAGATTATCAACCAAAACTCTAAACAGTGGTCCCCGCGAGTCAAGGTTGAGCCACACCGTTGACTCGGGCTTAGGACACTGACAAATGCTCATTTGGATGGTCAATGGGCCCCACAACTGATCATATCTCCTAAGTGCTGAAAACTGGAACAATCAGGGTTTTCCAGGTGAACCTGATGTGTTGTGAGCTCGGTTGATTTCCTGGCCGGGAAGATCAACCGAGTGCACTAACTAATCTGAATCAGGCTTCCTGGACAACTTATATCGTTTCTAAAGGCTTACAGCGTGTCCGGTCAAACAACCAGGCCTAGGTGATTGACCGCATACTCTGAAAACCTTAGAAAGATTGATGATCCAGCTTTAAACACTTTCTAAATGCTAATTCTAAGTTTCAGGTTGATTTGGGCGCAAACAGTCTGAGTTTCGGGTGAAAAACCAACTTTCAGTCATTTCTAGTGAAAACCATGTAAACGGGTCAACCTGGGCTAAGCCGGGTCAACCAAACTGATTAAAAATGGGTTTTCTACAAGAATATGGCTGATGGCCAATTTTCCATCAAAACCTAGTTGTCTTGGTCAAACAGGATGGGTCCCAGTCGACCCAGACAACAGAAACTCTCCCTGCAGAACAGAGCTAACTGAGAGCTCTGTTTTTCCAATTTTCAGTGTTCCCGGTCGACCTAGAACACTGTCGGGCGAGTCCCCGGGCGTGTCAGGGAAAATCTGCAGAAAATAACTGAGGCTTCATTTTTTTCAAACTGCAGTGTTGCCGGTCGACCGAGGGGGTCTCGGTCGACCGAGAACACTGGGATTTCAGTCCCAGTTGCATTTCTGCAACTTTTCCGTTTCAGCTCTTTTTTCGCCCAAACCACCTCCAATCTCTTCCAAACTCCACCCAAACACTTCTAATCAATTAATAACACAAAACCCATCCATCCATCACCTTATGGCCCACTGATCTTCCAAATGGGGGGTGAAAACCCCCATCCATCAGTGACCTTTCCATCCAAACATACACAAACAAGCTCAGGTAGAAACTAACCATAACAGAACATCAAATGAAATGGAAAACTACTGAATCATGAACTAAAATACACATCCTAAGTTATGAGTATGATGCACTTGCCTTTGGTAATTAGAGAGAATTGATTTGTAGAGAGAAGAGAGAAATAACAGAGAGTTAACCCAGCTCAGCAGTGAAGTGAAGGAGAAGAAGAAGAAGACAACCCAGCAGAGTAGCAGCAGTAGCTGCTGTAGCAGCAACTCTTTAATATAAATCCCAGCTCAAACAGAGAGGAGAAGGAAGATGATGACACAGTAGCTGCTGCTCCAATGGAATTCCAGTAGGGTAGTGGCTCTGGTAGGCAGGGAAAATGAAAGGGAAGGAGAGGGAAATAAGAAGATGAAGGGGGGTGGGTGGCTGCTCCAGCTGAAGTGAAGAGGAGGAAGAAGACAGCAGCAGTAGTTTGTGTAGCAGCACTCCAAGACAAATCCCAGCTGAGATGGTGAAGTGGAATACAGCAGCAGCAGTTTCCAGAGATGAATCCCAGCAATCAGTTAGTAGCTAGATGGAAATTCCAGCAGGAACAACAATAAAGGAGAAGAAGAAGAATTCAGCAGTAGCCTCAAGAAGAGATTCCAGCATAACCCAGCAAGAGAATGAGAAGGAATAAGAGTAATTGCAGCTCTAGGAAAATTCCAGCAGAGTGACAGTTGCAGAGAAATGAAGAAGATGAAGTGGGGTGGCTGCTGTAGTGGCTTCAAGATGAGGTTCCAGCAGTCACAGCTGCAACAATCTCAGCTCAGAAGTGGAGAAGGAGAATAGGAAGGAGGAGCACAGCAGCTGAGTAGTGGTTTCAAGAAGATAGTCTCCAGCACAGTCTCAATAGCATACTCAGATGAATACGTTGGAAGAGGAAGGAGGGGAAGAGAGTTGCAATGGGAGTGAAGGTAGTTGGGAGTTTTCTTGGGAAGGGGGCTGGAGGTTTTCTTGGGAAGGGGGCTGCTTAGGGTTTAGGGTTTATTGCAAATGGGGATTAAGAGACACTATATAGGTCTAGGGGGAGTGGTTAAGGACTATAACACCCTTAGGGTTTTAGGGTTTAACTTGGGATTAGGGTTAGGGTTTGAGGGTAGGTTGGTCATTAGGTTAGGAAGTTTCTAGAAGAGAGGCACCTTATACTAACCCAACCTAGTTAGCTTAATTAAACTCTATTAATAACTAATCTAGCTCTAAAAACCTAAGATTAACCCAACACCCAATTAATTAAAAATACTAACCCACTAAGTTAATCTAACTAACTTAGGAAATCTAACTAGACAATCTAATTAGCCCCTAATTAGCCCAAATAAATCAGAAATTAACAATGATTAGCCAATATTAGCAATAATTAGCGAAGATTAGCGAAGATTAACAAAATTAAACAATAATTAACATAAATTAGGATTAATTACTCTATAAAATAGCCCTTAGAGGGCCCACCAAGGGTGGGACCTCACAGGCCCTATTGAGAAGCATCATGGATTTGTTAGATTACTATTAGATTATGTGAGGATTTTTAACAGGTTAAACTCTAATTGAGTGGAATTTCATTGGAGCTCATAATTAAAAACAAGGTGTGATTTATTTAAATTGTTTATAAGTGGGCTGCGTCAAAGAGGGCTACGAATTTGTGAGACTAACGTTAGATCATAAGAGGTTTCTTAAGTGGGACCAACTCAAATTGAGTAGAATTTCTAATGATATCATGGTTATGTGTTATATAATGAGTCCACAATGAGATAAACCTAAGTCCAAAATGAGAGTTATGCAACCTGCTTGTAGAAGAACATTGCCCATGTCGGTTGGTAGGCCCAATTCTGTAAGAAATTTAGCTTGCACATTGGTGTTTTAGAATTTAGAAGAGGGACGCATTCATTTAATAAAATGGGTTGAGATCGAGTTCATAAAGGGTAACGTTGGAAAGTGACTTATTTGGAAATCGACAAGGATAATTTTGGAAAAAAAAAATAAAACCAGTTGTCTGAGTAGCAGTAAAGAAGGATACGGAGAAAGGAAATCCCGATCCCCTGTTTGGACTAAATAGGGAGATCCTGTTTGGACCAATGAGGGAGTAACACATGGGACAAGGATTTCAAATGAACGACAACTCATATCCTCCAATGAATAAAGAAAAGCATCCCGTCCATGTATCACCCTCTGATTGGTCCAAACATGGGCTCGGTGAAAAAAAAAAAGACTTTACTTACCAAGGTGATAGATGTATATTGGTACAAAATGGCATTGACATACAGGTATACATACAGCTATCCAAAGAAATCAACCCCACTAAGGGCCTGTTTGTGTAACACTTTTCTGCGGATTAGAAAAGTGGTCATTTTTCCTGCGTTTGGTGCGGAACAATTCCGTGGAAATGCTTTCCAGCCTCGCCAGTATTTTTCTTGATAATTGTGAAAATGGATTTTCCATGGGGGGTATGGGAAATGGATTTCCTCGAAAAACTTCTCCCTCTTTTCTTCACTCTTGTCCATTTCAACCCAAGAACCCTATAACTCTTTCATTTTTTATTTCTTTATATAAATTATTATTTAATGTTAAATAAATAATATACATGTCATGTTATTTTTCTTCAAAAAATTATATCACCAAATAAGAAATTTTGATTTTCTATAAGGAATCCACAGCCGCACCAAATAACATCTGCACCAATTCAATAAAGAAATTCTTTTTGCACCAAACATGAATTTATAAATTCTACGGAAATCCTTTTCCGAGGTTTTCATTTTTATGGAATTTGCTGACGTGACAATTTTCTCTTTCCGCGGAAAGGGCATGTACACAAATATGCCCTAAATATTACCAATAATCCAAGCTGATTCTCAAAGTGTACAAATAAAATTTTAGTCCTTTTCTATCCTCCATGACAGTACCTTTTGCATCCATTTCTTATATTGGAAATAGATCCCTTGGGGTGACAGAGGGGAGAGATGTGATCACATCCCATCTCTTCTATGAATAAAAAAAATCCTCTCCCCCTCTGTCACAGGGGGATCCGGATCCATCTATTTTATATTAGTGTGCGCTCTAGTCTAGAATAACATTCATAGTATAGCGTAGCGCCTTGCATTATCGACTATCATTTGAAAATAATAGTGATATGGCCTAAAATCTAAGTATAGTGAAACAATTTTAATTTAAAATACTATTTTTTTTTATTTTTTTTCTCCTCAATAGCCTTTTTTATAGTTGTTCGTATTCCTGTATGGTTCTAAATCACTAAAAATAATATTACAAGATTAACTACTGTACAAAAGTTTAATTTTGTATTCACACCGCTACACGCCGTTACATATCACCGCAATAACTATGTATCACCTACTGCGTAACATTTTGATCATCTCTACTCCTGGCAATAGGATGAGATGAGAAGGCCCTTGGGCTATTTCCTTCTTTTTTTCTTTGTTTTTTCCCTTAACTATTCAGATTTTTAGTAAGAGTGACGCAGCGGTTATCAGATCCAGATCTGAAGTGAAGATTTGGAGTGAAGATCTGGAGTGAAGACTCTTTACACTGAGGAGTTAAAAAAGAGTATACATCACCTATTGCAATTATTATATTTTCACCGTGAGTAGATCAATAACAGTCCGCCACATCATCTAAAAATTTAGGTGAAAATGAAAATCACCTAAATTCTACTATAAAGGAATAACAATTGCAATAAGTGAACCGGACTCGTTAAAAAAAGTTTTCAAAAGTGGGCCCACTGAGGAGCATCATCAGACATCCTTGGATTCTAGGATTCTAGTATATAACAAGATGAGTTAGTCCACACAAAGTTATATGCATCTGTTACACATCCACACACACACACAGAGAGAGAGAGAGAGAGAGGGGGAGCATCAGCCTCAGCAGCAAAGAAGCTCTCAACTTCATTGGAAGGTTGCGTAGCGATTGTAACGGGCGGCACGGGAGGTATCGGAAGCTCCGTAGCATCCCACCTCGCTTCTCTCGGAGCCAATGTGGTCATCGGCTACATAGGCGACCCCTCCCTCGCCGACCACCTCCTCTCCACCACCAACAGCACCACCACCGCCACCCCACGAGCCATCGCCGTCGAAGCCGACGTCTCCGACCCCGCCCAAGTCAAAGCGCTATTCGACCGAGCCGAGTCCGCCTTCGGCAAGATCAACATCCTTGTCACCACCGCCGCCGTCATCGACGACACCTACCCCACACTCGCCGACACCTCCGACGAGAAGTGGGACTGGGTCTTCTCCGTCAACGCCAAGGGGACCTTCCTCTGCTGCCGGGAGGCCGCCAACCGGATCGTGAGAGGAGGAGGAGGCCGAATTATCTCGTTCAGCTCGTCGACGGTAGGGAGCTGAAAGGGACGATGATAACGGCGAATGCGATAGCGCCGGGGCTGACGACGACGCCCATGTTTTATGCAGGGAAGACTGAGAAGGATGTAGAGGATATGAGGAGGGAGAGTCCTATGGATGTGGCATCTATGGTGGGGTTCTTGGCAAGTGATGCTGGTGAGTGGGTCAATGCATAAGTTATCAGACGCAATGGGGGATATCTCTGAACAAAGAGAATCTCTCTCTCTCCATTTTATTTGTGTTGTTTTGTGATTGAAGGAGAGCTTGAACATGACTATTAATAATGTTGTACAAGACTTTGACCTTTTATCTTCCTCTTTCTTCTCTTCTTCTGAGAATGAGGGAGTTGATTGTTTGTTTGAGACTTTCAAACTGTACTCATTTAAGATCACCTTTTGAGATTACCGATCTGTTTCATGCTTCCACGTTGTGCTTGTGTCAATGATGTGATTTCTTCATTTTCACGGCTATGGCTAACAACTCGATTTTTACGAGAGGTTTGTGTTCTCACTAAAGCCCATGACACGTTCGCATCAGCGATGATGGGCCCACTTGTATTTAGAAGTGGGATATGGATCACCTGTTTGGTCCAAACAGGGACAGGGGATGCCACATGGGAAGAGGAATCACATCCCATCTCTTGGAAAAAAAATCTCATCTCCTTAAAAAAATCCATCTTTCCATGTGGCACTCCCTGTTTGGTCCAAACAGGGCTCCCCTGTTTGGACCAAACAGGTGATCCGGATCCTTAGAAGTGAGTCCGGAACCCCAGTATGAGGGGGTGACACATGGAGGAGATGCTTTTTTTTTTTTTTTTCCATTGGAGGAGATGAGTGTCAGCAGATTTAACATCCTCCTCCCATGTGTTATCTCCTCATTGGTCCAATCAGGGTTTTCCTATTGGGTCCAAAGAGGGGATCCGGATTTGAAGAAGTGGGTGGATTCCAATCACAAAGACACGTGAGGGCACGCGGTTGCAAACAAGGATATATTAATCCATTCAAATTATTATATATTATATTTTATATGAAAGCGACCGATTCCAATTGATAAAATAGGTTCAATTGATTTTGACTTTTTTTTTTTGAGAAATAGGTTTTGACCCTCCAGTTTAATTCTCTAACAGTAAAATCGTTTCTTCCCTCCCAGACCCACGTTTCTACCCACCTATGCCCTTAGCTCCACTGTAACTCTTCTTCTCCTCTTCGTTAAGCCATTGGAACTCCTCCTCTGTCCTCTCCTCTTCATAAGCAACTGTAACTCCTCCACACCTATTCATTTCTCTCTATGACATCTCCTTAGGTACGAATTTAGAGCTTTTTTAAAGGATTTATTATAGTACAAAATCTGTGTTTTTTTAGGCCTTCTTCCTTCACTGGCCTATTTCGTTCAAGTTTTATTCTTCTTTTCTGACTTGTGATTTTTATTTGGATTTGGAATTAGAATGCTAGGGTTTTGGTCATTTAGCATGCTTCTTTTTTTTCTTTTTTTTTCGCTATGAGAGGGTTTCCAACCCTTAGGGTTTGGACTAATCCCTTCGGGCCCAGAGGGAAGCTGGGTAAACTCCCCTATAGCCCAAGTGTGATGGTGCAGTTTTGTGCCTACAACTTCCGGATACAAACCGTGGTCCTAGGCCAACCTCCTGGTTCCCAACCCTTTAGTATGTGAATGTTGGGACGATGGTTCAAGACCCAAGTGTTCATGAGTGGAGTTACAGATACAGATGTGATTCCATGCCTATGTTGTTTATTTGTTCTGTTTTACAAATGGGTAGCCGCTTACCATGGATGAAATTGTAGTAGTAAAGAAAAATAAGGTTCAATATACTCAATAAGTATTTTGTATTTTTGTTTTCCTTCTCAGCTTATGTATCTGCCTTTCTTCTTTTTACCATTTCGTTGGTTTGTTATAGGTTTCATTCTTGTGGTTGTTGCTATGTTCCCATGTTTGGAGAAACTGAGCATGATTCAAGCCAGGAGCTTGCATCAGTGCTTATAGAAGAGCTTGATGCTTTTGGAAGAGCTATTGATGCTAGTAAGGTATGCCAGTGAGATTACTTTGGGGATGTAGCTCGGATTCCACAGGTGGGGCCCACTATGGACAACCACTACTTAAACTTGGGGCCCCTTTTTTTTTTATCAAAAACCAAGAATTAATGTCCGGGAGAATTTCAAATTCTCCAAAAGTTGCCCCCTTATGTAGAATTTCCAAATTCCCCTTTTTTTTTGGAGGATTTGAAATTCTAACAAATGGTATAGAGAAGTTTTTTTGGATGATTGGAATTTAAAATCCTAATGAAAGAAATACAGCATTTCAAATGCCGGGGGACAAGATGTTACATCATGTCAAAAAAAAAACTCAACCTCCCAAATTCTAGTCATAAGTTTCGGTAAAAAATATCACCATGTTGTGTTCCTCTAAAGACATGTTTGGTAAGAGGTGAGGAATCTGTAGATTTGAAGGCTTTTCACTACTCCTAGAAAAGGAATTTCTCCCGCTAAACTTTTATAGCTAAATTTCACATCAATATTAAGCTATGTCAATACAAATATAGCTAAGAAATATCGTCACCATTCAAATCCTATGGCAGGGTCTTAGACCGGAAAATTCGTAAAAATGAAGATTTACACTGACCCAAATCCTTAGTGATCAACAATCGACAATGTCGCTTTTCAACAATCTTGCCCAACATGACCCAAGTGATCCAGACTCGTTTTTTAAAGACCTCACAAAGAACCGTCTATAAATGAAGTATAAAAATGGCTTGAAAAAGTCTCGTCATATTTTTTTGTACAGCTGTTCTTAAATCCTAACTTTATCAGGCAAATATCAAGTTTTCGAGTTTTGAATGGACAGGTTTTCAAACCAGTGCAACTTATTAAAGTGCCCATTTCTATTCGATCTTGCACAAATCCCATTACCTTATTACATCCCACACAACAATCCCCTCTGAATTCCTCTACACTATAAGCATATCAGAATCTTCAGATTCCACACCATTCACAAGTCTAATTTGAGACGTTGATTGTCTTCTACCTCTGCCACTAATTCTACCTCATTCTAACTCTCCACACTAACATTTACCATCACATCATCTCTATTCATTTCATAATGCAAACCACAATCATTTCAACACACCATTGTTTTCTTCAACCACAACTCAGCAACCATTTGCTACACAATCCAACATGAACTCGTCACTTATTTTTAACTATGGAGTCTGGATCCTAATGCTACCTGAAAGCCTACCTTCTTAATTTTGCCCACACCTCAAAAACCACTCCCTGCCAAGTATCAAGCAGGGCCCTCATCAAATTGTGCGACATCAGATAGATGTATAATACTAATAAAATTGGTCAATTCAGCAAAATTTCCATTGGGATAAAACCCATTCAGGGCATAAGAATATTTTCAATGCAACACGAGCCATCATGGTTCAATACTGTGTAGTTTTATCTTTATTTTGGGCAAAGATTCAAAAGAATGTCCCTCTATAAGAGAATCATCTAAAGTCTGGTCACCAAAGGATAGTTGGCGGCCCCATTGGCATTCAACCACCATATACATCCTGATGTTTCAAAACGCTAGCCACATAATTCTTATTAAAGTCTCCATAACTTATACAATAGGAAAAACTATAACAGTTTCATCTTCCCTCCTACCCAATGTTCTATGACAATTCTCATGTGACAACACTTCGTTCGCTTGGCAGCTGCAGACAACAGAATTACAAAATATGAACCCCACAGAAGACAGCAACAATAGCACAAAAATAAAAATAAAAATAATTAAAAAAAAAAAAGTGTCACAAGTGAAAAAAAGAGGCTGCCCAGTTCTTTCCCAAGGTTTCCTTCATCTATTTACAGCTTATGCATCCTTGACAACATGAGCAGTAGTTAGCAGCAACACTCCCCAGGTAACCACAACTGCCATATGCCCTGTCATACACAGCTCTGAGAACACAAAAACAACTGTCAGACAAAACACTATGGCTAAGATGAATGCTGCTCCTAATGTGCACAATTCTCCAGGCATACCTAAAATAAGCAGGGATGCTAATTCAGTTGGTAAAGCATGCCTCAATTGTCGTGATGTGATTAATTTGGTTGGAGATGAATTATTCAACTTTCCAGAATATGTTGACAGAGCGGATGAAGCTGTGCGCAAGGCCAGCACTCAAGTCATTAGGTGGCTAAACTGATGAAAGGGTTTCATGGGTTCATGGGATGATGGCTTCTGATCTGCGACAATATTGGAACGAAAGCACTGTATGTAATAGCTAGCATGTATACAGGCTTTTCTCACCCTTTTACTCTTAATTTAGCTTAATAAGATTTTTAGTAATTATTTTTTGAAGAAAGTTTTTTTAATGGTGTATATTAGTATGTAGCTTCTTTTTTTATTTTATTTTTTTCGGGTTGTGGGGGAAGGAATATTATTCAAATCTAAAACAGAGTATCACATCCTGTCACATACATAAAAAGAAAGATATAAAAAATCCTACTTAATCTAGGAGAATGTTCATGTGCATCCATCCCTCACCACAGGGTGAGGGATGCTTCCATAAATGGGGCCCACCATAGGGTGAGGGATGCTTCCATAAATGGGGGCCCCATTTATGGAAGCATCCCTCACCGATGCACATGAACATTCCCCTTAATCTATAAGCTGTTTTTAAATAAAGCTACAAACTGAAATAGGAAACTGGAAAGTTATGTCCTCGCTGCATTTTAGAGGAAAAAAGAAAATGTACAATTTGAAAACTCCCCCATTTGAGATAGGCACAGAACTATCTTGAACAATCTGACTGAAATCTGGAACATGGGCCCGACTGAGTTTGGTTTGAATTTAGATCTGAGCTCGGCTTGGCTAGGACTCTGGTCCTGGATCAAAATCTAAATTGGACTACAATGGGTCTGAATCCAGATCTCTTCAGGCATGCTTCAGATACTAATATTATAAGGTTACAGAAGTTTGCTGTAATTAGCAAGGAATTCCCAGAACTGCAATCAAATGGTTACTTGATGTGTTTGAAAAATAGAATGAACAGTGGGAACCTAAAGTAAATAAATGACTAAGTGTTAACCTCACCCTTTCAGTAATTCAATGTGGATGGGGCAACAACAGGGAAAATAGGTGCAGCCAGTTATTAGTGGAGTTTTGTTCAATGGAAAAGAGTACTGTTTCAGTAGTGTTCTCAGAAGAACCAGTCAGGTGAAAGACTCCAGTCACACTGGCCGTTAGAGAGTAATTAAGGATCTGTAGGAAGCCTTGATCAGGTGAGATGATCATGGAAAGTGACTCTAGGAAAACAATGTCTGGACTCTTTGAGTAATTTAAAAACCAGGAGAATCTACTAAAGTATAATATATTCTTCTTCTTCTTCTTTTTGAATGATCCTGAACAAGATTAAATCATTATGTAAACCTTTACAAATTGAGATTCATCATATATTGAGGGGAGGAGATAAAAAGGAAGATTTGCTCCCATGCTTCCATAGCAAGGAATAATAATGAATCTTTAGTCCGATTGCTGTAATCTTCTTTTTTTCTTTCTTGCTTTTATTTGTATCGATATACTGCTCATATACAAAGACTAATTCCTATTCTCTTTCACAAACTTCCATGTTTCCATCTTTAATGAATCCTTCTTGTTATCCAGAGAGGAAAAAAAAACCTTCAAATAAGTAATTCTTAAAACTAATATGAATACCAAATTTCATTAGTAAGCACCATCTAAAGTAAAGTCACATACCATTGTTGGCTTTTCCTGAACTCTGTAAGGACAGGATATATGTTCTCAAAGGCCGTGTAAGTCTCGTCTCTTACCTGAAGAAGGATTAAAAAAATTGAAGATAACAATCTAAGTTTGAAGAAGAAAAAGACAATGTGACCAAAGAATAAAAAACCAACAAGTTATGAATGCCTGACCTTGGCTCCTGTAAGAACGATCTTGCCAGATACAAATATAAGCAACACTATCTTCGGTTGTTTCATTCGATATATCAGACCAGGGAATAGTTCTGGTTCATACTGTTAGAAGAACCAACACGGAAGCTGCGTTCAAGTAAACAATACCATTCTCGGAAAACACAGAAAAAGAAAATATTCATAATAATACAAGGTATAACAATATATAAAGAGCAACCAACAGTTGATTCAGTAGATCACGGTCTTGCACTGATATTTATAACTTACACTTGAAAAGGCACCATGGGAATATGCAAGCCCTTCCAGTCTTATAGGAAATTTGACATCACAAGAGCCCACTATGTTCTGAATCTTAAAATCCTATTGATCACAGTCATGATGTTAAAATAAATAAATAAATTTCACTGTAAATAAGGAATGCATCTATATGTGTGTGTGTGTGTGTGTGTGTGTGTGTGAGAGAGAGAGAGAGAGAGAGAGAGAGAGAGAGAGAGAGAGAGAGAGAGAGACCTTGAATTTAGCAGGAAAGCCAAGTTTTTGAATAATCCGAGCATACTGGGAAAAACAAGGTAATAATAATGTCAGACTAGAAACTTCCTGTACAGCTAAGATTTAGGAGCTCTTTAGTCATCATTCAATGTGACGCAACCACAAGTAGTTTTGTGATAAATTTATAATCATTAATACCTTTCTTGCTGCTAGTTTTGATTGTGCTTCACTCTTTGCTCCAGTACAAACCTGACAGCACAAGGTACACAAATCAGGACACAAAAGTTGCCTATCCATGGATTTCAATTTGTTTCTAAACGGAAGATATAATTTCGTGCTCCAATACTTCCGTACTTTATACCTAGAATAGTTATTTGAACAAAGCTGTGCTGGAGCACAGAAAAGTAAAGAATAAAAAAGTACAAAAGAATTGGAACTCAGATCAAGGATATTATCATGACCTCAGTGGCAGAAACAACAGTGATGACAAAAAAAAAAAATGGTAACAGTGATGACAAAAATTAAGGCTAACTTCTAAAATAGCCTTGTTTTATCCTCTTGATTACCAAGTCTCATTTTTCCTTCTTGGGTTCCGCCCTTATGCCAACAATGATGGCAACACACTTTCTGTTGTGCAGCACAGCCATTGCAGAGGCAGACTGGACAAGATCCATACTATTTATGCACCTGGTCTATGAAACTGCACCTTATCCTCTGGAATTGACAGAGATATGCCTCTTGTTAATTACAGGTTTGTAAAACCATGCTTCCTGTGAATCAACTCAATGAAGCAGACCTTAATTAAGAGAAGTCACAGTTTAAGAAACATGACCATTACAAATGGTTCCCCCTGTAACATGTGATTTTTTGTGAACAATTCTCCTTTTTTTGGTAATTTTGAAATCGTAACTTTTTTTTTTGTGAAAAAAAGGTGAAAAAAAGGTGAAAACAAATGAAATACCATGCAAAAGCACAACAGATGATACAACCCATGGAAATCAGACATTGAACAATGCCAAAAATCAAATGAAGAAAAAAAACCAGCGAACTCCTTTATGACAAGTGTCAAAGACGTTGCACGACTTTGATATAAAGCCTATATCGCAACCAACTCAGGTGCTGACTTGTTCTGTAAAACTCTCCGGTTTTGTTCAGCCAATATAACCAAAGGACAGCCACTAGAGTGCAACTCCATATAATATTGCCTCTTCTCCTAGGGAAACCAAATTCTCAATGCTGAAGGAGATCAAATCCTGAATCTGGCATAACCCACTTGAATTAATAAAACTTAAAAGGAGAAAATCCCATACTTGTCCCCTAACTTCTATAAGATAAAAGGCCTTCCACAGCTTATGATACAAGTAGCGAGCATTATGCAAGAAACTCTTTGGGCTCTCTCTTCCAAATATTGTTCAAGGTAAAAGCATTATCCAAGGCTGCTGTCCAACAAAACGCTGAGACACAACATAGTTCTCTAATCTTCCACAAGTAAACTCGCCCACAAGAATTGGGCCTTCAACCTGATAAATATAAAAAGATTTCATGGTAGACTAACTGTCTGAATGTGGATGCCAAGCGCTAATCTTCTCCTTCATCAGGAATAAACACCCAAAAAAACCAATAAAAGGATGAACCAGCTGCTCTTTATCTCCTAATTCTGAAGATTCCTCCTAAATATCAGGGTCCACACAATGGCCTTCACCTACCCTAACATAATAATCCAAAACTGTAGCCAAAGAACCACAGCTACTTGCGCCAGTAGATTAAATGTTACCTCAAAGGAAGTGTAAGCGAGTGTCTAGAGACCATTGATCATTTTAAAACAGGACACCCTAAGATTTACATAAAATTTACAAAAATAATTTAGCTCTATTTAAAGAAACATCTCTCCAAATAGCAGGAAACTAGCTATTAGACTCCTGAACAACCCACTCACTACTGCCAACATGTTATGTTTTTACCAATTACTTGCTTTCATAATCCATTTTCATCTATTTCCAATGCCACAACCAGTTAGCACCCTTCATGAAGCAGCTTACAAACCTCATTCCATCCCACTAGATGATATTTTTAATAACATCCAAATCATTCCAACGGAAATAACTATAAATCTTCTTGTTTGTGCATTTGGCTAAATCTCTTGGCAATTGAAACTCGAACAAAAAGTAGATTGGCGACCGGTGCCTACTTCATCAACAAAATCCTCCAAGTAATAAACAACCAAGGGACAAGTTTCTTCTCATGTCTCTCAATAACTGGAACTAACAGTGATTGGATATTCTGCCTATAGTAGAGGAAATCTTATTTGGACAACACCCAAAAACTACTGTAAAACATTCCACATCCACAAAGGGCAATCACACTCCTATAAGTTGACATTTATCAAAATTGATCTCAAACCTAGAGACGAACTCAAATCAGCGAACAAACCAATTTAAATTTTCCACTTCCTCAATGTTCACAAACAGAAAATAATAGTGTGACCAGCAAACTGCAAAAGTAATCACAATATGAGAATTGTCAATAGAAGAGAGAGCAGATCACACTGTTGTAAACCACAACTCTAGAAAAATCCTTTCAGACAGTTCAGAGAGAAAATGGAAAAGTGAGCAAAGAAATGCCCTAAATGCACAACCTCCATTCATCCCCAAAGCCCATCTGCAAGAAAATCCTAATCCACCATATTTATTGAAGGCTCTCTCGAAGTAAAGCTTACAAAGAACCCTTGATTTTTCACTTGTGTCTAGAATCAACACTCATATGGGCAAGAAGATTGAGTCAGGAATCTGACTTCTTCTGATAAAAGCACCTTGCTTTTCTGAGGCGATACACAGAAGAAATTTCCTCAATCTATTAGCTAAAACTTAGTCAAAATCTTGCGGACACCCTCCACTATACTTATGAAAAGTCAGTCCTTGATCCAAACAGAGTCTTCTCTCCTTGGAATCAAGATAATTAACACCCTAATTTCCTTTATAATTTTCCTCTAGCCCATGCAAATAAGCCATCACATGTATCTAACAATCTAACTAAAACATGAAAGCATATTATAATTGCAAACTTAATACCAAATATTACATTTCCAAGATTACATTTACATCTAAAACGCCCTAAATTTAAGAAAGACTCAAAGAAAAAAAATGAAATAAGCTGACACAACAATTTGGACCATATATCACCCTTGACACAGCAGCTCCAACACTGACCATTACACAATCTTATACCATGTTTTAGAACCATGTTCTTCATACTGATAAAAAAAACTCATTTCAACAGGCAGCACACACTAAATCATGTGCCTAAAACATGAAAGTATACTATAATGGCAAACTTGATACATAATATTACATTTCCAAGGTTTTATTTACATTTAAAAAGCCCTATATTTAAGAAAGGTTTATTTACATTTAAAACGCCCTAGATTTAAGAAAAGGTTCAAAGAACAAGAATGAAATAGGCTGATATACAACACTTTAGACCATATATCACCCTTGACGCAGTAGTTCCACCACTGACCATTGCACAATCTTCTACCATGTTCTTCATACTGGTAACAAAACACATTTCAATGGGCAGCACACACTAAATCACGTGCATCCCTAAGCAGCCGCAGCTCACAATTCAGCATTCTCAAGCACACAAAAACCTAAAGCAAGAAAACATACACAGTGCTGGCAATGCCAACCACAAACTGAATTGGCAAAAACCCTATAATGAATTATTCAGGAAGAATAAAACAGATGCCTTGAAATAAGAGAAAAACTGTAGGGAAAAAATTAAAAAAATATATCTTTTTCAAAAGATTTTTCTTTTAAAATGCATTCTTCTTAAAATATTAGGTGGAAAGCTGATTGCACTGATAATAAAGACTTGCCTCCCGAGGGGAAACATAGTGAACTCAATGACAATAGTAGAATTAAAGAATGGGAAAATTAGAAAGCAACAAACATAGCTAAACATAGCAGACGTCAGACAGTCAGAAGAGAAACATTAGATTATGCTAACCCACCATTTTTCCAGATGCAAATATCAATGCAGTAGTTTTTGGTTCTCTTATCCTCATAATAACAGCAGCAAAACGCTGTACGCAGAACAATCCACAAATATATGCATTAGCAGCGACAGATATATATTAAAAAAAAAAACACGTAATATTAAAAGTTCAATACAAATAAAAGGATGGAATTCAACATGGAAACAGATATATAAACCTTGGGGTTATACTCTGCATTACGGGCCTGTAGAGCTATGGCTTTAAGGTCCAACTTGCAGTCCAAGTTAACTGTTGAAACAATATTTCTGCAAATTGAACCAATTTTGTGTAAGAGCAAATGCCAATCACATTTTCATGTACAGATGAGATTATACAAAATCAATGATGCAGGCCCTAGGTTAGGGCTTGCGTGGAGTGCCAAAGCACCATGTCCGCAAACACCTCAAATTATCTCCACAAAGATTTCAACATGAGGACGCACCTCTCCGAGGGAAAAACCCACAATTCTATTCAATAATAAAGTCTCTCTCTAATTCTTCACTACAATGCCATATTAATAAGAAAGCAAACTTAATGCCTAAGAAAACCCAATCTAATAATGGAAACTTCCCTAATAACAATCATTAAATAAAACTAAAAACTAATAACTATAATTAAAATCCTAAATCTATGTGGGCCCTACACATGTGGACATGAGGTCTATATTGCATCAATCAAACAAAGTACAATCACAGTATTTTTAAAATACTTCAAAGACAAGGAGGAAAGAAAATAATGGAAGATTTTTTATTGTAAGCAAAGCTCCTTTGCATAGTGTCGTATAGCATTCTCAGAAATCATTTATATGTAGAAGAGATTTAGAAAACAGAAAACACATAATGGTTTGCTTGCTACTAGTGTCACGGATACAAAGAATATGTGAACGTTCGTTAGAACTCCTTTTTTGGATGAAAGTTTATTTATTTTTTAGAACAGTAAATGAAGTCATTTATCATCACCAACAAAGAATACAAGCAAGAAATCAAACATCATGCAAAAAGATATATGCGAAGTGCGCCATCTTTAGCAAGTCTATCTGTATGCTTAAACACAAAATTGGCTTCTCCCAAAGTATGCTTAAACACAAAATTGCCAGCAGCAGCCGGATATCTGATTTCCTAAACTCAATTCATAAACCAGTAAGGATACAGTTGCAACACACGTGCTTCCCACTGGAATGGACAATTTACTTACCAACAACGTCATTATTGGGGAAATGAGCAAGTTTCAACTATGCTATGGGTTCTTTTCAATAGTTTAGGAAGTTTTCCAAACCATGGTTTAAAATCGGCCAGTAAATACTGGGTATTGGTTGATACTGGGACAATATTTTATACCTGCACAAATCAGCCCATATTTTCAACTATCTGTGGTATCAGCTGAGAGTTTTCATAAAGCTAAAGTGTGTGTGTGTGTGTGTGTGTGTGTGTGTGAGAGAGAGAGAGAGAGAGAGAGAGAGAGAGAGTTGGAGGGAGGGAGGGACAGTTGGGGTGGGTGTCCAAAAGAAGAGGATAAATGAGGGTGAGTTCCTAGAAGAGTCCCTAAATAGGGGATATAGGGTTTATGGTTTATGGGGAATCATACGAAGTTTTGGGGATGAGTCCAGTGCTAGGTGGAAGCTTCTAAAAGGCTGTGGCTTCCAGAGTTAGGGATAGGAGGAATATCTATGTTTGGTTTGATGATTGGTTGGGTGTCCTTCCTGTAATTTATTTCTTGGAGTGTATAGGATGGCCTTAACAAAGAATCCTCATTGAATGTATGTGAATGGGGAACAATGTGTAATGGTTAGTGCCATTTTGAGACCGCTGTCAATCTGAGATGTCTTGAGTATGAGTCCTTTTTGAGATCAAAGACTTGTCCCAACTAAGTAGGGCCAGCTACATGAACTCTACTTCTCCATTTTGATCTATCTTGAGTCAAATCATCAGATAGGTTGCACTTCTTTAAATCCACCTTACTACTATCCACATCATGTTTGCCCGACCCAGCCAGCCCAGTCAAGATGCACAGCTGGCCTCTACAGTTGTGACTCTTCAAGAACTAACTTTGTCAAAGCACCAACTCTATCGAAGCCACACGTTTCTCACTTCGGGCCTACTTGTTTTAGCAGAAGCAGAGTGGAAGGAGAGTGCGTGACTAATGTGACAAAGTTTTACTTCATAGGTTGAAAGAAGAAGTAAAAGGAGTTAAACTAATATGACCTAAAGTCTTACTTCAAGGGTGTTTGGATGGAAAAAAAAAAAAAAAGGAGGTAGAGTAAACTTCTGATTTGACATAAAGTGGGGTAAACCCCGCCCCCCCCAAAAAAATAAATAAATAAATAACCATTCGATAAACTGGCTAGAATTAAAGTTGTGTTGTAGTGCTTTTTACTTTAACCCCCTCCTCCTAAACTTTATTCATGACTTGACGCTTAATCTTTACTCAGTCCTAAGGAAATGAAAGGAAAAAATACCAAGAACAAAGGATAAATCCTCATATAATCTTCATCAATCTAGAGAAGATCTACAATAAGGTGCCTAGAGATTTGATTTGGTGGGTTTTAGATAAAAGGAATGTACTAAAAGGTTACATTGACATCATTAAAAATATGTATGAGGGAGCAATAATGAGTGTTAGAACTTCCTGTGGAAAGACAAATGAGTTTACAGTACATTAAGTTTGCATCAAGGGTCCACTTTCCCTTATCTCTTTCCATTGATTATATACAAGCCAACTACTCATATTCAAGATGGGTACTTTGGTGACATAGTGTTGAACGATGAATTGAAATGGCATGAATGCGGAACTTGAGAGATAGAGGGAGCATTCAGAATCCATGGGCTTTAAAATAAATTGTACAAAGACAAAATATATGAATTGCAACTTCAGTACTAAGAGCCGAAACTCTTATGAGAATTGAAGATCAAGAGATAAAACAACTCGGTAATTAGTAGGGATGAATCCATTGAGCAAGGTGTTGAGTATAGGATAAAAAATTCAGGTAGCCGACCCCAACATCGTTGAGACAAGGCTTTGATGATTATATGATGAAAATAAATAATTTTGGGGGTCAAATCACATTTTATCACATTTTATCATATAATCACATTTTGGGGATCATAAGTATGCACCATCATCAAATAATAATAATAATCATCAACTAATATAAGACCTTAAAAATTGCTTTTCTTCTTTTGGAGAAATGATACCTCTATCAGTACAAAAATCTTTGTTCAATAAAAAAGACATGTCTCTGGTCTTTCTCACAAGGTTCAGGCCTCATAAAACACAAATCCCTCTTTTCTTACCTATATCTCTAAAAGCGTGGTTTGCAGATTGAGATTTCGCCCAGCATCAAGTTGACTCACCCTTGGTGCTGATCAGTACAGGAAGAAGTTGGATACCAAGATCCCAAAAAAGGTCCAACTCGATTGAATTGGACCAACACGAGAACGAGCCCAGCGCACAAACCAACAAAAACTGGCATGGGACTACTATGAGCTGGCACCAATCGGTACGGCATTGGCATAGACTGAATCACACAATAACTCAACCAAAAAAATTGAAAATGAACTCTCTCTTCTTTTTTTTCATTTTTCCTCTGAGTTTGAAGTAAACAGGACAATCGAACAAGTTTTTATATGGCGCCCAAACCAAAACCTAAATCAATAATATGGACAATGGGGCGCACAAGCAATATTAATACAAGGGAGGATAGTACGAGATTGATTATCAATGCTACATGTATTTATCAGTATGACTATAAAGTTGGAATTGTTTGATAATTTTAGGTATTCCATTTATCCAATAAGTATCATGATTATGCAACTAATGACAAAGATATAGATCAGAATGGAGAAACAGAATTTGTATAGCCGACCCTAACATAGTTGGGACAAGGCTTTGATGATGATGATAATGATGATGATTATGCTACTGATGACAAAGATATGCTCGAGCTAGCTTAAAACCCAGAGCCGTATTAAAGATTTAACACCCACCGCCCCAAGCTCCCACCACTTAGTTAATATTACTCTTTGTGGTTTGTTATTTTAATGCAACAATGAGTGATAAGTGATAAATACTTATTGTATATTGGTAAATTGGCACTTTGTATGGATTAAATGAGCTTTCCATTAGCTACAAGAATAGATAAATATCTCATGATAATATACGAAAATCAGACTGCCTTGAGAAAAACTAAAAATATCCACAATTGGTTTAAGATAAAACTGAATTATCAAATTATATATGTTAAGCATTTTTATACTATTTATTAGTTTTCCTTGAGTCGTTGAAATTGTTTCGTGATATCAGAGTGCCAATACCGGTACAACTTGTATCAAGTATTTTAGTCGTTATTAAAAATATCAAACAATTCAAAAACAAGTCCTACATTTTAAGATATAATTTGTATGATTTTTGCAAACCCCGTGATTTTTCTCTAACCGAAAACTATCAAATTCAAATCAAAACCTATACCTTTTTTTTCTATATACTCTAATGCCTTTTAAGGGCCTTGGGGACCCTCTTCCATTACTTTCTTGTCCCGGTCACAAAGAGCAGCACCAGGATTTAAAACTTTGCTTATTAATGGAAAAGTAAGAACATATAATGGAAGAAGGTCTCCAAGGCATTATAGAAAATACGCAGTGAAAATACGTGGCGATGCCCGGAGGGTGGGTGGGTGGGTCAACTTAAATTGATAGTATTTGGTTAGAAAAAAATCATGGGATTTGTGAAAACCATACGATTAAGATCTTAAGTAAGATTTGTTTTTGAATTGTATGATATTTTTAACAGTGTTTCAAATACTTGATACACATTGTGCATGAAATATAGGATTTTATAAACTAGTTTGTTTTTACATTACTGAGACTAGTTAGGTCTATAAAGATGTCTCTCAGATCCATTATTATTGTTTTTGTAGTTAATGATGAAAATCCAGAGAGTAAATTACACCTTTGCAGTTGCATGGAATGAGAAAGGTTGCCAATGGGCCTATTTCCGGCGAAACTGAACGGGATCTGAAAAACAACTAATACGGCCTAGAACAAAGATCTACGTCACGCGACCCGAATTCACGAACATAGAATCAAAAACTTGAATATCCAAGAGCAAAATCATGGATCTCAAAAGCCCATTGGACCCTCCTGACATCTCCCATCTGGAATGAATCGAAACCTCACATATCTAGGCACACACGAACTCTGCCACATTTCTCCTTGAACTGGAGCTTGTTTAATTAATGAGCAGATGGAAATGGTTGGGCTTTGGTAATGGGACAATTATCAGGTGTCTTATCTATGAAGCTTTTTGAGATATCAGCATGCCTCCTCTGTTGCTCGAGACAGGTCAAAGAAAACTCCGCATTTGTAAGAATCTCCAAATCATAATGCACAGCCCAAACAAATAAACTCCGCAGACTAATTCAACCCAGCATTTGTAAGCCATCTGCAATTTCAATACCTAAACAATAAACCCAGTGAGAAAAAAGCATGTGGGCGAAAATAACTTACTGGAGAGTAGGAACAATGCCAGACGGGTGCTTGGAAAGATCAACTGGTTGGCTCCCTTCCAAGCCCTGATCAGCCATTTGCCACTTCAGACCTTCTCCTGTCCCCCAAAGATATTTAAAAAAAAAATCACAACAAATTAGAACATCAGGCCTTTTCATCTGCATATTCTAATTCTATCCAAATCAAAGGCCTTCACACAAAAAAAAAAAAAAAAAAAAAAAAATAGGGCGAGACATAACAGAAAAGGAATGGGGTCGATTCAACAATGATGATTCCCAGCTAAACAGTATCGAACCAACTCAAAAAAAAAAAAAACAAAGTTTCTTCATCTTCTAAAATTTCTGAAGAAGAATGATACATGCGCATATGTGTATAGCGTGAAAAATGTGTCATGGTCATTATCACTCAGCAACTCTTCCTATACTAGGTTTTTCTAACTAAAACAAATGCAATCTTCTGATAACTAAATAAAAATGCAATCTTCTCATCACCAAGCAATTCCCCCCTCCTTTTGAAATCATGCAATCTCTGTTCCTATGATTGGATTTCCAAAAGGTCAAAGCAAAAACACCTAAAAACACATCACAAAAACAAAAATAAAATAAACTTCATGGACAAACAAACAAACAGAGATCAAATCTGAAGAAGAAAAGCTCAAAGTTCGAATCTTTCAACAACAAAAACACAGGATCTAATTTTCCCCACCTTAACTTCGATTTCTATACCGAAACCCTTGATCTTCCGTCAGAAATGAAACACAAAACCGATTCAAATGAGAAGAAATCGAGACCGGGTGTTTACAAGAGACGATCTATCGATTGCAGCGATTTTCTGCCTCTTCCGCACGAAATCAGACCAGATCTGTTTGTTCTCAATCGATCCGACGAAGAAAAGCTGGAGATTTGAGTGGTATCTTGGGGGGGAAATGGTGGAGTCAGAGCAGAGAGTTTTGAAATAGGTGTCTTTTATACGGATGAGGGTAAGATCTGGAGCCAAAAAAAAGGGGTTTTTAGGGTTTCGTTCGATGGTTATATACGAAGAGGAGAGACATGGATTTGGATGTTTGGACTTTAAAGACAGAGGGGAAGGGAAAGATATAGGGGGCAATCGTGGAGCATGAGGCTGTCATATGGGTAACCGGTTGCAACCGGAAGTAGCCGGTGGTAGGGATTACATGAACCGACAAGCCCCCCAAAAATTTCGTCCCATGGACCACCCCCTATTGTCAAAATGGGTTTGGATTTGGCGTGGGAGAGTCCATGCCCGAGGCCGTGTGTATCTTGTCTTCTGGCTGTACTTATACCGAATATAAGTACCCTGGCTTATGATTGCATCCGGATCTCCTGTTTCGTCTTAATAGGATTGACTTGCGGGGCGGAAGAAAGAAAATTTTACTTTTCTCTTTCCTCCGCCACGCATGTGGCGATTCCTAATTCATCTAAACAGGGCATGTTTCCCTTATGATTAGGGATGTAAATGAGTACTTGATTGTACGAGTACTCGGGGAGATATTTTATCATTTTGACATGTTAAAAATCAGATTTGATCCTTATTTATGCCCTAATTAGTACACGGGTTCGGGCCCTTTTGGGATCCATGGCCAAAATGGATCCGATTCCGATTTTACCTTGGTCCCAAACCATGATTACAGAATCTGACATACTACCTCAATTTTCAATAATCTCTCTTATACATTAAATATTTTTACTTTTCATTTTCTATTTAAATTCGGATCGGTCTCATATAAGTCATATTTGACAACCAAATCTTTACATAAAAAGATTTTCAATTTCCATAATTTTGTGGTAGATCCATGTTTGGAAATTGCAAATTCATGAGGTTTTGGATGAAGGAAAATCCTCATTTGTTGGGATTTTCATATTCGACCGCCCTCATAAGATTTGAAAATCCTCTCTAAAGTGGATTTGCACACCTAACCCTATTTTTCTTAGTTATATGCATCGATATACACCGCTATCGATGTGAAGTCCTCAACTATACAAATCTCAGGCAATGAATCTTTGTTCCAATGGTAGTGAAGAATCATCGGATCTATGGATTCCTCGCCTGTTAGCAAACATGCCCATCTATACAAATCCCTGACAATGAATCTTTGTTCCAGTGGTAGTAAATAATCATCGGATCTATGGATTATTCACCCGTTAGCAAACTTGCCCATATAGTTCTGGTTCCAATTCCATATTCTCATTAATGGTTTCAATTTCGAAACTGAGAAACCAATTCCAAAACAGTTTTAGTTTTGGATTCGGGTCCACTATAAACCAGAACCAACTCCTTTACATTCCTACTAATGATTATCACTTCTTAGACTTAGCAATAATTAGACTCTTTTATGGAGAGAGGAATCCGATCTAGCTGAAATTGTTGGAGCTCCATTTTTCTAGGCCCTTGAAAGCTGTCAAAATAGTATCATGTGGTAATATTTTTTTTCTACTTTTTAATGCAGTCATTAATAAAATGAAGTGAGGTAAGGAAAAAAAAAAAGGAGTCCAATAATAAAGGAACAATTTTTCGCCATTTAGTGAAATGAGAATTTTTTATTTTATTTTAAATATTAAAAAATAATATTTTGTCATTTAGTGACTTAGGAAAGCCACCAAATGATGCAGGCACCATCAAATAATCACAGTTGACTAGACACACGTGTCATAGATATAAAACTAGTCTTGGTACACATGAGTACAATTTATGTCACTGACTTTTTTTTTTTACTTTTATCGGAGTGTTCCAACCCTTTGGGCTGGACTAATTCCTCCGGGCCCAAAAGGTAGCCAAATAAACAACCGAATTAAAGTTCAAAATGACATATAGACCATCTTAGCCTCAATTGCAAGGGTTCATATAGTATCCCACATTGTGCTATGGCCTGGACCACTCAAATTACTAGAAAGGACCTGTACCCAAACCTAGACCTCAATCAGGTCCAGGTTACAGGATCTATACTATGAAGTCATTCCTTTTCTCAAGCCCAAACATTTTTTTTGAGCTAGCAAATACCCCCTTCCAAGTATGAGCTGATTTTGACAAGATTTTTTTCTGCATTTGGCACAGCTAAGACAAGAGGCCCAATTCTATTCGAGTTGTTATTTGGTGCAACAAAAGATTCCTTGATGATTCTAATGTATTGGTGTTTGGAGCAACCATGATGTGGCATTGGAAAATAATCTCATGCTCACATAAAGTAATAAAAAATCATCAAAGAAATGTTGACCCCACTCCAATACATTTTAAGGCCCCTCCAGAAATTTTAGAAAGCATCCTGGTGATGATTGATGAAATGATCATGAATCAAGAAGACAGTGTTGCTGCAGCAGTCACTTAAAAATGAAAAGCTCCAGGAATGGAAGCATAAGAAACAAATGGACTCCACAGTCCACACAGCTCTCTCATGTGTGCTATTTGTCCATTGGCTGGTTGTTGTTTCTTTTGTATTATGTATATGCTGAATTTGTAATATGTCAACTGGCCTTAGTATTTAATAAAATAGACAGTTGCCTGTTCTTTTGCACAATTTGGGTGATTGAGAAATTTGAAATCTTCTACTAAAATGAACCTAGATCATCAATTGGTTTAATTTAAGCTCAACAGAATGAACTTTTATACAAAAAAAAAAAAAAAAGTTCATTGATAGAATGAATGGTTCTTGTAGACACCTCATTTGACCCCCTATGATAGCCTTAAATACTTGTCATATGTAGCGGTGCCCCCATTTCACCCATAATTGAATTGTTGATGGCATAATTCAGATTAATTAATGATGATGAAGGTGCTTGTTGATAATTTTAGACTTAGATCGATGATTTCTAGGAATTCGTGAGAGAAAAGCCAAATCGCATCGAGATCCCAAGTCAAACCCATTATTCACATAAGGGCCGGACACGGACACTACTCGAACCTTTTTCGGACCACTTAAGACATGCTTAGGCCAATTCCCACAAAGATCACACTTAACTTGCCTAAGTATCATGTGACTAACACAAATCAGGAGGTTAGAATCGTTGAATCCGAATATCCCTTCTTCTTTCCAACGTCCGATCACTATTACATATGAACCAATAGATTCTACGCTCCAAGAGCTTTCCGACTATATATAGAATATCCAAATCCAACCAACGGGTCGAAAGTTATGAACTTCCGAAGTTAAGAAATGACGAAATCCGTTTAGGCACCACCCAAGTGGCGCCCCACCCTACTGAAAACCACATAGGCGCCCTAGGCTGGGCGCCCACCGTTTCCAGAATCACATAGGCGCCCTAGGCTGGGCGCCCACCGTTTCCAGAATCACATAGGCGCCCTAGGCTGGGCACCCACACTTCTCAAACCCTAATTTGCCCTAACGTCGCCTGATTAGCCTAAGTTACGAAGCCGGTTCCATTGGTCCATAGGTTCCCCTTTTTTTCCAGCCCCTAATCATCAGGACATTTAGATCATTGGATTCTTGACTCCGAGAGCTTTCCGACGATATATAGAACGTCCAAATCCATTAAGCGGGTCAAAAGTTATGAACTTCCGAAGTTTGTCCCAAGAGGAGGTCAAAATCACCTAGGCACCACCCATGTGGCGCCCAGACTACTGAAATCCATCTAGACGCCCCATGCTGGGCGCCCATACTGCCCAAGGCCACCTAGGCACCTCATGGTGGGCGCCCACCCTCCAAATTCCACTAGTTGGGCTAAAAACAAACATGGGCCATTCAACGTAGGCCATTCGATCCCGACTCCAAATGGGACCGAGTTCCAAAAGCAAAACCCAAACCATCCGGGCATCTACACCCTCCAGGACTACCTGGGCGCCACCCTATGGGCGCCCAGACTGCACAAGCCATGTGGGCGCCACCCCATGGGCGCCCACCCTCTCTCAAACCCTAGTTCACCCTAAAACGACTTAAGCCGCCTTGGGATGCGTGAGACCTTCTAGAGGCACGAATTAATGAAGCACTAGCCCTCCTAAAATCGTCCCAAAGCCTCTATATAATCCCTCTTAACCCCATTTGCAAAAAGGGGCTACCCAAAAAAAGAAAAAGAGAGAAAATAGAGAATAAGGAAGAAGAAGAAAGGTAGCCACCATTAGAAAAAGAATTTCAGGTCTAGAGAAGAAGAAGAAGAGGTAAAGAAGAAGGCTTCCATATCTTCAACTGTGGCTATGGGATTTCGCGAAAGCTTCATTCTAGGAACTTGAGAAACGCGTCATGTACCGGTATTCCTAGATCTCCCCTTTCTTTTACTGCATTCCATTGGCATAAATGCTTAGAAATATGTTTAGGATCATTTGAGCATCATATATCTACCTTAGCTTGTGTTAAAACTGATATTAGCATCTCATCATACTAGAAACATGTTTAGGTTCAGTCTAATATAGTAGATCTGCATTGATTTCGTAATTCTAATTGCATAACTAGGTTAGATCTCGCATTAACAATATCATTATTATCATTTATATCAAAGAGATCGCGAAAAGCCCTTGGCAGAAAGGCTGGGCGCCACTCCCTGGGTGCCTGCCCTCTCTCGGATAGGCTGGGCGCCTACCCTTCTGAGACTGGGTCCGGGTTCTAGATCTTTGCCCGTTGCATCGTTTCCTCGTAGATTTGCTAGCTGCATCATTAATAGTTCGCATTAGGAATTCGCATCAGTCGCTGAATATCGGAAATTGTGTTGAAAATACTAAGATTTTTTGTGCATTCATTGTGATCAATTGAAAACCCTGACTGAGCAAGGTAGGCACTACAGGTGTGGCGCCCAAGTGGATTTTTTCCACCTTCATGCATAACTTCCGATCTTCCGCATTTAGTTTACGTAGAAACTGTTTGAGAATGATATGTTTGGCTGTTTGATGTGTTTTGAACTTCGAATTACCATTTTTGTCACACTTCGCATCATATCATTTGAATCGTAGAGTCATACAAAAAAAAACCCAAAAAATATCATAAAACATAAAATCACTTCTTCTCTTTCCTTACTTTTTAGTAAATTAGAGGGGAAACCAAAAACAAATTAAAAAGATATCCAGGAAACCCAAAAAAAACAGTTAGATAGTCTAGGTTATCGAATTTAGCGCCTAAGTAGGATAAACCCTAAGATTAATTAGGACATCATAATTAATTAATTTAAGAACCATCAAATCATTAAGAACACCTTTAATCCCTTTAAGGGCCTAATTAATTCGGATTAAAAGCAACTAAGAACATAAAACACCTAAAACCCAAAACACAGTCACCTGGGCGCCACCCCTTGGGCGCCAAACCTCTTCATTCTCTAAGACACCCCGGTTAAAGCCTAAACCAATTAATTAAGACCTTAAATTAATCTGAATCAACATAGTAAAACACTTTAAACCTGAAATAACTAAAACCCTAATCAACTCAACTTCTAATTAACTCGAAAACACAAAACCAACAAAACCCAAAACAGTCCACCTGGGCGCCACCCCCTGAGCGCCCATCCTTCCAAGACACCTGGGCACCACCCTCTTGGCGCCCATCCTATCTCATCACTAAGGAACCCTTAATTAAAACTTCTAATTAATCACAACTCAAATTTAATCCTAATTAACATAATAAAGGACTTTAAGACTTAAGAAACCTGAAACCCTAATCAATTCGAACTCGAATCAACTTAAAAGCACAAGACCAACACGAAACCCAAAACCAAACACCTGGGCACCACCCCCTAGGCGCCCAGCCTAACAATCCGCTTAGGCACCACCCCTGTGGCGCATATCCTACCCCATTTCCTTGGAGACCATCAATTGAAATTAAAACTTAACTAATTAGACCTGAATCAATGCATTAAAACACTGTCAATTTAAAAGACTTGAAACCTCAATCAATTTGATCTTGAATTCACTCAAAAAATAAAACCAATTCGAGCCATAAAAACAGATACCTGGGCGCCACCCCCTGTGCGCCCATCCCTCCACATCCACTTGGGCACCACCCTCTGGGCACCCATCCTACCCAATCACTAGGAAACCCCACTTGAAACTAGACCCGGATTCAATCATAATCAACACTTCAGAATTCCATTGAAGTTAAAACAATTGAAGTTGGAAGTCCGACTTCAAATTAACTTAAAGGTCATTGAACCAACTCAAAACTTAAAAAACTATCCGCCTGGGCGCCACCCCTTGGGTGCCTATCCTGCCATACCCACCTAGGCACCACCCTCTGGGCGCCTAGCCTCCCGAATCACAAAGAGACCAAATTGATTTGAACCTAATTTAATCATAACAACACAGCAAAACACTTTTATTTTAAAATACATCAAACCATAAAAGTTCAACATCAAATCAACCTAAAAATACGAAACCGACTCGAACCATAAGACCGCCACCTGGGCAACACCCCCCTGGGCGCCTACGCATTCTTAGGAAATCCCCCAAATTAACAATTTAACCTAATTAATATTCAAACTAACCCCAATTAACACATTAAAACACTTTAATATCAACAGACTTGAAACCTTAACCAATTCGGACTTAAATTCACCTAAAAACATAAGACCAGCCCGAACTACAAAACAGTCCACTTGGGCTCCAACCCCTGGGCGCCTATCTTCCATTTCCACCTGGGCACCACACCCGGGGCGCCCAGCCTACTTGTTTTCATAAAAACCCCGACCAACAACTTAGCCTAATTAATTAACATTCAAACCAATCCCAATCCACATATTAAAATACTTTTAACTTAAAATACATAAGACTTTAATCGATTCGGACTTAGCACCCAAAACCCTTACGAACCAACAAACAGCCACCTAGGCACCACCCCTGTGGCGCCTATCCTACACTTTCACCCCGACCTACTACCTCGACAAAAAACAAATAACTAAACACCTTATAACTTAAATGAACTAAAACCAGAACCCAACATAATCCCTAAATCCCAAAAACCGAAAACTTAGTCCCATCTGTAATACCTGAAGATCACAAGCCATCACCCGGGCGCCACCCCCTTGGCGCTTATCCTTTCATTTGCACTAAAATGCGAATTCTTGGTTTTGTTTCAAAATCCGGATCCAAATAATTTTGACATTTGAACATCAGAGAATTAAAACAATTTGGAACATTAAAATTCATCAAGTGAGAATCCCCGGGATTCCGAAGATAACAATGATACCACCGCCACTAGCCAAACCACTAGAGTGACCTAGGCGCCACCCCCTGGGCGCCCAAGTCCTCCGCCAACCCTGTTCGTCAATTTTGACATCATTTCGCTTCTCGAATTAAAACTTGAAATCCCAGAGCCATAAACAACTTAAGCAGAACCTTGAAACATCCCTAAATCACTCTTAATCAACTCATAACTTAAAACAAACCGAATCGACTAAAACCTTAATTAATAAACTGTTTAGGTGCATGAACCATCAAACTTAGGCTATTTGCACCCTAGGATTAGATCGGATTTCCCCGTTAGGTAGCTTAGAGCATTAGGCTTCGCTCCATCACTTTTCATGTTCCGTTAGGGGACATGAAGAGCTGATGTGGGCGATCTAGGACCTTAGGTTAGGTTTAATCCGATGATCAGTAATAAAGCATTAATCACGCATATCCAAGTAAAATCTCTTAGTTAGGCCCTTCTAGCCAAATATAAAAAATCCCTAAAAACTATAAAACCAACAAAATAAACCCAAAAAGATTTTTCCTTTATTTCTTCCTCCACCTCCGGTGCCAAATATTTAATTGAACTTAATGATAAAAGGGAACAAAGAACTGACTTCTAAAATTGAATAAATGAGAATAATTAGATGAGATGAGTGATTTCACACACGTTGCATACTTTTATTTCAGCCCATCGGCCACCTCTAAATCAATCACGGCCCATCGGTCCTCTAAAACAAACACCGGCCCATCGGCCACCTTCGATCAATTACAGCCCATCGGCTTTTCACTTTATCACTCGTGTATCGCACACGAAAAACACAGAAATCACAAGTCAAAGTCTCATTTGCATCATCATCTTGATTTGAAAAGTCAGCTTTTAAACCCTATTTTTGCCAAGGGATTAGAAGGGGGTACCCGGGAACGGGGGCGATCATCTTCTTAAATATTTGGCACCTCCCCCTTTTTGTTTTCTTTAATTTAATTATTGCATTTCACTTGGATAAACCATGATTATACTATGTGAGGATTAACCTTATTTGGACTTTGACTCATAACCCTGAATTGACCCAATATTAAAGAGACCCAAATTAATGTGACAGGAAAACCGTCGTGTGTTGCCGACAGCACATTAGACGAGAGAAGAACCCACCCACTTATTTTCTCCCATTTTTCTTTGGCTTTTGTCGAAGAACGGTGCTACGGCCGTTACCGTAGCTGGCGATCGTAATCCGTTGATTTTGAGGGTAGTCGGAATCCTCATTTTCGATGTAAAGTTTAAATAGCACATATAGATGAATGGCGATTTCCCTCCCCTAGGGGAATCAAAATTCACATCCGACAGTTCTCTGCTTTTTGCATTCATACAACATAAATTAGAAACCACAATAATATCGAATAGTATTATTAGAAAAAAAAATCAAGATAAGAGTTCTATATTCTTTGCATTCATGCAACATAAATTCGAAACTATGACTATATGGAATAGTGTTATTAAAGAAAACAGATTTTTCATTACTATATTGTGAATTTAGCAGAGTGAGGAAACCAAAGAAAAAAATGAACAACACTCTGTATATTCCCTCAATCTACACGATAATCCAACAGACGAAAAAAAAAATCACAAAAGCCAAATCTCTTCTTCATGATCTACATGCGCTACTGATCAAACAGAATTTATTGGTTTACTTCATATCCTATTTACACTATGCCAACCATGCAAAGGCTGTACAATACATGTGAGTCATCCTTGGTGTTGTTTTAGGTGAGAGTGACAAGTCTTCCTTCTTTTTTTTCCATTCTTATATATCTAAAATGTTAATCAAATATTTGTACATGCTCTCCCACCTACTATAGTCAAGCAAGAAAAAGTTCATAACATTAAATGAAGAAAAAGAAAAAGCAGGTTTCACCTGTCATACTAGGTTTCACATGTACATCTAAACTTTGTTTTGAAACCATGAAATGAAAATTTCGAAATCACTACATATACTATCTCAGACCATCCAAATTACAAGCCTCATTGGTTTATCTTATAACATTGTTGACAAGTTGATCTCAACCCCTCTACTCTATTTCCAACAAGTAGATTCTCCAGATGAAAGTGGCTCACAATCCAAGAGAAATGGAACAAGATGGAAGGCTTAAGTAAAATGCAACAAATAAGAACAAAGTGGAGAAAATAAACCACACAACCCCTGATGGCCACCAACAATCTCTAACAAACAAATCATACATTGTAATAATAAAAAGATTCGCCATGAACATGACCGAAGTGTTCCACTCTTAGACATCAACTTGAAAATAAACAAAGTAGCTTAAATCTACAATACATCTATTCAATTGGTATTGCCATTAGCTTTCATGCACTTTCTCACTAATAAAAAAACACAATCGTAAGAGTGATCAGCCCGATGGCTTTCCCATGGAATAGGTAATCCACAATGATTTTACTATCTCTCACATTGAACCCACGCCACCACTTGCTTGGACCCACAGCTAGTACCTGTCTCAATAGCTTGAATCTTGCGTCAAGGTTGACCCTCAATGGACTTGCAGTTACAATCACTTGAAACTGATGCAGAGTCTGCAGAATCCAGGCACTGATACTGGATTTGGATGCTCCTTAATAGCCGGCATGGCAATAAAGTTCTCGGAGCTTGCTTGTGCTCCACCTTCTTTGCTGCTCGAGAACCATCATAATGAAGGTATTTTCTGCATGTTGGCAGGGGGTAGGACTACAGTTGGGTCCTGGAACAAAAGAGCCAAAAGCATCACAACAATCCATACATCTTCCATGTCCTCAAACTCTGCCTGTAAATAATAGTAAAGTTTGATTCAATGAATGCTACATAACCTATTTCTTAGGTTGATAAAATACTACACAACATTGAAAAAAAAAAAAAAGAAGCAATACTGAGGTTCTATCCAAAAAGAAAGATCAATTGATCCATAATAATACAGGAACCAAAACCACATCTTCTGATCCATTATGCAACTCCATGTTTTGAAAATGATAAAAACAACAAAAAAAGAACACTAGCCTCATAAGTCTATGTTTAGAGCAATACATAGAAATGACAGTTAGTATTTCCTCACCTTTTCATCTATGAATATTATAAATAAAGAAATTACCATATATGAATAAACAAATACGTATATGATAGACAGTTTTGTGATGAAGGGCCAGGATCTCACAATTGCCTCTGTGATGAAGGGCCAGGATTTCAAAAGGTAGAAAATGATTATTACAGCTTCTTATAGTCTTGGTAAAGTAGAAATGGCTGAATTTAAAATTTTCCCATGCAGTTTCTCCGATTGTTGCAGTACAATACACTGCAAGTCCCATACAAACCAATGACAGACATTGCAACACTAACCAGGAAAATGAGACGGAGGCATAAAGATTTCAGCATAAGCATCAAATATAAGGACATAACATTCAAATGTAATTATTACTCTCTTTCATTCTTTTTCTACATGTATCTAAGAACCCTACACAAAAAGATCCGAATTCAGCATGAATAAAATCAACATATAAAACACATAACTCATATCCAAAAAGGATAAAATAATACACTAGTAAGTTCATTCAAATTCATACCACTCCATGATGATGACTACCAGCTAAATGAAAAACATGATGATATGCAAAAAGGAAGATTCAAACCAAACACATTGAAAGAGGGAAGTTAACATCTGCCAAGTTCTACAAACAATGTATGCCAGTCATTTCATCAAACAATTACCATACCAGATGGGCAGTGGAGAGGCGAAAACCATACCTGTTGGAGCAGCAGAGAGAACAAAAAATATATATAACTGAAACGGGACAAACATGAAGGATTGATGATAGAAGAGAACAACAAATGGTTGATACTCGAGGGGTAAGGAGACAGGGGGCGAAGAATAAGGGTGAGAGAGAGAGGAAGAGAGAGAAGGAAAGGTGAGAGACTTTTACACAGTTGGAAGGTGCTCAACTGCTCATTGTCATAACCCCGAGGTGAGAGGTTTAAGCCACATTGCCTATTAAAAAAAAGGTAAATAAAAGGTCTTAATTGATCAACTCTAACATGCAGTAGAAGAAGAAAGGCCTCTTACCCTAGTGGTAAGAGGCGCCAGTTCTTACCTGCCTGCCCAGGTCACCTTTCCTCACCCGAGGCTGCGTTAACTCACCAAAGGTCAACTCCCCTCACCAGAGGGTTCCCCCACATCTAAGCATTTCTTCACTCTTTCTCTTCTCATCTAAGCATTTCTCCACAAATGGAGGGCCAGACATTCGGAATGTCCGACTTTCAACCCCTTTCACCCCTGCTAGTGATCCGCACCACTGGCGGGTCACACCAAACCCTGCAGAATCCAGAACCCTCTAGGGTATTAGATGGATCCTTAGCAACTTCAAGCTATGACCCACAACAGATAAGATGGTCCCTCTTCGAAGGAGGCCCGCTACCAGCTAATACCATTACAATGGGGAGGAATCATTCCAATACGTCCACCCCTTCTCCTTCGTTAGGGGAGAATCAACATTCCTCGCATTCAGGGGTTACTTACACGGACTTAGTCAGTCCCACTGGCTAGGTTATAAGATATAGGGTCCACGATAATATTTCGTTGAGAGATCACTCTCTCCGCACTAGTAATCCTATTGTCTCGCAGGTCATATCCTATTCTTCCCTGATCAGCCAGACCAAGCCAATTACGTCTTCTATCCCACAGTACGGGATGCCTACTGATGCACCTATCATAACCCCAATTAGGACCATCGCCCCTTCTCAGACCCTTGCAATAAATGAAAACTCATATCATCAGGTGAGTCATGGTCCAGTGAACGTAGGTCAGTTGGCAACATCTAACACCTTGCACCAAAACCCTTTAATCCATGCAGGGACACTAGATACCTACAGACAATATGAGATGGCCCGACCCCAATTCCAGGTAATGACTCCTCCACCAATGAACCAAGCCCGTTACAACCCTGTAACGGTCGACACTGGTATGTTATATCCCCAGCCGATTCAATACGAGGGGGGGCCTCCCACTTATCAAAACCAAACAGTCTCAATCTATCAGGTGCCCAATACGGACCAGAATCCCCCGATCCAGAACGTGCAAGTTACTAATCCCACGGGCCTTAGAAATTCTTATCAAGAACCGCGCTATCAGCAAGCTTATCCGCCGCCTACCTTAAGCCCGATAGTTGACCCATATAAAGGACAGCCGGTTACTCATGGGGGAACTCAGTTGAACCAAAGTTATCAGCCTATCCCGCAACCGTATTTCCAGGGCCAATTCCAAGAACCAGCCTATGCCCCTACTTCGCTAGAACCACAAAAAAAGCATCAGTCGCAGACAATTCAATACCTGGATCCCTTAGCATTCAAAGAACTGCAGAAAAACGTAGAGGAGCTTAAGAACGAAATTAAAAAGAAGTCCTCGAGCTCAACTGGTAAGAAATTAGGATTTTACGACTTTACCAAAAAGGAAGAAAAAGAGAAATCACCTTTCCCTATTAGAGCTCCAAAATTCGTACCTTACGATGGGACGACTGACCCTCAGCATCACTTAGTCTCCTTTTGCAACAAGTGTCGGGCCATCGCTGACAATGACTCCATGCTCATAAATTATTTTCAGGAGTCATTGGCCGGAGATGCATTGACTTGGTACACATCCGTGCCGTCCCCCGAGATTAATACTTTCGAGGATGTGGTAGAGAAATTCCTAGCACGATACCGACACTTAACTAAAAACAAACCCTTGTGGCATAACTTGGCTAACCTTAAACAAAAGAACAACGAGGACTATGAGGAATTCGCAGTGAGGTGGCAAAACCAATTCGCGCGATCAGACTGCAACATGCAAGAAGAAGAACAAGTGAGAATCGCCATATCAAATATGAAGGATCCGATGAGAGCTTTGATGACAATCGGAGAGGTTATTAGTTGGAGTGGCCTATACCGTAGGTTGTCTAGGATGAAACAAAACTTAGACGAGGGTGTGTTGAACACCATCATTGACCATAAGAAGAACACACGTAGGGCAAGCACAACCGCCCAATCAGAGAGCCGCGCAACTCCTGAGGTAAGCTTGAATCAGGAAGAGGTCTACCGACCGTACCAAGAGCGTACCAATGTTAGTTTTAACCAACATCAAAACCAAGGGCAGAATGGCAATCCCAGTTTCCAAGGTGGTAACCCGAATTAGGAATAACCAGAATTTTCAACGGAACAATCAGAACTACCGGAACCTTCCCAGGAATAACCAAAGTTATGACCAACCGCCAAGGAACCAAGGACCTCCAATGAATCAAAATCAGAATCCTAATTTTATACAACCGGTCCAAAATCCTACGGCTCCGCCGCAAAATCAAAACGTGAATCCTCAACCCAACTATGGTACTGTCCCTTTCAATTACAATAGAGACAACAACGGCAACCAAAATAACCCGAACAACGGAAATAGAAGAAGATTCGGACCTAAAAGGGCAAACTACCCATCCCTTCCTCAACCATGGACTGCTGTCTTCGGTCTTTTTAAAGCCAGAACGCCCTCCAACTCCCACCAGAACGCCCGCAGGCATGGTCCGAACACCTGGACAAGACCAAGTTTTGCGCCTACCATAGGATGCCGGGTCATGACCTCACCCAATGCTACACGGTTAGAGATTTGATCTATGACCTCAATGACGAAGGTAGAATTGATTGGGGTAACATTAGGCCAATAGGCGGGAATGACCTGCGAAATGCCCCTCCTAATCCAAATTCAACCGCCAATCCAGCGCAGAATATTCCCAACATGCAGATCTATACGAACCCGTTACCTCAGCATGGAGCATCAACCTCTGGACAGGGCCCACAGACCCAATTAATAAACATCGCTGTGATAGAGCACAAGCACATTGATGTCCTAGCTCAAGGGAGTATACACCATAGTCAACCATGTCATGATGATTTCTTTGAAGAGGAGGATTATCGAAAATACATTACACCATGGGATGGGAAGACCAAATTCAAAATCTTTAACTCAGGGATGGATGCGGTCGTTGACTCCCCTGACCTTTACAAGGTAAATTTTGACGAGCCAGACGACCGAGGATCACCCATCATCACGAATTCACAGCCAGATCCTCACCCAGATACAAATGCACCTCAAGCTCACCTACGATCTGGACGAATCCATACTCCCCGGCTACCTCCTCACCCAGTTACTCAAAACTTAGATTCGCAAAATCCCAATGATCAGGTTGAGGAGACAGTTGATGAAAGAGCTTATACTTCGATAGAAACGGCGATAGAGTATGACCTCTTAGGACACCTCACTAAGATCCCAGCTAAGATGTCCGTCCTTCATTTAATTAAGACATCCCCCAAGCATCAGCAACAACTACTCGAGGCTATTACGCACTTACAAGTCCCGGTAGGCATAACTCCAGAGGAATTAAGGACATCTATCGCGGCCTTGGGCCCGGGAGCTTCATTCCCTGCCGTCACTTTTACTGAGGAAGAATTAAAGGAGTTACCACCTGAGGCGAGGACGTCTCCTTTACATCTGACAGTCAAGATAGCGGGGAAGGAAATGTCAGGAGCTTTGGTTGACACTGGCGCATCACTGAATATTTGTCCGTTGAAAACCTACAAAGCTTTAGGGCTCACAGTAAAAGACCTAACTCCAGCCCCTATGGTTGTGACCGGTTACGACGGGAATAAGAAAACGGTTTGTGGGAAAATTATGTTATTAGTGCAAGAGGGCCCGATCTCAATGCCGGAAGAATTTTCTATTATGGATATCCCCGCCACTTTTAACTTAATCTTGGGACGCCGATGGTTGAATCATATGAATGCCGTCATGTCAAGCAAGCATCAATGCGTCAAATTCCCCTACTTTGGCAAGATCATGAAACTAATGGGGGACCCGCCTGTCATTGAACTGAAAGAACTTCAGATACTCCCAACCCTACAACCCGCTCCTATTACGCCAGAAGTCAAAATTCATGGATACAGGGTCGACCCTCTCATCTCCTTGATGGATACGGACCTGATGCAAAATATGTTCTCCGAACTATCCTGCCTGCAGAATCCTACAGTGGACAACGAAGGTCAAGATTGAGGATGGACTCTAATGAAAAAGATGGGGTATCAACCCGGATTTGGGCTAGGAAGGAACGGAGACGGAATTATCGACCCTTACATACCAGACCCCAGAGCGAGAGCAGAAGCGTTAGGGTACGACACACACGATGACATAAGGTATAAATGGGAGGACTGGACCTTAAACGAACATTTTGTGAAGCACGACAAGGCCCTAGAACCCAACACACCACCGACCAGGGAGGGATGCTACAATTTAGACCCAAATGATAAAGGTAAGTTCGTTTTAGTAGAGGATTGGGGAGGTTCGACATCTTCCGAAAGCGAGACTTACGAGGAAATCTTCGGCACTTGGAGAGAGCTCCATCCGCTAAAGGAAGTGAACAATATAGACCACACCATTGACCTGGGGTTCCATACCCTATCATGTAACATGCTGAGTGTGAGCGAGTCAACTCATTTACCCAAAAAAAAAAGCCGATTGCCAAAATCCCGGAAAGTCGCGTTGCCTGGCGCGAAGAAGTGGTATATTGGCCCGTTGCCTGGCGCCACTGGCGAGAAGACCCCTCTCAAGAAGACCACAAAATCTGGGAAACCGATGACCTCAATGATCATGAAGTGGTATACCGCCCCACCGCCTGGCTACACTAGCGGGGAGGATCCTCCTCGATAGATAACCCATCCTCGATCCCATCTGTACCATATCATTCCAAAAATCCCAAAAAAAAAATAGAAAACCCCAAAAACCCAAAAAAATTAGAAAATAGAAAACCCAAAAACATAGGAACCGTAGGAGTAGAAGACTTTAGTCATCATCAGAATGTGGGCAACCTAAGGCGATGAAAGATACCACCGGTAGAACAGTCTCGACTAGAGGAAATTATGACCAACATCAATAAGTTAGGCTGCGACTCTCTACCTGTCGCTTCAGAGCCCGAGCCTTCCACAAAACATGCAAACATTAATGATGAAATGGGTGTTTATGAACTAGTGGACGCCGAAGAAGCGGATGATGAAGTCTCTGAGGAGTTTAGGAGAGTGATCAAGAAGTTTGATGAGGAAACACAAGCAGCTGCTGAAAAGACGAAAGAGATAAACCTGGGACGGAAGAGAGACCCAAACAAGTCCAAATCAGTGCATGCCTGGAACCTAACGAAGAGAGTAAGATCCTTGAAGTCCTAAGAGAATACCAAGACGTGTTCGCATCAGATTATAACGACATGCCCGGACTTGCACCCGACCTGGTAGAACACAGGATCCCATTAGAGGAAAATGCTAGACCTGTCAAGCAAAAGTTGAGAAGAATGCTCCTCGATGTTGCGCTGAAAGTGAAGGAGGAGGTTGACAAACTCCACCAGGCTAAGTTCATCAGGGTTGTGTTGTTTCCTCAATGGGTCGCCAATATAGTCCCGGTGAAGAAGAAAGATGAATGCGTCCGAGTCTGTATTGATTTTCGGAATTTGAACAAGGCGTCTCCCAAGGACGATTTCCCCTTACCTCACATCGACGTGCTTATTGACAATACCGCAGGGCACGCTATGCTATCATTTATGGATGGTTATTCGGGATACAACCAAATCAGGCTATCACCAGAAGATCAGGAGAAAACCTCGTTCACTACACCCTGGGGGACTTACTGTTATGTTGTTATGCCCTTCAGCTTAAAGAATGTCGACGCCACTTATCAAAGGGCCATGATGGCAATATTTCATGATATGATACACGATTGTGTGGAGGTCTACGTGGATGACATTCTAATCAAATCCAAAATCCGTGACGCCCATGTCATGGCCCTCAAGAGAGTTCTTCAACGATCTAGGGACACCCAACTGAAGATGAATCCGAAGAAATGCGTTTTTAGAGTATCCTCTGGCAAACTCCTGGGCTTTATGGTGAGCAATCGAGGAATTGAAGTCAACCCTTCTAAGGTAAAAGCCATTCTTGAAATGCCGCCCCCGAAGAACCTAAAAGAATTAAGGGGCCTAATAGGACGACTACAGTTCGTTAGAAGATTCATTTCGCAGCATTCGCAAAGATGTGAACCGTTCTACAAATTGCTAAAAGGAGGTGTGGAGTACCACTGGGATGACGTCTACCAGAAGACATTCGAAGATTTGAAGAAATATCTATTGAGTCCTCCCGTTCTGAAGCCCCCTACTAAAGATAAGCCTCTCATTTTATATGTATCGGCGACAGAATCCGCAAAAGGAATAGTCCTGGGTCAACACGATGAGACTGGCCGAAAGGAGAACGCGATTTATTACCTAAGCAAATCTCTCCTGCCCTACGAAAGAAAATACTCCCCGATGGAGAGAACCTGCTTAGCAGTTGTTTGGGCTGCTCGGAAATTGAGACACTACTTCCTAGCCCACCAAGTCAAACTCTTAGCTAGGATGGACCCTTTGAAGTACATTTTCGAGAAACCCGTTACTTCGGGAAGAGTCGCGCGATGGCAAATGCTCTTGGCAGAATTTGACATAACCTATGTTACCCAGAAGTCTATAAAGGGGCAAGCAATCGCCGACCATCTGGCACACCTCCCTTTGCCACGGTACGAACCAGTCAGAACCGATTTCCCCGACGAAAGCGTCTTGTTGGCAGATATTGAAGAAGCTAAAGATGATGATTTATGGACCATGTACTTTGATGGAGCTTTGAATCAAAACGGAAAAGGAGTTGGAGTAGTTCTATTAACACCGGAAGGAGTTGTCATCCCAAGGGCATACAAAATCGGATTTTCGGAGACCAATAATACGATGGAGTACGAAGCCTTACTGGCAGGACTGAGAGAAGCCCAGGCCCTAGGTGTTGAGAAGCTAAGAGTCTTTGGTGATTCTAAAGTCGTTATTTCCCAAATAGCCGGAGATGGAAGGTTAGTGCCTTCAAACTTGCGCACTACCACGAGAAAGCCAAAGAACTAATGTCTAAATTCAAGAAGATTTCATTTCTCTACATCCCTCGCGCCGTAAACCGATTGGCTGACTCGTTAGCAATTTTAGCCTCAATCATAGAGATGCCCAATGATAAGGATTCCAAAGAATTCCTGATTAAAAGGCTAGATTCTCCGTTTGTCAAACCAATAGACCTGACCAAAGGGGACCCTGCCGAAGTCCTGCCAAAAGTTTCAAAAGATAAGAGTAAGAAAGCCAAGAACAAAGAGTCTGATCACGAGGAGAACACCAAGCCTGAAGGGGTCCTAGCCTGCATACAACATGACGATGACTTGGTAGACGATCACCCATGGTACTATGATATCTGGAATTACTTGCACGATGGCTACATCCCTGAATACGCTACCCAATCGGACAAAAAAGCATTGAAAGAAATGGTTCAGAGATATGTCATAGTCGCGGGACTATTGTACCGTAGATCATTCAGTGGAATTCTCCTACGATGTGTGACCACAGAAGAAGGGCAGGAGATAATTGAAGAAGCACACTCAGGAGTGTGTGGAGGACATGTCAACGGCTAGATGTTGGCTAAGAAGATTATCCGTTTAGGTTATTATTGGCCGTCCCTAGAGACAGATTCAGTCCATTATGTTAGGAGATGCAAAGAATGTCAGCTGCATGCCGACCTAAGACATGCCCCCGCATCATCCCTTCACCCTACCATAGCTCCATGGCCATTTTCGACATGGGCCTTTGATATCATAGGACCCCTGGCCCCTACACTAGAAAACACACAAAATAAGGCATTCATATTAACAGCTACAGAATATTACACTAAATGGGCAGAAGCAGAGGCATATGTTAATATTAAGGCTACCTCTGTAGTTAAATTCATCAAGAAGAATATAATAGCCAGGTTTGGCATCCCTAAGGTATTCATAACAGACAATGGCCCCCAATTTATATCTCAACAAATGAATGAGTTGTGCACAAAATATGATATAGAACTACATCATTCATCCCCATATTATCCCTAAGCCAATGGTTAAGTCGAAGCAACCAACAAGACCTTACTGAAGATCATCAAGAAGACTGTGCAAACCACCAAAGGTAATGATTGGCCAGACCGTTTGGTTGAAGCGTTGTGGGAGTACCGGACTTCTATAAGAACTCCTACAGGAGAAACCCTACTCTTTAACCTACGGAACGGAAGCAGTCCTTCCACTCGAGGTCCTTCACCCGTCACTGCGTGTCCAGTTAAATGAAGATATAACAGAAGACCAGAGGAGAGAAACACTACTACTTCAGCTAGACCTACTCGACACGAAAAGAATGAAGGCGGCAGAGCATGCACAAGTGTATCGGAAGCGGATTGCCAGAGCCTACGATAAGCATGTCAAAGAACGAAGATTCAACGTTGGTGATTTCGTGCTAAAGCGCATCACTCCATCCCAGCTTCCGCATCCCAGAGGTAAGTTACGACCCAATTGGGAAGGCCCTTATGTAATTAAAGAAGTATATTCTGGAAATGCATACAGGCTAGTAAATGCAGAAGGAGAAGAGCTCCTCGATCCATGGAATGCTATGTACCTGAAAAGGTACACAGTTTGACCATTCCCTACTTCTTGCGAAATATGACCCTCCTTGCCCCTTAGCATAGTCGAAGAAATCCCATAGGAGGACCGAAGAGGTGCACTCTGATTGAACTTGGAACTCAAACACCCATCGACCCTTAAATACACAATGAGGTGAGTCTGCCCCACACAAATTCCGCACGGTTAAAGTAGCTCGATGTGAAGGTGAGATCGCCCATGTCATGAAAGCTTTTCGACCGTTTGCTATTAAAAAAAAAGTGTTTGGTAAGAAAGCCCAAAAAAAAAGGGGCGTGACTAGTTTGGGTTCGTAGCCTTTTTTAACTCGAGCCGGTAAGCCCGTAGGGGTATTTACATACCTAGTGCCCTAAAGCCATCTGGTTTGGGAGTCATTGGCCTAATGCACGTTACACGGGTTAATTAGAAAGCTTAAAGGACCCCGACATTGCACAGTTACGTGTCAAAAAAAAAAAAAGAGAAGTGAGGAGAGTAGCCACGGTGGAGTCGCACGAGACGTGGGTATGCTGCCCATGGCTAATGCTTCAGAAGCCATAACCCTAGGATTCCCCTTTCCTTTCGACCCCATTTTACCCAAAAAAAAAATCTATTAGGATTAGGCCTGCTGAAATGACATGGGTACTCATTGGATAAACTAAGCAGAAGGTGGTTGAAAACCACAACACCAAAGAAGCACGGTGACTTGTTACTCCCACACACAGACACAATTCACAAATGAGCCCCAGGAGTGGTCAAGTGCTTTCCAAGTCCAGCCGAAAAGACTAAACAGCTACAAAAGGGGGGCTTGTGAGGGCTCGACCTCCAAATGATAGTTAGGGAAGATCACGTTACCGCCATGGTGACAATCATGGAACGAGCGTACATCCTACCCACAGCCAAAATGAACACTAGTCTTATGCTGGGGCATTTTTTATATATACATTCTTATTAATATCTATCTATCTTACACGACCTCCCAATCTGGGTTCTCATCGCATACACGATTGTCACGAGCACTCACTAGCCTGCACACACACTCACCTCATGCATGCTTTCGCTACTAACGACTTTTGATTGAATGCAGGAAAGAACACATCCCCTAAGGTATAGATTCCATCTTGTTCTTTCCCAAAGCTTAAATGCCAAAACGACCCCCTGACATTTTTACCGAAAAAGAAAGATACCACCTTAGCCGAACTATGCAGGGGGCCTAAAAAATTAAACTAACTAGTTTGTTTTGAGACCTTGTAGGGAAACCAACCCCGATTACATTCACAACATCCCACAAGCTGGGGCAATTTTTTATTATTATTCACGGGTACTATTTTGTGCACAACTCCCCTGATTTAAAAATTATAATAATGATGACCAAGCTTGGGAAATACGAATTATGACTGTTATGATATCCAATGGTGAATTTGATTATAGATGTATGCTATGCGCACTATTTATGATGTCGTATGTTATGCGATTTGAAGATGCAAATATCTTTAGCCCCGGCCTTTGTGCTTATTGCTGACAATACAAATGCCTTAAAACATAGAATTGCTTAGGCCACGAATATCACACACTCAAGCACTCATTATTTGAAAATCTTGTGGCTATATTGCTTCTCCAAGTCGAAATTGTTATGAGATTGCCTTCGTTTGGATTATTATATAAGTATCACATTGTCTATTCGAAATTTTAGAAAAAAATTCGGCAGCACTTCCCCTTATTTTTTTGGACCCCGGAAAATTTCCGGATACAAGAAACCTGTTAGCTGCGGAAGAAGAACACTTCATATATTCCCCGACACCCCCATAAGAGCTCCTTATCAATCAACCACATCAACCATAGCACTTCTAAGGCATTAAACATACTATCTCAATTACACATATATGACGCATACACACATGTGATACATCTCAGACCAGATACATGCGAGCCTACGCCATGAGCCAAGTACAACATGAAATAACATAAATACATGGCCAGCACATAGGACTACAATATAGGACAAGGATACACAAGGGATGGATCCCTAGGAGATCAATCGAAGAACGATAACCCTATGGAGCAGCTCCATTATGACGAGCCGATGAAGCAAATGAAGACAGACCAGGAGCACGCTAAGAAGGAGCTCGCATCGAGTCAGAAAACGCATAACCTCTCTCTTCCGCCCTCTGGCGATATCGATCGAGGCGCCTTCGCAAATCAGCAACCACCTCCTCATGACCTCGCGCCATGCGATCCATGCGCTCGGTGTACTGATCATGGATAAGAGCCCTCTCCTCACCCAAGCTGAGACGAGAAGGAACAGAAGCAACGATAGCACCGCTCTGCAAGACGACATTTTAAAGACACATTACATTCAACAAACCTTGTAGCAACAAATAGAGGACTTAAAAGGGAGAAAGGGCCCTCACTTGCGTAGAGGCCTCATAGCTCACAAGCTTGGCACGTAGCTCGTTAACCTGCAAATCACAAGGTTACAAACCACATCAACGATGGACAAGGAATCAAGATTGAAATGTCACATAAGTAGAACCCATACATGTGCCGTTAAGGCAACTCTCTCCGCAAGCGCTCTATCACGCTCACTACGAGCCTCCTCCTAAAGATCACAAAGGCAGACAGTTAGGAATCAGTTGTTATACGAAAGAGGAACGCAGTAAAAGCATAAACCTCACCAACCTGCAATCGATCCACCTCAGCTCGTAGTATCTGAAGTTCACCCTCCGATGCTATCCTCATGGCCTCAGACGTGTCCTGATCCCTACCACCCTGCATAGTGACCAAAGATCATGAACATGAATTCAAGATGAACAATTAACCCCGTGACCCTGTACCTTGCGAGAATCCGCCAATACTTCAATGATCGCTTCATTTTCCTGGCGACGCTCCTATTACCAAAGCACTGTTAGTAAAGGAGATACAAACAAGGTCGCATGCGACCAATTAAGTTTGACAATTTTCGTACCCTTTCGGCCGACAATGAGGCCCTCAATCGCGCGACCTCTGCGTCCTATGAAAGCATGAACCATGTCATTACACCAGAAATGATTAGCATTGCTATGGAGGTGAACACCATTTGGTCCAAACACTAAGTCAAGAAGTCATACCTTGTTCTCCACTAGGTGAGACAGTCGAAGTATCTCTCCCCTGAGAATGGACTCCGCATCGGACGCTGCACCCCCGGATGTCCCCTGTTACACACGAGAATTACAGTTAGGGGATGGGAAGAACATGTATCTCCGAGATCATGAAGCTCATAAGCGAAATTAGGGACTTCAAAAAAACCTCACCTCACCCTGTCCCTCGGATAATGGACATGCTTGCCAATGCCCCGCTATAGCCGGTATCTCCTCCTGAGAAATAAAGGAAGAAACAATGCGAGTCACGATGAAAGGAGACAACATTAGAGCAAATAAAACTTCAATGCTCACCCGGGTCAATGATGAGGCCTCGGCTGCTTCTGCGCAATTACTAATAGAATATGAGGCCCCACAAGAGTATGACTCCGGGAGTATATACCGGTGTGAAGTCGTCTTCCAATATGCCTCATAATCACTCCAGGCACTAGCATCCACGTCAAAGGTAGCCTTCCTACCTTTCTTTCTCCAATTTTTTATCTGTCTTCGGCAAGGATGGCGGCGCTTGAACGTTTTTAGACCCCACCCCGGGTACGATCGATGCATGACAAACCTCTCTGCGAGGATAGCTTGATGGCGTCCCAGTTGGCGCGCGACTCGGCTAACGATCAATCTGACTGCTACCTGAGGAGCGTGGAGCCATATGTCCCTCTCAAATAAAGCACGCCCCTCCTGGACAACAGTCATCTCATCATCCGGACCACCCTGGTAGGGCTGCCAAATCACCTGATAAACCATGATATAGTTAGCTGATGAGAACAAAGAGAAGCAGACGTTCAACATAGAAAACAAAAGGAAAGAAAAGGAGCATACCTCATGGTTTTTCAGTTCATTCAAGATGAACCGATAACCTTGCTCACCCGGCCTCATCCCAATAGCTTTAATACGCTCGGCCATCTCAGGGGGTAGAATGTCGGCAAAACCTCGCAAATTCGCGTTAGGATACCACTGCGAAGCCCGGGGAGTGCAACTCAACCTCGCTGGCAAGCGCTCAGGCCGACACTGAACTATGCGCTCCCATACCCACACCTGCTCAAAATCAAAGCTTTGTTATTACAAAAGATAAGGCATGAGACATGATAAGAAAAGGAAACTACTGAAGGTCACAGCATTCGGAATAAAAGTTTAACCTGTAAGATTGGCACGAACCCTCGAAGGCTCTTGCATCCAGACTGAACGCGGCACCTCGAATCCAGACTATGGAAAAGAAATGCAAGGGTGGCTGCCCCCCAAGCGTAGTCACCAACCTTATCCAAGTCCTGCACGAACCGGATGAGGGTGCCAGATGCTCTATTGCCAGTCGCGTTGGCAAAGAGACACCTCCCCAAAAAGAATAGAAGAAAAGCCCTGAGATGCTCCTCATCGCCCAACCGTGCCGAAATCAACCTGGGTCTTCTCAAACGAACCTCAGCTTGCCTCCCCTGTTCTTTCTCTACACAATACAAATTGACCTAAGAAATTCATTTGATAATCAGAATGGAGAACGAAGTAGTTACCAAGTGTTTCGGTGCTCACTCGCGACTTGGAAAATCTCGCAAGGTATCCCTACCCTCTTCCGGCGAGTATACCCGTCAACGGGCACCTCCCGCCATTCATATCCTGAAACAAAAGAGAAAAGAACATGAGAAACAAGGATGAGAAATATACAAGGCACTAGAGAACGGTTAAGGAAGCTAGATCGAGTGCTTACCCTCAGAAGGTCCAACTTCATCGCCCTCATCGCCTCTACCCACATCTCCATCACCCCCCTCATCAATGCAAACAGAAACGACCTGGCGGGGCCTCACCCCCTCATCCTCACTATCCCCATCATCAATCTCGTCATCTCCATCATCGGACACGATGAGATCACCCTCCGACTCATCGAAGTCCGGATCCTCAGACTCAACCGCATCGTCATCACTCCCACCCGCCTCCTCATCACTCTTAATGGCATCCACCACTGCTACGTCATTGTCGACGGGGCCGCCTGCAGATCGGGGTCGTCCAGAGGAGAGGCCCTCACCTATCAAAGGAATTTTGAATGCTGTCAGTAAAGGGTGAAAGTCAAAGGTGCAAGTCTCATGGGTATTTTGGATTCAAAATCAATTTAAGGGAAAAGGAACAAAGTGTTACCGGCATCGGCCCGAACCCCGGCCACTGTGGGGACTAGGCTTCCCTCGCGTCCTCTGACCGGCAAACCTTCCAAATCCGGTATCCTTGCCCTCAGCTTAGCAAAGAAGTCCGCCTGATTCCTGGCCCACTCTGTGATGAAGCAAGGAGAAACGATTAGTAGAAATAATGGAAGCTGAAGGATACAAGGCTACCAAGGCAATAATGGAATACTTACTATCTAAGATCCTCTTTCTCTCTGGGCTATACGCCTCCCTCAGCCACTCTGCATCAATCTGCCCCATGCCAGATTGGGGGCGTGCCCCAAACATCTTATGCAAGCGTAATCGAGTGATGGAGGCCTTGGCATCATTCGCTCTCGAGAAAACAGGGAGGCCCGTCACCCTCAACCCCCAACATCGCGCGATGTCCTCCAATGTGATCGTCATTTCCCCGGGCGGGAAATGAAAAGTGTGCGTCTCATCTCGCCATCTCTCAGAGAGAGCACAAATGAGGGCGCGGTCGGTGCGAAAGGCAACGATAGACATAAAGTCACCGAACCCCATCGCTCTCACCCGATCTTTTAAGCGATCAGGGAGCTCAGCCCACCAGTCCCTCATCTGTAACCAGCTGACCCTAGCCTGAGCAAAAGGGACAGGCTACAACGCAAACATCAGAGGAAAGAATATCAGTGATAACGGAAGCCAACAAAGTATGAGATTTATAAAGACAACCGAGTTTTACCCGGCCAGCTCTTATCTCATCTCCAAGATGAGGCTTCTTCTCCAATTTATCTTCCCCCTTTTGTTTCTTTCTCGGGGGAATAGTGACCGGATCTACCCCAACCCCTTCCGGAACATCCACCGGCATAGAAGCACGCTTAGTAGCCCTCCTAGTCATAGCCGTCTATAAACCTGTACTTAATGCCAAAATGAGAGATTGAGCATGAAAACATAACATCAGTCCATGTAAGCCCAAAAGACAGATCAGTTCGAGATGGTTACTAATGTTTCTGATTTAGAGGTGGTGAACTTCACTAGTTAAGTGATAAAAGGAGGGGAAGCCAAAGGTCATGGCCATGGATCCAACCTGAATATTAAAACTAAACGAATCACATTCACCCAGGCCAACCTCGTCAAGACACATCCTACAGGCCTACAACAAAACAAATCACATTCAATCCAACCCAACTCTCCCACTCAATTCTAATTTCTCACCCCATAATTGCCTCATCATCATATCATCACTACACACATTGGACCAAATCACACTCCATCCCACAACCACACTTTAAAAAAAAAAAAAAAAAAAAAAAAGAATGAAAACAAAAGAGAGCAACACAGAACATGGCTCACAGAACGTAAGTGAAACAAGAATGGATCAACAGAAAGTAAAACACACTGAGCTACAAGATATCATAATAAAAAATAAAATAAAATAAAAACACACAAACAAAAAAAACAAAAAAAAAAGAGAGAGCAGGAGATTTGCAACTTATTCACAACTATAAAAGCGAGCATAAAAGGCATCATGGTATTATCAGAAACAAAACAAAACAAATGCTCCACAAACTTCGACAAATCCCTGAATAAAGAATGAAAAAAAAATAAAAATAAAAATATGCCCAATCCTTCAGTGGTTAAGATCTGTGCTAAGAATCCAAAATCATATTTGCCACATCGTCTTCCAAGGCTAATGGAATTGTTCAATGAACTGAATCACCTCCATTATGGCCATTAACCTCCATGAATCACGCCAGACCCCACTTCTCATCATCCCATCAATTCCAACTACTCACAGCCATTTACATTCTCCACCCAAACTGATTTTATCATAGGAACCCCCGTTCTGCAATCTTTCTTCAAATCTGAATCAGGGGGCTTCAATTGCCAACCTCACAGCTGAGACAACTCCCCACTTCTTCCCTTACCGAAATCAAGCATGCCCATGGCTGCCCTTGGCCAAAACCGAGCCCCAAAACCCCATTCTGCAACCATAAAAAAAAAAAAAAAAAAAAATAGAAAGAATGAATAGATGGAAGGGGCGAGACCCACACACCTGGACACTGCTGGACCCACGTTGCGTCTTTTCCTCCTGCTGCCCTGACTCGTTCCTCACCTACAAACAACAGCAGCTGGATCAAAAAAAAAAAAGAGGAAAGAGAATGGAAATGGAAATAGAGATGAATAAAATCATACCTGGCTCCCTCTCTCCTTCCTCTCCTTTCTCCTCTCTGTTTTCTTTCCTCTTCTCCAATCGTTCTACACCTGCAGCAGCAGCAGCTGGATCAAAAAAAAAAAAAAAAAGAGGAAAGAGAATGAGAATGGAAATAGAGATGAATAACATACATACCTGACCTCCCCTCTCCTCTCTTCTCTCTTTCCTTCTCCTCCTCCTCAGCCCACTCGTCCTTCACCTGGAATGGCAGCAGCAGCATTCAAAAAAAAAAGGGAAGAAAGAATGAATAGATGGAAGGGACGGCCCACCTACCTGGACGCAGGCAAGCCTGCGCTGCACCTCCCTCGCTCCTTTCCTTTATCCACTCCACTCCCAGCTCCTTACTCTCCACCTGAACTCACGCCCAAAAGAGAAAGAAGAAAGAAAGAAACGAAAGAAAGAAGAGAGGGAAAAAGAGAATGAAAAAACGAGTAAGGGGAAAAGACCCCAGCCGTTTTGACCTAGCGCCCAAGGCTGGGCGCATGATGGCCCAGCACCATCACGTGGTGAAGCCCCCATGAACAGGACCCACCCAAAACGTGGGCCTATTGCACTCGCCCAGGAGGTCTAAAAAAAAAAAACTAAACTGAAATCTAATCTAACTAAAAAAATAATAATAATAAAAAAATGAAAAAAGATCAAACCTGACATTTATTCAAACATAAGTGGGGATGAAGTTGAAACATAATCCACTCACAGCTCATGTTAAAAAATAAAAAAATCAATCTCTAATAGTAATTGTGATCCAGCTTTAGCAAGATTCGACTCAGCTTGACTGCCAACCTCGGCACTGGACAACATTCACGATTATCAGCAGCACAGCGGTGGTCCATTTCAACCTACAAGGAAAAGCAGCACAAACGACGTACAAAGGTAAGTTGATTCAGCTTTAAAATAAACCATGGACTCATCATATATGCATCATTCCAAGATCCAATTCCATGCATTTACTCATGTATCCCACATCATTATATGTCAATTAACATGCACACACATCTAATAAAAAAAAAAAAGAGGGGTACAAACATAAAATCATAATCATGATTACCACTACCATAATCAAACATCAATGACAAATAGCTAACCACCATAATTCATCATCAAATCCCATAACTCGTCATCACTAATATCATCATAAAAAAATCATTACCACATAATAATCTATACAAAAAAAAAAAGGAGGAAAGGGCAAGAGTAAAAATCTAAATCAACTTTTATTAAACTCCAGTCAGAGTCTTCAAACAATAACTATAGCAATAAACTGAATCAACCAAATCCTAAACATTGACTAATACAGAGGTCACAACCTTTGCCCCCAATACCCTATATGGAGCCTATAACGAACTAAGATGGTCCTAATGACCTGACCTCACATTTATTTAAAGGGAAAACCTAGCCTAAAGTAGAAGCTCCCAAAGAATCAGCTAGAGTGGATGGACCATCCCGTTAAAGACAGGGAAGCGAGCCATCCACGCTTCCATTCCGACGATGTAAGCTTCAAGTTGCCTTTGCACTTCTTTAAAATTATGTAGAGGACCCTGGAAAGCACCGCAAATCTCCCGAATAAGCCCAAAGTCATTCAGATAAGCAGTGTACACCGGGTAGATAAGTGCGGAAAGGCTAGTATTTTGCATCTTGAAGTACTTTCTGTAGCGCCGAGGAACGAACGACTCAGCTTCGTGGGGGCAAGACATCGCCATGAGCTCCAATTGATCCATCCGCCTATGTAAGGTATTTAAATCATCAATGGGAGCCCGTACATTGGCAGCCTTTGTAGCCTCCCATACCTCAAACATTCCCTTGACATCCAACATGCTCCATAAAAGAAATTGGAGCACGTTGCTGATGAAAGCCGGTAGATCCTCTAGAAGCCCATCATAACCATTCAACCTATTCAGAGCGGTCCTGCCCACAATACACAAGTCACCATACAGCCCACAGATGCCTTTGTACTTCATAACCAATAAGTCATATCTGCTGCGCCTAATATCCACAATGTGCTTGTCCATCATTTCTTCAAATTGAAATACACAATCATAGGTAGCAGGAAGGGAACATTCATGTTCAACGTAGAATTCCGCCCGTTCTTCAGAGCTGTAATATCCCGTCTTTTCAGACCTAGGAGACCAATATTCGTCCCCTGGCGAATAAGGCTTGCAGGCGGAAGGGCCCTCGACACCATCAACCACAAACGAGAATACTGGAGCACCAGCCATTGAAATGGAACGAGACCTGTAAATACACATACAAAGCTTTAAAAATCTCTCACATAATGAAAGCAAGTCAAAAAGCTTAGACTTCAAGAATTGGAAGGGTCCAAAGACGACATAAAAAAAAATCAAGGGGCCATTTGGGCGCCCCTGGGGTGGCGCCCAGGTCTGTTTCGAGGCATTCACCCCGAAGAGTACGAGTTCGACTTTGGTCATTCTACCATGCCTTCTTAAATCTATGGATGATATTCTCAGAGGTACTGCACGGCTGTCCTAAACCCTTTTGAGAACTAAGAGGTCCAAACTACATGCCCATATAATACAACATCTTAACACAAAGGAAAGAAGCTAACACAATGTTAACAAAAGAAACTCCATAAGATTGAAAATAATGCAATAGTAACCAACTGAAAGTACAGAGTGAGAGTTAAACAAATACCTATGACAAACAAGCCAACAAACAAAAAAAAAGAAAAAAAAACCATCTGGGCACCACAGGGGTGGCGCCCATCCCAGCCTTGAAATATCTCCCATGAAGAGATTGTTATTTGACCAAGTAAAGGCTCTTAGTAGCTCTGAGTCGTGCTTTTATGATATACTGCGAGGTTGGACAGAACCAGAATGTAAAAAGACACCCCAAAATCCGGGTTCACAAGTCCTTAGTGTAAACCAGGAAGATAGGCACCACAAGGGTGGCGCCTACCCTCTCCTGCTGATCCTTTTTCAATTAGGACACCCCAATTCTAACCATGAAGGATTTGCCTATAACATAAAACATTCTTGACAAAGTAAATAAAGAAAACGTGGGACAAAGCATCGTCACACCAAGACAAAAGCCAACATTAACACAAGAGCATAAGACTAGTTTCAAATTCAAATTGAAGATTGTGCACGTGTGTGACAATAACTACAAGTCAAAAGAACCAACAAACTGAACATAATTATGAAATATCAAACAAAAAATCACCAAACACAAAAAAACGCAACAAAAAGGCAAAAACATGATCACGAAGATAAAAAGAATGACCAGCCATATAAATCTAAGAAAATAAAAGCAAATTGAACATTAGAATAATTGAAAGAACACCAAAAAAAAAAAAAAAAGAGATGCTTCAATCTGAAATTATATACCAAGTTGATCAACGAAACTATTCAGATGATTAGAGATACATACATAAGACGTGCCATTCATCCCAAAAGAAAGAAGGGTGGAGAGGAAGCTTACTTGGGAGCAAAGAATAGCTTGAAAGTTCTGAGATTCGAAGTCTGAAAGAGCAGGAGTTGTGGGAAATCCATAGCCTCAATTCATTTATATAGATGAGAGTTCGAACCCCATAAGGACTTTAAAAAGACCCAAACTGCAACTTGGGCGCCACTCCCTGGGCGCCCAGGTCACCTGTTTCTCCTAGAATTTGGGGCTTCTCTTTGACAGGGACTCTAAGTGCCAGATATGCAGTCCCACATGGGCACCACACCTTGGGCGCCCAGATCACCTGTTTTCTAGAAATCCAGCCTTCATTCCGACAAAGATTCCTAGTGCGATACGTTGTATACAAGTTCTACTCCGAGACTAACTCAAAATTCAGTCTGGGTGCCACCCCTTTGGCGCCTAGGTCACATGCTTCCCAGAATTCGGAGTTCTACCTTGAGACCAACTCAAAATGCAGTCTGGGCACCACTCCTTGGGCGCCTAGATCACTTGTTATCCTGAAATCGGAATTCTACTTCGAAACCGACCCAAAGTGCAACCTGCTTCCTTGAAGTCAAAAACTCCACTCTAAGACGGACTAGAACTGCATCTTGGGTGCCACTCCTCAAACATTTAGGTGACTTGTCTTCCAAATTTAGCATTCTACTTCGAGACGGATTCTGTCTATGTAACTCCACCTAGGCGCCATCCCCTGGGCGCCCAAGCTGTCTTCTTCCACAATCCTTGAACCAAAGTCCAAACAGGCTGGGCACCACCCCTGTGGTGCCTATCCATCGCCTTAGAAAACCAAATGCCTCTTTGAGCCAAACTGTCCTAGAACTTTGAAAAGTTGAACCCGAACAAGAATTGATGATGATCATTGATAAAAATAATAATGATAATCGTGATGTAAAAAAAAAAACAACAACAACAAAAAAAAATAAAAAACAAAAAAAATAAAAACTGAAAAAAAAGGGAGAGAGAGAGAAAGGAAGTTAAGAGAGGCACACACAAAGACACGGCGCACCTTGTTAAACCAAATATTGTCCCATCACATAAGGTCCTGTCACATGCACAACATTAGTCCCATCGCGCATACATCCATCATCGTGCATTACACCTCGTGTCGTCTCCATCGATAAAATTGAAGTAATATTTTTGCAAGATGCTGTTACTGAATACTAATGACAAAAAATGCAGAATCTTCTAGTGTTTGTTCAATACAGGTTCCCAAAGAGAAATCGAAAACACCAAAGTTGGAAGACCTTCAAGTACACTAATGAGGATGAACGACACAAGCTTCGGCGAACAAACAACACAAAAAGCGGCAATGATCCCCAACGTTGGATTTACGTAAAGCTCTTGAGGTAAGTATCCCTAACTATGATTTTCATGATTTTACCTCACGTCTGGAAAATTGAGTCACCGTAGGCCTCCCTTAAGCGCCTATAATCGGTACGGCAACCATAATACCATGTTCTCACGAATTGTGGTGTTCGCCGACTCAAATCTTGACGTTGGAAGATGGAAACCGTGTAATTCGAAACTCTCCATGATAAGCATCAAAAAGATGATCGAATCTATCCTAGGTTCTCATCTAGGCTTGGGTGAAGACCAAGATCCCTAGAGAGTGACAGTTATTCTAGTGACCGTCTTCCATTGATTTAGCTTTTTCGATGCATACCTGAGTTTCAAAATAAAAATCTCTTTTCAAAAGAAAATGCATCTCATTCTCACATGCACTCACACTATTGCTTGAACTATGTTTATGATTGCCATTAAGGTCCTCATTATTGCTAGCTAGTTTCGACTATGCCTTAAACATTCAACTGTGGATGAAAGTTAAAAGACGTTATATATGACCATTTGAAATAAACTCTATTGCAAGAACAAACGAAATTCTAATAGTGACTTAGCTAATCAAAAGATCAACTTCTGATTCAGACCACTGGGGCACAATTCTCACCATCATTTTAAATTAAGCAACCGGGGCACAGCTCCCAACCCGCCATGTAGCAATACCACGGGCACCGAGGCATAGATCTCGAGTTTCCAATCAAATCAGTAGGCACGTAACTTCTTCTTTTTTCCCTTTTTCCCCTTGAATCAGGATCGATCCTAGAAAGGTGAACCTCACTTTTAGGACGAGTTTGCAATTGCATAGATCCGTAGGTGGCCACTCCTGCGAGCTCAAAAGCTCCCGTGAGTCATGAGTGGTGTGTCTACTTTATTTGCAGTACAACTCTCCACGTGTTGCTCTCCAAAGAGGGGCATACTATAGACACCTCATTTGACCCCCTATGATAGCCTTAAATACCTGTCATATGTAGCGGTGCCCCCATTTCACCCATATTTGAATGGTTAATGCAATAATTCAGATTAATTAATGATGATGAAGGTGCTTGTTGATAATTTTAGAATTAGATCGACGATTTCTAGGAATTCGTGAGAGAAAAGCCAAATCGCGTCGAGATCCTAAGTCAAACACATTATTCACATAAGGGCAGGACACTGACACTACTCGAACCTTTTTCGGGCCACTTAAGACATGCTTAGGCCAATTCCCACAAAGATCACACTTAACTTGTCTAAGTATCATGTGACTAACACAAATCAGGAGGTTAGAATCGTTGATCCGAATATCCCTTCTTCTTTCCAATGTCCGATCACTATTACATATGAACCAATAGATTCTACGCTCCAAGAGCTTTCCTACCATATATAGAATATCCAAATCCGACCAACGGGTCGAAAGTTATGAACTTCCGAAGTTAAGAAATGACGAAATCCGTTTAGGCACCACCCAAGTAGCGCCCCCACCCAACTGAAAACCACATAGGCGCCCTAGGCTGGGCGCCCACAGTTTCCAGAATCACATAGGCACCCTAGGCTGGGCGCCCACACTTCTCAAACCCTAATTTGCCCTAACGTCACCTGATTAGCCTAAGTTACGAAGCCGGTTCCATTGGTCCATAGGTTCCCCTTTTTTTCCAGCCCCTAATCATCAAGACATTTAGACCATTGGATTCTTGACTCCGAGAGCTTTCCGACGATATATAGAACGTCCAAATCCGATAAGCGGGTTAAAAGTTATGAGCTTCTTAAGTTTGTCCCAAGAGGAGGTCAAAATCACCTAGGCACCACCCATGTGGCGCCCAGACTACTGAAATCCATCTAGATGCCCCATGCTGGGCGCCCATACTGCCCAGGGACACCTAGACACCTCATGGTGGGCGCTCACCCTCCAAATTCCACTAGTTGGGCTGAAAACAGACCTGGGCCATTCAACGTAGGCCATTCGATCCCGACTCCAAATGGGACCAAGTTCCAAAAGCAAAACCCAAACCATCCGGGCATCTACACCCTCCAGGACTACAGGGTGGCGCCCAGACTGCGCAGGCCATGTGGGCACCACCCCATGGGCGCCCACCCTCTCTCAAACCCTAGTTCACCCTAAAACGACTTAAGCCGCCTTAGGATGCGTGGGACCTTCTAGAGGCACGAATTAATGAAACCCTAGCCCTCCTAAAATCGTCCCAAAGCCTCTATATAATCCCTCTTAACCCCATTTGCAAAAGGGGGGCTACCCAAAAAAAGAAAAGGAGAAAAAATAGAGAATAAGGAAGAAGAAGAAAGGTAGCCACCATTAGAGAAAGAGTTTCAGGTCTAGAGAAGAAGAAGAAGGCTTCCATATCTTCAACTGGGGCTATGGGATTTCGCGAAAGCTTCATTCTAGGAACTTGAGAAACGCATCATATACCGGTATTCCTAGATCTCCCCTTTCTTTTACTACATTCCATTGGCATAAATGCTTAGAAATATGTTTAGGATCATTTGAGCATCATATATCTACATTAGCTTGTGTTAAAACTGATATTAGCATCTCATCATACTAGAAACATGTTTAGGTTCATTCTAATATAGTAGATCTGCATTGATTTCGTAATTCCAATTGCATAACTATGTTAGATCTCGCATTAACAGTATCATTATTATCATTTATATCAAAGACATCGTGAAAAGCCTTTGGCAGAAAGGCTGGGCGCCACCCCCTGGGCGCCTACCCTTCTGAGACTGGGTCCGGGTTCTAGATCTTCGCCCGTTGCATCGTTTCCTCGTAGATTTGCTAGCTGTATCATTAATAGTTCGCATTAGGAATTCGCATCAGTCGCTAAATATCGGAAATTGTGTTGAAAATACTAAGATTTTTTGTGCATTCATTGTGATCCATTGAAAACCCTGACTGAAAAGGGTAGGCACCACAGGTGTGGCGCCCAAGTGGATTTTTTCCACCTTTGTGCATAACTTCCGATCTTCCGCATTTAGTTTACTTAGAAACTATTTGATAATGATATGTTTGGTTGTTTGATGTGTTCTAAACTTCGAATTACCATTTTTGTCACACTTCGCATCATATCATTTGAATTGTAGAGTCATACAAAAAAAAAAACTCAAAAAATATCATAAAACATAAAATCACTTCTTCTCTTTCCTTACTTTTTAGTAAATTAGAGGGGAAACCAAAAACAAATTAAAAAGATATCCAGGAAACCCAAAAATAACAGTTAGATAGTCTAGGTTATCGAATTTAGAGCCTAAGTAGGATAAACCCTAAGATTAATCAGGACATCATAATTAATTAATTTAAGAACCATCAAATCATTAAGAACACCTTTAATCCCTTTAAGGGCTTAATTAATTCGGATTAAAAGCAACTAAGAACATAAAACAACTAAAACCCAAAACACAGTCACCTGGGCGCCACCCCCTGGGCGCCCATCCTTCCACAATCACTTGGGCGCCACCCCCTAGGCGCCCAACATCTTCATTCTCTAAGACACCCCGATTAAAGCTTAAACCAATTATTAAGACCTTAAACTAATCCGAATCAACACAGTAAAACACTTTAAACCTGAAATAACTAAAACCCTAATCAACTCAACCTCTAATTAACTCGAAAACACAAAACCAACAAAACCCAAAACAGTCCACCTGGGCACCACCCCCTGGGCGCCCATCCTTCCGAGACACCTGGGCACCACCCTCTTGGCGCCCATCCTATCTCATCACTAAGGAACCCTTAATTAAAACTTCTAAATAATCACAACTCAAATTTAATCCTAATTAACATAATAAAGCACTTTTAGACTTAAGAAACCTGAAACCCTAATCAATTAGAACTCGAATCAACTTAAAAGCACAAGACCAACACGAAACCCAAAACCAGACACCTGGGCACCACCCCCTAGGCGCCCAGCCTAATAATCCTCTTAGGCACCACCCCTGTGGCGCCTATCCTACCCCATTTCCTTGGAGACCATCAATTGAAATTAAAACTTAACTAATTAGACCTGAATCAATACATTAAAACACTCTCAATTTAAAAGACTTGAAACCTCAATCAATTTGATCTTGAATTCACTCAAAACATAAAACCAATTCGAGCCATAAAAACAGATACCTGGGCGCCACCCCCTGTGCGCCCATCCCTCCACATCCACTTGGACACCACCCTCTGGGCGCCCATCCTACCCAATCACTAGGAAACCCCACTTGAAACTAGACCCAGATTCAATCATAATCAACACTTCAAAATTCCATTGAAGTTAAAACAATTGAAGTCAGAAGTCCGACTACAAATTAACTTAAAGGTCATTGAACCAACTCAAAACTTAAAAAACTATCCTCCTGGGCGCCACCCTTTGGGTGCCTATCTTGCCATACCCACCTAGGCACCACCCTCTGGGCGCCTAGCCTCCCGAATCACAAAGAGACCTAATTAATTCGAACCTAATTTAATCCTAACAACACAGCAAAACACTTTTATTTTAAAATACATCAAACCATAAAAGTTCAACCTCAAATCAACCTAAAAATACGAAACCAACTCGAACCATAAGACAACCACCTGGGCATCACCCCCCTGGCACCTACTCATTCTTAGGAAATCCCCCAAATTAACAATTTAACCTAATCAATATTCAAACTAACCCCAATTAACACATTAAAACACTTTAATATCAACAGACTTGAAACCTTAACCAATTCGGACTTAAATTCACCTAAAAACATAAGACCAACCCGAACTACAGAACAGTCCACTTGGGCGCCACCCCCCGGGCGCCTATCTTCCATTTCCACCTGGGCACCACACCCGGGGCGCCCAGCCTACCTGTTTTCATAAAAACCTCGACCAACAACTTAGCCTAATTAATTAACATTCAAACCAATCCCAATCCACATATTAAAATACTTTTAACTTAAAATACTTAAGACTTTAATTGATTCGGACTTAGCACCCAAAACCCTTACGAACCAACAAACAACCGCCTAGGCACCACCCCTGTGGCGCCTATCCTACACTTTCACCCCGACCTACTGCCTCGACCAAAAACAAATAACTAAACACCTTATAGCTTAAATGAACAAAAACCAGAACCTAACATAATCCCTAGATCCCAAAAACCGAAAACTTAGTCCCATTTGGAATACCTGAAGATCACAAGCCATCACCCGGGCGCCACCCCCTTGGCGCCTATCCTTTCATTTGCACTAAAACGCGAATTCTTGGTTTTGTTTCAAAATCCGAATCCAAATAATTTTGACATTTGAACATCAGAGAATTAAAACAATTTGGAACATTAAAATTCATCAAGTGAGAATCCCCGGGATTCCGAAGATAACAACGATACCACCGCCACTAGCCAAACCACTAGAGTGACCTAGGCGCCACCCCCTGGGCGCCCAAGTCCTCCGCCAACCCTGTTCGTCAATTTTGACCTCATTTCGCTTCTTGAATTAAAACTTGAAATCCCAAAGCCTTAAACAACTTAAGCAGAACCTTGAAACATCCCTAAATCACTCTTAATCAACTCATAACTTAAAACAAACCGAATCGACTAAAACCTTAATTAATAAACTATTTAGGTGCATGAACCATCAAACTTAGGCTATTTGCACCCAAGGATTAGATCGGATTTCCCCGTTAGGTAGCTTAGAGCATTAGGCTTCGCTCCATCACTTTTCCTGTTCCGTTAGGGGACAGGGAGAGCTGATGTGGGCGATCTAGGACCTTAGGTTAGGATTAATCCGATGATCAGTAATAAAGCATTAATCACGCAAATCCAAGTAAAATCCCTTAGTTAGGCCCTTCTAGCCCAATATCAAAAATCCCTAAAAACTATAAAACCAACAAAATAAACCCAAAAAGATTTTTCCTTTATTTCTTCCTCCACCTCCGGTGCCAAATATTTAATTAAACTTAATGATAAAAGGAACAAAGAACTGACTTCTAAAATTGAATAAATGAGAATAATTAGATGAGATGAGTGATTTCACACATGTTGCATACTTTTATTTCGGCCCATCGGCCACCTCTAAATCGATCACGGCCCATCGGCCCTCTAAAACAAACACCGGCCCATCGGCCACCTTCAATCAATTACAGCCCATCGGCTTTTCACTTTATCACTCGTGTATCGCACACGAAAAACACATAAATCACAAGTCAAAGTCTCATTTGCATCATCATCTTGATTTGAAAAGTCAGCTTTTAAACCCTATTTTTGCCAAGGGATTAGAAGGGGGTACCCGGGAACGGGGGCGATCCTCTTCTTAAATATTTGGCACCTCCCCCCTTTTGTTTTCTTTATTTTAATTATTTCATTTCACTTGGATACACCATGATTATGCTATGTGAGGATTAACCTTATTTGGACTTTGACTCATAACCCTGAATTGACCCAATATTAAAGAGACCCAAGAGACCCAAATTAATGTGACAGGAAAACCGTCGCTTGTTGCCGGCAACACATTAGACGAGAGAAGAACCAACCCACTTATTTTCTCCCATTTTTCTTTGGCTTTTGTCAAAGAACGGTGTTACGGCCGCTACCGTAGCTGGCGATCGTGATCCGTCGATTTTGAAGGTAGTCAGAATCCTCATTTTCGATGTAAAATTTAAATAGCACATATAGATGAATGGCAATTTCCCTCCCCTAGGGGAATCAAAATTCACGTCCGACAGTTCTCTGCTCTTTGCATTCATGCAACATAAATTTGAAACCACAATAATATCGAATAGTATTATTAGAAAAAAAAATCAAGATAAGAGTTCTATATTCTTTGCATTCATGCAACATAAATTCGAAACTATGACTATATGGAATAGTGTTATTAAAGAAAACAGATTTTTCATTACTATATTGTGAATTTAGCAAAGTGAGGAAACCAAAGAAAAAAATGCACAACACTCTGTATATTCCCTCAATCTACACGATAATCCAACAGACGAAAAAAAAAATCACAGAAGCCATATCTCTGCTTCATGATCTACATGCGCTACTGTTTCCATCAAACAGAATTTATTGGTTTACTTCATATCCTATTTACACTATGCCAACCATACAAAGGCTGTACAATACATGTAAGTCATCCTTGGTGTTGTTTTAGGTGAGAGTGACAAGTCTTCCTTTTTTTTTTTTCCATTCTTATATATCTAAAATGTTAGTCAAATATTTGTACATGCTCTCCCACCTACTATAGTCAAGCAAGAAAAAGTTCATTACATTAAATGAAGAAAAAGAAAAGGCAGGTTTCACCTGTAAGACTTGGTTTCACATGTACATCTAAACCTTGTTTTGAAACCATGAAATGAAAATTTCGAAATCACTACATATACTATCTCAGACCATCCAAATTACAAGCCTCATTGGTTTATCTTATAACATTGTTGACAAGTTGATCTCAACCCCCCTACTCTATTTCCAACAAGTAGATTCTCCAGATGAAAGTGGCTCACAATCCAAGAGAAATGGAACAAGATGGAAGGCTTAAGTAAAATGCAACAAATAAGAACAAAGTGGAGAAAATGAACCACACAACCCCTGATGGCCACCAACAATCTCTAACAAACAAATCATACATTGTAATAATAAAAAAATTCGCTGTGAACATGACCGAAGTGTTCCACTCTTAGACATCAACTTGAAAATAAACAAAGTAGCTTAAATCTACAATACATCTATTCAATTGGTATTGCCATTAGCTTTCATGCACTTTCTCACTAATAAAAAAACACAATCGTAAGAGTGATCAGCCCGATGGCTTTCCCATGGAATAGGTAATCCACAATGATTTTACTATCTCTCACATTGAACCCACGCCACCACTTGCTTGGACCCACAGCTAGTACCTGTCTCAATAGCTTGAATCTTGCGTCAAGGTTGACCCTCAATGGACTTGCAGTTACATTCACTTGGAACTGATGCAGAGTCTGCAGAATCCAGGCACTGATACTGGATTTGGATGCTCCTTAATAGCCGGCATGGCAACAAAGTTCTCGGAGCTTGCTTGTGCTCCACCTTCTTGCTTGTGCTCCACCTTCTTTGCTGCTCGAGAACCATCATAATGAAGGTATTTTCTGCATGTTGGCAGGGGGTAGGACTACAGTTGGGTCCTGGAACAAAAGAGCCAAAAGCATCACAACAATCCATACATCTTCCATGTCCTCAAACTCTGCCTGTAAATAATAGTAAAGTTTGATTCAATGAATGCTACATAACCTATTTCTTAGGTTGATAAAATACTACACAACATTGGAAAAAAAAACGCAATACTGAGGTTCTATCCAAAAAGAAAGATCATTTGATCTATAATAATACAGGAACCAAAACCACATCTTCTGATCCATTATGCAACTCCATGTTTTGAAAATGATAAAAACAACAAAAAAAGAACACTAGCCTCATAAGTCTATGTTTAGAGCAATACATAGAAATGACAGTTAGTATTTCTTCACCTTTTCATCTATGAATATTATAAATAAAGAAATTACCATATATGAATAAACAAATACGTATATGATAGACAGTTTTGTGATGAAGGGCCAGGATCTCACAATTGCCTCTGTGATGAAGGGCCAGGATTTCAAAAGGTAGAAAATGATTGTTACAGCTTCTTACAGTCTTGGTAAAGTAGAAATGGCTGAATTTAAAATTTTCCCATGCAGTTGCTCCGATTGTTGCAGTACAATACACTGCAAGTCCCATACAAACCAATGACAGACATTGCAACACTAACCAGGAAAATGAGACAGGCATAAAGATTTCAGCATAAGCATCAAATATAAGGACATAACATTCAAATGTAATTATTACTCTCTTTCATTCTTTTTCTACATGTATCTAAGAACCCTACACAAAAAGATCTGAATTCAGCATGAATAAAATCAACATATAAAACACATAACTCATATCCAAAAAGGATAAAATAATACACTAGTAAGTTCATTCAAATTCATACCACTCCATGATGATGACTACCAGCTAAATGAAAAACATGATGATATGCAAAAGGGAAGATTCAAACCAAACACATTGAAAGAGGGAAGTTAACATCTGCCAAGTTCTACAAACAATGTATGCCAGTCATTTCATCAAACAATTACCATACCAGATGGGCAGTGGAGAGGCGAAAACCATACCTGTTGGAGCAGCAGAGAGAACAAAAAATATATATAACTGAAACGGGACAAACATGAAGGAATGATGATAGAAGAGAACAACAAATGGTTGATACTCGAGGGGTAAGGAGACAGGGGGCGAAGAATACGGGTGAGAGAAAGAGAGGAAGAGAGAGAAGGAAAGGTGAGAGACTTTTACACAGTTGGAAGGTGCTCAACTGCTCATTGTCATAACCCCGAGGTGAGAGGTTTAAGCCACATTGCCTATTAAAAAAAAGGTAAATAAAAGGTCTTAATTGATCAACTCTAACATGCAGTAGAAGAAGAAAGGCCTCTTACCCTAGTGGTAAGAGGTGCCAGTTCTTACCTGCCTGCCCAGGTCACCTTTCCTCACCCAAGGCTGCGTTAACTCACCAAAGGTCAACTCCCCTCACCAGAGGGTTCCCCCACATCACCCGAGGTTTACTCCCCCATTGAATTTGCAATGGGAAGAGTTCAAAGAAATAATATGGTTTGAGAGATGTATACTTTAAAAAACAAAACAAAAATTGTTACCATCCAAAACAGGCAGCAGGTCAAAAGTGCTAGTTACATGGTGGGGTTTGAGAATTGTGACTTCAATAGTCTACTAATTGCAAAGTCCAGGTCAATCACAAAAATTAGGCCAATTAGTGGCTTTAAGGGTTGATACCGACAAATATATGGAACTTAAAAATCACCAGTTAATAAATCACTGTACAAAGGAAATTTTCAATATATGAAATTAGAAACAAAAAGACAAATAAGTCGGGGTTAACTACCGACTTATTTGTCTTGAGGCTCTGTTAAGTGTGAAATTAGTGGGATTATTCCTAAGTCAAGCTCTTGAAGGGAAATCAACAAAAAAAAATTCAAGGGAATTCAACAAACAATATGCACAATATTCACCCCTTGAATTTGCATAGCACGACGTGCCACATTTATAGGAAAAACTGTATCTGTCTTAGTCAATGCAATTTTGTATTTTGTTTGAGATCTGAAATAGGATGGAATATGGGACTCTTGTTAGAATCACATAACTTTAGTGGTTCCATTTATCTGCACAAGCTCAAAAGTCAGCCAAGAAGTAAGTGACATCATGAAGTTAGCAAATATGTGACATATAGATCACATGTCTCCTCAGAAATACCATTAGCATGTCCTTCATTGAGGAAATACACATTCAGATAGCTAGGACCATCTCATAGATGAGATGGAAACATGATAAAATTTCTGATTAGGCCCACCAAGAGCACAGCTGTACTGTTCATTCGCCAAACAAGAAAGCAGAGTCCATTGCAGCCAAGCAGTGTATATTACATCTTCTATAGTGTTGGTTACTAAACTAGCAGATAGCAGAGTAATACTTGAAAAATCAATTGACACGCAAAGGGTGCAGCTAGCACATAAACCATGGATGTCAATCTACCTTTCCATCAAGTCGATGAGTTCATGATCTCTTGGCTTCATACCCCATTTGGTGTCAATAAGAAGGCAGACTCTTTTCAAACCAACTCGTGTGGACACATATTCCTTTACACATGGCATTGAAAATTTGTTAAAGTGTACACTAGAATCCTAGATCATATAATTATGGAATAGATGCCATAAGGTCACAAATGGGAATTGTGGGTGCAACCTTTTTCAGACAGTAAAATTGAAGCAGCATCTGAGCTTGCCCTGAGTGAGAAGAGGTTTGAATATTTTGACATGATATGGATGGTTACTCATTCCGCTTTAAGTATGTGGCACAGCGAATGGTTGGAATTTGGCACTGCCCCCAAAAGCATAGTACAGACTGTCAATTCTGCCAAAAGATTTTTTTTTTCTTTTCTTTTTTTCTTTTTTGTAATGGTAATTCTGCCAATAGACAAACCAATTGTGAATTGGGGTACAGACTATGCACCCTAAAGCAATAGGCTTATCATGAAGGTTTGCATATTAGAGAGCATCTGATGAGGTGAATATTCCTACAGGACAAAAGGCCTACACAAAACAACAACAGCAACAATAATAAAATATATATTCATCAATTTATACAGCATGGGATGCAATTGTCTATTAAATGTCCCCAGACGTATTCAAGAATCTTTTAGATAATAATGTAGAAGTAAGAAAAGGTAAAAACATAATCACGTTAGAAATGCAATGTATAAAAACTACATGATTTATGATTTATGAATTTCCTCTCTCTCTCTCTCTCCTCTAATTTATTTGTATACATGATTTATGATTTATGATTTATAATATATATTCATCAATTTCCTCTCCCTCCTCTAAGTCCATGATTTATGATCCTATTACTACAATCTACATTTCAACTTTCACAAAATATGAAGAATCTGGTCTGTCAATATTAGCATCAAAGAGGGCAAAGAAGTTTGCATACTATAGGACAATGGAAATTAATATACAGTACAAAAACTGATGATATTGCCTTCAATCAAAAATATGAAGCAACTAACTAAAAGCTATTGATGTATGGAGACAGCCTTCAAAGCTTAGTAAGAAGCCAGAGACACCAATCTTGCCAAAACATATCTTTGACTCAATTTCAGTTTTCAGCAGAAACAGTGTATTTATCTCTTCATAAAAGAAATCCCAAGCTATAGGAACCATCCGACAGATCTGGCCTAACTCATGATTTAAAGAGGAAAAAGGAAGAAGAAGGAAAAAAAAAAAACTGACATAGCTCTTTAATTAACGGAGGGGTAAAGGGCAGAGGCCTGCAATTATGCTATACAGTGACTATGGAAAGAGGAATTATTTGATCCCAAGCCCAACAACATGCAATACTGTCCTCAGGCCTTGAGTATGTGCATGGACATTTGGACCAATGGCTTTGTGGTACAGATTGGTCTGAAGGATACAGATAAATTCATCATTGAACCCATCAATTGGGATGGATTCCACTATGGGTAAATTATATACCAAAAAATTTTCTATAGGGAAACACAAATCAATTGTGGATGGCCTGCAAATAGACTGAAAAGAGAAAACTAAGGTAGGAAAACTAAGTGTCGACTCCCAAGTCACCTCGTTTTGTTGGCAGACTGAATCAAATATTGGGAAAACTCAGTCTAGCCACCTTGTTTTGATAAGTTGTTTGCATTCTGAATCATTTGATAGGTAGGTTTGATTTTGAACAATTGAAGTTTATTTTAATTAATTACGCTTGAGGTTTGGAGGTAGCAATTTAAAAATGATATTTGAAATGTAATTTAAAACTTATATTTGATCCTTTACATTCAACATTTGGACTAAAAATTATGTAACATACAAGATTTTTTTAAATTATTTTTTCATATTATAGTATTTTTCTTGGATATGTTAATTTGAATTGATTTGTCATTAATTCAAGTAAACGAATGCGTGTTGTATATTTATACGTGTTTGATCTATTTTTAAATATTTTAAAAAATAACTCTCTCGAGTCACCACGTTGACTCTCTCCGAGTCAATTTTTTGGTGTTGTATGAGTCAGAGTCCGAGTCACAAGTGTTCCAACCTTGGTGAAAACCATAATTCACGTTCAACAGTTTACGAAGTACTAAAGTAGGAGGGATTTTCAACCTTGGTTGTGTTTGAGGATTGATCTATCCACTGTGGGACCAATAGTACATTTTAAATCACTGGATAAATTATGTGCTCTCTTTTCTACCATCAACATGCAAAAAAGATCAAATATTGGATGGATTTCCAATCTTGGATATATTTGACAATTGAACTATCCACTATGGGACCCACATAGATAAACATTCTGTATCACCAAACCATCATCCCTCAAAAATCATATATAGATATCAATTATGGTAGATGAATTACATAATTTATCCTGGAAAGATGAAAGGCCCTGAACAAGTTAGAATATATTGTAGCATAGCTGCTCATTCTTGTGATTTGACTTCGTCATCCCTCTATCATATGGGTGGTGGTACCATTACTGACAATAATAATAAAATAAAATAAAAAGGGATGGTGGTGTGGCACCATGAGCTGAATGCAAAATGATATGAACCACAGCATCTATTTTATCATTGTTCAATCATATATTTCTGCTATATTCAAAATTAGCTGAAGTGTAACAATATTTTTATGATATATTGGCATACAGAAATGGTCAATCTCCATCTGGTATCAACAACCTGCATTAATTGGAAGGGTTACCCGCCACCAAATTTAGTAAGAGGTGCCAAGCGCTGGTGAAACCACTGAACTGATCAACTTCAAACATGCAAGGGATGTCCAAAATATCTTCCAGATTTGGGATCCTAACTTTTCAATTGGTTGAACCAAATAGACAGCTGTAAAAGATTCCAGAAAAGTACGATTAATCAGAGGTTCAGGCCTTCTGACTAGGAGATTTTTAGAGCATCTTCAACCATAGGGGCACGACAATAGTCTGGATTGCCTAAACATGGGGCAAACAGTTATAGAACTGAGCATTCTAGTAAACTAAATATTTGCTGAAGCCCATGACTCCTTTATTAACTGAAAATTTACTCGATTGAAATAATATTAGTACAGCTGCCAATCTGGTGGCAGCCTAGTGGTGTGGCATCTACCTATCCACAGATGCAACCGGGTATTGATCCCTGGGCCTGTTGGATGAGGACTTTGGTGGGTAGCGTGAGTGTGTGGGGTGTGTGAGTATGCACCCAGCGTGAGTGTGTGTGGGGTGTGAGTATGTACCCCAGAGAGAGAAGAAGAAGAACACTATACAGCAAATGTGTTCCAGGGACATGATACAAATAAAACTGTCTTGGCAGGTGCCATGTCTCAAACACCTGACCTAATGATTCAAACAATTGGTTTAAACCATTGTGCCAAGGTAGAGATTGGTACAAATAAAACTGTCTTGAGCATATGAGAACACAGTCACTTTTGCAGAATAAGGGGTTATATAAAACATCAACAGCATAGCAAAATTTAGATGTATACAAATTTTCTATGCATGCTCACAAGTTCTTCCCAAGCATCCTTAACTTCTTCTTTTGCATATGCAAAACCATATCCAGGTAAATTGACCAAGCAGAGCTTTGACGCAAGCTTGAAGAAATTAATTGTCTACAAAAGAATGTTCATGATCACCAAATGGATCCCACAGATCCTGCAATCTGCCTGGTTGGAAATTTGGAAATCACACCTACCTGAGTAAGTCCGGGCTTATCCAATGTCCGTACCACACCCCACTGTCTTGTAAGAGCAATTAGCAAGGATGACTTCCCAACATTTGACCTTCCTTAAAGACCATCAAAATCATTTGAACACTAGTCTTTTTCTTTGTTTCATATATATATATATATATATATATATATATATATATATCAGGATGTAAAAGGTGACAACTCCACATGTGGTCAGGAGAGATTGTGTAACACATGCTCAATTCCAGCCATGCACAACAGGTGGATCCCACCATGCTAGAAACAACAAATAACCAAAAATTTTCATAAGATGAATAGACAGTAGAATTCATTAATTGGAAAGTTCTAGTTTCCACCTAATATTGCTGCAACAATACAAAATTAAGGAACCTGCGATGAACCAAACCAAGGTATAAGGCATTTGAGGATTGCGTTGCAAGCTGCGAGACTCTGATGCAACATACCTATAATAGAGTCAAGTGATAATAAAGGGCTTGTGTAGATGTGAGGAATTCTGAAACGAATTCATGAAATGTTTGCCTTCATTATACATGTACCTAAGGACTCGGTGAAAGTAAAAAATCCGATTGGCTGTTGTTCTTTGCATTCATGCAACACAAATTAGAAACCACAATAATATGGAATAGTATTATTAAAAAAAATCAAGATAGAGCTCTCTATTCTTTGAATTCATGCAACACAAATTCAAAACCATAATTATATGGAATAGTGTTATTAAAGAAAACAGATTTTTCATTACTATATTTTGAATTGAGCGGAATGAGGAAACTGAAAAAAAATGCACAACTCTCTGTACATTCCCTCAATCCACACAATAATCTAACAGATGGAAAAAAAAAATGCAGAAGCCAGATCTCTTCTTCAAGATCTACATGCGCTACTGTTTCTATCAAACAGAATTTATTGGTTTACATCATATCCTATTTACACTATGCCAACTATACAATGGTTGTACAATGCATGTAAATCATCCTTCGTGTTGGTCCAGGTAAGAATTACAAGTCTTCCTTTTTTTCCATTCTTATATATCTAAAATGCTAATCAAATGTTTGCACATGCTCTCCCGCCTCATATAGTCAAAGCAAGAAAAACTTCATAAGATTAAACTAATAAAAAGAAAGAGTTTCACATGTACGTCTAAAACCTTGTTTTGAAATGTTCTAAATCCCTACATATACTATCTCAGACCATCCAAATTACCAGCCTCAATGGTTTATCTGCTGACATTGTTGACAAGTTGATCCAACACCCCCTACTCTATTCCCAACAAATATATTCTTAAGATGAAGGTGGCTCCAAAATCCAAGAGAAATGGAACAAGATGGATGGCTAAAGTAAGACACAACAAATAGAAAATCACAGCATATTAAACATTGTAAAAAAAATTGTTGTGAACATAACTTAAGTGTTCTACTCCTAGACATCAACTTGAAAATAAACAATGTAGTCCAACCCTTATATCTACAATACATCTATTCACCAACCACGGCAAAATACCATCTCCAGACCCTTCAAGCTCATCAAACACCGACAAAAGCAGCTAAAACCTGACACCCATATCAACAAGCCATCCATAAAATTATAAGCCTTTTCCAATTAATCAAGCATACAGAGAAAGAGATGTCAAATTCGGATACCTTGATGTAATTTCCATAGAGGGCATAGTGTTTGGGACTGAAATTGAGACTCTTTGCACTCTAAGAGTTGTGTTACAGTTAGACCGCATTTGCAATGCCGATAACTGCTGGCACTGGAGAAACAACTTTCGATCTCCACACTGTCTTTGACTAACTCATTTCCTTAGATTTGTATAAACAGAGTGGATTCTCTGTGATAGAGAACGTGAGGGGAGAGGAGTTGGGACTTGGGAAATCCAAATGATTGTGGAAACATTTGAAGGAGTTACGGATTTGGTGAGACAGAAGAGGGAGTCGGGGGTTGGAATTGGGGTTTTTTTTTTTTTTTTTTTTTTTTTTTTGTGTGTGTGTGTGTGTGTGTGGTCATAATAAATTAGGAAGATGGAGAAGTTAGAAACAGGATCGAGAGGGTCATAATAAATCGGGCAAGGTCAAGATCAATCACCTGATTTCAATTGAAATCAGCGTCATTCATATAATATATAATAGCATGATTTGAGTTTGTATGAGTCACAGCCTACAAATCCATCAATTTGCCGGATTTACATGGAACAAGAATCATGAGCTAGGATGAACTAAAAAGCATATTTGGGTGAATTTGGGAGTTGTCACTTTGCAAAAAGCATGATGATAAATCAATCCTCAAGTTGTAGAATAAATTCAATTTGCCTGGTTCAGAAAACACAGGGAAATTTAGCAATGTACAAAAGAATGTAATTACATGGTATTCACATAAGTATAAAAAAGATGAATGGCTGTTTCGTCTAATGTATATGACCAAGCGAGAAAATTAGTATCTTACAGGACCAAATAAATTAAAACATGGTACATACACGATCCTTTAGTTCAAGACCCGTACAGCAGGCTCATCGTGTTCATGTGATTTGACTTCACCAGTAATCCCCACAGGAGCAAACGCCACCTTCAAAATGATGAAAGCGGTGGGCATCTCTCACAACAACAGATCGGCGTGTAATCCTTGAGATAAACTTCATCCAATTATGACAATCATTACAGACGCGCAAATTCTTTATTATGCGGATGGGAATCTCAGGAGACAAGCTAATGAGACCGAAAGAAACAGCCAGCTTCTCGCTGTGAATAAAAACAGTTGGGTCTTTCTGATCTTGCTCAATATCATGCAGAAGGCTATACCGATCTTGGACGTATCCAATTTCAGCAGCCCTTTTGTTCAAATCCTCTAAAAATTCGTATATCTTATCTGCCAGTGGATGCAACCGATCACCAACGAAGAATGCATGCACTGAGTTCTTTATCTCAATCCAGCTCCTTCCAGGCTCCTTCTTCACTCCTCTTTCTTTCATCGTCTGCCTAACCTTATCCCTGAGATCCCATTTTCTAGCCACTGCATATATATTTGATAGAAGAACATAAGTTGCTGAATCGAACGGCTCCAATTCTAGAATATGTTGCGCTGCAAACTCTCCAATCATCATGTTCTTGTGAATTGTACAAGCACTGAGAAGGGTTCTCCAAACCATAGCATCTGGTTTTATCGGCATCGCCTCAATGAATTTTCTTGCATGGTCTAGCAATCCAGCTCGTCCCAAAATATCCACGACACAAACGTAGTGTTCTGGCCTTGGAAGAACACTATGCTTTTCGCTCATGGACTTGAAGTAGTTGAGTCCTTCATTTACCAAACCGACATGGCTGCAAGCTGATAGAACACCCACAAAGGTGACATGGTTTGGCTTAAAGCCATGTTGCTTCATCTGTTCAAAGAGCTTCAGAGCTTCAATTCCAAATCCATGTTGAGAATAGCCAGTGATCATTGCATTCCATGATACCTCATTTCTTTCAGGCATCTCATAGAATTCTCTCTTTGCATCATCGATATTACCACACTTAGAATATAATGTAATTAGGACATTACTAGCCTCAATTTCTGAATCATAACTAGTTTTTATCATCCTACCATGAATCTGCTTCCCTTGTTTTATTTCTGCAATATTTGCGGAAGCACTAATTGCAGAGCCAAAGGTGAATAGATTAGCTCTCACGCACTCTCGATTCATCTCTGCAAACACTTGCAAAGCTTCTTCACAGTGACCACTCTGTGCAAATCCTGATATCAATCCATTCCATGATATCTCATCTTTGGCTTCTATCATCTCAAATGCTGAATACGCTTCTTTAATTTTACCACATCTAGCGTAAAGAGAGACAAGTGAATTCCCAATTGAAAGGTCCATAGAATATCCAGCAACAACAGCCTGAGCATGGATTTGCAATCCTTGTTCTAGCGCTTGAATTCCAGCACATGCACTGAGAGCACTGGAGAATCCTATGTTATCTGGCCGGATGCCTATACTCTGCATTTCTTCAAAGAGTCGTAAAGCTTCAACAAAAAACTCATGCTGCGCATAGCCTGCAATCATGGCAGTCCATGAGACCACATCCTCCTCAATGAGTCTCTCGAGAATTTCTCTTGCAATGCTTAATCTCCCACATTTCGCATACATATCTATCAAGACACTACAAACATAGATGTTTTGTTCGAAACCTGTCTTTACGATTTGGCTGTGGATTTGTTCTCCAAGATCAAGAGCTCCTAATGAAGTACAAGTTCTCAATATACTGGGATACGTATACTGGTTGGGTCTCATGCCTGCAACTTGCATTTGGGAAAACAACTCAAAAGACTCTCTGAGATTACCCATCTGCCCATAAGCTACAAGCATCACATTCCATAGGACCACATTTTCTCTGTTTGTCGTATTGAAAAACTCATGTGCAGTTTCAATGTCGGCACATTTTACATAAAGATCAAGCAAAGAACCTTCAATGATGATATCGGAAGAATGCCCGGCTTTTGTTACATGCGAATGGAGCTGTCTCCCTTTGTCAAGATCTCCTGCAGATGCACAAGCACTACAGAGACTCGCAATGGTTACGGCATCAGGTTTCAGTCCCGCAAGTTGCATCTTCCTGTAGAAATGAAATGCTGTATGACTATTTCCACATTGAGCATGTCCAGATATTAATGAATTATATGTTACTTTATCATGATGATGCATTTCAGCAAAGACTTTTTCCGCCAAGCCCAAGTTTCCACACCGTGAATACAAGGTGACGAGAGCATTGCCGACGAAAGTTTCAGACTGGAATCCCCACTTGAAGACTTGGGCATGGAGCTGCTTCCCATTCTCAAAAAGCTCAGTTTTAGTGCACGCGCTGAGAACACTAGAGAACACATACGGTGTCGGGATGATTCCCAATCTTTGCATTTTGCAGTAGAGAAGAAGCGCTTTTTCTCCATGGCTATTTTGAGAAAGACCAGAAATCATAGCAACCCATGACACGCTATCCCTTGAACATAATTCTCCAAAGACCAACGCGGCTGAATCAACATCTCCATATTTCGAATACAAATAAATCAAAGGATTACCGATGATTGGTTCAGTAAAGAAACCACGACGAAAAATCTGAGCATGAATCTGTTCGATGCAGGAGAAAGACGTGTTGCTGCCATCGCATGCCCTCAGAGCGCAGGCAAAAGCATGCCCATCAAGCTGGGTGCACTCTAACATCCTCCGGAAAAAACCCAATACTCGGTGATTCATCTTCTTCGCAAGGAATGCAGCAATTATACAATTCCAAGAAGTTACATTTCTCTGAGACATTTCATCGACCACGCGGACAGCATCATCCAAATTACCAAAACCAATATAAGCATCAACCAACCTATTAGCCAACCCACTATCTCCACCGAAACCTGATTTCAAAATCCTCCCGTGGACTCTTTTAGCATCTGCCAATGACCCATATTTCAAACATCCTTCCAAGAGCCAAAAGTAGGTGTTACAGTCAGCGTAAAGCCCGCGTTCTTCCATCAAATAAAGAAAATCAAAGCCATTTTTATTGGGTTTTCTTTCCCTTGAACATTCCACCATTTCTCCATCAGAAAACTCATCAGCAGCAACACAGCAAGCTGAAAACTTGCTAAAACTGGCAGAACCCTCTCTCCCAAATTTCCCAGCAAGCAACTGCATGTTCCAAAAAAGAAAGTGGTTCGTTAAAACATGAAAAATGACATGAGAAACGAAAAAGGTAGAAGAAGTGAGAGATGGGTCTTACATTGAAGAGATTGGTGGATGGTCTCCGAGCTGTTTTTATTGCAATTTCCCGTGAGAAGCACGAAATAAGGGAGTTTGAGAAAGACCCAATAAGGGAAGATTGGTTTGGAGTCATGGATTTGGTTATTGAATTGCATGGGCGAGGAAGGAGGACTTTGCCTTCAGTTCTGTAGGAAAGGGCATGGAGGGAAGAAGAGAGACCAAAATCATTCAATCCGTGTTCCTACACTATTGTTCGCAGGTGACACAGTGTTGAACCAGGGTTGTTGAACCAGGGCCGGCCCGAGCCAATGTAAGGCATAAGGGGCATAATCTTAAATGAGGCTTTTTTTTTCTATTTTTTAATGTTATTATAAATATTTTATTTAAAATATTTTTTTTTGTTTTTTGTTTTTTGTGATGCAAAACAACTAATTAAATTTTTATATTCAAGTTTTGCTAGCATATATTTTTCAATTGATAGTATGGCTAATCCACTCAATCTTTCTTATGACATTGTTGATCGTAGGTAGGATTTTGTCAATTTTAATTTTAAAAAGCTTCTTTCTCTATAAGCAACAATTATATGTATTGTCAATAATATTCTATAAGCAATGTATGCATTTGGAAAAAAATCTAGTCTATTTCCATTTCAGCCGCGATTTCTCTAGATGTAATCATAGTAGATGCAAATCCATTTTCTCTATTTAAAAAAAGAAGAAGAAGAAGTTAGACCATTTAATTGATCTATAACAACATCAATACGCATGTCTTTTGGTTGAAAATTTTTACTAACTGAGCTTACAGCAAGTAATATATCATACCAAATTGTCATGCCCAATAAAAACTCAAAATTTTCGATCTCATATGTTGCTAAATAGTGAGCATCACTTCTAGTTTTAGGATCTTTTCTAATTTTTGCTAATTGCAACAACGCATCTCTTATTTGGGGAGCTTGGTATCTTATTTGCCTTAACACTTGCAATGCGACTTTCCCAACGTGTTTGTGACAATGACTGAAGAGTTAAACTAGGTACATTATCTTGTAAAACCTTTCATCATTTGGTAAAAGAATAAAATAAGGAATATATGCATTGTACCGCTCCGAGAAAAAAAAAGATAATAGCTTTGGGACAAGCGTTAGCTATATCGCAAAGTACTAGACTTTGATTATGGCAACCACGTGGTGTGTAAAATACTTTAGGATTTATATCTAGGAGTCTTTTTTGTATCCCTTGGTGTTTTTCTTTCATATTAGATCCATTATCATATCCCTGTCCTCGTACATCATTAATTTCAAGCTCAAATTTTCTTATTTCATATATAATTACGTTAAAATGCATTTTCCAATGGTATCGTCTACTTTTCGAAATTCTAAAATATATTCTTCTAATTTTATTAGACTTGCTGAAATATCCACACATCGTAATACGAGAGACATTTACTCGTGATGACTTGCATCGAGAATGTAATCAAGTATAACTGAAAATTATTTTGCGTCTTTAATTTTTTTAATAATTTTACTTTTAATTTCATTTGCTAATAAATTTATCAATTCATTTTGTATATTATATCCAAGATAATGATTACGAATTTCATCATGTTGAATATGTCGAATATGTTCCCCCATTATTGGATCAAATTCTACAGTCATTTCAATTATACTTCAAAATTTTCCATTATTTTCTTGATATATCTTTTCATTTTTCCTCAAAATGCCAAATTATTCTTACCAATAATTTTTACGACAACTATAATTCTTAATAATACTTTTTTCCGATGATTTTTCTCTTTGTTAATTTGTTCTTGGATATTTTTATCAATTGTTTTAATTTTTAACAATCTTACTTCTAAATCAACCAAAATATTCATGTTAGTTATATGCTCATTAGCTATCTCATGACTCTTAAGCTTAAGAGCAAGATTTTTCCAATATCTAGTTCCTTCATTAGCTAGTTTACTTGTTTTAGAATTCGAATTAAACAACTTATAGCAAAAACAAAATACTCTATTCAAATCTTTTGAATACACTGGCCATTTTCTATCATGTTTCTCCTCATTTGGTAATTTTCGAATATAATATGTCGTAGAAAAATGTCTAGAGAGTTCATATTTGGGAAAATCTAGATCATTATCTCTAATTGGACCCTTTTCTACTAATAAATCTCTTAATTTTGTATCAATATCTGTCCATTGACCTAGATCATAAATATTTGTAGGAATATAATCAATTGTTTCATTAATAATTTCATGCTTCTCATCATTATGAATATTTTCATTTATCTCTTTTTGTTCTACAATTTCATTATATTCTAACTCATTTAGATCAATTACCTGTTCATTTATTGCTATATTTTGTTTATTGCTTGTAACAAATTTATCAAGAGCTCCTTTTTGAGATTGAATTAAATCATCAATTCTCCTATATTTTTTAAGTTTTGAGTACCCGGATTCGTATTTTCTAGTTGACATATTTATTATTTATAAATTATAACTAATAATATTTACAAATAAAATGAACGCTAACTATAATAAACACACATACAATGTCAACTTGGAATTTAAAAAATCATAAAAGTATAAAATAATAGAACCTGAGATCAGTGTTATCCCCAAAAAAACCAAAAGAAACGTTGGAATAAACAGTTACAGAAACACAGTTAAGATGGCTTCTTGTATGGAAGAGAGAAAATGAACAATGGCAAATTGGATGGGTAATGCCTATGCTAGAGTAAAAAAAATACTTAAAAATAATATGTAAATCCCTCAAATACCGTGCCCAATTAACTCGATCTTGTAACCAACGTCCAACAGCTCTCCCACATTTAATGATATATGAAAAGGCGGTGGCAACTTGGGATGGGCATGCCTAACCAATGACCCTCTATGTGCCTTCAATAATACATGAACAGGTGGCAACTTTGGATGGGTATGCCATTTTGGGGAGAGAAAAATGTACTTTTGTTAATATTTTTATAGGAATCGGGGCCTTGAAAGTTTAAAATTAAAATTTTCAGAGACTAGTTTTGAGACTGAAATTTTTAGAGGCCTGAGATTTATGGGGGCCTTATACAATTGCCTTGTTGGCCTAAGGGTCGAGCCAGCTCTGTGTTGAACGATGAATTGAAATGGCATGAATGGAGAACTTGAGAGATAAAGGGAGGATTTATAATCCATGGGCTTTAAAATAAATCATACAAAGACAGAGAATATGAATTGCAATTTCAGTAGCCAAAACTCTTATGAGAATTTAAGATCAAGAGATAAAATGACTTGGTAATTAGTAGGGATGAATCCATTGAGGAAGGTGTTGAGCATAGGATGAGAAATTTATGTAGCCAACCCCAACGCCATTGAGACAAGCCTTTGATGATTATATGATGAAAATAAATAATTTTAGGGGTCAAATCACATTATATCATATAGTCGGTAGATCATAAGTATGCACCTTTCAGTAGCCGAAACTCTTATGAGAGTTTAAGATCAAGAGATAAAATGACTTGGTAATTAGTAGGGATGAATCCATTGAGGAAGGTGTTGAGCATAAGATGAGAAATTTATGTAGCCAACCCCAACTCCATCGAGACAAGGCTTTGATGATTATATGATGAAAATAAATAATTTTAGGGGTCAAATCACAATATATCATATAGTCTGTAGAACATAAGTATGCACCATAATCAAATAATAATAATAATCAACGTCAACTAATGTAAAACCTCAAAAATTGCTTTTCTTCTTTTGGAGAAACGATACCTCTATCAGTTCAAAAATTTATGTTCAATAAAAAAGACATGTCTCAGGAATTTCTCCGTGCATAAGAATTTCATTATTCTCTATGCAGAAATCCCATAAATTCCATTAAAGAAACATGGCTATTTGGTTGGAACCATTTGGTGATATATTGTCTGGAGGGTTTGGAGAATTCCAAATGTTATCGTCTAAGAAGTAGAATTTTAAAATATTAATAGCAAAAGAGTATTCTAAAATTTAGAATCCAGAGAATTCATTTGTGTAAAAGTGACTTTTGACTTATACAAATTGATAAATTCCAACAATCCAAACCAAATCAAACATAGAATTGCAAACTCCTCATATAGTATGTGTTGTCATTGGAATCTCGAATAATATTCTAAAAGAGCCACTGTTAGCCTTGTAGAAGTCTCGTAATTCCAGCACTTTGAATGTTAGACAAGCAACAAGCATTTAGAATTTAACCTGGATGACACATTCGGAGAATTACAAATTCTATGCAGAAGAACTCTATAATTATTAAAAAGAATAGACCCAATTTGGTTAAAGACATATCTGACAATGAATTGGCCTAGTTGGAAGTTTATGACATGACGTGACATCTTTTTACCTGTGCATTCCAAATGTCTTGGTTCATGTAAGAATTTCGATTTCCAGCCCGCATGAAAAGATAAATTTACTCTTATAAATTTTCATATTTCCAACATTCCAAATGATAGAGGTTGAGCATTTAGAAATCTACTTTAGAGGGCAGTATTTGAAATTCTCAAAATTGACAAAAGGGAAATTCCACTAGCACACATAATTTTTCTTTTCCCACACAAATTCTCTTTACACGCATCAATATAATTTAAAAATTATATTACTTCTTTCCACATACACCAAAAATCCCCAAATTACCCATCATTTCATTTTCCTCTTTATTCCCACACACATCCTCTTCCCTTTCTTCCCACACACAAATCACAACCGGACCTCTCCATATCTCCAACATCTCGGTCTCTCCGGCATTCCCAGTCCTCTACACTATCTCATCCTCCAAAGGTAAATGTTTGTCTCCACCATTACCATTTCATTCTACTTCTCCATTTCTTTTTTACCATTTCTTCCACCTTATATTAACTCTTTTTTTTCATGAAAACTTATCATGGGGGATAAATTCACATTCAATGTAAGCTTTTACAAACAATGCTACTGTTTTTCCACATATTTGGGCTGATATTAATGTTCCATTATACGGATTTTTCACGCGTAAATCATGACCGAAAAGTGGGCCACACTCTTGTTCCTGAAATACCTTGACAATACTTCCTAACAAACATGCCTTTCATATCTCCATCTGAAAAGTGGGCCACACTTTCAATTGGAAGAGTTGCCACTCAAACCCTAAAATAGTATAAAATCCCAACTGTTAGCCTGCCAAAATTCCATTGCAAACATAATGGTTAAATTATACCAACTTTATAAACATATAATATAATCAAGTGGATATTGTGTAAAAAAAAAGAGATAATTAGCGAAAGGTCCCTAGAATTGAATCTTTCCAACCTCCAGTCCAGGCAAATTCTTTTTAAGGGCTCTGGTCTAAGCAGCTAGACTGTTTGCAACCAGAGGTCCCTGAATACAATTTACATGACTAATTTGCCCTCTTTCAACTGTTTAGGCAACCATATTTGAATTTTAAAATTTCAAATCTTGTATTCTCCCTCCTCATTCGTAGGGAGACGAGATTCAATCCTCAGGATTTTTTAACCCCTTTCGGCGATGGATGGGCAGTTATCGAAGGTTTCTTTCTTCTTCTCTGGTGAGTGTAACCGGGACCCTGCACGTGACCACGTTGTAGAGGAAACAAAGTTCTTCGTTGGTTCTAAAGAGGAGAAAATAAAACAAGCCAATGACTTGGTTTGCAAATCCAAGAAGTTGTAGAGAACGTGTTCGATTTGGATTCAAGTTTGCAGATGATCGAGAACGATGTAAGGACAAAAGTGTGTCATGAAGATATTAATTCAAACAACAGACGTGTGATCCGATGTCGTAGAAATCGGATACTTCATCAAAACTGAAGTCAACTCAAAACCCATGGTTCTCAAATGTCCTTGTTTGTTTCGCAATCTGATTGAATGGAGAAGACAATCAGCCAACACAAATCAGTTCATAACAAGCTATGTCTCAGGCACATCCATCTCCAAACCACCATGAAGGAGGTCCGGCTTGCCAGCATCCGCTATTGATGCACCTCACGTCGCCTAAGCAGAAAACCGCTTATGGTTATAGAAACCAAAATGAAGAAGAAGGGATCCGGGCCAAGTTGTGTCCAAGTTCGGGTTGGATTCGGGTTGCGACCAATCCTGTTCTTTTGCTTTCACGTTCAGCACGGGGATCAGACCCCTCTTCTCGACTTGCATGTGGCCAACCGATCTCGCGACCAGCAGTAGATTTATGATGCAGCCAAGAACCCTTTTCAAGATTTGATATGATCCCTCCGTCCTCCATTGATTTTTCAAAAATTATTTGAATTTTGAATTTTTGTCAAATTTATTTGAATTTTTTACAAATTTATCTGAGTTTCGGAACAAATTTTTCTAAGTTATGGACAAACCTAGGTGAGTTCTTGACAAATTTATGTTAGTTTTGGAAAAAATTTATCCGAGTTTTTGTCAAGTTTGTCTAAGTTTTAACAAATTTATATGAGTTTCCATCAAGTTTATGAGTTTTTCATTTTTTGTCAAATTTATTTAAGTTTTGCGTAAATTTATTTGAGTTCTGAAATAAATTTCTTTGAGTTCTGAAACAAATTTATCTGAGTTCTGGACAAATCAATCTGAGTTTTTTACAAATTTATCCGAGTTCTAGACAAATCTATTTGAGTTTTTGAAAAATTTATTTGAGTTTTCGAAAAATATAGTTGACTTTCTGACAAATTTATCTCCATTTGGAAAATTTTAACTGAGTTTTTGAACTAAACTCAGGTTGTTCTTTTGAAATTTATTTGCATTTTTTAAAATAAATTTAACTAAGTTTTAGCAAAAATACTTTAGTTTTTGGGAAATTTTTCTAAAATTCGAAAAATTGAGTTATCTTAGTTTTGGCAAATGTATTTGCATTTTTTTAAATTTATTTGTGTTTTTTAATTTTATTTGCGTCCTCTGAAATTTATTTACACTTTTTGAGATTTATTTCAATTTTTTGAAATTGATTTTCATCTTTTGAAATTTATTTATATATTTTAAAATATATTTGGATCTTTTAAAATTTATTTGCATCTTTTAAAATTAATTTTCATCTTTTGAAATTTATTTATATTTTTTGAAACTTATTTGGATCTTTTGAGATTTATTTGCATCTTTTTAAATTTCTTTGTCTTCTTTTGAAATTTATTCCGTTTTTTTAAATTATTGCATTTTTTTAATTTTATTTGCGTTCTTTCGAATTTATTTGTATTTTTTGGATTTATTTGCGTTTTATTTTATTTTCGTCTTTTGAAATTTATTTGGATTTTTTGAAATTTATTTGGCTAATTAAATGGTAGTTGACCATTATTAATGGTATATCCCACTAATCATGGGATATAATTTTGAAGAAATAGTAAAATAGACATCTTATGTCTTAAAATTTAGAAAAATGACCTATCACACTATGAAAAAATATTATAAATCTAAGACAATCAAGTGACATATTCAGGATCCGTCGCCAAATGCCCTTAAGGGTCTGTTTGGGAATGGGGGGAGGAAAAAAAGGGGGGAAAGTGGAGGGAAAGTGATTTTGGGGGGTGTTTGGGAAGGGGGGAGGGAAAATGGGGGAGGGGAAATGGAGGGAAAAAGTTGTCTTTTTGCCTCAAAAATTTCCCCCCCAAAACAAGGGGGAAAATGAGGGGAAAGTGGTGATGGAGTGAGGGAATGACTAAAATGCCTTTAGTCTCTATTTGAATTTTTTTCAAAATGAAGGGTAAAATAGTCTTTTTCTTTGTACCTCACTAACAAACAAAATTATACTTTTTCACTTTCTTTCCCCTTTCTTTTTTACTTCCCAAACAAGATGAGGAAAAATTAATTTTCCCTCCCCTCCCCTTCATTTTCCTTCCCCCTCAAATTTTCCCTCCCCTCCCTCCTCCCTCCTCCCTTCCCAAACGGACCCTAAAAAACAAAGTGGGACACAATTGGCAATCATGCCATATCTTATCGTCTCTCTCCAATTATTAGGTCAGCGGGCAGTGGGTCCTCTTTATAACGGGCTCACCTAATTGGAGAGCAGCTGACCAAGAGTATGGTTGGGGCAACGGGCAGATTCCTTGGTAACCCCCAAATCAAATCCTTTTAAACCCTAACCTTACTGAAACAAAGAAGAGAACGAAATCTCCCCCCCCCCCCCCCCCCCCCCTCAAGAATTCATCTCTGCAAATTTCGGTTAGCTTTCTGTCGATCTCGATTTTTTGTTCTTTGATTTCTGTGTTTTTCCCCTTTTCTTGAAGCCTGATTTTTTTCATGGTTTTTGTTGCCTCCAAAGACGAAGGTTTTTAGGGTTTGTTTGTTTGTTTGTTTGTTTCTGGTGATTAATGAAAGAATCTGTGGTCGATAGTTCTGATTTGGTGATAAAGATTTGATCTTTTTGGTGGATCTTCTCGCAATTCACTGAGAATCGTTCATATATGTGTGTGTGTTCTGAATTCTGTTGATGTTTCTCAGCTTTTTTATTTTGATTTGGCTGAAATCCAGTTCTGGTTCTGTAGATTTCGGTGGTTGTGTGGTATGATCCGATTTCTGATGTTTTGGGATTCCGGTTCTATATGTTCGCATCGAAGATTGTTGGGTTTTTTTTTGTTATTTTTTCCCTGGAGTACTTGATCACTCACTGATGATTGGAAATCCAGGAATTTGGATTTGTGTTTTAATTGCCGTTACATTAGAGTAGGGAAATTTATTCCAAAGGTTCTTCCTTTTGGCTCTCTCTCGTAGGGAATTAGTTGTTTCGATGGACTAAGCTGCCAACAGTACAAATTTGAGTTGGGGAGGATGTACTATATTCTCTATCTTAGTTTTGTTTTAGATGCAGAGAGAATAGATGGACTAAACTGCCAACGCTACAAATTTGAGCTGTGGAGGATGTATTATTTTCTCTGTCTTAATTTTGTCCACCTTATAATCTTTTTAAACATACAGTTAGCAGTTGTTTGGATGTGGAGAGAACAAGTGGAGATAACAACTAGAGAACAACAATTGGAGATAACAACTAGAAAAACAGTGTCTACATTACAAATTGAATTGTGGAAAGTCATCTCCACCTACTATCCTCTTCTAAACAAGCCCTTAGCACATGTTTGTGTGAAGCTGGGATCCCACAGTCCAGGAATTTCCATTTTCATGGTCTGCAGAAAAGCAATTCTGAAACACCCCGCCCCCAAAACAAAAAATAAAGGTTTTCCATGGACTTGAGGAAAATAGTCAAAATTTTTCGTCTTTCCGCATAGAAAGTGTTGTGCCAAACGCCCAAACCACAGAAAAGTAGCAAGCATAGAAACTAGAGCCTTCTCTCTTGCACCAAGTCCTCATTTTGTGTTACTGTGTTTTTTGCTTCCTTGAGCTATGGTGATGCGATAAAGGTCACTCATTGCTCATAGAGAAAAAGTGGGAAGAAAAAAAAAAGAATCTCGGGTGTGAGATTGCACCATTGGGTAGTTTGGAGAAAAAAGACAATGATGAATTGATGATCAATTTTTTATTGATAACATCCATTAAATACAAGACATGCATATTCAATGGCTACATTTTCCTAATCACATGATCTTGGGGATTATGACGAACTACCTATGAGACTCAGCATTTACTTACTCAAGTATCACCCAGTCACCAAACTCCTATTATCCGGGAACCTCTCAACAGATGTGACCCAAAACATTGGCATGGTGCATGCAAGGTTGATGAGTATCGGTCCATCCCCTTGAGACCAACCTTGTCCTCAAGGTTGATGCTAGGGAATTTTTCTTCAAGAGACCTATAATTTTCCCACGTAACATCAGATTCTTTTGGTGCTCCTTGCTATTGCACGAGAACCTCTATGTCTGCTGCATTGCCTTTCTTGACTAATCTTCGTGCCAAAATGGCTTTTGGGTTTGGATGCAAAGAATCATAGCTAATTGAGGAAGTAAGGGCCGTGGAGTGACAGGCTTTCTACTTTTCTTTTTCAAATTGGAGACGTGGAACATTGGATGTTTTTTGCTCATTGCAGGGAGATCCAAACGATATGTGATAGGTCCAATTATTTCAAAAATCTGAAACAGTCCATAATAACAAACAATCTTTCAACATCTCATTGCATACATGGAACATTGCATGTAGGGTTGGAGGCGAAGATATACCCAGTCCCCCCTAAGGCGAACTCCCACATCTCATCATCAACAGCTTGGACCTTAGCAGTGCATGGGACATATGAAATCAATGTAAGAGGAGCTACCCCATAGAACACCTGATATGGTGTAGTTTGTGTGGCCATGTGGAATGTGGTATTGTACCACCATTTGGCGAACTAGGCTCATCACAGCTATGACTTAGGTTGTTCACTGGCATAGCATCCCAGATAATTTTCTAAGGGGCAATTCAATTTACCCATCAGTAACAGTAATTTAAATAATTTCTTCCAAAACGTATTGGTAAAAACTCGGACATCATGGTCGCTGGCATCCCCAGGCAATTTAAAAACATTTAAAAAAAATATTTTGGTGATTGATTGGGCAGTATAAGGATGGGATAAGAATTACTAAATGTTTGTATTTTCTAAACCATCCTTACCTTCCCCAATCCAAATTTTTTTAAAAATGTTTTTAAATTGCACGAAGATGCCGGCAACCATTGTGTTCGATCGCGATACCGGTACATTTTGGAAGGAATTATTTAAATTACAAGGGTTCTAGCTACAAATGAGTTCATCATACCATCCACAAATAGATGGGCAAACTAAGGGTATGAATCGTTCTTCGGAAAGTTATCTACGACCACGATCCACACTTCCTCCATTAACTGACGATGGTTATTTGCAGCCAAATCCAAAAGCCATTTTGGCACAGAGATTAGTTAAGGCAAGGCTACAAGCGTAGAGGTTCTCGTGTAATGGCAAGGAGCTCCAAAGTCTGATGCTACATGTGAAAATTACAGGTCCCTTGAAGAAAAACTCTCTGGCATCAACCTCGAGGACAAGGTTCGTCTAATAGGTAGTTTGGTAATACCGCCTAAGAAACTGTAGTTGTTGAGTCTGCATGTTTTGTATTTAATGGATGTTATCAATGAAAATTGATCATCATCATCTTTTTTCTTTAAACTACTTGCTGGTGTAGTCTCCCACTTGCGATTCTCCTCTTTGCATATATTTCTTCTTTGTTGCAATCCAAAGAAAACAACTCCTCCTTTGCATTTCTTCTTTGATCGCTTCAACTTCCAGTATCGCTGCACTCCAAGTCCGTCTTTGCTGCTACTTGAAGAGTGGAGGAAGACGGGCACTCCACTATTGCTGAAGCCCAAATTCAGGTATGCTTTTAATATATATTTTTTCTTATCTTACATGTGTTTGTCTCCCTCCCTCACATTTCTTTTTCTTTTTTTTTCAATCATCAGTGTGGCCCAAGACCCTAAAATTTCAGATTGTGTGGGCCTCACCGATGGATGAAATATTTGTTCTGTTTTCTTCTTACCTTCCGGTCTCTCTCTCTTTTTTTCCCATTCTTTGGATGTAGATCCATCACTGGGTCCCTCACGTATAATCCATTTCTGTATGGTGGGCCCCACTGATGGATCATAACCCAACTGCTTCTCTATTCTATCCTTTTTTTATGTTCTTTTTAATGGATGTAAATCCTTCCGGTTTTCCTTTTTTTTGCTTGGATGTAGATCCATAGTGGGTCTCACATATTAAATCTATTCGTGGATCCCACTGATGGATGAAATCCAAACTGCTGCTCCCTTTATTCTCTCCTTTCCTTTTTTTATGGATGTAGATCCATCAATGGGTACCAGATCCCATTTGTTAAATATATTTTAAGAGTGGACCCCAGTCCCCATTGGTGGATGAAATCCTAATCTTGGTTCTTCGGGCATTCTTTTTTTTCAAGAGTGGGCCCCACTGATGGAGGGAGCCCCACCTGCTGGCTGTTTTTTTTTGGGGCCCTTTATTGGATGAAGTATCCCAACTGTTTGATTCCCACCTGCTGGCTGCTAATTTTCTAGCTGTGTTTTTTCTTTTTTTCATGGATGCAGTCATCTGGATCAAATAGTGGACCCTGCACATTAAGTATATTTCAATAGTGGGCCACACCGATGGATGAAATATCTTAACCGTTTCAACAGACTTTAATTGTTTAATTTACACTTTTTTTTTTTTTTTTGCATGGACTCTGTTAATTGACTATGATCATCTTGGAGATTTTTATGGGATAGGTATTTTAAAGTAATGGCACCATCAAAGAAAAGGAATGCTTATTTTTAATTTTGATATTATAGATATGTTACTTCTTTTTGATATCTCAATCATGTTCAGCGATTCAACTAATAGTATATTGAGACGCTAATATTTGTCATGTATCGATGTTGATTTGGATGGAAAATAGATAATTTATGGACATCTATAATTTTTCCTATTTTTTCAATATATTTTTAGTTTTTTTTTCATCTATTCATCTGTATTAAAAAAAGTAGAAAATATCCTACAATTCCCAATTCGATTTGTGATTCAACCCCTTGAACGATTTGCGATACGATTCACGATTTGACTGAACCATGGATGTTAGTGTAAACCAGCTACAAGGCCACGACATTAGCATTTATAGAGTGTCTGCAACTTCATTCACTGGTTTAGTTCCTTCTGGAATTAGACACGATCTGCCACATTTATACATTCCCAACTTTTATCTGAATTTTCTTCTGCCATTGGAGACTGGAGTAGGAGCTGTGTTCTATAAAACCATGGAATCAGTGATTTAGGAATGCCTAAAAACTGTATTACAAGGCCTTGGAATTGTACATCTAAAAGAAAGCATAGGAGCAAACAAAAACTAATAGTCTATTATCATACATTTTTTGTTCCATTTGGATCACTATAAGTGGGTAATTTAATGGATGTGATCACATCATTTACTGGATGCAAAAATGCCTTGGCCCTTGTAGCTTACACCTGCATAAAGTAGACAAGGCCTATATTGATGCAGGACAGGCCATCCATCTCGACTTATCAGTTTGGGGCCGACCCACATATTCTCTCATATTTAGAGTTTTTTATTTATGTTTTAAGTGTTTTTATATTAAATATTTTAATCTTGGCCATCACTGTGTTTGGATGGTCCATATTAGTTAGAGGGTTATGTTTTCTCTTATTTATGTGATGTAAGGCCTCATTCTCCTTGGCTATTCAGTTGAAGACATTGATTAGTGGAAAAAAAAAATATGGAGTGCTTCTGGGTTTCCCGAGTTCTCTCTTCTCTTCACCTATGACAGAGAGTTTGGCATGAGGCCATGATTTTCAGGCAAAAGACTGACCTAGCCCCACCATCACTTCATCTCTACCCAACCTGCATCTGGATCCACCATCCGCAGCATGAACTCCTATGTTTTCTGATTAATTAGGAAAACTAGTCCGTCTCTGCTTAAAATCCTGTTCTGGTGCTCAATAGTCGTGTGTGTGTTTTTTGGTAATCAGCATAATCAATAGTCATATGTGAGAGAAGGTCTGCATACACGCTTCTCTTTGGTTAACATCTATTGTACTTCAATGTGGCACTGGTTGCAGAAAATGTGTCCCTTTTAATTAAAGTGGCAGATATAGGTATTTGGTTTTGCAGCCACTTTACAGTATAATGAGTTGATCGCAGTGGTGAGCCATTAAAAATGCATACACACACCCTGTTCTCACACATTCATGTCAGATTTGCAGCATTTTTTTTTGCTAACCCATGGTATCTCCTGCCCAGCCCAGGAGCCTTTGGCCCTGAGCCCAAGGGACACTTGATTCTAGATTTGCAGCGTTTCTCTATCTCCTATTTCATGATTTTGTTTTATTTTTGTTGATAATGGATTTTGAACAGTTGGCAGGTGTTCTGTTACAGCCTTACAGGCTCTAGTCATGTTGTTGCTTTCCATTTCATACCTAGAGACTTAGGAATAGTTGTTTTTTTCTTTTTGGTAACCCAGTCAAGGGGGCTGGGACCCAATTGAGAGCCCGCACACACACGGGAAGAGAGCCCACTCAAGTGGGAAAGGATCGCGCCCACGCGGGAAGAAAGCCCACACAGGTGGGAAGGGAGCTAGCACACACGGGAAGAGGTGGCGTACCCCGGGTTCGAACCCTGGGCAGCCAGGTGATAACTGCCACTCCTTACCACTTGGTTAAGGAACCGTTCTCTAGAATAGTTGTTGCATTCATGTCCTTAACATAAGGCCCCATCTGGTTTGCTGCGTCATCACTTTAGTATTGTGATTACCCATCTGCCCTCTAAAATGAGTTGCTCCAAGTTTTAGGCATTTGGTTGACCACTGTTGCATATAACTCAATTTTTTTTAACAAATATAAATCCCTTGATGATATTTGTTCTTGCTACTATTAGTAGAAAGATTTTCTACTACGATATGGGTAATTTCAACAAAAAGGCTTTAAGTGTATATGTTGTGCCCTTTCAGTGCACCCAAGGAACACAAAACTAATAGCACAGGCATTTGGTTAACCACTGTTGCATATAACTCAAATTTTTTTAACAAATATAAATCCCTTGATGATATTTGTTCTTGCTACTATTAGTAGAAAGATTTTCTACTACGATATGGGTAATTTCAACAAAAAGGCTTTAAGTGTATATGTTGTGCCCTTTCAGTGCACCCGAGGAACACAAAACTAATAGCACAGTCTAATTTTGGTTATTGAGCCGAACACATGGTGCTTCTTTGCTTCATTTTGTTTTGGTGCCTTGTCATTGGAGATTGGCTGTTGCTTATGTGGTTCGCATGGTTACAATTGATTTTTTGAAAGCATTAATCTGTGTCTTTTTTTTTATGATTCTAAACTATGTTTTATTATCACCAATTAAAGAGTAAAGATATGAAAATACTGCTAAGAAAATGGTTAGTGAAGCTAAGTAAGATATTTATGACAATTGTTGACACAATTGGGAACTAAGGAGGCAGGCAGATAACGGTATTCTTAAGCTTGCCAAGGTCAGAGAAAGGAAATCTTGAGCAGGGCCTTGTGAAAGAGGAGGCGGTGAAGAAGAAGGTATGATCAATGAAATATGTTAGTAAAGTCAATTATGAGTTAAAGCAAAACCCACCCTTAAAAAAATCTAGGTATGATCAGTGAAACATCTAGACTGGATGTAATGCCCGTTCTTTTATTCATATCCTGAGTCCTATGATTCATATCCAATCCAAGGAGAAAAGATTCCTATCTAGGCAACGAATCCCAATTATAGGTGAATCTTAGGATTCAAGTGTGAATTTTCCGATTTGATACTTGTTTTATTGAATCTCCCAGCTCCGGAATGAACCATGAGGATATTTAGAAACTTATTCATGAGTAACCCATATGTTTCAACCAAAGAAAAGATCACAACAACCTATGTAGAGTAATCCATGCTCCAGATGAGAGGATATTTGACTTTCCACTTGTGGAGCTCAGGTCAAGACAAAGTGATGATCACTAAGTCGCCAACAACACCAGAGGCACCAAAACATTGATCGTGGACAACTTGTAAGTTTGCATTGAAGATCAAGCTCCAGTAGATGATGTGATACAATTAGTTAGGCAAAAAAGCAAATTGATGATAGGTTAGAACTTTGGAGAAAGTTGTTCTGTATCAATTGAAAATTAGCAAATCCACAGAATATTTGGAGAGTGGATTATAGAGAAGTTGAGATTATCAAAAACTAAAAACAACTTAAAATCTTTATGCAAAAGATTTTGTACATTTGAGCAATTGTAGGACAAATTGAAGAGTTTCAACCCAACATAACTAAGAAGATTATCACATGTTTCGCATAGTGGAGACGGAGCTAGTGGAGCGCTATTTGGCATTCGAGCTTCATTCCAGTTAGAGGGGAATTTTTGATGAGATTGGATCTACTTTGGTGTTTGTTGTGTGGAGCTAAGCTAAGTGTCGGGCCTTGAAAAAAGGGAAAGAAGCTATGTTACTTGGTGAAATGCTAATGTTAATCATGATGTGTGGATTACAAATCAGTTTACAAATGGTCGTCTGTTTTAGCTAAGTGTCAGGCCGTGAAAAAAAGGGAAAGAAGCTATGTTACTTGGTGAAATGCTAATTTTAATCATGATGTGTGGATTACAAATCAGTTTACAAATGGTTGTCTGTTTTTATGCATGAGATACGTAAATCATATTTATATGTAAGTTTTGCATATGGAAACTTTGCACATGTTGAACATATTACAACGCTTGTTTGCAAACACCATTTTTATGCACAATTCATTTTACCATGTTTTCTTCAACTAGATGTATAAGTATACAAAAATTAAGAAATCAATGTATGGGGATGAGAAGAGATCCATCTCGGTTTTCGTACAATATAGTGGGCTTTAGGATCCCAAAACTTCTCTACAAATGAAATAGTGGATCCTAAACACAGTGAACAGTCTGGATCATGAATTGAGGCACCACAAAATTTTAGTTTCTCATAATTATCAAAATTCATGAGGATCAAAGATTTGAAACTTCATGCATTGGAGTTTAGTTTATCATTTCTATGAAAATATCGAATGGTTCAGCTCATGAATTGGGGCCCACCAGAGTGGAAAAAAAACTTTGTGATTTAGTTTTTTTTTTTTTTTTTTTATTTCATGTTTTTCACATGTTTCCCAAAGTCCATGAGGATATAAGATATGAAACTTCACGCCTTAAGGTTTATCATTTCTATGAGAATATTGAATGGTTTTGATCATGAATTAGGGGCAATATTAAGAGAGACTCATTTGAGATGGTTTGGACATATCCCGTGTTGGAAGAAATTTTCTATGCATGTTGATTGCTCACCAAGACGAAGGATAAGGGGTAGGCCAAAGAGGACATGGATGGAGGCAGAGAGCATAGATAGTGCAACCTATCCAATGATTTGGATAGACTGGAATAGAGAAATAGCATCCATGTAGCCAACTCCAAAATGGTTGCGATAAGGCTTTGATGATGATGATTGATGAATAAGTGCAGAAAAAATTAGAAGAATAGGATTAGGTTGTTCTTGAGTTTTTCACATATTTGTTGAAATCCATGAGGATTTAGGATATGAAAACTTATTGGGGCCCACCAGAGTGCCAAAAAAGAAAACTTTCTGATTTATTTATATTTATTTTAATGCTTTTCACGTGTTTCCCAACATCCATGAGGATCTAAGATATGAAACTTCACGCCTTAGAGCATTCGCATGTGGCTATGCAAATGCACTGTTTAGCTATAAAGTAGCTAAAGCAGCATGAAAACCGTGCACATCAGCCTCTTTTTCCATCCGTTGAAAAAGCATGAATGAACAGTGGCTCTCTACACTTGACTAGGCACTGTAGCTCGGGATTCATTAAAATATTTCCTGTTTTCTCTTTCTCCCTTTGTCTGCAAGTCTACTCAAGAAAAACAGAGAACATAGTCTCTCTCAACTCTCAAGCTCAGAGGATCTGTGCAAGAACTCAAGATTGACTGTTCTTGGACTTCATCGACAGGAGGTAGAGCATGGTAAACGACGCCGATCAACACCCATTTTGATCGGACTTGAGGTTTGTCGTTTTTTTTATGTTTTCCTTCATTTTTTTCCCCAATCGATGGGTGTTGATTAGCCTTGCGATTTTGCTCTTATTTTCGGTTTTGCTTTGATTTTTCCCCTGATCTCTTTTATTTTTGTTGCAATTTGATGATTGGAATGCGTAGTGGGTATGATACCCAGTTGTTCTTCTATAGCAAGTCGTATAATTATCTCCACCTCATCATCGGAAGAGGATGAGGAGTCATTGGCAATTATGTTGAATACAGGATGTTGATATTCCATAGAGAACAAATAAAGAGTGAATGAAAGAGAAATTTGAGTTGAGATAAAACAAAGAATGAAAATATATGAGAATTTTGGGTTAAGCTGGATAGAAGTTTGAGAGGAAATTGTCTTATTTATATTAAGAGAATATGACCGTTAAAATACGACCGTTAAAATATAGCCGTTGGGTCATTGGAAAACGTGAGCGTTTAAAAAATATGACCGTTACAAAATATGATTGTTAGAAAATATAGCTGTTGGGACATTGGAAAACGTGAGCATTTAAAAAATATGACTGTTACAAAAAATAATAAAAAAATAATGAAGAAATAATATTTAAATGAAATAAAGATGAAGTAAAGAGGCTGATGTAGGTGCATGTGAATAGTAGGATAGCTTAAATAACAAAAGTGACTTTAGATAGCTTAGATTTAACTAAAGCTAAGCTAGCCACGTGGGAATGCTCTTAGGGTTTATCATTTCTATGAGAATATTGAATGATTTTGATCATGAATTGGGGGCAATATTAAGAGAGACTCATTTGAGATGGTTTGGACATATCCCACATAGGAAGAAATTTATGCGTGTCGATTGCCCACCAAGACCAAGGAAAAGGGGTAGGCCGGAGAGGACATGGATGGGGATAGTGAGGATAGATAGTGCAACCTATCCAATGATTTAGATAGACTGGAATGGAGAAATAACATTCATGTAGCTAACCATTAAAAAAAAGAAGGAAATAGCATTCATGTAGCCAACCCCAAAATGGCTGCGATAAGGCTTTGATGATGATGAATAAGTGCAGAAAATTTTAGAAGAATAGGATTAGGTTGTTCTTGAGTTTTCCCATATTTGTTGAAATCCATGAGGATTTAAGATATGGAGATTTATACCTCAGGGTTTATTAGTTCTATGAAAATGCTGCGTGGATCGGGTCACAAATTGTGGGCCCACAAGGGTCCAAAATATATATCGAAAAATGGGGTAGGATATTTGTGCTGTTAAGATGTATAAATAAACTGACAGGATTTGAACCCCAAGCCATGTTGTCAGAAGTAGTAATGAATGCCAACTTGTCGCCTTTCGTGGATCTGCATCATCATCATCAAAGCTTTGTCCCAACTATGTTGGATCAGCTACATGAATTCTGTTTCACCATATCAATCTTATTTAGGCCTAATCCTCGGAAAGGTCACATCATTTACATCTGGAGAGGATTTTATCGAGGAGATTAGAAATTTTTTACATGAACTTTTTCTTTTGATTCTTTTACATACATAAATTCCATGAAACAAATGTACACGTTCAATTTATTTCAATGTGTAATTATTGCATATGTAAAATGTTGCAAACAAACGACCTTTAAGAGGAAAGCTTGGGTAGTTCCAATGGAACATAAAACAAGGAATGACTTTCAAGATGGTTTTGGCACCTTCATAAAACAGTAGAAAATTGAAGATGGGAGACCAATGAAGGCCTTAGGTGAAGTAGTAAAAAGTAAGGCATATCAATATGTTGAGTTACTGAGAGCATGGCTTCAAAACCAAAATAGGCGAAGTGGTGGCAATGACGATGATAGTGATTGGTCCTATGTGGAGAATTGACGATTCTTAGGGTAATATAACCATCGCTTAAAAGAGAATGCAGGGGGAGAGAGATGAGCTCAGATTGATGGGATATAAGGTTTTGATTATTGTGTATACAAATGGTGATCATCATCTAAAGATTTGGCTCAAGGTAGATCGGAATGGAGAAACAGAATTCATGTAGCCGACCCCAACATAGTTGCCTGTCAAATGCACTTTCAGCTTCTATCTATACTCTTTTTGAATCTCAACATTGTATTTGAGATTTTTTAATACAGTTTGTCACTTGGTAGTTTATTTATTTTGCTTCTTACTGTGAATTTAGGTCCTGAAGATGGGGATTCTCTGCTTGAAGCTGTATTGAGGTCAACTTTTGTCTTTGATCTGTGCTGGAGTCGCAAGGTTTGTCTTTGATATGTCCTGAAGGAGGGCAAACTATTTGAGATAAATCTTTGATTCTACAGAGAAATTTAATCCTAGTGACCTGACTATTATTTGTTTCAAATTTCAGCAAAACATTTCCAATGTAAAAGAAAAGTTTCTTTTGTGGATTCCAGTTTTCTTGAACGGGGCAGAGATTTGCATCTGAGTTGCTGTTGTCCTAGTAGACATTTTCGAGGTTGAATTTCCCAGGACCAAGTTACAAAGTGGGAGAGAGATTTCAGAGAAGCAAAATGTTTGTTGAAGGTTGATGCTTTCAAACCTCAGTTCATTTGGTTGCCTTGCAGGGTCCTGAATTTCTTATTACAGAATTGTTGGGTCTTTTGTTGGGGAGCTCTCTCCTAGAATTACGAATAAAGGTAATCAATGGCACAAGAGAGCCGGAAAAAGGAAACTGATGAGACTGAATGCCAGACGCCTGAAGGACCAATATTGTGTGCGAATAATTGTGGCTTCTTTGGAAGTGCTGCTACTAATAACCTTTGTTCCAAGTGCTATAGAGACCACTACATGAAGAAGCAGCCCAAGGTGTCTCCAGTTCTCTCAGTCATGGAAAAGGTGTCCCCTGCATCTAGCTCCATACAATTTGATTCTTCAGTGGAAAGGTTAGATGAGGTGGGAGAAGGGCATGATCTAAATATCAACGGGAATACATCTGAGGATACGGGTAAACAGGCCCCAAATCGTTGCATGTCTTGCAGGAAACGTGTTGGGTTGATCGGGTTCAAGTGCAGATGCGGTGGAACTTTTTGCTCCGTTCATCGTTACTCTGAGAAGCATGAATGCTCTTTCGACTATCAGACTGCTGGCCGAGATGCTATCGCCAAGGCGAATCCTGTTGTTAAGGCAGAAAAGATTGAAAAGATCTGATGTTTAGTTATTGAGATGATAGAATGGGGGTTAAATTGTTACTGGCATCTCTTATGTATGCTTCAGTACATACCATTTTATGTTACCTAATCTGAGAGAGAAACCTGTAGAGAGAAAGCAAGTGGCGTTAGCTACTTTGTTTTTGGTCTGTTGTCAGGTTGCAAAAATCTGTTCAATGCCACCCCATCTTTCAGATTCCTGAGGTTGCGTGTGATTTGAAGTTTGTGAAATAAGCAGACAGATGTTTCAGTAAATATCATATTGCCATTGATAAACAAAATCAGTTCAATGACCCCATCTTTCATATTCCTACCATTGCAGATGTTGTTAAGGATTATTTACATTGCTGATAAAATAATAGGACACGTCTCTCTTCAGATAGTGGTAGTGATTCTGCTTATTGTTTCAAGTTTGCTATAAATGACTAATCATCATCTTATTGGTTTGGTCGTTTCAGTACTTTGTAACAGTATTGATTGACTTGTCCTGGAGGAGGGGTAGTGATTGCTTGTTTAACGGTGTTTAGGACTTCTAGGTACCTATATGATTAGGATTTCAACAATCCCAGTAGTTTTCATCTTGAAAAAGATTGTAATGCATTCCAAGGATGCTGTTATTTGGATGGCTCTTCTCCAACTGACAGTCAGTGATGCATTTTTCTGCAAGGGTTGTGGGCTTGCTTTGTCAGGTGCTTCTTTTCAAAACTGTATTCTATGCACTCTGGTATCCCTGGAAGCCAAATTTGAGAATGAAGGTTATCCTGAAATCAGAGGTCTGTTGATATTCTGGTGCTTGAAGAACTATGGAATTGGAAGCAGATTCTGGTTAAGGTTATCTGTACAAATTTATTTAGCTAACCATTCATAACAAAACATTGGGGGCGTTACTGGTGTGCGCCTACCTGATTCCACTAGAAGCAGCATAAATACTTTTCAACACTCCCCTCAAGTGGAGCTCACTCAATGCTCTGCCTCTAGTGAAACCTGGTAGGCGCACATTTGGTGGCATGTATTTTTTTCGCACCAAGTCGTTCCTCTCAGCTCAAGCTGGTAGTGAACGGCACAAAAGTGTAAATCAACCGGAACTAATACCCCACTACGAACACAAGCTTAGTAACCTAGCTCTCCTTACCAAGACTTGTTGGAGGTACTTACACAATGAATATGTTCTTTGTACCTAAAGGCTAAATATTGCCCTAACAAATCCTCATGGAAAACTAAATACAAAACCTACAATTCATGGCTTTGGAGAGGTTTTGTGAAAACCATCACCTTTAAAAAGTCATTGCATTAAGAAAATATCCAAAGACTTATAAAAAAAAAAAAAAAAAAAAAGAAGAAGAAGAATAAGATCATGACAGTACCTGTTTATGTAATCTAATAGCTATGACATTGAAAGGAAGGAGGAAAATTGGAATAGTTTTGAATTTGTGAAGAAAGGAGGACAAGTGGAAGGTAGTATGAAACTTTAAAAAGTGGGGACCAGACGAGAGTGGTTTCCATAATTTTACGCGAAACAACAGACTAGTATACTTTACAATTTCTTCAGTCATTAGCACCTACTAATTTGTCTAGTTTGGTGCAAGTTGAATAGCTTTACTGGTAAGTGGATTTGCATACTCAAAGGTCGGTCGTTAAACCTTTCTAAGGGCCCAAATTGGGTAGTCATAAACTGAGTGTGTAACTAACTTGGTTTAGATTTTTACCCAAAAAATGGTTGAACCAGTTACAAGTAAATCTCGTGCCCAAGTACAAAGAGTTCAAATGGGTATGTGAAAATTGGACTATTATTGAGTGTCTGGCCTTGTATTATATTATATTTTCTATGAATCTGTCTCAAGTGAATGAACCGAGCATCGAGATCAATGGGGGCATATATTCACACCCAAGAACTGAGGTTTGATATGCCCTTTAGATCCGTCTCATAGTCCATGCTGAATGGTCGTGAATGCATTCTACGGTTTTTATACATGGAACCTAAATTTAGGAACAAGTCTACACAACTCAATTTTACAGTCCGATTTTCAGCCGAATCCGTGCTAGAGTCCAGCTAGACTCTGAGTCGAACTTGACTCCACCTGGAATTTGATTAAAAATCATGACATAAAATCGAGCTACCTAGACATATTGATTAAGGAACCACATGAAATATCCTTTAAAATTGCAAATCCTTCCAGTCCAAATTTGACGTATGCCGAATTGCCAAATGTAATATTATATTATCATTTTAAATTTTACATCGAAGCCACCTCATTTGAAATAGTTCATTTTAAAATAAAATAAACCCTATATTAAATTTAGCATTTCACTCACATATGCCAAATAGAATGTCATTTTTGAATTGGCTATTGGAGTCAACACATGCTTTGGATTTAGCATCTCTAGTGGAGATATTCTCACATATCCAAAACAGCTCAACCTCTTTTAATATAAGCCTTGAACAGCTCTAGCACCTCTTTTAATATCAGCCTTGAACAGCTCTAATTGACATATGAAATTATCACCAGCAGATACTTCATATCCTACATGACATTTGAAATATGTGATGGTATGCCAAATTTAGCATAAAATAAAACATACTTTAATTTTTTTTCTTTTAAATAAAATAATGGTGAGTGCCCCACTTGCATTTTAATTTTTTGATGCAACTCTTTCTTTTGAATAAAGTAATAATTATGTGCCACTTACATTTGACGTCTCTCTTTGAGCTGCCTAATTACATATGCCAAATAAGTTTTTTAAAAGGCATATCAAAATTTAACTCCTTTCCACTCTTGTTTTCTAAAGTGGCATTTGGCCTGTTGAATTGGCACATAAAAATGAGAGAAGCCAAATTATATTTTGACTTTTTTTTATTTCAAAATGAAAAATTAAAAATGGATTAAATTTAATATAATTTTTTGATAAATAAATTTAATAATAAAATATAAAATTTGACATATAAGAGCGTCTCCAAGAGACATGCCAAATCCAAGGTGGACATGCCACACGGGATTTTGGCATGAATTTTCACTCTAACAACTATAAAAAAAATAAGGTGGCATTTGGCATATGGGAGTGGGACGCCAAATTTGACATGTGAAAAAGTGAAATACCAAATTATATTTTAAATTATTTTATTCTAAATAGACTATTGTTAATAAGTTGAATTTAATATATAAAAAAAGTAAAATAAAAATAGTAATAAAATATTACATTTGACAGATGGGATAGAGTATACTCCAAATTTATCACATAAGCCTTCATTTTAAAAAAAAAAATCTCCAAATTTAACATCACTCTTCGAAATGCTCTAAGGTAAGAGTAGTCACTTTTGGAATGTCATACCAAATCACTACAAAGGCAAGCAAATGACATATGGCACCACACAAACTAAGAGATGTAATGTAAATTTAGAATCTCACTTGAAGTCCAAAAAGAAATGTCTAATTATTACTTTATTATTATTTTTATTTAACCCAAAATTGCATTATTACATATGTATACCATCTCATATTTTAAATCCATTTAAAATATGAAATAAGCAATACCCATTGGAGAATGAGATGTCAAATTCAAAGATACCTTTTTGAAAATGAAGGTTATATGACAAATTGACCATATACGATTTAATTTCTATTAGAGTAAACTCAACTCCATATGTCAAATATAATATTTTATTACTTATCTTTTATCTATTAAATTCGACTCATCCACAATAATGAATTTTGAAATAAAATAATGCAAAATATAATTTGGCATTTTGAACTTTCACATGACAAATTTGACATCTCACTCTCATATGCCACAAATGCTATCTTAATTTGGCATTTTGATTTTTCACATGCCAAATTTGGAATGCCGCAAAAGATACCTCATTTTTGACATAGTGAGTGAAAATTCATACCAAAAATTCCATGTGACATGTCCACCGAATAGTTAACCGGTCAAGTTGTGGAGGTCCTAAGGTAAATGAAAATGCTTTAAAAGCCCTTATTTCAAGGGCTAGGACTGAAACTGGTATGAAACTACTTTAGAGAAGAATGCTAGCACATCCCTAGCTCTTGAAAGACTTCCCCCTCCCTATGCGAGAGCTAGGTTTTACTTTCTCCTGAAGTAAGATAGCATCTCTCTCCTGGAGTAAATGAGCATTTTAAAATAGAATAATGCAAAATAATATTTAGAAAGTAACCTTCCAATACGTTAATTTTGGCATTTCACATAAAATGCCAAAAATGGCATGAATTACAAGATGTTCACGGTAACATATCCATGTAAGATTTGGAGATGCTCCTCTGAGATATCAAAATGCTCTTAACGCTTTCCACTATTCTTTTAGGTTCTGTTTGGGAGGGGGGGGAGGGAAAGTGCTTTTGGAGTGTTTGGGTAAGGGGGAGGGAAAATGGGAGAGGGGAAAATGGAGAGAAAAATTATACTTTTTCTCTCAAAAATTTTCCCTCCAAAACAGAGAAAAAAATGAAGAGAAAGTGAAGATGGAGTAACCAAATGACTAAAATGCCCTTAGACTTTATTTGAATTTATAAAATAGTCTTTTTCTCTGTACCTCACTAAAAATAAAATTATATTTTTTCACTTTCCTTCCCGTTACTTTTTTACTTCCCAAATAAGAGGAGAAAAAATTAATTTTCCCTCCTCTCCCCTCCCCTTCATTTTCCTTCTCCCTCAAATTTTCCCTCCTCTCCCCTCCCCTTCGTTTTCCTTCTCCCTCAAATTTTCCCTCCCCTCCCCTCCCCCCTTCCAATTCCTTAGAAAGTGAAAAAATATAATTTTGTTTGTTTATGAAATACAAAGATAAAGACTATTTTACCGTTGCTTTTGAAAAAAAATTCAAATAAAAACTAAGAGCAATTTATTCATTTCATCACTCCATCCTCACTTTCCCCCTTGTTTTGGGGAAAAAAATTTTAAGAGAAAAAATACCCTTTTTCCCTCCATTTTCCTCTCCCCCATTTTCCCTCCCCCCTTCCCAAACACCTCCCACAATCACTTTCCCTCCTTTTTTTCCTCCTTATCAAAAATATGTCATAAGAAAAATTATGCTATGCATGCAGTCCCTCCTTACCCCCACCCTCCACTCTCATGGAGACACCAACCCAACCTTGGGTTTGAGAAAAAGGGGAAAGGGGGAAAAAGAAATCGCCAAAGAAAATGGTGAGGTGATAGAAGCAACGACGTCATCACATATTTAAATCTTTAATAAAAAAAAAAGTGGTTCCAAAGAACCACTTCCGTGCAATATTATGTCATAAGAGAAAATATGTTATGCATGTGTCATCCACTTATTCCCCGTATGATAAGGCGCCCCTCCTTATTTCAATTAATGGCTATCTAAGGTCATTTTTTTTATAGTTATATGAAGAATCAATTTAAGAGAACACAATTTTAAAAATGATATATGAAAATAAAGTCTCAAACTTTTTTATTATCTAATGTTATGAGACAATTGTATTTTAATTTTTTTTATTAAAAAAAACTTTAAATCATTTAATGGCATGAAAAAAAATTATTTTTTTTACTCTCATATAAAAAAATCAAAATTACATTCTCATGCCACTAAATGACAAAAAGTCTTATTTCTTATTAAAAAAATTAAAAAATACAATAAAAGGCATACCTAAAGACTAATTTTACCCCCTCTACTTTTATTCTCTTTTTATTTTACCTTACTCTCCTTTTCACATTCTAAGTAAATTGCCCAAACAAGCCCAAGTAAAGTAACTTTACTTAATAAAAAACACAACCACTATAATCCAATAAATAAGATGGATCTACGACTAAAGATTGCTAAAGTAAGAACCCAACAGAATGAACAAAAAATTCATCCTAATCCATCTTCCTTAACTTAACCTTTCACCCTCACACCATTCAACCCCACGCCTTCAATCATCCTAACCCTTCATTGAAGATGTAAAGTATGATGAAGGTGGAATTGATTGAAGATGTAAAGTAAAATGAAGGTAGAATTGATGGGTCATGGGCTAAAATATGAACCTAACAGAATGAACAAAAAATTCATCCTAATCCCATCTTCCTTAACCATTAATACCATGATTAAATCCCTTCTTCCTTAACCATTAATACCATGATTAATGTGGGGTCGATGGAACATTTACCCCAAAATCATATACAATATACAATTTTAAAAGGCCTCAGAGATCTTGGTGGATAATGTTCATCACATGAGAATTCCCATCAAGAGTAGCAAATATTATCTTACATCACTGGCCCTTTACAACTAAAAAAAAAAAATTATCCTCTATAACTAAAAAAAAATTTAAAGCCCAAGAAGGGTAACATAAAAGGCTATTTTGTTAAAAAATTATCTTTCTCAAAGGTAAATTGTAATATCCATATAAAAACGCAATGACAAAAGGAAAAGAAATAATTTAAAGAAACCCAAGTACAACTCTACCAACCCAAAGATATCAAAATAAACTGATAGATCTTTTCCTACATGTTTTTGGGCATATGATTGGGGTCTGAATGATATGTCAGAAGTAGCTGGTAAGTAATCACCTTAAGAAAAAATCAGTGGGAATCCGTCTGATTTTTTTCATCATCCAAAATCACACAACCCCACCACCCAAAAACACCCAAAAATGAAAACAAGTATAATAATACCAACACATGAAAAAAAATATCAAAGATTGAGTTTTGAAGAAATATATCTACCTTGTCACCAAAAAATCCTACAAGGAAAAAAGGATTATCAGAGCTAAAGGTAGAACAATATTGCCTAACGATAGATTCCTCAAACTCTTAACCAAATCCAGAGAAAGGACTTGCAATATTAGGCATCACCCAAAAAAAAATAAAAAATTACAAGATCTAGTATAGCAAGATCATTGCAGTTTCATGTAATGAGAAATGAAAAACACTGCACAGATATGAAAACCCAGATCAAGAAAGATCTAACAACAGCTAAAAAAGCAAGAATAACCCCACCTTTCTGATAAGAGAAATGGGGTTCTTTTGGAATTGCAAAGTAGACAAGTAGAGGTTCTAAATGAACACACCTTTCTTCTTGCATGGATTGATTAGACCCTGGATTTTGGAGTTGTTTCAGAAATCCCAAGAAGGCTAATAAGGTTTCAGATCAGGGATTTGTGAAAAAGCTAAAGAGGCAGTTGAGAAACAAGGATTAAAAAGAGAGAGATCTCAATTTTTTACCTATAAGGAACCCTAGAAAACCCTAAATGGAGAAGAACAAGTTCACCCAAAAGAAACCCTATAAAACCCTAAACTGCAACTCTGCTTTGGAACTGTATTTATAGACGAGAGAAGTGGAAACTTATTAGAAACCCTAATTTCACTTGCTGTGATATCAAGCCCTAGAACTTGCGGCCGCTCCATATGGGAGCCTCTTGGACCGAAACCCCAAGGTTCCTATATTTGGGCCTCACAACATGATGGGGCCCACCTGTGATCAGTTAAAATCCAATGGCTGGATCTCAAAGAAACATATTGTTAGGAATTGTAAAACTTTTGAGACGATTAAATCAAGGGTTAGGACTTTGGGTAATCTAATGAGGTGTATTTTTAATGATTTTTAAAAACTTTATCCCTAATGAGACATGTACCACCCAAGGGAGAAGGACAAATGGCCATAATTTGAAAACTAGGTGGGACTCATAATTTTTTTCCCACCTAACTAGGGCAGTCAAACGATCAGGCCTGGGGTTTTCCAGCTCTATCCTAAGTCCCTAACATATATATGCAGGTAAGTAGGATTGCAAATAAGGGACCCAAAACTAGGTCGGATCAAAACCATAAGGGACCCAAAATCGGACCAATTTCTAAATAACGATTCTGGTTCCGAGTTCGCTTTTAAATTGAAATCTATTTTGTTAGTTCCAAACCTGATTTGAATAGGAAAACCCGAATCTGGTTCCGGAATCAGGTCCAATTAGAGGGCTGGAATTTAGTTCCAAAACTGGTTCTAATTTCTCTTCATTTTTAATTTCTTTTTAAAATAAGCATATCATTCAATTTATAACATTGCATCAAGTCTACAATCTCTAATATCATACATAAAATTGTCCAAAAAAGTTAATTTTGATGTACAATTTGCAATATCAAAGACTTATATGTCGAGTTCTGAGTCTACGAGATGGAACCTATATGGACCCGGAATCCGACCCATTTATCAATCGGAACCTAAATTTAGTTCCAACTCCGATCTTGTGTATGAATCTAAATCTAAAATAGGTTTTAGACTCGATTTTTTGTGGGTCAAAACTTTTACATAATCAGATAAACGGATACTCATTTGCAACCCTTCGGACTAGCCTAGATAAGGACCTATATACAATATTGAAGCTCTACTTGACTGACTCTGAAAATAAGAAATTAATTTCTAATTTATTTTTACATTACGTACCGAACACCAAGTGAATTTGATGTTAATCCTCCTCTTTTATTCGGGCTTGGAATTGGCAGTTCAATGCAATAAGAAAGATGGCATAGTTAGTTTTTTATTTCTACTCTCTCTCTCTCTCTCTCTCTGCCGATTGGCCAGTTGCAAAGTAGAAAATATTTATTATGTAAAAATAATATAAATAATGATTATTTTTAATGTGGTATCTTCTCACTGAAACAATTAATAGAATAATACTGAGAGATAAGAAAAAAAAACTTTACATGGTCTTCAATGGTCTAGAAAAAGCCAACAATAGAGTACCTAAAATTTTGATTTAGTGGATTTTAGATAAAAGATGTATCCCAAAAGATTACATTTACATTATTAAGGACAAGCAAGGAAAGCAATAACTAATGTAGGGCTTGCATTGGAGATCAGCCTTATGTCTTCTTTTTTTTTTTGTGCTGATTATGAACAAAATAACTACTTATATTCAAGATCTCAGAAAAAAAAAAAAAAAAAAAAAAACTTATATTAAAGAGGAGTTACCTTGTAGTTACAAATGCAAAATAATAATAAAGTAAAAAAAAAGACAAAAATAAGTAATACGATGTCATAAAAGGACATTACATTGACAATTTGTGTAACTGGGTCAGTTGGGCCCAATAACCGGCCCGTTGACCCATTTATTTTGATATTATTATAATTATTGTTTTATTAGATATTTAAGTGGGTTTACTAGGGATGGCAATGGGGCGGGGCGGGGCCGGAATTGGGCTGCCCCCGTCCCCGCCCCGAATCTCCCTGTCCCCGCCCCGCCCCGCCCCGAAATTCGGGGTATGTTACATACCCCGTCCCCGCCCCGCGGGGCGCCCCGCCCCGATGTGGTATAATAATAAATATAATAAATAAATTTTGAATTGACTATAAAAAAAAGGTAAATTAATTTATTTTACATGGTAAAAAGCACATGAATGATTCATCTATGTTGTCTCTATGCCTTTAATAATATTAAAAAAAATCTCCCAAAATAGAATAAAAAGATCTCCCCGCATAAATATTTTAAAAGTGTGGGGCACTGTTAGATTGTTTAAATTTTTTAAAATTATCTAAAATTAATAATATAAATTTTCCTTTTCCTGAAATTTTACCTATTTAAAGTGAGATTTTATTCTTATAAGATTTTCTCTAAGCCCTTGAAGGCCACTAACATATACTTGAAAATATCATATATGCTTTGAGACATTCTTTATAAAAAAGACAATATCTCTCTAAAATATCATGAACTCCATCAATACATGGTTTCACTCCATTTCTGGTATTGAACTGACTACATAATATATGTTCCAATTTTCCATCAACAAGTTTACCTAACTTTCTATGGTGTGGGCCCCAACCATATGCATACCAACCACAGGTAAGAAAAAGATTGGAAGATCTTAACGAGAATCAAGTCGAGTCAAGATTATTAATAGTTGATGGTCAAATATCATTAAATCTCATTGATTTGGCAGGAACCTCACTTTAAGACCAATGAACTCCACTTACTAATAAAGAGGTTGATTACATATAATTAAAATTAGTATAATTTATAGTGTTGTTAGTATGATTAGAATCATATTAGGTTACTAACTATAATTTACTTTGCTATTAAAGCATGATCCATCATTCTATTATATATTTATATTCGTTTTATTTAATATGATTTATCTTGTCACAATTTAACATTATATATGATTAAAGTAAAATAAGCTTAGATAGATTTTTTAACAACTTTAACTTAATTAAATTTGAATTAGAGGGAATGAGATCATATTATATGCTTTTATAATGTCTCATTCAATTACATGTTTAACTTTAAAAAAAGTCTTCAATCAATCTATTTAACCCTTAATAACAACATAAAATCAATATATACATTTACATATAAATATGTTTATTTATTATAAAAGAAATCTAATATATATTTATATTTTAGAGGATTATTAATTTCGGGGCGGGTTATGGGGCGGTATTTCGTGGCGGGGCATGGGGTGGTATTTCGGGGCGGGACGGGGCAAAAGCCATACCCATCCCCGCCCCGCCCCGGATTCGGGATATGGTTTTTTTCCCCGTCCCCGCCCCATCTAAGATTTGGGGCGGGGAAAACCAGTACGGGGCGGGGCGGGCACTCCGGGTTGGGGCGGGGCGGGTTAAAAATGTCATCCCTAGTCAGCGAGTTTTTTTTAGTGTTAGAATAGTGCCTGCGGAGTTTCGTGCGATTCTGAGTTCGTTTGACCCTAGTAGGGGTTAGTTTGCAAAATAGGAAAAAATTGTGTTTTTCCGAAAAATTCCTATCGCCATGATTTTGGCTTCGTTGGAAAGGTCTCGTCACGTTGATCAATTTTGTCTTCTGGCTCGTTGCGATCCGATGACCAGAAACCCTTCTAATAATTCATTCTTTTTCCGGACCTACTTAAGTGGTAACATAGTCTTTTCTCCCCCCCTTTCTTCTTAAGAAGAGATTAACCCTAATCTCTTTTCTTTCTCTGCAACGAACGATAACCTACCGCAGCCAAGGCTCCAAAACTCCTTCCCTGAAGGATCACTTCCGCGATCCAAGCAGCTCATCTTCTTCCTCGCAATCTCCTCTTTCCATTGACATCAGTTTGGTAAGATTTCCCTCTCTTTCATTTTCTCAAACAATTCTCTTTGGTTTAGATTTAGGTTAGATTTTGATATTTTCCTCTCTTTTCTTCTCCTTTGCGTGATAGATTGCGTTTGGTCGGTAAATTGAGGTTTCTGCAGTGGTAGGGCTTCTCCTCAGATTTCCCCAATTCTAATCTTTTTCTTTGTTGAGGCAAGTAGATCTGCATTTTATAATTAAGCATGTGTGTATGTCTTCCATTGAATGAATGTGTTTTCTTATTAGGTTTCCCTAATCCCAAGCCTGTTCTGTTATTAATTTGGATTTATTTAATTTAATTGTTAATTTTAGTATTAATTTATGTAAGTAGAAATGATGATGGATGGACAGAATTATTAGGGGAGCACGGTGGCTCAGTTTTATGCAAGGGAATTTTTGGAATGGATTGGGTGAAAAACTGCAAAAAATGGGGTTCTATATTTAACGTTCAAAAAAAAAAAAAAAAGAACCTGCATAACGTCCAAAAAATAGAAACGTTCAGGCCTTTAAAAAAAACAAAACGTTGTAGGATGACAATATGAACACCTTAGCATAGGATGGATGAATAAAAAATAAAAGGAAAAGAAACGTTGATGGCTGACATGAATGTGGCTGCTGTTGTATCATACACCCACTGAGTCGGACACATGGTTGGTCCGTCGCGTTTTTATATATATATATATATAGGAGAGCTCACACAGGCTGCAGCTAAGCTTATTACAAGCTGGAGCCTGTGAGGCCCAGGTGAGGCCCAAACAGTGGTTATGAGGCTCCAGCTTGTAATAAGCTGGGCTGCAACTTGTGTGAACTCTCCTCATATATATATATATATATATATAAAGGGGCAAACTTCTTTGGGCCATAACTTATGAACCATACGTCGGAATTTCGCGAGCCATATACCGTTGGAAAGCTCTTTGAGCGTAGAATCCATTGATACATATCTTGTGATGATTGGGGATCAGGTAGGTAGGTAGCTAAAGAGATTAATTATTTAAACCACTTTCTTGTTAGTAACGAGATTATTAGCCTAGGTTTGGGCATTAGACATTGGAAACCATGAAACCACTCTCACGTGACCATTAATGGGGTTTTGAAATCATAGCACGTGGCTTGGTGTGCTTCGATGGGTTGTCTAGGTATTTGTGTATTGTGTATGGTATAACCGAACGCGTATGGAATTGAATCAATCGATGCTCAACATGATCGTACACCAAGGAAATTCTTTATAAGCATTGATGATTCGAAATCCCCACGCACTCCGTTAAACCACATATGGTACATGGATGACAACACTTGCCTAGGATTGGATTGTAATCTCTCCTTGATTTGTTAATTGTATCCGTTGATTTTGTATCCTTGTACACTCTCTCTTGGCATAAAACACATAATTAATTATGAAACATAAACTCTTGTAGAATTAGAACAAAGACCTGATTTAGAGTGTACCTTAGGAACCATGTATCGTGTATTGATAAACATGACTGGCTAGAATGTAAGGGATTATCGTGTGGATGGCCTATCTTGTATTGTTTGAATGAGATATCCCTAAGAACACGCTTTGTGTGCTGAGCTAGCCAGACTTGCTTGTCTTGGTTTTTCCCGCGTGTCAACACCACTTTATTATTATTATTTGCATATCATGGCCAGCTGCAGTTTGGGGTTTATTGATGGGCCGGTTACTCAGACATCGGGGTGGGGCAGTTGGCTTTGGACGGCGTCTATGGCGTTGAATAGTTGAGAGCGGGCTTGGACTGTGCTACTATTCCCAGGACTAGGAGCTTGGATCCCCCTGGAGTCGGACTTTGGTATCAATAGTCCGGATAGAATTGTTACTGGTACCCCGTGAGGTGGCTTGGACATCCACGGAGTCTCCCTCTTGTGCATTGCATTACATTGGTAGTGGTGATTGTTAGTATTGCCAGGATTTCTATTTATGATTCTTATGGTTATTTACTCATGCTATATGCCTAGTATTGTTCCTAGTATTCCTACGATCTTGTACTTGTCATTACTCTTATATTTGATGCACGTTATGTTTTAATTATATATTGCTTATCTATTGCTCAACATGTTGTTGACTCTGTTCCTTGGTGTGCAGACTCCTCAGGTGAGTACTACTACGAGGAGCAAGTCGGTGAGGAGATCCTCAACCAGCAGAAGAGGCACGGGAGTGGAGTGCCGATGACGTAGAGTAGCGTCATCATTACCAGGCACATGAGAGACTCACTTTGGGACAAACATTATATTTTATTTAATTCATTGTTATTTATTCGTTGAACTTTCTTTCATTGACTCTATGTTGTTTAATGGTCTTAGTTTATGGGATGACCATAGTAATTAAATTAACTTCCTTTTTAGCTTTAATTGTTTCTTGCAACTTTAAATTTAATTGAGAATTATTATCCATTGTTGATATCAATGTATGAATTCCGCTATTGTTTTATGTTTTGAAGTTGAAATACATTATCCTCACAGCGGACTTGTGATCCTTGGGCCAAAAGGGGCAAAAATTTTTAATTTGCCCAAAATTTCACTCCCCGGATCCGGTTTATTTTCTAATCGGGTTCGGGGGGACGTGACAATTTGCACCTTCAATTCTTTTATTTCATACGAAAGATAATAAATATCACATCAAGAGATTGGGAGATCAATGTTCGGAGTGTTAGACGTAAACCTTTGGTAAACCTTTGATTTAAAATGCTTCTTGACTCATCTAACATTCGTTCAATGATTCCATTTCATCTTATTGCCAAGAAATTGGTTCCACAGCTTCTTAGTGTAGAAATCTCCGTCAAATGTACATTAAGGGCTAGCTCTTTATCATAATTCCAAGAATTCAAGCTATATCTCTAGGGTGGAATTCCAAATCACTCATCTTGGTGGAGCATTTGAAAATTTAACAAAATGCATAGAGAATGGAGTTTCAAGAATTACAAAAGGTCATTTGAAACATTTTAAGTGACTGGAATCTAAAATTCTTGTGAAAGAAACATCGTATTTCAAATGCTATGGACAAAATGACATATCAGTTCAAAAGAACCCCAACCTAGCAAATTCTTGTCAGGAACTTTGGTAAAGAAACAGGCCTAACAGATTTGATCACTTGATCTCATTGGTTCAGATCTAGTGCCTTGGCAGTGTCATAGTGATCATAGCACGGGTATCAAATTGCATGGGGTTAGGTGCCATTTGACAAGTCTAAGTTCTACTTCAAACAAATGTTTGATTGCTTTAGATTGTTTGAACAGTTTATATTAATTTCTTATGGAAGATTTACATTGTTAGAAAAAATTTACGTGAATTTCCGCTCGGTCAGTATTCGGACTTTATATATTTTCTAAAAATTAAAAAAGAATATCAACTTTTAAAATCCAACATCAATGTATAAAGCAATTAGGACAACTTTTTGCCAACAGACTTATGGTTTGGTGCTAGCACCTTAGTCCTATATATGCCGAAAGATCGATCCCTAGGTTCTCAAATGAAATTATCGCTCTTAATCCTAACCTAACATAGCAAAAATATAAAAAAATATAAAAACTTTTGTTCAAGAAGTTTGTCTATTTAACTTTTACTATAAAACAAATTGATACGTACTCCTTTTATGATATGATAGGTTTACCCATATCACTTTAAATATATAGTTTTTTTTTTTTTAAACTGAATCAAAATATATCATTTAGATGTGGAACAGTCCAACCGAAACAGCCCTGTTTCACACAAATCAGAGTTCAAAGTTTTCAGTCAAGCCCTTAATTTATTGTAAAGCAAGTTACATTTACTCATTATATGGAGAACTAACTATAAGAAATTATATGGAGAACCAAATAGATTGAGCCAATCCAAATAAAATTCAAACCTTCTAGGAAAAAATTAGGCAGCCAACATGCAGTTAGCCGTAATACATTGGACCCAATGCGAAAAACTGTGATACAATGGAGTCTACATGGTCATGTAGATAGAACTCTGCATTATCCATAATTTAACCTGGCTGGACCTATGGTGGAGACACAGCTGGACCTGACACATGATTGGTCCATAATTCTGGACCAAACCCCAAAAATTGATTCAGTCGGGCACAAGACAGGGCCATATCAAATTACAAGAGTCACTCAGACATGACATCTCTAATTTATCCTCTGGGTCTAAAAGGCTGGGCCTAAACCAGAGACGCACAATTGCTATTTAACTAATTATGGGTATAGATCCAGACTAAACCAGGCCCAGTTTAATTCTTGGTTGCTTTCTGCATTGGTTTGAATTATTCTCTAAGCCCATCCCTCCATCTTCTGCTCAGTCAGGAAGTCATATGCTCTGCATAGCTGGTTGCCATACCATAGCTTAGAGACAAGGTTAGTTACTTTTTATACTGTATTAATGGGTGTCTCCTCGTATTCTTCAAATTAAAATCACTTACCTTCCAAAGAGAATACAACAGAGCAGAAAACAGGAAATCTATCTGCCACTGACCGTGTCTGTGTTTCTCAGCAAACTAAATAATGCCTTGATGCAATCAAGATATTTAATACTAAAAACTAAATAATGCCTTGTACTAAAATAGGGGTTTAATACTAAAAATTAAACAATTTCATGCTTAAATTTAAGCTCATTATGTTCTAATGTTCCAAGATTTATTAGCCATAAAAAATACATGGATACATTATATTACAACAGTACACATCATGCTGAATATTGCCCTCCTTTGCACTAAACTAGTGCAAGGAGGAAAGATGTTCAGGTAGCTTGGCATTTGAGAATTACCCAACCTCAGAATCAAAACAATCTTCTCAACAATGATTTGGCTGTCGCACCGATAGAAAAGGGACTACCTGATTTTCTTCAACAAGCATAGTCACAAGTTCCATGTCTCCTATGTGTACCAACTTCATGATTTACCTTCAGAGGGCTGAGCGATCTCCGTTTCACTGTAATTCTTGACAAAAGTCCTCAGACATCCATTGATTATGCGAGGGGCCGTGCCATCACAGAACCGTTTCGCGAGATCGACAGTCTTCATTAAGGTCCATAATTCCATGTTATGAATGAAATGATATGAGACGCTAGAATACTGTGTTGACAGAGTGTAAATACTGACCTCATTTATGACAATCTGATATCGTGTTCCTACAGCTGTTATTTCAGACATTGCCAGGTGCAGAAGGCAGAGCTCCAATATCCTGCTTGCCGGCTCATTCTGCAAAAAAAGATGAAAGTATGTGAGCAGCCCCAAAAATGAAAGCATGAGCATTTCATTCAGGCAACCAATAATTGAAAGATCAGATGCATGTCTTGTAAAGAAATTTTAATAGACCAACTTTTGAATCACTGAACGTGGCCCTGTTGTTTACATGCGACCTCTATTTCTCTATCCAATCCTCAACCCACAGTGCACTGCCAGAATTCACAGGCTGTGGGAGTGAGTTTCCCCACCCAAAAACTGGGATGTCCCTTGGATTTGATTTTCTCTTCTTTTCTTGATTAGGATTCCCTCTATACTGATGCATGCATAAAAAGTTTTCAGCCTAAACGATTTGCACAAAGTAACCATGCTCAGCATTTACATTCCCCATCATCAACATGAAATTCAAACTGGGTACACAAAAGTAATACTTAAGAAAGCAGCCAATGCTAAAGATGGACATGGCCCCTATGATACCCAAACATGTTTTCATGCCTAAAATAGCAAAATTTACAAGATGTGGTACTGATACTGGTAATCAATATTTTAAAGCTATAATATTTAAATTGCTTCAAAATAGAAAATGTATCTGCAATCCTATCCAATGCTTCCTGTTTCTTCGTAAAATCTGTCACCCCACCATATTAATTACAAATTTACAATTCTCTATAACACCCTGTCAGATTTAGACATGTTACTGTACTTTACGTCAGTTGCCCACGACTGAACCGAAGAAGTGGTTCGCTTGTTGCCCAAGTTGTACCTGTAATCAGAGCTTACACCTATGTCCTAGATTTCAAATAATGTAGTTTGACATTCTTGTGCCTGTTAAGTCTGTAATTGGAGCTGGCCAACAAAAAAACCCTGATTACAGATACAAATATAGGTATGCAATGAAATCCAACTTCTTGTAAAGATGTCATATGAAAATTTCCTGAAAAGCCAAAATGAAAGGGAAAAAAAAAAAGTCCAAATACAATAAAAGCTATATAACGAAAAAAAGGAAGACATATAATAAAGCTATATCAGATTCATCACTCAATTTTTCATATAGAAGAATGATGAAGAGGTGCCGTGCAACTTGGGTCTAGCGGCCCAACCTGAACTCAACTGTGACCAACATGAACTTGCAACAATTTTTCACATGCTACCAATGAATTGGTAAATAATCGGCACAATGAGGAGAAAATAACAAAGTTCCCAACCGTTATTTGTGACAATTTATCAGCTGGGGAGAGCAAGAGAATGCAAATTAGGCCTCAATGAATTGTAATATTTATGAATAAGTAATGAAAAAGATCAATGGGTTAGTAATAGTAAGCAACGAAAAACAGTTCATTGTTGCAAGTATTCTCTAGATAAAGATGATTATCATACCCAATTTTGATGGAAAAAAAATGCAAAATAATTGGTGGAATAAAAGATAAACCTACAGTGAAAAGCAATTAAATATGCATATGCCTAAGATTCTGTAGCAAATGTTGGTGTCCTAATGTTCAATTAAGATAGATGGTAGATACAGCTGTAGTGATCATTCTGCTGACTGGAACAGTGGATTTGTCGGGTGCAAGGAGAGAAGACCCAAAGATAAATTAGTGCAGATGAAAATACAACAAAATGAAACCATAAGATTCAAAATATGAGCTAAGTCTGTTTCCAATTGAAGCAATAACCAATCCAGCCATCCAACGGAAGATGGATTGCCATAATTTTCACATTAAGGATCTAAATCCTCCTAGACTGCTAGATTCAATGATGATTATGCAAAAGTCTGCCTCGTGAACTGACTTGAATATATATATATATATATGCGTGCATGAATGGGTTTAGGAGTGGATTATATTCCTGTCAAATCATGTAAATATGTTCCATTCATGATTCAGCTAATAATTTTACTAGGAAATAATATATACACACCTTCCAGTTTGGAGGGGTTATTTTATCAATTACATGGACATGTCGATCCCATTTATCTACCACTGCTTCCAAAATGTCCCTTGTCAAACTGAAAAAATGAATGAATAAATAAACAAAAAGAACATAGAAACAGGTTTAGCTACAGCAAGATTTTTTGACAATTTCAAAGAAAAAAAATGGACTGAAACAAACTAATTTTGGATCCCATGTTGCAGTAACTTTACAGTCTGCACTGCCTTCCTATTCAGTACTGCAGCAATGGGACCCACGGTTTGTTGATAGGAGCCTGTAATGTGATAACCCACACTCTAGGACAGTAGGATGCCTTAAAAGTCTCCCTGATAGGAAGATCCCAACTTCATCCAGTATCCTGTATATACAGTTAAGGACAGCATGAAGTAATAGTAATAAGAAAGGTTAAATACTGGATGGCTAAAATTTTTACTATCTGGGAGAAATTTCTAAGCACCCCTCATCCCCGTGGGTTCCAACATACAAGTCAAACCACATGCACGAAAGAAGAGGTGCAGTAAAGCATGTGTATATTTGCGGCGGTGCGGGACCTGACAATGGCTTCCCAGAATTACCCTAACTCAATCCATGCCATTGTTTAATACAATTCACAGAACTAAATTATAAGAAAGAAGAAGATACCGCAGTGCAAATTTGTTGTACACCAACTTCAGAGGAGCCGAGAGGACCTCTTCTTCTGAAGCACACAAAAACAAAAGGATATAATTTCTTGCCAATGAAGTAGATACTATTAATTATCATGCCAATGAAGTAGATATAATTTCATGCCAATGGCAGTAATGAAAAAGAAAAGAAAAGAATAAAAAGAAGAAACAAAAAATAATACCATCAATTATCTTCGTCGTCGTCATCTTAACCCCATGCAATCAATCTCGGCTCAGCTTAATGGATTATACTAACTAGCTAAAAAAGCCACACCGTAATATCCCAATTTCCTAATTAGGGTGCATGAAAGAGGTCTGTGTGTCTGTGAGTTTGCAAGGGGTTGATTTATGACTACGAGGAAAGGATTGCAAGTAAGTGAGGTCGAGGAACGCAAATAGAAAACACTCCAAAAGGAAATAATTGATAATGACGAAACAGGCGACGAAAATAGAAAGTAAAGATACCATAAAATTTTGAATCCATTGTGGGAGTGAGTAAATGAGAAGTGCTCATTAGGAGGTGCTCCATACTGGAAAGAAAAATACCAAAATTGAGAAAAGCGTTTCATTCTTTATTTTTATTTTTTATTAAGGAATGGTTCAGTTTTTCGTTATTCAAGCCTTGGTTTATAGAAATCAGATCCAAATAAAAATAATAAAACATGGTCCCCGGATGTATAGCTCAGCTAGTTATGGACATGGGGGTGATTTGTGAGTGTGAGGTTGCATGAGTTCAAGTCCTCCATGTAGCAAAATAAATAAATAAATAAATAATGAAACATAATTTTAAGTGTTGTCAGAAGTGTGGCACAACATGTTAGGACCTTCTGAAATATTTAGTTGAATTGAATGACCATAATATTTCCATCCGCCTGCAAGTTTTATGTTTTACAGTAATGCTTGAAAAAGGGAGCCCCACTATTGGTAATGTAATGGGCTTACTTTATTGAAGGCCCGAAGGTTGAAATGACATCATCTTTCTGTTTTACCCATCTAATGACTACGAGCTGGCCAGATATTATGTTCAATCAAGTATCTGGATCCTTTCAGTGAACTGCTAAACATTTTCATGTGTCATTTTGAGCCAAACTGCACTAACTGATGCAGTCTGTGCAGTTTTTGTTTGCCTTTAAATATCTCATTTATTGCAGGGAAATTTAACTTCTTTTTTTTTTTTTGGCGCGTGTTGATTAGAATGTTGCGAGCTGTAACAAATGCTGATAAGTGCCAAGCAAGCGGTGATTGTGGCCACATGAGTTATAAAAATACAATGACATCTGATTTTGCTTATTTTATCTCTCTTAAGGTGGCTAGAACCAACAACCATGTGGTAGCAAGAATGTGCACCTTTCACAGCTCAACAGGCTCTATACATGACACATGTTTAGTTTCAGTCCTTATTTCTAGGCTAGAAAACTTGCAGCCAGGACATCAACATGAACATATGCCATCATGCATGGACTCGTATTAGCAGGATTGGACAACTTTTTTTTAGTCTTTACATACCATAAACTCTAAATATTCTTTTAACAGTTCATTAAAAATTAGACCATTGGATGGTTCATCATCATCATCATCCACGAAGCCTTATCCTATCAAATCATCTAATGGTTAGATAATTTAATTGATGTTAATTAGATAAACACGATGTGTGGATGTTAATCATCATGGATAATCTATTAACTTCAACCGCCATTTCAAAAAACTTAATTTCAACCTTCTGCTATGATTGGAACGATGATTCTTTTATTAAGAAATGCTATATTGATAGAAAGCTAATTGTATAAACATCAAATCATTTTCCTAGGAGAGTAAGACAATTGCAAAAAAAACATCAAAACCCAGTCCTTTTGAGAAATGAACTCCCAGTGATATATTTCGTGAGAATATTTTTCCTAAGAAAACTATGTGCAGCAAAATGTGCCCTCAAAGTGTTGAAAAAAAAAAAAATACCGTGCGGGACAAGGCAACAAAACGAAGAAGCACCCTATCTATGGACAATCTGAATCTAAAAAAGTTTGGAGCATTATAGTTGGCTTGATCAGCAGCAGCAAACAATTAATGTTTTTGTAATGATTTATTGTTAATCCGAATATAATATATAACAACTAACATCAAGTTGAAAATGGGAACATTGGGAGAAAGAGAACTTCTGCTAGTGAAATATTCATTTTAGTTCTGAAGCCAAAATTAAAACATCCACTTGGCATTGCATGATGAGCCACATAGAAGAGGGATTAGCTAAGTACCAATCAGAGACTCCTTCTCGTTATTGTACAACAGCTCCTCTGCTTCTTCTTCAGTCTCCAGTGCAATGGGTGCCCCGCCAAAGCTCATGTGATCATACTCTAATAATGATGCCTTGTCGAAAACATATCCAGGGACTGAAGATAAAAGGACAAGTCAACCATAAGAAAACCATTCAGATTTAACGAACTCGATCCCTACTTCCCAGAAAAAGTTAATTTTTGCAAAGTTCAAAATCTGGATAACGCACACACAGAGAGCATTTTGATGGATTGGAAGTCTGCTTAGTGGATCCTACTATGGAGGCCCCGATGCAGCCAAAACTGACTTGCATAGCCCAGACTACAAATTGAGTGTTATTGCTGCTCAAATCTCTCATCAAATCCACAATACTAACACAATAGCCAATAGAATCGACACAAACCAAAACAAAACTTGAACCACACTTGAAATTAAGGTTCCATCACAACCAGATGGGTATACACATTCACACTCCCACTCTTTGGATTGCTTTATTTTTCCAAAATACAATTAAACACAACCAGTTATGGGTTTTCAGCCCTTCAATTGCTTAAACAATAAAATAAGCCCTGAACACCACAATCTTAACCATTAAACCATCTATAGATGTTTTAATCATAGCAACATATATTTAATAAAGTAAAATGAGAAACCTATGCATGAATCATGAATGCATTACTACACTATACCATATAAAAAATGGGCCCTAACATTCTCAACTCTAGTCCAAATTGTTCAAACTTGGGCATGTTGAAAAGATAACTGACTCTCCCTACTGGACTTTCAAACCATTCATGCATCATTTAACACATGGTTCTTTGCATTACTAAAAAACATGAAAAGGTGCCACCATCCATTTGGATATGGACTGCACATGGCCCAAATACAATACTAGCAGCAACATTGTACACGCACGTGGCAGAGGATGGTGTGTTCAAAACCCAGTCTGGTGGATTCTACCATGGAAGAAAAGTGATTGAAATAGCAAAATGTCTACAACCCTTGCCATATAATTGATGGCTTAAAGGCTCTAACAGGTACTCTAAATAACAAACAAAAGTCGATCATGTAAAAAAGAGATAGAAAAAGGAAAAATTATTCAAAGCTAATATTACTGTGCCCAGGCCTGAGATAAATCATATCCATCTCTCCCATGGGTCAGATAATCATGGCTATTTCATTATTGAGAAGTACAACCACAGACCAAATTTAATGCGGATAACTAATATTGAAATCTTCCACCAGCCACAGGAAGCATCATATCATTTACTTTAGACCATCATAAGGTGGGCAAAAATAATGCTCATGGGCAAGTAGATGGAACTGCAAAACATCTAATACTTCCCAGTTCCCAACTGTTTTTGCTACCAGGGTAGTGTCTCATGTTAGTGCCCCACAAACCAGAACCTCAAGAAAACTCATTCATACAAACTTTTAATTTTTACCCATACAAATACAAATGCATTCCAATCCATATCCTTCGAAATCATGGGGCTGCAATGCATTGCTAGACAATTCCAGCAATCCTTTGCCATTTGAATTTGAATGCTTAGACAAATTATCAATGTAATGGAAATTATTTAGAATGTACAAAGTCAGACAATAGCACAATTTCAGGATATACTCTAATCCACAATTGGGTCAGTCTTGAAGAACATATACAATATTTCAAGTATTCCATGGATAAAATTGCATCATAGCTTTGTTTTGTGAAATAACATAAAAATAAATTAAAAAATCAAGCTTTCTTCTCCACAGAACATGCCTAACTTTACAGAATTCAAAACAAACACAAGGCACAAACTAAAAGAAAATCTATAAAACTATATAAATAAAAAATCAAAAGTTCCTACATCTTTTCTCATTCAGACGCTTGTCAAAGAGCCGAACTGGGTCAGTCCCTTCCAAACAGGAAGCATAAACAATCGACCTGTCAATCAAAAAGACCCCAACTGTAAATATATATATATATTTTTTATTGTAAGAAGAAGAACCCAAAACGGAAAAAAACATAAGAATGCAAGAAGCTCCCAAATCTTCCACTTACAGAGCAAGTTCTCTAGCAGCTCTTGGGCTGCAAAACCTTCCATTATTGTCAACTTTGGATAAAGCTTCCTTCTTATTCAATGACGGAGAAGCTGATTGTTTTAAGGCTTCTGCTATGGCAAAAGAGGGAGCGATAAGAAGAGAACGTCTAGGGGGCGAGAGAAAGATGTGATTTTTTCCCTCAAATCCAGTGATTTGTGGGTGTTTGGGATGGAAAGTGATCATTTGGGTGTGTTTGGGAGACGAACATGAGTTGTAGAGATTGAAAGAGAAATGGGTTTTCAGAGAGGAAAAACCAAGAGCTGAGCTTCCTTCCATTTTTTCTCTATCTTTCTTCCGGTTTCATTTCAGGGCTGTTTGTAAGTATCAAATGGATTAGGACAGGGGCACTTGAGTCGGTTTGGAACAAAAATATCTTGGGAAAAGGTTTTTCGTGGGCCTTGCTATTGTCACACAAAATATAATTTTTTATCACACAGATTACAATAATTTAAAAATTATATTATTTTTTTCCACACATAGAGCAAAAAATCCCATTTTACCCCTCTATCCATTTCCTTCTTTCTTCCCACACACATCGTCTTCCCTTTCTCTTTGCTCACAAATCAACCGAACTCTCTCCACTTTTTCGGCGTCTCTGTCTCTCCGGCGTTACTCCAGCGTTCCCAGTCCTCTACACCATCTCCTCTTCTAAAGGTAAATCTCTATCTCCACCATTGTCATTTTATTTTTCTTCACCATTCATTCTTTACCATTTTATCCATCTTATATTACCTTTTTTTTCATGAAAACTTGTTATGGGGATAAATTCTCATTCAACGTAGGATTTTACAAATAATGGAAACGTTTTTTCATGCATTTGGGTTGGTTTCCATCCATCATCGCAATCATTTTTCGCCTAGAAATCGTGACTTGTTCGGACCTGAGCATCCGAACATGATCAAATTGTTCGGAACTTAATATCCGAACAAAATAATATTGTTCGGACATGAACAATCGAACAAAGTCCACTTGTTCATAATTTAACATCCAAACAGTCTACTACAAAAATCATTCATGTTATCCTACAATATTTGTATTTTTATTTCAGATATGGACCGACCGAATTCTTCTGGGGTGCGACCTACCGCTTCAAACAGAAGGCGTCGCCATCGAGTGGAAGAGGTTGCAGAAGAACCTCTTCTTTGTGAGGAGGACGTTGAAGAACAACCTAAGATGGAAATGGAACCAGGTCCGGGGCCACAAGATAGGTCCTTATTGACTAGTTTTAATACACATATAGCTGGGTATATTTGGAGTGAACAAGTGTGTTTTGTTTGTTTAATATTAAGATTGATTGATTGATTTAGTTGTGAATTTCTTCGATAATGTATCAATTGCTGAATGCATGATCGAGGAGCACTGAAGTGTCTAAGTCATGGTCAGAAAGTGTCATTGTAGTAATGACAATTGAATGGATCTGATAGGTTTAGGCAGTGGATGTCCAGGTTCAGATTGGTACCCTTGGTGACTGCATTATACCGCTCCGTCAATAAGATTATTGTATCGGGTTTCGTGGAAAGGTGGCAACCTGAGACTAACACCTTTCACATGTCATTTGGTGAGATAATCATCACTTTAGATGATGTTGCATCCATCATAGGCATCCCAATGACGGGGCGGACTTTCTCGTATAATGATAGAATTACATATGAGGAAGCTCAAGCACTCATTGTTGATGCACTAGGAGTAGAACCTATAAAGACACATGATGAGCTGATCCAGGTGCGAGGCCAATCTGTTATATTTGAGTGGTTACGGGAAAGGTTTGGCGGAGTGTCTGACGATGATGGGGAGGATGGTTGACTGTGCAATCAGAGCTTACCTTATGTACTTATTGGGATGTACGTTGTTCGCATACAAGAGTGGCACACGGGTGCCGATCATATTTCTTACACATCTAGTAGATTTGGATAACATACGTTCATATGCATGGGGTACTGCTGTATTAGCATATTTATACAGGCAGTTGGGGTTAGCAACTCGGCATGAAGTTAAACAAATGGACAGTTACCTAACTCTATTGGAAGCTTGGGTGTACGAACACTTCGAGTGTTTGCCTCCAACTCCAAACATTCACTATCAGCCAGATCAGGCCCGGGTCCATCGATGGGTCCCTCGTAGGGAGTCTGCTCCTTTACAAGCACTACGAGAGAGACTTGATTCCATGAGCACTGACTTGATAATTACGCATATTTTCATACTTATTTTCTATCACATGAAGTTATTATTCTGTATTGTGTATTTTTCATATCTGATGCTCGGATTCACTATTTTCAGGTCACTTGGGACCCAAATCGTGATGTTAGGCGCTATCACCCTTTCAATGAGGCTGCATATTACTGTGGATGCATCAAGTGCATGGATGTTGTTAAGCCTTATCATTCGGATAGGGTGCTCAAACAGTTTGGGAGAGTACAAACTATTCTTCCACCGCAATTAGCCCCCATTCGTGCTACGCGAGGTCCGACTGCTCGTGACTACCATATCGCGTATCAATACATCACTCAAGTTTAGGAGGAATAGCCTAATCACATACTGTCTGCATTGAACCGTAGTCAACCAGTAAGGTGTCCTACAGATTGCATACCCGAGTATATGGATTGGTATAAACGAGTCTCTTGGAGGATATTACAAAACCCAAATCATCACTCTAATTTTGTGTCCCGTCTCGAAGAAGTAGTTTCAAGCAGTATGGTGGACTATGAGCAACATAATTCGGATGCACTGGTCATTTTTTATGAAGTGATGGGAAGGGGTGAGGACCATTGGGTTGAATTCCCACGGGGACTATATACCCATGTGAATCAAGTTGCCCATGTGTTACGGGTAATGTCAATTGTCGATGCTCAACGACCCATTCGACATCCCCACATGAGTTCACAAAGCTACACCCGCAGCAGGTCAACAAGGGGAAGGAACACATGACGAAATTTGAAGAAGTTTGACTAACAAAAATGAAAATTTGTATTTCTTTTTATTTTTGTAATTTGGATGGTTATTATAAGACTTGGATCATTTTTTAAGTAGTTTTTTATTTGGAAAGTACATGAAAATCTTCAAAATGGACGAACTAAACATATGTTCAGAAACACAGTGTCGAATAAATGTCATTCGTTCAGAACTATGTTTCCAAACATATCCATTTTGTTCGGAAACACAGTGCCGAACAAATGTCATTCGTTCGGAACTATGTTTCCAAACATATCCATTTTGTTCGGAAATTTATGTAATTCTCATCACTTTAAAAACCTGTAATACACAATAAAACCACTATATCCGAGTAGTTTTAAAACTTGTACATACTCTAATATACATCAAAGCATTCATTAAATACAATAAAAAACTACAAAAAAACATTCCAAACTCCATCAAATGTTTAAAAATACTTGTTACATTCAACATAAACTCGCTTGGATGACCAGGTAGTTCTATTCAATCCAAATCAATTGTCTCACATGTTGATACGCCTAGAGTTACGAGCTCTTTCAAATATACAATTTGATCCCTGTATGGAGTCTCCCAACCATTCGCTTAAGAATGATGAAATTGTCTCCACTTATTTGCAATGGGCGGAATTGGATGACCAGGTACTAAGAATAATTGAACAAAATGATTCTGATTAACAAAACTTATTGTTCGCTCGTTCCGAGAAGGTGTAGACACTGGCACAGACCGCTTTGGGAGAAAAGTCAGACATTGTTCAATGCTCAAGTGGTATAATACCAAATTATAACGAGACACCATGAGGTGCCCCAAGTCAGACATAGTTATTCAATAGTCCACCGATGAGTTGTCATCATAGTATGATAATACTTCAACCAATTCCTCAACTCTGTTCTCCACCACATATAATTGTTTGTAGTGTTTACATGTGCAAGCAACTCTTGTAATAAATCTCTCATAACTTGTCTCCATTCATCCTCGGTTAGACCAACCATTCCAGCGATGGCTTTGAAGCCACAGTTACCATCAGCTGCGACGTCTTTTACATGTCGAATCTAAGGTCTCAACCCCACGGGAAATGAGATAACATAATTATTTGTGCTCATTGACTTCGTACGAATCGCACTAATCTTTTTTATTCTCTTTAGTTTGCATTATAGCCATCATTTATCTTTAACTTCTATCATTGCAACTGATTTAGGAGAATAGCTATCATGTGCAAACGATACCAACTCAAATATGCTTGGATCTCGTAGAGTTGAGGTGTCAACTTTCATACTTGGTCTACCTTTTATTCTTGATTTTACTTCGTGTTCTATCAAATGAGTACTGTCTGGTTTTGATAGTTCTCGTATCTTCTTTAGAAGTTACAGTTTTATCGTGGAATCATCCTCATTGAATCGTTTTTCAAGTAACTGCAAATCTGCCTTACAATCCAAGCCCATAAAAGAACTTGTTGATGGGGCAGTAGGCAACATATCAAGCTTACACTAATGCAGATGTATGCAACTTAGAGGAATAGGCTGCCCTTGATTTATATATTCTGCAATCTCGTGCGCACAGGGTAATCCATATGTGCGTCGAATAACACAACCACAAACACCGGCGTCAATTCCAACTAGGTTGGCTCTATTGGTTTCTGTTTAGATTTTTTCAAGTGTATTCTTAGAGACATTCCCATGAAACTCTTTGTATTCGGCCGGCTTAAAATTATGTTACACAATTGTCTTACTTTTCTCAAACGAAGCTTTGATACCGATATGCTGCAGCTCAAGCAAACTGTGAATTTTAGTACAAACCGCTTCAAAGTTTCCTTGACTTTATCCTAGCTGCCTCTTAAGTTGTGCATGTGAACTCTCAGCCCTGCATATGATTGTTAAGAGGTGAAACATATTAATTAATAGGCATAAATCAAATAATTATTATCTTTTTAAAAGTACTTGTTCGAAGTAGTATTTCCAAAATGGACACAATTGTCTATCCATGCGGAAACAAATATGTCATTGTAAGGATCTAACCAATTACGTTTCACGTAATTGAGTGCATCAGGATACGTACTGAATTCTTGATTTAGCTTACGTAGTTGTTTACCAAACTCCTCTTCTATTGATGAAGACACTAACATATTCCAGCTCATAATAAACCTGTCCCATTTTTCTTTCATTTCAAACAACTTTTTGCATCTTGCCAATACGTTTCTATTAATATGCCATTTGCATAATAAATGAGTAGCATTCAGGAATACTTTGTTAATGGCGTTCATGTGTGACAGTTCTCTGTCCATCACAATGACATCGGAAAGAATACCATCACCAATAATAGAATGCAATACACCCAATGCCCATGCATAAATTTTTTTCACGTTCCGCATGAAGGTATGCAAAGCATACAGAAAAAGTCATGTCTGTGGATGTGACTCCAACAACCTCCAATAGAGGCATGCGATAACGATTGATCTTGTAAGTACAGTCCATTATCAAAATATGTGGAAATGCATATAATAAATCTAAATTGCTTGGGTGTGTCCAAATCAAGTCAATTACAGTCTCGCTATCCTCACAAGTCTTATGCCATTCAATGTAACTATGCTCTGCTAACTTCCCAAGCAGTTGTTGCATCTGACTTCTTTCACCCCACTCATTAACTTTATATTTGTAGCGTGCATTGTATATTATCTTCATTGTGGTTACGTTTAATTCACTTATTTGTTTCAACGTAACAAAATTTTCTTTTGGTCTAACCATGCTCTTGGACATATCAACCAGCAACTGAGTTTTCTCCTTTGATAATCTGCCTGCAAATGAATGCCCCTCTAAATATTCTGTTGTCGAAAGATTATGCACACCACATATGATCTCCAATATCCAATCATCATTTGAGTGTAACTTTATGCCCTTTAATGCGAAAGGGCGTCCACATTTTTTTGAACTGGTCTGTTTGATCATTTTTCGCTTTTGGCCCTCTTCATGCTTATATTGCCCACTTCTCTCGCATGCAAGGAGTACTGTAGTCTTGACACCTATCCGAGCAGCATTTGAAGCCTTTATCACAATGACAAACCCGTTTTTCCTTCGTACACCACGAGCCCAACTGAACAACAAATCGCGACGGTGAAATATCTACAATAAACAAATTTAATACGAATTTAGTAACAAATAATTGTAATTTGAGTAATAAATTCACAGTCGGACATACCTCTTAAGTTATAAACTCACTGGTATAATCCATGACAAAGTCCGATCCAACATGACTTTCCTGCGTAGAGACTCCTGCAAAAGTATAAAATCAAATATCACTATTCGATATGAAACATCCGAACATACCTCATATGTTCGGATTTACAGTTCCGAACATATGGTTTATGTTCGGACCTGAAAGACTGTACATATCGGGAACCTGCAACTCATTCCAGGTGATAAAAATAAATAAAAAAGAGGCATAAATACAAAGAAAAAAAAACACAAACAAAGGAACTGACCTTTCCACTACTGCTTTGGTTTAAATGTATCAGGAATTTACAATTGTCAAACATAGATTTACCACAACTTTAGGGGAACCAAAAATATTTCCCAAAAATTTAGTTGCCAAACGTGACCTTAGGATTATTGGGCATTTGAATCTTCTCAAAAAGCAGATTTTTGAGATTTTACATTACTTTTACTTACTTTATTAATAAATTAAATGGGAAATCAGGGCATAAGTGGAAGGAGCTGCGTCTTTGCCCTTTGATTTCATGGTGTATGGAAATGTGACTTTTCATTACTAGGTTTATGAGGCCTGTTAGGAGCCGGATATAACATATATTGTGTGTGCAATTCGGTTCGAATTAATTGCACATTCGAGACTTGGGTCTGTTTGTTCAATAGGGGTTGTGGTCCCGTGGGGGATTTTGGCCATTAACTGGATAGAAATTGTTTTCTTATGATTTTGGGTCACCTAAAAGTTTTTAATCTCTTAGCTCATATTTGAAAAACGAATGGGGCAACTTACCTCCATATATTGGAGTAGGAAGGATCTTAATCATAAGGAATATCTCAAATTACAAATTATTGCATATTCATTCATTAGACTTTTCTTAATGTCTATCTCATTTAAGTATGGATAGTTATCAATTTACTTATAATTTGCGTTGTATCAGAAGTATGTATTAAAGTAATCCAATATTCTATCTATTTCTATAAATTTTGTACTGCAATTTTTGTTAATTGCTTAGTCATGCCAAACAGGCATCTTTTGCTATCAACAAACTTTTTTTTTTTTATAACCCAGGATATCTCCTTCCCAACGTAAAAGCCTTAGGCCCTGAGCCTGAAGGACACTCGACTCTGGACAACTGAGAACTAATTTCTAAAGGCACATACAAGCCCTCCTATCCAAATTCACTGGGTAATCTATAAGAGGTGACCAATGAGGTAGATGTCGAATACAAGGCCTCTTCGCTTTCTAAGGCATATAGTCCTTGGCCAACTGAGCTACCACGCATTGGTTTGCTAGTATCAAATTTATTAAACCGGAATCCATCATTGAGCGAAACCACATATCCATCATTAGTCATGTTAGACTTGGCATAGGGCATGAGTTGCTCGAGTTTGAGTTTGGGCCGACTTGTTGCTATCCTTAGTTTTAACAAGATGTTCGCAGTATCTAACCTCAACTCAATCCCAATTCCTATGGCGAGGATCTGAGGAGCGCACTGCCTAGACCCCACGTCTCCCTCGGCGGCTATAAGTACGTGTCTCGCTACGATGCGGTCTTTGAACAAGATCTCCCGGATCAGCTCCATCCAGCAGCCTATTGACATTCTTTAGGGCCACGTACATGGCATCAGGATGTCGGACACTCAGACTATGCCCCCTCCTTAGAATCTGCTGAATAATACTTTAAGCGCTCACGATGCGAAGGACATTGATCGCATAATACACAAATTAGTCAATTTGTTCTAATGACTAGACATAATATAACAGTTAAGTTGTTAGGCATTGTACCAATCGGGGGTCTATAGAAGAGCTGCCATGAGAATCTTGAACACGCGGATTAAACATGGAGCGATGTTCGGGGTTCTGGATGATCGGGTGCGACACTCGTGTGAACCATTTCTTATAATTAGGTGCGCAATCCCACAGATGCGCCACTGGCACACCACGCTCCATCAGAGACAACGGGTGGTTATGCGATCCGATACTGATTTGATGTGGCACCCCTCGTGGCGCGCTATGAAGCTAGTGGAGTGGGGGGAATGCGCTTGCACCCTACCAAATTGCCTAAGCACCTGATCAGGATGATATGGTTCAATGATGTTCATGCATTTAAGACAGCCATTGTAATAAGCAACCTCATGAAATGAGTGATCTGCCCTGTGCTCTCGATAGGGGTCCCACACTACCTGCAACATGAATCAACAAATGCATTAGTAAAAGATGCGGTACTCATTTACTCAATTTTTTTGCCATAAATTGTAAGACCTTACCTCATGGGCACCAAGATCGTCAAGTGCCTCTCGTAATGACTACATGTTGGACATTTGGTCCCTAGACTCTCTTCGTGACACCCAACGATGCACCCGCGGTGGATTTTTTGTGTATGTGCGGTTGGGGTTAGGCTTGCACCTGGAGAAATGCTCATAAATCCATGCATCCATAAAAAGTCAGATATCCCGCAATCTGCCTAACGCCAGTCTGAATAGCAAACCCCAACTGTCGGTATAGGTACACAAGCGCAACAGCTCCCCAGGCACATGTGCATGCCTCATCAAAGTTTATTAGCAGCCTTAGAAAAATCACCGGGACCCTAGTGCCACTCTTGTCTATGAAGAGTGTACAACCCAATATATACAATAGGTATGCTCTAGCGGGATGCCTAATTTGCTCTTCTGGCTCCGCATCCGTCACGGCTCCAAATAGGTCCATTAGCCATTCCAGTCCAATTGACGAGCCCCGCACAACTGCTAACTCTTCGTGTGCCTGTTGGGATGTGACCCCAAGACCATGCTCTATAAGTGTCTTTGCTCGCTCAAATGACAGTTGCTCCACTTATACAGATTTTCCTGTCACCGGTATCTCTAGAATGGTACCTACGTCATTAAGGGTAATTGTTATTTCACCGAAAGGCATGTGGAATGTGTTTGTCTCGGACTGCAATCTTTCCACAAAAGCTGACACCATGTTCTTGTTGATGAAACGGTATGATGTCTCCACCAGTGGAGCCAACCCTGAACGGCCAATAAGTTCACTAAACACTGTATTCTGACTTCATTTTTCATTCCATGCTCTTTCACTGATTTGTTGGGTATGACTTAGGCATTTAAGTGGGAGTCTCTCCTACAATACCGAATAAAAAATAAATTAGTGAAGGTTATAAAAAGTTACAACGCATTTACCAAGATTAACCACAAACCTGCTGCTGCCAAGTACGTGGAGCAATATGCGTCCGAAAACTGTGAAGCAAGCTCAAACTTATAGGCACACCAAGAATTTCTCCAGTCATAGCCTTAACATCAATTGAAGTTCGGTTCCAGACTTCTGGCTATTCGTGGACTTCTGTTTGCTCTTGGGCTTCAGGGTGTTCTTCAGTTACTTCTTCAGCATCCTTGGCCTCATCAGCGACAAACCTCTGACGCAGTCTCCTATTCGACGCTATACGTCGAATTCTAGAGGTACTGGGCACATCCATATCTGAAAAAACAGAAGAAAACCAGTCAAAAACCTGTACAAGAAATTAGATAGTCACAATCCTAAAACATTGTTCGGCCCTGATTATCCGTATGGATATTTTACGTTCGGCATTACGTCACCGTGATACTGTGACCCGTTCGGATATGTAATGCCATCTAAATCATATTTGTTCGAACTTATGATGTCGTAACGGTACAATTTTTACGGTACAAAGAAGCCTAAAAGGTTATTCGTTTTCGGACACATAGTGTCGAACAATGTCGAGAAACTGAAAAACTAAAACGCTGACAATGGCTGGAAATGGGAGAGATAGAGGCGCATGAGGGAAATATAAACCTCTGAATAAAACCAAATAATGGATCTTAATAGAAAACTACATGCACTTCTAAGCAAGTAAAGAGATCGGAGTCACTCACAAAGATTGAAATGGTAACGGAAAACAATAATGCACTTTGAAGATGAAGGCACAAAGAGCACAAAGAGATGGCCGAGTCTGGAGGAGGTGCAGCTGAAATGTCCTAGTGGGGGAGCTCGTCGAGATTGAACTCGTCGTATTAATCACTCTAACGAGTCAGGAGGTGCAGCGAAACATTGAGTTAAAAAAAAAAGGGAGGGAAGAAGGCATTGAAATGTAGAGTGTAGGGAGAAATAAAAACGAGTCTAATAAATGGGCGTTTTAGGGAAAATGTAGAGTGTAGAGAGAAACAAATGGAATTTTTACACTAAACATCATTGTGTAATTCTGAACACAACACCGGTTTTCCTGAGCACACCCACCTTTTCAAAAAAACTTGCACATGACGAAAATACCCATAAATTCAGTGCATATTCCGTGCATATCTCATGTGCACGGGTATGAAACTCCGTGCACATGATATATGCACAGTTTTCCCTAGTCGTGCACCTCATTTTGTGTACGGCTCTGAAACTCCATGCACCCCTTTGTGTACGGCGTTGAAACTGGAACTACTCATCTCTCTCTCCCTGCTCCGGCAACCTCTGCCCGACCACGCGGCCGACCCATCTCCCTCTCATTCCCCTCTCTCTTAGTAGCCTTGCTGAGGGTGATTCCCACGCCAAGTGACACCAACAGTGGCGGAGGGTTCTTGGTGTCGCGCTTCTGTGCATACTCGATTTTCCCTCAACCGAACTTCAATGCGAATCCACCGATGCAGAAGGACAAAATGGGAGTTCCGGCACATTTATCGCGACACGCCGCGCTGGCACCAGTTGAGGGATTTTGGGCAGGGGCCGGAGGTAGGCGAGAGGGAGAGGAGAATACGGGAAAAGAGAGGAAAAAAGAAAGGGGGAGCGGGGGCTATTGGCAGTGGGCGAGAGAGATAGAGAGAGGGAGAGGGATCAGTGACGACATGGTTGGGCGGAGGTGACCGGAGCAAGGAACAAGAAAGAAAAGGAAAGGAGAGGAGAAGAGGGTATTTTGGGTATTTAAAAAAATGTGGGTGGGCTTTGTAAGAGAGGTGGGTGAAAATAGAATTGAGTGCTGCTACCTATACATTGCGTTTTGCTCTCCACACACTGCATCTCTTTACACAGTGACCTATAGTAAAAATATTCCATATTCTTTCTCTCTAGACACTGCAATTTACCTAAAACGCCCATGCAATTTCCCTCCTTCCCCCCATTTCTGCATTTCTTCCATCCCATTCACTGAATCGACGAAATCTCGACGAGGCACGTGAACTGCATTTCCGTTATTGATGATTTCACTGCATCTTCTCAAACGTATCTGTGTTCTTCTTGCCTCATTCATCAAAAGTCCATAACATAGGTAGGCCATCTTTCAATCCCAGTGAGTGATTTCAATACCTTTTGATTGCTAAAAAATAGTTGTAGTGTTCCCTTTAGATCAAAGATTTTGTTTATTTAAAGTTTTTTTCCTCCGTCATGAGCCTTTGTCTCCCCCATTTCTCCAGCCATTGTCATCGTGAATGACCACGTTTTGCCATTTCGTTGTCTGTGAATGACGATGCGCTCAGCACTGTGGGTTTGAAAGTAGTCATTACTTGGCACTGTAGGTCCGAGTAAAAACAAACATGCTGACCAGATTGTAATTTATTGGCTTTGTGGGTCCGACCAGATTGTAATTTCACAGCCATGTAACGCCGAGAGAATAATGTCCACACGGATAGTCAGGTCCGAATGGGCTGTGACTCGGTTCTGAACAATGTCTTTATAAATTTTTTCAGATGCATGGATGTGCCCAGTACCTCTAGCACCTCTAGGATTCGACCCACAGCGTCGAACAGGAGACTCCGTCACAAGTTCGTTGCTAATGTGTCCGATGGTGACGAAGAAGTAGTTGAAGAACAATCTGTTCCCGAAGTGGAGACCGAAGCCGCCGAACAGGCAGAAGAAGTATGTGAACGAACATCAACTGTTGCAAAATCCTTCTACTTTGTTTTCGGACACATATTGCTGCAAGTATTTGGCAGCAGCAGGTTTGTGATTAATCTTGGTTAACATGTTTTAAAAATTTATTACCTTCACTAATTTGTTTTTTATTTCGTTTTGCAGGAGAGATCGCCACTTAAATGCATAAGCCAATGCCAAAAAATCAGTGAATGGGCATGGAATTCAAAGGGAAGTTAGAATACCGTTTTTAGTCGTCTCATTGGCCGTTCAGGGTTGGCTCCATTGGTGGCGACATCTTATCGTTCTATCAACAAGAACATAGTGTCAGCATTTGTGGAAAAATGACAGCCTGAGACGAACACATTCCACATGCCTTTTGGCCAAATGACAATTACCCTTGATGACGTGAGCACCGTTCTAGGGATCCCGGTCACTGGAAAATCTGTATCAGTGGAGCAACTGTCATTTGAGCGATCAAAGACACTTGTAGAGCATGGTCTTGGGGTCACATCCTAGCAGGCACACGAAGAGTTAGTAGGTGTGCGGGGCTTGTCGGTTAGACTGAAGTGGCTGAGGGATCTATATGGAGACGTGACCGATGCGGATTCAAAAGAGCACATTAGGCATGTCGCAAGAGCATATATATTGTATATCTTGGGATGTACACTCTTCACAGACAAGAGTGGCACGAGGGTCTCAGTGGTCTATCTAAGGCTGCTAATGAACTTCGATGAGGCACGCACATGTGCTTGGGGAGCTGCTGCGCTTGCGCACCTATGCCGACAGTTAGGGTTTGTTACTCGGAGTGGAGTCAGGCAGATTGCAGGATACCTTACTCTACTAGAGACATGGATTTACGAGCATTTTCCCAGGTATAGGCCTCACCAAAACCGCACATACACAAAAAATTTACCGCGGGTGCATCGCTAGGTGCCACGAAGGGAGTCTGGGGACCAAATGTCCAACCTGCAGTCATTACGAGAGGCACTTGACGATCTTGGTGCCCATGAGGTAAGGTCTTATGAGTTATAAATTCAAAATTTATGTAAATGAGTACCGTACAATTTAACTAATGCATTTGTCGATTAATGTTGCAGGTGGTGTGGGACCCCTACCGAGAGCATAGGGCAAAACACCCCTTTCACGAGGTTGCTTATTATACTGGCTGTATTAAGTGCATGGACATCGTTGAACCATATTATCCTGATCGAGTGCTTAGGCAGTTTGGTAGGGTCCAATGCATTCCCCCCACTCCACTAGCTCCACAGCGCGCCAGTAGGGGTGCCATCGCAAATCAATATCGGATTGCTTACAATTACTTGGATCAAATATGGGAGAGGTGGCATAACCACATCTTGTCTCCGATGGAGCGCGGTGTGCCTGCGTCGCACCCATGGGACTGTGCACCCAATTATATTGAATGATTCCTCCGAGTGCCACACCCAATCATTCAGAACCCTGCACATCGCTCCATGTTCAATCCGCACGTTCAAGATTCTCAGGGCTGCTCTTCTATAGACCCATGTTTGGTACGATCCCTGACGAGCATATCTATCGTATTAAGTATAACCAACTGAACAAACTAACTAATTTGTGCATTATGTGATTAACTAACAGCGCATCGTGAATGCCCAAAGTATTATTCAGCCTATTCTAATGAGAGGGCATAGTCTGAGTGTCCGAGATCCTGATGCCTTGTACACGGCCCTTGAGGACGTCAACAGGGTCTTAGATGGAGTCGATCTAAAAGATCTTGTTCATAGACCGCCACGAAGTGAGTCACGCACCTACAACAACAGGGGTAGACATGGGGTCTAGGATGTGGACTTAGCATTTGATATGTATTTTTTTATGGTTCTGGTTGGAGTACTTCTTTTGAAAGATTGTAAACTGACTTTCAACAATTCTTTTGGGTACCAGAGATGGTACATGTAAAACTTTTTACATACATTGGCCTCTTTATGGATATCTTTTTTAATGTTGCAGTTTGTATTGATGTATATTGACAGTCGCTTTCTATTTACATAGCATTTAGATGAAATTGATGATGTAGTTTGTAAACTGGTATTGTTCAAGTTGCCAATGGGTGTGTTCGGCGTTTCAGGGCTGACATCATAAATATTGCTCGGCGTCTCAGGGCCGAGACAATGTGTTGTGGGTGACGTCTCAGGGCTGACCACATTAGGTTTGCTCGGCCTCTCAGAGCTGACACTGTAGTGTTAACTCGGCTTCTCAGGGCCGATGTCAGTGATCTAGCTCGACGTCTCAAAGCCAAGCAAAATATCTTCCGGCATATCAAGACCATTCGGTTGAAATTGTCATTTGCTATATGCAACTACAGCTTAAGCGAATGTCATTTGTCATGCACCATGAAGATATATGGAATGTTCTTTGATAAAACAAAGGTGGAAAAAAGTTATAACAATGTGAACCCAACATTAAGCTCTTAAAAAATTGGATCCTTGTACATCCTTATAAAATATAACAATCATTTCAGATCGATGGCTTCGCATGTGACAACTGATGGACTTATAATTTATCTGAAATGTTGGATCCGAGATTGATAAGCCATGTCTTAACCATCTGTAGAAGGGTGATGGTGATGAATCCAATTAGTAGCAATAGGTGGAATTGGGTGATCTTGTACGAGGAAAACCTACATATAACAAGGAGTTCAAGTGAGTCACGACATTTCAGGGAAAATAAGTTTGGTGAATCTATGCATCTACTATTATCACATGAACAAAGTGGTTTTGATTGACAAAACCAATTGCGGTCTCTCGTCTAGCAGCAGTAGGAATAGGGACCGATCGAAGAGGAAGAAAAGTCAGGCATTGCTCGATTGACAAATGGTATAGGACAACGTAATAGTGCGATGTAATTAGTTGTCCCATGTCCGGCATCGTCATCCATCGATCATATGAAGGGCAATCCCCGTGGTACGATATGATGTTGAGAAGTTTATCAACCCTTTGGTGTGATCTATATATTTGTCTGTAATGTTTTGCATGAGTCGCCAACTCTCTAGAAAGATCTTTCCGTACCTGTTACCACGAATCCTCACCAAGTCCCATTAACCCTGCAATGGCTCTAAAGCCACAATTGTCATCCGCATTTACATCTTTTACATGATGAATATAAGACCTTAAACCATATGGGAGTGTGTTAATATAAGTGGTTGGCTTTAAATTTCGGGTGCGACTGACCTTTTGCTTAGGAATCAGCTTCTTCACGGGCACCAAGGAGGCCCCACTGCTGACAATAGTCTCTTCCATCTTCAAGACAGGAGAGTAACTATCCTGAGCTGATTCGACATATTCAAAGAAAGAGGGTTCACGTTTAGTAAAATTATGTAATTTCAATTTGGGGCGACCCCGACATTTAATTTTCGAATCTGGCTCGATCAGTGAGGTCGTCTCAGGCTTTGCAAGCTCCCTAAGCTTATCCAAGATTTGTAACTTTTTTATCGAATCATAGCCCCTGAACTATTCGACAATTAAATCTATCTATGGCATGCAATCCAAATTGACACTGGAGTCCTGGTCATAAGCGGTATGTAGCAAGTCAAGCTTGCGCCAATGCATATGCGTGCAATCTAAAGGAATAGGGCGCCCAGCACTTATGTATTCTACAATCTCATGAGCACAAGGTAGGCCATATGTCTGTCAAAGTACACGACCACAAGCATCTCTATCAATACCGACTGATGAGGTTCGTTTCGTCTCAGCCAAGATTTTCTCTAATGCACTTATAGAAATATTCCCACGAAGTTCTTTGAATTCAAAAGGCTTGAAATTGTGTTGCACAACCGTCTTACTTTTTTCAAATGATGCTTTTATATCTATAGTTGCAGCAGTAATAGGTTGTGTATCTTCATCCATGAGTCTTCAAAAGTCCCCTGGCTTGATCCAAGCTGCCGCTTCAGTTGTGCATGTGAACTCTCCACCCTGTTTGTAGTAGTGTTCCCAAGATGTATGACCTTGTCCGTCCAGGCAGCCACAAATCTATCATTGTAAGCATCTAACAAAAACACTCTAACATACTGAAGTGCTGCAAGATAGGTGATGAACTCCTTTAGAAATAAGTTGAATTGCAGATTGTAATGTTCATCTGTGGATGAAGAGACCAACATGTTCCAGCTCATTATAAACCGGTCCCACTTTTCCTTCGTCTTAAACTACTTCTTGCATTTAGCCAAGATATTTCTGTTGATATGCCATCTACATAAAAGATGTTTGGCGCCGGGGAAAACAATAGATATGAAGTTCATTAAAGTCATCTCTCTGTCAGTGACGATAACACTAGGAAGAACACCCTCGCCAATAACTTTGCGCAAAATACCCAATGCCCATGAGTTGCAATCTTCACGTTCATTATGGAGATATACAATGCATATCGAAAAGTCTTCTCTGTGGATGTAACCCCAACAATCTCCAATAACGGCATTCGATACCAATTGGTCTTATAGGTGCAGTCCATTATCAACACATGAGGAAATGCACGCAAGAGGTCTAAGCTGGTAGGGTGTGTGAAGAACAAGTCAATGACAGTATCTGTTGTAGGACATTTCCTATACCACTCAATGTAACCATGCTCCGTCAATAATTTCAACAGTTGCTGCATCTGACTCCATCCAGCCCTCTCCATAACTTTATGCCTTTGACGTGCATTGTAAATGGTCTTCGTTGTGCTTATATTTAACTCATTTTTATGTTTCAGTGTCACCAATATATCATTTGGCCGAACCATATTCTTGGACATGTCCACCAGCACTGAAGTTTCCTCCTTTGTTAATATCCCTGCAAATGAGTGCCCTTCCAGAAAGTCTGCAGCAGGATGATTATGCACACCACATACTACATGCAACATCCATTCCTCATTTGAGCCAACCACCTTGCCTTGTAACATGAATGTGCATCCACATTTTTTCCCACCAGTCTGCTTCAATTTCTTCCCACCAGTCCCATCTTTAGTAATCCTCGTGTCTCTATAAGACCCACTCCTCTCACACCCACGAGTCAGCCTTGGTTTTTAATTTCTCCTGTTGGGCGCTGCTGATGTTTTAATCACAACAATGAAACCATTTATCCTCCCAACATCACGAGCCCAATTAATTAGGGATTTTCGACTTGTGAATATCTGTGCATAACAAAATAAAATTATATTGAACAAAGTGACTACATCAATTTAAATATCGAATGATTCATCTCAATTAATTACCTCTTTAGTGATAAACTCATTGCTATAGTCGACCACACATTCCAAGCCAACCTTGCTGCATTCAGTAGGTGCATGAAACTGCTATGGAACCAATTTTGTTAAAGTACGTAAATGGCACAATTGAACGCTCTGAATATTTGGACAAAATTAAATTGTTCATACCTAAACCATCGCATAATGTCCTTATTTTCGGCCATGCATGTCTGCATATTTTACTTCTTCTTGGCACTGTAGTGCCGCGCAAAGTACTTCTTTTCGGCCTTTCAGGGCTGTGCAGAGGACATTCGGTCGGACATGCAGGGCCGAACGGTTCATCTCTGCCCATATACACAAGTTGCGATGAATATGCTTACCTCGACCCTGCTAGAATGATTGGGAGACATCATCTGCTTGTCATTTTGCTCGTCCATTGATTAAGAATGCTAGTAAATTGAGTCTCAACTTTGAATGAAATTAAAATTAATGAGTTGCAGTCAATTGAGAATGAAGTGAGGCTTGAAACCGAGAGAGAGGATGAAAGAGGGAGGAAGTAAAGATCAGCAAAATGCAGGAAGAAGTAGAAACCTTATCTTCATTTCATGATGCATGGCACAAACTAAATGGAAGCAAGTAGAGAGGAGTGAAACCCTTAACATACGTTCAGACATTTCAAGTGGAGGGAAAATACGCACGATATAGATAGCATTTCAAGTAGACTGGGAGGGCTGAAGTTTAGACATTTTGGTAAATTTACATGTGGGCATTTTAGTTCCAATCTATTGGAGTGTGCGGAGAGCAAAACGCAACGCACTGTGTAGGTGGCAGCACTCAGTAGAATTTCCCCTCCATTTTCCCTCCTCCACAGAGCAACAAACAAGGGAACAGAGAGAGGAGGAGGAAAAAAAAAAAACCCTAGCAACGGAGAAAGATGGCAATTGCAAGAACAGGAGTTTTCGTCGACGATTATTTGGAGTGTAAGTCGATTCTTCTTCCTTGATCCGAAAAGTTTCTGCTTTTATTGATCTGCCTCTCTCTCTCTCTCTCTCGATCGAATTGGGAATTGCAGATTCAAGTACATTGCCAGCAGAGCTTCAGAGGCTTTTAAATACCATGAGAGAACTCGATGAAAGGTCCCAAGGTGCGATCTTTATTCCCAAAATCGCTTCTTGCATTGCCGAATCCTCGTATGTCTTAAATTGTATTTTGAAATTCGATGTGTTTTATGCACTTCTTCTAGTTCCAGCGGATACGATCGATTAGAACAACGCCCAATTCGCTGATTTCATTAGGCTCTGATAAAAACTCGGGAAAAATTCGTACTTGGATGCTTTTTTCTACAATTTGAACAGTTGCAATTCATTAGTTTCATTGGCTTGTGAAATTTATTGGAAAAGTTTGAGTTCGGGTTTATCTGTTTTTTTGGCAAACTCTGCTACTTGTCAATACTAAGTTATCTGGGAGGAGGGTTGTGTGACTGTGTCAAGGTGACAGATAGCTAGAGAAAATTTGTGTACTTTAATGGAATGCTAATGTAAGAAGCCATCGTTGCAGTTCTGGGACCCATTGATACAACGTATAAAAGAGGGTTAGGTGGATAGCTATTTATAAAAGGGTAATGTTTTTGAAATGCTCACTTCTTCCATATGTACTGTCTCCTTCATTTTCTTCGATGGGATGGTTGGTAACAGTTTGAAGGAGATGATTTGCTTGTTGATATAAAAAAAAAATCCACCCGGGAGTTGGTGGAATGGCATAAGATGTGGGTTTGCTCCCCACGTCTTGTGTTTGAAGCCACCTCAGATTTGCCCATTGTGCATTTGTGTGGGTTTAGTGGGTGCCACCCGGGGATTAGACTTGTTGGATCAAAGACCTCAGAGATACCCATGTCATAAAAAAAGATGATATAAAAAAAAAATCTTTTTTTGGCGGAGCCACTGGACCATTGGTCCATGCCATGTGGTCTGATTTAACCATCGTCATGTTAACCACAGAACCTTGTCATTATACTTGCAGGAATCATACATAATCGGAGTTTTACTTTGAGAATCAATCCACAATGATGATTTTTGGCAACTGTGGCAATCTCAGTATCAAATCTATTGGTTTTTATAATTTTACTCTTGCATAGAAGTACTTTGCTACTTCCATCTCATGCCATTTGGACAATGCCATTGTTGTCTGTTTATGTTTTTAGACAGCCGCTTTTTTTACATGTGACAAATTCATCAAGGGTCCAGAAGAACACTAAGTTTGTCTATTCTTTTTATTTTTCATTTTTCCCTCGGCCTTTTTGTCAGGAGGATTTTTTTTTCTGGAATTCCATGTGTTAGGTATTTTTGACAGCATTGTCGGTAGCTTAGCTGTCTATGGGGCATTTGAAATTCCCTTTTTGATAAGTGGGAATCCAGACATCCAACCTTTTGAAATGTCACTTTTGCCTCTGGAATTCTCCTTATTCCAGCTTTCTAAATGCTGGGTTGTATTCGATGAGCATTTGGGAATCCTACTAGGAGACAACATTTGAAGAATATAAATATATATATATATATATATATATATATATATATCCAAACAGGAATTCTTAGAATTCCTGCAATCAAACAGGCCCTATCTATAGAAGACTTGCTTTTTCTGTCTATTTTCTGTATAGTGGAATAATGATCAGTTAGTTGATTTTTCCATCTTCATTTGCAGGCAAAAGTTTGTTTTCTTTTTTCTTTTTGGTGGCAGCTTCAGTAAACAGAGCAATTTCTAGTTCCACAATTTTAGTGATTTTAGAAATTTAGTGGAAGTTGGTGATTCTTATTCTTTAAGTTTTTATTTATTTATTCTTTTTTTTTTCATTTTTATTTTTGGCAGCCATGATCAACCAAACAAGGGATCAGACCAATTATTGCTTGGGGTTGCCTTTTCAGAGCTCAAAGAAAGGAAATCCTGAAGAAGACGATGCAGCATTTGAGAAGATGGGGAAAGAGATAGAAACCAACCAAGAAAATGCCTTGAGCCTATGCACTGAGAAGGTCTTACTTGCAAGGCAGGCGTATGACCTTGTAAGATGATTTAAAAAAAAAAAATCATTTTGTTCCCTTTTAACTTCAAGCATTGACAAGTTTTTCTTGCAATCCAATGCGACCACTGCTTTATTCTTTTGGACGCTAGCGGTACAAGTAAGTATTTTTTAGATGACGTGGTCCCCCCCACCCTCCCAATTTCCTCCCCCTGTTTGAATGTCTGGAATTTTATGCCCTCTTTTGCATTTAGTGCAGGTATCATTTTATGGCATTGAATGATTGGTGCTGCCATTTGGAATATGTTAATCTATCTGGGCAACAACTTTATTTGTTCTGCTTGATCTGGGCAGCATGAATTTTGTTGCAGTTGTTAAGATTCTGAACTAAGGCTGCAACTTTGTTCTGGTTGAGGCTAACTCGAGCATGACCTGAACGCACATACAAACCCTCAACCCAGATTTTAACACGTCCTCTCAACCTGAACCTGGCCTCCTAACTACAATCCCTCTAGCTGACCCGATCAACTTGAATATAACCCGTTCAGACCAAAATCCCTAAATAAATTTAAAGAAGCCCAAACCTGAAAAAGGGGCAAGAAATGAACTTTTCTAATTTTCATCACCAACAAAACAAATTAATAAACCATTATATAAACAAAGTAACAAATAACAAAACCCAAATCAAAAGTCCATTTGAATACACAGATCAGCATCCCAAAATAAAAATTCTATATTAGTACCCAAATTCCCGCATCAATGCCCAAAATCAATGCTGAAATTTCAATATCTCTAAATCCTTAGCCACCAAATTCCTGAATCAAGAGCTCTCAATGTATAACTGAATCCCCAAATCAATGTCTAGATTCTAGATATTGATTCCCAAGTTCTGGGAGGAAAAGAGAATAGTCTTTAAGCAGATGCAGCTGGTGGGGTGTTTTTTTTTTTTTTTGGCTTTGTATCTTGGCATGGCTCTTTTGAACCAACTTTCAAGATCACTACTTGGAAATGCGGCTTCTTGGATTATCTTGTGGGACTTTTGCTTGTGTGGGTGTGTGCGTGGGGTGGTGTGTGTGTGTGGGGGGGGGGGGGGGGTTTATGTGAGGTGGTGAGAGCATCTCTCACCTTACTATGAGAGATAGGGGTGGGTCTCTCACGTTTAAGTGGTTGGCATTGGATATGGATGTGAGGGCCATCACCCTATCTCTCATAAGAGCATATCCCTATATATATATATATATATAGAGAGAGAGAGAGAGAGAGAGAGAGAGAGAGAGAGAGAGAGAGAGAGAGTCTTACCCTCATTAAACAGAGAATGAAATGACTTCTTCTAATAGTGCATAAGATTGGGTTGCCCAAGCTCAACCAGAATTTCAGTTGGTTGTTATTCTTTTAACCAAAGCCCAACTCAAACCCAAATTTGCATGACTCTACTTGGCAAAAGGTCGGGTTGGGTGAGTTAGATTGGGGTTGGGGGCCTGACACCTTAGTTATAGTGAATGCTGACCCATGAGTAGAATTTCATAAGATATGTGGCTAAAATAAAATGAATATAATTATGGATCATTTGTTATATTGTCTGTGTGAAGACAGTTCCGTCACTTTGGAGAACTGTGATCAGTAATGGGCTCCACCATCCAAACCAGAATTCAACTGATACAGATGAACTGTGATTTGATTTGAGGTAGACTGCATAATTGGACAAGTTGTGCAGATATGCTCAAATGAGAGGGTGGAATTACTTTTGCAAAGGTAGATAAGGGTTAGACCAGCCAAAGTGGGCCCTGCCAGAGATGCAGCCACACGCACGCTGATGGATTGCGGAGAGTCACCAGTGATTGCGAGAAGCAGAATCTGGGAGCAAGGAAACTCCCCAATCCCTAATTGAAACAGCCACAAAGCTGTGGCTTTGATACCATGTGACAGAGGAGGAAAGTATCATAGAAGAATTGGGAAAGTGTTGTCTTATGAGACTGAATGAACCATACAGAGTGTTACGTTACATAGGGCTTGATAAGCCTTGCCTACAATAGTGTTAAGCCCTTATCTATCTATAACAGCCCTTGGGACTAGGTATAAACTGTTACATGGGCTAGGCCCCTTTGATCCATGCCCATGGACCTTTTGCTTTATTTATGTGTCTTTATAGTTTGTAGGCTTTTCATCAGTAACCCTTTTATTAAGATTTTCTTGTGTCATGTAGATTAATTAGACTGTTCAAAGGTTGGTCTCATGGAATGCTTTGTTGGATTTATTTAAAGCATATAAGGCACATATAGGGGCTATTTGGACATCCCACTGAAGTTGCAAGTCATATATTCTGTTTTTGTATGACTTATTGGATTCTAAATCCTCCCGCCATCTCTCAAGTTTAGCATTTACTCCTTCTCTTGATTATCCTCTAACACTAGATCATTTGCACACGATATACATAAGGTACCTCCTCAAATTAAGATGAAGATATGCTAAATGGTGCAAAGAAGATACAAGTTATGAACTTGTGTGCTGTATTGGTTCCAACTTTGATAAGATCTTGCCAGCGTCAAAAGTACCCCTAAGTTCGACGAGATATAGTTACGAACTCTGATACCCCAAGACTTCAAAATAGGCAACATATGTTACGTACCTTATCCAATGAAGTAAAATCCATGTCTAGCCATATTCATGGCTGGTCCCTGCTGTTTCTGGCATGTATTTGGGCATTATAGGTTATGAGTTCATGTAGTTAGGTTCTAAATTCGATTAAATATTGTATGTAGGGAATAAATAGCTCTTAACCCCTTGATGGTGCTGGCCATGGGCTTAAAGGTCCAATTGTTTAGAGAAGGAGGCTGACATCACATTAACTATTGTTTAAGCATGTTTCAATTAGTGGGCTCATACTTGAGGTCAAAGAGGAGTAATTTATTATCGTAGGTGTTTGGATCATTTTAGGGTACATTTGGTCTATTCATATTGGGGTCGTATCACTATTCAATCTAAATTTCACATTTTGTTCTTTTTTTTAAAGTTTTTACAATAGTATAAAAATTTATCACTATATTTTTTTCTTCAAAGATAAGAAGCACATATATCAAACACAAAAGGAGGGGGAAAACCCACTAGAAAACAAAGGATCAGGCCCATCAAATCGAGCCCACATCTAATCCAGCCTGTTGTAAGGCAACTGGCTATGTAGATTGTAGAGCATCTGGGTGCTTGCAAAGAAAGAAGCAGTAAGTAAAGTAAGGACTAATGAAGGCAAAAGAAGGAAGAAAAAAATATTTCTCGTGATACTCCCATTCTAGTTAGTCTTGAAAACGAGCTGTTTGAAGTTTGAACCCATGACCTATTCCAAGGGAACTATAACTCTACCATTGAATTATACATTCATTTATTAATAATTATGTTTTAAAATATTATAATGATGGAAAAAATAATTGTGAGCACTATTTTTATGTTAACACAATGAAAACCAAGTGATTTAGACATTGGGGTACAAGTTTATTGGTCTTTTTTTTTAAGGATAACTTTCATTAACAAAGATAGCTACAGAGGACAAGAGATATATACTCATCAGCTATAAACAAAATAAAAAATAAATAAGTAAATGTCATGGGCGATTGTGAATACTAATCAAATTGTCACATGACTCACTCCTTAGCTAGTTTGTCTTCTGCGGTTCCGCCTCATTCGCCCTCTTGACTGGATCGATTCCGTGATAGGTCCATCATCTTATCCTCAATGTCAGCTACTCACTATGGGGCCTTGCACTGACACAAAGCCTACTCAAGAGGGCATGCTGAGTCACCTTCCACCTTCATCTGAGAAGATTAATGCATCTTTGTCTTGTTAACATTTTTTGTCTTGTTGACAAAGCAATGACTTGCCAGGCTTGAGAAATAGGGAATAATTGAAAAGAGCCATCTTGATTAACTCCTCCAATCCCCGTCAAACCCTGGTTCGCTAGTTATACTCACATCTAAATTGAGCTCGAAGAAATGAGGGAGGGGGGAAGGAACATCTAGGGATAGCAATATGAGAAGTTGAGGAGGAGAAGTCCACTTTGTGCCAACTTTTCAGGGTGGTTGAAATGGGAATATCTTGAAACCGAGGGAGGGTTCTTTGTTTTTCTTCACTGATGACATAATGAATCCTAAAATGTATTATCTATTAAACTGTTTTAATCCATTGACTAACAAATTGAAAAATAATGATAAAATAGGAAAGTACAAAAACAATCCATATCCAATGAAAAATAAAGCCAAAATTGGATTACTAAAATGATTTTCAATTGTGATTTTGAGGTTATCATTTATTCAGGAAGTTGCTCATCAAGTCAATTGTCTAGATCATGTGTTACCATTTAGGTAGATAGATAGCCCTGCCTAAGAGAAAATTGATGGTTAGAAAATTTTGGATGATGATCTGTTGGGGGGGCTTTACTTATTTCCTCCATTTTCAGGTTTTTTTTTTCTCACATATCTTGCATACATTTCTTCTTATTAATGTATTTATTTATTTGATTTTCTAATGGTAACTTTACTCAAACCCACGATCTTGTGCAAACAAACAGTTGCGAGTTGCGACACTGACCACCTTCCAACTATGCTTCAGGCTCTTGGCAAAAATTTCTTCTTATTGTGTTGGGCAAATGCTCAAAAACAATAAAATATAGTTATATTTTGTTTTTTTTTTTCCTTATATCAATTAAGCAGTCTCTAATCTATAAATTACAATTAAATTTACAATTTCTTCAAGTTTGAACATTTCTTCTTATTTATAATAAGCAAATGTTTAAAAAGAAGAAAATATAGTTATATTGAGGTGTTCATCTAGTCAACCAGTCTCTAAAACTATAGATTAAAATAAAATTTATGATCTCTCCAAGTTTGTGACTTATCAGGACAAAATTACAATTGGTCCTTAGGAGTCTTTCCTATTTTATATTTCCAATCAGTTGCTTCATTTGGAGTCTTTATTTGATAGAAGTCTTAGTAGCGGATATAGGAGTCTTAGCCGTAATGATTCAATGAAATAGAAAATTAGTCTAAGAAAGTGAAGAACTTAATTCATTTGTGTGACAATATTGGTGCAAGTCATGCGCGATTCAAGGGGACACACAATTTGCCTCTTTGTATACATGTATTCCACCAAAAATTTTGAACTTAATGGAGCCTGGTTGCTTGTGCCTCTGAATTGATGTTGATTGAAACCTGTGGATATGTTCCCTAACTGCAACTGCTATCCTAAACCTTTTGTCTTGGAGATTGCCCTTCAACCAATCTCTCCCGCTTCTTCAGCGTCTTACCTAATCGTGACACAACAATCTAATCTTCCTTTCTACTGATAAAATAATTCAAGTGGATGCCCACTATGCCTCTTCAAACATGTACTCCAATTTTTTGAACTTAATGGAACCTAATTGCCTTAGTGTTGATTGAAACCTAAGATGTGTTCCCTAACTCAATTGCGCTCTTTGGTCAAGTCGATGTCTAGGTAAGTCCTGTCCCTCCAAAGGGTGGCAGTCTCTGTTCTAGGAGTTTGGTTCTTAAGCGGGACCCTTGCCAAGTGCATTGTGATCCCACCACTCATCATGGGGACTTACCTAGTCGATTTGGCTTCATAAGATCGGATTGGAGGCCTTAGTGCACTCTTCAAACCAGTTAGGAGTTGTCTAGTGAGTTAGGCTAACCCTACGATAATTCCTTGTGCTCTATCTTTGTGCTTGACTACTTGTGCATCATCTAGTAAGACCATTAGGGCCCCGCATATAGATTAGCCTTGCATTTCTTTAAGGTTGAACCCAATGCATGCGCTCTAGACTTGGGAGAGAGAAACTATGGGTATGCAAGAGTAAAAGGTTAGTTAGGATAGAGCCCGAATTAGCCTTAACCGCTGTCGGAAAGTCTTTCATCTTTGAAGAAATTGTTAGGATGGCTGATGAAGTGGACCCACCCATGACTTTGAAGGACTACATGTACCCCACCAGGACAACTCAACCGTCTTGCATCACCCTGCCTCAGACTAATGCCCTATCCTAAACCTTTTGGCTTGGAGACTGTCCTTTGGGCAATTCCTCCCTCTCCTTCACTGTCGTAGCTAACCGTGACAAAACAATCTAATCTTTTAGCTAACCGTGACATAACAATCTAATATTTCTTACTACTGATAAGACAATTCTGCTCTTCCTTACCAAGTTTACCTCCTTAAGTGGGATATGACTCTCTATAAGGGTGATTGAAATTTAGGTAGAAGCGGGTAGTTGAGGTTAGTGAAAATAGGTTTTGATTCTCTTTCTTATTCTTCTTGTTTTTCCTTCAAATTACAAGATTTTTGTTTTACCCAAGGAACGTCGGATTTTCAGGGCCTTATTTATAGGCAGTTAAATGTTATTATGAAGTTTGTGATGTGATCTAAAAAAATGGGCTAAAAATATACAAAATTTAATGAAACGGTGTTCTAAAAAAACTAGGAAATGAGGGTTTGTATTTTGCAATATATGACAGGTTGGAGTTTCTTTTTGCTGAAGGGTTTGAGCTGAGGCACAATACATGGAAAGTCGATCAACGGTGTTCTATTGTCTTCTAAGTTGCATATAGACAAGTGGATCATGATCATAGAGCTGCATGTGGTTGCACTTGATCTCATCCTTTTGAGGTGGTGGCCTCATATTGGTTGAAAAAAGGTTTTTCAAAGTGCTTTAGTGGAAGTTTAGTTCATTATCGTGTATATCCTTGATTTGGATTTGTTTTTCATCTCCTCACAACTCACAAGTGCCTTGCCGCTAAGCGACACAAAAGAGAGATCTGAGCAAAAAGGAGTTTAGAAGATAAAAATGCTCGAATATGTCAAATGAAATGACTTCAGCCATCTACAAAATATGTACTATGGTAAAGTATCACACGAGGAAGACCTAATATATGTTGTAGGATTGACGTACATGAGGGGCTAACCCCAACGCGCATACCCCCCCACCAATACACACAGTTGTCACCAGTATCCTGTCATGTTGACACATAATTCTGCATGGTTAAAAGCTTGTATCAGGTGGGATGCTAAATTGTCTTTTATTAACTGTTAAAGCTGATACCTACCAATTGTGAATGTGCCCTAGATATTCAGTAAATGCAGTGTTCATATCCATATCTGAATCTGGACATTGTAGTCCAGAATACCTGCACTCTAGAAACTTAGTTTGCATTTATTGTAACGCTTTCATGCATAGTTATCTTTGCTCAATTTTTACTTCTCTTGATATCTTTCAATGGTGATCCCTATAAACATGGGCCTCATACAATGTCAGAAACTTCATGAAAAGTACTAACAACGGAGAGCATGACCACACAATGCTTCAATTGGTTTCCTACATTATGTCACAGTTTTGAAGTTTGAACACCATTCTTGGTTGTCCATTGTCTTTTTTGTCTTGTCCTGGCGTCAAACAATGTTGAAAATTCTTGCAGATAGACAGTCATATTAAACGACTTGATGAAGACCTGAATCAATTTGCAGAAGACCTAAAGCAAGGTATGATGTGTCTAATGTAAACGCTCCAGTTTAAGTGGGGGCCAAATTTTTTTAAATTTTTGACCAAATTATATTCTGTTTGATTTGTGAAGTGTTTTGCACTATCCTGCTGATAGCAGAAACATGTATGGAACAAGCCTTGCTTTCATCCTTCACAGGTTTTCCTGTGTAAATTTTGTGGGATGGTGTCAATCTTAGTAATTTAGTAAAATCATAGTGAACGTCTCTTTAATTTCACAAATGAAAATCTCCTCTTATATTGATTTATGTTGGTGAAAGGGAAAAGATGTATTGTTTCATATACCATGCTTCTAATTTGTGCATCTCGATACACATGCAATTTGCACTTAATTTAAAAATACAGGAAGACAATATATTGCTTTCAGTACTGGGCATGATGCAATACATTTATGCAAGAAAGGAAAATTATGAATTTTTTTATCCAATATGTATCATCTCACCTCTATTATGATATAACACGCGAGGAATTCCTTCCATCAAATCCAATATGACTTTTCTCTGTTTTTATGCAAATGCAAAATGTAATGTTGTATGAGCACCCTAATTTTTTGTTCAGTATGAATGTATTAACCTTCCTACATTTTTCCGTTGAATAAAATATGACGAATGAAGTTATTTACTTGTTGACTGATATATTTCCTTTTCAATCTTAATATTTTGTCTCGATTTTCAACTATTTGTCATTAATTTTTTTGGAGTAGTCCCGGTTATGCAGCATATTGTCAATATGCATCGTGATCACATAGTGTATAATTCCTTTTCTATATTGATCTTTTTTCTCGATTTTCAACTTTTTGTTCTTAATATTATTGGAGTAGCCCCAGTTATGCAGAATATTGTCAATTTGCCTCATGATCACATTGTGCATAATTCCTTTTCTATCTTGATCTTTTTTCTCAATTTTCAACTTTTTATTCTTAGTATTCTTGGAGTAGCTCTCCAATTCTGATGAAAATTTGGTGAATCCTTAGTATTTGTAGATATATGATTGACCTAATTTGAGTTGATTGATATGGTAGCTAACTCTTTAAGTTTTATTGAGGGAAGATTTTCACAAGATGAGCACTAACTCCTTAACTTCTTTAGAGGGAAAAATTTCACAAGATGAGCCAGCAATCCTTCCCCCATTACCTCTAGTACCCAAGGATGAAAAACGGAAACATTATTTTGGAACGCCTCAATCAAAGAGACCTGATTATAGAGGGGAAAGGGACTGGGATCGTGATTTTGAGCTTATGCCTCCTCCAGGAAGCCATAAGAGAAGCGTTCCTGCACCTGTTGATGCTGATCAGCCAAGCGATCCAAATGAACCAACCTACTGTGTCTGCAATCAGGTTCTATTATCATTTCTGTATTCTCAAGGTCCTGATGCACTGGAACGATTGTAGTTCCATGATGCTTCATCCATGTTTAGTGTTCCAAACTGTTGAGCTGATGCACCCCATTTTGGATGGTGGAAGCCCAATAAAGGTTCTAGATTTGAAGATCACAGCTTTCCAATATTTGGTCTGCAAAGAGATGGTCAAGTGACATTCCAGAAAGAGAAACCATTCAGGAAAAAATTCCAGAAAAAGGAACAGGTTGATGGATTTGTAGCATTCCCTTCTGGATGTCATCCGATCATCTGTCTGGACCCCAAACTCTGGACCCCACTTGAACAGTGTGGTTGCATCAGGTTTTGCATTAAGTTTTATGCTTCATGCCCTTTAGTTCCCACTTGTCGAGAGGTTTTTTTTATTGCTTTTGTGAATCCATTACACAGCTTTCATTTCCCGTTAAGTTCAGATATTGCTGGAAGTAGTTACAATTGTCAGCTAGATCTTAATATTTACTTCTTTGATAATTGAAGTTTTCATTGCTTGTTGCCCATATGTATCAGGGGATTGATTTTTTTTACTCTTTATATTTTTCCAGGTATCTTTTGGAGACATGATTGCATGTGACAATGTTGATGTGAGTCATCTCTCTTCAAGTTTCCCTAATATTATTTTTTCCCACCATTTCATTCCTATATAGGATAACTTTTTTTTTTTTTTTTGAATGATTACTTTCATTAAAAAAGGCAAGCAGTACAACAAATGTGTACTGACAAGCTAAAACAGGAACACAAGAAAGGAGGAAAGAAAAGGAAAGGCCCCTATGGACAAATTGCATGGGCCTTGCAAAAGAAAATGCTAACTCCTTCCAATGATGCATTATCTGATCTATAGAGTAAGCTTTAAAGGACGGGCTAATGGACACCCACAGCTTGATTTAAAACTTCAATTTCTCCAACAAACACCGTCACCCTTTCAAAGCATCTCGAATTTCATTCCTTCCAGATTGTCCCGAAGGACTGCTAGAAAGGACAAATCTCCACAGTTCCTTTCCTCTAGGTGTCCCAGTTGGAGCCTTCCAAGCCTGAAATAGATCTGGGAGGGACTTTGGAAAGACCCAGCAGCAGTCAAACCACTCAACCATTGATGTCCATATAAATTGAGCTACTTTGCAGTTCAGCAATAGATGGTCTATTGATTCGTCATCTCTGAAACACATGGGGCAGCTGTTAACCACTATTCTCCCCCTCTTCCTTAGGTTATCCATTGTAAGAATTCTTTTTTGGAGGGTGTCACGACTCGGGCCCGAATCACGATAACCCCGGGCAGTGAGCCCATACTTACTCCCGTAAACTCCGAATTAACCGAAGTTAAAATGGAATCCACAAGGGATAACATTCTCAATAAGCCTATCAAATACACAATTTTTGCGGAAACATTATATTTGACAATATCAATTTACGATTTACATGTATACAAAAATAAAGTCCTTATACATGTATCATTTCCATCATAGTTTGTCAATCGGTGCATATCCAAAACACCATACAAGAACAGTTAATTACATTCCAAAAATGAATGTACAAAATAACCTTTCAAAACGTTTCTCAAAATGTTATAGTTCTTTCTCGCACTCGAATATCCATATCAAATGGTATTCCATCCATTCCATTCGTTTAATCCTCTGGGAGGAACCGGAGCGGTCTCCTCCACTGCCGCCGGGGGCGCTACTGGACCGACAAGGGCAAACGGGCTTGTAATGTCATCAATAATACTAATGAACACGACGGTTCAACAATGTATAAACCGATCTTGCAATAGCACATGTTAATACATATACTGAATTAATTCAATCTATTTAATAACAATTCCAATTCTAGACAAGTCTAGATAATTCCTATAATGACAATGGTGAACACACAAAAATCATTTAATGGACATGTGCAAGATAGTCACTACCATAACGTTCTTTTCGTTACATTTAACTTTATCGCATTGTATTCCGTTTCATTTCCTTTCATTTCGTTTCATTTCATTTCATTTACCGTCTTCCCTCAAAGGAAAGATTCATCTTCCAAATGGAAGGCATCAATCAATACCCATAGATATGGTCGGAATTGTGGGACTTACTAGTGTCCGGGCCAGGGACAACTAGCATCACCACGGAGCCCTGGAACGCCCCAAATCCATCTACTGCAGTAGGATTGTTCATAATTCATTGTTACCTTTAGTAACTATTCATTCGTTAATTCATTTATTGTATTATTCAGTTCAACTCAGTAATGAGTTTAAGAAACTACTATGTAGCATCGGACTCAGGAATCAAGTCAAATCTACTAATTCTATCCAAGCTTCTAGTCAAATTCCTAAACCAATCAAATGAGTGAAACGTTCGTTATTGAATGTACGTGTTATTTTCGATGAACATCACTTTAATGGCAGTTTGTACATTCAATAACTTAGCTAACACTTATGTAGGTTTAGATAACACAATTGAAGAATCCATACACAATTTAATTATACTTAATGCACTACCATTCTTTTCTTTTCTTTTCTATAACCTTGACAAATGTTAGATTATGGTATAATTAATTCCAACACTAATTTATAAACCACTAAGACTCAGAGAAAAAGTATTTGGTTCCAAAAAGAACCAATTTCAACCGAAAAACCTCTTAGTTAAGGCTTGTCCGATCGATCGGATGACAGTCCGATCGATCGAACCTGGGACGAGTTGCAGGTCCGAAAAACCTGATTTTTTTCTCCTTTTCATTCCTCTCTTTTCTACATTCAAATCACTCCCAACCCTACAAGGAAATGGAACTTCATGTTCCCTCTTCATACATCATCCATTAACCATTTCAATCAATCCATAATTAGTTTCCAAAACTTAATGGAAAATGCACAAAATCCAAATCCATGGAAAACTCAATGAACTTTTACAATTATTAACACTAATCACAAGCAAATGTTTATACTTGCCTTGTTAAAGGTTGATTAACTCAAAGCCCTTTTTGCTTTAGCTTGCTTTTGAGATGAAAATCCCCAATCTCAAACCCTAATTTCATGAAAACATAAAAACACTACTCATAAGCTATTTGTGCTACACATTACCTCCATTTACTTAGTAGAACTTGAAAATCGTAAGATAAGACCAACTACTTACTTGTGGCTCCAAGCAAAGAGATTTTGAGTTCTCTTTCAAGCTCTATTTCTTCAAGAATGGAGGAAATGGCTTGAGGAAGAAGATGAAGATGAGGCCTCCCACTCAAAACCACTGGAACCTCTCCTAATCTCACTCTTGATGAAGAAAATGGAAGAGAAGGGAGAAGATGAAGAAGACTCTAGGGTTTCTTGAGGTGGAAATGAGCTCACTCACTCATCTCATTCTAATATAAGGCTCTCTCACACCAAAACCCTCTTTTATTAAGTCTTATTACATTTTGAGTCAAATGAAACCTCATTTGATCCATTTGAGGTCAAATGGAGTCGTGTCTATTATGAAAGTTAACGTACTAATCGAGATGCACACGTTGGTATCAAGAATTCCCGTATTTGACAAAATACGTGTAAACCCATATTTACAAAAAAAAGTCCTTAGCCTACCTTGTTTGAGTCTAAGCTCATCTTAACCAATTCAATTCCATTCAAATCCATTCCATTATGCTTAATGCATCATTTGAGACTAATTTCTCTCTCTTTGGTCATTAACCTTCATTAATACGATTACTCATTCTTAATTAGCATTAATCGCGATTAATTTGGGTCGAGGTGTAACAGAGGGTCATCCACCCAAAGATTACAACCCTTGGAGGAGCCTTAATCTTCCAAATGCCGCGCAAGATGTTTCTCTCCCTCGATTTGCTAGACAGAGCCAAGGAGAATGAAGCAATTGTGAATGATCCGTCATTTGAGGCCGTCCACACCCTTTCATCTTCCCCACTTGCCACAATGTTTAATACATAGGATACTTTAATCAAAGACAGAGTACCTAGAGGTTTATTTGGTGGGTTTTAGATAAAAGGAGTGTCCCGAGAAGTTATATTGACATCATTTGAGGCATGTACAAGGGAGCGGTAGCTAGTATGAGAACGGGTGAGTTTCTAGCAACCAGAGCTTTCTCATCATGAGTCAGCTTTAAGTCCTTATCTTTTTGCACTGATTATGGACATGTTAATTGTTAGTATGAGAACTACCTATGGAGAGACATGTGAGTTTCTAGTGACCATATATTTCCATCGTGGGCCAGCTTTAAGCCCTCATCATTTTGCACTGATTATGGATGAGTTAACTGTTCATATTCGAAAAGTACCTTGATCTTGATGTATGTCGTTTGAAGATACTATAATGTTGATGGATGAATTGAATTGAAAGATGGCGTGAATGTGAATGTCAAGCTTGAGAGATGGCAAAAGGCTTTAGAATCCAAGGACTTTAACATAAATTGTATAAAGGTGGAATATATGAATTTAAAACTTCAATGGGCATGAGGAAAGAGATGGAACTCCTGTGAGAATTGAAGTTGTAGGTATTACAATGAGATTCCTTCCAATTCATTGACTTTATAATTAGCAAGGATGGAGAGATTGAGGAGGATGTCAAACATTGGATAAGAGTTAGATGGTTGAAGTGGAGACTTGCTTGTGGAGTGCTTTGTGATCGATGCATGCCAACAAGATTGAAGGAAAAGGTTTACTGGACAGTGATTAGACTAATTATGACCTACAAAGCAAAATGTTGTCCAATTAGAAAACAAGACACGAAAAAAATGAGTGTAGCGAAGATGAAAATGTCGAGATGGGTTTGTGGTAAAACTAGGAAAGATAAAATCAGAAATGAGCGCATTTGGAGAATTAAAAGTTTTTCTATGTAGTTTGATGACCCTTCAAAGAAAAAGGGTAGGTTGAAGAGGACATGGAGGGAAGTAGGAAGGATAGATATGATGTAGTGCAGTCTATCTGAGGATTTGGCCTAGGGTAGACTGGAACAACGAAAATTCATGTAGCTGGCCCAACATAGTTGGGACAAGGCTTTGATGAAGATGATGATAAGTACTATTAATGAGAGATAGGGAATCCACCTTTTAATCTGGTATGCCCTGTCATGAATTGCACGATGTCCCTAGTTTGTTACCTATTAGATGATTTTATTTGCCTATTAATACTGATAAAATACATTGAGTGCTCAACATCTGATGGGTATCCATTGGATGGTAAGGCTCATATGAGGGAAGAGAGCTTTTTTGTACTGCCATATAGCTTTGGGCTTCTGTCTTGGAGCACTAAAACATGGACCCCGAGTGTACATTTGGTTGGGCTATAAAACTGCTTGAACATAGTATACTTCCTCTTAATGCCATTACATCTAGTCTTATCTTACTGTTAAAAGTGTGGATGTTTCTTGCAATAGGTCTCCAAAATGCCTTCTCCACATCAACCAAATGCTTTTGTTAATTGTACTCTAAAAATTCACTTAAGTCAATATACGGTACCAGAACACAGTGATTTTGTATTGGTCGAATCATGGATCTAGTCTGGGTTTAGAAAAGCCTGATTATCAGTTGTGTTCAAGCTCTATAACTTCTGATTTTGATAGAAATAAGTTGATTGTCCTCTATTTTTGGACATGAGTGAACTCTATCAGGCAGATGTTTAACTATCCCTAGGGCTCTTGCTTATAAACATTTTGAATCAGCCCAGGATGCAGGATTCAGCTTTCTCCCATCCAAACTTACCCGTAAGGGTATGTCGGTTTCATGTAAGTGAATTCCTAAGAATTTTTAAGTCTTGTATTCTAAAAGTGGCTCAAATTTAAGAACCAAAGCCGAATATCCAAAACTGATATCAAATAATCTCCCCTTTAACAGAAATTAAGTCAAAGGAGAGATATACGGGAAATGAATACTCAGCCATCAGCCTAATAATTTAAATCCCAGGAAAGTGAAGGTCTCATCTACATGTCCACCGTACATCCTTCACCTCTCATCTCTTTAAGAATCCTTTGTTGAAGCCCATTTGACGATTAATTTTCATGCATTCAATTTGATGCAAACAAATCGGCCTTAAGTGAAACAGATCTTCATAGTTGGTCAATGCCACGTGCTAAACATTGTCAGCTTGATTTATTTATTTTTACCCGTTTCTCATATTTGGATTACTCATATGTTGAAATCTTCACATGACAGTGCGAAGGAGGTGAATGGTTTCACTATGCATGCGTTGGGCTCACACCAGAGACAAGGTTTAGGGGTAAATGGTATTGCCCAACATGTAAACTACTACAACCATAATCAAATTTCTTCCACGCAGCACTTTTGACTGGGATGGCTGCAAGACATTTCAGTGCTGCTGTTGAGGAGTGTGTAAACGGCAGGTTACCTGCATGTATTTAGTTGCTTTGATTCTTCAATATTTGCATGTCGTCTTCAATTTCTCCTCACCAAGGTTCTTGAAGCAGTGAAGTCTTAAAAGTTATATCTGTAAAGTATATATTATTTCCTTATTTGCTCTGTGGTTAAGCAGCAGCTAAACCTTGATGTTTAATTGTCTGGGAAAATGTTACCATTGTAATGGCTGGATTTTGGGCTTTTCCTTTCTTCCTCTTAGAAGTCTTCTGTCTTGTTTCCTTTCTTTGTTATTTTCAATCAAATCAATTATCATTCAAAATTAATAGAGCTATTTGCCAGAAACTTATTTTGCATTGAAGCATCTTTACATTTGAGGATGATGAGCCACTGAAAGTGGCCTTGAGTTGCTTGAGCATGTAATGACATTCGTTTTACAGCAGATATTCTTGATTACAATACAAATCATCATTATAACTTTTACCCCCAAAAAAAAAAAAAATTCATCATTATAACATTGTCTCAGAATGCTTGTTGTATATATGACAAGAAAAATTGAGCTCTCTTTTTGTTTGTGTTTTTTGAGAGAGTTCAAAGCTTTGATAGCAGTACAAATATCGTCCGTTACAATTGTGGGTGCACTTTTTATGGAAGTAGGCTTACGATTTTTGGGCCCATTTGGTAATTTTATTGTAAAATAAAGATAAAGTAAAGCATCAAATCAAGAGAGAATAAAATATAAGTGGATTATGATGGTATTTTATTTTTAGTTTTTTTATATGTAATTTTTTTTACTTTTTATATAGAAAATTGGAGTTTTTTTGTCTTTTAGTTGAAAGGGAGATTGTTTTTTCGACTTTTTTTTTAAAAGGAGGAAATTTTAAAAATTATATATACTTTTGATGTGACCTCTTCTCTGAAAAATGAAAGCTTTAGTTTACTTTTATTAAGCTTGTAAAGTTCCAAATGGGCCCCCGAGGACTCAAGAGTTTTATGAGGGATAGGGAGATTTGAACAGAGCATTCTTCATTTGTTGACATTGTCTAAAGTCAGTGCGAGAATTCGTATGTACAGACCTGAATGTCATTCTAATATGCCATTCCATACACGGACTCCTTATTCGAAGATTCAAATCATGAATATGATGGACACCACACTGGATGGGAGACTGATACCTTCCTGATTGCTGACATCTTATGTTGGGAAATTTTTTTTTTTTTTTTTTTTTTTTGAGGCACACTAATTTAAACTGGACCAATCACAATTTGGAGTATGGATTACCCCATATTGGTAAATCATGGGTTACACCAATCACAATTTGGAGTATGGATTACCCCATATTGGTAAATCATGGGTTACATGTTTGAAACTGACCTTGAAATGCTTTTGAGTTTCTCTCAAGGCGGTGGCGCAGTTGGTTTGAGCTTTGGGTTTGTTTTCCTAGGTTTCGAGTTTGACTCACACCCCTTTCGTCATCCGGCTACGCTGTGTGAGGCCATGTATCCCAAGGGAATTGTTCTTGCTTATGAGAATTAGGTAAAACCCGGAGCAGGAGGCCAAAAATGTCCGAAAGCTGGGCTAGAGGGATGCTCGGGTCATAAAAAAAAACAATTGTGCTACATGGACCGACTCCTGGCCCGGTCCCCAGGGAGGACCCTTGGATCTCAGATGCCCGGTCCAGGTCGGTCCATGTAGAGTTTTTCAAAAAAAAATGCTCTCTTTCGAGCAACTGTAGAAAATAATTTTTTATTTTCAGCCTTTCGGAAGATGTTTCTGGCACCAAACCGTAACCTGTTTGGGTGGGCATTGCAACTTGTACCATCGCTTAATTACAAGTGCCATTGTAGCATTTTACCACTTCCTCGAGTATGCAAGCAAGAGGTTGGAAATAGGCTTCTTTGTGTACAATTTTCACACTAGGGGTTTGGCATCGTGTTCCCATGAGATAAGTATATGGAAAATATTTTTGGTATGTGTTTATTACTGTTCTGAATTTTAAGCTTACGGGAAGGAATTTCAAAATTTGTTTCACTGGCATAAGAAAGTTGGAACGATTTTTTTTTTTTTTGTGTGTGTTTTTAAGAAACAACTTGTTGCCATAATTTCTTACTTATCTCTTGCCTTTTAAAGAATGTCATTTAAAGAATCTAAATCCTCTTACTTATCTTAAAGGCAAGCCCCCATTCACAATCTCAAAGAATGTAGTCGCACTTTATAATTCTTAAATGTGAGTCACATGATCACAATAATAAAAGGTGCACCCATATTACAATTCCTATAATGATTGGACCACGTTATAAATCTTTTGAATGTGTGTCATATCTTCTAATTTCTAAAGGTGGGCATCACGTTGTAATTTCTAAATGTCGATCCCGTGCCCACAATCACAAAAAGGTGGGGTATATGGTCACAATTACAAAAGGTGGAGTCACATTGCCCACATAGTGAATCATATGAATGTCGTCCCATGTTCAGATTTCTAAAGGTGGGTCTCATGTTTACAATTAACAAAAATGATGGCCCCACATTATAATTCTTATAAAGAGGATCCCACGTTGTAAATCCTATGAATGTGTCGCCCCCATGTTCTAAGTTCGAAATGTGGGCATCACATTGAATTTTCTAAAGGTGGGTCCTTTGTCCATAATCACAAAAAAGTAACTCCACTTTGTAATTCATAAATGTGAGTCACATGGTCCTATATTTATATTAAAAAAAAAAGGTAGCACACATTGTAAATCCTATGAATATAGATTCTATAATCTAACTTTTAAAGGTGAGTACCAATGGGTATCACGTTTTAATTTCTACAGGTGTGTCTTTTGTACAATAATAATAGAGCGTTGTAAATAAGAAAATGTGGGTCCCACATTGTAAATCTTATATCCGCTCCTTGGAGCAAGTCTTTTGTAATGTTATCAAATAAGTTTTGTACACAACCTCGTCTCAGCACAAAATTACGAACAACACAGAAAAAGATGCCAAACAGGCCCCTAGTTTCCTCATCACATGCGCAAAAGAACACAAACAAACAACCTGGTAGTAACCATCGCACATGTGCATCATTGACCTATGCGCGAAAACAAATGACCCCGATCTTCTATAATATGACAAGTGCGGCTGTGCTGCTCTTACTTGGCTAGTTGACTACCAATTAGCATATATTATTTTTATTAAAATACAAGTTTGTCCACGTAACTTTTATAGTACGATGAGTTTAATTTTATTAATTAAATTAGACATATGCCAGACTACTTATTTATAGAAAGGTGTAATCCAAACAACTTTACTTCAATGGCTCTATTTCAAAAAGATAAAACTTGCTAGACATACCCAAAAACTCTTAATTAATATTAAATTATGAGATTGGCATGCGTAGAGTTCATCATCAAACTATGTAAATGCTTGCTATAATCAATGAGAGTGGTTTATCAGGGAGCATCTTGAAGTATGCTATCCAGGTCATTTGTGCGTTGTACTCTTTTTCCTTTTATAGGTTTTATCCCATGGGGTTTTCCTAGTTGAGGTTTTAACGAGGCAGCATTATGCACGTTTTCCTTGGCAAGGTTTTTAATGAGGCAACTGTTATTGAATGGTGATCATCTAGGGGGGGTGCTATGAGATATGGATATTGGATAGATGCCCACTTAAGATAGTTAGGGTTAGAATTAGGATTCCTCTCTTATGAGGTTACTTTGCCTATAAATAGACTTCTTCCCTTGTATTTGTATATATAGTTAATGAGATAATAACAAAGCTCTCTCCTCTCTCTAAACCTCTTTCTCTTGTATCTCTCTTTCTACAACACGTTATCAGCAGGAGAAAGGGGGGAAAAAAAAACCAAACCTTCAAAACCCTTCAGCATATGTACCCTTCATCATACGTTGAGAAGAAAACCCAAAAGGCCTTTTACATCTTTGTTTCCAACATTTAGCCTCGGTTGGCGTGCAACAATAATTCCATACAGTACAAGTTTCGTTTTTCTCACGTACCTTTATTTTCTTTCTTTCCTTTTCTTTTTTCTTTTATCAGAATTTTTTCTCCTTATATTTGCTTTCCAAACAATCAGCCATGTGGAGCCTGGGAAACCATGACATACAAAAGGGGAGAGAATAACCATATGACACAACCAAAAAAAAAAGAGAGAGAGAAAAAATGGCCATCATTTAACAATTCTGACCTTAAGTTCAAATGCTTAAAAGTTGTAGAGCACGTTTATTTACATGCATTCATGATAATCAATTCAAATTAATGAGTTTATATACGTAAGAAAAGTATTCCTACAAGAAGAATAAAAGGAAAAAATATTATATATTACATAATTTGTCAATACAAATATCGACGTAAAAGATAAGTTCTAAATTCCATTCAATTCAACATTTTTAAACCATTGACTCCAAACTCATTTGCAATTACTTATAAATAAATATTAATTATTTTAAAATGAAATCTATCTATCAGTCTCTCTTGTATTTGACTCAGTCCTTATTTAAAATGAAATAACTCGAAAGAGTTAAAAAGGCAACTCGGATAATTATTCTACCATGAATCTTAGAATCTTAGATCCTTAAAAAAGAAATTAATAAGTTAGAGCCTTAAAAACGAAATTAATACTTTGTTTGGTTACATTTATTAGGGAAATATTCAAGTGATAACTAGTTCTAACCTATTATATGAGAAATTTTTTTATAGGGCTCAACTAGCAATTCATCCAAACCTAGAAACCAATAAGGAACCACCTGATAGTCACTAATCCCAATGATTGGTACGTATCTGAATGGACTGAACCGTTAAATCGAAAGTTGAATCTTTCTTTGAATATGGAGCCATTAAACTCGTGGGTCACAGATGAAGGGGTTATGGTCTTAGAGTCAAACTTGATACTTGGGTTGGTCTCACATAGATCATTCCATTCCTCCAGATCCCATCTCCAAATGGGGCCCACAGTTGGACCCCATAAAAATGTTATCATATAATAATACGTGAGAACTAGTTTTTATATTACCCCATTTGTTATCTTAATTCTATCAAATGACCGGAATATACCTTCATAAATTTCTTACCCTAAATCATCGCAAACGCACAATATAAACCGGATTTCAACGTATCGCGGGAATAGAAATTTCAGCACGTGGGATGGCGGGGGAATTTCTAGTTACCATTTCAAACTTCCGGGTACCCCAACAAAAGTAAACGAGAAAACAAGAACCTCTTGTTAAAACCCCATAAACCCTGTCTCTCAAATCTCGGATTCTCGCGATTTCATCTCTCGTTGATTGCTCCCTTTTCGATCGAATCATTTCAATGTTTTTAAGACGAAAAACCCATTCCATTTCACTGATCTTTTCTCTATTATAATTCATAACCAGAAAGAAAGTGGGCAGAAATCGCAGGTTCTCCAGCTGCAAATCAGGTCAGTGATTTTTCGTTTCTTTTGAATTTTCGATCTGTATCATGCTCACAATCGAAAATAAGTGATACCCATTTCTTGGTTTTGGTTTTTTTGGGCAAGATCAACAGGTAGGTAGGTGAAATAGAAATGGGTTTCCATTCAGGAAGAAGAAAAGTTTGTTTTTTTTCTTAGAACAAGTCCATCTTGGAGGAATAAGATATGCCTATCTTTGGGTCTCCATTTTTGGCGAGGTCTATCTGTAGGTGAAAGAGAAAAATGGGTTTTTTAGTATCTGCAAGAAAAGAGGATCATTTGCCTTGCTCGATTCTGTTTTGAGAAGAGATGTAAAAGTTTGTCTTACAAACTTGGTTCTTTTCCTCATCAAACCAAACCCAGTAAAAGAAGCCCAAGAAGAAAGACTCTACTGTTTTGGTTCTCTTAATTATTAATTCCTACTGCTTGTTAAGTTAGGAAAGAACCCTATAGCTTGTTTGGGTTTTTCTTGAACAAATGAAACCTAGTTGGATGGGGAAATCAATCCATGGAGAAGCAATAAAAAGGGCCCCTGGTCCCTCTTTCTTGGGATGGGGGAAATGATTCTTCATTTTCTGTAGAAATAAGGCCTTTTGACAACATGTTTTTCTGTTTTATTTTCAACAGTTCAATTTACATTGCCTGGTTTTTGGTGATGTATTATATTTTAGAATATTCCAGTAACTAGAATAAAGACTCTAAACAGGAACTACTTTAAGTACTGTTAAGTGACCCTTTTAATGTTATTATCATTTCAGGTTTTCACATGGGTAGAAATCTCAGCCCCATGCTACGTCGTGAGCTAGCGAATCTCGACAAAGATGCGAACAGCCGCATATCTGCCATGAAAACATTGAAATCTTATGTCAAAGATCTTGACTCAAAGGGAATACCAATCTTTCTAGCTCAAGTCTCTGAAACAAAAGAAAGTGGCTCATCCTCAGGGGAGTACACCATCTCACTGTATGAAGTTCTTGCCCGAGTCCATGGCCGCAACATAGTGCCACAGATCGACAACATCATGTCGACCATTGTCAAGACCTTGATGACAAGTGCAGGATCATTCCCTCTCCACCAGGCATGCTCTAAGGTGGTCCCTGCAATCGCACGATATGGTATTGATCCTTTGACGCCAGATGGTGAGAAGGCAAAAATTATATACTCCCTTTGTAAGCCTTTGTCTGATATTTTGATGGGATCTCCAGAGAGGGTCATGGCAGGGGCTGCACTGTGCCTGAAGGCATTGGTGGAAACCGATAACTGGCGGTTTGCATCGGATGATATAGTTAATGATGTCTGCCTGAGAGTAGCAGGTGCTTTGGAGGAAAAGCTCTCACAAACTAATTCTCACATGGGCTTGGCCATTGCTTTGGCCAAGCAAAACAGTTTGGTTTTAGAGCCTTATGCACGGTCACTTATTCGATCTGGATTACGTATTCTCACAACTGATGTCGCAGTGGGGAGTTCACAGAAACGTTTTTCGGCTATTCAAATGGTAGATTTCCTGATGAAGTCTGTTGATTTGAGGAGCATCTTATCGGAGCTGACGGCAATTGTTGACATGATGGAGAAATGCTACTCATCGGATGATCATATGCCCTTTGTCAGAGCTGCAGCTTTTGAGGCATTGCAAACTGCAAAATTCATAGCTTCAGATAAGGGATCAAAATTCCAGAAGAGTATGGCCTCTATGACTGGTTCAAATTTCAGTACATTAGATTGTATCAAGAGGAATTTTCAGGATCCTGGTGGTTGTCAATCTCCAAGATTTGGGTCACCTGAATCACAGACTGTAGATTCTTTCATCAGGTGTGATTCTTCTGCTGAATCACCATTGTCAACTGGGCAGGTTTCGTGTAACTTTAGATACCGTAGACCCCCGAATAGGAAGTTGTGGAATAATGAAAATTGTGGTGTGGATGTATCTTTGAAAGATGGCTTGTATTCAGAAGTCAGTTCAGATGCTGACTGCCCTGTAACTTATTTCAAGCAGTTTGGAGATGGTGAACTCAGTGACACTGAAAGAGATGGCTTTGAGGGATTTTCTGGATTTGTAAAGGCAAGTCCTAGAAACACAGTAACTCAATGCGCTACCCCCAGTCCTCAGGTATGTGACATTAGCTACTTTTTTAGGTTTATATTCTGCACTTTGTTTGTAACAAGATGTTCCCCATTTTTAATAGCATGAAAAAAATCACTGAGTCTCGTATGGCTTCAATAGCTACACTAATTAAGTGGTTCTAGAAGTGATTTTTTTTTAATGTTCCCCATTTTTGCCAGCTGAAGTCTACCAATAGAAAAAAAAAAGAAGACACTGCATTAGTCTTAAATTTCTGAAAATAAAATAAAAGAACTTTTTTTCATTCTATTGTTTCATTCATAGTTCATACAAAAAGCATAAGAATCCTTATCCAATATATGTGTCTTCACATCTGTGTTGGTGAATATTGTATTACATGCATGTGTAGTTGACACATTTAGGGCACATTCACTTACTGCCAATGATTATGTGTTGTTGCTGAAATGCGCCAATTTTCTTTGTATGCAATTTTTCCACGGTTTGGTGCAACACTTTTTTGTGTATAGAGGAAAATATTGAACCGATTTTCTAGATTCTATGGAATACCCTTTCCAGGAAGAGCATTGGCAGTACGAGTGGTATTGCTGCATTACACAGGGAAACCCTTAATGTGACTAGAGACTATAGTTTCTACCATGGTTATTGCTTTATGAATCTATGATAAGAGAAGGCTGTCTATTAACACATTAGTTGTAGAACTTGCAAAATAGTCTATATATTCAAATCTTTCTTGAATAATGTCAACCTGAGTAGGTAGAATTCTCCATTTAATAAATTATAATCAAACAGCATCAAGCATGTATTCTGAAGTCTGAAAAGGTATATTAAGGACAAATTCTGGGCTCATATTTTTTTTTCCTTTTCAATTCACATTGGTACAAAGTACAAACTGATACTCTTGTAACAGTTGATGGTAATGGTACATGAAAACTGTGACCTTTAGGTTGTATCTAGGTGTTTCATAATCTACCATTGGATTGGTTATCCATGTTGATGACTTGATGCACATATAGCACCTTGGCTCCAAGCGCCCGTTAGAAAACCTATGTTGTTGCATGATATATTGATATGGATAAAGAACAGACTGATTGCATTTCTTTGTATTTCAGAAAACACAACCACGCCTTAATGTTGATGATATCACAATCTTCAAAACTCCAAGGAAGCTCATTTGTTCTCTTCAAGATTCAGATGAAGTCAACATTGGACTCTCTGAGAAACAAACGAGGAAAATAAGCAGCCTGACTTCACCTAAAGTCGGATGGAGCCCAAGAAGACAATTAAACGAGAATGGTCTTTCTCAGTATCCAAACCAGGAGGATGAATGCAAAAGAAGTTTGCAGAGTGGGAGGGAAGTGTACCACGAGTGCAATGTAGTGGATGCTGAGCCGGAAACTGATGGTTATGAGTCTATGTCATCTACTGGTGATGACCCTGTAGTTGCTAACGGAGAAACATCATATGAAGTGGGTAGCATTGTGAAGAACGCGATTGATAAAGCAATCCTGAGAAGGCAAAGCTTCAAGAAGGCTGCTCTTAGTTTGGTTTTTGGTGTTTCCTTGATTCTTCCAGTCGCACTCTTTTCCACAAGGCTGGTTGATAATCAAGAGGATTACTTTAATCTGGTTCCTACTTAATGTATGTTGTCTTTTTAAATGCTTTCTGTGACACTAAGACATTTGTTTAATTATCATGGGTATGTAAACTATGATTTATTGGATGCGAATTTGTGAATCATCTGCTAGGAGCCATCCCATGTGTTTGCATTTTGTGGCAGCATCACCATCTTTGCAAGAAAATGAAATCATTGAGCAAAACAGCGTAGCCATTTCCTTCATCTGTGTAATTGATGAAAGTTACTTGAAAGGAAAAATTCTTATCTTTTGGAATTAAATTAGTAATTGGAGTTAATTGTGCATTAAGTTTGTGTTTGCCATTTGATATGGATCATTGATTAGCTAAAGTAGATGGATCACAGCTTATAGCCCAAAATTTATGGTGATCGTGAGATATCTTTGTTTCATTGATGAAGTCATGTACCAGACTGCGAATAGAATTCATAGCCCACAATTTGTTTTGCTTTGTATAACAAAGAGGATTCTTTTATATTCTTATATTATAGATTATGTGAATTATCGCGCTCAGTGTTGTTCCAACCACTGCCAAATGCTGGTACATAAAGTTACAGAACTTGATACTAGTAAATGGTAATTCTGGCAGAACTAGAATGCAGCAATGGTGCATTTTATTTTAGTGCAGTGCATGTTTCAAAATTCCAAACTTTTTACAACATTGAACATACTTGTAATCACATTTGATGGGCCAGGCCCAAATGGCTCGGCCCACGGTAGTGGGTCGGGTCTGACTGACCCAAGTCCATGATTAACCCGGGTCGTTATCTACCCGTTAAGGGTCCGGTCCGATCCACCGTAGCGGGTCAGATGACAGGTCAGGTCCGGTGACCCAGAATGTGTAGCTAGTCAGGTCCAAGAAACTTAACCCATGCCAGTAGGTCAGGGCCGTATGATCTCAAATACAAGTTAGAGGATTGCTTCGTCATGGCGGCTGCTGCTTTTACCGAGTCAGGCGGAGTATTTCCTGCCCACTACACCTGTTCGTGGACGCCCGTTGGAGCCATGCCCGTTGCAGGATCTCATGGGATATCGCTGGAGAGTCGCCCCGACTGTTAGGAGACGACTATAAAGCCCCCACCAATGCTTGAGGGGCAAGAGATATGTAACCTTTGCTCAGTACTACTCAACTTGTAATCTCCACACCTCTGATTAGTAAAGAAACAAGGCAACCCTGCCTTTTGTGAAGTGGACGTAGGTCACTCTTGACCGAACCACTATAATTTTCTGTGTCACGTTAAATTACTGCATTTATTACTTGTTACTTGACCGGTGGTGTTCGAAATCCACTTTTTGGCATCATCAGTTTGGCGCCGTCTGTGGGAACCGAAAAGAGTTTCCTTTTTTCAAAAAGTCATGCCGATCACCAGATCAACAAGGCGACAAGATGGTAACCCCTCGCGCGAGGGCGAGGGTAATCCTCCACCGACCAACCCCGCACCAAATGCTCCCGCTCCCTCTCCTCAACAGATGCTGGAGACCATGCGGCAGTTGGTAACCCAAAACCAACAAATACTGCAGCTCATGCTGGCGAGTCAGGGAGGAGCACTAGGTGCAGGGCCGCAGGAAGCACCACACTCGGAGCAACTGGTCGCTCCACGCAGAGGGGCACCTCACCCGGGCGCCCGTCAACACGGTGCACGGGGCCGAGGCGCCAACCGAGGCCGCCTTCCCCTGGGCGCCCAGGGTGGAGGACCACAGTTGGGCGCCCATCCTCATGGCGCCCTGGGCGCTCGTCATCATGGCGCCCACGCCCAGGGGACGTCTGTTGGAGCTCCGCCGGTCGTCCCGCACGGAAGACTCCTGGTTGATCCTGAAGGCCGCGCTCATCTCGACATACCCCCTCCCCCGGGTGGGTCGAATCACGGTGGACTTCCACCTCCTCCCTCTGCTTCCAATCATGAGGATCCTGATTTCCAGGAGGAAGGAAGTGGAAATTACAGCCTGGAAGACGAGAGCCAATTCCAAGGTCAATCCAGAGAAGCTCCCAACCTTTGGGACGAGAAGATCAAAGAGATGCAAAATCAGATTGGCAATGTCTTCAACGCCATAAAGGCGAAGGCACCGGAGACGGTAGATTATCTAGTTGGGCGAACAGATTCGCCGTTCAAACTTGACGTGGTAAACTATCCACTCCCTCGGAAGTTCAAGATGCCATCCATAGAGACCTTCGATGGAACGAAGGATCCACTGGACCATCTGGAGACGTACAAAACAAAAATGCAGCTGCATAATATCCCTGACGAGATAATGTGCAGAGCATTCCCAACTACATTGAAGGGTTCCGCTCGGCAGTGGTTTGCCAATCTCCCCCGAGCATCCATAGCCACCTTTGGAGAATTGAGCAGATCTTTCGTCTCACACTTTATCGGTAGGCGCCGCCCCTAGAAGCCTGCCGCACACCTACTCAGCATAAAACAGGATCGAGATGAGAGTCTGAGGAGTTACCTCACTCGTTTTAACGAGGAGGTCCTCCAAATCAAGGAGCCTAATGACCAAGTCACCATGACCGCCTTTCTAGGAGGCCTCCGTTCATCCAGATTCCTCTTTTCAGTAATAAAGCGACCACCAAAGAGCATGACAGAACTATTGGCAAAAGCTCAAAAATATATGAACGCTGAGGAAATCAACAGGTCTAGGCGAGGCGAATCATCTCGTGGGTCGCCCAAAAAAGCGTAACCTGCCTCTGCACTGTTCTCAAACAGGCAGCAGCCTATTTCCAGCTTAGCGGCTCTCTCGCGAGTCGCCAAAAAGCTTGGCCTACCTCTGCACTGTTCTCAAACAGGCAGCCTATCTCCAGCTTAGCGGCTCTCTCGCGGGTCGCCAAAAAAGTTTTGCCTACCTCTGCACTGTTCTCAAACAGGCAGCCTATCTCCACCTTAGCGGCTCTCTCAGGGTCACCGAAAGCTCAGTCTAAAAAAGTGCAGCTCCCACATGAGCAATCCTCAAAACCTGTCTTTGCTTTCACGCAAGCAGTGCTCTCTCTCCAGTGCATATGAGGCCTGCCGGCGCGAGGTCCTCAAACAACGCTCCTCCATCGCAATCAGTAAAATCACCTCTTGAGCAGCGCCGCAAGGGGCGTCGGGCGCCTCGGCTAGCAGCCTTGCCCGCGCCCAAGGGGGCGCCCCGGCAGCCTCACCCACGCTCAAAGGGGTTGCACGCCCACCAGCAGCGAAGGTTGCACGCCCCTGCCTTGTTCCGCGCCAGCGCCCAGCATCCGCGCTCCTCGCCCGCTCCTCGCGAGCAGGCGCTCCTCACCCGCTCCTCGTGCGCAAGCGCTCCTCTCCAGCGCCCGCTCCTAGTGCAGGCCCTCCTCGTCATCGCCAGCTCGACCACCGCCGGGGGACACCCCCGGAGCCCCTCGGCAGAGTGTATGTATTAAAAGGGGAGCAGCAAAGACTAACAGTGTTTAGGAAAGCTACAAATGCTTGGCCAAAAAATAAAAAAGTGCCAGTGTGCTCGCCCTACCTCTCCATGTGCTCACCCATAAAAAATAAAAAAAATAAAATTTTTTACCGCATGGGCGCCCTGCACATGTAGTCACCACTCATTGACTTTTTACCCTGTCAAAAGCCAAATGCCGTCCCAAGCTTTGAACTATTATTTTTTAGTAGTTTGTTTATTGAAAAATAATGGTGTTTCAACATAAAAAAAAAAAAAAGAGAAAGAGGGTACCACAGGTGGGGCGCCCTTTCCAAGTGATGGGCGCCCAAGTGCATGGCGCCAAAGTGATGGGCGTCCCTGCCCACCACAATAAATAAAAAAAAAACACTGCTCGCCAAATAGCAGCTCGCCCACACATCACTGCTGCTGGGCGCTCAGCAACCACATGGGCGCCCCTTGTGTGGTTCGTCCACATGATCGCCCCTGCACCCACTACAAAAAAAAAAAAAAAAAAAAATTTAACATGGGCGCCCCAGCCCGTAATTCATCCACGTACATACCCACCAACAAAGAAAAAAGAAAGTACATATTATTTTATCCAAGGAACAAAAGTCAAAGAAGACATGCCCAGGGCATTTTCTACTTCTTGTGTGTACATTTCTACTTTCTCATCAATACATTTTAGTCTCTTGCACGCACTGAGACCAATGAGAAATGTTCATTAAAAGTGCAACATTGAGTTAGGTTTTGTACAAACTGCAGAGTTCAATAAAGGAAAAAGGACACCTTGCATAGAAATTGATGAATTTATGAGAAAAGAGGTTGTAGCATTTGGTGGTCTTGTAAATTGGATTGAATGGGAGCAGTCAGTGTGGGGTTCGGAGCGTCTGACATCGAATGAGAAGCTTCGAATTTGAATGAGGTGAGCAGCACGCCCAGATGCACTTACAGGGCGCCCAAGAGCAACACGCCCAGCTGCACTTGCGATGGGCGCCCCGCCCTCCGTGCATCACAGTGGGGCCTACAGCAGCAGGGGCGCCCCTGATTCCCCTCGGCTACGGCCACACCAGCAGCAGGGGCGCCCTGGCTGGCGACCCTGCCCAGTCCGCCGCGTGCAGCAGCCGCGGGGGCGCTCTGGCTGGCGCCCCTGCCCTGTCCAGCACTTCCGTCGCCAGCAAGTCCTCCGTCAGTGCAGACATCTACCACCTCTGGTTGGTCCGGAAATTCCATGGTCTTTTATGAAATTCAAAGAGGGTTCAATGTTCAGAAAAGTTACAAATTGCTTGACATAAAGAAGCTTAGATTGTATTAATGTCTCCCTTTCAAAGTCTTCTTTGACGCAAGACATTGAGGGGCAAATGATGGGCCAGGCCCAAATGGCTCGGCCCACGGTAGTGGGTCGGGTCTGACTGACCCAAGTCCATGATTAACCCGGGTCGTTATCTACCCGTTAAGGGTCCGGTCCGATCCACCGTAGCGGGTCAGATGACAGGTCAGGTCCGGTGACCCAGAATGTGTAGCTAGTCAGGTCCAAGAAACTTAACCCATGCCAGTAGGTCAGGGCCGTATGATCTCAAATACAAGTTAGAGGATTGCTTCGTCATGGCGGCTGCTGCTTTTACCGAGTCAGGCGGAGTATTTCCTGCCCACTACACCTGTTCGTGGACGCCCGTTGGAGCCATGCCCGTTGCAGGATCTCATGGGATATCGCTGGAGAGTCGCCCCGACTGTTAGGAGACGACTATAAAGCCCCCACCAATGCTTGAGGGGCAAGAGATATGTAACCTTTGCTCAGTACTACTCAACTTGTAATCTCCACACCTCTGATTAGTAAAGAAACAAGGCAACCCTGCCTTTTGTGAAGTGGACGTAGGTCACTCTTGACCGAACCACTATAATTTTCTGTGTCACGTTAAATTACTGCATTTATTACTTGTTACTTGACCGGTGGTGTTCGAAATCCACTTTTTGGCATCATCAACATTAAATAAGATTTTGATAAAATAAGCTTGAGAACCACTGTCTTATTGATTAATGTCCAACATGTGGTTCCCTCCTTGTGCTTTTCTCATTTTGTTTCCTGAAGAAACGAGGCGAATTTTATCACATGCAAAAGCATGTAATTAATCTACTGGAGACCATGCTGTGTCTGAATTGAAGACTTTGATCTTTTGGATACAATAAGTGTTAGATCTTTTAAACAGTTTGGAAATTTGCAAGGTGAGCCCTACACATGAGATTAATAGGGGGGCTGTACTTTAAATAAGATGTCATAATTACTAGTTCTGCCCTGAATCCTGATAATTCTTTTCATTGGAATAGATGCCCCAAAATGGGAATATTTAGGTTTCCATTTCGTGCGTCAATGTTCCGAATCGTTAGATCTCTTTGAAAGGCTGAAAACGACTATGTAGTCAATTTTTAAGTCTTGATACCGTGTAGATCTTGAGATATTTACAAAACAATATCAGTCATTGCTGTATAATGCTCAATATTGGATTTATCCATGAGCAGTAAATTTTTTTCTATTTTTTATTATTTATAGGAGTGTAAATCAAGATCTAAACGGTTGGAAATGTTCACAAGATTAAAAACAAGAATAAGACCAAATTTCAGCTATTGGATCATCACCAATCTCAAGATATGTGCAAAAAGTGAGACATCGAATGCAATTTTTGGATTATCTTGCCCCAAACACAATATCGGAACCGTTATATCTCTTTGGAAGGCTGAACACGAGCACTGAGTCAATTTTCAAGGCTTCATACCTTGTGGATCTCAAGAAATTTGTAAAAAGTTTTCAATCACTGATATAAAAAAAAAAGTCTATTTAACATGGATATTTGCATTGCCAAATACTTCTTTTGATTTTAACCTCTCTTTTTATAGCTATTTTTTTAATGGCTCTATTTTGATGGGTCTATCAAAAAAAGAGTAGAGATGCAAAACAAGGCATAGCCCACATATGCGAGAGTAGGATAAAGATAAACCTAGGCCCGCCCTGGGCCCAACCCTTTCACTATCTCCTATACAACCATTACCTTTTCCACTGCTTTAACATTTATTTTACATTTTCGCCTCTTTCTCCCGGTAAATAACTCAAACATGCCTACTAATTAAGTAAATTTCTTTAGGGGGTGTTTGGAAACGAGATATTGTAAGAGATTTGTTATATTATCTATTAGTTTATAACGTAATATATTTACCTAAAAAAGAGGTGTTTTGATAACTTAGAAAGTATCTTACAATAGCTCACTTTCTTCTAAAAACCTTTATATTACATTATTCAAGGATATGCTGTATAAAATAATCTTTAAAAAATATTTTCTAAATACAAATAGAGTGTTTAAGTAAAAACCATTGGAGAGTTAATGAGCAACCATTAATTATAATGGCCCACTGTAAGTTTTAATATTTATGAGTCCCACTATTAGATTGGCCCCACAGTGCTTACAAATTTATTGGAGGGTCCTATAGCTATATCATGATTACATAGCCCTCGTTAATTATCAATATTAGGTGGGTTCCACAAAAGTCCCGCTCAGGGCTTTCACTGTGATTACCAGCATTAGGTGGGTCTCATACTACCAAAATTAGCAGGGTCCAATGATTACCAAGATTGAATTGTGTGAATGTAATTATCAATTTGCCATCATTAAATGGGTCCTACTATTTGATAGCTCTCCTAGTGTTAATATGACTACCGACATCAAATGGGCCCCACAATGATTTCTCATAAAAAAGATAGATAGGGCCATTTGTGATAATTACCATTAGATGTATTATAGTATAGTTACCAACGTTTGATGGACCCACCCTAATTAAACAACATGGCTTGGATCTCATGATTTCAATTTAATCTTATATATATATATATATATATATAGGGAAATATTCAAGTGAGAACTATTATATGAGAGCTTTTTTGTGGGGCCCAACTAGCCACCCATCCAAACCTAGCAACCAATAGAGAACTCCTTTATAGTCACTAATCCCAAGGATTGGCACACATCCGAATGGATTGAACCGTGGGATCGAGGGTTGAATAATTTTTTGAATATGAAGCCATTAAACTTGTGGGCCACGGATGAAGGGTTTAGGGGCATGGGTTTGGGGTCAAACTTGATACTTGGGGTGGTCTCACGTAGATCTTTCCGTCCCCCCTTGTCCCTTCCCCAAATGGGGCCCACAATTGGGCCCCACAAAAAAGTTCTCACATAATATGTAAGAACAGTTCCCACCTAAATATTACCCTATATATATATATTGCAATAGAAGGGTCTTACCATGATTATTAACACCCGTGATTACTAATTAGTTGGGTCATATGTTAGGTTAATTGATTATGTTCTCTCCATTTCTTATTTGGTAGATTATTTTGTGAGTTTTTTTTATAAATTGTCAAACACTTCAAAGGTATATTAAAATCTGTAAAAATCGCCAAACACCGTAAGTGACATGATATAATAATATGACGCTATTTTATTCTATGTTAATGAAATCTTACAATATTTAAACTTGTTGATATTATCTTATGCACTTATCCAAACACCCCCTTTACCAGTGTTGAGAATATGGAAGTTTTGAAGATTTTCACAATAAAAGAAACAAAAATCTTGAGATTCCATTCTATGACACGATCATCACCTTTGTTGATCAATGTGTCGCCGTAAGATGATGATTCGCGTCAGTGGCAGACCCAGGATTTTTATTTGATAAGGGCTTTCATCATATAAATAATCAATGATTTAGATCACCCAACAAGAGTACAAGTCCTTTATTGAGGATCTTATCATTATTCTTAAATCCATTTTCATTACTCTTGAAATCCATTTCCATTCAACTTAACCATTAATTAAAATCAGATAATTGGAAAAATCAAAGCCAGAAATATCAATAACAGCTACAAAATTAAATAGACCCACTACTCCTAACATATGAATTTCATACCCAAGATTCCAATCATCATAAACTCAAAAATGAGAGAGATTGGGGTTTGTTTGAGTTGGGGAAAGGGAGGGGACTATTGGGTTTTTGAAGTGGGGCTGGGCCAAACAAGCCTTATAGCCCATATAGGCCTTTTCAAGTTGGGTGGGGTCTGAAGACCCATGAAAATTTCACCCTGGTCCGCAGGCAGTCATGGGTCTCGGGATGAGCACTAAGTGAATATATTGCAGCCCAACCCAAACCCAATCCATTTATTAATAGTTGAAAATGTCATCACCTCGACCATTAATTAATTGATTGGGTTGAAGGGTCATAGTGCAGTTAATAGGGAGTTGCATTAGATTCAGCTAGGGTTGAAGGATTGAAAAATAAAATTGACTTAAATCAGAACCCAACTCATTTTTATAATTGGATAAAAACTATCAAGCCGAACCATGAATTAGAGGGTTGGATTCAGCCCAACACGAAAATGCCAACCCTAAAAATGATTCAGAACTAGCCAATAAGTTATCACAGCCTGCCACTTCTTAAATCGCTGGAGCACCAAAAGTTCCAGCACATATAAGACACTTAATAAAATATCATAAATTTTACATCCCTTTGATGCTATCAATCATATTCTCATGCACCCGGACCAACTCTTATTTCAGTAAGAAAAGGCCACTCCGATCCCATTTAGAACAAGGATGTTCATCCCGAGTGATATAGATTTTTAATAAGTAGGTTCCACTGTAGAGCACTTTTTCGTACACACAGTATGTAGTCAGCAGGGCTGCACATAGTCGGTTCGGATCAGTTTAGCACTAAAACCAACCACAAAATCGAATCTATTGATTTTTTAATTAACCAACCACTCAAATTACATAATATACCGACAGGTTCAGTTTACGCAATGAGCTGAGGTTCAAACCAATAACCCGATATAAGCGGTTTTTATGATTTTCAAATCATAGATCAAACCGATCTCCTATAAAATCGATCCGAACCGTCTGGTTTGGTCGGTTCAAACCTGTTTAATGGTCATACCGAATTTTCCGTGCAGACCTAGTAGTCAGCCGAAAAGCCACAAAGGATCAGGACTCTGCATTGTATAGACTGGAGTCACAGGCTCGACCTTTGCCCGGTCCAAGTTCACTCGGAGTTGGGATTGGGACCTGAAATCTCATAGGGCGTGGATCGAGACCATGTGCATCCGAACCAGGATCCACAGCTTAACGGCTCTATAAAGTACATACAATCAGAAAGCCCTAGGCGGTTGTGACTTGCAATTTGCAAAAACCAGACAAGTCGCCGAGCAGAGCTTCTAAGAAGAAGAAGAAGAAGTAGAAACCCTAGTTTTGAAGAAGATCTAATGGCGCCCTCACAGTCACAGCCAGTTAAATCTCTCAACAAAGGCTCTGGCCGTCGTCGCTTCGTAGTAAGCTCTCAAGCAGCCCAAAATCCCTATTTCTCCTTCTGTTTTCAACAACCAGCTTTAAATCGTTTACTTTCTATTAATGTCTATCATTTGATTAACCTTCTTCTTTTTGTTGTTGTTGTTGTTGTTCAGTTCAAGACTTTTGCTCAGAGAGTAGAAGAGATTGACATCAATGTCTATCGCAGTCTTGATACGACTAAGCCAGAGCCTACGGCAGCTTCTTCCTTTTTTCTAGAGAGCCTTCTGCAGTGGCGGGTAAAGGATAAAACGAACTCTCATTGGAAAAAAAAATTAGAACTTTTGGCTTAGTTTTCATGAATTTAGACTGCGCTATTCATGCTGCTGTGAATAACATTGGCTCAGCTCAGTGTTCAAGCAGAGATTTGTGCAAAGGTTCACCTATGCCAATATGCAAATCTTAGGTTCTAATCCTGTTGCCGACATATACATTATAAACTAAGATTTTGCATTTATTTACATCTTGAGACGCGCCTAGAGCCGTGTTTAGTGGGTTCATTAGAGTCTAGTTTGGATTTGGACATATAAACGAACCCTCTGAATTCATCCTTTTTATATCAGAAGTATTTTTCACTGTTCAACTGTTAGCGGAGTCATTTGAGTAGTGGCATTGGTGGATGTGTGGGAGCGAAGTCAATTAGATTGAAGGAAAAATTTCACTTGGTCACGATTTAAACAACAATGTCCTATGGAGTAGAATGTTAGCCAATTAGGAAACAACACATGAAACAAATGAGTGTAGCAGTGGTGAGAATGTTAGTTAATTAGAAATGAGCGTATTTGGGAGCATTAAGGGTGGGCGTAGCATCAATAGGTGACAAATTAAGAAAGACTCAGTTGAGGTGATTTGGGCGTATTCAATGTAGGCCAACAAGGGTGCCCAGGAGGAAAAGTTTTTCTTTGGAGGTTGATGGCTCCTCAAGGAAAATGGTCAGGTTGAAGAGGATATGGATGGAAGTAGTAAGGATAGATTTGAAGTAATGCAACCTAGTTGAGGACTTGGCGTAGGATAAATTGAAATGGTGAAATAGAATTCATGTAGCCATCTCCAACATAGTTGGGACCAGAGTTTTATAACTCGGACAACTCGACTCGGACTTGGCCATCTCTGTGTTGCTCTGAAGATGACTCGGCCGACTCCCAGTAAAGGGTTTCAACTTTCAAAGCCCTATATTCAGGGAGAAAGGAGAGATAGAAGGGTAATTAGGTTATGTAGGTGAGGGTGTTATGGAGGTCGGAGTGAGATTTGGGGTTTGGGTTGGGGTTGGGGTTTTGTTTATGTGATAGAGGTGAGGCCATGAGGGAGATTGGAGTTTGGGCTAATGGCTAGGGCTGGATGGAGGAAACTAGATGAGGTTTGAAGTTGGATTTGGAAATTAGCTTTCTTCACACAAGGTATGTTAGGTTTTGAGATTGATGCTTCCAGTCTCTTGTTTCTTTCATGCAGTGGGTTTGTTCTTCTAGATCCATCTTGGTAATCTTCCATGGTTATGAAAAATTGATCTCGGATTCTCTAATAGCAGTGTAGATGTTGAAGGTTGGAGAAGAAGGGTGTCTGGCATAACATGCGTGCATCTGCAGCTAAGCTTTAAAAAAATGAAAAAAAAAGTTGTGTGATTCGACCAAGTTGCACTATTCGGTCAAGTCGCTCAACTCAACCCGAGTACAATTTAGATTCCGGTATTTTAAACATTGATGATGAAGAGGATTGGTGGTTGTGACTTTGCAAAACTCTGATTAGATCTTCAGCGGATTATTGCAATACTTGAAGGGACTAGCGCTATTCCAGAAATTCAGTTTTTTGCTATTAGGTATTTCATTTTTTTTTTCTTCATTTAAAGTCAGGTAATTCTGTTTAGATGGTGTTTGATTTAGGGAAAAAAACAATATATTGATTAGAAGCTATCACAAAAGCTGTACAATATAAGGGAGAGATACTGAGCTAAAAGGGTCCAAAAAGCCATAAACAGCTGGGCCAAAGACCATGAAATCACATTTTAACAGAGGAACCAAAAGAAAGGGCAAGTTTGGTTTGATAGTTCCTTCTTTAGCCAGACAGTCTGTCTTCCCATTAGCTTTGCACTTAATATTATTAAAGGCGACACCCAACATCCTTGATTACTTCTTCAAAGAAATCCATCAGATGCCCTGGAGGGCTACCTTACTCTAAAGCCTGCCAAATAATACAGAAGGAGTCCCCTCCCACCATCAAATGCTAAAGATTAGACGATAAATGATGCAATCGTAGGGTTACGATCGCAAGTGCCGGGGCACAATTAGGATTTCCACTGGAACAATCACTCGATGAAGACAATCTCTCTAACTATAACCCACGAAAGGGAAAATTTTATTAACTCCAAATCTAATCTGAGATCATTGATCTCTACAATGCTCTATTTATAATAAAAGATACTTCCCTAAGAAACAACCCTAATCAAACTGAGAAACAAAATTCTATCCAAATTAGAAACTAATTCTAAATACAACTTGTTAAATAAAAAATTAGAAACTAATAACAATTAATAAAGAATTCCTAAACTTCCTTGGGTCCCACAATTGGACCATAAGTCTTGTACCAACGGATGGATAGTGCTGCTGCATCATTCTCCCCAGGTTGGAAAGAACTCGACCTCGAGTTCGGTAAATGTCCACTTGGATCAAAAATCAATTGAACGAACATTCTATTAGTTGGCTAATCTTGAGCTTGTACACAGATCTTGAAAATGCTAAACATGACACATCCTTTGATTTGACGGTTGAAGTGTGCTTGGAGGTACATGTGAATTGTTGGGGACGTCACATATGAAATTCTCACCATCAAATCGCAATCTTTGTCTAGCCGTTCTTGACTTCCTGATTTCCATTATTGATCCCCAAAGACAAAATCAATTTGAGAGTTTATGTGGGGAATATCAATAACTTGCTTTTCATCGCTTGGTGTTTGCACTTCAGGATTATTAGTACTCATAGGATAAATCTCAAGGCTTCTGTGTCTAGCTCTGGCTGATCGATCTGTATATCCGCCGGCATTGGTTCCTCAACACTGTCTGTTATGTGTGATGACTTTTCTTCTTGAGACGTAACTTCCACTAGATGAGACCTTTTAAGCATCCGCTCCACACGAATTGCTTCCCAATATGCCTCATGAATGTTGTTACTGCCATTCATTTTCTCCACTATTTCCGGTCTCAAGCATCTGATGAAACTAATCAAGTCATGTTCCTCATCATCTTCTAATCCCCATTTTCTTGGAGCCATGCAAACATGTCACCATAGTCAAGAACAGATAATTCTCCTTGTTTCAAATCAAGAAATTGCTGAACATAAGCTTCATTCTCAAAATACCATATGCCATATTGTTGCGCATATTTCACTCTTTGAAGTGCATTGTGGAATTTACTAATATGGAATATCATCTTGGATTTGAAAATGGACCGACCTTAACTGTAGATCTGCTCTTCACGATCACACGGGTGAAAACTGATTTGAAATCCAACTTGGGATAACTCCGATATTGTGAAAAGAAGATTTAACTGTTGATCGGATCAAAGCTGCTGTTGAGTAGATTCTGCTGATGCAGGGATGCTTCTTCTAGAGGACCAGGTCTGATGTGAACTTGATTTGGACCTGACCTTATTGAAAACTTGATTTGGCTCTTCAACAGAAGTGGGTCGGGTCGGATTAAACCAACCTGATTTGATCTGGTGCACGTATCAGCTCACAGTCTTGAGAAAACAATAAACACTGAAAGTTACTGCTGCTTTGGCTATGATTGGGTCAGGTCAGTTTTGGATCTGGTCTGGAATGGATCCAACCCAACTAAACAAAGAAAGAAGAGAGAGGTGGCATGTGTGTGGGTGTTGTTTGCCTCTTGTCTCTCGTGCTGGAGAAAAGCACAGAAAAGGGGGTTGAGGTGAGAGATCCTCTTTTTTTTTTACTTTCTGCTTTCCTGTTCTTCTTCTTCTTCCTTAGGATGTTTTTTTTTTTTTTTTTTTTTTCTTTCTGCTCCTCCCTTTTTTTCCTCTAGGTTGGACTGGGATGATGGGGGCTGGATTTTGCTGGAGGGTTTTTTATTGGTTGGGTTGAGATGTGGAAGTCCGACAGGGAAGGCTGAGTTTCTGGGAGAAGTTTTGGTTCGATTGATATGAAGGGATGGATATGCTGGGAAAGTGGTTCGGCTGGGTTTTTGTTGATTGAGATGGTTTGGGTCTGAGAGTGGGGCTCGGGGATGATGAGAGGCAGTGGTGAGGGTTCTGGGTTTTTTGTTTAATGAACGGAAGGGGGTGGATAGTGATGATGGGATGGATTGGCGAATTGATGGATAAGCCCCGATCAGTGACCCGAGGGTGACCGGAGCGATGTGGATCTTCGCTCTTATACCAATTGATGCAATCGTAGGATTACGATCACAAGTGCCGGGGTACAATTAGTGTTCCCACTGGAACAATCACTCGATGAAGACAATCTCTCCAACGATAACCCACGAAAGGGAAGAAGGGGAAAAATTTATTAACTCCAAATCTAATCTGAGATCATTGATCTCTACAGTGCTCTATTTATAATAAAAGATACTTCCCTAAGAAACAACCCTAATCAAACTAGGAAACAAAATCCTATCCGAATTAGAAACTAATTCTAAATACAACTTATTAAATAAAAATTAGAAACTAATAACAATTAATAAAGAATTCCTAAACTTCCTTGGGTCCCACAATTGGACCATGGGTCTTGTACCAACGGATGGATAGTGCTGCTGCATCAATAAACTTCTCGAAGGCCAATCAAAGGTTCTAGTAACTCTGCTTTGTTTCCTGAACATTAGCTAGCTGGACCGGAAAAATAAAAGAGCGTAGAATCGTCTCTGTCAAGCACGAATCTGCCCAACCCCAGCTAAACCAGGATTACCTACTGCACTTTCATCAAAATTTAATTTCAATGCAATCAATGGAGAGGGAATCCACCTAGGAGCAATACACGGCATAGCTATGAGAAGGCCACATCTTTCCTTCTTCGCAAAATATTGTACAGAAGGATAAGGATATCTTTAAATTGTGGAAAGGATACAATCCACGTTGCCACAGCGAACTTAAATTTGTCCACTAATTGGAGGTCCTTAGAAGACTTACCAAGTTTCTTTCCCTCCATATGGTCCACTTTACAGCCAGGAATGAAAGCTTCCACATTATCCTTCCTCTTAGGAACCCCACTCCCATCCTCCAAGGCTTATACTACTGCGATAAAGTCTTAGGAAGCATCCCACAATGCTCAAACCACCCCTTAATGGAAGTCCACAGCAATTAGGTGCATTTGCAATTAAGAAGCTAATGAAATTGGAGAACAAAAAAGAGTTTCGTCTAAGTGTTGATTTATATTATACTAGATAGGGTGGCATGATGGTTAGAAGCCAAAAGAGGAACTTTGACCAACACTATAGATGACATTGTTAGAGATCGGAGTTCAATGATGTTACAAATGGAGACAAATCCTTATTGATAAGTATAAGGTGGGAAGAGATGGATGGTGCATTCCAGATCTTAGTTATAAGTCTTCGGGGTTATGGAATTCAATTCTATCTATGAAGATAGAGTTCAATAAGTGGACAAGGTACAGGGTTTATGACGGGAACATAATTAAGTTTTGGCATGATGAATGGTGTGGTAATGCTTACCTGCGGTGTCAGTTTCCTTTTCTTTTCCTTTCGGTTAGGAAACCCCAGGCCTTTATTGCAGATAATTCTCATTTTGTGGGTAGATCGAGAGTTTGGAGTTTTCGTCGAAATTTGCATGATCATGAGGTGACAGAGTATGTTAGTTTTCTCTCTTTGCTTAACAAGACATATATCTCTGGAAGGAGAAGAGATGTTAGGATTTGAAAGGCTGAAGCGAAAGGGAATTTTTCAGTTAAATCTTTTTACAATGTCTTGATTGGTGTGGGTGATCGGATGGTAGGTTGGAAGAGATTTTGGAACCCTGCTGTTCCTCCAAGAATCTTGGTTTTCTGTTGGGTAGCCCTTTTGCATAAAGTTCTTCCTATGGATCAATTAAGAAGGAGAAATTTTACTGTTGTTAATGGGTGTCCTCTTTGTTTACAAGATGAGGAAATGACGACCCACCTTCTGATCCATTGCAACTATGCTCACATAGTGTGGACGTCTATAATTAGAATTTTTGATATGTGTTGGATCATGCCTAGTTCTATTAAGGAGCTTTTTGAGCAATGCCTAGTTCTATTAAGGAGCTTTTTGAGCAGTGGAGTTTCAGGGGCAATTCTATTCGAGGGCACATTCTGTGGCGGTTATCCTTATATGTTGGTCTTTGGAAGTTATGGGTTGAGAGGAATAATAGAGTTTTTCAAAATAAATGCAAACCTCCTGAGGAGATTGTTCAGTCCGTTATTTGGGTTGCTTCGGAATGGGCCATTAGGAAGGTTGAATTTGTTGAAGTTTCTTTAGAAGCTCTTACTAGATCTTGGCCGGTTCATTTTCAAGGTGGAAGGCGTTCTATTCTAAGAAAAAATCTATTGTGGGAACCTCCTCCGAATGGTTTTCTTAAGCGAAATTTTGATGGTAGTTATTTTCCGCACATTCAGATAGGTGGCGTTGGGGGTATTATTCGTGACTTATCTGGAAAAATTGTCAAGAACTTTGCGGGTCCTGTGAATTGTGTTGATTCTAATGGAGCTGAGATGTATGCTTTATTGGTGGGCTGCCATGAATTACGTCATTTGGGAGGCTTTCATGCAGTTATTGAAGGTAATTATTTCTCTGTGATTCAATGGGGTTCTGGGAAGTCTTCTCATCCGTGGACTTTAGCTGATTTGGTGGAGGAGGTGCAAGATATTTCTTCTCATCTAGGAGCTTTGTTTCTTCCTATTCCTCGTGAAGCTAATTCTTTGGTAGATGGTCTATAGCTAGGGAAGGAGTTTTTCGGCTTCACATTATGTTTGATATTTAGTTTCTGTTTGCGTATTTTTTTTCCTGTTTTTTTTTTTTTTTGTTTCTTCTTTCTTTGAATAAAATTTACCGTATACTGTAACAAAAAGTTTTGTTTCTTGTTTCATCTAGGAGATGTATACTGTAACAAAAAGGCAAGAGGCCAAGCCCCAAAAACACAAAAGGACCCAAGCCCCGTCCCAAAACAAACCAGCCAAACTACAAGGGAAACATGATAACAGAAAGAGTAGGAAGAGAGGCACCCTCCTTGGCAAGACGGACCGCTTCTCTAAGGAGTTTTCTCCTTATAGTTTGTTGCGGAAGGGGCCTCATCTAGAACAACTTGATTGTTTGGTAAGAAAAAAAGGAGCTATGCAACCGATTTTCATTTTTTGAAAATCTGGGACTTGAATATTTATTTTATGTGTTTCTTTTGTCCATCTCTTAAGGGTGGCCAATGGGATGGTGGGTAGTCATACTACAATGGAGTAGATGGGAGTACCTGAATTTGCATGAGAGTTTCAGTGCTGGAATCACATTATTTGCAGCTTCCTTTTCGTGCATGTATAGAACTACTGGTGGAGAAATAGGAGAGTTTCCCATGACCATATGTTTGCATCAGGGGTCAGCTTTAAGACCTTATTTTTTTGCATTGATAATGGACGAGTTAATTACTCTTATCCATGAGGAGGTACCTTGATGTATGTTATTTGTGGATGATATAATGTTGCTGGATGAATCGAGAGGAGGCATGAATTTGAAATTTGAGATATGACCGGGGGTTTTAGAATCCAAGGGCTTTAAAATAACTCATGCGAAGATTGAATATGTGGATTGCAACTTCGGTGGGGATGTGCAAAGAAATGTAACTCTTGTGAAAATTGAAGATGAAGAGAGATCAAAAAAGGATTTCTTTCAGTTCTTCAGCAATATAATTAGTAAGGATGGAGAGATTGAGGAGGATGTGGAATATTGGATAAGAGCTGGATGGTTGAACTGAAAACTAGCTTTTAGAATACTTTGTGATTGTTGCATAATAACAAGATTGAAGGTAAAGCTTTTACAAGACAATGATTAGACCGATTGTGTCCTATGAAATAAAATGTCGGCTGGATTGGAAACAACACATGAAAAAAGGAGTATAGTAGGGATGAGAACATTGAGATGGATGTGGTAAAACTAGGAAAGATGGAGTAAAAAATGAGCGCATTCGGGAGCATTAGGGGTAGCATCAATTGGTGAGTTTGAGATGGTTTGAACATGTCCAATGCAAGTCAAAGACGCGCTAGTGTGGAAAAGTTTTTGTATATTGGTTGATGCCCTCCTCAAGGAAAAGAGGTAGGCCAAAGAGGGCATGGATGGAAGCGGTAAGGATGGATATTAAAAAGTACAACCCATATGAGGATTTGGCCCGTGATAAGACTGGAATTGCAAAATAGAATTCATGTAGCTGACGGGGGATAAGGCTTTTATGACGATGATGATGATACTTCATTTACTACTACTACAGCTTGATGAGGAGTATCAGAGTATCGAACGCCGAGGAATCCTCACTCTAAAGTCCTATTTCTTTTAGCCATAGAGATCAAGGAACAATGGTATCAAAATTTCTCCTCTTTGAGAGGGAAATATACTGCAATTGTTCCATAAGATCTTTGATCGAGTTGGGCATAACCCACTTCCTTCCAAGTACTTGGAGCAAATGATTTCAAGCTGCTCTAGCGAAGGGATAGAAAATGAGTGAGAACTAGACTCCATATCTCAATGAATGAGAAATAGACTCTACATCTCTAAACACACTTTTTTTTTTACAAATTGAAGATTTTTATTATGGTGACATAGATTATTTATTGTCAATGGTCATAATCTTTCCCAAATAAAGCCATTTGGCAAAACTCCAACACCTTTTGGAGGAGCCAAACCCACCCCAAAAAAAGAAAAAAAAAAGAAAAACTCTTTGGGCATGTTTGGTAAATAGAGAAGAAATTCCTTCATTTCCTTGGAACCATGCTTATCCTATCTGAGGATTTCTGAGGGGGAGGGGCCACTGCATTCCAGGTTTGGGAAACACCCTAGAGTCATTCCTTATGACTCAAATGCTTCTTTGCTTAAGTGGATTTGCAAAATTCGATGAGGGAGGCGGAGACTGAGGAATCAATGGAAGAGAGGATTTTCTAGCTTGTACCCAAACATGCCCTTTCTTTCTTTCAGAATTCTCTTGTATCATACTTTTCTAGCTCGACCACCCTTGCTTAAAGCCCGGGTATGAATATGTATTAAAACAAATTAGGCATTAATACTATTGATAGGGGGTCGATCTTTTAAAAATATAATTACTTCTATTAAGTGATAATAATTAAACTTTCATAGGCATCAATATTTAAATTTTTTAATGTAACAACGTTAAATCTTATCTGAAATAAGAAATTAATATAATCATTAGGTGAAAGTTGTCAAAAATCGAAATCAAAAGGAAAAAAGTGTTCTTTATGTGTTTAAGAATATGTACTGAGAATAAAAAAGAAAAAAGTTTTGCTACTCCATGTAGGGAAAATTTTCTGTCGTCCATCCCCATGGGAGCGCAGATCGAGTCTGTCACCAAAGGCGGGACCCCCCGAGTTTTACTGGGTCCCACGTGATGAACTGCACAGATGTGCAGTATGTAGTCTGCAGGTGCGGAGCAGAAAATCATCCCAGCGCACCTTAATGGGCCCAATGACGCAGTTCTCCATTAAGGGCTAGTCAAGTGGAGGATGAGGTGGCATTATGAAGAAGTCAATTTAATATATAATTCGAGTTTGACTAGGTAGGCCCACAAAAGAGATGAAGGGATAAATAGTTGGGATTGTTAGAAAGTTTCCTCTCTTTGAATTTGAATTTGAATTCAGAAAGAGACCTAAATTGAAAGGAAACCATGTTGGGAGATTTGTTGAAAAAAAGGACTCTATTTAAAATTGAAATAGATTGTAAAATTGAGGTCGATTTTCCAATCAAATCGCACTCCCTTAATATATATTAATTGCTAGGATTGGATTTTTCAGAATTTTTTGTCTGATGACTTTTTCTTGTTCTAATTCTCTGAAATTATGTATTTAGTTCTTAATAAATCTTCAGTGACATTCTTCTTTGCTTTCTTAAATGCTAAAAGTGGAAAGAGGAATTCATCAAATGTTAAGGCACAACTAAAAGTTAAAAAAAAAAAAAAACCTCTGTATAGAACTAGTCGCTCCATCCTTTATGGTTTGCATTTTTTCTTGCCTTCAATAATTTTTACTATAAAGAGTTTATTTATTATAAAGAATATTTCTTATATTTTTAATTTGTTCTAAATCCAGGAATTGAATACTGCTGAAGACTTCATTTCATTTTATGAAGAGATGATGCCATGGGTGCAAACGTTGCCTCAAATTTTGCTGCACAAAGAAGCAATAATTTCAAAACTTCTATGTAGATTGAAAATGCAAGCGAAGTTATCACTTGAACCCATTCTCAGGTTTGAGAAAAGCAGTTTTTAGTTGCCACTCAGATAGTTGGATTATGTATATCCATGCTCTGCAAAGTCTCATTTCTATATTTCTTGAATTAACCATCTCATTTGTTTTTGTGTTGTTTTGTTTTCCTTTCAATTGCTGAGCGATTGTGCTTTCTTTGAATAGATTAAAAAGTCCTGAAAATAAAGATGTGACATTTAACTTAGCGATTTCCCTTTTTAAGTACAAGCCTATAATGCCATGTTGTTATGATTGTTATAGACGGATGGCTGGATATATAATTTTGCGAAAAATATGGCACAGTTCATTTTGTACATTGAACATATAGAACTTTGATGTGTATCCACAATTATCCAGGTTTTACTTGTTATTAGTATTGATAATTTTATTTCATTTTGAAATGGTATTAGTATAATAGATTAATAGTATTGATATTGAGATGATATGTCATTGGCATCCACATTAAGTGCATTGTCTGGGTCTCCTTCCTTATTTTATCTGGTATGCATTCATTATGGCATTTACACTGAAGTTAGGTGCTGTAGACGGGTATAACACGAATTATGAAGTGTTTGGATAACATAGATATTATTTTTTAGCCACGAAAGGACTTGAACAGGTTCAACTCAACTATACATATTGTTGATGCAACCAAGTTGGGTGAGTTTGACCAAGTTTACCAAATAATCAGTCAGGCTCAATTGGTTTTAGGTCAAGTGTTGAGTTCAGTTTAGGACTCGATATAGCAGCTGTTTAAACTGAAACAACAACATTCTGATTGCTGTTTGATGTAGTCACGAATCTGTGAGTGAAGGAGACCGACTCTACAACGGAGTTGGCTCAATCCTTGAGGTATTCCAAGCGAGATAGTCCTAGTTCCAGGTAGGGATTGGCCGGATCCCCATGGGATTCCACACACAGGCAGTCTCAATCAAAGAGCAGCACTCACAACCAAAAAGATACCATTATTCTTTGTTTTTTTGGTAAATACCATAGTTCTTTGTTGATGTCATAAAAGGTATCATAGCCAAAGGGGTATGTCCATGCTTACAGGTTTGGAATAGGACGTTCTTGCATAGGCACTTTCTAATTTGTCTCCTTAATTCCCTCTAAACAATCCAAATGAAATAAAACTCTTAACCAAAGACTCGTAATTGACCCAAAATTCCTAAATGGCACTCGTAATTAACTTAAACTTCAATCAAATGTTGGTCAGTTCTTTGGGCCGCATGCTGGACCCAGTGGGGCCTGGTGGACCCATGGGTCATGGATCTGGCCTGCATCACTGTCGCATTCTGTAAACAGTACCACCCCTCTTATTTCCAAACTTATCTCTTAAACCTGTGTTGTACCATAATCAGCCAACACCGGTTCAATATCTCATTGAACCTCAAACAATCCCAGAATCCACCCAACATGAAGCATCAATCTTATCCAACATTGACACAACAACAATATTCTCTCCTCTCTCCAATCCGTTTGGACTTTCTAACAACTTGTTGTCCCTTGACGGATTTGTGGCTTTTCCATACCACCTCAATTATTACAATGCTCAACCCTCAAGATCAGTCCCAAATCTGTACCAATTAATATAACAGCATGTATCAGTCTTTGTGATTGTTACTGCAACATACACAATCTTCATCCATTCCCATTTATTTCCGTTCGGTTATGTTACGCTGTTACTACATCTAACAATCCTCTAGTTCAGTTTTTCACATCAGTCCCTACTGTTCGTATACCTTCCTTATTTTTGGTTGAATCACCATGACAACCTGAAGTTGCAGTCATTTTATAGTGTAAAGCTCAATGGTGGTGGGAGAGATCAAGTTCTTTTTGAGTTATGTGAGAGGGTGGCCAGCTTGGATCAAAATTTTCCCAATTTATGGCCAAAAAGGCTAACGAAGAAGGATTGGTTGGTATAGAGATTCCTCCATAATATGAAGTAAATGCAAATAGCAAACAGCAACAATGGTTACATTGGTAGACTATGTTGTGACCTTTGATATACATTGTTATGTCCTTTTTTTTTGTGTGGATAAAATACATTGTTATGTCGTTCTCTATCAACTTAAGCTTTCAGAGCAAGTGGTTGTCAACTTGGCATCAGAGTGGGATGTCCTTCGAACGACCCGAAATCCTGGGCCCTTAGAATTCCGTGCCGAGACTCGTAAGCATCACACACATAGGTTAAATCAAAGATCACATAAAGACTCAGGCATTTACCAACTTAAACCAACTTGTATTAAAAACCGAAATCTAATAAACAAATGTAACATTGTCCAATAAAAAAACAACTGCAATGTCTTTAAAATGAAATAATTTAAACAATCAATTAAATCTAATTCTTCTTCATCTATGTGGCTTCGACGCTCAAGTACGCATCCCAAAATATATCTCCTGGTCACCAAGATTTTCCCGAGTCGCTAAGTTCTGGTTTACTTGGATTGTGGCAAATCCACAAAATATCAGTACAACTGAGTGAATAGATATTTTAATCTATTTGTGCATTTTAAACATATACGTAGATAAGATTATACAACAAATTAAAGTAACATCCCAGAGTCTCACTAAAGTCAAGGTTGGAATCGGGTCAAATAAACGACAACCTCCTAACCACCTGATAGCACAAGCCCAAAATTCATGTTCCACAAAGATATCACATGTACAAAGAGTTCCCAAAACTCATTCCTGCAAATCTCAAAATCATTCTTTTCTGTCCCAAAAAAAAATCGACCACCAAGGTCCAAAACCAGCAAACTGGTACCTCAAAAATAAACCTTTCCCAAAAGGTCCAACGTCAACAATCCTCACAAAATTGGCCATTTGTATGGGACGTCATCCCATACAGTGCTAGTGGTCTAGGGGTGTCCAAAAGGTTCCTCCAAACATACAAAGTCATCTTTTATCTTAGTTTTTCAATTCAAATAGCAACTATATGTTGTCAAAAATTTGATAGTTAGCATGTCCTCAACATTTGTGACAGGCAAATTCCATAATCAAGCCCTTCTCAATTTATGTGGATTTAATCTGCCCCAGTCTGAATCAAAATTGGTGCACGAGGTGAGAGAGGTCAATTACATAACTCACCCTTTACAATTTTGAGGGAATTATTCAATTACCAACTTAACCACAACATATACATATACAAACCACACAATCTACCATGTGAGATCCCCAAATAACAAAGACATTTGCATATTAATCCACATACATAATTCAAGTCACCGTTAATTCAAATAACAGGGTCCAAAAGTGCAGATTTGACAAATCAAGAACTAAAGGAAACAATTTAAACAATTTGCAAATAATAACAATGAATAACAAGCCTTTGTTTGCAATTTCAGAAAACTTAGGACTCCCAAGCCTCTTTTCGGGTTGTAATAACAAGGTGGAGTGGGAAATGTGTCGTACAACTCCCTTTTTTAATGAGTTATAAGTTCAGTTCTAGTTAGAGTTGCTTAAGAACTCTTAGATCTAACTCTTATTTCTAGTTCTAATTGAATCCAAACTCTTTATTTGGGACTTTTAATCTTAGCCAAAGCCTTCCTCCTAATTCATGGGGCCTTACCCATTGGTTTCTAGTGGTTCCTACCACATCGGTATTCTTCTAGGTAAAACAGGTAGCATTTACAAGTTTCTCAACGAGGTACCAAACCAACTCGGATGGGTTCACGCCTTTTATGAAACTTGCATAATTAATTATTCTCTATCCAACGAGCCCCATATTGACATATTTTTAAAATTGCGAACCCCCGTATTTTCTCAAAATTACAAATAGGTCCTATGATCCCCAAATCATGCCCAAATCAAATTTGTGCCCTAATTGCTCGGTTGTGAGGCAGTTTCTCCTCATTTGATTTATTTTTATTGTAGAATTCAAAAAATTTAATTTCTATAACTAAATATTATTTACTTAGGTGGGGATCTTGTAAATGAGGAAGATGAAGCTACAATATTCTAATGTATAAATATATGGTCAAATCGATGTTATCAATCAAAGCCTTGTTATATTATCAATCAAAGCCTTGTCAATCTTCTTCAAAGCTTGGTGGGTGACAATATCACGACTTAGTATCAAATGTTGCTAGTGGCCACATTTCCATATAATAGTTTAGTTAGCCCTTCCTTGAGAAGGTCACTATTTGAAGTAGTGCCAGGATCTTCCCTGTAATCTAGTTGACCCATGGTTTTAAAACTCGGTCGAGTCCGAGTCAACTTGGACTCAGCACATTGTGAGTTGGGTCTTATGGGACTTGGACTCGAATCATGCAACTCGACATGGCTCGGCCTAGTTGACTCGGACATGGCCGAGTCGGGTCCCAAGTCTGAATTTTTAAACCTTGGGTTGACTTAGTGCTACTTCCACTAGACTCACACTTTTGAGGGCGTTGAAGCCTTCGTTACATACATGCATGATATCCATGAAAACATCCACGCAGAAATTGTCTGAAGTAGTGAGAAGTACAAGGAACACGCTGTTGCACATTGAAGATATGTAAGCTTCTACGAGGGTGATCTAGTTAAGGTGAAACTTAATGCATCTAAATGGGTTATGCAGAAGAATTCCTCAATTGCAGGTTCTAAACCGAGTGATTCATCAGAGAAAGTGTTCACCAAGCCCGAAGTTCAAAATAGGACCACATGTTTTAATTGTCACCAACAAGGGCATTGTGCACGGGAATGTCCCAAACGCATCCACCTCATTGAGAATGAAAGTGATGTGACTGATATAGTAGATGATCCTAAAGAGAATGAAACAGAGGAGGTGGTATTATGCCCGCGCAGGGTCTTGAGTGTCTCATGGTCATCAAAGAGACTACATCAACTATTGAGAAGAAATGGCTGCGATATATATATATATATATATATATATTAAACCCACAAAAAGGGAAGTCCTATGTGGCTCTCCCTCTTCTATAAATATCTTGTAATCTTTTATTTGTGAATCAATGAAAAAATTTCTTCTCATTGTTGTGAGTGCTTTTAAGCAATTGTTTTCCTTGTGTGAAGACTCCTTGGGTTGCCAATTGTGATGATTCTAAAGGCTGAGTATGCGTGAAGATTCTATCCATTGTTGAGTCCCATGCACATGGCTTATCTATCTAAGGGGTCCAAACTGTCCACGCAGATTGCTCTTCATGTATCACTAGACGCCCCCAACTATGCTCCATTTGACATGGTACTGTCTGTTGGATCAGACACAATTAAAACATGGTTAAGTCGGCTGTCTAATCCAATGGGTAATTCCACTTGGTACAGATTGAGACTTCAATTAGTTTTATGGAATACCATTGAACATCTCCTGGGTAGTTCGGATTCCTAAATGGTTGGCCGAAGTTATGAGAAACCACAATTAAAAAATGTTATTTAGTTAAGCTTTGATTTTTTTTTTAAAATTCATTGGTAATTATCACTCTAATGGAAGTGGGACCTGGGCCTACTCTAGGTAAAACATGTGGGTTACATCATCTGAACAGCTGTATTATAGGCCTCCCCACGCACCCAAATGGCTGTATTGTAATCACTATTTATGATTAGGTAGTGAATTTTTTTATCCATGGCTGTTTTGCTTTACAGACCTTTTTAAGCTTGCATTTTATTTGTATTACATTTTATTTTGAACAAAGCAAATAGGTGCCATGCCAAAAATGGAAAATATTATTGTCCTAATCACTTGGTTAGAGTGGAGTACTGATTTTTATATTTTTTAATGTTCCCGTCTAATAACTGATTAAAGAACAAAGAGGAGTGTTTCCATGTAACTATCATCTATAGTCAATTGGATGGCCTTCAGAATTGCATTCATATTTTATAAGGATTCTGCTTTGCCTCTTTTTATTTAATTTTTATTTTTTCCACTATGAGTGTCATTTCAATTGTTATTTGTGATATACCTTTTTTTTCTACTTTTTTTTTTACAGGTTGATTGCAGATTTATCTAGAGATCTTCTAGAAGAATTTTTGCCGTAAGTTTATTTTCTACCTGTTTACTACTTTTATTATGTAAAGAATATTGATTTAGATTCATGCTCATCAGCTATTTTGATTTTGACTTTCATCCTTTTGCTTATCTGCTGTGGTATCTGTTTATATTCCTAGCACCTATGTGCTGCTTAGATTAATAATTTCCTGTTGAACGAATGCCATTTATTTTAAAATGCAATAGTATTACTAATTTGAAATAGAAAGAACGGAGCAAAAATGTTAAACAAGAAACCTGATGATTGGCTCCTTCTTTTGCCAACCATTTTGCCCTTAAAATAAACTGGCCTTCGTGCTTTATCTACTGGATTGTTTTTGATAGATAGCACTGCAAACCCGCCGCCTTGTGGTTATGACTTGTGACATTTAGCACCTTCAAACTTTACTACAGGTTTTTGTCCTCTATCCCCCGAATTTCCTCAACCAAATCCACCAATTGCTAATAGAAGTCTTAGTTAGCAGATGGCCAGTGGATGGCAACCAAAGATTTACCCTCCACAGTAGCCCTTTCAGCACCCAGTTGCGAAAGAGCCCAGCCCAATAAGCATAGTTGTAATTTCAGTCCTGCTTAGATTTGCGCCTTGCAATGGGGCAGTAAATTGAAAATATGAACACCATTCCAAGCCCCAGTCTCCAAATCATCTTCATAGATTCACTTGAGGCACTTCCATCAAGATTAAGTTTCGATACACCATAAGGGCGTGTTTGGATGTGTGGTGAGGTGAGGTGAGGTGAGGTAAAGCCTCCATTATCCAGACAAGAAAAGACAATGTGTCATATCAAAAGTACACAATTTCAAAATTTCCTCTATCTTTTTCAAAAAAAGGTAAAAAAAACAACATCCTTTCTCCACTAAAAGACAAAAAAGCTCCATTTTTCTAAACAAAAAGTAAAAAAGATTCCATACCAAACAACTAAAAACAAAATACCATCATAACACCTTATATTTTATTATCTCTTGATTTGATGCTTCACCTCACCATACTTCAATTCACCATACATCCAAACAGGCCCTAAGGAGACCATGAAATGGTTGACCTGAAAAGTTTGAAGACTATGATGTGATTGGAAAAAGATGGGTCAGTGCCATTTCTTCATTTGCGATTTATTTAAATTTTATTTGCAGTCAGCTCACTCTCTAATGCTTAGGGGCATAGATACTTATGATTGCATTGCTTGTTGCAATTTTCTTTCTAATCAAGAATTTTTGGCAGTTTTTTGCAGAGGGTAAGTGATTCTTTAGTGGATCTTCTTAAAAAGGGTGGTGAAAGGGAACCTGAAATCCTTGAGCAGGTTTGAGCTCTGAATTCTGATTTTTTATATACTCCTTTTTATCATTAACGTACTTATTTTGTTGTATGAAACTGCATAAAATGCAAAGCAGTGAAGATTAATGATTATGTGAATGGAAACCTGGATTGCAGGTTTTTACATCTTTGTCATATATCATGATGTACTTACAAAAGTACCTGGTGCGGGATGTTGTTCATGTTCTCAAGTAAGTAAATCAGTCACAGTTTCATTTTTAAGAACAACAATTCTTAATCAATTGCTATTCTTTGAGGCTGTCAATGATTTGGGCTGGACTCAGCTTTGATCAAGCTCTATCCATTTACAACTTGAGTGGCCTGGTCCAAGTCTACCTGTTTAGAAATTGCAGGCCCAAGTCTGCCTGTTAAATCCCGTTTAGCATATTTGGACTGGATCCAGGGTTTTGGACTGATTCCAGACAGATAAAAATATCAAAAAAAGGATTGAAGTCCCTTTTTTATGACATCTATTTGTTATGTAACGTTATTTTGTTAGTATAGATATGGTAACATATAATACACAGATAAAAAAGCAAAGGGGCTGAGTGAATCCAATTGGCTTAAAATCTAGGCCCAGATCTGGCTTGTTAAGAGTTTCAGACCCGAAACTAGGATATGATCTTGCCTGTTGGACAAAAACACAAATTTGTGTCCAGGCCTGCCTAAACGGACCTGAATCTGGGCTGGACTTGGGCTGCATTGAGGCCAATTGACAGCGTACTATTCTTGGCTTCTTGCCGAACATTTCAACTAATACATTGTTTATATTGTTCAAATTCTGCTCATTTTATTACCACTGGGATTTATTTGTAGCGTTGGTAGTATGAACATGTTGGAGAAAGTAAATGTTGTTGCATGGGTTATGCGTCCGAAACCTAGAATTGTTACCATATAAGTGGAGCACTACTCAATTTAGCAGTCTTTGCTTTTGGGTTTGTGGAAGTTATTTGTATCCTTTTCCTTTTCCTTTTAAATGGTTTCTTGTTTTGTTGCTTCATAGTATGTCTCTTATGCCGATCATCCTTTAATAATTTCTATTACAATTAAAAAAAATAAAAAATAAAAATCGAGGACTACTCAATTGCTACTATATATGTGAAGCATTCTGCTAAAGCATGCTAACATTGTTTTGGAGTTCCGGAAAATTAAAGAATTCTGCCCAAGCATGGGTTAGTGGAGTTCAAAGTTCAGTGGCAGGAATCTTTGATCTAAGGTGCTACTCCTGCTTTGCAATCACCTCATGGTTTAGATATTGGCTACAGTTATTATAAAACCATCAAGTTACATCTATCTTCTTTGTATAATTTTTGAATCTTGTTGTGCTTATGAATTTGTCCACCTTTGTGGAAACTGAATTACCTTTTTCTTCTTTTCTTTTGTGTGTGCAGAATTACAATTAAACTGAGATATTACCCCAAAGATTATGTCCAAGAGTTTATGGCTGAGGCTGTTTCATTTTTGCTGAGAAATGCACCAACTGAACAACTTATACAAGGTTTTCCCAGACTTTTTCTTCCCAACATCAATCAATTTATCTGCAACATTTTCCTACATGTTGAATGCGAAGCATTCTAGGTTTTTGAATATATTCCACATTAATTTCCTTGCGGACTATATCCCATATTATATGTAATCACCGTATACGTATTATTTTGACCTATTGGACACAATTTATAGTATATCAGGGTCAGTACACTCGAAATTTAGTCTATGTGGATTTAGTGCCTGTTTGGCAAATCCTATCTGTATGAAATACATTTGTAAGAAATAGATCTGTTTGAAATAGATTTGTTTCAAGTAGACCCTTTTGCAAATAGACCATTTGGTAACACATTCAGTATATCTAATTCAAATAGATCTATTTGAAAAAACTTGTTTGTTAAACATACAAATAAGAGCTTATAATGGGGGGTATTTCTTATCTTTTCCAGAAAAAAGGTAATTTATTATAAAAATTCAGTGTAGCATCCGTTATAAATTATTTTTAAATTCAAGCAGGCAATGTAAAACTCATAAAATGAAATTTAGGTGTCATAAGAGGCCTTGGAATCAAACTCTCAAAATTTTCATCACACACCTCCATTTAAGTATTTACAGAAATGATTCCTAAAGTCTACTTTGGGAGCAAAAAAACTCTCCTTGTGTAATAAAAACCCCGATCTATTGTGGCGTCTTTCATTTTCAGTATCTTAATGGCAATTTTGTTTGTTTTTGTTGCCTTTTCATTATAAGATCTTCTGCACATTATAACATATGGGAACTCATGATGACGAGATACACCATGAATACATTAAATACACATCTATATTTCAACTTCTATACGTACCAATTGGTTATCAAATACAAAATAGTATGACAAAAAAATAATGTCGGGAAATTTTTTTTTTTTTGATTGGGAACTAACATAATGAAGAGAAAAATTGTTTAAAAAACATCTATGTTTCAACTTCTATATGATGGTGAGAAAATTGAACTATCAAATACAGAATAGTACAAACTACAAATCCGTTATCCATAGTTCAAATTCTATGTGTAAAACTGAAGTATCTGGGTATGATAGGTAGCTCTCTAAGAGGAGAAGCCTAGGTCCTGTTTGGCATCATTTCTGTGTTGTTCTTAGTTTTGTGCTGACATCAGGTTGTGCTGAGAACAAGTTGTGGTGAGATGAGCTGTCCAGAACTTGTTTGGCAACCATATATCAAATCATTCTATTGAGAATTTACTGTTCAAAACTTGTTTGTTATATTAGTTTTTATTAATAATAATAGTCATCTAATATTCGATGAAAAAAATACAATTTATATTCTCCATAGGTCTCCCACCCACAAACTTCTTTCAAAGCTCCTGCTTTGGCTGTTATCAATTGTATCTCCTCTCTCAGACCCCCTTGAAACTACTTACTAACATAGGAAGGAGAACTCATTCTAATTCTAATCAATGAATATGCTAATTAATTAAATAATCTTCCTGTTGTCTTAAACTTGTTGTCTCACATGGCTTGAAAGGTGCTGTAAATGGAAGATAGCAGTTTCGTCTTAATTCATAGTCGAGGGTCTCAGAGAAGGGAAAAATGAAAATAAGAATTCAGTTGTGGGAAGATTTTCTTGATCCTTTCTCTGGATCAACTCTCATTATATAGCAGTGTTATTGCCTTATCAATAGCTATGTTACAGTCATTACAAATCAATCAATAGAATCTAATCTCTGTAAATATGGCAACAATGGCTGGCTTCTGACTCATCCCTTATACGATATGTACATTACAACAGGGCCACTTGTGTTAAAACTATATGGATGAGCCCAGGCCCATATATCTACACTCCCTCAAATTGATGCCGATGATTGAAGCATCAATTTGCTAGTTAGAAGATCATATAGAGATTTTGTCATAGCCTTGGTGAGAAGATCGGCCAATTGATTGTTTGAGGGGGCATGAGGAAGAGAAATATCTTTGGAGACAAACATGCTCATGAATGAAATGGCAGTCTACTTCAATATGCTTTGTTATTTCATGAAAAACCAGGTTATTGGCAATACGGATGTCATTAGTGTTGTCTGCAAATAATGTTGTGGGACCTATCAGAACCCCCAACTCACGAAGAAGACGACGAAGCCAAGTAATCTCGCTGGTGGCAGAAGACATTGAGCGATGCTTGGCTTGGGCAGAAGATTTAGAAATAGTGGTCTGCTTCTTGCATTTCCAGGAGATTGGCGTGGTTCCCAAGAACGTAGACAAACCTGTATTAGAGTGACAAGTATCAAGGCATCTGGCACAATCCGCATCAGCATATGCCCGAAGATGAAGTGGGGTAAGAGAGGAATTGAAGACGCCACGATCAGTAGAGCCACGAATATTACGATGTATACGATAAACAGCCGCAAGGTGAGTGGTATGAGGATCACTCACAAATTGATTGACAACTTGAACAACATAAACAATATCCGGTGTCATTGTGAGATAATATCAAGCGCCCAACCAACCTCCTCTACATGCTGGGATCAGAAAGAGGGCCCCCATCATCTTTGCTGAATTTTACATTGACTTTCATAGGTGTCTCAGCAGCTTTAGCATCATATAGGTGAGCCAAGGAAAGTACATCTTCAGCATACTTACTTTGATGAACATGGATCCCAGCCTTAGTACGTTGAGTCTCCAATCCCAAGTAATATGTTAGTTGCGCCAAGTCTTTCATTGCAAATTTATGCATTAGGTAAGTGTTGAGTTCATATATGCCAAGGTCATCATTCCCACTAATAATGATGTCATCCACATATACTAATAAAATAGTGCACCAGCAAGGAGTTCTTCTAATGAATAGAGAATGGTCATTCGGACTCTAAGAAAGTTTTGCTTGAAGAATGACTTTCCGGAAATTCTCAAACGAAGCATGGTGGGCTTGTTTGAGACAATATAGGGACTTCTTTTGGCGACACACCATGTACGGAGTGCAAGAAAGGCGCCGTGGAGAAAGGCGTTTTTCACATCCATTTGCCAAAGAGGCTAATTTTGGACAATAGCCACTCCTAAAAGAGAACTGGCGGTAGTCATTTTTGCCACATGAGCAAAGGTTTCTTCATAGACAATACAATATTCTTGTTTGAGCCCCTGTGCTACTAGTTGGGCCTTGTAACAGTCAAGGGTGTCATCAGACTTGATTTTGAGAGAATAGACCTATTTGTTGCCAAGAATGGATCCAGGTTTTGGGACAAGTTCCCGAGTGTGATTGGATTCAAGAGCCTGCAATTCCTCTGCCATTGCTTTTTTGTCAGCATGGTTCTTTGGCGGGTTGTGAAAATGTGGAGGAAAAACCATAATGGTTAGGAGGCTTAGACAGACTAATCGAACATCTCAAACTAGACATAGGTGCAAAAGTGTTACCTTGAAGAGGAGGATCCGCCAGAGGAGAGGGATTAGGAGCTTGAGGTTGTAGCTGGGATCATTGGACATAGACCTTCAGAGATGGAGGTGGTGGTGGTAATGAAGGTGTGTTGTGGTAATTTGAGCAAGAGAAATGAGGAAGATCGGAAATTTGATTAATTGTGTAGATGGAGGGGAGAGAGAATAAAAGGGTGTATGTTCTAAAAAGACTACTTTTCTTGAAATACGAGTACGTCTAGCCACAGGATCATAACATACAAAACCCTTATTTTTATCACTATAATACACGAAAGCACATTTAGCAGATTGAGAAGAAAGCTTTGTTCGTTCAATAGATGGAAGATGCGCGAAGCATAATGAACCAGAGACACATAAATGTATGTAAGATGGAGGAGAACCAAAAAAGACGCTTGAAGGGAGTAACATTATTCAACATACTAGAAGGGAGCTGATTGATTAAATGTACAGCTGTGTGAGCAACCTCACACCAAAATGTCTGTGGAACCGTTGATTCAATGAGAATGGCTCAAACTGTTTCCATGATATCCCTATTTTTCCATTCGTCAATCCCATTCTGTTTTGGGGTATGGGGCAAGATTTCTATTGCACAATTCCTTTTGTTGCCGCAAAGGTAGATAATTCCTGAGAAGTGTATTCTCCCCCCTAAATCTGAATGAATCATTTTTATATTTTTTCTGAAATTGAGTCCGAACAAGAGTATATAATTTTTTAAACATTATGGCCTTCGGATTTCTTGCTAATAAAATAAATCCAAGTATACCGAGAGATGAGATTAATCATTGATAAAAGTGATATAAAATTTATATCCTAATTTGCTCCATGTTGGTGCAATGATGTTATCAAGAAAAAAAAAGAAATGTTGGTGCAATGCCCCAAACATCCGTATGTATTAAATCACGTCATCAAAGATTGGAATTGTCTAATTATTAGAAACTTTCCTGGGCCAGTGGATTCTTCAGATGCAAACGAAGCTGAGTTGTTTGCTCTTCTAATTGGGTGCCGTGAGCTGAGTAGAATTGGAGGTCTTAATCCTATTGTCATTGCCCAAATTCCGGGGCCCTGTCGGATTTCCGGATCGTGATAACTTGGCAACATTTACCATACATTCATCAAATAATTCTCACAAGGAGTTAGGCATTTAAATCAAACTATAATTCCAATTAATTTATAAAAAGTCGATAACATCAATAATCTCTGAATAATCAAAATTCCTGTCCCGACTCAAATCAATAATGTACTATAACATTGAATAGATTTCCTAAAACAAGAGCTAATTTCTCTAACAATTATTTGAATGTTTCTCGTTCTCTTCGTTCAGCTATGCATGCCGAAATCTTTGTGCTGAACGTCATTCTGCTCTGGCCCTCTCACAACAAGATTACTTAAAGGGGGCAACACAACATCAGTATTACTGGTGAATGAATTTTCCTAACTACGCAAACAGCATAGAACATGTCACGATACATACAAGTCTAAATTAACAAGTCAATTACAATTAAAAGTTCATCCCATTAAATATTCATGCCCCATGCACATCAAAACGCCACCAAGGCTTATTTATCGTATACATGTATACCGGCCACCATGGCTATGTCTCATCATTCACGTCCACCAAGGACCAGCCAATACCATGGCAAAAAACCATCAATCATCTGGATGCCAAGTCCAACATCCCACATCTGGGATCCAGTGCACAATATCTCACAATTACACATCAACCATAACTTAGCATTATCAATAATCTACATAATTAGCAGCGTGGGCCCAGCCCCCCTACACAATTTACTTGTTGCTGCCCCACTTCTAGTCATGACTGGTATTAATAGATGTAGGGGTGGCCCACTCTTTATCATGAGTAGAATATTGCACTAAAATTCCAATACGACGGTCCTCATAATTAATTATAAGCCACATAAATACATAATTAATTATAATCCACATAAGGCCTTGGTTAATCTAAATAGGAAGATTAGATGTCAATCACATACAAAGTCCAGGGTTATCCCCCCTCATAGAGTCCACCCAGACCACATTTACAGACACAGAACTTGGAAATACAAGTGTTTCACACATGTAACACCTTGATGTAAAATCTAGTGGGTCCTAAGATCAGACCTAATATACGTGGTCGTCCAAGGGTAAGCTGTCATACCAATGGACCTGATTCATCATCAGACCATTCCTAGGGACCCACAGATCCAAACAGTGGCTGGTAGCAACCTTCACTTCACTCACGCCTGGAAATATTTGAATATATTGGACAGTGGGTCCCACTGGTCCAAATCTCAGATGCCATCATCCCTGAGGTCTGCCAAGAGTCCCACATCAGATGGCCAGATCTGATTTTCAATTAGACAGCCGGGTGGGTCCCAGAAGTGCTTGACGACAAGAACTCACAGTGTGTACAACAGTTGCCTATTTTGCATTAAAACAATTGGATGAGGGCCCAGATGGGGCCCATTCCTCATGGGTCCAGATCCTCTTGGGTCAACCATGGGTCCCCCTCTGGATCCATGGTCCAGATTTTCTATCGAGTGGACCATGGGGTCCCACAACCCTCCAACATCATTACAACCCACTGACAACAATACTCTGTTCCTGCTGATTTGTGCCTGTTTTACAGATACTCAAAGATTTACACCCCTTATCAACTGTATCATTCTAATCACCATTCAAACATGATTCCTTGACCCAAAACATATCTTTTATATCTATTCGATGGATTTAAATATCATTGCATACCTAACAATACAGAATATTTAAATCACATCCCATTATCAATCATCTTGATTAATCATCCAGTTAATTAGGAAGATCCACTCACTTTTGATAAGCGATCGTTGCCTTAACTATGTGCGGACGCGAGTAGGACATCCGATGATCGTCTTCCCACCGCTTGTCTTCCTCCTCTTCCCCTGGATTTCGGTCACAAACTCTCGTTCTCAGATTTTTCTCTCAAAAGCTAGAAGATAATTTCATCCCAAGGGATGGTTGATGGTTGCCTATATATACAAGGAGGAGATAGAGTCATAGTCCTTCTCTCCTACTCCTAATTTGAGTTGTTATACAACTCCTTTCCTTTTTCCAATCACCATATATGTGAGACTTCTCTAATCCATAAAATAAGTAAACAATTAAGGGTCCTACCTGGGCCAACTAATCCTGGGCCCAGGTAAATCAGGATATTACACCTATCATTGAAGGAGATTCTTTTTCTTCTATCCAATGGGGTTTTGGAAAAGCTATTCATCCTTGGAGGCTAGCAGATTGGGAGGAGGAGGTGCAAGATATTTTAGTCTGTTGGGTGCTTCTTTCCATCATGTTTTAAGAGAAGCTAATACTATGGTGGATGGTCTGGCCAGGGAAGGAGTTTTTCATACTTCAATTTCTTTTGATGTATAAGATTTTTTAGGTGGTTTTCCCTTGCTCGTTGTTGTTTTTGGTGGTTCTTGTCTCTTTTCTTGTGCTTGGTGAAATAAAATTTTATCGTTTATAAAAAAAAAAAGAAGGCTCAGTAGTTCTACAAGCATAAACAGGGAAAGGCAAAATGTGACTTCTGCTTAAACAACAAGAGATGTATTTAGATTTCATAAACGAAGACATATCTTTATTATGCAACTGAAAATCCAAACAACCATTCTTAAATAGATAACATAACTGATCATTGTTTAGATGGCCTAAGCGTCAGTGCCAAAGGGTCCATTTATTATCACTAACAATAGAAGCAAAAAGGGAAGGAAGTCCTATGTCCAACAAGAAGAGCCTCCCATGCTTACGCCCCATCCAGATTCCCGACCACCTTCCCACTCAACCGTTCCTGAATAACACAACCAGAGGAAGAAAATGTCAGCACATAGCCATTATCAACTAATTGGCCAAGAGAAATTAAATGAGCAGAAAGATTTGGAATGAAATAAATGTGGGTAAGAGAAAGGGATTGATTTTGAGGTGTAGTTATTCCAAATAATCCTATTCTGGAAATTTTCAGATTTTGACCATTTGCTGCCACAATCTGTTCATGTCCACTATGGGGAAGTGGGAACCATAGAATGAAGATTTTGTGCAATGGAAGTCATGTGATTTGATGCCACAGAATCAATGTACCATGAGGGTGAAGAAGTAAAAAGAGCCATGGGAGGAGACCCGACCAGTGATTCTCATAGCAGTGAAGGCAGAGGTGACTGAGGCATTAACCGAGCTCTGAATCATGTCCCTAACCTCATCTGAAGTGGGAGTGGTAGCATTTGCCACAACATCATGTTTGCTGGTCTGAGCTTGAAATGCAGTCTGATTCTTTGGAGGCATATTCTCAAATCGCTGAACTGGTCGTCGAGTGCACTCAGAGAGAACATGACCACTTCTTTGGCAATAGTTGCAAAAGCTTTTCTTTTTGCACTGACGTTGCACTCAAAACATTGAACCTTTTGTCCTTTTGGAGCCAGGAGAGCAGTTTCCTCAGATTGTTGAGTACTAAAGGCCCTTGGTGTATCATTGGTAAGAGTCTGGGATTGGAGTCGAATTTCCTCTCTTAGTACTCCTTGGACACAAGTATCCGAGTCCGTGGGTATCTCTCTGTTCATTCGATCTGCTCTAACTGGCTCGAACTCAGGCATCAAGTTCATAAGGAATTGACTGATCTGTGCTTCTTGTTGCACAATAAGAACATGAGAAGCAGATTCTGAAGGTACAAATGCCAGAATCATAGAATCCTTTTCATTCCAGAGTGTAAAAAACCCAGTATAGAACTCTTTGACTGATTTATCTCCCTGACAATATTTGGCCAGTTTGGTGTCGAGGTAAAATTTTATTTCTCTGGTTTGATGATACAAATTTTTAATGTGATTCCACTTTTCAAAAGCTTTGGTGCAGGATTGCAGAGAAATAGCAATTTTGGGCTCAATAGAATTGACGATCCAGGTTACTGCTTTTGTATTATTCTGATTCCACATGACCTGAGTTTTTTCCTCCACTAATGTAGGTTCAGAAGTTCCTTCCTCAGTGGTTTTGGCCTTTTCTTTGGATTGTGGAATACTGGTTCCATCCAAATAACCCCCAAGACCTTTTCCTTCCGCATAATTTTTTAGATGAAAAGACCACCCACTGTAGGTTTTGCCATTCAATTTAACAGGAATGATATCAGTTTTGTCCATTTGTACTAACCGAGAGTCAAATAAAGTTCACTAGAAGAAATAGATACAGGGACGTCCCAGCCAACCACCTCTGGAATGGGGATTGTTCCCTTTTTCTTTGTTCAACTCTAAAAGAAACCCTCCAGGTTATGCTTGCCCCCTAATTACACTCCTACCCTCACAATTTGAGAGTGATCTGACCGTTGAACAGAGAATTCAATGGACGTGATGAAATCAACTTGAGAAAACTGATAGTTTTAGAGAAACCAGCAGAAACTGACCTTGTGAATGCCCAAAAAATCTGAAAAGATGATGATAAATCCCAGAGAAAATAGGCAACCTTTCTGGTGTGATTTTTGATCGATGCCAAACTTTAGATGTGTGGCCCACCTTTGGATCTCTATGATTGACAGTGTCTGAGGAGGTCGGCATTTCACTAGAAGATTCAACAGGCCTTGAATCTTAAAATCCAAGCCTAGAATAACAATAAAAGAGGATCTGTGTGGCTACAGGTCTTTGCCAGAACCAAACGAAACGAAATCCGAGGCAGCTGCTATATACCTGAACCTCCACAGTCCACACAGGTTCTTCTGATGACTTATTGTCTCCAATTGAGCATATGCAAATGGTATGGTCCTCCTAAATTCGTAGGGCCTCTGATTATTGTTGTGGAAATTGTTTTGTCTCGGATGAAAAATCCGAGAAATTTCATTTTGGTATGATTGCCAAAACGAAACAAGCCCCAATAATTTTTTTCTCAATTTCTCGGTCTATTTCGGTCATCTTGGTATATCTCGGTCGATTTCAGCCGATGTTTCCGGAATGCTGAATACTGGCACAAACTGGATCAAAGTGGATTTAAGAAAAAGGAAAGAAACCCATGGAGCTCACTGTAAATAAAAGCTTGAAAGCTCTTTTCCCCTTCCTTGCCCTAATTTGATTGAAATGAAAAGAAAGAGAAGAAAACGAAGAAGAGAAGAAGAAGAAGAGGAAGAAGAAGAAGTGAACATGAAGAAGTACCTGGATTGACTGCTGTTGGCGCTGCTGCATTTGGCCGTTGATGCAGCTGTTGCCGCTGCTATGCTTGGCTGTTGCTTCTGCTGCCCTAACCCCCTAACTCCTCTGCTTCTTCCTACTGCCTGTGGCCCATGCCCGGTCTCCTCCTCCTCCTACTATCTCTCTCTAGCAGGCTGCATCGTTGTCACGACCCAATTTCCGGGGCCTGTCGGATATCCGGATCGTGATAACTTGGCGATGATTACCATACATTTATCAAATAGTTCACATAAGAAATTTGGCATTTAAATCAAACTATAATTCCAATTAATTTATAAAAGTCAAACAATATCAATAATTTCTGAATGATCCCAATTTCTATGTTCTGATTCAAATCAATAATGTACTAAAACATTAGATAAATTACTAAACAAAAGCTAATCCTTCTGAATTGTTTAAATATTTCTCGTTCTCTTCCTTCAGCCACGCATGCCAAACTCTACGTGTTGAACGCCGTCCTGATCTGTCCCACTTACAGTAAGATTACCTGAAGGGGGCAATACAACGTCAGTATTACTAGTGAATAAATTTTCCTAATTACATAAGCAGCATAAAACATAATGTCACATGATCAACATATTTGAATCAATATATTAAATGGTATCAAAGTACATCCATATACATATCCGTACCATGCACATTACCACGCCTCAAAGGCCCATCGTATACATGTATGCCGGTCCCCATGACCCTGTCTCATCAGACACGTCCACTAAGGTCCAGCCATTATAATGGCCACTCATGTCCACTAAGGACCAGCTGCTAAAACGGCCAGGACACCAAGTCCAACATCCCACTTCTGGGATCCTGTGCACAATATCACATAACAACCAGAGTTCATCTTTATTAATAATTTACATAACAATAATGTGGGAGCAGTCCCATATCAGTTCCCATTTTTATTAGTGCCCCACTTCTGATCATAATAGTTTAAGGAATGGTATAAGAATGGTCCACCTTCACAAATAACAGAAACATGCCAACATGCTCAAAAAGTCCTTTCAATACATCATAAATTACACAAACCTTCAATTACTATAGATAAAAGGATCATATGGTAATTACAGACTCATCTTAGGGTTATTCCTTAATTATTTAGTACATCTGTACACACCGAAAACCATCACAGCATACAACCCACGCCTGCAACATTCCTAGTATAGAATCCAGTGGGTCCCGCTGGTCTAAATCATGATCAGGTCTACTTTCTAGAGTAGTCCAGAGGTAAACTCTCATTCTAATGGGTCTGATTCATCATCATGCATCCTTACTGGGCCCCGCAGTCTCAAGAAATTCATGAATAAGCCTTTTGGTTAACAAAATTGAAGTTCTTGGATAACTGGTCAGTTGGAGACTAGGCCACATGGGACCACCACCATTGAGATCGTCCCTGAGCCTACTTCAAGACGTTGGGTCCTAATCTAGGGTTAACTTAGGTAGTGGGTCCCACCATAGATGTCGACCTTTAGCCCTGTATTCATCAAATTCACGCCTGGGATTCATTACACCTCTTGAACAGTGAGACCCAATGGTTCACAACCCAGATGTCCAACTACACGAAGGTCGCCCAAGGGTCCCACACTTGATGGTCGGAGTTGATTTTCAATCAAGTGTACAGGTGGGTCCCAGAAGGCTTGACGACAAGGAGTTATAGAATCTTGCACCAGTCGCCTCTATTCCATCATACCAATTGGATGAGGGCCCAGATGAGGCCCACTCCTCATGGGTCGAAGTCCCATAGGGTCGGCCAATGGTCCCCTACAGGATGTGGGGTCTTGATCTCAGATCAGATGGTCCTAGTGGTCCCACAACCTTTTTCGACCACATTTGATCCTTCTTCCCCATTCACGCTTCCGAGTTATAATTTACATGGATGGTGGTTACAACAGAGCCCAACCCTTATGAGACCATTACCACACTGGTCGCCCATGGGTCCCTTTCAGGATCCATGGACCAGATCCTTGATCAAGTGGGCCAGGTGGTCCCACTATTCCCAAACGTAAGTCTCCATCTATGCTCCGTTTCTGGATGTTTACATAAACAGCCATTAAATCATCAATCAGAAAATACTAATAGACTAACAGTCACTATATCTCTGGACTGAACCCATCCAATGTGATTTCATGAGTTTTCTGGCCTCCAATTATAATTCACTGCAAATCGATATCTTCCATTACTATCTCAATGCACAGCAACATTAAAGAACCAGTACTAACCGAGTTTTATCAATCATCTACCATATTAAGCAGGGATAACTAGGAAGATTCACTCACCTTGGTAAACAAACGTCGCCTTTGCCATATGTGGGCGTGAATAAGACATCTTCTCCTAAATTGCAGCCCAAAAACTCTTCTCACAATTTTCTCCAAAGGAATAAAATACCATAATACTGTCGTTGGTTTATTTATATATATATATAATAGAGTCCTATTCCTCTTCCTCTTCCTCTTTCTAATTAGTGGTCATATTACTCCTACTCTTTCTAAAACTCTTCACGTGAGACAACTCCTACTCTTTCTAAAACTCTTCACGTGAGACAACTCTAATTTCCATAATAAGCAACACATTCCATAATAAGCAACACTTCTAATTTCATAATACATAATCAACTAGAGTATTACCTGGGCCAAACTAATCCTGGGCCCATGTAATTCAAGATATTACAATCGTTCTCTTTTTTCTTTTGTTTTTCTCCTCTCTGTTTTAAGGGGGAGTTGACCAGTTGGCTGCTGCCTTGACTGGAAGCTGACTTTTTTATTGTCCTTTTCTTGCTGACTTTAATGGCTTGGGTTGGGATTGGGACCTGCAGTGACTGGGCTGGAGTTAAGTCCTGGGCTGGGCCTGCTCTCCCCCCCTCTTTTGGCTGCTATTATTGTAAACTATGGAGGCCAAACCGACTGAATTTCTTAAGATCAGTTTTTTTTTTTTTACATATATATTTCTCTGTTTTTATATTTGTCTGAAATGTAAGCTGAAAAGTTTCACCGAGATTTCTGAATTCGCCGAAAATTTTAATTTGGAGGGCAAACCGAAATGAAATTCACAACTATGGCTCTGATACCATCTCATAGAAGAGAAAAATGAAAATAAAAATTGATTTGCGATGATTTTCTTGATCCTCTCTGGATCATCTCTGATTATATAGCAATGTTATTGCCTTATCAATGGCTACATTACAATATTTAGAAATCAATCAATATAATTTAATCTCTCTAACTATGGTAACAATGGATGGCTACTGACCCAACCCTTATCTTACAAGATATATACATTAGAACAGGGCCGCGCGTGTTGACTCTATGAATCAGCCCAGGCCCATATGTCTATAGAGGGTCCCTCCTTTCTATGTGGATTGAAGAGGAGGAAACAACCCCTGGTAGCTCAGTCGGTGAGGCCCCTACCTTCCCCCGAAACAACCAGGGATCAATCCCTAGTTGTAGCGCTGATGGGGAGGCACTTGCGTGAGTGTGTGCGCGTACTTATGTTTAAAAAAAAAGGAGAAAACAAGTGTAGAAAGTTGTTCATGGTACAATTGAACTTTTAATAGTTTTATCCACCGTTTCCTTAGATCCAAACAGAGCCAATTTGTAATGGGCACTTTCATAGATTTGTAAGAAGTCAGGTGACCGTGAAAACCTTAAGAAGTTGAATTGAAACTTCCATATAAGTGTTTCAAAAGAGCAAATCCTGTAAACTAATAAATATTAAGATATTTAAGAGTTACAAAATTTGTTTTTTTTTCTTCTTAATTGCAAATGGTAGGGAGCGCAGACATGGAGTTTGGATGGGAGCTGATTGAAATCAAAGTGCCATTTCATGAGAGAGAGAGAGAGAGAGAGAGAGAGAGAGAGAGAGAGAGAGAGAGAGAGAGAGAGAGAGAGAGAGAGTAATGGCCCGACGCCATACCCATGCATGATATTGTTCGCTTTGGCCCACAGGCCTCACGGTTTGGTTTCTTATGGGCCTCAACCTATCAAAAGGCCTCATGCAAGGTAAGTGTCACAACCCAAATTCCGGGGCCTTCTAGGATATCCGGATCGTGATTATTTAGCAATATTCACCATGCATTCATCAAATAAGTTTCGCAAGGAATCAGGCATTTAGTTCAAAATATAATTCTAATTATAAATATCAATAATCTCTGATTAATCAAAATTATTATGTCCTGACCCAAATCATTAATGTACTTAAAACATTAAATAACTTTTCCTAACAAGGTCTAATGATTCCATCAACTATTTAAACTTTTCTCGTTCTTTCCCTTCAGCCACGCATGTCGAAATCTACGTGCTGAACGTCAGTCCGCTCTGGCCCATCCGCAATATGATTACCTGAAGGGGGCAACACAACATCAGTATTATTGGTGAATGAATTTTTCCTAATTACACGAATAGCATGTAATGTAAAATCAGTATTATTGGTGAATGAATTTTTCCTAATTACACGAATTGCATGTAATGTAATATCACACAATTAAACAAGTCTGAATCCATAGATCAATTTCTATTACAAGTACATTTAGATACATATTCGTGCCCATGCACATCACCACGCCTCAAAGGCCCATCGTATACATGTATACCGGTCACCATGACCCTGTCTCATCAGACACGTCCATCAAGGACCAACCACTATAACGGCCCGGACACTAAGTCCAACATCCCACGTCTGGGACCCTGTGCACAGTATCTTACAATCACATAACAACTAGAATTCATTACTATTAATAATTTACAGAAACAATATTGTGGGACCAGTTCCATACCAGTCCCCATTATATTAGTGCCCCACTTCTGATCATAACAGGTAAGGGATGATGTAGGAGTAGCCCACCTTCATAGAATATTAATCAAGGTGACATAATCATACCAAATATTCCAAGATAGCCCATACAATTTATTATAATTTCATGAAAACCTCAATTAATTTGGTGGAAGGCTTATTTGGTAATTACATACCAAGTCTAGGGCTAACACCCCCCTCCCCCCCATTTATAGATTCCATCCAATACATCTTTACACACAGGAACTATTACAGCAGTTGGTTCACGCCTGAAACACTCCAAAGTAAAATCCAGCGGGTCCCACTGGATCCAATCCACGATCAGTCCTAGTCTAGATGGTCGCCCAGGGTTGAACTTCCATTATGTAGAATTGGAATCATCATCAGGTCATACCTTGTGGCCCACAAGTCAAAACAGTTTCAACTGAACTTTGTAAAGGTCAGTTACGTATGGAATAGCATGTTCATAAGATGGTCCACCAGATGGGGTCCACTTCGTATGGGTCCACCACCATTTAGGTCGCCCCTGGGTCCCCTTCATGATGTGTGGTCCTAATCTCAGATCAGGCCCACTGATGGGTCCCACAACTCATGTCGACAGTCTGCCCTTTTTCCATCATATTCACGCCTGGGACTTTTGAGTCTGTTGGATAGTGGGACCCACTGGTCCAAACCCAAGATGCCCTAGTCCAACCCCAAGATGCCCTAGTTCCCTATGGTCGACCATGGGTCCCCTACAAGATATGGGGTCCTGATCATTGATCAGGTCACAAGGACTGTCAACCTCAGCCCTGCTTCCTACAAGATATCCGTCTCTCAGAAGTAAGTGTAATAAGATAGTGGACCAGATGGGTCCCACTCCATCTCAATCCAGCACTACCATGGTTGACCAGCAGTACACTACCAGATCTCCGGAGCTGATTTGGGATCAGGTGGGCCATGGGGTCCCACAACTCTCCAACATCAACTACAACATTGTCGCCCAGTCTCTGTTTCAACAGAATTCAAACTTATTCAACAGATCTGCATCCATTCTACCAGTCTCATCCTTACAGTCATTAATATATGATTTCCTGACCAAAACAGACCTCTTCATGCCCGTTCGATGGATACAAAATCACTGTATAACTAATAGCACAGAATATTTGAATCACATCCCAATATCAATCATCTTAATTGATCAACTAGGTAATTAGGAAGATCCACTCACCTCTGGTACGTGATCGTTGCGTTTTCAATGTGCGGGCGCAAATAGGACATCCGTCAGTGACCTTCTTCCTCTTCTTCCCTCGGACTCCAATGATCGAGTTCTCTCTCTCTCAGATTTCTCTCAAAACAAAGAAGAAGTATAGATTACAGGGAAGGTCTCGTTGATTATATATATATATATATATATAAAGAGGAGGCAGAGTCCTAGTCATCTCAAACTTCCTATTTAGAGTTGTTATACAACTCCTCTCCTTTCAAAAAAACCCATTCACGTGAAACACTACTAATTCCATAATAAGAAATCAACTACGGGTACTACTTGGGCCAGACTAATCCTGGCCCAGATAACTCAAAATATGACAGTAAGGGTGTAAGCTCTACATATAACCCCATTTACTTTCCTCTCTATAGTCGAGACTCCGGGACGTCACATTCCACCCCCTTTAAGGCTGCACGTCCCTGTGCAGTAGCCTGCCAGCCCTCTTGGCCCGCCCACATGGGGACCCACCCATTTGCACCAGACCACGGCAGGGGACCCACACTCGAACTAGTCGAGAGTCGGCTCTGATACCATTTGTAACGCCCACCCCATACGCATGCATGATATTGTCCGCTTTGGCCCACGGGCCTCACGGTTTTGTTTTTGATGGGCCTCAACCCATCAAAAGGCCTCATGCAACGTAAGGGTGTAAGCTCTACATATAACCCCATTCACTTTTCTCTTTATAGTCGATGTGGGAGTCCGGGGCGTCACAGGAAGTGTTGGGCGGGATCTCCTTTTGCTGAATGAGATGAGAGTTCTTTTTTTGGTAGAGACGAGAATGCAGAAAAAGGCCACTTATATACGTGTGAACTTGTCATTAAGCAAATATCATGAGGGTAAACTTGTCCAAATAAAGTGCCGTGTTGTCTTTCTGCTTCAGACCCTTTTGTCTATTTCAATTTTTTCGATTTATGGCCCTTTTTGAAACAGACACAATTTATCTTAAGTCCAATTGAAATAGGTGTCCAAGAAGATTTTTGTTTCCATACAAGCTAAAAGCTGTTTCAAACCGTTTTAAGTGAAATACAGGCAAGAAATAGACTTGCCAAGCAGAACCTTAGACCGCAGTTGTGATTCTGTTTCTGTCCTCATCTGTTTTAGCTGTGGTGCAGAATGTCCCACTGTTCCGACCATTCTGTTATGGAAAAGACACAATCTCACAAGAAATTAACTACTTTTTTCACATATTTATATATATCAATAGAAATGGATATTTATAGAAAGAAATCCCTAAACTCTGATTCGACAAATTAGTGAAGAAAAATAAGGAAACGACACAATAGGGTGTTGTACATTTTTTGGACACAATTACCCACATGATGTTGTTACGTAGATGATGATATCGTTACTTGCCTAACATGGTCATCTCCCCCATTTACAGATTTCCCGCTCTTGAGAATCCTATCTCCCCCTCCCTCCCTCCCTTTTTTTTTTAATTCCCATCTCCTATTTTCATTAACAACAATTTGAATATTGGAAGTCAAGTGAAGAAAAGCATATTTTCAAGGGGAGAAGGCATTCAATCTATAAGATTAAACTCTTCTAAGAGGTTGTTTCAGCATTCGTTTTGTATTTTTTTCCATCTAATATTCTTTAATCTTCGCTTACGTTTCTTTGTCCTGGTTTGCCAACACCTTTACATTAATACGCGTTCTCAACTTCTTTTCTAGTGTAATCTGTAATTTAATCTTTTTGGAAATTATTCTCTCAAGACACACTTCTTTTATTTCTCACTTTTTCCATTTTTCTTGGGAATGTTTGAAAATAGAAAAATGAAATATAATGATCGGGAAGGTTTCCGTTTGATTGTTCTGAAGTTGAGATCATGTATTTTCGTAAGGATGTATGCAGCCCATGACAGCGCAATGTAAACAAAGATTAAAGAAGACAAGAAGGAAAAAATGAAAAAGAAATGCTTAAACAACCTCTTGGACGAGTTTTATCTCAGATTTAATGCATTTCCCCCTTCCAAATGTGCATTTCTTCACTTGAGTTCCAATATGCAGATGGTTCTTGATGGAAACAGGTGATTAAAATTTTGGGGTTCTCGTGGGCAGGAAATATGTAAATGGGGGAGATGACCCGGTTAGGTAGGTAACAATATCGTCAGCTGTGTAATGATATCATCATGTGGTAATGTCGTAAAAATAAATAAATCTTAAAACGTTATTTTGCAATGTATAATGCTGAAGTACTCTCTATAAAACGTGTCACGTCCCTCGAACCCGATTAGAGAATAAACCGGATCCGGGGAGTGAAATTTAGGGCTAATTAAAAATTTTGCCCTTTAGGCCCAAGGATCGTAAGTCCGCTGTGAGGATATAATATTTCAAGCCTCAAATATAATAAGAATATGTGGAACTCATACAATTCTAGGCATATTTGGATATCAACAATGAATAATGAATCTCAATATATATTAAAGTTGAACAAGGAATAAAATAAAATTTAAACAATGAAGTTAATTTACTACAATGGTCTTCCCACTAATCAAGGCCATTTAAAATAAATAAGAAGTCAATGATATGAAAGTTTCAACGAGAGATAAATAAAGAATAAAGAATCTAATGAAGTCTCCATGAATCTCTCTCGTGCCAGGTATGATGACGCTACTCTACGTCATCTGCACGCCACTCGTTCCTCCTCAGCCGGTTGAGGATCTCCTCACCTGATTGCTCTTCGTAATAGTACTCACCTGAGGAGTCTGCACACCAAGGAATAGGGTCAACGACATGTTGAGCCACGATAAGCAATATATACATAATCAATATATACATGATAAGCAATATATACATAATCATGACATGCTTCAAATATAAGAGTAATGACAAGTATAAGATCGTAAGAATACAAGGAACAATACTAGGCATAAAGCATGAGTAAATAACCATCAGGATCATAAATAGAAATCCTAGCAATACTAACAATCACCACTACCAATATAATGCAATGCACAAGAGGGAGACTCCGTGGATGTCCTAGCCACCTCACGGGGTACCAGTAACAATCCTATCCGGACTACTGATACCAAAGTCCGGCTCCAGGGGGATCCCAGCTCCCGGTCCTGGGAATAGTAGCACGGTCCTAGTCCGCTCCCAACTATTCAACGCCATGGACGCCGTCCAAAGCCGACTGCCCACCCCGATGTCCGAGTAACTGGCCCATCAATAAACCCCCAAACTGCAACTGGCCATGATATGCAAATAATAATAATAATAATGTGGTGTTGACACAAGAATAGATCAAGACAAGCAAGTCTGGCTAGCTCAATATACAAGACACGTTTATAGGGATTATCTCATTCAAGTCAATACAAGACAAATCCAATCACATGATAATCCCTTCAGTCTAGCCAGTCATGTTCATCAATTACATAACACGGGGTCCTAAGGTACACTCTAAGTCAGGTCCAAGTCCTAATTCTATAAGGGATTATGTTTCATAATTAATTAGGTGTTTTATGCCAAGAGAGTGTACAAGGATACAAAATCAACGGATACGATTAACAAATCAAGGAGAGATTACAATCCAATCCTAGGCAAGTGTTGTCATCCATGTACTATATGTGTTTTAACGGAGTGCGTGGGCAATTCGAATAATCAATGCTTATAAAGAATTTCCTTGGTGTACAATCATGTTGGGCATCGAATGATTCAATTCCATACGCATTCGGTTAACCATACACAATACACGAATACCTAGACAACCCATCGAAGCACACCAAGCCATGTGCTACGATTTCGAAAACCCCATTAATGGTCAACTGATAGAAGGTTTATGGTTTCCAACATCTAAGGCCCAAACCTAAGTTACTAGACTCATTTCTACTAAAATATAGACTGGGTCCATAATTTGAGTATTTACATCACTTCCCGACCTCCGATCGTGATGAAACCAGAACCATTGGATTCTACATCTCAAGAGCTTTCCAACGGTATATTATATGTGAAATTCCGACGGGCGGATTAAAAGTTATGGGCGTTTCAAAATGGTATGTTTATATGCCCTCGGGTTCCCGGCGTCCGGACGCCCGGAACCTGGCGTCTGGACGCCCGAAACCAGTAAGCTCGCCCTGCGGTTCTGTCTCCCGGGCGTCCGGACGCCCGAAGACAGAAACCCTCCGCAGACGTCCGTTTTTGCCCTGTTTGTTCAACTGGCCTGCACAAACACTGTACCCTGCACGAAATTGAGCCTCCTGCTCTCCCAAAAATCCATTCTAACAATTTAGAGACATAAAAAGGGGTACAAATTTAACTGTTAATCCAATCCATACCACATATCTAACCTAACAGGTAATCCAAAATCACTATCATAACCAGGCTTGGTATTAGGGAAATCCAACAAGAAAATCCGTACAATCAATGAATAAGCATACACCATGTTTAATTATAAATTGCAAATCTACTTGCCTCAACCGAGGAGATGATTAGAAATTGGAAAAAGCTTGAGGAGAAGCTCTCTTTCGCAAAACCCACAATCTAATCCAACCAAACGCAATCTAAAACGCAACGGAGAAGAAAAGAAAGAAAAAGATTAAGATCAAGCCTAAATCTAAACCAAAGAGAATCGATTGAAAAGATGAAAGTGAGTAAAATTTACCCAAACCAGGATCAAGAGAGAGAGAAGATTGAGAGGAAGAAGATGTGCGGTCCGGATCGCGGAGGTAATCTCTCCCGGAGGGAGATCTGGGCTTGAGAAGATGAAGAGGGAGAAGATAGGTTGCTGTAACTCTCGTTGCAGAAGTGTGAATGAAATTAGGGCTAATCCCTGATTAAGAAGAGGAGAGGGAGGAAAAGACTAATTTGCCCTTAAGTGGGTCCGGTGAAAGAATGAACCATTTGAAGGGTTTCTGATCGTCGGATCGAGACGAGCCAAGAGACAAAAATGATCAGCGCGACGAGACCTTTCCAACGAATCCAAAATCACAGTGATAGGAATTTTCTGGAAAAACTCTCAATTTTTCCTAATTTGCAAACTACCCCCCTGCTAGGATCAAACGAACTCGAAATCAAACGAAACGTCGCAGACACTATTCTAACACTAGAAGAAACTCACTCAAGGCCTAAACCCACTTAAATATCTAACAATACAATTAATTATAATAATAATAAAATAAACGGGTCAACGGGCCTGCTATTAGGCCCAATTGACCCAGTAAGGCCACGGACCTTACAAAACGTTCAAATCTTGTTGCTTAAATTCTTGTAATAAAATCTTAAACCACAGTAACTCTCAACATATATGTACTAGGGCTCTATATTCGGCCTCAGAGTGGGATCTTGAAACATTCGGCTATTTCTTACTCTTCCATGAGATGAATTCTCTACCAACTAGCATAAAATATCCTGCAGTATACCTCTTGTCTGTCTTGGATCCTGCCAAGTCCGCATCTGTAACTTCTACATTCAAGTGTCCATGATGTGCATACCAAAATGCCTTGTCCTGGTGTTCCTTTTAGATATCATAGAATTCTCTGTATTGCAACCATTTGTTCAATGCGTGGAGCATGCATAAATAAGTTGCCACACCAACAGCATATGAGATATTTGTCGTTTGATGGTCAAATAAATTATTCTCCCCACTTAACCTCTGATATGCTCCCTGATCATGAAGCATTTCACCACTTTTATAATACAAGCTGTGGTTTTCATTAATAGGAGTATCCTATTAGTTTGCACCAAGCTCTCCTATTTATTCAGGCAAAAGTAACATATACTTCCATTGGGAGTTAACGATCCCTTTGATCTAGCAAGTCTGATCCTAAGAAAGTATTTCAAATCTTCATGATTCTTAATTTTAAATTATTTTCCTAGATAAGCCTTTAATGCTGTGATTTGGTTTGCCATCATTCCTAATGACTACAATATCTTTCGCATGTACAACTAGTGTTACACCTTTTGTACGCAAACTATATGATTATCTGACTGAACCTGTCAAACCAATCACGAGGTGATCACTTAAGCCCATGCTAAGCCTTCTTTAGTCGTCAAACTATTCTTTCTTGTCTTTTTTCTGCAGATCCTATTGGTCGATCTGTATATACTATTATACTTCGCGGGGCGCAGGGGGGGGGGGGGGGGGGGGGGGTGGCGGGGGGGTTGTTCATTCGGATAATTGCCAAACCCCGGGACCCATGACCAGTAGGGGCGTCCCTGCTTATAGTCCTCTTAGATAGATCAACAGGTAGGCCCCACCACCTGCTCCAGAGCACTGTCACTGTGTATGTGCACGCGTGTGTTTGTCTGGGGTAATTATGTGTCGTAATAGCTTTATTCAGGGATGCATTTTTATGGTATGGTTAGTCAGAGGGATGATTAAGTGTCGTAATCGCTTCTTCAGGGATGAATTTTTATGTTATGTGTGTTATGCAGAGATGAATTTTTTTTTATGTTCCCATTTAAAGTAATCGTTGTGCTCTTTTCAGAAAATCAAGTCTACAAATTGCTAAAATGTTACAGGTATTAAGAAAGTGTTAATTGAAGTTGTAAAGAAACCGTTGCCTGTAAGAAAAGCTGGTGTCAGTGCTTTGTTATTGCACATCATGAGAGGTACTTCATCGAGGCTCCACTCAAAAGCGGTGGATCTTCTTCGATTGTTGATGGACAACTCCATTTTGGGCATTGGTGATAAATTTACTCAAGGTGAGCTCTCTCCTCCCCCATCTCCTTTCTCTACAACCTTTTATTATATTTTCTTGAACTTGTTTAATATTAATTTTAATTCTGATGTGCTTGCTGTTATGTTAACTTGCACTTGTTGATGGTTTCATTCTTGCTTATGTTATGTTTAAATTAACTTGCATTGAAGCCCGAACTCTTCTTCTCTCTTACAACTCTTGGAGCCCTTCTGTCGAAAGCCAATTTTCTCCCTAGAATGGAGGCCTAACACTTGCAGATTTTGTTTTACCTGGTGCTGCAAAAGTGGCTTTTGCCTTATTGCACAGGTTCATACGCACTGCACCGTAACACGCCAGGTGGTGCTGGGAATCTGTGCCAAAAAGTTTGCACCAGGCTCAATGTTTCCTTTTTAGTTTTGTTCCTTCCTTTGACATTATTTTCTTATAGAATTCCACTTGTTCCTCTGGTTTTTAATTATAATTTGGCTTGATCAACTAGATTGAACTTCTCCATACCCTGGCAGTTAAATTCGCTCTGTAACCTTTTGGGGCCTATGATGCCCAGATACGGCAAGGACACGCCATATACATGGCGGGGACACGGATTTTACATGTAAAAAGTGAAGTATCGGATACGATACGTTATCCATTTTGAAGTATCCGTGCATCATAGTTTGGGGCATTTGATTAATGCCACAAGACATTTGAATACTGACAATTGACAGTGCTGCCTCGTTATGAATTATTCTTCTTTTTAAAGGTAAATATTTAGCTTTCCGTTTAGATAGATCCTTTTCTATTCTATCAACAAAATGTTTTCAAAGTGGCCTCGAGGCTGCTCCTATGCAAAGTGGAAGGCCAAGATTGGTTGAAGGAAGTGCACTTGCTTCATAATGCATTTGCTCTGCTAGGGCTTCTAGCCTGAAGTCCTCCAGTCCAGCCCGGCCAATTCACTTTTAAAAGAAGTTTATCTTTAGCCCCGACACCGCATCAAAACACAACTATATTGCCTTGACAATCGAGATTCTTAATTTGGTCGTCTATCGCTCCTCAAAATCAAGGTGTTGTCTGGTAATTTGTTGTGGTTCAACTCCAATGTGTTTGGGGCTGCTTAAAGCCTGAAATTAAGTGAGTCTACTGTTCACTGCCAAGAGCTAAACTGACCAGGAACAAAGGGTAATGGGGATAGTAGGTTTCCTTCTGCAGACCCCTCGATGCGAGAAAATGCCTTTTGGGGCACTGTTATTCAAAATTGAGAATGTTGCTGAGCTCATACATTTCTTTTATTAAATTGCTTGCATATTTATTTATCAATTGCATCATAGAGTAGAGGAATTCTGAATCTACTTTGTTATAGGCCTTTCCAAATCTAACTTGCATATCAAGATCTCCTCCCCCAGGTCCAAGGTCGCAATTCGTACCTCCTCTTTGCCAAACTTTCTCTCTAACCAATCTGCATTCTCCATACCTATGCGAAGAAAATCTAGGTTGTCCAGGTCGACCCCAATCTTTTATTGAATAAATACTTCTATAGCGTCATGTTGTGTGCTCTATAATGTCTTCTACATTATCCAGCCTGATGCCATTCTCGACAAGAACAAATATGCTGTTCATATCATTCCTTGCTGCGGCCACCCCTTGCAAGAATTTTGTGTTTCTTCCTCCCTCTTTCAGCTACAGATTCCCTATCTTTGTTTCCATTTTACCTCTTATAGCTCTTGTAGCTGTCCCCAATCCCCATTGATCAACTGATAACTTCCCCTTTTACGATATCCTGTCCAACTCCTATATCTCTATCGCAAGATCGGATTTTGTTGCCTCTACATCACCAAACTCGTGCACTGCACAATTCTCTATCCGTATCTCTCTCAACAATTCTTTAATTAGGTCATCGATGTCTTTCTCCAGCTACATTTGCTCAAAGCAGAACGACAAAGGGTTCTCTGGTTGCTAGATTGTTTCTAGAAGAACAGTGATCTAATTCTTGCACAGAGGGAGCTAACAGAGGTGTAATTAACCCAATCTCCAAAAATAAGAAATGTTTAACCTAGAAATGGATAGTAGAGAGTGACACACCATATTCTGGCCCAAAGGGCTGGGACACCGTCCGTTCAAAAATGAAATAAAAAATTGTGTCTATTGAGGCTCTAATCCCTGAAGTAAATTGCCAACCACCTATCTGTCAACAGTCTATATTCCCTCTTGCATTTCTAATGCTGTACCTCTGTGAGAAGTGGCTTCCAATATTTGATGAGAATGCCCAATAGACTTGAAACCATTGATGGGTGGTACATCACACCTCTTTTCCCATGCACAGTAGAGTATAAGATTGACATGCGAGAAGTTGATATAACTAGAGGAGTTGAGATGACTAATCTTATATTTGATGATGATTGAGTGAGTGGTCTGTCATAACCCAATCCTTCCATGAAATCTTTAACTCTTGTATCTGGCCCTCTGGGGGGAGAGCATTCAGGATCAGGTAGAGAGAGATTCATCTCTGTAACGCCCCACCCTTCACGCATGCATGATATTGTCCGCTTTGGCCCACGGGCCTCACGGTTTTGCTTCTGATGGGCCTCAACCCATCAAAAGGCCTCATGCAAGGTAAGGGTGTAGGCTCTACATATAACCCCATTCACTTTCCTCTCTATAGGAGATGTGGGACTCCGGGGCGTCACAATCCACCCCCCTTAAGGCTGCACGTCCCTGTGCAGTAGCCTGCCAGTCTCTGTAGCCTGCCAGCCCTCTTGGCCCGCCCACATGGAGACCCGCCCACTTGCACCAGGCCACGGCAGGGGACCCACACTCGAACTAGTCGAGAGTCGGCTCTGATACCATTTGTAACGCCCCACCCTTCACGCATGCATGATATTGTCCGCTTTGGCCCACGGGCCTCACGGTTTTGCTTCTGATGGGCCTCAACCCATCAAAAGGCCTCATGCAAGGTAAGGGTGTAGGCTCTACATATAACCCCATTCACTTTCCTCTCTATAGGAGATGTGGGACTCCGGGGCGTCACAATCTCCTACCACTTTGTCCTTCCAAGAATAAATTTTGTCACCCATCACCCATTCTCATTTTTACTACTAACTGGATTTAATGGTTTCTGTGTTGCACCTGAAGTGGCAAAACTGTCAAATATCATTCTGTCTAGTTGTAGACGGATTGACTGGAGGATTTTTTTAGAAGTAAATAGCATTTAACCAAGAAAATGAGTGGGTAAAGCGAAAAGATGAGATCACACATAATAAAATTGAGCCAAGTAATTGGCTCTTTCAATGAACCAATCAACCACATCATTTGCTTCTCTAAGATGTGATGGAATATAAATTACCTTTGGAGAAGCAATATCCCAGTCTTCTCTATTATATTTACTAGTTGCCTTGGGAAATCATAAACCTTAGATGCCCATTGGATTGCATGAATGAATCTCCCTTAATGACAGTTCCAAATGCTCGAACCTAAGAACATAACCACGCAAATTGTTGAAACTTTTGCAAGGTTCGAACTGCAACCGCCAATGGATCTTGAAAGGCGTGAGTAAGATGACCCTATTGATTATGGATCACTAGTTTATGCTTGCCTTCATATACTCCATGGATGTGCCTCCATTAAAATAGGGCTTGAACAATCAATAGATTTGGAGGGTGCAGCCCATTTCATTGGCCATAGAAACCTGAACTAGCTAAAACCCATCTTCAGTCCAAACAGCCCCTCAGTAGGAGAAACATCCACAAAATCCATATGGCTGAAAACCCATGAAACAATCTTCTACCTGGTCCTTAAAGCAATACATTGGATCAGGTCAGGATTTATTCCAGAAAACATTGTTGTTTTGTTCAATCCATAAACAACAAACACCACCAACAAAACAAGACCCGAAAGGATGCACTCACCGTGAGATCGTCTAACACCATAGCTTCAAGCTTCTTTTAGCGTCATTACATAATTTGACCAAATGCACTGAGCCCCCAAAAGCCCAGAAAGTATTGCCCAAGAAGAAACAGCAGACTGACAATTAATTTACAAATGGTTATCACCCTCGGCATCATGAATGCGCATATTGATGTCATGGTTTTAACCAGCAACTGGTGCATGGTATACCTGCTGTTCTGTAATTTGATACTGGTGCCGAATTAGCCTGTATCCTCTGTCGACTCTGTCCAATATTGTTGTCATCTATGGCTGTTATGAAATATACAGTTGGTTGCTATGGTCACCATGAACACGGAATTGTTATTATTGTTTTTCTGAGGAATTAACTCGGTTAAGGCACTTGGTTCTTTAATTCCTAGGATTTGTAAATAATGGTCTTCTGTCAAAGATGCTAAAAGTGAAAGATTAAGTGTGAAGATCCAGGAGGGCCATCAGATTATCACCCACTTGATGGGAAATGATTGGCTAATGTCAACGCAAGTAAATTAAATGCTAGGAAAGTGATAGGCCCCGTCTACATGCCTTCTACTCTTTAATCTCCTTCGATACCCAAACCACCCCCCCCCCCCCCCCCCCCCCCCCCCCCCCCTCCACACCCCACTTTACTGTGAATTCTCAAGATTGAATGCCAAGTAGGCAATTGGGCTCTTAATGGAATATAATGCCAATTAGATCGTGGCTCTCTTTGTGGGGCATACTTGAGACTGCCATCAATTATAGTGTTTGGATGAATGCAAAGGATTCCCCATGGATGAAAGGAAGATCACAAGATCTACCAGAAAAACCCATGCATGTAGCTACTATTTTAAATTGATAAGGCAAACTCAGAATGTCACTTTATTCCTAGCAATACGTTAGATTTAATTACTAACTTTAACATATTCAACAGTTGAAAATAAAAGTTTGGTATAAGGCGAAGAATGGGGATCCCGAACATTCCTTCTATTAGTAGGCTGTTTTTTGTGTGTTTCGGAATACTTGTTTGGCATTTGCATGTTTGTTCTAGTGTGCCTTTCGTTCATATTGTTTAATGATTGAAAGTCCATATCCTCATTCAGGATCAGAACACTTAACATGGTTGCTGATAGCCATAAGGTTTAAATATTGGTTGCAAATCACATTTCTTTTGGCTCCCAAAACTTTCGTAAATGTTGTGATATGTATCGGGATTGGTGCGAGTTGCATTTGGGTTTAAAAAATTGAAAAAATATTCAAACAATCCAGAATGCTTGAAACTGTTGAGTATTTGTTTTTGTTTATTCCTGTTAGCCACTAAAATAACTGTATTTATTGGACCCTTCAATGTCACATAGGTCCTGTATTATTGCTCTATGAATTTTGATGAACAATGGTGATGTATTTATTTTTTACCTGCTCTTGTTACTAATGCATGTATGTGTTTCTGTTGTATCTCTTTCAAATGTCCTAATTATTTGCCTATGTGTTTTGTCTTTATCAGTGCTTATGGGCACATTTTGTGTTTTCCTAATGGTTTCCTTGAAAAGGGCTTTGCCATAGTAAAATACAACCATTTTTTTATGGTCCTTTGAGGTTCATGCTGTAGATGGGGATGATGACAGAAAAGTGCAAGACAACTATGTTGCATCGTTGGGATCCTTGTTTGAATTCAGCTTGCCCATTAAAACATACGTAAATGGGAAAAAGGATACTTATATTGTATATTTTTCTCATCAATATATTAGACATTTTCTTGCTTCACTTCTGTGGAATTATTTCGAGGATAAGCCTGTGCATATATTTTTATTTCATTGGTGATGTTTTTGTTATTATCCTGGTAAATTGACTTAGGCAGGATTACCTTTTGCCGTGATTCTCTGCAGGATCAGATACTGTTGTCGAAGTTATATGTGGTGCTTTTGAAAGACTGTCCGAGCTTAATCAGGAAGTATTGAATTTCGTGTCAGATCTCATACTTGATGAAATATCTGACTGCATTAGAGATGATTGTTTTCTGCACCTGAGTCGGTTGTTATCCCTTCTATATTCTGTTCAGAGTAAAAAAAGAGGCAGAAGTTGTGGTAAGCGATGCAATTGTTTTAATGATTTGGCTGCATTCTCATCATGTATCCTTATAACTTAGAGGTGGCTTGTTACAGTTTTGAGAAATTGACTTTAAAAGTCCATATGGAGTCGATGACTCAAAGACTAGATCTATGCTCCAAGTCTCCTCAGAACACAAATCTCAGTATTTGAAAAAAAAAATATAAAGTAAAATTAAGATAGGACAGTTGGTATAAAACTATAGGAACTTGAAAATCTTGACTCAGTTGATTTTTGGAGGACTCTTGAGTTGATTCATTGACATGATTGATGGTGAGGTTAATGAAAACTTGGCTGCAAATGGGCTTAAGTCATAAGCGTAGAGCTCACAAGACTGACCCCATATGGATGGGATAAGACTTCGATGATGTTGAGTTGATTCGAAGCTTACTGAAGTTCTTCCAACCTGAAATTCATAATATGACTTGCATCCAGTCTCAATAATTGTTTTTGTTTACTCAGCTTCTGATTCATGATATATTGATATCCATTTGACTTCAGTTGGATGTTTTATAACCTGTATTCATGTTTGTTTGATTTGCCTTTTGCTATTGGTATTTCATACAGGCTGCAGTCGAATTCTTCAACTTGTGGAACAGCTCGTACAGAATGTCATTATACCTTCAGTTGGTATAAAGGCAGAGAATGATGGTTTTGAAGTTGTCAATAAAACCCTGCAGTTGATTCTCTGTCTTCTTGATGACCCATCGGCCATTTCGGAGATTTCAGTAAAGTGGGATCCTGTGTTTGACCTTAGAAACTCAAGGTAACACCTTTGAAGAATTGAAAAAATGATTTCATTATACAAATTCAACCCTGAAAAAAGGAGTGGTACTCCTACATTGGTGGTGATTTTGATGATCCCTTGATGGACAATTGATGAGTGTAACTCAACCAATGCTTGATAAATTCCTTCAGGGTTATTACATTTCTTGATGTGGTGTTTAGGGGATGCAGTTTCTAGGATATTTTATATTGATGTTATCATTATTATCTCATATATCGGTTCTCTCTCTCTCTGTGCTTATTTTAGAGTTAGTAGCCAGATTGATTGGATAATAAAGCTATGATGGATGGCAGTTATGATGATAATATCTTGATTTGTAATTTTTGGCCTGTTTTCCTTTCAGCTTGCTGACTTTTATTGAAGGCCTATTGGAAAAGGATCCTAGCATTTCATATGCTTTCCGATTTCATATAATTAGGTAAGATTTCCTGTCACTTGCTTAGAAGAATCACAAAGTTTATAAAAGTATTTGTAATTCACATTTTTTTATTTGGGTTCCAGAGCTATGAATGATTTGATTGAAGATTTGCCGGAAGCAGTTATGAATTTGATGCTGATGTTCTTTGAGAGAATGCAAGGGCAACTGCTATCTTCTGATGCATTTGATGGAGCATCGGAAGACAAATGCTCACGAATTTGCAATTTTTTCCAGGAGAGAATCTGCTCGTGGACCAGGCTGATGAATGATATTGCAACTGGGAGCAGTCAATCAAGTACAGAACTCGATGAGTCTGAGTTGGGTGTGCTATGGGGAATCATCTGCTGTTATCATCGTTTTCTCGGTCTAGTTGCAAACCCATCTGTGATGATGAATTTTATCAATGCGCTTGATCAGTTCCTTACAAATGAAGCTGGTAAGGCATTTAAGATGCAATTGGTTATACCTGAACTCACTGGGTTTGAATCTATTGAAGAATGGATAGTTAGCAATTCCATCGTGCTTTCATGGTCGTGTAAACATCGTAAATTACAATTCTTTTTTAACATTTGTGAGGCCACAAATTACTTTACATACCATAATCTGAATCTGACTCTTGTCAGTGCAGCATTATCAATTGATAGGTACAATGATTTTAGGTATTAAGGTTTTTGGGAGAAAAAATTCCACCTAATATGGTTTACTATTTATTCACTTCTCTGAACATAATGGATTTTGGTAACCACTGCTGTATCAAGATTATTCAAACTGATTGTTACTTGGGGTGCATTCACATTTTCCTATATCTAATAGTATGATGGGCTATGGGTCTGGGTATGTTCACCTTGGCTTCTACTGCATCTTCATACTAGGCCTTTGGGTCCTCACTGAAGGATTCGACTTTCCACTATCTTTTCACTAACTAGTTTGGAACTTTACTACCATGGTAAAAGTGAAGTAAAGCCTCCATTTTTCAGACAAGATGTCACATCAAAAGCACTTTAATTCAAAACACCCTCTGTCTTTTAAAAAAAAAGTCAAAAAGCAACCACCTTTATTCACTAAAATACAAAAAGACTCCACTTTCCCACACAAAAAAGTCAAAAAGATTCCATAACAAACAACTAAAAATAAAATACCATCATAACCCACTTATATTTTATTCTTTCTTCCAAATCAACTTTACTTCACTTGACTCTATTAGTAGAGTTGCCAAACAAGCCCAAAGGTTGTATGGAGTCTGCATCAAACAAAGAAAATATATGAGCAGCTGGGAAAAAACAGTAAAGAAAAAAAAATTGAAAGGCCGTGGTATTTAAAGTTTTACAAACGGTCAAACACTTCTCTTGTTATATAAACAGAATAAAACCCATGTAATTGTTGGCTACATGCCATCATTGCGTCTGCATTCAATGGGGTCCACTGATTGACATGTGGGACCCTTTATCGGGGTTTTAATCTTCAAGATCTTCATCATTTTATCCTGTTTGAAAGAATGAGTGCTTGTGTGTAATATCCCAAGTCCAATTAGGGGTTAGGAATTTAGTGTTTATTTTAATAAACACCTTGCTCTTAAATTTTTTATTTATATTGAATATACATTAATTTCGACTGAATTAATTTCTGCTCATGAATTTTATTCAGGTTAATCCTTTATTTACTCAGATTTATGTAGGGACCACTAGAAGGATGCTTTAAAGTTCCCTTGTATATATATTGGGATTTTGAGCTATTACTTATTAGACAATGGTGGGACCTTGAATTATGCTAGTAACTTTATGTCCAAGAGAGGGTACCCAGTTTCTTAGTAAATACAGGGGCTCGACATCCCTTGACCTACAACAAAACGATAGGATTTGATATCTGCAGCTAAGTGTCAACGGGACTCATAAACTACTTAGAGAATTAAAATTTAGTTGTTTTAGTTGTTTTTATTTTGGACAATAGAAATTATTCAAATGGTCTAGGATTATTCTTTTATATTGGGATTTTGAATTTACCACTATTAATTAAAGGTTGGGTCATTGCTTTGGTGCAATGGTAAAAGTCTCAGGTGCCATGCGTGAAACGTAGGTTGAGACTTACGAATAGTCTCTTTGTGGAAAATTGCCAAAGGTTAGGTTTGTCTTCAGTCTGAACCCTCCCAGGACCCTGCTTTGGTTGGATCTGCACTGGGTAATGACTTATAATTAAAGGTTTGAACTCTTTGTGTTAACTGCCTGGTCTACTATGCCTATATTGATTTGGCTAATGACAGTTTATCGATGCTTAGTGTACATGACATGGAATTTGAAGTGCCCTGGATTTTGGGTTATTACATTGTGGTCCACCTTTCTCCATGGTCAGTCCTGGGACTTCTTTTGATCATTTACCATTTGCACAAATGCTTCTAGTGTCATCTAGTCCTCCATTATACTATAGGATTGAGGTCTGAATCATATGATCTCCGTCGCCTGTATCTTTCGTATGGGCTCAAGTGGGACTTGGGTGGCAGGTTCAACTTACATCTTTCTGATCATGACCTGTTTTGTGACATCTATTGTCAATGTTAAAAGAAAAATTAATGGCAGGACAGATAATGATGTTATCGATGAAACAATAACCTTCATACTGCTGGAACACAGTCCGCCTTCCAAATAAATGTAACTCAGCTCACATCAAAGGCCCCTTGTAGTGAGCAAGGGCGTGTGAGTTCGAGTCCTACGAAAAATGTAACTCCTGTTTGTTCTAAGATTCTTATTGTTGAGGTCTCTTTCTTGCTTATTAAAACACGTAAATATGTTGATACGAGGACTCTTAACATAGACATCTAGGCATCCCATGGGATGATATTACTAATTCTAAGACTTTTTCTAATTATTGAGTACCCTTCTGCTTAATGAATCAAACAAACATAATGATTCTAGGACTCTTAACATTATCATACGTATATTGATGCTAGGACTCTCTAACATCAACGTATGTGATCAGATCATCTATGCCTCCCATGGGATAATACTAGTTCTAAGACTTTTTCTAATTATTGAGTGCCCTTCTGCTTAATGAATTAAATAAACATAATGATGTTTGGACTCTTAAGTCTTAACATTATCATTCTCCATCTTAACCTTATCTGATCAATCTGTGATCAATATTAACATTACAAAAAAGTGAGAGCTAAATAGATGTTCAACCCCATGCGCATTACAGGGTTCCAAGGCTGTCATGTGAGCCTGGCACATTTCTTGGTTGTCACCTCGATTGTGGACTCTGTGGGTACCTTATTGGGCTTCCATGTTAGTTTATTGCAAAATTCGTGGTTGTTTTTGGGTGGTCGATATCAATTTCATTTTTTTTGCAGGCGTAGAGAAACTCACTTGGCAAAGCCTACTTGGTGCTGCATTAACTTCCTATGACAAAATGCTTCTACATTCGAAGTCTGGACTTTCAGAAACAAGCAACTTCATGCGTCTTGCAAAAAGATTCAAGTCATCTTCACAAGTATTGTCTGCTGTAGCTGACTTTCTGGATTCTCTGTCTGGGTAACTAACATTTTTTCATATTGACCTTTTGTCCTTAATGTTTGTTTTTTTTTGCAAGTAGCAATTATTTACCATTTAAAAAGCATTTATTTATTTTCCAATTATTGTTAACTGAAGGAGCTTTTGTTAGACCTATATTTCCAATCTAAGAAGCTATAAAATCTTCCATTCCAATAAATGGCATTGTTTGAGTGCTCTGAACCATTCTTCTGGCACCATCGATTGGTTGGATGCTTTTAGCAACTGACTGTGGAGCTTTGGATGTTGGCCCAGGGAATGAGAGGGGAAGAAAGAAGAGAGGCGGGGTTGGGGGGGGGGGGGGGGGGGGGGGGGGGGAGATGATTGTTTGTCTCATATTACATACATGTAGTGAAATTGCGGGCTTAGGGCCTGTTTATTTGCATTGAATACGTAGCATTTATGCCATAGGTGGTGGCACAGCCCCAGATCCTTGATTGGTAAGTTAGATCAATCTCCCATAGGATTATTGATCAAATCTAAAGATGGATTCAACCACTAGGGCACACTCAAGACCATAAAACACACCATAATTGAAGAAAAACTCAGAAATCTTTGATTAATTAAAGATAAGCATGCATTACAAAGAGGTTGTCCATCTATATTTAGAGTAGGATCGTTCCCTCTCTTGCTTGAGTACTAAGATTTTCCTAAACAATATTTAAATAAAATAGAAACATATACATTAGCAATCCTAATCAACTAGGAATAGAAAATAGAAATAGGAACAAGAATAGAAAGTCCATGATAACTTCTTGGTCAAATTTGGCCTTTGGCTGAACCAATGGATCAGGGGTTGACCAATGGGTCAATGGGTTCTCCCATTCTTCTTGGGCCTGGTCTGTACTGCATCAAGTGGTTAAAAATGAACATCAAAGGTGAATTTAAAAAAAATAAGCATCAAATAACCTTTCCTTTAATGGAAATAGAATCGAAGGAAGATGAGAAATGAATTACTAAAGGTGATGACTGGATATTAATCATATGATTCTATTTCCATAAAAGGAAAGGTAGTTTTATGCTCCTTTTTGTAAACTAGCTTTTAGTCTTTATGCAGAAATCCTATGTATTCAATTCCCATGTATTTTGGTGCAAACAAACATGCCCTTAGTGACAAACTTTGATACATGGGTCTTTAACATCAGAATGTTCCTGACTTCGTGATGTAGAATTTTTTTAAATATTTTTTATGGCTAAATAATTTTTGTATCATCATTTTGTGATGACAGTGATAAGCTTACATGTGAAGCAGTTGAAAGTCCTAAAATCTTTCATCCGGAACTTAATTTCGAGAATGCTGTTGATGCCATCAAGTTGTTTGCAGACAATTTGAGCCTATCTGATAATAAAATCCGGACAGCGACATTAAGATTACTTTGCCATTTTGAACCTCTGGATCATCAACTATCTACAAGTGACCATCATGCTGAGAAGAAGTTGAAGTTGGAAGAGTCCCAGAAATGCTATGAAGATACTGAGTGCTCAAATGTACATTTTTCTTTTCTCATCTGTTTTTATTTTATTTTTTATTATGAATTTGCTTTAACTGATTTTTTTTTTCTGAAATACAGGTGGTAGAACTTCTTCTCTCGGTTGAAAGTACTCCTCTATCCATTTCTACCAGCAGGAAAGTTATTATTTTAATCTCTAGAATACAGATGGGCCTCTCTGCTGGGAAGTTTTCTGAGGCATATATACCGCTTGTGTTTAATGGAATAATTGGCATCTTAAACAAGCGGTTTGGTCATCCTTGGGAGCCAGCAATAGAATGCCTGGGAGTTCTACTAAGCAAGTATGTTACACTTGTTTGGGATGGATTTGTTAAATATGTTGAGAATATTCAATCGACAATTCTCACCCCTCATGGTCAAGGTGGCGTATTGGATGCTGAAACCCAAGGCAATACTATTGGTAGGCCTAGTTACATCTACATCCTGTTGATGTTTTATGTGGCAAGCTCTTGACTTGGCATGCTTGTTTGGATTTTTTTTTTCTTTTTTACTTTTTGATGAGTAATAGTTCATTGAATATCATCAGTCAAATGTTAAACTGGTTCACCATTAAGTATTATCATTTTGAAGTGAAATTTAAAGATCAAATAGGAGTTTGAGACTTGCGAGCAGCTACTTTGTGCAAAATTTCCAAAGGTTAGGTCTGTCTCTAGTTTAGACCCTCCCAGGACCCTGCTTCAGTGGGACCCGTACTTGTTAATGACCTTTATAGGATAATCTTGATTCACTGAGAATTGGTAATGATTACTGAAAACTTATATCTATTAAAAATACTTAATGAAAACCTATGAAAGTTCTATGAAGGAAATGGAGGGACAATTTCCAACTAAGATCTTGAAATGCCCATTCTTTGGTTGTGAGTTGGGCCACTTGACAATATTGTTGACATCTTATTTGAAGAAAATTTCATGCAAAGCACCGAAGTTATGTAACTTCATAGCACTAACCAGTTTGGGGCTTGAAAAAAGGACTTCTTAATTTATTTGGCAGGGTCATTGTCACGACCTTAATGCCGGGGCCCTGTTGAATATTCGGATCGTGATTATATAGCAATATTCACCATGCATGCATCAAATAATTTCCACAAGGAATCAGGCATTTAGTTCAAAATATATTTCCAATTATAAATATCAATAATCTCTGAGTAATCAAATTTCTTATGTCCTGACTCAAATCAATAATGTACTTAAAACATTAAATAACTTTTCCTAAACAAAGACTAATGATTCCATTAACTATTTGAACTTTTCTCGTTCTCTCCCTTTAGCCACGTATGCCGAAATCTACGTGCTGATCGTAATTCTGCTCTGGCTAAACCACAATAAAATTACTTGAAGTAGGCAATACAACATCAGTATTATTAGTGAATGAATTTTCCTAATTACACAAACAGCATAAAACATAATATCACATGATCAACAAATCTGAATCAATATATCACATACCATCAAAAGTACATCCATATACATATTCGTGCCCATGCACATCACTACGCCTCCAAGGCTCATCGTATACATGTATACCGGTCACCATTACTCTGTCTCATCAAACACATCCACTAAGGACCAACCAATATAATGGCCACTCACGTCCACTAAGGACCAGCCTATACAAGGGCCATCAATCATCCGGACACAAGCCCAACATCCCAAGTGATGCAGGCCGATCAAGGACCAAGGCCCGCAAGACCTGATGGCCCGCTTGATGGGGTCCACATGATCTCTAATTAGAGATCCCTATCTTAGTTTAGATATTGCTAATTTAATCAAGTTATTTAGTATGTTATTTCCTAAATTCTAATACTGATTAAGATTAGTAGTTTACTGTTTTAGGAAGTCCTCGTTAGTATAGAACCATCTTATTACTCTATATATAGAGTAGTATGCCATTGTAATGATCATGCTATAATCTTTAATGAGAGTTCAGTTCTTCTTTCACGTGAGTTTCTCCTAAGGATATTAGGGTATTTGAGTCCCAGGACTCGATCTCACCGTTGGAGGTGTTGATCTTCACATCAATTGGTATCAGAGCCGATGATCCATCTCGGATCGCCGTTCCGATCGCCGATTCGACATCCAACCACCATCTACTACCATTAACCCACCCGAGCAATCAACCGTATCTCATCTTCCCACTTACTGTCCAGCCATTAAAATCCCCACCGATCATCATCTTCAATCATCATCTTCATCATCATCCTCATCACAGCAGATCCCATTAGCCACTTTTGAACCAAAATCCCACTTCCCAGCCCTAAACAAATTTTCCCCAAAATCCCAAATCACCAAACCCTAATCTAGCCCTACCCGAATCCACAAAACCCACCCCTCCCTAGAAACCCATTTCGTTCCATTCCCTATTCATGCCCATCTCCTTCCCTGCCGACCGGAACCAAAACCCTCTCTGATCATCCATTCCCAACCCCAGAAAAAAAAAAAATCAAACAAAAAGAAGGAAGAAATAGATGAAGAAGATAGTAGAAGAATAGGAGAGACTGAGTTGCGGGCATACCTGGAACCGTCGATCTTCGTCCTCTACTACTCTATCCTCTCCAGCCAGCAACCCGCAACAGCGCCCCCTCGTCGTCACCAGCCGTTGCTTTCACTGCACCTTGCAAACGCCTCGCAACAACGGCGCTAGCGGCCTTTCCTCCATTTTCTTCTCCAGCACCGTTGGCATCCTCTCCAGTTGCTGCCATCGCCTCCAGCGTCACTGCAGCCACGCCTTCGTTTTTTTTTTTTTTCATGTCGATTAGGTAAGCGTTTCCTCTTATTTTTCTTCCTTCTGTGCACAAAGTCCGAGGCGGAAACAAGCCCAGGCCACGTGCTGACTTCTGCCATTGGGCTTCACTTGATTTTGGGCCTGCGATTTCAACTGACCGACAGTCTGGGCCTGTTCTAGTTTTGAACCCGACCCAGCCCACTTCCAGTCTTGCAAAAAAAAAAAAATAATAATAAAAAAAATAAAATGAAACTTTGCAGTTGAGATTTCATGGCTACCCGAGGACGTCAATACCACGGGTATTTCACCAATTACCAGCGGGATGAGCTATTAACAAAATTGGGATCTGACATGGACACTGTGATTGAGCGACTAGAAATTGTTGAAGCTGCTCTTAATGTACTTTAAGGACATCGGGCCACAGGTATAACTGAATCTGTTCTCACAGAGCAGGATCCGCAAACATCCGGAACTGGACCTTAGGTCAATCCTGTAAACCCCGCTCCTCATGCATCCGGAATAATGACCCAAGTAAATCCAGTCACGCCTGGTCCTCAGCATCAGCATCGTGAAACCATGTTTGACATGGTACATCGTCTTTTCATTGAACATGGTGATCATGAACCACGCGGTGCACCACATACAGATGACATCACCAAAAGGGTGAGATTGGAAATCAGTGATTTTTCAAGAGATCTTCATCACAAGGCTTTCGTCGACTGGCTCAATTCTCTTGAATGATGCCCAGAAGATAGCCTTCACGAAAGTTAAGCTCAAAGGGCCTGCACGCATTTGGTGGCACAGTGTTGAAAGCAGTGAGCTCGCCTTTGGGCATCCCATTTTCCAATGGGAAGATATGAAGCGGCGACTCAAGCAGAATTTCGTTCCTTCTGACTATATTGATTCTCTGCATTAAGGATATCTTAGTCTGCAACAAGGCGCCTATTCGTTGGATGAGTATACCAATATGTTTCGGGACTATATTGTGCGCTGTAATCTTCGGGCGAATGATGGACTCGTTATCAATAAATATATTGAGGGCTTACGTCCTGATATTCGACAGCGGATTTCTATGTTTGATTTCAATGATATCAATGAAGCCTATTGTAAAGCCCACAAAGCACAGCATGAAATCCAGTTGAGGAGGCGAGAAAGATCCCAAGCTGGGGAGTTTTCCACTCGAGGGGGCACAGTTTCCAACTCCCAATAATAGCCAACAGTCGGTTAATTGACCGAGGCCACCACAGGCATTGCAAAAGCCGCCCCAAGGGGTACAACAACGGCCACTTCCTCCCCAAAATCAGTGGCAACAGGCACCACAAAATGATCTTCGTGCGCGAGGACGTGTTGACAAAAGGGAAGTAATCTGCCATTCCTGCCAGCAAAAAGGGCATTATGCTAAAGAATGTCCTCATCGGAGTCTCTTTGTAGAAGATGAAGCCGATGACAGCAGAGAGTTTGATGAGCACATTGAAATGGAAAAACCAATAGACACTCAGAGCGTTTGTCTTGAAGAATTTCCTGCTGATGGTTTACCACTTGTATATCTTGAGCGCCATCTTTTGATCACTGAAGATCATCAGGAGGAACATGATTCTAATCATGCACCTATTTTTTGCTCTCGCGTTCACTGTATGGGCAAAACTTTCAATATGATTATTGATGGCGGTAGTGCTATGAATGTAATTGCTAAAGATGCTGTGGAAAAACTAAAGCTACCTACTACAAAGCATCCAAGGCCATATAAAATTGCATGGGTAAATGATTCCACTATCCTGATTGACAAGCAGTGCATGGTTATTTTCAAACTGGGTTCTTATGAAGATACAATCAAGTGTGATGTTATACTAATGAAAGTCACACACATACTCTTTGGTCGCCCATGGCTAAAGAAGTTGAAGGTTGTCACCGAAAATGACACAAACACCCATACTTTCATGTGGAAAGGTAATAAAACCCGGCTATGGCCACTGCCACCCCAGCATGCTGCTAAGGCCTCCAAAGAAGCGGCCACTCCTCAGATGTTAACCATGAGTAAATTTGAACAGGAAAGCAGAGATCAGGATCTGATGTATGCCCTGGTTATCCCCCAAGTGCCAGATGAGTCTCCCCATGAGTCCATTCCGGAAGCAGTCAAGCCACTCCTGCAACGCTTCTCCGATCTTATCCCGGAAGACCTGCCAAATACTTTTCCACCCTTGAGAGACATACAGCATGCCATTGATCTCGTCCCTGGCTCTTCACTTCCGAATCTACCTGCATATCGTATGAGCCCCGCAGAGTACGCAGAACTCAAGAAATAGGTGGATGCCCTGTTACAAAAAGGGTACATTCTGGAAAGTCTCAGTCCTTGCGGGGTACCAACCCTTCTTACTCCCAAGAAAGATGGAAGTTGGCGCATGTGTATCGACAGTCGAGCTATCAACAAAATCATGGTAAAATACAGATTTCCTGTTCCTCGATTAGATGATATGCTTGATATGATGACACGTTCAGCCATCTTCTCCAAGATTGATCTGCGCAGTGGTTACCATCAGATTCGCATCCGTCCCGGTGATGAGTGGAAAACAACATTCAAAACCAGAGATGGTCTTTATGAATGGTAAGTCATGCCATTCGGGTTAATAAATGCTCCCAGTACCTTCCTGCGGGTTAGGACCCGTCTCTTGCAGCCTTACATCGGGAAATTCGTCGTTGTTTATTTCGACGACATTCTTATTTACAGCAAAACCAGGGAGGAGCATCTCACTCATCTCCACACTATTTGCCATCTCCTTCGTGGAGAGAGTTTCTACATCATTCTCAAGAAGTGCACATTCATGAGCAGTTCTGTTATATTCTTGGGATTCATCATATCGTCGGATGGCATTAAAATGGACCCAGCGAAGGTCAAAGCAATTCTGGACTGGCCACTCGCCACCACAGTATCTGAAGTCCGGAGTTTTCATGGACTTGCTTCCATAGGAGATTCATCAGGAATTTCGGCAGTATCACTGCTCCTATTACAGAGTGTTTAAAGAAGGGCGAGTTCAAATGGACCAATGCCGCAACTCGAGCTTTTACGCAACTCAAACAGAAAATCACAGAAGCTCCTGTTCTCCACCTTCCAGATTTTGACAAGGTGTTTGAAGTTGCATGCGATGCATCCAATGTTGGCTTTGGGAGTGTCCTTAGCCAAGAGGGACATCCAATTGCTTTCCATAGTGAGAGACTTTCAGATTCAAAGCACAAGTACTCTCCTTATGCCTTGGAGTTCTATGCTCTTCTTCAATCACTTCGCCATTGGCGACATTATCTGATAGGTAGAGAATTTTTGCTTTACTCTGATCATGAGTCTCTCAAGCACCTTCATTCACAACATAAAATGGGCACTAATTTTGCCAAGTGGAGCGCTTATATTCAGGAATTTACCTTTACCATTCGCCATAAATCTGGCAAGGAAAATGTGATTGCGGATGCTCTCAGTTGTAGGAAACATCTCCTGACTACCATGGCAATTTCTGTATCGGGTTTTGAGCAACTCAAAGAGGCCTATGCGACAGACAAAGACTTTGGTACCATCTATAATGAGATCCTTCAGGGTGAGCATCTCAAACATCCATATTTCAGCATTCATGATGGATATTTATTCTATGGTAGTCGCCTCTGTCTCCTAAATACTTATATCCACGAGCATGTTATCAGGGAAATCCATTCTGGAGGATGCAGCGGACATTTGGGTTGTGATAAGACCTTAGCGCTTGTCGGAGATAGATATTATTGGCCACACATGACACCCTATGTTTCTCGTATTTGTGAGAGGTGTCGTACTTGCCAATTGGCCAAAGGAAGCAAGAAGAATGCGGGATTATATCAGCCGTTGCCAGTTCCACAGGGTCCCTGGGAAGATATCAGCATGGATTTTTTATTTGGGTTACCTATGACCCTCAAGAAATTCGACTGTCTTTGTTGTTGTGGATTGTTTCTAAAAAATGGCTCATTTTATTCCTTGTTCCAACACAACCGATGCTTACAAAGTTACCCAACTCTTCTTTCGGGAAGTCGTCCGCCTCCATGGACTTTCGAAGACCATTGTGTCTGACAGGGATACAAAGTTCGTTAGCTACTTCTGGAAGACATTGTGGGGCATGTCCAAAACAAAGCTGCAATTTTCTACTGCCTATCATCCACAAACTGATGGTCAGACAGAAGTCGTCAACCGTAGCCTTGGTAATCTGCTACGTTGCTTGGTGCGCGACCATCTCACTACATGGGATCAGGTTCTGCCTATGGCTGAGTTCGCCTATAATAACTCAGTCAACCGATCCACCGGCATTTCTCCTTTTGAAGCAGTCACTGGCACCAGACCACGTCTACCAGTTGATCTTATTTCCCTTTCGGTCGAAGCAAGACCAAGTGCTGATGTAGATAATTTTATTCGGCATATGCAACAGGTTCATGAGGAAGTTCGGCGTCATATTGCAGTAAGCAATGATTCTTATAAAGAACTTGGAGATAAGCGCCGTCGATTAGTTCAGTTTGAGGAAGGTGATATGGTTATGCTTCGTAATCGTCCAGAGCGTCTTCCACATGGAGCCAACAAAAAGCTACACCCCTGCAATTTCGGACCGTTTGAGATTCTCAAGAAAATTGGTCATAATGCATGTGTTGGAATTACCACCAGATCTTGGTTTCAATGCTACCTTCAATATTGAAGATCTTATTCTCTATAAGGGCCATGACCAAGACAGCCCGTCCGAAGCACATGAACTTCAGCTACCACTTTCACAGGCCCCTACGGATCAGATTGTTGATGTGCTTGATGATCAGATTGTTTCCACGAGACACGGGGGATTTCAGAAATTTCTTGTTTGTTAGAAAGATCGTCCTCTCTCGGATGCCACGTGGATTACAACAACCGATTTCCAGCGTCTTAATCCCGATCTGTACGAGTGGTATCAGGCCATTCACTCGCCCGAGTCGAGTTTTTCCAAGCCGGGGAGAGTTGATGCAGGCCGATCAAGGACCAAGCTCCACAAGACCTGATGGCCCACTTGATAGGGTCCACATGATCTCTAATTAGAGAGCCCTATCTTAGTTTAGATATTGCTAATTTAATCAAGTTACTTAGTATGTTATTTCATAAATTCTGATATTGATTAAGATCAGTAGTTTACTGTTTTAGGAAGTCCTCGTTAGTATAGAACCATCTTATTACTCTATATATAGAGTAGTATGCCATTGTAATGATCATGCTATAATCTTTAATAAGAGTTCGGTTCTTCTTTCACGTAAGTTTCTCCTAAGGATATTAGGGTATTTGAGTCTCAGGACTCGATCTCACCGTTGGAGGTGTAGATCTTCACATCACCAAGTCTGGAATCCAGTGCACAATAATATCTCATAATCACATAGCAGCCAGAATTCATTATTGTTAATTTGCTCAAACAGTAGTGTGGACCCAGCCCATGCACACATCACTGGTTGCTGCCCCACTTCTATTCATAATTGGTATCGAGTGATATAGGGTGGCCCACATTATATTATAAACACTACAAAACATTAATCACAGTACCATAGTTTAATCACAGTCAATTAATCATAATCACAAATCTTCAATTTATCTAAGTAAGAAAGTTAATTTAGTATTCTACACAAAGTTCAAGTCTGTCTCAATTAATAGACCCCATCCAGAACTCTTCTCACTACACAGAACACACAATAAACAACAAGTCACGCCTGAACTTCTTGATATAAAATCCAGTGGGTCCCACTGGATCCAATCCATGTTCAAACCTAGTTTAGATGGTCGCCCAGGGTTAATCTTCAATCCTATTGAATTGGATTCATCATCACATCTTTTCTGATGGCCCACAGATCAGAACAGAGGTTGCCCTCTATCAGACAACCAATTCCGTCTGTTATTATAATAAACACTGTGTATGGTCAGATGGGGCCCACTACCTAGGGGTCCATCACCACAAGAGCCGCCCATAAGTCCCCTCCAAGATGTGGGGTTTTGATCTTTTATTAGGTCCACTGATGGGTCCCACAGCCCATGTCCAATCAACTTTGTTCCTATCACATTCACGCCTGGGGCTCTTTGGGTTTATTGGATAGTGGGTCCCACTGGTCCAAATTTCAGATATCTGACTCGTTTATGGTCGCCCAGGGGTCCTACACCTGATGACTGTAACTGATTTCAAATTAGGTGACCAGGTGGGTCCCAGAAGGTCTAGCAACAAGAAGTTGCCACTCCTTGTAACAGTCGCCTGTTTTACAACCTGCTCAAACGATGAGGGCCCAGATGGGGTCCACTCTGCATGGGACCATCACCAAGCAGATCGCCCCTGCGTCCCCTTCAAGATGTGGGTACCTGATCTACCATCTGGTGGGCCATGGTGTCCCACAACCTTAACTTCTATTTTCTAGCACTCCCGTCAGGCCTCTGTTTTCTTCAATTTCATGCCCAAACGATGGGTATTTTGGGATTGAACTCCATACTGGCAAAATACCACACTATTTAACAATTTGGCAATTCAAAGATTGATTTACTCCGGGTCAATGACTTCTAGTTGTCATCCTGTACCTTTCTATTACACAGCACTCAACAATCCTCAATACCAAACCAAACCAAGCCTTTTCCCACTAGGTGGGGTCGGCTATATGGATTTGACGACGCCAATCAAATCTGTTTAGGGCCATGTCCTCCTTTAGATCCATGTAGGCAAAGTCATGTTTAATAGTTTCTTTTCAACTTCTCTTGGGTCTCCCTCTCCTTCTCCTACTCCTGGCAATCTCCATGCTTTCACACCTTTTAACGGGTGCCTCCGTTGGGCGCCTTCTAACATGGCCGAACCATCTCAGTCGATTTTCTCTCATTTTATCTTTAATCGGTGCTATTCCTACTTTGCCCCTAATCTCCTCATTCCTAATCCTATCTCTCCTTGTGATCCCGCACATCCATCTTAGCATTCTCATCTCCGCAACTTCCATCTTCTTAACATGATTATGCTTTACTGCTCAACACTCTGATCCATATAAAAACGCTGGACGTACTGCCACTTTATAATACTTTCCTTTAACCTTGAGTGGGACTTTCCGATCACGCAGGAGCCCCGAAGTACTCCTCCATTTGGTCCACCCGTGAATCCTGTGACTTACATCAGTATCAATCTCTCCATCTTGTTGCACCATAGATCCAAGGTACCTAAAGTTTTCTTTCTCTACAGTCTTTTGTGTGCCCAAACTTACTTCTAAGTTACCAGGTGTCCCACTTTGACTAAACTTGCATTCCATATATTCCGTCTTGCATCGACTTAGCCTAAACCCTTTTGTTTCTAACGTTTTCCGCCTCAATTCTAGCTTAGCATTCACTCATTCTCGTCTCATCCACTAAAACAATATCATCTGCAAATAGCATACACCACAGCACCTCATCCTGAATATGTCTTGTAATCTCATCTATAACTAGGGCAAACAAAGTACGGGCTTAATGCTGAGCCTTGGGGTAGACCAATCGTGATAGGAAACTCTTTAGTCTCTTCGCCAGTCGTTCTTATAGATGTCATGGCTCTATTATACATATCCTTTATCTCCTCAATATATGCGACACACACTCTTTTCTTTTCCAGTATTCTCCATAGAATCTCCCTAGGAACCCGGTCAAAGGCCTTCTCCAAGTCAATGAACACCATATGTAAATCTCTCTGACCTTCTCTATACTGTTCCATTAACCTTCTCAGGAGAAAGATAGCCTCAATGGTTGATCTCCCAGGCATGAAACCAAATTGATTCTCTGAACTGTTTGTTGTTCTTCGTAGTCTTCTCTCAATAACTCTCCCATAATTTCATTGTATGGCTCATCAATTTAATCCCGCGGTAGTTCGCACAGTTCTGAATATCTCCTTTGTTCTTGTATATGGGTATAAGAATACTTTTCCTCCATGCATCAACCATCTTCTTTCTCTTTAGCACTACATTAAAAAGCTTTGTCAACCAACTTATGCCATCCTCCCCCAAGCACCTCCAAACCTCAATCCTCAATACCAAGCATCCAAATTATGACTAGACAGTAACCAGGAAGATTCACTCACCTCTGGTACGTGATCGTTGCGTTTGCAATGTGCTGGCGCGAATAGGACATTCGATGATTGTCTTCCCTTTGATTGGCTTCTTCTTCTTCTTCCCCTGGATTCCAATGACCAAGCTCTCTCTCTCAGATTTCTCTCAAAGGAAAGAATTGAATATCATACTGCAAGAGGGGTTGTTGGTTTACTTATATATACAAGGGGAGATAGAGTCCCAGTGCACCCATACTTCCTAATTAGCAACTCCTCCCCTTTCCAAAATCTTTCACTTGACACACACTTCTAATTCAAAAGTAAGTCAACCAACTAAGGATCCTACCTGGGCCAAACTAATCTTGGGCCCATGTAACTCAGGATATTATAGTCAATGTCAGGACCCAAATTCCGGGGCCCTGTCGGATATCCGGATCGTGATAACTTGGCGACATTTACCATACATTTATCAAATAGTTCTAGCAAGAAGGTAGGCATTTAAAGCAAACCATAATTCCAATTAAATTATGAAAAGTCAGTAACACCAATAATATATGCATAATAAAAATCCTTATGCTTTGACTGAATCCATAATGTACTTAAGACATTAAATATTTTTCCTAAAACAAGAGCTAATCTCTTTGACGATTATTTAATTGTTTCTTGTTCTCTCCTTTCAGCTACGCATGCCAAAATCTACGTGCCATCCAATTCTGGCCCACCAGCAATAAGATTACCTGAAGGGGGTAACACAACATCAGTATTTACTGGTGAATGAATATTTCTAATTACACAAGTCATATATAACATAGCATCACATAAACAACAAATCTGACTCAATAATCAAATATCATTAAAAGTATATTCACATACAAATCCGTGCTCATGCACATTACTACGCCTCAAAGGCCCGTCGTATACATGTATGCTGGTCACCATGACCCTGTCTCTTCAGACACGTCCACTAAGGACCAGCCATCATAATGGCCACTCACGTCCACTAAGGACCAGCCGCTATAACGGCCCGAACACTGAGTCCAACATCCCACTTCTGGGATCCCGTGCACAATATCACATAATAACCAAAGTTCATCTTTATTAATGATTTACACAACAGTATTGTGGGACCAGTCCCATATCAGTTCCCCTTTTATTAGTGCCCCACTTCTAATCATAACAGGTAAGGGATACTGTAGGAGTGGCCCACCTTCATAAATATTAATCAAAATGACATAATCATGCTAACACATCCCAAATAGTCCACACAAACCATTATAAATCACATAAAAACCTTAATTTTTTTTTCCCTAAATTGCAAATTGAATTAAGAAAGAGAGAAAAGATTACAGCCAAAAAACAACAAAACAGAGAAGAAAAGCAACAAGAGAAAGAAACAGCAGAGCACTAGTTCAACACTTCAACCCATGAGGAGGCTGATTACAAAGAAGAAAGAAAGAGTTTAAAGATCTGCTGGAGAAGGAAGAAGACATATTACTTAGAGAAATAGTGGCATCTTCTAAAAAGAAATTAATCACAGATTGAAGGGAGGGCACCTTGTTGGAGAAGAGAACCATATTCCTTTCTTTCCATAAGCTGAAGAGAGCAACTATGAAGAGAGCGCCCAGACCTTTCTTGGCTTTCGAGCAAGAGTTTGCGGAGAAGGAGATCCATTTGGTTGAGGCAGAGCAGGAAGAAGAGGATTGAATGTTCCCTTTTATCTCCAGCCAATCCCAAAAAGAGGATGCAAAAGGACAGAGGAAGAACAGGTTTAGAGCCGATTCCTGATGGGAGCCACAGAGGGGGCAAGTGGACGCCAACTGCACACCAATGGATTGAGCCCAGACATTGGTGGGAAGTTTGTTGTGGAACAACTTCCAGGCAAAGCAAGCAGTAGAGGGCTTGAGGAGACTGTTCCAAGCAAACTTGTGCCAAACTCTGGGGAGGCTTTTGAGTTTGATAGATTCCCAAGTAGCAGAGAAAGATAGGTTGGAGGAGTTGGAGCTGGTCCAGATCAGAGCATCAGGGTCTTCCTGCAGCGGGTAAGAGGCTGATAGGGAGGAAGAGAAAGAAGCAGCCTGCTAGAGGTTGAAAATGCTAGAAAATCTTAGGGGATCAGAAAGGAAATCATTCACTAAAACTGACCAAGAGAATTCCATATCAGGGAAAATCTGCGCCAAAGAGAGGGGGCCATGCCATTTGTCGTACCAGAAGCTAATTCTTTTGCCATCACCCAGAAGCTAGTGACTGATTTGGAAAATGAAGTGAGAACATCGCTTGATAGCCCTCCATTTGCAAGAGCCAGAGGAAAGGGAGCTGGGATGCCAAGGGGAGAAACCTTTGAGGTACTTGGCTCTGAACCAGCTGGCCCACAGGGAAGAAGAAGAGATAGCAGACCAACCCAACCTAACTGAATTAGCAGAGATCATGTCCTTGATGCGGCGGAAACCCAGGCCTCCTTCACTCTTCGGCTGGCAGACAGAATTCCAATTGATAAGGCTCTTTTTAGCTTGCTCAGGGCCCCCAGACCACAGAAAATTTCTCATCCATTTTTCCAAGAATTTACAAACCGAGGAAGGAATTGGGAGAACCAAGAGGATGTGGATGGGAAGACTTTGAAGAACATGCTTAATAAGAATGACCTTAGGAAAGTGGGACATCTGGGTTTTGATCAGTTCTAAAGAGTTCCCGGCGTTAATATGTTAAGAGCAGGGCTGAAAGTCGATATTGATTGTGGGACCCACTACCTAAGTTGATCAGAGATTAGGACCCCACGTCTTGAAGTAGGCCCAGGGACAACCTGAATGGTGATGGTCCCATGTGGCCTGGTCTCCATCTGTCCAGTTATCCAGGAACTTGAATTTTGTTAACCGTGAGGGTTATTTATGAATGTTATTTGTGTTGTTGAGACTGCGGGGCCCAGTAAGGATGCTTAATGGAGAATCCAATCCATTGGAATGAAAGCTTAGCCCCGGGCGACCCTAGAGAGTAGACCTGATCTTGTATTGTTCCAATGGGACCCACTGGATTCTTTAAGTGGAGTATTGCAAACGTGAACCATCTTTGTGATGATTCCTGTATGGACACGTGATGGACAATTAAAGAAAAACACTAGACTTGACATGTATTTACCATATCACCATTCCATCACAGTTTCGTACCCATAGCCTTCTGTAAACTCTTCCAAAACTGTGAAACAAATCTAGTATCCCTGTCTGATACGATTGATGCTGGTACGGCATGTAACCTCACAATCTCTTGAACATATATTTTGGCCAAGTGTTCCATTGTAGTTCTTCCTTTCAATGGTATGAAGTGCGCTGACTTGGTCAATCGATCCACAATTAACCAGATTATTTCATTTTGTCTTGAGGTTCTGGGAAATCCTGAAATGAAATCCATAGTGATATGCTCCCATTTCCATTCTGGTTTAGGTAAGGGCTGTAGTAATCCCCTTGGCTTCCTATGATCAGCCTTCACTTGTTGACAAGTAAAACAACGTCTGACAAACTCAGTAACATCATTTTTCATGCCAATCCACCAAAATCTGATTTTTAAGTTCTGATACATCTTGGTGCTCCCTGGATGGATTGTATATCTTGAGTGATGTGCTTCCTTTAAAATTTCATCTTTGATTTCTCGGATATTTGGTTCACAGAGTCTGCCTCGGAAATATAATATGCCATTAACAACTGAGAAGTCTGGTTTATTGTCCATTTTGTCGAAGATTTCCATAAAAGCCTTGTCGTCTTGCTGATGGTCCTTTATTTGCTGGATTAACTCGGGTTGGACCTTGAAACTTCCCAATAGTACCTTTGCACCAATATACATCGAAGTCCTTGATCTCTTCAAGTCGTCTCCATTTGGCTGTCAAACAAGCCGTATGTGCTAATTTCCTGCTTAAGGCGTCGGCTACAACATTCGCCTTTCCTGGATGATGAAATATAGAGAAATTATAATCTTTCAAAAATTCCATCCATCTTCGTTGGCGCAAGTTCAGCTCTTTTTTGAGAAAATACAAAGATGGTTCACGTTTGCAATCTCATGGTTGCAACAATGAACTCCAACAGTGCTATACTGCTCTTGTCTATCTCAGTCTTTGATAACCATCACCTTTTTCCCTAGCCCTGATCAAAAGTGCATTAGTTGCATCAAATAGGACCTTAGTTAACCTGATTTGGTCACTTGGCCTTCGATGTCAATTTGCTATTCGATTCAGTTGGACCCAATATTTTGAGAAGCCAGAGTTCTCTCCGGTTCAAATGGAGAAGGTGCAAGTGCAACTGGAGAAGTAGGTGGGACTGAAAAGACAAATCTTTTACATTGGTCTCTTTACAAGAGAGAAAGCAGTAGACATTTAATGCAATGGTACTTCTTTTCTCTCTCTATTGTTCTCTATCTTATATCCATCGGTCTCTCTATGATAGGAAAAAAAAGACATTTAATGCAATGGTACAGCTCCCGTACTCTCTCTTTCATCCTCGTCTCTTTGCAAGAGAGAAAAAGGACATTTAAAGCAACAATACAACTTCCTCTCTCTCTTATCCCTATGCTATCCCATATTTTCAGGGGTTTGAATTTAAATATTTGAGAAATTCATAGGGTCTATAGTGTGGCCCAGCTATTACAAATACAAATTGATAAAATTATGATTGTTCTCATCTTCTATAGGATTCAACAAATTTTTTACTTTGAATAAACTTGGGTCCACCATAAGATTAATTATATATATAGAAAACTTGATTATAATAATTAAAAATGCATATATTTATATTGGTCAATCCAGCTGTGAGACGTTTTATAAAATTGAAAAGTCTCATCGATGCTTATTAGTGGGAGGCATATATTTTTTCGTAACTCAAAACAGCTAACCTTAACATAATTGGAATAAGGCTTTTGGAGGTGGTGATGATTTTTATATATTTATGCGTCTAATGTTACTTGTGCAATATCATTAAATATATTCTATTAAAGTATCTTAAGTTCTAGTAAAATGATTATATTTAGATTGAATTGCACTTACAAATTAGTACATCGAACTCATCGAATTTGAATTATGAATCAAGTGAATCAAATTGTGAATCAAGTAAACCTACGACAATGAATTTTGAAAATTCATTGAGTGCCGAACTGCAAACTCAAATTCGAACCGGCCGAATTGCGAATCAGGTAACAATGAATATGACTAGGTTTGGGTGATGAAGTGGTTAAGTGACGTTTCTTTAGAAGAGGAGTAGTGCCTAGGGAATAAGGAGCTGCTATTAAAATACTGAAGAAAATGACCATCCCCTCATTCAAGGTTTTTGACTTTGTGATATCCAATTACCGTAGGCTTTTGTTTTGTTTCTGCAGGGTGAGGGTACTTTATTTGGGGATAAGCGCTTCCACAAAACCAACTAAAATAAGAAAATTATTGTAATGAAAGATTATATTGAATGATTGGTTATTATTAATGAAGGTATTCATATGTGGATCATTTCTCAAGTATTAAGTTCTCCTTTGGGCGTGTTTGTTTGGGTGTTCAATCTTTGTATAGTAGGCTCCCACCTTCATGGAAATCAATAGAATCAAACTGCTGTTTGGGTAGAGAATATGAGGACAAATCCTAGTTTTGATCTGGTTTGCAACCAAATTGGCCCTTAGTAAGATCGTTTATATACATACATACATACATACATATATATAATTATATATATATATAATGTTAGCATTGTTTCATTTCACTAAGGAATAAGAATCACTAACAAATACAGTATAAATTGAAAAGCCTGAAATACTGAGACAAACAGCCCTTAGGACAAAGCATGCACACACACACACACAGCAACACCCTCCCCTTACAAAAAGTAAATAAATACATAAGTAAGTAAATAAAAAATATTACATAAATACGTAAATGAATGATCGAAACCTCACATACTTAATTACGGTACCTTCCTTCTCCTTGATCTCGATAGACTGATCATAGTTAATCGGTCTATAGAGATTTTTTTTATTCATGCTTTCCATTTCCTTTTGATTACTTATTATTTTTCTTCTTCTCTTTATCGTTATCTGAAATCCCCCTAACAAAAAAAGCGCAAATTATCATTATTTTGGCACAAAGGAAGCCCTGAAGTTTTGCCATCATGAACCCAGGTAATGATTATTGAACACGGTTCAATACCATCATTTTCTTGAAAAGACGGAATGTCATTCTTCTCATCACAATTTCTGAGTAGCAACTTAGAATATCTAAACTCAATGATGACAAATATTGATGTTTAACAAATTGAAATATCATTTTCTTCTCAAACTAAATTAAATTACTATGTTAAAATAAACACAATTGGTATCCATGCCAAAAAAATATAAAATAGAGAGAGATGGCCGTTTTCGGGTTTTTCTAAGCACCTCTTGAACTATCGTAATTGTAGATGACATTCCTTGACTATCAGGTTTCTAAGCACGAGATTTCAGTAGCAACTTTGCATATCTAAATTCAATGGTGATGTCCAACGAATCTTGATCTCATTTTGTTCATCATCATTAAGCATTGCCCCAACTATGTTGGGGTCGGCTACATGAATTCCGTTTCTCCTTTCCAATCTATCTTGGCCAAATCCTCGCATAGGTTGCATGCATTTAGATTTGTCCTTACTAGTTACTACTACCATCCATGTCCTCTTTGGTCTATTCCTCTTCCATGAGGGGCCATGATGCAGGCCAGACCCGACGTAGACCAGCCCATTGGACGAGCCAACAGGCCCAAAAGTTTCAGCAAGATTTCAGATCGTGCCTGATTCCCAGAGATTATGATTCCCAGAGATTATGCTAGCCTATTTTAGTTATAGCTAAATTTTAGAGATAAATATAAGATTAATTAGAAAGTTCTATCTTACTTGATTTAGACTTTTATTTCAATTAGAATTGTTTCCAAAGTAGAATTAGGGGATGGAATCTTTATAAAGGATTATAATTCCTCTTGTTTGATAGTTCATTGACTAATAAAAATTTCTCGTTTTGAGTTTTCTCTCGTTTGTCTGTCTTTGGTGTGAAACGAAGACCACCGAATGTCCATCCCTATTTCCTATGGGCCTGGTTGGCAATTTAGTATTAAAGTAAAAGTAATGTAAAGCATCAAATCAAGAGAGAATAAAATAAAAGGGGGTTATGATGGTATTTTGTCTTTAGTGGATTGGTAGGGAATCTTTTTGACTTTTTGTGTAAAAAGTGAGTGTTTTTTCGTCTTTTAGTGTAGAAAGGAGGTTAGTTTTTGACTTTTTTTTAAAAGGAGGGAATTTTGACCATTCAAAACAAAAAAGGAGGGAATTTTGAAGATGTATACTTTTGATCCCATTGTCTGAAAAAATGGAAGATTTACATTACTTTTACTAACCTAGTAAATTGCCAAACGGGCCCTAAGCTTCGGATTGGAGAGTACCTTCTGGCCACTCTTCCCTTACTTGCTCCATGTCAGGCCACCAGCTTGCATAAAAAAACTTTTTCCTATTGGCACCGTTGGGCTTGGACATGTTCAAGTCATCTCAAATGAATCTTTCTCAATTTAAAATCTATTGAAGCTATCCAGAAATGCTCTTGAATGTACTCATTCGTATTCCTTCTTTCCTCAGTTTACTACACATCCATTTTAAGATTCTCATCTTTTCTACATGTGCTGTTTGCTAGTTGGCCAACATTTGTGCGATGCAGAATTAATGTAATGTTTAAATAACAGACCAATTGATAACCATGTAAAAACAAAAATAATAATAAAAGAGACGACTGATAGAGTTCATTTGGATATTCTAAGCAGGTGTTGAACTATCTTAGTCATAGATGACATTTTCTTGATTTTATAATCTATTGGAGCCACCCATGAATTTTCTCTAATATCTTCACTCATAATTGCATCCTATCTCGTTCCTCCACACAACAGTCTTAGCATATGCATTTTGAGTCACATGTACTTCATCTTATTGTCATTTTTTCATTACCTATCATCTAATTCCATGTAAATATATAGGTTTGGCTATGTCTGATAATAATGTCCTTAAGTGGCACTTGGCTTCGACAGACACAACTCGTCTCCATTTTGCCCACCTTGGAATAATCCTATTTAGAATAACCTCGTCAAGCCCTCTATTTTGGTCTGTAGTTGCTCCTTGATTTTGGGAGCTATTAACATTGTGACACCAAGTGGTTTTCATTTTTGTCAAGATCCTCCCTCCATTCAGATACATTAAACTTCACTTCATACATTTTGTGTATGCTTTGCTAATTTGTGTACGGTTTGACTTGAAAGACTTTATTTAGAGTTCTAGACTATGATTTTCTTGCTCTCTGTTTGACTACTTAACACAATGTCATTTGAAAACAATACACATCAAGGAAGTTGAATTTCATCGTCATTAAAAAAAGGAAGTTGAATTTCATCATTGATATCTTTTATCAAGTTCTCAATAATCAAGGAAAACAAATATGTGATGCGGGCGAGACACAAGATTTTGTGCAGACAAGATTCATATGTTTTAACTTAAATTATCCAGTAACCTAGTTCCAAACAACCCCAACACAACTAATGGTAATAGCTGTTCGAGTCCCATAAGCAGTCCCAGTTTCTCCTGATACAGCAAACTCATGTTTCCTGTTCTTGTTGCCACCATACTGCAGCAGTCCCTCTAAATTGGACTCGCACTACAGTTCTGAGTTGTTTTTATTTAAAAAAGTGCAACCTATATGAGGATTTGGCTCAATATAGATTGGAATGGAGCGTAGTTCATTTCAGTTGATACTTGCTGTCCATCATCTCCTATGTGTACCTTAAGTTGTCTTGCCTACCAAAGTGGTCACTCCTATAGAGGAAGCTCAACAATCATGAGAGAGACCTGATTATCCATGTATTAGGTCATAAAGATTATCAGCAATAATATTGAAAAAAAGAAAAAAAAGAGTATCAGCAATTGAGGAAACAATTATGCTCCTTAATGCAATTTAGTGAACACCGGAATAGATGTAGCAGCAAGTTGTGGGTTGTCCATCAGGTGGCCTGACTCCGGACTAATCTTCCAACAATTAGGTTGTTGACCCTCGCCAATAAATGATGGCAATGGTACACCTGAAAGAATTTAATATTTATGAGTCTCAAGCACATCATGACCATGAACAGTTTCAACGAATATATACGGAGGATGACAACTTTACTAAAACGTTTGAGTGAATGTTTTGACTTTTTGTGGGAAGATGAGCACTACGGCGTTTTGTGATTGGATTATTGTGCTGGAGGACTGTTTCAGGTGGAATATGATGCTTCTGATGAGTGCTGCACCCGCTTTGCTAAGATGAAGTTAAAATGCCGCACCTGCGTCTGTTGTCATAGTCTTGAAGAGTGGTTGAATAGGATTCATTTTATTATTGTGATATTGGATAGCTTGAAGATCCGTCTCCATGGGAAGTATCTGCGTCCGATTGTAAGAATACTCTCATTGATCAATTTGATTACTTTGCACCAAGGTACCCCCTGTAGAGGTCAATATGGAATTCAACAATCTGGCAATTTTGTGATCCATTTCGTTAGTGAAAAACAATTGGATACTTCAGTGGAAGGTGTTAATCTTAAGGTGCTTGCTAAAGTTGAGGGGCTACCAGTATGAGTGTGTTTGCTGGAATTTTAGAGTCTTGACTTGTGGAAACATTGGGTGCAATGATAGATTATAAGGTGGTGTTTGTTTTCAATTTGTGGTGTAGATAAATGGGTTTAATTCATCGCTTGTGTGTAGTTTTGGAATAGTCAGTTACCATCTCAGAAAAAGGGGGCTAAAACATGGTGTAGCAATTGTTTTATACTACCAGCTAAATCCTACAGTTTGATATGGATTTTCTGTGAACCAACTTGGGATATTACAGATTCTAGCAAATGTTTGGGAAGAATTGCTATCCTGATTAATTGCCTTTAGCAAGATGCAGGCAAATCAACCCTAGTAATAAAAGCGAATCCATTGAAGAATATTCTTTTTTCCTTGTCTTTTCTATCAAATGGTATCATTGCCATTTCACAAAAAACCAAAGGAATATGATGTTATAAATGGAATAAAAGGGAACAAAGGGGAAGAACATTTTCTCATCTAGGCCCTGCCCCATTTTGTGCTTGGCACATGATTATTTATAGTTATATATGGTTACAGCTGCATTGAATATTTAATATAGATGGAAGTAAGTTGAATGTATAATAAGGATAAATAATCATCTTTCAAATAAAAATTTAGAAGTCACAACTCAAAAGAGGTCTGTCAGCTAACACTAACGGTTAAGATTGTTTTGAAGAATGTAAGAACAGAAGGTCTTATGGGCACTAAGCCGAATTACAGGGGTGCTTTGAATTATTTTGGAAAATAAAAGGGTGCTATGTATTTTTATTTCCTTTTCATCATAACTATGAGCTGGTTCACCCAGTTTACCATCAGCTTATTATCAATTTTTTATATCGTTAAATACCTCAAAGTTCATTCTTTATGAAGTTCTTTTTTTAATATTAATTTTGGTTTTCAGCCTTGATCGACCGCTTCAGAATATTTAGATCTCCTGATTCCGATAGTACGCCTCCCACAACGGTATTTTCTATGTTGCTGCAGTCAATCCAAAGAGTACCATCAATTTTAGAATCTCGGTCTCGCCAACTTATACCTCTGTTCTTAAAGTTTTTGGGCTACACCAGTGATGAAACTTTGAGGTTTGTTTTGCTAAATTTTTTTTCTTTAGAGTTTATTATTGTTTTAACATGTATGTAACATATTTTTCGTGAATAATCACTAGATTCTGTTACCTTTTACTTGTCCTGAAATTCCAGTGTGGGATCATTTAACTGGCATGCCTGTAAGGGCAAGGAATGGAAGGGGGTTCTTAAAGAATGGTTAAACTTGCTGAAATTGATGCGAAACCCTCGGTCTTTGTACCAAAGCCAAGCTGTCAAGGAGGTTTTGGCGAACAGGTTTGTTTTTATTCCTTTTTTTTTTTTGTATTATGTGGATGCTGTTCTATTAACTTCCTTGAATGTAATCTTGAAATGCTTGCTCCTATGATTTGGTCACTTCTTGTTTTGTTTAAATGAATGAACTTAATCATATAGGTTAAAAATCATCACCTAGTTATTAATGTATGGTTAACTGCTTGAATGTAATTTCTATAACTTGGTTTTGCTAGGCTGCTTGAGGATACTGACCCAGATGTACAGTTGAAAGCTCTTGATTGCTTATTGAATTGGAGAGATGAATTTTTGATCCCATACAGTCATCATCTCAAAACTCTGATTGCTTCAAAAAGTTTACGAGAGGAACTTACCACGTGGACTTTGTCCAAAGATTCTAATCAGATTCAAGAAGAGCACAGAGGATACTTAGTTCCTGTGGTTATCCGATTATTAATGCCCAAAGTTATAAAATTAAAGACACTTGCTTCACGGAAGGTAAGAACAAAATTATACCTTTATCTTGCTAATATGAGCCAACTTGTTTTTATGAATGAAATATTATCTATCCAAGCACTGTTGGATTGAAATGATGACCTTGAAAAACCTGAGATCAAATTTGATAAAGGCTGCGTTCAAATCCATGGTGAAAATCACTCCTATCTGAGTGATATTGGGGTCGGCTGCATTTCACAGTGTGGTTTTATTCCATGTTCTGTTTCGATGATCATTCGCCCCATTTTTTTTTTTTTTTTAAGGAGAAACATGTCGGAACCCATGTATTAGTTATGTAAACTATTTTGTGGCTGGGCTAATTTCTTCTTCAGTGCTTATATAAGTTACTTTCTTTTTCAGCATACAGGTGTGCAACACCGAAGGGCAGTTCTCTCTTTCTTGGCACAGCTTGATGTTAATGAGCTTCCTCTGTTTTTCTCGTTATTGTTGAAGTCCTTACAGCCGATTACTCATGAAAGTGAATGTGTTAATAACCAGTTTTGGAGCTCCTTGGAATGTATCAAAGATGAATCTCATGCTTCCATTTATTTAGGAGGTAACATAGCACATATTCCATGGAAGACACGATATGCGTTTTTGCATGTAATTGAAGATATTATGAAAAGTTTTGATGAGTTACATATTCGCCCATTTCTTAATGTATTAATGACCTCTGTCGTCCGGATATTGGAAAGCTGCACAATTAGCTTGGAAAGTGCGAAGAGTGATGAGCCATCTATTGTCGGAAAAGAATCTACTCATGACTCAGCTTGTGAACCAATTGATGCTGCAGAAAATACGATTTTGGTATGGTTTCAGTTGTGCTGATTATGTATGGTTTTAAAACTAATTAAGACTTGTGTTCTTAAGATGTTAAACAACCAATATTAGCAAAAATAATCTAGATCAAAATGGTAAGACTGGCTGGTCTGATAATTGGAACTGGAAAATATATTGGACACATTGTTTGCTACTGAAATATGGCATCCTTGTCTTGTTAATCTCACTTTCAAGGCATTTAGTTGCTGCTTGAATTTGTTGGTCTGGTCTTAATACTGTCTACTCTTATCTGAAAACCTTTTTTTTTTTTTTTTCCTTCTGAGAGTTCTACCAAGTAATGATGGCTTTGTTGTTTTTCCATGTTGCAGACAAACACAACTGTGAATCAGTTCAAAGATTTGAGGTCTTTATGCCTGAAGACCATTTCTTCTGTTCTCAATAAGTATGAGTGCCATGATTTTGGTTCCCAATTCTGGGATATCTTCTTTAGATCAGTGAAGCCTTTGATTGACAGTTTCAGGCAGGAAGGCTCTAGTAGCTTGAAACCAAGTTCTCTTTTTTCTTGCTTTGTTACAATGAGTAGAAGCCCCACACTTGTCTCACTTTTAGACAGGGAGGAGAGTCTCGTCCCTACTATATTTTCAATACTAACTGTAAAGACAACTTCAGACGCTATCATAACATATGCTCTTACTTTTGTCGAGAACCTCCTAAATCTGGATCATGATTTTGAACATCATGAAGATTATGCAATAAAAAGGGTTCTGTTGCCTCACATTGAGACACTAATCCTCTGTTTGCATGATCTTTGTCTTCGACGAAAATTGGCTCTGAGGTAAATAGATATTTATTTCATTTTATTTGGATTGAATTTTCCTTTCATGAGTATTTCTCTTTTCATTTATGAATTTATGCTTTCTTTCTTACCTTATTGCACTCTTGAGGAATGATTTGGATGAATTCCTTTCACTGCTTTAATCTTTCTAAATGATCTGTGGATCTTCCAATTGCATTCTTAATGGAGCGAAGGTAAGAATAGCCAAAGACTATTCTTTAAGCCTAAGATTAATCACTATCAGATGTCAAGGTCTTGCATCGACTGACATTATTCAACACCAAGTTAGAGAATGTAAAATTCAAGTATATTTTTATTGAGTACCTTGAAGAGAGTACATTTCTATATAGTTGCAACCTCCAGGGATTGAGTGAATCCCTTCACATAGTTGATTTTATTTTCTTTCTAAATTTTAGTTGCAATAAGATTTGGGTGTTGTTATGTTACAATTGTCTTGTTTTCTTTGTAGATTTTTTATTTGTTTCTCTCTTTATCATAAGATTGGATTCTTTGAACAACCAATCATGATAAGATTGCCCCACCATTAACGGTTAAAACTTGTTAAAGTAGCCAACCTAAGAATATTTCACAACAAAAGAAATGGAGGGTGTAATAGCATTATTCCCTGCCCTTGCATAAAACACGGGCAGCTTTAAAATGGGTAAATATTTACGGATTTACCAAGATAAGATTGATATACTAAGATAAGACTCAAAGTAAAGCTTTATTGATTTATCTTGTTAAGAGGCTTGGCCTTATCAGCCTCCTTTGGTGTTAAACTGGGTCAAATGAGTCTTGAGTTTGCCCATGGGCTTTCTCACAATGGGTCTTGACATGTACCTGCCCACGATCCAAAAGCCCAATATGAGGCAGCCGCTCTTGGGCTTCATTAATTCTCCCCAGCTTGGGGAGAACACACCTTGGAGTTACATTGGTCTCATCTTGAGTAGATCAACTGTACAAGTCCTTGACGTGGCAGGTGTCAAGGATCCTGATTGAACTATTGGATTTTTGTTGCTTTCTTGTCAAGCCCCAAACTCGAGTAGAATCCTGACTACAAATTTGGGACTTGAACGCAGTAAGCTTTATATGCAAAACGCAGATATAAAGACGTGACATATTACTGGTGACAACAAACTAAACTCATAAGCATAACCATCACTTTCTTTGCATGTCTAAATGACAACATGTCACAAAGTTAATAAACACTTCCAAAATACTGTTCTTTCCAAATACAATAGATATTAAAGATATTGAGGTATAAAAGACTAGGATCTCTCAGACTGTCATCGCCTCTTGCGTCCACCCGCACAGATAACCAACCTGACCCCCTGATCTATAGAAACCTCGTCTTCATAAGCTGGCTTTTCACTCCCATGCTGGTTACCTAAAAATGTTCCATGCAAGGACAAGTATAGATAGCTTAGTGGGGGAAAGAATCCTAAGTCTACTCCACTTGCTGTTGTCATAATAAAGATCTTAAGCACATCTGAATTCTAATTTTGCTCAAGCATAAATGTCAGGCATGAATATAGCATACAGTCAGAGCTAAGCAGAAACTATTTCCATGTAGCATGGTGTATAAATCAACTAATAAAACTTCACATATCAGAATAATGCATTGAAGGCATGCCACATGAGCTGCCTTTCCACTAATGTGGTAACTTAACAAACAGATCAGAATTTGGTACCTCAGACATCCTAGTCGATTTAGTTCCCCTAGAGCCAGGGCCATCAGACTGGTGCCAGCTGCCTTAAGTATCGTAGTGTCAGAATTTTTATAAACCTCTTATCATCTTGCATTGGGACAGGAATAGGTACAACCACCTTGTCTACATGTGACTTCCAGAACTCTCCATGTACAAGTCTTCATAATACTTGTGTTAAGGATATCTTTATTTCAGATTTTACTAGTATAAGAAAGACTGTTTTATAATTTTGTTCGTACCCAATTTTCATTTCAGTCCCAGTTATACTAAATCACCCCAAGTAGCTCCTCCTACTGTGTTCTGTTGCTCCAAGGGCTGTCCACTAATTTAATACTACCTAGGGCTCAAGTTACAAAAATCAGGGACTCATGTTCCAACTTCTCTCACACGATGGGGATAAGTACCCCTAATTGGGGCCTCGATTTCTGGGCCCACTGGACCCGGATCCCTCTGGGAACCCACACCACCTGGGTCTTTGCCCATGAGTGGCCTTCCCTAGGGCAGCACCCACCTTCCAAACCAGTGGGCCATGTAGGCTTCGCAAATCAACTTGTCCGGCCGAATTCTGGAAAATCTGCATTTTCCCCCAAATCTATTAGGTATTAATGTTACTATAGGACCTCTAGTATAGAGATTAGGGTTTGTCATGGCTGGATAGGGGAATTAAGCAGATTTAATTGGGTCTCTGAGGTCTTTATATAACCTATATGTCGTCTGAAAAAACCCAGCTTGGAATGGCTGTGTATTTCTCATCCATAGATGGTTTGTAAATTTAATTTTCTGGTTTTATGGGGGCTCCATAGTCCAGGCAAACTGGAAATGCTACCCAACCTATATAAGCTATTGATTAAAAAGGTGGATATCATGGTCGAGTTGGCCACTGTACATTGAATAGTTTTGATGTGCTTGTGCGTGTGGAAGGGCAAAACTTGCGATTGAACAATCAAGCCACTCAAGAGAGACCGAGAGAATTTATGTGGTGCAGTGATGCACCTCCATCCATGGCAAGAGAATACCATTCTCATCTTGACTTTCTTCAGAGTTTAGGGTTACAGATTACGTCATACTACTCTTTCTTAAACCCTATGAAAGCCCTTGTATAATTACCAAAATACCCTTGAACCTGGTGCTTGGGTAACCCAATGGACCAATCCTATTAACCTGGAATACAAGACATAAACCTAACAATCTTTGGATTCTGTAGAACTCAAGCCACTAGGAAATAACCAACAATGTCCTTCTGTATCTCACTGAAAGGTATATCCCTTCCTTCAATACAGTGACATGTTGAACCAACAGTTGAACTTTCATTTGCCAGCAAAATTCCTCTTCTCGTCAAACACCTTAAAGTTGATGCTCGAGCCCATTGACAACATTTGACTGTTTTCTAAATCACTCGCTATTGAGGAGCCAAATTGCCCTAATTTCAGCACTTATATGTAGATCGTTTCACCAGGAGCGTGCAGGCAAAAACAAATCAGAAATCCAAGTCTGGATGGCTCCACAATCGCGGAAAAAAATCTTTGACCTCCGATTTATTGAATTAGTCAAATCTCTCTTTAACTGCTAATAACCTCAACTGCTGCCATCATAGATGACATCAGCACCTCTTCTCTAATCAGGTCATAGTGACTTGGATCCAGCCTGGCCCAATACAATGCCCAGTTCTCGGAAACAGAAATGCCCAGTTCACCAGCTTTTGGGCCCAACCCATCTATCTCAACGAGCTTTTGGGCCTAACCCACCTATTTTTATTTTATTTAGAATTTTGTTTATATTTTTTATATTTTAAGTTGTTTTTAATTGGTTGTTTTAATTCTGGCCATCAATGTGTTTGGATGGTCTATGTTAACTTTAGGATTTTTACTTGTTTATATAAAGACATTGAAATTTTCAATAAACATCAAAGAATCTCATTCAAATTTAATTATGGAGATTGATATGTTGAGAATGAAGTCTATTTTCAGCATGTTTTTAGTTTGCAATAAGGAATATTGACAGTTTATGCATATTCTGACCAATTTTCAAGGTTGCAAAAAGTATGAGACTAATATGAGAATGGTGAACGTTAACATAATTAGCTTTATTAGAGTTTTGAGACTGAGCATATTGAAAAATATGGAGGACTGCAAGACCATTCATGAAGCTTATTGGGAAGCAATTTATGCATGGTAAAATGTTATCGCCTGCAAAAAGCTAAGTGTCAAGAACGAAGGTCTCCGGAAACAACAAAAACCAATGTTGTGGAACCCTGGCAGAAGATACCATGATTGACATTGAGATGGAAGGACCAAAGCTAGAAAGTTTCATGGCAATCTCAACGTCTGAAGAAGAATATATCTCGGAAGAACTAGGCAACAAAGGAGCTGATAGCATTGATCAACAAATGCAGGCAGTGAATGAAGAAGGCATGAACATTGAAGAATTGAATATGGTTAGCAAGCCAATTGAAACCCGAGGAATCTGAATGTAGTACAGTGTTACGAAATTCGGTTTGGTTAGGCTGAATTTTCCAAATAATTTCGCTTGGGTTCCTCTACTGAACTGAATACTACCTCTGTAAGGTTTTGTTCCAAACCTCGGAGTAATTCGTCTGAATTTCCGAAATTCGGACTGTGCTGGAGGTTTTTGTCCAAATTGGGTGAAACTCAGAAATTCATTTGAATTGTGCCGCTTTCATTAAAGAAAACAAACCCGAGAGAGCTAAATGTAAGTTGTTTTTTGCATCTTAAGTAAGAGTAATAGTGTAAACCCTAACCCAAAGCCCCTTTCCCCTTTCGTTCGATGAGGTAAAAAAGAAGAGGAGGTTTGCTGTCTCCATCAGGTTCTGCCGAAGTGGCCACTAAGAAGAAGAGGAAGGAGGAAGAAGACAAAGCAGCAACAGACGAATCTGCTGTTGCTGATGCTTAGCTCATCTGACGAAACAAAAATGAAAAGAAGAAGAAAGTACCTGTTGCTGCTTTTATTAATACCTTAATGTCTTCTTGTTACCGTCTGACCCACCTGTTTTTTTTCCTACACTGTTCAGCTTCTGGAATGCAACCCACCTGCTCTTTTTTCCCCCGTCCTTTTGGGCTGGGCTGTGTTAGTGTGTTTGCTTGCTGGGCTTTTTTATTTTATATTTTTTACTGCCTGCTGGACTGGGTAAGGGTTTGCTCTTTGTTGGTGTTTTTTTTTTTTTAAGTTGGGTTTGCTTCTGTCTGCCGGGCTGGATTTGCACTTTGCTTATTGCTATTTTTTCTTCATTTTTATTTTTCAACTGCTGCCTGCTGGTCTGAGTTTGCTTATTGTTGTTGTTATGTTATTTTTCTCGATTGTTGTCTAATGCAGGGGCGGGGGGGGGGGGCGATACGTAGGGGCGTAGCGGCGGGAATCGAAAAAGTCATCAATTTTTTTTGGAAAAAATATCCAAAGAATCCGAAATATTGGAAAATTTTAGAATTTGACGCTTGTTTTCTATAATAACTAAGATAGAGGGGGTGTAGTGGTCCCTTTAATGCATAGAAATTTTGTATCGCTGAATGATTATTAAAAAAACGATATTGATCTAATTTTTTCATGTATTCATGTTGGTTAGCCATTCTAAGTTAGATTCTATCATGCATTTCTAATTTCATAATTCAAATAAGCAATTTAGTACAATTGTATATAGCAAAGGATATATAAATTATAAACAAACAATGTTTTTTTGTTGCGTGTAGAGAAAAGAATACCTCTACCAAAGGGGGTGTCTAATAGGATGTACCTAGAGAAGAGCCCTTGAGAAGAACTCTTTGTATCGACTGTAATTCGGTGAGATCATGTGTTCTTTGGTGTTCTTTTAAGCATACAAGGATAGAAGAGTTGCGTAGAAATGTTATTTGGAGAGAAGAAAAAAAGAAATAAGTCTTATTATGCATTTAAAAGTTTTTTGGAAAGTAGGAATTTGTCTCATTCCATAGCAGGCATAGCGGCCGCTACAGTTGTGACCGGCGCTAAAGACTGCTATGCTTGATATAGCGGCCGCTATTTTGATCCATGGCATGTATTTTGAAAGGGTCATCAAAGGAGGTAGAATAACAAGATTGAAAAAGCATCATGGTGGGATTACCGGGGAGATTGCAGCATGTAAAGAGTGTAAAGAGGTACCTCCTAAAGTTCAATGGCAAATGGAGAGACTAGTGATGGAGACTAAGCGGAACAAAGAAAAGAAGACAACTAAATGAGGATATATTGGAAATCCATTTGGGAATGAAGATGATGAAGAATAAAAAGAAGACTCCGAAGATACGGAGTTAAGAGTTATCTACTCCCCCAAAGGTAGAGAGGGTGAAGGATTCCAAACCTCAAACCTGAATAGAAGAAAGGGTATTCCACCAAAAGCTCCTCAACCGTCAATGATTAACTATTTTGCACCAAGAACCTCTTTGATCGCAGCCGAGCATTAAATCTGCTACTAGCAAAACATGCCTGTGCTTAACACGAGCAATATAAATGTGGAAGTCATGATAAAAATAATTAATTAATATAAACTTGTGGCGAAAGTTGGCGATATAAAAAGATTAAATATATTACTTGAATGTAATTGTCAGGAAATCATGTAAATAGAAAATCTTCAAATTTAATTATAGGAACTACATGCTAGGGAATCGTAATAAAGAAATTATTGAAAAAAAATCTACTCTTAATCTTCATCGTCATTTCTTCTACTTTTACTGAGGAACAGGGAAGCGGAGAATTCAAACCTTTTCTGTTGTAGAAGAGGACAAGCACAAAAGCTTTCAAATGAGATAAAATAAAGGATAACATGGAAGAGCAGGTATACAAAAGTGAATTATTGCATGAAAAGATAAGAGTGAGTAAAGTGAGATAAGAACTGAATAATTGGGAAATGGTGAGAGAACATGGAAGATTTGAAATAAAGTAGTGTTAGTTGTGGTCAAAATCATAACCGCCGGTCAAAATTAAAGCCAAAACCCTTTGGCTATAATATAGTATAATGGCAACTAAAGAGATGAATGATGCAGCCAATATGGCTATGGTGTGTTGGTGGTTTGATTTGAGCATCCCCTTCAATGCGGCAAGGTCAAAGTTTTTCAAACAATGGTTAATGCAATCACTTATATTGGACCAGGATATAAAGTAGGATATAAAGTACCACGACGCAGTCCCGATTTGACACAACCGGACTTGTGAAGGGCCCTATCGGTGAAACAACCAATAACCAGAAAAAATACCAGCCATAATGGATGTGCAGATCCAAGTAGTAAAAGAAAATCAGAATTAACTACGCAAGGAACAATGCAGAAAAAACCCAAAATCTGACCTTAAAGATCCTTCTCAATCTCCTAGCATCCACATGATACAAGAGAGATGAAAAAACAAAACAAAACTGTGCTTTTCGCAAACTTTTATTTTCAGGTACTGTAGCGTGAACTATAGGCCACCATAACCTCCTTATATAATGCTAAAAACCTCTCTAAAACCCTAGAACTCTTACCATAAGGGCATGTTTGCGATCATTAGTTTTCTTTATCCTTGTCAATTTATGGAAATTGATCCGCATCATTCTCCCTCGCTTGAAAAGAATTTGACCTCGAATTCGGATGCCATCCCAACCACAGAGAAGAACCAACTGTTGTTCCAGGAGTCGTGCTTGAGATCGTTGTCGTTGGATGGTATACTTGCACCATCCATGAGTCATATCCATCCAATCTGCCCAATGAATTTCAATCCAATAACGCATGATCAAATCACGAAGGAGTGTAGGTTGACATCTACTTGCACAGACTTCCACAAACGGATCTTCAAAGTGGTGCATCTGGATGTGTCCATCTTCCTTGAATGAAAGATCTGGGTACTGTTTCATGTTCTTATTGTTTGATTCTTGATCACTGTAGGAAGACGTTGACTTGTGCACATCAAAGCTTTTGTCATCGTGGGATACGTCGAAGGTTGGCATCTTCTCAATTTCAGTATCTTTACATTTATCAAAGATTGTTAAGTCAATGTTGTAGTGCTAGTGGATGCGAAAGGAACTGGAGCAATTTTTAGCATATCCACTCTCCCAAAAGAAATAGACTAGAACATCAAAGATTAAATGATCTAGTCTTTGTGTACTATAATTTGAAGTTGCGGGAAAGGTAAGATTGAATTTAAGGTTTATATTAAGAATAATTATTAATATAGTTATATAGCCTTTTAATTTATGTAAATATTAGGGACATGTTTAAAAGACCGGTAAAAATGCTCTTGACCCCCATTAGGTTGGAGAACATTGATATTTTGGCCGATTGGGTTGCTGAAGAACCAGCTCTTATAACCGTCAATGAGGTTGAAGGTAGGGCAGCTGTAAACGTTTGCTCCGTAGAAGAGGATCTGAGTTTGATGGGGGAGAGCAAGTGAATGTTTCTATTGCACAAGAGGAAGATGATGATAATGATGACAATTACAATGATCTTTCAGTGGGGATTATTAATCTTTTGTTATGACTTTGGCTTTTGGGAGAATTTTTTTTAATTTATGAACTCTTTGGTTGACTTGTGTCTTTTGACTTTTGAGAGATGTATCAGGTATCTTTCGTTTTTGAGAGATGTATCATGTATCTCTGAACTTTATGGTTGAGTTGTGTCTTTTGATTTTTGAGAGATGTATCATTTCTCTCTAAACTTTTATGGTTGTGATGAATATTTGATATCATACATATACCATATTATGAGTTGATTTAGACCAGTAAACTAAATGTATGAAACCATATTATTAAATTTTAATATTATCCATAAATTGTTCTATATGTATATATTTTTTCTGAAACATAAAGCTGAAACGTTTCACGGAAATCTCGAATCGACCGAAATGTTTCGATTTGAAGGCCAAACCAAAATAGTGTCCGAATCGAATTTCTCACACTGATGTAATACCACTTCCAGAAGTGCTAATTGTATCATTAGATAACAAACCTATCGTTGCAGTGAGTTCACAAGAAGATCCATCTGTTGATGTCCCTCATATTGACTTTGTATTCAAGGATCAACGATGGAAACCTGAAGATTGCGATTGGATGATGCAGATTCTACAGTTGCAGTATCGGAAGGTTTAAGCGCATATCAATACAAAATCAGGCCACCAAAAGAAGTGACGTGTCAAGCCTAATTTGAATTTGAGGAAAAGATCATCTGTAGCTTCCACGCCATGCAAAGAAAATGGAGATCAATTGGAAAATCGGATATCTTTGACCCAGGTGGACATTTACAGAACTCGAGGTTGAGTTCTCTCCACGAGAAAGAGAGTTGATGCATGACAGACCCATGGTCCCCATTGGTCAACCTGTCTTTGGGCCCAGCCCATCTACCTCGACCACCTTTTGGGCCCAACCCACCTATTTGTATTTTATACAGATTTTTATTTATATTTATGTTGTTTTTAGTTGCATGTTTTAATCATGGACATCAATGTGTTCAAATGGTCCAAAGTAGCTTTAAGGTTTTTCTTGCTTATATAAAGACATGTAATGCCTCCTTTGGTTTTATGATATGATTAATGAAAAAAATGAGTGATTTTGCTCTCTTCTCTTTCCCGTGAAAGCTCTGGCGAGAGGCCATGGGCATGAGGCCTATCCTCTAGTGCATGGAGTTTGGCGTGAGGCCAAGTATTCCCCCTTCTCTTCCATCTTCCCCTACCCACCCCCCAGTCTCGTACCCCGTCTGCATTGCTCAACTGGAGTTTCTAGTGTGCAGACGTTTTGTTTGAGCACCAAGGGTGGTGGTGGCATGCAAGCTTTGGCAATTTGAATTCTCCAAGTGGCAACAGAGGGCAAGTCACATGGCAATGGGAAAGGTGACGGTGGCAACGTGGCAGGTGATGTTGTGCGGGCAGCTTCTCAAAACCTGAGCCAATGAGAAATGTCTCTCCTTTCCCTCCCTGCTCCGCCGTTATGCAACAGAACCAATGCCCCCACTTTTTCTCTGCTTTAAGCCACCAAAGACAAGAGAATCTTCTCTCGTTTTCTTTACAAAAGGAAAAAAGTCCCTTTTTCTCAGCTTTATGCCACTTTTTGCTTTATTCAATCCACCCTAAGGTTAAATCTCAATGCACCACTGCCATACACACCTAGTTTAATGGAGAAAACCAATACTGGAAAAATAAAACAACAGTAGAATGTCTTCCTAACCACAACTGTTAACTGTCGACTGCCTACGCACCCAACCGAACATGTATTCTTATATAAGCTGACATAAAACCCAAAAAACCTTCTTTCAATCTATACCACACTTCACAATCATTAATATATATATATATATATATATATATTGGGTCCTAGCTAATAATAACACTAATTACATTTAAACTTGCCAAAGTTAAATAAATAAAAAATAAAGAAGAAATCCAGCCCCTTGAAAAGATGTTCTGAGCATTCCTTTGGCTTGCTGTTGTGGGGCCTAGATGGTCACTCATCTGATGGAACCCAACCCTCTTGAACCGGCATCATGGATGACCCATGGGGTCAGGGACCCAAGTGGGTTCAGGCCCATTTGAGCCCACTAATTGGGGTCCAACGTGAAACTTCCTAACTGCTCATTTATGGTATGTTGTTATATTTCCTGCGTTGTAATGTTCTGAAATTTACACTGAGGCTACATTCTCTTTTATGGCAAGACAGTCCTTATATATGTAGATTTCAGCAGTTGTGAGACTGTTGTGCTTTGAATTTTCAAGAAGGTCTTCACGCAAGGGTTAGGACCCCATGTGGTCCATCAAATGCCTCCAAATATGCTAGAGCTTGTCCCCAATATGCGATCTTCATTGCAATCCGCATTAACTTTTTGCAACTCATTCCTGCCATCCTATAAATTTACTCTAACTGATTTGTCCCTGTCCTGCTTATGTGTTTATATGGCTAGAGTGGATACTTGGGTAGTAAATCATATTCCTCTTTGAAATGTTCTCACTTCATTCATTGAACACTTAGCTGTTTGGTTGATATTATGTGCCGGCCTTGTGCTTTTCATTCCTTACTGCTACTTCCTCCTTGTTAGCACGATTCTATCCTCTGTCAAATGGGCACTGAAGCATCTTTCTCACTAAACCACACACTTCAGCAGTCCTTTATTACTTATCCACGTAGTTGGGAATATGTGGACTAGTGAATATCCTTCTTACTCCTTTGCATGTTACTAGGATATCTGGGATGACACCTGGAAAAACTGAACTTAGAATATTGAAACTTCTTGCGAAGTATATCAAGGATCCGATGGCTGCAATGAAGTTCGTCGATATCATGCTCCCGTTTTTAGCAAAGAGAGCTCTAAGTTCTGGTGAGTAGTATTGTTTAATAGTAAATGACATTGTTTAATTGATTCTGCAATGCTTATGGGAGATGTTTATTGCAGATGAGTGTCTGGAGGGCTTGCGTGTCATTCAAGGGATATTGTCCGTTGTGGGTGGTGAAAATGCTGGGAAGATTCTGAATGTGGTCCATCCACTTCTTTTATCTTCTGGGCTGGAAATACGGTTGGCCGTCTGTGATGTTATTGATGGTTTAGCTGTAAATGATCCTTCTTTAGCAATTCTGGTAATTTATTTAATTGCCTTGGAGCTTTTATTTTCTTTTGGCTTGACTTTCACTTTTCTAACTATTTTGATTTCTGCCTAATAAGTGTCCTTTTGATTGTACACAGGCTAAACTAGTTCATGATCTGAATGCAATGTCTCTGTCAGAAATGGGCGAAATTGATTACGACACTAGAATAAATGCTTATGAAGCAATAACACCTGAGTTATTTTCTTCAGGCAAAGAAGAACATGCATTGGTTATTCTTTCTCACTGTATCTATGATATGTCAAGCGATGAGCTGATTTTCAGACAGAGTGCGACAAAGTCATTGCTTTCGTTCGTTAAATTTGCTGCCTCGTTTTTGGAATGTGAGGCCATAGGTTGCCAGGAAAAGCTGTTACATGATAACACATGCATTGATGCAATACCTACAGCTCTTGGAACACTCAGGGATGATGGTAGTTGGACCAAAACACGTATCCAACGCATCATAAACAAGTTTTTTCTGTTTCATATGGGAGAAGCAATGAGCAAAGAAATTTCCATTCAAAGGGTATTGAATCTGGGTCTCTTTTGCTTTAATCTTGCCATCCATATTTAAGTTAGATCCTTGTGGCTGATGAGCAGAGGCATTATGTTTTCAGGAATGGATGTCTTTACTGCGGGATTTGGTTCTGAATCTCCCTGGAATACCTGCGCTAAAATCATGCAGCCCTTTATGCAGTAAAGATGTTGAAGTAGATTTCTTCAACAATATTCTTCACTTACAAGTAGGTTATTTTCTTGAATTGTTTTTTATCAGTTCTATCTTCACAAAGTATTATTTGAAATTCCATTGTCACAGAAGCCATTTTTTCCCTAACCAGCAACTGGATACCCATCATGTGTTGGCCATAACACAATGTCTCTTAAGAGATTAGCAGTGCACATATCAACAATTGTAGCCAGTAGTCAATATTGGTAAAAAAAATTGGATGGCTGAGCAATGATCAATCTGTTGAGGAGATCTTATCAGACCATCTTTGTTACCCAATATAGCTTAGCATGTGTTGTTTATGATATAGCTTGTACACTAGAAATTGAAATCATGGACATGAGTATGACACCTATTTTGAAGTGTCTGGGTGACAGCCCTTCATAAGGCCATTATGTGAGCCATTGTGTTCCCCAAAGGAATGGCCTCACATACAGTATGCGAGGCTGTGATTGGTTCTATTGAACCTTGTATTATTTCTCTTTTTTTCTTCTGAATTTCTTCTGATGAGGTACCTTTAAGTTACTGATTCAACTGTTTATCTTACAGAAACATAGAAGAGCTAGAGCATTGTCACGTTTCAGGAATGTAATATCTTCTGATGCTTTCCCGGAGGTATTCTATATTCCCTCTTTAGCACATAATTCTCTTTTACGATCTGCTGAGAACTGTTCATACCTTGTGAAACATGGGGGGATCCAACTGTGATCAATCGAACCCATTCACACACACACTACCCTCAATTGGTAAATGCTTAATTTGATTCTGATTCAAGTGATATTAACCGTTGGATCGACTCACCATATATTCAAGTAGTGAATCTTTTTGGCTATCAAATGGATAGCTATCATCATTTGATCAATAAATACTTCTAATCAGCAGTGTACAAGGTTGTCATAAATATGAGAATAAACAAAGAAGCATCATCATTTAACAATGTATAGTGCACATCCACTTAATAAAGAAGAATTTAACACACTCGTTGTGGCTTCTTTTAATATATTCCATACTTGTTTCATAAAAATAACAACATACGTGTTCTTTCTTGTACATGGAAAACCACATTAAACTATCAAATCTCACATCATAAGTAAGTGTCCATCATAGCATTTAAGTAGTATATCAAACATGTAGGGGGCGTTATGAAAATCATTGATTACATGGTTCAAAATACCGTAGTGGCCACATTATCGGCCGCAGTGATCGAGGCCGCTACGCTATTTTGAAAATAGCGGCGCTACAGTCTAAAACCTAGTAGAGCCAAGCAGTTTTAATTTTAAATATTATCTTTTCCTATTTTTTCTGCTCAATAGCCTTTCCTAAAGTTTTAATTCCCCTTATATGGTTTCAAAGCACTAAAAAAGCACAAGGTTGGCCGTTATGCAATATTCGTAACTTTTTTACCGCTTAAAAAATTCACACCGCTATAGTGCTACTATCACCACAAGCGCTACGTATAGCCTGCTATGTAGCGTTTTGTCCACCAACTGCTACGCTCGCTGCAACCGCTATTTTGATCCTTGATTGATTTTCAGAAATTTAGATTTCGTATTCATTGAAGGAATCTTATGTAACATTATATACTAGCAAGTCACAACATCACATACTAATATGACACCCAATTCAGATATATACATTAAAAAAATATAAGGAATACAAGGGAATATCATGTCTCCAGCCACCAAATTCTGAATTTCAGTCATGTACTTATGGTTTTGTGAGTTCCACATGCATTGAGATGTAAAGTTATCAAATACATATCATGTCATTGTCAAACCGAGGTAGGAAACCCAAAATAGTGTTCTATATATGGTTGAATGTGACCAAAAACCCCAACAAGAGGTTTGGCCAGACCTTTGGCCCCATTCTTGGTGATTGGCTATCACACAGGTCCCTAGGGTTTGGGTTTGGTGATTAGGGTTTCATTTCTATAGGGTTTATTCGTCTCATCCATAAATCAAGAATAAAATATAAGACGACACCTAGGCATCCATGATAGAACTCCAAGCCCTAGATCTAGAAGAGGAACATCTCCTATGCATCTAAACTAGAAGATCCACTCACCTATTGTAGAAGATTGTAGGATTGGTGATATGTGGATGGGAATAGGTCAGGTGCTAGGCGCCCGGATGCTGGTTCTATTCTTCTTTGCGAAACTCCTCGTCCTCTTGTAGAATCCAAGAAAACTCTCAACTTAAGATTTCTCACCCAAGTATGGGATGAATGAGAATAGAATAAAGCAAATAAGACTGGAGGAAAGCATATAAGGCTCGACTGGGGCTTACATTCCAATGGGAATGTCGTGCACACAAAGATTTGGGGATCATGCACAAGTCCCTTTTGGACTTTGAGTTAGTGCATAACTTAATGGAAGTTGGGTCCCACTCTATCTCTTCTTATAACTTAACCAGATACACCACTTGAGGGTCCCATATTCTAACTCTTACATTAAAATGATAGCCGAGTGAAAGTTGCGAGTTTAAGCCCTAATACGGGTTAAGGTCCCAAATCAGTTTCTCTTTTAGATTTCAATTAAGCGAGTAGATAAATCTAACCTTGCAGACAATCAATCAATCCACAAAGAAGAGAAGGAAACGCGATTTTTTACGTGGAAAATCCTGCTCGGGAAAAACCACGAGTCCTATCACCCGGACTAAAGTAAACCTAGCACTATGTAAACGAAAGTTACAAGAAATACTCACGGACCCTTCCCCAATTGCAACTCAACCTAAGGACTACGATGATCTTGCAGATGACTCTCCGTACGGCTTCACGGTGCTTGAACCAACCACCTTGAACGCCTCTTCAAGGTGAATCTACTGCAAGAGAGTAGATGAAGAAGTCAAGCTTCAGCTTTGCAAATGAGTACTTTGGAGAAGATGATGGATCTCTCAAAGGATTCTAGGGTTTAAAATAGGAGAGAGGTTCGAGTGTGTGTGCCTAGGTTTGAGAGAGAATGGCTTTTAATAGCTTTTGGTTCGTCGGTTGCAAGTCAACAGAGCTTGGGAAGGATTGGGAAACAAGTCAGGAAAGATTTCCACATAAAATTCTAATTTCGCGCTTCGGGCACTCGAGCGCATGACTTTGTTCGCCCAAGCACATGGAATTTTCATCTAGTTATTTGCCCATCATGTGTCAGGCTCGAACGCATAAGAGAAGAGCTTGAGCGCCGGCTTGTGTCTGGGGTGCGCTTGAGCAGGCTGATGCAGGTGCTCGAGCGCCCAGCATACTTTTTAACCTTTCTTGATTTTTCTTCAAACCTTCGATTTGGGCTTCCATCTATAAATACAATGATAAAATGTGAATTCTTGTTTTGTCCATAACCCAATGAATTTGCCAACACTCAATATCCTTACATCTAGGATTCAAGAGTCTCATCTATGGTCCAAATGATTCACAACTGAAATTAGGGCCCACTGGCCATAGTCTAATAATTAGATTTCAGATATATGACCCACAATTAAATAATGAACTAGGCTGAAAACATTAGGGCCCCTACGATGGTCTAGGATATTACAAATATCATCCCACCAATTGATCTTAATCTTCCATTACATCGTTACAGGCCAAAAAAAACTGAAACTCCTCCGTGGAGAGATCCTTTTGTTAGAGACATTGCACTTCCATAAAGGGGCACTTCCATAAAATATCCCTTCATATATTTCATCTTCTCCCATGAAGTGATCGACAACTTTCCCATGCACTGGCTTGACTTTGGAAGCTGTTCCCAGTACACATCAGCCTTTCCCCAAAGTTGAATGGCCACCGACTTCAATTTCTTATTATTGGTTAAATCTTTGTATGCAAACACTTTCTCTATGGTGTTTAGCCAATCAGAGAATTCATCACCTTTCATTCTTTAATAGTGCCATTATTTTCGGAAATCTCTAATTTAATATTTAGATCCCAATCTTTAACTTCACGGAGTTCCATTTGCTGTCATCTTCTCACCGGTGACTTACTATGGAACGGATTGATAATTTCTTCGGCTTCCGATTCATCTTTAAAATCATCACGATGATTTGGATGCTCCAAACACTCCAGGCGTTTAGTCAGCTGGTCAACTTGCTGTCATAGATCCTGAATTTCAATATCGCTTGTATCTGGTTCATGACCCGCATCATTGTGAAAAGCGCCAGATCTGTTCTGGTCAGCAGAGAGGATCCGAGTGGGTTTGAGAAGTTGCAAGACAGGTTGAAAATTGAAGCTCAACAGTTTAAATATCAGAAACATGGCAGCATGAGAGAATTTAAAGCAAAGGCATGCTCCTCCATAGAAGCGCCGCAAGAAGCGAAAGAGCCGACACATATGGCAATACGAAGCCGCAAACTCAACAGTTGGAATATCAGAAAAGCATCCAGACCAAACAAGATTTCATGGTTCAATCTCGTTAATTAGGTATCAGTAATTTGTAAAGCTTTGGTATATTTTTCTATTGGTGGTAGATATCATAAGGATGTGTGGTGTGATGTAATCGCTATGGTTGCTTCTCACATATTATTCGGTAGGCCATGGCAGTATGACTGTTGAACACTCAAGATGGTTATAAAAGTGCATGCACCTTCTACAAAGACCGTGCCAAAATTGTCCTTGGCCCTACTCACGAGAAAATCACTATGAAACTTTGTTCGGGTATGCATGTAATTTCTCGAATGATATTTGTGATGGGGAAAATTCAAAAGAACAGATTATGGAAGCCATTTATGATGAGAATGTCGAAGATGATCTTCTAGATTCACCTCCAATTTTTGATGAATATATGGAAGATGTTTCTCCAGAAGTGAATTAAGAAAATCACATTTTTGATGAAGATACAATTGAACAGGTTGTTGTCGCCGAAAATTTGTGCCAAAGCCAAACTGCAATTTGCTAGTTGTGAAAGCCACTTCAGAATATGTGCAAGAGCCTGAAAGCAAACCGCCAATTGTGACTTTTGAAGCTCCTTTTAATTCTAATTATGTTGGTCAATTTTGGGAAGCAATACGATGGCAAGAAAAAGCATACCAATATGCTATATATGTTACGCATAGACTTAAACAGTCTTATACAAGGCAGCTTAAGTCCCGAGATGGAAAATGTCTCCTAAAAGAGCCAAAGAAGATTCCAAACGGAGAAATAGAAATCATGAATGTACCAAAAGCGTTATAAACCATGACTAGAGACATTGAAGAGGGAAGTCAAAAACCAGATGATTTTTGGTCAGAATTAGAGGAAACAAAGCGTGAAAAAGAGGAGAGCATTGATAAAAAGATAGAAGAGACAAATGAAAGGCAAGTGGAATTTGAAGACTCATATTTCGTTAATAATGAAACGGAGCACTTGATGGATCTTATCGCAATGCCAATTCCATAGCTGCCTATTTGTTCATCGGAAGGCAAATCAATTGTTCCACTGCTTTCACAAGAAAATCTACGTTTTGAAGTCCATCACATTGACTTCATCTTTGGAGATGAATGATGTTTAGTCAAATTGTGTAGTACGGTAATCTAAATCCCACATTTGAAACATCAATTATCTCAATTGCACACCAAATCAAAATTTGGGCATCATAGGAAGCAGTGCTCAAAGCCAATTTGGAGGAAAATAGTGTGTTAAGCTTCAAGGCCCTACACAGTGAATCAACTAGAAAATTAGAAGTTCATACGATGGATTTTCAACTCAGGAGGACACTTTCGGTCATTTGACTGTAGGGACCTGGCCTATTTTTATGCCTTTACTTTATCTTCAACTATATCTTGTAGCCCATTTGTTGAGGTCAGTTTAGACTTTTCTGGTCTTTTTGTCAATGGCCCAGATTAGATTTGAAGCCTTATCTCAATGGCTGGGGTGAATTTTACGGCAAGCAATGAAAGGAGGAAGAAGATGGAGCTTTTGAGATTTAAAGAAAAAACACCCTTGGACCTGTGAACAGATTGAGTTTTTCGTTGCAATAGATTTGCCGCAGGCAATCTGGTGGGCTCCATCGACTGATGCCTCTAACCCCTTGATCCATGGCCCACAAGTTTAACGGCTTTATATTAAAGAAAAAAACCGACCCTCGATCTAACAGTGTAGTCCATTCTGTGGGTGTAAACCCCGGGGTCCTTTGTGTGAATGGTTTGGATGGATCATAAGGTGAGCCTGCTAGAAGTTCTCACTGTGGGGAGTTATAAATATATAATGTATTACTTATGGATACCATTTATTTGTTTGTTTATTTGAATTGTGATACCATTTAAAATTTATCTATAGGGGATCCATGAATGTCAAAAATTTGGAATCACCGTGATAAAATACCAATATGCCCTAATAATATATATGAAGTTTCTAGTATACTAGTTTTTAACTGATATCTGGGATGATTCTGCCAAATTCAGCTGATTGTGTTCTATAATTTTGCAGAAAATAACAATGAAAGTATTTGTTCCACTCTTCTTCAGCATGTTGTTTGAAACAAAAGATGCAAAAGACGAGCATGTCAGAAATGCATGCTTGGAATCACTTGCCTATATTTCTGGTTACATGCAATGGGAGTCGTATCATGCATTTCTACTACGATGTTTCCGTGAGATGACCTCAAAGCCAGATAAACAGAAAGTACTATTACGGTTGATATGCTTTGTCTTAGACAAGTTCCACTTCTCTGAAATTTACTGTAATGAAGATCCAAAAGATAGTGGTCAAGAGGTTTCAAATGGTGGTACAATGGATGGGAATTCGCATACTGTTTTGGCCAATAACTGCTTTACTTCAGGTATTAACCCTGAAATACAGGCCTCCTTAGAGAAGACCATACTTCCAAAGATACAGAAGTTACTGGACTCTAACAATGAGAGAGTGAATGTAACTGTTAGCCTTGCTGCTTTAAAGTTACTAAAGCTGCTACCTTTAGACATGATGGAATCACAGCTTCCAACCGTCATTCACCGCATTTCTAACTTCCTGAAGAATCGACTGGAAAGCATACGGGATGAGGCAAGGTTAGCTTTGGCTGCATGTTCCAAGGAGCTGGGGTTGGAATACTTGCATTTTATAACTAGTGTTTTGCGAGCTACATTGAAGAGAGGTTATGAACTGCATGTTCTGGGCTATACTCTCCATTTTGTATTGTCAAAGACACTTTCAGATGCTAGTGTTGGTAAGCTGGATTACTGTTTGGAGGAGATCATTGCAATAGCTGAGAATGATATTCTTGGGGGTGTTGCTGAGGAGAAAGAGGTTGAGAAAATTGCGTCAAAAATGAAAGAAACTCGGAAGAATAAGTCTTTTGATACTCTTAAGTTGATCGCTCAGAACATTACATTCAAGACCCATGCTCTGAAGCTGCTTTCTCCTATTAAAGATCACCTGCAAAAGCATCTCACTCCAAAAGTGCAGGCTAAGCTTGAGGCAATTTTACATCACATAGCGGCTGGTATTTCATGCAATCAGACTGTAGACCAGACAGACCTCTTCGTTTTTGTATATGGGATCATTGAAGATGGCATTGCAGAGGAAAATCTTCAAGATCGAAATTCATCAATTACCAAAAATAGCGAATTGTGCAGCCATGAAATGTCCAAAGAAGGAAATCATTTGAGAAAGGTTGTTAGTTGTGGATCCCGAAGTTCCCATCTTATAACGGTGTTTGCTCTTGGTCTATTGCAGAGTCATTTTAGGAATATGAAATTCGATAAGAAGGATGAACGGTTGTTACCAATGTTGGATCCCTTTGTTGGACTGCTGAGTGATTGTCTTACTTCCAAGTACGAGAATATCGTATCAGCAGCTCTCAAATGCCTTACTCCATTGATAAGACTTCCACTACCTTCCATCAAAGTCCAGGCAGATAAGATAAAGATTTTGCTCTTGGATTTTATTCAGAAGTCAGGGAGTGGTAGCAGTCCTATGATGCAGTCCTGCCTAAAATTGCTAACAGCGCTCCTTCGGAGTACCAGGATCTCACTTTCAAATGATCAGCTTCATATGCTTATCCAGTTTCCTCTGTTTATTGATCTTGAAAGTAATCCGTCCTTTGTCGCCCTTTCACTCTTGAAGGCGATAGTTGGCCGGAAACTGGTGGTACATGAAATATATGATCTAGTTTCTCGAGTTGCAGAGTTGATGGTAACGAGCCAACTCGAACCAATTCGCAAGAAATGTAGCCAAATACTGTTGCAGTTCCTTCTGGATTATCATCTTTCTGCTAAACGCCTGCAACAGCATCTGGATTTCTTACTTGCGAATTTGAGGTAAGTAGTATACTAGACCACTAAATTTATTGATTTCCTTTTTTAATTTTCTGAATAGTACTATGACGAGCTAGCAACCATTTGTTTCAACAGTGAGCAGTCATGGTTGATGCAACAGTGATTTCCTGTGTTGTTAATTGCTTGATCCAGATGCCTAATAGCCCTTGTTCCAACTTCCAATTCATTGTCTGGACCTATATTTTGGCCATGTTGGATTAGATCAAAGTCCAAATGTTGCTATGTAATTGATATGCAGAGGGAGCAGATAATGATCAACCAATGATGTTAGTAAAGCAAACGAGAAAATTTATTAATACTTTTTTAAGTAATGTATCATTTGAATTTCATTAAGAAGGTGGAATTAGGGGCTTCCAATAATAAAAAAGATGTACAAAAAAGGTGGTTTGGATATAAACAACTATACACAAATTATCTATAGAAGAGGGTTCCCACTGAAAAGTCATTTCTAATAAAAAAAAATTATTCTCGTGACATTGTGTATTCAGGCCCATGTACCCAATCTTGATGTAAATTTTATTTTCATCACGCTGAAAAAATAAAATTTACTTAGGTTAAAATAATTACTAATTCATTAAAAAAATGGAGTGGAAGATAACTTCTATTGAAGCGGACCAACCTATCCACGTTAGGAGCAGGGTTTGCATCACACATCTTAAACACTCACAGGTTGGACCCACTATAATGTGGGCAGCTCATGTTTGAGTACTAGAAGTTAGGGTTTACCTTATTTCATTACCATGACACTCATTTACCATCCATCATTGAATGAGTGGGAAAAGATCCTCAACTCCTCCAAGATGTCTAAAACCCAAGCTTCATTGGAATCCTTTACTCCTAATCCCTTTAGAAAACAAACAAAGAAACACCCCAACAAACCCACACACCCCCCCCCCCCCCCCCCCCCCCCCCCCCCCCCACTATGCAACTCCCCTCCAATACCCGCCGGTCCCTCCTTAACAACCATGTTTGAATAGATATTTTTTGTTGGATGGTAGAGTTGGATCGGTTTAGTCTGATGACTGGTGCTGTATATGATATGGAACTTTCATTTATTATCTCTGGTGTTGGCTTGTGGAATCCAGAGTTTCACATTGATCCTGATCGACATAGAGGTCAGCTGTATGTGACATGTTAGTTTTTAATCTCTTATTATGATTTCAAAATTTGCAGCTATGAGCACCCCAGTGGAAGAGAAGCTGTGCTTGAAATGCTTCATGCGATTCTAATTAAATTTCCGAAGAGTGTTGTGGATAGTCAAGCTCAGACATTTTTTCTTCATCTAGTTGTTTGCTTAGCCAATGACAATGAGAGCAAAGTCCGTTCCATGGTTGCAGCAGCAATAAAACTTTTGATTGGACGCACTAGTCAGCAAGCCCTTCATCCCATTCTTGAGTACTGTCTCTCATGGTACAAGGGTGGAAACCCGCATTTGTGGAGCGCTGCAGCACAGGTAAATTAATCGTGTTATTATGTTTTATTTTTTTATTTTTTTTCCCTTTAGTTGTAGGTAGATTTTCTATGGAAATGTCACCTTTCTCTGTATCCATGTCAATTCAAGTTTTTCTTACTCATTTTCCAGAAACTATTTGTGGCATGCTATGATTAAAGTCTTGAGGTGGGACAACAACAATCATCATCTTCAGTCATCGTCATCGTAGTGAACCATAAGAAGAAAAAAGTCATGTCCACCATAATAATTATCATTATCATCATCCTGTGCCTCTAACAAAGTGATTTTTCTTTAATTCTTAATATATAATTTTTTTTTGGTAGCTTGGTTCTAATGGTGAATAATGGGACAAGATCATCAATATAGATAAAGAAAGAACAATAAAACTCACAAGGAGAATAAATGAATAATACAAAACACAAATTATTCGAGGAAGCTCATGTCATAGGTACTCTGAAGCAAAAAATGAAAATCACCATAATCTTGGCAATATCTCATCAATCTGGGGTTTGGTTAGAAGCATAGTTATAAACTATAAAATTGACAACAATGAAGAACGATCTTGTTTTAGCATTAACACAAGTGCATGGAGAGGTTGGATCGAACTGAGATGGCCAAGAAACGTAAGATCAGATACTGACTTGGGAGACCTACACCTAGATTGTGCTAGAGGTTCTCATGGAATGATTATATACTCAGACATGTGCCTGTATAGTCCAAATGGGGTGACCTGCATGCTTTGGATGCTTTCCCTGTATTTACTTACGTGTCATTTGTCATTTTCAAATGGGATATGAAAATGGTCCACATGTTGGTCACTTTCATATGCAAATGAAGTCACATGTGAAACACAACATTTTCACATCTCCTCACATGTGAATCTGAATGCATCCGACAGTTGACTATTTTGCACCACATTTTTACTCCTTTTCACCATTTATCACAAATTTCTTAAAATATATGATGACTAAAGGCGTGAGACTTGACCCCATAGCAAAAAATGACCGTTCTAAAGAGGATTAACGGTTTGGATCATGAAAATGGCGCCCGCAGAATTCAGAATTATAGATTTTCAGATATGGACTTTTTTGCAAATATCTAAAAAACTGAGGAATTTAGACATGAAATTTGGTCCCATAACTGCTTTCGGCATTTTAAAGATTTTAACGGTTCAGATCATGATTGTGGGGCCCACACATAAAAATTTGAAAAACCGGACTGGGTACATCCAATCAGTGTATATATTCAGTATTTACATCCAACGGCTGCATGTTTTTTGCAAATCTCTCACAATCCATGGTGAGTCAGGGTCTCAAACTTGGGCAAATAGCCGTAATTGGCCTTCTAAAGAGTTTGAATGGTTTGGATCATGAAAATGAGGCCCACAGATTCCAGAATGGTCAGTTGTCGCGTTTGGGCTTTTTTTGTGTAAATATCTCAAGATTTAGGATGAATCAACGAATGAAAGTTGGTCCCATTTCTGTAATCAATCTTCTAAAGAGGTTGGATGGTTCAGATTATCATTTTGGGGCCCACAGAAGTGTAGAAATGCAAAACACAAAAAAAAAAAAAAAAAACAACAACAACAACAACATGGGTGTTGATCATTCAGTTTTTACTCCTTTGCCTGCCTGGAATCACTGGTCAGTCGCCTAGTAACAGTGAGCTGCCTTAAATTCACACTGTTTACACACCTCATGCATAAATCAAGCCACACAAACATAGATATGCGTAACCGTTACACACATGAACCATTTACATATGTAAATGGCTGCAAACAAGCGACACCTTAAGTCATAAGGATATTGTTGTTCATTCTTCTCTCATTAAAGTTATAATGACTAGGATTAGAACATTTAATGCCTAATCCTATGGTCAAGATAAAAATTGTTTGAAAAGGCTCCACAAATGCTTGTAGTCAGAGCTGGTAGACTATTCCATTCTTCTATATTTTCACATCTATTATGTATCTCAAATTTCAACTGCTACCTAGGATTTAATGTGTTCCCGATTGGATTTGATGGTGGACATGTGAATTAACACTATTAGAAACCATGTGCATGTCTAATCTTGGTTTTTCTCTTATATTAGTCCAAACAGCTTTCAGTCTTCGATTGCATTAAAAGTTCAGTTTTGGATTCATCTTTCTGGAGTTCAGTGTCATTATTATCTATTTGTATCATATATGGTATATGATCATTTAAATATTTCAAATTTTTTTGTTATGCATGTATATTTATGTATGAATTTCATGTATGTAATATTTTACGAACATGCGTTTTTGCTAAGAAGTTTCTGCTTTGGAGATTGTATGTAATATGGTGTGAGCAGATTTATGGCACTAACCGTTCAGGCTTTTATGCTTCATAATTGGTTGCAGTGAGTTTATTATTAGAAGTGTGTTTTCTTAATTCTTGTTGCTATTTGGTTGTCTTTCCTTTTCATCTGGAAAATCATTTGAACTCTTTGCTGCAGTTTATGCTTTTACTTTCGTGTCCGTAAGTTAACATTAGATGTTGTAATTGGCATTCTAGACATGTATAGTTGCATCTTCGTTCCTTTAGAGAACTGCTTCTTGCTACTGTAAATAATGCAATTTTTTTATGGCTTCTTTGATATGTCTGTACAGGTTCTTGGCTTGTTGGTTGAGGTCTTAAAGAAAGGGTTTCAAAGCCATATTCAGGAGATATTGCAAGCAGCATATAGAATAATGATGTCTGCTCTTGACATTGATACAAATAGGGAATTAGATTGTTCTGATGAGGCTAAAATTCCTTTCTGGAAAGAGGCTTACCATTCAATTGTTATGCTGGAGAAAATGCTATTTCAATACCCAGAGCTATTTTTTGACAAAGATAATGAGGTACAGAATATTTGCTTGTCTACAAGTGTGTGCATGTGAATGATAGAGAGAGTTGTTGGAACATGGAACTTACTATTTACTGGAAATTGTACAAATAAATAGGGATGAGAATTGTTGGATAGTGGAATTTGACTATCTATTAATAGATGTTTGAAGAAAAGGAGGAGCATGTAAACTTTGATTCTTGATTGCATGCATAGAACGCATTGGTTTTCATTTCCTCACTAAGTGACTTTTATTTACCCCCATTAATTTCCTCATTTTGACCTACATTTTTCTCTGAATATATGTCTGCTCCTCACCTAACACTCCATGTAGTGGCTAACTGAAGCATCATCCTTATACTCTTTCCCTTTTCTTATCTAGTGCAGATCTAGACAACCTACTTACCCAATTCTGTAGCACAGGTACAGATGTCACATATTGAACGAAGGTTGATTATAATCCAAACAATAATCCTTTTGGCACAATAATTTAATGCTTACCTGATTAAAATGTTATTTGATGGTAGCGTTGGCATTTAAAAAATAGTTGTATGAGCTCTCTCTTCTTCTAACATAAACCACTGGGAAACAACTTTATCTGATGCAGGCTTTAATGCATAGCAGTAATAATTCATTATTATAGTAGGGCCAGGCTAAATGATAACCCTTTAATCCTTATCGGGACTGGAGCTTGGCCCATGTGCACGTGCCCATTTACCATTTTTTATTTTCTAAATTGAGAAAATACCTTGTTATCCTCCTTTCTTTTCTACTTTTTTTTTTTATTATTGTAAAGAGACTAAGAGAACATGTTTGCACAGGAGAAGTCTAATAAATTGCAACATTGGCTTAAGTTTGGTGCATGTGTGTGTATGTTTGCATGTATGTATTTATATGTATATATTTAGAGGAAAAAAATCCTCTCATGAGAGAGCTTTTTTACCGCAGCATGGGACCCTTTCGGGTTAATCCAAACCCCTCAAACTCACTAACCCCCCATGAATTCGCGCTCGCCCTAATTTGACACTAATTCAGAGGGTAGTCACCATTGTATTGAATTTCACAGAAAGTATGACTTGAGAAACTGTTAAACTTCAAGGTCCCTAAATCTATGGTCGTGATGATCTAATTGAGATGTTTTTTTCCCTAAAATCATATCCACAATGAGTCCTTTCCTTCACACAATGATTAGAGGGCATCCAAGTGAGCCCCATAAGGGGCATAGAGTTTTTTCTTTTTAGTATGGATCTTTGGTCTTGATGTGAGAGTATTCACAAGAGTACACCATCATTGTAGCACTGGGATTCTAAGACCACTAGTTTGTCTAGTCACGGAATTGGTTATTTCAAATCCTGCTATCACTGCTTAGAAACTAAAATAGCTGTTGTTCACTATATCCCATTATCGCTGTCTAATGAGTCAATTAGTTGTACATCTTTACAGTGCATTGGTGTCAAATAAACTATTAACATTTAATGTATTAATTCTTGTTTCGTTAATGCGAGTGACATAAGCTTTCTCAATTTCAGCTACTTTTTTACTTTCATTAACAATCTTGGATGGTCTGTATGTTTTGCATTTTCCCTAATATTGTTATCTTACAATGTTATTTATTTATTTATTTAGTGGGGTCTTTCACTATCTTATCCATTATTTCTGTAGTTCTTATATCATGTCCTTTTCCTTCTTTTTTTTTCTTCAGGATACATGGGAAGCAGTAAGTAAGTTTTTGTTGCATCCGCATATATGGCTACGGAACACATCCAGCCGCCTTGTGGCATCATATTTTACTTATGCCACAGAGGCTAAAAAATTAAATCAAACAGGGTTGGACCTTGAATCCTTTTTACTCATGAAGCCTAGTAGACTTTTTCGAATGGCTGTCTCTCTCTGTTGCCAGCTCCAGTTGCAAGTGACTGATGCCTCTGTTGCAAACCTGATCACAGAAAATCTTGTCGTTACAATATGCAGTCTGCACTCTTTTGCAAAGCAAAGGAAATGCACAGATCTGTTTGAATTTTTGTCTACGCTTGCTCTGAGTGAACAGGACCATTTTGGTAAATCCTTCGAATTGTTGGGCTCGAGAAAATTTCAGAATTTGTTCCAGGCTCTTACAAGCAGTGATTCAGGTGGAGGTGTGGTTCTAACAGATCAAAATATCCATAGTATTAAGGACCTTCAGTCATTGCTAGTCGCACCTTTGTTAAAGAGAATGGGAAAACTGGCACTTCAAAAGGGGGATACTCAGGTAGGGATCATCTTTGTTTGAGAAGAAATTTCTTTATAAAAGGTCATTTATGAAATTATGCCACACATTATTCATATTCAATGACATTGAAGTAGCTTTAAAATTTTCCATGGTCTCTAAAAAATTTCTTGAAGTTGTTAGAGAATTTGATGCTTATGGGCTTACTTTCTAAAATTATATGGCGATCCTGATTGTATGATACTATACAATGCTTGCAGATTAGAGTTGTCTTTAATAGCTTCAGATTTATTTCATCACAAATTGGTCTGGAAGGCTGCAATGACTATGCGATACACATGCTGCTACCGCTGTACAAAATTTGTGAAGGATTTTCTGGGAAAGTTATTGCTGGTGAGTCTGCGTGTTAATTGAGTAGGCTGCATACAAGAATAACTGTCATTTCGTTTTGTAGCCATGCTTGCAGAACAATGGGTTCTGACGCTTATTTGCTTCTATGTTCTATTTTGAAAGAGATGGAAAAATATTCCCAAGAAAAGATAAAATTAATAGCTAATCATAATAGTCATTATCTTCAAAGCCTTAAACCAATTGTCTGGGGCTGCCTCTGTGTTTCTAATTTTCCTTTTAACCTTATTTATAGTCAAGTCACAATACCTTGACAGTATACAATCTTTATTATCTCCCTCTTCCCCTACCTCATTGAACTTATTACTCCGAAGTCCAAGCTACTTCTGTAGGAGCTGTCTCTAATATTCTGTGTATGTGCAAATCCAGGACCATGTGTCAAAGATAGGGCTACGGACCGCCATACCAGAAGATTCTATATATTCTGTTAGGATATCTTTTATTTTATTTTATTTTATTTTATCCCAATTAAAGTTGATTCTATTTGCTTTAATTTTCCCCAATTAAGGGGATCTTGTTACTGTATATAGCATATAGGTTTACTATAAGAAGTTGTTTCAATTTAATTGACACTGATGTAGGGGGTGTTATACCACCTGTTTCACTCCCTCACTATAAATATGTTTTCATTTTTATCGATGACTACAATCAATACATGGATTTAGTTTTTCGATTCAAAGTCATTAGTCTTTGATGTATTTAACAAGTTCTTAGCTCTCACTAAAATCAATTTCAAAAGTTTATTTAAGGCCCTACGATCTAATTTGGCGCGGAATATGTCTCAAAAGTTTCAAGAATTTAAGAAAGAAACAGAACGGGTATCATATCCCAAAGAACTTGTCCTTATACTGCTCAACAAAATGGGGTGGTAGGAAGAAAGAGTTTTCATCTTCTTGATGTGGTTCGATCCTTGCTTCTTGCATCCTCTGTACCATCCACCTTTTGGGTTGAGGCCATATCTGCTGCTGTTTATCTTATTAATCAACCTACATGTCCCAAACATCAACACCACTCTCCATATTCTCATCTTTATGGAAAACATTGCCCATATGCTCGTCTTCATACCTTTAGTTGTTTCCTTTTTTTCATCTACCTCTACCTGGACATAATAAATTTAGTGCTTAGTCTGCTAACTGTCAATTCTTGGGTATACCCTTCCTCAAAAGTGATTTCTTACAAAATACTATAGATTCTAGGTGAAAAGACCAGATGTATTCTTACAAAATACTATTGATTCTAGGATTCTCCATAGGTGGGGATGGTCAAAAAGGTCAGGTTCTTACCCGTTAACTCTCTATGCACGTGTGTGTGTGTGTGAATTCTTAAAAAGCTCCCCTTTTTGCTCCCTTATGCTTTTCATCTGTGGAGCCTACCTTGAGCTAATCGAATCATTTCACACATACTACCCCCCATGAATTGGTATAGAGTCCAAATTTGACACTCATACAACTTTTACTCACCGTTGGATTGGGATCACAAGAAAGTGATCCCTCTAAAACCATTAAACTTTGGGGTCATTGATCAAGGGGTTAAGATAATCTAATGGAGTTGAAAAAATTCACATAGGTACATCTCATCTAGATTATTCCATCCACCGGCATTCCATGGTTATCATAAACCACAGTAGGCCCAATTGGGAGGGGCTTTTTTATAAATTAAAAAAATTAAAAAAAATTAAAAAAAATTAAAAAAAATTAAAAAAAAACCCCTGTCCGGGAGTTTAGTGCTCCTCGTATGTATAGGGAAATGCTCCTATGAGAACAACTCTCACAGTACTATGAGAGTAAACAGCCCATTTCTCATATATATGAGATGCTCTCAGCTTACTATGAGAGATAAAGGTGGGGGCCCTCACATCCATATCTAATGCCAACAATTTAAATGTGAGGGCCCCCACCTTATCTCTCATAGTAAGGTGAGAGCATCTCTCATAGGAGCATCTCCATATATATATATATATATATATATATATGCATGCTTTGAACATTTTTGGGGCCTGCTATTTAATGTTCATAGTTCTTATCACCTGACACATTTGTGCCTATTTCATTTCTATTGTCCAGAGGAAGTTAAACAATTGGCAGAAGAGGTTCTTGATAGCATACGTGGAATATTAGGCCATGAGAATTTCGTGCGAGTGTATAATTTGATCAGGAAGGATCTCAAGGCAAAAAGGGACAAGCGGAAACGAGAAGAGAAACTCATTGCTGTCATCAATCCTGTGCGCCATGCAAAGAGGAAGATGAGAATCGCCACCAAACACCGGGAGCATAAGAGGAGGAGGATAATGACAATGAAGATGAGGAGATGGTGAATTTGAAAAGATTGATTGCCCAAATGAAGTTGGAATGATTGGTTAAGGAGAGTGAGTGTACAGCCCTTGCGATGCTACATTGTCTTTGCGATGCTACTATATTTAATTAGCTCTTCGATGACATAGATAGCTTTCTTTCTATCAATTTTGCTGTTATGTAAGTATTAAACAATCTCTAATTGCCACTATGTATTTAATTTTTTATGTTGTAATGGTACAACTATATAAAATGGCTGATTAAATAGAGCGGAGGAGCTGCGAAGAGGAATTTGGTAGAATGGTGCCTTGGTACTGTAATCGCATGTCTGTGGAACATAGCTGAGCTGAAGTTGTTAATCCAAAACACAGGCTATGATGAATTGATGATCTTATCTATCTGGTCTTTCTTACTCACCAGTGATATGTTACAGATTTGTGTATCAACTTTTGAGTAACATATGCCTAAGATGTGTTACAGATTTGTGTTTCGACTTTTAATGTACCTGAGATTTGGCCTTTTTTTTTTTCTTTTTCCCCTGATGATGTTGGTATCGTACACGCAGCAAATTTCATTTCCACTTTGGTGATTATGATGATCTTCTATTCTGAAGATTATCCTCAAGTTGGATGATATGGACAAAGAAAGACACTTTACTTTAATTCACAGGTATTTGGAAATGGGACTAGTGGAAATTTGAAGATCCGGTTGGGCCCTCCTTCGTACATAAATTCAGCTCCATTTGGTCATCCTAACCCCTTCATCTTGAGCCCACAGGTCGTCGAGTCCAGTCATCGAGTGTTTAGTTGACCCAACAATCCAGTCCATTTGGATGGTGCAAACCCTAGGGGCGTGACCTATATAGGGTTTTGTTTGATTGGTCCATTTGAATGGACCATCAGGTGGGCCCCACTAAGCTGCACACTATACATAGAGGTGTGCATAGGATAATTTTCTAATATATATGTGGGGATTGAAATATGAGGGATAGCTATATGTGAAAAATCAGCCTCATCCAATATGATTTGATATGTGAAATAATGTATTTTAATTCCAGCCATTGCAAATATTTGAAAATGTAAACTGTTAAGATGAAAAGGCACAGATGGTTGGATTGAGCTGTTTTTTTTATTTTTACACTTATCTAGCCCTTAGCTGGGTCTTTCAATCCCCCATATCCTTCATAGATGGCACTCATCTTAGTGGGAAATTTGGAGTCATCTCACTAATCTCACCATCTTGATGAGGGCTACATATGTGCAAAAAATCAGCCCCAGCCAACCATTTAAGCACCTTTTATATTAACAATTTACGTCTACTAATATTTGCAATGATTCATTCAGATAAAAAAAAACCCGATTGCACATATTAAATCATGTTGAATAAGGCTGACTAGATATCATTTATTAGGATCTTTCAATCCCCCATGCCCTCCATGGTTGACACTCATTTAGGTGAGCATCTTTCCATCTCATGGGATCATTTAAAAACCCCTACCTTCGTATGAAATCTCAAACCCATCAATCATCCTATGCCCTTGATCTCCGGCCCACAAATTTAATGATTTTATATATAAGAAAACAAATTGACAATCAATCTAATGGTCCAAACCATTCAGATTGATGCAAACCCATGGGATGCGATGACACTTGCACACTTGATCGCTGGTGTGTGATATATGGCATATATGCATGAGGAAAATTATGGGGTCCATCGAGGGCCCCTCCAATCAAGGTCAAGGGGATTAAAAGATCCTGATGGGACTACCTTCTATGTAAACTTTTAATTTAATCTCATCATCCTAACCCCTTCATTTATGGCCTCACATTAAACCATGTTAAAATTGCTCGACTTATTTTATTTCAATCCAAAAGCCTAGTCCATTCAAATTAGGGTAAAACCCAGGGGATCCATTATTATATATTATAGACGTAGGCATCGATTTCGAAATTGGAGTCCTATTTCGCAATTGATTGAGAAATTAGAGCTTGATTTTGTCTGATTTCACAATTGATTGTGAAATTGGAGCTTGATTTTGCAATTGATTTGATCTGAATTCGATTTAGAGAGGAACTTTAGTATTTTAGATTTTTATTGCAATTTGAATTATTGTAGACTCTCTCTTGGATCTTATCTTATCAATTTATAATTCTTTAATCCAAAGTCTCTTAGACTTTGAATCTTTTAAAAATTCAAATTTGATTTGGAGATTATTACTATACATTCTCCTTGTAAATAAACTTTGATATATAGTATCTAAAAACCGATAAATGAAATATTCTTCGATTTTAATTTACTTTCTTCTCATCAATTAATATATCTCAAAATTAGCCCCAAATTGGATATAGTTTTATTTTTGGGCCCGAGCTTAGCGCGGGCCTTCTAATCTCAAATCAATTTGAGAAATTGGATCTTAAATCAATTTCAAAAGATAAGCTATATCAATCAATTTAACTAATGTATCCAACTCAAACTACCTTTCAATTTTGCAATTGATTTTATCTGATTGAGATATTTTGATCGATTTAAAGAGTCCCATGTAAAAAAAATTCTTTTCAAAGAGTCTGATCTAAATACGAGAGATTCTATCTCATCATAAGGAGAACTCTTTTGATAAATTTCAAAATCCTTATCATATCCTAAAATACCTCTACCTCTTCGATTGATTCCCAAAATCTCTCCCCATATAGTAAATAAGTAATTCCCTAATTTCTCCAATTTCAATCAATTCATAAAATCTCTCTACACCAAACTTCATATCTCCACATTAAAAATCAAGCTAACCCAAAAGTGATACGACAAATTAGCTTTTGAAAAAATACACTAATGGATTCAGTTCAATTAAACGTGCACCAAATAAGGTCAACCATATGGGCCCCGGTAAACGCACCAGTGGGGTCCATACCATGAAATCAAAACCATAAAAATCACTATCTTATCTTATATTGGAATTGCGACCAAGTTTCAATTTATCTGGAGTTAGCCTCACCGTTAGATTGATTATGGCTTGAACCAGTGATCTTATAGTCTTAGGTTCTAAATCACATTTCCAGCCGATACTTTTTTAATACAAGGGGCTTTGATTTTTTTGTCGATGGTGATTGATTATCATCTAGTAGTCACTCGCTTTCTCAAGAACCATGGGCAAAATGTTCTGCCACTTAGTCAATGATTTGCATACTTTTCTCTATCATTTTTCTTCTTTTTGCTAATATTTATTGTTCTTTTAGGTGAGTTTTTTGCTTTTAACTTTTGTTGGGTTTTTCTTTAGTATTGAGTTGTAGCAAAACTCTTTGAAATAACTCTTTGAATTAACTTGAATTGATGGGATGAGGCTTTGTTAATGATCATGTGGCAATGGCAAGAATGTTTGCTTTCAATATCATTTCATTCTTTTGCTAATATTTGTTATTCTTTTAAGATTTTTTTTTTTGCTATTAACTTTTTTTTTTTGTTTTTTAGTGTTAAGTTGTAGCAAAACTCTTTTAATATTGTAAATTATATTGCCCGGGATTAGCACGGGCATATTTAGCTAATGAATCCAATTTAGAGAGAAGTTTCAAATTTAAATTGATTTAAACTAATCTAAAGAGTCCAGTTTAGATCTATCTCTACTAGGTTTCCTATATTGTAACACAGCGACAAAACGTCTCTTCAATTTTTCTTTCACTTTGGATTAGAGATTCGTGATTAGAGAAATAGTTATTAGTTTAGCTATTCTAATTCTCTTGATAAAAAATAAAGACATGTTTATTGATCTAAAAGGCTGGATCCAGCCCATGGGTAGTGACAATCTGAATCCAAAATGGTCCTTGTACTAGCTATGTTCGGGAAACCAAATGCCTCAATTTTCTTCTTCATGATAAGAAGAGGCTAGCCAATCTCAGATTGAGCTTGACTCGAACCCAAATAGGAATGAGGTTAGTGTGGGTTTGGATTTAATTGTTTTGCATTAAGGAAATTGGGTTAGGGATTTGGGATTAGGGGGCTAGAGACTAGAGATTAAGGAAAGGAGATTGGTGATTAGGCATCATAAATTAGGATTAGTACTTTGGGATGAGAGAAATAGTTATTAGTTTACTATTTTAATTCTATTGATAAAAAATCAAGACATGTTTATTGATCTAAACATGGCACTTCAACGAAACAACATAATCGCTACTACAGTAATCTCAGGGCTAAAAATTCTGGACCAATTAATTTCATTAGGTGTCCAAAGCAAATGTCCATCACCTCAAAAGCGTTTAGTGTGATGGTGGTTGATTGCTCATAGGGATATATATAGGTTCACTCCAACCCTGTAAATGGTATTTTTGCTACCTTGACTTACAGCTCGAAGAGTCACAAGTTGTAGGAAAGGTCAACAGTAAATTATATGGTTGATTTTTTTTTTCTACAAATAGAATGTACCAGAAAAAGAAACAAATAAAAATGATGCTACCAGTAAAAAAAGTGTTACAAATTATTAGTAGGAGTTTCTCATGGGTAGAAAATTTGTGTCATTAAAGTCGAGTTCAATAAAAAGTGACTTATCAGGCTTAAATATACTGCACTTCATTCACAAGATAAATAAGAAATGATATGGTCTGAATGTGCAGAAATTAATAGGTAAGTCCAATCATCATTTTTATTATTATTATTATTTTGTAAAAACTATAATATGATTGTTAATATGGTTTTTTTATTTTTTGGTGAAAGGATAAGGGGTGTAAAAAAAAAAAAAAAAACTGTTAAACCGATCTCGACTGATCCGAACTAGATCGGTTTTATAGTAGATTGGTTGGGTGATAATTCGAATTTTCTTATATATATATATATATATATATATAATTTGGCACAAACCATGAACTCATCATGGGTCAGGTCAAGTGGGTCACAGTTGATGTGTCAACTTTTGGATTTTGCATATCATCAAGGAAGAATTTGCATTTAATGGTCTGATTGAAGATAGTGGGGTCCGCTATCAAGATATGAGTGGGGGCACCAAATGGCCCCACATGTATAAAACCCTTCTGTTGATGGTTCTTTATCTACCTTCTAGTTTTCATCCATCTCCTCCTAGGGTTTTGCGTTTTCCGGCGGGTTCCGGTGTCGGAAAACCAGAAAGAAGCCGGTAGACGCCATTTTCAAGCTGAGTTCGGGCATTCATATTTCAGTGCTTCCTCTCGTGATGTTACATTCGGCTCTTTTCCGCCGACCGATTTCGTCAATGGAGACCGAAAAACACGATAGGAGCGGTATATGATATATCCCTCTCATTCTCTTACCCTTGTTTTTTTTCCTTTCATGCGCTCTTAACTTTGTATCTGAATGTTGGTTTTTCAGCATTCCTGTTTCTAGCAGACCATTTTCCTTGAAACATGAAAATGGTTTCCAGGGAGAAGGATTTTACCTTATCCTGTGTTAATGATTTCTGGGGTTCTCTTCTTCTGGGGTTTTTATGGAAAGAGTGTTTGAACCCATGAGGAAGAAAACCATCTTTCTATTTTCTGTTCTTATGGTTTTAGAGTAGAGTTCTGGGGTTCTCTTCTTCTGGGGTTTTTATGGAAAGAGTGTTTGAACCCATGAGGAAGAAAACCATCTTTCTATTTTCTGTTCTTATGGTTTTAGAGTAGAGTTTGGGGGTGGGCTTGTAGTTGGTTTTTCTGTTCAGGTTTTGAAGTTCTGGTGTTGGATCAAGGAATGTGTAGAGCGCTGGGTCCGGATGGTTTCCCTATAGCCTTCTTTTAGACTTATTGTGACGAGGTCGAGGAGGAAATTATGTGCTTCTTTTCAAAGTTCCATGATTGAGGCATTCTATCAAAAGAGATGGGGGCTACTTTTATTGCTTTGATTCCTAAGAAAGCAGGGGTTGAATGCTTTAAGGATTTTCCTCTTATTAGTCTGATTGGCAGCTTATACAAGATTATGGCTGAAGTAGTCCTAGCTGGGATGATACAGAAAGTGTTATCTAGCATCATCTTGAAGTGCAATCGAGGGAGATTCTGGATGGAGTGCTTGTGGCAAATGAGTGTCTTCACTCCAGACATAAGGGTAAGAAGCAGGGTTTGATTTGCAAATTAGATTTCGAAAAAGGCTTATTGCTAGGGAGAGGAGGAGTTTCTTCTTTATGTATTGAGACGTATGGGCTTTAGTGTCAAATGGCATGGATGGATTAAAGCTTATGTTTCTTCTGCCTGATTTTCGATTTTGATTAATGGTAGGGATGTAAACGGGTCGGTTCCGGGCTCGAGCCATAAAGGACCTAGAGTTGGAACCATTTCAAAATGAACGGTTCTGGTTCAGTTCCGACTCGGAACCTATTTTGTTGGTTTAAGACTCAGTTTCGACTTTCGATAAGAAGACCTGGATCTAATTCCGGAACTGGTTCCAACTAGAGGATTGGAATCTAGTTCCAAAATCAGTTTTGATTTCTTTTCTATTTCTTTTTACTTGTTTCTTAAAATAAGGATATCATTCAACTTATAATAGTGCATCAAGTCTACTACCTTCATGATTGAACATAAAAATGACCAACCAAAGTTGATTTTGATCTACAATTTACAATATTAAAGATTCATGTGTTGGGTCCACGGGTCGGAACCTGTATGGATTCGAAACCGAACCGTTTATCAACCGGAACCTAAATTGGGTTCTTCCAGGCCCAAAGCGGATTAAGGCAAGGAGATCCCCTCTCCTCTTTGTCTTAGTGGGGGAAGCTCTGAGTCCTATGATCGAGGCTGCAAGTTCTGTGAACTTATTTAGAGGTTTTGTGTCTGCCTGGAGCACGTCAATGGTGAACCTTCTCCATTTTGGTAACAACACATTGATTTTCTGTGGAGCTGAAGTTAAGCAGATTGTGAATGTAAAAACCATCCTTATTTGCTTTGAGGCTGTTTCAGGGCTTAAGCTCAATTTGTTTAAAAGTGAAATTCTGGGGGTTCAGTTGTCTGATTTCCAATTGGAGGAATTTGCAGATGTCATGGGTTGTAAAGCTGGCTCTTTTCCGATTTCCAATTTGGGCTTGCCGCTGTGCTTGGGGTCCGCTTTTGAAGGTTTGTGGAGCCCGGTCATTGATAGTGGAAAAGAAATTAACTCTATGGAAGGCTAATTATTTATCTTTGGGATGTCGCATCATGTTGATTCAATCTGTCCTTTCGAATTTTCCAATTGATTTTGTGTTGGTATATAGATGTCCTTCATCAGTTGCCTTTTACACTGAAAAGCTTAAGCGAGATTTTTTTTTTTTTTTTTTGTGGCAAGGGAGAGAGAAGAAAACAAGAAATTTCATCTGTAAAATTGGAACAAGCTCATTAGACCTAAAATGGGGAGGCCTTGGGATTAGACCATTGAGAAAGATGAATGAATCTCTTTTGGGAAAATGGTTATAGAGGTGGGATGAAAACACCGATGGGTTGTGGAAACAAATTTTGGTGGCTAAGTACAGTATTCTTGGAGATGATTGGGATGCTCCATCTCCTAAGCCTCATCACTCTAGTATTAGGAGAGGTATTTTGTCAGTTAGGGCAGACTTGGATTCTATGATTAGATTTTGAGTTGGTTCAGGAGCAACGATTCGTTTCTGGCTGGATACTTGGGTAGGGTCAGCTCCCTTGGCTTCTTGGTTTCCTACTTTTTCTCGATGTGCTGCTGACCTGTAAGCTTTGGTCATTAGCCATGTGTCCACTACTAGTCATATTGCCTGGAGCCCTATTTTTAGAAGAAACCTTTTGGAGGAGGAAGCTCATCTTTATGCTCCATTCTCTCTTCTGTATAAAGGTCTATTCCTGATAGTGGGGGCTGACCATAGGGTATGGATGGGATTATTTGATGGCTCATTCTTGGTGGCTTCTTTCTACTTGGCTTTAGAGGGTTCAACTAACGTCTCTTAGATGGGATTTGGAAGATTAAGGCCCTCCCAAGAGCACTGGCTTTCGTGTGGTTGGCCATTTCAGGCTGTATTCTTACTTTAGATAATCTTTGGAAGTGCAATTTGATAATTGTGAATGGCTGTGTCTTAAAGATGCAGTATCAGTGGAGCAATTGATGGTTTCATGCTCCCTTGCTCACTTGCTTCTGAACTCCATTCTTGGATGGTTTGGTTGTAGCTGGGTTTTGCCCAATTCTTTGGGGGCTTTGTTTCAGGCTTGGAGGATGGGGGTAGGTTTGGTCAGAGGCAGGATTACATGGAAAGTTGTCTTCTTGGCAGCCCTTTGGGTGCTTTGGAAGGAGAGAAATTTGAGATGCTTTGAAGGAGTGTCTTCTTAGAAATACATTCTTCTTGATAAAATTAAATTACAAGTTGCAGTTTGGGTTTCTACTCTTCCGTCCTTCAAGGCATTTCAATTGATTCAATGATGTGCAGTTGGAAAGAAGTTGCCTCCTCTAACCTCTCTAGAGCTCTTATCCTATCGATTTGGTCTCCTTGTCCTCTCTGTGTGTGTTTTTTTTTAAACTCAATTTTAATGGGAGTGTTGTGGGCAATCTGGGCCCTTCTGGTATTGGTGGTATCATCAGAGATCTCTAGTTTTCGAGCATCCTTTCCTTATCTGGCCCTTCCGGTTTTTATTTTTTGGATGAAGCAAAAATGATTGCTTTGAGAATGGGTCTTCGCCAAATTGCTAGTTTGAGTCTTTCTAATACTATTGCTGAGGGAGATTCCTTTTGTGCTATCTGATGGGTGTCGGGCTCTTCTAAACTGCCTTAGAGATTGACGGATGTCATGGAGGAAGTTATAGGCCTATCTTTGAAGCTGAATGTTTTCTTTTCTCATGTGAAAAGATCTGCAATGATATGGCTGATGATTGTCTTGCCTAGGAGGGAGTTGGGGGCCGGAGCTTGATCATCAACATGGCTCAATGACTTTATTGAGCGTTCTGCTTGTTTCTTGTATCCTTTTATTTTCCTTTTGGGCGGTTTTTCTATTGTTTAATTTTCAGTGTATGTCTTTTATGCTGCTTGGCTTTTAATAAAATTCATTTGCCATTTAAAAAAATGTAGATTATGTTGTGAACATCCATACACGGGATGCGTGGTCATGTGATTCAATTGTGGGTCGATTTACGGCCAGAGATAACTCTGCTTGAGCAAGCCTAGCATCTGGCCTCCAATTGATTAGAACTTGGGTAGTTGGTGAAATGGTCAATAGTCAAACATTAGGGTGCAGGTTTGGATGAGGTTTTTTTTTTTTTTTTTTTTAATTTCTTTTCGCCGCGGGGCGGGCGCGGGGGTGGGGGGCGCTTAATTGCTATACTTTTTTCCACAGTGGGATGACGATTTGAATGGTCTGGATCATTGGATGTTTTTTTTACTATGGAATGATGGTAACACTCTATTAGGGTGGTGTGGCTTGTGAGCTCACCAATTTGATGGGCTTTTAGGAATCATTTCACTACCGTAAGAAGACATGTTGTGACGTTGTGACTATAGATCTCCACTTGGAATTATTTATTTATTTATTTTTTGTTTCTTGCTTGAGTTGGTTGTTTTATGATCTAAATCATTTTTAATGTTTATGCCTTCTTTCCTGTTTGAGATGGGAGATATATTTTGTTAAGCTAGTTGATCTTGTGATTTCTAGGTTTTCTTCTTATAGGTAAAAAAAAAATTCCTAGAATTATGAAAAGAAGAAGAAACAGAGAAAAGAGGATGAATTGATTCAATTGAATCACTCAGAAGAGCTGATCCTTAGGGCTGGCCAACGCCTCCAATATTCTATTTTTTGCATATTTACAAAACCCCCCTTAATTCTCAAGTATTTACAAAACAGACCACAATATCTCAGGAGTTACTAGCAAGTCCTCACTGTTACTATTAACGTATTTTAAATTTGCTTTCAACATTTCTGTTGCATTAGCTGTATGGTGCTTAATAGAGGCATTACTTATATCTCTTTTGTCCATGTTTATACGCAATGTCCCAATAATTACATATAAGTCCTCAATGTAACTTTTAACATGTTTTTGAAGTTGATTTCAACATTTCTGTTGGATTAGCCCTATGGTAGGCATCACTTCATATCTCTTCTGTTCATGCTTATAGGTAGGCAAATGAGGTTGTGTTATCTTAGCCTAGAGTGGGTTTGAAAGGAATATTAGATGTCATGAATGGTTTATTGGTTTGTTTTGGTGATAAGTATAATACATTGTCTAGTACTTCTAACAAGCATTGTTGCTAGTTAAATAGAATAAAGAAGTTACCTTTTATGCCATGCTTTTTATATAATTTAATTACTGTTGTTATTATCTTAGCATTAATTTGTAGCAGAAAAAGAAATGTGATTTGTAATGTGAAATGATATTCATGAGCTATCCACCACTAATGTCTGTTTACTTCAATTGGTGCACGCAACGAAGAGGGAAACCCATTCGAGAAAGTTTGTGCATGTCCAACACAGGCCAACAATGGTGCCAGTAAGGAGAAGCTTGGATATGCAAGTTGATGGCCCACCAAGGGGAAGAGGTAGGCCAAAGAGGACGTGGATGGAGGTAATAAACTTAGATTTGAAGAAGTGCAACTTATCTGAAGATTTGAGTCAGGATAGATCGAAATGGAGAAACGGAATTCATGTAGCCAACCCCTACATAGTTGGGACAAGGCTTTGATGATGATGACGATCATAGTGCACGCAACAATGAGGGGATGCAAATGAGAGCTTTTCTGAGTTTTTTTTGGCCATTTTAATGAGATGATTTGGGGGTGTTCATGGAAGACTAGTTGGAGTGATAGGTAATATAGCTTAGTAGAAAAATAGAACTCGAAGTGACCCTGTTAAGAAGGGATAAGGCTTTAAATGATGATGATGACTATGATGAATTATCATCAGGCCATTCAACTTTTTAACTGGAAGCTAGTAAGGACACTTTACATTTGGAATTTGATGTTGCTTTTCAAACAATCTTTAAGGGTTTGTCAGATCCCTATCTCAATGCTTTTATTTTATTATTTCAGTGAAGTTATGTAATGGTATCTTTCAATAATTGCTACTTCAATTAAACACTTTGATATATTCGACAGGAACTGACGAGCGCTTTTCTGGAGCTGCTAGAATCCCTTTGGTAACAGCTCCTAATGGTATGGGTTTAAATGATATGGAATTTCAAATCCATTGCATAGAGACAGAGGCATATGGTGCGGTTTTAAGGGCTTTCATTGCCCAATCTGATGTTCTTTCTTGGGTATGTTCTACTGATTGCTTCTCTCTCGGGCATTTCTTTCTTCTGCTTAAAATGAAAACCCCTAACTTTTCCCTGTTACAAGTATGTAACATGCACATGAACAAGATGTGTTGTCAGACTTTCTAATTTACATTAATGAATATCTCTAAATATTAGCTATTACTAAAAATCCGGAAATCTTTCGAAACTTGAGAAATAAGAATTCAAAGCTGAAAAGCACGTCATGTGGATTTTTGTCTTCATCCAAGCCTTTCGGGCTTTGGCCTTCGGGCATAAACTTTTGGGTTGGGCCCAATAGTCTGGCCTGCATCATTGTGTATTGTTTTCTTGTTTTAAGCTATGATGCCCAGATACGGCACGGACAAGCCATAGACATGGCAAGGACACGGATTTTACATGTAAAAAGTGAAGTATCGGATATGATACGACACGATACGTTGCCCAATTTGAAGTATCCGTGCATCATAGGTTTTAAGTCATTTACCTGATACATAGACACTGGGAATTGTTAGCTGGCTGTGCTAATGTGTGTTCGACATCATGGTTCAAGATAACTGCTGCTACGTAGCACGGTGGCCGCATTATCGGCCATTGCGTTTGAGGCTGCTACGCTATTTTGAAACTAGTGGTGCTACGATCTAAAACCTAATAGAGCCAAGCATTTTTAATTTATAACATTGTTTTTTCGATTTCTTCTCCTTAATTGCCTTTCCTATGGTTGAATCTACCCTTATATGGTTCCAAATCACTAAAAAAACACAAGATTGGTTGCTACACAAGATTCAATTTTTTTTAACACTTAAGAAACTCACACTGCTATGTGATGCAGGCTCTAGGTTAGGGCTTGCGTGGATTGTAGAAACACCATGTCCAAAGACACCTCAAATTATCTCCCCAGAGATTTCAACACGAGGACGCACCTCTCCAAGGGAAAGAAAGACCCACACGTTTATTCAATAATCAAGTCTTGAGATTTCCATCTCGACAAAGCCATATATATATATGTAGGATAAACAAAACTTAGAGCCTAAGAAATCAATAGAAACAAGGAAAGTAATTAAACTGGAGTCCTCATCCTAATTAGGATAAAATTAAGAAACTACTAATAATAAAAATAAACAAAACAATTCCTAAACTTCTTGGGCGGGACCACTTATGGACCGTTCTGCATCATTCTCCCCCGCTTGGAAAGAGCTTGACCTCGAGTTCGGTAAAAGTCCACTTGTGTCGAATATCAATCTGACGAACTTCCGATTTGTTGGTCTAGTTGTAGCTTCCGTGCACATCTTTATGTATAACTGCTTTTGATGACTGAAAATTGTGTTGATGTGCAATTGAGTTGTTTGATGCTTTACTTGTAGAACCTGCACCAACAAATCACAATCTTTGACTATCCGCTGGTCATCTCCAAGTTTACATTCCCCAAAGACAAAATCAATATGAGAATTAATGTGGGGAATCTCAACAACTGATGCTTCTTCTTTAGCCACCTGTATATCACCATTACCCATAGAAGTGTCTTCCTCTAACTTCTCGGTCTGAATATCTTCTGCCACTAGTTCTTGCCCATCTTGAGGCATAACTTTGCTCGCTTAAGATCATTTAAGCATGCGCTCCAGACGAATTGCTTCCCAATATTCCCCATGAATGGTCTTGCAGTCACTCATTCTCTCCACTATGTCCGGCCTCAAGCCTCTTTCAAAACTAATTAAATCATGTTCTTCATCATCCTCCATTCCAAATGCATCTTGGAGCCTTGAAAATTGGTCAGAGTATGCAAGAACGGACATCTCTTCTTGTTTCAAATCAGGAAATTGCCAAAAATAATCCTCATTCTCAACATGCCATATTCCATATTTAAGTGCATATTTGGTTCTTTGAAGTGCACTGTAGAATTTACTAATATGGAATTTCATCTTGGTTTTAAGAATGGACTGACCTTATCTGTAGATCTGCTCGCCTTGAACACAATGGTGAAAACGGATTTGAAATCTGACATTGGATGGCCCCATGATCGCAAAAATAAATTCTGGCTGTCGATATGATCAAATCTGACTGGTCAACCTGTTTATTGTGCTGACAGTGCTAATGGTTTCTTGGCCTGGATTAACCAGTTGGATTAACAATTCCTAAACTTCATGGGCGGGACCACTAATGGCCTGTTCTGCATCACTATGCCTGGCACAACCGCTATTTTTATCCTTATTCTACACTCCACCCAGACATGGCATCACTATCACCTTCATCGAATCCCCATCCCATTTATCTCGGGCTCAGCTTTGTGAGTTGTACTTGCTCACTTTAACCCTATCCAACACTGTTCTCCTGAAAGTGGAACCTTGGTGCAGTCAGTCCAACACTACTTTGAAACTCAGTCATATGCCACACACAGTTCTCACACCCTGACATATTAATTGTTTGAACATGGAATGTGTTTTGGTGCATAGATCTTGCTTTACTCTATAGGCATTGAAAGATTGCAAGGTAGCGAGGGGCATGCTCCTTTTCTGTTTGGTGGACGTCTCTGTTCATGTTTTCATATGAAATTTAGGATTTTTGTTTTTGGAATGATCACATTTGATTCTGGTCCCTATTTACTTTGTGATCTTGCGTTCAAGGTTATTTATTATACTGAAAATCACATCACATACTTCATCTTTTTAGGATAAAGAAGGACTTATATCTGAGCTAAGAAAAGACCTTAGGGTCTCAGACATTGAGCATCGAGAAATTCTTGCAAAAGCAGATTTAGATGACTCGATCAAGTTGATAAGGTGTGCCATAGATATATTGGCCTCTAATTCCTAGCATTCCTTTTCTACATTCTGATGTCTTATGATGACTCTGGGATTTGTACTTTATCTTCCTTTCGGTTTTGCTTGAAGTAGGAAAAAGCGTAGCGCCACTGCCATTCAACCGGAGCCATTATCAATTTCAATGGGTCCTCCTCACAAAAAGTTCAAAACTGCACATACCTTGGTGTCATCATCTCCAAATTTCTTAACTTGTATGCAGCCATCACCTGCAGCATTACCTTCACTAACAGTAAGTTGGAATGCACTTGCGAACTTGCAAATGAATCTGTATATATGTATGTTCTTTATGATCCTCTTCTATGTTAAAAAGGTGCTGCAATTGGACCTGCTTGTCTGTGTTGGATATATTTTTGACTGGCAAGTAGCATTGGCAGACATCATGTGTATGTTCTCATGTGGCTGTGTCTCATGCACCTGTTATAAATACATCTCATTGAATCCATAGGATGTTTTTAAGGCTAGTTTCTCTCTCAAAAAAAAAAAGTGTATGAATATTATTTTTGTCAGTGCATGAATATAAGTTTTACATGCTTGTGCAATACAAAGGAAAGTATCAATGTGAACATTTGTTGCCCTACACATGATCAAACTCCTTTTTTGAAGTGCGGGACCGATGAATATTATTTACATGTAATGGTGTCATGGTATCTTAAAAAGGCTTTACATAATTAAAAGGTATTCATGTGCTGTTTCTTGATCATATAATACTGATCATCCTTGAGATGACGACGGTCATATTACTCTACGTAGTCGTATAGAAGATAACACTTTTTATCTCTATCAAATGAATCTGAAATCTCCATGGCCTTGAAGCATTGGATGCCATCCATGAAATAGCATTAGAAGAATTGCTTGCCATTAGCTTGGCCTCGTTAGAATCCTTGATGCCAACATGTTTAGAAAACATACAAAAGGAACACAAACCTCATTGGGAAGGACCCCTCCAATCCTGCCAAACCAGGTTTTCCTTTGGCAGTTCCGTCAAGGAGAGGTCCAAACTTCCTATTTCCTCTCCTGCAAACCATAACCCATGCATTCTTCCCAATCATATAAAATATCACCCAACTTGATGATTGAGTTCCTTCTTAACGAGCAACCATTTACCGTGCCTAAAAAGCACCACTCAAGAAGGGGGCCTCAATGGATAATGAAGTGTTGCCAAAATCATGTTATTTCTTTTCCCTGAAATTGACCATAATATAGCAAAATTTATAACCCTTTAAAGGAAAAACCCTCATCCATGAAATGATCCCAACCTCCAAGCCTCTACCAACTTCGCTAAAGAACCTGAAAGACATCAAGCTAACTCACATTTATTAAAAAAGAAATTCCACAAATAACATGCCACCTCACAACTCACAAGGAAGAAACAAATGATTGGCTGATTCCTCCTTGCTCCTACAAAGCACACAGAGATCTGAAATACTATCTGAGACAATGCTCAAATATATAGATGATTAAATTTTTTTCGTCTCAGTATTGTGGGGTCTTTGTTATTCTAGTCACGGAGATGGGTGATCCAGTTCAACTAGGCAGCTCCAAAAGATTCTTAGAGCTACTCACACCCATGTAGGAAGGAAAGAGGAAATACATAGCTCTCACACAAGACTTGCACAAGTTTCATGAGAAGTCATGTTTGGCACATTGCACGTTGCAACTCTTGTGGGTTGTAGTCTTTCTCTTAAATAAAATTCCCGTGTTACCGGTCCAAAAAAAAAAAAACTCTTGTGGCTTGGAAGTTTCACCAACTTACGGTAGATGACATTTCCAACAGTGTTTTCTCTTATGCTGCTAAAAAGGATTCAAAGTACAAACCTTGAAGACTAGTCTTCATTCATACATGGTATATTATCTACTATTTTACTTGTTCATGTGCTATATCCTAGCATACTGGCCAATTGTCCAGCTAAAGAGAGTAGAGTTTTTCATGAACATTGGAACTGCTATGCAATGGTTTTTAAGTAACAGACTGCTGCAGAGGTTGTATTTTCTGTTTGTTATACATTATCATTATTTTTTTTTTAAATTGCCATCTGAAATTGCAACTAGTCACCCAAATTATCTACAAACCTGACCTAGAATCTAATTCTATATGTGTGCGTGCGCGTGCGCGCGGGCCGGCCTACTATCAAGAATTTCTTTTTCCTTCTGAATCAGTCTTTCATTACTTATTTGAACTTATCATGCTATCACTTTTCCCTTTTCACAAGGTGCTTTCTAGGGCTGTTCATCCTCATTTTTCAACTTGTCACATTATTATCCATGCGTTTTTTTTTGCAGACACATTGCAGAGATAATCAATTGCATGATGATACAGCTGTATTTTCCACTCGAGTGAATGTGGGGCATGGTGTGGAATCAGTTACTTATAACAGGCAGGCACCAAGCTTGGGTAAAGGAATAACATCACTAGCTGTTCGGTCCACTATAAACTATCCTAGTCCAGGCATTGATGGTTTCAAGAAAGGATCTGGCACCATTCGGTTACGATTAACTGATAAGCTTATTCACGAGGTGAGGTAATGGTGTCAAATGACTAGTGTTTTATGTCAATTTCTTCCTTCCAAAAAATATAAATGCTTATATAAATTGAAGCTTTTAATTTAGTCAATGTTTAAATGTGAAACTATTACAAGAAAACAAAAATGTGAAGTAGATGCTTTGGTTTCTTATTTTATTTTATTTTTTTCGATGCTTACAAGGCTTGTTGATTTTTTTTTTTTTTGGTTTAATCTATATTTTTCCTGTGATTTTGTCATATGAGCATGATGTTAGGAGTTTAAAGAAACTAGTAAGTTAATATGAATGCTAGGGGTGTCTTCTTGCGACCTCAAGGTAGCAGACTCCACTTTCAGTGGGAACATGTGCACTATATGTTAGAATTGGATGGTTAAAATTTTGTAACTAGCATGGGAGACAAATGGAGCTTGACTTACATCAATATGCACAAAACTGAAGCAAAGCTGATTTGTGCTATTGCAGAGAGGGTTTATCTTTCCTCATACACATTACACCAACCGAAGCAAGAAAAAGATTTGAGCAAGGCTTATAAAATTCATTGGAAAGTCGTGAGTATTGCAAGAGATGAATGAATGATGATCATGAATAGCATTAGAGTAAAGTTTCTAGCATGGCCATGGACAAAATTGAGGTTCTTGTTGTAACTGCATTTGATTAAAGTTGATGGAAATTGGTGATGGTTCACGATAGCTGTCAACCTTACATCCGTTATTTGTGTTTAATATACCCGTTCATGTTTCTGCATCGAGGTACATTCCATCTTTAGTGAAGTTGGGTCATCGTAGATGTTCACCTGTTGATAGGCTGTCAAGGAAGCCCAGGGGTTTTGAGCTTGTATGATACTGGGGTGCAAATGTCAAGGTTTGTGCCTTGATCCGGAATCTTATTCTAGATCTAGTGTCTGGGAGAATGTGCAAGGTGGTCCTCGAGTCAGTAATGAGAAAGCGATTGGCACAGTCAAGGAAACAAATCCAATCGTTTATGAACCCAAACTCTCAATCTTCCATCAAAACTGTAAATCTTGTGCAAACTAGGAGAAACAGTCTATTGCTTACTGTTGATTGCAAACCCACTAAACTAAGATCCTTAATCTGTTGGGAGCTTGCTCAAAACCAATGGAGAAGATAAAATAAAGTGCCCAAAGCAATTCTTATTGAATATAATATGAGAAATTAACAATAATTGGACTATATAAGAAACTTTATGCCCTTGAACTTACTTTTAAATCTCCACCATTCATCATTATACTAAAGTCTATGGAATCCTACAAGTAAGAGTCCTAATACATCTCAAATAGAAACAACCAAGAAACCAAAAGAAAGGAAGAGAGACACTAGTTGAAAACCTGCCACACCTCCCCCTCCCCCCCCGCCCTCTCTCTCTCTCTCTCTCTCTCATGTATTTCCCCTTTGGATATTTCTGATAATAAAATGACTTGTGACTTCCAACTAAGTAAGATGGCTAACAATCTAACTTCAGACTTCAATGAACATGGTTAACACTTAAGAATGAGTCTGATAGCACTTGGAAAGGTTGACTGAGAGTCGAAATAAAAGGGAAATGATTAAACAATTCTGCTCTACTCATTGAATTTCCCATCTCCAATGCTTTGTTTGAACAATAATTACCCAGTTTTGATCAGCTAGGTTTGAGATGGAAAATAGTTCTTTCAAACTGTCCATAGTTCAGTTTACCAATTAGTTTGATTTCAATTCAGTCTAGTTCATGAATTGGATCGAATACGTCCATTTCATCTGAGTGACCGGAACTATCATTAGTCCGTTGCTGTTCATATCGAATCTACCATCATCATCATCAAAGCCTTGTTGCAACTATGTTGGGGTCAGCTGCATGAATTTTATTCCTCCATTCCGATCTATCTTGAACCAAATCATCGGATAGGTTGCACTTCTTCAAATCCAATCTTACTGCTTTCATCCATTTTCTCTTCCAACCTTACTGCTTCCATCCACTTTCTCTTCGACCTACCCCTTCTCCTTGCTAGGCCATCAACCTATATAGAAAAACTTTTAGTCACTGGCATTGTTGCTGGCTTGTGTTGGAGATGTACAAGCTATCTCAAACGAGTTTCTCTTATTTTATCATCTATTGATCATACCCCTAAATGCTCCCGAAAGGCAAAAGTGTTCATTTCTGATTTTGCCTATGCTAGTTTAACCACACAAACCCAATGTTCTCATCTCTGATACACTCACTTTGTGCATATGTTGCTTCTTAATTGGCCAACATTTTGCTCCATAGGTCATAGCTGATCCAATCGCTATCATGTAAAATTTTCTCTTAAATCTTGTTGGTATGCGGCGATCACAAAGCTCTCAAGCAAGTCTTCACTTCAATCATCCTGCTCGTATCCTATGTTCGTATCGAACCTATAAATTGCATATCTTGATCTTTTTATGTGTAGCCTAGGCGAATATGCCTTTATTTTAAACGCATTTAAGAGAAATTATAAGAAGAAGACATGAGTAGTTTCATATACCATTACTTAAAAATATAAGGTTTGTTATGATAAATTATGGTTAAACCACATGTGCAGCACTAGGGTTATAGGTCCCTTTTCAAGCTCTCCTTTATATTTCCAAGCCATTCTGCATTATATGACATCCGGCATTCATTTGTTTATTATGATATATGCATGTTGTTATCAAGAACTTTGAAGGAAAAGTCCATCAAGAACATTGTACTAGAGACTTATTTCAATTGCCATAACTTTTGACTGAGCACATAGTTTAATGCACTAGTGGGTCTTATTGAAGACAATTTGTTTAGTGTTTTTTCATGCATGCATGGGAAGTTGACTTGATTAATTCTTTTTCATCATCATTGTCGTTGTCAAAGCCTCATCCCAACATAGTTGGGATAAATTTTGTTTCTTCATTCCAATCTATCTTGGGCCAACTGGGTTGCACTTATTCAGATCTATCTTGGCTACTTCCACGTCTTCTTTGGCATACCCCTTCTCCTTGAGGGGTCATCAACTGCATAGAAAAACTTCTCATCCATGCCATTGTTGGCCTGCGTTGGATATATATAAGATCTCTTAATTTCGGCTATTGATGCTACTACCCTTAAATGCTCCCGAGAAACTGTCATTTTTTCTTTTGTCTTTCCTAGTTTTACCACATCCATCTCAACATTCTCTTTAGATTAAATGCTTAATTAAAAATGATGGTTAATTGCCTCTTTAAAATGGAAAATTGAGCATGTAAGTTGCCCAATATCAAAAGTGAATTATGTTGACATAAATAAATAAACTTAGAAAGGAGAAGAGTTGATGGTGAGTCCTGTTACTCAGAATGAAGAGTTGGGGTTAGAGATACTTTTATGCTTTTATGATACTAGATTACATTGAAGAAATAAAGAAAACTTATATATTGAATATATATATATATATATGGGATATATACATACATATATATATATAAGCGAACGTTTCTGGGGCCCATCCTTGGTCCATCCAATTGGACCAAACACACGACCTCCCTAAATTGCACATGCCCACCAACTTTTGGTCAAATCCAAATTTACTAGACCGTTGGATCGACTGTGTACTGATCCGAATGGACCGTTGACCATTAAACTTTTGGTGCCCAGATGGAGATGATAGAAACTACGGTTGGGGCTGATTTTTTTGCAGGAAGGAGGGTCCCAGAGAGTCTTTGAAATCTCCCCCACCCCCATCCCCATGTGGGTCCTCAGGTGGGCCCCACCACACAATTGAGTTTACTTCAGCTTACCTTATCCTAAGCTTCAACTTAGGAGAGCTAGCCCCATATATATATATATATATATATATATATATATATATATATATATATATGGGAGATACTCTTATGAGAGCATCTCTCACCTTACTATGAGAGATAAAGGTGGAGGCCCTCACATTTAAGTTGTTGACATTGGATATGGATGTGAGGGCCCCCATCTGATCTCAAATAGTAAGGTGAGAGATGCTCTCATAGGAGCATCTCCATATATATATATATATATATATATATATATATATATATATATATATAAGGGGAAGTTTCAAGTGCATCAATCCCTCACCATAGGGTGAGGGACACTTCCATAATTGGAAATTTTCAAGTACAAAAGTTATTTTTCAAGTACATAGGGTGAGGTACACTTCCTTGTCTTCATGTGCAAAAAGGAAAAGTGCCCTCACCCTATGGTGAGGGATAGATGTACTTGAAACTTCCCCACATATAAATAGATATATATATATATATATATATATATATATATCTCCACCCAGAATTATTCAGGTGAGAACCATCCGCATGGAAGAACCCTGCAGTCTGTGGAATACTTTGCTTATTTTTGGTGCTTTAGCTTAGTTATGGTTTTATTCTTCATATTCTATGCAATATCATGTTGTTTCTTCTGACTTTTATTTTATTTTATTTTTTTCAACCTTTTGTCCTCTGTCATAAACTTTCTGTCGTAACTGTTGTTGTAGTTAATGTATTGGTTCTCATTCAATTCTCTCTGACAGGTTGAGTTGTAGTTAATGTATTGGTTCTCATTCAATTCTCTCTGACAGGTTGAGACAATCTTTACAGCAGAAAATCCTGATCGAGCTCAAATAAAGGAGGCAAAGCTAATCCTCTCAGTAATTTTCTTCTCGTTTTCCTTGTCTCTTCATGTTGTATTCTTTATCTGTTTTGATTTATTGATGTCTGTTAGGCACTGACTTCGGTATTAATGATCAAATTGTGTATCATTAATTTTTCGGCTTCTATCTTGGAACAGGAGCATGAAAGAGCCCTTGTTGAAGCAGTTAAGAGAATTTCTGATGTCTCAGATGGTGGTGAGCGACTTTATATGTGCATGCTTTAATTGATGGGATATTATACCAATGAAAGTGCCCTAGTTGAAAAAAGTTTAATTATTTTTTTCGTTGAGTTTAACCCATGCATGGTACGGGTGGGGCTTCCTTTTGGTATCTTAGCAATTGGTTTCCTGGGTATCGTGTTAAAATGTCATGCATCCCAAGTGGATGATCCTCCACTCATCCTTCAGAGGACACCCACAACGAGAGGCATTCTATCCATGATGCAGACCATGATAGTGACCAGAAGGTGCCACACATAATATGCTAGGCCGTGCTAATGTGTGATTAAACATTTTTTTTTATTGAAGTAGCTATTGGAACTTACATGAGTTTTTGGTGCTCAGATGATTCTCACAATGAACACCATTCCTACGATGAGGAACAGAGAAATGGTAGACATGGATACCATCATGCACTTTATGGGCAGGCTGACAGGAAGAGAGGCCACTTTGTCCAGAGTCTATATTCCTCACATTGATTTGCTGGATGAAGACAGGATACAGTGTTAGTTAAATTGCGATAGCGATGAAGCCCTCTACAAAAAGCCATTGACAAATGTAGATAGTTTGTTTCCTGTGTATAGTTATCTCCTCTTCAATGATATAGGACTGACAGGCTTTAGGTATTTCTAGCTGATACAAAAGGGTATATGCCTTGTGCAATTGCCATAGTGCTTGGCTTTTTCAGTGAACTACTTTGATCAGGTTAAGGTAATTTAGCTTAAGACATGATTTTAAGTGTAATTGTCAATGCAAGGCTCTGGCCTTTCATAGCTGGAGGATGCGAGCTCATAGCGTAGCAAACTTTATAGCCCTTTCCTTCTAGTCTAACCAATATATATCTGCCAGTTTAATTTGGGTCTTTTTTACTTGCTGAAGCATAGAATGTGTTGGAATGTTATTTCAACTGACTACCCATCTAAAAATTTTGGCTGTGTAAAGTGATTACCCTTCTGCTATGTTGGTATAATGTAGAAATTGAAGATTATATTGGTTGTTGTGAATGGAGCTGTGCACTTGCAGCATTGCAGACATAGGAATCATATTTGACGATTGGAATTGATGATGATCATCATCACCACCATCTACTTTTCCATTCAATTCCAATTTCATGTTATCAGTTTACAAGACTATCCATCGTGACTAATTTATCAGTTTTTATTTTATTTTATTTTTAAGATGTTCAAATTTGTAATCCTTCAATATGTTGCTGTTTCTGGACAACCTGTGGCACACTTAATGTTGTGGGTTCGAGGAGGGCTGCTGATGCCACCAACAAAACTTCTCTTTCCACGTCCCTTATTTTAAGAATAATGTACCCATGTGTGAATTTACCAAATAGAACACCATTCATAGTTTCATACCTCACTCAATTGCTCTTTACACTCGGCCACCCCCACCCCTACCCCTACCCCATCCACCACCGCCCAGAGGGAGAGGGAGAGTGGGTGGCGGCAGGAGCGGAGGCGGAGAGAGAGAGAGAGAGAGAGAGGATAATTTGGGGAAAAAAAGGGTGTCTATAGAGAAATTTTGCCAATGTTTAGACTTAACTAAAGAGAGGATATGGAAAGAGAAGTTTTGGTTGTGGCAGGAGTCATGGTACCACTAATGTGAATGTGCTCAAGCCATTTGAAATTATACAGAAATTACCAGTAAGTTGTATGCGTTCAGTTTTAGTTTATTCTTTCTTGTGGCTCTTAGACATCTGTGTTGGCATTGTTATGGGAAAGGTCAAAAAACTATCCCAACCAATAAAAAATTGTGTTGTTTGCCCCCTTGTTTTCCAACAACGTCAAAATGACTTTTGAGTTTCTTTTTTCTTTTTAATTCATAAACCATTATTTGATTTATGGTCCAGCAATAGCAAATTTTCAGCTTTTGTTTCAGTTCTCCATACCTTGGAAAGTATTTTTTTTTTATTAATATGCTCTTGAAATAATTCTAATTAATTGTTCTCATTGGTTGATGAATGCAAAAACCATTTCACCCTTTATAAATTAAGGGAAGAGTTTAAAATAGTATAAAGTAATGTAAGATTTGAATATTTCAAAAGATTATAATATTTTTTTCATATTTCTTTTAATAAAGTCCTCACTATAGTTTTTTTGAAAAAGGACAAAAATACCCTTATGTCATTATGCAAAATATCCCTTCAATAAACAGATTTAGAGAAATGATCAAGTCCAACCCAAACAACCTAGTGGGACCCAATTTAGCTACCTTTATGCGTAGATGGTTAAAAAAAAATAAGGGTTTATATGGATTCCAAATATCTCTAGTTTCATTAAGTAGTTATGATCATCAAAATCAAGTTGAAGCTAGAGTGTATGAGAATTTAGAGAAGAGAATCTCAATTTAGTGATTGAACCATCAAAAGAACGTACCACACCATCAACATTTGATCAGTGAACGGCTGGATTTCAACAGGAATATTAGGCCTGGTAGGGCCATAACTAAATATGCCGGCTTTTTCAAACTTGGGCTCAACCCAACCTGGCCTTATGTTTTGGCTACTAAGATCTTCATATACATATTTCCGGTAATTTTTCTTAAAAATACAATATGTTATGATGAAAACTCACAAGATAACTACACCTAGAACACATTCTTTTTGCTACGTGGAGGATTCTAACTTATGCAATCACCCACTCATGTCTCTATCCAGCTGAGCTACAACATGGGACACCTAAAACAACAATTTTAAATAGTGGTAGACAACAAGTTGAATCGGGTAAAAATGGGTTGGGTTTACCCTGGGTATGTAACTATGGGCTGAAATCTAACTCGTTCTCGTCCCAATTCAAAAATAGGCCAAGTAACCTGCACCCGAGTTGCATGACCTGCATCCAATGCTCTCATTTCACCCGAGTTGACCTATATAAGCTTAGGCCTAGCACAGTCAATTTCAAGCATTAAGACTATATTTGAGTTTGACCGTATTAAAAAAGAGCCAGCCTCATTTCATATAAAATAAAGTATTTTATATGCCAATAGGTACATTGTTGAGTAATGTTGGCACCTCGGTATCACACCTATGTTCAACGATCGATCCTTTGGTCATCAGGTTGAGAGTATCACCCGTAATCAGTAGGCCACAAAAGAAAAAGAAAAAAAGAAAAGAAAAGAAAAGAAGAAAAAAAAGCTACCCTAAATACCAAAAAATTAAACCATCAAACCATTCAAATGGGTTAATATTTGTGTTACTATGGTCGACCCTTACCCAACCTGTATAAATGCAGGTAGGTTTTTCTAACCCCAACCAACCCATCTTTATTTCGAGTCAGATTATGTGGGTCACACACCTAAGATTGTAAACGGGTCGGTTCTGGTCCGGGTCTAGAATCATTAAGGGGAAAGGTGGAATCGGATCCAGACCCGAAACCGATTTCTTGGCTATGGAATTGAAATCAAAATCATATATGGGACGGGTTTGGATTCGGGTCCGGATTTTGGTAGAGTATGATATTAAAGCAACATGATTTTTAGGAGAGATTTTTGAAAATTAAAGTAATACATCAGGTCTTAGGTCCACGGGTCCGAACCAAAGTGGACCCGGACCCATTAAATAAGGAACTAGAGCCTGTTTTTAACAGGTCGGAACATGTGAAAAATGGGGACCATTTACAACCCTAGTCACACCAGGTTTTGCCACCCTTTTACCGGACTTCCCATTGGAGAAATTAGCAATTCTTTAATGTCTTTTTGATTGAATCCAGGAATCATTCATGGATCACTTAATATTTCATCTAAAGGCAAAGCAATCACTCTCTTGCCGACGCCGACGTTCAAGTTGAATTCTTTGCCAAAGAGAAGAGAGGCACGGCATTCCTCCTTGATGATGATGTTGGTGGATGTCTAATCAACCAACTGCAAGAGGGCATTTGAACATCACATCAAGTGGGTGGTAATAACACCTACAATGGCATCAGAACAACCAAAGGATCAGTCCAAATTCACATGGAGACGTTGTGGACCCACTTGCAGACGTTGGCAGAATCTTAGGACAATGTATCATACAAAGAACCCTCTAAAAGGGGTGTGCCAATATCTAATTGGTCAGTTTTGGGTGCAGAATAGAATAGTCAACAAAACAAAACGATAAGGAAGATACAGCTGAATTATGCAAAAGGAAGGCCCACTTGTGAATAATTGGCAGGTGCCCACTAGAGATTTGTGGAGGATCTACGAAAGGGTCAGTTGGGACAGATTGATGTTCCAACTGGACCGACATTTTTTAAGGATTTCCCAGGTCCAAACCTGACCCATGAAAAGCCTCAGGTCATGCATGATTTGACAGATTTCTGGAGGGAATTTCACTGTTGGGAATTCCAATTCCATCAGACTTCATTTGGCAGCCATTCTTTTTAAATTTACAAGAATTCCAATTCCATCAGACTTCATTTGTCAGCCATTCTTTTTAAATTTACAAGTGGGGCCATGTTTATGTCTAAGGCTTCAATCCTTTGACGTGATGAACATTTGGATCACAATCAAAGAGAACAAAACAAGGTTCCTGTCGGCAAATCAATTTCTGAAGCAGCATCATTAAGTTTCCTTACTATCGATGCCCACCAAAACTTGGAGGGAAAAAGACCTCGAGTCACATAAATACCTTTAATATTCTCCCTCCAATGGAGCCAACTTCTCATCACTCTTCCTTCAGTGGAGCTCCCAGGTTGGTGCACTTTTGGCAACACGTACATTTTTATGCCGAGTCATTTTTCCTAGAATTCAAAATTGAGACTAGTTGTCTCTAATACCATATTAAGTTTCTTTAGCTAAGGATTTTTACCATAATCTCGAGGCAAAAAAAAAAAAAAAAACAAAACCACTTAAGGCAGTAGTAGAGGCAGCATAAATACTTTTTATATTCTCCATCGGGGGGAGCCCCTCCTCAATAGTAATCCCACAGTGAAATCCAACTCACCATCTGGAACGTTGAGACCTAGACCACAGTTTAGTACATATACATCATCTAGATCACTGTTCATTTGAGTTCATTTTTTTGCAGACACCATTTGAGTTAATTTTACTATGTACAAATAAAATCAAAATCCATCACATGAGAATAATTGATATGAAACAATAAAATTAGAAAGGAACCTCAAGGGGTAGCTGAGTTGGCCTAGGACCACAGCTTGCACCCGGAAGTTGTACGTTCGAAACTGCATTACCACATTGGGGCTATAGGGGAGTTTATCTGGCTTCCCTTTGGGCCCAGAGGGATTAGTCCAGCCCAAAGGGTCGGGAACCCTCCGATAGAAAAAAAAAAATTAGAAAGGAGAGTAGTAACATAATTTGGTATTAAGGGTAGTTGAAAAGGTAGAACTTGAAGTAAATAAGTTGTTAGCTGAATTGTAATTAGCTCTTCTTTTCAAAGAACATAGATGGCTTTGCTCTTCCCATGCTCCACAATGAGGTGATGTAAGAAAAGAATCATGCAAGAGCACATATAGCAATGGGTTTGAGTCAATCCCTAACTGTTGTGGTCGGATTTAGTTTACCCTCAAATAATGATTGGGTGCTCAAAGAACCAAGAATAAGTAAAAATCAAAAGACCAATACGTATGGTTTACAATCAATGCTACAACGGTAAAGATGACGATGACAATGATGGTAATGGTGATAATGTAAAATCAGAGTCCAGCTAAAAATGTTTTTGCCACATTATCCACTTGGCTAAAATCATTATCCCTCATTATCACATTATTCGGTTCTTGATTAATCTATTATCACCTCTCTCTTGAGGTTATCCTTGCTTATTTAATTCCCCTTTTTCATTTTTTGTGGGTACTTGAGTTGACACAACCTTGTAGTTGCAACATCAAGCACCTTCCAACTGTTACTCATCCTAAGTAACCATTTTATTATCTAGTTGAAATAAATACATTTCAGTGCTTCCCAACATTTTTCCTACATCATTGGTACTTTTGAGAAGGTACAGCATCTTCGCGCTGAAATAATTTGATAAAAAGCTACCAAATAAGCTCCGCACAACCTACTCTCGGCACAATTTAGTTCAATAACAACCAGATCTCAGCACAAAATTGACAATAGCATAGAAACGATGCCATGGGCTCTAAGTTTACACACCCTCATAAGAATATTCGAAATGAATATATGGTCTTGGAACTTATGCAATGTTTTGGCATATATTATAGAACTACTGGACTAGGGTTCAAGGACAAGAGATGATGGAGACATGGTATGGACCCTTACTTTATATGGGCCATACATATAAACATCCCTTATCTGTCTTGGATTCCTTAAGATATAAGAGTACTTCTCCAATAAAAGCAATCACCTGGCCTAAATCAAATTTACCTTATTTACCTTGTAAAATAAATCATTCCAAGGAGATAAGAAAGAGAGAATACCAAGTCACCAATTCATACTCCATACACTCTTAAACCCTGTAATACCCAATGGCACTTTGATCTGATAAGCACTAAAAAACCTTATTAGGGTTTGATACTCTTGTTTTTAAGGTTTTATATGATGAGATGATGAGGTCTTTCATAGTATATATCACCTCTTAGTTTATATCTATGTAATTATGGAAACAGGGATATATCTAGTACTAGTGAATCTTTTATAGTGGCCTTCAACTCTAGATGAGTATATGTTATACTAGAAAAGAAAAATCAATTTAAAAAGGAAATTGTGCTCCTTCATTAGAGTAAGGAAAATGATATATTCATCCATTTTCTTGATAGATACATGCATAAGTAGTTTTGACTATTCTAATACCAAAACTCCAAAAACCATGATGCAGCATGTCCAGTGACTCTATTGTAAACTTTCTAGGAAACGTACCTCTTTCCTTCCTAAAATATTTTTTGTGCTTTTGAGGATTCGTCCCTCTTCTTTTAGGGGCTGTTTGTTTGGATAGAATATATAGGTATTCATGATCAACTGAGCTCTAAAAAGGATTATTAAAGAGGTTGGAGGTAAATGATTTAAGGTAGCGATATAGATGGGACCTTAACTTTTTTAGAATTTGAATCACCATTATGATGGCCGGGTATACATTTGCCATCTTCCCTTGATTCCATTGCCATCAAAGGGGAGGTGATTTTGGTCATCATTTTTAGATATTCACTTTTGATTCTTTGTTCTAACCACAGTTAGTCTTAGAATTTCTAGGGTTACATGAAAAAAAGGCCCTAAAGGAATGAATATGTAGGGTTGAATCCATCCATTAACTTAATATGATCGTAAGTAGTAGTCACTTGTGTGAACCAGTGAAAATGCATTTCTTTTTGTTTCCTAGCCCTTAGAGGCATCCTTGAAAATCAATTTCCAATATTTAGCTTATTTGTAAATCTAATTATCTGTAACTCGGCTTACCTTCATCTGGTTATGGCCAAGAACAAAATGACTATGAGTAACAAACAATTCCATATGTCCAATGCAAGGACACTCATTTATTGGTAAATCATGCTACCTGAAATCATTTAACAAAGATCCAATAATTTCCCTGTTGTTAGTCAATTGACAACAGCAGAAATTAGGTCTTCCAACTAATCTCTCTCCATGGAAAAAGATAATAAAAAATTCAATCACTTGTAGATTTCAAATAAGTTCATATGCATCGACTGTGGGGCATTCATGTAAGTCAAAAGGAAATGAATAATTAAGAACATTAACGTGGGCTATAATGAACTATGCTTTACTCTCACCATCACTGGTGTCCATTTCTTATCCATAGGTGGTGACACATCCTTTCATTTTATCAACATCAGCAAAATCAATTGTCATGAGATAATATTCAAAATTCAATTTATGGAATATTCTAACAGCTTTCTTCTTGTGTTCTTTTAATTATCCAGTTTTCTTCAATGTTAACTATTAACAGAAGTCCAAAATCCTAACCCCTCCATAGAACCCCAACCATCATGCCTTCATATTGTAGATGACAACTTCTGTTATCAGAAGTTTGGTGAAAAGAAATTAGTAACAAAATAAAGCTAAAATACATAAGGGTACAAAACAAAGTTCCCCAACCACTATGACAAAACTTACATATATAGTATTAATTTCTCTCTCTCTCTCTCTCTCTCTCTCTCTCTCTCTCTCTCTCTCTCTCTCTCTCTCTCTCTCTCTCTCTCACACACACACACACACACCCACCCTCACCATACACACCCACACCACACCCACCCCCCCACACACACACACTGAAAAACACTTTTGATAACTGAACTCATTCCTTTCTCTCTTATAAATCCCATTCCTCACCCCATCAAATTACAGATCTTCATTCCCAATAGAACTTTAAACACCATGGAACCACAGTTCCGTCTTGACGCCTAAAACTTTTGTACACACTTTTTCATGTGATTCAAAATCCTTGAATGGCAAGGTTCGTCTCCACATCAACAAGCAGGAAATTTCTTCTCTTCCTCAACATTTCCTTTCTTTTCCTCTTCTTTTTCTACTTCACAGCCCATGTCCAGTCCTCTAATTTCCATCTTCTCCATTACTCTGCTAAAACCATCTCCAGCCCTTTTCAACCACTTCATGATTCCAAAGATGGCTGCATGGGCATACAAAAGTACCCAGATAACAGAAGCAAGTGCGCGTTTTTGAGATCTGAACATCAATGTCAATCTCAAGGATACATAGACTATCTCCAGCTCTTCTATTGTACCTGTGGCCAATCTGTGGTTTTGGGTTACATCATACTGATCCTATGGCTTATTCTACTGTTTTATATATTGGCAGACACAGCTGCTTCCTACTTCTGCTCTTCCTTGGAGGGATTATCAGGAGTCTTGAAGCTCTCTCCGACTATTGCTGGAGTCACCCTTCTTTCACTAGGCAACGGCGCAAACGACGTCTTCTCCAGCATAGTCTCATTCACACAAGAAGGGGCTGGTGATGTCGGCCTCAACAGCGTCCTAGGTGGCACTTTCTTCATCTCTAGTGTTGTACTGGGAATCATAAGCATTTTGGTTAGCTCACGTCAAATTGTCATCGATAAGTCAAGCTTCATAAGAGATGTTTGCTTCTTCATTCTAGTACTCTGTTCTCTACTTGTAATCTTGATTGTTGGAAGGATCAACATATGGATTGCGGCAGGTTTCACTTCTTTATACGCTGTTTATGTGATCATATCCTCTACACAACTCTGTACGAAGAAAGATAGAAAGGTTACTCTCTTTGCTACAGATCCTCTCTTGCCTACCAACGGATGTCATTGTTTATATGAATCCACAAAATTTGGCAGCTTGGGTGCTCCTCTTTTGGTTTGCATCAACAAAGAAGAACCGGGTTCGGCAACAAAAGAAGTTCAAGAAGCTGCCAATCGGAGTCATCAGACAGTTACAACAAGTTGGTTCAATTTCGATTCATCAGCTTCATGCTACTTTGGTTGGTTTCTCTACATTCTGGAACTGCCCATTTATTTGCCAAGGAGACTGACCATTCCTGTGGTTTGTGAAGAAAGATGGTCCAAGCCATTTGCAGTTATTTCAGTTACACTAGCGCCAGTTCTTTTGGTAGCCCTCTGGAGTTCACAAGAATTGGATATTGGGTCCAAATCAAGCCTTCTGTTCTACACATGTGGTGGGTCACTGGGGACTGTTTTAGGGGTTATTGCACATGTAGCCACTGAAAGGTCTGGTCCACCAAAGAAATTTCTATTTCCTTGGCTTGCAGGAGGGTTTCTAATGAGTTTAATCTGGACTTACATCATAGCTGAGGAGTTGGTTGCATTGCTGGTTTCACTAGGAACTATTTTGGGGATAAGCCCTTCAATTCTAGGGTTGACTGTCCTAGCTTGGGGCAACTCTATTGGGGACTTGATTTCTGATGTTGCATTGGCAACAAAAGGAGGGTCAGATGGGGCTCAGATTGCAATCACTGGCTGTTATGCAGGGCCCATTTTTAACACCTTGTTGGGACTGGGTCTCCCTCTTGTTCTCTCATCCTGGCAAGTCTACCCCGCTTCTTATGAGGTCCCTAAAGACCCAACTCTGTTCCAAACATTGGGGTTTTTGGTGGGTGGCTTGCTTTGGGCTCTAATTATCTTGCCAAGAAAGGGCATGAAGCTTGATAGGGTCCTGGGTTGTGGGCTACTGGCTATTTACTTGTGCTTTCTGTCACTAAGGCTTGCCCAGTCACTTGGGCTGGTGTAGTTCCATGGTTACCTTGCTCGACTCTGTCTAGCCCTTTTTTTCTTGTGTCTTGCTTCTTTAAAACCTAAATGATAAGCACCCAAGTCTTCATAATTGCTTGTAATTTAATCTACTTCTTTTAGCATTGTAAATATGTAAAAACAGCTTCAAATGTATGGTATTGTTATTCAATGGTTGTGTTACTATATCTACGTGTAAAGTAAATGTCAAATCAATGAAAAATATCATAATTAAGTGAGTGTGAATTATACTGTCTTATGTAAAGAAGTATTTGTTGCCATGAGGTAAAGTAAGTTCACGTGAGATGGAAAGTCTAGTGGTAAAGCAACCACTTTTCTGGTCTTTTATGAGGTAAATCTTTTTTGGGGTCTTGTAAAGTAAAAGTAATTTTTTAGGGCTAAAAATCACTTCCTACTTTTCTTAACCGACCAAACATGGTAACGTTAAATTTTCGGTTGCAGGATCACTTTACCTCAGATTTTATTTTACCACTTATGAGGTGCATGCAGTTACCCCAGCCTTTGTCTTGTCCCCCAATTCCTAAACTAATTTATTTACCAGTAATAACAATAACAGATCAGGGAATGTTAGTTGAGATGGCTGTTTGTGCAATGTATTACATGGTCTCAAGCTAGAAGAATAAAAAGAGAAGATCAATGAAGACATTTTTTTTTTTTTTTTTTTACTATCGGAGGGTTACCAACCCTTTGGGTAGGACTAATCTCTCCGGGCCAAAAGGAAAGCAGGGTAAACTCTCTTGTAGCTAAGGATGTAAATGAGTCATCGATTCTCCGATTACTCGGAGGTTTCGACCCGTTAAAAATCAGGTCTGGATCTTTATTTAGGCCCCGATAAGTAAATAGGTCCGGGTCCGGTTCCACCTTCGTTCGGACCCGTGGACTCAAGACCCGACATATTACCTTGATTTTCGAAAACCTCTCCTAAAAAACATATATTTTTTTTAATATCGATCTTTACCTAGACCAGGACCCGGATCTAGACCCGTCTTATATATGGTTTTGGTTCCGGTTTCAGAACTGCCCTACCTACAGCTCCAGTGTAGTAGTGCAGTTTTGAACCTACAATCTCCGGGTGCAGACCGTGGTCCTAGGCCAACTCAGCTACCCTCGGGGTTGAAGATCTTTAATGTAGTGAAGAGAAATATGATGAATAGAGGATAGAGTTACTGAACATGACATAAAAAGAATCGAGTGGAAAGCTTTGATGCTGATGAGGATAAGATAACCCTCTCAAAAACAAAAAAACAAAAAATCAAAAATCAAAAGTTAACATCCCCAGATACACCTAGAAAAATTTGAAATAATTGTATCCCAGATGAAGCTTCCCCAGATACACCTAGAAAATCCCAAATGATTAATATGGAGCCAATTTATTATAAGCACATGCTACAAATGGTACACCTGCATCCATGCATTCAAGTGTGATGTCCATGGCACTAGAGGTTAGACACAATGAGTTGGCAAAGGGACCAAAATGTGGTCCAAGGTGGGCCTGTTCCATGATATGACAGGTCTTCCACCCTATGAATTATAAGGGGACAAGGCTTGCAATTTGCAATCACTTTTCAGACGTAACAGAACTGTTCTTCCTTCATCATTTATAGGTTGGATACTTGGTTTCAATCATTTCTTTCAACAGAGGGCACAATCATACTCAAACCTGACTCATCCCTACTGTGCCATCAGGAGCACATATCGAAATCGGGACCCAAAAAGACTCAGCCCAAAAAATTTGCTGGATCTGGATCAATTTTTCCCTGATGGGTCGCATCGAAGTCCAAGGCCCATGATCCATTAAATCTCTCCTTGTTTTTCCTTAATGATGATAAATGAAGTGAAAATTCTATATAGGGCTACCAGAATGGATTACTAGTTCTATTTAACCAATCAATGCAGCAGAAATAAATCAACCAGACAATTTAGAACTAGCTATCTACCAATCACACACCACAAGAAGGCAGACACAATATTTAACGTGGAAACCCTATCTAGGGAGAAAAATCACGAACCAGAAATCAAGAGTTCACGAACAGTTACAAGATATACTCACAAGCTCATTTACCTCAGTCTGTACCTCGACCTAAGGACTGTAGTTATTCTTGTAAAGAATCCACTGACACGACATCCACCGCGTCCCGTTCTCCTTACTTGATCTCCTCGCACCTTGTCAACCAAGATGATCAATCTTCTACAAGAAAAGTAGAAGCAGCAACAACCTTCTAGAGCAGCCCTTCAGAATAATCTCTCAATGGCTCTAGAGAATAACTCTCTCTAAAATATCTCTGACCCAGATCAATGAGAGTTGTGATGGTGGTGATACCTACTAGGGTTGAGAGAAACACCCTATAAATAGCCCAAAATTCGTGCCTTAGACTTAGTGCACAAGTAGGACTCAAACTGGGAAAGATAGTCTTAAAAGGAAACTAAATCTGATAGAAACTGGAGATTTCCCGAACTCTGCGCACTTGTCCGATCGATCGCTCCTGCAGGTCCGATCGATCGGCCTGACATTTAACTGAGACCTTTTTCTGACCGATCGATCGGTCTGAGGCTCCGATCGATCGAGCCTGGGGAATTCGCCCGGTGCCTTTTTTCTTCTATTCTTCGCTTTAGCTCTTCCGGCGACACAACCACAATCCATTCTAAAATAAATTAGAAAATACAACTCAATGGACCCAGAGTTTTGTCCAACCCATGAATTAGCCAATAAAAATACTAACAATCTCCCCCTTCGGCAATTCATGGACAAAACTCCCTAAAACAATACAAATGATCTACCCAAGAGAAAAACCCAAAAAACATTGAATTTTCAAGCTAAAAAAAATCAGCATCTGTAGATCTTTGCTTGTTTCTCCCCCTGGCTTCAGTATTCTCCCCCTTTTTGTCCACAATTGACAAATAATTTTCTTCAAGCAGCTTATGTCAATCTGGATTCTGCAGCTCCCCCTAAATAGACTCCCCCTCAAGATGGTCTTTGTATCAGCACTGGGGTGGGGGCTTGATCTTGTAGATCAGGGGTGATGAGGCTTTGGCACACACACTTACATTTTCAGATAGTTCAGTATAGTGTGTACTTAGACAGATGGAAGGTCTTCTTTCTTGACCCAGACAGCTTTGGTTTTCATAGGTGACGCTTCCTTCTGCTTTTTCCATTGCTTTTGGTTTGGAGACTTTCGCAGCTTATTGCAATGGGGTCGAATGTGTCCTTTAATTCCACAGTGATGACAAGTGGGTATACGTTCAGGACGTGGCACATTCTTCTTCTTGGCATCTGTATTTGTAACATGACCAACAGAATTAGTAACAACTGAATTTTGAACAAAACAATTATTACCTTTGGCTTTTGATGTAGATGCTCCGTCAGCGTAGCCAATGCCATGCATGTTATTCTTTGCCTTTTGACTGCACAGGATGTCATCAAGTTTTTTAGACCCAGCATTCATCCTGTTTAGTGAAGCCTTGCTTGTATCCAACTCAGAAAGAACTATCTTGAGTCTTCCTTGCAAGTCGGTATTTTCAGCTTTCAAGGTCTTCATATCATGATTAATCAAGTCACACTTCTGTGCTTCAGCAGTCAACATATCTGCCAATTTGTTATTTTCAGCCTCTAAGTGACTCACTTTTGTAAGAGTTTCAGACAATTCAGCTTTTAAAGAAGTATTCTGCTCTTCAGATTCTTTCCAGCTTGTAGCCACTTTTTCATTCATCTTGAGCATCTTCATGGTCTTTGCAAACAATATATGATATTCAGCTTGTCAATCATGTTCTGTCTCTGACTCACTAACATCTTGATCAGTCCCTTCATCAGAAACTATTGGAGTAGCAGAAACTGATGTTGCCATGAATGCCATGAATTTTTCTTTGCTAGCATCAGGCTTTTCAGACTCAGATTTTTTATCATCTTCCTCAGAAGTATCATCATCCCAAGTCAGATTGAAAGCCTTCTTCTTTGGTTTCTTGTTAGCACAGTCACTAGCAATGTGTCCATAACCATGACACTCAAAACATTGAATCCCTTTAGAATTTTTCTTCTTTACAAAATTTTTAGGGATCTTCAAATTACTTTTCTTCCCCCTCATAAAAGCTTGAAATTATTTCATAAACTCAACAGCAACTTGGGGATCAATCTCCTCAGAATCAGACTCAGAATCACTAGCAATTTTCTTGTATGATTCTTTGGAGGCTCTCAAAGCAACACCTTTGAGTTTTGATTTTCCATTGGTCCTTAGGTTTGCTTCGAAAGTCTGAAGGTTGCCAACTAATTCCTCAACTTTGAGAATATTCAGATTTTTATTCTCTTCTATGGCCACAACCTTTGCATCAAACCTTTCTGGAAGAGACCGCAAAATCTTCTTTACAATTCTATTTTCAGGAATTGGTTCTCCCAAAGTAAATGTATCATTCACAATTGTATTCAGCTTTGAATTAAACTCATCAAAAGTTTCATCATCCTCCATCTTTATGGTTTCAAAAGCTGTATACAATTTCTGAAGTTTCGTCTGTTTGACAGTGTCAGTCCCTTCATGCACAGTCGGCAGAAGATCCCAAGCTTCTTTTGCAGTAGTGCATGTAGAAATTCTATGAAACTCAGATATGCTAACTCCATTATAAATAGCATTCAAAGCCCTGGAGTTGCAAGTGGCTGCCAATTCTTCATCCTTTGTCCACTATTCTTCAGATTTAAAACTGGTTTTCCCATCAGTAGTAACAGTGGGCAAGGAATAGCCTTTTTCAATAGATTTTCAGACTTTCAGATCTATGGCTTTTACAAAGGCAACCATTCTAGCTTTCCAATAAGCATAATTAGAACCATCCAGCAGAGGAGGTTTATTGGTTGACGTGCCTTCTCGATAGACATCCATTCTAGCAATATTTTGATCAATACAATAAAATAGTGCAACCCTCTCTGATACCAATTGAAAATTCTATATGGGCTACCAGAATGGATTACTAGTTCTATTTAACCAATCAATGCAGCGAAAATAAATCAACCAGACAATTTAGAACTAGCTATCTACCAATCACACACCACAAGAAGGCAGACACAATATTTAACGTGGAAACCCTATCTAGGGAGAAAAATCACGAACCAGAAATCAAAAGTTCACGAACAGTTACAAGATATACTCACAAGCTCCTTTACCTCAGTCTGTACCTCGACCTAAGGACTGTAGTTATTCCTGTAAAGAATCCACTGACACGACATCCACCGCGCCCCGTTCTCCTTACTTGATCTCCTCGCACCTTGTCAACCAAGATGATCAATCTTCTACAAGAAAAGTAGAAGCAGCAACAACCTTTTAGAGCAGCCCTTCAGAATAATCTCTCAATGGCTCTAGAGAATAACTCTCTCTAAAATATCTCTGACCCAGATCAATGAGAGTTGTGATGGTGGTGATACCTACTAGGGTTGAGAGAAACACCCTATAAATAGCCCAAAATTCGTGCCTTAGACTTAGTGCACAAGTAGGACTCAAACTGGGAAAGATAGTCTCAAAAGGAAACTAAATCTGATAGAAACTGGAGATTTCTCGAACTCTGCGCACCTGTCCGATCGATCGCCCCTGCAGGTCCGATCGATCGGCCTGACATTTAACTGAGACCTTTTTCTGACCGATCGATCGGTCTGAGGCTCCGATCGATCAGGCCTGGGGAATTTCGCCCGGTGCCTTTTTTCTTCTATTCTTCGCTTCAGCTCTTCCGGCGACACAACCACAGTCCATTCTAAAATAAATTAGAAAATACAACTCAATGGACCCAGAGTTTTGTCCAACCCATGAATTAGCCAATTAAAATACTAACATGAAGTCTATTAATCAAGAGTACCCCACATCCTCTTTTGGAAAGGCTGACTTGTTTATATAATCTCCTGAGTACAAAATGGAAGTGGGGAATTTATATGTGAAGAGGGAAGAACAGTGGCACCAATTGACTTGATACTTGTGGCTATTTGATCGACTTGATACTTTTTTTTTTTACGCAGCCAATGGGGCTCGGATCCAAGTGAGAGCCCGCATACACACTGGAAGACAACCCACACAAGTGGGAAAAAAAATGGCTTACTCAAGATTTGAACCGTGAGCAATCAAGTGAAAAGTGTCACTCCTTCCTGCTAGAGTAAGGAGTCGTTCTCAAGATACATGAGTTGTTAGTTGTTACAAAGAAGGAGAGCCGGATTTGGTGGTAGGATCTACAATCTACTTTTGCTGCCTTGGCTGGTCTCTTTTTCATTTGGTTCACGAGAATTTCTGTTTGCACTATGGAAATAACTGAGCATGCCCACTTTTTTAAAAAGAAAGAATTATTACCAAAATACCCATGAGCTTCATCTTCTCTACAGCCATGCACATGATATATGCACGAGGTTTCACAGCCATGCACCTTTTCATATGCACGGCCCTGAAACTCTGCACCCCACCAGCGAAACAATACATGTGAAGAAAATAGGGGTTTTACGATTAAGGCAGGGACTGGATTAGAAATCATTTATTTATTTTTTTATCAAATCAATGAAGGTTGTAACAGTAACCCTAAGTCTTTGGGTCTGATTGTATTGTCCATGGAAAAAAAAAAGTGATCTTTACTTTACTCTATGTCGAAGGACTTTTAGAGAGGAGTTGATTTGGATTTTTGGGGGTGATGGGGAGGGAGCATGGATCAAAAAACCGGCCAATACCGGTTCATATCTGCCGATATGAACCAGTATCGGTCGATACCGAACCGATAACTCAGTGAGATTTCAGTATCGGAAAAAAAATGCCAATATCTCGGCCCATATCGGCCGAGATTTGGTTCATCTTGGCTGTAGCGATATCTCGGCGGATATTTTCAAAATATCGGCCGAGATATCTCAAAAAGGGTGAAAACCCTAATTTTTTCCCCCATCTTCATCTTCTTCTCCTCTCTTCTCAACTCCTTACTACCCATAGCAGCAGCCACACTCCATCACACCTCCCTTGCATATTTTCAAATCTCACTTATATCTTTTGAAGAAAATATTATCTAAGGTAAGAGAAAATCAACTTATAGCATTTTATTATGTGTTTTTTTTTTTTATAGATGAAGCATAGAGGTTTGTCACTTGTGTTGTTTTCTTCGTTTAGAAGTTATATCTATATACTTTCATGTTAGATCTACTTATACACATGATTTTGAACTTTTTTTTCAATTTTTTTTTATTTTTGGATTTTTAATATTTGAATTATAATATATCATTTTTTGGGGATTTCATCACAAATATGTTGTTTTAATGATTCATGATCATTGTATGGTGTGTAAATGATTGATCTACATACTTTCATGTTAGATCTATATATTTAGGATTTTGAAAATGATTTTATTAAAAAAAAATTCCAAAAATTAATTGTTGTTACTTGTTAGGATATTTGTGATATCAAAGGCTTATTAATAGTGTGTAGATGATATATCTACATCTACTCATAGTCATAAACATGATTTAGATTTTTTATTTTAAATATTTTATTTTCGGATTTTTTAATATTTGAATTATAATATATCATTTTTTGGGGATTTCATCATAAATATGTTGTTTTAATGATTCATGATCATTGTATGATGTGTAAATGATTGATCTACATACTTTCATGTTAGATCTATATATTTAGGATTTTGAAAATGATTTTATTAAAAAAAATTCAAAAATTAATTGTTGTTACTTGTTAGAATATTTGTGATACCAAAGGCTTATTAATAGTGTGTAGATGATAGATCTACATCTACTCATAGTCATAAACATGCTTTAGATTTTTATTTTAATTATTTTATTTTCAAATTTTTTAATATTCGAATTATAATATATCATTTTTTGGGGATTTCATCATAAATATGTTGTTTTAATTATTCATGATCATTGTATGATGTGTAAATGATTGATCTACATACTTTTATGCTATATCTATATATTTAAGATTTTTTATAATGATTTTATTAAATCTTGACTTTTCCTAAAAATAATTGTTGTTAGAGTATTAGTGTATTACTATTATATGAATTTCTTATTTTATAGGAACAAGATGGTGCGTGAAATAGATCCGGCATGGAACCATGGTGAAGCAGTTGGAAGCAAAAGTGGAGTGAAATGTAATTATTGTGGAAAAATGCTCAATGGCGGGATTACTCGATTGAAACAATATTTGGGGCATGTATCAGGACAGGTGATAAAATTTCATAAAGTGCCACCAAATGTGACTGCTGAAATGAACGAGCTCCTAAATGCATCAGCAAAAAAAAAAAAGTTGTACAACAAAGAAGAATAACTGAGGAATTTGATGCATGTAGAGAAGAAGTATTCGGTTCCTCCTCCGATGATGACGATGAAGACCCGGAAATAGGACGGCTAGGAGAGAAAGTGTTAGATCACTTCGGGAGGAGGAAGAGAGAAGAAGAATGCAATATGAAGCAGCCTCTAGAGGTAGTCAATATGAGCAGGGTGGGTCATCCGATCTTGGGGGAGCAAGTTTGCGTCGGGCATTTAGTCAAAAACAACCCCGTCGAGATCCAGATATTGAGGAGATTGAAAGACCTCCTACACATGCACCTCAGCAAGTAGGGCCAACTGACCCATATGCTTATAGAAAACTAACATCAAAGCAGCCCAGCATTATGAAAGCATTAAAGGACAAGTTTGGCAAAGCAAGAGAACATCTAGTGAGAGCCGTTGGGAAGTTTTTTTTGGATGGAGGCATTCCTCCCAACAAGGCATCATCTCCTTATTTCACCACCATGTTAGATGCAGCTGCAGAACATGGTCCATGTATAAAGGCACCTACCCCTTATGAGATTGGGCATGTCTGTGTTGAGAAAGAGTATGAAGAGTTGCAGGCTTGGGTGCAAACTTTCAAATGGGCATGGAATGAAAGAGGTTGCACACTAATGTGCGATGGGTGGACGACCATCACACATCGTCATCTCTTGAGTTTTCTAGTCTACTCGTCTATGGGCACGGTGTTTATCAAATCAGTTGATGCAACTGATTACATTCAAGATGCAAAATATATTAATAAGTTATTGAATGAGGTGATTGAAGAAATTGAGGTAGATTGTGTAGTTCAGGTTGTTACCGACAATGCTGCAAACATGAAGGCTGCAGGAATGATGCTTATGAAACAAAGAACAAGGATTTTCTAGTCTCCATGTGCAGTACATTGCTTGGATTTAATGCTTGAAGATATTGCAAAAGGAAAAATCATGAAGTTTGTGATTGGTAAGATAAAGATGATCACCAATTTTTTTTATCAATCATATAGACTCATTTCCATGATGAAAACGCATACAGACAACCATTAATTACTATGGCCTGGCATCACTAGATTTGCCACCCACTTCATTGCTGTCGAAAGTGTTTACAAGTATAGAGAATGACTTCTCCGATTGATAAAATCAAATGATTTCATGAATTGAAAATGGGGAAAAAGGCCAAGTCCCATTACTGTTGAAGTATGTAAAATAATTGAGTCCAACAAGTTTTGGCCTCATGTGAAGGGTGTTTTGAATGTTTTTGATCCCATAATAAAGGTTCTTCGATTGGTTGATGGCAATGATAAGCTAACAATGGGCTTCTTACATGAGACCATGGAGAAATCAAAGCTGGTTATTCAAGCAGATTGTAAATATTACAAAAAGTTTTGAAAGATCATCGACGATCGATGGGGACGACAATTGAAACATGATTTACGCATTGCCGGTAAGTGAAGAATATCCTTTAATACTCGAATTGTTGTATTCAACTCTCCATTCTCTCCTCAATCCTCACTATATTAATTTATCAAAAATTCATTGGTTTTACTATTACAGGATACTTCTTTAATCTCCAATTTACGGACGGACACATATATGATGAAATCCGTTTGGGACTAAAAAATATAATTGAAAGATTGGCAGAGAGTACAAATGAAGCAATTTAGGCTACTAATCAGGTAGGAATGTAGGATAATTAAGGAAAAAAGTATATAACATTGTAATTTCTCTAATTTATTTTTCTACATTAATGTCTTCATATTGACATATACAATGTACGGGCTGGAAGCTTTGGAACGACGACTGCGCGGAGAGCTGTGACACAGACCTATCCTGGTATTGATTGTAATGTCATCTCTATATTATTTAAGGACTTATTATTTTTTATTGACTCTAATATCATTTCTATTTTTTTCAGCTGAATGGTGGTTGAATTATGGAGAGAGAGTGCTTCTGCACTAAGGATGATTGCTATTAAAGTCCTTAGTCAAACTACATCGTCTTCCAATTGTGTAAAAAAATTGGAGCACATTTTCATTTATCCACGCAAGACCAAGAAATAGATTGACAATTCAAAAGCTAAATAAATTGGTCTACATTCACTACAACCTCAAGCTCCGGAGTAGAAATAGAAGGAGAAGACAGTTTGAGGATCATCGGGATTATTTCTGTCCAATTAATTTGGACTATATCTTTTCAGAAGAGGATACTATGTTAGGTCAATGGCTAGAGGAACAAGAAGAACCGATGTTAGACCAAGACCCAGAGTTTGAGCAGTTGATGGAGGAATTGACTGGGGATAGGCCTGAGCCAGTGAGGGTTGCAGAAAGGATAGAAGAAATAAACTTGACAATGCAGCAGGGGCGTGCACCTAATACGAGTGAGCCAAGGGGAAAGGAGGTGGATGAAGAGAGTGAGTCAAGTATTTTTACTTCTTCATCATCGGCAGGAATTCCACCTGACTCTCCCGGGGATGATGGTCATTATAGAGATGATGAGCCTTTCACTTATGAGACAGTTGAGCATTTCCTGATGCTACTGAGTTAGATCCTCGCCGTGGCTATGTCAGACATGTTGGACAGACTGAGGCAGGGGGTAGTAGTAGCGCCGGCGCTGCTACTCATGGTCATCATGGGAGTTATGTTGGCCAAGGTGCCATGTATGGACAACATGGGGGTTATGTTGGCCAACAAGGTGCCATGTATGGACAGCATGAAGGTTATTCATATGACCCTAATTGGGTACCCCCTTCACCAACACCGATTATTTCTATCGAACAGATGTTAATTGAGCAAGGGAGGCTTCCCCCACCAGTTTCTCGACGACCTATTTATGCCCCTCATGACTATTTCATGCCATTTGATTACAACCAGCCATCTCAATCCACAGCCACAGGGGATCAAGATAGTTCATCATCTTATCAAGAACAATCTGAATATGGTTATGGGTATGGTAGTGCTAGTGTTGCACAACAGTATGGATCATATCTTTTTAGCCAATACCGAAGAAATGATGATGATGATGATATCGAGCCATGGCGACACTCCACTTGGTATTAGGTTGTCAATCTGTCATACACTCATACTCATCAGTCTATCTCTAGTCTCTACTAGTTCTCTCCACTAGTTCTCTCTAATTTCAAGTAAACCATGAACATTTTGATGCCCAAGTGCTTTATGATTTATCTATCTCAGTCACTAATTCACTATCTCATTCACTAATCTTCAGGGTCTTGAATTTCACAATTTTATTTGATAATTAAGTTAGTATTAAATGATGATTGATATGTTATCTTTATCTTCTTATATTTGACACTAATAAATTGATCATGAGCATCAATAATGTTTGCATTATATGAAATACTGAAAAAAACAATGAACTGCGACACAGATAGGACTCATAACTTAAGGTGACCGAGATTTTGATTTATTGCTCTTATTAATGGAAACAAATATTGTTTTTCAGCATTTTCTAATATTCTGGATTTTTTGGATATTTTTGTGATTTTTTTTACTAAAAAAAAATTCATACCGCGATGACCGCGACGGACCGATACCGATATCATATCGGTTTTTCGGCCCGGCCGATACCGCGACCGAGACCGAGATTTTGAACCATGGGAGGGAGTGCAAACAAACATGTGCACGACATTTCCGTGCACCTCACCTTGGTTGCCAGTGGTGGGGCGGTCGTCAGGGTTCGGTCCCAACAAGGGGAGGGAATAGGAGAAGAGAGAATAGGAGAAGAGAGTGTTTTGGATTTTATTGAGGGTGGGCTCAGCAAAAATTAGCCTTCTTATTTTTCTTAGTATGGTGAGCTCAAAAGTGAATGCGCTCAGCAAAGCCTGTGGGTGCAAACAGAACTTCTCTTGGTTCCCGTCCGTCTCTCGCGGAGCAAAAGTGCAAAACCCACGTGACAACTCCTATCCACTTCATTCGGTTCAGACTTCAGATCAATCAGATAATCAAGCCCATTTTCTGGTTCTTATCTCTCAAATTGGATCTATTACAATCCATCAGTTCAAATTCAAATTGATCACAAGCAAATAAGATCATTCGGTTAATCAAGCAAATGGGGTCCATTCCTATCAATTGGATGAACCTCATCGTCTGAATAAGACTGATGTTTGCTGTAAAAATTAGATTGATCAGTCAACCTTTCCAAAAAAGAGGAGTTGGGTTTTTTAGGAAGGAGGGAGAAGAAAGGGGTTGTTATTTTTTAGGAAAAAAAAAAACAAAAAGAGAGAAATATAAGGGTATTTTTGTCATTTTCTTAATTCTTTTAATAGAGATAACTTGATTGAAATAAAATTGGGAGACTCTTATACTCTTTTGAAATAATCAAATCTTCATATACTTTTGTAAAAATGAGCCAAAAGATTTAGAACTTTTTTTTAGATTTATTGTATGCATATATTTATACTAAAATGCCCCTATAATAGTCACTAGACAATAATAAAATAGGGTTGTGAAGGTAATTTCAAGCCCCCTACCCATTACAAAATACCCTAAAATCTCATACATATGCATACTCCTTAGCCCTTTTTCTTCTTTGATAAGATAAATAAAACTATATATATCTAGGACTCAAGTCACCAAAGAGCGTAGGACTTTATTCGATAAGATTTTTTTTAGAGACAACCTTTATTCTTAAAATGTTTTATTTGTTGTCCCTTTGCAAAAGATTAGATAAGATAATGTTCGGTTGACACTCTATTTTTTGTGGCAGTATGGAAAAGAATTAAAAATTAGTTTCTTATTTTTAGGCCTCGCCCTCGAGGGTAGGGCCGGTAGGGTACGGGCCTATATAGTATAGTGGTGAGCCCAAGATTTTCTTTTTTTTTTGTTTGGGGGGGGGGGGGGGGGGGGGGGGGGGCGCAAAACAATCATCAACCGATAATAATTTATATTTAAAATATAATTTATTTTTATATATTTTTTAAATAACAAAAACCCTAAATTTGAAAAATATCTCAATATTTTTCAATAATGTCCCAAAACTTTGTGTGAGGGTAGTTAAAATATGAAGAAATAAGGTTGCTTATGATGAAGAGTTTAAACAAGTGCAAAGAAAAACTTTCTTCTTGTTTTGTGATTGAGTGTTGTATTTCATTCCAATTACAAAAGGACCCATGTTGATTGACCATGTGTAAACCAATCAACGCACCATTAAAAAAAAATCTTATGCGATTTCTTTTTCTTTGTTCTCTTTCCTCTAACAATCCAAAATTTTCACTTAGTAGATTTTAATTTACTTATTTTTAAATTAGAAAAACCCAAGAATTAAATTCAAACATTAATCCACACCATCCTCTTCTATTTTGTGGATCCAGTGGGCTTCCTTATGCAAATTACTTCTCGTGTGTATGATTTCAAAGAGTTGGAATTGGGCTGGACTCACATGTGTCTTGGTGTGAGGCATTTTACAATTAAAAAGAACCAGTCCTAGTCCATATTTGGATCTAACACGGATCCTAGAGCTTGAACCCAAGTATGCATGTTTAAATAATGCGTAGGTCCGAGTCTCCTTGTTTGGAGTTGGTTTGTACATTCACAAAAGGGTGTATTTTTTTTTTTTTTTGGGTGAATTGCCCTATATGGTGAAAGTTTGTCTAATTTGTCCAATTCGGTCCTAAGCCACAAGTGTTTTTTCGAGTAAAATCTTTTTTTATTTTTTTTTAAATTTTTTTCTGCCTGTAACATCTCAAATATAACCTAATACTTGAAATGGATTGGGCATGGGTCAACTTTCGCAAGCTACACGTTGAGAGGGTCAGGTTAAATGGTTGATCCACATTTGATGTGGGCTATGCAACTTGGTTGGGTTGACCCACACTAGGTGTTGGTTGGGGTTACTTGACTTGTTCTAAAAGTGGGTCGAATAAGCATGTTTGGATCAGCAAAAATTAGAGTAGAGTAAAGTCAAATATGTCATAACAATCTAAAATTTCAACTCTACCCCATTTGGATGAGTCTGGCCTGATAGTTGAAGTAATGTTGTGAGCCACATGTACTCCATTTTACTTCAACTCTAAATACTTTCATTTCCTTGAGTAAAAGTGGATTTTACTCCAAACTTTGAGCATGTTTTGATAAATAAAAAATTGAGTAGAGTGAAGTTAAATAGGCCCTCACAGTCTAAAATTTCAACTCTACCCCGTTTGGATGAGTCCGCCCAATAGTTGTAGTAATGTTGTGAGCCACATGTACGCAATTTCAATTCAACTCTAATTATTTTCATTTTCTTTGAGTAAAAGTGGATTCACTCCAAACTTTAACTTCAAAATAAGCATCCAAATGGAGTGAAATGAAGTACTCTACTTTAACTTCAACCTACTTCTCTTCACTGCATTCCATATGTGAAATCCACTTCATTTAACTCCAAGGGGTTGGCCGAGTGGTCAGGACCACGATTCATCTCTCTTCCAAAGCTAAAGGTCCTGATATCGACTCATAGTCCCGGTTCCCCCCTCTTCAAGAACTGAAGGTTGAGTCTACTTGTGCTACCACTTAGGGACCACAAGAGTTTTACCGGATTTCTTTCTCGGCCTAAAGGAAATAATCCAGTCTAAAAAATTGAAAACCCTCCGTTCGCAACAAAAAAATAAAAAATAAAAATAAAAAATAAAAAAATTCCTTTACATTTTACTCTATCCAAGCAGGCCGACCTCGAGGGGCCACGTCGAATTTGGACCAGAACTCGAACACTTCAGCTATAAACTGAGTCGGCTCAGCTCAGAGGTGACTGTTCGTCGTTTTGGAATTCCAGGAGTTAGGGTTTCAAACGACTTGATTGAGGCCAAGAATATCTGAAGAAAAACAAAAAAGGGTCTTTTGCGATTTCTCCATTTTGTGATTTTGACACTTCCAGAGAGAAGTTTTTTTTGGATTGAAAAGAACTGAAAGTTTTCTCTTTTTGATTTTTGTTAGGGTGCGTTTGGATGTACCGAGGCTGGTGAATGTGAATGATTGAATAGAAGAAGATACCTTCTGATCGTTTAAATGTCGATTTGGGGGTACGTCACAAGTGGTAACTGGAAATCTTACTTTGATTCCTTTTAACTGATATTGGTTTTTAATTGTTGGTTTCTTTGTTGCTTTTATGTGATCTGCATTTTGATTAATATCCTTCTAAAATGTATATTTGTATTGATTCCATGGCAGGAGGAATTTGGCTTTGAATGAAGAAATTAGGGTTCTTTTCTATTTTGAAAACTGGGTTAGATTTACAGTGTGTTGAGAAATCAGATTTGGGGAATATATTTTGATTCTTGGAAAGTTGGGTTAGGGTTTCTTGTATTGTATTTTCTTGTATAATTGAAGAGAATTGAAGAGTTCAACCTTGTCTGTTTTTTTGAGGTGTTTGTGGTGAATTATCAGTTACAATCATGTCTGTGACAGCGGGTGTTAGTGACACTGTAATTGCGGTTAGGGATAAGCTTAGAGGGAAGATTGGACAGACCAAAGTGAAAAGGTATTGGCCTGGAAAAGCACCCGAATGGGCAGATGAGGTAGAAGAGGATGGAGATATCAGGACAACCAGAGCAGTTGCTCTAGAGAAGGCTTTCCCTGTCCGGGATGATGTGGATGTGGCAGGAAAAGATGACCCTAGGTTGCGTCGTCTGGCTGAGAGTAAGATTGATAATAAAGAAGAGGTAAGAGCTGACCATCGACGTGTCCGGCAGGCGGAGATTGTGTCGACCATTGAAGAGGAGAATAGGAGGCAGGAAAGGTTGGATTTAGAGGAAGAAGATGAAGATGCATTGGAGGAGAGGAGAAGAAGAATTAGAGAGAATTTGCGTCAGAGGGAGCAGGAGGAAGCTGCACTTCTTCCGGAAGAAGAAGAGGAAGAGGTAGAGGAAGAGGAAGAGGAGGAATCAGAGTATGAAACTGATTCAGAAGAAGAGCAATCGGGCATTGCGATGATAAAACCCGTCTTTGTCCCTAAGTCAGAGAGGGATACCATTGCTGAGCGTGAGCGGCTTGAAGCGGAAGAGAGGGCGCTTGAGGAGTTGGTGAAGAGGAGATTGGAAGAGAGGAAGGTGGAAACAAAACAGATTGTCATCGAGGAGATTTGGAAGGATGAAGAGATCCAAAAGAATTTGGATGTGGAGGCCAACATTGCAGATGTTGATACAGATGATGAGGTTAATGAAGCAGAGGAATATGAGGCATGGAAGGCTAGAGAAATTGCGAGGATCAAGAGGGATAGAGAAGATCGGGAGGCAATGTTGAAGGAGAAGGAAGAGATCGAGAAGGTGAGGAACATGACTGAAGAAGAGCGTAGGGAATGGGAGAGGAAGAACCCGAAACCCCTGCCTACCCCCAAGCAAAAATGGAGGTTTATGCAAAAGTACTACCACAAGGGTGCTTTCTTCCAGTCAGAGGTGGATGATCATGTTTCAACGGCAGGACATGATGACATATTCAGGCGCGATTTCTCTGCTCCTACTGGTGAAGATAAGATGGACAAAACTATATTGCCCAAGGTCATGCAGGTCAAGCACTTTGGGCGCAGTGGAAGGACCAAATGGACACATCTTGTCAATGAGGATACGACTGATTGGAACAACCCGTAAGTATACTGTCTTTTCTTTGAGATCTTTGGGTTTCAGATTTCAAAATTCTATTAGTTCAATTTCAGTTTCATCTCATCATTATTCCAGGGATAAATTTACAGTGCATGATACCTGTTTCTAATTTTCTCATTCACTTATGCTTGTTTATTATACCATTCAAAAAAAAAAAAAAATCTTTTTCTTGTTTATTATATGTGTGAGCAAACCATCCATTGCATTATCACATGGACAGTGGCCTCAGTAGATTTAGTTGAAAGATGTGGCTTTTGATTTATTTAATCTTACAGAACACTATAATCTTCCTGCAAAAAGCTTTGGGATGTCTTTCAATGTGCTTCTAATTTTTATTTTGGCTCTTATGGGGGTTAGCTGTTTATCCTTTGAATTGTGCTGCATTTGTGGCCATGCTGAAGACAGAAACTGCACCAAGCAGGTTTCTGCTTGAAACATCTGACCTGTGTTTCAAGTGTCTGACCCAATATATGCGTGCTATAGCCGAGTGGAAACTGGAAAAGGATCCTGCGTTCCATGATTTTTAAGCGTCAGACCATAGTGAGCTCCTGGTGCAATTTCATTTAGGAATAGAGGCGACATACAATGTATGGCTTGAATGAATGTGCAGTTGTTATTACTGGAGCATTCTTATAAATGGGGTCCGTATTTTTAGCAATAATTGTTCATCAAATGGTGGGACTCACAATGGATGGGAAATGGAGCAGTCTTCCTCACTGAAAATTTTCAGTAATCTGGTGTGGAATATTAACTGTTTGCTATGATGGTCTGCTTTTTTTTTGGGGGGGTGGTTTATCCCTCCAACTGAACAATCTGGATCCCCAAAATGGCAATCACACTTGTACGGCATGCTGGGTAGATTGATCTAGTCTGGGATTATATATGTTCCTTTGGAAAACTCTGGGCAGTAAATGCACTGGGCAAGCTCCAACAATCTCACTCAGAACACCAAAGTCCAGGGATGGCGGGTGCAATTGCAGAGGATGCGTTAGGAAATTGCTGATAGAGGTCACCCTGTTTAGTTGCGATCGTCATCATTGATCATGTCATCCTCTTAGCCTTATCCCGCTATTCCTGTTAGTTTGGGATGAACTTGTATTTTCTGGAAAAAATGGAAACCTCCAAGAAGAGTAGGCCAAACTTTATATATGAATTATAAATGAATAGTAAGGCATATTGATGCAGATAGACCTCAGGCCACATGTGTAGGGCCAAGTAGATTTAGGAATTTTATTCACTAATTATGTCATTAGTTTCTAATTTTTATTGTAATTAGGATGAGGTTTTCATATTATTTAGTTTCCTAGATTAATTAGGCTACTTAGGCCCTAAGTTATATTTTCCTATTTATATTGCATTGTAGAAGTTGGAATTTCAGAGTTGATTAATAGAATTTGGGTTTTATCCCTGAGGTACGTCCTCATTATTGTCTATACAGAGACGTGCTGAACTGCTTCGGTACCATTCTCGTGCTTCGGTACCATTATCATGCTTCGACACTCATGCAAGCCTAACCTTAGGGCCAGCATCAGTTTGGTATAAGAGCCTAATGATCCTTGTTGATCGATTGTCAAGGTACCCTTATCACTTCCATTCCATTGTTATCATCCATCCATCCATCACTTGCCCATCACCACAGAAAACCCTTCACCCTCACCTCAAACCCAGACTCCACCATAAAGAAAAAAAAAAAGGACCCAATGACCTCAAGCCCCTCCCTTAGTCCAGCGGTCCAGCCAAACTCAGCCCTCTCTGACACCAACCCTAACCACTGCCATTATCCATCTGAACCCCTTCCAGAACTCCCATAAAAAATATAAAAAATAAAAAAAAAAAAGAAGAAGAAGAAGAAAAGAAAAAAGAAAAAGAGGGCATGATCATGTACACAATGTATTATTGGAGCATTCTTGTAAATGGGGTCCGTATTTTAGCGATAATTGTTCATCAAATGGTGGGACTCACATTGGATGGGAAATGGAGCAGTCTTCCTCATTGAAAATTTTCAGTAATCTGGTGTGGAATATTATCTGTTTGCTATGATGGTCTGCTTTCTTTGTTTGTTTGTTTGTTTTTTTTTTTGGTGGTTTATCCCTCCAACTGAACAATCTGGATCACCAAAATGGCGATCGCACTTGTATGGCATGCTTGGTAGATTGATCTAGTCTGGGATTATATATGTTCCTTTGGAAAATTCTAGGCAGTAAATGCACTGGGCAAGCTCCAACAATCTCACTCAGAACACCAAAGTCCAGGGATGGTGGGTGCAATTGCATAGGATGCGTTAGGAAATTGCTGATAGAGGTCACCCTGTTTAGTTGAGATCGTCATCATTGATCATGTCATCCTCTTAGCCTTATCCCACTATTCCTATTAGTTTGGGATGAACTTGTATTTTCTAGAAAAAATGGAAACCTCCAAGAAGAGTAGGCCAAACTTTATATATGAATTATAAATGAATAGAAAGGCATATTGATGCAGATAGACCTCAGGCCACGTGTAGGGCCTAAGTAGATTTAGGATTTTTATTCACTAATGACATGTCATTAGTTTCTAATTTCTATTGTAATTAGGATGAGATTTTCGTATTATTTAGTTTCCTAGATTAATTAGGCTACTTAGGCCCTAAGTTATATTTTCCTATTTATATTGCATTGTAGAAGTTGGAATTTCAAAGTTGATTAATAGAATTTGGGTTTTATCCGTGAGGTACGTCCTCATTATTGTCCCTACGGAGACGTGCTGAACTGCTTTGGTACCATTATCGTGCTTCGACACTCATGCAAACCTAACCTTAGGGCCTGCATCAGTTTGGTATCAGAGCCTAATGATCCTTGTTGATCGATTGTCAAGGTACCCTTATCACTACCATTCCATTGTTATCATCCATCCATCCATTACCAGCCCATCACCATAGAAACTCCTTCACCCTCACCTCAAACCCAAACTCCACCATAAAAATAAATAAATAAATAAAATAAAAAAAGACCCAGCAGAACCTCATATCAAGCTCCTCCCTTACTCCAGCCAAACTCAGCCCTCTCTGACACCAACCCTACCCACTGCCATTATCCATCTGAACCCCTTCCAGAACTCCAATAAAAAAAAAAGTAGGAAAAAAAAAGAAAAAAAAAAGAAAAAGAAAAAGAGGGCATGATCAAGTAGACAAGTACACAATGTTTCGTATAAAAAAAAGGGCATAATGATGGTGCCTTTGTACATGTGAGATGGTACTGTGATTGATGCGGTTTGAAAGGAATTATATTTGCCTTTAGGAATAACATGGACACTCCAAAATTAATTGCAGCACTTTCGTTTTTCTCCTCAAAAGATATAGTCTGAAAGTTTGATTGGATAAATTTATATATTTATTTAATTTCACTTGTCTTGATTTTTTTTCTTTTCTTTTCCAGATGGACTTACAATGATCCTCTCCGGGCAAAGTACAATGCAAAAATGGCTGGTATGAATGCACCAATTGCAAAACCAAAGGGAAGCAAGAAACTGAAGGATCCGGAGACTCAATAATGTGTTGGAAGTTCACATCTTTTTTTGAGGTGAATCTTCTCCTTAAGGCTTACAACAGCTTGGTAGAATTACTTACCAAAAAACAGAAAAGGCAGAAAAAGAAAAACAAGGCACTTGGTGGAGTTTTGGCATCCTGGTTTTGACACATCTGACCCAGTTCTAATAGCGTCTCTATGCGTTCCTTACAACACAGTTAGGGCATTCATGCTCCCCACCCCACCCCCTCCTGTTTACAAGGACTCAAACTCATGCAACCATACACTCTACACGTCCCTAACTAGCTGAGCAACACTTAGTGTCATCATCTTAAGCTTATCTCAGAAGTCTGGGGTTGGCATATGCTTGCACTTGTAGAAGTACTATGATAGAGTGCTATTATTAATTCTGCTCTAAATGAGAATACTAGTATATGAATTTTGACTTTAGTTGTTATTGTTACTTGCATGAGGATAAATGATTTTTGTACAATTATCGTTTTCTTGACATCTGAAAATACAGGCAAGTGTGTCTGTGTGTGTGCATGTTTTCTCACTTACAGAATGGTCACACGAGTCTGAGGACAAGTCCCCACAGATTGAAGAACCTGAATACCATGTGATGGAACTGACTTATTACCAAATATTAGAGTAAGCAATGGAAACCCAAATGCTAGATTTTGGATTAGATATGTGTGTTTCTGGTCACCTACAGAACAATTTCCAGGTTTAACTGTCCCAAGTATGGATTATACTCTGTAGAAGTTCATGAATGAAGAAATTTGTCTCTTCCTTTCCATAATGCAAATTTTTTTTTACATGTATATTATATTTTCTCATCTCCACTTTTTTATTATAAACTTTTTTAGATGTCGAAAAAAACAGGCAGAGAAAACAAGTGGCGAATGCTCTCATCAGTACAAATTTGAGCTCATGCACAGTTTTCTCCGCCATTTTTCTATTTTTTGTAGCATCTGTTTGGGCGAGGAGAAAAGGCGGAGAAAACTGTCAACAGGGGCACGTTTGGTGATAATCCTCTCCACTTTTCCTTGATACCAGGGAAAGCCCATGTTTGGTTCTCTTTCTCTCTCTGCTGCAACAACACCAATATATTGTTGGAAGGAGAATCATGGTCTACATGCGGGACCCAAGAAAGTTTAGATATTTCTAAATTTATTGTTATTAGATTTCTAGTTTTATTTGAAGAGTGTGATTAGGGTAGTTTCTAATTTTATTTTCTTTCCCAGTTTGATTAGGTTTCTTTGTCCCTAAGTTTGCTTTTCCTATTTATATTGCATTGTAGAGATTCAATCTCAAACTTTTGATTTATAGAAGTGAGTGGATCTTTAACCTTTGGGGTGCCTCCTTGTGTGTAGTCTTTGTGGAGACGTGTTATAGTGTCTTGTAGACACGCGCTTCAATACATCCATGCAAGGCCTAACCCTAGGGCTTGCATATGGTGGGCATTAGAATTTATGAGTAGTGGTTTTATCTTATTGGGTTGACCATCGATTTACAACAAAAATAGAATTCATGGTATGTGCGACAGCCGACAATACATACATGTATGCTAATGTGATGGGAACAATAGCCAGATTACAGAGATTACATCAAGTAAATCATCCTGGGTGGGGTCCACTAAAATCTCTAAGTAAATCAAATCACAAAAATCTCTCTTATCAGAGATCATCAAATTACTAAAATTACTTAACTATTTAAAGAAAGCAAATCATCCTTGGTGGGGTCCACTAGGGGGGCCCTCTTCTTCTTGGATCTCACTGCATCATAATGGTGGAAAGCAAGTCACACTCCATCCAAAAAAGCCAAAATCATCAAAGAAGGGATCAAGAGCAAGTACCACAAAAGAAGCACTTCCAAGCACTGCACCATGTCTACAGAGGCAATGTCAAGACAAACCGAGTTTGAGGTCAAACTCTTTTTTCAACCTTGGGGGAATGATGCAACGTAGGGAAGAGGAGAGAAGCCAACGGGCTAATCTCCAAGCCATAGGGTTAGGGATAGGGACCATGGGATCCAAAACGCCTTGGTCTCACACCACATACAAATAATTGAGAGAAAATCCTCAATGAAGAAATTTTATTAATCGTTAGAACTTGTCCCCGAGAAGGGATTACAATCCTTTATATAAGCTTCATATTCTAACCTATTCTTGGAAACAAATCAAATTAAAATAAACTCTATTATCCTTAAAATTCAGCTAGTACTAAAAATAGGAAAAGTCTTGCACAATCTGAAGATTCTCTTTATGGGCTAAATTAGGCTTGGGCCCAATGGATTGGCCGATCATGGATCTGGCCGGAATGATGCAATAAGACCAATATATCGTTTGAAGGAGAATCGTGGTCCACATGTGGGACTCAAGAAAGTTTAGATATTTCTAATTTTATTGTTATTAGAATTCTAATTTTATTTAAAGAGTTTGATTAGGATAGTTTCTAATTTTATTTGTTTTCCTAGTTTGATTAGGTTTCTTTAGTCTCTAAGTTTGCTTTTCCTATTTATTTTTCTTTTTTTATTTTATTTGCTTAGGTTTGATTGGGTTTATTTATTTATTTTCTTTTTTTATTTATATTGCATTGATTAATATAATTGAGTGGATTCTTATCCTTTGGGGTGCGTCCTCATTTGTAGTCTGTACTGAGACGTGTTATAGTGTCTTACGGACACTTGCTTCGCCACATCCACGCAAGCCTTAACCCTAGGTCCTACATCTCTCGCCTTCGCCACATCCATGCAAGCACTAACCCTAGGTCCTACATCTCTCGCCTTCGCCACATCCATGCAAGCCCTAACCCTAGGTCCTCTCTCTCTCTCTCTCTCTCTCTCTCTCTCTCTCTCTCTCTCTCCCCTTTGCTGGTCAAAACTTTAACGCCTTTTTGGGGAGATCGACTGTTTTATGGTTCCTTTTCTTTTTTTTTTGGAATGGGGATGCAATTTTATTAAAAGCTCAATAGCATAAGAGACATACACTGAAAAGCAACAAAGGAGACTATAGAAAAGAAAAGGATACAACAAACCCCTTAGCCAAAGCTCAAGCAGCTACAAAATTAACAATCTCGGTGACAAGATTCTCTTTCCCAACACCCCTTTTCTCTCAATCATCCGCCACCTCCTTCGTTGACCGCTTGATGAGAGCAAATGAGACATTTAGCATGAAGGCCAACACCTCATCACAAAGGTCCATTAGACACTGACCCAATTGTACAAAAGGAGTCACCCTCCACAATGAAGTTCTTAAAACCTATACCGGCGGCTTCCTGAAGACCCGACTGTTTTAGGGTTCTTGATGAATTATTTTCAGATTTTTCTTAGTATTCTTCATCACATCAAAACCTCCCAAACCCCAGAATCCAACGTCCATCACCAGCTAGGGGTATTTGTTTATTTGGTGTTTGGGTTTGCAGGCCGAGAGGTAGAGCTGGTGGGTGTGCTGGTGTTTGGTCGTTCGGGTTTTGTGGTTTTGGTTGGTGCTGTTGTTTGTTGTTTGTTTGTTTGGGTTTTGGTTGGTGCTGTTGTTTGTTGTTTGGGTTTTGGAAGATGGGTATCATTTATTTACTAGCCATTGCACATACAAACCATTATATCTCTGCATTTTCTCAGTTAATTTACCTATATGAATGGACCTGTGTTTTTTGAAATAATTATTCAATCCCATTTTATGAATTTTTTAATGGGTTTTGTATTGGCTGGTTGCATTGTTTTGAGTGTTTGGATTGGATGATAAATCATTTGTATGGGATTTATGAACAAATTTTTTGTACAGGTTTTGTAAGGCCGGTGACATTGTTTGTTTGGATCGAAACAGAGCCATGACAAACCCAACTGAATTGAGTTTATTGGGGTTGTGCAGAGTGGTCACCCAATTTTGTGTGCAGCATATTACTCTTCTACTCTCCACTGGTATCTCATATATCTTTTCTTTATACTTCTCCTGTTGAATGTTCTTTTCTTTATACTTCTCAATGGAAGAAGATATTGTTTTTTCAGTGATGATTTGATTTTAAATTGATAATTAAAATGAAAGATATGGTTAATGTTCTTGATTTGTTTTTGTGGATTGTTTTGGAATGACTTATATTCATGTAAGTTTGGAATGACATAATCTCATTAGTTAGAAAAGCATTTGTTTGTCATTAGTTTTTTTATTTCCTGTTATTTAATGATGGTCATTGGTTTTTTCCCTGTGGATTTTGATATTTTTACCAAACGTGGATTTGAAGAAAGCATCACTGATTTCACTTTGACGGCCAAACATGAAATGCGAATGAATCCTCAATCCTCACTTGGAAAAGTCTGATTCTGCGGCACCATGGAATCCCCTGAAGAGAGGATTCCCTTCCTGTTACTAAATTTGTACCCAAATTTGTATTGCAGGCAGTTCTCTCTGCTTGTTCTCTCCTCCACCCATTGTCTAGACATCCAAGCATCTTTTTAGAATTATACTGTTTCTCAATCCCTAGCCTTTATTTTTTATATTATTATTATTTTTAATTCATCCTGTTAGGTGAAGCCCACCTGGATCGTTATTCTAAATCAGATTTTCGAATGGCTAAGTCGTGGAAACATACAAGCATCGCATGTGTATCTGATCCACCATTGCATATCACCATCGTTTCAAGTATGGATATCAGTCTCTCTAGCTGTTTCTGAAACGATTATATGTTGTCAATACTTCAGATGTAAAATATTTTACTTTTTAAGAAGAAACAACTGCAACCTTGTGTTGTAGTTCAGATGCAGTACTTTGTAGATTGAGTGTTTTTCTCTAAGTTAAACTTTCATGAGCTAAAATCAAGGCTGGGATAGATCTTTTTGGTTGGATGATTGGGTGGGGTGGGGCCTTTGTGTGAGTTGTTTTTCACTATGTTAAACTTTCATGAGCTAAAATCAAGGCTAGGATAGATCTTTTTTGTTGGATGATTTGGGGGGGCGGGGGGGGGGCGGCTTTGTGTGAGTTGTTTCCTAGGTCTTTAGAGAGTTGTTTAAGGAGTGTGCTGTTAGTGATTGTTATGAGGTGAGGGTTGGTTGCACAGTGTGGGGTGTCTTTTAGGAGAAGTGTCTGTCCGAAGGCTTTCAGGATGGAGAGTTGTTGAGTTTTTTTTCTAACATTTTTTTATGTGCAAGTATATAAAAGATTCTCAGATTTAAAAGTCGTCCATTTCGGCAAATTTCTCGGTGAAAGGTTTTATTTGGTCTTGGATGGGAACCAACATTCTAGTCCTTTTTTCCTCGGTGTGGTCTGGGTTGGCTCTTCCCAGGTGGAGGCTTTTTGTGGGTTAGCAGTTGCGACAAAGATTTATGCAGCAGATAACTTGAGAAGAAGAGAGTTGATGTCCACTAGCATCTCTGATATTTGTGAGGTTGCTGCTGGTGTTTGGGCTCCACTTCATTAGATGTGGTGTCTATTGGTGCTCTCTTAGAGAAGATGACGGAGATGGCAGAAGCTTGGTTGGGAGATCATCAGGGGTGCTTATAGATCAGGTCAGCCCGAGACCGGCCTGGGCCCAACCCGTTCTTGGCCGGGTTTGAGCCCTAGCTTTTAGTACTCAGTCTGGGCCTGGATATAAACTTTGGGCTCGTTTAATATATTGGCGGGCTTGGATTAAATGGTAGAAAGCCAGGCCCGATTGAGAGGCACTGTTTAAATAAAAAAACAATGTTTGTTTGTCGGAAAGGAATTGAACACGCATTCTGTCACACACACACAAACAAACAAACAACCTTAGCAAGTGAGCTACAAGTTGGGTCACTAAACCTGTTCCCTTTACTTTGTAAAATATAATAAACATGGGCTTGGGCTTAACCTAATCTAGGTGGGCTGGGCTCTGTCCAGGTACTTATGGTCCGAGTTGGGCTTAGCCCGGGCTCCGGCCTATTGTTTAAAATCAGGGGCTGGCCTGGATATTGCCCAGCCCATGAACACCCCTAGAGATCATTTTGGTGGGTGTGGTTGTTATCTTTGGAGGATGCTTCATTCTGCTATTTTTTGTGCTTCCTCGTCTGTTCGGTAGTTGATGGAAATAATCACGGATGACGAAGGAGGCTTTGATTAGAAAAGTTTTTTCTAATTTTAGCCTTTATGATATCACTGTTAATTGGGAAGCTTGTATGGAGTGTGGTCCTTCTGTGATAATGAAATTCATGCCTTTGTTCACTTGGAGTGATTAAATTCAACGTTGATGGCACGACGAGGGGTAAGCTGGGTTCAGAGGGTATCGGAGCTGTTCTTAGCAATAGTAAGGATGAGTTTCTCTTCATGTTTTCTAAGCATGAGTATTTGTGATTCTAATGAAGTGGAGGTTGTAGTTATTTCTTGGAAGCTCTCCGGTGCTTCTCTGGTATTATGTTGGTGTGACCTTATTGTCAAAAGTGATTCCTTCTCTAGGTATTATAACCCCCTAAGTGCTCATTACCCAGTCCGCCACTGCCCAAATGGATGTATGGTAAAACGAAATAGGGTTTCTGCTAAGGTTTTAAAGAATTTTAAGTATTTGTAGTTGTTGATTAATGTGCAGTGCACAAACTGTGGCCAGATCACTTGAGCGCCTCAAAGATTTTATCCTTCATTGTAAGATTTTGGTTTTATTTTATGACTTCTTTTTCTATTGTAAAACAACAACTACTACTACTACTGCTACTACTTGGCAAAAGTCTATGAAACCTCTTTTCTAGCTATTATTGAGGTTACTTATGATCTATTTAATCCCTTCACAAACACTACCACCTAAAAACAACACTAATAACCTCAGGGAGTAGTTTAGTTGGCCTAGAATCACAGTTTACACCCGGAGGTTCGAAACTACACTACCACACAGAGGTTATATGGGAGTTTACCCGACTTCCCTCTGGGTCCAGATGGATTAGTCCAGCATAAAGAATTGGGAACCTTCCGATAGCAAAAAAAAAAAATTTTAAAAAGAAAAAAAAAAAAAACACTACTACTATGAATTTGAGATTAGGTCGAACATAGGTCAGCATTTCTTTTTTTATCTATGACTTATTTAAAACCTTTTCTTTTATTGTTGTCAATTAAGTTTATTCATTCATTTGGGGCTGACAAATGAAGTTAAAAAGGTGAATTTCCAAATCATGGCCATCAAATAACCTCCATTACAAATTGAATCAAGGGAATACGAAAATGTACACCAAGCCATCACGCGAGAAAATGAAATCGTGGGAAAGTCAAGGCCCCATATACTCACTACCTTATTTTTGTAAACAAACAGGCCCGACCCGAATATAAAAATAATTACAAGAAGGGGAGCGTTCATGTATTCGGCTGGCCCAAGCCTAGCCTGCTTTGGACTGGTTTTGGGGCATCTGTTCTAGTAGATGGGTTGGCCCGACCCGAATATAAAAATAATTACTACAGTGGTAATACAAGGGGAGGTGACCAAACCAATTGAGCTATAATTAAGATATAACTCCGAGTTATAGAAATTGATCCATATAACTTGGAGCCTTGGACCCACATCTGTGATCTGATTAGAGTCCAGTTTGACCTGTTTAATGAACCTGTTGGGGTATGGTGGGCTCTCAACCAAGTCGACCTGCTGGATTGATGATAGGTGGGCCCATATAACTATTTGGACCGTTTGAAGAATTTACAAAAGAATGACTTTATAAATGGAGAAATATTCAAGTGATAACTATTAAATGAGAACTTTTTTTGCGGGGCCCAACTAGCAATCCATCCAAACCTGGCAATCAATAGGGAACCCCCCTGATAGTCACTAATCCCAAGGACTGGCACACATCTGAATGTACTGATCCGCTGGATCAAGAGTTTGATATTTTTTTGAATATGAAGTCATTAAACTTGTAGGTCATGGATGAAGGGGTTAGGGGCATAGATTTAGGGTCAAACTTGAAATTTTGGGTGGATTCACATAGATTTTTTCATCCCCCCTGGTCCCATTCCCAAATGGGGCCCAAAAAAGTTCTCACATATGTTCCCACCTGAATATTACCCAAAATAAATAAAGAGATGATCAGAGTTAAAAACCAAAAATGTGGGGCCCACTTCAGCAGACCAGCGGATGGAGGGTTTTGCTCGGATTGCATGTGGTTTAAAAATTCATCTTCTTGATCTAATTATCAAAACCAGCTAACTACGCACCCTCCAAAATAAATGGTTGCAACAATTTTGATCTGACCGTTCATTTTTTATATTTACATTGTTTTGTCCCTTTTTACCCATTCCACCAACATTCAAGGAGGTGGATTGAAGTGGGCCCCACAAATCATACTACTAAATGGGTACTCATCCAATCCGGATCTTACTTGGGTAGAGAATTCAAAATCCATCATCGGGGCCTACCTCTTTAAATCTTAATCATTCAAAATCATTCTCCTTTTTTATGTTCAAATTTCACTTCAACCAGAGTTATGACTCATTGTCACATTACTCACACGTGCAAATTAAAGTCAGGGTTAGAAAAGTCTTGAGTTAAAAGAGTGGAACTCAATAGTGGAGCCCACCTATTGAATTCATAACTATTTAAAATAAAATCCTTCTAAGTATATAGCGTGTACTTATATTTGTCATCAATCTGCCATTAGTTCCACCCTCGGATTGACTATTTGATGAAAAGTGTAATAGTCAATATACATCAAATTATATAACTAGCATTTTTCATCAAATCGTAATCTAACGGTGGAACAAGCTCAGATTGACGTGAAATAAGAGAATACCCCAATATACCTAGAAAGGATTTTGTTTTGAACGGCTCAGATTTCACTGGGTGCGCTCCACTAGGAATTATCTCAATTAAAGTCTTTGGAGGATCTGGATTTGTAGATCACATGATGTGGGCCCCACTATGGACTCATTGGTTATGGCCTCAGAGGATTGATGTTGGTACTCATGTAGGGATTATTTATTTCTATCCAGTCAAACAAAAGTAATAGCGTGCGCGCGCGCGCTCTCTCTCTCTCTCTCTCTCTGCGTAAGAAGCTTTGGAAGAAATCGATGGGTCTTGAAGAGGAAGAAGAAGATGAGAAAAGAGAGCTTCTACAGCCTTCTGTAACTCTCTATTCCTCTCTCATGGCTTTGAAATTGTTTTGGCTCATTCAATCTCTCTCTTGTTTGGGTAAATTCTCTGAATTGCAAGGTTTAATGGGGTTTTATTGGATTTCAATTTCATGTTGTCACCTCAAAAACCCTTCATGGGTTTCCAATTTCACGGTTTGATGAACTGGGTTTCTTGAACATGATTCTTCTTTCTCTGAGTAGTTTTTTGAGAATTTCATGTTCTCAAGGATTTGTGTCTGGTGGGAGAGAAGAATTCATGTTTTTAGTGGTCTTTTGCCTCCTGAGTATTGAATTCTAGGAATTCAAAGTGAAGGGGTTCCATCAGATGATTATTTATGATGTGAGAAGTGTAGGGTTTATGGTGGAGATGTGAATAGGACAATGAGTTTCCTAGGATTTGATTTGCTAGGGTGATGGGTGGGAATCATTTCTGATAAAGAAGGGGATTGTTTGATGGGACCTTGTGGATCTTCACCCTTCATCCTTTGCTTGTGGGTCTCTTTGATAGGAAGCATTGCTAGAAATCTTAGGTCCCCTAATTGAAAACAAGCTAGGGTGTGTTGATGAACTAAATCAGAAATTGGTGTGCTTTTGTTGTCTTCGCATTGTGGTTCATGGTCACTGTTTTGTGGATGTTGCTGAGTCTAAAGTCCAAACTCTATCTGAATCACTTAAGAAATTCAACAACCAATTGATAAGAAAGATAAAAAGAGCAAAGACTAGAAGGATCACACACCAATTTATATTTATGTGGAAAGAACTTTAAGATAGGAGAGAAAACCACAGTGCCAACTATCAAATCCACTATGCAAAAATAGCATTTTACAAGCTTCTTCTTCCCAAATTTCTAACTTGAGGATCACCTTCTCTTGCGCGCAAGAGCCCACATTTTCACTCTCTTGATGGCATGGAAAAGAAAACACAATCTTTCACTTTCTCACTCACAAACACGAGGAACTCACACCCTGGTCTTTTAAGGCTTCTCTTCAACTCCCTTTAAAACTCTCTTGCTGATTTTCATGTTGAATAAAGAAGAGAATGAGAAATAATATCCTGAATTTCTCTACACTTGCACATGAGAGCCACACAAGTGAACTCAAACCACCGTCCCACTCCATATTAGATCAATAACCCATCTTGCAAATGTAAATGGGTCTACACATGAGGATTGGTCAAAATAAAAATCTCTCCCTCCAAACTCATGAGAGAGGCCCCCATCTTGCCTAGCTAATGGTTCAATAAACTCACAAAATATTGTCCCGCCAAGCTTCAACAAAACTTAAACTTGTCCTTTGGTTTGACCTTCATGATCATATCTGACGAATTTCTTTGTGTGAATCTTCTTCGGTTGTAAGAACTCCAACTCTAACACATCTTGCATCTTATACCTCAAATCATTATGCTTTGCTCTAGAGTGATATGCTGGATTCTCGGCTAAACGTGTAGCACTTTGACTATCACAATTAATAGCAAATTCTTAAAGCTTGATACCCAAATCCTTTATGATATTCTTTATCCACAGCATCTGCTTACATGCTCCGCCAGTTTCTATATACTTGGCCTTGGTAGTAGAGAGCATGACACACTTTTCAACTTAGATTGCCATGATACTTCTCCCCTTGCAAATATAAACACATAGCCTAAGGTGGACTTTCCTGGGTCCATCTCTACCAAATCTGCATTTTTAAACCCTTTGATTTACTACTTGTCACTTAGTACTTCCTACTTACTAGTCAATAGACAATTATTAGTGACTTGATTACTCAATACTAAGTAATAAATACAAAATAATAGTGTGTAGTGCATATAATAAAGTTAAACGTCAACCATCCATGAAGCAATGGATAAAGAAAACTGTACCCATCAATTCTGACTGGAATGTTTGATGGGCTACATTACTGTTCTGATTGTCATTCTTGTTGTCATCAACCATCCATGAAGCTACAGAGAGGATTTCACCTACCCAAAATAAATGAAAAGACCAAGTCACCAAAAAATCTTGCTTATTTTTGGATTATTTCCCTACCTCAAAGGTAACCCTCAAGCTATTTGTTGTATATTTTCTTTGATTCTTCATTTAGAACATTGAGTCGTTATTTTCCTTTGTTGGAGTAGAGATCCCCAAAACCCTTCCCAGAAGCGTCCTTTTGCAAAACAATATGAAAAATTGGCTTTTACACATTAAATGAATTCAGTCTGATGTTGTCTGCAAGGACCCAATTTGCATCAGCCGTATCAGCTGATACAAGACAAATCAACTGATTGTTTAAACCTTGCATTGCGTTACGAGTTACAACTTTTGTACCACACTAATAATGGTGTTAGACCTAACACACTTAGTGGGTCTCTATGGGATTGAATTGCTGCTTCACTATGTTGAAATTGTGAGACCAAATATTTCATTTGCGGAGCAGTTCTTGGAGGTTGCATGCAGAAGTTCTGGGAAATTAAGGCGCTTTGCTGCTGGTACTGAGGCTGGATTTGCCTCGAATCTGATAAACCGAAAGCTTGGTGCCGGGACTCAACCATCTTTATACATTGAGGCCGTTAAAGAAGGAGAGGAACCTGTCAGCTTTGGTCCTAATTCAGTTCTTGTCAACTATGGAGAGGGTTGGAAGTTGCAGACAGTTCTAGCAGAAGGTAAATGAGTTCTGTTTGTTTCAGTTGGAAGGTTTTATTTGAAATCTTGGAAGAATGATTTACTAGCATGAGTTTCTTTTTCCTGGAAGCAGATTACGAAGAAGGAAAGAGGGTTCAACCAAACACAAAGCAATTCCCTCCCAGCACAGTATGTTCCTTTACTCCTTTTGCCTTAAGGGCACATTTGTGCAGCCGTATTTCTGCAGAAAGGCATGGAAAATTTGGCCACTTTTCCATGTTTGGTGCGGTCACTTTTCACAACTCCACATTTCCATGGAAAAGTGTTTCCAATTTAAACTTTTTTTGACTGTGGGAAAGGAGATTCAGAAATTCACGTTTATATGAAAATTAAGTCAATTAGCTCTGGTAACTTCTGTTGCTTAAACTCTGAAGTTGAGTTTTTTTTTTTTTTTTGGTGAATGATAACTTTCATTAGAGAGCTTATGAGTACAAGAGAGAGATATCAAAAAAAAAAAAAAGCACCCATAACCCTAATAAAAACATTACACTCGAACACCGAGGAACATTAAAAGGGGGATGGAATGGTCAAAGAAATATGCAAACTCTGATGTGATCGTTTAACATGTTTGAAAGAGGCTTTTAATTTTGTAGCTAAACCCACCTCCTTCGCCTCATCAATTGTGCTCCATGGAGCCTCAGGATTACCCAACACCCATTGAATAGCGCACAAGGAATCACCCTCAACTGCAATATCATGCCATATTGAAGTGGAGGCTCCCTGAAGGTCCATCCTTAAAGCTAGCAATTCCACCTTATTAGTCAAACAGTGACCTGCTGGACTTCATTGGAACTGCATAAGAGAGGATATGAGATGCATTGCTATCACGAATGATGCCTCCAATACCAGCTGGGTCTGAGTTCCCAGAAGCACTGCTATCAAAATTTAATTTTAGAAATCCCACCGGATGAGGGGATCAAGAGGGATTGCTTCGTGATGGTGCATAAGGCCAGAAGGCTACTTCTTTCCAATCCATTAAAATTAAACCCATAAAGATGCCTTGAAAAAGGGGAGAAGTAGCCCAAGATGCTACCGAGTATCTCGCTCTGTCCACCAACCAATACATCAACAGAAGAGGTGATGCCCTCAAAGCATCTCATATTTCTTTCCTTCCACAACACCCATAGGATTACATAAAAAGATAAGATCCATGATAGTTTCCCTCTAGCTGATCCCAATTCCCAACCCCATCCTCCACGCCTAAAAACTTGTTAAGGCATGAGAGAAGACCCAACTGCATCCAAACTAGCTAAGCACTTCCCTCTATAACACTTGCGCCGCCTTACAATCAAGGAAAAGGCGTCTACCATCTCCTTATCTGATAAACACATGGGCATGCATTCATAATACTTCTATTCCACCAATGAAGATTGCCCAACCCAGAAGGGGAAACCAACCTAAAGCCACAACCCCAGGAGGTGCCTTCACTCTCCAAATAGGTATTTCTGAAGTTCAAAATTTACCGACTGTCATTTGATAACATTTTCAGCTTGAGTTTTAAACCATCATAGTCATCAACTATGTTGGGAAAGGAAGTGATATTTTTTATTCTGTAACTCAGCCCAGAAAGGGCTGTGACCAAATGTAAAAGGCATAATCCACAAAAAAACAACTTTATGAACCGACCATAGGTGTGCTCAATACTCATGTTTCTGACTATGCTACTTTGGGTATATGGGCACGGATATTTCTGATGTAGGTACGGTTATGATGTTGGGTTAATGCCTGTTTACTTTTTATTATAATTTATTTACAAACTTTCATGCATTTTTTATAAATAATATTTAAATAAATTTACATAATATCCATGCAACATGAATCCCATACCCTTGTGTGGCATAGCCAACAGGGTTTTGGCAAGGGTTAGAAGAATCCAGCTGTAGGTCTGCATTAAATCCTATCCGTAGGCTTCTTTTTTATTATTTTATATAGAACCTCTCAGCAGTTCCCAAATTTGTGAATTCAAAGCTTTTAGAACCAAATTAAGGTTAGATTTCTCTCCCTTTTAAAAAAAAATTCATTCATTGTGGAGCCAAAGAGTTAGCTGGCCATCCCTTCACTTACTGTAAAGTCGTGCCCTTTATTTGGAGTTTCACTTCTCTCTCTCTCTCTCTCTCTCTCTCTCTCTCTCTCTCTCTCTGTGGGCTCATCTGTTCTCTTTCCCATCATTGATTTTTTTGTTGGCTCACGTTAAGGCTATAAGTCCTGGAAGATGATTCCTTTGGTTATTGTTTGGGTCAAACGGAGGGAAAGTAATAGTCAAATTTGCCCTGGTTTTGAAATGCCAGATGTGACAGTTTTGAATTTCTTGGGAAGTTAAAATGGTTAGGAGATTGTTGGTGTTACTTGTAAGCATACCCAATATTCATTAAGATGGAACTCTTTTATTGATATCCGATGGATATATCTTTCGCCAGTGTTCTTGTGGAGATCAATGGGGGAGATGATGCCCTCTGCAAGGAAAGATGTCATTTGGGATTCATTGCTGGTGGAAACTCTATTAACTTTTTAGTCATTAACCTTGTTTTGGCCTTCTTTCTGTTTAATGCTTCTAACACTTTTGTTTGATAGTGGTTTGTTTCTATAGGGTCTGTTGCTCCTTTTCTGTGTCTTCCAGTGACCTTGCATTTGTGCTTTTTACAGTAATTCTTTTATTACCAATAAGAAAACAGTATTCTGTTATACTTTACAAGATTATTGTATTCACTTGTATACATTTTGTATACCTTTAATGATATTTTATTTGTTATTATTCAGAAAGAAAAAAAAAGGAAGTGAAGTTCAAGCTTTCCAAGGGAACTTTTCTCTAGACTGTTATATCAAAATTCAGAAGGCCTCCACTTTGGCTGCTGTCTAACCTATATGATATCATTTTCCATTTTTTCTTTTTTCACCAAACCTTCCAAGACCCCTATTTTGGGACTTTAATAAGCTTACTTTTATTATTTAAATCAACTCTACTTTAATGAAAAGCCCTCCAAGTTTTTTTCCTTTTATTTTTTTCTTCAATCCTCTCATGATAGAGAAAGGAATTACTCTCCGTTACTTAACCCATTTATTAGGAAGGCATCACTGACCAACCTCCCTCATCTTAAAAAGACACCACTCGAGCCATCTCAAATGCTTTTTAAAAGGGGTTTGTCAAGGATACAGTTGCTTGATTCCTCATGTTTAGAAATAGCTTATTGAAGTAACTCTCCCGGTTGTTTCTTGTAACCGGAGGCTGTAACATTACCATTGTCATGTTTTTTGTATGTGTCCAAGCATGAAACTGTTGTGCACTACTTGTGATTTACAGCCAGGCAGTTGCATCTTTGGGTGTTGGGAACATTAAGCAGCTTTTTTTTTTTTTTTTCATATGTCCTGGTTCTATGGCTTTATTTTATGGGCATATCTTAGCCACAGATAAGTGCCCATTTGTTGTGGTTATTTGTGATATATTTAGATCTTTTTCTGTTATTATTCTTACTTATTTATCTTAATAGCAATTGCCCATTGCCTTATAGTACACTGCTTCAAAATTATATTGCGACAGTTAAACTTAATATGTCTCGATTAATGTACTGTAATGGACACTTAACGGTTTTAGTTTCGACGAGCATCTTGCAAAAACCACTTGCTAAATCAGATCTCAACTCCATTTTCTTCTCTAAGACCATCAGATTTCTATCATAATTTGACAAGCATATCAAGCCTGATCCAAAGCATAGCTTAAATATTCGACACACTGATATCAAACTACTCACCGCAAACATCATTCTTGCTTGCCTCTCTATTATGGAATCCTTTCATTTCTGTACAATTGTGATTGAACTTTGTTGTTAAGAATTTAATATCATACATAATTGTCTTTCCTGTATCTTCATGGTTGCAGAAATCGTTCGACAATCATCCTGACAGCAAAGACGCCAGTGGGTCAAGTCCAAGTATCAATTTTATGTATTTTGGAAAGATACTGTTAGCTTTTGTTTTTATTTTCTTGCTTGGAGGGACATTCACCTTGATTCTGGAAAATCTGCCCAGATTAATCTTGTTTATAACATCATCCTTTTGATTAGCAGTGTGTAATTGATAAAAGAAAATAAATTATGTGGTGTTTCAGTATATTTGGTTTCACTCTTTTATTTTGGAAATCTGTACCTTGATTGAAACCCTGATGTAACTCTTTGCTTGAGTTGAGCCTTAGTGGCTTCAAATTATGTTTGGCTTTGCTACCAATCATATTTTTAATTGGTATTTTTCCTTGCTTGTCTTTCTTTAGATTTGTTGTAACTGCACTCTAGCAATTAACAGTTGTTGGTATAATTTTACCTAGAGTAATATGTGAAAGTAAAGGTTAGTCTCTTTTACATTTTCAAAAGCACTTTCTTTCATGGCCCATTATTTTTCTGTTTTTCCTCTGTACTCATCATTTATACAGTATAATGATGTATTTCTAATACATAATTTATCTATATTCTAACCATACTTTCCCAATAATATCGCTCTAAAACGATCCTGGTATTGTCTCCTGCTAATAATTATTCTGACTACGGTATAATGCAACATTGTTGATAACTCAGTAGTGGTAGTGTGTTTTTTCTTACCATATAATGCAGGTGATGGCTGCTAATCTGGATTGTGCCCGTTTTCTTCAGTTTCTGTGCTTAGGATTTTGCTTTTTTTCTTTTAAGCTTAATTATTGAAGGATGAAGATAAATTGAGATTAGTTTCATTGTTGCTTGTTGAGGATTGATGAAGATCCCAGAGGTTGATTGTTGCTTATAGTTGAATTGATGAAATTTCAAAATATATAAGCCTTTAAGCTTTGAGGGACAAAGATCAATGGATTGGGATGATTCTATGGGGTTGATTGTTGCTTAGGGATGCCTTATAAAGCTATTAAAGGGTAAAGATTTTGGGGTCCGGATCACCTATCACATTTGTTATACGATCACCGTGAGTGGACCAATAATACTCCGCCACGTCATCCAAAAATTTAGGCGATTCTCTTTCATCTGATTTAAACCTTTTAAACTTCAAAATCACCTGAATTTTTGGATAACATGGCGGAGTATTATTGGTCTGCTCACAGTGAATGTATAACAAATGTGATAGGTGATCTGGACTCAAGATTTTTACGGGTTAGGATGATTCCATGGGGCTGATTTTCTGCACAGGCATAGGACAATCGGATCTTTCCATCTCTTCACCCTCCAGTGGCATGCTGCATCTTGGAGCTTTCATTTCACTTTGACCCCTTTATATGCCAAATTTCTAAAACTTCACCCCTAGTGGAGTAGCTTGTTCATATGTTTCTGATTGAAGTGGATTTGAAAGGGTACCCTGTGCAGATTTTTAGTCCATGGACAATGTTACATGAGAAGATCTGATTAAATGGAAATGTATGATAGATCTGATTATTCATAGTACATGCCCATAATTTTTAATACGAAAAATGTGTAATATCATTTATAGACGGTTCTATCTTTAGAGCATCTCCAATGGATATGTCAAAGTGCCACGCAACACTCCCAACGGTACAAAAAGCCTATTGAAGACGGATCCAGATCCCCTGTTTGGACGAATCAGGGAGTGGCACATGGGTTTGAGATGTCACACCCCATGTCCTTAAAAAAGAGATGGGATTTTTTTTAAGGAGATGGGATGTGACATCTCAAACCCATGTGGCACCCCCTAATTGGTTCAAATCGGGAATCTCATTTCCATTGAAGACTCTCCACCCGAAATGGTGTGGTAGATGAAAAGGTAATATTCCATTTATTATTTTTGAATATTTTATGATGGAACTAAACATATTTCAATAGAAATTCAATTTATTTAATATTATAAAAGAGGTCAAAAGAAGGAAAAGACAAAAATATAATAAAATAATAAGTTTGGCACATCGGGTAGGTGAAGTTTCTACTTTAGAAGATGACAAATTCAAAATATTTACATTGCCACATAAGCCTTCAAATGAAATTTCACATCTCCAAAATAACATCTCGGTTTGAAGATGCTCTTATACATGCATTGACTATTCCATTGCCAAATGAAACCTAAATCCTCCAGGTTGTGAATCAAAAAAGAGATCCTATAGCCTGACCTACAAATCTATCAATAGGGCGATAACCCCAAGAATTTAATCTGATAAAAATCAATGTTGTATTGGCTTTAGGAAATTAATCAAGTATAGGATATGTGATTTCCCTTCTTCATATATGCTATTTGATTCTTATATTTTAAGTCTGATGAATTTGACAATTGACCCAACTCTTATTGAGTTGAAGTGATATCTGGCCAAAAGAGGTATTAATTTCTGAGATGCATAGGTTTTACTATGTGACTCCCTTAATGGACTGATAAACCTAGTGAGAAATTCCTCGGCTCCTGCATTAGAATCTCCTCACTCCCATGTAATCCAACAATCTTTGCTCATAAATCTTGAAATACCTAGCGGAGCCATGAGAATTTTCTTTTTCTTTTCTTTTCTTTTTTTTTTGGGGTGGGGGGATTTGTAAAAATATTTTTCATGGAGGAGTTATTTGTAAATATCTTGAAGGTTTTCAAAAAAAAAAAAAAAAATCAAGGGTGTTTCCAACCATGCTTGATTATGTTAACAGACTAGATCCCACATGATTAATGCCTAATGGTTGAGAAAACGTGGAGAAACTGTCCATATTCAGCAAGGAAAGAAAACTCTCCATAGTTTTTTTGGTAACCTCATCAAGGGGGCTGAGACCCAAGAAAGAGCCCGCACACACGGAAAGACAGCCCGCACAAGGCTCACACAAGCGGGAAAACAGCTTGCACAAGTGGAAAACGGTGGCATAGCTCAAGCCCTGGGCAAACAAGTGAGGACTACCACCACATACCAGTGAGGTAAGTGGATGCCACATAGTTGAACTACCATGGACAGCTTTCTCTGCTTATTTTCTCCACCTGCTTTCCCTACAGGCTCTTTGCATTTCTAAAGAAAAAGAAATTGACGCACACACTTACCTTTCAAATATAAAATTATATAAAGAGAATTTTCCGGTCACACGCATGGTCATCCATCTGTGGGGGCAATTAATTACCAGAGGAAAAAAAAAAAAAAAAAACTGTTGGAGCAATTAGCTTAATCAAATAAGAATTATCATTAAATAACTCTCTGTTGAAGGAACGCATCAGCGAAAACAATCGGATTCCCGCTTTCTTCTTCATCTTCTTCTTCATCTTGCAATGGTTGCGTGATCTGCAATGGCTCAAAACTCCGCGATGATGGAGCTGTATCCGTAAGGTCAAAGCTAGAGGGGAAGGTGCTTATATTAACAAGATTATTAGAAGTCACAGAGTTGTTTGAGTATGCAGGCTGCAACACTGCAATATTTTGTTGTTGTTGTTGCTGCTGCTGCTGCTGAACTTGAAGCGCATTTGCTATTGCTAACCTGCTGTTCATCAGCTGTGTCTGCACTACTGTAAGCTCCATTTGCAATGTTGTCACCTTAAAATTTAGAAATAAAATAAGGGGTGAATTTCTAAAATTATATTGCAAATAGAAATGAGAGGGATGTAAGGAATGGGCGCCATATCTTAGATTCTTCACAATTGCAAGTGAGTGTAACTACCTGTACCTGTGCTAGCCTACTAGCCAATCTGTTTATTTGGGGTTTGGGTTGGTATTTTTGACCCGATTGAAGTATAGGTTGGGATTGGGTTGAGTCCATTTTTTCATTCAACCCGCTGACCTAAGTCAACCTAACCAATTGAACTACAGACCACCAATCCACCTTAAAAAACAAAACAAAATAATCTTCTAAACAAGGTTTGAGTTCAGTTTGTTAATTTTCAATTTGATTCGAGTTGACATTTTCAACCCAATCAATAAATAGGGTGGATTCAAGTTAAGCCTATACATGTTATCATTAGTGCTCAATTTTGACCCAAAACTGATGAAATGCATGCGACCACCCATCAACACATGCTATTTTTATTTCTACAGATAACCACCTCTATTAATTTAAAAAATTTAGTCAATCACCTAGACTGGCAGTTAGAGGCAGGAATCAAATTACACGTAATTCTCCTGTACTAAGATCAGGAAGTTTCTTAGATCTAACTTGATTCATACCAAATCTAAGTCGTTAATCCAATAAAATTGACTTAGGTCTAATGATCTAATTCTTGCACTATTGCCCATCCTTAATCTCAAACGGGATAAATCAAAGGAAATTAAGGACAAAATACTGTAAATTACATGCATGTGGTCAAGGTGGTTAACCTTATTTCTTGGTATCCCAGGGGGTTGTTTGTAAAATTAAAGGTTAATACAATGACATAAATGTTCTTTATATGACCAACCTCATTGTCGTATACATTGGATCCTCACTTCTTTACGTTGGTAGAAAGTAGATATCTTATTCTTGTATCATTCATGGCTCATGTGAATCTAAGGCTAGAGCATATATCTCCATGTTTTTGCATGAGAGCCATTTTAGTAGTCTTCAAGACTATCCACAATTGTACTTTAATGGGCCCCTCAATCGTACATGGCCCACTTTTAGGGACCTTGAGAAAATGTGATAGATCATCATATTAGTGCAAAAGATCACGTCGGATGGTTCGGATGAAGTGTACCATTTGCATCATGGACATCGAGAGGCTCTTTTGATTATCCAATCATCAACGGTGCATCGCCGTCCACCGTGGACCGTTGGATGATTGATCAATAAATCTAGGTGGACCTTACATGTGATGGATGTCCCCACAAAAGAATTTTGAGGTAGTCTTATGGACTACTGTCCATTTTTTCCCTCTCAAAAATTTTCAAACACAAACTCAATTGAATAGTTGCATTGGAACTGCACCATAGAAGGCCACCCTTGTATATATATCCCTCAGTGGGACCATCAATCCAAACCGTTCAAAATCATGATTATACCAATCAAAATGGATCCCACCATCAGATCAAAGGGGTGAAATTTCATGAACATGACACAAACTGTTTGTGAAAATTCAGGCCAAGGAGAAATAGCAAGAACCTGTTGCTGCAATGCGAGTATGGTAGACACACATCCATAAACCGGATCCGACAGCCGGGCCTGGGCCTCATAGGATATGGTGACCACGGCGTCATGCCGGCGGTGGGCCGGTATGTGCAAGAGCAACTTGGACACATTACTAGCACCAAACACCTTATGAACAGCTGCGAACCGGGCTGCACCTTGGTCAGACCCAAAGTAGGGAGCAAACACGCACCCACTTACACACTTGCGCCGCAAGAACTTGCACGCCCCACATGGCGATGTTGCCGGAGCCGGTGGGGGACCATCGGCGGTAGCAGCCAACTCATCTCGGGGCTTCACCACAACCAATCCCTGCTTGCCACCATCGGCATTCACTTGGGCCACTTTTTTACTAGTGCCACGACGTCGGTCCCATGACTTATCGCTCGCACGATCGACTGATGAGTCCATGTCGTCGATGATGGTGATGGTGATAGTGATGGTGGTGGTGGTGGTGGCGGTGTCTCGGTTGTCGATGATTGGATAATTAGGGTTGATAGAGTGAGGAAAAGGGGGTGATGGGGGTAATGAAGGGGGGACGAGGAGAGAGAGGGATGCATGCTAGTCTCGTGAGGGGTTGGCGAGGTGAATGAGGTGCTTAGGAGGGAGACGTTGGTAGTGATTTGAGTTTCGTGTGAGTCGCACGTGAGAGTGGGGGTGTGTTTCTTTGTTGGTTTGCTATATATTTGGGTTTGTTGGTAGTTTTGGAGGCACACAAGATTTGTGCTGCCCGTCGCGTGCGGGGCGGGGGCACCGGATGGAACAGTCTCAGCATCGGAGAGCAGCAGCTTACCACGTGGACACCCCACAAAAGATGGAAAGGGTGCTTCTTTAATTTACTGGCTTTGTATGGGTAGGGTTTGAAGTTGGTCCATGTACATGTTTCTTTGGCCATGTATAAAAATAAAAATAAAAACGGTTGGACCCAATTGGAAGTGGACTCGGGCATAGGGAAGGGGGCTTGAGTGTAGAGGTGGCCATGGCCACTCCAAAAGTCTTAATAAGCCCAAAAGGCCACGCTTCTGCAACCATATATTCACATAATAGGTGGGAACTCTTTTTTTGTGAGGAAAGTTTGCAAAGATTGATTTGATTTTCCGTGTTTGTATGGAAAAGCATTTCCAACAGGAGCGGGGGTAAGTCAATGATTTTTCACGGAAAAGCAGAAGTCCATAGAACCGATTTACCATGGATGACAAACAAACAAACCCTAATGTCTTAGAAAACTTTATTATGTAATTTTTTTAAATGGTCCCCCAAATTTCTAATTCTACCACTACTGTTGGAACCCAAATGCTGTGCCCACCTATCGTTAATCGACCCGATCGCCAAATAGGGACCCACTAATAATCACTAATTTCTTGGGTTTGGCATCCATCCAGCAGAATTGGCTAGACTGTTGGATCCAGGGACATAATATTTTTTTATTATGAAACCTATAAATTTGTAGACTACAGATAAAGGGGTTAGGGGCGTGTGGTTGACTTCAGACTTAGATACATGAAGTGGTCCCACTTAATTTATATAGGAAAATTATCATATGCACCCTTAGTATATTGTGCACACCCCTAGTAGGTCCCACCTGATGATCCATCCGAGTGGACCAAAAAAACCGCCCCACCTTATAGATCACATACCCCCTTTAATTTGTTTGCATCCATGCAAATGGATTGAATTACTAGATCCACTGTACGCCATGAGAATGGACTAGACTTGTGGGCCACGTATGATAAGGTTAGAATAATTGGATAGGGCTAATTTTTTGTACATAGGAGGGCCCCACCTAAATCATCAAATCCCCTAGGTGGGGAACCCTTGCACACTTGCATGCACAATGCAATGCGGTGGGGACTCAAAAAAAGAGCCATGGTTTAGGTTAATGCAAACTAAACTACAAAGAGAGGTTAGAGAAAGACTTATAAGTGCCTTTTCCTTTCTAATATGAAAATCCAAAAAAGTGACTAGAGAGGCTATCAAAAAAAGTTAAAATAGGTCTCCCTTCATGGTTTCTGAAATCACAGTTCAAACACTAGAGTTCTGAATTTTAAAAAAACTCTCTAATAAGAAGATATAAAGAAGAAGGATAAATTAGTTGAATTAAAAAACAGATACAGTTGGTTGGCAAGTGTTAAAAACTTTTGCTTATTTAGCATTAGGGTAGGTTGATGGCTATTTGAATGATATCTCAAAAACTAAAGTACTCATATATATAAGCCTTTTCTAAATTAGGGCAAAACATAGGGACCATTTTCAGATTTTCCCAACAATACTGTTACACACATACATGTATAATTACATTCAATCACTTTCCTATTTCATCTTTAGCTTAAATCCCCATTTTGAAGTATGTTCTAACAAAAGAACAATATCCAGACTTTCCTTACTTCCACCAGTATGCTGCATGAAAACCAAATTGCCCTCACGAAAAGCCAAGGAGAGATTCATAGTACCATCATCATAATTGGCCCACCAATCTCATTGCTCCAGGAACTTCAAACACAGCAAAACCACTTCTTCCTCTGCATAAACAACCAATACAACCATCATTAGGCCCAGAAGAATAACAGAAGATCACAACCTTCAGATTAAGATATGTGAAAAAGTATCCTACCATCCTTCACTGGCCTACAATATGCATGCTAAAAACATAGTAACAACAGCACTACAGCGGCCTATTTAAGGAATTGGTTGGGGGGGGGGGGGGGGGGGGGGGGGGGCAAAATGCCAAAGAGCGAACTGTTAGCATCATGCAATCTGAATTAACTTTCAGGTATATCCCAATCCATGGCTCCCAATTATATCAATCCTGATGCATCAAGTATCTAACAGTTCCTTTATCAAAATCAGTTGTCAAACTCTTGAGGAGTTTAAAAGGTAAGGTACAGAAGTATACACTTTTGGGGCGATCATTATCAGCTTTTTTTTTTGTTTTCTGGGGTGGTGGTGTTGGGCCCTTCGGATTTGTATTCGGCTTCTTGTCATCTTTAGCCTTGCTGAATATCACTGTAAATCCTTCAGCAGAGGCAGGATTGTTCACATCCCACTCACCAAATTTGGGCAATGATCGACCTTTTTCCTGCTACATAAAAGAAAAATGAGCTATAAACGAAATAAGTTAGGACTTAAGAGGAGTCTAATTTAAAAAGATTACAACATAGAAACTAATTCAACAAGCATACATATAAGAAGGATCAAAATATCAAGACCCATACTTAACAAATAGTTGGTAGTTTGAGGCATTTTACTGTCCAACAATTGTAAATTGGGCACATCATTGCAATTCTTATTCAGATTTCTTTGCAGATTCATCAAACTGCTTCTATTGGATCCAAAGAGTATATTTGTAGAGTGAGAAGGTTGCACGTTGCAAGCTATTAGCTTCTTTTTTTTCAGCTCTCTTTGGTTGTGTAACTCTGGTGGCTTGTTAGTACCACTAAACTCCTAATTTGAAATATAGTTCTTTGCAACAGAGTATCTTGTGTTTGTGCATCGTTTAGTCCAAGTAAGATTATGAGACTTAATCCCATTTAGGATGTGGAGAAACTGATTGTGGGATCAGCCATTAAGATTATGAGGGGATTTGCCATTAAGATTAAGACAGTAGAGAGCATACAGTGGTGAGCTTTGAGGCTGGAATCCAGATGTCTAAGATTGAACATCACCCATTGGTATACATCCACGGTGAATCCATTCTGACTCAAATCTTCAAGTTGGTATCAAAACTAGTTAAGATGGATACTATCCCACCCTTCTAACTCTAGAGGAATTTCACTTAATTGGGAGGGGTCGTATAGGAAATTGTGTGGCCTACATGGCACTAGTCCCACATCAGATCAAGCAGTGCAAAGCCCATCAGAGAATACGATTCCACTTAGTAGAAGACTTGATTTGTCCCCACAAATAAGACTCATAATAGAATGAGTGGATGTGAGTTTCTTGGCCAAGAAGTCCCCTGATAGTGTGACTCTTTTTGGGACTTGTCTATATTATAATGGTAAGATAGCCGTAGGGTTGGAATCACTCCATCTCGTAAGAAAGATGAGAGGCGAAGGAATCCACGGAGCCTCCCAACCACCGGAATGCACATAGATTTTCGATAGCGTATCGGAGTCTCCGCATCCAGACCCGTCAAGTCGATCCCTGGTACCATAGGTTAAAACCACAGTACCGTCCTATCCAGTATAGAAAAAATAAAATAAAATAAAATGCAAACCCACTTTACCTTATCAAATGCAAGCTGTGACAAGAACATTGTACAGTTAACTAATACAATGTACAAAATATGTTGGGCTTGTTTGTTTTTATAGAAGATAAGAAATTAAATACATATGAATTCATGGTAAAATGAGCTCCACCAAATGATTATTAAAAAGATAAGTGGTGAAGGATATATAGGTAGCATAGAAGGGACCTTGACTTTTTTGGGATTTGAATTAGTAGGATGAAGGTTGAGTATTCATTTCTCATCTTCACTTATTCAATTTCCATTGAATGGAAGGTCATTTGATTGCTTAGTTTTGGGTTTTCACTTTGATTCTTCATTTTTAAACACTTATGGCAATATGAAGTCCACTACAAATTCAATTACATGAAACAAACATGCCCGAGTTAGCACAATTTTTAGTTACATTAGTGTAGCTCACACAAATGACACACATATTTATCATTGTCCAATGCAATAGACATGTTAGCAACTTCAAAGAAAACAATGTGAACAGCACAGAAATTATTCAAAACAATCTTGTCAAAATATCATTTCATGTCTACAGCATGAAGAGATGGAGAAGACATTCTCCCTCTACAAGAGACGTCTTAGGATAAATGGATGATTGAGCCAAGTCTAATAACTATTCAGGTCAAGGTCTAGGTCTGTGTCTGGGCCTGGTCCAACTGAACCTTTTTGGAGCCCATGTTCGCGTCCGGTCTAGTTTTACCAGTGGTCTGATTGAAACCTGACCCGACTACAACCTTACAAGCTAAACTGTATGAAACCATCAGTTTGTACAAATGAAGGCCCTAGCAGATGACATTATCAGAGCAAACAGTGGGCCCCACTGAGGAGATTACTCATCCATCCAAACCATTAAAATGGAGGCCCATCATTGTTAGGAATCTACATCCGGGAACCTTATTATTGCATGGACCATCAACAGTGGATCCCATTATAATCAACGGCTTAGATAACATTATAATCTCTGTAATATACAAAAACCACATTTTCATATCATGGGCCTGTTCGTCTGCATTAGAATGTATAGGAATTGAGTACTGAGGTGGTTGAGAAGGAAGATTATAGGTGAATTTTCAAAAACTTAACATCAAATAACATTTTCTTTTAGGAAAATAGAATAAAAGGAAGATGCTATTTGTTGTCCCTTTTTTTGGAAAATCATTATGTATTCAATTCCTATGTATTTTAGTCCAAATAATCGGACCGTAATGATGAATCATGCAAAGAAGAGAGAGATATGTTACCGACGACGACATGAATGGAAAAATGGCAGGAAATGGGTCTGGATTCTCAAAGGAGAAGGAAAGATGGTGAGGGAGAGGGAGAGGGAGAAAGAGCATGAGAAAGAAGATGAAATGAAATTAAGGGGAAGAGAACGGGTCTTGAGGCAAGGACTTGGGTAATAAACCGTTTAGTTTTTCACTCCACTTCTCTATCATATATTTTCATAATAGTCACATGAATTTGGTCCTTTATTAAGGTCCACACATCAAATGTTGAAGCCAAGGGATACCTTATTGACTTAGCTATGTTGGCAGGTATATGCAATTTAGTGGGTCCTACAAGGGGCTTACATTTTTTACCTCAAAATGTACAAAGTTAATAGTACTCTTCAAGTTAGTGTTTTTTTATTTTTTATTTATTTTTGTTAATAACCGATTTACCGTAAGAAAAACTCAAATGACTCAAATAATGATTTTGTCCTACATTTGATCAATTCAACGTATTCACACGGTACGACCTATGATTGGAATTGATCCCATTCCAAGCTATTTTTCGCATTATTCACCATTGAGTTGTATCTCAAGAAGTTTGCATAATGTATAGTCATTAAACATTTAAGAAACTAAGATTAAAGACAAACTAGCATAAAAATCCGTGCTAATCAAAGGTATGCATGAAAGATAGGATTCCATGTACGTTAGAAATGGAAAAGATGGGAGTCCATAAATGGTGGGAAGTATATTAGTGAAAAGTGGAAGGAGAGTATGTTAGCAGTTGTAGAAACCAAAAATAACTTTCGGTCAAAATTAGATTCAAAACCTTCCGGCTTAATATATTATAATTATCCACGTGTTCATCTCTCATTGGGACATCTCCTTAAACACTAGCGTAAGCACTTAACTATTTGTTTGGTCAAATTTAAAAGTCTAGCCAGGAGGTTCCAGTCCCTCGAGGGAATCAGCAACTCGATGCAAGGAAAAAACTAGGTTGACTCCATTCATTCTTATGGGCACATTTGGTAAACAGAGAGGAATCATCTATCTAAAGGATTCCTTCATTCCTTTAGAACAATGTTATCCTCTTTGAGAACTTTTAAGGCACGTTTGTGTACACACCCTTTTCGTAGAAAAATGAAATTGCTACGTCAGCAAATTCCATAGAAAACCTCGGAAAAGGATTTCCGTAGAATTTATAAATTCATGTTTGGTGCAAAAAGAGTTTCCTCATTGAATTGGTACAGATGTTGTTTGGTGCGGCTGTGGATTCCTTATAAAAAATCAAAATTTCTTATTTGGTAATATAATTTTTTGAAGAAAAATAACATAACATGTATATTATTTATTTAACATTAAATAATAATTTATATAAAGAAATAAAAAATGAAAGAGTTATAGGGTTTTTGGGTTGAAATGGACAAGAGTGAGGAAAAAAGGAAGAAGTTTTCCAAGGAAATCCATTTCCCATCCCCCCCCCATGGGAAACTCATTTCTACAATTATCAAGGAAAATGCGAACGAGACAAGAAAGCATTTCCGCGGAATTGTTCCACACCAAACGCCGGAAAAATGAGTTTTCCGCGGAAAACATTCCACTTTTCTGCGAAAAAGTGTTACACAAGCATGCCCTTAGGGGAGGCATCACTGCATTCTAGCTTTGAAAAGACCCTACGAGTCGTCACTCTTGTAGCTTAGGTGCTTCTTTGCCTCCGTGGATTTGCGAAATTTGATGGGGGAAGGTGGAGACGGAGAAATCAATGGAAGAGAGGATATTTTATGGGTTTGGTGGATTTGGAAAATCTTCTCTGAGTTTTCCTCTCTTCACCCAAACCTGAGTTTTCCTCATAATCGAGAAAAATCAAAGAGGATTCCTCTCTGAAGACATTACCCAAACATGCTCTATAGGTATTTTCTTTGCTTCTAATTAAGAGGATTACCTTTTTCTAATTAGCCTGTGCACCGCATGATAGGATTTTCATGCTAATTTTATATCAAGAACTTTATCCTACAAACTTTCTTCTTTTGAACATTTTTTAATAAATCATTCAAAAAACATATTTTTTAAAATTAATAATACTACCATAATTTTTTACATTCCTCCAATATTTTCTCATGCTGAAAAGTAAGAAAAAATAATAGAAATGTTGTAAGGAAAGGAATGTAATCATTAGTTTAGAAAATGTTGTAAAGAAGAAAACTAATTCTTTGTAATTTGTATCAAAACCCTTAATATATAATATATGAACTGTAATCTGATAAATAGGATAGCATGTCCTGGCCCCAAAAATCCCAATATATGTGTCCATGTCTAGAGATCACAGCATTCAACTTAATATGAACTTCTATAGCCATTAAATTTAGCAAGCCTTAATCAGATGATTACAGTGCGCCTGTGGGGCCATCCATTGCTCTAAGGAGGTCCTTCCAATTCCACCAGCCCCACTTAGTGGAAAGAAAGGAGTGGGCCCCACAACCAAGGCCCAGAATAGTTGCCACCTGTTCATACTCATGGCCAAATATAAAGGGTCAAATGAAAAGAAGGAGAAAGAAGATGGAGTTTGAGAGTAAAAGCATTAAAAGAGAAAAAACTACTCCTCCCCTTTTTATCACTAGTGCATTTTAAGATTACCATTTTTTTGTCATTTAATATCTTTTAAGGTTAGCTTTTTATCATTTTGTGTCTTTACTTTTCAACCTCTTCCTCTTTTTTTAACTTGATTTGGCCACTTAATTCTATTCAATTTCACCCCTCATGCAAACAAACATGTCCGATACTAAGGGCATATTTATTTATTTTTACAAAAAAATAACAGGCCTGTTTATTTTTGGAGAATCTCTTACAGAGAATTTTGGTGATTGGGTATTCCAAAAATCCCAGTCAAGCATGCTTCGCTTGGGTGGGAAGGGTATTTTAAAACCTCTAATATCCAAACCCAACAAACAGAGCATCTGAAATGCTAGAGAGGCACCTAGCATTCTAGGAGGAATTCAGAGAACTAGATTTCAAGAAGAGTTTCTACACCTTCCGGCATTTACAACAGTCTTCTTTTCTTTGTAGAATAACCAAAAAAAAAAAAACTCCGTAAAATCCATGTTTTCATTTCTATGCCTTTTCTTCATTCCTTTTTTTTTTTTCATGGTTTTTTTCAATTTTGATTTTATTTATCAATATCACAGACATTTCTCTTGTGGGGCAGATGGTTTTTTTATTGAGTATTCGAGGATTTTTTTTTCTCTTTAATGAAATAGGAGTTTTGCATGAAATAGACGAGACTGTAATCTGTAGAGAAACTTGAGGTTGACAGAAGTGATTCACAAAAAGTTGAGTCCAGATCCCCTCTTTGATCCAAATAGGTTTGGTGACACATTGTTTTGTACTTGAAAGACGGAGCTTGCTTTTAAAGACAACACCGACTTTTAAACTCAACAAGCTCATGTCTCACCCCTGATTTTGGAGGTTTCCGTTTGGAACAAACATGGGATCGGGTTCCAAAAAGTTCAGATGGAGGTAGCGTTGGTGATTGAAGGAAAATGGGTTGTGCCCAAATCGCTTCTAGATGGTTATTGATCCATTCATTCCCAGCCACTGTTGAGAACTCAATCGAACCCAGTCACTTCAGGGAAGTAGTTTATTGAACTTATGATCTTACAATTGTTTTCGATGGCAACTGCAACTATCAGGATTTGCCGCATTAAAAAATGAACCCTGGAAAACATATATTTTCATGAATGCGATGGACATAACCAAATTATATTGCATCATGCATTAAGATAATTGTCCTAGAGCTTTTTTTTTTTTTCCTCTTTCATAATCCTAGTAAGCATCAGATGGAGAATTCCTGGAATTCAAATCAATTGAATTGTCAAGTATGGAATTCTAGGACGAATCGAACAGAGAAATTAATACAAATCAGACAAAATCTAGCAGTATATTAAATTTCAACATTTCTAATTCTTCGAATTCCAACAAACATGAAATTTCCAAATTCTTGCAACCAAACCCCCGCATTAGGCGGGGGCAAAAAATTCATATGTCGACATCATGTGAGCTGTCTGCACCTACCACCTACCAAAGTTCTATGTAGATCCATGCAACTGCACTTTTGTTTGGGATGGAATTCGAAGGAATGACGTTGAAAACTCAACAGACATTGAAACCAGCAACTACAGAGGTGAACATTCACAACAGGGCCTCAGAATCTCCCCTCTAGTGGAAAATATTACAAACCCAATACCCGGTAAATCGAAGTCATTGTCCAATTTACATCTCCATCTTATATCATTCACCCCTCATCTTAGGTCTCATTCGTTTCATGTAATTGAATTCACAGGAATTCTAACACTTGCATGTCTAGAAATGGTTAAAATTGAAGAAACAAAGGTAAATATCCCAAAATGACAATGAAATAATCTCCCCTTTAAATAAAATTCAATAAAAGAGAGATAGCAAATAAATACCCACACTCGTAATTCAAATCTAAAGAAAGTAAAGACATTTCCACCTTATATCCTTCACCCCTCACCTCTTTAGTAATTCCTTCTAGCAGCCCATTTTATCAAGAATTCCTATGTTTTCACCTTGATGCAAACAAACTGGCCATTTTTCACAAGAATTCCAGCATAGCTAGCCCTTCTTTCACAGAATTCCAGTATAGCAAGCCCTTTTCACAAGAAAAATATTAAAAAAACACTATTCATACAGAATATTTCATTACTGTCCAGAAAAGAAATAGAAATCCATGTGCATCCGACCAAGCACAGAAATTTCTTCACAGTAAAACAGAAACTTACATGGAAAAAAACACAATCAAATGTATGATAACATCCATACAGACCAGACCGCCAATCAGCTGCAACCACATGAATTTGGATAAACTTAAATTTCCCTGAGAAATTGTCACGAGAAATATAGTGTATAGACATTCAATAAGGACGCCAGATAGTGGAAAATCAATGAACATTGGGTGCTCGAAATGGGACGAGCATTTCATGCTTCGCTGGTGAAAATTTTATCTAACATCAGTGTTCATGGACCATGGTAACTAAAAAGCAGATGGGATACAAACACATAAAAGTAATTGTATTGACCGAGGTTGCTTCAGACTTGCCCAACCAAGTAAATAACCTAGATCAGAGACCCAGCTAAATTTATATATGTAATAGGCCTGAACTTCTAAGTCAGACCAAACCCATCAGGATTTAAAGCATAGCCCAAAACATTGACGGGTTGATCCAACCCATTGATGTTCCTAGCATTCATCATTACAAAAAGTAGGAAGAAGTATTTTTAAACTGTGTATGTACAAATGTGAGGAAATACCAATGCAAAGCAGTTCAGATTAGATCTAAGCAAGTGCAGTAACTCATATCAGCTGCACAGAAACTCCATAAAACATCTTTTAAGGATGAGAAGTGAAAAAGTTGTAACAATGAAGCTCGACAGATAATGGAAACAGAAATAGCTAAAACATTATTTGTGGAGATATATACAAATTATCAAATAGTGTCCAAATAAGTTAAGAGTTGAACTTCAAGGGCAACGAGAAATGAGACCATGTTTTTCTTTTCCTGGATTTGCATAAGAGGAGAGAGATGATTGGTAAAGGTGTGTAGTGACTAGGATTACTCATTGCGTTTCCTTTTCCTCCACTCTCAAAGGCCATGCCCTATATGCCAGTCACATGAAACCAGATTCAATTCATGTTTTTATGCAGAGAAGTGTGGATATATGCCACCTGGATGCAAAACCTTTCAAGAGGTTTTGAGAAATCACAATGTGCCACATCAAAACAACATCTGCATAAGGAATCTACTAAGCCCCAGTTGTACATGCTATGGAGCAGAGGATACAATATTACTGTATATGGTCCAGTGTAGAGGATCGATCATTGTAGACACTGTAGGATATAGGACATTGGGCTTCAGTATCCATGCCCCAGATTTAGACCTCGGCATGATGTAGCTGATGCAGATGTGGCCCATTCACCATGTGGCAAAGTGGAGACCATTTTACTATGAGACATCAAAATCCAATAAGGCGCCTTTAATCAATTAAATAGAAACTAAAATACCAACGATCAGGTAATATTTGAGTTTCATGCTGCAAACAATTAAACTCCAATTACTTAGCAAATGGAATAATATAAATAAAAAAAGAGCATGGAATCAAATCTTCAAAACAAAAACAAATCTAAGAGGAAAAAAAAAAAAAAACAGGCATCCTAACATACCCTAAACCAGGTCAACACTCTTTTCCTTTGAAACCAAGCATATGCCTAAAGCAACAAAAATAAATTCAATCTAAGGATCAGAAGAAAAAAAACATTAAATAAAAAAAAAAGGGAAAGAGAAATAGGATGTAGAAGAAAATAGAAAAACCTAAGAAGAACAACATCAGATCAAACCCATCTCCAAATCAATGACAACTTGATCAAACTACCCATCAAAACAAGAATTATGGATGCGGATATACAAAACGATAATAGAATCAAAGAAGCTCAAGGAAATGGAAAGAAGCCCACCACTGAATCAGTATTCAGTAGTGGGTCTTCTGAAGACCCGCCTTGACCATACTAACATAAGAGGAGTCGATCATCAGATAAGCTGGGACTGGGATCACTAACACAAGGAGCCTGATGGTTAGACCAAACCAGAGGGTCAGCACTGTAGAAGAGCCTCCCTCCTCCTATAAAAATAATTATAACAAATAATAACAATAATTTTGCTCAAAACTAAATAGAATAAGAAATCTTTAAGAAAGATTACAGCTTAACAATAAATTGGGTCGATCTCCAATTAATATCTGCAACAGTCAATTAACAAGAGGGGGCCGAAAAAGAAAGTGTCAATGACATTACCACAAACAAAATCCAAATATGATCCATAAGTTTTACCAAACCAGACAACAAAAATAATTTATAAATCACATTATCATAACATCTCAATTTGGAATTTAACCAATATCAGCCCACAGGACAAACAATACCATACTCAGATTTGCATAGGATGCAATCAAAACTCAACCTAAAAACATAAAAGGAAAATGAGAAACATAAAAATACCATTGAAGCAAAACCTACTCTAACAAAGAGCTCAAAGCACATTGCCTGGATCAAGCATGCTTTGCCTGAAAATCCTTCATGAATGCAACCAACTTCTCAACACCAGCCAATGGCATGGCGTTATAGATCGAGGCACGAACTCCACCCACCGAACGGTGTCCCTTGAGCTGAACCATACCCTCCTTTGCAGCTTCCTTGATAAATTCTGCTTCCAAATCCGACTTCTCTAATGTAAAAGGGACATTCATCAAAGACCTTACAGACTTCTCAACCGGGCATCTATAAAACCCGCTGCTCTCATCAATTGCATCATAGAGAATTCCCCCCTTCTTCATATTCTTCCTCTCAATCTCCTCCAATCCTCCTTGCTCCAAAAGATCTTCGAAAACCAGCCCACACATGTAAATTGCGAAACAAGGCGGGGTGTTGTATAGGGATTTGTTCTCAGCATGGATCTTGTAATCTAACATCACTGGGGTAATCGATTGAGCGTGCCCAATCAGGTCTTTCCTGATAATCACAACAGTCACCCCCGCAGGGCCGACATTCTTCTGTGCCCCGGCATAGATTATCCCAAATTTCGACACATCTACCGGTTTCGAGCAGAAATTCGATGACATATCAGCCACCAAGACTGCATCTTTCCCCTTCGGAGTCGGATAATTCTTGAATTCGACGCCATGGATGGTCTCATTAGCACAAATATGAAGGTATTTCGCATCTGGGTTTTGTCCAAGTGCATCAAAAGACGGGATCTTTGTGTATTTCTCGGCCTTTCCAGACCAGATGAGATTGGGTTTGCAGTATTTCTGCGCTTCCTTGAAGGCCTTATCGCCCCAAGACCCCGTGACCACGAAGTCGACCGGGTTGCCAGGATCACAGACATTCAAAGGGATGGCGGCGAATTGGGTGGTGGCGCCACCTTGAAGGAACAAGACCTCAAATTCATCGGGTATCTTCAAAAGGGTGCGAAGATCCGTTTCAGCCTTTTGAATTACAGAGAGGAATTCCTTACCTCTGTGGCTCATCTCCATGATGCTCATGCCGGATCCGCGCCAGTTGAAGAGCTCCGACTGCGCCTTCAAAATCACGTTCTCGGGCAAGGTCGCGGGTCCGGCGGCGAAGTTAAAGATCCGATCTTGGGAGGGTTTGGAGGGGCTTTTCAAGGAGGAAGTGGAAGGAGGGGAGGAAGGAGAAGAGAGGGTTGTACAGGTGATGGAGAGGGACTTTTTTGAAATGAGGGTTCTGAAAAAGTAGCCGTTCGGGTTGGGCCTTTTGAAAAATGAGTTGTTGCATGGGTGGTTAGGGTTTTGGAGGAGGAGAGAGTGGGGAGAGGAGGCTGCCATTGCTGGGGGAAGAGGAGAAGAAGGTGAGGGCTTCTGTTGCAGAGTTTGCACAGAAAATAAGATCTGAGATTTTGGAGTTTGGTGGGGTTTGTGGTTTTATAGAGGAGGTGTATTTTATTGACTAGAATGCCCCACATTTGTTTGGGTTGAGTTTTTTGGAAAGATACCATTTGAGGATTCTCATGTTCCCACAGACTGTGCAAAACATATTTGGCATATTTATGCTAAAATTTTTATTTTTTATCAGAAAAAAAATTTGTTTTAGAAATTTTTTATTTATTTATTTATTTTTTAAAGAATGTCATTTAAAGACTTCAAATAATCTCACTTATCCTTTTTGGGCTTGTTTGGTAATTTTACTTTTAAAATAAAGTAAAGTGAAGTGAAATAAAGAGAGGGAATAAAATATAAGTGGGTTATGATGATATTTTATTTTTAGTTGTTTGTGATGGAATACTTTTTACATTTTGTATGGAAAAATGGTGTTTTTTTGTCTTTTAGTTAATAAAGGTGGTTGATTTTTACTTTTTTTTTTAAAAGTAGAGGGAGTTTTGAATTAAAGTACTTTTCATTTTATGCTTAACTTTACTTGACAAGTAAAATTACCAAACGGGCAAGTCACATTGTCACAATTACAAAAGATGGGTCCATTTTATAATTCCTATAATGGTGAGACCACATTATAAATTCAATGAATATAGGTCTCATATTATAATTTTTAAAGGTGAGAATCACATTGTAATTTCTAATCAGAGGGATTTTCATTGAGAGGGGGCAAGCGATGGCAGACCATTAATGTCAGTAAGTTTTGCCACACCTTTCATTAACAATGATAATATGTGTGTACGTGTGTGTTTAATCTTTTTTTTATAAATAATAAGATATTGATTAAATTTAGTTAAGAGATATTAAAAACCTAATGTTTTTCTAAATTAACACTCTAGAAAACCAAGATAAGACAAAGTCATGCAATGGGGGCACATTTGTGTACACACCCTTTCCGCGAAAACGAAAAGGGGAAATTGTCACTTTAGCAAATTCCATAGAAATGAAAACATTGAAAAAGGATTTCCGTGGAATTTAGAAATTCATGTTTAGTGAGAATTTTTTTACCTCACTGAATTGGTGCTAATGTTGTTTGGTGCAGTCGTGGATTCCTTATAGAAAATCAGATTTTCTTATTTGGTGAAACAATTTTTTGAAGAAAAATAAAATAACATGTATATTATTTATTTAACATCAAATAATAATTTATCTAAAGAAATAAAAAATGAAAGAGTTTTGAGTTTTGGGGTTGAAATGGAAAAAAGGGAGAAGTTTTCTGAGAAAATCCATTTCCCATACCCCTCATACGAAACTCATTTACAGCATTAGCAAGGAAAATACTGACGAAGCAAGAAAACATTTCCGTGGAATTGTTCCGCACCAAACATATGAAAAATGATTTTTTCACTGAAAACCGTCAACTTTTCTACGAAAAAAGTATTACACAAACATGCCCTATGGTGACGTGGACCCATTCAGTTCACGCGAAGCCCCGCTCTTTCGTTTTTGCATGCGTGTTTGGCAATTAACTAATTAAGTTAAATTAAAGTGATTCTAAACAAGAAATGACAAGGAGTCATGTCAAAAGTACATAATTTTAAAATTCTCTCTAAATTTTTAAAAAAAAATAAAAAAAGCAACTTCATTTCTCCACTGAAAGACAAAAAAACTTCACTTATCTATACAAAAAAGTCAAAAATATTTCATACCAAACAACTAAAAATAAAATACTATCTTAACACTTAATATTTTATTATTTCTTAATTTGATGTTTCATCTCACTATACTTCAATTCACTACATCCAAACGTGCTTACGTCTTCGAAGTACTTTTTAAGAATCACCTCCACTTTGAATCATATTGGACCCATATACCCTTCAATCATTATGTACTGTTACTACTCTAATCCAATGCTTTGACAATTTTTCTCGGAAAGGATTTTCCCCAACAACTCACATACACTTTTCCTAACCAGTCCACTTGTACTAGAGTTGGGGATGGTGAAGCAATATTTAAATTAGCTACTAGATAGAGATTTTAAAGTTTCTAAAATTCAACTGCTTTTTTTTACATAATCCAATAATTGGATGGAACTTACTTGAATTGAACGACAATGAGAAAGTAGACGGCTGAAACAGGCATGACAAGAACTGAGGGTTGCCTACGACTCCATCAAGTAATAATAATCTTTGATCTTTGGCTATTTAATCATTTGGTTTTCCTTTTGTAAGATTTTATAAGATTTTTTTTTTTTTTTATGCCATCGAAGGGTTCCAACTTTTTAGGCTGGACTAATCCCTCCGGCCCAAAAAGAAGCCGGATAAACTCCCATGTAGCCCCAGTGTCGTAGCGCAGTTTCGAACCTACAACTTCCGGATGTAAACTATAGTCCTAAACCAACTGTGTTATTTTATAAGATTCAACAGCACCCAATATAGTAATGGCAACTGTGCAACCTTTAAAAATATACATTTTATTATAATTCAATCCATAAAGTAGATCATGATAACACTGACCTTTGATTTTACATCTCAAGAAGATTTTTTATTTTTTTTGTATTGTGATTTACTCCAATGTGTACTAACATTAACCTTCATTTTACACTACTTGTCAATATTTCAGAAATATATTTGTTAATTTATTCAACTCAATAGTTCATAATGATCATGTCAGTGTCATATAATAAGAGATATACGTAACAATTTAATTGATCATTAAATAATCCTCTTTGTGCAAAATCAAATGGTGTTTTTGCTGTTTATGTTGGTGGTTGGTTATACTAGTTTTTTTAGAATTAGTCATTAGACTCAACAGGTGGTCAAATGATGTCGGTAAAATCACTATACTCTTCAATCTTCCCTGCACGTTGGGATGTCAAACGGGCCGTGACGGCTGGCCGGGGGGGTTGGCATGGCACGGGCCATGCCCGAGTCCTGCTACGTCATCCATTGCCTTTGTGTCTATTCTGTGATAGGCTTCTTGTGGTTCTTATCTTTTAAGTAAAGAAACAGAGGCCTTACACCCATTTGGGCTGAAAAAACAAAGGTCTTACATTAAGAAAATTAAAAGATACACATTAAGAATAGTATGACTCACAAATTTAAGTGGTTATGTCAAATTCGACCTTCTTTATTTCGATCTTTTCTATTTGAAGAATTTTCAATAGGATTACGTTCAAAACCTCTACAACTTTTTTGGATAATAAAAGGTTATATATTTTATATTAACACTAAAAGTATTAAATATCCAGTGTCGTGCAGCATGGTAGGCCATGCCCAATCGTGCCAACTGCAGGCCGTGCGTGATGGGCTCGGCTGGGCTGTGTCACGGGCCGTTGACTGCCGTGCTAGGTCGAGTCGTGTCGTACCGTACTAGCCCAACACATTTGACATTCATACCTGCACGTATCCACCATCCCCCTATTAAGTCACAGAAAAGGCAGCTGGGCAAAAGCCAATCTATATATGACCCGCACAATCTGACCCGCATAATATACGAGTCGGTTACGGATCAAGCTTTCATAACCCACATTTAAACAGGTCAAATTAAGGTTAGCTCGTTTAACCTGCATGACCTGTTTATTTTTTTCTTGCAGCTAAAGCTTATATTCAATTCTTAATTTTATGGAGTATATCTTTTTATTTTGATATGATACTTTTTTGGTTTTTATGAAAACATAATTTTATTTCCTTTAATTTTGTTATTCTATTTCTATGGTCACTATTTTAAAAAATGTATGCAATACTTATTGTATAAATAATTCCTTCTCTTTCTTTTTTCTCAAGTTGATCCTTTGTCAACTTATTTAAGAATATTTTTGTGTGCTCTTTCTCTTAGGAGGATTATGGATATGAAGAAAATACAATGAATATGATATAAATAAAATAAAATAAAATAGTCAAGTAACAATTGAGTTCATGCTAGTTTCCATACTATTTTCTCCTTATGCTAGTACAAGCTAGAAAGAATGGTGAATTATGGCATCATGACCCAGGCCTAGGCCTAGGCCTAAATTTTAACATTAGTTGAGCCTAAGTTTGATTTAAAATTCTATACGAAATAAATTAACATTATACTCATCACCACCGATAGGATTTAGAAAGTTAAGGATTATTCTTTTCGATGTTATCTCATTTTACAAATTAACTTATCGGTTTAGATTTAATTTAAACTTTCGGTATGGTTAATTCCTTAAAAAGATTGTTAATAAATTTAGGTTTGAGTGCAAGTTAAGTGTCTCAACCCAACCCGTAGCAACCAGTAAGGGTTGTGCGGGTTAGGGGTTTCTGACCCATTAATTTAATAAACGGGTCGGATACGGGTTAGGAGCATCTAACCCATTTAATAAACGGTTCCAACCCGTCTCTAGATAGCCCCACTTTATAATTTTGAAAGGTGGGTCATATAATCACAATCACAAAAGTTTATAATTAAAAAAAAATTAAGATCAAATTTAACCCGTATCCATCGGGGGGATGAATTTGGCATGAGATCCATCTATGCTAGAGGACGAATCAGTTATAATGATCAATTTGAGCCATTAATCTGGTGGGCCCTAATTTGGATCATTTTGGTCAAACAACAGGGACCTTCTGATTTATTTTGTTTTAAATTACTTAGATTTCATCTCAAAGTGGAGAGTCTGTTAATCTCTAGTTTATAAAGTTTAGAGTTTGCATTCAATCTCTACTGTCAGACCAAACATATGAAGGGATGAAAAAAATACAATTCCTTTAAGTGAAGGGTTTTTTTTTTTTTTTTTTTAATATCGGAGGGCGTCCCAACCTTTTGGAATAGACTAATCCCTTCGATCAGGTGAACACTTTTCTTAATAAAAAGACATACATAATAAAAAAGAAAATGCTTGATGAAACAAAAGATTAGGTAAGTTTAAGCCAAAAAAAAAGATTAGGTGAGAATATGAGATTCAGTTGACTAAGCCAAAGAGTCATGCCACTGCACCTAGGCATGATGTGGACTAATAAAGATTAGGTAGATTCACTTGAGCAAGACAGACTTTAAACAGTACGCCAAAAACCCAAGGCTTGATGGAACGACCACTACACTTCTACCGCCAACGTTTTCGGCGGCTCTCACTCTAAGCGCAGGTAGCTCTCTCCGTGGCGGCTATCACTCTGGTTGTAGATAATCATTTTCTTAATTTTTTTTACAGCTAGCCCTTTCTGTAACTTAAATTCAGGATGTGGAGGTCGGCTCTGATACCAAATGTTATAGATGTAACCAATATGTCAAAACCCTCAATACTGATGGAACACATCAAATCAAATCTTATAACTATTTAGGACGTTAACAGTAAAGTAGTAAATCGATAAGATTCATTTGCAGTTCAAGTTCTTTGCAATGCTTTGAAAAGAAAATGATATAAAAGAATTTCTTATCTTCTATTTCTATGACATACACAAATAAGCTCAGTTTCATCAATGCTAACATAATGTGTGTTTGGAAACATAATGTGTGTTTGGACCCAGTGGTTGGCGTCAACCAGCCTAAATGTTTGTTGTTCAGCCTCCTCACTTCATGTTTTGGGACAATAAGCTCAGTAGATCAGTTGTTCCATTCAGGAATATTAAATGGGTAGCTCCATCAATTTTTGTTGGTGACAAAGGAATGACCTCCTAAACCATTCTATTATATAATTCCATATTTCAACCATACTTCTTCATATTCACTGCATTGAATTGAAGCTGTAGTAATCTACAGTGGATAATGTCTTCTGCTGATGCTTTTCGAGTTCATCATCTATCATATCAATACGTTGAGAATGAAGATTTTGTCATGATTAAAAGTGAGTCCATATGCATGGATCTGAGTATCTGACACAAACTTTTAATGATGTCGGTAGCTTAGTTGGCCTAGGACCACGGTTTGCTCCTGGAGGTTGTGGGTTCGAAACTCCACTACCACACTAGGGCTACAGGGGATTTACCCGGCTTTCCTCTGGGCCCGGAGGGATTAGTCCAGCCCAAAGGGTTGGGAACCCTCTGACAGCAAAAAAAAAAAAAAAAAAAGTATCTAAAATAGAAGGTTAACTAAATCTAAATAGGATGCGGTATTACACCCCTATTGAGCTACCACTTATCTTAAAATTAATTGGTAATGGAAATAACACAACAATGATTTTATAGCGAGGGCGAGAGCTCAACCACAATTATGACCTTTCAGGAGCGAGAATGGACATTGACCTTAACTTAAACCTTCAAACAAAGCAAATTTTCACTATTTATGTACCTCCAATAAGTCATAGACAGAAAAGCAAGGTTATTCTCTATTATAATTTGGGGGTCCTTAATTCCTAACCCTCCTTCTGCTCTTGGCTTACAAATATCTTTCCATTTATTTGTGTGAAATTTGGACTTACCTTGTTGAGCTCCCCATAAAAATTCTCTAAGCAATTTATTGATTTGGTCAGCTATTTTATTGCCCGCTTAAGAACTACCATAGTGTAAATTGAAATGGCCAAGGCAATGGATTTAATTAGAGTATTCCTCCCCGCTTGACAGAGGCGGACCCAGGATTTTCGTTTAGGTGGGGCGAAACTTTTGCTAGAATTTTTTCACCTCAACAATAACAAAAGAAAAAATATATTCCATGTAAATAGACGCAAAATATTTAACTAGATCAACTTAATATATTTCTTATTTGAAATGATGACTTCATTTCTCTAAAATTTAGAGTACAAGAGAAGTATATTGAAAACAAGAAAGTCTCTAAAAAAATGAGGGCAAACCAATCATCCTAAAAAAGATAGGGTTCACAACTTTCAAAAAATTAGCACACAATTTGACAAGGAAACTACAACAATAATAAAGAAACTCTAAAGAAGTAATACACATTATCATATAAAAATTAGTATCTCATTATTATTTCCTTATTTTTTTCTTTCAATGTCCCTTTTTTGACCTGGGGCGTTGTTTTAGTTGATGTGGGTCGTGGGCCAAAGCCCATCACTATTTCAAGAGGGATTTGAAATTTGACCGCCCCAGGTCATTCTAAGGTGAGTCCGCCTCTGCCGCTTGAGATAGGAGAGGAATCATCCACATGAAGATTTAACCATCTTGTTGTTCTTTTATATCTCAACGTGCTAGAATGTGCTAAATCTATCATCCTCAAGCAATGCAGATTGCGGAGCCATTGATCAATGATGAAGCCATAGCTATGTATTGAGGAGTGGGTTCCACCCAAAGGGATATATTGAAAAGTATTTCCGCTGCCTCTACTAACGCCTTGACGCTTTAGTAGGAATGACTAGGTAAAGAAATTCAAGACTATGAACATAAAGATGAATAGCGTATTTGATAGTCCAAGCATGCATAAAACTTTATAATATAATGGGCAGCTTGAAACAATAAGAACAATCTCTGTCTTTTCATTCCTTCAATTAAATATTGGTTATTTGGTAAATTTATTTTTATAATAGGAGAAAGTTAAATGTCACGTCATTTAAATTAATGCATAGTGCTTTGAAAGTAGAATTGACCATTAAAATAAATGAATATAGAAAAAGGAAAGGCTCCTTTCAAATCACATTTTGATGAAAGAAACTTATCGTCAATTTGTCATCATCAATCAAGAAAAGAGAGAATGGAGAGATCTTTAAATGGAAAACTGTTAATCTTACAAGGATGGTTAAAAGTTGTGAGGGGCGTATTTATCCGTAATTAGAGTTCATGACCCATGTGCCACATCACACATTAGCTCCATCAAGAGATCCCAACACTATCTGCTGCAATGCTTCACCTAAATGTGGAAGACTAGTAAAGTGAAATACTCCTTCAGGAAGAGAGAAGGAAGTAGGTGAGATGGGCACCCGGCAAAAATGGTGGGTTGGTGAAATGGTGACTTGGTGTGACATGTTGAAAGAGAAGACTCAGCAAAAACAGATTGGTCTGATTTGGATCTTAATTGATGTTTTCATCTCAGTTATAACAGATTGGTCTGATTTGGATTCGGTCTATACTTGCCAGTTGACCTGCTCAAACCCGACTCATTATGTCATGGCCCGTCAGTCTATCCGAAATCGAACTTCTTAATTTTGGATTTAGGTTGATCCTATTAACTTTTAGTTCGAATTTGTATTGGAATTTCCAACCCAAAAAATAAGTTAAATGCGGGTCAACAAGTTCACTGAATCAAAGGGCCGAAGAAACTGGGCCAAAAGAATTGGAAAACTTAAGCTAGGTCCACGAAGCAGTGCAATGGAAGTAGGGATAAAATGGGTTCCCGATTCTTCAATGGCCCAGAGGTTCCGACCCATTAAAAACCGGGTCAGGATCCTTATTTAGGCCTTGATAAGTAAACGAGTCCGGGTTTGGTTCCACCTTGGTTTAGACCCATGGACCCGAGACCCGACATGTTACCTAAATTTTCAAAATTCTCTCCTAGAAATCATATTTTTTAAATATAATTTCTACTAAGATCCGGACCCATCCCATTTATGGTTCTGGTTTCAGAGCCAAGAAACCGGTTCCGGATCCGGATCCAGCTCCACCTTTTCCTTTAACGGTTTTGGTTCATGGGCGGACCCGGACCGGAACCGACCCGTTTACAACCCTAAATGGAAGGTCAATTTCCTTTTAGTTCCTTTTGCCTTTTCTCTTTGTACCTTTTCAATAAATGGTGTGGATGGGCCGGAAACTGGTAAGGTAGATTGTTTTCAGGCCTGGTTTCAGTTGGGCTTGGGCATCAATCTTGAGGCCCATTAAAATGTTGTGGCCACGCCTAGTCTTAGCAGTCAGACTTCTCAGATCAGCATCAATGTGAGACCTTTACGCTAGACCTGGGTCGCACTTGTGAATCTGAATACATTCAATGCTTCAACGGTTTTCACAATTTTCTCAAAATCCTTGATGAATACATGATATTTGACCTCCTAACCATTTTCGGCCTCTTAAAGAGTATGAACAATCTATATAGTGAAACTGCGGCTCATAGTAGTCCAGAATAGCAGATTTAATGGTCTAGTCTTTCTCGCAAATATCTCAAAGTCCAAGATGGATTCAGACCTGAATTTAGACCCCTTTCCCTTTTTGCATTCTAAAGAAGATGAGCTGTTCAAATCATGATTTATAAGAGCCCGCATGAATACAAAAATTGAAAAGAAAGAAACTAGGCAAGGGAGCGAAAATAATAATAGGTACATCCAATGGTTCACGGTTTTTCACAAATTTCTTGAATCCATGATGAATTAAGTTGTGAAACTTGATTTTTATAGAAGAGGATAAAAGGTTCAGATTAAGGAATCGGAGCCCATGAGAGTCTAGAATAAAAAAATTTAGGGTTAGGATTTTTTTTTCACAAATATCTAAAATCCATTATGAATCAACATATAAGATTTGAATTTTTCTCACATCTTTTGGCCTTATAAAGGCATTCAATGGTTTGGATCTTGTTCCGGGGCCCATAGAATTCAAAAAATATGAAAAACCCAAACTACTCATTTTTTGGCCTGGATTATTGTAGCAACAACCTAGTAACTGTGACACCCATATCCATTTACCATATGAGAAAATCCACTTGGCCCGATTTTGGGGACCGGATTCTGGCCCGGTCCCCAAAATCCACCATTGGTTCCCAGTGGGAACCAATGGTGGATTTTGGGGACCGGGCTAGAATCCGGTCCCCAAAATGGGGCCAGGTAGCACCTCTCTTACCGTATTCTCTTCACTTGTGGAAGTTTTGGGCCTGAAATCCCCTGGTTTTTGCACCATTTTCATTCCACCACTTAGGCCGGTAATGTGTAAAATGGAACAAGCAAACATGAGATGCCTAATGGATACGCATGAACCTCCATTTGCATGCATAAATGGGTGCAAAGAAACGAAGCCACAGTATATACTACATATTATATGCCCTATTTTACAAATATATATATATATATTTTTTAAAAATTGACAAATTCTCAAAAACTTCCCCATTTAAAAAATTCCGCTTTTTGCTCCTCTGATATTTTAGGTTGTGGAGCCCATCTTTAGCCAATCCAATCTTTTCACGCACACTAACCCCCATGAATATAAAAAATCTAAATTTGACATTCGTCCAATTTTTACTCACTATTGGATTGAAATCCTAACAAAATGATGGCTATAAACTATTAAATTTTAGGGTCATAGATTGAGGGGTTAAGATGATTTAATGGAGTTGAGATTTTAAACATAGGTAGGTCTTATTTAGATCTTTCCATCCAATGACACTCCTTTTTAAGTTTATACGCTTTAATAAGCAATCAACCCTCCAATGAAGCTTCAATGTGAATGGGACGGTTGGGGGAAACCCGGACATGCAGGTGTAGGAGTGGTGCTTTGCATATCATAGAAAACCTAGGGTTTACAACTGCTCTTACAATATGCTCCACCATGGATTATGGATTGTCTGATGATAACGGACGAACATGAGAAACATGAAAAAAATCTGTTTTGATTTCAGGTAAATCCAGACCCATCACCTTAGGAACCTGTTCTATTTCACGAATTTGGTGAATTCTAGAAAGTAAAATTGTTTGCATGTAAAAAAAAAGTAAAAAAGTAAGTTGACATGTAAAAAAAAGTAAAATTGTTTGCAAAATGTTGTTTTTCTTAAATTATGTAAATACGAATTGTTGGTATCATTTCATATTCTACTAGTTTTTTTTTTTTTTTTTTTCCCATTTTCAATCTATTTTTAAGTTTTTGGGTTTTTAAATTATCTTCTTCAAAATCTGGATGACTGGAATGCTGGAAGATTTCATTCCATGAATTAGACAACTATAGCTTATATCCATTTATTGATAGCAATAGATCGGTGGTTACAATGATTGATATACATCTTTCTACATGCTTCCTATTCTTAGATATGTCTCTTTCTTTGCCATCTATTAAAAGTCTCATCAGCTGTCCATATTTCTTAGATATGCCCCCCCCCCGCCCCCCCCCCCACTCTGCCAACAAGCCCAAATTTTTGACACTCATCTGAATTTTATGGGTCACCAAACTGATTGCGCAGAGTGTCGCATCTGGAAGGCGAGGATTGGAAAAACTTACATTTTGGTTCCCATCTTTTGCTAGGTTGTCAAAACAAAACCATCTATGCTAGGATGGTTTCCATTTTTTGCGCATGTCAGTCATATGAGGCCTTTTAAACCCCTTGGGCTTCTGTGATCACCAAGCTTTCAGGTGGGCCCTTCAGGCTAATAGGAGCACTCTGGCTGTTCCTAAAATTGACTTTAAAAAGTAAATTTCCAAATGTGATTTGATCGACCTCACTTGCTAATTTTGATTTGCCTTGTACAATACAAAAGAAGATGCTAAAGATCTTTTAAGATCATAATTCTCTTAGACCAGGGTAGGGATTTCTTGTCTAATGCATTTTTTTTTTTCAAATGTTCCATTTTGTGTAAAACTTGTAAATTGAGATTTTAACACAGTATTTAATCTCTCCCTGCACAATATCAGGATCTCATTCTAAATTGTTTAACAGTATTGCCTTGCAAGGAAATGGTCTCCCAGGTAAGGGGCCAGAAATAAAGAGTCGAGGATGCCTCTATATCTGTTCATTTGTGTCTGAATGGTAATTAGCCTTAATGCTCAGGGCCCATTGTTTGTTGGGTATTGAATTCCTAAGCATTTAAGCAAGGGTGGCTAAAATTGAATCAAAGATGAAATTTATGAATGGGCAGCAAAGGGTCTCTCTCTCCCTTGGCGGAAATGATCGCACAGCAAACCAAATCCAAGTTAAATGAATGTCTCACTTACATCTCCACCTTTTATCTTTACCCATTCAACCTCTTTGATGTTTTGTTCAGACTGACTTGGCTATGAGTTCTCTCTGGATAAATTGAAGGATTTAAGGGCACGTTTGTGTACTCATCTTTTTCGCGGAAAAGGAAAATTGCCACGTTAGCAAATTTTATAGACATGAAAACATCGAAAAATGATTTTTGCAGAATTTCGAAATTCATATTCAGTGCGAATTTTCTTTCCTCATTGAATTGGTGCGGTTGTGGATTCCTTATTAAAAATAAAAATTTTTTGTTGGGTGAAACAACTTTTTGAAGAAAAATAACATAACATGTATATCATTAATTCAATATTAAATAATAATTTATTTAAATAAATAAAAGATGAAAGAATTGTAGGGTTTTGGGTTGAAAAGGAAAAGAGTGAAGAAAAGAGGGAGAAATTTTCTGAGGAATTGTAGGGTTTTTTTGGGTGGGTGAAAATGAAGGATTTAAGTTGAAACCACAACCAGCCCATCATAGAGTTTTATTTTTTTTACCTTTTATTGAAAATGAATACCCATTCCCCATCCTCATAAATTAAATGCAATTGTTGCATCTAAATCCCCACCTCATATCCTTCACCATTGGTCTCTTGAATTCAACGTTGATGATACCTATCATCCTATGTAATTTTAGGAATTCAATGTGAAGTAAGCAAACGGACCCTGTGAAATGGTTCACCTTTCTGAATCCAAATATGTGGGGATCTTAACAGTGGCTTATTATGTACCTTTTAACCCTTTTAAGAGATGTTCATATGCATTTGAGGGTGTTAGATTTCAAAAGGGCCTGCAACTTAAGGGTTATAGGCCCATCAATCTTGACATGGAAAACATTTTTGTATGAAATAAAAAAAAATGTGAAAATCAAATTAAAAAATTTCCCATTCCAGCGCAAAGATGCAGTACCAAACCGCAGAAATATAATACGTAAGGAAAATCAGAGCATTTTTAATGCACCATTGCAGAATCCTCAACATTGCACAAACATTTACTAAACGAATTTGCACTTCAATCGTTTGAGAAAGGTATTTGCTGGTCCATATTGCACCACCTGCCAACCATTTAGAGATGTATCTGTCTTTTCTATTTATAAGAGCAATGGTGGGATCAGCCCAAAGCTATTAATTTCATTTCATTTCGGCCGAAATGGCTGAATTTTTTTGTTTCGGTCACAAAGCCGTAAAGAAATGCATGGCATAATCTTTTTGGTTTGACTTTGGATCACTTTAGACCGAAAACGTGGATTTCAGTTAATTTCGACCAAAATTTCCAAAACGTTATGGGGAATGTTTTGGAACTTCAATTTTAAAGGTGGTTAATTTTTATAGTCAGGAAAATTATGTTTAAACTTTATTATGGCAAGGAATGTGAATAAGTTTTACACTTAACACATTATAATGTTGTTTTATCCTAATCAATTAAATGAATAAATTATATTCTATATTCTTTTCTAACATATATGTATATTTTGGTTTTCTTAAAAATGTAGCTCCAAAATATATCACCGAAATTCCCAGTCAACTAAAACATTCCATTCAGGAGGCCAGACCAAAATGGAGTCTGAAACCTAATTAACAGCTATGGATCAACTTTGCTTACAAGCCTACAAGGATTTTTATTTTTAACACACACACACATATATATATATATAGGGAGGATCGTGTGTTTGGTCCATCCAAATGGACCAAGGGTGGGCCCCACAAGTGTGAGCTTAAGGAATTTTATCCTAACCTCGCGCTTAAGAGAGGCTATATATATATACATATATATACATATACATATAGGGATCCGGTCCTGTAAGGACCGTCCTCACCATATTTCGTATGGACTAATCCCCAGCGTCCTTTCTTGGTCCAGATCCAACGCTCCAGACGGCTCCCTTATAAGATATGAGAGGGAAACGAAAATCAGGGGAAAAAACAAGGAAGCTGCTTTCGCCCAAATCCAACGGAAGGGAGGAGCAGGTGCGCCATCTAGCCCGGAGCCAAATCGCGCGATCGATCGATCCCTCTCGCCCGGCGTCTCTTTTCTCTCGCACCTCTCTCTCTCTCTCTCCCGGCGTCTCTTCTCTCTTCTCTCTCGCACCTCTCTCTCTCTCCCGGCGTCCAAACGTACACCATCGTTCACCCTCTCTGTCGCATGAACAGTAGTGACCTGCAGTCATCTCCGGCTTGGTCTCTGTTGCGCTTCCTGTTACGGCTTCTCTCCGGAACCTCGAGCAGCTCGCCTCTTTCCCCTGCCGAACCAGGTATTACGTTGCCCTGTTTGAGGAATGTGACAATAACTTTGATTGTGCTCATCCAATTCCTCTTTGATTCGTTCCAGTTTCCATGGAATCTTTCATCGATCTGTTTGTTCTGTGATTTGATATGGAAAAAATTAAAGTTGGAGCACTGATCTTGCTGACGGATTTTGGTATCCTGTCATTCGTTCTTCAATGAAATCTGTTATTGATCTGTTTCTTCTGTGATTTGATTTGGAAGAAATAAAGGTGAAGCACTTATCATTGTTCATTGTTCATGTTAATATGTCTTGTAGATGTTTGAAGAAATGCTCAGGGAATGCTCAGATTATCTGTTTTTCTAACTCTTTTTTTTTTTTTTTTTTTGCCTGTTAGTGAGAAAATGGTTTTTTTTTTGTGCTTAGGAAAGATGGGTGAGATTGGCTTCTCCCAGATCTCTTGCATTCTATGGGTGTGGATGTACTTCCTGTCATTCGTTGCTTCTCCCATGACTCTTGCATGCAGGACATTTACAGATTCATGCATCAAAATCATTTAGATGAGCTTGATTTCTTTGCTCTTTACGTGCTCCTGAATAGATGAAATCGTATGTCAATGTGCTTTATACTTCAACAGAAGGTTGATTCTTGGCAATTTGTGATGATTATCAATATGGATCTTCTTTAATTACATATGAAAACTTTGAAGTTACTTCAAAAGCAGCCCAATAATGTGGCTACATAAGTTGCTTCACATGTTGAAAGAATTTAAAATTAATTGCTTCTTCGATGACCATGAGAATGCAGTACCTTCAAATGTAATTAAAGTAAAAAGGCCAATGCTACTGTTTCTCTCATCCAAATCCCTTGTAGATTGCTATTTGAATAACCTACAAATCAAAACTGCTTAGATAAAAATGAAAGAAACCATGACCTTGTGTGCCTTCAATATATTAAAGATTCTCTTGCTTGCCTTCAAATGAGAGGACTTTGGGAGCATCTATGGATTCATCAACCAAGCGCTAGAAAAAAATATCTGGTCTTTATGTGAATTAAACAATGCATAAAGTGTTTAAGTGAGATTTACCATTTCCCCTTCACCACACCTGTCAATTTTCCTCACTTAATAGGTGTGCTTACAGAATTACGAAATTCCATCGTCAACTTCTTGAGAACTTCTTTTGCATTGCCCTCTTGAAAAATAAACATCATATAATTTTGGATGTCTGCAACCTATCTTTTTGTATTCATGAGTTGGTCATCTGTGAAGCTAAGGCTTGCGTGCCTTTTAGCGTCCAGTTTTGGGCTTTTCTTTCAAGCTGTGGCCTTACTCCTTAGGCCTAAACACCTTTGTTGGGAGCTTGCTTGCATTGTTTTTTGGTTGTGTCAGTGGTTATTTTATGGTCTTATGCTCCTCTAGTCCTCATTTCAAGCCTGCTCCTTTTCTCTCTTTTTTCCTGATTTGTCCACTTGTATTCCTCGTGCTTGGGCTGTGGGCCATTTTCCCCATTGCTCCTTTTCATTTCATCTGAGTGGCTTGGTGTGCCAGAGATGGTAAGTATATCTGATCTCCTTACTGGCATTGAGTTTTTTTGAAGGAAGGTTTTGGTCTTGTATTGAGAAAGGCACATAAACCCCAGGAAACAAATCCATTGGAGATGAATTTGACATTAACCCCGAATGGTTAAGAGGGCGGAAAAAGGTTCCTTTGTAAGGGCACTCAAGGTAATAGATCCAGTGGAGACAAGACAAGGTTAGGGCCTGTAGCTCAGAAGATTAGAGCACATGTCTACAACCCTCCCCACCATAAATGCCCCAAAAAAGAAAGGAACTTAAATAGCCAATTCAGATGCAATGAACCTAAATAAACATGACTTTTCCCCTTCAAAATCCAGCCTTTGGCCACTTTCAGCCACTTTTTTGGGGAAAAATCACTGAATACCTGGAAATCTAATCTTCCATCCAAATTGTCCATTTTCTAAGGTATGAAGACACACAGCTTTCTAATCTGTTAAGATCTTGTGATTCATGAAAACAAGTTGAATTGAACTCTGTAAATGCTACTTCTTTCTAGGTTAATTTATTTTTATTGAAAAATAAATTTGATACTTCTTTCAAACTTGATGCAGTAAATATTTTTTGTTATTCCAACTCCAGGAGGGTCATTTTTTTGCTATACATGGATGACCCTATCTCTTTTCACCTGGCTCTGTTCTCCCAGACCTTACCTGCCGGTAATGAGATAGAAGAGTTCTCCAGCTCCGACAATGGTGAGTCACCTAACCACCACGGAAACATTCAGGTATCTCTCAAATGAAATATTTTGGGAGTTAATTTAATTGATTTTAACTATTTATTATTTTGTTGAGAATATATGATGTGCAATTATTTTATCCTTGAAATTTTTTTTTCCTTCATGTATATTCTTGGTTTGCTGTTCACATTTGGCTATGGATGAGAAGATGGAATCAGTTGCATCATCCATGAGTAAAATATTCATACCTGATGTAGATGATGATAAAACCCCAAAGGTCGGAATGTATTTTCATGACTTGGAAGAAGCTTACGAATTTTATAATACTTATGCGAGGGATGCTGGTTTTGGTGTTAGGCGTGGTTCAGATAAAAAGAAGAGGGGTGAAGTATGTTGGAAGCAGTTTATGTGCGCCAAACAGGGTCAAAGAATAGAACGAGGTTATGTGGCACAGAAGTGTGTTCCATATACGAGAGAAAATTGTGGAGCGGAGATGGTTGTGAAAAAAATCACTATCGATCACTGGGTTGTTAACAAATTGGTTGTAGAACATACTCATGTCTTATCTACTCTGCGTAAAATCCATATGTTTCGTTCACATCGTAAGATTACTCCGGCTCAGAAAAATATAATAGATGCATTTGAAGAAAATAACATTCGTCCTGCAAATCAAATGGGATTCTTAAGTACACAAGCTGGTGGTTCAGGAGCTGGTGGTTTCAATGAGCAGGGCATGAGAAATCATCATCGAGATAAGCAGAAAGCAAAGAAGGGGCGAGATGGTAAGATGTTGTATGAGTATTTTGAATACATGAAAGAAATGAATCCTGGTTTTAATTATTCTATAGAGGCAGATGAGAACAATCAAATCAAGCATGTATTTTGGGAGGATCACCTATATCGGCTTTCATACATCGTTTTTGGTGACGTTACTTTTGACACAACATATCAAACCAATAAATATGATCTTATCTTCGGTGCATTTATGGGAGTAAATCACCATGATATATTCGGAAGTGGTTTTTTATCAAATGAGAGTTTTGATTCATTTGTGTGGCTATTTAAAGGATGGTTGGAAGCTATGCCTGCGGGTCCACCAAAAGCGATTGTAACAGACCAAGATCCGGCGATGAGGAAAGCAATTAAAACCGTTATGCCTTCCACAATTCATCGATTTTGTCTCTGGCACATTATGCAAAAGTTGCCCAGCAAGTTAGGTGGAATTGCAATTCATGCTGACGGGCTTATGGATGCAATAAATAAAGTTGTTTACAATGCTATCTCAAAGGATCATTTTGAGAAGAAAACACTTGGCTAGAAGACATGTACACGCTTCGTGAGATGTGGGTACCAATCTTTTTAAAGGGTATGTTTTTTGCGGGAATGTCATCATCGCAGAGAAGTGAAAGTTTCAATGCCTTCCTTAAGCAGTTTGAAACACATAAGTGTGGTTTGCATGACTTTTTGATGCGCTTTGAACGTGCCATCGCACGTCAAAGGTATCAAGAGTTAAAAGCGGAGCACGAAAACTTGCAAACGAGGCCAAAGCTGCTTACTGATTTGGAGATGGAAGAACAAATGGCCGGAATATATTCGAGAAAATTTTTCCATGAGTTTCAAGTTCAATTCATGGCAATGGTATGATCCATTCCAAAACTTGTAAAGGAAGATGAGGCAGAGAGCATCTATGATGTTTTGTCCATGAAAAATAAATGCAAAACTTCTGAGAGGGTCATCTTTAGGAAAGAATCTAAATGTGCAAACTGCTCTTGCCAACTATTTGAGTTTCGAGGAATTCCATGCAGTCATATCATTGTTGCGTTGAAACACGAGATGATTTTCACCTTGCCTGAGCACTTTATAATAAAGAGATGGACTCGTCACGCAAAAGATGGTACAGAATATAGCAAATGCGTCATGGTGGGGAATACTACTGGTGGTAACTCGTTGATTGTCCGGCATGGTGATTTGTCTTATTGGGGCAACATGGTTTCTAGGAGGCAAGTATGTTTTCAAACACGTACGAGTATGCAATAAGTGTTTTGACTGATCTTCATAAAATGTGTCGCCAAATGAATCAACTTGAACTTGGAGAAGAACATACATCAAATGGAAAAAAAAATGGTTAGTGACGCAGTTAGTGAAGCAGTGCAATTGATTGAACCACCTCATGCTACAACAAAGGGCCGTCCAAAGAGACTAAAGTCATCAAAAGAGAAAGCTTAAAAGAAAGAACGACTTTGTCGTGGATGTAATCAACGTGGTGTTTCACATGACAAACGGAATTGCCCAGCTCTCTTGAATAGGTAATGATTTGCGTCATTTTTTTTGTTCATTTTTTGTTATTCTTATTTTACATCACTAATTACAAAGCCTGTGTTTTATTTTCAGGGGGATTGTCGATCTACATGTGGACATTCCAAGAATGCCAGAAGCACCATCTAATACACATGTTGAAGGAAGCTCTTCAGATGTGTTCGGTTCCGATGTCAACCCTTAGAGATGATATTTTGCATGAGGGATTTGATTGGATGGTTCAAGACATTGCCTCACGGATTTGGTAGCAGCCATGTGATCTTGCAGAATTCTCCCGAATGCTTTGTGGGATTTCTAATCCTAATGTGAATGCTGTCGCAAATTTAAGTTTTCAGAAACAGAGATTTTATGTTGAACTATTGGAATGCCTTTTGCCTTTTCTTCCCAATCTTCTGTAATTTGTATGGATGGTTATGTTTCAATGCTATCCTTGAGGATTTTAGTTCATCTGAATTCTATATTTCATCTGATGTACTAGTAGTTAATCTTACTATTATATTCTGCAATTCGTTCTGCTTCTAACAGTAATGTTGATAGTTGTTCTACAGAAATGTCATGGTGAATCTATATCAGGCTTTAAATGACTGTGCTATTAGTATTTTGAATAGCCTATTGTTATTGTCCTCCTGCAGTTTCTCAGGGAATTTATATCGGTTTTAAAGCCTGTTATTGTGGTTTAGGAATTGCAGAATATAATAGTAACCATCAGAGTTCATTCACAGCGTTGATGGTTTAGAAATTGCAACCACCTGTGTTTGCCTTTGCCTGTGTTTATTGTATGAGTCATACTATTTGTTACCATTGTCAAAATTCCTGTTTTGATAAATGAATAATAGCTATTTACTAAAATTTGTCCATTGAATGTTGGTGGGTTGTCTGATCAAAAGGGTACAACTCATGTTTTACAAGTTTCCATTAGCTTCTCCAGAATATAGATTTTTTTTTAAAACAGAGTTTGACTTCAAAGTGAGTCATTCACCACAAAGGGAGACTTTGTGATACCTCATTGTCCTGACTTTTGAGGATGACTGGTGAGCTTTTTGTTGGATGATCCAAGCATCTTATTGTTCTTGTTGAATTTTGGGCCACCTTCCAGTTTCTAGTTTAGCAATCCACTTTCCATTGCCACTAAACTGGATGGCTACAATCATTGCCATAAATCTCCTCTCTACTTTATTCTGCTCATTGAAAATACTATACTATGGCATTTCGGGTATTTTGAAAGGAGCACGGAGCACTCTATAGCTTTAGAAAAAAATGACATGTGGGCCTGTGGCACGTGATGCATGCCATATTTTGAGAAGCTGTCAAGACTATTGAATGCTTCATATCATATGATTGGGTTTATCTTAGTTCCATGAAAGTATTGAAATTGTGAAGTGGGCAATAATATGTTGGACACTACTTTTTGGTTTTTTGAATTTGGGCTTCTGTATTACTGCAGATGATGTGGAGTTTGGGGGGACCGAAATTTGTTGAGAGATGGAACAATGGATTGATTGAAGTGTTGCTTTCCTTTCTGTGTTCGCAATGGTCTAGGAGTGGCAATTCTGTGTTCGGAATGGTCTAAAAGGTAGGAGAAAGATGGGTAACAGGAGAAAAAAATGCTCATTCAGAGATGTTTATGTTCCACATACACAAGACATGTTGTTAATAATTTATAGAAAATATATCCCCAAATCATGTATTTGCAAAAAATAGATCCCCAAAGCATGTATTTCATGCCTGGCTGAACAGAAAAACAAAGATTATTATACAACATGTGACTATAATAGCATGATAAATTTTTTGTAGATACTCATTTCGAATTTTCTCTACTTCAATAAAAACACAGAATGAACTTTCAAGCTTTTCAACGACTGCTATCAAATTGCTCTTTTCTTCTCTCCAGTTTTCTCGTTCACAAGTCGATGAATTGGCTTCAGGTTGCTGCCAATTTGCTACTTTATCTTTCCAAAGGAACGCACCACATCCATTTTCATTCTGCATAAAGATTTACGCATATAAAAAATTGTTTATGATGGATTTGAAACCTTGACAATGTATATTGACTGATCTATGAGGTAGCCTAAACACCATTACATTCCAATTCGGGCATTTCCAAAATTTTCTATTTGGATTCAACTGCATACGAGAAGTATATAAATTCATGTCTCCTGCTCCACATCGGCATTTTGGAGTAGACTTAGATCGGATTGTATTAGAAGATGACATTATGAAGAAAAGATAAAAAATTCAAGTACACATAGAAAAAGAAGGTATTATATGAAGGAAACCAATACAAATAATTAGAAAAAATTTCAATCGCGGAACAAGGATTGAGACCATTCTATAAGCAAGCTGACTCAAACCATTTATTTAGTATTCTCTGAACAGTCCCTCACATCCGATCCAAAATGCAAAATACCCAATTTATGGGCCATTACCCCCACCATTCTATTTCTGTAACAAAACCTAAAACCCATTTTAGTTATGATGTCGTTCCATATGCTAGATGAGAGAGGCGGCATGACATTCATAAAAAAAATTATAAATAAAAAAACCAAACAAGTGGCGTGATGAGAGAGTGGATAATAGAAGACCTGGTTCGGGCCACACACTTTGGATGGATATTAATGGCTGATGACATGCATTGGATGGTTCATTGCATCTGAATTGGCTATTTTTTTTTATGATCTGTGTGTCTGTGATACCAAACAAGCTTTCATTTGCTGTTTGTTTCTGCATTTTTAGTGCTAGATGATTGAATTACACTCAGATGTGAAGGAAAGTTCCTTTCTTTTTTGGGGCATTTATGGTGGGGAGGGTTGTAGACATGTGCTCTAATCTTCTGAGCTACAGGCCCTAAACATTGAAGTAGGTTGTTGGCTTAGTTGAAAATGTCATTAGCCTGAGCCTTCTAAGGTCCTCTGCTTATAATCTTTTTGACCCTCTCTGATTTTAGAGAGCAAAGGAATCTTGCTGCCATGTATTAATAAAATCCAGGTGGATACAATTTTCTGAGGTTTCATCAGGATGTTCAAGTTTGCAACAATTCAGTTATCTGATTTTTCTGATGGCTGAAGTTGGAGCCAGTGAGCCACTGTTTGTCTGCAGAATTGAACCTGCTGCAAACAACCCATTACAGTTCAGCAATGTCCGTTTCCACTACAGGTTTTCGTAAGGACCATCCCTACAGGTTTTCGTTTCCATATGCTAGATGAGAGAGGCAGCATGACATTCATAAAAAAAATTCTAAATAAAAAAACCAAACAAGTGGCGTGATATGGCTGATGACATGCATAGGAAAAAAAAAATTTCCTTCCAATCTGTGGCGTGATGAGAGAGGTGAGAGGAGAAGATACACTAGGCATCTTGGATGGATATTAATGGCTGATGACATGCATAGGAAAAAAAAATCCTTCCAATCTGTGGCGTGATAAGAGGAGATGACCTTTTTTTGGGCCGAGATGACTGCGACGACCGGGAAAGAGAGATCGATCAACCCCTTTCCTGCTTTGATGGCATGCAGATCGTGCCGTAAAGGAAGAGGAGATCAGGGATGACTGCACGAGAGAAGTCGACGAGGGGGAAGACCGGGAGAGAGTGAGACCTCAACCCCTTTCCTGCTTCGATGGCGTGCAGATCGTGCCGGCGAGGAAGAGGAATACTTCCGCTCTGATTTGGGTTTCTTCGATTTGGGCGGAAGTATCACTGCTCTATTTTCATTTCCCCCCATTTAGTTATAAAGGGGTCATGACAGTCGTTGGATGAGTGAGCTGATCGGACGGCCTTGAGTGGTCCTTAGATAAAATTGTAAGGACGGTCCTCACTAGACCATTTCCCATACATATATATATATATACGAGGAAGTTTCAAGTGCACCCATCTCTCACCATAGTGTCCCTCACCCTATGGTGAGGGATTGATGCACTTGAACATTCCTCATATATATACATATACATATATGTAAAGTAGCATAGACAATAGTGTAACAAGAGACCCTTTAAGGAGTTTTCACCTGCCATTTCCGAAATTACTTTAATAACCTGCACGCTCCAATGAAATCCTAGAAATCACATTCGACCGCAGATCAGGAACATGTCGCACATCTTTCAGCGTCATTGTGAAACTAACATTTGTTTAAATGCAGACATCACCAATCCCAACAATATTCGAATGACTCGTGTTTCCCATCTTCATAGTACCAGATCCAACTATTAAGCTATCTTGGCTCAACTTCTCTCAAGCTTGCGTCATGTACAAACCAAGCTGATCTCAAAGTTGGCTCAATAAGTTCACAAGCCTAGCTCAAGTTGGAACCTATTCGGTTTGGCCTGAGCATCATCTAATTTATATTATATATATATATATGTTCCATTTGTAAGGCCTTGCTTTGGTGCAAATATCTCTCATTGACCTTCTGTGCGGGTTCCATTATGGGGGCCACCAGGTGCTACGTTAATCATGAGTGAGGTTCAAAAGATATTGATAGAACCTACGTGTCTGCAAACTTTAAACTCCATTAGATCATCATAACCACTTAATCTTTGGCCCTCAAATGTAACGCGATTTCAGAATGCTTCATTTTTTAAGATTTTCAATCTAACGGTGGGTAACAATTTAATAAGTAAAAGATTTGGGCTCGTGCTAACTCAAGAGGGGGAGGGAGTGGGGCCGGGGATGTTGACTATAAGGGGGTTGGATTGCCTTTATGGGCCCCATGGTCGATACTTATATGTGCAACGCTTAACCGCAAGACAAGAGTGTCGTCAAGTAGTAAAGGACTAAAGAGTCCGGATGATCGATCCCATAGAGAGAGGATGAAACCAGTAATGAAACTAATTAAATGAGAGTTGAACTAAGATATAGCTAATATAAATAATTAAAGTGAACAATTAAGATTACTAAACTATGTGTGAAAAAAAGAATTAAACTAATTGGAATGTGAAATAAAACTAAAATAGCAATTAAACTACTCTGACTAACAATCTAAAATATGAAATTAATAAGATCTAAGCTAATCTAACAAACTACACTAAACTAATGGATGAATGGTGATAGAAATGAAATATTTAATGTGAATATGTGGTGTGAAATGTATATGATTTTAAAACAAGTGGTGTAAAATGTGTATGATTTTAAAACAAGTTATGTGAAAGTAGATCTAACAATCTAGAAGTAAAAATAAAAAATAAATTTAACAACAATCAAAATAAGAGATTAGGCAATCTGAAATCCACTAAGTATGTAATTAATCCAACCAATGCATGTTCTAATTCAACTCCCAAATCTACAATCCAATTAGCAATCTCTTGCCTAATTGGTCTAGAAGATATAACAATGAAGCTCAAAGTTAAGAAAATCAAAGGCCTAGATCTTAGATCATCATCTAGCTACCTTAACAATAAATCATCAAAATCAAGGTGCAAAAGACCAAAGATAAGGGCTATAGAGTATGCTATGTAAGAGAACTTAATCAAACTACAAAACATCAATTGAGATTAATTATTCAAGCATCAAGTGTAGAGATAGAGCATGGGAAATGAGAGATATTTGCACAATTAGATCTAAAATCTACTAATCAATCAATGCACAAGTAGTGAATTTAAACTAAAACATGCATGTAATTGAACTAATCACATTACTTAACTTGAAAATGAGAGCCTAATTCAAGAGCTTTAGCCACTAAACATCAAGAAATAGTTACGTGCGAAGCACATTATCATGCTTTAAAAAACACCATTTTCATATGAGTAGATGAGCACATCTAGCAGTTTTAGATGTATTTGGATTTTTGGGCTTTTTCTTAAATATTTCAAAATCCATGAAAAATTAATATATGCATCCTAATAATTACCATTACTTCGGAGTTCGGATCATGAATTTAGAGCCTACAAAGTGCGAAAAACTAGATATATAGTTTGGAATTATTTTTACAAACTAACCAAAATTTATGAAGACTTAAGACAATCAGCTCCAACATCTTAGCACTTACTGATTCAATAAACACATTGAATGGTTTGGATAGCCAATAAAGGACCACAAGAATGAAAAAAAAAATAAAATTTCTTTCAATTGATGAGGCCCACATCCATGCAATCGTCGTCCAAAAGTGGTGCACCTCCTTTGCACAAGTGTATAAATGGATAGAAACAAATGTGATCATGCATAATTATTATGTATGAATTATTTACATATGTAAATAACAACAAACAAACCACCTTATACCTTTTTACCATTCTAAAATCATAGGCTTATCTCAAAATTATGGGCTAAAGTAATCCAATTACATTAATACTTGCAAATATCTAATCACAACATACCCTAAAATAAATAAAAATGTTTGGTAATCCAACAAGAGACAGTTTTTCTCTAATTTGTAATTAAACATAAACGCTTTTTTTTTTACTTTCTAATTTGTAATTGAACATGAATTTGGTTTTGCTTTCAACTGCTATAGTCTCATCTAAACTCCGAGGGGAGCTCAGTTGGCCTAAGATCATGATTTGTATCCGAAGATTGTGGGTTCAAGACTGCACTACCATACTGAGATTATAAGATAGTTTATCCAGCTTCTCGGAGGGTTTAGTCCCACCCAGTGTCACCTGAAAATGAAATGGCAAAACCCATAGTCACGGTGGGCCCACTCGACAACACATGTGGCCGCTCTAGCACGTGCGCGGTCGACTGGGAATAAGTCCACCATTAGAGTCGTTCGAACCCTTTTTCTGACCTCTGCAATTCGCTCTTCTCCCTCGCATTCGCATCAACAGAGAGAGAGGAAGAGGAGGAGGAATAGGAAGAAGAAGAGGAAGAGGAAGAGGAAGAGGAAGAAGTGAGGGTTTTTGAAATCTGAGGAATGGCTCGACAGGCCTCCAAGATCATGGGCTCTATAGCTTCGAAGCTCTGCCAGCAGAGCCCTTCTCTCTCATCGCAGTCGCGCCATTTCGCGGCCGCTCCTTCGCCTCCCCCGGCCGTTTTCGTGGACAAGAACACCAGAGTCATCTGCCAAGGAATCACGGGGAAGAACGGCACCTTCCACACCGAACAGGCGATCGAATACGGCACTAAAATGGTATCAAATGATAATCTTTCATCTGTTCTTGGTTGATTTTATTTTCTCTTCCTACATTTTATGAGCTTTTTCTTTGCTTTCATTGATTGGGTTTTGACCTATTCATGGATCTATGATGTGGGTCTCTTTTATTTTCATGTATTTGTCTCTGTAAATTGGATTATTGGAACTGAAGAATTGGGTTGAAATGCTTCTTTTTCTTCTTCACATCACGGATTTTGTTGGGTTTGGTTCTTTTATTGTTTGTTTTGGCTCTATGGGTTTTTTATATTTTTGGATTGAAGCTGTGGGTATCGCTTCAATTTCTATTTTGAACTCTCTGTGTCTTTGTATTGGGACTGAAATGCTTGTTTTTCTTCATATTATGGCCCCTTTTTATTGAGCCTAATCTTTATCTCTCCACTTTTTTAGGGGTTTTATCTGTCTATGGATTGAAGATGTGGGGCTTGTTTTTTTTAATTGTTTTGGTGATTCTGTTTATTGCTGTGTGTTGGGACTGAAATGCTTGGTTCTTGAAATGAAGATCTCGGCATTTAATCCGCTTTTTGTGTTTTTGCTTTATTAGATTTGGCTCATGGATTTGGTCATGGGTAACTTGCATTTTCCGGTTGTGCCATTGAAGATTTTTCAATAGGCATGCTTCAGATAGGAAATGTACTAATCTCTTTATTTGGTTGGCTATTTTAGCTGGGTGTGCAAATCCAATATAGTGATTTTTTTTCCTCTGTTTCTTCTTCTTTAAAATTTGTTCTTGTTTGTTGATATAGGTTGGTGGAGTGACTCCAAAGAAAGGCGGAACAGAGCACTTGGGACTACCTGTTTTTAACAGTGTTGCAGAAGCAAAGGCAGAAACAAAGGCAAATGCATCAGTTATTTATGTGCCCCCTCCATTTGCTGCAGCTGCTATTATGGAAGCAATGGAAGCTGAATTGGACCTGGTCGTGTGCATCACTGAGGGAATCCCTCAGCATGACATGGTATACTGCATTTCTTTGGTCCCATCTCTTCTTGTTACTCACACGTGTAGGGTCTATTTCAGCATGCCCCTGCAATGTGGATTGCTTTTTTCTTTGGAGGGTGGAATCTTTTTTTTTGACCCCTTCCCCGGGAACAAGAAACTTGTCGAAACAGAGAAAAGCAAAGCGCCACATGACCAAGATTCCTTTACCGTTTCAATTTCCTAGCAGTGTTCCAAACCAGCATACAGCAGAAAATTTCTATTTTTCCATTTCCATACGATACACAACCCAGCCCGTATTCATATTTTCTTCCCATTTATCCACTCTCTTCTTGTCTTGATGGCTGATCCAACGTATGTTGCCTACTTAGGAATTGTCTTAAAGGAAATGGACTACCCATTCATTTGGATCAGAAGTTTTTTGTTACAAAATGAACTAGAATATGTTTTGTTTGGTTGTCTCGATTTTCACATGTACTTGTATGCCTAAAGAGTTACCTTTTGGCACGTTTGTGTAGTGTTGTTTCCAGGGTAGGGGGACACAAAATCTTCCAATTTTTTGCAACCGTTCCTCTTCCCAAGTTAGGTGCAGTGACAATTCCTCTAGGAAAACCTCAGAAACTGGTGTTTTCCTCGTTTGCAAGGAAACGCACAGGAAAACTGTTTGCATTGCATTCAGTTAAATGAGAAGCAGTCTTAAAACATCAGCATGAACATTGAATTTATTTACCCTCATTCCAGCATTTTCTATATAGCATATAATACTATATTTCTGTTGGTCTAACTCATTTTGGTGTATCTTTCTTTGCTCCATTCTAAGAATGCTGCAAGTAGGTTATCTGCCTGTTTTGTGGTATGGGATATCAGACACATGAAGGCTTTAAGTCTTCAGTTGGCTAAAATTGTTTTGTTTTAAGGGATTCGTGTCTAATCATGTTAGGGCTTACTGCCTTCTGGAAGATTTCCTAGTGTTCATCAACAATTTCCTAGCTGAGGCTGACCATGTTACTTCTACGTTATTGATGAATGTGGCCATCAAAACATTCATATCATCTTTCATTAGTTGTACCTCCCCCATCTTTCAGTTCTGATGTCATGCATGCTTAGGCAACATGGATTGGTCATATAATGACAGTTCTGTGTCGCATTGTTTGTTCAGTAGAGTATATAAGGAGAATCAACTAAATGGATGTTGTATGGATGATTAAGGTTTTCTTTAAGGGTGCCATTGGTTAAGTCCAATCTTTTCAGTACAAAGTGCTCATTGGTACATATCTGCTGATATAGTGCATAAGTGAGAATTTTTGTTTATTTGATTGGTAATATGACTCGAACCCAAAACCTCAAAGTTGCAGTAGTGAGCTGAGCTCTTTTCATCGTGCCACCGGCTCTTATCTTGTCAGTGAGATGTTTGGGCTGATGTAATTGATGTGAGATTTTTATCAGCTATTACAGATTGATAACCCACCTGATACTGCTTCTGATATCAGTATTTTGAATCAAGGAGCGAAAGAGACCGAATCAAACACTATTAGTTAAGAAATGATAGATAGAGAAGGAAGAAAGCAAAATCAAAAGCTACCCACACTTGGTGCTATGGTAAGACATTCTTCCTATAAAGGAGAGTCGCACGAATGAAGTATGTGAGAACCATGTGAGGAAGAGAGGAGGGAGGGCTTCTCTAGCTTCTTCATCTGTTCACTGCCTTGTACAAGGAGCATTGGAGGACCCATGTGAATTAAAATATTATGGGAAAGGAGTTCATCTCATGTGGAATCTCATGTACGAATTTGGGCGGACTAGAAGGGGAATAACTGTCTCATCTTCTTTACACATAAATTGTTGCTTGGGAATTTGAATTCTGTACTATGTAACTGGTCCATTAGAAGAGTCATATTAGCCACTGTCGTATGACAAAAAGATTACCCTCCCATCAGTGCTCCTTATCTGCAAACCTTTATTCAAGAAGTATTGGTCTATGTCTTCACGTAAGTTTTTTTAGCATCTATTTCACCTAAAATTACCTTGAGGTTCCCATTGTCAGAATAGTTAATCACCTATGTCCCTTTTACAAAATTAAATGGAGTGTTCCCATTAATTTCTCATTACATGGGATTTTGAAATCAAACATGCCTCTTAAACTAATGATGTTCATAATCCCACCACCACACAACAACCTCATAACAATCTTGGGTTATGGTTCTTTTGTTCATGGCTACAAGTTATAGTGGTTGTAAGGTTCCCACTAATGCTGTATTGCTCAACCACTTATCTTCCCATAGAATTTCCTTTACCAATTTTCAATGTAACAACTCTTTCACGGTAGGAGATCCTAGAGCCTTTATCTGCATTGACAAAGAGGACAGTAAGTACCCCATGTTAAAGGCCTTTACATCCATTGACGAAATCTGAGCAGTGCCATTTAACAATACCAAGAAAGATGGATACAAAATATATTCAACATTGATTTGCTCCATGTGTTGTCAAAACTAAGTTTTCAGAACATTGAATATAATGCTCATTCCAAGCTGTTGTAACTTTTATGCCTTCTCAATTCCCATTTATGTAGAAGTCCAAACTTTTGATATAATGCCCAGCATGGATACATGTCCCATTGGACTTGATCAAAAGAACCCCAATATGAAGAATTAAAGTTTTGCAAGTGCAAGCTTCTAGAAATGAGATTCTAGTAAGAACCAATAATGAAGGAGTTAGAAATGGCTTGCTATGTTGTGGAGTGGCCAAGAACATAACCCTCACTGGAATACTTAGATTGCTTTACCATCTCGCGAACCGCAATCTAAATCATAGCGATCTGGATTGTGGGTCAGTTCACTTTTGGTTGCGGTTTTACTTTGTTTCAGTATACATTTCTTTAACGGTCAAAATCCCTATCCACTTAAAATCCGACCCAAATTCTTCATAATTTAATATCGTATTAGAATTTTGACATGGGCCCATCATATCATGGCTTGAAATCTTACACTTAAAACCTGGTTGCACTTGTAAATTGAAAGGAATTATTTAGTTATCCACAAATCTGAATTTATCTCATGCCATCCCCAATGAACCAGGATCATTGGCATGAAGTGAACTGCAACCCACTAACCACGAAGCGTAGATTACTATTTGGTGATCTAGGCAACTCTTAATAGAGATGAGTGGAGATGTAGAACTCACAATTCCTCTTTATAGATAGGATAAGGCTTTGATGGCAATGGTTATCTTTTTTTTTTTTTGAATGGTATGGCAATGGCCGATGGTGATCTACTTTTAGTAAATATGGATGACATTTGTTATGTTGATTGGCGAATATCTGATGTTTACTTCTAGATGATGTTTGTTATTTTTCTAATTGAATTACTGTTTATTTTACTTTCCATTTCATTGGACACCATTTTCCATGAGCAACCCTGAATTGTATTTTTTTTTAAATTTTTCCCCCAAATCTCAGGTTCGGGTAAAGGCTGCTCTTAACAAGCAAACCAAAACTCGGCTGATTGGGCCAAACTGCCCTGGTATCATTAAACCTGGAGAATGCAAGATTGGAATTATGCCTGGGTATATCCACAAGCCAGGGCGTATAGGAATAGTTTCTCGATCGGGTACCTTGACTTATGAAGCGGTATGGTCTAATTTGAGTTAAAGCCTTTGATAATTAGGGAACTTATTTTCAAAAATTAATTGTGTTTTTCTTTTAATGCATTTATAGGTTTTTCAAACAACTGCTGTTGGCTTGGGACAATCTACCTGTGTAGGTATTGGGGGTGATCCTTTCAATGGGACAAACTTCGTCGATTGCATGAAAAAGTTCCTTGAGGATCCTCAAACTGAAGGTAATTTGTTCTCAGATGTGAGTGTAAGAAATCCAATAACCCATTGTTTCTTTGGTGCATTACTCTTTGTGCTATTGCATTTAAAAACATTTACCCAGTAATTATGTAGCTTATTCAATTGTTCCATCATTTTACTTAGTATTTTCTTCGGTGACATCTGAAGACCAATTTTTTTTTTTTAAATGGAAAAAGAGTTGGCAGCCCTCATTATTGGTCTTAAAGTGGCAATACCACAAAGGCAATAATCTTTACTGCACGCATGTTTGCTGCAGCAATATCAATGGTGATTTTGTCTTGATGTACACCTAAGAAATGTGTCAATGACATTTCTAATTGATAAATAGGTCAAATGTTTTAAACAAATTGGCAGGTGGGCCAATTCTATCAAGTTTGTTCGTGATCTCTACATGGTTGTGGTCAAGTGATGTCTTTTGATCATTGTTTTACCATAAATTTTGTGATTTCTATTCATAGTATATCAGAAGTAGGCTACTGGTGAAAAAAAGGTAGGCTACTATTTTGACCCAGACAGTTCAAGAAACTGCGGAAACCTAATTCTGATCTGGATGTGCTGATGTACACACTGGTTATTACTTTATAAGCTGCACAGGCCTTAGAAAATCTGATAGCCTCATGTGGAGTCAATGGCACTTGCTCACACCACCTTTTTTTGTCTTTGTAATGCATAGCTGTTTACTCTTTAAACAAGTATCAGAATAATGCTATAATTCATATGTAGTGCTGTATCAGAGTTCTTCCAGGAATGATGCCCTCTGTATCTTTGGTTCAAATTCTATTTTCTCTCAAAGTACCTCAAAAAGTACAAGAAGCCATGCTAGTCACTTTGCAACAGTTTGGATTAGTACTATTTGCGAACACTGTATATAGCTGATGGTTAGGTGCCTGGTCACTTTCTAACAGGGTGAGTTCCATGTGTGCTTCTAGGTATTATTCTTATTGGAGAGATTGGAGGAACTGCAGAGGAGGATGCTGCAGCCCTAATTAAGGTACTGAAGACCGAGACTGATTGAATTAATTAAATATATCGTAAATCTCTATTTTTAAAATGGTCACACAAATTTTAGTGCTAGCTTAACTATAGAATAAATCTGTATTGTATCTTTTTTTTAATGGTTACTCAAATTTTATTTCTATCAAAAACCACAAGGCAAATAGAATCATCCTCACAATTGCTCCTACAACACCATGTAAACTCCCCGTCTCGAGAACATGGGACAAAGAATCCACTATCAGACACTGATGAACCTCCTCTATCCACTCAACCAATTTCCATGTATTTCAACCCCCAGCCCTATTAGTTATTGTGCATGGCTCTTCAACTCAAAAAGACTTTTCCAAGTGGACTCACTTTCTCCTTTCCTCTTTATGATTCTCGTAAAAAATCTTCCGTCTTTTGGAAAGAGCAAAGCCTTTTATGTCTTGTTTGCCACTTACTCAGATGACATGCTAATCTAGCATGGCGTTTCAAAGGCCAAAAAATTGAATGTTTTGGAGTGTTTTGCAGATCTTTGAAGCACTTTTGAGGATTTAGGATAAACACAGGCAAAAGTATAATTGGTGTGGGGCTAGAGGAGATCCTTTGTCCTCTTTTGTCGATGGTTGGGTGAATGGGTGAAGTCAACACACTAGTCGCTTGTATGTGCGCACGTGTGCATTTGTGTATGGTCAGGTTTAGGTCTACTCTCTCTCTCTCTATATATATATATACATACATACATACATACATAGTAGTCATCCAGTGCACGACTCTCGCACTGGATGATTGTGCTCACCTCAACATGGGGCCTACCTAGGACTGGGACTAGGGGTGGGGGGCGGACCCTTGGCCCTTCATCTTTGCAAAAAATCAGCCCCATCCCTGACATATATCATCTCCGTCTGGGCCCCACAAGTTTAACGGTGTACAATCCATTCGGATGGGTGTGTAGTCGATCCAATGGTGTACAATACATCGGATGGGTGCAAAGGTGGGCCCCATATGAAATTCGGGGAGGGGGGGGGGGTGGATTTGTGTGGACCACCAGGTGGGCCCCACCCCTGGTGCGCAACCTTCGCACTGGATAACCATCCTATATAATATATATATATATTCAGGTGTTGACAAGCGAACTTAGAAAACATATAGAGGGATTCTTTATGGGAAGGAGTGAGGGCCAAAAGGTGTTCCACATTTTGTTAATTTGAAAGTGTTGGTCAAGTAGAAAAGGGAGGTTGCTTGGGGATTAGAGAATTAGAGAAAAGAATAGGGCTCTATTTTCAAGCATTGCTGGCATGTTGTGTTTAGGATCATGTAATTATTTTGAAGAATTATATAAAAAGATTATGCGGTTAGAAATAGAACCTGGTGTTCGGGTAGAATTTCTAGGGGTAACATGTTAGCAGTGGAAGTCTAATTTAAGGATTGAGAAGTTGTTGAGCTGGGCAATGGAAGTATTTGAGGGTGTTAAGTGTAAGGAGGGCAGTGAGATTTTGGAGTATTATGGATTGGAAATGTTCCTTCACAATTGTACTATCTGAGCTTGTATACAATGTCCACAAATGGATTCTTTGATTTGTAATTATTCTGAAGTTTTTTTCTCCCCATTTCTTGTTTGGAATAGTCTTATACCATTTGATCAATAGATTCCATATTGACAATTGTGGGTGAGAAATCACTGTTGAAATTCACAGTTGCATGGGTGCAGTTTGCGGATGGTTGTCTATGATGCACAGATGGTTCGAAATGGGCAACATATTGTGTTGTATTGTATCCAATACTTCACTTTTTATGTGTAAAATTCATGTCCTTGCCATGTCCGTAGTGTATCTCTATCGTATCCATGCGGTAGTATCTGGACATCATAAACGGTCGAGGCCTGACTTTTATTTGTTTAAAAAAAAAATCTGAAAAAATATCCAAAATATATCAGAATATTAGAAAGTGCTAGTGGTGTAAGAGTGAGTGTGCATGTGTGTGCGCGTGTTTTAAACTTGGGTATACTTTAAAGGTATGCATCTGTCCCCAAATACTTATACAGTTTGTATGACTAATTGATTCTTGACAGTTAAAAACCTGTTACTTTTGGTGATTCCATCACATATGTAGGCATGGACCATTGACGTGGAACAAATATTTCAACAATCCGAATAATTGGATCATGGTCCATCGGCGCCACTTATGCAAATTGTACAAAATTGATAACAAATAATAGTATCAACTCGGCTTGTTATAAGTTTTCTGCTTCTTTGTGGGGCCCACCTAGATGCATGCCAATTGGATATAGGGGGTTAGAAATGTCTCATCTCTCCACAAATTGCCTTAGCACAGGATTAATTTCCTTAAAAGTGTAACAGTCTCTTAAGTCTTAACGATGCATATGGCCCATCTATGTTGAATCCAAACACTGATAGGCACCGTCTCGTGAATTAGCACTCACCCTAATTTCACAATGATTTGTCCATTATTCGTGGATTAAATTATCACAAAAGTTGCACTTAAAAGTCATTAAATTTTAAGGTTGGTCAATCCATGAACCTCATCATATCCTTTCCATGATTCCATCCCCCTTAATCCTTTGGCTGGCATACACCTAGGAGGCTCCCCCTAAATGGGGTGCTTCTTTTGAATCCCATTTCAAAATTACAGACTCATGACCCATTTTTAAGAGTTTGGATCATGTAGAACTTACCACATGACATTTCTAATCCTTCTTCCAAAATAGGATACGTGGTAGGTTTGTAGGGTCCACTAGCCTCATTAGATACAAGAGGGTTTTTGCATTAGCCATATATACCAAGACTCAGATCCGTTGGACTTTCCTAATCATCAAATCTAATGCCATGAAATGGATGGTTGATCGGTGGGTGTCCAACGTGTATGAATTTGCTAGGTGGTTAATCTAAAATCATTCCTACATTTTGGGGGCCATGGGCCCCATAAACCTGCAATGTATCCTATTTTGTAAGGAGTGTAGAGATGTGTAAGTAGTACATGACCAAGGCTCTTAAAAGCCCTATACCACAAGGATCCAGATCCTTAATAGCTTCCACAACGAGATACTCTTTGTTGTTTTTTTAAATAGGACATGTGGCAGAGTTTGTGGGGGCCTACTAACCAAATATTTGAGTGTTTTGGAATCTATTTATCTTGAAAAAACATCCATAAGATGCTGCCAACTGTCTCATCTAAGTCTAGATGTCCTTTATGTGTTGATTGCCCATTGCATGACCATAGATTTGATAGGTGGAAAACCTCCATTGGACCTGACCTTTTGCAGATGGATAGATCCCCAAGCTCTCTTGTATGTATTTGGTGGGACTCATGAGCTCCACAATCTTTGCCACATGTCCTATTTTAAAAAGCAGCAAGGCTGTCCTGTTATGGAAATTTTAGAGGATTCAGATCCATCCCAAAATATTTAATATCCTTGGGTCTCACCTCTCGCAAAACTCGCTTTCCAAAATCTCTCGTGGAAGCTGTAAGGCACTTTTGTGCAACCTGCATGACCACATTGACAACAATGACAACGAAGAAGACAAGACAATGTCACAAAATGTGTTTGGTCAAGGAAACGAGTCATGTAGAATAGATAGAGGTGTAAAATCATGTGGAGATGAATGAACATCCTGTGAGACGTTGGCAGAAAATATATATAGTCAGGGAAACAGATCATTTAGATAGAGGTATCACTTGTGTGCAAGATGTTTCTGGAGACAAATTCTAAGGTTGATTTAGGAGAGGAATGATTTGGTCTCAATGATCAGGATAAGTCTTTACTATCTTGATTGAGATGATTGTGGTGTCTGGATGCAAAGTGGTTGGTTAGGTTAGGATTCGGATGCAAACCCTAGGGTCAGGCTTGCGAGGAGTGCCGAAGCACAATATTGGTGCCGAAGCACATGTCTGCAGACTACTTATACAAGTCTCCACAGAGACAATAAGGACACACCTCAATGAGAAAACCCAATTCTTTTACTCAACTATGAAATCCCAAACTTCTCCAATGCCAAATACATATGAAATATAACTTTGGCCCTAATAAAACTAATAAATATATGAAACTAACCAAAACTATCCTAATTACAACTATTTAAATAAAATTAGGAAACTTAATGACATAATACAAAAATCCTAAATTAACTTGGGCCCTACACATGTGGCCTTTGAGGTCTATCCTGGAAACTTAATGACATAATACAAAAATCCTAAATTAACTTGGGCCCTACACATGTGGCCTTTGAGGTCTATCCTGCATCAGATTCTGAGGGATTAAAAGATAATGAGCTGGGATCCTTTGATGTTGGAAAGTTGAATAAAAGTAGGCTCTTCCGCGTTGGAATTCTTGAAAGTTCTAGCATTGAGAGAGTGCCAAAAGGACATATGGGACCATCTGTTATTCAGTAGTGTTCAGGACAAAAATGAATCTGCTAAGACGATTTTTTCCCCTTTTCCTGTTATGAGTTCAATTGCGGTTGTCCCTTGGAAATTAGGGGAGCATTAATTTGATTTGTGGAGTCCGTTTTTTTTTTTTTTCATTCAGATGGCACATTAATAATTGCAGGATGTGACTATATTCTAGGATGTACACATCCCTGTGAACTTTGATCTTGGTCACAATGATCCAGATCATGGGTCAGTTCTCTGTGGGTCACTATATTAAACGGTCTTACATTATTTTGATTCAACATTCAATTTGTCAACGGTTGAAATATTGTTCTTCTTAGGCTGTGACCTAAAGATTTATAACCGAATATCCACCCCATCATATCAATGGTTTGAAATCTTAGATCTAAAACCTAGGCCCTCTTGTCAATGAAAAATGTGTCATATACATGCGAGTGATCATAAATATGAATTATCTTATCCTGACCCTAGCGAACTGGGACCGGTGACATGAAGCAGACTGTGAACCACGAACTATGAGTCGCGATTTGTGATCCACTTGTGCAAGTAACTCTGGACGGAACCATGACATTTCACTTCATTTTCGAAGAGAATGGAATATACTTTTCTATGTCACTTGTCATTCTTCATATTGACAGGGAGGCCAATGATGTTGCTAATCTTGTGGCCAAAATAAGGGTATTTAGGGTGATACAACTGATATTTACCATGGGGTCCTTGCCTTCTAGGAGCTGACTTAATGTTTTCTTAGTTAGGGCTCTATGCCCTCGATTCTTGGTACTTTATTTTAGTGTGTTTAATTTAAAAGTATCTTTGTTACTGATAGGAAAAAGGTTCAAAGTTGTGTGTACCAACTAAAGCAAGGATGCTTTGTTGTTAATTGTTATTGCATTGTGAAGCCTAGCTCCCTGGCCGATAGATGGGTATGGCTAAAGTTGATCATGTTATATTACTGTCGCACCATTCTTTTAGATCCATTTTTCCAATTGCATGGGAAGCTTCTTAGGGCATCTTGTGAGTTTTATGTGCTAATAAGAAGCAAGCAAGACCTGTATAATTTATTAGACCACTTCAGGAGTTGTGAATATTTAGATGTAAATTGTTGGAAAGAAATTCCTTTTGGATCATCTGAGAGATTTTGTTTCTTAGAGCATTGGAAAGTAGCTTAATAGGGTAAATAGGGATGAAGAGAACTATGTTATATTGGATGGTAGACTGTTTATATTACTTTTTTTGCAAAATGGTTAGACAATGGTTTGTTGCTTGAATACGCTTTCGTATCATGGAGTCTACATAATGCTTTCTTTCCTCTACCTTTCATGCTCTTTCGCTGTCTTTTTTTTTTTATCAGCAACGGAACCTTTTTTAAAAGAGAAAAAAAAAAAGAAGACAAAAGGCACCAGAAAGAAAATCAGAAAAACATGGGGTATAAAAGTATTATACCCCACCCACCAAAGCGAAAAAAACCAAAACAAAACCTCCCCCGAAAAGAAAAGATTACATAGAAAAACCCACCCATGGGGAATCGCTATCCACCCCTGTTTAGCCAAAGTGTCTGCCATACTATTGGCATGACTCATCACATGACCAGAGGAGACAACCAAAGAGGAGGAGAACTTCTTTAATTCGTTGAAGTGAAATTGAAACTTCCAAGGTCTAGAATCAGCCACCCCACTGCATTAGTGGCATCACTCTCCACCACCAATGGGCCATGGAAAGAAGACGAAAAGATCCAGAGAGCTTCCAAAATAGCCAACACCTCCGCTTCATTGGAATCTCTAATCCCCACTCTTTTAGAGAACATAAGCAACACCTCACCAAAGTGTCTTTTGCTGTCATTTTGCTTACATAGAAGGTAGAGATTTCTTGTCATTTTAGGGGTGCCACCCCACCATTTCACTTTTGTATCTGGAATGGATTGGTGATGTTACTGAGTACGAAAGAAAGTTTTTGAGGGTCATTGTGTCGTTGTCGTACACATGTATATAGCTCATGGATGACTTCTTTTTTGTTTTATCTGCTTCCTCTTTTGGCTTCCTACTTATGGCAGTCGTCGTTCATTTTTGGTGTGTGTAATCAGGAGAGTGGAACTCAAAAGCCGATTGTTGCATTTATTGCTGGACTAACTGCACCACCAGGTCGTCGCATGGGCCATGCTGGAGGTATGTATGCTTCATCTACTTAGGCATCATTAGTCTTCCTTTTGGCATACCTCTAGTTGAATCTATCTACTTTCCACACTTAAGAAGATTAATATGCACCTATCATTTCCTATCCATATGTATATTTATTTTTTTATCTATTTATATTTACACACATGCGCGCTCTTCTAATACCTTAAGGAGATGCATTTATTATTGTAGTTATCTTTGTCATTATCATTACTGCATTAATTCCTAATTGTGGAGGTTAATATTACATGAAGTCGTCCTGAAATGCTAAAATGCCTGTGGCTTTGCATCATTCAAGATACATCTATTATAACTACAATTCACTAGAGTAGGAGCCCTATTTAAGTAACCATTATTGTCTTTTGGGGTCTCAATTTCTTCAGTAGCATTCCAGCTCACAAGCTGTGTGCAAGCACTTGATGGCATGTGTGCCTGCATTGACGCTGGCATGTAGGGGTGAAATGGGATGGAATAGCCCATCGGCCCTCTAAGCCCTGCCTGCTTTTGGCTGGGTGTGGACTGTAGACATGTTTTTAAGGCTTGTGGATGAGTGTCGATTCTAAAAAGTAAGCCTGAATAATATACAAGTGCTGGGCTGGCTCCTATGTCAAAGCCCCTGCCCTGTCCTGGTTATTCCCTACTACATTATATATTATGTTTGCACTTAATGAAAAATTACGACATATAATCTTAAAAAAAAACATATTTAATAATTAATATCACATTATCAACTGTTGAGTGATCAGGCATAGCTACCTGTCTTGTTTATGAAACACTCCTTAACTAATAATAGTGATCAGATAACTTATAGATCTAGCATTATATATAAATATAGAATGACCTAAACAGCTAAACCCACTGGTCATTGTTCTCTACCTAAAGTGAGCATGAGCTAAATGTTACTCTAAATTAGCTGCAGAATCATATTGTTCATTCATAGTTGAGACCAAGGACATGATGACACATACTTTGATGCCTTATAATGTCAATAAATTAATATAATTAAGTAACTACTTACAACTATGGGTCCCAGGCGCAGCCCAGGCTATTGTGTTTTTTTTCCCACCTTGCAAGAGCCTGAGTTGGGCTTATTATGTAGGTCTTTATGGGTGGGCTTATGTTTGTGGCCCATTTATCAAAGAATCTGTTTAAATCTAATTGAATTTTGCATTGTGTTGCCTGCCTATCAACTGAAATATTGTTGAAATCTTTTCCACACTGGACATACCTAAGAGATCTTTTCCCCCAAATTATGGTGCAGCCATTGTATCCGGCGGTAAGGGTACTGCCCAAGACAAAATTAAGACCCTTAGAGAAGCTGGTGTAACAGTCGTGGAGTCCCCTGCAAAGATTGGCACTGCAATGCATGATGTCTTCAAACAACGTGGTCTTCTACATTGAGAGCTTCATCCGGGCCTCCATTTTGTGAGAGAGCCGGAGCCGGAAAATTATTGGATCATGATTTTTAGCCTAGGTGCTGGGATGTAGTACTCGATGCAGTTTCCTTATTATTTCCGCTTTTCTTTCCCAAAGCTGCAAGCTGTCGGATGATCAATAAACTAGCAAGAGTTTATTACCGAGATACAAGCTGCATTTGAAGGTTCAAATTACATGTTTTGTTTTGTTTTTTTTTTTTATTTCCCTGAAATTCAAGGATTTTTGGATGGAATCCTTTTTTCTCATTGAGTTAATAATTGGTTGGATTCAAATGAACTTTTAAATGAGTATAAAAAATTGGGAATTGTTGTTCAATATATGTTACATGAAGTGCTTGCCTCCATTTTTAAACCTTATAATTAGAATGTGAAATCCTATAAGCCCTGCCTTGATATATATAGTTGTATTATATATACATTCAAGCAATACCTATAATATATATATATATATATATATGGGTAATGTTCATATGCATCAATCCCTCACTATAAGGTGAGGGATGCTTCCATAAATGGGGGGTTTCAAGTACAAAAGGGGGATTTCAAGTACATAGGGTGTACTTGAAACCCTGCTTCCATAAATGAGGAGTTTCAAGTACAAAAGGGGGATTTCAACTACATAGGATGTACTTGAAACCCCTCATTTATGGAAGCATCCATCACCCTGTGATGAGGGATGGATGCATATGAACATTCGATTCTATGAGACCATCTCTAACCTTATTATATATATAGAGGCTATTGCTTGAATGTATATAATTCAACTATATTAAAGTGTTCTCATTTTAAAACTAGCCCACTATATTTCCCAATTATTATTATAGGTTTTAATTCCGATTGTAGTTTTTACCATCTCAATATAATTTAGACTAAACTGAACTTGACCCTTTTATTATTGAGGTTGGAAATTTCAATAGAATGACACAATCACACCTGGGAATAAAAAGGGTCTAGCTGGACTCCCCGGGTTGGATTGAGGTCTACTGAGGAAATGCCACCCTTCCTTTGATAAATCGATTTTTATAGTAGATTTTGTATTTTTCTTCAACATATAAAACTATGAAACTACACGTTTGCAATTGTCGGAATTTTGTGTATCATATTCTATTACTAAACATGTAAGTACATTGTAAATGGGGGCAGGGGCGGGCTGGTTCAAGGCAGCCAAAAACTGAGTTTAAGAAAAAGGGGATTTACCATTGCAGTGAGGTGCAAATGTAGCTTTTCCTCTGCTCTTACGGGAGGAAAAGTTACAAGCGCATTTTTACCACTGCATAAATCAGCGGCAAAGCTGCAAGCTCAACTTTTCCTCCCTTTGGAGAAGAGGAAAACTTGCGAGTGCATCTTCACCGCTGTATTAATCAACGGTAAAGCTGCAAGTGCAACTTTTCTTCCCTTCTTAGCAGAGGAAAAGTTGCAAATAGCGCATATTATGGGAGGCTTCCCCACCAAGTGTTGGGCCCATAGGAAACTGAATATAAAAAGGACCTGGTTTGATAAGGGTTGAATCATTGCTTTAATGTGCATTGATATAGGCTTCCAACCATTAATTGACCTGGGTACATTCCAACAAACAATTTTTACTTTAGCATTGTTGGATTTGGGAAGATGTAGAGTCAGATTGATTGGAGCGGGATTAAGCCCATTCATAGCCCTAGAAAATGGCTTGCAAGTTGCAACTAGGGCTGTCAATGACCCTGGTTACCTGGTATGGATTTTGGGCTAGACTCATAACTGGGTCTTGGTCCATTGTTTATTTCTGGTTACCAATGGGTTTAAGTCCAATGGATCCACAACCGAATGTTGTACATATATTTATACATAAATTTGTTTTATGCCCTCTGCCTTTTGGCTTAATTCCCAAAAATCCCCTTAGTTTTGAGGATTATTTTTAAGTCCTTCACTTGTTTAATTTATAAAAGTGGAGACATTTTACTCAAACTTATTTTTATCAAATGATACAAATACCCTCTATTTTAAAAAAAGTTCATCTCATTGATAAAGAACTGGACTTTTTTTTTTTTTTTTTTTTTTTTGTGTTTCACGTGGCTCTCTTTTGTGTAGAATACACAATGACATGTCAATTGCTCACTAACCCAAAGGGCTAATGAGATCTATAGATTACATTAAATGGGCCCCATTGTGCAGTCAAATAGAAATAGTATATAAATAGCCATTCATTTTCATATGCACCCTACCACATACGCAAGGCAGACTTAGAGGGGGAAAATTAGGAAATATGCAGAATTTCCGCCGTAGGATTTTCCGCCTCTTTCAATAGAGGAAAGGTAGACATAATGCAACTTTGCCGCTGCAGGGAGTAGAGGAAAATTAGAATGTTTCAACTTTTCCGTAGCTCAGAGTAGCGGAAAAGTAGACTTTTGCTACTTGAAACGACCGAAAAGCCTCAATATTGACCCCTCCACGGGGCTTCATTTCGGTTGGCTATTTTCCCTTTTTCTTGTGTTTTTACTTATGGAGACATAGGGTAATTACCCATGACACTTTTTTGCACACAATGTACACATCATAATGGGGCCTAGCTAATGACCCATCTGAACGGCCAAACGCAGAGGACACCCCTGATTTACTCCGGTCCCATTTTCTACATCCATCCGAACGAATGGTCTATGCCGTTTGATTCTACGGGTTAATTTTTAAAAAGGCCAAGACTTGATCATGTACTTATAGGATGATTATGTGGGGCCCCTTTTGTCATAAGTAGACCCCGATTCAATGAAGAACTCCCCACACAGTTCCCATCCCCAAGTGGCCCACATCGAGGTGTACTTTTAAGCTTTGTAAGCTTTGTGTGCACTGGATAACTACATTGGGACATATATATATATATATATATAGGCTGTTGCTCTCCTCAGCTGCAACCTCCCTCTAATATCAGCTGCAGGCATGTGAGGAGGGCTGCAGCTGCTCCCCTTACATACCTGCAGCTGATATTAAGGAGGGCTGCAGTTGAGGGGAGCAACCCTCATATATATATATATATATATATATATATATAGAGAGAGAGAGAGAGAGAGAGAGACATTCATCTTGTCAGTGCATGTTATTTTACACCAACGTTGGTGTACTTATGGGTCAAGCCAGCATAAGCTCAACCTGAACTCCACCGACACTATTGGAATTGAGCTGTGCTCTTTGGCCCACGGGCTGAACCAGAGCGGGGCTTTCATATTTAGTGTGAATAAAATGACATGGTTTGAAAAAAATAGATGGGCCTTTGCCTTAATTTTATGGCCATGGTTGGGTGTGGTCCTAAATTTAGGCCTAATATCCAAATGGGTAATGGTTCACAATCTTAGGCTTGGCTAGAACCCGACCATAAAAAACCATCATAGCCTGATCGCAAGAGGAGTGTTGATGGAACTAACATACCTTCATGAAATGAAGTACATCCACGGGAAACTCAAGCCCATCAACATACCACTTAGGCCCCCACATGTGCTCACCTACCCGAAGGGCTAATAGGATCTTGAGATCACATTAAATGGGCCCCACTATGCAGCAAAATAGAAATAGTGGATGGATAGTCATGCAATTTCACATGGCCCTACTACATGCAGAACTCAGACTTGGGGGAAAATTAGTAAATAGGCAGACTTTCTGCGGCATAGAACAGCGGAAAAGCTACTTATGCAAGTGCAACTTTTTCACTGCTTGGAATGTTGGAAAAGCTACATATGCAACTTTTTCCGCCATATAAATATGAGGGTCTCCCCCTTATTTTTATAGTAGTGTGAGAGTTACTTTTACTTGAGAATCTATATAAGGGGAATATTCATATGCATCCTTCCCTCACCATCTGGCGATAGCCCCATGCCCATATAACTTATGTCCGCCCCTGTAAACACACACATACATAGGTTGAGCCAGGCTTGACTTTGAAGCTTTTCTCCATATTGGGTCCTAAATATTAAGCCTGATAAAGGGTGGGCTTGGTCAAGTTTCATGCCTAACGGACGAAGCCCACTAACACCCTCTAGTGCATAATGATGTACTCAGAGACGGCCTGTTTGTGAATTTACTATTAAAGTTAAAGTAATGTAAAGTCTCTATTCAGACAAGGGAGCACATCAAAAGCACACATTTTTAAAATTTCCTCATACTTAAAAAAAAAGGTAAAAAAACATCTTCTTTTCTCCACTAAATGACAAAAAAAAAAAAAAAAAAAAAACTCACTTTTTAAACAAAAAGTTAATTTTTTTTCGTACTAAGCAATTAAAGACAAAATACAATCATAACCTATTTATATTTTATTCTCTTTTGATTGATGATTTTCTTTACCTTTATTTTCTGAGAAATTACCAAACGGGCTTAGGGGACATTATGCTTACATGACCATGTAAAAATAGATATATACTTAGGTTCATAAATAGTGAGATCACAATATAATCCTCATATTTTATACATTCACTTGTACATTATTTAAACTCACACCAGAAGAGCAACAAATGAACCAGAGAGAATATTGGCCTAGAAAAGAAGCTTACGTGAAGATCGACACCACTTCTCATAGCACCTATGGAGATTGGGCCAGTCCGATGATGAAACGGCATAGTCCTGGAGCCAGTTGTTGAGGATCACTTCTTGGTCAGCTGGAGGTAAGCTCATGATCAGTTCCTCCATCACTCTCTCCATCTCTGCCCTCTCATATTCCGTTAGAATTGGAAATGTCAATCCATTGCTTGCATAAGAGAATAGAGGCAACCATAGCATTAACATTCTGAACTTCACCTGCCTTGAAGCCTCATATTCGCCCTGGGCTAGTTCTCGAAACAATATTGCTGCAAGAGATCGAGTTGGGAGTGTGTGGGTAGTTTGGATTAGGATTCATGTCATAGGGGAAAAAGAAAAATTTGAAATGCAAGCCCCACATTAAGGTTTGATATTGGTTTGAAAGGATGAGACCAACATGAATATATAGCATATATAATTGCCCCACAAAATAACTTCATGATTTTATTATCATGACGTTATGATATAATGTGACTAGTGAGGGTCCTCCAGAACAAGCAGTTTGTTGCATTTCATCCCACTTTACTCATCATCATTACACGCATTAATTAGGGTCATTTGATGTGACATTACATGGTAGGCAGAAAATAATGGTATTATTGAATTTTTATGGTAACCCTTTTGGTCATTTGGTGTGACATATTTTTTTATTTATGGTAACCCTATGTATTTAATTTAATGCAAATAAACTTCTACTCATGATTACAAAGGTTTTTTTTTTTTAAACCCCGAAGGGTTGGCTGAATAGTCACGACCACGGTTCCTCCCTCTTTCGGAGCTTGAAGTTTTGGTATTGATTCCCGGTTTCCCCTCTTTTTAGGAACCGAAAGTTGAGTCCACTTGTGCCGCTATTTAGGGGTCACATGAGTTTTACCCGGTTTTTCTCTGCGCCAAGAGGGAATAGTCTGGCCAAATGGTTTAGAATCTCCGTTTGCAAAGGGGAAAAAAAAAAGAAAAGAAAGGGAGGGTTTTAGTTTTTTAGATGTCTCACCTGTAATTTTAACGATGGGTCCTTGAACCCTGGGATTCGCAAAGATGGAAAGAGACGCCAGATCCGAAGCCGAGCTCCACTGCAGAATCGCCTCCTTCGCGATCGAGCAAGCCCTCATCTTTTTTACCATCCACGCCAGCTCTTGCGTCAGCTTCTCTGCAAGGATGCACTCCTCCTCGCCAGAGCTCCACGTGTCACTGTCAGCGGGTGAAGAGAACATGCTCCCTAGAATGCCCTTCAAGGAAGAGATGAGATGCCCACCAAGAGGAAGAGGCAATGCATGGAAGACGAAGGAAGGCCACGTGGCATTGTTGTTGGAGTGGCGGCGCACTTGGCGCATGCCGTTGATGGAGTTGTAGAGAAGGTTGGTGGTGCGCAGGAAGGCAGTAGAGAGGGTCGTGCGGTTGATTTCTTGTACTGCTTCGTCTCTGTCCTCGGTGTTCTCGTCCACGATGCGCTCCGCCATGGCCATTGCAAACTGGTACTTTCGCGACGTTGTTGGGATTTCATTTATGAGAGCAAAGATCTGCAATGAGTAGAAATTTGGTAATGGTAAATACCATGTATTGAATCTGAATCTCGATTTTTCGGCTTCCTTCTCGAATCGTTTGATAGTTAATAGGATATATGAGAATGTCGAGATGGATGTCGTAAAATTGATAAAAGGTCGCTCTCGATATTATATAGAGATATGATTAGTATGTGTTAATAATGAGAGACTTTATTTTAAATGGTTTGGATGTATCAAACATAGCCAACAATGACTAGGCAAGAAAAATACTTTTTTTTTCTGGGGATTTTACAATTCAATGTCCTTTAGAAACTCAATTCTCAAATTCATGATTAAAAGTCACTAAATATCAACATAGTCGTTTCACTTTGAAAAGTAGCTTTTCAATTTTTAACATGTAGATCCCATGATATCATGGGTTTTTAAAAACCTATGATATCATGAGATCCAAGGCAAAAAAGTAAAGGGGGGGGGGGGGGGGGGGATCGGAGTCAAATGACTTTGATGACATTAGTTTATTTTCGGTCATGAACTTGGGACAACAGTATTTAAGGATCATTCATATGCCAAATCCCCTTTTTTTCTTGTAGGTATGTGATACCACTACGAAAATGTATACATTCAACAAAAGGTAGAATCAAGAAGTGAAATTCTATGTGCTGATCAAACATAGTTAGGATAAGCCTTTAGTAATGATGATGACTTATCGATAAAATTTTATAAAAGAGATGAAATATGTAGAAGAAATATGTTAATGTAGTGATAAATTGTTAGAATTTGGAGAATGAAGAAATTTGGTTTTTCAGTTTTCGAAGTCCCAATTGCAATAAAAAATAAAAAACAAAGTGATGAACTGAAGAACATCTTTAGAATTGATAATGAGAAAATCTCATTAGCATATAATTTCAAGAGAGGCGAATGCATTTAGTCATCTATTCATTGTTCTCCAGGAATCTGATAGATTGATCAATTGATTATAGGGATTACCACTATAATGAATTTCAGACGTGGCTCCCACTAATGTATTTATAGGGATTACCATGTAGAATTCTCTTCGCCCAGGACCTGCCCATAGGGATGCAAACAGGTTGAATTCGAGGCAAAACCATGGTAGATCCAATCCCATCTTGATAGATTCAATTCTGTATCCAAATATATCATGCAACGTATGTGTCCTATCCAGATTCAATGTTAACTTAAGCAAGGGGTCCATATTCAAAATAAGATGGAGAGAGTGCATTAGCTTAATGTACAAGTAAGAGTGAGACTAATAAATGGTAAATAATTAAGGCTAAGTAGGATCTCAAATATAAATATAACTTAAACTATTTAGACCGTTATAGTCTATAGGTGAATGTATTCGTATTAAATCGGATCCTTGCATCCGGACATCCAAAGATATGATTCCATATTCAAATGTTCCGAATCCTATATGCATGGATTTAGAACCAAATCTAAATTTCTCCTAGATCTATGTCTCATACTCATGATAATTGCTCAATTGGTTGGCAACCCTGCATGTCACCAAAAATCTCAGATTTCAATATATGGGAACACCACTCCTGTTATATGTATGCAGGTGCGGAACTAGGGCGGGCTGGCAAGGGCTAGCGCCCCCCCCCCCCGAAAACTAAATTGCAGAAACACCCCTTTAATTTCATGAAAATTTAAAGCAGTTATTTTACAATGCCCCCCCCCCCCCCCCCCAAATTTTTTTTATCCATATTGGCCTCCCACTTTGTTTATCCTGGTTCCGCCCCTACTAAATATACGTGGGATATCCTTCTCACTCTGTGTGCTTCTTATTCACACTTGGTAAAAAAAGATAAAAATCTTTACTCACTTTATTCAGAACGGGAGACCTTGGATGCTCATACAATCGTATACCCATTTGCAGGTGGGAATGAACTTACATGCGAGAGAGCTCTCCCAAGGGCCTTGGTGGATGTGTCCTCGTCCAACCCACACTTGAAAACCTTTGATCCAAAAGCAGCGACGAAGAAGACAAAGGCGACGACATCCCCGAAACCAAGCCGTCGAGAATGGCTGGAGGTCGGGGGACTACAGATGAAGGGAGGTTGTCTATCAGAACCCTAAGAACCCACACGGTCAACCATATCCACAACATGAACATGTAACGGAAATGGTCTGAGGCCTTCCATTTCTCTCCTTTGCGTGAGCTCGTGTTGGAAGCGACCTGGAACAGCGAATTTGATGCAGTTTTTACGGTCGACATGAAGATGGAATGCAGGAGGGAAGGGGATTTGGTTTTCTCAACTGGAGCCAGAGCTAGTGTAGTTGTGTTGTTTTTTATTTTTCTGAAAAGAGAATCAAGAACGATGAGATAGAAATATTCCACTTACATATGTGTCTTGATTCGGTAAAGTAAAAAGACAGCAAGAGATCGAAAGTGACTCCAGCCACCTTTGTTTACCATATTTGTTTGGAAAGTATCTTTCAGCTCCAGAGTGCCCGTAAACTTTATTATAGTCATAGAGAGCGTCCCTCACAGGAGCATCTTCCTTTTTTTTTAGACATCATCCAATAAAATTAAAGTAAAATATGGTAAAGTAAAGCCAAGACAAAAGGTGTATATATATTTTACCACTGACAAAAATAAAACAATACAACGTTGAAACTTAGGAAAATTTGTTTGCGAGTCTCATCTTATTATTTTTCAAACGAAGGGGTAGGGATCGAGAGGATGATCCCTGCTTAGATAAGCAGCTGAGTGTCATCTACGTAGATGAGGTTTACACAACACCACCCCCCCCCCCCCCCCCCCCCCCCCCCCCACCCAATTTCACAAACCATGATGATCGGCAGAAAATCATCCTCTCATCCTACAACTGATCGTCTGAAATGGGTTTACAAAAACGAAAATAGCCCCTCGTCCAAAAAGAGTTACGATATAAGCGTGGCACTTTGTCCTCGCACAAATTCACTAGGTGTATGAAACTATGGGTAGTGAAAGAAGTTAATTCATTTGCTGTCGCTGATGATGTCGTTAGACGACACTGCTCTCAGGCCTACCCTCTCTCTCTCTCTCTCTCTCTGTTTTTCCTTCAGTAGCGCTGTAGTGCATGTGTCGTTGTGAGTTTCATCTTCTTTCACTTTCAACTGCTATGTATGCTTCCAAAGGGAGCAATAGAAGGCAAGCACGGCTGCCTGTCTCTTACGAACAAGATCGACACTTATATCTCAAGCGACTCGTGTTACTATCAAAGCTACCAGTTATCCTTTCCTTCTCCACTCTCTTGGTGAGGGTAGGAAATATTGCTGTCCCTTTGCAATAAGTCAGTCGGTCTAATATCCTTCGTTTAAGCCTATAAATCATTTTGGAGAGAGAGAACTAACAAGCTGTGGAACATCAAGATTATAGGAAATCAAGTCAAGGCCAATCCACATGTAGCTCGGTGAGAACCTCCGTTCCACATAAAATAACCGAAGGTGAATCAATGGTTGTCATGAGGCCGCGAGGGACTTGGGTGCGTGTGGATGGGAGTGTAAGTACTTACCTTTCTCAAAAAAAAGAAAAAAAAAAGTCATTGGCATGGTGCTATTTTCAAATGTAGGAAAATCAATCCAAAATATAAGGTGGTGCTATTTCAAAATTTTGAATCTGATATTATTTGGAGGTCATTAAAAATTTAGGGTGCGATAAAAACTCTAAAAATAAGCTCTTATTTTATGTCTTAGAACTTATTTACTTATTAGGCATTTGGTAACCTCTAATTATATCTTCTATAAAATTCCAAGGGGTAGCTAAGTTGGCTTAGGACCACGGTTTCTATCCGGAGGTTGTAGGTTCGAAACTGCACTGGGGCTACATGGGAGTTTACCCGACTTCCCTCTAAGCTCAAAGGTATTAGTCCAGCCCAAAGGGTGGAACCCTCCGATAGCAAAACACATAAATATATATATATATATATCTTCTATATGTTTTTAGAATTTATTTAAGATTAGAGCTTTTGCCTCTAAAAATAATAAGCTTAGGGATATTTTTTTATCACAACTATTTTTTCTATAGCGGATGGAGTTGGATGATGCAAAATTTATGAGTGTTTTGGATAAAAATGACCTTACAAGATTTCCAAAATGTCACAAATAGTGAGTGCTTGTCAACATTATAGTTATCAAAAGGCGGGCTCTAATTATCTAATGAAATAAGAGGGTTTTTTTTTTTTTAATAACTTTACAAAGCAGAGTAATTTTAAATTAGAACTTCTGTGATGAGGCTCGAACCAGCATTGCATCCCTTCCCAAAAGAGGGATTTGATATCTCCTGCCACGCGCACTGCACAGGCATGACAAAATTTCGACAGTTTGAGAAGTGAAAAAAATACTTAAGACAAATGCATATAAATGTGTCAAGTTGCATCTGCAATGGACCACACTTGGCAGATGGGATGAATGAATATCAACATGCATGCAGGCATTACCTTTAACAGGTTAGACGAAGCAAATGTGTTGTTGCATCTGTCGTGACAAATGCATCATGATCCTGTTTGAGAGAGGGAGTGTAGCTTAAAAAGAACATTTTGTCTTAAAAGTTACAATTTTTTTCCAGAAAAAGAAGTACGTGGAGAAGTGCTCATATAGACTACATGGAGTTAGCTTCAAAATCTACAACACCTTAGACTATGTAAGTGGTATTAGTTCATATGTTTGCTTCTTCACTTTACTTAATCATTCAAATATGTATAAAATAAGATATCTCACATTACACGTCTACTTTTACATCATATTTGACTATTCATTGTGTCAAAAAAAAAAGAAAAGAGGATAAAGTAAACCAAAGAATGGTGATAAATGAATATGTCTAGTAATTCAAATCCTAAGAAAATCAAGGTTCCATCTATATTGCTACTTAATATCTTTCATCCTTTCACTCTTTAATTATCTTTCAATGGAGCTAATTAACTAATTCATATATGTTCTAAGACAAACAAACAAGCCCTTTACCAAAGAAACAGGAGATCGAGACCTCTTTCTTTGTAGGGTGGAGTAAGATAATATAAAAGTGAGTGTCAATTAAACAAGAAAATAAAGCATAGGGCGTCAGGGGGCTTTGTAAAGAGGCTCTGGCATTGTTTGAAGAGATGGTTGGTGCTGGGGTTACGCCTAATGAACCTGCATTGGTTAGTGCAGTTTCAGCCTGCGCGCAGTTGAGAGCCTTGGAGGAAGGAAGATGGTTGCATGGTTATATAAAAGAGGGCGGTCTTGAGATTAATGTGACTCTGGGGACAGCGCTGGTGGACATGTATGGAAAATGTGGGAGCATTGATATGGCTATTGAAGTCTTTAATGAGATGTCCATAAAGAACCTGTTTACATGGAATTCTATGATAGCTGGGTTTGCCTTCAATGGCCATGGAAAGCAAGCATTGATGCTCTTCTGGCGAATGCAGATGATGGGTCTCACCCCAAATGCGGTTACCTTCATTGCTGTGCTTAGCGCTTGTAGTCACTCGGGACTAGTTGACGAAGGCCATTGGTTTTTCAACCTAATGACTCGAGTTTACAGTATCAAACCTCAACTAGAGCATTATGGTTGTATGGTTGATCTTCTTGGTCGGGCAGGGCTCATTAAGGAAGCACTGACTTTTACAGCAGAAATGCCAGTTGAACCGCACCCTGGCTTGTGGGGTGCTCTTGTTGGTGCTTGTAGAATTCATGGTGATGTTGAGCTTGGTGAAGAACTGGGTAAGCACCTCATTGAGTTGGAGCCTCATCATAGTGGGAGATATGTGCTGTTGTCTAATATATATGCAGCTGCCAAAAGGTGGGATGATGCGGCCATGGTTAGGAATTTGTTGAAAGAAAGAAGGGTGCTTAAGATGCCAGGAAATAGTGTAATAGAAGCATAGTGGAGCCAATTTTTAGCTGTTTCTCTTCTATAATTTATTTTTTTCTCTGAAGAAGGAATGAAGTAGCAAACAATCAAATGAGCTTGATTAGAAGGTGTTTTTTAATTCTATTCTCAAGCGTGTGATCTTGTACATCAACTGGACCCTCATTACCATACAGAAAATCAGCACAAAAGACATTTTTCAACCAACTCCAAGATAGGATCTTGGCTGATATACTAAGCATCATTTAACCTCAAGGATTCAACAAAGACACTGCCCAAGTCAACCACAAGCATAGTTGTAACTGTGTGTATGTTTTTTTTTTTTTGGATAGCAGATGAGCCAGATGTGCCATGGTGCTTAAGAGATGCCAGATCACAGCAGAGCAGATGGGGAGATCATGTAATTTACATGGGTTTATGGGTCTGTGAGTCTTGCCGCGTTGTGTTAAGGGGGGTATTTATTCATTTTTCTGCCTAATTCAACACTAATAACTGTTAAATACTGTCATTTATAAGCATGGATACCAAGAGTGTATTAATGGCTTTCTTTGAAGGAAGCCACAAACATGTCCTTAATTGAAACAAGGGTGCATTTTAATAAAGAAAATTTCATTTTTCAGTATCATCTCTTAATTACTTATTTTCAAATCTCCAGTGGATTACCACTGATTCAGATCTGGCTTGCTTTGATTGCTTGAGAATAATTCCAGCTCTAATGATGTGGGTTTTGGTGCATTTTATGGATGTCAGTTTCATGGTCAAGTATCCACCATATAAAAAAAAATGATGTTTCAATCCCCTGCATCCAATTCAGTCTCATTTGTCTCAGATTCTGTTGTATGCTATCGAGTTATATCCCTGTACATGACAACGTCAAATTTGTGATGATTTGTGATGACAAGTCACAGCATAATTGTTCAGAAACAATAGGAAGTTATCTGTCACTAAACTGGAGTTTATTCATGAACGTCTTCTTTAATCAAGCAAGACAAATGAAGTCGAAGGCATATATCTATGTGGGCTAGATCCTAAAATGCAAAGAGCCACAGTATATCCTCCAAATCCAGGTTAGTGGAAATTAAATACAAATGGAAGTGCTTTTAGGTAATCCAGGACCATCAGGAACAGTGGGGGATGCTGAAAGATTAAAAGGGATGGAAAATTAATGCATTTTTAGAAAGTGTAGGTAGAGAAAATTCAAGTGGGGTGGAAATTTTATCCATCAAAGAGGGAATGCCAGTTAAGTCTCACCTTGGCTTGTGGGCTCCTATTCTTGGCCTTTGAAATACACAGTGATGTCTATTGTGGGAATTGGTTAAATCAGATGAGCTTGATTAGAAGGTCTTCAGCAAAAGATCAAATTAATCCTAATATTTGATTGATTATCCGCATCGGTAAATGGTCTTTTACCAATACATATATTGTAGTGCTTTTTTTTTTTCTAAAGAAAAGTGAGAACTCGAACTCAGTACTTTGGACCATAACCAGTTGAGTTACAACCTAGAACAATTTAGACCTTTTAAATTTGTTTTGATTCTTATATTCTTATACCTGAGGTTGACCCATATGATGAGTGAGCCTCCTGTGAAAATTAGATCTAGTCACATTCATGTGGGCTAAGCTAGTCGTACTTGGGCTGCGACTAAACCTAGTTGAGTTCAATTGGCGCGAATATTTATTTTTCGCATCTCACTGTCCACAACGTTTAAAACCTTCCCTTGTTGTGTATTTGATTGAAGCTTCGGATACGCAAAGCTTATAATAAAGAAAGGGAAGATGGTGTGGGGACTTTTTCCAGTCGAGTCATTTCCCGGTAAATTTCATCCCCTTTTGGTTCTTGTTGTTGTTGTTTTTCTCTCTCTAAGTTCGTGGTGGTGATCAGATTTCCCTTTTTTTTTTTTTAGAGCATTGGGGAAGTCTGATTTCTTAGTTTAGGGTCCGTTTGGATGTAGCACAAATCACAGTTGGATTGTCGATTTAGGGGCAGGAGGGAAAGATTAGGGCGGAAAATCGTCTAGTCCAAAAGAGATGCTATGGGTTTTCCAAACGGCTCCTTGGAACCCCTTATGATGTAACATTCTGACCAGTTGCAACTTGAGAATGGTGGAAGTATACCAACAAAAAATTTTAAAAAAAATGGTGAAATTGGAATGGAGTTGAAAATTTTGATATTTTTGTTGTTCTCTCTATTTGTGTTATATATATATATATGATTTTTCTGTGTGACAGTGCGCGGCTTTAGTGTTGGGTTCACTAGGGAGATTGTTGAAGTGGGAGGATAGGGTGATGAAAAGGTCGATGGATGCATGAGGTGTGGACCAAGAATCTGCTTGATTGAATTTCAAAATCAAAACTAAAGGGTGACAGCAGTAAAGATTTTAGAACGTAAAATCCTAACTGCTGATCCATTTTGGATGAGTGTCAATGTCAAATTGGGTTTGGTGCCAATCCACATGAATTCATGTGTATTAAGGGTGGGATGAGACTTCATGTGTATTCACATGAGTTAAGTATTCTCTTTGCATGAATTATTTTTAAGCTCTAATTGACTGCAAATTTGGAAATATCAAGTTTGTTGTTGTTGAGGGGGATTTCTCAAATTCCAGGTTATGTTGTTCTTTGTTTATTCTTTTAAGTATTAAAATTGCATTGGTTTTACTTGTACTATTTTTGTTTTCAAGAAGCAATGTTCCCTAATAAACAACTTTCTTGAAGTCAAAAAAGAAAACGAAAAAGAGACAGAGAAGAATTAACTAAATCTCAAACTGGAGCTCTAGATAATTTTTTTCTTAATAAAACAAATAGTTCACTTGATAACTCAACTGAAGATTTAGTCAATGAATCTGAACAACAAAATCATGTTGAAGAATTTGTAGGAATTGATAATGATTTAGTCAATGAATCTGAATAACAAAATCATGTGGAAGAATAAGTAGGAAGTCCTTTAGATCGATTCATTATTCAATCTAACATTCAGAAGTTCATGATCCAACCTTGCATAAAGCACCAATCTAATAGAAGTAGAGCAAGTGATCTAAAACTAAAAAAACCCAATGGGCCTGCTTGACCTTTCAAAACTATGGGGCCAAACCAATTGGCACGATCCATTGATAACAAGAGAGATGGGTCGACTTAATTGGAGCGCAAATAAAGCGCTGGGCCCAAACCCCACTTAGGCCCTTTTTGCTTTTAGATGAATATGTGCTGGACCTATATCTGTAATCAGATTAAAAAACTAGAAACACCCATATGTCTTTAATAAACCCATGTGCATTGGAGTTAAAACTTTAGACCTGTGATATGATTTCTTGCATAAACTACTGGTTATATATCCTGTGGATTCACCCCACCCCAAATGGGAGAATATGCCCAGTGCCTTTTCAGGTCTCATGCAAGTTCCCCAGGGAAAGAGGATATATAATAGGGACATGGGAATCTAAATCTAGTGAAAGCATTTCACTTTTAGCAGTCAAAAGGAAGATCTGTGGAAACCATTCCATATGATAAGGAATCCATTCTTTATAGTGGTTGCTATGGAGCCTTCTACACAAGAGCCAAGTGAAAATGATAATAAGAAATGTTCTTTATAAATGTCAAGTGCACATTGCTTTAAAGTTCATTTAGGCCTATTTGATTGAAAGAATATAAGGAATTTTATTGTACGGCAAGAAATTTGTCTTTTTTTGAAATTTCTCTAAAGATCACCATAAAATTAATGAATATTTCGAATATTAAAATTTAGAGAATTTTAAAGGCTAAAAATGAGCCGAGAAGACAAAGGGCCCAATAATAATTTAGAAATATTCCCTGGTAAGGTGAATTCTAGCAGGAGAATTTGTTATGAAGAAACTATTCATTTCTTCTTCACAAGCGCAAATACTACTGCTAAATGTATTCCTAAAACAATGAATCACTCCTAACACGTCAAGAATTGTCTAATTGGTGTCTTATGATTATTGAGATAGTGCTAATTCTAAGTTTAATTAAATATATATGTTAATTTGCAACATGTACTAAGATCTTGGCTTAACATATTAAACGAAATGGAGAAACAGAATTTATATAGCCACCCCAACATAGTAGGGACAAGGATTTGATGATGATGAGATATTTGTAGAATTATCTTAATTCCATTTCATTTTTTTTTGTTTTTATCCTTATATAATTCATTATACTTTCATGATATTTGTTTAACATGTCATTATTCTAAAAGCATAGCAATATTATCTATATATAAATTTATGTAAAAGGATAGTATTTTCAAAATATTAACAATATTTGTGACACTAAGCAAACAACCTGATTAAGTTTAGCTAGCTAGTTGTATTCCTAAAGAGGTAAAAGTATAAAAATCCAAAGCATAATCATAATAAGTCATGTGCAATTTTGGTAGTTGACATCACACTGCATATTTAGATGAATTTAACCACATATTTGTACACATCACACTACGTATTTAGAGCAATTTAGCCACTGGTCCACGCACCATCTACTAATTTTTAGTTTGATGCATTGCATAATTTAAGCCAACATTGTGCTCAAGTTATATTATTTCTACTTCTTTATTCTCTTTTATCCATATTGGATTCTATTACTATTGGAAAATGAATTTACTTCTAGATAGTAGGATCATCTAAAATACAACTCTCATCAATTATGGAGTGGTTAAATTTGTGACTGAATTGACTTTTGGGGTCAACCTTATATCATTTTATCAGATCTTTATCTCCCTCTAAAACACTTTAATGGCCATTAAGAGTGAATATCCTCAATTTTTTTAAAGAATGTAGTCAATTTCATATTCTCAGTTTTTTTTATGAATGTAATCAATTTCATATTACTCAAAAATAAAAACAAAGAAAAGAGATGAAAATAACCAATATAATGCTTCACCAATCATGTAACATTTTATGCTATACTCGCTAGATATAATAATTAATCCGGTAAATAAGGTAAAGCAATAGATATCAACCTAAACTGAATTTCACTTAAGAGACTTTTTTTTTTTTTTTGCATAAAATACATAGAAATTCATTATAAAATGAGCTCCAACGAAGGATTATTAAAGATATTTGGGAGTGAAGAATATAAGATAGAGATGTAAATGAGACTTAGAGTTTATAAGGTATTAAATTACTAGAGTGATGGCTAGGTATTTATTTTTTATCTTTCAATGATCAATTATAATATATTAAGGTATGAGGTTTTGGATCCAATTTTGATCGTTGGTTATAATTTTGACCGGACGTTATATCAATTATCTTCTTTAGCTCTTTATCATAACCATTCATAACTGCTCTCCACTTTTCTTTTCTTTTCTTTTTATTATTTCTCAAAGACTTTGTTTCAATCCAAACTCTATCATTCCCATTCTACTCTAATTCTCATTTTTTCATTCTATGATACCAATTCTTCAATTATATAAATACATACTCATAATTTTTTTCTTTTTCTTTCTTTCTAAAAAATCTATGAATTTTTTATACATGAATATTTAAATTGCAATGTATGCCATATCCGTACTAAGCACGGATAATTTTGCTAGTTTCAATTAAAGGGAAGCTTATTTGATGGCCGTTTTTTATAATATATCTATGGTTCTTCATTTTTCAATCAGTTGTAAAATTCCAATCTTAGATATTCAATTACATGAAACAAATAATTAAACTTTCATTTTATATTGGACAAATTCTGAAAAATACTTGATAAAAAATAGAAATTAATGTTTTCATGCCGTTTTATTTTGTAAAATAGTGAGACCTATCATGCATTCTATTTCCTTGTGAGATGCTATGCTTTTACCAGAATTATATAATAATTTAACCATTACTGGATGGGATTGAAATATGGTAATCATTACTTTGTGTAAGACCATTGAACACAAAAGCCAAAAGATAAGATCATTATATGGGACCGACAAACCTTAATTTTGGCCCACCCTTTATCCTAGTCAAAATCTATCAACCCCAACTTTAAATGATTGTTATGTTCACGTGAGCCCTACAGGAGCCAAACATTTTACCACAAAAGCCTTCCATGCCATGGGATTTGCTCTCTTTGGATTTGAGCTGACATTGACCAATGAATTGATAAAGATTATTAACAACAAAAGTAGCATATCAGTTACATCCCTATTTGAAAAATGAAAAATGGTAACTCTCCACCATCAATTGGGTCATTCCTATATAAGGGTATGATCAAAACCAAGAGGATGAATAGTTTATTGTCACTACTATCGATTAGATGGCTAGTATTGGATTTGCATGCCCATGCTCAATTTCATTTAACACAATAAGTCATTGTCACCTCCATTAGAATTATAATTTCATTTTGGCACATTTGAAGAATATCATCTAAAGTATTATTTAACAATTGAATGAAATATATTGGTTATTAAATGATTGTACATTTCTATTGAGAGTAGAAGATGTTGGGTTAGCTTAGTGTATGGTTGTCAATGGGTTGGGTCCAGTTACATCCATTCAATCTTTCACTTGAAACCCAAGTGAGAAACATCCCCAAAAGCAAATCTCTTACTCTCTTATGTGTACTATCTTTTACTCTCTTACTGTGCTCATATATATATATATAGACACACACCAGAGCTCTCCTAAGCTGAAGCTTAGCTTAAGCTGGAGCTTAGCTTAAGCTGGAATAGTGCTGGTCACACAAATCAAAATTGATTGTATCTGTTTTTTGCATGATGGAACTGGAAAATCCAGTTCTGATTGGATTTATCTTGATTTTGGAGACGATCATCATGCCAAAAATAATAATAATCTGCTTTGATTTGTGGGACCATACTATTTCAACTTAGGATAAGTTAAGCTGGGGAGATGCTCCTATGAGAGCACCTCTCACCTTATCTCTCACAATAAGGTGAGAGATGCTCCCATAAGTGCATTTGAAGAAACATAAAAATTTCTTATTATTATTGCCTTTTTCATGTTGAATCTTGATTTGCGTGTGTAGTCTTTTTAATTATTTTTGTATGATGCATTTATCTTGAATAACAAAGTTGTCCTTTTTCCAATAGGTTCATTTGATTTGGGCTTTTGATTTTATTTAGGCCTTTTTGACGTCCATTTTCATCTTGATGTCTTCTTTCTTTTCTTTTTTTCCTTTCTATTCGTCTTCTTTTAGTTTTTTTTCTTTATATTTTAATTTCTAATGAAAAAGGAAATAACATTTGGGTTCATGCTCAGGTCCCATCTTTGGCTTGAGCTTATGCTAAGCAAAATTATTGTAAACATAAAAAGCATATCAGATCATTGATCGAGTTGAGTTAATCTGTATTGTGAATCTCATTATGAATAGGTGGATTTTTTCTAAAGTAATTTAGAAAATTAGTTAAGCCATCCATAGCAATATATATATATATATATATATATATATATTATACATGAATATAGAGGGTTAATACTTTCCTAAGAGGTACTTCTCATGAACTTGCATAAGAGGTAAACTTTTTACCACCACATGGGATACCCCAAGACAAATCTAACCCTCCACACTTGATAAACCCTCATAAATTTGCACTCACCGTAATTTAGCATTAGATTTAATAATAATCTTTATTGGATTAAATTTCATGAAAAACATAACTTAAGAAACTATTGAAATTTAATTTGATGGTGATTATTATTTAGATCAATACCAAATCAATTTGAGTGTAAATTCATTGGGAGTCAGTGATTATGATGGGAGAATTGGATTTATCATGAGGTATCCCACACAATGGTAAAAATGCTACCTCTCACAAGCCCGTAAGAGATACCTTTTAGCATAACATTGCCCTTGTATAACCAACATGATTGACATATTTTATAATTTAAATATATAATAATATTTAAATATGTTTAAGACATCAACATTACTGCTAAAAATCAAAGAGTTACAGTTTTTCTTTTCTAATCTTTAAATAAATAAAAAAGAACAAAAGAAAAGCCAAACCATCAATGTTGCTTCGACTCATGCCTATCTATATTTAAAACTTCTTTAGAGTCCATTAATTTCTAAAAGGATAACAACAACGTTTTAAAATTCTTGATCAGAGTAGGGTTTTTGTTGGATCAGTCACTTATAAAACACTTTATTTTTGCATTATATGTTGCTCCAAATCCATTATTGGAGCAGACTTACAAATCCAAACTACTCAAATTCATTGTTTCACCTTCTTATCGGAGTAAGAGATTTTCTATCTAATTAGTCTTATGCTCCATCATAAGATCAATTATGTCTAAAATACACGATTAAATAAGAAAGAAAGTCAGAGCACATGCTTTATGCATTATTAGTTTGATGGTGAGATAATCTGATTGGAGCAAAATTTTCATTGATCATATAACAAGGTGGGACGTTATCACCACCACTATCAATGTCATTGCCATTATCATCATCATTGCCATTATTACCACCACCCAGGTTCATATCTTGCAGGTTGGGTTAACAGGTAAATGATACATCAGATCAATGGACTAGGTAATTTTTAGAGCCTTTTGTATATACCTCCGTAAGGTTTGTAAGATTTATAAATAGGCCTATGAGGTTTTAGTATTTGCAAATAGGTCCCTGCATTTTCATTTTAATATTTTTTGTGTCCCCAAAATCAATAGTCTTCCAACCACCATAGGTTTTGAGAGCAAAATGAACACATATGCATCATTTTAAAAACTTGGACTTAATTTTTTTTTTTTTTCTATAAAGTATGTGGTATTAACAATTACACTTAGTGGGAGAGAATAACCCTACGTAAATCCATTTTTACTTATTAATATAGGGTTCTTTTTATTAAATCAAAATTGATCATGACGACATTTTGACACCAGTACTTATAACGAGTTATATGATTTATCCAATCGACATGACCAATTGACGAATGAGTAACTTCCGGACCACTCACAAACCAGTCACTAAAGTACCCTAATTCCAACACCACTACCAAGATCTAATCACCAAGAGCGCTCACCAACTCAATGAAGAAAAAGGTAGGGCAACGCAACATTGGCAGAATTTCGATAGATGGGTGATGCTGCATGTGAAGAATATCTTGCGTTGCGTTCTACAATACCAAATTGCAACAATTTTTTTTAATCAAGAGACAAAGTCACCTCACTCTTTCTTTAGATGCTGCTAAGAGAGAGCAATCCCTCCCTCCCTCCCTCCCCTACATAAAAGGGGATCTTCCATATTTTATATGCAATAGAACCTGAAACTCGAGGGCATAAACCCCTCCTTATTTCTGGCCCAAGCACCAAAGCTGAGCGAAGCCAAGAGCTCTGTTCGAGATCCACTCCATCAAATCTTCATATATATATATATTGCTATTAGAGGGTTCTCAATCATTAAGACTGTATTAATCCCTCCGAGCCCAGAGGGAAGTCGGTTAAAATCTCCTGTAGCCCTAGTGTGACAGGGCAGTTTTGAACTTACAACCTCCTACGCCAACTGAGCTACCCCTTGGGGTTATCAAATTTTCCATTGATCAAGTAGTATAACATCAGGCCCTTTTTTTTTTAATCCTCTCCTTCGATCTGTTTTCTATCGAACCGATAAGTTCGGATCCTCTTGACAATCAAATACGATTTCTCTTCCTTCATTGTGCATAAAAAAACCTATGCAACGATTTTCCCTTTTGCCCTACGGATCCTTTCACAGAATGGCATGTATCAAAAGATTCAATGACAAAACCATCGATCTCACTCACAACCGAGGCTTTGATACCAATTGTTATGCAGGTGTGAGAAGAAACGTGAATACCTGCGATTGATAATCATGCTACACAAAAGAGACACGAGGATTTATGTGGTTCGATAATACACTTGCATCCATGGCAGAAGAGTAACTTTTCACATATTGACGCTCTTCAAAGTCTAGTTTTACTAATTACAATATATATATAATCTCCTCTTGCTTAAGCCATAACAAAGCCCTAATACAATTACCAAAATACTCTTAACCTTGAACTTGGTCCTTGGGTAACCCAGAATATAAGACATACACCCAACAATGAGTATTGAGCATCTACAATAGTTAATAGTTCGCATATGACATACAAGAATAAAATGTCAACAATGAGTATTGAGCATCTACAATAGTTAGTAGTTCGCATATCACATACAAGAATAAAATGTAGAATACTTTTCGTTGTAATTCGGGTGGAGTATTTAAAAAATGGGGGTAAATGTTTGGATGTAAAAAGTAAAAAATTTCAAAAGTTAAGACACAAATACATTTGGGCATATTATGATCTTCCCTGAAAGTTCACAACAAAAGAAATCGACGTGTGTCTTCTCGGTAGCAAATGAAGAAATCCCATCAAAGAGAAATTCCATTACAGTTAAAAAATCCAACATGTGCCTTAATAAGACAAAAAGGAATACAAGTGTATGTCTTGAAGCTTTTTGTCCAATAAATAATATAATTAAAACTCGGCATAATAATATGATTTTATATGAAGTGTTTTTATGCATGAAGTGTTTGATTCCTTATGTGAAAGTATTTTAACTTCAATAAAATAAGCATATTCAACATGATTTTATATGAAGTATTTTTTTTTTCTTAAACTTATGTAAGAAGTATTTAAGATAAGAATGTCCATGTTAATAAACATTTTTTGGCCACTCCATTGGTAGCTTAGTGGTGAGGCACCTTCCATATACAAAGACGATCGTGGTTCAATCATTGATTGTAACACGAGGTAATAGACTAGGTAAAGGAGTGTGTGTGGGTCTTTATGAATTAGCACAACCCCAAAACTTAGGATTCTCAACATATTATTCACCATGGGATTTTGTCACAAGAATATTGCATTATATAGCCGTTAAACTTTAATGACTTAGACTAGGATAATCTAATTTTTCTTCCGAACATTTCTCAGCTGGTTATGAAAATATTAGCCTGTACTGGTGCGTATTACAGTGCATCTAATATGACCGACATCCATAACTCGTGAAATCAGAGGTGGGGCCATCTCTTGGATACGCACTATTGAGAGATGAATATTATCCTACATATAATATAAATATTTAAATTAAAATACAATATATATTTTTTGTGTGATTCAATCCTCACCAAATAATGGTTAGATCATTTATCAAAATTGGGTAGGGTTGTAAACAAGTTGGTTCCGTTCCGAATCCACATTAAGGAGAATGTGGAACAGGATCTGGACCCGGAACCGGTTTCTTGGCTCCGAAACCAGAACCGTATATGAGACGGGTCTGGATCTGGATCCGGGTCTAGGTAGAGATTGATATTAAAAGAACATGATTTTTAGGAGAGATTTTCAAAAATTAATATAATATGTCGGGTCTTGGGTCCACGGGTTTGAATAAAGGTGAAACAAGACCAGAGCCCATTTACTTATCAGGGCCTAAATAAGAATCCAGATCTAATTTTCAACAGATTTGAACCTCTTGATAATCATCGAATGGGGACCCATTTATATCCCTAAAATTGGGGTAATCTCCAATTCACAAGAGCTGGTGTAAAGGGGAAGATTTGGGGTGATCATAGCTGGACCCCTCCTTGCAAGGGCTTTTCTGCAAGTATCATTTGAAAGAATAATAGCGTATATATGGAAACTGCCCTCTCTCTCTCTCTCTCTCTCTGTATTGTAAGTTGTAACTCGCAATCTGGGGAGAGAACGTGGTCAGTTTTCAGCAGAAGGCAATTATGTTTTCTGAGCCGTGTAAAATGACAAGTTGAGTATAAATCCCTGTGCAGACCTGACAAGGAAGAGGAGGAAAGATCTCCTTTTTCTTTCCCCTGTTTGTCTTCTCTTAGATTTTCCAAATCTCTGTGAGGAGAAGAGGAGAAAGATCAGATCTTTTAGACCCTGAACCTCCTTTTTGTTCTTTACCCATCTGATTTCTCGTACCCCATTTGCAATCCTTGAAAAAAAAGCCTTATTTTTTCCGTCGGGAATTGGTGATTTCCGACGAAGGAGATATATATATATATATAGAGAGAGAGAGAGAGCCATGTCGACGCCTGCGAGGAAGAGGCTGATGAGGGATTTCAAGAGGTTGCAGCAAGATCCACCAGCTGGGATCAGCGGTGCACCGCATGACAACAACATCATGATATGGAATGCTGTGATTTTTGGGTAATTCTTCTCTCTTTCTTCTCCTCCTGATGCTTATGTTGTTGGATTATTGAGGTGCTTTTGAGATTTGGGGATATGGGTTTTGATGGTTTTTGGTGTTTTTCATTTTCAGGCCTGATGATACCCCTTGGGATGGAGGTGAGTTGATTTTACCTTTTTTGCATGTATTTTTACAGAGATTTTTGGGTTTGTTTATGATGGTCTATTTTGTTGTGTTTTCTTTTATGTTGTTACATACCTTACATCAGAAAATTCTGTTGCTTGCTATCTGTGGGGTATATGTTTGTGAATTTTATTTGGATTCTTTCTATTTCTTTGCATGAATGATTGGTATTTGGTTTTGGGTATATTCTGGGCTGTGGAATTTGTGGGGGTTGTCTTTCCATTAGACTATAAATGGTTGTTGGGTGTTGAGTTATTAATTGTTGTGAATGTTTTGGGGTTATGATTTATTTTTTTTTGGGGTTTTGATTTTTTTTTTTTTTTTGTCAGTGCGTCCCTTTGTAACTCAAATCTCTACTGGGTTTGATTTTACTGGGATTTTTTTTTTGTTTTATTGGATTTCTTTTCTTTGTCTATACTGTATGTAGCCCGACTCTATAAGAATCTTAGACTCTATACTTCTCTATTTTCGATCAGTAGACTACACACGATGGGTAAAATGAATACATTCTATTAATGAACTCCTTGTGTTTGCAAGGGGTCACAAGGAGTTATAGGTATCCTCGTTGTACTTGTCACATTGTTATTTGGAAGTTGTGCTTAAATGTGCAAAAAGATTTCCAAAGCTGTTTCACGTTTATAGATAATTTGAGATTAAGTCGTTCTCTTTCTCGTTCTAATATTTTTTTTTATATCAATTTCAAGAGAAGAAATGAGAAGTGCCTCACAACTCAGTGGCATAGAGGCGTCTCACAATAGTAACTGCCCAGGGATTGATCCTTGGGCAGGTACGTCTCACTGTAGAGTTCACACCAGTACTCCATACTAGCGAAATAAAACTAAGAGAAGAAGTTGTGTTAGAACTCAGTCCACTTGCAGGCAACTCAAATGTTTTTGGATCTCTTCTCTGTGTGTGTGTGTGTGTGTGTGTAAACTTTCTTTTTGTTTCTTTTCTTTTTCCCTCTGTATTATCTTTATCCAATCTAATTCATTGTTATTTGAATTCAATACTAGAAAGCTAGTGTTTCCCCACAGTGATATGGAAAATGTTGCTATCAAATTTGCTGGAAATTTCAGTGATCTCTGTGGGAAATCACTTAAATTTCCAGTGAAGGAGAGAGTCTTTTCTGCTGGAAGCTCTAGGTATCCAAATTGAGGAAAAGAGATCAGATCAGTGACAATGAGAAAGGGGTTTTAGGCTCGGAAAGAGTTTATCTTTTCTCTGTCGGAATCACATAAATTTTCAGCGAAGTTCTGAAATAGGGTTGAACTCAGTCAGCATTTCAGGCTTGTACTCAGTCCACAGCCCAAACCTAGCCCTGGTCACACTAGGCTTGGACCTTTGTTGAAATTAGTGTTAAATGTTAATATCTACATATTGGTAGGTTATGTACTTTCTAATCCTTTTTCTTGAGCTTCTTTAGGTACGTTCAAGCTGACATTACAGTTTTCAGAGGATTATCCTAACAAACCTCCAACTGTGCGGTTTGTCTCTCGAATGTTCCATCCGAACAGTAAGTTGAAACCTTAAGGAATGATTGTTGGTTTTGCCATTGTTTTTAAAGATAATTCAATTACTTTGCATACTGATCCTTCCTTTGCATTTCTTGATTTGATCAGTCTATGCGGATGGAAGCATTTGTTTAGATATCTTGCAGAATCAGTGGAGTCCTATTTATGATGTTGCAGCCATATTGACTTCCATTCAGGTGTTTTCCTTTTCTTTTTAATTATTTATTTATTGTTATCATTATATATTTTTTGGGTTATGTGGGAAATAAACTACTACCTGAAACCATCTGGAATTTTTTTTAACGAAAAAAGGCTATGGATAGAAAAAAAAAAGGACCACAAGTTATATAGCATTCCTAGAGACAGAACCCACTAGGTGGCCCGACTTGCAATATGACTGACCTAGGGAAACCAACATTCTTATTCTGTAAATTTTCCATAAAATCAATATGGTTATTTCCCAGAAGGCTGAATTTGCATAATTTCTTTAAAACTTTATCCAATGAATCCTTTTCTCCATAGGATATCACGAAATCTTCTTTTTTCAAGAAAGGGCCTGAAAGACTGACCACTAGCAGAAGTATCTATTTGATGTAGCACCTAGGGTTAGGGCTTGCGTCACAAGTCTTGAAGCACGATGAAGTGCTTAAGCACAATAAATGTTTCTGCAGAGATACACACGAGGATGCACCTCTGGGATAAAACCCGCAAATCTGCTATAAGAATAAAATATCTACAACGCCATATAAATAAGAAAAGGAAAACTTAGGGCTAAGTCACCTAATCAAACTAGCAAATAAAAATAAAAAAACCTATCCTAATAACAACTCATTGAATAAAATTAGAAATTTGATGACGAATAATTAGCGAAATAAAATAAGTACAAAATTATCTTGGCCCCATATGTGGGCCCACAGGTCCATCATCCTGCATTGCTATTATAGTTAAATCTTTCCTTTCACATCAAACATGCAACTTGACCAACCTTCATCACAGTAACACAGCTGCCAGAGGAAGAACCCAACTAACTCCAAAGTTGGGAACAAGGACTTCAAGATCCGCTTGGACAACTTACAATGTTCATAAATATGATCAACTATTTTGTTGATTTTATTTTAGATATTCAGTTTTTGAAAATTATGATTTATGTTTTCAATATGATCAATGTGAGAATTTTGTGGCCAATGGCTATATAGTGGAAAGCCATAAGGTGTGGCAGAACACTACTTCACACCCTTGCTTATGGACAATTCTTCCCCTCTGATATGATATGTTTGTAATCAGTCCTTGCAAAGAAGTTTCCTTGCAGGATCCACCTCCATTTTTTTATTGTTCTCAATCTTGTCTTTGGTAATTTAAAACTTACTAACATATTCATCTATAAGAACTTTACGTTCAAACAAATTCCCTCTTAAGACCGAGGGAGCCTTTATTCTACTATCCCTCTTCTCAAATGGGATTGGAACTTCGTTGTCTAGATGCATAAGAGCTTCTAGATAACATGATGAACTAAAAGAAAGAGGACCAGTGAAGGCTTGGAATTACAAGTGGTATGCAAAGCTCTAAATAGGGATTCGTGGAAAGTTAGACCTCACAATGCCAACTATAGATAGATAAGATAAGGCTTCAATGACAAAGATGATGATGATAAGAATCTTGAGAGAACCTAGTTCCAAGTTTATTCTCTTTAAAAAAGAGAGTGCTAAAACCTTAATGCATCTCTTGATTGATTTCTTTTTCTAAGTGGAAGGGAGTAGATGCATAGTTCCCCTCAATCAAACATCATTCCAAAACCCCATCAACAGTTTAGTATCCTTTTCTTACCATTGGTTTGCTTTTTTATTTTTATTCTCTTGCTTTCGAGTTAGCGAATATCTCTAATGATGAAAAACCGGGAAGACACACCAAAGGGAAAAGTAGTTACAGGAACAAAACAAATTACAAAAGAGGACTAGGCTCTCCATGCAGTCCAGGCATAATGAATGTGATCTGATTTCTGGAACACGAATGGCAATTGTCCATTGTTCCTTAGCTGTCCCAAAGCCTGACTGATTGGATTTGAACATTCTCTTTCAATGATGGGATGATTTGAGAGTTCCCTGTTAAAATCCTCAAAGCTTTTCCAATGGCTGACACCTCTGCTTCATTCAACTTCTTTAAGACTACCACATGCCAAAAAATTATCGCAAGCAATCCTTTTTCATCTCTAAGAACACCCCAAATCCTCAAAGGTTTAGACTTACCGAGTTACCGTATGATGCACTGTCAATGTGGTAACTCCCACCCCCCTACGGGATTTGCTTTATGCTTCTCTTTTCTAACAATATGCTTCTTGTCCTTACGTTATATTAAAAAGTAAAATAAAATGGGATCTTTCGCAGCTGCATCTCAGTATAGCTCTTTTATGCTGTAAAGCTTTTGATCAATACAAGTTACCATTTCAAAAAAAAAAGAAAAAAGAGTAAAATAAAATACCTGAATGCTGTCACATTCAAGCTCCATTTCACTAACCTGTTAGCTACTTTTACAGCTCAAGAAAATTCTCTTTCCTTCTGCATGCCCTTTTGCTTGCGGAAGAGTCCTTTACCTTAACTGATTCCTTTCTCAAAGATGCTATTATCTCATTATTGGAGAATATTTTAATTATATGCAGGCAAAGAAAGTGAGTTCATGTCACTTGAGCATCATCAATATGAAGAAAATATTAATTTTTTTTATACATAAGAACTTCTCACACATGAAACATGCTAGACACACTGGTTGAATCCTTGAATTTGCTTCTTTTGAAGAGGCTGGATATTGTAAGGGTTTTGCTCGCCACCACTAGTCAGCAAAGAAAAAATCCACCATTGTGGGAACTGTACAAATGGTTCTAAATATGATCAATACATACTGTATTGGTCAATACATATCACTGTTTAAAAAAAAGTGATGCAGAACATTCAGATGTAAACATGGTGGTGCAAGTGATTTAGTTTTGAGAGAACGAAAGTCATCTTTGAGGTTCCTTAGCTGTACCCTAAGCCCTACTGGTTGCATTTGAAGAGCTTCACTGATTCGATGATCCAAAAAAAAAAAAAAAATCCCAAACTTCTCCCGTGGCTTATAGCTCCACTTTATTTAAGTGGTGAACCAAAAGGTCCATAACGCCCACACCCAAATTATTTTTTTTAATTACCAATGAGTCCTTTTTCATCTATAAGAACCCTAGTTTAAAATAGCGGCTAATATGCTACATCCAATGGCTGCAGAATTGGGTGTGATTTGGATTTTGGATCAAACAAATTGTCACAAAAGGTGAACAGCTTGCACAAGAATGGAATTTTGGATTTGGAGCAGGAGAGGATCCAAATTTTGAATTAGGGCTTGTGGTAGGGATTTGGATCGAACTTGGGATGGAGAATTGGGATATGATTGGGTGTGGAGTTTCTAGTGGCATTTGAATTGGCTCAAAGCATTTGCAGAATTTTTAGGTTCAATCGCAGTATTTGGACTTATTTTGGGTCTGAATTAAGGTCAGATTTTGGATCTTCAAGGGGAAAGTTTGAGGGGGTTTTAGTTGGGCATGGGTTGGGATTAATTTCAGAATGAAACTAAGAGATTAGATGGGGATTTGGGTGGAGTATATGACTTTGTTCAATATCCTAATCCTTACCAGTGATATGTATATGGACGACAATACCACCATAAGGGCACTGATAGCTTTCTCTTCATTGGCTTTGAATGATAGCATGCTAATGATGGATCATCGAATAGGGAAAGAATAATAGTCAATGGGTTGTGGGTTTAAGTTATGTTACCATTTAAAAATAAATTGTTGTCGTCATCATCATCATGGATGAAAATAGCGGTAGCGGCGGGCGTAGCGGCCCGCCGCCAAACCGCTACGAAGCGGGCGATACGTAGCGGCGTAGCGGTGCGATTTTAAAAAAGTGCCAAAAAAATCTGAAAAAAATCCAGAAAATCCAGAAAATTGTAAAATGAAAGAAAATGTGGTTCTTTTGCAAAAGTAAGAAAATGGGGTGTAGCGGTGCCCTCAATATATGAGGTCCTATATCGCTGTATAAATAGAAAATATCAAAATAATAGTAATGATTAGTTTTTTCACTTGTATTCATATTTCTTAGTCATGCTAACTTAAAAAGTAATGGAAAGCTCATAAAAAAAAAAAAAAAAAAAAAAAAAAAACTAGAACATGAAATGAAGGCATAAGAATTAAGAAGACTTAAGAGTTAGGTCATTACTCATTAGTGAACATTGAACAATCAAATATCAATACTTCAACATTCAAGGTTCAAATTCAATCAAGTGAATGAACTATGAAGTGATTGACAATCAACATTCAACACCAATTTAGAAATGACAGAAAGTAGAGAGTTAGTGAAGGAAATAGGAATACCTTAATCACCACTAAAAGGAATGTCTACCAAGATTCAAGGGGCTATGATTATCCTCATCCCTATCATTGTTAGCATTTCTATTGGCATCATATTGAATTTGATATTGATGAGCATTGGGATCCACAAATCCAAAGAAGGCAGCTGCACCTACATCATATGAACTTGGAGGAGGTGGAGGTGGTCCAGGTGGATATCTACCATATTGCGTTTCATCATAGTCACCATATGAGTAGGATCCCGAAGCTAAAGACTATTCTTCTCCTTGTTGTACTTGACCATATGAAAAATAGTCAAAATACTGTGAGGGTCCTTGTCCACTGTAACTAGGGTTCCACGAATCAGTCCATGATGCCGCTTGTTGTCCTCCAAAATCTCCACCCATATTTCCTTACTCATTACTACCTCCAGCCCCAGGTAGTAAATCTCTTCGGCGCCGTTGATAACTACGGCTTGGATCAAATCTTCCAGATGGAGGTAACTCCTGTACTACCTCTATAGGAATGACAATTTCTTCATCATGTTGATAGTATTCACTAGTACCACATGTCCCACTGTCTCCTCCTCCATTTCCTCCACTATGGCTACTTGAAGAGACTGTGGTGGAACTAGCTTTCTCAGAAGCAGGTTCTTTCCCACTCCTCCTAGTCCTACTACTGGTACCTTCTCCCTGAGGTGGCTGACCTTCTGCAGGTGCTTCATCCATATCCTCACCTATCAACTCTTGAACCGTTTCATGAAACTCCGGATCTGAATCTAGCAGTGGATCCTCTATCTCGGCTAGCCATGGGAGTAAGGGATCGTCCTCTCTGAATATGTGATCCAAATTAACAGGACAATAAGTAGGATTATCCCTTACCCTTCTCTCCCTAATATTGTTTCTCAACTTCAGATTGTAATGACAATATACAAGCTTGTTGAGTTTCTGCATGGTAAGCCGATTCCTGACCTTCGTGTGGATCAAAGAGAAAGTGCTCTAATTTCTTTCACAGTTGGAAGATGTTGTAGTTTGACTAAGGATGCGAACAACCACGCTCCTTAGATGTGGAGCACTCTTTCCAAAATTCATCAACCAATCAGCTGAAATGCAAAAAATAAATAAAGAAAATTAGATCGTATCACAAGATATCTACAATGTGGATTTGTCTTTTGTTCATAGTCATACCAGGTGGCATTTTTCTAATCGATCGTATTACAAGAGGGTCAGCAAAGGTTCCTCTCCTTTGTGTATACATAGATATCTACAATGTGAAAATTAGATATAAGTCAGTAAACCCCTACAGCATGTATGACAATTGGCACTTGGCAGCATAATTAAATTCTCTTAAGTAACCACCCACTCACCTCTTGTATGGCATCAATTTAATCATTTGGACTTAACAGTTTCTTCGACACTTCCCATAATCCTACCCGCAAGTCCGTATCTATTGCTTCGGTATGTAGTTCGACATTGCGGTAATAGAATTCGGGATTCAAAAAATGACCTACATTATAAATATGTAGAATGTACTGTGAGCAAACAAGATAATAAATCATTAGTTAGGAAAACAAAAAAATATCAAATTCAAAGATATATATTAATTACCTGCAGCATGCAATGGATGGTGCAACTGATCGTTCCAACGGACATCAATAATCTTTATATATTTTTCGTGATATCTAACATTTTCCATAATGGATTGCTTTGCCCGATCCATTGCTTCATATATAAAGCCCATTGTCGGTTTGTTATCACCATCTACAAGCCGTAACACTTTAACTAAAGGCTCAAAAACCTTTAATATCTTCCTCACTTTCTTCCAAAATTTATTGTCCCTCATCAGGTTTGGGACTTCAAACTCCGGACCACTAGTTGCATTGCCCCATTTCGAACGAAGCCATTCTTCTGATGCAAACATCTGAATGAGCTCCGTTCTAAACTTTACAAGGCTTTCCATAGCCAGAAAATGGGTTGCAAACCTAGTTAATCCTGGACGCTGCAAGGCATGGTTATTTGTGTATCTTTTCATCAAGCTTAGTACCCATGAATGATCATATATAAATCTTGTAATTCCTCTATATGCCTTGATCAATGAAGCCACTTTTGTCTTCCTTCCAATCTCTTCCAAGATGAGATCTATGCAGCAGCACATGGGGTCTAGAGTAAATGGGTCCTCTTCTCCATTAATTTCAAACCTGCTGCCTTGAAATTGGCGCCATTATCTGAAACAATCTGTACAATATACTCCTCTCCCACACTCTCTACAACTTTATCCATAAGAGTGTATATATATGTGGCTGTCCGTCTATGTTCAGTTGCATCAATGGACTTCATAAAGCCGGTCCCAGCGACTGAATACACCAAAAAGTTTATTAATTGTGTTTGGGTGCCGCTGGTCCACCCGTCACATATGATGGTAACACCATTCTGTTGCCACATGGGCCTAAACTTTTCCACCCAAGCCTTTATTTCTGTATATTCTTCTTCAAGATATTTAGTGCCCACATCATATACGAAGGGTGCCTGTATACTCCGCCCAGCTTCGGCGGCAACATCAAGAATAGTCTGGAAATATGGGGAATCTACTGCTGTAGGTGGTATGTTCTTGTGAATTAGCCATTTTAGTGTAGCTTTGGCCAATCTATCTCTTGCAGCCTTCATTACCCCTTTTACAACACTAGATATTTTTGGTTGTTTAGCTCCCTCTTTTCTATGTGGTAGAGGATCAACAGGGGGAGGACTGCTCTTCCCGTAGAGATAATTTCTACATCAACATCCCGTTCCCGGGTGCTAAATGCCCTACGTATGGACCCCGCAATGCCCTTACCCCTGCTTGGCACAGTAGTAGATGAGCCCCTTGCATCATAATAATTGCTTTCAGCAAATGCACGACGTTCATATTCTTCTTATTGACTCATCAAAGACACTTGGCGTGCAGCCTCCATCTGTGCATCTTCCTCCTCATCAAAGTATTCATCCCCAAATACATCATAACGGGCAGCATCAACATCTTGCCGCCTCTTTTCTTTTATCTCTACTTTTCTAGCTTTGTTTTTGCCAACCAAAGCTTTCATTTGTTCTCTGACTTCCCTTGGTACTTCGGTACAGCCAGCAACATTGCCAGATATGTGGCCCAAGTGGTGCTTGAATCTTGTAATGCCCCTATTGGTCACTTTCCCACAAAACTTGCATTTGATTTTCAACCTATTATTCTCAACTGCCTCACCAAAGCTCCATGCGGGATCAATATCACGGGGCATTTTAATTTATCAATTGGCAAAGACAGATAGACTGAATACCTGGTTGGCTATAAATATAAACAAGTAATATACTAGTATGTTAAAAATTAAAAAAACAAAGAAACATGTTAGAGGAAACTTATATCACAAATCTAGGAACCATTTTCAAGACATTTGATTGGTATTCAAATATTAAAAATTATTATTTTTTAAATAAATAAATCCGAAAATAAAAAAATAGAGAAAAATCAATAAACATTCAAAATGTGATGGATTGATCTATGGGAAACATAGATCTATCATTTACAAGCAATTTCCAAGTGGTTTCATGGGTTGTCCAAGAGTATTCACATTTTTTTTTCAAAAAATAAATAAATCCGAAAATAAAAAATAGAGAAAAATCAATAAACATTCAAAATGTGATGGATTGATCTATGGGAAACATAGATCTATCATTTACAAGCAATTTCTAAGTGGTTTCATGGGTTGTCCATGAGTATTCACATTTTTTTTCAAAAAATAAATAAATCCGAAAATAAAAAATAGAGAAAAATCAATAAACATTCAAAATGTGATGGATTGATCTATGGGAAACATAGATCTATCATTTACAAGCAATTTCCAAGTGGTTTCATGGGTTGTCCATGAGTATTCACATTTTTTTTTCAAAAAATAAATAAATCCAAAAATAAAAAATAGAGAAAAATCGATAAACATTCAAAATGTGATGGATTAATCTATGGGAAACATAGATCTATCTTTTACAAGCAATTTCCAAGTGGTTTCATGGGTTGTTCACGAGTATTCACATTTTTTTTTCAAAAAATAAATAAATCAAAAATAAAAAATAGAGAAAAATCAATAAACATTCAAGTATTGTTGGAATGATCTATGGGAAACATAGATCTAACAATATGAAGTTATTTTCAAGTTGTTTCATGAGTTTTCCATAAGTGATAATGTTTTTTTTTTTTAAATAACATAAATCCGAAAATAAAAATAACAATATGTATAAAAAAAAACAAAAGATATGCATGCAAGATCAAAAGGAAGCATGGATCTACAATAAAACAAGACAATGATGCCATTATGTTGTGATTCATAGTAGTTAGAGAGTGATAATCTCAAAAGTTGAAAAAAAATCAAATACCTAGATGAAGAATCTTGTTTAGAATCTTTAGATTTCTTTCAATAGTTGAATGTTGGTGATTTGGTGGCAAGAAATCTTGAAGAAATAGACTTGGGAGACACTTGGGACCACAAAGAATAAAAAACAGCAAACATAGAGGGGAAGAGAGGGAAGAGGGTTAAAAAACCCTTAAAACGTCGGGGGGGCGGGGGGTGGCGTATCGGCCGCCACGGGATATCGCACCCGTAGCGGCCGATATTTACATCCATGATCATCGGCATCATCAAAGCCTTGTCCCAACTATGTTGGGGCCGGCTACATGAATTCTGTTTTTCCATTTCGATCTATCCCAAGCCAACTCCTCAGATAGCTTGCACTTGTTCAGATCTATTCTTACTTCTTCCATCCATGTCCTTTTTGGCTTACCCCTTTCCCTTGGTAGGCCATCAACCTGCATAAAAAAAAACCTATCCTCACTAACGTTGTTGCTGGTTGTGCTGGACACATCCCAACTATCTCAAATGAGTTTCTCTTATGTTATCACCTATTGATACTACCCATAAATGCTCCTGAAAGCACTCATTTCTGGTTATATATTTCCTAGTTTTACCACACATCCACCCTGTCAACATTCTCATCTTTGCTACACTCATTTAGTGAATATGTTGCTTCTTGATTGACCAGCATTTTGCTCTGGCATTCAAAAATAAATAAAATAAAATAAGAGTCAATAAGCACCTTTTTATGCTTGGGGGGTAGGGAAATTGTCATCCATCCTCTCTAAGTGTGCCATGGATTATGAGGTGTTGTGTGCCATTCAAGTTGTTTGAAATCACTTGGGTATTCTCATTGGGTCTTGGAGAGCACTTCTCATGGAGGTTCAAATACAATAGGGCAAAACTAAATGTCAAGCACCCAAAACAGACCACCGTGATTTTCTCCAAATTTCGGGGTGCTACTGGTGTGGTGTCCACAAGGGTTGGCGATTTGCCCTGCACCTGGGGTCTCCTATAGGATATCACGTGTGAGGATACATACAAGTTTCCATTACAATTGTAACATATTTCAGCAGAAGCAACAATGATCAATGATATCAAGTAGTAAAGCATATAAGCATCCAAATATAGTAATAGGTTTGACCTGTCATCAGAGTATAAACAAGTCCATAACAAGTAAAATAGTGCGGAAGCGTAAAAAGATTAAACCATTATTGCATGTTTTAAACTGAGTCTAATGCCCGCAAGGGCTAAAATAGCTAGGACTAAAAGAAAAGATAAAAACTACAAGACTCTCAAAAAGTGTCGCCTCTCTAGAGTAGGTGCCCACACCACGTCGTCCAGGGTCCACTCAACTAAGTCTGACTGCGTCCCCCCAGCCGTCTTTGCCTCCGACTCATGGGTAGTGGCGGTGTCTCCTACAATGCCAAGGGTAGCAAGGTAGAGCAAGTAAGCAAATATAATAACATCGTCATGTTGCATCAAATATAGAATCAAAGACAAGTAGATTATAAGAATAATAAGAAATGCAAATATCCAAGCATGATTATGCAAATAATAGATTGTCATCATTGTCATCAATGAATCATGTGAGACGAGTCTAAACAAGTGTAATCTCGCAAAATGGCAATCCACGCAAGCTCATCCCCTCAACTGCATGATACAAGTGAGATGTCCATGGCAATAGCTGGATGATATACATAACAAGCGAGGGTACTGCAAGTCTCCATTAAGGAATTTATTTGTGGCCAGCAAGTATATTTGAGTATGGTACTGGAGGACAGTCACTCCAAAACAACACTAAGTTGTAGCAAGCATAAACAAGGAGAAATCCACACCATGCCGTGTGTTGGACTAGCATGAGATTGAAGCTAATTGATGCCAACACGAGAATCAATGGCAACTCTAACCGGACACGGTAATTAGGTAGGCTACACCAACCAGCTCATCTTGCAAGGCAAGTACATCAAGAGGTGTAGCCCTACACTTCCAAGTCCATCTAGCTCTAGGTCATCATGGCACCAGCTGCAAGATATAACTCCATCACATCAGGATATCAGGTATAAACAACAAGTATAAACTAGTAGAGATGCACGTGCAAGCCATGAGAGCAATGGAATACAATAAGACATATCATAAGACAATGCAAGTCACGGAAGGAAAATACAAGTGCCATCCTAGGGTCTTGATCGCCCTTGGACAATGCCATCGGACAATGCCATCCAACCCTGCATAGCCTTAGGGTCCCTGATGTCTTTTTGGTAGTAGACCTTGGCGTTTTGAAGTTGGTCGACATCAAAGGCCCTAAACCCGCGCACACTTGACCTAGCATTGGCCTAATCAAGCCTGGGTAATCTATAGGTGAATGTTATGTCAAACACCACCTACACTGGTCTCACAAATAAATTACAGTGGGGTATGGTCAATGGGTCCCAAACTACCTCCAAAATCTTAGGTTATAAGTCCCCCAAGTAAGTGGATCTGTGTCTTCTACGACCAGCTGGGGGTTAGTTTACGATTAGCTGTAAGTGACCCACGGCCAGCCGAGTGTAGTCTTACGGCTAGCTGATGTAGAAGTTACGGCTCGCCGACGTATAAAAATCCAAAAATGCACTTCTTTTTAAAATGTTTATGATTAGCTTTTCTATAGCCTTATGGCTAGTCGTAAGAGGCTCATGGTTAGCCATAAACTCGAATTCTGCAATCCAGAAGGAATTGATCTAAATCATGGGGGTTTTCATTCCAAACTCCAAATCCTGTGAATTCTGTTATTATAAGGGTTTCCAAGGTCTATACCATCACACATACAACCCCCAATTCTGCATATTAACCATCAATTAGAAAATTAACATGTAATTAACATCAAACCATCAAAAGAGCTTGAATTAGGGTAACTTAGAGTAGACCAATCATCAAATCAAGGAAAACTTGCATGCATGTTATGTAATTATAGTTGTTTATTTGCCTCAAGCTAGATCTAGGTGAAATTCCTCCAAGATCTTCAAGTGCTCTCAAGATCTCTAGCTAATCTCAAGGAATTTCCCAAATCTAACCCCAAATAGAGCTCCTACACCAAAAACAAAGGGAATTGGGGCTAAATGGGTTTGCATGCAATGATCCTAGCAAGTAGATCCTATAATTAAGCAAGAGTAGCGATTCGAGAAGGAAATTGCTCCCCAAAGGAGATCAATCCAAGAGAATTAGAGAGGGGAATGGGAACTTGATGAAGAAGGTGATGATCGATGGTGCAAGATGCTTGGATTGGCCATCTCTAGCTTGCGTTTGATGAAGTCCTTGATCTCTTGAGTGCAACCAATGAGAGAAGAAGAGGAGAGATAAAGAGAGGAGAGAGATTCGTTGTAATAGAGAGGGGAAATGAAATGAAATGAAATGAGGTGAGAGCTGGGTTTATTTAGTTTAAATGATTTTTCAATATTTACAAAGAAGTCCTGGGCTTTAGTTCTTCAAGTCAATGGGCTTGGCAAGGCTTTTGGGTCCAACAAAAAATGATTTCTAGGAAACGAAAGTGCCCCCATATGCCTTCCCTCATTCAAGGAGCCCAAGAACAGCAAGATTCTAAGAAAATTACATCTAACCCCCTACACTCAACAAGGGTTACAACACGGTCCTTCTAGCTCTCCAATTAGGCCTAAACTCCCAAATTAATCTATTCTCTAATCCAACCCACGTAAAATGAATTAGTTTCCCACTAATCACGATTAATTAGCAATGATGGGACCTTACACTAAGGTGCTGCTGTTGCTTTCTTTTGTGTGGTGACAATCTAATATTTTCAAATTAAAAACAAAAAGAAAGAAAATCTAGTCTTTGTTGAAAAGGATGAATGATAGATGCTTTGACATAAATTAGTGGCCATTAAATAACTGATTAATCTCATCAGGAGTTGAGTAGTATGTAGGGTGTCGATGATGAAGTTATTTGCAGGTATGTTAGCAAAGCTATTGAGTAGGAAATGGCTAAAGGCAAATAGCTAATGCTACTACCACCATCCATCCACCAGCTATGGAGTCCACCATACTGGACAGTGCTATACTTTTAACTTTTATGCCAATGCTAAAGACAATCTGAGGGAAGTGTGGATAGAGACTTTGTCCACAACTCGAAAGGAACCCATATTTTTACTTTGATTGGCCTAGTGAGCGCAGGAAGCCGAGAACCATCAATTAGGTGGAACATTAGTCATGTTGAGTAGGGTTTGGGAAGGCAGCAGTTTTTTTCATGTTCCTTTGATTATGGAGGGGGATTTGGCATGGCAATGAGGTGGGTGAAGAAAGTTTTGGAGTATTGTGGAGATTGGGTTCTAGCTTTGACAGATTGAAGGATCTATTCTGGGAAGACAACAATTTTTCTCATTTCCCTTTCCTATGGAGGGGGATTTGGTGTGCATGATGAGGTGGGTTAAGAAAGTTGGGGAGTATCGCGGATATTGGGTTCTGGCTTTGATGGATTGAAGGATCTATTCAACCGAAGGTCCCTAACTTTTCTTACCTCCTAGAGGGACTATATTTTGATGTGGATGCTTTTGCAAAAGATGGAGCTCACCATCCTTCATTGAATGCTATCAAAATAGCAGGCTCTGATGCAGGCCAGATCCATGATCGGCCAATCCATTGGGCCTAAGCCTATTTAGCTCATAAAGAGAATCTTAAAATTGTGCAAGACTTTTCCTATTTTTAGTATTAGCTGAATTTTAGGGATAATTATGAGATTAATTAGAAAGTTTATTTATTTTGATTTAGAGTTTATTTTGGTAAGATTTGTTTCCAAGAATATATTAGGGCATGAATCTATATAAAGGATTGTAATCCCTCTTTAAGGGAGAAGTTCATTGATTAATAAAATTTTCCCTTGAGTTTTCCTCTTGGTTAGTTGTCTGTAGTGTGAGACCAGGACGTTTTGGATCCCATGAATCCCTATCCCTAAGCCCTTTGGCTTGGAGTTTAGCCCGTTGGCTACCCTTCTTCCTTGCGTAGCGTCATTGAGAGTGTAGCTCTTGTGGGCGTTTTTTGGGGGCCTTTCCTCCTTTTCTTGTATTACCAGTAGTTTTCTTAATAAAATTAGTCTGCTTTCAAAAATAAAAAAAATAAAAAACAAAGAAGAAAAAAAAGAGATAAAGAAGGAAAGAAAAGCATCAAAATGATGCTAATGATATGCTGAGCAAGCATCGAAACCATTAAACATGGTATTGAGTCATGTGGAAATACTCCTAGTTTGATAATCTTACTTCTAGTTTTATTTTTTTCCAACAAAAATGATGTTTTCTATATCTACTTGGGGCAGCCAGCACATTCATAATTGAGTGGTGTTGGCATCCCTGTTTCACACACATGCCCTGATCCCAGGGCCCTCAGGTCAGTTGTATCATTCCTGACCAGTAGGCCGACCTAGCCCCAAAAAAAAACTACTTGGAGTAGTCTTTGTGACTTCTATGATGATTATCATACATGTTGGCTAAAAGTTCTACAAATATCCCATCTATTTGGGCTTTGGGGCAGTCTTTGTGACTTCTACTTCTCCACTCAACCACATTTGCAACCATGTTTTCAGGAACTCCCCAATCCATCATGTCCTTTGCACTACTTCATTTAAAACCTTCAATGGTCTTCCTCTTCTCCTATTTACTCGAAAACCTTTAATATGCACTACAAAGGCTGTTTGGGTCTTCTGTGCACATTTTTTTTTGCAAACAGAAATAAAGAAAATGAAAGAAAAAAGAATTGGTGGAAACCCAGTCCATCGATTTGGTGTCCCCCCAATACCCTTGCAAAGCCCCTATAATGGCACAAATTAGTCTTCCATAAATATCTTATTATAAAGTTTTTGACATGAATGTTTTCTAGTTCTTAAAGCTTGGGAGTTACTTGTGCATGAATGAGGCTTACTCATTCTCCTAACCCTCATTTACAGGAATTTCCATGAATTATTTAGAGTGCTTTGTGGGCCAAGAAACCCAATTTGGGAAGAGTTTTAAGCAAAATAGGAGAACCCACTGAGATTTTCGACCGATTTCCAAAACCGCATTTCTTTCTTCATATTTTGAGACAAACTATTCTTTAGAGAGCAGCTTGTTCTTCCTTATTTTTAGTCAAAGCTTATGATTTGAAGTAAAACATTCTGGGGTGGAGCATTTGAGTTTCTGTCTTCGACATGGAGGGCTGATTGCTTAACATAATTTCAGATACATTTATCCAAATTGTGTTTGTTTTTTTGTTCTTGAGTCCCGAACATGCTTTTATGGTTGCCTTGCTATAGAGATCTTACTGAAAAAACACTGCAAACAGTTCTCTTGCATAAAAAATTGTAAATATAATGGATATAATGGGTGCATGAAACTTGACATGCCAAAATAACAAAACATCAACTTGTTTAACCAGACAAAAAAGGCAAACTCATAAAATAGGTCAAAATTTTAAAGTAAGAATAATAGAGAACGGAAGTAGAGTAGCATGCTCCTTGAATTACAGTGTCCTGGATTTTCAGAGATTGAGTCATATCCCTGTTCATGTCTCCATGTCTGGATTGGTTTCCATATTTGGGCATTACAGATCTGTTCATGGGTCTGTCATATATTGCTTACTTTGTAATTTCAAGTCATGTTTGCTGTAATTTTATAGAAAGTGCTGCTAACAAGACCTTTACCTTTTTCCAGTCCCTCCTGTGCGATCCTAACCCCAACTCCCCTGCAAATTCTGAGGCGGCTCGCATGTTCAGTGAGAATAAGCGTGAGTATAACAGGAGAGTGCGAGAAATAGTCGAGCAGAGCTGGACAGCAGACTAAGACAGGTGACATCATTTTGTTCTGCTGAAATAAGGGAAAGGCAATATAGCAATTGGTTTGAAGTGGGGATTCTGTTCGCCATCTGTAATTGTTAATGAACTACTGAACTAAAGTTCCTTTTTGAAGTATGCTGAACTAAAATACTTTGATGCATACATTGCTGCTGGGGATTGTTATTGATTATTGCTGCACTTTAAGGCTTTATTTTGCTGAATTTCATTGTAGCACCTTGTGTTAGTTCTGTTAATGTAGTATTCTGTCATATGTTTCACTACTGTCATGTATAAGGTAGCAGTAACGGGTTTGAAGTGGTCAGAGACTTTTCATTGTCTGTTTGGAAGATTTGTGAGCAGCTAAAACCATCTGGTGAATTAGGAGGGGAAAAACGATTTCCTTTCCAACGGGTGCACTCTTTTATGATAAACTGTGGGAACAGTGGAAACACCTGTATGTTTGTATTCCTCTGCTATGGTGCAACTGGGATTTTGTCAAATCACCTTTTTACTTGGTCAACTGTCACAAATATTGCTGATACATTGAAAACTGTGTTATTTTGCAGTTATTTTTGTTGTCATGAAACTAGAAGAAGCCGAAAATATTCAGGTAAAATGAAATGAAAGTAGTACTGGTATAGATAAGATTCTATTGTTGTTTCTCCATGGTATAACTTGTTAGAGGTTCAGAAATACTGGTATGGATGATTCCTTTGGGGATTGCTTGGGGGTTTGGAAGGAACAACACAAGAAGATTTCTGAAGGCAAAGGTTCCAGCCCTTTGGCTGTTTTTGCTCAAATGAAGTCGTCTCTGGTTGAATTGGGGATAGATGCTATACAGGTTAAGGATTTGGGCCATTGGATTTTCACAGAAGTTGGAGATAAGCTATTGTGGGCCTCATAAAAAAATCTACAGGTTTCATGTTGCACGTGTATGTTAGCTCCAAAAGAAAGCCTAGGCCCCATGTGTGTGGGTTGTATTATCACACAGGAAGGGGCAATATTATGTTTTCCTTCAGAGGCCCCATTTAGGCTAAGGACATTCTGGCAATGCCAAAATGCCATCAAAGGTGGTCTGGACTTGGTAGTTGGTGCAGAATGGTTGCAAAGGGCCTCTCGTGGTGGAAGGAGGCTCTTGCAGATCAGTTGGGCAGATTCCATTGCCTTGGAGATTTGATTCTTTACAAGGAAATTTGAGATACGCAAATTTTATTAAAGCAAGGATCTGCCATCTTGATCCATCTTGATAATCTCCAATGAACTGTTTCCAATCATATCCCTAGAGAAGGAATGGGCTTGCTCATATATTTATTGACAGAAGGGGTAAAAAGTGTGGGGTTTTGTTGATTTTGGAAAGGCTTGATTTCTTAGGGCTTGTTTGTTTCATGTAATTGAATTCTTAGATATTCTAAGACTCTTTGTATGAGTGCTTAAGAATTAAAATCAAAGGTGAATATCTTAAAATTTATCAAGTAACCTCCCCTTCAATGGAAATTGAACAATGTAAGATAGGAAATGGATACCCAAACTTCACCCCAGTAATTTAAATCCTCAGAAAGTTAAAGGTCCCATCTAAATCACTCTGACAACCTTGAAATGAATGCCCAGACATCACCCTAGCAGATCAATTCTTAGGAAAGTCAAGGTCTCATATAAATCACTATTTGACATGCATCACCCCTCGCCTATTTTATAATTCTTCATTTGTCCTTCACAGGTCTAGGAGAAAAGATGGATAAATCAAAAGCTGTTAGAAAAATCTTAAGATCTCTCCTTAAAAGGTTCAAACCCAAGATTGTAGCTATAACTGAGAGTAAAGATGTTGACAAGATCAAAATTGAAGAACTTAGAGGAAATCTTCTCACTTATGAATTAGATTTTGAAGTCCCTAGCAAACCTCTCCTCTCTAACGATCATTTGTTTGAGGCCAAATTGAAGCTTATTTGGCCAAGAAGTCCTATGTATTCTCTGCAGTAAAACTGGCCCCTAGTTAACTTTACCTACTTTTTTTGACCTCTCATTTTTTCTGTTTTGTTCCTTGTACTTTTCAGTGCTTATGTGGGTTTCCACCACCTTGTCAGAAAACCTTTCCAGGGCTACCTTTGGGAAGAACCTCTCTCTTTGCATCGTACATTGTTCCATTCAGCCCTCAACTTCCAAAAGAGCCTAGTTTTCCAAGAAGAGGATCAGAGGAATGCTTTAGAAAATTCAGGGGAGTCCCTTACCTCATCTGCTTCCTCCTGCTTAGAATTATGAGTTTGGGAGGAGAATAGCTGGGATATATGCAATCCCGAAAGCTGCCAAAGGTGGGATTTTTGAATACTATACAGGGGTCCTAGCATTTGGGGATTTTTGATTTGCGCTCAGTTTCTGTCTTTACAATCAGGTGCAAGAACTCCAATGGTCGGCTATGAATTCAATCATCTCTATTTTCTATTTTCTGTGATTTTCTTAACCACATTTTGGTAGTTGATATTTTGATAATTTGTCTTAAGACTCCATACTTTGCAATGTGAGGTATAATATTGATAGACTTTGGCCTTTGATCTTTTGAACTTATAACTTAAACCTATGACTCCTATGATTTATGTGGTTACTTAATTGAATCCAGTGCACTCTTTACTAAAGAATGCACTATATAGATGGATGAATATTGGAATGTATGTGTAGAGATACGGTTGTGGATTTTGAATCTATTATATGAATGGATAAATATTAGAATGCTTGTGTTGGCAAATATGGTTGTGGATGAAGGATACATGATATTGATGGATGAATATTTTGCACCTTATGTAGGCATGTGGTTGTGAATGAAGAATGCACCATATGGATGTATGGATAAATATATTGGAATGTTTATCTAGGCATATGATTGTGGATGAAGAATGTATTGCCTATGCCATTTTATAGAACATGATTTATATGGCATTTACTGTTATTTAATCATTTTATGTACTTAATTTGATGAATGAACAACTTTAATTATGTGATGAGCCAACTAGTGGTAATTGGTGTTTTGATGATATTTTAGAATGGAGTCCGTTTAGGGATCTTATATTTTATGGCCAAGTGGGACCGCATATGAATCTCCTATATTTTTTGTCTTAGACATTAATGTATGTTTTATATTGCAGGAGAAATCAAACTGAGAATCAGCATTAAGAAAGAACTTAGCAACATTCTGAATTTCAACATTCCTAATTCTACAAATTCATTGCAGACATGAATTCTCCAAATCCTTGCAACCAAATGGGCCAATAGTTTTAGGGAATTTATGTGGTTCATGTGTATTGAAGCAAAGTGGTCATATCTGTAGATGGTAAAGAGATCTTAGTTCCACAATGAGCATGAACTAAAAGGCCCGTGGAGTCCTCCTGGCCCCTTATGAACAATACAAACCATGCATATCACCATGATTTTTTTTTTTCCAACCCAGGGTTTCCCTCACCAACCCAGCCTCCAAAGCTTTGACCTCAGGCACGGGGGTTTCCCGATTTCGACAAGCAAGGACTATTTCCTGAGAGTACATATATGGCCCGCATACATAGTACTAGATAATGAAGGGGTCCATTCAAAAAATAAATAAATAATACAAGGGATGGGAGTTGAACTCGAGACCTTAGGGAGCAAATCCAAGGCTCAAACTAACTACGCCACTGCCTTGACAGTGAAGTAGCTCCCATCTAAGTTTTGCTGATGAGGACTCTGATTTCTGCCTAACTTGAGAGTGCAAACAGACTCTTGACGAGTGTATGTTGAAATGCTAGGATTTAGACAACTTTGACGTCCTCATAAAAGACTTCATAATCAGAATTCCATTTTCTTGACAGAGGCAAGTTTTTAAGACCCCTACACTTGTATAATTGTCATGCTTTTCAGTTGAGCTACACAGGCCAGGTCTGGATGGACTCAAACTGAATTTTGAGCTTGAGCACGTAAGGTGTTTTCATTTAGCTGTTTGCAGCAATATGAACAGCTAAGATCTTACATGTGTGCTAAGCTGATCCTTTGTGGGATTACTCTCTAGTACTTTGTGCAAAGACAAGTGCTCTTGAGAGTGCCTGAAATTCTGCACCGGTTCCTTCTATCACCCATCAGTTTGTTTTTTGTAAAAGCATATAGTACATGAATTAGAGTTGCCCATGGGGAAGGCCAGCATGATCATGACCCGCATCTGGCTGGATTTGCGCTCAGTTTTAGGCCCATGGCTTTGTCCACACCTGATTTTCTGGCCTGAATATTAAATGGGCTCCGCCTGGGCCTGAGGTTCAGGCATGTAGGCTGACTCAATGAATTGAGCAGAGTTACAGATGGGCCAGGCCAGGTTAGGAGAAGTTGGTTATACCTTCTATCACAGCAAAGCCCCCTCCAAAATGCATGGTTCTGCTATTCTGCAGGCTTTTCATAGTAGTAATTGAGAGATCATCCTATCAGGACGATAGGGCAGCCTCTAATTTTAGAGGCCTATCTTGCATCCATATTTCACATCTGACAAAGAAAGATCCCAGTAAATTACCAGATAAAGTGAAAGGGGTACAAGGAAAAACAAATAAAAAATACAGAAGCTAGTCGAAGCTTGACCAATTTACAGAGATCAAGATAGTTTTTCATCGGGAGAACTCAAGGGAAAGCTCACATTTCACTCTCTTTAGAAATGCAGCAAATTGTTTCCAAGGACAAAGGCCTTGGTCCATAAAACAATGCAATCATCTCTGAAAACAATAGGCCATTTAACCTTCATGCATAAGATGTAGTAAGGCCCTATACAAATGAGAATGGGTGTTTTCGTTCAGCGCCTTGGGCCGCGGTGGATCTCCCCTCGAATGTACTGCTAATTTGTTGGCTTGTATTTTTGGGTACATCCAGAGTTAAATTTGTACTCTATACTCCAAAGCAGTAGCAAATAGATACAAAATGTCGCCACCATACACGAGTCTAGTGGCTGTTACTATTGGATGGAGAGCTGCAACTGCAAAGCTTGGGGATGCGAGATTGGTGACCCTTCACTACTTTGTGAATCTCCCCTCGAAGAATCCTGTACCTGAGCTGCAAACTGCAAGTTCCACAGAACATCTTCCACTGAAGGTCTCTCTGTTGGCTCTTTAGAAAGGCACCGAACACATATCTCCATTACTGTTTTCAAAGATTCATCCAAGGAAGTCCCTTGAACAGCTGGATCAGCTATGCTCCTTCGAGCAGATTCATCAGCAGCAACGCTTGCTAGTAACTGTCATCATAAAAAATATGATCCATATCTGTATAAGAGCATGCTTGTATTGCATTGATCTTCAGTGCTAACAAGTTTTCATATACCTGTGCATGATTACATTTACATGTATGCTTCGGAAAATTGAAACATCAGGATTCTATTGATCATTTCATATGCTCTTCATCAGAAAATGGTACAATTAGAGTGGTATTTTTCTCCTTTGTCTCTCAGGGCCTGTTTGTTTGCATAGTATACAGAGGAATTGAATATGTAGGAATTTATGGTCAAATGAGCTCCACCAAAGGATTATTAAAGAGGTGAGTGGTGAAGATGACACCTTGACCTTCCTAGGATTTGAATTACTAAGGTCATGGATGAGTACTCATTTCCCATCTTCCCCTAATTCAATTTCCATTAGTGGGAAGGTTATTTGATGGTCATTTTTAGATATTCACCTTTTATTCTTCATTTTTAACCACTTAAAGAAATACAAAGCTGTAGAATTCCTAGGAATTCAATTACATGAAACAAACAGGCCCAAGTGTAAAGCCTCAACAGAAGTAAAAGCAAATAATATCAAAAGCAAACTCTTACCCGATCTTTAACCAGGTCCACCTCAGTTAGGGATGTGATGGGCCTTCCTACAATGATCTCTAGTAAGATTACACCAAAGTCATAAACATCCATTTTATCCTCGTGCTTTGTACTGCAAATTCACAAAAGCCACATCTTTAACTCAAACATCCACACAAACACAAAGGACATATCTTAAGGGTTAAGCTTGTGCATGCATGTTAGTATAAGTAGTACATCAACTATAGGAAACTCCTAGGATAATACAGATGACTTCCCCCCTTTTTATCAAACATCTTTATAAAGAAATAAAAACAGGGCAAAAATTTAAAAGAAGTAACCGCTTGGTGAACAAAATGAAAAGAAGCAGATATAAGTAATCTTTTCTATTCAACATCATACAACATGGCTTTTCTCAAGGCCATAATCAATCGACTAGCAATATACCAATATAATAGGATAGAGATAGCAATAGCATTAATCAGTACAGAAAGTCAATGCTATACCATAAATATCTGTACGGATGGAAGAGAGAGAAAGATGCTAGAGCTAAGAACCAGTGCTAAAAGGAAGATCTCTCACAGTATATAAATAAACCAGAGTGCTTGCCATTAACAAAGTGGATGGCTTTCCTACTTAGTTGCTAAGCCAACCCTTTCTTTCACCTCAAACAAAGCAGACAAGCACTGGCTGAGAGGACATGATGGGTGACCCAATTGAATGGCACCCAAGCCCAAGCAATTAAAACAACGTGGGCAACAAAGAGTGCGGCTGCACAAGCAACTGAGAAAATGGCTTTTCTTAGCACTAGCTCCATGCATGCCACTACATAGCAGGGTCATCGTGTTCATCTATTATGGGCGTTAACTACTGGCTTCTGTCTGCATGATGTTGGGAATCATCACTGTGAGCAGAGACATTCAGAGATCACCTCTGAATTTGTAATCCAACCCTTGATATGTTTGATCAATGCAGCATACTTCACACATACGGACTGATATATTTGAAAATTTACATATTATGAACTCGTTCACTAAAGAGCAGGAGAGAGAGAGAGAGAGAGAGAGAGAGAGAGAGAGAGAGAGAGTTGAACTAATTTAGAATCTACCTCACTGGAACTCTAGGTTCTTTTGATCCACTCCAAGATACTCCAGTTCCGACCTGCAGAGGCTGTCAAAGCAAGCTATTAACTCTGCTTATTTCAATCAAAACTATCAAAAGGACAGCAAAGAACAGGACTCTTAATTAAAAAGATAGGAACAACGGCTTCCTTTTTTTTCCTAGTCCAGTGAAAAAGTTCCATCCTTAGTACCTCAGTTCTCATGATTTCTTCCAGTATCGGAAGATCGTAGCTGCTAATTTTTGCTACAAGGTTTTGATCCAACAGTACGCTTGTTGTTTTAAGGTTATTCGCAAGTACACCTGGTACAATCCCTGTATGAAGAAACTGGATACCCTTTGCAACACCAATTGCAGCTGCTATCCTTTGTGTCCAGGAAAGAGTTTGACCAGTAGCGCTCCCTGCTAAATCAAAGCATGAAAAAGATAAATCAACATCCAGTGGAGAAGATGCAAATAAACTTCCATAATGAGATGGATACATAAAAGTGTCCAGTTTCTTCATATAGGGATTGTACAGTGAGAAAGTCGGAAGGAATTTGGTTACCTGAGATGTTGCTTCTTAATGTCCCATTTGAAATATATTCAAAGACGAGAAATAGTCTACTGACACTTGAATCATCAAGGTAACACTCAAAGCAGTGCCCCAGAGCACTGACCAAATGACGATGTCTTAGCTTTGAAATTAGCTCAATGTGATGCACAAAATTTTGTATACTGTGCCTTTCCTTCAGTTTCAAACATCTTATTGCTACGACAGAACCATCACTCAACTTGCCCCTGTACATCTGAGATCACAAGAGCAGCAATGATTGTTAAAGTTAAGCAGGGCACTTCATGCGGCAGTTAAGAGCAAGGCATCTTCACTTGTTTCAGCATAGAAATTCTACACGCATATGAAACTGAAGTAAATACTTATAATACAATAAAAAGCGCATGCACAGGTCAAACATACAGTGACGGAGCCAGGATTTTCTCCTAGAGGGAGGAAAAGTTTCTCTTAGTGAGGAATTTGAGAAAGAATTAAAAACCTTATTACACTATACCTCAAAATTGTCATCACATTATAAAGGGTACAAAAAGTTATGTACTAGTTATTGCATTATACTTATACCCCAAAAATATTTATAAAAAAAAGATGAATTTAGGTTGCTCTTTATATCAAGAATGATAAAATGGGTAAGACTAGAGAATAATTGTAAATTGCATAATTTTTGCATTTTTACTTATGAGCACATGATTTTAAGTAAAAGTTAAATTAAATAATTGTCTAGATCATAATACGGGGTTGATGTTTATAAAAAGTCTTGATCTTTGATCCATTGTTTAGATCCCAAACCCTTTCTAAAACTTTAATAAAAACCACTAACCTTGATGGAACCTTTGACATGTAATTACTAATTAGTATAGAAAAAACTTTTAAGCACCTCTATTCATAGCAACAAGAAATCTCTTACTTAGGGATTAAATTAGATTTAATTTAATCCAGATTTTGAAGTAAAATGCATAAAACTCAAAATTTGATAATAAATTAACGATCTATGGTGATTATGAATTTTAGATTTTGAAAAGATTAGGATTCTAGGCTCAATAATGGGTTAAGAAAAAGAAAGAACAAAACGAGAAAATTCACACCAAAATGCAAACATTATTGGTGATTTGATGAGCTATCTTTTTGATGAGTAAAAGACCAAAATCCCCTTTTGTGTTTTAAAAGTTTCATTCTTTACTAAGAGGAAAAAAGATTCTCAAAAGGCAAACATTAAAAAAAAGAAAAGTTGAAGAGGGGCAAAAGGATAAAATCAAAATGTATCTATCCATATCTTTCTCCTAAGGGAAAAAAGCAGTATACCTACCTGGACTTTGGTCGTTTTGCAGAGTACTCCCTGTACTTTGGTATTTTGTACTAAACCTACCTGTAGTTTTAATTAACATGCAAAATGAATGGATTCCGTTAGTATTAACGGTGTACGTCGTATAAAAAGTGTCTGTGCATACTTGCGCCAAATTATTCGCCCAAAAAGACTTATTTGCCCTCGAACCAGGCTTAGGCAATTTTTTTGCCCTCTCTATCCCTTTCCCTCTCGCTCTCTCTTTGAGGGTTTCTGAATCAATTTCAGTAAATAGTTCGATTCTTCTGCTCTGTTTTTTAAAGATTCGGTGAGTCTTGATGGTCCATTTTGCTTTAATTTGATCTGGTTTCCTGTTTCGTTTCCTGAGTAGATATTGATTGGAGATTATGACTTGCTTTTTTGGTTTGGTTTTTTGTTGGAAGATCTGATTTTTCGAATGGTAGGGATTGTGTTTGAGTTGAGTCGTTCGGATTTCTGTCGGGATTTGAGCTGGATCTTTTGGCTTTTTAACTTCTTTGATTCTAGTTTGCTGGAAGAATTAGATTCTTGAGCTTATTTGTTTTGGTTTCTTTTTAGATTTTTTGCGGTCTTTTGATTCTGAATTGTATAATTTTAGAAAGCTGGAAGCTGGATTTTGTATCAGTTGTGGATGTTCTGTAAGATTTTGAAGCGGTTTTGGTTATTTGCAAATCTAAAAGCCGGATTTTTTGTGACCTATTTTTAAGTTTTCCAAGATTAGGTTCTATGTTCTCTGCTTTTGACATCGTAAGTGAGATTTTGATCTAACGATGTCAGAGTTTTCGTAAGATTATGAGGTTTAGATCTTGATTCTTTGAGTTTTCAAATGATATGATCTTTTTTGTTTCTGTAGAATCTTGAACCAGATTGTTAGGATTCTGTAGAATCTTGAGCCTATTTTTAGCTTTGAAATGCTGAAATCGAATCTTGAACAATATTGCTAAAAGATTATGTTGAATTTTGATCTTTGGATCCTAAATTCTTTGAATTCAAGAATAAAGAATCCATCTTTGAACCCAGTTTGCAGACCTTCAACTGGAATTCAGATTTACAGCTTTCCTCTCTAAATTCTGTCATCGTGATACAATTTGTTTTAAGTTTTCTAAGTAGCTTTCGTACATCATATTTCAGGTGTACAGCTCAATCTGTGTCTCTACCTATATTTACCTCCATTTTCTTTGTTTCCTTTGAACAGATTTGTAGCATCTGGTTCTGATTTTGCTGATCTTTGAAGCTTTCAGACAAATTTTAGAACTGTTGAAGCTTTGAGTTGTGTGTGGTTGCTGTAATCTGTAAATCTCATTCTTTGTAATAAGATTTGAATTGTAAAAAAAGATGACGATTGGAAGCGTTGCACCGGTAAAGGAGAAAAGGTCTCGGAAGAACAAGCATAAGCATGTTGTGGATGAAAAGTCTCCTCTATTGCCTAGCAAGCGAGAGGAAGATGTTGAGGTCGTTGATGGATTTAATGGGGCTTCCTTTGCTGGGGCTGTATTTAATTTATCAACAACCATTGTTGGAGCTGGTATCATGGCTCTGCCAGCAACAATGAAGGTTCTAGGGCTCGGTCTTGGGAAGATTATGAGATATAAGAAATGATAGAGAAGGCAAGCGAAAGAGGGCAAATTGACAAAAAAAAAAAGCGAAGAGACACCTTATATATGGAGGGGTAAATTTGCCATTTCCTACATTCTGTCACGTCCGTTTGTATTTGCATGTTAATTAGAACTACAGGTAGGTTTAGTACAAAATACCAAAGTACATGGGCTACTCTGCAAAAAGACCAAAGTACAGGTAGGTATAATGCTTTTTCCCTTCTCCTAATTTAAAGGAAAGGAATAAGTTGAGAGGGGGCAATTGACCCCTCTCAATCGTATGTACCTCCATCCCTGCAAACATTTAACACCCAGGATCCAGGGAAAGATACTTCACTTTATGTTAAAATACACATCCAATACTTCACCATGTCTCTGCAGTATCTATGCCGCGTTTAGGCATCATGGGTATTGAGGCATCATATACCTGTCCGTGAGAACCTTCCCCAATGAAAGTTGATGTTTCAAAATTATTTGTAGCTTTCTCAAGTTCCTCCAATGAAAAAGTTTGATAAGGTGGAAGGCCAAGTGCTCCCAGCCTCATCGTTTGAGATATTATATACCCTGTCCACAAACAAAAAGTAGAATGTAAGTAAAGCTGAGGTAGAAGGTACTTTGGAATTGGAATAAATACAAATCACTGCCTCTATATATATATATATATATATATATATATGTATTCAAGATGATGGAAAATGGTGTGATGCACAGTAGTCAACCATATTCAAAAATAGAAAGCAGTGAGGACACGGTCTGAAACTCAAATAGTAGTCCAGTACTCTTATGCAAGAGCCACTTCAGTAAAACAAGCAAACAAAGGGTAGAATATTAAATTCTGAACTTGATGTGGAATAAGAATGTGAAGCTTTGGTTTAAATTCCTAGTGTTATTGGTCCAATCAAAATTCCAACAGAACATTTAAGAGAAAAACAAGAGTGATGAAGCCTTACTTCCATCTGAAAGCAGCTTTGAAGGAAACCCAGTTGAAGCACTCTCTACTATCAATCTTCTAGGAGGTCTTCCCTTCGCCATTGTCACATTTACTTTTCGAAGAATCAGCCATATCAAAATGCCAATAAGCAAACCACCACCAACCACCCCTCCAATTATGCTTAATGGAAGAGAAACCTTATCAGTTGGCACCTTCTTTTGCTTGGAACGCAATATCCCCACAACAGCCAAAGCCTCGTTCCGGCAGAATGCGTATGGATGTTGATGTTGATTTTGATCTTTAGTGGTTAAGCAATTATTTGCATACCGAACAACTCTCATCTTTGAATCTGACTCCAAACATGAAGGCAAGCTCCCCGTCAAAAGATTTGAGGACAAATCCACAAACCCAAGTCCCTCATTGCATGATGTGTTCTGGAAAAGCATTCCAGTGAATCTGTTCCCAGCTATATTGAGATAATTGAGAGAAGGCAGAGACAACAGTGACTGAGAGAATGGCCCGACAAATCTATTGAAAGAAATATCGAGTCGTTGAAGCTGAATATATGAGCTTGCTTCTGAAGGGATGCTGGAGCTAAACCTGTTGTTTCTCAACACAAGAGCAACCACCTTGCTTCCCAGGCTTGGAAAATGAGGCCCAAAGTAATTATCTTCCAAATCAAGCACTTGAAGATTGATCAAATTGCTGAGATCAGGCACCTCACCATATAGACGATTCCTCGAAAGTGCAAGAACTCTTAGGTTCTCCAAAGATCCTAATGAATTAGGCAGAGACCCAATAAAAGAATTGTTCCTCAAGCTTAAAACAGCCAGGACTGGAAGCTCACTCAACCAATCAGGCACCCGTCCGCTGAACATGTTATAATCTAGTATAAGAGTTTGGAGGTTCTTCAGAGTTGAAACTTCCCCAGGAATTGAACCATATAGGAAATTTGAACTGACATTGAGTATTTCCAGTGAGGATAAACGGCTGATTTTAGCAGGCAATGGACCCCATAACCCCAGAGAAACCAATGAAAGGACCTTCAAGCTTGGAAGTTTTACAAGAGTTGTGAAGAAAGAATCAATGGAGAAATTCCTGGGCAGCATTGGAGACCCATCTTGGCTGATGATATGCAACTGGGTTATGCTACCTTCATAGCAACCAACAGTTAAAGACGAATTGGGTTCGGTGTTGCAGAAGTCTGTTGAGCCATCCCAGCTGCTCAACACATCTGGGGAATTCAAAAGCTTCTTAATTTGCAGAAGGTTCAGGACCTCAGAGGATTCTAGCTGGTATGTAAAAGGGATCCAAAGGAAAACGAAGGAAAAAATCAGAAGAGATGAAGGGTAGATCCTTTCAGCCATCAGGGTACAAAATCAACAACTAATTGGCTTCTTTGAAGGGCTTGAACTTTGAAGAGCCTGAGAGACAGAGAAGCAAAGCCCACTGCAGAGAAGACACCACCATTAAATGGTTCTCTTTGAAGAAGTGATGGAATTAAATGAGGGTCTGTCTGACCTTCTCCATTTGATTCAACTGTCCAAGACCACAAAAAGAGCAGAGATAAATAAGATACCCAGAATCCCAGATGCCTAGGAAATAAGCATTCTACTATCTGATAGTAAAGAAAAAGTAATGGTATTTCTCACGATATTTTGATAATTTATCTCCTCCTCTATTATAACGAGAATTAGCAGAAAAATGAATGGATTTTCAATGATCCAGCGTTCTTACTCTTACCCTTACAGAGGATTACTAGTAAACAGTACGTTTATATTGAGTAAAGTAAAGCTGTGATTTTCAAAAAAGAGCAGAGATAGTTGAGTTTCAGAAGAGTTTACCTTCGTCTACCGTCTTCTGCTCCAGAGAAACAAGAAAACCAGCTCCAAACAATAAGACTGCAAGTTTCTACTCAATCTTGCACCTAGGATTTTTTCTTCTTCAATTCGAATGATCTTTGCAAACGATTCGATTCAGCCAAGAACGGACTTAGAACAGCAAGATTTCAACTCAATTCTTGCTTCTGAAAGCTTTGGTAGATCGAGCAACAGAAGAATCAATTTCAGCTACGGTTTCAGGCTAAAAATCATTCATTTGAGCTTCAGATATGCAAGAAGAAGAGAAATGCAACTAGATTTCACACGAATTACTCTGCAACAACATGATCCCCCCAAATCAGCTCAAAACAACACCAAATTACACAGAGAAGAACAAAAAACAGCTGTGATTTCAGCTGAAGTTTCTTCAATTTGGCTAAATCCGCAACTTTCTACTCGTTTCACGTATAATTAACCAACAAAACCAAAGACTTTTAGCCAAAAAAAAAAAACACAGAGTCACTCGTTCAAAACCTCAAACATGCAGTACAATCATCAATAAAAAAAACCCTAGCCAGCAGCAAAACCTCCACTTTCTCTCCTTCGCGCGGAGAGGTCTCAAGACGCTGTTTTAGGGAAATTTGCAACCGACACTCATCAGATCTCGCGTTTTAGCTTTCAAAGCATCTGGTTTTTCTCAAGATCGGATTTTTCAAAGGAACCGATGAAGAAACAGGCGAGAATCCAAAGATTTCCAGGAAAATAGAGGTGGAGATGAGGATTTTGAAAGTGGAAAGCGACAATCCGTACACTCTGATATGAAATTCTGCAGCTTTAGTTGTTGTTGTTGTTCTTCTTCTTCTAACGTTGGTTGTTAGGGTTTCTTAGATGGTGAAGAAATGGAATCGACGAAAAAGCAAAAGTTCGAGAATCTTGGAGAAGAAAGCCTTTATTCTTCTTCCTTCTTCTCCTCCTCTCGAGCAGGAGCAGCGACGATTTAGCTTTTTTTCCCGCTTGAAGAGAGAGAGGAGTGCTTTTAAAATAAGCCCTCAAGTTTTTATCCAATTTAAAAAAAGGTAAGAGTTTCAAAACTTTTCAAATTAATACCTAATTTTCCTAAGTAAGCTTTCAATTAAGGAAATCTATTCATTTAAAGATATTAATAAAGGACGACATTTTCCTTTATTCTCTTAAAGTATTTAAATTACCTTTCATTTAAAGTCATGACATGGTGTTCACAACCATTACATGTAATTAATCTCCATGGTCACGTTTGGCAATCAAATCTTTTGGGAAAAAAGTTTCGATTTCTCTAAGGGCACGTTTGTGTACACACCCTTTTTGCGGAAAGAGGAAATTGCCACGTCAGCAAATTCCATAGAAATGAAATCCCCGAAAAATGATTTCTGTATAATTTAGAAATTCATGTTTGGTACAAAAAGAGTTTCCTTATTGAATTTGTGCAGATGTTGTTTGGTGCGGCTATAGATTCCTTATGAAAATCAAAATTTCTTATTTGGTGATATAATTTTTTGAAGAAAAATAACATAACATGTATATTATTTATTTAACATTAAATAATAATTTATATAAAGAAATAAAAAATGAAAGAATTATAGGGTTTTTGGGTTGAAATGGACAAGAGTGAGGAACAGAGGAAGAAGTTTTCCGAGGAAATCCATTTCTTATACCCCCCATGGGAACCTCATTTCCATAATTATTAAGGAAAATGTTGACGAGGCAAGAAAGCATTTCCGCTGAATTATTCATCACCAAACACCGGAAAAATGAGTTTTCCTCGGAAAAGTGTTATTCAAACATACCCTAAAGGTTGTGGTAAATCCATGTTTGACAATTGTAAATTTCTGAGGATTTAAACAAATGAAAATCTTCATTTGTTAGGATCTTCAAATCCGACCACCCCCTATAAGACTTGAAAATCCTCACTTAAGTGGATTTGCATACCAAATTCTATTTTTCTCAGCTATATGCATTGATACACACCAATATCAATATTGTGAAATTCTCAACTATACTAATCCCCATCGAGGAATCATTGTTCTAGTGCTAATGAAGAATCATCAAATCTATGGATTCCTCGCTCGTAACCAAACATGCTAGAATTGTCCTTGATCATTGTGAGTATGATGGTGAAGAAAATGATGAAAACTAAGATGAAGTAAAGGATGCATTTATTTTAATTAAGGGTAATTTGAGTAATTTAAAAGAATCGATGGAAATTTCTTTCGAAAATATCTTTAAATGTGTGGATGTCCTTAATTGAAGACTTATTGAGAAATTTAGGTATTAATCTTGAGCTTGTTTGGATAAATGATTAGTGGAGTAAAATGAAGTGGATTTCACACGTGTAGTGGAGTTGAGTGAAGAGAAGTAGGTTAAAGTTAAAGTGGAGTACTTTACATCACACCATTTGGATGCTTATTTTGAAGTTAAGTTTTTAAGTAGAATTCACTTTTACTCAAGGAGATGGAAGTGCTTAGAGTTGAAGTGAAATAAAGTACATGTAGCTCACACAATTATTTCATCTATCGAGCCAAACTCATCCAAACAGGGTAGAGTTGAAATTTTAAACTGTTAGGGCCCATTTAACTTCACTCTACTCTATTTTTTGCCTATCCAAATAAAATCAAAAGTTTTGAAATTTATGTCCTTTTTTAAAATAAGATAAAAAGCTTGAGACCTTATTTGATAATTTTCCTATTTTTTATTTTATTTTGGGGGTGTTAGGAGCTGACGACATGCGTAGTTGGCAGGTGTGCTTTCTCGATTTTGGCGCATTCTTCGTGTCATGCTTTTTCTCCCTCTCTTCGGTGTCGTGAATGCTCCCGTTTATGTGCTTTTTCACGAAGAGAGATGAATGGGGGCGGATGCTGACGTCGGCAGAGTGTGGCCCACTTTTCTTTAATCAAACCTGACATTCCATTCCATGCCAGCCTAATTTTGGGAACGTCCAATTAAAATTCTCATTAGTGTATTTTGTCTATATTCTCCAAAAGATTTTGTATGTTTGAAAGAATCTCACATGTTAGTGGGAGTACTGTGGGTATGTTTGTTTGCATTAATATATATATATATAAAGAAATCGAATGCATAATATTTGCTTCGGAAGTAGTTAAGAAAGAAGAATATAGGTTAATTTTAAAATATGAGGATTAAATAAAATGAATAACTAGCCATCGCCTTAGGTTTTCATTTAGTTCTTCATTTGAATTTTGTTTTCATAAAAGGAAAGATTATTTAATACTTAATTTTTAAATTCACTTTCGGTCGTAATTTTTAATTCCATATGTTCAATTCCGTAGATTTCAGTGGCATAAAATGACCTTTTCATGCAATGAGGAAACACTACTATAATAAATCTTAGCAGCCAAGTAAAAGAAATTATTTTTCCATGTTTTGGGCACCCATGTTTTAGGAAGATTTAATAAAAATCAACTATTTTTCTATAATATCATGAAAAATCACTTTTTTCAGGAAAGTAGCTCCCCCGAATGATACATGAATATGTCCTTTAGGGAGTTTATTTTCATGGAAATGAATTCTTAGTTCTTCATGGAAAAATCACTTTTATGGGGAAAATACTAAAAAGGTTGAGGGTGGAGGATATAAGGTGGAATTATAGACTTAATCTAAATTACGTAAGTTTTGATTTGATTGGGTGATGGTTGGGCGATTTTCATCATATAGGAGATTACTTAATGGCTATTTATCAATTTTAGCTACTGCCTCTTAAATTTTAGTTGTTTTAAACTTTTAATAGGAGTACATTTCTTAAAATATAAAAAAAGATTAATTCCATGCTCAGGAAATGGGCCTTAAATCTTCTAATTTTGAAATTTCAGGGCCTATTTGTTTTTTATTAGAATACATAAGAATCTAATACTTTTGATGTTCATTTTTAATCACCCTCTAAATTAGTTCCTATGTATTTTAATGCAAACAAACAGGGCATTTAAAAATTATCTATTGGTCCTGTTCCATTTGTGAAACTTCAAATCTATGATGGATCTTCTTTACCAAAAAAAAAACTGTGATGGACCTTGAATCATGACATTTTCAAATGATCATTTGATTGATTGAGAGAACTTCAAAAACCGACAACACTAAAATGACTAAAGTATACAACAAGATGCTTTAAATTTTAAAGAGACATTTAGAAAGGTTAGACATTTGGATTGTCTTTTTTTTTTTTTTGTTCTTTTTTTTTTTTTTTTGTGTGTTTTTGCTAGATGGGTGAGTGGCACATAACCTATGACACAATACATTTGCCAAGAATTAATCCACCGCACGCCTGCCCAGGGGTTGATCATGGATAAGTGGTGTGAGATGAGACACCCTTGCCACTAGGGTATCTAATTTCACGACATTTGAGTTATAATAAATAGTAGTTTGGAGTCCTCCAAACATGAGTTTCGAGGACTCGAGTTATTAGACAAACCCTACCACCGGACCACACACTAGCATGTGCTCTAAAGATGATCATGATTGTCCCAATATGAGTTTCGATGACTCAAGTCATTAGACAACCTACAAAATGCCCCAGGCTGCTTTCACGATATTGTTAAGAGGCCCACATAGGGCGGTATGGATGTAAATGGGTTGGTTCTAAACTCAGAACTGTCACAAGGCCGGTTTCTTAGTTCCAGAGAATCATATATGGGGAGGGTATGGGTCCAGGTAGAGAATAGTATGAGGAAAAAATCGAATTTGAAGGAGAGATTATTGAAAATTGAGGTAATGTGTTGGATCCATGGTCCGAACCAATGTGAAACTGGAACTGGACCCGTTTAGGCCACGGGTCCAAAAAAAGGACCCGGACTCAGACCCATTTACTTAGCGGGGCCTAAATCAGGATAAAAATCTGGTTTTTAACGGATCAGAATGTCCGAGTAATAGGAGAATCAATGACCCATTTATATCCCTATAGGGTAGGCATGGCTAGGGCCGGTGGAGGCAGGGGGGTCGAGAAAGAGTTGCTTGCCCCCCATTCATTTGGAATATGTTAAAAAAATCTAAAAGAAAGATTTAAAAACTCCACTGTAGGAGATAACTTTTGGAAAATTATAAATTTTTCGTTCATAAATTCTTTAATTTTTAGGAAAGGAGAAGGCACCATAACATATTACATTTACAGGTGATTTTGATGTAAGTGACTCCCTGATGGGTGCCAACTGCCATGTGGGATAATGCATCGTATCACTTTGTAAACTGTGAGAGTCAGAAAACCTCGGCGTCTTTTGTCTCCTGGTCAAAATTTCTCAGCCTGTTAGATCCAGCCTTTCCAAAGCCAAACTGCCTTACTGAAGATAGTCACCTGATGTAGAAAAACGAGGCACTACCAGCATAGGGAAACACAGCAAGACCAACTGGAGGTACTCCAATCTTTTGGTTCTTTTTAGACAAGCAGCTTATGGTAATACATTTCTAATCAATTGAGTTAGAGCGTACACCAAAATATTTAACTTTTAGCCTTCATACCATATTCTATTCTATAAGAAAGAGCCCGTCTATGATTAACCACCCATATTATGGCCATCAGCTCATTTCAAACTCATCCAATACATGTCTACTGTTAGATTATATCACACAAAATGCATAGTTACGAAACCGGTAAAATTTAAATCCGTTGAAACATGGTTAAGATAATTTAATAGCCTTTAAATCTTGCTCAATCCCTTGAAAACAAATTGCAAGAAGAGAAAAGCACTGAACTTGTATAAACCCAAAGTATCTGTCAAGTGGATCTACAGTTACTGAAGTTGGAATCAGGAGCAGGCCCTCCAAAGTGAAGTGGTGAGTTTGAAAGCTGCCTTTGGATTCTTCTACCGTCGGTGGCCCCTAGAATGAGCAGTGGGCCTGGCATGCTATGCTGCGCCAAGGGGAAGGATGGTTGTGGTTGTTTCCAGCTAAAAAGGCAACAATTGAGAGAGAGAGAGGAAACCACCAACCATTCTTTATTTAGTCTTCATCTTGTTTATGGGTTATCTCTCTGTGTGGTGGTGAAGCTGAGAGAGTGACTGATGAAAGCTGACCTCTGTGCCATTGTAGGACCGCGGGTCACGTTAGAGGGTTCTGTATCGCTGTCGTAGCATGCGCTTTAATTTGCTTTTGCTCCACCTGCTTTTTTGGCCATTGCTTTTATATTTGGTGGAAGAACGTCAAGACCAACATGATAGAAATCCGACCAGAGATGTGTTAAGCTATTAGCTCAAAAGGTCACTTGTAAAATGCAACAACCCCTGTGGGAGAGGTTCCTTGGACCCATGGTTGGGGTCCAATAGGTATTTGCCTATTTGGGGTAATTTTTAGGGACCTTATTTTCAACCCTCAACAGGGTATATAAGTCAAGTCCATGGGAGTTGGACCTAGGTCTTATATTTTAAACCCATGTAGGGTGCAATTCTTGGTCCTAGTTAAAACTCTAAGCAAGTCCTAATTCATCTAATAGGATTTGAAATTCACTAGGTCTTATGAGATAAAAGAGAGTTTTGTGACTCATCTTAATATAAATAAATTAGGACAAGTACTAGAAGTTGTCCATTTATAACCTTAGAGTACTAACATCCTATGATCTTTTGTTTTTCCTTGACCCAAGTTTGCTCTTGTATATGGTAAGATCAGCATATTAGGGTTGCAAATAGGACGGTTCCGGAACGGAACTATACTGGACCTAGACCCAGACCCGTACTCGTACCCGTTTTTAAATAACGGTTCCGGTTTTGAATCGGAATCTATTTTGTTGATTCAGGACTTGGTTTCGATAAGAAAACTCGGATCCGGTTCTGGAACCGGATCCACCTAAAAGACTCGAATTTAGTTCCAAAATCGATTCTATTTTCTTTTTATTCTTCATTTTTTCCTAAAATAAGCATATTATTCAACTTATAACAGTGCATCAATTCTATAATATCCAGTATTATACATAAGAATGTCAAGGAAGAGTTGAATTTAAAATACAAATTATAATATCAAAGACTTATATGCCGGTTCTCGGGTCTAAAGGTCAGAACCTATATGGATCCGGAATTGGACCCGTTTATCAATCGGAATCTAAATTAGATTCCAGACCCAAACCCAGACCCGTTTATGAATCGAAACCTAACATAGGTTCTAGACCCGATTTTTTGCGGGTCGCAGAACTTCCGGATAATCGAAGAATCGAATACCAGTTTGCAACCCTACAATAGACCCATTAAATTTTGTTGCGTGCTCTGATTTGAGAAGCAGTGGAGACTATGGAGACCATCTTACTATAGAAGACATAGCCTCTTTCGTATCAATCATCTAATTTTATGTTTTAAGAACTTATCCCATAGTCCTTGCCTTTTAGCCTACTTATTTTAGAAGTCTTTTTGGTATGGGGATGGCAATGGATTGAGTTAAATTGGTGAGAGGGATGGGTCATTATAGAACAATTATCAATATCTGATAAATTAAAGGAAAGCTTTTAAGAATAAATATAGGCGTTTTTGCTCTTTCTCAAAAAAGTACATAGGATTTGAATATTTCAAAAAACTATAAACGTTTTCTGGATTTTTTTCTCAATCATGTCCTCTTCATAAAAGAAATTTAAAAATATAAAAATACCCTTTTGAGAAGCTTTTGTCTTTTCTTAACCTTCGTCTTTCCTAAAAATCAACCCAAAAAGCACTTTATTGATCTCATTAATCAAATGTTGATGGTGGGTTACAAAGCCAAAATTGGTTTATTTTTTTATTTTTTTTTATTTTTTTTCTATATTCTCATATGGGCCAAGTTTTAAGTTAATTAATTTTGAATATATGTCATGGCCATTTAATTATGAAGATAGTTTTTTGGTCGTTTTGAATTCATATAAGCCTTTTTTTAACTATCTATGCATAAAGGTAGTTGAGTGGGCCTCACTATGTCATTTTGGTTGGGCTTGATCATTTCTCTTAAATGATTTATTAAAGGAAAAATCTGAATAATGAGATATGTCATTTAAAATTTTTTTTTGTGGTAATGAAAATTGATTGAAAAAATATGAAAAACTTTTTTGTTCTTTTGAAAAACTCAAATCTTCATGTATTTTTTTGAGGATGTGCTAAAAAATTTATATTATTTTAAGAATTCCCCTATATTAAAAGAAATTAAGAACCATAGTACAATTATCAATCTTTGAGAGACTTCCAGATAACTAAGTTAAATGCTAGAGACTAAAGTATGACTTATCCTTTACCTTCTATTTTACCAACCTGTGACTCAAAGTCAATGGACTTCCTCATTTGAGAATGACAACTGTGATATCCTAGGACTTGAGAAAATGGACTTCCTCATTTGAGAATGACAACTGTGATATCCTAGGACTTGAGAAAATGGACTTCCTCATTTGAGAATGATAACTGTAATATCTTAAGCCTTGAGAAAGAACACAATGATTAAGAGATTGATGGCTAAATTTCTGTGCATGGTTTGATAACCTTCATCATTTTCAAATGAGTCCAACTAGAAAATGTCAAATCTGTGAGGTCCACATGACCGGCCAGGGGAGCAGGTGGGGGCACTGGCTCTTTTTGAAAGCCCATTTGTATTATTGGCCCTTCCATGAGGTGGGCAGTTCAATGGATAATTTTACTACAAGATGGCTTACTCATGGTGAAATTCATGACTCAACGCCCTGCTCGCATGGATGCATGATAATCATAGGAGGAAGAGATGAGGATATCCACTATAATCAAGCAAAACAATATTTCTATCCTAGATTTTGGGCGTCAAATGGATTTTCATGGTATGATTTATTTTTTTTTGCATTGAAGTGAACAATTGTTAATAGTGGGATTATTTCCAAATTGAAACCAATTCTAAATAGAGGGATCAGGTGACTCCAAATCAGTGGAATATAAATGATGAAGATGATAATTGTGATGAGTAAGGAAAGTAAGGTGTGAAGTGATTAAATTAAGCCCTCATTATTCTCTCAAAACATAATTACTTCCATCCTTACACTTTGTTAATTGCAATGGCGCCCATTTGGCACAAACACCACAGAATCTGTTCCAACAATACAATGAGTCTTAAAAGTACATGCAAGTGGAACGAAATCATTAATCTATGAATCCCAACTCACGCAGCACCCCAGCTGTATTCCAGCTGAGGCAAGTGTACTTTGCATTTGGCGTGTGTGGGTGTGTTTTTTTTGCCCCTGGCTAGAGTTGCATGGACCAGAAGGAAGTGGATTTGGGATGAAAAGATGAATCTATGTGATATTCTTCAGAGGTAGGATTTGCACAAAATAAGGCAAAAATTGTAATTTTTTCACCCCATTTCTTGTACAAACAGTTAGATTTCAAAAGCAACATATGCCCGCACAAATATGAGGTTGGGACTGTTTGTTTGGAAGAATTGTGAGAATTTTTATATGGAAGAATTCTGAATGTTGCCTTCAAGGTAGAATTCCAAATGCTTAACCCCCTTTAGCATTTAGTATGCTGGAATTCAGGAAATTCACAAGGCTATAAAAGTGTATTTTCATGTGATTTGAAATTTTAAATTCTTTTAACAATCATAGCATTTGGAATGCCGGAGAAAAAGAGGTCATGTCATGTCATAAATCTCCATCAAGTTCAATTCCTTAATAAATGACTCTAACCAAACACGAAGATATGGTTTCCTGTAACTTTTATTTGGAAACCTGCCACTACGGCCTCAGCAGCTGCCCACATGGAGCTCTTAATTGAGTGTCCAAAGGTGACATGAGAGTCACTTTGGACTTCCTCATTTGAGAATTACTAGCAAAACCCCGCACTATGCATGGACCACGGAACCACCAAATGCACAGATTAATATAAATTATGCTCGGATAATAGGGTCATTGAGTTTCATACCACAATTATAAGGCTTTATAACATCAATTATATAATTAAAAAAAAGGTGACGCTTAATTTTCTACCTAAACCCCTAACTGCAATTGAAATTTGTTTACTCTAGGGCCCAGTCCATATGTCAAAATATTTTATTTTTTAAAAGAAATTTCCCGAGTGAAGCTTCTTTTTGAAGATAGCTCAATAAAATGTATTTTTCTTTCAAAAGAAAAATACATTAAATAAAGAATTTCTATCCAAATTTCTGGCTATTGATATGAATTGCTATGATTCGCCTGGATGATTTGCCTAAAACAAATCTAGTTAGGTGGGATCCAGATGAATGGGGTCCACCATCTCTATTCTAACTGTCCATAAAACCATATGATGCGGGCTGGGACCCATGAATTGCTTGATAAAGATCAAATGATTATAGACCTCAGAAATTAACCAAAACTATTTAAGTGAGACCCAGATCAATTGGGTCCACCGTCTCTATTCTAACCGTCCATAAACTCATATGATGCGGGCTGAGACCCATGGATTGCTTGATAAAGATCAAAGGATCAAATGATAATAGATCTCACAAATTGACCAAACCTCTTTAAGTAGGACCATGCTGAATGGGGTCCACCATCTCTATTTTAACCGTCCATAAAACCATATGATGCGGGTTAGGACCCATGAGTTGCTTGATAAATATCTAAGGATCAAATGATCATAGACCTAACAATTTGACCAAACCTATTTAAGTGGGACCCAGATGAATGTGGTCTACCATTTCTATTCTAACCGTCCATTAAACCATATAATGCGGGCTGAGACCTATGAATTGCTTGATAGAGATCAAATGATCAAATGATCATAAACCTCACAAATTGACCTTCAATAAAAATGATACTCCTCTAATTCACATTAAACAAAAGAACATATACAAGACAAATTAAAAAATGAATCTACAGAGTCGGACAAAAGAAACAAAGATATATACAATGGGATGATGAGATGCGTTTGTAATTTTTCAAAAACCTAATACCCTAACCCCGAAATCGAAACCTATAACCACATTATACAATGCCAATTTTAGATATTGAAACCCAAACCCCTAAATCGGATTCCCCAATCTATATATTATCTGATGAAAGAACGCAAAATCCCTCCACTATCAAAGTTTCGGGCAGTCGAATAACAACTTCGTCCCTAACATGACCAATCTAGATAATAATTAATCAAACACAAAAAAAAAAAAAAAAAAAAATGGAATAATAAATGTACATTAAAATTACAGCAAACAAACTTAATAATCGGTCACATGATAATCCTTTCAGTTATTCCACGTTATATGCCTACCAAATCAAAGAAGACAGTCCAATATGACTTAATAATATCCACATTCAATTATTCCACGTTTATGCCTACCAAATCAAAGAAGACAGTCCAATATGACTTAATAATATCTGCACAGAAACCTTAAATGACTTAGATTGAATGATCATATGTTAATTACCTACTAGGTATAGGGTTGTCCTCATCTATAAGTCCCACCTAGGCCTCAATTTCACATACAGAACATAGAAAAAATAAAGTGTTTCATGCCTGAATATACCTTGGTGTAAAATCACTAGACAATAAATATACCTTAAATAACTTAGATGGAACAATCATATGTTAATTACCTACCAGGTATATGGTTGTCCCCATCCCTAAGTCTCACCCAAGCCTCAATTTCACATATAGAACATAGAAAAACAAAGTGTTCCACGCCTGAATATACCTTGGTGTAAAATATGGTGGGTCCCACTGGTCTAATCTAAAATACCAGTGGATTTGATTCATCACCAGACCAATAAATATACCTTAAATAACTTAGATGAAATGATCATATGTTAATTACCTACCAGGTATAGGGTTGTCCCCATCTATAAGTCCCACCCAGACCTCAATTTCGTATACAGAATATAGAAAAAGTGTTCCACGACTGAATATACATTGGTGTAAAATCCAGTGGGTCCCACTGGTCTGATCTAAAATACCAGTAGATTTGATTCATCATCAGACCACGCCTAGGGGGCCACAGATCAAAACAGTAACTTGTATCAACCTTCACTTCACTCACGCTTGGAAATATATGAGGAGAGTGAACAGTGGCTCCCACTGGTCCAAATCTCAGATGCCGCCATCCATGAGGTCGCCCAAGGGTTCCACATCAGTTTAGAATTGAAGTGGGAATTGAGATTTTTTTTTTTTTTTTTTTTTTTTTTTTGAGAAAGTTACGTTGTTCAGTTATTTTAGAGAGAGGAGATTTAGGAGACTGGAGATAGTGGAGGGTGGATCGACATTCTGACAGTTGGCCTGATGTATGTTAGGTAGTGGGGATTGGAACTTTGGAGCCATGTGGTTAAACGAAGGGAAAAAATATTCCCCTAGAGGTATAGATAGATAGATAGATAACAATGCTTTCTTAGGATTTGAGAATGAAAATAATGATTAAGAAAGTGATGCCTATACTTTTGTGCATGATTTCCTAGGAGATAATTCATAACCTTTATCACTTTCAAACATGAGGCTGAGCAGAAAAGGCCACACCTCTGAGGCACACATCCCCACTAGCAAGTTTTTGAAAGCCTATTTGTATTCTTTATCCATTCGAGAAGATATGCCCCGAGCATAAAATTTTAATTACAAAATAGCCCCCTCAAGATCAAAGTCTGGACCCCACCCTTGGTCAATTTTTTTTATTTTTTTTTCATCAGAGGGTTTCCAACCTTTTGGGCTAGACTAATCCCTCCGAGTCTAGTGAGAAGCCGGGTAAACACTCATGTGGCCCCAAAGTGGTAACACGACTCAACCTTTGATTCCTAAAGAAGGGAAAATTAGATGTTGATAACAAGACCTCTAGTTCCAGAAGAGAGAAGAACCGTGATCCTGACCATTTGCCTAACCCCTTGGGGTTACACCCCTGGTCACATGGATGCATGCATGAGGTAGAACATGGTTAGATGTTGAAGTGGATTAACTATGTCAATTTTATCAAATGAAAATCAACCCTATCCTAGATTTTAAGCCTCAAATGTGTTTACAAGCTATAACTTTTTGTACAATGAGTTAACTGTGGTTAATAGTGACATCATTTTCAAATTGAAACCAATTATGAATTGATGGAGTAGTTGACTCCAGATCAATGAAATAAGGGGATGATGATGGTGAACAATAAGAAGAAGAAGAACTAAGAAAAATAAGTGGGTGAAGTTATTAAATTAAACAAAGATGATCCCCCTAGGGTGGAAATCATTTTCAAATTAAAACCAATTATGAATTAATAGAGTAGTTGATTCCATATCAATAAAATAAGGCAATGATGATGATGATAATGATGATGATGAACAATAAGAAAAAGAACAACTACGAAAAATAAGTGGGTGAAGTTATTAAATTAAACATAGATAATCCCTCTAGTGTGGAAAGAAACATAAAAAGGGTGTTGTTTTCGAAGAATTTTCTCCGAACAATATTATGTTATGCTGTTTTTGGATATGCAGAAAATTGGGGGAGAAAATTGTGAATCGGCTGAAATGGCCATACAATTGCAATTGGTTGCATATTCACGAAATTGGTGAGACAGGTTTACATTCAACTTTGTGGCCCTGATCTTGGATCATCCACAGGATTTGTGATTTGGACCATTTACTTGGTGGTCCCTAATTTTCACTTATTAGGACATTATTTAGGTAAATACATTAATAAGACTAGCATATAGCCTCAATGGATGAACATATTCAAACTGAGAATTTGGCATGTTGGTGGAGCCAATGGCCCCACACCTAAAAGGACTTTGTACATTAGCATCCATTAGACATTCCAATGTCACACCGGTATAGAACTATAATTGTACGTGCTTTAAATGCAATTGATCAAAGAGCTACCAATAATTGAAATCGACCAGTAATTGAAGCCGACGGTCTTTTCTAACTTTCTTTCTTTCTTTTCAAATAAGGATTTGGACTCATGCAACCACGTACACTACAAATGCTCATTCCCAGTTGACCAATAGCTTGCGGCAATGTCATTGATTTTTTTGTAAGATTGAATCTACAATGCTTTTGACCCATGCGATCTGGTCGCTAATGGTAGGGATGAAATGGGTTGGGATCAAGTCATTTCTCTAACCCAAATCCAAATTACTAATTAGGCCTTTATCCAAACAAATATCTGAATTGGGGGGTAGGCAGCAGGAGTATAGGTCCATAGACCCGACCCATACCAGAATTTAACTTGAAGTCTTGAACCTGAACTGCCACCCAAACAAGTTCCTGAACTCTTTTCAGTCCCATATTGAGACCCATTGACACTCAAGAGGTATGCATTTAGTTCTCTCCAACAGGTATGCTTTTAGTCCTCTCCAACATTGCACAGGCATGATGTGAATGGAATCTTATAATTGAGGAATAATTGATCTTCCTCTCTCCACACCACACCTGTGTTTATTATTCCAGCCTAGTTATATGTGTAATACTTAAATAGCCTAAATTGAAAACAGTGAACAGGAGTAAATCTCACTTAGCCTTTCAAATGAACACCTACACCATACACCATGCATGCCATTTTTTTAATTTTTGCTTTGACTGGAGCTAGCCCATGTAAGATTGACCATATAATGAGTAATGTGATCGATAAGTAATGCAAAAATTGTGTTAATCATATTGTAAATACTATGGTGGACCAATTTCTATTGTAGTAAGATTTAGGGACATTTATATGCGGTGAGAGCATATATTTTAAACCACTAAAACACTCAAATAGATGGGTCCCACTCCTTTGGTTTTTTGTCCTTTCCTTTTGTAGTAGAAAAGACTTCAAAACAAAGAGAAGTACAATAAACAACCACTTTGACCCACATCGGTGGGCAGTGTGTGTGTGATGGTGGTTTAAGAGGCTCCATCGAGCACCTAAAGGTTCCTAGGCTTTTGGATGTATTCAAATTGGTTCATAGTCTTTTCTCTGGGTCACTAAAACCACGACTTGACCACCCAAAGTCACTCTAACCACTCAAAATTGCCAGGCTAGCAAAATCAAACTTAGCCAACCAGTGGGGCATAATATTATACTTCCTAGGAACTTTGGAAAGCACTTTATGAACTTTGGAAAGCACTTTATCCTTCACTTTCATCGCTATAAGCAAGATTGCTCTCGTTTCTATCTCTTTGGAAGAAAAGGATTTTGGTATTCGAAAAGCATATGCACGTTCCATTATAAATCACAAAAAAAAAAAAAAGTTGAATTGTTACAAGTTGCTTTGAAAGCCGAAGCCGCATCTGTAAAAATTAGAACTATGGAATTGTTACAAGATGCTTTGAAAGCCGAAGCCGCATCTGTAAAAATTAGAACTATGTCTTTCGTCCTCAATGGACTAAAGATTTTTAATCCGGAAAGATTTGCCATAATCAAAACCCTCTAAGGGGATTTGAAAGGTTTAGTATATGCTCTCGGGCTAAAATCTTATTAAGATTAATGTTAATATTCAAAAAATATAGTCAATTCCTAGCTTTCCAAATAGACCAAAGTAAGGCTTAGAATACTGGAGCAGGTTTGATTATTCTAAAAGGAGGATGATTTATTGAGGTGAAAACAATGATTCTACCAATCCACACAAGACCATTTTCTGGAATAATATGAAACAATAAGCCAAATTAAGATCTAAACCAAATAGCTCTAGCAAAATTAGTGAAATAAACTGTGCTCTATGATTCCTACCTCACTCTCACAAATTACACATATATCATTAAATGCCAAAGACTATAGATTTTGTGAGTGACTTAACTTGAATAGCCTTTCTCAAATATCCGGGTTTTCCTCCCCACCACCCCACTGCAGAAACTCCACTTCAACACCAACTCCATATCTTCATTCGGCTTTATCTTCTCCCTCTACATTTGAGAGAAAAGGCTATATAAAAATTAATGTCTTAAAAATTCACCGATAGCTTTGCAATATGATTGGAGATAGAAATTGAAAGAGTTACCAAAAAACACATAAATGCGATCTTTCTAATCTTGCTTCGACAATTGATTGTGTTTATGATGTCTCACCTTATGGTCCTTGGTTGCACCTCTTTTTTATGGGAGTTTTATAGAAAAAGAAGATGAAGATGAAGATGGTGATGGTGATGAAATGAATCAAAGAAGATGATGATAATGATTGAATAAAAAAGAGATAATGAAGAGGAGGACGACGAGGAAGAAAGTGGAAAAAAGAATGACCCAACATATAATAATAGTAAGCAACGACAAAAAATAAATAAAAAATTAAAGTATCGGTGGGAGGTCCTTTACTGTTGATACCTAGAGTTTTGATCCACGTCGTTATATCCAATTTTAAGGGTTTCTTCTCTTAAAATCTCTAGGACTCTTTTAATTTTACTTTTATCCATATTCCTATTGAAGTCCAACTTAGAGCAACTTCAACAGAGGAGTTATTTTTCCAAGTCAGCATGAGTTGACATGCAACGGTAAAAAATGGTATGTGGGGATGACCTCCAACAGCAACGGTAAAAATGAGCTGGAAAAGGCATATGGGTTGGTATGTCTTTTTTGACATACCAAAAGGCAGCTTTCATTTCTTATTTTTTCAATATAATAATACAAGGGCAGTGGTTCAACCGTTGGATAGTTTATTTTCATCAGCTGGTGATATGATGCTCTGATATGATGGTAGTTAGTGAACGTTAGATTATAGCCGTTGCATTTTTTTTTTTTTACTTTTTTGAATTTTAATGGGTAATTATAAATTGTGAAAATTTGAGAAACTCTTGAGCTTGGATATCTATAAATTATGAGTGTTTGAAGTCTTTTTTTTCCTCATTCACACTATGGATTCTCAATTCTCTCAATTTCCTAATTTTTCTACCCAATATTCACAATCTTTCGGTGAGGCATCCGATCTCCCTACTGATGATGCCCCAAAGAAAAAGGTCGTTGGTCGAGGTGCCGGCTTCAGTATAGAAGAAGACCGTCTTCTCATCGGTTCGTGGTTGAACACCAGCCTGGATGTTGTGCATGGAAACGAGCAGAAACTTAGGGCTTTTTGGGAACGAGTGGGAGGATACTATCACAACAATAAGCAATTTCCTAGTGATCGAACAGACAAAATGTTGTCACAACGATGGCAAAAGATTCAAGTTTATGTCAACAAATTTTGTGGATGTCTTGCCACAATTATTTTCAGAAATCAAAGTGGCACGAATGAACAAGATAAGGTAAAATTATCTATATGTGTGTGTGTGAATTTTTTTTTATTTTTAATTTGATCTTACATTTAATTTTCAGATTGCAGAAGCAAAAAAAATTTACGAACATCTATATGGATCAAGATTCACCTTGGACCATGCTTGGATCTTGTTGAGGCACCAACTAAAGTGGATACAACTGCAGCAACAAGTACTAGAGAAGATATCTGTAAAAAGAGCAAAATCTTCAACTCCTGGCTACTCATCATCTTCGAATCCAAGCACTCCCATAAATATTGAGGAGGATGAGACAATTAACAATGCTTATGATCCCATGACGAGACCACCAGGCAGAAAGGCTGAGAAAAGAAAGATGAAGCAAACCACTATCAACGAGCCCACACCTGTTGCATATCTCATCCAAAAAATGATGGATGACAAAAAGGAAAGAGATGAAAAAAAATTAGAACTTCTTAAGCAAAAAATCGAACAAGATGAGAAGAAGGTGAAATTAAAGAAAATACATATGGAGATAGAGATCATGAGTATGGATACGTCCAATATATCTGAGGAGCAACAACAATACTATGCTAAAAAAAAGACTTGAAATTTTGAGAGGAGGGTTAGGTGGTGGTTTCTGAATTGTATTTTATTTTTGAATTAATATGTATTTTTTATTTTAATTAATGAATTATTGTTTGTTTAAATATAATGTTGTACTTCAATTTTATAATGTTGTCATTTCACTAACCATTTTATAGCCGTTGGTGAAAACTAGCCTTTTTATAGCCGTTGGAGAAAACTAGCCGTTGGAATATTTCATATATATAAACCATTCTGGAAAAAAATTCTTATACTCAAACTTCTTACTTCTCTTCATCTCAAAATAAGAAAATATTTGGTTCATCACTTCGGAGATGTCTCAAAATTATACTGATTCATCTTCCGACACGACGGATGAGCTATGGCATACTGTCATAAATTCCGATTCGGATGAAGAGTTGCAGATGTTGTGTAGGGCCGCTCTGGAAGAAGAAAGAGAAAACTTATGAAGGAGAAGGAAAGTGCATCGTGGTTCTATTCAAGGTCACGCGGTCATCCAGAGAGGACGAATCTCAGGACATCACAGGCTTTACAATGACTACTTCAGTGTAAACCCTGTCTACACTCCCTCTCAATTTCGAAGGAGGTTTCGAATGCGCAAACCTCTTTTTCTTCGAATTGTAAATGCAGTGGAGGCTCATGACCCATACTTTCAACAAAAAAGAAACTGTGCAGGCAGTCTTGGTTTATCAGCTCTTCAAAAGGTTACAGCTGCAGTGAGGATGCTTGCTTATGGAGTTGCGGCGGATGCTGTGGACGATTACATGAGGATTGCTGAAAGTACCTCTATAGAATCATTGAAAAAGTTTGTTCAAACGATCATTGATGTTTTTGGCAATGAGTACTTGAGAACACCAAATAGTACTGACATTTGTAGATTGTTATCAGAAGTGAGAGACGCGGGTTTCCTGGGATGCTAGGTAGCATAGACTGTATGCACTGGAAGTGGAAGAACTGTCCAGTTGCGTGGAAGGGCATGTATGCTCGTGGAGACCATCGTGAGCCTTCTTTGATTCTTGAAGCCGTGGCATCGTATGATCTTTGGATATGACATTCTTTTTTTGGACTACCGGGATCGCACAATGATATCAATGTTTTGGATCGATCCCCTATATTTACCGACCTCGCTGAAGGCCGAACTCCTCCCACCAACTACTGGCTACTATCTTGCGGATGACATATATCCATTGTGGGCGACATTTGTAAAAACAATTACATGTCCTAACGGGCCAAAAGCCACAAATTTTGCTGCAGCTCAAGAGTCCGCAAGGAAGGATGTGGAGCGTGCGTTTGGAGTATTGCAGGCACGTTTTTCAATTGTTCGTGGGCCTGCTCGATTTTGGGATCGTCAAACACTTCAGCATATAATGAAGGCATGCATCATAATGCATAACATGATTATTGAAAATGAACGCGATCAAAGTCTTCCACCCAATTACGATGCACGAGAGGGTGAATGTAGTGACCTTCCTGTGTCACGTGACCACACTGCGGAATTTCAGGATTTCATTCAAACCATTTGCGTATTCGTGACAAGAGAACACATTCTCAACTCCAAGCCGATCTAGTGGGGCACCTATGGCATTTCCAAGGTCAATATGAAGAAGCTTGTGATTGACTATAATATTATGTAATTTGATTTTACATTTTCAATAAAAGTTTTAAGTACAATTTGTGCAATTTTTATTTTTTAATAATTTCTTACTTTAGTAATATTTAAATCGTACCAAATCCCGTTAAATATAAATAAGATATATGTAATAAAAAAAATGAAGATTAAATGAAAAAATAATAAAATAATAATTTGACATCTCTATTGGAGTTGCCCAAGTGAGATGTCAAATTTACATATGCCTTTTTTGCCACATAAACCTTTATTTTTGAAAAAGGCATATGGAGAAATAAAGTACCTGTTGGAGATGCTCTTAGGATTTCTTTTAGGGTCTATTTCTTTAGCATAACTCCTGATGAGAATTTGTTATGTTAGGAATATCTAACATCAATAGTACGATTCTCCCCTTGGAATTTAGAAATGCTATGTTGCTTTCCTAGAATTTTTAGTTCCAACTACCTGATAATATCCTTATGAATTATCTAAATCCCAATGTCCTTAGAATTTATAAATGCTTCTATGGTCATGAGAATTTTGAAATTTCATTGGGTATGGTATTTAGAAAATGTGTATATTCTTTAGACAAGAATTTTTAGAATTTTTGCAAAAGAATAGACATAGGGGATTTGGGATGCCTGAAGAGAAACAAATTGTGTTAATGAAAGCTACCAATCAAATTCAAAAATTAAAAATAGTACTCCAAAAGTATAATATCAACGGAAGCTCACATCCAATTGTGAAAAGAATGGGATTGGACACTAGTCTTATATCCATGCATACTCTCAAAATAGGCTATTTTTTTTTTGCACTTGACGAGTGCCCACTTTCGTAAATGCTAACTCATCAAACATTATCCCTTTAGGCATTAGCATTGACCTTTTTTTTTTATGGTTATTAAGTTTTATTAGCTAGTCATTCCTATTAAAACCCTAATGTGTTAGTGGAGACAACATAAATTCTTTTCAATACTCCGCCTCGGGTCGGTCAGCACACTTTTGGTGACATCCACTTTTTTTTTTCTTTCAGTGTAGTCATTATTCCTGTGATTCAAACTCGAGATCAGTTGGCCCTGATACCATATTAAGTTTCTTTGACAAATACCAAAACCTCGAGGTGAACCCCACTCCTCATAAATGATGACTCCCATTGATTGGACTGGGTTAGGGCCAGTGGCCATATAGGGGTTAGGTATTTGTTAGCTATAGTAATAAAGTGGGAACCTTACAACTAGCAGAATGAGGATGGTAAGGAAAGAATTAGAAAAATGCCTCTAAGGGGTAAAAGAATTTGAGTTTTCCACTAATTAAGGTTAGACACTTTTTTTTTTGTTTCACTGATGAACACTCACTCACTCTCTTGTGAGAGAGAGAGAGGTCCCCAACAGGTGGGACAATACTTGTACCCAAAAAGAAAACATGAGGGACAATACAGCTATAGAGATTGATCCCTAATCCTACCTATGGAAAGAGAGATGTCAGTGGAATAGCATAAATAGACACATTTTTTGGTAACTAAGGCTACACACATCAATCATTACAAGTAGATTTCTAGCATTTTACTGCTAGCAAGTTGAAACGTTAACTTCAGGAAAGAGATTCTGATAAGGAAGCCTTTCACCACTAGTTCAATTTTTACCACATGCATGGTTTGAACCATGTGGCCCAACCTTTGCTTAATCACACCAGACAATAGTGCGCCAAATGAATTTGGACCTACCAAATTTTCAACTCAAGGTAATATACACTATTAGGTTGATCATTTGCAAACTAGATACATCAGTCATATCATTCTTTTTACTTCCTTTGCTCTCTTCTTCTCTTCTCTTATCTATCTCTATTTTTTTTTTCTTCTTTCTTTCTTTCTTTTGATAGATTAGAGGAAGAGGCATGTGTTGTTTGATTAAATTTCAATAGGATGGAACATCGAGGGTGGTCAAAATTGGTCATGTGCATGTAAACTTGTAGCTCCCATTTAAGTCATCAGCATTGGATCATTTCTCTTCATAATTTATATGAACACATGTTATAATATGTTTAAATTAATTATATGGAATGTCACATGACTTACTTCAAACATGCGTCGACACGTCTACCAAGAAGTCATTAACAATTTAATCACATAATTTATTAGATATTGTATCCACATTATTTAGTTTTTTTTAGTTAATCTATTTTACTAACCTAAGTAAACTTGTATGTATTATACACTCTAAGTACTGAAAGCAATATAATAAGGTATTTCATTGTTATTCTAAAACTGTAGACAAGTGTTGACATGTTGGATTCCTAAATGTCACCTTAAGCTAAAGGGGTTCGTACTTCTGTCTACCATGGACACAATAAACATATACTTAACAAGAAATAATATTATATATGTTGGGGCATTTGACAGCTGATTTAACATGCATAGGTCTACTTTTTGTTCGATCCAACTCACTAATGTTCCATTCAAAGAAATATGGGTATGGGTGTATGGACTGACAAGAACCTATGGCAAATTGAAAGGTGAACCCTGCTTGTTGATTCAGGTCATGTTATTTTTCAAGATTGCATAATTTGTTGTCAATGTTATGACATTGGGTAGAATCAGGGGCGGATCCAAGTGTTGTCAAGCGGGTGAGGTTGCACCCACTTTCCCCTTATATAGTATTTTTAAAATTTTAATTTTATCATTTAATATATTCATTTGTAGGGGTAAGCGTGTGTCTAACGAACCGAAGTTTTGAACCGAATAGAACCGAAATTTTTTATTTGGTTTGGTTATACGGAAAATTGGTTAGGTTCGGTTAAGATTTACAGCAAATTTGGATAATATAGTTCGGTTCGGTTTTTGATTTTTTTTCACTAAATTAACTGAATTAACCTGATTTATTAATATACATATAAAAGTTTGTATTTTAGATATATAAAATATATAAACTCTAAGGCTGATAAACTGTTGAATACTTGGCTTTAATATCTTTTTTATTTTTTATATTTAGAATTTGCTAGTTGTCTATACTTTGGATTTTTTTATTATAAAAATGTTCCCAACAAATTTGGGCCCCATAACAAAGCCCAACATATGGCCTTTCGACCGAATTGACCGAAATTTAACCGAAATATTTTCGGTTCGGTCGAATTCGTTTATAACTCATATTTCGGTCTGTTCGGTTAAGAATTTCTTCAACCGAAATATTTCGGTTCGGTCAAAATTTCAACCAAACCGACCGAATACTCACCCCTATTCGTTTGTCCATATACCACACCACCCAAACAAAAATCTTGAGTCCTCCAATGGGTTGAACAACTTGAGAAAATCTAAACGTTGAGGCACATCATGTGTATGAGGATCCAAAGGGTCTGTTTGTTTTGCATTAGAATATGTAGGATTTGCATACATAGGGTAGTTAAAAATGAAGATTAAAAGTCAATTTCCAAATATAAACATCAAATAATATTTTTTTAGATAAATAGAATAAAAAGAAGATGCTATTTATGGAAATCTACCTTTGGTTTATTTTTAACCACACTAGGTATTTGATTTCTATGTATTTTAATGCGAACAAAAAGCAGCAAAATGTTTATCTTATGACCTATTATTCAGCAAAGGTACGCAAAAGATTATTTGGGCTAGATGGAGATTGGCCCTCGAGTGCAAAGGTAGAAAGGAGCTTCACTACAAGACTCACCGATTGAGCGTAGAATGAAAGTCGGCATTAGTCATTTAATAGGGTTGAGCGAAAGCATTGTCGCTCAACATGGTGTGTGCATGTGTGCAGAAGAACTAAATCTACGTTCGAACAATGAAGCCACACAAGACTACAAGAGGGACGTATGGGGATTGACCTAGTTCACCCAATGAGGGCGATGTACATGGAGATAATCATCTTCCGAATTAAGAAATAGTAAAGGGTTATAGAGACGCTCTCTCTCACCTTTTCAACGATGCATTCTCTTAAATCTAAAAAAAAAAAAAACCATAATTTTATGTGGTTGGGCAATGCCCCTACATCCACAGCAAGACAGTATTGATTCACATCTTAACTATTTTTAAAGTTTAGTGTTACAGATTACATCATATATATATATATAATCTCCACTCTCTTAACCTGTAAGAAAGACCTGGTACAATTACCAAAATACCCTTGACTTTAAACATGATCTCTGGCTAACCCAATAGACCACTCCGATTAACCCACAGTACAAGATATAAACCCAACACAACATTAATGCGTATTTTCAAAATACATATGTCTACAGTTGTAGAGTAGATATGGCAATACACCAACTTGGCCACTATTAATGGATAAAATGATTTATTTTACTTAGTCAGTACACGAAGAATGTACACCTAAACAACTCTAATTGGCTGACCTAATCCCCCATCTTGATCATGGTTTAAAATTGGCCGAACTGGGTTGTATCAGTTGAAAGGTTCTAGTCATGGGGGCGGTGGGGGGAAGTGAAGATAATATATATTTCCAAAAGATTTGTACAGAGTGAAAAAAAAAAAAAAAAAATCCAGCTCTTAGCCACTTGCACCCCCAAACAAGGAGACACAACCAAAGAAGAGCAATGGAATAAGGCAGGATGCCCGCCATAAAAAAGAAAAGGGACCCACAAGCTGGGCCCATAGCTAACAGGAGCCCACAAAGAAGAAGAAGAAGAAAGAGAACTACAAACTAGGGTGGAACACTAGTTCTGTTTGGTTGGCCTATTGATTGCCCTATCATGCCAATTTTCTACTAGTTTAGTCCAACATAAGATGTATCAAACTCCTTTTGATCAGTCACCATTACCTTTTAATAATAGTGATGGCAGATAAGGGTTCAAAGTGCTGTTTCCTTTTATCCTTGCATGTGGGCTGTTCCTTGCCCTTCTCAATCAGTGATGCAAATTAATTATCATCACTTTTCAATGTCCCATTTCCAACAGTCCATTGTCCAATGTACCATTTGGCAGCTTTAATTCATTTTTATGGACCCTTGGTATGGGGAAAAAATGAAAAAACAACCTTCCGTGAACATTTTGTTGGTGCCTTGTATGTATAGTAGGCCTTGTTTGGTTCGCCTACTATACAATTTCATCTTTCTATGGATAGGTTAAAGATTGATTTTTGACATGCAGCCAACTATAAAAACTTGTTGAACTAAGTATATTATATTTTGGAGATAGTATTTTAAGTTCAAAATTACATTACCACACTGGGGTTATAGGGGATTTTATTCGGCTTCCCTCTGAGCCCGGAGGGATTAGTCCAGCCCAAAGGGATGAGAACCCTCCGATAGCAAAAAAAAAAAAATAGTGATTCACATCTTCAGTGCCCCAATGAGATTAGAAATATGGTGATATTCATTTTCAAAATATTTTTTATTTGTTTCAAAAAACTGGCTTCAACAAATTGATATATTAATATATGACCGATCTCTAGGCCTATATCCCGAGCATGGAAGGTTTTTGCCTTGACCATGCTACGTATCCAAGCTGATTGGGTTTCAGTCCTCTTATCATCATCATCTAGGGTTCCAATCCTCTAGGGCTTTCATGGGCCTAGTTATTTGCATTAAAATACGTAGGAATTGAATCAATAGGGTGATGACTAGATATTCATTTTCCATTCTCCTTCGATTCTATTATCTTTTTTTTAGATGATGTGGGTATCCTTAAGATCTTTAACCGGTGATGCCCGCTAAAGCCATACAAACGCACACCCAACAAATTCGGGGCCGGTTTCGAACATAAGAAGTGGAGAGCAAACTCACGCCTCATGGCACTCCAGTCACTCCTAAGCGGGTACTTCGTTTCTATCATCTAAAAGTGAAGCTGATTTGATTCTATTTCATTAAAAAAAAAAGTTATCTAAAGCTCATTTTAAGAAATCCACCTTTGACATTCACTTTTGACCACTTATAGAATAAACCACGTGTCCAATTCATATTTATTCTAATGCAAACCAACGCACGTAGAGAAATCCTATGTAGATATCATGGAGTGAAGTTCCAAGTTGTTTAAAATAAATGCCCATCAAGTGTATCCAAGATTTACCCCAATAGGAGTTGGTACTCCTACCGTAAAATTGTGTGTTTGATAAAAAAACAAAATGAGTAGTGAATATGTCTAAATTGTCTTGATTTTTTTTTTTTTTTTTATCAAATGATCAATCTTATGGGTGGACCAACTTCTATTAAAACAAAATTTGGAATACGCTTACACTAGAAAGGCGCTTATTTGAGCGGCTTGGATTTTAAAAGGTCCTACTGTGGAGTTCCACTCCTCTCAAAGCCCTAGAGGATCAATTTTCAAACCCAGACCTGTCGAAAGGTGCTTCCCTGCATCCAAACATTGAGATTCTGAATAGGCCTGGCCCATTTGGCCCAGCTACACTAGATTGAAACCCAGTTCGCTGTATATCGGACTGGGCCTCGAAAATTAAGTATAGACCTCTCTTTGGGTTCTCCTTTAGTGTTGTGCAAGCCAAGATTTTCACTGAATGAACAGCATCACACCATTGGCCCAATTGGGAATTTTTTATTTATTTTTGTTAAAAACAATGGGCTACTTTAAGGCCCATTTGTAACGCCCCGCCCTACACTCATGCATGAAATTGTCCGCTTTGGCCCACGGTTTTATTTCTAGTAGGCTCAACTCACCCAAAGACATCATGCAAGGTAAGGGTGCAAGCTCTACATATTAATCTTGGTCAATTTCCTCTCTATAATCGATGTGGGACTCAAGGCGTCACATTAGTATCGAGGGCTCATGGGCTCATGGTTGAGACGTGATTCCTGTCCATTAGCCAAATTCTAGGTCCAACAGCTCTGGAATCAAGCTGGGCATTTCTATTATGCTCAGGCCTAACTTTCTATCATTTTGATCCCAGTGTTTAGGACCCCTAATGGGCAAAGATTTTCAGGTAAAATGGGTTCATCTAAGTTGAACCCTGTGCCTTTCTTGGCCCAGTTGAATCTAGGTTTTTATTCTTACTCTCAACTCTCCAGGCTCCCTGTGGAACCTTGGAGCTGGGTTGCTGACCCATAACTCTGTCTACTTGTAATCAGTTAGGGTAAATAACATAACAACTACGTTTCTACTAGTAATTTGGGCTTTCTTTATTTTTTTGCCATCAGAGGGTTCCCAGCCCAGGCTGGACTAATCCCTCCGGGCCCAAAGGAAAGCCTGGTAAACACCCCTATGACCCCAAAGTGGTAGGACTAGTGGACTCAACCTTTGAACCTTTGATTTATGAAGAAAGTGATTTGGGATTTCACGTGTTTAAACACATGAACTCTTACATACACATGCCTACAATTCATTTACAAAGATCCAAACACCCCCTGGGAAAATAAAGGGAGTTATTATGTTGGTTATATATATCTTATATGGACAATGCAGATGCTAGAAAACCCTCTAAAAGGCCCAGCTGTTACCATCTGGATGTGATAGTTTAAGCTCAGGCACAGCCACAGTCCAATTGAATTAGCTCAATTCCAGCCAAGAGCGTGCTGGTCTTTGATTGGGATTGGGCCTTCCTGATCACACATCTTTACTCTTTGATCGTTATCGAGGGGTAAGGAGTCTAGCGACAGCTACGTGTTGGGTTTGGTCAGGTCCAAGTCACCAATGAAAGGAACCGGTTCGGTTCGTTTAGGGTTTTATTGTTTTATTTTTCTTCACAAAAAAATGACACTTCAATTAGTGAGAGACGCTGGACTTCAAATAACAGAGTGAAGGTTTGGATCTTCTTTGAGTAATTTTTCATATTCCTTAATATATTTTATAAAAATATATATTCATGCCTAAGTTTGATTCAATTTGAGCGGTTTAACCGCACTTTTAAATCGAAAATCGAATCGAACGATTTGAAGGAAATCCAAATCGATACCGGACCGATCTAAATGGCCCAATTTAGATCGGTTTAGCGGTTTAGTAGTTTTTTTTTTCCCACCCCTTGTTTATCGTAGTACAAAAGCTATTGGGAAGTGAATATCATTCTATATGCTGTGTTTGAAACCCATACTATGCCTGAGTTTTTTCTTATTTTAAAATGAAAAAAGAAAATCTACTAGCAAATCCAACCCGACTTGACCCGTGGGCTTGGCATCACAAACCATAAAACCACCATGGGACAAGTCTAAGTATGAGGCAAAGAAAAAATAACGGGTTGCTAAGTTCATTTGCAATGGTTTGCTCAGTTTGTTGGCAACCTCGCCTCTCATGAGTCTCACCTAGATAGCAGAGATTGACCCTGTGAGCATGTTTGTTTACACACCCTTTCCACGGAAAGGGGAAACTACTACATCAGCAAAATCCATAGAAATGGAAACCTTGGAAAATGATTCCTGCAGAATTTAGAAATTCATGTTTAGTGTGAATTTTTTTTCGTCATTGAATTGGTGCTAATGTTGTTTGGTGTGGTTGTGGATTCCTTATAGAAAATCAAAATTTCTTATTTGGTGATTTTTTTTGAAGAAAAATAACATAACATGTATATTATTTATTCAACATAAAACAATAATTTATTTAAAGAAATAAAAAATGAAAGAGTTGTAGGGTTTTGGTTTTCCGAGGAAATTCATTTCCCATACCCCCCGTAGGAAACTCATTTCAAGCATTAGCAAGGAAAATAGTGACGATGCAGGAATGCGTTTTTATGGAATTGTTCAGCACCAAACGCCTAAAAATTGAGTTTTCCGCGAAAAGCCATCCACTTTTATGCAGAAAAGTGTTATACAAACATGCCCTATGGCCTCCCCATTCTTATATATATATATATATATATATATATATATATATATATATATATGAGCAAGGCTCTCCTAAGCTCAAGTTCAGGAAAAAATTTCGTTAGCTCATGCTTGTGGGGCCCACCTTTGGTCCAGCCAAATGGACCAAACACATGACTTCCCTAAATTACACATGTCCACCAACTTTCAGTCAGATCTGAATTTACTGGACCATTGGATCGACTATGTATCAATCCAAATGAACCGTTAACCGTTAAACTTTTGAGTCCATATGGAGATGATAGAAATTGCATTTGGAGCTGATTTTTTGTAGAGAGGAAGATCCCAGGGAGTCCTTGAAATCCCCCCAACCTCATCCCCATGTGGGCCCCACCACACACTAGAGCTTACCTTATCCTAAGCTTAAGCTAAAGTAAGCTCAAGCTTAAAAGAGCTGACCCATATATATATGAGAGAGATGTTCTGCTCACCTTATTATGAGAGATAGGGGTGAGGGCCCTCACATTTAAGTTGTTGACATTGGATTGGATATGGATGTGAGGACCCCCATTCAATTTCTCATTTGAGGTGGGAGATATCTCTCATTCTCTCGTGAGGGACAAACTTAATGGGACACACCTTAATGGAATACACCGATCATGGGACTCGTGAGGGGATAGAAAGTGACATTTTGGATAAGACTATATATCAAATTTGGGGTCAATCTCATCCCTCTAACCCCTTTATATGTTGCCGGCAATTTTAATGACTATATATGAGAAAAAAAAATTGACCCTCGATCAGGCTCAATCACTTGAATAGGTGAAAACACAATACGTCTAGTGTATTTAGAGGGATTCTATATGTGTACAATGTTATGCACATGAGATTTATATATGCGGATTCTCTCTCTTGTACGTGAGATCCACTCCAGCTTCGCGGGTTTGCTGGGGTTACCTTTTTAGGTCGGTTCGGATCTCGGATGTGGCCAGGTCCAAAGTTGCACTGGATCCACTGTTACTAGAAGAATTTTCTCTCATCACAAGGGTTTCCACTTTCCATGTTTTTCCTTTGTACAGCGTTGGGAGACTGGAGAAAATACAGAGGCGCGGAAAGCATTGAATCCCCCAAACGGAGACTTTTCCACATCCAAGGCCCTTCTGCACCACCAACAGCAGCAGCAGCTAGAGAGAATGCACGCAGCGAATGCCTACCACCTGCGTATTTTAAACACACCCAGTAGCCCGCCATGCCAAGGTCGTCATCTCTCTCTCTCTCTAACCTTTTTCCCGTTTCTCTATCTCTCTCTTTCTAAACAATTCGATTCCTTTATAACGCGTTCGGAAAGCTCCGATTCCACTTTCTCTGGATTCTGCTTTCCTCCGCTAGGGTTTCTGCAAAAGAAATAAAAATTCATAGCTGCTATTTTTCCACCTCTGTTTGGTACTGTGATTTTTTTTTCTGAGCAGGAGTCATTTGGACGACCGAATTCGTTTACACCGACTCAAAATTTTGTTTGGTAGAAGAGGAAATTTTGTTAGAGCTTGCTGCAATCACATTGCAATTCTTCATATAAAGTTCTATAATCCGTTTGACCGAATTCATTTTTTTCCATGATCATCAATCTTGTAGAGTCCATATGTTGGGGCCTGCATGAGATATGTTGTAATTCTTTTGGAAGCGCTTATTGTTCGACTTGGTTTTTATTCAAGAGATAGGTGGAAGAATTGACGGTGAGATTATTGCAGAAGAAGCATAAGACATAGGTCCATGGTGGTTGTTTGATAGGGGTCGTGGCTCTGATATTATGAACAATTCTAAAGACCCAATTCTTGTAAATTTCACCAAATTCAGTATAGGTTTATTGAGAGAAATTACCCAGTTTATAGTAGAGACTTGAGAAGAATTATAAATATTTAAAATTCAGTTTTCCTAATATCTCTCACCTTTCTCCTAATAGGAGAGGGATAAAAACAATTGAACTAATTTTCCTTGATTTCAAAGAGAATCCTTTTTTGGGAGGTGTCAGAAGAGCATAAGTTTACTTCATTTTATTATCTAAATTTTGAGTTTCCAAATATCCAAACAGGCCATTAAGATAATAATTTATATTGTATTAAGAAAACTTTATCAAAATTTTTTTTTGTTGAAAACAATAGAATTTAATCATTTGTATTGAGAAAAGTATATCATTAATTTGTAGGATGGTGTAATGAAAAGTATTGAATTTATTAAGGGCTTTTTTCCTACTTCTTTTGCCGATTTATTTAACTTCATGCCTATGATGCACAGATTTTACAAGATAGGTAGCTTATCATGTCGTATCGTATCTAATGCTTCACTTTTTGTGTAAAATCCATGTCACTGCCATACCCATGGCATGTCCCCACGGTATTTATGTCATATCTAGGCATCGTAGCTTCACACTTTCGAGTAACCTTGTATTCACCGTTTGAAAAACTATTGTTATCAAATGCATGATTGACGCAGCGATCGAGTTGATAGATCAATCCACCGAAGGATTGATCGAATCCAAGAGAATTCCAGCCACTAGGGCACAAATGAAACCATAAGACAATCCGTAACTCACGTGAGTAATCTGTTGATTAATTCAAAATCATGAAAAATAACAATAGGGCTCTTCTGTATATATATAGAGCACGATGTTTGCTAATAAGGAAAGCTACTAATTCTAATTAACAATAAAATTAGAAATAATTCCTAATCAACTAATCTTATGATAGAAATAGTATCCACAGTAGCTTCTTAGCCAATTTGGGCATGTGGGCTGCATCCAAGTGCTGGGTTGGATGGCCCAGTGCCTCTTTTGGACTTCCGTACTGCATCAACTCTCCTCGGCTTGAAAGAACTCGACTTCGGCGAGTTAATCGCTTGATTGTGCTCATAAAGATCTGGATTCAGACGCTGGAAGTCGGTAGCAGTAATCTAGGTAGCATCGAAGACGGGCCAATTCTGCCAACGAACAAGGAACTTCTGAAATCCTCAACGACAATTAGAAATAATTTGATCATCATGAACATCAATGATTTTATCAGGTGGTGGCAGAGCAGCTGGTAACATAATGATTTGCTCATCAGAATCGTCCTCATTATCATGCCCACGATAAAGAGTGAGATCGGCAACATTGAATGTGGGGCTGATACCAATATTAGATGGCAATTTGAGAGTATATGCATTCGAACTGAGCTTCTTCAACACTTTGAATGGACCTGTATTTCTCGGATATAACTTCTTGTTTGCGCCTGGTGGTAACCTTTCCGGGTGAATACGAACCATAACCATGTCTCCTTCAGAAAACTCTAGGAAGCGACGACGTTTGTCAGCATGAGCTTTGTAATTGTCATTGCTAGCGGCAATATGTCGTCGAACTTCATCATGAATTTGTTGCATGTGTTTAATGAAGTTATCGGCTTCCGCACAAGGGCGTGCTTCAAGAGGCAAGGGGACAAGATCAATAGACAAACGCGGTCGAACATCTGTGATTGCTTTAAAGGGTGAGATGCCTGTGGACCAATTAACCGAATTGTTGTAAGCAAATTCAGCCATAGGTAAAATCTGATCCCATGTTGTGATATGGTCATGTTCAAGGCATCGTAACAATTGTCCAAGGCTTCTATTAACAACTTTAGTTTGTCCATCAATTTGCGGATGATAAGCAGTAGAGAAGTGAAGCTTTGTTTCTGCTGTCATCCACAAAGTCTTCCAAAAGTAACTCATAAATTTAGTGTCATGATGTGAAACGATTGTTTTGGGGAGACCATGGAGAAGGACAACTTCTTTGAAGAATGGTTGAGCTACCTTGTAAGCATCTGACGTGTTGCATCATGGAATGAAATGTGCCATTTTAGAAAAACGGTTAACAACAACAAAGATGAAATCAACTTTCCGTGCAGTCTTTGGAAGTTCCAACACAAAATCCATGCTGATATTTTCCCATGGTGTGTTAGGAATAGGCAATGGCTGATATCAACCTATATTTTTCTTGTTACCTTTAGCCCATTGACAGGTGCGACATCTTTCACATATGCCGATAACATTAACTCTCATGTGTGGCCAATAGAAACGATCATCCACGAGAGCGAGCGCTGGTCACGTCCCAAATGACCACTGCAACCTCCTGAATGCAATTCACGAACAACAAGTTCTCGAATGGAAGTAGCAAGGAGGCAAAGTTTGTTACCTCGGAATAAGAATCCATCATGTACGTTGTAATGAGAGTGCTTGTCCTTATCGCCGTTAAGAAAATCCACATAGATTGTGCCGAAATCCTTGTCATTTGTATACTCCTGCTTTATTTGCTTAAAACATGTTACAGTGACTGCCATAGTAGTGAGGAGATGTTTCTGATGACTTAAAGCATCAGCTACCAGATTTTTTTTTGCCAGCTTTATGATGGAGACTGAATGTGAATTGTTGAAGGTAAGAGCTCCATTTAATTTGACGATCACTGACATGCTGTTGGGACTGTAAATGCTTCAATGCCCCGTGATCGGAATATAGGACAGTCGTTTCCAACCAAGTGGTGACGCCAATGTCGTAACGCTTGTACAATGGCGTAGAATTCTAGATCATAAATAGAATATCGGCGTTTGGCATCGGGGAGCTTCTCACTGAAAAATGCAATTGGGTGACCTTCTTGGCTAAGAACTCCTCTAATGCCGATCTGAGAAGCATCACAAGCAACTTCAAAGACTTCGTTAAAATCTGAAAGTCGTAGGACAGGGGCTTCCGTGATCTTGCGCTTGATTTCTCCAAATGCTCTAGTTGCTGCACTTGTCCATTTAAATTCACCATGCTTCACACAATTAGTGATTGGCGTCATAATACTGCCGAAATCTCGAATGATCCTTTTATAGAAAGTAGCAAGCCCGTGAAAACTGCGAACTTCAGTGAGAGTTTGCGGAATAGGCCAATCGAGTATAGCTTGAATCTTGGATGGGTCCATTGCAATACCCTTAAAAGAGACAACAAAGCCAAGGAAAATCACATAATTGCTGATAAAAAGTACACTTCATATTAGCATAGAAACGTTTCCGACGAAGAAGTTGAAATATGCTCTTCAAGTGATCAAGATGCTACCGTTTGGATTTGCTGTAAATCAAGATATCATCGAAGTAGACAACAAGGAGTTTCCGATAAATAGTTTAATCAATTGATTCATAACACGCATGACTGTGCTAGGAGCATTCGAAAGACCAAAAGGCATAACCAGCCATTCATAAAGACCATCATTAGTTTTAAAGGCTGTCTTTCATTCATCACCTGGCCTAATTCTGATTTGTTGATAACCACTAAGAAGATCAATCTTAGAAAAATAGACGCACTAGTCGTAAGATCAAACATATCATCAAGTCTAGGGACAGGGAAGGGATACTTTACAGTGATTTTATTGATGGCACGAGTATCCACGCACATACGCCAGCTTCTTTCCTTCTTTGGTGTGAGGAGCTGGTACGGCACATGGACTTAGGCTTTCTCGAATATATCCCCAGTGCAATTGATCATCAATTTGTTTCTTGAGTTCAGCATGTTCAGAAGGGCTCATTCGATAAGCACGAAGGTTAGGGAGAGATGCTCCAAGAGTTAAATCTATTGCATGCTGGATGTCTCGCATTGGCGGCAATTCATTTGGAAGCTCATCAGGAATTAAATCAGAAAACTCGTTGAGCAATGGTTGTACCTCTTGGGGAGTGGATGGCTTGGAGTCTTCATTTGATTCGGTCACCTGTTTGGCAACCAAAGCATACATCACACCTTGCTCTTTACTTTCAACTTAAAATTTGCGCACGGTGAAGATGTGAGGAGAGGCAATAGGAGTGGATTGCTTGGTAGAGAATGGAGTTTCCATGGGCTTCGATTGAATTCAGTGTCCATTCCATTTGAAAGTGTAGGTGTTAACCGAATGAGCAGTGATAACCTTCAAGTGCTTCAGCCAAGGTCTACCAAATAAGATGTGGGCAACATTCATCGGAATAACATCACACTTGACATTATCTTCATATGAGCCCATCCCCAAGGGAAAAATGCATTGGCGGTTGATGGGAATCGAATAATCATTTACCCATGCAACTTTGTAAGGTCTCGGGTGCTTTATAGTTGGCAACTAAAGTTTATCAACTGCTTCTTTGGATATGACAGTCATAGCACTTCCACCATCATTGATGGCATTGCAAGCTCTTCCTTTACAAGTGACTCTTGCAAGCTTTGGTAGTTGCTGTGAAGAGTTGTGCTTTGGGATTTTGGAGATTGGCAGTGGGGTGGTTGGTTACGGGTAGGCTGAAGTGGTTACGGGTTTGGGTGATGTGGGTCAGGTGGGTGTGGTTTGAGGGGTTTTGATTGGGATAGGTTACGGTAGCGATGATAGGGGCAGTGATGATAGGGATGGGTGGTGATGATGAACGGAGGTGCAGGAGAAAATCCGGGAAGGACTGACGTCTCCCCGGTGGCCGGTCTTCGTCTCTAATACCAATTGATGTAGCGATCGAGTTGATGGATCAATGTTTCGAAGGATTGATCGAATCCAAGAGGATTCCAGCCACTAGGGCACAAACGAAACCATAAGACAATCCATAACTCACATGAGTAATCTGTTGATTAATTCAAAAGCATGAAAAATAACAATAGGGCTCTTTTGTATATATATATAGCACAATGTTTGCTAATAGGGAAAGCTACTAATTCTAATTAACAATAAAATTAGAAATAATTACTAATCAACTAATCCTAGGATAGAAATAGTATCCACAGTAGCTTCTTAGCCAATTTGGGCTTGTGGGCTACACCCAAAGTGTTGGGTTGGATGGTTGGGCCCAGGGCCTCTTTTGGACTTCCGTGCTGCATCAACGATCGTTGATTTATGTGTAAATCAATTGACTTGCACATGCATTTATAATGATCCAAACAGGCCGTTGAGAAATCGGTTTGCGTTGCATTGTATTGAGAGATTGTTTTGATCATAGTTTGTCGGATGGGCCTATGAGAAATCAATTTGTATTGCATTGTATTGAGAGATTGTTTTGATCAGTGTTTGCCAGATGGCATGATGCAAGGTATTTGATGCAGGACAAGCCCGTGGTCCCCCATGGGTCAACCCTTCAACGGGCCCAACCCAATTATCTTGTCCAAGCCTTTGGGCCCAGCACATTTATTTTATGTTATTTAGGCCTTTAATTATATTTTAGGTTGCTTATTAGGGTGTTTTAATCCTGGCCATCAGTGTGTTTGCATGGTTCAGATTAGTCTTAGGGTTATTTATTTTCTTATATAATGATGTAACGCCTCTTTGGCTAAGTGATGAATGATTGATGATTAATGAAAATGAGTTTTCTTCGAGTTCTCCTCCAAGAAATCCCTAACGCCTCCTGGATTGGAGTTTGGTGAGAGCCTAATTTCTGAGTCTCTTGAGCCCTACCTTGCTCATCTGAAATAACGCCTCCAGATTGGAGTTTGGTGAGAGCCTAATCAAAGGTATCATCTTCTCTTTGTCTATTTCTTTTCCTATAAGCTATCTCCCTGCACTAACCCTAAATCTCCATTTAAGATCCTAATCATCAGATCAGGTTGCTAAATCCCAACCTCAGGTTTTTTCCATTAGTCCATCTCACCCAGCCCCTGCCCAAATAGGCACAAGAAATAGGAGTTTTGCACAATTGGGCCTTCCCTAAGCATTTTGGGAGTTTTATCTTCCATTGAGATCCTACCCATTCATCCCATTCATCCCTATCTTTTCTATCTTCATCGCCCTCCCGCATTTCTACCTCCATTATCTGCACCAGTATTGAATTTATTGTGAATCATCTCTCTCTCTCTCTCTCTCTCTCTCTCTTGTTGTTTTATATTAACTTCATGCTCTCAAATAACCTTGTATTCAACATTAGGAAAATAATGTTTGCTTGTGAGGAATTTGGCTTCAATGAGCTTAAGAATGTGGCCTTCACTTCTCCAAGACCCGATAAAAAAATGAGCTTAAGAATGTAATATTGGTTTGTTGAGGCTCTATTACACTTTTTACACCTCATAAACCCTACGTGCTGTGCAATGAGTCACTGGACATTGTTATATAAAGGTGTCATCCTAAAAGACGTTATAGTGAACATATCGTGCAATAATACAGGCAGAGAGAGAGAAACTTGACTCTGTAACCAATGTATAACCAAAATACTAATGCTTTGCAAAGGCACAAAATGCCAACAATGAGCATCTTCATTAAACCAACACCCCCCCCCCCCCGCCCCCCCACCCAACCACCACCACCACACACACACCCTTTTTTCTTTGAAATGGTAACTTCTCTTCTATTATGAAGTAAAGAAAGAAACAATGATCAGCACCTGAAGTTTTTCTCATTGATATTTAAATTCGTCAGGAGGTCATTAAGTACACCTTTGCCAATTTTTCGTAGAGCTTGATAACTTGGTCTAGCTTTGAAGGAAGGGTTAAGGGCCTACAAATTTCTTCTTTTTTTTTTTCAATTTTTTTTTAATCTAAGGATGTTGTTACTTGTAGCTTGGATTTTAAATTTAACTTGTCTTGCTGTAGGGCATGGTTGATTGTTTCTTACAACAACTCATTTATTACTTGTCTTATTTTAAAGAAATGCAATAGTGAACCATCTATTTGTTGTTGTTTGAATTCTGCACATGCAGTGCAAATGTAGTGCTAAGTTAAAATATCATGTGGTTCCATCTTCTGGAAGAGCTTACAGTACTTGACCTAACATGTAGGTTTTTAGCATTTGGGAAGATAAAAAGAGTTGGGACTGATATTCTTGCAAAACGTTCTTCGAGTGTTCCGCCTATAAGGAATCATGGGGCACTTGCTGCAATTGGACTACCTTCATCCCAATACAGATTCTATTCACAATATAAGCTTCCTAGTAGAGGATCTCTTCCATTTACAGTATATAAAGCAAAGGAAAGTATCTGTCGGAGTAGCTGCATCAAGAACTTCTCAACACTTTCAGCTAGAACTTCCATGACTCATCATGCCCATGTTGCTTGGAAGGGGCTGTATCACATGTTTTCTCATAACGGCCGATCTTTTCTCCCAATGAGTAAGATTGCTTGTGTGCTGAGCCTGGCTTTCACCAGATCACAGATGGGACCTAGCATTTTTGCATTTTTAATTGGAGAGGTGGCATGGACTCAAAGGACATGGGCCGATCCAGTGTACTTCTCAACCAGAGATTCTCTGTATATGACAGCACAAGATGGGCATTATTATTTCACTTCTTTCATTTTTACAGTTTTAGAAGGTCTTATTTTGCTGTTAAGATCAATCTATTTGGCAATTTTGTTCTCGCCAGCCATAACAATGGCCCCATTTGCAGATTCTTTTGGTGTTCAATTCAGGAAAACATGGCTTCATATCGTCCATCTTACTCTAGAAAAAGCAGGCCCAGCATTCATAAAATGGGGTCAATGGGCGGCTACTCGTCCAGATCTCTTCCCTAGAGATCTATGCACCGAGCTGACAAAGCTTCACACAAAGGCGCCAGCACATGGTTTTGCTTACACTAAGAAATCTATTGAGAAAGCCTTTAGTCGCAAACTTTCAGATATTTTTGAAGACTTCGAGGAGGAGCCTGTGGCATCTGGAAGCATAGCGCAAGTGCATCGAGCTATGTTGAGGGTACAATACTCTGGTCAACGAGGGAAACGCATGTTAGTTGCAGTAAAAGTTAGACATCCTGGTGTTGGTGAATCAATTAGGAGGGATTTTGTGATCATTAATGTGATTGCCAAGATCTCGAAGTTCATCCCTACATTGAAGTGGTTGAGACTAGATGAAAGTGTGCAGCAGTTTGCTGTTTTCATGTTGTCACAAGTTGATCTTGCAAGGGAAGCTGCACATTTGAGCCGTTTTATTTATAATTTTCGCAGATGGAAGGATGTGTCCTTCCCAAAGCCTCTTTATCCTCTTGTACATCCAGCTGTTTTGGTGGAGACCTATGAGCATGGAGAAAGTGTTTCACACTATGTTGATGAGCTTGAAGGAAATGACCGGATTAAAAAAGCTCTTGCTCACATTGGGACTCATGCACTCCTAAAGATGCTTCTGGTATGATTTCTTTATCACTTTCTCAATTACAATTTGCACTTATGCAGTTTTAAAGAAATATCTTGGCTTTCTTTTCTCATTAGCTAAAATTACCCAGATACGGCATTTTACCTATGGTACCTGTACCGATACAGTCTGATACGGATCCAGATATGGGATACGGCAAGATACAGTATAAAATTTTGAGGATACAGCTCTTTCATTTTATGTGAAAAAAAACCTAACCTTTTTCCCCCTTTCGTGCGACCAATAGAAAGAAAAGGGAAGAAATGGGCCCTGTCCTTGAAAAAAAAAGGGTTGCAAGGGGAAGTAGGTGGAGAAGGAGAAGAAAGAAAAAGAGAAAAAATGAACTAGAAGAAGAGACAAATCTACCTGTGCCCTAGCGTTGCCATCATCATCATCACCTCTGCTGCTGCTGCTGGTCGTTGCCAGCTACTTGCCACTCACGTCCGCTGCTGTTTCTTGCCTCGCTCCTCTTCATTTCCTCGTCTCTTTCTCATCTCCTCTCTTTCTTTCGTTCTTTTCTTCTTTTTTTCCCCTTTTCATTAAACTTCAAAAAGAGAGAGACCTCTCAGGAAAAAGAGGGCATCAATTTTTGTAGAGAGAGAGACTCTGGAGAAAAAGGGGGCTATTAAAGGGGTAGGAGCCAGATTGGGTCTGGGTTGGGATTCATCAAAAAATAAAAAGTGGCAGAGGCGGGATTGGGACTGGGACTGGGCTGGCTTGGGGCAAATTTGTTAAATGGGCTGGGCCCTAGGCCTAGGTAGGTCTCGTAAAATTAGACCAAGCTTTATTTTTAAAATTTTCTATATGTGTTTATTTTTTATTTTTTCTATATATATTATTTTTCATAAATAAAATTTTGAAATGTATCTTAAGTGATGCCATACCCATATTTGTATCCTAACTTTTTGAAGTTAGCGTGTCGAATCCTCATTCCCTGTGTCTGTATCTGGGCATCATAGCTCATTAGCTTAGGCCTTTCTGGATGTACCAACCTCCTGCATTACACATGTTGGCTGATAGCCTAATATCACTTCATCCAAATTTTAGAGGGCATGGTTCTACTGTGGCTGCCAAAATGTGAATGCAAGTTCCATCAAAGCCTTTCTATCTATTTTTTCCACCTTCATAAGTAAATGAGGTGATAAGAGACAGCATCTATTATCCTTGCACCTACACCTTTTGTGGTCTCATCCTATCTCTGTTGCAAACTCTTAACAGTTTGTAGTAATCAATTGCATTCCATTCCAGCTGCAATTTTGTATTCCAGATAAACCAGAACAGAACACTCCCCTAAAGAATTTTGGCCCAAAGTCTGCCCTCTCCTGCCTTTTTCTCTGCTCATTCCGGTCAGTTCCAGTCAGAACAAGGCCTGTTCTGCCTTGTTTCACCCCAACACCAGGTTTTTTTTTTTTGCCTTTTCTCACATTTTTCTCATTTAAGGCTGAAATAAGGAGCGATAACATTGTGCAAATGTACTCTAAGAATTTGTATGTGTGCTTGATTGCTTGTTATTGATCATTTATTTAATATATGACTTAGATCCATGGTGTTAACATATTTGAAAATATTGAAGTAGCTGTTTAGGTGTGATTTATGTTAAATGATATAAATATGTTTTTTGAGTGTTGTTTAAGCCTTTTTCTTTTTGTTGGTGACATGACTTGAACCCTAAATCTCAAGGTTGCAATAGTGAACACCTTCCACTGTGCCTTGGGCTCTTGTCAGTGTTGTTTAAGCTTTCTACTATTTTTAATTTATTTATTTTTTAAAATTCTTTTCCTTTTTCCATTGGATCTTTTCCTGAATGGAATCTTGAAATGGCTGAAACGCCAGAATGTTTCATTTCAAGGGCAAACTAAACATCATCCCAAACAGAATTGGCAACCATGTTAAAGTTCCTTCTCTTTTGCAGAGATGCAGAACAATTAGTAATCTTGTACACTTGCATCATAAATAAAAATGATAAAAAGCTATATTCTGTACTGAATACAGTAAAAAACTATCTCAAACAAGATAGGGTAAAATGACTTGAAGCATATTATGAAATTATGTGAGATAGAGGGAAATGATTTAATGCATATTTCAAAATTTTGTATCGAAAGAATTGAAATAAAATAAAATTTTGAGTAAAATAAATAGTATAAAATAGAAAAAAAGCTAGAAATCCAACTACAGTCATTACAAATATATAATAAGATAGCATATTAGATGAAAAAGGAAGCTCCTAAAAAGTAGAAACAATATTTATTCCAGAAAAGACAGACATGACAAAAAAAAATGCAGAATAAAAATAACCTTAAAAGACAATAGAACATTTTTAGTAGAAAATATCCAATTAGTTTTGGTCTTCAGCAATGGTGTTTATATTCTGCCATGAAAGGCTTGTCTAATCCTTTTCTCATGGGTGGTTTGCTTGCTGTTGCTTTGGTGCCTCTGGGTCTCACACTTTCACCTCTCCCGGACCAACTCAGTATGGTTCTCATGTGCATCTTATATGCTATATACTGTTTTCATTTATTTTTATATTAATGAAAGTAAACATTCAAAAAAAAAAAAAAAATTATAGTTTGGAGGCCAAACCCACCTTAAACTTTGTCATAAAAAAATTATAGTTTAAACTTTAAACAACATTTATTTTTATACCAATGGAAGTTGACACTGAAAGGAAGCAAATGGGGTGGCAAGTCCTCTTCCAAGACAAAGGCAGTCCTCCGTATTTGATGTCTTTGTATTTAATGTTCTTTATTTTTCCATATATCATATTGGTTCTACTCTACTATATTTATTAATATATTTTTTCTGTTTCCAATGCAAGAAAAAGGGAGAAAAAAGCACTACTGCTTTAGCCCCTTTGAGCTGTCATCTATTATTTACATTAGAAACAAATGATATAAATTAAGCTATCATGGTTTTGTCTGTAACTATTGAGTATCATCTCTTTCCAGGTGGACAATTTTATCCATGCAGACATGCATCCTGGGAATATCCTTGTTCGTGCAGCCCAATCCAAGTCTTCGGGCAAACGGCTCTTTAAATCCAGGCCTCACGTCATTTTCATTGATGTAGGCATGACTGCTGAGCTTTCTAAGAGTGACCGGATAAATTTGCTTGAGTTCTTTAAATCCGTTGTTCTACGAGACGGCCGCACTGCTGCAGAGTGCACATTGAGGTTGTCAAAACAACAAAAATGCCCAAATCCGGAGGCCTTCATTCAGGTAGTATCTTAAATTTATATTCCTTTTTTTTTTTTTGCCATGGATGATATTTTAGACTTTCTGCTTAGTATCCTCCTTGGATAAGAAACTTCTACTTGCAACTTTTCTAGTTAGTTCTCACAGGGTTTATGAAACCAACGAAGTAACAGTTTCTGACTCTTCTGTGTTTCTTGAGTGCATAGTTTTGTCATCGATATGTCCTGTGTGTAAATACTCTATCAAAATGAATTAAGAGCTTGAAGCAGCAAAATAATTGACTTACTTCAGTCCAAACTTGACAAGGATATGCTTTCAGAAACATTTTTGAATATCCTACAAAAAGGGAAATGTTATCAAATTGGCTCAATAGTCAGTTCAGGATGTAAACATTTTGGTACAATCTTTATGTGGACCAAGCATTGACATTTCTGGAGTCATTTGACCATGCACAGGGGTCCAGACCCATGTGTAAAATGTTCAGATTTTCTGGGAAGCCCAAACAGTCCCTGTTTAGGGGCCTTTTTGGGCCTCAAACTGTGATCATCAGGCCCAATGGGCTTGTGCAGTTCCCTTGAATCTATTTGGACCCAAATTGGGGGTTGTCCAACTCAAATAGGCCAGACGACTAATGTTCAGGGCATTCTAACTTGTGCAGGATTTGTTTTTGTTTACTTCTTAAGAAAGTCTTCAATGGCTGAGATAGTGTTATCTTGTAGAGGTTTTTAGTTTATGGTACCCATATACTTCAAAAATAGGCAATGTATCATGTCATATTGTGTCTAATACCTCACTTTTTATCTCTAAAATCCTTGTCCCTGCCATATAAATGGTGTGTTCCTTCTGTATCCATGTTGTATCTTGGCATCATAGGTTAAAGTTGTTGGTTAAAGTTGTTGAAAACATGGAATAAAAGACGAGGCAAGTTAGTTGGCTGTGGCATTCATGGCTGTTTTATACGAGTTTCCAATGAGGGTTTTATTCCTTTGATGAAAGCAGCCCCTTGAAGCTTGATATAGTGCATTAAACTCGTGTTTAGAGTTATTCTAGCTTGGTTTTTTTCCGTTGGTTTCTGATTTAGAATATGCTTTTTTCTTATGCAGACATTGCAACTTGAATCCTGTGTAATTTCCTCCTTTCTGTTTATGTTTTCAGTATTTTTTATTGTCTATATAAGAAAAACCCAAGTTATCCTGGTTATAATATTCCTCCCCTTCTAGGGATAGGATGGTGATGTTTTGACTCTTTGATATTTTTACCAACAGGAAGTGGAAAGGTCTTTCACGTTTTGGGGCACCACAGAAGGTGATGTTGTTCATCCTGCTGAGTGCATGCACCAATTACTTGAACAAGTCCGGCGCCATAAAGTCAACATTGATGGGAATGTTTGCACTGTGATGGTGACTACTTTGGTCCTTGAGGTAATCCTTGCTTTATATATTTGATGTCTTATCTACAAACATATCTTGATGCACACCTGTGTAACCTGAGCAGGCATCTGCAATTCTGCATGCATGTTAGTATATTTATTCTTAGAATTCTTATAAACATTGTATTCTTCTTTTCTTTTTCCTTGAATTTTCCATTTCACTTTTTTTTAATAGAATGGTGCCTCTCTCTATCTATTTTTTTTTTTTTGGCAGAAATAACAGATTCATTAGTTCATAATCTTCAGAACTAACTAAGATTAACGTACAGCATTGTCCAGTAAGCTAATGGACATATAATTAAGCAAAAAGACTGGATTCATTTAGCTATACTTCTCATGGAACTAATTACCAATGAATAGCGCCTCTTGATACCCCAGATTTAGCTGATCATTTATTCCTAAATGGGGATTTTACTAGAAAAATCACTTTAGATGGCCAATTGACCAAAAAGGTCACTTTAGGGAACTTGGCACCAAACTAGCCTTCCTGCCAGAAATTCCTTTTTTTTCCCTGTTTTTTCGAGGGTCGACGCCAACCCCCGCTAAAACTAGTGAGGGTCGATGTCGACCCTGCGCAGGCGGAAAAATCAGTTTCCCTCATCTTCTTCCTTCTTCCTTCTTCCTCTCTTCCCCAAACCCATTACTCTTCTCATCACAGAACCCATTTTTCCATTTTCTCTTTTCACAATCTGTAGTTCCCCAAACCAACACACAAGACGAGCCCAAGCACATGCCTGTAAATACAGCAGCCAATCTTCCTTTACATCTCTGTCTTTGTTCAAGGGAAGGGCCACTTGATTCACCCCCTTGCCCGAGCCTGCAACAAAGTAAATTGCCCGATGTCAATCTGCAAAAGCACAACCCTTTCAATACCAATCCTTCATCATCTCCGAACCCATCCATCATCGATATCAACTCCCTCATGCAACCAACAGATCCCAACCCCACCATTCCTTTCATCTTTACTTTACAACCATATATTGACCCACTGCACATCAATCTCCAGCCCCATTTCTCTCCAATTCAGGCCACTGCTGCATTTTTTTTCTCTCCGCTTTACAGCACCACTGCCATCATCGTTGTACTCCATCTCATATTTTCTCTCTTCCATCTACCAACGTGCAAACCAGTTGCCAAACAGCAACCCTTGTCTTTGTTCTTCACTAACCAAATATCCGAACAGAACTCACCTTTCTTCACTCTCTATGTAGAACCCACCTTCATTACATCACCTACTCAACCCACTTAACCATTTCACTCAGCACCAGCCCCCTCATCTCCATCACTCTTTATCCAATGAACCACAACAGCCCTGCAACTTTGTTTTGCAATCAGTCACTACTCTGCAAACTGAAGAAAGAATAAAAATATAAATAAAAAACTAAAGCCATCTTGGCCACTTCCAAGACCATCCTAACCAAAACTACCAGACTGAGCTCAGACCCAATCAACATCACGTCCACCCTCCTAGACCAAACGTCATAGCCATCATTTCACTGCACCGGAATGCAACATCAGATTTGCCCAATCCCATTTTAGCGCACATTCCAGTCACCAACAGCAGCCCAACATCAAATCCGAACTGATTTTCCTCATTTCCATCATCTTTTCCCATTCAAACTGAGCCCCATCTCTTCTATCCCTCTAAACAAACAGCCCACATCTTTTCCTTCCCCTTGTAGGGTCGACGTCGACCCTCACTTGTTAGTTTAAAAAACAGGTAAAAAAAAATGGAATTTCAGGCGGGGAGGCTAGTTCGGTGCCAAGTTCCCTAAAGTGACCTTTTTGGTCCAATGGCCACCTAAAGTGATTTTTCTGGTAAAATCCCCTTCCTAAATTTTCCTTTCTAGGAACATGGTGGGACAGGACACCACATTTTTGCCGACTCTAACTTTGTTTTGAATATATATATATATATATATATATATATATATATAAAAGCTCCAGGATCTTAAGCTTTACCACTCAGCCAAGAAATTGCGTTTCTTAAGCCTTGAAGTTGGATGTTTGGTTTAAATATCCCTGAAGTTCGATTTAAATAGTTTCACCCCCTATTAAAGTTTCCAACTAGTACTGGTACTGTGCTGGAAGGGGAAAATCTCTCTCTCTCTCTCTCTCTCTCTCTCTCTCTCTCTCTCTCTCTCTCTCTCTCTCTCTCTCTCTCCACACATACAAAAAAACGCGTGAGCCCCCCCCCCACCCCCACACACACAAATGCAGTTGGCTGTGTGGATTGGAAGGTTCCAAAAAAATTGCATGATTACGGTGTTTAAAAAAAAAACGTTATGGTGATTGTAACTAATGAATGGACTGCAAAATGGGCAGTTAGACTAAATTGTGCTAACCTTCTATTTTGGAGTCCCCAACTGTAATCCGGTATTCTGGTTAGGCTGGATTCTTGGCAAGTCAATCCACTCAGTACCGTCCCCACCCACCAATCCACCACTCAGGTGGGTCCAAAATTAATTCTCTCATACTGTTAAATTGCAGTCTTCTTTCACCAGATCATTAGTCTAAATGTTATGAATGTTCAATTCTTTATAAATGTAGTTAAGGTGAGAGACTAATTTTGCTAGGTGAAGGAATAAACATAAAAGTATATACTTTTTTTTTTTTTTTTTTTTTTTTTTTTTGCTTCTATTGCTGTACAACACCCTTACTGAGTAAGGGGTCGTTTGCCTTTTATGCACGGGACAGGAAAATGGGTTTTACATAGTAAATGTTACTTATGCAAATATTACATATGTGAAACACATTACCACATTTTTCAAAATCACCATTTTCACGAGTAAATGAGTACATCCAATGGTTTTAGATGCATTTAGATTTTTTGGACATTTTTCAAAATTTTCTCAAAATCTGTGATGAATTAGGGGCTTTGATGTTTATCATTTCTTTTTATGAAGTGGGAATCAGATGCCTCTTTATCACTAGGTTTAGGGGCTTCGATGCTTATCATTTATTTTGCAATACTAAATGTCTTGATGTTTATAATTAATTTAAGAATATTGAATGGTTTGAATCATGAATTGGGGCCCACAAAAGTGCAGAAATCAGATCTATAGGTTGGGTTTTTTTTGGAATTTTTCACGACTTTCTCAAAATCTATGAAGATTTAATATAAGAAACTAAATGTTTTGAGGTTTATTAGTTTAAGAAAAAGGATGAATGGTTCGGATCATGAATTTTTGAGGCCCACTGGACTTAAAAAAAATGAACGGTGGTTGTAGGATTTTGAACCCATGATCTATATTCACAAGACTTGAATGGACTGCACTGCTGCTTTCTGCAAGAGGGAGGTTTGTGATCGTTTACCACCTCTTGAGATGTTTAAGTGAGACTCTGAGAGACTGAAAATGGCCTCATTTACACACCACACCTCATTTACGCATCACATGCTTTAATCTGCGCAACCCAATGGGCCTCCACCATGGATATCTTGCTATTGGTGGATGTCATGTTTATTATTTGGTATATGTTAGGTTTTTCTTTCAACTAAGCTTGTCATATCTCAGATTAAATTTAATTCAAAGTAAGATATAGTATTCAATTTGTTGAAGTAGTCAGAATTTGCAACATTCCCGTACACAATGATTGTAAGGTGAACGTGAGTCCACGATGTGACCACTGTAATAATCATGGTCAGTTACACTTTCCCTCAAGATGAATGTAACCAGAAGGCATATATCTTGATGCCAATCTCATAAATTATGCATTTGAGATTCAGGTCCTACAAATGGGCCCCACCATGTATTTGACCTAGGACAAAAGGCTGTTGGTCAGACAATACTTATTGTTGGATCCCAGCATTGATTGTTGGTCAGGCTCCTTAATTGCCAATATTTCCTCATCAAATCTAGTGGTTAAGGATCGACTGCCTGCCCTATTTTTCCCAGGTGTGGCCTGTCTGATAGGATTCTGGATCTTTTGACCTGTGCAATTCACACATAAAGCAGTGTGCACATGACATACAAGTTCAGTGTGCCAAAATCAGATGAAGTTGATTTTATTGATACAGAGAATCAAACTCATAAGATTGTTTAAATTTAATCTAACTTTGTTGTTACACACGCACACACTTTCCTTTCGCTTTTCTTCTGTTTGTAGGGTTGGCAGCGCAAGCTTGATCCAGACTACAATGTGATGAAGACTTTAGAGACTTTGCTATTCAAGGTTGACTGGGCTAAGTCTCTCTTCTACACAATCGAAGAACTCATGGGCCCCTAAGAAGTGGGTTTTTTTCCTGCTTTTTAATTTTGTAGCTCAAAAGAAGCTTTCACCTATGCTTTTCTCACAGTTTTGACAAAGCAAAAGCTGAGATGTAAAATGTGTTCTTTTCTTTTCTTTCCCTCATTGTTGTTTACAGAAATAAAAATGTTTAGCATGGTTAAAACTTCATTTCTGTATTATTTTTTTATGATTTCCCCTGGTTGTGTTAATTTACGAAGGCTATGTCTTGCTCTATCATTTTGGAAGGAAACTGTCTCCTGTGTTTTTTGGAGAACCAGGAGAATTTTTCCTGGCATGATTCAATCTAGGGCTAAGCTGCACAACTCATCGACCAACCTTTCATGGTCGACAAAGGCAAAGAACTAGTTGTGGTTTAGATGAACTTCATTGGGAGCTGAGTCCATTGGATTTTTTTTTTTTTTTTTTGGTCTTTTTATATACTTGTAGAATCTTGTGATATTTAATATGGTTGTATGTTAAAACAAGGGCAACTGAGGACACATCTGCTCTTCTTGCTATGAAATTTGGACATGGTTACATATCAGGGAAGAAGTCTTTGAACAACACACCCATTTGAATCTTGGAAACTGATTGCAGATCATTTGGTTTGTATGTAAATCATTACCTGTTGCTGACAGTTGTTTTATTCTTTGCCACAATGAACTACTGCTTTACTGGTTGCGGAGGATCAGAGTTCAAGGATCCATACAGGGCATGTGGATTTGCATCTTCTTGTACCTTTGGCTTCTTTTAATGGGCTCATGTTCTGCAAAGAGGCTTCAAATCTGAATCATACTTACTGTTTGATGCTCTTTTTTTTTTTCTTTTTTTTTTCCAGTATACAGCCAAGAGGGCTAGGATCCATGAGCTACCCTAGTCATGAGAAGAAGCCTACTCTACTAGGAAGAGGAACCAAGTCAGTTAGGTGAGAAATGGGGTACCCAATTGACTATGGAACCCCTTGTTCTCAATGTTGGGTCAAAGATTGTAAAAGATGTAACTTCAGAAATTGTTGGATTTAAAGGTCTCTAAATCAATGGTTGGGATTATCTCCTTGAGATGTTTTTTTTTTAATTGTGTGCGCGCCTAAAATCATATCCACAATGTCAAACAAGGCCCTTGATGTTGTCCGTAGAGTGAGTGATGAATGATTGAGTTGATGTTGATCCTTGAAGTCTGGCGGCTATTCCATTCAGACAGATTCAATGTCCATGTAGAAATGCTTGTTTTACATTTACTTGACAAATTAAACAATTATGTGCAAGAACAAACAGTCATAATTGTTATAATTGTTGCAAATTAGGTGACCAAGGAGAGTCTCTAATAAATCATTACCAGGAATTTGGTTAAACACTTTGGCAAAGAAACAAGCTTTAAACCGCTCAAGGGTTTCATCAAATTTGAGCTTAGTTTTGATGACTCACTCGCTCCCAATTATAATATATTAAGTTGAAAGGTTTTTGGTATAATTTTGACCGACAGTTAACCATCTATATTAAAATGTTTTACATTCTCTCCATATAACTACCCATTCATATTCTTATTTCATCAATTCACCCTCTACTCTTGACTTTTAAGTCCACTTATTTCTTTTTCAAGTCTCTTGCTCTACCTCATATCTTATGCACCCTTTATGTCCATTTTTTTTTATTTCATTTATGCAACTTACTTAATGGATGGAAAGAGGTACTCTACATAATTTTTTAATGTGAAATCTTTTAATTTATAATGCGACCGTGCTAAATAAGGGTGGTTGTGCTAGTTACATTCATGTGAGGGCTCCTTGGCATTAATTCCCATTTTTTTTTTATATATACAAAAGATTCAGTTCTTCCTTCATTGCAAGGAACTATCTCAGATGCTTGATGACACTTTTCAAAGAATTGGGTTCCGCAGGGCCGGTTCTGAATTTTCCAGGGCCCAGGGCAAGAGTAAAAATTAGGCCTCTATATATATATATATAAACTTAGTGATGGCCTCACATTCATTTTTCAACCAATATCTAACCTGACAAAATTAACTAAAAATTTAACATTCAAAGCATATAAATTCAAACTTCAATATATAAACATTCAAAATAAAAGGCTATAATGTATAAACAAGACAAATACTTGTAAGTTGTAACAATTCAATAGTTTTTTTTTCATATAGCAATAACCAACTAACAAAACAAAATTTTCTTTGCATCATCAATAGCCAAAGCAAACAACAGCATCTTACTTGATATCCACTTGCATCTTCAGCAACCAACAAAACAAAAATGTCTTTGCATCCTCAATAGCCAAAGCAAAGAACATCAACCTACTTGAAATTTCTTTGCATCATGAATGGTCAAAGCAAAACAATAGCATCACCATCTACAAGATAAGGTGAAAAAAAAAATCACAACTAAAAAAGTATTATTGAAATGATTTCCTTCTTGCATTTTGAGAAGCAAAATCCTCAATTATGCTTTCAAATTCAAGATTTTCTAACATCTCCTTTTCAATGGATAAGATTGCTAGCCCATTTAGCCTTTCTTGTGACATGGTAGACCTCAAGTAAGATTTCAATAATTTTAATTTAGAAAAGCTTCTTTCTGCAGATGCTACAGTCACAGGTACAGTCAATAGTATTCTATAGGCAACCAAAACATTTGGAAAACAATCTATATCTTTTACAAACTCTACAATTTCAAGTGTTGTGTTTACTTCTGCTGGTAAAAGAAATTGTAGCACCTGTAACTCTGAAAACAAATCACTTGCATCAACATCAGAAGACTCACCATTTCTTAAAGTAGTTTCAAGCTTCACACAACAATTTTTCAATTCATCATCTCCCAATGAAGTTAACTTCTTTGAATTAAACAAGAACCCAAAAATGCCTTCATATGTTTGCATTTGTTCAAATCTACTTTTTAATGAAGAAAGAGCCATATCCACTACACATATGAAATAATTGACTCTAAATGATTCTTCAACTGATTGTACTATCTCTTCTTTATCATTCTCATCAAATTGTTTCTTTCCATGACTTTGACGTTTTTTTAGGAAATTCGGGTTCAATCCCCATATCACAAGCAATAGTTTTAGCTTCAATCATAACAGATGCAAATCCATTTTCCCTATAATTCTCAAAAAAAGAAATGAGCCCCTCCAAATTTTTTAAAGCAACATCAATGCACATATCTTTAGATTGTAATTTTTTGCTGACTAAGTTAATTTTCAACAAAATATCATGCCAAATAACCATGCCTAATAAAAACTCAAAATTTTCCAGTTCATGTGTTGCTAAACTCTATGCTTCATTTTTGCTTTAGCATCTTCACTAGTTTCTGCTACTTTAAATAAAGCTTCTTTTATTTGGGCAGATTGGTATCTTATTGCTTTACCACTCTCTACACGACTTTCCCAACGTGTAGTTGATAATGTTTTAAGAGTTAAATCATCTATATGATCTTGTAAAATCTTCCAACGCTTTGTAGAATTAGCAAAAACACAATAAATGCGTTGAACCACCCCAAAAAAGGATTTTGCTTTCACACAACAGTTTGCCATATCACATAGTGTTAAATTGAGAGAATAACAACCACATGGCATGAACAAAGCTCTAGGATTTATTTCAAGTAATCTTTTTTGTACACCTTGAGTTTTCCCTTTCATATTAGAGCCATTATCATAACCCTGTCCTTTCACATCATCAATTTTAAGACCAAGGGACTCTAGGAGAGATTGCAATTCAGTGAAAAGTCTTAATCCTGATGTATTTTTCACAATTAAAAACTCTAAAAAGCACTCTTCTATTTTCATTGGACTCCTTGACACATCCACACACCGTATTATCAAAGTCATTTGTTCCTTGTGACTTGAATCAGGAGTGCAATCAAGTATCACTGAAAAATATTTTGCTTGTTTGATTTTCTCAATGATTGCACTTCTGACTTTTGATGCCAGTAAAGATATCAACTCATTTTGAATCTTATGACTAAGATAGTGATAATGAATCTCGTCATTTTGAATTCGTCGAAAATGTTCACGCATTATTGGATCAAATTCTGCAACCATTTCCAATATACCCAAAAAATTACCATTATTTTCTTCATAAATTCTCTCTTTTGTTCCACGGAATGCAATATTATTTTTAGTAAGACATTTGACAACAGGAATTATTCTTACCAAAACATATTTCCAGTGTTCCTTCTCTCTCCTAATTTGTGCATGTATGCCTTTATCAATTGTTTCATTTTTTTTCAAGCTGTTATGTAATTCAATCCAAGAACTCATGTTAGTTATGTGTTCAGTGCTATTTTCATGTTGTTTAAGCCTCTCACTAAGATGTTTCCAATCTCTAAGTCCTTCATTTGCTAATTGGCTTCTACTACACATTGTCTTAAACAACTTGCAGCAGAAACAAAATACCTTATCCAATTCCTTTGAATATACTAGCCATTTTCTATCCCGAGTCTCTCCATTTGGTAACTTTCTCATGTAATACGTTGAGGAAAAATGTCTAAAGTTTTCATCCCTAGGAAATTTGATATTATTATCTCTTACAGGACCTTTTTCCACAAGTAAAGCTCTCATTTTTTCATCAAGATTATCCCAAATTCTAGGATCACAAAAGTTTAAAGGAAAACTTGGTTTTACACCCTCAGGTTCAATGTCTTCATTATTACAAAGATGATCAATATCTTCATTCTCAACATGTTCATCTTCACCTAAGTCACCTGCATGTTCATTAAAATCATTCTCAGTTCCTACTAATTCTTCCACATGATTTTGTTGTTCAGATTCATTGACTAAATCATTATCAATTCCTACAAATTCTTCAACATGATTTTGTTGTTCAGATTCATTGACTAAATCTTCAGTTGAGTTATCAAGTAAACTATTTGTTTTATTAAGGAAAATTTTATTTAGAGCTCCAGTTTGAGATTTAGTTAATTCTTCTCTGTCTCTTTTTCTTTTTCTTTTTTGAATTCCAGATGGTTGTTTCGTAGGGAACATTGCTACTTGAAAACAGAAACAGTACAAGTAAAACCAATGCAATTTTAATACTTAAAAAAATAAACAAAGAACAACATAACCTGGAATTTGAGAAATCCCCCTCAACAACAACAAACTTGATATTTCCAAATTTGCAGTCAAATAGAGCTTAAAAGAATTCATGCAAAGAGAATGTTTAACTCATGTGAATTGACTGTTACACTCAATCTTTGCTCATTCATCCATTTATAAATACCCCTAAATACCATGCTAAGAGCATTCAGTCCCTCCTAACCACATGAATGTCTTTTGTCAAGGTGGGCCCCACATAATGGGTACATCCAAATTTTCATGAAGGAAATGATGTAAATCCAGCACCACTTTTTTTTCTGGGTATAATCCAAACATGCCCAAAATCAGCGAAACAGAACACTAGTCCTCTCTGCTGAGTGTTGATCACGCAGACAATGTGACAACTAGAACCAAACTGAGATGAGAATAAAGACATAAGAAAAAAGCTACAACTTCCTCACCGAACCTTGGTCCGTGGGTGGCAAATTGAGAATATCCAGGCAAATCCTACCCCCGCTGTCAATGTTAGGGTGATAGATAGGTGTCCCAAATGTCACAAACTCACAATGGGAGGCTGAAAAGGATAACTGCAAGCCAACAAAATCCACCCCAATGATCAGAATCCCGCAAAATCATTTAAAAAAAAAACTTTTCAAAAAACGATGAAAAGAAAAGAAAAAACCTCTCTGGAATTTGAATCTTGATGTTGAAATCCCCTTTTTCATAAATGGTCCCTTCAGGTCCTTGGAGCCCTGCAAGCCAAGGCCAAAAAAACAAATGAGATACTTAGATACAATAGAAGCATTTTTACGAACAGGAGGTGTGCGAGGAATGAGAGACATGGAACTGCCTAAGATGATGATGATGAGCATGACTTCTACCGATGGATGGAAAATATCTTTTCCCCTTATTAATGCATAGTCATCAGAAAAAAATATTAACAAATAGTCAAATTCCATAAACAACCAAAACCCAACAAGATCCCAAGAAAGGATTTAACCCATATGGTTTTCAGTGCAATTCATCAATAACCGTCATGTGAAATCCTTCCGTTTTCATGAAAAGTATAAACAGAGAAAGAGTATGTAAAGTAATTTCATCAAACAGGTGGCAGGCATTAATAATGATAGGCTTAAAAAACACACACAGTTCCAAACATACAACTTATTGCTTACAAGAAGAAGAAGAAGAAGAAGAAGAAGAGACAGACCGAGTTTGACGATGCAATGAAGTGGAGGAAGGTTGTTGAGGCCGCCGCGATTGTAGACTGAACTGGTCGGATGGAGAAGTTGACCGCTGGGAGGGGATTCAGCCATTCAAGGGAAATTGAAGAGGAAGGGAAAAAAAAAAAAACCCACATACATGATACATACCTGCCTGCCTACCTGGAAGAGTGGAACTGTGGAAGCAACTTCAAAGTTTTCTCAAATCTCAAATGAACTGATGAAACCCAAACGGCAGAATGGCAGCAGATGAGAGACTCTCTCTTTGCTAAGAAATGAGAAACTGCAATTTGCTGCCTTGAGTGCCTTCTACCCCACGAAAGCACCCTAAGCACGCCATGGAATGATGGAATGGACGTCTCGGCTTCCTGGCTGCTGCATACGTGATACATCTTGCTGATGGAATAGACATCTTGCTGCATACGACTTGAGGCTTATAACTTCTTGACTCTTGAGAAAAATGGGCCCCCTTGAAAAACTTGAAAAATGGGCCCTGGGCAAGGGCACTTACAGCCCTTGCTCAGGGCCGAGCCTGGGGTTCCGTAGGAATGGCTACAATTTCATGCATACATTTAGTATCAAAATGCATGTGATTCAGTTTTATGATCCTTGCATATAACCATGTTGTGCTTTGGCTTTTATTATTGGGGCTTTGACATATTAGTCCTCCTTAAATGTGGATTTTTCAATTTCACCATCCATAACAAGATAATGTTGTCAATATTAATTTTTTCGCTTTTTTGCACTATATCCCAGGTATCATGGGATAGTCCGGTGATATCATGAGATTTATCAATTTCTCTATCATACATTCTTTGCAACTAGCAAATGATTATTTTCTTTTTATTGAATACAAAGAATAACATTTTGTGAAAAGTAAATACACATCTGACCACCATTTCTCAGATTCTATCATTTAGAAGAAAATTAAATTCGTAAGATGCTGCATAAAAGCCATGACATTAATTTATGTGACATATATTGTTCCCATGATATCATGGGATACAGAGCAAAAAAGTTTTAAAAAAAATTGTTGACCAGAGTCAAGCTACTCTGGTGACATTATCTTAATTTTGATTAGGAGATCAAAAAAGAAATGAATTTCAGGAGGACTAATATGTCAAAACCTCATATATATATAATCTAATATTTTTTAATACGAGATTATCTTTATTTTTCTCATACACTTTATTTGCTTCCCGTGAGTGGAAGCAGAGCCACAGTGGACCCCACCAAATGAAGATTTGAGTTGTCCAAGAAAAAAAGGTTCGTCACATTTATGTAATGTCCTCAAAATCTACACCAAACTAAGTCGATCGCACAACAGGATTAAGCATATCATTGATAATATGATTAACACAATTGGTCCCAAAAATTCCATATTCTAATATATCCAAATATGCAACTGGAATGCTACTCTAAATTATTTAAAGCAAAAGGCCTAATAAATAGAATATGGACTCAAAAGCGACCCTTTATTTTATGTCTTCTTTTCCAATATCCCTTTTAACACATTCCCATCCCCATGGGAAGCAAACATGCACTAGAGGACTCCTGTGTCTACTTGTTGCAACTGCATTTCAGCTCCAATGAATAATTATTTTCACATTTTAAGAGTTATTGTGATGATATGGTCGCTACCTATAAGCCCCTAGGTGACCTCATGACCATCCTAAAATAGGGTTGCAAATATAAATTATTCTCCGCTACTATCTCTGCTTGAAAAAGCAAAAATGTTAACCGAGTATCGTATCCACCGGGACAAAAAGGCTAAGTTGTGTTGTTTTCTAGATTCCTAAACTAATCCTAATAGGAAAACAAAGTTTTGATTTTTAAATTAATCCTATTGAAAAAAGAAGTGTAGGTTTGATTGCTTGTAATTCCTAAATTAACAAATTAAAAAACAAGGTTTTGATCTAATCAGAGAAAAGTCTTAGGGTATGAATCCATCTTAGCCTCGTGCAATGGCGAATATAGATTCAGGGTTTCACTATCAATGCTTTCAAGACTTGTTCTGGTTACAAACCTTCACAGAGTCAACAAATAAGGGGTGCGGGTTTAGATCGGGGCATAACCTATCTCTAAGGCATAGATTATCCTAAATTTAACTCCACACACATTCAAGCACCATATTATATGACTTGGTATTCCAAACTACAAGAATAAAATACAAAAAAAAGAAGAAGAAGAGATCTTGCATTAATAAACAGAATCCAACAAGGGATAACATCAATGTCATATAATCAAAGCATTTAAAATAAAACCATAAAACCTATACATCACCATAAACACAAAACTAGGGCGTCATCACAACCCTAAGATGGAGATTTAGTTACTCATGGAAGATGATTGACGAAGAATCCCTAACAAAATCCCCATTGACGATCTTCCAATACTCCAAAACCAGCCTCAAGAACTTCTCTCTTGATGTTGATTCCTCTAAAATAAGATTAGGGCTTTTATTTATAGGTTTTGGGATGAAAACCTCGTAAAAACGTGCATGAGATGATGGACTATCAGATGATCCGGGCGTCCGGACACCAGGAAAAAATTATTTCCTGCGCCTCTCTGTGACCGGGCGTCCGGACGCCCGGAGCGAGTAAGCTCGGTTAATTGGGTTTTCGGCATTTTTTCCAATTTCTTCCTGTTTTGCACCAATTTCTTCCCAATGCTCCTAGGGACCTGTAAATATAAAAATAATATAATTAGACTAATAAGACTCATCGGAGTGTATATCAAAGTCTAAACTGAGGGGCCTAAATGGTACATTTTAGGCTCTCATCACCTCAAATATTGATGGATTTGGAGGTGGATGTGTAGGCTTTTAACATGCGGTTGAAAATTTATGTGTGTTTCGGTGATTGGAAAACTCGGCGGATCTCTCTGTCTCTATCTAACCTATGAGGATGGAGAGCATCCAACCCTAGTGCTCCCGTATATAGACAAGTTCAAAGAGTCGCCCTTACTATATGGAAGCATCTTCGCCAAAAAACCCACATACATTAACTCTATTGGGAGTCCTATATGTGGGGATGGGTCAAGTCTTAGTCTCATTGGGAGTATAAACTCTGTTGGCCTATGCCATGCTTGATATGACGTGGGACCTGTAGCATACCGGCCACCCACCATTTTCTACATGCATGAGTAAGGTCTTTTATCTCTTTAACGGCCTTGGCCTAGGCTATGAGCCTTTTATAACCAATCAACTCGCTTCATTAACTACTACAAATAAATAAATAAATAAACGAGTCTTAACATATTAGTCCAACTCATGATCAAAATTCGAATAATGTCAACATAGTCGTTTGACTCTGGTCAACTTTTTCTTCAACTTGTTGCACCGTATCCTATGATATCATGGGATTTATGAGTTTAGGTATATATATATGAGCAAGGCTCTTCTAAGCTCAAGCTTAGGATAAAATCTCATAAGCTCATGCTTGTGAGGCCCACCTTTGGTCCATCCAAATGGACCAAACACATGACCCCTCTAAATTGCACATGTCCATAAACTTTCGGTCAAATCCGAATTTACTTGACCGTTGGATCGACTATGTATCAATCTGAATGGACCATTGACCATTAAATTTTTTTGCCCATATGGAGATAATAGAAATCACGGTTGTAGCTGATTTTTTTACAAAGAGGAAGATCTCAAGGAGTCCTTAAAATCCCCCCCACCTCCATCCCCACGTAAGTTCCCTGGTGGGCTCCACCACACATATGATCTTACCTTATTCTAAACTTGAGCTTAAGAGATCCTTGATATATATATATATATATATATATTTTTGCATCCAATTGGCAATGGACTATCTTCACAGTCGTTGACAATGGAGTTACATGCATGTGAATGTAATAGCAATGACAAAAGATGTAGACTCAACACACCCCGACCGAGCCTCCAGTACAGATTACCCATCATAACTATAACAGGAGATCCGTATGACGCATATCAAAATCTCCAATAGGGTCCTGGTATTTGCACCCACTCTAGTGGTAGTAGGGTGGGTATAAACTTACAAGTCCCATCTAAAAGGACTATCTACAGCTATACCATTATTCGCCTCGGTTTTCGTGCATCACAAAAGATTGCATCACCTCGGTTTTCATGCATCACCTACCTTTACTTCTCAGCTCAGTCATTCACTCCTAAGTACTCCCACGTGGGCCCCATCCGGACAAGATTGTACATTCATTCAATGCACCCCAAATGTGTCTTCTCTTTCTTGATACAAGATGGCCCACTCCAGTGATCAATCGTTCTTTGGGCCTTGCCAAATGAGCCGTTCTGATTTTCTTTATGATGGGCCCCATCTATTTCAAATAAGGGCCCCATCTATTCCATGTAGAGTTTTGTAATGCTAGTAATGTCTGCTGGTATTTGCACCCACCGTATGAAGGGTGGGTGTACGGCCATAGGCATTTGCATAGGGAATGGGCACGTTGTGTTTGCAGTCTCATGGGCAGATATCTTGTAGAAACGTCTAATCTCTTAAAAGAAACAACAGCTCCACGTGGGGGCCCTCCTTGGAGGCCCTCCATGTGGGGGCCCTCCACAATGCTCTTCTGGAACTCCTGTTTGGAGCAGAAACAACGACTCCACGTGGGTGCCTTAGATGACAAGACCAGACGACACCGCCATCCCTATTTCTGCTTATCCTCTGTTCTGCTCATCAAGAAAATAAATGGGTGTCCAAATGATGTACTTAAGTGAAAGTCATTTCACTAGTAGCTGCAGGGAATATATTCTCTAAAAATAGAGAATATATTCTCTGCAGGGAATATATTCTCTATTAAAATATATTTCTTTAGTTCCATCAGATCTGTGTTTTAGTCTATATATACATAGATATGGTTCTTCTTGGCAATATACATACTACTAGAAGACATGGATTTGGATCAACTGAGAATTTGGGCCAATGATCTGCGATTGTCAAGTGGTTCAAGTGAGCAGGTAAATATTTAATTCTTTAATTATTTCAGAAAATATTTTTTTTATTAATTGCAGATGCTCAAGTGAATGTATATTGTTGTTAGGATGATATTCTCGGAAACGAAATAAAACAAGAAGAGAAAAATGTTGATGAAAATGTTACAAACGAATTTTCCACCGACATGGTATGACATTAATTCAATTCCAATTATGTTTAATTTTGTCAATTTTTAATAAAAAGTTGCTAATTTCTAACAGAATGAATACATTTTCAGGTATTTAATTCGCGAGAATCTCTAATTGATTGGATTCAAAATACTGGACGCAATTTAGGATATATCATTGTCATTAAAAGGTCAGATACTAGTATAATCGGGAAGAGTCCTAGATTGTTGTTCCAATGTGATCGCGGTGGCACATACAGAAGCAAGAAAACTTCTAAGAGGGTTACAGGCACAAAAAAAAAATGATTGTCCTTTCAGAGTGAAAGGGGTGAAAATGCCAACGGGTGATGACTGGATGGCAAGGGTAGTATGTGGAACACATAACCATGCCCCTGCATCATATATGGAGGGACATCCATACCCCGGTCGGCTCTCTGAATCAGAAATCCAGTTGACAGTACATTTGTCTATGAAAAATGTAAAGCCACGAGATATCTTGACATCGTTGAAGAAGCAGAATCCGGATAACATGTCTACTCTTGAGACCATATACAATGCACGCAAGAAATTTCGGATTGCAGAGAGAGCCGGTAAAACCCAGATGCAAGTTGTCATGTCATTCCTACAACGTGAAGGATACATTTTCGAGAGTCGAACAAATGCTGTAACCAATGACCTTGAAGATTTATTCTTCGCACATCCAGGATCATTAGAGCGATGGCGTGCATTCCCGCACGTATTATTGATGGACGCAACGTATAAAACAAATAGGTACTGCTTTTCTTTGTTGTTTTTTTACTCATTTCTCTTTCCCAGCTTTCGTGTTCATTTTACTTGTCTCCTTTTAATGAATATTCTTGATACTGATAAAAATAATAATAAACAGGTACAGGATGCCTCTCCTTGAGATTGTCGGCGTGACGGCAACTAATATGACATTTTGCATAGCATTCGTCTTCATGCACTCAGAAAAAGTGTTCAATTATACTTGGGCTTTAAGGTGTCTGCAGTCAACAATGGATGGATGCACCGGTCCGCGAGTTATTATCACGGACAGAGAGTTGGCTTTGATGAATGCGTCTGCCAAGGTATTTCCCGATGCTAAGAAATTACTCTGCAGGTGGCACATTTATAGGAGTATTTTGAGCAAGTGCAGGCCATCAATAACAGACAATAAATCCTGGAATGCATTCTACAAAATGTGGAATATGTTGCTGGAATCTGAAACTGAGAATGACTATGTGTGCAAATTGGCGGACCTTGAGGTAGTGTTGCAAAACTTTCCAGGTATGATTAATTATCTTAAGGATGTATGGTTGACACCGTATAAGGAGATGTTTGTATCTGTCTGGACTGACAGATATCTGCATTTTGGAAACCAGACAACTAATAGAGTCGAGAGCCAGCATGCGAAGTTGAAACGATACTTGGAATCATCACAGTCAGATTTGGAGACATCGCTGTTGTTTATTCACCAAGTCATCCAATCACAGGACATAGCTATCAAAGCAAGTATTGAGCAAAGCAAAACTATTGTCAAACATCGATTCAATATACCGCACTTTCAGGAATTATGTGGTTTCGTTTTAAGTCACGCATTGCATCTGATTTTGAATGAATTTGAGCGGTCTAAGGATGTTGGAGAAGGTTCCTACAAATGCGGATGTCGACTTCGTACGAGCTACGGACTGCCATGTGTGCACGAGCAAGCAATATATTTGAACAATGGTCGTCCCATACCAATTGATTCCATAGATAAATTTTGAAGAAAACTTGACTTATCACCGTGTGTGTCTCTTCAAGACGATGACATCGATTGTGACGTCGAGTTACAAGTGTTCACGGAACAGTTTAAGCAGCAAACAAGGCATGGTAAATTCAGTCTTTTAAGGAAGTTGAAGGAGATAATCACACCATCAACAACTTCAATTCTTGAACCTGCTGTGAAGAAGAACACTCGTGGACGGCCCTCCTTGAAAAAAAAAGTTGCAACAAATATTTTCCAGTTTCAGGAACCAGCGAGACACAGTTGCTCCTCTATTTACAACAACTCTGTACATGCATATGTTCATCAGTTTCCACATATATTACATCCTTACATTATGCAGGTACAAGACGTAAAACCTGATGGAAATTGTGGATTTCGGGCCATAGCTGTCGGTCTTGGTCTCCACGAAGATGCATGGCCAACTATCCGGTATAACTTAATAGAAGAATTGCACACATTCAGGACACAGTATGTTGCAATATTTGATAGTGATGACCAGTGGACTCGTGTTTACAACTCACTGAACTTTTTTGCATTAGATAGAGGAGCACCGATGGAGCATTGGATGACCATGCTAGATATGGGCCTCTTAATTGCTTCGAGGTTCAATGTGATATTACACGTTTTAAGTGCTGCACAGAGCTTTACGTATTTGCCACTTCATTCTACTCCTCGACCGTTGAATCAACATGTTGCTATTGCTATCGTGTATGTAAATAATAATCACTACGTCCAGGTTGCATTGACAGATGGTTACCCGATGCCTCCCATTATGCCTCAATGGGTTCACTTCAGGCATGATTGTGCAGCTGCATGGGCTACCCGGCCCGTATACGGAGCGAATTAATGCGTTCATGCAATATATGCGTTCTAGGTTTCCTTCTGAAACCATTGTGTTAGATTATTAGGAATGTAATATATTTTAATATGTTTGAATAAATTTGTTTTCAGACTCCTTGGGAGGATGAGATCGTGGCCTGTTGGGTGTTGGTCTTATGCTTTATTCATGTCTAGTTCATTTTTGTTTTTTTTTTTTTTTTAATTCTTTTTAAAGCTATTCTTTCTCAGATGGTGGTATTATGATGACAAATTGTTTATGCTAAAAAAAAGTCAACCATGTGAGGATTATGATGCTTTTGGTTGGGAGTTGTCTTATCCCATTCATTCATCCATAGCTATCTAACTTCAAATGCAAACACATTATAAGACTTTAAATACAATGTTTGTTCTTGAGGTTTTTCAATGGGCTAGGATGGCCCATTGGACCTTATAGCCAGGTTTGGACAGGCATAATTTTAGGATGACTAATCAATGCCAATCCTATGATTGTTTACCTTTAATATAAGGTATGGGCACGAACTTCTACTTCAGAGATTGTAAGACTGGTCTTTTAGAGTCTCACTAAAATCTTACCCAGTAGAATCAATATAATCTCATCTAAGATCTTACTCAGTTGGAGGCCATTTTGCATATTTTCACTGGGATCAATCCTTTTTCCAATTTCAACTCTGTCTTAATGATAATACATACAATGTGCGACAGTGGACACCGTATAACAACCGGAACGTAGCCCATCCCATCTCCCATCAACGACTTAAATCATAGATCCTACTGTAAAAAGTAAAAGTAACAGTCAATACTCAATACTCTCTCTCTCCCATTCCCTCATGTCATCTCTCATGTCATCCCTCATGTCAAGTCATTGTAGGCATAGGTAGAGTGGGTGCAAATACCACATAGGGTGGGTGTATTTACCACAGCCCTTTCCAATATTGTAGAGCCATACAGCACAGAGATCATCTAACTTGGGTTAAATAGGATTGGAATGGATTCCACCACGGTTTGTGAGTGCCACTGGGGGTGACACGGCACAGCTGGTGATGTTACAATGACATGACCCAAACCCAAAATCCCCCCCGCCACATACTAGTTGTGGTACATTACTTCATTCCCAGTCGGATCTTGCTAGCTGCACCCACCCGATGAAGGGTGGGTGTACAGCCTAGTACTTAACAAATTTGTCACATTTGATGCGAACGTGATAAAAGTTAAAATGACCGTTGGATTGGTGACACGTGTATCGTAAAGAGTTGAAGTGGTAACGGCTCTACCAGCTGTAGGTGTACTTATTGCCAATATTTTATGCGTTGGTCGGTTCCGTTGGGCCGGAATGTGGCTCTACTGGTTTTTATATTCTGGAATGGGCTCTATCTTTTGTACATCAAAGTTCAAAAACAAGTAATTAGTGGGCTGTTGGGGATTTTTATTATGTGTACTTTTGGCCTTAATCTAGAGTGGGGACATGTACAATGGTGGCCCCACGTAGTAAATACTCAGCATATAACATTTGTACCTAAATACATGGGTGTGTGACTATGTTTACTTCCATGGGTGGCAATGTGACAATGTCTGACCTGACCTGTCAATCCGACCCTTGTAATTTTGGGATTAGGGGCCCATTTTCAAGCTAATAATAACAAATGAGTTGGCTTGGGGTTGAGCCGTTGAGTCCATGCTTGTTTTTTAATTCAATCTGCCAATGACCCTTAGACCCGACCCCGACCCAACTCGACCCAACCATATTAGGCATGTTTCCAGCCATATGGTTTCATTTTGTCACAACTACTTGTGAACTTTTACCAAAAAAAAAAAAAAAATTACTCCTTGTGAAATTATGATTAAATCTTAGCCAGCAGATTCCATGATATAGTGGGTGATGTTAAGGTGATCCTCTATCACCCTATGTATAGATTGTGTGCTCAAACAATGGCAAAGCAAATCTCACCTACCCAAAAAGCTAAATGCGATTTCCTTATATTGGCGTAGGTCTGGAATCCTGAACCTTAAAATGTCTTACTCTGCACTTCTGGACCAAGCCAAAATTAGTTCACATGAATCAAAGTCCTCTCCTGCATATATTTGGAGTGATCTTCTGACCAATTCATTAAAAAAAAAAAAAATTGAAAGCACTTTGACGCCACCATTCTACATCCAGTGAATTCATCCTAGCGGATCCTTTTCACTTATATCTCTGGTACTATGTAAATGAGTATCCATCTTCATATGTAGCAAGGAATAGGGATGATTTTAAGTATCACATACAACTTATCCACACCAATCTGGACCATCGTCGACTGATCGGAACCGGTGCAAATTGAACCTAATAGTGTAAAACCATGTTGATTAGATCACCCTAGTCAATAATCTCTTACACCCATTCGTTTCATGTAATTGAATTCCTAGGTATATATTATAAGAATTATTTCTAAAAGTGGTTAAAAATGATGAACCAAAGTGAAAACACAAATATTACTATCGAATAATCTCCTTTTAAATAGAAAATGAAGCAAGGACCCTTCACCTCCTTAATAATCATTTTTCGAGCTCATTTGACCATGATGTTCTATTTACATAAGAGGGCTTCTATTGGCACCACGGTTTTGTCTCTCTACACAGTAAAAAATAAAAACATAAAAAAAATCAAGATTCTTGAACTACCACTCCCCCCTCTTCCTCGCCGGGAGCTACCGCCAGCTTTAGCCCGATCTCCCTCCCCGCCGGCGACTAAGAGGGGGAGGAAGAGAGGAAGAGGGAAGGAGAGAGAAGAAGAGAAAGGGAAAGAAAATAGAGGGGGAGGGAAGAAGAAAGAGGGGTGGGGGGTATTTCTTTGATTTTTTTGAGCAAAATAACATGCCCTTGTCGCCAATGGAGATTTGAAGTATGGGATCCGCTGGGACTCATGACACCATAGTGGGGTGGAGTCCATAGGCTGGATTAAATACATTAGTGAGATGCAAATTAGGTTTATAAAAGAATCTGTCTTAAATCCAGAGGGGTAGCTCAGTTAGCATAGGACTACGGTTTGCACCCGGAAATTATAGGGTCGGCTACAGGGGAGTTTACTGCCTTCCCTCGAGACCTAAAGGGATTAGTCAGCTCAAAAGACTGAACTCTCCGATTGCAAAAAATAAATAAATAAATAACTATTTTGGTCTAAAATTGACTTACCAATTTTATCCATCATCTTTCAAGTTTGAACCATGGGTAAAAATGTCCAAATTTATCACAGCCCACCTATTGACCATTTCCGGCCCACAACTTTCGTTGGCTGCTTTATATGAATTCCCAGAGACAAATACATTGATGGAGACCGGTGAAATGATTCATTTTCATCCATCCACACGTTCCCAGTTTACCTTTACATGTGATGTGACAGACACACAATTATGGCAACTTTAATGTGGGGGTACTTAAGAGTACAAATACGACTGTACTGCATTCTAGTGTTAGTACCAGCACATTTCTCTTTTCATTTGAAGAGCCAAATAGGGTAGAGTGGATAGGGTGGGTTTATATAAGTAAATAATCACCCTTCCCATAGACTGCAGGAAGCCGTTTTGGGGGCTCGAAGCCTCAGAGCAATCACTACATGGATTTGCACGCGGATTCCCAGTCCTCTCAATAGAACCTGCTTTTAAAGGCTTCACGTTTACCTGCTCTGCATTTCCGAACTCAGGAGGAGGCATGCAGTTTCTCAGGTAAGAAAATGAGCAGAGAAAATCTCAATCATATATGAATACATTGTATGCTCTTTGTTTATATATATATATATATATATATATATATATATATATATATATATATATATATGAAGGTTTCAAGTTCATTCATCCCTCACCATAAGGTGAGGGATACTTTTATAATTGGACATTTTCAAGTACAAAAGTTACTTTTCAAGTACATAGGGTGAGGTACACTTCCTTGTCTTCATTTGAAAAAATGGGAAGTGTCTCTCACCCTATGGTGAGGGATAGATGCACTTGAAACTTTTCCATATATATATATATATATATATATATATATATATATAGCCATTACACTACTGACTACAGTACTAGTCATTTCTTCCTTCTAATTCTCTTCCTTGTCTATTTGCCAGTCCAGTTGAAGAGGGTTGTGTTGCTTTGACCAACTCTCTCAACAGTCTGGATCCTCCATCACTCCACTGTGGGCTCACCCTTTTGAAAAGTTTATAGTTCAAGTGTGAGTGAGAGACACTAAGAGGAACTATATGTAGTTTTGTCTGATGTAATCCAGTGGTGTAACCAAGAGCAATATTGTTCTGGACCTGGTGAGGCACGGCATGATCTGACCAAACGAGTGTTGGGGTTATGATCATTTGAGGTTTTCTCCCTCAAGATTTTATATATTTTCTGTTGCATGTAGAAGATTTTAAACCCCACCAACTTTTGGGGTTGGTTTGTTTGTTTGCACTCTTTTATTATGGTTACTTACATGTTATATGAATACTTTTGTTTGTGCTTATTTTTGCATCATATGAGAGTTGATTTTGGTGTAAAGATGGTGTGTAAATGAGTCAGGGTTAGTGCCAAGAATGGGTCACCACATCTGGAGATCAAAACCCTTCAACCGGGACATTTAGTTTCATATCTCAAATCTAAGCGAAATATGTGAAAACACCCAAAAGAAAAACTAGACTCAGATGTCAGCACTTTTGTGGGCCCTCAATTGGTGCAATACAAGCCAGGCCCAAGTCAATTGGGCCAGACCCATGACCTATGGGTCATCCCAGCCAGGGCCCCAGGCCATTGAGTTTAGGCCACAGACCAAGTAGGACCTACAGTAAATGTGGGAAATGCTATTTCAGTAGTATGTTTTCCTTTTGGGTTCTTGATTTGGATTGTCCAGCAGAGATTATTTCAGGGATTGATTTAATTTATTAGTTTCCTATAAACTTGCTAAGGTAGGTTAGAATGGACGTTTCTGCCCATCCTATGTATTGGGAATCCCTCCATTAAGAGGGGCATCTTGGATTATTCAATAAAATATTGAGTTTCCCCTTGAGCAGTTGGTCTATTCTAGATCAGAGATCAGGGCTGCATCATCAATTCATGATCAGAAGTATTCAATATTCTTGTATAAATGAAAACATATATAATGACATGAAGTTTCATATCTTAGATCCTTGTGGATTTTGAGAAAAATGTGATGAACCCAAAAACTAGTTGTAGGCCCATGGATTGCCACATGCTAACATTTTCTAAGTACCAAGAACAGCTAGGATCATATTTCGCATGAAGTTGGTGATAATGACTACTTAATTGTTCTTGATCTTTCTGCTCAACTAATTAGTGATTTGGGGTTGGCACAAATCCATGGTTGAATAGATATTGCTGAAGAAGGCTGATGCAGAACTGTTCCCTGTTTATTCTTAATTCCAGTTCTTTTTACTGTAACAGTGCACTGTTATCTAAAATCTTCTGTTGAGCCAGCTGAAAGCCTGATCAATGATGAATTTCAAAAGAGTAAAGTTAGAAAGGCAGCTAGAATTCATCCAAGTAACAGAATTGGAAATAAAAAATTTGGAAGCAGAATTAGAAGTTCTGAAATATAAGCGTGATGACAGAGTTGAGAAGAAGCTGATGGAAATGACGGATGAATTAGAAGAGCAACAAGGAAAAATAGAAGTTCTGGAAGCTTTAAATCAGGAACTATATGAAGATCGTCAAAAATTAATTATGGTATTCTTTTTTTCATGTTTAGTTTTACTTTCTTGCCATTTTTTTCTCCCATGATGAATGATGTAATATTTGCCCTATCTGTTGCTTCATGTACTGGTTTTGGTTGATGTCCCAACTTATTGAGGGCTAGAACCCTGCCCTCCAGATGATGTGTTTACCCAATTGTAGCCAGTCCAGCTAGTACTAGTAGGGTGACCTGACAAAAAAATACTCTATGTATATATTCTTTCTTCACAAGCTGATGAACTGAATTTTTTTTTACCGATGTTGAACCTTTCTTTATAGGGGTTTAGAGAAATTCTGAGGGGATCTACACTGATCGGAGTAAAAAGAATAGGTGAATTGGATGAGAAGACTTTTTATTCTGCTTGCGTGCGTAAATTTTCAGCTGAAGATACGCTAGTTAAATCTGTGGAGCTACGTTCTTTGTGGCAGTTCTATTTAGATGATCCAGACTGGCTTCCTTATAGGGTTGGCACTTCAGGAGACAAAACTATGGTTTGTATTTCTTTGTTATCAAACTGACATTCTGTGCTGGTATAACACTGGAAGTTACTTGATTTGCTTGCATAAAAATCATTTTGCATTCTGATGAATAATACTTAGTGCAGTATATATTGATATATAGGATGTAGGTAAATGCATTGGATCTTTTACTGAATATCTGGTTCCATCAGATACTCAGGTGTGCCCCAGATTTTGTACGGGCCATAGTAGTCTCATGTCGCAGTGGGTCCCACCACAAAGTAGTCCCTTGGTTTTCCGATGGAGACCCATTATGTGCATATGGTGCTCAGGAAATCCTACAGCTTCAGAAATTTTTGCATGTGTGGTCAATTGGACAGAAATAAATGGTCATACTGAGAATGCAACAAAGCCCAGAAGAAGTCCAATTGACTGCCTCTACCCGCCCCCTCTATGATCTCAAACTTTTTGGTTGCTCATTTAGATAGGGTTGTTTTCTTTTATAGCTTGGTAGAACTCTATCAGTGAACCCAAGTTGATGGGACAAGGCTCAAATGATGATGAAGAAGATGATGATGGTTCGAAACATCACTTCTTTGTCTGGATTGATTTGGAGTGATTGTTTGGAACATCAAACAATGCATCCATCATATAAATAGGCACTTCAGCATCATAATATTGGAGCCTTATCTTATAAGTTTTTTGTCATTCTGTGTTTATTTTGTGCAGCTAATGGCTTGTTTACCTTTCTACGCATGGGGATAGGAAAATTAGTTTTATGTATGTCAGTGTTACCTATACAAATGTTAAGACATTTGAAACACATTACCGTGTGTCAAAATCATTATTTTCACATGAGCATTTGTTCATCCATTGAGTAGATGTGTACGGAATTTTTTTGACGTTTTACACAAATTTCTCCATGAAGATTTAAGTTATGAAACTAACTTGATGCTTATCATTAATCTGAGAATATTGAGCGGTTCGGATCATGAATTGGGGGTTTGCGCAAAAAGTGCATAAAATTAATTAGATCAATAGGTTGGGATTCTTTTGTACTTTTTTTTTTCGCAATTACTCAAAATTTATGAGGATTTAATATAACCAGATTAATGGTCTTATGGTTTATTAGTTCAATAAACATAATGACTTGGTAGGATTACAAATATGGAGCTCACAGGAATTAAAAAAGTAAGTGGTTGATGGGATTTGATCTCGTGACCTATTGCATAACCAATTGCAATAATCGTGTGAAGCATGTACCGGCGCCTTTTATAAGTGGAAGCTGTGAAGTATGTAGTGGCCCCTATTTAGGTTTGAAAATTTTGGTATGAAAATGCCCTTATTCATACACTATTTTCACACCTCATTCAGCACCACATGTGTGAATGAGTGCGAACAAATGCGATGTTGTGTGACCATTAAGCATGTGAATCATTGACATATTTAAATGAGTGCAAACAAACTACTCTTAATTTCTTCTCTCACGCGCGCACACATTTCTTTAATATTTGAATGAATATATCTGTCTCAGGAAATTATAAACGATGATGATGAGAAGTTGAAGGAGCTTAGGAGTGTTTGGGGTAGTGATGTCTACACTGCTGTAACCAATGCCTTGAAGGAAGTAAAGATTTATAACCCATGTGGAAGGTATGCATTAGAAGAGCTATGGAATTTCAGTAAGGGGACAAAGGCAACTCTAGTAGAGGTTGTGCAATATATTCTGACAAAGTTGAAGGCTGAAACACACGGGCACAAGAGAAGAGAACCTGAAGGTTATCGTTTAATAAAGTTTTTACATTTACAGTTGCAAAATTTAGTTTCCTTTGTCAATATATTCATATTATTGCCTACCTACATATTGTTGACCTTTGAGACCAGACTTTGATGCAGGAATGCTCCTGCACCAAATAACTTTTTATGATGCTAAAAAACCAATGTAGACAATGGGTTCCAAGCACTGCTAGTAACTTGTATGATTTATTATGGTACAAGATCTACGACATATCAAATATGGGTGTGAAACAGGACATGTGGCTGATAAAATTTATATGTTTTCTTCAAACCAAACACTTAATGAGCTAAGAAGATAACCCTGGAAATTGCTGGCATCATCATTCCTTCAAAAAAATGACAGGACCTAAATAGATTTTTTTTTTTTCAGGATGAATATGGAATGGAATCAAAGTTGATCAATGTTTGAATTAGCATTCAATAATATATATACATGCAACACCAGCTCTTCATTTGTTTCATGTATTTTTCTTTTTTCTTTTTTTTATTTTGCGCAATTCATTGGAAACTTGAGTTGGCTTCAGATTATGTTCAACTTTTTTCATGAAATTAATAGGTGATTCTCTAAATGATTTCTATTTTCTTCAAATGAAAGAACAAACTTTGGGATGTAATGCCTTGTTGCATTAAAAAATACTCTTGAGGAATAGGAATTACTTGAAACCTTTGATTATAAAATTATCTTTTTTTTCCTGCGATTTCATAAAACATGTTGTAATAAACTTTTATGCTTTGCAGTTGATGATATGGAAAGAGGCTGCCCAGTACGTTCTGAAGCAGTGGAAGACCAAGAAGCGCATGAGGAAAGCAGATGCTAGCAATTAACCTTTGAGACCAAGTTGTGATGTGGGATGATTTTTTTGTTGGGGTACTGAACTACCTTGCTTTTGGTTCTGCTGGTTTTGGTTTGTTGGTTTGTTTGCCATGGACTCTTGTTTGAATGTGTTAAAAGGACTTTTTGCACTAATCAATATCAGAATGTAAAGCTTTTTTTCTTCTGTGTTCTGTTGGTGTTCTTTTGTGGCCTTGTGGCCTTTTTTTTTTTTTCTCCTTTTTTGGTTTGGTATAGATCTCCTATACTGTAAAGGCTTTTGTCTATAATACAGTTACCATTTCAAAACAAAGAAAAAAAGAAGCAGACTGTAATGCTTGGTACTGTATTGTGCTTAAGATATCTGAAAGTTTAGAAAATGATACTGCTGAAGAATCTGAAGGTATTGCTATTAACATGGGAGCTAGATGCTGCATTGGACACAATTGGCCTGCAACTTCAGAAAAACCTGGAGCGCTTTAGTACCCACTTGTGTTTTAGAGTTATTAAGAGAGATTAAGAGATGTGTAGAGGAAAGATAAATTTTGTTTTTGATATATGAGTTCCAGTAATGTATTTTTCTTATGAGAACTTCCTATATAAATAACATGTTTCCGCACTGGTGGCTCCAGGAATTTGAGTCAGTGGGGTCAATAAAAGACTTATCTTCCGTAAATTGAATAAATTTATTTTTCCTTTTATCAGCGTCTGTTATCTACTTTTGATAATTCGATAAATATAATATAAAATTCTCAAATTATTTGTTTCCATTAATCTGACTAAGATAATATTGAATTCTAAGGGAAAAAAATAAAAATTTTAATGCATTGTTACTGATAGTTCTTAACCCAAAAAGAAAATCCAATTAAAATCATAATAACTTCATTATCAATATTAGCAAACACATCATTTTCAATATATGTGATCAAACAGTCACTCATTCATTGATCTCTCATTTGGTTACGCAACCTGTTCTTTACATACTTCATCACAGAAAAAGCTCTTTCTACCATTGTAGTGACTAAGGCAAAATCAACGCCAATTTTAGAAGCAAATAAATCAATTGGTATACAATATCCTTCTTTGTCTCCACTAATATACTAGTAATGTCACAAATTCCTTTAAGTTCTAAAAACTCATTGCTAGAGCGTATATTAGCAATATAGAGCCATATTAATTTTTTATTGACAGTTAGCCCATTAACTTAGGTGGTGAGTATTTTATGATGACTTTTGTTCACTACCACATCAATAAGGAAAATGTGTAAAGTTAGCTAGTATAAGGTGAAACTCTTAAATTGAGTGGGGTTTAGGCTTAAGCTGTGATCAATTTGGTGCCATCCATATATTTGGGAAGGAATAATCCCTCCATTTTTTTTTATGAGGGGTAGAACCGGAGATCAATACCAGGACTTTTAGCTCTAAAAAAGAGAGGAATCATGGTCCTGCCCACGAGGCCAATCCCTAGGGGTTGTCTCTCCCATCCTCACCCCCCTTGTTTCTCCATAAACATCGACTAATCTTCACTCTACTCTCATGCGTTGATGGTTGTCCAAAGAAGAAGAATCAATCCAATATGGTACAAGCCGATTTGAGCGAGTTTTAAAACATTGTCAATGAAGGTGTGCAAAGGGCTCTATTTTTCTCATGTTGATTGGGACGGGATGACTCTTTATAATCATTCCCTCGAATAGGGACCTTGATCAAAATTTGGTCCAAGCCATCTATAATATGTCTTCACCATTAGGGTATCGGTCTCCATTTTATTTCTACCTAAAACCATTTCATTTCAGTGAACCAAACGCTATCTAAGAACTCTGCATCATGTGGCTTATTTCTATCCAATAAACCATTTGTGTCTGCGTTTATAGCAGTCGATTCTTTTGCGACCAATGCTTTTGCAGTATTACAACTTAACTACTTTTGATAGCGTAGTGATGCCATTGAAAAATATTGTGACATTATCATGCTATTCTTTTAAGAACTTGTCAGAAGTGAAAACAAAACTAAGATAAAAGGGGGAAAAAATCAAGCTTTCCCTACCTTCTTCTTGTAATACTTCTATTTAGCTTCATTGCTATCTCCAATTGTGTAATTTATTTTGATTTGAGGCTTTGGTATAAGGCTTTTATATCAATGTTTTTAATTATTTTTTCTCTTTGGCCCGCCGGTGATGAGCAACACTACCCATCTAGAGATATGAGGATTGACGTGTACCATACTTAGGGTTGCAAATGGGTATCCGATTCTCTGATTACTCAGAAGTTTCGACCCGTAAAAAATCGGGTTTGGAACCTATTTTAGGTTCCGATTCATAAACGGGTCCGGATTCGCGTCTAAACCTAATTTAGGTTCCAATTGATAAACGGGTCCGGGTCCATATAGGTTCCGACCCATGGACCCGAGATACCCGGCATATGAGTGTTTGACATTGCAAATTGTACCTCAACATCAACTTTTTTTATATTTTTATATATAATATTAGAAGTTGTAGACTTGATGCACTGTTATAAGCTAAATGATATGCTTATTTTTAAGAAAGGTAAACTAAAGAGAAATTAGAATTAATTTTGGAACTAGATTCTAGTCTTCTAAGTGGATCTGGTTTCGGAACCGGATCCGGGTTTGTAACCAACAAAAGAGGTTCCAAGTCAAAACTGGATTCGGAACCGAAACCGTTATTTAGAAACGGGTCCGGGTCCAGGTCCGGGTCCACTATGGTTTCGACCTGGAACCTTTCCGTTTGCAATCCTAAAATGCCAACACCCCTCAACTAGGGATGAAAGTGGGCCGGGCCGAGCCGGGCTTTGACAGGCCCTAGGCTCGGCCCTAATATTTTTTAGTATGCCCTTATTAAGTTATGAGGCCCTAGGGCCAGCCCTTTGAGCCCGGCTAATGATATAGTATTAGTTGAAAGAAAATATTTTTAGGAAAAAAAAAATCCTGTAGGAATTCAAAGAAATCTACATATGCAAATCAGAAACAAAAAATGGTCAAATGCATGCATACATCCCATATTCCCATTCCCATAATTTGGATTGCAGCAATAAAATTAACTAAAATAAGAAAGACTCCATAAAAGCAAAGGGAGCCCAGTTCCAACACTCCATAATAGTTCAATGTTACAAATCAAATTAAACTCCAATAGCATCATAGAATAAAATAAAGTATTCGGCTAGCATCATAAAATAAAGTCTCCAGCATCACCTATAATAACAACAATAGAGCTTTGTTAATAAATAATAATAACAACAAAGGAAAGGTTGTTCCAGAGTTACAAGACTTAAAAAAATGTCTTCCAGACCATTAATATACATGCATCCTCAAGGTTGTTTAGGGATTGTTTATATTGGATTAAAAATAGGGTTTAAGGTTTAGTGCTTAGGTTTAGGGTTTATGGATTATTTAGTGCTTAGGGTTTAGGGTTTAGGGATTATTTATATTGGATTAAAACTAAGGTTTATGATTTATGGATTATTTAGTATCATAGATTCATATATGTATTATATATTGTATAGTGTACACATATATATAATATATGTAGGCCCTATAGCTTACTGCTTAGGTTTAAAATTTATGGATTATTTAGTGTTTAGGGTTTAGAGATTATTTATATTGATTAAAACTAAGGTTTATGATTTATGGATTATGTTATATCATATATGTATTATATATTGTATAGTGTACATATATATAATATATGTATTAATATATGTAGGCCCTAGGGCTTACAAGCCGAGCTTCATTAAGCTCGAGCTCGGCCTGTTTAAGCAAACGAGCCTCCTACTAGGCCCTAGCTTAGCTCTTTTGTCTTTTGAGCCGAGCTCGGGCCGAGCCTATAACAGGCCGGCCCTAGGACTGCCCGGCCCACTTTCACCCCTACTCTCAACCATAAAGATTGGGTCGGGTGTGAACCGGATCACGATCACCCTCGGGTTCAGCCCAATCCATTTCCATAACAAGTCGTCCAAACAAAAAGGTCGTGTTACACTTAGGGCCTGTTCATTTACTAGAATTCCTTACTGGAATTTTAGTGGTTGGGGTTTTTGGGGACATGATGTGACATCATGTCCCCTGGGGTTTTTAAATTCCATGTTTCTTTACAGGAATTTATAAATTCCAGCACATGATAACCTTTAGGAATTCTTGGAATTCCACCTTCTTTGCATTTTGGTGGAATTTCAAAATGCTCATGCCCTTAGAAGGATTTTGGAATTCCACCTTGTCTAGGAATTCAAGAATTCTTGTAAGTGAACATGCCCTTACACATCAAGATTCAAGGCCGTTTTGTCTTTTATTAGCAGTCCAGTTGACGAGCCGACGAAATGCATGACGACATCACACATGGCTTGGCTTTTAAGCCATGTGTGGGGCTCCACTTTGAACAAAAAGAAGATGTGGGGCCCACATCTCCCACTTTTGTGAGCCTCGACTGCGACCATTTGATTGTGACTAGGCTTCTTTCTAAAAGCATATACTTTTCTCTCTTCAGTCTCCTCCACTTCTTATATCTCCATCTCTATATAAAATGGCACCGAATCTCACTTTTTTCACTCCTCCAATTCCAAAAACCCTTCACATTTCCCTCAAAATAACAATCCCCTCCAAACCCACTCTTTGGTTTCTAGGGTTTCTTCTTCTTAATCATCCAAAATGAGGTAACAATCTCTTTCTCTTGTTTCTGTTGAGAACTAGCTTTGTTCCTCTGTCCGTCTGTTTTTTGTTTTTTGTTTTTTTTTTTTTTGGTTATTTGAAGAGGAGGAAGTGAAGAAGCTAGAGATTGATTCTTGGTTTTGTGTTGCAATCATTTTGATTTTTGGTGTGTTGGGTTTTTTTATGGTGAGTTTTGGGAATGGTTTTGGAGGGTGAATGGCATTTTTCCTTTGATTTGGTTTACAGTTTCCATGGATTTTGTTTTTTTGAGGTGAGAATGTTTTTAGGTCTTCAGTTTTCATTTTCTATGGAAGATGAACTTGCTGTGGGAAAGAAAATCTCCATTGGAAAGCTGAAACATGTGGAGTGAGTTTATTGCCTTAGGCCTGGTTTGTTTGCATTAGAATAGATGGGAATTGAAATACATAGGGTGGTTAAAAAAATGAAGGTTGAAGGTGAATTTATAAAATTGAATATCAAATAACATTTTCTTTTAGGTAAATAGAATCAAAAGAAGATGGTGTGTGATGATCATTTTTTTTGGGAATTCACCTTTGATCATCATTTTTAACCGCCGGATGTATTCAATTTCGGTATATTTTAATGCGAACAAACTGGGTCTTAGTGATTTCATTTTATGTGGAAAAATGTATACTGGGGTTTCAGGATGTGTTTTCACCTTCATCATGCATGGGCATTGTCCTGATGTAGGTTGGGTGGCGGGATATGCTCATTAACAACATTAGGGGAAGCAGCATTGCATATAAAAGCTGAAATTTTGTTTTTGTTCTGCCATAATGTCCAAATGTGGGGGCAGAAATATGGCAAGATTCTTGATTGTTTATTTTTTCAAATGGTAACTGTGTTTAGTTAAGGAAAGAAATATGTGAAGAAATCCCATGTATTATATGAGAGTAATGCTGCTAAGAGCAAGATCTTAATTAAATACAATATCGGACCAAAATTAAGAAGAAATTCTCATCTCCACGGTTGCTTAACCAAAATCTAATGTGAGACCCAACCTTTGTTCCCAGCCGGTCAACATCGGAGTTGCCTAATCTAATGATATTCCCCAAGAAAAAATCTCCTTGATGAATTAGCAGTCAGTATGACACTCTATTCTCTTCCTGCCCATCTTTCACAGAAAATTAGCTGCAATTATTGGCCATCTTATGGCATCAAGAGAATCACACTCTATAATAACTCCTCTAGGATTGAGTCTTTGTAATTTTTCACATCCTATTTAGCAAAGACATGACTTCTGCTTCATTGGAATGGCCTCTCTTAAAGCTCCGGAAGGTCAATTGTACTATACATGAGAAGATCTCCACCGTTTTCTCATGCCACTGCTGCTTGAGTACTTTCGTGAAAATTAAGCTTGCTCTTACCCATGGGAAAGGACTTCAATTGGACAGTGGGCTGACTGTACACAACCCTTCCACCAGCACTATCCACTAATCAGCTTTAAGTAACAACTGCAAGTTCCTTATAACTAAATTAACCTTGCCACCCAAGATGCCGCTCCCTTTTGGTCTCTCTGAAAAGCAAAATTGTTAGAAACATGATGTTTTCTACCCTTGATGATAAAAAAACAAAACTGTTGAAAAAAAGAGATTTCATAAGCATCTCCCACAGCTGAGCTTGGTCCTTAACTCCAAATTTTTATATATTCAGCTATCAGACTTGGAATCATCTAACTTATAGCAAAAGGGTAAGACATTTTCAAAAAGCTAAGACATTCTCTCAAACCATACGCACAAAAGAGCAATGGATTAATAGTTATTGGTCACTTCTGCATCCTTAAACACATACAATACCAAATCAAATATTAATTTGTAAATATTTCCCAAATGGCGTGTTGAGCATTTGCAAACCTTTTACATTATGGAAACTTTTCAATGGAATTAGCTGGGAGCAGTGACTAAATGGTTTTTTTTTTCCTTTCTTATGCATGCAGTCGTCACCCTGAAGTCCTTTGGGCACAGCGTTCTGATAAGATTTACTTGACTGTTTCTTTACCGGATGCGAAAGATGTCTCTGTGAAAACTGAGCCTCAAGGGTTAGTCAGCTTCTCTGCTAAGGGACCTCATGATGAACTCTTTGATTTCAAATTGGAACTTTATGGAAGAATAGTTCCTGAGGTGTGTATTTTTCCAGCTTTTACTGAAATGTTTTAGAATGCTTTCATTGCCATATCAAATATGTACAAATGGAAGGATCTTCCAAACAATTGTATTATGGTGGCTTTTGTTGACATTTTGAAATAGCTTCTGTTTTCTCCCTAGTCATGAGGGAGTGTTGCTAGGCCATAGTTCAATTTTGGAAGATATTTACAACTCTGTTGATTAATCCTCCAAGGGTCCTGGTGAGGATCCCCTTGGAATCTTCTGTTCTTTTCATGTGAGAGCCTAAACTGTGTGGCATCTGCTTGGAACATTCTCTTCCTTTTTACGAGAGAGTACAAAATGTGTTGCATTTTTTGCTTACAAAAACTCTCTTTGGGCCCCTCCTGGATGCATGATAATCAAAGAGGGTAGGGGAGGGATATTTGTGAAATGGATTAGAGGTGGACCATGTATCACTTTAATCAATCCCAACCCTAGATTATAAATCCCAAAGTTTAATGTGTGTTTATAATAAAGACTTCTGGATAATTGATGGTTCAGTGGCAATTGGGCCTAGTTCCTGAACCCTCACTCCCTCAGCCCCACCATTATGCTCTCTGTTTGTGCAGAGGGATTGGATTGTCATAATTGGAGTCTTCTATTTGAGAACATAGGGGTTTAAAATAGGGGGATGGGGATGTGTCTTTTTTTTTTTGATAATTTTCCATATTTACACACACCTGTTTAGATTAAAGGGTGGCATTTAGGGGCGAGAGAGGGGGGAGAGGAAGGGGCTGATGCCTTGTTGTAAATCAGGGTTTGGCAAGAAATCAGCCCAATCTAATTGTCCTAACAGAACTTCTTTTGATTATTCTGATACATTGACTAGTATGAAATAACATTGATAGCCTCTACTCGTGTCCTAGCTCGTCTAAGAGCTAGATTCGCCTCAATTGCTTGTCTCTTGCCTTCAGCTCTACTCAAGTTAGCTTCAGCTATTTCAAGAGTTCGCTGAGCTTCTTGTGGATCAATGTCACTACCCTTCTCTGCGTCATTTACTAAAATGGTGATCTCATTATTGCCTATTCTAGCGAAACCGTCCATCACAGCCATCGTCAACCATTGGTCGTTGAGGCGTATTCTCAAAATACCTATATATACGGCCGTGGCAATAGGGGCATGATTTGGTAATACACCAATTTGGCCCCAAAGTTTAAGACTAACACAGGTTATATTTTATTAGAAGTCAATTCAATGGCACATATTGGCTGGATGTTTGTCAAAATGGGTTTCTATTTCTTCTCCTTTATATATTTTATTTTATTTTATTTTTTTGTTGCGAGGGGTGGCGTGGTGGTGTTGCAAGTTGATGCCCCACCAAGGAAAAATGGGTAGAATGAAAAGGACATGGATGCTAGTATGGATAGATATGAAGAAGTGTAAGGCCTATGATGGATCGGGTAACCAACCCCAACATAGTTGGGACACGGGTTTGATGATGATTAGTGGGGTTGTGTATGAGATGGGGCGGGTTTGTCATAGTGGGCCTTGTGGGCCAAAAAAGGGTGGTGTTTGTATATTGATAGAGAGAAAGCCTCCTGCACGCATACCACTCATTGGGTTTTTTTTTTTTTTTTTTTTTTGGTCGGGGGTCGGGGGGTGGGGTGGGTTGGGGTGTTACTTATGACCTTGTTTGTAAAATTGGCTCATTTTAACCATTATTTCACGGTTCTTAAATTTGGACAATTCTCAGCCATTAGATGAAGTTTCTTGATGATCAATTTGTGGATAAAAACTCAGCTGAGCATCAATTTGGGTTAGCACTGATTGAAGGAGGATGGGGTTGGGGAGGATCCATTTTGGGGCCAGGTGGGCACCATACACTTCACTGTTAATATGCTATAGAATTGCCAGACCATTTTGGTAGATTTGTGTGCTTGTGTGTATGTGAGGATTTTGGTATTTCAATTGAACAAGTTTTAGTAGTTTTAAGCGCTTAACTTACAGTATTGCTGCGGTGTGCATATCATGCTTCTTATGCTTGAAACTTTTGTTTTAATCACCTATGCAGGGCAGCAAAGTAAATATTGGATTACGAAATATTCTTTGCTCAGTCCAAAAGGAACAGAAGGCTTGGTGGAAAAGACTGCTTAAATCTGATGAAAAGCCTGCTCCTTACATCAAGGTTGATTGGAACAAATGGTGTGATGAGGATGAGGAAGAGTCGATGAAGTGTAAGTTAATTTATTTAAGATAAACCCACATTTTTAGGGGATATAGTTTGATTTAATGGCTTAGATAGCTGTGGTGCTATGCCTATACAATTGTCATCTTTATTTATTTATTGACTGGGAAAATTGTCATCTTTTCCATCTTCTACTCTATAGAATAGGAAAATTTTTCTTTATTATGGTACCATGAGAAACTATCCATTGAGTCTTACATTTGGTAAATATGCACAATGTGTAAGAGATGTGAATTATATGAGGAAAGAAAAGAGTTAAAAGGCACTAAAAGGGCAGAGGAAGAGATCTTTTTATAGGAAATATGAAGAAAACCACAATTAGGGGAGGGCAACCAGTCCTTTTTTTTTTAATTTTTAAAGAATTCTTAGAATTGACAAGAAACCTCTGAAGTTTTTGGAAATTACAAAAGAACCCTGAACATCGATAATTGTTTTTTAGTAACTACTTTTGTAAGAAAATCTGCAACTTGTTCCTCAGTGCATGTATATTCCAATTGTATTTCTTTCTCTGTGACCTTTTCTTGAATTAGGTGGAAATCCACTTCTATATTTTTATATTCTCATGGTGTACTAGATTGGATGCAATATGAAGGGAGGCTATGTTACCAAATCGCAAAATCACGGGACCATATTATGTAGTCTTAATTCTTTCAACATAATTCTCAACAATAATAAATCACAAGCCTTGTGTGCTATTGCCCAATATTAAGCTTTAGAACTTGATCAAGCCTCAACCTACATTTTCTTACTTTTCTATGATTTTATTGCCACTAGGGAAAAATTGTCAGTAGTGGACTCTTTATTTAACTTTGTCTTTCCCAATCTGCATCTGAAGTGAATTTTACATTCAAATGGCCATGACATGCATAAAGAATACCTTGCCATGGAGAACCCTTGAGCATTTTATGAACTGACTGACTACATTTATTGCATATAATATGTCAGGTCATGTGATAGTCAAATAAATCAAATTTTAAACTAATCTTTGATATGTCTTTTAAGTCATGTAGCAGTTCACCATTGTCAAAATCTAGACCATGATCCTGTTTCATTTGTGTGTCAGCATGTTTTGCACTCAACTATGTTGTTTCATCAAGTAAGTCTACTGTATATGTTTTTCTGAGAAATAAGAACCCTTTTATCTGGCTATATATATATATATATATATATAGAGAGAGAGAGAGAGAGAGAGAGAGAGAGAGAGAAAGAATCTTTAATTTCACTCCTTTCTTAGAGAGAGAGAGAGATCTTTAATTTCAAACTCTTTTCTTAGCTAAGTTGTTAGACACTTAATCTTCACCTCATCATTGTCTGATACAAGAATATTATTAACATTCACTGTAAGGATAAACACCTTTTCATCATTTGTTTTCACAAAAAAAATGTGATCAACCTATTACCTTCTATTTTTATGTTTCAACAATAGCTTGGCTAAATTTGTCAAAAGAAGCTATAGGTGACTAGCTGTCCCAAGAGGGGAAAAGGGCTACTTGCTGCCAGAGTGAGAGTTGCCGAGGATGTCGGTTGCGGAAGCATGGGGTCTATTATGGTCCTAAATAGTTATAAGACTTGATTTGACACGTTTCTTCACTCTTGGGGCTTTTGGCAAATTGGTTAGGTCCATAACATTTGGTGTCAGATCGAACCTCCACGTCTCGGGTTCGAGTCATGAAAAGGTCTACCTGGAGCAGAGTGAGAGCAGTATAAAAAAATTGAGAAAAGGGCTTCCTATTGCCAGAGTGAAAGTCGCCACAGAGAGGGCTACCTAGAGCAGAGTGTGAGCCGTTCCAAGAGGGGAAAAGGGCTATCTGCTGCCAGAATGAGTCGTTGAATATGTCGGTTGTGGAAGCGTGGTGGTCTGTTATGGTTCTAAATAGTTATAAGACTTGATTTGACGCTTTCCACCAGTCTTGGGGCTTTTGGCGTATTGGTTAGGCCCATAGCATGACAATTTAAGACATTGTTCTACAAATTAGAACTGTATCGCAAATCATTCAAACCCATGAATCAATTCGAAATCATGAATCTAATCACGGATCATAGGATTTTTTTTTTACTTTTCTAAGAAAAATGAAAAAAAAGAAAAAAAAGAAAGAAAACAAGTAGTTATTCATAATCCATCAATTTTCCCATTCATAGCTGTATAAATACAATAACAAATCATTCTATCATGCAATCATATCAAGAACATCACGGCATATATTAACATATAAGTATAACAAATTAAATAAATTATCCTAAGCATGTCTCGTACATAGTGTGCACCCCTAGTGGGGCCCTTCGAATGGTCCATCTGAGCGGACCAACCCCATCACATAGTTCACATGCCCCTGGGTTTGCACCCATGTGAATGGATTGGACTTTTGGGCCCCGGATAATAGGGTTAGGAAGGAGGGCCCACCTAGATCTTCAAATCCCCTTAGGTCCCATCTTGAGGTGGGCGAGGAGGTGAGCCCCATAGCGCCTCCATGCGCACTGCACACATAAGATCACTATTGTTATGTGTAAATAGTTAAATAAGTTTAAGGTATCAATATATATTTATTTTTTGTTATCCTTAAATCAAAATATAAAAAGTGAAAATAAAATCCAAAAGGCATCTTACACAGTAGGATATCTATTGAAGTTAGAAAGTGTTCATGAAGAAAAACAAAAAAAAAAAAAAAAAAAAAAAGAAGAGAAGATACCCTAAAAATTGGAACTTGTCTCTCTTGAAGTTAAGAAAGTGTTCATGAAGGGAAAAAAAAAAAAAAACAAAGAAAGAAGAAGATATCCATGAAATTGAAACTTGGTTTTGATACTAGTTTGTGCCCAGGTACTTGAAAGAGGAAAACTACGAGCCCATGTGTACTGCTGAATGGTTTAATCAAATACATGTTCTTTATTCATCTCTAAAACCTTCTCAAAGCTGCAAAAACTCTTCGGATGTTTCGTTAGCTGCTAAATAACCTTTTAAAGTAAAAACACTAAAAGAAAAAATAAAAAAAGCTAAAAGATTATTAATAGTAACTTATTGGTTGTAGCTATTCTCGCTTGGTCAAATCGCTTGAATTGTAAGATTCGATGAAACAAGTATCGAATCATATGATTCACAAATGAATCCTAAGATTCATCTATAAATGGGATTCATTGCATAGATATGAATCATTTTCCTTTGGGAGTTGGAATACAAATCGTAGGATTATGATTACAGTGATTCTTTTTTTTTTGGCTAACAGAGGGTTCCCAACCCTTTGGGCTGGACTAATCCCTCCGTGCCCAGAGAGAAGCCGGGTAAAACACGTGTAGCCCCAGGTGGTAGTAGCACAAGTGGACTCAACCTTCGGTTCCTGAAGAGGGGGGAACCGGGAGTCGATACCAAGACCTCTAGCTCCGGAAGAGGGAGGAACAGTGGTCCTGACCACTCGGCGAACCCCTTGGGGTTATGATAACAATGGTTCAAGATCCTACAATGCCTTTTTTTCTAAACAACACACTCTTCCTTCCTAATCTTTAGGAACAAACTGCGGTGCCGTTTGGCAAGTCTACTTTCTGTGTCTATTTGGCAAAGCTTATGTGGTGGTTTTATTAATGCAGCCCCATATCCGTGATCGGAAATAGACCAACTTTGATGCAGTCACGTATTCATGAACAACGAGACATTATCCGATCTGTCAAACTACTGCAACACAGCAGTATAGTTGTGGCTGCAATGTCTTTGCATTTGAAAACAAGCAATGACAATGAGATCAATCCACCCTAAAAGGCTAGATCATCAACACAAAAACCATAATCCAAGGAATGAAATCAAGTGGAAGAAGCAATGAAAGGGAGACTAAAATTCTGACTGATTTGTTGTTCTCACTGCCGGCTTTAACATGGCTGCCTGACAGTCAATCCGTGTGTGTGTATAGTGCTTGTATTCTCACAAAAACCTTAGCAATCCTTCCCTAATAGATCCCATATATAATCAGAAGTCTTAAACAAACTTTCTAAAAATTTTTTGGAAAATTCCAGAATTTGGGACACTCTTTACATCTGGGAGATTGGCTGTGGACCCTACATGGCCCCACCTGATCAAAGATCAGGTCTATTTGTCTTGAAGAAGTCCCCTGGGCTACCCAAGTGGACTGATTCCTAGTTGGATTGGGTCAGGTTTGACCCACCAAACTGGGATCCAAAATCTGTTGCATGTGAGACCCTTTTTATGATCTTTTAATTCTGAAACTCGCAGAACAGCCCCTGTTCTTCTGTCTATTCCCAGAATGGACCCTGAATTCATATTTTTAATTTTGGGGACTGTTTGGTTCCAACTCTGGGGAAAACTTCATTGTACCTTTGCGGGCCTTCTTAGGATGCACAATTCTGTCTGCTTACGCTTTGTCGACTTCAGAATCTTGATAAAAATAAATATATTCCTTTTGCATCATTCTCCCTCGGTTGGAAAGAATTCATCCTCGAATTTGAATGCCACGTCAATCATGGAGAAGAGCCATTTGCAATTCCACAAATCTTGTGAGGGACCTCTATGGTTGTAGTTGTCGGCTTGTCGCTGAACAGTATATTTGCACAATCTGTTTATCATCCAATCAACCCAATATTCCTTGGTTCAATGATGCATGGTCAAAATATTAGATGAATGTATTGTGACATTGGTACGAAAGGGCTTCCTTACATGGATCTTCAAAATGATGCATCACAGTGTATAGGGCTTGCTTAAATGGATCTTCAAAATGATGGATCGCAATGTATCCATCTATGTATAATAAAGGATCAAAATTCTTTATGATACCTTGAGTGTTTGCTTCTAGATCATAATACTGGAAGATGGAATTGAAGTGCACATTGAAGCTTTCTTCATCCTGGTACACATTGAAGGTTGGCATCTTCTCAATATCAACATCTTCACATTTGTCAAAGGTTGGGTGATCAATGACTTCATTGTCTTGATAATTGATATACATCAACGATTGGACCATCAAGAACCATCTTTGTATTTAGTACTCATGTGGGTGGGTGGGTGGGTCACATTCATCAAGACCATTAACATCTTTTTGGTGTCATTAAGCTCTTTTGGATCATCAAAGTCTCCACTTTGTCTCCTACTATCCCTTCTTTGTTGTTGTTGTCATGCTCAACATCTTTGGCTTCTTCGAAATTCACCTCACTCTTGGATTCAGCCATGGTGTCCTTTCCCTTTGAAGTGCCTACTAAGGCGGTTTGCCATTTGCTACTCTCCGAGGAAATATGGTCTACGTTGCATTTATAACAACGAACAGTTCTTTGTCTTGCCCTCGTTGCCCTGTCGTTGTGAGCTGTCAATTCGGGTGCTTGGTTAGCACCTGATGGCTTGATCAGCTCCAACTTAGAGCGAGTACTGCTACCCTTAGATTGGCTTGTGGGATTTGAGAATGACATTCCATGCTACTGTCTCGAATTGCTCCTCAGCAAGTCTCACTTGCTGGCATCCTTCTGCAACGGTGAAGATTGGGCCAAGCCCCATCAGGTCAACAATGACAGGTTAAGACTGGTGGTGAAGCAAGTCACCAATTATTCTTCCAACTCATTTAGATCATTACACGCGGCTAGTTGGTGAAACTAGTATTCCTCTACTTTCTGGTCCACTTGTCGGATATGCTGTTTTCATTGGAAGATGGACTGTACATAATCAACGGGGAGGAAGGCTTCACACATAAAGGACTTTTATCTTTTTCCATGACGTCTCCTTGCACTTTCCTCATCTATCAAGATCGTATTATCTGGGTTGGTTTCACATGCAATCAAATCAGATTTGAAGATTTGCTTTTTTTGTGGACTGTGCTGAACTTATTGAAGGTGATTCCCATATGGTTGCTTTGAAAAGGATTTTGAAACTTGTGGATATGGGGAAACCATTTTGGATAAATTTGGGCGCATTCATCAGGTTAGTACATGTTCTTGTACACCTTTGTGTGGAGGCAAATTTGGTCCTTGAACATACCAAGGAAGTGCAATGTAGAGACGAGTTTCATATCTGTCAGACCTGATGGTTTACAAGAATGGGTTTTCCTTTTTTTTTAGGTTTTGCTTTTTTTTTTTTTTTTTGGTTGGTTGGTTGGGTGGGTGGGGAGTGGGGACTGCTGGTGGCAGATACAATGATAGGTGAGGATGATGAAGTTTGATATATGGAATAAGATGAGGATGGAATTTAAGACCTGAACGTGATTGGACCTATAAAAAGTATTGCTGATAGACCCAAATGTATTGGAACTCTCCCTCTTCGGTGTGATGTATCATACACACACACACACACGCTTTTCCTCTCGCTTCATAAATACATACATAGATGAATACATAAGATTTTTTCAATGAAATTTACCCCATAGACCTTTTTTCTTCTTAAAAGCAAAATTGCCCTGATTGGAAGGGACAGAATATTGGCACCACCATGGCAACATTTGTTCTTTGTTGCATTTAAGGATGTAAAATGGGTTGTGCCGGCAAAATGGCCGGCCCAGCCCAACCGTGCCCAGGATGTGTCATGCCGACCCGTGAAATTTCACGTGCCGTGCCATGCTGGCAGGGCCTCGGCCCAGCACAGCCCACGGGCACAGCTAGGCGTGTGCCGTGTTGGGTCGTGCCAGTCCATGTGCCATGCTGGGCCAGCTCATTTTTTGAATTGTTTTTTAAAAATTGAAATAAAATTTTAAAAAATGAAAAAAAAACATTTAACTTGAAATAAATACCATATTGAATTTTGTATGAGGGACATAAATATCATTCATTGACACTTGCATGCGGCCATAAATACCACATTGAAGCTTGAATGAGGCCATAAATACCACTCATTGAAATTTGAGTTCTTTAATTTTCAAATCTTCATGCCATAAATAGGCCTTTTAAATGCGTCCATAAACCCACCAACATCCATAAGTCTATCCACCGACCAATAAACACATAAGTCTCCTCTATTTCCAAGCACCGGCTTTAAGGATATGGGCCGTGTTGTGCCACGGGCCTATGCAGCCTGACCCAGCACAGGCTGCACAGCCTGTGCCTAGGATGGCCGGGCCGTGCTGGGCTGGCCAACATACTGTGCCATGCCGGGTTGTTGCTAGTTGACTGGCGTGCCAGGCCGCCCACATCCCTAGTTGCATTTTCACCAGAAAGGCAATATATTTGTTAGTTACTTAATGTAAAAATGTGAGAAACAATTTCCATGTTTGAGCTGATCGTTTGTGTGAAACTGAATCTATTAAAATGCTAAGTATGTTGAATACTTATAAAGTAACCCTGGAAAATCATTAGGCTTGGTTGGGGAGCCCATCCACATTGACTGGGTTTAGTTCAATGTATCAGCTATCGTTTGCCTATATGAATGGTAGTGGAGCTAGGTACATGTGTTCTGTTGTTTCACACTGTCATCAATTCTCTTTAAATCCCACTAATTTTGATCTATTCATTCTGCTGTTTATTTTTATTTAGTTACCTCATGTTAGTGACCATTGCATTCTTTTGCAGTGGAACTTGCCTCTGATGACGGTGATGGTGGTTTGGTAATTCTCACTTTTCTGCACAGATTTTAGTTTTGTAAATGCAGGTCACTATATCTGCATCTTTACTTTATTATACTCTATTTTTGTGCAGGGAAGAGAAGAGGATGATGATAGTAGTGATGACGAAGGAATGCTTTGTGAGTAATGGCATATTTTCCCTCCATTAAATGCTTCTCCTTGAGCAATAGCTAAACTTCTGCTGCTTTTTGTCCAGCTACAACAGCTATAATACACGCATAAACGATCATCTTATAATGGTGGGAATGATGGCTGTGTATAAATCTCCTGGTCCTCTAAGTGAACAACACCATTTAAACCATCAGCAATACTAGTCACAGCAATGCTGCTTTTATCTGTGAGAGAGCGGCTCAGTTGAGACATGACACTGACCTTACCAAATACATATGTGGGCTTTGGATTCGTTATTTTGAAAAGTCAGCCCCATTAGGTACTCCTAGGCACCTGGATGTTAGCCGGTTACTAGAGAGGTTGAAAAGCCTTGATTTCATCAACTTAGATCCGATGGCCAGGAATGTTAAATGAGACCAACTTTTTGGTAGACTATTAGTCCACTACCCACCTATGATGTTTGGTTGATATGCATCTAGTAGGGTTAATGTACCCCACCAAGACACCATGTGTCAGTTAACGATTGTTCAGATGGGAAAGCAGACTTGCCTGTTTTGTTTTCCTATAAGCCATTTCTCCCATAAATATTACGTGGCTTTTAATATACATTTATGGTTTCCATATTATGCCAATTTTTATGTATACATTTCAGCTGACATGCTTTTCTTATTCCATGACTGTTTTAGAAACGAGAAATTGCATGCCAACAATGGTTGCCAAAATTGGAGCCCTATGTTATTGTTAATGACAATAATCCATTTGGTTTCAGATCTTCCAGACTTGGAGAAGGCTAGAGGGAACTGACTGAAGTACAACAGCTGACAACTTGAAAATAGATACAGCATATTGACGCGATTTCAGGAGAAGTGGACTTTTTACTGTGGCTAATGATACCATAAAGTCTTGTATATCCATTCTCTGTGATTTCCTTCTGACATTTTAGCATTGCAGTTATTTCATGTAATGGAGTCCGGATTTGCCACTACCTTTTTCACCATACCCTGATAACTACTGTCATACTGCATCAGATAGCAATGTGCATGCACAAGAATATGGCAGCATCCACTCCGATTGGCTTATGAGTTGCTGCATGTAGTTGGTACATCTGACTGCTGACGCCGTATACAAATTAAACGTTCTGCTTATTACAGGGGCAAAAAACTTCTGTCTCATGTGTGCGTGCATTAAACATATGCAATTTCTGCTTGGACCAGAGTTGGGCTTAACATTAGATGGATCTCATTTATGACCAAATGTAACATTTTTTATTTTTATATTTTTTGTTGTTAAGGTTGGTTTCTGGAAGGGATTGATGGGGGTTCTGAGATGGATTCGACAATTGGGGTTTGTGGCTTTTGAGTTTTTGGGAGGGGATGACGGGCAGGGATTCTGCAGTGACGAGGGAAGGATGGGGATGACGATGACGATGGCGATAATGGATCGACAGAGAGGGGAGAGAAAATAAATAGGTAGATGGGATACCAGGTTACCTTGGATCGGCGATTGGAAAGGTGATATGCGATGGGTGTTTGCTTTAATACCAAACTGATGCAGCCCGAGAATAGACCAAATTCATGGCAAAGATTTTGTAGAATCCAGATGGATTCAAACAATCAAGAACGCATGAATGATGAACAAAGCCAAAGCATTAATCAAATTAGAACTCAATTCTTCAATTCAATAATAAGAAGTACCAATCCCTAAAGAGGATTTAGGTATTTATAGAGAAGATCAGGGGGTCATTCATATTCTATTAAGATTCTAATTGCTAAACATAGAATTCAAAAATAAAGAAACCTTCTAATCTAAAATACTAAACCAATGGGATGATTGACAGGGGCAGTGGTCCTAGAACGAGAAGCATGTGATCAGAGTTCACCACCTTAGAGCCATAGATCATCTCATTCCAACGGCACATTTCATTCGTAGCAAATCATAGATGTGACAAGTGGTTGACACAACCACGGTTTCACTCTCTTCGGAAGCTATAGGTCCTAGTATCGATCTCCGGTTCCCCACTTTTCAAGAATCAAAAGTAGAGTCCACTAGTGTTATCACGTAGAGGCAACAGGAGTTTTACCTAGCTTCTCACTGGGCCCGTAGGGATTAGACCAGCTCAAAGGTTTGGGAACTCCTCTGTTAGCAAAAAAAGAAAAAAAGGGTGTGTAAAAAGGAATGTGATCACGGGCGAAAACATGCATTGATAGTTATGCATTTTTTATATGGACCCTATGACGGATTCATCCCAGACCTTGAGGGGAAAATTAGAACATGCAGGTTTTCCTCCGCTCTTTGCAGAGGAAAAGTTGCATATGCATTTTGCCGCCTTCTATAACAGCGGTTAAAGCTTCACTTTGGAGACGTATGGCAGTTATCCCGCCATTTCTTACTTATGGGCAGTGGCGGATCCAGGATTTAAAATCACTGGGGGCACGATTAAGTAGTAGGGGGTCCGGGGGCAACGCCCCCGGAAAGTTTTTTTGGGTTATTTATATGATTGCAAATGATTTTTTCTTCTTTTTTTCTTTATGCTTGAGAAAAAACAATACACAAAAAAGTAGTGGACCTTTTGCATACACTATCAGTAACTAATACACAGAAAGGTGCATTCAAAGACAGATAGTTTGTAGATTTCCACTGCATTGCAAATCATGCCTAGCAAGGACAAATAGTGTGCAGATTTATATGGAACAAATATAACATAATAATTTCAAGCAATAAAACAAGACATATTTATTTATTACAATTGTTCTCTACAAGTTTTCATATTCTGAAAAAATTCTATTACAATATCATTAGTAATTGTTCCAAGCAACTCTTTTTCTATAAAACATACAATACAATCATTCATAAATTGGTCATTGGGGGGCCTGGTTCAATATCACTGTGGGCCCAAAAAATTCATTGGGGGCCTTATGGAAAAAAATTAGTGGGCCTCACCAAAATTACAAGTAAAACTTAGAAATATTGATGTGTATAAAGAATGGGCTGATAAGTAATAACTTTTCACTGGGGGCCTGCTTCAATGTCACTGGGGGCCCAAAAAATTCATTAAGGGTGGGGCCTCACCAAAACTTAGAAATCCACTGGGGGCCCAGGCCCCCAGTGGATACATACTGGATCCGTCACTGCTTATGGGGACGTATGGCAGTTATCCCATGCATTTTCTTTTTGCTCGCCATGCACACATTATAGTGGGGCCCAGCTAATGACCCATCCGAATGAACTATATACAGAGGACACCCCTGAATTACGCCGATCCCATTTTTTACACCCAGCCGAATAGTCTGTACCATTGGATCGACAGATTAACTTTTAAAAATGTTGAATCTTGTTGGCCATTGATAAAGGAATTAGGATGATCACATAGGGCCCATTTTTTTGTAACAAGTAGACCCCAACTAGATGAAGAGATCCCTATTTGGTCCCATCCCGAAGTGGGCCCCACATTGATAAGTCCACAATGTCACATTTAATTCATTATTTCACATAATTTTGTGGACTTAAGTAAAACAAAATGCATTGAATTCATAGATTTTCACAAAATCATGCAATTAGACTCTTTTGGTTGAGTTTAAGTAAAAATCTCATAAAGATGCATGTCTTGGTGAAATTAGCAAATTCTGCATTTTTGAGCCCCATGCATAACATCATTCCTTTTGATAAAAAATTTTATTTATGAATTAGTTTTAATTATTCTGTAGAAATTCAGAAATTGGGGCTCACAAGAAGACAAATATTGTAGAAGACCCACCATGACACCCACCTACATTGGGTCAAAATCCTAAGGCAGGGGCAGCCGTGGTGGGACTCAATTGAGAAGAAAAAGATTCAGAATTTCATTCCAAGTGGTGAGAAGATTCCCTGCAAAATTCAACTTCAAATTCAAAGAGAAGGAGGAAAGAGATAAAGAATGAAGAGGAAATAAAAGAAAAAAAATCTCATGCCAACATGGACGTCCAAGCCATCTCAAATTCAAGAGTGCACCTCATTGTGGGGCCCATCTTCATTCAATTTATTCAACAAGTTCGAATTTCAGATTTGAGGATTTTCTCATACCAATGTGGGCCCATGTGTGGAGGGTTGTCAAGATAAGAAGAATCCAAGTTTAATTAAAAGATTTTGGCAAAGCAAGTTAGTGTAAATTTAAATTTCAAACAAACCAAAACTCTCCCAAAGATTATCTACAAGTTGGATTCTATCCAAAGAATTTGGAAGATTTGAATTCGAATTACCCAACCAAAGCGTTTGGACGTCCACACGATGAGAAGACCACACCTCACGTTATTCAACATCCCATCTATCTCACGTGGAATTCTTTTTCTCTCCTTATTCTCTCTTTGTCTCTCTTCTATCTCACGCACGTATTATATGAGGCCGAAGGATAAATTCATTCTGGTGTGAAGAAGAAGAAGGATGGAGGTGCAATTGTATACTTGAAATCTAAGGAGAAAGGGTGTAAGTTGCTTTATTTTTATTGACTGATTTTATGTGTGAGCAATTTTAATAGAAAATCTGATTTTTTAGTTAATTGATTTATTTTCTTTATTTGTGTCTTTTTGATGCCTTATTTTCGAATGATATATTGCATGCTTAAAGGCCGCTAAATACTGAAAATATTCGAATGAGACTAGAGTCATTTTGAAAATTTCAAATATTAATAAATTTGATTTTTCAAAATTTGGATCTTGAGCGAAATCACCCATATTTTCAGCATTTAGAAAACAACTAAACCCTAACCCTTAGATTGCAAGGCTCCTATTCAATTCTGAATTTCGATTTAATTATTTCTGAATTTTTAACATCTCCAATTGGTTTTTAGATTATTTTTATAATGGATGCAATTTTTAGCATAGATTTATTAGACTAGGTTTTCAGTTTCGGGTTTTTCTTTAATTCTGGTTGTAATTAATTTTATTTAGATTTGTAATTAACTTTTAATTAAAATAGGATTTGTGATTTTTATAGATTTTTGATAGGCTAGCACTAATTTTTTAATAGGATAGGTACATCACGATCATTGGCTTCTTGTGGATCGACTCGGTTTCACCGGTTATTACTATAATAATAACGACCCTAAACTTGGGGCACAATCACACATCAAGGAGTGCATTTAAACTTCATGTGCACCGAAAAGCTACCAAACAAGGATCTCTTCTTTTAAAAAAGATTGGTGGTTGGGCTTTAGTTTCTTCTTTTCTTCTTTTAAAAAAGACTAACATTAGATTCCGTATAATGCACATGCATTGATTTGGACCACTGTCGAGGAAAACACCCTACATGGCCTTATATCACTATTATGCTAGAATTCATTTTTAATATAATAGAATCTGAAAACATCGAATTAAAGATCTTCGTTTTTGTTGTTACATCATCATAAGTCCTATTCTAACACCAACCATTGGATGATGTAAAAGTTAGATTTGAAGAGTGTGGATCTTGTGACTCGGATTTCAAAGATAAGTTTCGCATATCATTGATGGGTCCCACTCAAAACTAGAAGCCAAAGACTCGGGTGCTTTTGTTCCAAAAATACGTTTATCTCTGTGTTTCCCAATAGTGTGAAAAGGCTAACAACCATGTTCACCAAAGCACCTAGATAGATCCCCTCTTTCTATCTCTTACTCTCTAATGTAAAACCCTCTCTCTCTCAAGTGTAAAAGAAGGTCAATCCCAGGACAATTGTATTGATTCTAAAGAGGTTTTAATATGGCTTTTCTATCATTGATTATATGAAAACAATCAACGATCTAATGAAGTGATAGATCTGAGAAGAAATAAGTGAAAGAAAATTAAAAAAGAGCAAGAGACCGAGAGGGAGAAGTGAAAAGGCAGATCTATTACAAAATAATAATAGTAGAATTCAAAAATGAGATCGGTAGATTTAGAGACGTGCTCGAAACCTCTAGGGTTGGGAATTGGAGAAGGGAGAGGAGCATGGAAAGCATGCATATTCCTAGCACAGATGATAAAAACAGAGGCAAAGAGAGGCGTTGATGAAGATGAAAGTCTGTTCCTTCAAAGGCTGAGCATTTCTTTAAGGAAGGGGCGATGTTTCCGGAAGAACAAATGTAAGTCATGTAACCAATGAAGTGTTTCATGGGAAGGCAGGTGTTATTTTTTTTTTTTTTTTAAATCAGTTCGTCAAGAAGACATAGTTGCTTACGTGTCTCATGGAGGATCAAGAGCGAGGTATTATTTTCTAGAGAGCTGCTACCTGCACACTGCATTTTGCTCTCTACACACTGCATTTAAAAAAAAAACAATTTTTTTTTCTAAACTACCCTCACCCTCTCCTTCCCTCTCTCTCCCTTCTCCACGTTGTCCACCGCCCGCCCGCACACCCTCTCCCCTTCCTCTCTTCTCCCTCTTCCTCTCCATTTCCCTCTCCCTGCTCGTCACGGCCAGCTGCCCGCCCACTCTCCATCTCCTTCTCCCTCTTCCTCTCTTTCTCCCTCTCTATTTCCCTCTCCCCGCTCATCACCGCCCGCCGCCCGGTCACCCTCTCCCCATCCTCTCTCCCTCTCACGGTGGACAAGCAAATGGAGAAGAATCAAATGCTTTGGATGTAAAAAAAAAAAAAAAATTGCCTTTAAAATCGGCGAATCCGATTCGTTCGGCATTACAGGGCCGAACAAACCGAGTTTTGCCATTGAAATCGGCGAATCCGATTCGTTCGGCGTTACAGGGCCGAACAAACTGAGTTTGTTCGGCCCTGTAACGCTGAACAAACTCAATTTGTTCGGCCTTGTGTCGCCGAACGAATCGGATTCGCCGATTTCAATGGCAAATTTTATTTTATTTTTACATCCAAAGCATTTGATTCTTCTCCATTTGCTTGTCCACCGTGAGAGGGAGAGAGGATGGGGAGAGGGTGACCGGAAGGCGGTTGGCGACGAGCGGGGAGAGGGAAATAGAGAGGGAGAAGGAGAGGAAGAGGGGGCGGCGACGAGCAGGGAGAGGGAAAAAGAGGGAGAAGGAGAGGAAGAGGGAGAAGAGAGGAAGGGAAGAGGGTGGGCGGTGGACAACGAAGAGAAGGGAGAGAGAGGGAAGGAGATGGCGAGGGTAGTTTAGGAATTTTTTGATTTTTTTTTTTTTTAAATGTAGTGTGTAGAGAGTCATTTGTAGTGTGTAGGTAACCACCCTCTATTTTATAACCATTGTTAAAGAAGATGCGACCCTCTTTAGGTGAGGACTTAATACATGGGTGAAGATTTATAATAAAATATATATATATATCCCAACAATGCGCCGTGCGCGTGACACTGCGGTTGAGGTCAAAACTCAAAAGGTATAGTAGCTGTAGGGCCCACGATCCAGATCGACTCGACAGTACCACACTGTCGACATGTTTAGATAATATATAAAGGGGCCCCATTCGATTGTTGTTCGGTGGTTGCTTTGCTTGTATCTTTTGCATTCTATAATTTTCACTGCTGCATTTGCTTCTGCGGCTGCAGCGAAGAAGAAGAAGAAGAACGACGATGACTTCAGATTTCCCTTCCACAATTCTTCTCGACATAGGTATTATTAACATCAAATCTCTTTCGATCCTTCTCGTCCTTTGATCTCCATCTCCTCTACATCTTCCATAGAAATCTCTCATCTCTTTTCTCACTATGGATCTTTTGTTATTTGATCTCCATCTCCACTAGCCTTTTTATGATGATGATGATTACTTACTTGATTCTAGAGAAATTAAGTGGGCATAGTTTCTAGATAGGGGATTGAAGGGTTGTTTGAAGTTTTCTCTTTTGTTGATGCTGATGAAGAGGGGGAAGAGAAAAGGGGTTTTTTGTTCTTTGGATTGTGTGTGTATGTTAGATTTTTAATGTTATTTGTAAGAACTTGCTGCTTAGAATTTGGAAGATCCTAACAATACTTCAAAACCCTTTATGGAGAAGTTGTTGTGATGGTTGGAAATCCTCCCTCTTTAATGTAGTTGAGTATTTGAGCTGGTGATGTGTTGGTGGGTTGTCTTGAATTTAGTATAACAATTGTAATTGGTCTTTTCAGGAGGGAAGAAATTCTCAACAACGATCGATACACTAACTCAACGTGAGCCTGAATCAATGCTTGCGGCGATGTTCAGTGGTCGTCATACAGTATGTCTGGATCCCGAAAAGGCACTAATTTTCTCTTGGCTACGTTTACAATATTCATATTCTTGGCTTTGCGCGTTTTCTTTAATATGAACTTCATTTTTTGTTAATTAAATAAAAGGCCTTTGAATGTTACTCCTGGAACATGCCAGCCTGATTTATTATTGGGATCATGGGATTTTGAGATGATGTTATACTTATATACCATAGTAGTATTCTTTACCCACTACTAGTGCTCTGTTATTTTCGCTCGGTAGGTTTGATGTTCTTTGACCTGATCTATGTCTTGTGTATTTGGTTTCACTTGGCGAATCTAGTTATGTTAATTGGCAAGAATGGATTACTTTATTCGAGATTGTGCTCATAATGTTCGTTAGGAAATATCAAAGAGAACTTCTCAAGCAGCAAATACACGATTGAAAAAATACCTAGGAAAATATATGTACAGACAACAAATTGTTGAAAGTGGTGTTGATGCAGAGTTGGTTTTTGATCAAAGGTTTGAATTGGTTGAATCCTTCATGGTGCAAAATTTAAAAGGGGCCTTGACGTATCTTACCAAGGGTTTGATCAAGAAGTATGGGACAAAACATCATCCCATGGATGGTCAAGATGGATATTCTGAATTTTTTTTTTATATCAAAATCAGTTTCTAAAAGATGTAATTGACCCAATCCATCAAGCTCAACATGATGCACAAAGATCCAATAGTTCAAAATATATGGACGGCAGTCCATTGGGTTCAACCCAACTGAACCAGGCCCAAACAAGGCTCAGCCCGGCTGGGACAGGACCTAAAAGGTTTGGTCAGACTTGGCGACCCATTCCGGGCTTTCAATTGGTCCTATATGGCCCTCTACTGGTCCCTACGTATTATTGTGTGCAGATTTTTCCAGCTCGCCTACTTTGTGAAGTCTCCCATTTATTAGGCAATTTTCTCATCTAGTACTTTTCTAATTGGGTTGGAAGAGGAAATCACTGCAGAGTACAATTGTACACTCACTACAATCATGGGCTCTATTGACCAAGACGTGCAGTCCTTATTCACTCTTGATTAGATCGTATTTGAAGACTCTTCCTCCCTATTTAAGTGCAATCGAGCCTCCTTTATTGGCAAGGCTTTATGCTTAAGTGAAAGTTAAGGGTTTTAGCTTTATCAGTTACTATATATGGATTGAACTTAATGAAGCAACAAGACACCAAAAAATGGAAGGCTTTCTTTCTATATGTCGTTGATTCTTTGAGAATTTTCTACCTTAATGATTCGGATGATTCGGGTGGAAAAGAGGGACTCTTTAAGGAAGAATCTACTACGATCAAGATTGTGTAAGTGGTTGGCAACTACAAAGCAGCAAGTGGGGTCCACAACCCCAAGGAATCTCTAACGCTCAATTTTCTAATGTCTTTCCATGTTTGAAAGTAATTAGGATCTTCTTTAATAGGGTTTCCATTATCATTAGGATTATGATTAATGGTTGTGATTTAATCATAGGTTTAAGGCTTCTTTGTTGGCATAGCATATATGCTAGTATATTGTATGGAACGAAGGTAGTTTTTGGACTTTTTTTTTTAAGAAATTGATTAAATTTGCATGTTTGCAATTTTCTATTTCTTCTCCCTTGGTTGAGCATCTCCCATTGGATCGAAGATCTCTACGGTGGATTTCGCGATCAACGGTAAGCGAATCCTTAATTTCCCCTTAATTGACTTTTAATTTTTGTTGATTGAAGATCAGGTATCGTTGGGTTCACCATCAATTGGGATTACTGCTTCCCTAACCGTGTCAGGTGTACAAGGGAGGATAATGTTGAAACTCTTCATATAAGATTTAGTAACAATCACCTTTGTGTACTAGCTTTTTTCGTTCCTTTTTTTTTTTATGTTGAATGATAGCTTGTTTCATTCTTATCTCAATGACGTATCTTTAGGATTTTGATTACATACAGTTTCTATATACTTGCCAAATCATAAAGGCCCTGAACTAAACTAGTATACAAAGGTTATAGGTTTTAAGGTTTTTTCATATCACCTCTCACCTCTAGATTTATTAGTATTATTATATTTCTAATGACAGAACTCAGAACCCAGTGTTAAATTTGCAGTTGCTCTCAAGCACTTTTGTATGGTCATGTGGACTTTTCACCAAAATTCTTAAAACACTTCAATATTTATTTTATGCATCCCTCTTTGTCACAACCACAATCATTTTATGTCCAAGTCTTACCCATTTCAGTTTTCTTAAGTATTTGACCAATAAGGAAAATGTATGTGATAATGTTTAGAAGAAAAGGAAAATGTATGTGATGGAAAATAGATCAGAACAAAGAGTTTGAATTAGAAATTGTGAACATTATCAGATAGGTTGGGAAGGTGGAGGCAAGTAGTGGAATACTATGCAATTGTCGAGAGTGACTTTAATGGCCACTTTTATAAGAGGCTGTTCTGATTTGTTGTGTGGGAGCTGAATGTTGGGCCATGAAGCCAACCTAGTGAGTAAAGGTGCAGTGTTGAGAGATGCTTTGGAAGGAGTTCTTCTTTCTTTTCCGGGGCCTTTTGGGGTTAAAGACTTAAATGAAGCTCAGATGTAATCTAGTGCATAAGCATTGAGAGCGTCATTGCAACATTTAAGTAGTAAGTTTGATGTAATCCAAGTATCCAACTGCATCATGGGACTTAAGGTTTACAAAAAAGAGGCCTAAGAATATGCCTCGAGTCACCCAACCTTCATGCTTAACCTATAGTGGGCCAAGCCCACGGTCCACTAACCCATTGGATGTAGCCCATGGTCAGGCAATTCATTAGCTCAACTATATCTAGTTTCTTAGGAATGCAAATTTCCAAGAAAATTTCCTAGATCTATATTCTTAGTGTATCAAATTTTCACTGTAACTATTTAAAAAAAAGTGTCGCAAATTATGATGAAGATTACTCAAGATACATTCTTAATGAAGAGCATTCTAAGAAGATTTCCTAAATCAAGCGGGATGGGATGGTTGGCATGTAATCAATAAGAGAGTAAAGAAAATCCTATCTAGGAGAAAGAGACATGCAATCATCTCACGATAATAGGCGGATTTGTCATTCCATCCTCTATAAATTCCCTCGTATTTTCAATTATGTATTCAATGACAATTTACTCTTTCCTTCTTATAAGTGTGATTGCATTAACAAGTGTTTCCCCTTGTGTGAAGACTCCTTGGGTTGCCAATGGTGGTGACTTCAACGGCTAGGCATCCATGGTGAATGTGTGATAGACTCCATTCATTTTGAGTCCCATCATATTAGTTATTGCTCTTGTTTCCACTTCCAAATTCTATACTGGCTTAGGTTGTTCAAAAAAGAAAATAGGATCACCTTGTTCAAAAATTAAGTTGTTGCTGCATTTGAAGTTCCCCATTAATTTCACGTAGTTTTCTCCAAATCTTTTAACTTTCTTAACCATAAATTTACCCCCAAATTGCACCCTCAAAACCCCACACAATCTTTTCAACTCACTATCCTAAATTGGTCCTAACTCAAACATTGAAAAACCCCAAGCTTCCCCTTCAAACCCTCCTCATTTTTAACCCTACGTGGTCCCTTAAAAATTCCCCAATTTAGGAATTCAAAATTACTAAGATAATGTGTAGTCAATATAAAAGTAGAATTAGAAACAGATACATGAAAGCAAAACCTAGGAGTAGCTTCAACAGAAGAACAAAACGAAGAATGTTATGTAAAATGTTTTAGGCTTTTGCGCAAATGATTAGAATCAACTACTAAATGAGGAGTTGAAGGGTTGCAAGTTCAAGGAATTAGGAGAAAGCAGAGACTAACAAAGACCTTGGATTGAGTATTGAGGAATGTTGGATGGTAGAGTTACAAAGATCATGTCCTCTAAGAAAGGTGGAGTGGAAAAATGTAACTCAAAGAGATGATCCCCATAGATAGGGTATGACGACTATGATGGGGATGTTGTTCATCACTTGTATCTGCATTTTTTCAGTCCCACTTTCTATGTTACTATTTTTTCTTTTGTGCACTCTTTCGTCCATACACAATTGATTTGCACATTCACACAAATGTTCAAAATAACTGTGTAGCTACATTATTTTCACTATTATGTGCATATTAGGACGACCATAATGAAATGGTGCCGTTACATTATTTTCAATATAACGGTCATAACAGTTATGGTCTCTGAAAAAAAAAAAAACAATGAAAATAATGGTCCATAATGGCCGTTATTTTATTTTGAAAATAACGGTCAAGATAACGGCCGGAAATGATTTATTTATTTTCAAGAAAATAACGGCCAAGATAACGGCCGAAAATGATTTATTTATTTTCTTTCCCCTTCTTTCTTTCCTAAACCATTTTGGAGCTTCCTGGAATTGTCCCAGAGCTTCCCAAGCCTCTTTTTTCACCAAAATTCAAATGATTTGCAAGGTTTTGGTGGATTCTCATACAAAGGCTTCTTCCCTCCTCAACCACAATATCCTTATGTTCATACTCTGCTGTTTAATTAATTTATTTATCTTGATGTTGTAGTAAATGTTACTTGAAAGTTGAAATTCACTCTTAACTTTGCGATTGAGTGATTTGAGTATTGCATTGCTACTACTAGTAGTTTCTTGACTTTGAGTGTCTAACACTAATGGTTAATTCAAAATTACGGTTGTAATGCATACTGGAAAATTCGTGATATTTCAACTTATTTTAATATTACATGTAAATCTATTTAATTCAGAACAAACTTTATAGATTTCAGATGCGACAACAATACAAGATTATGACTTAGGGGGGCTAATTTTTTCTTTAAAGTGTGTATTAATGGAAAAAAAACATTGTTTTCTAGCATTTTATAATATTCTAGATTTTTTGGATTTTTTAGGTTAAAATAAAAAATCACACGCAATAGACTGCATTGACTGCGAGCCGCGATGCGATTTTGCATCATAGCAGTTTTCAGGGTTTAACGCGATGGCGACTGTGATTGTGACTATAAACCATGGTGCACATTCAGACAAGGACATGAAAAAACTTGCTTCGGTGCACTAAGTTTGAAAGATAGGATATATGGGTGTGGCTTGTACGCATTCTGAGCAGAACACATTAAGCTGAACTGAAATCAGTGGGATAAGATATAGGAAGTTTGAGGTTCAAACTTTTCAGATATAGCCATATAGGAAGTTTGGGGTTTAAACTTTTCAAATCGGTAGTTTGTTGAACCTAGAATGATAGATGTTTTCTTATTTTTTATTTTTTGATTGGTAACAATGAAATTTATTAATAAGAAGACAAAGTACAACCAAACTTGGTTCAAAATAGAAAAACCACCTCACATGGGCTTACCAATTTAAGAGATATATACCGGACACCGCCCATAATTATACAACAAAAGCACTTAAATTACATAAATGTCAACCCCTTCTTTCAGTCGCAGCACTTAAATTACATAGATGATCACCCCCTTGCTTTGCTAGACAATCCGCCATCGATTTGCGGATCTACTAATATGCTGAAGAGGTTAAATTTTGGAATATGTTGGAAAAAAGTCGAATCCTGGCATGTCATTTTGGGTTTACCATGGACTTCTTTTTTCTTTTCTTTTTGATTTTTTTTTTGGTTACTACTTTTCCAAAAGCTTTTTTTTTTTTTTTGCTTGCATGTTTTTTTTAGTACACGTTATTTTATTATGCATCAATATTTAACATATTCCTATACAATATAAATCTCTTATGCTATCTAGTGTTTTTTTCCCATTTCTTCATCATTAAGGATCAAAATAGCGGTTGTGGCCAGTGGCCAAAATGCTATGTAGCAGCCGATACATAGCGCCAGTGGCTTAGCGGTGTGAATTGAAAAAGTTGTCAATTTTTTTTTGAAAAAATATTAAAAAAATCCAAAATATTCGAAAATGTTAAAATTTGATGCTTTATTTCTATAATAACTAAGATAGAGGGGTGTAGTAGTCCTTTTAATGTATAGAAATTCTGTATCGCGAAATGATTATTAAAAAAACAATATTGATCTAATTTTTTTCATGCATTCATGTTTGTTAGCCATACTAAGTTAGATTCTATCATGCATTTCTAAATTCATAATTCAAATAAGCAATTTAGTACAACTGTATATAACAAAGGATATATAAATTATACAATAATACTTAAATAAAGTTCAAAGTTCAAACCAAATAAAAAATTACCTTTCATCAAAACAAACAATGTGTTTTTGTTGAGTGTAGAGAAAAGAATACCTCAACCAAAGAAGTTGTCTACGTAGAGAAGAGCCCTTGAGAAGAACTCTCTGTATTGATGTAATTCGGCGAGATCATGTGTTTTTTGGTGTTCTTTTAAGCATAAAAGGGTCGCGTAGAAATGTTATTTGGAGAGAAGAAGAAAAGAAATAAGTTTTATTATGCATTTTAAAGTTTTTTGGAATGTATACATCTATCTCACTCCGTAGCGGGCGTAACGGTTGTAGCGGCTGCTAGATGTGAGCGGCGCTAAATTACATTTACTGCTACGCTCGATATAGCGGTCGCTACGTAGCTAGTTCATCATCATCATCATCGCCTTGTCCCAACTATATTTGGGTCGGCTACATGAATTTTTTTTCATCATTCCGATTTATCTTGAGCCAAATCTTTAGATAAGTTGCACTTTTTCAAATCTATTTTTACTACCTCCATCCACGTCCTCTTCAGCCTACCCCTTCTCCTTGGTGGGCCATTAACCTTTGTAGCCAAACTTTTCTTTATTGACACTATTACCGGCCTGCGTTGGACATGCCCATCACCAAAATTTGTCCCTTTCTTTTCAAATAAAATTTTGTTACCTATTAAAAATAAACAATTTCTTTCTCAGTGTCCTATTTTCTATTTTTATTATTTTTTTAATTTTGAAATGTCTTTGGAAAAGGTTCCTGCTTCTTCCTCTTAACATTTTTACTAATGAACATTTCCTCAAATGAAAACTTATTTCCTGCACGTGTGGAATACACCTTGTTGATGTAGCCCGACATAAGACTAGGACCCGCAGGCCCTGATGGACCATCTGATGGGGTCCACATGATCTCTGATTTGGCAAAGATCCCATTCCTTAGTTGAGAACATCTAAATTAGTAATATTACTTAGTTGCTTAATAGGATTGCTTTCTAATATCTAGTTTGAGTAGGAATAGGTAAGTTACTATTTCCAATATCCTGGTTAGTTTAGAAATAGTGTCTTCTATATATACAGAAGAACCTCTTGTTATTTTCTATGCTTATTCAATTAATAAAATCATCGTGAGTTGTTTCTCTTTGAGTGTTATGGCTTGTCTTGTGCCCTAGGGCTGGAATCCAAAGGATTCGATCAATCTTCTCCTCGAGATTGGTCTACAGTACGATTGAGGTTCCGGGGCTGCGCCACTTGTTAAGGATTATTCCATGAATTTTTCTATGCCTTATCATTTGTTTGCGACATAGCCTATCTTTTTTAGTATGTAGCCTATCTTTTTTTAGTATATAGTACTTTTTATGCTTTTATTCAATATTTTATAGTTTTAAACATTTTCCTTTTTTTAATTAAATAATTGGTCATTCTTATTCGAATTAAAGTCATCCATTAAGGGTTATTCATGTGGCTTTAAAATCAGTATTCCACAGAAGCTGCTTTCCTGTGTTTTTTTCTTTCATTTTGTTTTGTTTTTTAATGGTAGGAGCTACCTTGCTGTAAGTACTTGAATCAACCTTTATTCTTTGATCATACTGAATTCTTGCAGGGGTCTGTCTTTGTTGATAGGGATGGGAAACATTTTCGGCATATTTTAAATTGGTTGAGGGATGGTGTTGTTCCTACACTTACAGACTCTGAATATTCAGAGTTGCTGCGGGAAGCAGAATACTATCAACTACTTGTAAGTCACTTTATTATATTTTTGGCAACTACATTATTATTTGTTTTTGTGGCTTCGTCCATGTTTATGAAAGTCTATGTGATGCATGTATTTGTTGTTTATTTGAATTCTGTCATGTGTTCCCAATAATTGATATGTGTAAGGTATTATTATTTTTTTAATTTTTGTTGTGTTTTTTTTTTTTTTTTTTCATTTTCATACTTCCTTTGAGTTGCTGTTCTCTTCTTTTATTTAAGCTTCTGTAAATTCCTGCAAGAGTTAAAAGTAAAACACATTTTTTATTAAGGTGTTCTGAACTCTTCAGCTTGTGCCTAACGGAATGAATGAGCTTCTTTTTTTTTTGGTATGCATGTTTTCTATTTTGTTACTTATTTTCCAGTGCCCGTGCCCGTGCCCGTGCCCGGCTGTTGCTTTTGAGCAATTTTTTTTCGTCCAGTCTGATTTTGATGAATTTCTCATATTTTAATAGAAACGCTGCTATTATTTTAAGAAATTTTGTAAGGAAAGTTTTCTGTTGAAAATGGATTTTTGTTTAAATAAATTTCATGAATTTGCTTGTTTGGTGTGGCAAAGACCTGTGGGATCTCAAATCTATGCCCACCACCATTTCACTCTACAATGAGAATTTTTTTTTTTTTTTTTTTGGGGGTGGTGGTGGTGGGGGTTGGGGTTGGGTCCGAGGGAGTGTCCGTGAAACGTAAGGTCGGTTTCCATTGAGTTGGTCTTTTTTTTTTTTTAATGCCTTTATCTCAGTGAATAGAGTGATGGAGAAATAGGGGTCGCTTTTGTATGGTAGGAAGCTGAATTGGATATGCTACTGTTGAAAAATTGAATGGGAGATGAGAAACTTCTGAGGAAATGTCCAGATATGAGTTCACACTTTCAGAGAAGTGATTTAAGCAAACAAGGGGCTGAAAAAAATCTGATTTACTAGAAAATCTTGTGGGGAAAATGGTGTCCTGACGGAACAATTGGGAAAAGTGGAGATTTGCAAGGTAGCAAAGCATCTGTCTAGTGTTTTGAAACAGACTGCAGAAAACAGATTTGTGGAAGTGTATCCAGATTGGACACTGAAATTTCAGAAGTGAAATCTTGGTTGGAGGATTGCTTTGGTTTTCCAGTCAAAATCAAGAGGTTCGAACCCCACTTTCAACTATGGATCATTCTATTATTCTTAAAGGATTTTCAGATGATTTCTTGTTAAGGCAGTACCTTTTTACTAGGTCCTTTTTGCTAGACAGATAAATGGATGGAGGTCTTTGGGCCTGTTGTGCAGCCAGTTTGGATCAAGATCATTGGGATTCCTCTTTTTTGAAAGGGCTACTTTCATTAAAAAAGGAGCAAGCAGTACAAGAGAGGTATACTGACAAGCAAAAACAGGACAAGAGGAAAAACCAAAAAGAAACAAGAAAAGGCCCTAAACCAGGCTAAGTTGACCCTGCAAAGGAGAAGGCTAACTCCTTCCAATACATCATTATCTGCTCTATATTGTAGCCCTTAAAAGAAGGATTGATGGACACCCGACACCCAATGCGCGACAAAGAACTTGGTTCTCTCCACCAATGAGCCATCAATGTTTCCAAACCCCTCAAAGCACCTGGAATTCCTCTCCTTCCATATTGTCCAAAGTACTGCAAGGAAGGTTGATTTCCACAGTTCCTTACCCTTGGCAGCCCCAGTTGAAGCTTTCCAAGCTTAAAAAACTTTGGGAGGGTCCTTGGAAAGACCCAATAGCATTCAAACCATTCCACCACCGATCACCAAATGTACTGGGCGGGTTTGCAGTTCACCATGAGATGGTCCACCGACGACTCCTCTCTTAAACACATAAGGCAACCATTAACCACTATTCTCCCCCTCCTTAGGTTGTCCAAAGTAATAATTTTTTTCGGGATAGCCATCCAGCCAAAAATGACCACCCTTTGTAGTGCCTTGATCTTCCAAATGCTGTTTGTCGCTATCCTTTCCGCCGGGTTAATATTGAAAGTCGAAAAGAAGGAAGAGACTGAGAAGAGCCCATCCTTTGAGGCAGTCCACACCCTCCTATCCTCCCCTCTCTCCGGAATGTGCACACCATTTAGTATGTTAATCAACAAGATGAATTTGGGTTCCTCGTGATCCTTTAAGTTCCTCCCTAAAATAGGGCTCCAAACGACCTTATCCCCATCTCTTGACACATATGAGGCGACCTTTGCTTCCTTATCCAACGTGAAGCTGAACAAATCCTGGAACTGATAAGCCAAAGTCCTGTCTCCCGCCCATCGGTCTTTCCAGATGAGAGTCCTCTCCCCCGACCCGATAGGTGTCTAATATTCTGCATAAAGTGATTCTTAACTGAAAGGATTCCCTCCCATAAAGCTAACGACTTAGTTGAGCCGTCCTTGACTTCCCACCCATGTCTCAGAGGACCATATTTCCTTTCCAGAACCTGTCTCCATAATCCATCCGATCCTTCTCCTATCATCCAAAGCCACTTGCCCAGCAGAGCAAGGTTCATTTGTTTGAAAGGTCTAATTCCCAAGCCCCCCTCTTTCTTCGGTCTCCAAATAGTGTCCCAACCCACCAAGTCATACTTCTTCTGCAGGTTGTTTCCTTGCCATAAAAAATCTCTCTACATCCTTTCTAATCTTTTAATTATTGACACCGGGCATTTGAAGAGGGAGAAGTAATAAATTGGCAGATTAGAGAGGACAGACTTGATAAAGGTGACTTTTCCTCCGATGGATAGATAGTTTGCTTTCCAAGAAGACAGTTTTCTCTCCACCCTTTCCACCGCCGGTTCCACAATGATTTAGTTACCGATCCCACACATAAAGGCAACCCCAAATAAGTAGCTGGCAGATCTCCCACCTTGCATACCAGGATGCCTGCGAAGTGTTGGAGCACGGACTTCTCCGTTCTTATCCCTATCAACTCACTTTTGGAAAAATTGATTCTTAGGCCTAACACAGCTTCATAACATAGTAGAATGGCTTTAACGTTTTTTGATCTAGTCTTTATCTTTCCCGCAAAAAATGAGGGTATCATCAGCAAACTGCAGATGACTAATTGCAGGAGTGTTTCTAGCCAACTTTAAATCCCGCGAGTAAACCGATGTCAACCATTGCCTTTATCATCCAGCCTAGCGCCCCTCCCACAATTAGAAAGAGGAAGGGGGATAGAGGATCTCCTTGTCTAAGCCCCCTCTCTGCCTGAAAGAAGCCCTTTGGAGTGCCATAAATCATGATAGAGACCCAGGCTAAAGAAACACATGATAGAGACCCAAGCTAAAGAAACACACTCCTAAATCAACTTTCTCCATTTCCCCCAAAACTCCATTCTTTTGAGCATGTACTGAAGAAACTTCCAGCCCACTCTGTCGTAAGCCTTCTCCACGTCCATCTTACAAATAATCCCTAGGAGTTTGTCCTTGTATCTTAAATGCACACATTCATTCGCTACCAGGATATCATCTAAAATCTGCCTCCTTGCTCTTTGGATATAATGCCTGGCAAGGCCTTCTGAATTCTCCCAGGCCCCAACTAGGACTTTAGCTAATATTTTGTAAATGCTTCCTAAGAGACTTATGGGTCTCCAGTCCCTTATGCCTATTTCACCAGATTTCTTTGGAATAAGCGCAATAAAAGAGGTCCCCAAGCCTTTTGATAACTTCCCCCTCTGATGGAATTCATCTATAAAGGCCATGACGTCCTTTTCAACATTGCCCAAAATCTTTGAAAGAGGGCCAGCGAAACCCATCTGGACTGGGAGCCTTATCACCCGCAAGGTCAAATACCACCTGACAAACTTCTTCCTCTTTAAACTCCCTCTCCAGCCCAGTGTTATTTAAGGCGTTAAGCGAGCCGAAGCGACCAAGGCTCCTAACGCCTAGGCGAGAAGCGAGAAGCGAAGCGACACGCTTTACCGAAGCGAAGCGAACAGTTAAAAAAAATAAAAATTCAGTTTAATTAATTCTAAACATCTAAGTTATAATTATATATATACTAAATATTTAAATGCAAGTAAAACCATAAACATTTAAATTAAAACAAACACTAATAATATCTCAAATCTTAATAACAGTCATAACTTAAACATTTAAATTCAAGCAAACACTAATAATATCTCAAATCCTAATATTTAAAAACATAAGACACACAATTCAAGCAACTAAAGAAATCATCTCAAGGACTTGGAAATTAATCATCATCACTAAAGAAACCATCTTCTTCATTATCCTTAGATTCATATCCCTCTGTATCCTCCTCCTCTGCCTCATCTGAAATTATGTCTTCCTCATCTATGAGTCCAGTGGTCGATCTTGTACCCCTTGGTGTTACCCTAGTAGATGATGTTGATCTAGTCCGTTGGCTACTTTCGTGAACTCCAGAAGCTCGAGCAACTTCACCCCAAGTCAAAGTATCATCACCAAACACAAGCTCATCATCTTCATCTGTATCTGCATCCACTCTCCCAATCAACCACTCATTGCTATCATCAATATCCTTCAAAGATATTGGATCAATTGTGTCATGGGAATCATATCGGCGTCTCAAAGCTCTATTATACTTAACAAACACCAAATCATTGAGGCGAGATTGAGCTAGTCTATTTCTTTTTTTTGTGTGTATCTGCAATAATTTATTAACAATACATTAAAATTTATAATAAGATAAAAAAAAAATGAAATTGAAGAGGTTTGAGGATGATACTCACATGCTCAAACACACTCCAATTCGCTCACAACCGGATGCACTACAAGTAAGGCTTAAAACTTTTTTTGCAAAACTTTGCAAATTTGGAGTTGCAGACCCGTATGCACTCCACCAATCAGCTGTGAATAATGAATAACAATTAATTAACTAACATCTTTAAACAATGATAATGAAATAAACTTGTGGGATAACTTAGATTACCTGGTGCCCTCGTTGTTCTTTGTCTAACCGCCATGGGCAACTTAAAGAGGTTTTCACATTTCATGTAAATACTCAACTCTTGACCAATTTTATCTTGTATAGCAAGATTTGGGACCAACTTTTCTAAACATTTATATAGGCCATTCATGACTTCTTGATCTTTCTCAACCTCTGGATTGGAATAGAAAAACTCTGGGTTCAAAAAATACCCAGCTGCATGCAAAGGCCGATGCAATTGAACTTCCCACCTTCGGTCAATGATTTCAAAGATGTGTTTGTACTTCTCTTCATTGCCATTAAAAGAATTAGCAATCGCTTCTTTAGCCCGGTCCATAGCTTCATAAATGTACCCCATGGGAGGCTTCTTCTCACCATCAACCAATCGAAGCACACGAACAAGAGGGCCAGTAAGCTTAAGAGAGTAGACAACATTACTCCAAAATGAAGGCATTAAAATGATTTGTGCTGTCCTTTTGCCTTGTTGTTCTCTTGCCCATTTACTTGTAGTCCATTCCTCTGAAGTAAACATTTTTCTCAAGTTACCTTTTTGTTGGTTGATTCTTGTTAGAGTAAGAAAAGCCGTAGCAAATCTAGTTTTTGCGGGCTTAATCAACTCCTTTGACTGGGTAAATCGTCTCATCATATTTAACAGAGTTGGACGGTTATAAATATAACCGTGTAATGCTATTCCTCTCTCAAATGTTCTCTTGAAGTTTGGCAACTTGAAGATATCTTCCAACATCAAGTCCAAGCAGTGGGCAGCACATGGTGTCCAATATAGGTTGGGTCGTTTTGCCTCCAAAAACTTTCCTATTAAACAAAGATTTTTTATCAACTAGTGTACATAAAAAAATTCAATGTAACAAGTAGTTATCTTTCTTTTTCAAGAAGCTCATACCTGCTAACACATTTGCTGCCGCACTATCAGTGACAATTTGGACCACATTAGCTTCACCAATACGCTCCACAAAATTATCAAGCAATTCAAACATTTTTTGCCCATCCTTTGAGTATGCAGAAGCGTCAACGGATTCAAAGAACATGGTCCCTTTTGGACAATTCACTAAGAAATTAATCAAGGTTCTCCCTCTCTTGTCTGTCCATCCATCGGACATTATGGAACATCCATATTTTGCCCAATCCTCTTGGTGATCTTTCATCAATGACTTGATATGCCCTACTTCTTTGTTGAGCAATGGGACCCGAATCTCATGATAAGAAGGGGGTTTCAAACCAGGACCATACTGTCCAATAGCTTCAAACATTGCTGCAAAACTCTCATAGTTTACAACATTAAAGGGAATTCCCGTGTCATACATCCATCGAGCAAATGCTGTGATGGCCCTTTCTCTCATTTCCTTTCTGAAAGGATCGTTGGCATCAATCTTCGTTTGTCTCCCCTTGGTCTTTCGATTTTGCACCACAACATTCGGATCAGGGGTGGAGTATACATCCATAGGCCCTTTTTGTCTTGGTTTTTTTTGTTTGGATGTGGCTTGTGTAGAACCTTGACTAGAACTAGCCATGGATCTATTATGATGCGCAACAATCTCTACAATATCATCTTCATCCTCCTCCAAGTCATTAGGCATCTCATCAAAGTCGGGAACCATGTTCATTAGATTCTTCTCTTCCTTTTTTTTTAGCCATGTATTCTCTAATCTCCTCTCTAACATGTGCAGGACATTTTGGACAAGTAATAACACTTGTAGAGTTCCCCGCAAGGTGTTGCTTGACCCGATAGACACCTCCATTTGACTCTTTTCCACAAAAATTGCATTTGAACTTGTTTGGGTTTGGGGGATTGACCAAGTGTGCATATTTCCATGCCGGATCTTTTTTGTTCCCTTCGGACGACGATGCCATTTATTTGTTTATGAATGACACTATCACACACACTACAATTAAAGGAACAAAACAGTACAGGAAATCAGAAAAATCAGCACATCAGCATTTAGCATTCAGCATTAAAGAAGCAGAAACATAAACAGCAGCAGAAACATAAACAGAAAAAAAATCAGCAAAAACAGAAGCAATTTACAGAAGCAGCAGCATTAAAATTTTTTACAGAAGCAGTATTATCAGCATTATCAGCAGTTTAGCACTATCATTATCAGCAAAATCAGCATTAAAGAAGCAGAAACATCAGCAAATTCAGAAGCAGCAGAAACATAAACAGAAAAAAAATTATCAGCAAAAACAGAAGCAGCAGAAACAGAAAACAGGAGAGAAGAAGAAAAAAAAACAGAAACAGAAAAAAAATAAAAAAGAGGAACCAGAACAGCAGGCAGCAGAAACATAAACAGAAAAAAAATTATCAGCAAAAACAGAAGCAGCAGAAACAGAAAACAGGAGAGAAGAAGAAAAAAAAACAGAAACAGAAAAAAAAAAAAAACGAGGAACCAGAACAGCAGCACCATTACAGAACCAAAACAGCAGAAAAAAAAAAAAAACCAGAAGCACCATTACAGAGAACTAGAACAGCAGAATCAGGAAAAAAAAAAAAAAAATAGCAGCACCATTGCAACCACAAGAGCAGAATCAGGAAAAAAAAAAAGAAACAGAGAAGAAGAAGCAGAGAAGAAAAAGAAAAAGAGGACCAGCCGAGAAGAAGAAGAAGAGAAAAGAGAAGAGAAAAGAGAAGAGAAAATAAATCTGAGACAAACCTGTCACCGAGGAGCAGCCGCAGGAGAGGAAGGAGCAGCAGCAGTCGACCTTCGATCGTGATCGTGAGGGAGGAGTACCAGTCGATCACGGGAAGGCAGGCGAGTCCTGAAGGCCAGTCGATCGTGAGTCCTGAAGTCCAGCTCCAGTTCGTTGTCTGATCTGAGGAGTACCAGTCGATCGCGAGTCCTGAAGGCCAGCTCCAGTCCGTTGTTTGATCTGAGCAAAATTAGGGCTGGGTTTTATATTTATGGGACAAGGGGGTAATTGGGTGTATGTGCATCTTATAAATTTTTTTCCAATTGCCCCAATCCAACGGTTCACAATTAAAATAAAATAATCCAACAGTCCATAATAAAATTAAAACACAAGCTCGCCTCGCTTAACTAAAGCGCTCGCTTTTTCGCCTCTCGCTTAATTTCAAGGCGCTCGCTTTTCTCGCTTTTTTCTCGCTTCAGGCATATTCGCTTCGCCTGGGGTGTTCAAGGCGACCACACCTCGCTTCGCCTCGCTTCTCGCCTAGGCGAGCTTTTCAAATCACTGCTCCAGCCATTGAGCCCAGAAGTCCACAATTTCATCAAAAGCTAAGTTATCCAGGTATGGCCTCTCCCATCCCTCATCTGCATAAAGAGAGGCAAAAAACCCTTTTATGTGATTAATGATACCCTCTTTCTTCTCCAAGCTTCTCTGCCCGTCCATGATAACTGAGATCCTATTAGTCCTCCTTCTCGAGGAAGCCACCCCATGAAAGAACTTTATGTTTTTATCGCCTTCCTTCAACCACTGACATCTAGATCTTTGTCTCCACTTGATCTCCTCCTCTTTTAACTTATGCTGGAACTCTTCTCTTAGCTCTACCCTTCTCTTTCCCTCATCTATGGATAGGTGGTCACTTTCCTCCTTTTTATCCAACTCTCGGATTTCCATCAGGATGTTAGATTTTTTGGTCTGCACATCCCCGAAATTCGATTTAGCCCATTCCTTAATTTTATTCTTCAGCATTTTCAGTTTACAAGCCAGTCTATGGCCAGCCCAACCCTCCACTCTAAGCTCCTCCCACCACCCTTGAATCAAGCTGGGAAATTGCTTTTCCTCTGGCCACATCAATTCAAATCGAAAAGGGGGCCCATCTTTCACATTCAAAATTGACTAGAATAGGATAGTGGTCGGATACTGGTTTAGGAAGGGCTTTCTGTAAGACCTCCGGATACATCTCCATCCAATCTGTGGTGATCAAGAACCTGTCCAGTGGCCTAAGTGTCCAAACCGTGGAGCGGGAGCGCCGAAACGCTAAATTCTAAAATAATTATGTCTGGAGTGCCTCCGGAGCGCCTATGTAACATAGTGCTTATGGGTTTATAAACAATTAACTAATGGGCACAGATATATCTTATCCATATATTCAAATATATAAAATGGAGAAAAAAAAAACTTTGCAATTTGATCACATAAAATAGACAATAATTAATGAGTTAGAAGAAATTTCTTCACTTAAAAGATAAATTTCAAGCTTATAGAAAAATAAAATGCACATAAACTAAAATTCTGCATGGTTCGCTTCATATTTGATTGATCCGCGCTTCGACCATCTTCGAACCGCGCTCCGAAAGATGGTCGAACCGTGCTTCGAGGACAAATCCTCTCTGAAAACGCCAATCCCGTTTCCAGAGTAGGATCAAAGATGGGGAGGCGAGGTTCCGGTTACCAAGGTCTGGACGTGGCTGGGTTCCTCTAGTGGTTAGACCAAGTAAAGGAAGCTCCACTTAGCTGCAGATCAACTAAAGAGTTGGAGTTAATCTGGTCCGAGAATCGTCTCATGTCACCTATGGCTCTGCTTCCTCCCAAGTTCTCACTGGGGTACCTGATAATGTTCTAGTCTCCACCGATGCACCACGCACCGTTCCACCGCCCCTTGATCATTTCCAACTCACTCCAAAGCTCCATTCTCTTCTGACTATTATTTGGGCCATAGACAGTCGTTAGAAGCCATTTAGAGCTGTTCTTTAGATCCTCTACCAGTACTAAGAGGGAAAATACATCCTTCCAAGTTTGTAAAACTGAGACAAACCGAGTATCCCACAACAACCCTCCTGCAGCACCTACCGCATCAACAACCACCCATTTGACATTTCTCCTACCCTAAACCTCTTTGATCACCCCGTCTAACATCTCTTTTAGTTTTGACTCCTGCAGCATTGCAATGTGAACCTTGTTGCTACTCAAAACCTCTTTCACCGCAAACCTTTTAGAGGACCCCTAATTCACGGACATTCCACAAGAGGATCTTCATTTAGAACCAGAGAGGGCCCCCTTGTTTTTCCTACCACTGTTACTAGCACCGTGCCCCCTGCCTCCCGTTCCTTAACTCTGTCATAATTAATGGACCAGCACAGACCGTTCAACCCTCTTTCTCCCTTCCTCTTGGATTTGTTTTCCTTCTTCACGGCCTTGTTTTGTTTCTCTACCCTGAGCAAACTCCAGCAATGAGGCCCACCCCCCTTTTGACTCTTCCATGGTCATCCACTCATCCCAATGGCTTTTCCACACTGCACTACCTTTGCTGGCAGCCACTGCTCCTCACCATCCCTAGAATCGTCGTTGCCGTCAGAGTCCCCCATGTGCTCCTCCCCATCCTCAAAATCCCCCAGAATCCTCTACAGTCTGAATATGAAGAAGTTCCTTAAACCCCAAATCCCCATTAGAAGACGGCCTACCTAGCAATTTATCGGTTGTTATAGCTCTTCTCGGAGAAGTGAGAGTCGGTTTGCAGACCTCCATTTGCTGACTAGAATAGGCCTGGAATGTCGACCCAGGGGTGGCGCAGACCCAGGACGACACACACCTCTTCAGATCGTCTTGGCAATCAGGTCGCCTCTTCAGGACCGATATCCACCCCTGAGAGTCTCTCGAGGGAGATCCGATAGGGCTGTTGCATGTTCCAGCCTTTTTGAGTTCCCCATGTGTCGACTTGCTGTCCTCCATCCCGGCTACGTATTGGCCTCCACTGCTGCTCCCTGTTGTTGATCCGAGACCAATGGGGAGATTCGTCTGCAGGTCCCGCCCATCTGAGACTTCCATTTCCAGCGAGCACTAGACAATCCCTTCCCTGGCCAGCTGGTTGACGTCATTCCTACTCCCATTGCCTCCTACGAAGAAGCTCCCGAAGTTGCTGCTGCTTGATTCCGCCTCAGATCTCATCTCCGCTTCCGTCGCCGGTTTGGTCGACCTCCTTGGATGCAGAAGATGATTTCTAGCATCGCTAGCGAAGTCCCCCTCCTCTTCTCCCTCTTTGGTTTCAATCACCCCACTTTTCTGCCTTAACTTAAAATTAAAAGCCTCCTTCGTTTTGGGCCTCCCGGACCGCCCCGGCCTAGCCTGTCTTTGAAAGTTGGGTCCCAGCCCAACAATTCAACTGAGCCCTTTCCCTTAAACTGGGCCGGCTGGATACAGGCGGGCTGTTTAAAATTCAAACCGAGATTGATGACGTCATCGTCTTCTTCCTTTCTCCCCATCGAGCTTCTGCAGCAACAACCTCTATCCACAGTCTTCTCTCCCAGCCCTTCACCACGCCCCTCCCTGCTCTCTTGTCGTCTCTTCTCTTCCTCAACAAGGACCATGAACCTCAAATCCTCCACCCAGACAGGCACCTGCAGGGGCAGAGTCACTGATTTGTCTAGCAAAATCTTGAGCCTACCTACCTTCAGATGCTCCCCCTTCCTCGTCCTTTCATCCACCTCCACTGTTTGGCCTAAGCATTCCCCTATGAGCCTGAAGGTACCGTCATGCCATGCCTGCGGGGGGGCAAGCCTTTGACAGTCACCCAGGAGGGCCTCCGTCCATCTCTCGAGCACTGAAAAAGGGGATGGATAGCCTCTAGTTGCAGCCATAAGGAGGACCTCTTCCGCCTCTCTTTGTGAGGGAAACTTCATCCAAACCACCTGATCATCCAACAACTGAATATTGCAGGCCCTTTTCCCCCAACATCTGTCCAGCCAAGTTTCTGCTTCCTTAAGGCCATCTGACTCTGGTTTCAAAAATCCCACTAGACTGCAGTAGAGAAATTTTTTCTGTTCCCTTATCACCTAAGGAGCCACCCTAACACCCTTTCTTGTGCCATCTACCACTATCCATCCTGCTACTTGTGTGTTCAGCCTCTCTTTGTTGCCCTCTTCATTTCTAACTTTTACCGGCTCTGGGACACCCATTGGAGGAGGCACTTCTGCCACCCAGAAAGACGGAGGAGTGGCTCTCCCTACCTTTTCATTTCTTCCACTTCTGCTGGAACTCTGCTGAGCAATGTTTGCCTGGATTTTCCTTCCTCCCCTGGATCTCTCTTCTGCTAGCTCTACAGCCTTCTCTGCTTCTCTGAAGGCTTGGAATCTGACAAATGCGAAGCCCCTCTTGTTGTTATTCCTCTTGTCTACAGGGATGAACACATCTACTATTCTCACTGCCCTCCAAAACATTGCCTCCAATTCATTTTTGGTTATCTCCTGTGGGAGATTGGAGACATAGATTGAGAATGACTCCTCCCTGATTCTCATGATCTGCAGTGGTAGGGGAGTCCTATGAGTTCCTAGTGCTCTCTTCTCCATTCTGCTCGATTATTGGGATTCCTCTTCATGCATGATCTGAGAAGGCCTTTTTCGTCCTTGGACCGTGCTTGGGAATGGTGATCAAAGTTGGTAAATGGTGTTCCCTCCCTGTTCTAAGTGGTTGATTTCACTAGAGTCAGGATCCTAACTTGGTCCAACTTGCAGGGTACTGAAATCTTTGCTCGTGAAGGTAGAAGTTTTCCTTTTCTGTCAAACTCGAGATGAAAGGGAGGGCTGACATCTTCTTTCCATGCTTTCTGATCCCCAGATAATTTCAAATTTTCAACATTCACAAGTGTAATGCTTCGACCAATCTTCAGGCCTCTTTTGTTCATGTGTTTAGTAGAAGCGGATACATTTGGTACTCTTCTACTTTTTGGAAATGTGTTTTCCCTTCCACTTTAATCAGGTCGTTGTGCTCTTCGGGTTTCAATTTGTTTCTTTCCTTTTTTCGAGACTGGGGGCTTTCTTTTCTGTTGGGCTGCCTGTCAATATATACCTCTTATACTGTTCAAACATACTTAAATTCAAGGTCCAACTACAGGCCAAGCCAAACATACAAAAGGTTAGACAAGCTGTTACAAATGATTTAGGATGTCATTGCTAAAAACCAGTCTGATGAGCCACTCCTTTTGCAAGTTGGTCTTTGTCCAAATTCACACTCCTTTTGACATGAGAGAAAGAAACCTGAATGTTATACTGCACGTATTTTTCTCTAATAAAATCGTTACCATTCCCCCCAAAAAAAAAATGGAAGCCTGAAAGTGAATCTTGAGCGCACCATGGTTTGATTTTGTAGGGCTTTTACAGGGATGCAGTTGATGGATAAAAGCTATCAACATTTATCTCTATTTAGTCTTTTTTTTTCCTTCTTTGAAGAAACTGGTAGTGAGCATCTTCGTGCTTCTTTGTAGGTTCTTATTGCCTTATTCTAATTGATTTTTTCCTTGAAGAACTGGTAGTGGACATTTTCGTGCTTCTTCTTTATATGCCCTTATTGCCTTATTTGAGTTGATTATTCACAAGTTTTGACGCGATATATATATATATATATATTGAATTTGGTGATGTTTCACTTTAAATTAATATTTGCATAAGTCTAAGGAGGTTGCTGGAGTGGTGAGCATTGCAATTGTTATTTGAGCTTTGCCGAATGTGCTTGGTTCCTTTGTGTATCTTGCTCATGTTAGTATTGACAGGACTTCATGAAAGAAATAGTTTATATCTAATTTTCTCATTGTCTTTTGTGTCTAGAACACTAGATTTTTGTTAAAAGATTTGTTACTGAAGATGTTTTATGCATATTATTCCACCCTTCATTATGTTGACAGATCTTTCATGCATATAATGACAGGGTTTGGTTGAGAGAATAAATGAAGATTTAGATAGGAGAAAGGATGAAGAACCAAAAGCTGAATTGACGCGCACTGATATCATCAAATGCATACAATCGAAAAGAGTTAGGTTTCGGGGTGTGAATCTTTCTGGTCTTGATTTGTCTAAACTGGTAAGGATTTACAGGAGATGGAATTTATTCAAGTTGTATGTGACATTTGCTTAACTATCACTGTGAGGTTACATTAATTGCATCCAAGTGGCATATGTAGCCATTACCACATGTCTACTTTCTTGTGAAAGTTGCGGTAATTCCTTGGCTGTAGACTATGGTTGGCAGTGAGTGCTGTGCTACCTGCCTAACTGTAAAAAATTGCACATAGATTTCTTTTTATATGATTTCTTTGTCTATCTAGAGTGAGATGATTTTGATGAGCTTCTTTTTGTCGAAGTTGGAGCATTGTTGGGGGTGAACATGATGCCCATGTAACCATTTAAAGGAAAAGGAGAAAGAAAAAGTTATTTGTTTTATAAATGAGGCAAATATAGCTAATTCTTTTGCTAAAGAAGTTTTTAGAGTGGCTTCTGGCTTCCCTTTATTCTATCATAGCATGTTAGGGTCGTTTGGCCTTATTCCACATGGATCTTTCTGCATTCCCATGAGACGAGAAATGGAAAAGTGCATTTGGACTAGTTCTGTCACCTTTCCCGAGGAAACAGTTTAACCAGAATGATTGGTGGGAAATAAAAAATAGAAACAATTAATATTTGTTTTTAGGAAGGAATGCAACTCCCCACTCCCCAAACAAACAACACACCCCCCCTCATCCTCTTACACGCATGCATACATGCATGCTCTCTCCCCCCTTGTCTCTCACCTCGTTTTCCTTTCAGAACCAAGGTGCTTAAGGATGGCTAGATAGAGGTATTTTTCTAATTTGAATATGATGGAAACTTGTTGTTTGTTTTGTTTTGATTGACTTTTTTCAATATTGTCGAGGGTTCCTTTTTTCATATGAAACAAATGGAAGTGGGTTTTCCAGATGTTGTTTGGATAAATTGAGTTTATGATCTTACATGAAAATGGGTTTTTGTGTATTTTCCATGAATGAAATGGGCTTCATGCTGTTAAAATGATGTTAATTGATTCTTTCTCGTTTTCCGGGTGTTATGCTCGATTAATTGATTTGTATTTTCTTAGTGATAAAACAAATAGGGTTTTGTTTTGGATGTATAAATTTTTGTATCTTTAACTGAAAATGGGCTTTGTTTCCTTTTCTGTTCTTTCATTGAATCATTCATTAAAGAAAAACATCAGTTTTCTGCACACAACCCAATCAGCATAATATTACCAAACAAGTTTTACACAGCTCTTTCTCTGCAGAACAATCTGACATAATATAGCCAAGTACTGCATGCCACACTTGCAGGCTGCAGCACAACCCAATCTCAGCACAGAATTGAGAATTACACAGGAATGATGCCAAACTGGCCCTTGGTTTTTGTAATTTTCAATAATGCTTCTAGTTCAGCATTATTGATTTCAAAACAGTTTCTGTTTTTTCTGGATTTCTCTGATCAGACTGATGATAGGAGTCTGAGGAGAAGGACGAACAGTTATTCCAAGTGATCAAATGATAATCCTAGGTGGGCCCCACCATAAATTATATAACAGATCTGACCTCTTGTCTGATTGTATTCTTGAGCAAAGTAAACAGAGAACAGATCCATGATCTGGAAGGTGGATCTCACCACTGAATGTTGAAGAAGGTGGATTTCTCTGATCAGACTCATGATAGGTTCCAAGGAGAAGGACGATCGCTTGCTCCAAGCAAGGATCAAAATATAGCGGTTGTGGCTAGTGTAGCGGCCGGTGGTTAGAACGCTACGTAGCGGTAGCGGCAATACGTAGTAGCAAAGTGGTGTGAATCGAAAGAAAATGTTAAATTCTTTTGAAAAATATCCAGAATATTGGAAAATGTTAGAACTTGATTCTTTTTTTCTATAATAACTAATATTGCGGTTGGGGTGGGGGGTGGGGTTTGAAGCGGTCCTTTCAAATGCATAGAAGTTTTGTATCACTGAATGATTATAAATAAATAAAAAAGGCAATATGGATCTAATTTTCCCCATTTATTCATGTTAGTTGGCTATACTAAGTTAGATTCTATTATACATTTCTATACTCATAATTCAAATAAGCAATTTAGTACAACTATATATAACAAAGGATGTATAAATTATAAAATAATGCTTAAATAAAGTTTAAAGTTCAAACTAAATAGCAAATTAACTTTCATCGAAAATGCATTTTTGTTAAGTATAGAGAAAAGAATACCTCTACCAAAGGGGGTGTCTACTAGGATATACCTAGAGAAGAGCCCGAGGAACTCTATGTACCGACTGCAATTCAGTGAGATGATGTGTTTTCTCTTGTGTTCTTTTAAGCATAGAAAGGTAGAAGAGTTGTGTAAAATTGTTATTTGGAGAGAAGAAGAAAAGAAATAAGCCTTATTATACATTTTAAAAATGTTTGGAAAGTAGTAGTTTGTCTCACTCCGTAGCGGCCAAATTGGATCATAGCGGTCTCTACGGATGTGAGCAGCGCTAAATACTATTTAGCGTGGCGGTCTTGATTCCAAATAATCATATGATATAGCTGTTTCTATTTTGATCCATGGCTCCAATTAATCATATGATAATCCCAGGCAGGCCCCATCAGAGATTATATAACAAAACAGGCCTCCCATCTGATTGTATTCTGGAGCAGAATAAACAAAGGAGAACAAATCCATGATCTGGAAGGTGGATCCCATCACAGAATGTTGAAGCACGAAAGATACGAGACCACCATAAAGTCACGATCATATGGAATAGAAGGAGATCAGAGATCTGGGCTTTGACACAATGAAAGAATGCTGCTTGAACATTCCAATTGAATTTGAGGGTCTGTCGATGTGACTGGCCTGCCATGCACTCTTATATAGAATTATAGATTATACCCAGTCCTCTATGTATACTAATTAAATATTCTAAGATAATCACAAGACTTATCTTAAGATTACACCAGATAAATCCTTTTTTTTTTTAAAGAAAAAAGAGGATTACACCAGATAAATCCTAGTATGGTAAGTGAGGTTTTTACATTACATCTAACCATTGACTTGTTACATCTACTCAGTGGTTTAGATGAGTGAACGCATGCACCAATGTTACCAATGTTATTGGGTGAATGTTAGCAGTGTGGACGGGGCTTGTTCCACCTAGAATAGAGGCTTTTTGTTGGTTGGTACTTGGTAGTGGCGGGCAAAGTTTGGACAGTAGATGTTTTGAGAAGAAGGGGGTTGGTGTCGGATTCCATTTCATATGTAGACAATAGATATTTGTTGCATATGCAGGAGGGAAATGGAGACGATAGATTACTTGTTCTTGCATTGCGGTGTAGCTTCGTCCATTTGGGGTTTCTTCCTTAAAAAATGCGGAGTGAGTTGGTGTTTTCCTGGTTCATTAGCAATGGTGTTTGGAGCTTGGAGGGGAACTCGGATGGTTGGAAATGGTTTGTTCTTATTGAGGATTACTCCTCTTTCCATTCTTTGGTCAATATGGAAAGAAAGGAATGGTAGAATTTTCAACAGTAAAGAATCATCTTGGGAGGATTTAATTTCAGCTACTCTTGTGAGGATCACTAAATGGGCTTGTGATAGAAAAGAATTTTCGAATCTTAAGATAAATTACATTATGGAAAATTGGAGAGCTTGTTTGAAGACGGGAGCTTTGAAAAAGAAAAAAGGTTCTATCTTGGTGTTCTCCACCTTGTGGAGTTCTAAAAGTCAATGTAGATGGAGCAGCAAAAGGAAAACCGGGGTTGGCCAGCATTGGAAGCATTCTAAGAAATCATAAAGGGGAAATTTTGTATATGTTCTCTAAATATGTAGGGATCAAAGACTCTAATAAAGCAGAAGTTATGGCAATTTTGGAAGCTCTACGCATTTATCATACCTCATTTCATCATTATTTTATTGTGGAGAGTGACTCGCTTAATGCTATATCTTGGGTGAAACGCTGAGGTGGCCATGAAAAATGCAATTCCTTTTCAATGAAATTTGTCATCTTATTTCTGACATGCAAGTCACGTTTTAACACATTAGTAGATCTCAATAGATCTTGGGGGGCCTTTTTAAATGGGGGTCGGTGGCCAAAAGTTTCACATAGAATTCATTGGTTGTGTCCTTCTGGATTTCTTAAATTGAATTTTTCTGGCAGCTATCTACAGTATATTAAAAAAGGTGGGCTTGGAGGTGTTATAAGGGATAGTGATGGTAGTGTTATTCAAAGTTGGTTCGGGTCTGTGGATTCTTCGAATGCCAATGAAGGTTTGCTCTCTTGATTGTGTGTCTCGAATTGTTAAAGTTGAATGGTTATAGTGCTATTATTGAAGGAGATTCTTTTTCAGCTATTCTGTGGGGTTTTGGGAAGGCTTCTCATTCGTGGAGATTAAGAAATTGGGTGGAGGAGGTGCAAGCTATTTTTACACAGTTGGGGGCTTCCTTTCATCACATTCCTCGTGAGGCAAACATTATTGCAGACAGTCTTGCTAGGGAAGGAGAAGCCTATAAATTATTTGTGTGAGAAATACTTCAATCTTAGATTTTATAAAATATAAACTCAAACTTAAAATTTTTATTTATGCCATGAAATTAAATGATATTTTTTTGTATGACTTTTAATGCCCGTGCTAAGCACGGGGGAATTTTGCTAGTTATTAGTGGCTGATTTCAAATTGAAATCATTTCTAATTGATTTTGACCGTATGCCCAATTTATTTTGACCTTTGCAATGACTCTACATCTTCATGTTCCACATAGATCACCCCCACCCCCTCACTCAGCGTTTATCCTTTATTCCCTGTCATTTACTACCTCAACGTCTCTCATTATAGAAGAATTGAAATGCTGAAACGTCTCTTTCAATGTAGGATTTTAATCTCATCTCATTGTTTGCTATCTTCACTCTCAATCTCTCTCCATGACAGAGATCACAACAAACCCAAGTCGCTGAAACCAGACATCTTGGGTTGTCTCCTTCTCTTTTCTTTAGGTCTCTTTTGTTCAGACCCAAGTAGCTTGCTCGCCAGTCGCTGTGATGGCATCCGAATCTTTCTGGTGAGACTCAGGACTCAAAATACCTAGACATTGATTCCAAATTGTTCCAAGCAGGTAGTTTAGTGCTTTTTATAGCTGGCTAGAAGAAATGAGTAGACTTTGTTATGTTTTTTTCTAATTTTTGGAGTTTTTGTTGGGAAGTCCCACATCACCCAAGTCCTAAGTTGGACAGGGCTTTATAGGCCTTCCACTTATTAGCTTAAGCTTTCGGGTTGGTACCTGGTATCAAAGTGGGTTTCAATCCCGTCGTTTTTGTATAGCCCACGTGGCTCTTATCGTTCTTGTCTAGCACACGTGGCAAGCCCGTCCATGAAATCTGTTGGGCTTGCACGTGAGGTGAGTGTTGGGAAGTCCCACATCGCCCAAGTCCTAAGTTGGACAGGGCTTCATATACCCGTTTGGGCCTTCCACCTATCAGCTTAAGCTTTTGGGCTAGTACATGGTTTCTTACAGTTTTCTTGTTTCCTGTTTGACTAAGTACAACTTTTCTGTTTAGTCCTTTTGTTTTGGCCTTTTGGTGAAATAAAATTTTACTGTTATAGAAATAAAAAAAAAAAAACACATTAGCAGATTTGCAAATGGGATGGCAGATTGTTTAGCTAAGCAAGGGGTGGATTGATCTTGTAATTTGAGTGCCTCTATTTTGTAGTTGTGGCCGGTAAATTTCTCTTGTTGTACCGGTAATACTTTGAAGTTGTTCTTGTGGTTGTTTTAGCTGAGTTGTAATTATCTCTTTCTTTATTAAAATTCCTCTGCTACCAAGAAAAAAAAAATGGTCCGCAACCCTCATGGTAGTTATCATATAACCCAAAATGATTAAGAATGGAAGAAAGGATGGGTAGAGAGAGGGATGGGAAGAACTGTCTATTAACCAAAAAGGATAATGGTGGAGCAGCTTCAGGAGGACCCAATAGCATGTTATGCAGGCAAGTACTACATGTTTCAGCCATCCACAATGGGCAAGTGATGATATAGAGGAAAAAATGGGCATTTAATATTGATTTCACATTACTAAGCCTAAGGTGATTGAAGTTCAATGGATCACTTAATATTGGCTTTTAATCTCTTAGGCCACAGTTTGTTTTAATTTCTCAGTTTTTTGTGGGCTTCATTTTTTTAAAAGTGATATCAACTGATAGATTTTATTGTTTCTGTTCTTTATTGTTTTCCTATGAAGAAAAAAAATTAAGGGCCCCCCTTGTAAAAAGCCTTTGTAACTTCTTCTTAATGAACTTGTATCTGTTTTCATTCACTAGTTTTTTTAATCGGATCCTTTTAAAGATGACTAAATTTGATTGCTCTGGTCAAATCTGTAATGCAGAGCTTAGCTTGTCTCCATTCCAGCAGACAGGTGAATGCTTGGATGTTTGCCTATGAGGATTCACTGATGAGATCTTTTGTTTCCTGCAGGACCTTTCGCTTGTTGACTTCAGCTATGGATGCCTTCATAATTCTTTGTTCTCACGGGCTAATCTTCAATCTGCTAAATTTCGGGTAGGATTTGCGTGTGGACACAGTGATGAATAGGACTTGGGCTGAACAGGTCAATAGAAGTTCTTGGGCTTATGGGTCGGGCAATCACCCATGAACTGGTGCTTGAAATGGTCATAACACTAGATAAGGATTAGTTGAAGTTAATCCACTTGTACAAACACTGAAGCTCCACTTGTACTCCATGCTTGCTTGTACTCCATCATTTGTAACTATAATAAATCGGTGGAGCATCCAAAGGACCTAACCAAAAAATTCCCTCTTACAATCCCCTCTTAAAATACAAGAAAGACCCAACAATTCCCACTAATTTCTCTCTCAACAAATCCCTTTTGAATTTAAAGTTTTGAACAAATCCAATCTGAATTCGAATCAAGTCCTATTTGAATTTGAATTTGAATTCAAATAAATTTTTTACGGGTTGGACCAGGGTGCGTCAGGTCAGGTGAAGACCTGTAGAGGTGCTAAAATTTGCAGGAAATCCCCTACCATGTATTGTTTTAACTGTACAGTCCCTAACAGTCAAATTATTAAAAACTGTTTTGGGGTCTGTATAATTCTTTGGCTTCTTAAATTTGTACGGGTTCTACACACTCTCTCATTAACCACTAACAGCTTCATAGCTTGGTCCATCAAAGGATCTTTGCTCTTTGCCTCTGGATGTGGATCAATCCACATCACGTTTGTACTTTTTTGACACATTATTTCCCTTCCCTTTTTCTCTTTTCTATACTGTTTTTAATCTCCAACCTGGTTCATTCTATTGGTTCATGTTGTTCTCTAGATCATATTCAATAGGTTTTTCTTTTCCTTCATTTATATCATGTTCTTAAACTGTAATAATGGTGTTATATCCCTTCAACAGGATGTGGAGGCTGAGAGTTCTGATTTTCATGATGCAATTTTGCGTGAGTAAGACACTTCTCCATATCATTTTCTTTCCTCAGGATTTTTGTCTTTCACATTCATGGAAGGTTTACCAAACAAAGATTATTTGGGGGGCATGCATTTGTTTTGCCACGGTTTTAAAGACCAGACTGTTGGTGCATGAGACCTATTCACCCTTAAGTCAAGTCAGCTTGGCTGAGCCTGACTGAGTCACACCTTAGACCTCAATAACCTTGAAGTCCATGAAATAACTACAAAAAGTTCTAAAAAAATGAATATACTGTTCCATGAGTCTAAAATTCTAAGGCTCGTGTTTCACCTGTTAATGATAAATTTTCATTGTTCAAGGCACTCATATATATATATTTCACTCAATTGGATGAATAATATCCCTGATGTTTTGTTGCTTAGATCTACCCAAAAATGTGGTTTTGATCTTTTTTTATCTTCCATAATCAGGGCAAAATGTATCTAAGCCTAAGTTGACTTGGACAGCTGATCTTTAAAACCCGTTTTTCGCTTACGTGTGTAGTTGATGTTTGATAGCTCGTGCATTTGAATAGCTTGTGGTAGATCATTTACTAGTGGGCTTATCTTATGGGGACTTGTGATGAACTGTCTATGGTATATGAGAATTTCCATAAATTGTTAAAAAAACAGTCAGTGCTAAAGTAAATATTGTGCTATGATGATGGTGTAGAGCACCTTTCCAACAAGTTTCAGTTATATTTCGCGGATAAAGGGATATTCTCAAACATCATTTGCTTGTCATTTATTGGTTTGTTTCGTTTCGGACATTGTTTCGGTTTGACTCCAGGTTGATACATTTGGCCTATTTCAGTATTCCTTTTTTTTTTTTTTTTAATTTTGTTTTGGAAAGTATTAAAAGTTCTCCACTTATATTTGGAAACTAGTAAAAATTTAAACTATATATATTTAAAGAAATAAGTAGACCATCACCTTAGTAAACTAAATTCCAATGATATAAAGTACATATATTGGTTTTGAAGGGGTGTGTGCACCTGTTATTTTTATTTTTATTATTAAAGAGAGTGCTTGGTGTGTGTGGTTTTTTTTTAGTTTTTGGTGTGTGTGTGTGTGTGTGGGGTGGGGGGGGGGGGGGGGGGGGGGGGGGGGGGGGGGGGGGATGCTAGCATCTCTCCCACATAACCCCATTGATACGATATTAGAAAAAAGGAATGTTGCTCTAAATTAAGAGGAGAGAGCATTTACATGAGATTTGACCGAAATTGGGAAATTTGGCGTATTTTGGATAAAAAATGCAAACTGAACACACACACTGAGAATTTACATGGAGTTTTGCTGAAATTAGGAAATTTGGCGTATTTTGTATCAACAAATGTGAAACTGAAACACAATGACCAAATATTTTACGGAGTTTTTCTGTTTAGTACACGAAGTCACGAACTGAACCAAAGAGTTTCAGCTAATTCTGCCTAAACAAACTGAAATTGACTACTACGTATACTCCTGATCAAAATTGGGTTGCTGAGCATAAAACCAAGAATCTTATAGAAAGCGAAACTGAAACAAAATGACTAAATATTTTATGGAGTTTATTCGGTTCAGTACACAAACTAAACCAAATAGTTTCAGCTAATTCTGCCTAAACAAACTGAAATTGACTACTACGTATACTCCTGAACAAAATTGGGTGGGTGCGCATAAAACCAAGAATCTCATAGAATTCAGGGGAGCTTTTTTTTTTTACTTGAGATGAATGTTCCAAAATCTTATTGGTCAAATGGTGTGTTAACAAATGCATTCTCGTAAATCACATCCCGTCTCGTGTAAATAAGTGTCCTATACAGATGTTGTGTCCCAATGCTCAGTTATTTCCTATTCCACCTAAAGTTTGGGTGTGATTGTTTTGACCACAACTCTATATTCCAAAACAACATAGAGGTGATGCTAGCCCTAGGGTTTGGGCTTGTGTGGAAGTCGTGAAGCATGTGTTCACAGTCACTATAACACGTCTCTTTGGAGACTTCACAAGAGGACACACCTCAAGGGATAAAATCCGCTCAATTTAATTAATTATCAAAGTCTGAGATTTCCATCTCTTGCAATGCATATAAATAGGAAAGGAAACCTTAGGGGCTAAGAAACCTAATCAAAATGGGAAATTAGAAACTATGCTACTTACAACTCTTTGAATAAAATTAGAAATCTAATAACAAATAATTAGGAAAATAAAAACTCTTAAACTATTTTGGGTGCTCCCTCATGTGGGCCACAACCTTCCTGCAATGACCCTTTAGATTGCATCATTTCCCACCAGTTTGAATAAAGAGCTCAACCTCGAACTTGGGTCGTCTTCACATTGCCTCTGTAGAGTGTAGACATGGTGTACTTGAAGAGCTTCCTTTGTGATGCTTGCTTTCCACCATAAAAAATGTGTATGTATTGTCACGCATGCCATGAGTTTCATTCTTATCGTGCACCCATTGTTTTCCCAAAAGTATATCACTACTATCCATCGGTAGCACATCGCACCAAGCTGTATCTTTATAATCATCACTAATGGCAAAAGTAACTTGACATGTATGTTGCACTTGCACTTTATCAGTTACTGTTAGCCATCAGGCAAAATAGTGGGGCGATAATGCTTTCAAACCTTCAGCTTCAAGGAATTCACAAGAGCTTGAGATATGATGTTTTCGCAACTGCATCTATCAATCACAATTGTGCATGCTTGCCCATTCATAGTACCTGTTGAACGAAAAATATATTTTTCACAACCATTTTTTTCTTAACAATTGGTGTAGTCTCTTTGAGGACGACGAGAGTTTAACGTTCATCACTGTCAAGAGGTTCACCATAATAAGGATCGACAACCTCGACTTCCCGTCTCTTTACCCTTAGTATTATCTGGTGTATCTAGCACATGACCTTCACCTTTTATGAGATTTGTTCTTTTTGGACATTCAAATAATCGATGCCCCTCTTAACGACAGTGGAAGCACGTGACCTTACTCTGACCTTTAAGCTTGGAAATAGCGTTTTCCTTTGAACTACCACTTGGAGTAGGATCCGTCTTTGATGGAGTCTTTTGCCCAGCCCATTTTGATGTACTAAGTTTTTGGGCTTGATAATTTGCAATTTCCTTCGCCTGTGTGGGATATAGGGTAGGGAACAAGGGTTTTCAAAAATTGCGGGTGATGGTGAACGACAATGGATGATAGGGATGGTGACGATGAGTACGTGGTCAAACCGATCGGAGGAATCGTTTTGCTGTAATACCAATTGACTAGGGGCTTGCATGGAAGTGCCGAAACACATGTCCGCGTGCACTATAACACGTCTCTACCAAGACTTCACATGAAAACGCACCTCAAGGGATAAAATCCACTCAATTCAATTAATAATTATCGAAGTCTGAGATTTCCATCTCTTACAATGCATATAAATTTGGAAAGGAAACCTTAGGGCCCGTTTGGCACTTTACTGGTTTAGTAAATTAAAGTAAAGCCTCCATTTTTCAGACAAGGGATCACATCAATAGCACTTTAATTCAAAATTCCCTCCATCTAAAAAAAAAAGGTAAAAAATCAACCTCTTTTTTCCACTAAAAGAAAAAAAAACTCCACTATTCTATACAAAAAGTCAAAAAGATTCCATACCAAGCAACTAAAAACAAAATACCATCATAACCCACTTATATTTTATTCTCTCTTGATTTGATGCTTTACTTTATTTTTATTTTCCGGTAAAATTACCAAACGGGAGCTAAGAAACCTAATCAAACTAGGAAAGCAATCAAAAGTAGAAACTGTCCTACTCATAACTCTATGAACAAATAATTAGGAAAATAAGAACTCCTAATAGTCCCACACGTGGGCCATGGCCTTCTTGCAATGACCCGTTAGATTGCATCAAGAGGCAAGTGCGCAAAAAGGGGGTATTAGTAGTCAAATGTATATTTGTTGGGTATCCAAGTTCACGAAAAGGGTATTTTATCTTCAAAAAAGGTTGGGAGACCATTCATCAGAGTGAATGCCATTTTTTACAGATGTACATTTTATTCACCTCAAGTAAAGAGGTTAGTTAGTCAAGAGGAGTTCAATACTCCAATCTGTATCTCCACCAGCCTATCCGCCATCTCCTATTATTATAATTGATATCTAGGGTGACTAAACTCCAGAAAAAGGTAACACTCTAGAAAAATCTCTTCAAGTATGCTCCCAAGAAAAGAGAAAAGAGAAAAGAGCTCTAATCAAGCACACCTTAAGCAGAAGTTCTGGATTCAGAAACACCTTGAAGTAATATACATGATACTGATCTTGTAAGTGAAGGTACATGATCATGTGGTAGTAGACATCCTATTCAGAATTTTGTTGCTCATATTTATTTGTTACCTCCATACTGTGAATTCCTTTTACAAGTCATGTGCTATGATGCACGGGTACTTCAAAATGGGCAACGTATCGTGTCGTATTGTATCTGATACTTCACTTTTTACATGTAAAATCCATGTCCTTACCATGTCTATGGCATGTCCCTGCCATATCCGTGCCGTATCTGGGCATCATAGGTCATGTGAACACTTACCCTTTATGTGTATTTGATGCATAAACGCATAGAAAGTGGAAGGTAGCTTTGAATGAAGAAAATGCCAACACTTGATAAAACAGGGAAATGGAACCTGAAAGATCTTTCAGCAGGAAAGTGTATATTGTGGGATGTAAATGATTTACCCGTTTGGGAATTTTACATGTAGAATGAAGTGAGGTGAAGCATCAAATCAAGAGAGAATAAAATATAATGGGGTTATGATGGTCTTTTGTCTTTAGTGGCTTGATAGGGAATCTTTTTTACTTTGTGTAAAAAGTAGATTTTTTTTTTGTCATTTAGTGGAGAAAAGAGATTGTTTTTTTTTTTTTAATTTTGTTTTAGAAAGGAGGGAATTTTGAAATTGTGTACTTTTGATATGACCCCCTAGTCTTTCCTTGTCTGCCAATGGAGGCTTTACTTCACCTTCACTTTATTAGTAAATTCCCAAACGGTCGATTGAAAGGTACAAGGCAAGACTTGTTGTGAAGGGATTTAAACAGGCATATGATATCGATTCTCTCAAAACTCTTCTCTTCTCGCAAAATTAAATTCTGCAGAGTTGTTCTCTCTATTGCTGCAAATTCTGCTTGGCCTTTTATATCAGTTTGAAGTGTAGGCAAGACTTGTTGCGAAGGGATTTAAACAAGCATATGATATCGATTCTCTCAAAACTCTTCTCTTCTCGCAAAATTAAATTCTGCAGAGTAGTTCTCTCTATTGCTGCAAATTCTGCTTGGCCTTTTATATCAGTTTGAAGTGAAGAATGCCTTTCTTCATAGTGTAAGGTTGAAATAGATGGATGATAAGAGATGTGAACCTAACCAAGATGAGTGGCTAGATTCCACAAACAATAGTCAATAAAGGTGGAACTCTGTCCCTTAAATGGACTACACATCCAAGGATACATTGTGTTTCAAAACCTGCAACTTCGAAACCTATCTTCTATAAATATCAAAGCTATCTCAAAACATAGAGAGACAGAATTACGTTACTGACCTACTTATGCAATAGGAGCCATTTTCTAACTTGTTGCAAAAGTTTAAAATTGGTCTAAAGGTGGTCGCTACCGTCATGCCATTAGTTGTGTCACACACGGGTCTGAATTTCCACCATCTCGTGGCTACATCAGTAATGGGTCAAGGGAGATTCAAATTTGGCAGTTTCCTTGATGAATGTCCTATTGTGGAGACTCTGATTGGGTGGAAGAAATTCCATTTGGCACATCCTTTCATTACCTTTTCCCCATTTCTGAGGAATGAGGATAGCATATGTGAATTCGAACTACTCCACCGATGACTAGAGTAACTCCCGGATCTTTTGTGGTGATTGGATATCCTTTCCCTTTATCACAATGTGTGGTACTTTCTGTTTTCCCCTAAAGAAACCAATATAAAATAAAGGGTAATGTTTGTGCCTCGATTTTGAAAATGACTCATTGCTCTATGTAAATTTCTAACGAAGTAGACTTTTAGCTACAGAGGATTATTTCATTTCAGATTGTGTTAAAAAAATTAGGTGCCATTAAATATATGGGGCTTGTGCTGGTTCACCATCAAGGGTTGTGTTATTTATAATCACTATGGTTGGTGTTTTTTTTCCTTGTATGAAGTCTTTCTGAACTTCCCTGTATATTATTTTTCTCTTTAATGTTACTTCTCTTGCCTAGGGAAGGTGTGAATTTACTGGGGCAAATCTGCGCGGAGCTATATTAGCTGGAGCAAATCTTCAGAGTGCAAATCTTCAAGGTAATAAATATATCAAGCACTCTATTTTTTATTTCTTTTATTTTTTTTTGAAAAAATGATATATCAAGCACTCTTCAATGATTGTGCTTAATAAAATCTATCACTGTAAGCCTTTTGGATTCTCTGACTCTATATTGTTCCCACCGCTTGCCCTTTTCTGATATATATGATAATATATAGGACGGTAGAGCATGCTACAGTAACATCTTTAAAAAACAGTAGGTCTAGTGACTACTGTTGATTGTTTTAGTTGGGTGTGCAGAGACTACTGTTGATTGTTTAAGTTGTGTTTGCTGCCTAGTAAGTGTTTAGTCAATCATGTCGTGAAGGTTTATAATTTGCAGATGCTTGTTTGATAAAGTGCAGCTTTTCTGGGGCAGACCTTCGCTCAGCACACTTACAGGTCGAGGCCTCTCTTTCCCTTTTTTCAGTTACTAGGCCTGAAGGCAGTGCCTTTTTCTTTAATTCTTCAACTCTTAATTGAAACTCATTTTCAGATCAGCGCGCTCTCTTGTAAAAAGTTCTGTTACAGATATTTAAGTCCTTTATATTGTGTCATGATGTGTTTATATAATCACTATTATAATTTTTACAGACTGCTGATCTCACTGATGCAAACTTAGAAGGAGCTAATCTAGAAGGAGCCAATTTAAAGGTACATTTATCTTACTAATATGGATTATAGAATATATTAGGATGCTTATAAATTCAGTTTAGGAATGCTTTATTAAGTTTAGGTTGCTAATCTGCTGGTAGCCCAGTGGGGAGGTATCTCCCTTTCTATAGATAAAACCAAGGATCCATCCCTGCGTCTGTTGGATAGGGACTTGGGTAGCGTGGGTGTGAGTATGTACCAAAACCAAAGAAAAAAAATATTGAGTTTACGTTGTGGTTCATATCACATTAAATATATTTAATCTCCAAAAAAAAAAGAAAACACACATTCCCTGCGTCTGCTGCTGTGAGCTAGTTATTTCAAGGTCTTTCCATCTCTTATTGCTTCTTCCTTGGTTACTCATGATTGCCATTTTTAATTATAATTTTATTTTATTAGGAAATTATTGTCTTCCTCATTGAAGTGATCTGTCTTCTATCTTGAGTTTAGCTCTATGAGTTTTCAGTTATCCCGTTTAGGGCTATATTCTGTCACTCTACATATGTGATCGAATATGGGCGTACTTCATTGACCCACTCTAGTCACTTTCATCATCATGGATCCATGTACCATCTACCCGGGTTGCCTGAGTGTTACTTTTCTTGAAGCAGACTCAAACTTTGGTATGATTAGTTTCTGATGCAATCCTCATATATTTGAGCTTGGGACTAACACGTACCATGGCAGGACACATGCCAGAGGAAAAGAAAACTTGTGGCAGGTTGATAGAACAGGCCTTCAAAAACAAGACAGAGGAACCTTTGCAATGTTCAAAACATTGCCTCTTGTAGATGGGGTCGTTGCTGGGAGCAGGGGTGGACCTAGCCACCTAGGTGATGAGCACCTGGGGCGAAAATCCACAAAATATTATAATGGGCCCCTGGCCATGCCCAAAAGACTGCCCCACCCCCAAAATGTTTTCTACCTCTGTCCATAAACTAAAAGCAACAGTTCCACCTGTGGGCCCACATATATCTGGTCTGTATGCTGCATACTTAGTTGGAAAGTGTGGCTCCAATCTAAGACACATGATGAAATAAAGAATATAATAAAATTAGAAAAGTAGGGTCATACAAGCATTTAACTTCTAAAAACTAAGAAAGTCTTCAAGGGAGTCTTGAGAGATGAAGTGCCATGACACTCGGAAAGTGCCTCCTTGTTGAAATGACAAGTGCTTTGGAGTAAGAGTAAAATAGGAATACTTAAGAACCCATTAAACCAATACCACATTCCAACATCACGGCCCTATTAGTATGGAGATCTCCATTTGAGTCAGTTCCATTGTTGGATTAATCATTTGATGAAAAATAGAAATAAATATACATAAAATTGTGTTAATCACGTTTTTATGAAAAAGTCAATCAAACGGTCGGATTAATTTTGATTCTCGATATCGTATACCTTTGAAGGCCTTTATTTTGCAAGGCTCGGGTTTCAGTAATTGGGCTCCATTGTAATGTTGTACTCTTTTTTCTCAATATATGTCCAAGTGAAATGAAAAGCTCAATGTTGCTCAAACCACGAGTAAAACCATATAAGAATGGAGGGTGTTTTGGATGCTTTACACGTAGCCCTATTAAACAGTATTAGCTATTCAATCCCATTCATCAAATGAAAAGGCCTTTCACGTATAAAATTATAGAAATTGAGTTTTAACTACTTATTTTTTTCTTCTTTTTTTAAATGCAATATATTTTATCTTTCACTATTTGTTGATGTAGAAAAAAGTCTAGCAAAGTCTAGAGAAATTTAACCCCACCCAAACAAAATTCCTGAGTCCGTCGTTGGCTGGGAGAAAGGAAGGCTATCTTTAAGGTAGTCACATGGATGGATACAAGCTGTTAGCAAATGCTAATAGAGAGTATAGAAAAATGACATTGGAGGTACCATGGTTAATCCATTCATCCACCAATTTGTGAAATCAATATAGCAAGTAAAATTAGCTCGATATAGTGATGGCAAAAGGGGATTTTAGCCTGAAAAGACTATAATGGTAATAAACGTTTAGGATCCCTTTAACTACTAATTCATTCAACCTTCTCAACAAAAGGTTGCTTGGTGGTATAGGAATTAGGAGTTTTTCTATTTAGTCTTAATTTGAGCTGATCGACAATCGCGACCCGTAACAATGTTCAATCCCTTTTTGATTGCAAACTGAGTTTTGATGAGATGAATCATCATCTCACTTCAAGCTCAGTTAGTGAAGGAATCCGGAGATAGGTTCACCTGTTAGAAGTTTCGATCTATGGGCTTTCTTTATTTAGTATAAGGAGCTTTGTTAAAGAGATCAGAGAGGGGATATACCTGTAACAACGAAAGATAAAAGGTTCTCTTTTAAAGGAATTCAGAATTCAAGAAGATTAGATTAGTTGTTGACTTTTATAGAAGCTAAGGCTAGAAGTCAATCGTTTTCAGTATCTCTTGCTTCTTTGGTTAGTTTAGTATGAGTGACAGGCACAAACTGGCACAGGCAATATATATATATATATATGTAGAAAAATTATAATAATAAATAGGTGATTGAAGTAATAAAGTCAAGCTTTTGCCAGAGGATGAGTCTTTCAAATATCGGTAGCTTTCCCTTTATCAAAGTCTAGTATTCTAGGGACTCTCTTCAAGTGGAGTAAACAAACCAGGAGGCACAATCAGTTGAGTCTAGCATTCCTATGCAATTCCCTTCCTTTAATTCAATAGTTTGATTTGATTCCCGTCTGTGAATTCAATATTTCCCGCTTAGGTTGGTTGTGCTCTCATGTAGCAGTTAACACTTGGTGGAGCGGGAGAATCCCTTCCTTAAATAGATCGATGTTTGTTTGTTTCCTTAATGAATGCAATTCCCCCTTCATCACTCTCTATCTCCGCCCCTTGCCATTAGTTAGCTCGCACTTCCCTTGCTTGCCCTAAAGAACTAAATCAAACCAAAGAAGGCAAGATTTTGAACAACTAGCTGGGTCGTAAACCCTCAATCGGCAGGATTAAGAGAAAATTGCTTGAGATGGATTGGATGTGTCCAATGCAAGCCAGTAATGGCGTCGTTGAGGAAAATTATTTTTATCCAAGTTGATGGCCCGGCAAGGAGAAGGGGTAGGCCAAAGAAGACATGGATGGAAGATTGGAAGTAGTAAGGATAAATATGAAGAAGTACAACCTATCCAAGGATTTGGCTCAGGACAGAGGTATGTTGAAACAAAATTCATGTAGCCGCGACATAGTGGGGACAAGGCTTTGATGATAATAATGTAAAATCATAGTTGTCAATTCCTTTTCAGACCCCACCTTCATTGAAATGTGTTGAATACTTGAATATGTGGCTATAAAATATGTTAAACAACTCTCACCTGCTACTTTAAAAAAAAAATCAGAAAAACAAACGAGAAAATGGATGGCAGAAAAAAAAAGGAAGAAGGAAGGATAAAAAAGGGGAAGTAGTCCGGTGTCACATTAGTCGGCAGTCAGCAGGTAGAAAGGGGGCTAGGGTTTTTCGATTTGGAGAAAGGGCAGCAGAAAATGCCTCTGCTCTCTTGTACTTTGCCCTCTGTTTTTTCCTTTTTTTCTTTTTAAAAAAAGCTAAAACCCAATATGAAAAAACCATTTCGTCCATTCTGGTCATACCGGCCAAAATCCAGTTTGAAAAAAATGCACCAGTTTGGCCGATACAGACTGGAATTTAAAATGAAAAGTTTGGACCCTCTTTTCATTTTGGCCGAAGGACCAAAACGAAAAATTTCGGCCATTTCAGCCAAAACGAAATGGAATTGACATTTATGTGTCAAATGCCAATAGGGAACTCTCCCTTTTTACATTCATATAATAATTGGAATGTGCATCCCCTCAACTGAGTTTTGATAAGATGAGCCATCATATATCATAATTGTGATTTCCTGTTAGATTTAAGATGCCCATTGCGACTTTCCCTTTTTGCCAAAAGAAGCTTCGAGAACTCTGTATATGTACAAGATCTGAACATCTTCCAAATTTTGAGTAATCATAATCATATAGTAGTCAGTACTCAATATCAGCTAAATTCTGTCCTGTCACTGGTTTAGGTTTTAAATGGCTTGTTATTGTGCTTAAAAGTGCTTGTAACTCGATGTATTCTCAATAGAATTTTGTATTGTTGAAAGGACATGATTTTCATCACATCATGAAGGTGAGGTTGGTACATCTGAATGGGAGTTTCAGGATTTTTCAATGAGTTCTAGGTTCTAGGATTGTATCAATGTGGATTTGCTAATACGATACGAGCAGATATGATGTAACTTCTGTCTTTTATCTGTAACATCTTTATACCAATGTGTCCTCCATTGTACATGCATCTCTGGATGCCGCTTTTTTGCCTGCTGTCTGTTTCAGCTATGGCAATATTGATGAGCACCTGTTATACTTGATCCAGTAGATCCATCAGTTTGTTAGTCTCCAGTTCAAAATATAGATTCAGGTGACCAAGTTTTCCCGAAACCAGAAGTTTACCGAGCAGTGAAGGGGGAGAAAGTAGCCACGGTTCCAGTTTGACGTTCGACCAGCAGCTGTACCAGTAGAAATTCAAAAGCTTGTTTCAGGTCAAAACCCAGATCCCCGGTTCTAGCTTATTTCCCCGCCGCCAGTCTACCAGTTTCAGGCATTAGCCCCAGCGGTATAGCTCTCTGTACGAAGTGGGTCGGTGTCCGAAAGGATGGTCCCCGGTGATGGGCTGGTATGCCTCGGTCCGTTATCATTATGGTTCACATAGTCTGGTCTCCGGTGATAGGAGGCAGAGATGCTGGGGCGGGTCAAAGGATTGGGGCCGTACCAATACTGACGATTGGTTTGCCACGTCATATGATCATGTCTAGGAATCAACCTCATGTGTTGATCCAGTTTATGTTGACCAAGTGGACCCACTTATTGTTGAACCATTTCAAAATCGAGATAATGTAGTAGCAACAGGTCTTATAAGGGATGTGCTTCACAACTTTACTGTCTTCTTCATTCATGTCTAACGGAGCCAATGGTAAAGGGGATATTCTTTTGAAAGACGTTGCAAGAAACGCAGTTCTGACTAAAGGAATGTAATCTTTCTGTTGGCCAAGTTGTTTGGTGCCTTCGTTGTGCCTTGCCCTTTGGGGCTTCCTCTTGTTTGGCATTTTGGTGGTTCACCATGATGCCATCGTTGGCATATCATGTACATCTTTTTGTCCAATAAAATCCAGTTTCTTTTCATCAGAAGAAGAAAAGAAAAAGTCCTACTGTGTTGATTTTTTTTTTTCACTTGGTTAGAACACACAGCGAGTGTTAGCATATGCATTTTTTAAACTTCTTGCACTTTTAATTTATTTCTAATTTCAATTTAAATTCTGTCATTTCACAGGGTGCAAAGCTAAGTGGCGCAAATTTGCAGGGTGCAAACCTGCAGAGGGCATATCTACGACATGTTGATTTACGTGATACAGTAAGTAAAATGATGTGGATTGGGTTGTAAATATGCATCATTTTCACTGTCCTTTAAATTAGTATCTATAATGTTAATCTTCAACATAGTTGTCATATCATCATCACTGTCATCATAATTTCGGTCGAATTCTTTACATGCTTCATCAAATCTTTCATATCATTTTACTCTGATACCCATTGGTGTAGATTGAGGCACCTGATCTGCTGATAATTATCTCTAGCTGCATAGATACCAAAATAGGTTCTCAGCAGTCCCTACATATTCATTGATAGTTATAATATTAGGAAGGAGAACAGAGAGTGAAGAGAGTGCCCTGAAGTGAGAAAGATCTCGGAAATGAGAGCGAGGGAGAATGTTGAGTAGAAACCATGAGGAATAACCTTGGGAAGAAGAGAGAATCTTGAATGTTCAATTCAAAAACTACCATGAGCATTCATGACAAGACTTGATTTTGTGTTTCTTATTCAAATAAACCTCCATCATGCTATAGCCTTTTCACATACATGCAGTCTAAATAGAATAATCTTAGCCATTAGTTGAAGAGGTCTCTAAGAAGTAAGAAAAGTGTTTTAACTCCAATAGAATAGAAAGAAATCAAACATCATTTAGAAGTGAGAATCTTCCTTTCTTGGATGCACAAGGTGTAAAACGCACATATTGTTTGCCCATGTTAAGGCCCTCATCAGTTTGAGCAAACATCATTTAGAAGCGCGAATTGTCTCTTGGGGCATGCATGGGTGTCAAAAGGGCATTGTGTCCCATCCTTCTCCTTTTTTTTCCCAGCTATTGTAAACTGCATTAAAATTAAAAATAAGTAGTCCACAATAAGAACCATGAAGAGTGCAATAGGAACAGCTATAGATATTACATATAAGAGCGCTATACTGAATGACAAAGCAATAACAAATTACAAATAGGAGCAATCAATGAAGCATCCCCATCAACCTCTTTCATATCCAAAGAATCTGCTATCCCATTTCGTTATTCATAATATGATTGAACTCCACCTGGAAAAAAAAAAAACGATAAGACTTAATTTCCATGAGACAGTAATGAAATTTCCAAGGACTGAAACATGAACAATATGCACACACAATAGCATTAGAAGAATAACTCTACACCATTAGCTTATAGGAAAGTAAAGACCAATAAAATTGAAGAGCTAATAGGATAGCCACAAATTTTCCCCCTGTTATATGGGCTGCATCAGTTTGATTGGATATAGAAAATCGGATTGATCAACTCAGGGTGGTTGAGAAAAGCTAGTGGAGTGGGCTAAGTTGAGAAAAGCTAGTGGAGTGTCATGCGATTGTCCTGCTACTTCGATTTTTCGTAAGATGGCAGTTACACATGTTTTTGCTTTGTAGTGTGTAGCTTAATGCTGCACAATAGAGAAAAGAGGAGAGGCTTAAATACATGTGATTGACATGCACATAGTAAGATGGATATTTGGAAGTACAGCGTAGTTGCCAATTTTGGTATGTTGTGCGGCCAAACAGGCCAGAACTCTTTGCTTTTGTGAGTTATATGAAGTATACAAGACCCTAAAAGTATTCTTTATATAATTTAGACATATTCAAACAAAATAACAGAATCTAGCAATTTCAGCCAATTTCGAATGTTTTGCATTAGTTGTGTGCAGTGAGTTGGAGTTTTTCAATTATTTTATTCAAGTATGACAATGCCCTTGCCTAAGGCCAAAAAAAAAAAAAAAAAGGATTGGAAAGTCATTTTATAGACTAGTCTACCCCATTGCAACGTTGTAATCAAGTGGATGTGATTATTTTATGTCATTTGATGCTTTAGTATTGATAATTGAGACTATGAATAAGGTCATGGTCATCACCCAGTGCAATCCCACCAAAGCAGGGTCCTGGGAGAGTCTAGATTGGAGACACAGACCTAACCTTTGACAATTTTGCACAAAGTGGTTGCTCGCAGGTCTCGAACCTGCGTTATCATGCATGGCACCCGAAGGCTTTTACCGTTGCACCAAAGCAATGACCCTCGATAATTGAAAATAAGAATGCATGTCATAATTTCTCAGTCATACATGACTTACAGTCGGATTATTTATTTTGGCATATAGAAATAAAGTATTACATTTTAGAATTTGTAGAAGATATATATTTATCTAATGTTACTTTTTCTACCAAGCATTTTTTTTCCATTTGCTTCTATTTTATTAATTTTTCTCTATTTTTTTAAATGAGCTCCAATCATAGTTTTCAAATTCAGTTTGATTTGGCCGGTGGTCCAAACTGTCCTAGCCCCCTGTAAAATTTTGGTCCAAAATTTGGACCATTTCGGCCAAGAGATTTCGGCCTAAATGGCTAAAATCCTGGTTTTTATTGGAAACTTTTTTTCTCAAAAATAAAAGAAAACCTAAAACCCTAACGGTTGATGTGATAGGGACATACCTGTGTGCGTATGTGTGTGTGAGCATTAGGCCTTGTTCATTGTGGTGGCATCACAGGATTGATGTGGATCAAAGGTGGCCCTATTTTCAATAACAACGGATTTCACACCCAATTATGGTGCCAAAAAGAAAAACTTCATTTGTTGGGTCGGTGGGTTGGATCTCACAAGTTCATCTGAGTGGATCCAAATTCTAGATACAAGAAAACTGGAGAATGGGTGGGTGGGTGTTCATGTGCACGCACTTGTTTTTTGAAGGACAATAGGGGAGTGAAATTGGTATGTTATCTCTACAGTTCATATTCTAAATAATTGCAGTTGCTTCAAAAATATTCTGTACTAAACATTCTATCCAAGGCAGGACTAAAAAGAACCAACATGTTTTCTGAGAATTCTCGTTTATGTTATTTGTGTTGTGAATTTCAGTCTTTGGAAGGTGCCAAACTTGGTGGTGCAAATTTGCTTGGAGCGATCAGATGATGGCAGTTTGAAAGGACCACTGTGGGTTTCTTTTGCCCCTGTGGGGGGAAGGTTTGATAATTTGAGAGTGGTTGTCCAAGAATATGGTTTCAAAGCTGACATTTGTTCTCAGCACTTCACCATTGAAATGTTGGAGGTCAATGGGTAATGTTTTAGGAGCCATGAGAATTGCTTGTTCCTTTTTTTTTTTATTTTTTTTTATTTTTTATGATGTAGGTAAAGAGACTCTGGTGAGTGTATTGCTGGGACTCCAGATATAATATTACATGTGGCTGTACAATCAAATGAATTGAGATCGTCCATCCTTAGATTGCAGAAAATGAAATCTTTATTAGTCCTCTTTGTCTCAAGGTAAAATGGTTATTGGTCCTTCCTTTATTGCATGGATTGGTGGTGTTTGTTCTCTTTCTCTGGCTTCAAAATTCAAATGGAGCTTTATGGATGGCATTGGTGTCATTCACATGTGGAGAAAACTGCCCACAGGAATTGGAAATGCATTTGCCATTGAATTTATCAAGAAAAAGAAGGCGCGGTGTTAAACTTTATAGCCCTAAAAATCAATTGTTGAAATTCCAGTTGGGCCTTTTTTTTTTTCCAGCACATCATCCATTAAGAGAGTTTCCTATCCCCACATTCTCCCTCGATTGGGATCATCATTTTTTTATATAAGGTCCGCCTGAACATAAATGCCAATCAGGGAGGGTAGGCTGAAGAACAAGGCAGTATCTGCAAAAATTAACATAATGAGAAAATATATTTGAATTGTAAGGCACTAAGTGGTTAAATAGTGAAAAGATATCCAGAAGAAGGCTTTTGAAAATAATAGAAAAACTGGACTTTTTAATCCAATGATGGATTACTGATGCAGTAGTCCCTTACATTAGAGGAAGTGTCAAGGGAGGCTGCAACTAGAAAGACTGCTTCGACAACATTTGAAAGGATGGAAGTTGTGAAGAAAGAAGGCAAGAGGAGAAGCACATTCATATTCAGTCCTTTACTAGGTGGAGCCACATGCCTAATCCTAGTAGTGTTGCATCAAACATTCCCTGGGCATTACCCTGCAACGAGGCTACAAAAAATGAGAACGGCCATGAATGAGTCTGTAAGTTCTTTTGCGCTATGTTAACGACTTTGAGTAACATGAAAAAGACTATCTAAACAGCTCAAAATGAATACGTTGCTCTATATTTCAATAGAAGTTGATGTTGGTACATGGATCAGTGCCAACCAATCCATATGGGCAGGGTAATGAGTGACTGTGAGTCCTGTCATTGTCATTGTCATTATCATCATCAAAGTCTCGTCCCAAATATGATGGGGTCGTTTAGTATGGTGTGAACTAATTGTCATAGAATTTATATGAGAATCACTAACATTATAAAATTCTAGGATACAGTATATATAATAGTCCTATATGGAGTCTTTGCTTAGTCAATTGAAATGATGATTGGTGGAGTGTTGTGGGATCCACCAATCCAAGGTTGGGATTGAAAGAGACCCATAATTTTAGACTTTCTGCCCCTATCTAATATGCGGTAGGGCTCATTTAAAATACAAAAAGTCTACTCAGCCCGAATTTGGGGACCGGGTGCTGGCCCGGTCCCCAAATTCGGGCCATGTAGCATTTCCCTTGAAAATAAGGATTGAAGAATTCAATGGCTACAAAAGGGGCCTGATCTTCAATCACCCTTTTCAGTGGGCCCCACATGTTGGATGGGGCTGAAATTTAAAACAACCTCTGCTCGCGTAAGCCCTTTTTTTTTACAGTAATGCTACATGGACAAACTTTTTGGCCAGAATTTTGGCCAACCCATATGGTTTCCATTGAATATCATAGTGATATTCAATGGAAACCATATGGGTTGGCCAAAATTCTGGCCAAAAAGTTTGTCCAAGTAGACTTTTTGTTTTTTTTAATCCCAACTCCCCTCGAGACTCACTATCCTGGGTGGGTCCCACAGCACTCTCCACCACACAAAATAAGCGCCAATCATTTATGCAGTTAACCAAGGGCCAATGGAAAAGTGAAAGATGCTAACTATTGCAAAGCCAAGGTTGGTTTTATTTATTTATTTTATTTTATTTTTGCTATTGGAGGGTTCCTAACCCTTTGGACTGGACTAATCCTCCGGACCTAGAGGGAAATCGGGCAAACTCCCCTGTTGCCCCCGTGTGACAGTGCAGTTTCGAGCCTACAACCTCGTAACACATTGATTAAAAAGGGCCATCCAACTCTTGTGAACACCTCTCCTGAGCACCTACTGTGAGCATCTCCTTCTTGACCCCACTTTGGACCGCCTATTCATCTTGAGATATGGATCGAAAGATCTGAATGGGTTCGACGTGTTTGCAAAACTTTCAACTCTATTGGATCATCATAACTCCTTTATCCATAGCACTTAATGGTTTTAGAAGGCATCCATGTTATTTATTTTTAGGATTTCAATCCAATGGTGAGTAGCTTCTGCAAATTCATAGAGGAAAATGACAGTGAGGAGTTGGATTGATCATGGTTCCCATATGCCTAAAAAGCAGCTCCATACAATTGATCCAATGAGAGGTGCACGGGTGATAGTGGCTATATGAGAGCGTAGGAACAAGCCGGTCTAAGCCTATGGCTCCTTTTTTTTTTTTTTTCAACCCCAGGCTAGGGTGCTAAGACCGAAGAGAGCCCACAATAGTGAAAAGAGAAAGCCCACACCTTGGTAAGGAGAGCCCACAAAAGTAGAAAGAGAAAGCCCACACTTTAGGAAGGAGAGCCCACAGGTGGGTTATTTTTAGTTTTTTGATACCCATTTTTTACCTTAAGAGGTAGATGTAAATACAACGTTACATGCAAATAAAGCATATCTACAAAGATAGACATCAAATAAAAATGTTATCATATCCTCACTATAATAGATTTAGCCTAACCCTATCATTAACTCCTAAAACCCTAATAGAATCATGTGTGTGGCCATGTTGGAAAGGATCTATGGCAGCCTTCTAATATGGGGAGTTTGGTCATAACTAAGAGGAACTATGTGTGTGTGTGTGTGTCTATGCAAAAGAGATTTAGTAGCCATCCATAATGGGAGCTTGTACTGGGGAGTTTGGTCCTACGCATGGGGTCTTTTGGATGAGGATAAAAGGATGGATAAAATATGGGAAACTCTCACATGGATCATTGGATTAATTAGATCCTCCAACCACCACGTCTTGAACCTGATGAAGGTCGCTCCCATGTAACCCCAGTGAGGTTTTCAATGGGCTCATCCTAAGGACTCGGCCCGAAAACTCTAAGTTTGGACCCGACTTATAATCGGCTCTAGGTCCAGGTCCATATGTTGGATTTGATGGATAATCAGGTTCAATTGAGCCTACACACCTGAATAATGATGTGTAAATAATGTAGACGCAGAAAAGTCCAATAGATTGGATTACTATAAGGCCCAATCCACTTTGTTGGGCCCACCATATATACCTTTATCCTTGGAGTAAGAACGTCCCCCCTCGTGTGATAGTTGCTCTATAATTGTACTCTTAGTCCTCATCGCAAAACTCAGCATGAAACTATCAACTTTATTGGAATTCTCCCACTCAAGCACGCTTAACTCCATAGTTCTTACAGTTTTCTGGGCCGCACAGCTTTAAAATGCATCATGTTGAGCTAATACGAGATTTGACTTATAAGCCCAAAGTCAAGACTTGAATATTTCCAATGCAGAATAAGCGAAGAGACTCACCATTGAAAGCTTGTGGTTGACACTCTACGCCCCATGGTTAAGGGTGTCGTCCAGACTAAGCTTTCATAATTTCTCATCGCGAGACTCGCGAAAAAAAGGGGGGGTATATGTAAAAATCATTTCGAAAATTATTGAGTGAAATGGATGGTGGTAATAAAGTTACAACAAAACTTTACACACTAAAGCCTATAAAACACAAGCATTGGAGGGGGGACACTGATATGTGCGCATTCAAAGAGAGAGAAAGCAAGACCATTGTTCCATCTTCGTCTTTCATACTAGAAGATAAGAAAAGGAAGAAATATTTTTTTCAAAATATGTCGGGTGTCATTTGCAAGATTGAAGAGAGTGTCAAGATGGCCGTGAAGGATAATGTAAAGCTTGCTGAGAAGATAAAGGACAAGTTTCGAGATCACGGAGGAGGAGGAGGACAACAATCTTCCACAAACTCCAAAGAGGAAAAGAAGGAGATTAAGGAAGAGGAGGAAAAAGAGGAAAAGAAGGAGATTAAGGAAGAGGAGGAAAAGAAGGAGAAAGAGAGAGAAGGTATGTTCATTTGAATATTCACACTCCAAGCAGATGACCAGGGTGGGATTAAAACAAGTTATAGTGATATTAGGGGTGAGAGAAGAATTAGCTTGATCTAATGATATTAACTTTTGAGGCCCCAATATTTCAATAGTTATGTATGTGCATCTATAGCAGTTGAAGAATTTTGAGCCCCTTCTATATATATATATATATATATATATATATATATATGTAGGTGCTCTTGTGAGAGATACTCCCACCTTATTATGAGAGATAATATGGAAGCCCTCACATCCATATCCAATGTCAACAACTTAAATGTGAGCGCCCCCACCTTTATCTCTCATAGTAAGGTGATAGTGTCTCTGACAAGAGCACCTCCCATATATATATATATATATATATATATATATATATATATATATTGCTAACGGAGGCTTCCCAACTCTTTGGATTGGACTATTCCCTCTGGGCCCAGAGAGAAGTCGGGTAAAACCCCTGTGGCTCTTAGGTGGTAGTACAAGTGGACTAAACCTTCAGGCCTTCAAGAGGGGAAAACCGGGGGTCGATACCAAGACCTCTAGCTCCGGAAGGGAGAGGAACCGTGGTTCTGACCACTCGGCCAACCCCTTATATAGATAGTTAGATGATCAGATCAAGCTAATGACTTTTCCGATCAACCTTCATAATCCGCACTAAGATCTTCCAATTATACCGAGTTTTATGATTGTCATACACCTGCACTAGTTTGTCATGCAAAACATGTTTAATGTGTAATCATCAATGTCTTTGATCTGGTTAGGAGGCCCCCCACCCTGGACATCATATCTATCCATAGTGGGGGCTTGCTTTATTGATCCTTATGTGGGCACCACCACCATGCATATGTTAATTATTATTGATGTTTTATTTTTCTTTTGTATTGATGCAGATGAATGAGGAGAGAAAGAGTAAAAGAGGTGGGGGCAAAAGTATGATTTAATAATGCTGTAGTATGTAGTGGTGCAAATTAATGAAGCCTCACCAAAATAAGCACTGTACTTTGCTGCTCTTTTATCTGAAAATAAGTTTTATCTTGTAATGTAATACACTTTGCCTTGCTTTGTTGTTATTATGGCCATAGAATTGTTTTATAATTCGACTCGCCCGAGTGCCTTAAAAAGGGCATGAGTCAAGTCATTCGGGTGAATGTAACAGACTCAGTCAGATCATTAAAGGTGACTCAGCCAAGTGAAGGCCAAACTAGCTGAGTTTATGAACTATGGGCTGTACTTCCAGAATCTATAAACCCAACTTGGGTCAATGTATAACAATCAGTCCAGACCGCATGTGTTGATATTATTTATCTTCACAAATGTAGTCAAATTATGAACTTCGCTTTGAGATTTAACTCAGCTTTAAAGACAATGTTAGATCCATTAATCCAAGATGGATTTGATCAAGAATGGTGATCCAACCCACACAAGATAATCGAAGCAATTAGCAGGAAGATAAACTTTTGTAAATCTGGCCTACCATCCGTTGTTGACACCCCTAATGAGACTAAGAATACTAGGCCTAAACTTTCAATTTCATTAAGACTAGTACCTATATAAGATCAATAACAATAAGGTCTCAAGTCTATAGGGCCTTTATTTGGGCTCTCAGCGATTTGGAATATAAGAGGCTTATTGTTGTAAACTACTAGAGTTGTTGCCCTGTCTAGTTCCTTGTATCTCATTTACCCTTTTCTCTTTCTTAAATGATGGAAATGTCCTCAATGGTACTGTGGATCCCCTTTTTTTTTTTTTTTGTTTTGTACCCAGCTTATTAGGGGCTAGGACCCAGCATTTGGGTGATGGAGGAGACCTCGGGCGGAGTAAGGGAGCCCTTGAGCGAGAGAAGTGGACCTCCCGTGACGTAAAATAGAACTAAGGTGAGGAAGATGGCATGTAAAAACACGCCTCTTGCTACTAAGAGGCTGTTCATGTAGATCCTCATTGTTATTTGCTGCACAATAATTAGCATGGATAGTGCAAAAATACAGCATGTGACAGGCTTCTGGGAGAGATAAAGGGGCCTTTCAAATTAGCCATTTATAAAATCTTAAGTTCAATTGATTTTGACAGTGATGTTCTAAAGCCACAAAATGAATGGTTGAGTGTCCACCTGGTTATCTACTTCATGAAATTAGATCTAACATTTCTAACATTTAATGGGCATAATTTTTTTGCAAATGGATGGATCTCAAAGCCCTTTTGTGCCTTGTTGGGCTAATGGTCCCACAAGCTCTGCAATTTAAGTGTTGAGAAGCATTTCATCTTTATGTGTAATAACTAATAGTTGCTAATATCTTTCAACTGAAATAGGACACTGGGACCCACTGGATCGGTTTTGAAAATTAATCCCTCTAAGTTACAGAAATTAACTTACACTGAGTAACATATAGATTTCTGACTTTTTGGCTAAGCTTCATGGGGCCTCTGATTTGGCTGTCACCAGTCATTTTATTGGGAAAAAAAAGCATGAATGGATCAACCAAAAGACTCAGTCATAAAATCTCGCTATCAGTTAGTTCTGTGTCCAAGTTCATAAAAACTTCACCCAACCTTGCTATGTTATGATATAGATATATCATTGGTAATTAACATTTAATTATATTTCCTTAATTAGCCTGATATGGGCCAAAATCGGGCTTGGCGTGACCCGTTATATGTTGGCTTGGGTGCTGCCCTGACTGCCAAGATCCAAGACCAGTAATTGTAGGGCTTGGTAGGTCAGGCTAAATCTAAGTCCACCCCCTCCTTGCTCAACTCAGCCCATGATAGTACTGGTTAGTTAGATTTCATACTAGAAACTCTTTCACTTTTTATAGTCTTTGAGATGCACTCTACCCATTGCACCACATATAGTTTTTGTATTGAAATCCATTTGAAAAATCTAAATGAAGATGTCTAATATATTAACTCAGAATTTTATTCTAATGAGAATGTCTTCAATGAAGGTTATTGTAAAAAGATTTAAGATGAACTATACCATACAACATGTTGTTTAGTAAAAAGGAATTAATTTCATCAATTGCACAATTAATTGCTTAAAGCACAAGCAACAATATTTTTTGTGGACTCTCTAATATTTAGTTTTTCATCTAACCATTCCTACCAAAACCTCGAATTGTTAACAAAGGTAGCATAATAACTTTTCAACACTCTCCTTCGGTGGAGCCCACTTCTCAACACTCCCCCTTGGAGTGAACCCGGTTGGTGTACTTTTGGCGATACGTATATATCTTTTTACATCGAGTTGTTCCGCCTGGATTCGAATTCGCAACCGATTGACTCTGATACCATATTTAGTTTTTCAACTAACCATTTCTACATAAAGCCCAAGACGGTAGTAGAGGCAGCATAAATACTTTTCAATACTCATCCTTGGGTGGAGCCCACTCTTCATTATTTAGATGAAGATTTTCATCATGGAAAAATGTCTTATATGGTAAATGAATAACCAACCATCACCCTAGGAATTCAATACCTAGGAAAGTTAAGGTCCATCTACATCTCCACCTGATATCATTCACTCATTGCCTCATGTCGTTAACCCTTAATCGCTTTAATAATGTTTCTCATCACGAATTCCTATTTATTTTATGCAAACAAAAAGGTCCTTAGTGTGTATATTTGCATGCTATGCTTAGTGCAAATTTGATTTTGTGCATGTCACAAGCACCGTTTGCTAGTAAGTATTGTACATATGCTAAATGAAGGCTAATGAGGAATTGAAATTTATTTGATAAAGAAACTATCCATTCCAACCCAAAATTGAACTCTAATTCAAATTCACCTAAAGATTTGTTTGTGTAACGTCATGGAAGAGGGTCAGACTCATTTTTCTTGTCTCACGCAGAAAAAGATTCTACGTGGAGAGTTTATTTGCACCAAATGACAAAAAAGGACCATGGGAAATATCAATCGGCCCTACCTTTTGGTTTCAGCAGAAAATAGGCCCACAAAAACAAGTGTGGATCCCCCATTTCATTGAACGAGGAGATGATGTTTCATCCTATTAACATTCGCCAGGTGTATAAAATCTCATTTTAGCCAATGTACCATCTCAATTGCTTCCTTGTAATGAAAAGAAAAAAAAAGAAGAGATTTTATACATCTGGCGAATGTTGATAGGATGAGAAACAGGGATCTCGACTCCAAAAAAACATGCGCTACTATTCATATTCTGGATTCAAGGTCTGGATTTGGATTTCCTTATCAGGTGAAGTCAGATATGGGCTCTTTAGATCCGAATCAAATACTGATCCAGAATTGGACAATGCAACTCAAAGATATATAATGGTTAGCTCCTTTCTAATGGTTGCTTGAGAAAGTGGCTCTTTACATATAAAACAGTTGCTTGAGAAAGTGGCTCTTTACATATAAAACAGTTGCTAGAATCCACAATTTCCCAACAAGCTAAACTATAAAACTTACGCCAAATAGGACCAAAAGGCCTACCTTCAGGGAAAGAATCAAAGTAGTGATCTAAAACTACAAAACTAAGGCAATAAAATTCAAAGGTCCACACCATGGTCAACGAGATCAATGCTCTAAACAACCCTTCTTTGGTTGGGTGGGTGGGTGGGTGGGAGGGGAGTCCTATGGGAATTTCGCATGGAAGTTGTGGGATTTAGGTATGTGCCTTTAATTTAAGAGTCCCTTCTTGGGATGACAGGAATTGAAAATTTCGCACCAATTCCCCTTGTGCAGGCTCGCATAGGTGAAAGTTTCACTCTTCGTCAAATTGATTAATATTTGAAGTCTATTTTAAGAAAAGTATGATGCAATCCTGCAGCTAACTAATCTCTAATCTGACGGTCTGATCCAAAGATGTGTCTTCTCTTTATGTCCCAAATTCTAGGTAAAATTAATCCCACTTTCAACTTTAAATGTTTCTTTCATTATTATTTTGTAGGCACCGAGTAACTTCTTGTCCAATCTTAAAACTTGGTTCATATTTAGAAAGTTGCGAGTCTATGGTTCAAAATCGCGATATCGGTTGTAGTATTAGTATAAGTATCATCCGGGGATAAAAAGCCGATATCATATCGGTATCCGTCACGGTTATCGGTCCGCCGCAGTCGTCGCGGTGTGAAAAACTTTTTTGTCCAAAGAAATTCGTAAAAATATCCAAAAAATCTAGAATATTAGAAAATGCTGGAAAACAATTTCCATTAGTAATAGCAATAAATCAAAATATCGGTCACCTTAACTCATGAGTCTTGTCTATGTTGCTCACTCGCTGTCTTATTATGGCAAAATTCCCAAAAAAATGATATATTATAATTTAAATATTAAAAAAAATCATGTGTATAAGTAGATCTATTATATACACACTATTAATAAGCCATTAGTATTTAGTATCATAAATACTCCAACAATTATTATTTTTAAAGTAGAAGATTTAAATCATATATATGAGTAAATTTAGTATGAAAGTATGTAGATCTAAGAGAAGAACACAACCCAGACCCAAAAATGACATGCAATTAATCTTTTCATTCATTTCTATGTTTTATCTAAAAAGAATAAATAAAAAAACATATAATAGTAAAAATAAGGGAGTTAAGTTGATTTTCTCTTACCAAATAAAATAATTTATTGAAAGAAGAGTGGTAGAAATATGTAAGAGAATGAGCCATGGATGATGTGCTGCACTAAGGAGATGAGGGGAAAGGAAGAAGATGAGGGAAAAGAAAAAATGAATCTACAGTTTATTACACTAGGCCAATATTATGAAAATATCTACCGATATATCGGCTAAACCGATATTTTTAATATATTGGCCAAGATGGTTCGATATTTTGGTATCTAGTACCGATTCCACTATTCACATCAAAATATTGGACCGGTTAAGGCCGAGACTAATTCATATTGGCCGATATGAACCAGTATTGGCTAATATTTTATACAACGGTTGAAACCAATACATACAAGCCGTATATGATAATGTTGCCTCCAAGTTAAAAATGTAAAGAGAAGAATAATTTGATGCAAGGAATGGAGAGCTTTTCTCAACTAGGAAAAAACATCACATTCGTAAGATCTTTTCTTGTCATTTTCATATATCTAATCAAGAAAGATTTTGTTTTCTCTCATCCAATAGCTTTCACCAAAAGGGTTGAAGGGTAGATAAGGGTGCACAAAAAATCTATCGATCCGTAAATTCGATCCAATCCGATCTAATTCACGGATTTTTATCCGATCCAAAGGTAAATGGATTGGTAACGGATTGAGAATTTTGTAATCCGTTAGCAACGGATCGGTGGAGGATTCCACCCTCAATCCGAGGATTCAATCCGATCCAGTCCATTGATATTAAATATAAATAAAAAAATATAAGGGGTCTAAATATAAATTAAGATGTCTAAAAATAAAATAAGAAAAAAAAATTATGGGTCAAAATGTAAATTTTTTACACCATGTTTGATATTTTTCTTTTAACATTAGATTGAACGGATTAATCTGATCTGATTCGATCTTATCCGGTCCTCCACGGATCAGATCGGACCGGATTTTAACAGCCACTGATTGATGACGAATTCCAAATCCGTCAATCCGTAGGCAACGGATTAGTGACGGATTTGGCCCAATCCGCACCAATCCGATCCGTGTACACCCATGGGTAGGGAAATGGATCCCCTGTTTGGACCAAATAGGGAAACCTTGTTTGGACCAATCAGGGGGTGCCACATGGGAGAGATGTCACATCCCATTTCAAAAAAAAAAATCCAATCTCCTAAAAAAGAAGTCCTCTCTCCATGTGGCACCCCCTAATTGGGCCAAACAAGATTTCTCTGTTTGGTCCAAACAGGGGATCCGGATCCTAAGGGTAGACGTCATTAGCCTACATTTACTGGGGATGCTCAATTTTTAACCATATCCTTGATTCCATGTGGGAAAGGGTGGACCTTTTTTCTTCTGTTTTTTTCAAATTAACTATGAACTTGCTACTATGACCAAATATTTCCCTCACATTTCTTACAAAGCTACTAGAAAAATTAAACACACCCGAATAGTTCTGACCTTGATTCATATGGGCTTTGTTTTTTACCATCTATGGGGCTGGGACCCATTAGAGACCCAATCCTCGGAAGATAATATTTGCTTTTGGGTTGAGAAACTCTATCCCTGGTGATATTATCTGCTCCCGCGGTAAGAAACTTCATCCTAGGAGATATAACACCTGCCCCTATGGAGTATCCAGGGTTCAATCTCTGCGTGCTAACCGACCTTGATTCATAAGGTTGGAAGTTGGAACTTGACCTGTGATCGTCTTCATTCAGTATATTCATAAGGTTTTTACAGTGCCAGTGAATGCCAAAACCTTTATCCATGGGCCATTACATTAATTCATAACTGATAAGTTGGATTGTTTCAAACTTTTTTCTATAAATAAAATTGTAAAAAAAATTGTAAACCTTTTCGTCCTTTTAACTTTTTTGGGTGGTTGTTTTAGATGTAAAGAGAAAAGGATGGTTTTTTTTTTTTTTTTTTTTTTTTTTTCTGAAAACCCTTTGTTGGACCCGCTCCTTTGTTAGAATTCATGTCTGGGGAGTTTCTAAACTCCCAAAAATGCTTGTTTGTACTTGAGCAAACAAAATATCCACGAAAATCCAAAGGGGTTAGAATTCCTAAATTCCCAAATATCATTTGAGATCTTTTCAAGTGGCTGGAGTTTTGACATACTTATGAAGAAATAAGGCATGTGCAAATTTTGGGGGTCAAGATGTCACATTATGTCCAGAAAAACCCAACATCCCAAATTCTTATCAGGAATTCTAATAAAGAAGCATGCCTCTAATGAGTTTTAATCTATACGTTTGACAACATTTCGATGGCGCCTTTAATGACAGCAATCCATTCATTTGACTATCTTAATAATTACTTTTCTTTAATGGTCGTTTATAAGATTCCACAAAGAGGGGATTGCCATCAGACACACACTTGGTTCCAAAAATTGACGAGGGGGTTACCATCATACACCCATTTGGTTATAAAAATTTTGTCAAAACCAAATTTTAAGTTTACTTCAAAACTTTATACCCAATAAAAAAGTCTACTTAAAACATAGTAACATCCAATAGAGATTACAAGTGTATTTTTGTAAGATCTTTGTACTAAGTTCAATGATGTGACTCTTTTTTAACAAATAGCACACCTACCAACACTTGCGATTACTCCAATGTGGTGCCCAAGCAATTGGAGGAATGTGCTTTCAATAGATTGGTTATAACAATGGCATATGTAACCATGACAATGACTTTTTTGGTACGTAGAAAAGTGTCATTGTCAAATGCTTGTGATATGGAAAAATTGTCAACCAATCACAACATACCCAGTCATTGGAGCATCCGCATATCCTTGTAGACACCAATGGAATGGACTGGTTCATGCCATCAAGGGTCATGTCAATGATCAATAATTTGTACTTAAATTGTTAATCATCTTTGTTAGCCATTTGGGGCCCACATTTTTGTCTTTCATTTGTTTTGTGATTCCCATTTGATGATTCCCACTCCATTCTGTTCAAGTTAGTGATGCATTCACACCTGAAGTTGAACCCCTTTTCATTCACACCTCCTAGTGATTATTTCAAACCATAATCACCATTTTAACTCTTCCCAAAATGGAAAGTGTCCATTTACATGAAGATCCAAGCAATATGATGGATTGAGCTGTAGTGCCAAATTATGTTTTGTTAGAATCTTATACTTTCATTAGTAGCATGTTAAAAATCAATGGCCCATCTGCCATGAGACAAATGGTTTAAGAAGACAGTAAACGCGTACCAAAGTTAATCTCTCGCCTAAAATATTAACTCATGCTCCACTCTTGATGGAAAGTTTTGGATTGGCATCTAGCTTGTTGGCTTATTTTCTCATCCTGCTAGTTTGAATAATTATGTGATCGTTGGATTAATGGATAAAGACATTCAGAACAGATCTGACCCCATTTGGGACTAATCACTAATGTACCAAAGTGTGAAGATAAGATAATAGTAGCCAATAAACCCTTTCCCATTTTAATTTTTTTAACTGTGTGACAATGGGTTTTGGGATGGTTAAAGATCCAAAATGGAGAAGTAGAAAGGTGTTGAAAAAATCAATATCTGTCGTAAGCAGTGAGCCCTTTTCAATCCCTGTGACTGTTTTAAAATGCTAGCTAACAATGTATCTTAGCAATTAGGATGGCTTAGACAGGTTGGCTTTTTATTTTTCTTTAGCTACCCATTCAAGAATAAACTACCAAAACTTCTATCTGACAGTATGGTTGGTATTATATTTCCCTCCTTCCTTGTCTTTGAACCAGGTTGAGCAGCCACTGCACAATAAGATCAATGGTGCATTGCAATTTACAGTTCATGGTTCATGGGTCCAGATTGATCTGAGTGATCCAGGTTTGGTAGGGGTAGGATGAGATAATTCTTATTGAGGATCACCTAAATAGGATAAATCCCTTATTTCACTGTAGTTAGTAAAAAAAAATTCTATTGCCATGTAAAACATAGAATTCTATTATATCATGTAAAACATAGTTGATGGCAAATGAAAAATGGGACTCTTAACTTAGCAGTGTGAAGACAAATGAATATTTTCCAGTGATGATGTCATCATTGGCAAATGGAGGCACTTGGGGTAATAAACAAGCACTAACACATACAAAGGAGGGAGAGCTATGTGACGAAATCTACCTTTTTGTATAAGTTTTTAATTGTATAGGCCCTACTAAAACTAGGTTTCATTGGCCTGCCTCTACAAGAGAAGATTTCAAATCATATTCTAGAGATGCCCTCTTATTATATGAACAAGAAAGTTTCAAAGAAAATTGTTTATACAATGGGAACTGAAAATATGTATTCAGTCACATCAGTTATGAAGAAAACCATGTCATATCCTACAATGCTTTGAGTTAAAAATTAAAAAAAAAGAAGTTTTGATTATACCCATTGGCCAAATAATCACCTTGGGGAATCACCCGTTCCCATTGAGCATGAAAACTAAGTGTAAAGAAGGTTCATGCATTTGGGCATCTTTGGTTACCTACAAATTATTGTTGTTTTGTTGTTTGCAATATTTTGTTTCAGCTGAACAAAATCACATGTAAATAAATATTTTGGCCAACCCCTTTGGCAATTAAATCCTTGGGATTCCTCATCAGGTTTACACGAAGTTGTGAGAAATCCACGGTTTGACAGTAATAAACCCCAAACATTTGGGATTGTGGAAATCCTCACTTTGAGGATTTTCGGGTATGACCCCCTCTCAAACTAAGGATTTGGAAATCCTTATTTTTTGTCAATCTACAGATAAATATTAATTTCTCTTAGCTATCCACAACGATTGGCACTGATACCAAAGTGAAATCTTCCTCTAAACAAATCCTCAATGAATAATCCTCAACTCTAAAGATTTCTCGAAGATTCCTCACCCATTACCAAACATGCCTTTATTTGTTTACTCATCTCTCAGCATCTATGCTTGGCATGCATTCTGGAGGGCCCCACACAAACTGTTGTGCACTTTTAAAACTGAGCCCAAGTTTTTAATAGCTTAAAAGGAAACCACTTTAGATTGGTCGTGCAGTTGGTGACCATGCCTGATGCCTTACAAGGTAGGTCCCATCAATTTCCCCAATGGGTGTCCATAACTATCAAATCATCATGGTCCTCCAGTAAACTTAACACAAAAAAGGAAGAACATGATGAAATGGAAAACTTACAAACAACCATGACCATTTCTTAGATATACTCAGAGAAAACTTCAGCCTTCTCTTGAATCCACTTGTACCCTACAAAAAAGTCCATAACTTAAAACAAAAATAATTCCTTATTATATTTATCTGCATATGCAGTTAAACCTGAGTAGACAAGAAAAGGACTTTTCCAACAACTCCAATAAAATCTACTTTGTTTTTACAGCAAGGAGCTTTAGCACCACTGTAATGAGGACGCCGGATAGAACAAGTCAGCATAGGTTTCAACACCACCACGTGGCACTCCTTCATTTGGGCCGGCCACCCAACCTTTACAAAGCAATCTGATCCACTCTTAAAAGAAAACTACTGATCCCTTCTTGCCTTCCAATTCCCCTTTTCCTCTTCTTCATGGGTTCTTCTCACCCATCAAGAAAGAAAGGATTAGAGAAATAGAATCACCCCACATTAACCCATTTGCAGCAAACAAGTCCAAGTCTCTTGTATATTCAACTAAGTACAAAAGAAAGAACTCTTCTCACTTCTCCTGGCCCAAGCCTTTATAAGGAAACACAAGAAAAGTCAATACCCCCATCAGCTCATTTGGAGAGACCAAGAAGAAAAGCATCACAACAGGCCCAAGTGCTCATTTCAAGAGAATAGCCCAACAACAGTTGTATAGAGCTCAAGCCCACAACAACTTCAAGAAGAGAAGCACAGGGAAGTTGTATTTTGCCTGTCTTTATATTTAGTATATACAGAGATCGAATTCATCAATCAGCAAGACTGAGGAGAGATGGATAGGCTTATAAGTTTAGAGCCATCTAACCTGGTGACAGTCCGAGTTGAACCGGGTCAGCGGTGCTATGGCGAGCTCACCCTCCGAAACGTCATGTACACCATGCCTGTCGCGTTCCGGTTGCAGCCCATTCACAAGGGCCGGTACACAGTCCGGCCACAATCAGGTATCATCTCCCCTCTAGCGACGTTGACGGTGGAGATCATCTATAACATGCTGCCGAGTTCGGCTCTCCCTGACTCAGTCCCTCACTCGGATGACTCGATCCTCCTGCATAGTGTTGTGGTTCCTGGTGCTGCAGTTAAGGATCCATCTTCCACGTTAGACTCGGTCCCAAATGATTGGTTTACCACCAAGAAAAAGCAAGTTTTTATTGACAGTGGTATCAAAATACTGTTTGTGGGCTCAGCCATATTGTCTCGGCTGGTGGCCGAAGGCTTAATGGATGAAGTTCGAGAGGTGTTAGAGAGGAGCGACTCTGCATGGCACCCAGCTGACTCAGTCGACTCGCAGGGGCAGACACTGCTACATATAGCCATTGCGGCAAGCCGAGCGGACCTCGTCCAGCTCCTACTTGAGTTCGAGCCGAACGTAGAGGCTCGGAGCCGAGCCGGTCGGTCTCCACTAGAAGCCGCGGCTGCAGCCGGTGAGGCGCTGATCGTCGAGCTCCTGCTCGCACACCACGCGAGCACCGACCGGTCCAGCTCATCGACATGGGGCCCACTGCACTTTGCAGCCGGGGCCGGGCACTTAGAGGTGATGAGGCTCCTGCTGCTCAAGGGAGCCGACCTGGACGCACCCACGAGCGACGGGCGCACCGCGCTGCACCTTGCAGTTGAGGAGCGGCGCCGGGACTGCGCCCGCCTCCTACTGGCCTGCGGCGCTCATGTGAACGTACATGGCACGGATGACGGTGACACGCCGCTACATATCGCCGCCGGGCTAGGCGACGAGCACATGGTGAAGCTCCTGTTGCAAAAGGGCGCAAACAAGGACATCCGAAACAGGCTTGGCAAGACAGCCTATGATGTTGCCGCCGAGTGTGGCCACACTCGGCTGTTCGACGCGCTGCGGCTGGGCGACAGCCTATGTGCCGCAGCACGTAAAGGAGAGCTGCGCACGGTGCAGCGCCTCCTTGAGAACGGCGCATTGATCAATGGCCGGGACCAACATGGCTGGACTGCGCTGCACCGTGTAAGCTTCAAGGGGCGTGTGGATGTCGCCCGCATGCTCCTCAGCAAAGGCTTGGACGTAAATGCCAGGGATGAGGACGGATACACTGCACTGCACTGCGCCACCGAGGCTGGTCAAGTGGAGATGATCGAGTTGCTGGTGAAGAAGGGAGCAGATGTTGATGCACGCACCAAGAAGGGAGTCACCGCATTGCAGATAGCTGATTCACTACATTACTCGGGGATTGCTCGTATACTTGTACAGGGGGGAGCCGTCAGGGATGGAGCTGCGCCACCGGTGGGGCGTCCACCGATCCCATTTTTGGGGGCGCCCGCTCGAGAGCAAGAGAAGAGCCTTAAGAAGAAGGTGAACCGCGGGAGTGTGCGGCGAAGTAGCTTTGACAGGGCATTGCCATTGGCATGCTCTACCTAGCGATGTTCCAAGAGTGTTATTTGCTGATGATATAATTCTTTTTGAACAGAGTCCTAAATGTTTATTAGTCATGCAACTAGTATTTCAGACATTCTATATAGCCACTATGTTTCTCTTGTAACTTTTGTTAAAAATTGTCTTACAAGGGTGGGTATGTGGGTGTGTGTAGTTGAATTGTGTCTACGTCTCTTTTGTACCATACTTGTTTTCTTTGTTGTCTAAAACACCTCATTAATCAAATGCCACTTTCAGCATTTTGTTCAGTATCCGTTTGAGAAAAGCCCTTTTCTGAAGCAGAACTTGCATCTTTAGGTCCCCAAAAATTGAGCCCTACTATATGAAATCGATCACATTTTTCTCAATCTGATTATGAATGTCACTTGGTTGGAAAGAATACTGGACCACAATCTTATAAAGCAGTCGAGTATCATGTGAATGGTTTATATCTCAGACAGGTGACCTCCAATGTACAGATTCAATCTGAATCACCAGGTTGACCTAATGTTCTCTCTCCCAATGCGTATTATATTATCATCATCATCAAAAACTTGGCCCAACAATGTTCGGGTTGGCTAAATGTATACTATATTATAAATCATAATAATCTTGTCAGTGTTTTGAGCCATGTCCATATAACAAGAAGGTTCCAAAGAAGTCCAAGAATATCATGGATTTAATCCAAACCTAACCCGTATTTAGCTTCAATGCACCATCTGCAGGAAAGTAGCAACAATATAAACCAGTAGAAAGAAACAATGTGTGAGAATCGTATGTTTATTGTTATTCTTGAAATAAATATATCTGAATAATATCACAGAATGTTAGATTACAAAGTGATATCTTGAACTACTCCCAAATATGAAAAAACTATTTTAAACTATGATTAAATATAATCCTGTTATTACAAATAATAAAAAGTCAACCAACTGCCTAAGATTTATATATTGACAACCTCCGTACATTGCCCTTGATCCAAATTTTAGGTGACAACTAACTTTCTTTTGTTGACTATGATAAGCCTCTAAGAAGACAGCATCTCGCCCATTAGGGTTTTTCACCATTCCCTCCAATGAAATCAGTGAGAACTAATGTGAACCACTCATCTGGCCACCCCATTAATCTACATCATGATATCTTCAGCTTTCAGAGGACAGCACCTGTGTGTCTATTGCGCGATCAAAATCCACAACACATACTATTATTATCCTTTATCTGCCACTAGCAAATGGCATTTGAACCGAAGCTTCATCCACAACATATAGTCAACCTGGCCGACGCTTTGACCGTTTGCGTCTTCCGAGCAGCTTCAGCATGTTGTCAGTCAAATCAGGTGGGGAATCATCATCCTCATCCTTGTTCTTGTCAGAGGTGTGTGTCAACCAGCTCAATGCTTCAATGGAAGCATCCCTCTCAGCAAGCTGCTTGTTCTTCTTGGGCTTCCCCACAAACTGCATCCCTTTGAACTCCACCAATGCCCTGAATTCATTGGTCTTGAGGTGCTTTGTTTTGTACTTGGGGGGGCTGTGCCCTGCCCTCATCAATAAGGTTTGGAGTAAGCTCTTTGGGTTTGTACCATCCTTCATTCTAACACCTCTACCATCATTGCCATCTACACAAGTAACCCTCGCCTTCTTGCTTTCCCTTCCAAATACAAATCTTCCCTCACATAGGTCTCCAGAAACCAGCTCCTGCACTGCAAGCAGTAGGTACTTGCCGGCCCTGTGAACGTCTAATGTTGGATCTTGAAGCTGCAATGCATAGAGTTTGTGAAACTAACAGGGTAGTCTAACATTATCAGAGGTCAACTTCAGTAAAATCTTGTACACACCCACCCACAAAAGAGAAAAAAGAGAGAAATCGGCATAAAACTCAAGATGTTAGTACAATTAGAACAAAAATGGATTTTAGTATAATGAAGGTCTTTGAACTCAAGGACTGCTAAAAGAAAGTTAAATGTTCACTGAGGGCTTGTTAACAACAGCTGGCCCACAAGGCCCATGTACAATAGGCCCAGTTCATGACTGACCCATCATAGGAGATATTAGTTGACTAAATCTCTCTGTAACATAAATATAGGACTGTAATTGGTATACCTTGCATGTATAAAGATTGTAATCGCCTGGATTGAAGGCTGAAAGAGATTATAAAAGAAAGGAGGATCGACCAACTGTTGCATCCAAGTTTCCCATCAATTTTCATTTATCTCTTCCTGGTAGTGTCATGGTATCAGAGCTCGTGACATAGGGTTCATTTGGGTGTATCACAAATCACAAATGGTTCCAAAGTCTTGGGACAGATGACCCATTCCATAATGCTTTTGAAGCAATGTGATAGGGAACCACAATAGCTGGAAGACTACTGCTTCCACTTTTCTGCCAAGTTCACACCATGTTTCAGGACCAGATCATCCAAGTTTCAATTTTTTATAGCTGAAAAAGTACACTAGAATTTTTAAATCCTTAAAAGTGTATCTTAGATTCATGACATGTTGTAATTTGCTGGTGGGTAAGCCAGGATCTGTGACTTAATGAACAAACTAGTGAAGTGAAGGAATCCATTCTTAGGTATGTATGAGTTCAAGCTTGTATGTTTTTTGCAAGTCAATTTTGGTTTACCTTCTTTTGGATTAGTCTATCTAGTTCTTCCTTGAGGTTCCAATAGCACTCTGCCAAACTAGGATCCATGAAGAAATCAATATAGTCGTCCAGCATTTTCAAGTGCCCCTTCTGAAGCAACAAAATTTCGCATTAGTTTCTGCTGGCACTTATATCAGCTTATAATTCAATCTTTTCTTTCCTCCTTATGTATCGCTACAATTCAGCTCATAACTGAAAAGATGAGGAAGCAAGCACAAGAACTTACTGAAACTCCATGGGTAAGAGCACCTCCGAAAAGTATGAGTATGGAGTCAGATACACCTGTAGAATCACGTATGAAAACAGTATTGACTTTGACTTTCTCACCAAACACCAGCCATGGGTAAGGGATTGTCTGATAACGTGCATTCACAGAATTCTGAAGAAGAATCGGATGAAGCATTAGCTAATTTAAACTGAGCATGTGATTGGTATTCTAATGTATAGGCTGCAATAACTAATAAAAAGAACACATGGCAATCACAAAAGAAACATCAACATTAACACGTATATATATATATATATATAATATAGGGAGATGCTATATATATATATATATGTAAGGGCCCCTACCTTCATCTCCCATATATATATATATATATATAATGGGAGATGATCCTATGAGAGCATCTCTCACCTTATTATGAGAGATTGGGTGGGGGCCCTCACATCCATATCCAATGCCAACAACTTAAATGTGAGGGCCCCCATATATATATATATATATATATATATATATATATATATATAGAGAGAGAGAGAGAGAGAGATGATCACATGCAGGACTCACGTAAGTGAATCCGCTGCACACCTCAACAAAAACCATTGGATCAACGGCTTTAGTAATTTCTTTATTGAAGCTGACAACAAAAGAAGTTAAAGGGGGCTTTTGTTTTGTTTCATCCCATCCTGCCCCATTTTCACAAAGAGGAGATTTGACTCAGTCACGGGTATCAAAAGGACCACAGAACAGTATACTGGCCGTTCCTAAGGACTGCGGTAACCATGTAACAAGAGTATTACACTACCCACTATGATTCAACTTCTTGCGAAGGAAATCAAAACACACTGTTTGGTTGGATCTTCAGTATAAACACCAAGAACACCTAAAATAATAAGGGACAGATGTAAGCAATGCACAGAGACGCAGAAACTTCAGAAAATAACACACTGTAATTCTGTCTTGAATATGTTGACTCTGAACTGGTGAGACAGTCAACCGTTGCAACACTATAAAGCCTAAATCACCTAATTACAAGCAATAATATCGAAAGATTCTGCCTACAGACAATAATTAGCAACTCCTAATAACATAATGGAATGAAATCAACTACTAATTAGCAATAAATTGAAGGATTCCAGCAGATTTCTAAAATGGGTGTCGTTTCAGACACTTTCCATAAAATTGATCACAGGACCCACATGGCCCATCTGAAGGAGAAGTGGGCCCTGCCTGCTGGCTGTACACTCATGGGCGACCATGGGTGTGCTGATTGCAGTGAGTTGGGTTTGGATCCATTTGGAACTTCAACTATCTAGCCCAAACAACTCACACAAGACCCATTTTTGTGCACTGTTATGAAGTGCAGTTTTATTTATATTTGCATAAACAGCCCTGTAGCTTATGTGATTTATTAAACAGCCCCTGCAGCTGTATGACTTAGAAACTGTAGGCTGTTCTGGCTCCATAATGCAGTTGGGACTTCTACACATGGGTTCGGACACCATGTGTTCGATCAAATCCATCCGCATCAAGATAGAAACAGAAGGAGAAAGAAGGGAGAAGGGGAAGAAGAAGGCCACTCTCTCGTGTTGGATTTTTTTTTTTTTTTTTTTTCTTTCTGTTATCTAATCGACTTTTGCTCTCAGCCTGAAGAAAGCATTTTCTGTAGATTGAATTGGGCATTCAATTTTTTGGGTGAAATTAGGGGGGTTTTAGGGCATTCAATTTTAACATTAGGGTGGGTAAATTTGTATCTAATTAGATTGAATTAGGTGTTTGATTTTTGTGAAATTGGCACCACAGCCCCTTTCATCTCTCTTTAAACAATTGCTGGTTGATGTCTATCGTCTGCTTCCTTTAAAAAAAAAGAAAGAAAGAAAGGAAAAATAAAAATAAAATAAAAACGGTTTATGTCGAAGGTGCACAGCAGCTCACTTACATGAGTCGCACATGCTATTGGATTTTATTGGATTGACAAAGCTAACCCCAAGTAGATGGGATAAGCATTCAATATTGATGATTTCTAACCCCTCCCCAACAGCCACCACCCATAACAAAAGCCTCAATCACTATTTTTGGGCATGGAGTGCACTGTGCTTGTATCCAACCAGCTCAAAAGCGATTCCCCCCATGGTGGATTGTCAATTAATCAAATTTTGCATCAATTAAGGGCGGCCATACCAATGGATTGATTGTGTAAAATGCGTCCATTCAAAATTATCACATGCTTCAAAATCCAACAGCCAGTGGTGGTTTGTCAATTAACCAAATTTCACACCAATTAAGGGCAGCCCTGCCATTGGATTGATAATGTGTAAAATGTGTCCATTCAGAGTTACCACATGTTTATAAATCCAACAGTCAGGCACACTCCAATAGGAGTAAATTATGGGCCACTGACAATTCACCGTATCATGGTTATTAAGTGAACAAAGAACAGTTTGCAACATGCAAGAAATGTGTGCAATTTTGCTACCTTTAGAGCATTGTATTGAGTTCCATATTCTCTATTTGTTTTTAAATAAAATTTCACCATTGCTTGTAGAAATACCCATCTTGAAACTATATAATTAAGTTTCATAAATGAGATTACATCTTTACCCTAAAATTTTCAGAAAATGTAATTAAATGTGGGCTTCCTTTCACCAAATAGCACAACCCAAAAGGAGCCATGTGCCATGACAAGATTTTTCATTTTGAAAATGGCCAACTGCATCAACTGTAGCCATTTAACACTCAATCCGGTTGAGTCTTCTGTTTCTATGTCTCTCAGGTAAAAGAAGGAAATAAGATTTTACATTTTCACCAAGCTGCAGCAGACACAGACAGCTCATTCCTCAAAATTTTCGAAGAGTTTTTCTTCTCATTCCTTTTCTTCTTTTAATTCTTAAACCTCTCTTTGTTTCTATGCAAAACTCATTTCCTTGCACATGTAAATGACTCCTCTCCGTCTATCCCTTGTTTTGTTTTTTTCTTTTTCCCCCTCTTTTTTTCTGGATAGCTCTATTTGCAGTAGGATTTATTCCCCTTTTTTTCCAGTTGTTTTACCTCCCCATTAAAAAGTTCAACGTTTGTCATCTACTTTTCAGGAAACTTACCACATATAGTAGAACCTGGCCATCATCCATTGTCTTGAAAGACATAGACTTTTCTCTGTGCTACATGGAGAGAGGTTACACATCAGCAAAGCAATGTTTAAGATAAGCATCAGGACTTAAAAAGAAGTGCATCACAATAAATCCCTTACCACAACAGAAGCCATGCCAGGAAAAAGGCCAGAACAGATGATAGCACGAACCAGTGACTGATTATGGCTCAAATTATTAGAGATGCCAGCATCTACATCTAACAAACCTGCATCTCTCAGAATATAAGTAAATTGCTTCCGAAGAGAATGGATGGCCTGAAGGGTCTGTGCCGAAAGGAAATTTCTCCAGCAGTATTCATATGCCGATCCTTCTCTTTCTGCATCTTTCCATCCTTCATATGCACGGACAAGAGCCATATGATCACTGTAATCCTTTGCAGAGAATCTTGATTTTGCTGTCCCAGCTAGCTAGATGAGAGAAATTGAACCATCAGGATATTTTTTCCACTGGTTCATACTATATAATCTTGCAAAATACACATTCCTAATTTTGAGGTTTCGAAAAGACAAACAATAAAAAAGAATTAAAAAAAAAAAAAGGAAGAAGGCAAAACAAAAAAAAACTGGAACCTGTAGCATTTGTACTAGGGTATTAAAAATCAGATGAGTTCAAGTCGACTTGGACTACTCGATTTGGACTCTGCCTTCACCGAGTCCCCAACAAATCACCCTCCTCCTTCCTCCTCTTCTCTTCTTTCTTTTCTTTTTCTTCTTCTCAAATCTCAACAAACCCTCTCTCAAATTTCTTCTCACCAAATCCAGGAACCAACACCACTCCATCCCCGCCCCCCGCCCCCGCCCCCGCCCCACAACTCCATCTTCTTTCAAATCTCAAGAAACCCTTTCTTTTTATTCTTAACAAATCCCCAAACCCTCTCTTCTTCTTCTTCTCAACAAACCTCTTTCTTTTTATTCTTAACAAATCCCCAAACCCTCTCTTCTTCTTCTTCTCAACAAACCTCTTTCAAACCCAACCCAAGAGACCCTATTTTAAACCCTCTGTCAAACCCTTGGCATGTGTGTCCTGCATTTAATTTTAGTCAGATTTTCTCCAAGCAACATATCCTTCCTTGGGCTATACAACTCATTGTTAAAAGAGGAATGTTTCCAGTGAGGAAGCAACTTCTTGATCTGGACTTCTCCCCAGCTCTGTCTAGCTTCCCTTATTTATGGTTGGCTACAAGGCTCCTTCAGCCGAACAGGACTCCCCTGCATGGTGTTTTCCACAGAAGGATATCAATACTTGAGCTGGACCCTCCATACTTTTTGCTAGGTTAACCAGTTACACGCTTCTTCAGTACCCCACCCACCCCCAACCCCAATTTCCTCTTCTAACTCTGCAATGATCTCAACTATTTTCAAAACCTTTCACAACAACATCAAACATGATTCGTAGTACATAACACCCCTATTTGGTAAGGTGTAAAAAACTGATGGATCTCCTGCCTCTTTCCTCCAGCCTTCTTGCCTATTACAACTTCAAAATATGATAGCTTCCCTCCATTCCTTTCTCTTCAACCCCACTTCATAAAACATCCTACTAACCCATGCTTTAGCGAATTCCTTCTCTTTCATCACCTTGTTCTCATCTCTGTTTACACTCCATGTTGGATTTTGTGGCTGGTTTGCCTACATACAATTGCTTTGCTTTGATGCAGCCTTTTCCCTTCAAACTAGAGTCCCTTTTCTCCGTGCCATATTTTTGCTTTCTGCACTAGAATATTCTTGCTATTAAGCATTGATCCATTTGTTGCTTTAATAGCAGTGGCTATTTCATCTTTGAATCCAAATCCATACAAACCAAAGTCCCTTGAAAACCAGCTGCGTTTATCAGCCAGAATCTTTAAAAAAATTCATGGCTCTCCCAGCTTGGAGAAGATGGCATATGAAGCTAAGAGCCAAGAAAATGTTTATGCAGATTTCCCCCAATGTCACACTGTTAGAGCACCTCTTGTTCACCTTCCTAATCTTCCTTTTTGGGTATTGTCAGTCCTCCATGGCCTCACTCATGGTCCTCACAGAAAGATGATGCAGAAAAGTCGAGCACTTAGAAGTTAGAACTAATTAACAAGCACAAGTGGTGACAGTTACTAACTCGATACAAAATGGGTTAAATGTGTAATGTTTGTGGTTATGACAGGTGGAGATTGATGAACTCACTCCAAGTCTATAAGGAAGGACATTTCATTAAATCATAAAGATAAGATTAGAATTTGGTAATGTACAAAGGAATGAACAAATGGGTGAAAGCACTTCAGTTGTTTATGATGTTGAAATACATTTTAAAATGTATCCGCTCATGGCATTTTAGTACTTGGACTAGTAAACAGATAGAATCACGAAACACACCCTTTTTAGCGAGATTATCGGCCATATCATCAGCCTCGCGAAGAATACGGTCAAAAGAGGCGTGTAGCTGAGTAGAAATATCATGTACCTCCTCCACCCAATCTACCAATCGCCAAGGATGGGAAATCTTCCCTGAACCCCACTGGATAGCTAAGAAAGAGTCTCCTTCAATAATTTCCAAAAGAGCACCCAAATTGAGTAATTCCCGACAGCCAACCAATAAAGCAAGCGTTTCACCTTCATTTGCAATTGAACTTCCACAAGCCCTGAGAACCTCTGAACAGCATTACCAGAAGAATCCCTAACACCACCTCCAATACCACCTCTCCTACTTCCATCAAAGTTAAGCTTAAGAATCCCACGAGGAGGAGGCATCCAATAACGTAGATGGTAGACGTGCAGACATAGCTTGCCAAGCCCCATCTAGGACAGCCACCCAAGATCTATTAAGGTCATCCAACAAAATGGCATCAAACTCATGTCTAATACTCACCCATTCCGATACTGTCCAAAAAATATTATCAACAATCTCCTCCATAGAGCGAGAAACTGGCATCTAAAGAACCATTGTTGGAAAATAGAATGCATCCAACACTCTAACCTCCCACTGCTCACCATAGACAGCTTCGAGATATCCCAACCATTCATATCACATGACCCCAATAAATAGGTACTGACACAGAAGCTTTGAAAAGAAAACATAAATGGATAGTTTCTTCAAATGTTTTTTTTTTTTTTTTTGGGAATGGTTGAATGAAATTGTCACTCTAGAAATATACTAGACTTAGAATTAGACGATTTATCCTCTCCTTTTTCTTTTCTTTTTTTTTTCTTTTGCCATGAAAAAAAATGGATAAATCATCTAATTTTAAGTCTGGTCTATTTCTAGACTAATAATTAGATGATTTATCCATTTGCTCCAAGGTCACTATTAAGCAATTAGCAGCATGGCATGTAGTCCACTAGGATGTATGACAATAATGCACAAGGGGAGGAATGTAAAATGTAAGATTTAGATGTGTGCAAAAAATGGGAAACATCTGATCATCCTAGCCCTTGATTTAAGGGCACCACAGTTTGACAATTACAGCATGGAAGCCAGCCTGGCCAATAATTGCTAAATAATAGACTGAGATCTCTAGATAATTCCGATGTAATTATAAAATTATAGCGGCACACTTGAATTTGGAAATAACAGCAACAACAAGAATAATAAAGAAACAAAATGAACTGAGCAGTGGCACCCAATGTATCACTTTATAAATAAGCATAGATAACAATGAACATTCATAAATTAAGCTTAAATCCTATCAAAACATCATAATTTTCTTGGAGAGAAATATGGAGATTGGAGAAGTTGAACTTTAGAAAATGCGACAGGGAAATCCCTGAATTACTTTTTTATGGGACAATTAAGAATCCTTCCAATTTGCTCATTGAAACAGCTGTGCAAAGGACACAATGAAAACAGATATGTACATATGTATGTATAACTTACATCCTTTTTCTCTTGAGGTAACAAAAAAGGATCTCTAACACTCAGCCCAGATACTACTGTAAGAATAGGATCAAGACAATGAAAGACAGCACCCATGATAAGCATCTTCCCGAGCTTTGGATCCACTGGAAGCATTGACAGATATTTCCCTGAAAATGCCAGAAAAAGAAAAATAATGGCTCTGAGAACCTGAGAACAAATCAAGCAGATATAGATCCATTAGCACATTTCACCCTTCATGGAGCAGGCCGATGAACTTAAACATGCAAGAATCGTAAGCAATCTAACCGAGATTTGTTAAGTTCTCCCTCTCATCTAATGCTCCAATCTTCTTCAGGAAATCAACAGCATTTTGGACCTACAGTATATTGAATACAATATTAAATTAATCAACAATGGGTCATACAAGTGTACATTATTGACTCAACAAGGGAGGGGAAGAAGAATCAATCCAAGCCAAAGATTATAGCCAAGCACATTCACACATCTTGATCACACATCAACAGACATTCAACACCAAGAGAGAATGATTTTATTTCATTCAGTGGTTGAGAGGAGAAAATAAATTCACTTATATAGCACTTAGAGGACTGATCACATGTGTAACTAATCTTTTCACTCCATGTCTAATGTATCCTAAATTACTAATTATTGGACTTTTGGTACCCATCATGAGAAAACTTTTATCAATCTAACGCACGCACGCATGCACGACACGTGCACGCACGCACGCACACATCATGATAAGATAGCAACAAACTCACTACTTTAGATAACTTTCACCTATCATGATAAGATCCTTACAAATAAAGAATACAAAGGATGACAATAAAGTAAAAGAGGCAAAATAAAACTATCTTCCACGATCTAATTGGTTATGCAAGGAGCCCATGAATCCACTACTTAACTAATGGATTAACTACTTGGGCCTGGGCCTTCTGCAATAAGCTTTTGGGCCAATGAGCCTGTGGTTGGCCCATGGGAGATCAACCCAATGGGCCTTAACATGGATCTGGCCATGATCCGAAAGCCTGTTCTGTAGCAGTCCCTCTTGGGCTGCATCATTAAGGAACTTTCATTACATAGTGTTGTTAATAGGAAGAAGGCATTGCCGTGCTGCAACTCAACCATGTGGACAAGAAAAGGGGGTAGAAAGTAGAAACTTGGTTTAATAGAAAATACTCACAGCCAATGGTTCAGGCGGTTGCAGAGCTGCTGATAAGAACTCTCCTATGGTTCCAAGCTGCAAACTTTTGATTTGCAAGCAGAGTGAGTTCAAGGGAGTCCTCAGAAGTTCTGGAAGCTGATATTCTGCAAAAGCATCATATACACATCTAGGGTACAGGTGATAGCACTCTCCTGGTTGCACGCGACCGGCTCTACCTCTTCTCTGCATGCAAGTCAAGGACCACAGAAGTTAAAGATGAAAGAGAGAAACAAAAAAGGACCACATAATTTAGAAATTTATTCGCAAATCTAAATTTATGAAAGATCTCTAACCATCTTTTAATAAAGTGTGCATGTGACAATCTCTCCAATAAATCCACTTCCAAGAATTACTCGTTCGTTCTACATGAATACATGGTGATAAAACTTGCGTGTAGCTTATCCTACATAATTAACCTTTTTTCCATAGAATTTGGTACATTCATAAATAAAGAAGAAATCATGAATTTATTCCAAAACTGCAGAGGCAAAATTCTTAGCACTGAAAAGCTACAGACACATCCATGACAAGGCGACATCCTGTCATGACAAGGCTATTACTAAATAAGACCCTCTCAGCCAGTGGTGCACCAAGCATAGCATCCCTCTCTCTTGAATATGCTATCCTGCTACTGTGAAACTGGATCATTCAATCTGCTGGCTTCTGATTCATGGCAATTTACATGACCAAAGAAAAATCTTAAGCACTAGCTGTGCAAAGGATACAAGAAAATATCCAATTTAACTGACAATGACAAAATCAGAAACATTAACAAGTACAAATTGTATGACCAAGAATAATAATTTTTTTAACGGATACTGTGAATTATCATTTTCATTGGCATCCATTCACACTACCTGGACCAGTCAAGTCTAAGATACTAAAATGGAATAAGTCCGGTTATACAACTACCAGTGTATTTAGAAAAAAAAAATGAAATTATATACTCTTTCCTCTTGAGGGTTTGTCAATTTGCTCCCAACAAAAGAAAAAAGATAAAGAATGGCATTTCATCCACAACAACATTATGCTCCTACTATTCAAAAAATAAATAATGCCGTCATGCAAGCAACATGCTATAAGACAGAAAGAATTCAGTTTTCACAAGTCAAGGTACAGTACTAAAAATCTTACTTGACGAGCAGAAGCTTGTGATATCCAGGATGGTAATAAGCAGGGTGTATTGTTTAAAGCATCATATGTTGTTTCTTTTGCTTTTCCACAGTCAACAACAAAAACAATATCATTGATGGTAATGCTTGCCTCTGCCATGTTTGTCGCAAGAACAATTTTACGTACATTAGGCGGCGGCTTCTCAAATATAAGTTTCTGTGAACAATACAACCATCAAAAGATTACTAAGTCATAAATACAAAAACAATGAAAACAGTCATCTCCTAAAACAAGAAAATCATGAAGGAAAAAACAAACCCTAAAAAGGAAAAGAAGGCAATCCTAAAAGTAGCAGAAACTGTGAGCACAAGCATCAACTTTGGCTTCATCATGTAGTAATGTGGAGGCCAGTCTAATGCAATCTTCATGTCTTTAACTATTAACACATTATAATCAAATGTATTTCCTAAGAGTTTCATTGTAATAAAACATCAAATAAGTCATCCTTTGCAACTTATACAATATGTCCAGATACAATTTATTGATATGAACAAGGACAAAGGGAATAGGAATACAAATTCTTGGTTTTCAAATTTTGAGAAAGACAAAGATATAGGTAACCACTCATTACATGCAACTCATATTTAGTTTTATAATTTTTTTTGACTTGAGATATTTTGTCAGTCTCTCTTGCACCCTAAATTAATAATTACCTTCATCAAAATAAAATTTTAATCATCCTAATAAGAACAGAGCATTTACAGTACCACTTCGCCACAAATACTAAATATTTATACAAAATATACAAAAATTGTAGGAAGCATGACCGTAACTGTCCTAATACAGCAGAGTTCAAATTCTAGAAGTATCATCATTTTGGTGTTGGTAATAATATCCGCACCATACATTGCTTTTCCAGTATGCTGGGTATGTAAAAGTGTGCATATCTTGGTCCTTTCCCTCCTTTACACTGGTAGTGAATTATAGTAAGGGGAGAGAGAGAGAGAGAGAGAGAGTACCCTCTGAGGCTAAAGAAGGGTTGCAATGTAAGTTTCTCTGGTAAACAAGTAAAAGTGCAACATTCAACTTGGTGTTCACTTGGAATCATGTCGTAACATAACCAACCTTTTTTTTTTCTATGGAGCAATTTGGGTTTCTTCATGAGGGCAACACTGGCCATGATTGTCACAGAAGAGTATTTCTACATGTTGGAGTAATGGATGAAAATATTGGCTGACACATCAACCTTATCAATCAGACCGCTCAAGTTTTTGCAATGGAGCATATTCGTGGATAAAGTATTGACCAATACAAGCCCAATCATGGTTTCAAGAAAACCTAGCTGCAAACACACATCTGCATTCTGAAACACCTGTTTCTCAGCCTTGTCACCTCAGAGACGATGCCAAGAATGACAAATAAGGAAAAATCAGGCAAGCTTATACTCCCAAGAGAAGAATCTGAGCTCTATTATCAGTAAACTCAAGTGTAACTCCATAACTACAGCCCTCAAGGAGGGTTTTCTGCATAAAAGAACCTTTATTGAATGACAAGCCATCTGCCATCCTACTGTTGACCTTTACACTACACTTATATAGTGCTTGAAACCCCAAAATTTCAAACAAAACCCTCCCAAATAACTATAGATGGGTTGTCTTTAACCCTACAGTCCCACTATACTTTTTATTGCTAAATATAATGACTTGATTGAGAAGAAGCTCCAAAACAGGAAAATTTCACTTGCATCGGGTGTCCAGACCAGTATGGATTTTTCCACCTGCGGGCCCTACACACTTTGCCTTTTCTTAAAACATTCTATTTGGGCTGAAATTAGGCTTATGGGCAGCCATAATGGTGGTAGATTTAGTTGGATCTGGGTCCACAAAGGACCAGTTAATTCAATCCCAAAACAGTCTGATTGCTGTAATATTCTGCAACAGGATTTATGAAATTACAGCACACCCCCCGTAGTTGCAGAATTTCTGAACAGCCCCTTTCTTAAGCAATATTTTAATTTTCAAGGGCCGCTATGGTACCTTCTGCTGATCTGAACCATTCACACATGGGTTCGGACCCCACTTGCTAGGTCAAAAGCCTTCGTATACTTCAATGCTTGGTTTACCATGAGACTTCTGCACTCCATTGCAACCTACATCAAATACGCCCCACAATACACATCGCATGACCCTTTTTAAGGAAAAAGTGTCTCTTTTCTACATGGAGAGATTGTGAGGAGTTATGTGGCCTTTCTATACTTTTAAAAAAAAAAAAAAATGAAAAACATTTTAAGTCGAAGATCAAAGAAAATAGACCAACTGTAACTCCAAGGCTTTCTTTTTTAAGGCAAGAAAAATCTATATTGAATCAAATCTTTTAGGGCCAGTTTGGTAACTCCACTAATTGAATCAAGTGAAAGAAAGTTGATTTTGAAGAAAGAATAAAATATAAGTGGGTTGTGATGGTATTTTGTTTTTAGTTGTTTGTTATGGAATCTTTTTGACTTTTTGTGTGGAAAAGTGGAGTTTTTTGTATTTTTGTGGATAAAGGTAGTTGCTTTTTGACTTTTTGTATGAAAAAGATGGGGAGAGTTTTAACTAAAGTGCATTTGATGTGACATCTTGTCTAGAAAATGGAGGATTTACTTGACTTTTATTGTATTAGTAAAGTGCCAAACAAGGAGAGATTGTGAGGAGAGTTGTGTGCTTTTCTATACTCTTAAAACAAAATGAAAAACTTTTTAAGTCGAAGATCGAAGCCAATGGACCATCTGTAACTCAAAGGCTTTCTTTTAAGGCAAGAAAAATCTGAAATTGAACCAAATCTTTTAGATCTTTTTCATTTGTTTTGGACACGAATGATCTGAGAATTATTCAAGATGCAAGTCTGGAGCATAAAATTATTCATGAAAGCATTATTTGGACTATCAAACCTTTTTTTTAAAGGTTTTCTCAACAACATCGTGAGCTTTTTGGAAAGATGAGAATTTTTTTTTTTTTCCAAAACTTTGCTCACAGACATTTCATTGGTATTTTTTCCCCTAAATTTACATGTTCCATTGGTCAATCCTTTAAATCTGAGTATAGTTATTAACTAGCAAGTAGTAAGCACTAATTACTAAGTAATTAATACTAAGTGTTATTTAACTAATAAGGAGTATCTAACTACTACTAGTATACTGCATACCACATACTCATAGTAAACAGTACATGATTGATGATGTCATGAAACTACATACTATATAAATTTATGAGTATTTCAGTACACTCAACTCGAAAGGATATGGAATTTTAGCAGTATGAACATTTTCTCCTACATAGGTAAATCAAAATGTTGTTTTCATTTCATTGAAGTATGCTCTCTCTAGAAAGGGGTGAGGACAAGAAACATGGGGTGTAGATCCTGGCTGGACATAGCAAAAACTGGGACAAGGAAGAGTCATGGAGGCTCCTCTTCCTCCTGGCAACCTCTTCCAAAGCAGCTGCAATCTTTGAGAGACAAATCTCTCTGTTCGTCTCAAATCTCTCAGAGGACACTTCGAAAGCAGAAATCGAGGCTATGTTTTGCAGGGCTGGCAAGATCATGGACATTTTTATCCCCTCGGATAGCAGATCATAATAGGAGAAGAGGTCGAGGCATTGCATTTGTGTGATTTGCTTCACTCAGAGAGGCAGAGAGTGTCAAATACAAGATGGCTCAGGCCCACTTGGGCCCAATATGGTGACATCCAATCTCGTTGGATTTGGTCAAATATTGCACAGATTTCTTTCCTTCCTTAATTTGATTGTAATTAGATTTAGTCTAATACTCTTTCTTTAATTAGATTGTAAATAGATTAGCTGATATGTAGAGCTGATTTGTAGCCTGATTTGTAGCCTTGGATAAGGCATCTGTATTCTATATAATGGGAGAGAATCTCCAATGAAAGACACACAAAATTATAGATCAAAATCTCTGTTACATGCTACGGTTGTTATGGTATCAGAGCACATCAGTTTTTCATCTTTTGAAAAACCTCAAGAAATCTTTCAGAGAGAAATTCTTCTCTCTCTCGTGTAGCAAACAGATCAAGGATCTGTCCTGGTTCCAGAAATAGCACAGATCTGCAACATCTTGTAGTCTGATCTCTGTGGCCCACCACAGATCAGCCCAAGTTCATCACAGTCATCCTTCTATCTTGATCAACAGTTACTTCAGAAGCTTGTGGATGTTATTTGACTCAGCAAGAGAAATCAGACAACTGATTTAGGATCTGGGAACTGTTCTCGTCAGGATCTTGGAGCATCTCATCGGGGGACCCACCTGCGATCATCACCAAATCGTCAAAGACTCTACAGCCTTGGTCGACCATTGATCCTTGTCTTTTTGGAGATTTTTTCTGATTTTTTCTTAGATCAGAGGTAAGCTTTCTGATCCATCTTGTGATTAGTTCACTTTTTGAAATACTTTTCATCACAGCCGCACCAATTTTTGGATTCTACCTGGATTTTGTTCCAACCTTCACAGTTGGAAAGGGATTTTTATTCTTGTCTCCAGTCCCTCATCTGATCTTCCATCCGATCTCCTTGTGGACCCCACGAAGGGATCCAGCCAAGAAATTCTGGTCGTCTGGACTCTTTTTGGATTGAGTTGTTTTTGTGCTGTTGCTTTTGGACACCTCTGTGTACTGTGTGCATTTTCTATCCTATCTGTGATTTAGATTCTCACCTTCTGGTTCTAGTGCTGTTTAAATGGAGAAGTCAGAAGTGAAATTGATTCAATTTAATGGTAAAAACTATCCTGCATGGGCTTTTCAATTCCAATTATATCTTGAGGCCAAGGAATTATGGGGACTTGTTTCTGGTTCTGACCCAAAGCCTACAGAGGATGATAAAAAGATATCTACTTGGAACACCAAAGATGCAAAAATAAAAACATGGATCCTTGGGGCTGTGGACCCTCATCTAATTCTAAACCTCAAACCTTATACAACCTCCAAGGAGATGTGGGGTTACTTGCAGACAGTGTATCATCAAGACAATTCTGCACGACAATTTCAACTTGAGTGTGAAATTGCAGAATACAGTCAAGGCACCTTGTCCATTCAGGACTACTATTCTGAGTTCCGCAATTTGTGGGGTGAATACGATGGGATTAAATATGCCTCTGTTCCGAACAATGTTCTTAAAACTATTCAAGATCTTCAAGCCTCAAGTCATAGGGACCAGTTTTTGATGAAATTGCGTCCTGAATATGAGACTGTTACATCATCTCTGCTGAGCCGGAGTCCATTACCTTCTTTGGATGTTTGTTTGAATGAGTTGTTGCGAGAAGAACAACGCCTTCGCACAAAAGCCCATCTGGAACAAAAGCACACTGAAACCTATCCTGTTGCATACTCTGCTAAAGGAAACACTCAGTCTCTTCAGATCTCACAGTCTTCTCCGACTCCTCAGACTCGTGATATGAGCAAAGTCCAATGCTACTCTTGCAAAAAATATGGACACCTTGCAACTCAATGCAACCAGAAGTTCTGTAATTACTGCAAGAAGAAGGGACATATCATTACTGAATGTCGCCGCCGTCCACAAACTCGGACTCCCAATGCTTATGCTGCCCAGGTAGACTATTTTCCTGCTGACGCTGCATCCACATCTGTGCCTGCACAGCCTGGTTCGTCTTCCCCTGCTCTCACTCCCGAATTGGTCCAACAAATGATCATCAATGCTTTTTCTGCACTTGGCCTCACAGGTAAATCAAAAACTCCTTCTTCCATTTGGTATCTTGATTCCGGAGCATCAAATCACCTGACTCATTCCAGTGCACAACTCTCTAGTTTGACAAAATATACTGGCAATGCTCATGTTCAAACAGCCGATGGCGGACATCTTCCTATCACTGCCATTGGAAATATTTCCAGTATCTTGCCCTTAAAGAATGTTTATCATTGTCCCAATTTAATTTCAAACCTTCTTTCCTTTGGACAACTTGTTGAAAACAACTATAATGTTTCCTTTTCTTCCTCTAGTTGTGTTGTGCAGGACCAGATGTCAGGGAGGGAGATCGCGAGGGGGCCTAAAAATGGACGCTTATTTTCTCTTGATCTATCTACTCCGATTGGGAAGAATTCAGCAAATGATTTTTGCTTTTCAGCTCAAAATAATTGTCAATTGTGGCATAGTAGGCTTGGACATCCTAATTTTAAAACCATGTCTCACATGGTTAATTCTGGATTGTTAAACTCAATAGGATTTTCTAAGTTTGTTTCTTTTGATTGTGCTACATGTAAGATGGGAAAAAGTAAAACTCTTCCTTTTCCTGTCTCCACTTCTACTAGTATTCATTGTTTTGATTTAGTTCATAGTGATGTTTGGGGTATTGCTCCTCATTTGTCTCATGCTCATTATAAATATTTTGTGACATTCATTGATGATTATAGTAGATTTACATGGGTCTATTTTTTACATTCTAAAGCTGAGGTCTTTAATGTTTTCAAAATGTTTTTAGCATATGTTGAGAATCAATTTTCCACTTGCATTAAAATTTTACGTTCTGATTCGGGAGGTGAATATGTGTCTACAGAGTTTCAAACTTTTTTACAACAAAAAGGAATACTTTCTCAAAAATCTTGTCCTTATACCCCTCAGCAAAATGGGGTCGCTGAAAGGAAGAATAGACATCTCCTTGATGTTACTCGCTCTCTTCTTATTGAATCCTCTGTTCCTCCACGGTTTTGGACAGAAGCTCTTAGCACTGCTGTCCACCTGATAAATCGATTACCTTCCTTTTCTTTAGAAAATGAGAGTCCTTTTTCTCGATTATACAAAACTACACCATCTTATGATGCTCTGCATGTTTTTGGATCGGTGTGTTTTGTACATTTACCTCCTTCTGAGCGTAACAAACTTACTGCCCAATCTGCTAAATGCGCTTTTCTAGGATATGCTAGTCACCAAAAGGGGTTTCTGTGTTATGATCCTCAAATACGGCGCATTCGTACCTCCCGTAATGTTGTTTTTTTTTTAAATCAATATTTTTTCCAACAATATCTTGAGTCTGTCGACTCCCCATCTGTTGTTTCCTTACCTGGTTTTTCGGACAAAACTCCATTTGTGAAATTTGATCCTAAATTTGTGTATCATAGGCGGAGTAATGCAGCAAACACAGATAGTCCCCCTACCGATCGCCCAACTACATCTGGTCCAACTGGAGACCCTCCCTTGCGTCGATCATCTCGGATTTCAGTACCTCCAACTCGTTATGGGTTTACCCACACTTCCTTGATGGCCACCATGTCTTCTACATCGATTCCGAACTCTTACTCTCAGGCTGTGCAGCATGAGTGTTGGAACAAAGCTATGCAGGATGAATTGGATGCTCTTGCGCAAAATCATACATGGGATGTGGTTCCGTGTCCTCCTTCAGTTAAGCCAATTGGTTGCAAATGGATATATTCTATCAAGCTTAAACCTAATGGAACTCTGGATAGGTACAAGGCCCGTCTTGTCGCTATGGGTAATCGGCAGGAATATGGTATTGATTATGAGGAGACTTTTGCTCCTGTAGCAAAGATGACCACTGTTCGGACTATTCTTGCCATCGCAGCATCCCAATCATGGCCTCTCTACCAGATGGATGTCAAGAACGCTTTTCTTCACGGCGATCTTAAAGAAGATGTCTATATGCGCCTTCCTCAGGGAGTATCATCTATCATCACCGGTGCTGTTGCCAAACTACGGCGTTCTCTTTATGGCCTTAAACAAGCCCCCAGGGCATGGTTTGAAAAATTCCACAATGCTCTTCAGCACTTGGGGTTTCATCCTAGTCCATATGATCCATCCATGTTTCTTCATCATACTTCTACGGGGATTACTATTCTTCTTGTTTATGTGGATGACATCATCATTACAGGTACCGATGCAGATATGATTCACCAACTTCAGGCCTCTCTTCATGAATCTTTCCACATGAAAGATCTTGGTCCTCTGCACTATTTTCTAGGTCTTGAAGTTCATCAATCTGCAAAAGGCATTGTACTTCATCAACATAAATATGCTCTTGAATTAATTGACATGGCTGGACTTCAAGGATCTGCTCCCGTCGATACTCCAGTCGAAGTCAATGTGAAACTTCAGCAAGACAGTGGGGATCCTCTCTCTGATCCTACACTTTATCGTCGCCTCGTTGGCAGCTTGATCTACTTGACGATAACTCGTCCTGACATCTCTTATGCAGTCAATTTAGTCAGTCAGTTCATGACTGATCCTCGACATCTTCATTTGGCTGCAGTCCGCCGTATTATTAAATACATAATTCGGACACCAACCCGTGGATTATTCTATCCGGCCAACAATTCCCTGACACTCAAAGCCTACTCAGATGCTGATTGGGCCGGTTGTCCGGATACTCGTCGCTCTACCACTGGATGGTGCATGTATCTGGGAGATAGCTTGATTTCATGGAAATGTAAGAAACAAGATAAGGTCTCAAAATCTTCCACTGAAGCTGAGTATCGTGCCATGTCTGCTGCTTGTTCAGAAATTCTCTGGCTTCGCGGGTTGCTTTCTGATCTCGGATTTCCTGCTGATAGTGCCACTCCTCTCTATGCAGACAATACTAGTGCAATTCGTATTACTGCCAATCCAGTTTTCCACGAACGCACTAAACACATCGAGATTGATTGCCATTTTATCCGCGATGAATACAAGCGTGATGTCATTAGCCTTCCTCACATCTCTTCTGAACTTCAAACTGCCGATATACTCACAAAGGGACTTCCGCGACCTCGCCATCAGTTCTTGGTTAGCAAATTGATGCTTGTGGATTCCCCAGCATCAATTTGAGGGGGGGTGTCAAATACAAGATGGCTCAGGCCCACTTGGGCCCAATATGGTGACATCCAATCTCGTTGGATTTGGTCAAATATTGCACAGATTTCTTTCCTTCCTTAATTTGATTGTAATTAGATTTAGTCTAATACTTTCTTTAATTAGATTGTAAATAGATTAGTTGATATGTAGAGCTGATTTGTAGCCTGATTTGTAGCCTTGGATAAGGCATCTGTATTCTATATAATGGGAGAGAATCTCCAATGAAAGACACACAAAATTATAGATCAAAATCTCTGTTACATGCTACGGTTGTTAGAGAGGGCCATGGATTTAGATTCTGGAAGATCCTGGGGTGGAAGGAGCATCCATGTCAATTTGGCTCACTACCAATCCAAGCCTCCAGGGAATTTCTCTTTGGGGAAAAAAGTGGGAAATAGAGATGCCCCTTGCTTTAAAGAGGAAGATTGGCCCCCTCTTAATCATGCAACCAATCACAGTCAGTCGATAAAGACAGAATCAGCACCTAAATCAAACTCCAGGTGTGTAGAAGGCTGGATTATAGCTAATGGAACAGAGAAAGGAATTCGCATAGCCCCTTGGGTTGTCCAAGAACAGAAAAAGAATTTATTTTTCAGTCTAATAGGATTTCTTAAATCCTGTTCTGATGGATTGCAGAAGGCAGAGAAATGGCTAGATAGATGTTGGGGAAAAAAGCCTGTGCAGATCCATCTCTTGGATCCTTGTGTCATCCAGATGCAGTTCCTCTCTGAGCAGGAGGTTGAAGATGTACTGCACTGTGCATCCAGTTCAGATGCTCGCACCGTCTCCCTTCTACTCCAATAGGTGGATGGAATTCTTAGGACCGCCACCAACGCCTTCTTGGATTAGGGTGAGGGGAGTTCGTCTCCATGCTTGGCACACAGAGGTCTTCCGCTTGATAGGGGACTCTGTTGGGCATACTATTGAAATCGAGGATAGAATCACCTCCAAGGAAATTATGAAGGAGGGAAGGATTAAGGTGATGCATGACAGAGCAGTAACTCTACCCATGTCTCTTCCCTTATTGGTTGAAGATCTGAGATTTCAAATCCACATCAAGAAAAACCCAGACGACCGTGACTCTTTCCCTAGGTTAGTGTCAATCAAGCCCATCTTCGCAGGTCCATCTGGGCCCAATACTTGTAGTTGTATTTTAATTAGCTATTGTATTTTAGTTAAACTACAATTAGTCTAGTTATAACTCATGTACAATTAGGTTGTATTAGGATTCCATTAATAGGGTAATCAATCCTTATATATATGAGAATGAGTCTACCCTAAGGGGCACGACATTCACCATACATTGCTTCTTTGTTTTGGTTTGATCATTGACTGAATGTTACTGACATGGTATCAGAGATAGGCTCAAGATCCTCTATATTGGTTTCAGTCATCGAAGATTATTCATCTCGTGGATTAGTCTATACGACTATTTTCTCATCACAGATCCATCAACAGCATCAGATCTGTGCCCTAATCAAGAGTGGCCCACCACCGATCATCCTGGTTCCTTCTTCGACTGAACAGTAGTTGATCCACAGGCTTTCTAGAAGTTTTTGGTGATTTTCTGAGATTTTTTAATCGTCATCTGAGGTAGGTTTTTCCTACTTGTGCATCTGACGACTTTGGGTATTTTTTCCCAACTGTTTTCATCACGACCGTCCAGTTTTGTGGATTTCTATCCAATTCTCTCCAAGTTTGGACTGCTTGTAGTAGTTCCCACTACTCACAAACAGATCTGATCTGATCTGTGATTGGGCAACATCGTGGGGCCCACAGATACATCCCGCCAGGAAATTTTCACTGTCGCCAGGGGTTATTTTTGCTTCAGTTCTGTCCGTTCGACAGTTCTGTGTAAATTTTGTCCATCTGGGATGTTCTATTACAACCAGGACAACTTCTGATTTGGCTTTCTCTTCAAACTAGGGCTACTGGTTGCTCTCTGCAACAGTTTTTTCACATATCTGCACCTTCTAATAGTGTTTTTTTAAAACTGTTTTTTGTTGGAAACATTGTTTTCAATTCTTACTACTCTGTTAGTAATGGAAAAATCTGAGATCACCCTGGTTCGTTTTGATGGAAAGAATTACACATCGTGGGCCTTCTAGTTTCAAATCTACTCGAAGGAAAAGAACTATGGGGCTACATGGATGGTTCTGAACCTAAATCCGAGGAAGATGACAAGAAGATTTCAGCCTGAAAACTAAGGATGCCAAAATTAAGACTTGGTTACTAGGATCTGTTGAACCCCATTTTATTCTAAATCTGAAACCTTGCAAATCCACCCGTGGGATGTGGGATTATCTCAAAAAGATCTATCACCAAGGCAATGCTTCTCGCAAATATCAATTGGAGCTTGACATCTCTCAATTAACTCAAGGCACCCTATCCATCCAAGAATATTACAACGGGTATCAAAGACTCTGGTCTGAATATGATGAGATCAAGTTTGCCACTGTGTCTGAATTACTTCTACCCGAACTCCTATTACAGCAAAATAGCCATCTGGACCAGTTTCTCATGAAACTTCGTCCGGAGTATGAGACTCTTCGATCAAACTTGATGAGCCAAGCTTCTCTTCCTTGCTTAGATGGCTGTCTTCAGGAACTTCTACAAGAAGAATAACGTCTGGTTACCAAAACTGCTATGGGACAGCCGAGTTCTGCTGAGGCTCCACTTGCCTTTGCTACTACAACCAGACAACCTCCCAGGGACATCAGTAAAGTTCAGTGCTATAGCTGCAAAAAATATGGTCATTATGCAAACCAATGCAAAGCATAGATCTGCCTGTATTGTAAAGCCATTGGTCATGTTATTGAAAAATGTCAGAAGAAGGGTCGCAATTCTACTTCCTGCAACTATACGCCGTCAGCATCGGATACTTACATAGTATAGTCCACTCCTAGTGCATATACAACAACCTCTCACCAATATGCACCCTCTGACTTCAGTGGTTCTATCCAGTATGGTTCTGTTTCCCAGCCCGGTTCCTCATTACAATCTGCATCCCCAGCTCCTCTCACTCCTGCTATGGTAAATCAAATGATTATCAATGCCTTGGCATCTATGAACATCTCATGTACTGATTCGTCTCTGTCTCATACATGGTACTTGGATTCGGGAGCGAGTAACCATATGACATCTTCTCCCACAAAATTGCAAAATGTTGTATCTTACTATTCAAACTGCCTATGAAGATCATCTTCTCATCACCTCTGTTGGTGATACCCTTGGCCCCTTACCATTAACCAATGTTTTAGGACATGTTTGTGTACACACCCTTTCCGCAGAAAGAGGAAATTGCCAAGTCAGCAAATTCCATAGAAATGAAAACCTCGGAAAATGATTTCCGTAGAATCTAGAAATTCATGTTTGGTGCAAAAAGAGCTTCCTCATTGAATTGGTGCTAATGTTGTTTGGTGCGGCTGTGGATTCCTTATAGAAAATCAAAATTTCTTATTTGGTGATATAATTTTTTGAAGAAAAATAACATAACATGTATATTATTTATTCAACATTAAATAATAATTTATATAACGAATGACAAATGAAAGAGTTGTAGGGTTTTTGGATTGAAATGGACAAGAGGAAGGAAAAAACGGAAAAGTTTTCCGAGGATATCCATTTCCCATAACCACCACCCCCCCCCCAAAAAAAAAAAGATAGGAAACTCATTTCCACCATTATCAAGGAAAATGCTGACGAGGCAGGAAAGCATTTTTGTGGAATCGTTCCGCACCAAACGCCGAAAAAATGAGTTTTCCACAGAAAACCGTCCACTTTTCCGCGGAAAAGTGTTACACAAACATGGCCTTAGTGTCTCCTCAACTTGCTACAAATTTGGTTTCTGTGGGTCAACTTGTTGAGAATAATTACAATGTTTCCTTTTCTTCTTCTGGTTGTGTTGTGCAGGACCAGGAGTCGGGGGAAGTGATCGCGAGGGGGCCTAAGTGTGGCAAACTATTTTCCCTTCCAGTTTCTACATTTCCTCAGAACAATTTTTTAAACCAGTTGTTTTGTTTTTTTCAACATATTTCTCGGTCATGGCATAATTGACTTGGTCAAGCGAATGCATCTACAATGTCTACTTTATATAAATTTGGATTATTAAATAAACCTTTTGATTCTGCTTCTTTTGAATGTGATGCTTGTAAATTCGGAAAAAGTAAAACTTTAACTTTTCCTCACTCCACTGCACGGAGCACTGAATGTTTTAACTTAATTCACAACAATGTTTGGGGCATTGCCTCTCACCTTTCACATGGTCATTTCAAGTACTTTGTTGTGTTCACTGATTACTATAGCAGGTTTACTTGGCTTTATTTATTGCATTCCAAGTCTAATGTTCTTAATGCTTTTAAACTTTTTGTTCGTTATGTTGAGACCCAATTTTCCAAATGCATTAAGATTTTGCACTCAGATTCGGGGGGGGCGGGGGCGGGGGCGGCGTATGTTGCCAATGATTTCCAATCTTTCCTAAAGAATAACGGAATACTCTCTTAACGTACCTGTCCGTATAATCCGCAACAAAATGGAGTAGCAGAACAAAAAAATAGGCATCTCCTTGATGTTACTAGAACTCCGTTGATTGAATCATCAGTTCCTCCTCGTTTTTGGGCCGAAGCTCTCACCACAATAGTATATTTAATAAACCGTCCTCCTTCACCTAACATTGATCACTTAACACCGCATTTCAAACTATTTGGTCATCATCCTACATTGGACAATCTACGCACCTTTGGTTGTGTTTGCTTCGTTCATCTACCTCCAACAGAACAGACAAAATTAACCGCCCAATCTCGCAGGTGCGCTTTTCTGGGTTATGCCACTAATCAAAAAAGTTTTGTTTGCTATGATTCCATTGGTCATCGCATCCGAGTTTCTCACAATGTTGTTTTCTTTGAAAATAAATATTTTTTTAACTCTCACTAGGATTGCCCTCATCCATCTTCCTCTACTATGTTACCGGATTTTTCAGATAAAAAAACCGTACTAGGTGTCATCCTGACTTTATTTATCATCGTCGAAACTAACCTTTCTCTGCAAATGCGACATTATTATCACTGGCACTGATGATGGTATGATCAAGTCTGTCCAAGCTTCTCTCAGGAATTCTTTCCATATGAAGGATTTGGGTCCCTTGAATTATTTTTTGGGGTTAGAAGTACATCAATCTCCTAAAGGCCTGTTTCTTAATCAACACAAATACACATCTGATCTTATTGAACTTGCTGATCTCCAGGAATTTTCCACTGTTGATACACCTGTTCAGGTCAATCTAAAATTAAGTAAAGATGATGGAGACCTTCCTAATCCACATACCTACAGACGCTTGGTGGGTAGTCTTGTCTACCTCACCATCACTCGACCGGATATCTCCTATGCTGTCAATCTTGTGAGCTAATTCATAACATCTCCTAGACACCTTCATCTCACTGCGGTTAAGCGCATTATCCGGTATTTGTTGGGCACTGTCACTCGTGGTTTATATTATCCCAAGGATAATCCTCTACAGTTGACCGCTAATGCAGACGCTGACTAGGCGGGCTGTCCAGATACACGTCAGTCTACTTCTGGTTGGTGCATCTATCTCGGCGATTCTCTAATTTCTTGGAAATGCAAGAAACAAGAGCGTATTTCTCAATCTTCCACAGAGGCTGAATATATGGCAATGTCTTCTGCATGTTCTGAAATCTTGTGGCTCCGGGGACTTCTTTCAGACCTCGGCTTTCCTCAATCCTCTCCTACTTCATTGCAAGTAGATAATACTAGGGCTATCAGGATCATTGAAAACCCTATCTTTCATGAACACACCAAACATATTGAAGTAGACTGTCAATTTATTCAGGATGAATTTAAGCGTGATGTCATTTCGTTACCTCAAATCCCTACTGAGCTTCAGTTTGCTCATATCTTCACCAAAGGACTTCCTCGGCCTTGACATCAGTTTCTTGTTACCAAATTGCTGCTATATGACTCCCTAGCATCAATTTGAGGGGGGGTGTCAATCAATCCCATCTTCGCAGGCCCATCTGGGCCCAATACTTGTATTTTAGTTAAACTACAACTAGTCTAGTTATAACTCATGTACAATTAGGTTGTATTAGGATTCCATTAATAGGGTAATCAACCCTTATATATATGAGAATGAGTCTACCCTAAGGGGAACGACATTCACTATACATTGCTTCTTTGTTTTGGTTTGATCAGTGATTGAATGTTAGTGACAGTTAAAACATTCAGATAAGGGAAAAATTTTGCATGATTATAAAACTCACAGGGGAGATCAGAGAAGAATGGATCGAGAGGTTGAAGATGATGACAACACTGCTTTAGATTTGGATTTTAAACTGCCTGCCTCATGTGCCACATCTGGTGACAAGCTAGCAGGTCGGCACCTTAACCAACCCATTGTGGGTCAGATGGGAAACCTAAAAATGCAAGCAGGCCAAGGGGCCATTTTAATGGGAGACCTGTTTGATGAGAGCCCTCAAAAAGAACTATCGAGAGTTTTCTCCCTAGCCAAAAGAAGTTCCCCTCTTCGAAGTACTAAGAGCAACCATGGGGGGAAGGAGACCTCGTTGTCTTCGACAGATGTGGAAAGCCCGGAGGTCCCTTCAACATACCCAAACGAAAGCATCGGATAGAGTATCTCCCGCAAGACATTGCGGTCTCCTCGGAAATCAGAGTCGTCCACCCTCCGAAAATTGGAATCATGGCCGTCAGGTGATTCTGATGGCTATTCTCAACATCGAGTCAAAGAGACACCAGAAAAGATGGACCCAGCTACCTTAGGGAAAAGAACCGATGATGCTCCTATCATTGAATCAGCCAATGGGTACGATTCTAGTTGCTCAGAAAGTTTTATCCCTTCTAGTAGGCAACGAGACTCCAGGCAGCAGATTTCTATCGCTAGGCCTGATTCCGTAGGGGGCTCTTCTCCAACCATACACAGGTTTTCTGCTATTGGGTATGACTTTTCCTCTACCAGTTTTGAGAGGGTGTCTTTGCCGACACCAAATAAGGCTCCTTTCAAGTTGTCTGCAGAAGGAAAGGTGTTCTTAAAGCTCTCTTGTCAACGCCCGCCCCCCCCCCCCCCCCCCTGCAAGACCTCGATTGGCTACCTCAGAGGAGTATACAGTGCGGGAAGGCTGTAAGTATCACAGTGGATAACACCAAAGAAGGTTGGGATGGGTTGGTGAATTTCACTCTCTTGGGAAATTCAAAATCGAGAAGAAGGGACTGCTAAATCAAAGAGGAAAGGATCAAGAGAACTCCATGGGCTTTCATGCTCAATTAATTATGATAAAAACAGGGATAGTCAATTGGAAAAGTTGGCCCCGATAAGAGGAAGGATAACTCAGGGGGATCGCCACCAAAAGAAATGAATAATCATGGAATATTCGTGGTCTAGGGGGTGTTGGTCGTCGTCTGCTGGTCAAAGATTGTTTGCGTAGAAACAAGGTACATATTGCTCTTCTTCAAGAATCTAAAATTAGTAGGATGTCTGATAATATAATCAAAGGAATCTGGACCAGCAATTTTGTGAAATGGATTGCTGTTGATGCTGTTGGTTCAGCAGGAGGCAAAGAGAATTTCCCAATCTATTTCATGTCCTTATTTAAATGCCCAATCTCGATTATGAAGAAAGTGAAAGGCTGCAAAGAAAATTTCTATGGCAAGGAAGGAATTTAGATAGGAAGTTCCACTTTGTAAATTGGGCGTCCGTTTGCAAACCAAAAAATTTGGAGGTTTGGGTATGAGACACCTAAAAACTATCAACCAAGCTCTTCGAGGGAAATGGCTTTGGAGAATTGCAGATGATTCGGAGAGTCTATGGAAACAAATCATCCTAGCTAAGTATGGCTCCTTTAGATTGGGATGGGACATCAGAGCCCCAAGTTACCATTGTTTGGCACTGTGGAGGGGTATATCTGCTATGAAGGAACCCTTCTTAGAAAAATAAGATACGGAGTTGGATCTGGAGCAATGATCTTCTTTTGGCTTGACATTTGGGTGGGAGAGCAACCCTTAGCCTCCAAATTCCCCGAGCTTTTTGATTGTGCTTTGGATCGGCAAGCCACAATGCAAAACTATTTGGAGAGAAACCACAACGGGGTGGTTTGCGCCCCCACCTTTAGATGCAATTTATCTGAATCAGAGGAAAGACAGTTTTGTGACCTTAAGTCTTGGCAATTTATCTGGGCAATTTCTAAAGATGGCACTTTCTCGGTCTCCTCATTCTTCTCAGCTCTCATAGGCAATCAAAATCCTCCTAGCACTCTGCATTTTCTCTCAAAGATAAAAGCTCCTCCTAGAGTGATTGCTTTTGGGTGGTTGGCTCTTCGTGGTAGAATTCTAACCTTGGACAATCTTTGGCGCCGGAGAATAATCATAATCAATGGTTGCCCCCATGTGTTTAGCTGATGAGGAAATGGTGGATCATCTCCTTCTAGGGTGTAAAACTGCTTATAGCCTTTGGATCTCAGCTCTTGGTTGGTTTGGTCTTAGCTGGGTCTATCCAAAAACCCTTTTAGACCACTTCAATGCTTGAAAATTGATGTCAGGCACAACTAAAGGCAAACATTTATGGAGGACCTCCTTCCTTGCCACCGGGTTATATGGAGAGAGAGGAACTCTAGATGTTTCGATGGAAAGTCCTCTAATATGGAGTCTTCTAGATCACATCAGATTCAAAACTGCTACTTGGGTTTCTACCAGTCCACATTTTAGGGGCACTCCAACTGATATGTTTGTGCAAAACTGGAGCGCTTGGGCCTTTCCCTTAGCTGATGTCTAGTCTGTTCTTTCTTTTTTTGTTTTTTTATAAAGCTTGCCAGTATATCTCTCTCGTACTGTTTTGCTTTATTAATGAATTTCGTTAATTTTCAACCAATAAAAAAAAACCATTTTATTATGTTTCAATATAACTGAGCAATATGAATAAATATATCACTATTCTTATTTCAAACTAATGCAGTGATATAGGAACTACACGACAGTGAAGGGTCTAATTCCCACATTTATTTTAGATACTAATAGAAATTAACATTAAAATTTTTCACTTTCTAATATTCTAGATTTTTTGAATTTTTTTTTCAAAAATTTTAACCTCAATTTAAATTCACACCGCTAACAGATATGTACATTTTGCAAGTAGCCGATACGCCCTCCGCAACTGCCTTTACTATCCTTGGTTGGACCTAGTCCCAAAAGATTACATAGATTCCTATTGTAATAAGAGGACATACATCTGTCACATAGGCTGCTTTTATTCATTTTGACATTATTCTAAAATCTAAAAGAACTTAGTAAAAGAGAAGTTTCTCTTTTAGCTTACAATAAATAGTATAACGTCTAGATTACAACACCGGTCTAAATTATTTGCATGACATACAATTCAATTTCCTCTAGGGCTAACTTCTAATCTGTCTTATAAAAGCACCACTATGGGCCAGCAGACCCTAACTTTGGAGTTTGAGATTTGCCCATGCAGAAAATCAAAGACCCTAACTTTGGAGTTTGAAATTTGCCCAGCGGCCGAGTGAACGAACCTAGGCTTAATCAAAGAAACTTACACTATTTCTAGCCATTGTTTTCATCTGTTCATGATTGTTTTCATCTTATTTATCCTTGGAGTGTAGTCTTCTCTTCTTCAAAAGTGATAGGCATTAAATAATTAATGCAAATCAGTGGCCTCTACTGAAGCTTGGGATTCAATTAGAGTGCTAAGCTGCAGCAGTTTTCAGCCAAGATTTTAAGTGGGGAAACACAGAACAGATGAGATGGTAAAAGCTCAGTCAAGTCAACGATTGGCTAGGTCCTTTCTTTCAAATTCAACAATTCCAGAACCAGGCAAAGCATAGTAACTAGGATGTGTACCAAATTCAAAAATCAAACTACCAGATCAAATAACAGTCACCGTAATGAGTAGGAAAACATCAAACACAAAATTGAACCATAAAAAGTGAAACTATGAGAGAAAAAAAAAAAAAAAAAGATCTTACCTGTTCAGAGGTAGCCATTGAACCATGGCAAGTAAGCAGCAGAACCCTGTTTGGGTCTCCTAAGAGGGGATGAGCCTTAAGCTGATCCCTCAAGCAACTAATATCATCCCATCCTGTCATGAAAACTAACACTGCACCTGGACGTTCTTTCCGACATATATGGCATAAAACAGCTTCAATAAGATTAAACCCTATGCAATCAGGAGTCCAACAAGCCAGCGAATCACGTGCCCTGGAACTGTAACTTTCCAAGCTTGACTTGTTAAATGCTTCCTGCACAGTAAAAACATAAGGTGGAGGTTTTGTTGCTTAAAATTAAGAATAATTATTTCTGTCAAATGATTTAACATGATACCTCAACAAGTGTAGTGATCTGATTTTTCCTCTTCCGGGGCAATAGCTGCCTCTGTGTTTTCCACAACTTCTCTTGGCCATAATCATCAATTTGGTTGAAGGAAGTCAACTTGTATCCTGTCATTTCCAATATATCTTCCAGAAAGTGTGTTCTCACAGGATATGTAAAGCCCTGAAACCAAAACAGGTATATGCTTTTAACTTGAAAAAAAAAATATTGAGCAGCTTAAAGAAATGAAAAGGCAACATAGTAATCCACTTATGTTTTATACAATCATTTATGTCAAACTAAAAACAATGATCCAACTTGTATCCTGTCATTTCCAATATATCTTCCAGAAAGTGTGCTCTCACCGGATATGTAAAGCCCTGAAGCCAAGACAAGGATACACTTTGAACTTGAAAACAAAAAATATTGAGCAACTTAAAGAAATGAAAAGGAAAGATAGTAATCCTGTAACGACCCGGGCCCGCTGTCCACATGATATTGTCCGCTTTGGCTTATGGGATTTCAACCCAATCTTGCCGCACGGTTTTAAAAGGTCTCATGTGGAGTTAAGGCTAAGTCACACACACATATATACCCAAGATCAGGAGTAGCGTGTTTCCGATGTGGGACTTGTGCACCACTGCAGACCAAGTCCTTTAGAGTCTCTCTCTCTCTCTCTCTCTCTCTCTCTCTCTCTCTCTCTCTCTCTCTCTCTCTCTCTCTCTCTCCTATGCGGATACTCGCCGGACCCAACACCCTTCTACAAGGGGCCACAGGCGTGACAAATCCGCTTCGATTTTATACAGTCATAAATGTCAAACTAAAAACAATGATCCAAATAAACCAAAAACGAAAGAAAGAAAACTGCAATCTAATCGTTCCAGGTAGTGCTGACCAAAGTGTTTATTTCAAGGAATCAAATCTCAGTTTCAGCATCCAACTTGGTCAGCTATCATGTATGACTCGGTAGATTCTAATAGATGCAGTTGGAATTGAAATTTTACTCCTTGGTATATTGAGAACTCAAGGAAAGACGACACAAAGATGGAAAATAAAAGGCTTCAGCCCATAGCATAGCATTCATAATGAGAGATGCAGAAAAGCGCCTAGCAGAAATTTAGCATTTTAACTTATGCAGCCAAGTAAACAAAAAATGGACCTAGGTCAAACTATAGTTTTAGTAGTCACAGTGTATGGTTTCCATATATGAATATCTATGCTGGAAGTCTATTTTGCTACTGTGCTTCCCACTATTTTTATCTGCTACTTTTAAGTTTTAACTGTTTTTAACCTTCCTTAATGTCAACCATCTAAAGCAGATTTATGTGAGCCATGACAGATGTCTCTTTAACTTTTTTACCGAGTGGAAGGGCATACTGGGAAATAACTTAGCTGACTCTAATAGATATTTGATATTGGAGAGACCTAAATCCTAATATAGTAAATGTAATGAGCATCAATTTCTTCGTGTTGGTCATTATATACCGCTTGCCTAATACAAATATAAAAATCTTTTCTATCATTCATTAACATCTATGCAAGTACTTAAAAAGCCTATACAACATTTTCATGGGCAGTAGGGGGGTACGATACAACTGGGTTCACCAAAACTGAACCTCCACGACCCAACCTTACCAAAAGTAAAGTTTGGGTTGGAATTGTCCATAGGGGTGTTCATGGCCCAGGCTGGGCTGCGCTAAGGCATATCCAGGCCCGACTCGGCTTTAGAAATAGTGGCCCAGGCCCAGCCCAAGCCCGACATGGGTCATAAAAGTTAGGCCCAAGCCCGCCCACTTAATCAATCGGACTGGGCTGAACAGGGCTTTTCATCACTTTTGTGGGAATTAGAGCACTAATTAAATTAAATACCATGCATTTCTTACACAAGCCGGTCCGGGTGGAGCTATGGGCTTTATATCACTAAATACAAGCCCGGCCCAATTATTAATTGGGCCCTCATTACATATCCAAGCCCGGCCCAAAGCAGGCTAGGCCCGGATCGGGCTAGAGCTGGCCCAGCACATGAGCACCCCAAATTGTCCAGGTTCGGTTGGGCTTGGGCCTGGATCTTTATTAAATCCACATGAGATTTTGCTGGGTTTTGACCAGGTGTCCGAACCCAAGTTAGACCCAGCACCCAGGTACCCAACTTTTTTTCCTTTGGAATGGTGACCAAATTTTAATAAAGATGGCCAAACATCACCATTCCAAGAAGAAAAGGACAAATATTACAAGAAACCAAGTTCCTAACTTATCTATAAATATATGTCTGCATAATCCACAATTCTAGTTGTCAATTTCATTTTGGTTTGACTCCAAAATGAAATAGTTTTGGAAAATATGTTAAAAACACAAAATATCATATAAATTATTATATTTAATTCACTCTACAAAATCAAAAATGTAATATGCTATATCTACATAACAAATAGACAGTGGCAGAACCAGAGTCTTGAGGAAGGGCAACTACTTTTGTTTTATATGATGATATTTGGGGTTTGGAAAAATATGTGGCCATGTGGGTATATTTGTCATCTTCCCCCTCCTCAAAAAGTTGAAAAGACTTGGAAAGAAAGAAATTGAGGAGACTTTGTCCTTCCATTTAAAGAAAGAAAGGAAACAAAGGTTACACATCTTGTATTCCTTCTCCTCAAAGAATTATGGTGTGCCTCTTTCACATGGGTTTTTTTATCCCTTCAAGACTTTCTCTATTGAGCAATAGCAGTATAGCACCGAACCATCTTCTATTCAACTCAAGTACACAACCTTTCAAGGTATGCTTCTTGGATCAACACAATGGATAATACATTGATGATAGTCCTCTACTCCTTTTGGGATTTTTTCTAGGGTACATTGACAACTCATGGCTTCTGTACTTTTCTTAATTAGTTGTCCTTTCAATTGGTTTTTATTTTTAAATTTTGCTATGTGTCCCTTCATTATTCTTTTCACTAGTTGTCCTCAAGTTCTTTCATTATTTTTTTTCCTACATCTCCTTTAATTTCTTATTGTTCTGGAGAGAGGCTACAATATGGAAGTTGTGATGAATGAACATAAACATTGTTAGTAATCAACCAATGGACTTAGAATTTCATATAAATTTGAAAATAGATTTGTCAAGATTATTGATAGAATCAATGGGCTTAGAAGTTCATATGAAATAGTTCTGTGAAGATTAGTGATAGAACTAATGAACTTAGAACTTTATACTTATTTTTAGATAGGATGACTTAGAAGTTGTAAGTTACAACATTCACTTGATCAATCATTAAAGCTATATATTATAGAATGTAGAGGATCAAATTCTAGCAAAATATAACAATAAACAATTAAAAAATCCATAAATCATAAAACACTTCCAGAATATGAGAAGTCATGGAAGACAATTGTAAAAAAAAACTCTTCTTTTGCGGAATAGAATGGTTGGTTGATGTATAACTATTTATGTTTATACAATTTTCTATGTTTCAAACATCTTTCATTAGTGCGAGTCTTTAATTCCTCCTGTTTAATAAAATTCAATTTTTTGCCCCTCCTAGGAGAAATTCTTTGCTCTGCCAATACATATAGATGACTCTCAAACCCTATTATGGTTGTGTTTGTGTGTTGGAGGTGGGGGTGGTTTATTGAAAAGAAGCTCATCTAAGTTCCACAAAGAACTAACATTTTGCAGAGGTGGAAAGACATCAATAAAGAAGTAGAATAAAGATGTGGCCAAACGAAGGGTTACTTTTGAATGACAAAAGCAAGGTTTAAAAAACCAGCCGAGTCCGAGCACAAACCGAGTCGGGTCCTATGGGACTCGGACTCGAAATCATGTGACCATGCGACTCAGCCGACTCGGTCATGCAACCATACGACTCAGTGCTCTGACCATTTTATTTAAAATTGAGACTCGGCCCGAGTCCCGAGTCCGATTTTTTAAACCATGGACAAAAGGCCGAAAAAAAAAAAAAAAGGAAAAAGAAAATAATAATGCATACTCAGCCTTAAGGGGGTTAGAAAGAAGAAGCCCATCTAAGTTCTACAAGGAGCTAACATTTTGCAGAGGTGGAAAGACCTAAATAAATAAGTAGAACAAAGACGTGGCCAAACGAAGCGTTACTTTTGAATGACAAAAGCATGGTTTAAAAGATCGGCCGAGTCCGAGCAACACATACCGCGTCGGGTCATATGGGACTCAAACTCGAAATCATGTGACTTGGCTGAGTCACATGCTACTCAGCCGACTCGGCCATGCAACGATAGGACTCAGCCCTCTAACCATTTTATTTGAAATTGTGACTCGGCCCAACTCAGCCAAGTCGAGTCCTGAGTCCCACTTTCTAAATCTTGGACAAAAGGCCAAAAACAAAAGGAAAAAGAAAATAATAATGCATACTCAGCCTTAAGGGAGAACATATTGGTCGAAAACCAATTCATTATATATATATATATGTGGAAAATATTCATTTGCACTCTGGCACAAGCGCACAGTGTCTCCTGAGTGTGTGTGCATGGTGGGTCCTACCATCCTAACCCACCATATATATATATATATATATATATCATCAAAGCCTTGTCCCAACAATGTTGGGGTCGGCTACATGAATTTTGTTTCTCCTTTCCAATCTATCATGAGCCAAATCCTTAGATAAGTTGCACTACTTCAAATCTAATTTTACAACATCCATCCATGTCCTCTTTGGCCTACCCCTTCCCCTAGGTGGGCCATCAACCTGGATAGGAAAATTTTCTTTTTTCACTAGAACACATACCCTTTCACACACAAACCTAGGACCCAACCAGCTGAGCTACAAATTATATACATACTTGCCTTCATCAAATATTGCCCAAAATATGGAACACTAGAGGGATTCCATCTGAACAAGTCTGAAGTCCCAACCAAAATATTTCAGGGTGGGTGCTCATTTCAGCCCACTCCCTGAAACGAATAGTTTCAGCCAGTTCGACCAAACAGAACTGAAATTAACAGAAATTAACAGATAGGTCAAGGTGTATAATACACAGTATATACAGTACACTATATGAAGGAGGTGGATTCAGGTCAAGCTTTGGGTACCTGAATTAGATCAAGTGAGTTCACCAGTACAAAGTTTTCTTTTCTGTGTTCACTTTTTCTTATGTTTTCATTCCCACTTTTTTAGGTGCATTCTGGTTCTGTTTTTCAGTTTAATAAATTTTGTTTATTAAAAGAATAATAACTGCTTCCACAACAAATAGAATTGAAGGACAAAAGGCCTTGCTTATTAGCATAGTCTATCCAGTATTTCACCAAAAGTGAACTAAATTTCTACAAGCAAATAAGCTTACTGGAATATGAATTGTTGGTGCCCCTCCAAAAAAGCTAGAAAACATCTCAGCATTCAGAGTAGCACTCATTAAAATCAATCTCAGATCCCGACGACGTGGAAGAAGATCCTTCAACACAATCAATAAGAAGTCTGTATCACAAAATATTAGTTAGATGCATGTGACATTAACTTAAGATAATGCTTGCAGGCAGATAAGTTAATGAACATGAAATTAAAATAATTTATTTTTAACGTCTAACAACAAATCAGAATATTAGATTAATCCTGAGTAGTACCTTCATTCATGCCACGTTCATGAATTTCATCAACAAAAACATGGGTTATACCATTCAAATTGCGGTCCCCTAGCAACCTTCTTAATAAAATGCCACTCGTACAAAAGAGCAGGTGTGTGTTCTTCCCTTTCACTCCCTCTAGCCTCACTTTGTAACCAACCTACCACAAATTACTATGTATAAGAATAAGTTCCCGGAAATGTACTTTTTTCTCACATGATGATAATATATGCAACAAGTATAACAGAGCTTACAGATTCACCAAGACTCTCCCCTCTTTCTGTAGAAACTCTCTCTGCAACAGCCATGGCAGATATTCTTCGAGGCTGTGTACAGATGATGCTGCAGAATGCTCCACGACCAGATTCAATTTCAGATTCTAATATATATTGAGGAAGTTGAGTAGTCTTGCCACATCCAGTCTCCCCAGAAATAACTACAACCTGTCAAAACAAATGAAAATTCATCAACACCAACAACAAAAAGCATGAAATACACAGCATGAAATCCTGAATGATCAGTTTCCTAGGAGTTGAATGGTATACTGCAACAGTTCCATACACATTACAAGAGTAATACAAAGGAAAACATGGAGTGGACCAATGAAAAGAGACTGGTAGATCTGGGTATAATTCCCATGGAGCTCGAGAGTCACTCGCCATTGCATCAACCATGAGAATGGAGGATGCAAGAAGACTTCCAAATTTTAATGGGCAACTTATGATTAGCATAGTCAAAGGTGTGCCTATGCAAAGGTTCCAGGGACCCTTGGCACCTCGCCTGGGGATCAGGCGAGGCCCCAAAATTAGGATGACCTTAATGGCCGTTTTATGTCAAGTTGCTAACATCTATAGGGCTTTTGTGAAGGAATAGAGAACAAAACTCTTTGGAAAGGAAAAGGAGTGGGGGGGGGGGGGGGGGGTGGGGCGGCGTAAAGTTGTAGGGAAAAGTAGAAGGAAAGAAAACACAACTCTTTAGCCAATCTAAATGACCTAAAATACAGTGAAACACACAGCTACCAACAGTGGAAAGGGAATGTATTTTCTCAATTAAATTAGCTAATCATTAAGGTTACTGCTCCAATCCTTGCCTTCACATTATCTCTCATCAGACTCCGGCCAAATTCAATTTCATATTGTCAATAGAAGGAAGCTATCTAAACTAATCATCTAGCTGACAGAGAACTTCCACCCAATAGAGAAACTTGGCACAATCTGTATAAGGTGCAAACCATTATCCCACAAACTCTTCCGTATTAGTAACTCAACTAACAATTTTCTATCTAATTTTTTGAATTACCTTCTCCATTGTACGACACTGACAAAAAAGCATATAGGTATGTTCGTACCATTAAGACTGCTAATGCAAGCCATTGGCCACCAGCGTCTACTATCAATAAGAAAGGGAGGATCAGTTTTGGAATTGAACGCTTGGAGAAAGAAAGATTTTGGATTTGTTTGCTTTTGATTCTATCATCTTATTTTTCTAATTTTTCTTGTTATTTTTCTATCAACAATTTTTCCCTTTGATTGCAAAACCAATAACCCTCAATTTACCCAGCAAACCACATGAGAACCAGTCCCAAATCAACCATGAAGATACCTCTACAAAACACTCAAAACTCCCCCACAAACCCCCTTCAATTTGAGACCCAGATTATTGCCAATTTAAGCCCCACTTCACCCATCCAAAAATCACAATGTCTATCCAAAAGCCTACCAGAATTCCGCCTGTACCATTGCAGCCCTATACATCATGTAAATCAATTCCGCCCACTGTCAAAACAACCCTGATCTAGTCCCAAGTAAACCTTCCTAAATTGACCCAAAACTGACCCAAACCATAGCCGAATGCCCCAATGTGAACCTTAATTCCCTCATTATATTTGGTCAGAATTACAAAAGAAAACAGTCTCCATTAACCACTGCCTTGTCCTGCACTCATAGACCTGAATCTCACCTAAATCTTTTAATACTTGCACCCAAATCCCGACCAAAATTACATGTCAATAAAACCCAACTGTTAAAAACCAAATCGGATCAAGCCACCAGCTAAACCTAACCCTAAGTACCCCTAACCCACTCTCAAGCTCATGCAAACCCTGCTGCCAGTTTCAGCAGTCTCAGCCAGTCTCCCAATAGGAATTCTAATCCAATCCTACCCTTAACTAAGGGTGCATAGCTGAAATACATTGGAAAAGCCACCGACTTCCGCATTTTTTGCCCCACGTTCCGCTCTTAGAGAGCAAATCGAAACTCCATCTCAAAGGTAGGAATGTCATTGCCACGGAAGAGGAGACACACTTTCCTCTTCTGCAGATCGTGCACAAACGCACCATAAAGTCCTAACCCGACCTAAACTCCTACGATAACCCACATTACAGCAACAGTCTCAGTCTGTTTGGCAGTCCCATCCTAACCAAAAATCAGCCCTCAATCATCCCAATCAAAGCCCCACCCACAGATGTAATACAACCAGAAATCCCCAAAATCTTAACTAGCCTTAAACCATTAGCTTTCCACAGCCTACTTCTGCCCTTCTGTGTTATTGGCTGCTTACTCTGCACAAATTCCAGCAGTCCATCTCTTTCAGCATCCAAAGGCAACCTGAATTCTTCTTCTATCAGTATGTTCACCAATTGGCACACCATATTAGATGCATAATTGCATCTTCATTGATGGAAGACTCCAAAGCCCATTGTAACCACAGTAATGCTTCGCATCAAGAGTAAGACTTTTGTGAGAAGAATAATTTCCGTAAATGAGGAAAAAAAAATATTATGCTACGAAATCTGTATTGGTTTGGTTAAAATAATAAAACTTTCTTCAAATAAAAAACAAATACTCCATTATATGGAAAATAGAAAATGCATAATTGGAAGGGAAAATCTTAAATATAGTGCCTCCAGAAGCTGCATGTTATCAAGATTAGATGAAACGTAATTCAACATACTCGGCTGGAAACACCATGCTAGTAGGGAAGAATCTCAGCACCAAAGAAACACCTGATTCCGTGCAATAGCAGAGAGCAGCCTCTCCTTCTCCTTGTATGCAGGAAGAGATTTCCTGAAAGCTAGCATCTTCATGCCCTCGGGTGAATCCTGTAAATTGAATCACAAATCTTTTAAGCACAACTGGAAGCAGCAATGAATTCAGAAATAGCTACCTTGAATAAAAAGAAGAGGAAAGAATTTTCTTCAAACATGTAACCATATTAACTAAATTTAGAAAAATTCTTGAATCACATATGACCTATGAAGAAGAATGTTGGCCAATCAAAAAGCAACACACACACAAAATAACTAGAGCAAAGATGAGAATGTTGGGACGTATGTGTGATAAAACTAGGAAAGAAAGAATCTTTCAGGAGCATTTAGGGGCAGCATTTATAGGTGATAAATTAAGAGAATGTTTGAGAGGTTTGGACATGTCCAATAAGGATCAAAATAACAATTGCAGTCGGCGTAGCGGCCAATGGCCAAAACGCTACATAGCAGGCAAATATGAAGTGGTTGCAGTGATACGTAGCAACGTAGCGGTGTGAATTTTTTAAGTGGTCAAAAAAATTGAATCTTTTGTAGCAGCCAATCTTTTGTTTTTTAGTGATTTGGAACCATATAAGAGTAGAAACAACTTTAGGAAAGGCTATTTAGGAGATGAAATAGGAAAAACAGTGTTCTAAATTAAAACTTATTGGTTTTACTAGGTTTTAGCCTGTAGCGCCGCTATTTTCAAAATAACATAGCAGCCTCAACTGCTACGGCAGATATTGCGGCCGCTACGCCGCTATTTTGAACCATGATGTCCAACCCAAGACAACAACAGTGCCATTGAATATAAGTTCTTCTATGTAGGTTGATGGCCCACCAAGGATAAGGGATAAGCTGAAAAGGGAATAAATGGATGTAGTAAGGATAGATCAGAAGCAGTGTAACCCATCCGAGAATTTGGCTCAGAATAGATTAAAGTGAAGAAACATAATTTATGTATTGGGAAAAGGCTTTGATGATGATGCTGATAGGACGGTACAGCGTAGCGATGCCGTGGGTTTCAAACCTAATTACATTTTGGGTCATAAACCAAACCAAACCAAACCAAGCCTTTTCCCACTAGGTGAGGTCAGCTATATGGATTTGACGACGCCAATCAAATTTGTTTAGGGCCATGTCCTCCGTTAGATCCATGTAGGCAAGGTCATCCAAGCATTTTGGGTCATAAAAAATAAAAAAAGTATCGAAAATCCAAAACATTAGAAAATGTTAGATTTTTTATGTTTATTTCCATTGATAAATACATATAATGTATGTATCAGGGCCCTTCAATATCAAATAGGTCCAGTATTGTTGTCTGATTACAAATCAAACAATATTAATGTAATTGTTCACCTACATTCATAATACTTAGGGCTCCGAAGTTCAGAGCCTTTAAAAGTTAATGTGCAAAATTCCTTATAGAGTATTTACTAGTTAAATAATTATAAAATGAAACCCTCTGAAATATCTCAAATAATGCATGTAGGAGCTAATCATACTACCCCAAACAAAACAAAAACACCTATACATTTCACTCGATCTTTTTCTTGCTCTAAAGATAACCCTCAAGCTAACGGATTGCATATGGGCTACGGTTCTTCGTTTAGGTCTTCAATCCGGTATTCTTTGTATTTCTTGTGCTAGATATGCCAAAAGCCCTTTCCCCAAGCCTTCTTTTTGTAAAATAAGCCGAAATTATGGGCTTTTTTGGCTCTTAAAGAGACATGTATCAACCAGATTAATAAGGGCATAGTTGCCAACATGGAAACTATTTTAGCAAACAGCGATAATATACATTTATCTTGGATGATATGATATGTATCAGCCAATATTTTGAACCTTGGAAATTGGAACACAAAATCAACCATTCACTCACACAAGAATAATGCGAGGGTAAAGGGTAAGTATTATTCTAATCATGGTTTAAAATAACGGCCATTATGAAATGGTAACGTCCTATGCCATTATGTTATTTTCAATATAATGGTCAAAACGGTCACGGTCTAAAAAAAAAAACAGTGAAAATAATGACTGACAATGGGTTTTTTTTATTTTCTTTCCCCCTCTTTCTTTCACTTTTTTCTTTCCCAAACCATTTGTGGGGCTTCCTAAGATTGTGCTAGAGCTTCCCAAGCGTCTTTTATCACAAAAACTCAAGTGATTTGCAAGATTTTGGTGGATTCTCATATGAAGGCTTCTTCCCTCCTCGACCACAATATCCCTATGTCCATAATCCATTGTTTTAATTAATTAACTCATCTTAATGTAGTAGTAAATGTTACTTGAAAGTTGAAATTCACTCTCAACTTATTTGGTGATTGAGTAATTGAGTATTTCACTACGACTTCTAGTGTTTAACATTAATGGTTAGATTAAAATTGTGGTTGCAATACAAACTATAAAATTTGTGATGTTTAAACTTATTTTAATATATACATGTAAATCTATTTAATTCATAACAAACTTTACAAGTTGCAGATAAGATAGCAATATGGGATGTCAAGACTTAAGGGGGCGATATTTTGCTTTAAAGTGTTTACTAATTGAAAAAAAAAATTGTTTTCTAGCATTTTATAATATTCTGGATTTTTTGGGATATTTTTCGGATTTTTTTGAAGTAAAATAAAAATTCGCACCGTGATGGCCGTAAACCGCGACGTGATGCTGCATCATGTCATAATGTTTTTCAAAGTCAAATAAAATGGCAACCGCAACCACGATTTTAAACCATGATTCTAACCAAGTGTGTCAATCCATGGGCGGAGAATGAAATATGGTTTAAATTTTAAAAATGGGTGTCCCACAGTGCAAATCTCAAATGGCTCCTATTTATGTATGTGTGCATATTTGTATGGAGATCCATAATGCTATCTTGTGATGCCCACCTAGAAGCCAGATAATACACAGAGGTAGGTGAGATGTCTACTAGGGCCCCAGATGGTTAGAGAATGGGTGTATACTCCCATCCAGTAAGGTGTAGGGCCCCAGATGGTTAAAGAACGGGTGTATAGTCCCACCCAGGAAGTCAAAAATGACACAAGGATAGGAAGGTAATAGTTTTCACACACCCGAACATGCATTGTTAGGCTTCAGTTGGCCCTGCAAAGTCACCACCATTCACCAGAATCAGACCTAATTGCCGTTTACATTTACTAAACATATGCTTTAATGTAATTAGAGATGCCAATTTTGTTCAATTTCAGAAAAGAAACCAGGACGGACCACCCCAGTTAAACTTTTCAGTCTGGATTTAGGTCTGTTCCGTCCCCATTACACACTGGGTCCATTCCAACACAACCAATTTTTTTTCCAAATCTACCTCTCTATAAGCCCTAAAAATTAGGGGGCCAAACCATATGTAGTTCTTCAAAAAGGAAAACAAGCTGAAATTTTTAAAAGAAACATGGCAATTATGTAGTGTAGTTACGACTTAACATAAGTCATATACATTACAAAAAAATTACCAAGTGTAGTTTATGTTAAATTACATAAAAAAGAACGTTCAGCGTCATTTCAGAGTTCTGCTGATATTTCAATATTTTTCATGTCGAGTTTTTTTTCACTGCATCTTTTTGAAAACTGAAGTGACAACAAGAACGCTAAAAATGTTACATTCCATTGCTAACACAGAATAGGGACAAGAACAGTATTGACAACTATGACTGCTATATATTTTGCACTACAAAGACCGAAATACCCATGATAACTTCTCTTCATTATCATTATTTTTATAGAAGCAGCATTAGCATACCAAGCTTTCCAATATGACTTTTTTTATAACACATGCCTGTATGGCTGTATCTAAGCAACAAAGACCAGAGTTGGCCTCCATGACATAGATACACATATAGAAGGATGACAAAGGCAATACTCAAAAATAAAGGTCTGAAAGTAAAAAATAATAAAATAAAAACTCGGAGACAAGGAAGAGAGAAGTAGACATAACAAGAAAAAAAGCAGCTACAATGCATCAGTACTGGAAGTACTAAGTACTAATTAGACATAGAAGCCAACTCATCATCATAATCAAAGCCTTGTCCCAACTATGTTGAGGTCGACTACACGAATCATATTTCTCCATTCTGATCTATCTTGAGCGTCTATTCTAACACCAACTATGTTGGGGTCAAAAGCCAACTATTTGCAGGGAAAAAAAAAAATCATACGAGTGTATGACTGACCTGCCAAGCTCTTTGCAGATTACGCATCCGAACACTCTTTCTCTGTAAAATCTTTTCCATGACTGAGGCATCAAGCAAGGAATCCTGATCTTCATCTGCATTTATATCTTCATTCTGACCGACGACCGGATTGGCAACCAAGTTATCTCTGACCTTTTCAGAACTTAACTGCATTCTATCTAGGTGCTCCTGAAGTAAACCCTCAACTCTCCTTTGCAAACTAAGTGGTATCACAACCTATTGAAACAACAAAAAATCTATAAAGCCTGTCCTGTGAATTGATGCACTACACATATTCAGAAAATCTGTCTTTGATACAGTACCTCTCTTTGAGGTCGCTTTTCATCAAGGTCAGGCCTGTAATTGGGCAGAGGAACCCTGCTTGCAACAACCACTTTCCCATACAGTTCACTGACCATGTGACAAACATGGTATAAGAATTACACCCGAGTTACAACTGTCGACCAATGACAAAAATAGAAAACGACATGCTATGTTCCAGTACCTATAAAGACCCATCCTTTTGGCCAGGTTAGAGATTTGCTCATAATCACGTCGATCTCGCTTATCTCGAGAAACAATTTCTTGGTCTTCTTCACTGCGTAGAAGCATGCTAAGTTTCCATCTCCATTCATCAATGTTGGCCACTGATGAAGAAGCCTGTAAACAATATAATGCAAAATTCAAAATATGACATCTTGCACTTTATCCAAAAACAACTAATTAAACAAGACTCTGGAATAACATAATGAACATTGACACCATTTTGAAACATTGACCTGAAAAATAAAACATCATTTTCTACACACTTAGATGACAAAAAACTAGTTCTTTCATACATTACAGATAAAGACTATTCAATGCTCTAGCATTTTTTGATTTGTAGTATTCTAATCATCTTTTTTGTTTTTCAAATGCCAACATATATTAATCAAAAGCTTAATAGTACAAAAGGATTATACTGCAAAGCAAACCGGGGAGCACCCACGCCAAAAAGCAACACCCACCACTCAAAAAAGGAAAGAGCCACAAAGAGACTAGAAACTTCAAACTAGCCACCAAAAAAAAAAAGCAAAGCTAAAGAGGCACCCAAAAACCCTAAAACATGCTAGGAAGAACAAATTAGAAGTCAATTAGTGGGGCACAAGAACCATCCTAATTTGTCGTCCAACTCTGAACATAGACCATTTTCGAAATCCAATTAGTATTCACTAACACCATGATATTCGGGTGCCAAAATTAAGCTCTCAGGATCGATTCCAATGGACTGTCTAAATCTTATGCATTTGTCTTTCGAGAATTTGTAAAAAATCATAAGCTTTTACCATCCACCAATCAGTATCACTAGTTTGATACACCCAACCCACAATGGGGCACCTGATTTGGAACCCAAGGATATGCATACATGCTCATATACTACCTGTACAATTGATAATACTTTCACGTCAACATCACAGAGCAAACCAATCAGACTCTTTAACAATCCATCTATCATTAAAGAAACTCTACTTTGTGACGCTGCCCTTTGGACATGGCCCATAATGGGTGGTCCACCAAATGGGTGGATCAACTTATTTCTATTTTACTCAAGTTCAAATTATGAGATTTTCTGTTCTAAGAATTTTCTATTATCTGTTGAGTGTAGTTTGAAGGCTTTATTTTTAGGAGTTGTGTTGAGGTTTGCTTAGCCAAAAATGGTGAGGAAAAGCAATTTGCATTTAGTTTCCCTTTCACTAAAGATTTAAGATTTTAAGGACCTCAATGGATTTCTTATATCTAAACAAATGTAAAGGGTGAAAATTATCAGTTAGCTTCCAGATTAAAAGAAAAAAAATGAGAGTTCATCCCTCTTTGGGCAGCTGCCTTATCAGTCCTAGGGAGCAACTCCTATTCATTGAACTTGATGACGCATCCAAGAACTACGCGTTAAACTGAAACAATCAAAGTCCAACCCTTGGCCTGCACCCATCAATTCGATAGATAAAAGACGGATTTTTTTTCCCTACTCTGAGCACAAACTCAACATCACACAGGTTACCATTCTGCCAACTTTCACCCAAATCAAAATATACTCAAAATGATAACCAAACTAAAAAATCCCGTTCTTCTAAAAAGATCATCTTTTTCATCAGTACAAGAATACACATAAACGACTGCATGAAATCTAACCCCATTTCAATGAAATCCAATGCAAAGTCAAGCAACAACTAGAAGAAGAAGAAGAAGAAGAAGAACCTGGTGATTCTCGAATTCGCACTCATACTCATCATCGGAGAACTGTTCAATGGCGCATCCGCTGCAGAAATTACGCCTTCCTGCGACCGAATCGAATTGCTTAATTTCACTTCCAGACCAGAAATCTCCACCGATAAGGATTAATGATCGTCGAATCGATGGCAATGCATTAGCTGCTGAAGCAATTCTGCTACTCTGAATCAGAGATTTCGATAACGATTTTCCGAATTTGAGCATAAACCCTAATCCAGAATCCATCTTGAGGTTTCTGCAGTCATGGCGGGTCTGCAATAACCTAACCGGTACGGTTTGCGCGGACGAAAAATATAAGTGCTTCAGAATCGAGAGACAGCTTTTCTTTGCGATAGCTGCTAACTGCACACGGCTTTTCACTTTCCACACACCACATTTTAATAAAGAAAAAAAAAGGGGATGTGCTATTCGCAGTTTGGCACACAATTTTTCTCCCTTCCCGCACTCATTTTTTTTAAAGAAGAAAATTCCTGTGAAATTATCTTTTTGCCCACCCTCTCCCCTTCTCTCTCCCCACCTCCACCTTCACCTCTAGCTCCGGCCCCTCTCCTCCCTTTCTCTCTCCCTCTCCCTCCCGACTGTTTCCTCTCTCTCTCTTCCTCCATTTCATTCCTCCCACCTTCCCCTTCACCTCCGGCTCTGGCCTTGACCGACACCGACCAATCCTTATCCTCCCTCTCCCTTTCCCTCCCCCACTGTTTTCTCTCCCCCTTCTCCCTGCTCAATTTGCTGCCGGCAAGGGAAAGGAAGGAGAGACGGGGAGAAGGGGGGAAAAAACAGTAAGGAAGGGAGCGACTGGGAGAAAGGGGAGAGAAAACAGTGGGGAGGGAGATGGAGAGGAGAGGGATCGACCGACATCGGTCCAAGTCGGAATCGGAGATGGAGGGGAAGGTGTGGGGAGAGAAAAGGAATAAGAGAGAAAGAAAACAGTGGGGTGGGGGAAGGAGGGAGGGAGGGGAGGGATCGGCCAGCGCCAGTCCTGGCCAGAGCCGGAGGTGAAAGGGGGAGTGGGGAGAGAGAAAGGGAAAGGGTGGGCAAAAAAGGAATTTCACAGGGGGGATTTTTTTTTAAAGTGTGTGTGGGAAGAGAGAAATATTGTGTGCCAGGAGCATGTCTCAAAAAAAAACCTACAAATATCCCCAAACTACCCCTCTCAATCTTTTTCCCTCTCCCTGGTCCGCCCACCTCCACCCGCCCACGACCGACCCCTCTCCCTCTATAACGCCCCACCACATACGCGTGCATGATATTGTCAGCTTTGGCCCTCACAATTTTGTTTCTTGTAGGCCTCAACCCACCAAAAGACTTCATACAAGGTAATTGTGCAAGCTCTACATATAATTTCAGTCACTTTCATCTCTATAGTCGATGTGGGACTCCAGGGAATCCAACTCCCTCAGGGCTGCCACTCCCTGTAGCCTGTCAGCCATCTTGGCCTGCCCACATAGAAACTCGCTCACTTGAACCAAATCACGATAGGGACCCACACTCAAAATAGTCAAGAGTTAGCTCTAGTACCATTTGTAACGCCCCACCCCATACGCATACATGATATTGTTCTTTTTGGCCAACGAGCCTTGCGGATTTGTTTCTAGTATGCCTCAACCTACCAAAAAGCCTCATGCAAGATAGCTGCAAGCTCTCCATATAATCCCAGACACTTTTTTCTTTATAGTCGATGTGGACTCCAGGGCATCACAATGGAAAGTGACTAAAATTATATGTAGAGCTTGCACCCTTACCTTGCATGGGGCATTTTGGTGGCTTGAGGCCTATTTGAAACAAAACCGTGAGGTCCGTGGGCCAAAGCGAACAATATCATGCATGCGTGTGAGGTGAGTCATTACAAATGGTATCAGAGTCGACACTCAACTAATTCAAGTGTGGGCTATTTTCCATGTGGGCGGGCGAAGAGGGTTGGCATGCTACACGAATTGGCAGGTTACTGTACAGGGACATGCATCCCTAAGGGGAGGGGGGGTGGATTATGACGTCCAGGAGTCTCACATCGACTATAAAGAGGAATGTGATTAGGATTATATGTAGAGTTTGCACCCTTACCTCGCATGAGGCCTTTTAGTGGGTTGAGACTTACTAGAAACAAAACTCCCTACTCACTGCTCATTGTCGTTAGAGAGGGTGGGCGACAAGCAGGGAGGGAGAGAGGCAGGGAGAATGAGAGGGAGAGGGAGGTGCAGGTAGAGGTGGGCAACGATTAGGGTTAGGGAGAAAGACAGGGAGAAGGAGAGGGCGAGTGGTTGGTCGTGAGTGTGGTCGAGTGGAGGTGGGCTGAGCAAAGATAGGGAGAGGGAGGGGCAGTTTGGGGATTTTTTTTATATTTTAAAAAGTGGGTGTGTGCAAAGTGAAAAGTAATATGCAGGTAGTAGCTCTCTTTCTTTGCACACCCACCAAGGGCTGTGCTATTGGCATACAAAATTTAACTTTTCCCACACAAGGAAATTTGTTTTTTTTTATTACATTCATGCCCCTTCATGAAATTACCAAAATAGACATATTCCAACTCTTACTCAAAACCCATTTTCTTTTCACACACAAGTCTTCTTCCTCTCTCACTCATCTCAATATTCACGTTCTCCATCTTCTTCCTATCTACTCATCATTCCTATCTTCCTCCATCTCATCTCTACTTACACAAGCTAGTCTTCTCCTATTCAAGCCATTTACTTTCTACTCTCACTCTCTACTTCTCTACTTCCTCCATCCACTTTTCTACTAATCTTCACTTACATTCCTCTACTTTCTAGTGCAATGAAGGAAGAAAACAACAATCAAATTAACCAAAGTAGTATTGGAAAGGTCAGTTCCTTTGTTTGTTTGTGTTTTTTTTATTTATTTTACCTCTTTTTCTAATTTTTTTCTCACCTGCAACGAGTTGCAGGTTCTCGATATGTACAGACTTTCAGGTCCGAACAAATGGGCTTTGTTCGGACATTAAGGTCCGAACAAAATCCATTTGTTCGGACCTTAATGTCCGAACAAAATCCATTTGTTCGGACCTGAACTTCCGAACACTTACAGTATTGAACATTTATTATGTATTTTTTGTAGGCCTCTACACAAGAGAGTCAGGTTGGATCGGAGTTTGTCATGGATTATACCAGTGAGTTTATAACTCAAGAGGTATGTCTGATTGTGAATTTATTACTCAAATTATAAATATTTGTTCCTAAATTAATATAAAAATTGTTTACTGTAGATATTTCACAGTCGCGATTCGTTGATCAGTTGGGCTCGTGGTGTAGGACGGAAAAATGGGTTTGTCATTGTGATAAAGGTTTCAAATGCTGCTCGGATAGGTGTCAAGCCTAGAGTACTCCTTGCCTGCGAGAGAAGTGGACAATATAAGCATGAAGAGGGCCAAAAGCGAAAAAGGGTCAAACAAACCGGTTCAAAAAAATGTGGATGCCCTTTCTCATTAAAGGGCATAAAGTTAGACTCAAATGATGATTGGATGTTGGAGGTCACATGTGGCGTGCATAATCATTCGGCAGTAGAACATTTAGAGGGGCATTCTTTTGCAGGTAGATTATCAAAGGAGGAAACACAGTTGCTGGTTGATATGTCCAAGAGCATGGTTAGACCTAAAGAAATTTTGGTTACGTTGAAACAAAGAAGTGAATTAAACGTAACCACAATGAAGACAATATACAATGCACGCTACAGATATAAAGTTAATGATCGGGGTGGAAGAAGTCAGATGCAACAACTGCTTGGGAAGCTAACAGAGCATAATTACATTGAATGGCATAAGACTTGTGAGGACAGCGATACTGTAACTGACTTGATTTGGACGCACCCAAGCAGTTTAGATTTATTACGTGCATTTCCACATGTTTTGATAATGGACTGCACTTACAAGACCAATCGTTATTGCATGCCTCTATTGGAGGTTGTTGGAGTCACATCCACAGACATGATTTTTTCTGTATGCTTTGCATACCTTCATGCAGAACGCGAAGATAATTATGCATGGGCATTGGGTGTATTGCGGGAAATTATTGGTGATGGTATTCTTCCCGATGTCATTGTGACGGACAGAGAACTGTCACTCATGAACGCCATTAACAGAGTATTCCCGAGTGCAACTCATTTATTATGCAAATGGCATATTAATAGAAACGTATTGGCGAGATGCAAAAAGTTGTTTGAAACTAAAGAGAAATGGGACAGGTTTATTATGAGTTGGAATATGTTAGTGTCTTCATCAACAGAGGCAGAGTTTGGTGAACAACTACGTAAGCTAAATCAAGAATTCAGTACGTATCCTGCTGCACTCAACTACGTGAAGGGTAATTGGTTAGATCATTACAAGGAAAGATTTGTTTCCGCATGGACAGACAATAGTATCCATCTTGGGAATACTACATCGAACATGTACTTTTAAAAAAATTCCAATTATTTGAGCCATATGCCTATTAATTACTATGTCTCACCTCTTAACAATCATATGCAGGGTTGAGAGTTCACATGCACAGCTTAAGAGGCAGCTGGGATCGAGTCAAGGAAATTTTGAAGCGGTTTGGACTAAAATCCACAATTTGCTTGAGTTGCAGCATATCGGTATCAAAGCTTCATTTGAGAAAAGTAAGACAATTGTGCAACATAATTTCAAGCCGGCCGAATACAAAGAGCTTCGTGGTAATGTCTCTAAGAATGCACTTGAGAAAATCTTAACAGAAACCAAGAGAGCCAACCTAGTTGGAATTGACGCCATTGTTTGTGGTTGTGTTATTCGACACACACATGGATTACCCTGTGCGCATGAGATTGCAGAATATATAAGTCAAGGGCGGCCTATTCCTCTAAGTTGCATACATCCGCATTGGTGTAAGCTAGATATGTTGCCTACTGCCCCGTCAACAAGTTCTTCTATGGGCCTGGATTGTAAGGCTGATTTGCAGTTACTGGAAAAACGGTTCAATGAATATGATTCCACAAGAAAACTGCAACTTCTAAAGAAGATACGAGAACTATCAAAACCAGAAAGTACTCATTTGATAGAACCCGAAGTAAAATCAAGAACAAGAGGTAGACCAAGTATGAAAGTTGACACATCAACTTGACGAGATCCAAGCGCGTTTGAGTTGGTATCGTCTGCACAGGATAGCTACTCTCCTAAATCAGTTGCAATGACAGAAGTTACAGATAAAGGATGGCTAGAATGCAAACCAAAGAGAAGAGAAAAGATTAGTGCAATTCGTACGAGGTCAAGGAGCATTAATAATTATGTTCTCTCATTTCCCGTGGGGTTGAGGCCTTACATTCAACATGTAAAGGACGTCGCAGCTGATGGTAACTGTGGATTCAGAGCCATCGCTGGTTTGGTTGGTCTAGCCGAGGATGAATGGAGACAAGTTAGGAGAGATTTATTACAAGAGTTGCTTGCACATGTAGACCACTACAAACAATTATATGCGGTGGAGAACAGAGTTGAGGAATTGGTGGAAGCATTATCATACTATGATGACAACCCAGGCTTGGACTATTGGATGACTATGCCTGACATGGGGCACCTCATAGCGTCTCGCTATAATTTGGTATTATACCACTTCAGCATAGAACAGTGTCTGACTTTCCTCCCATTGCGGTCTGTGCCTGTGCCGACACCTTCTCGGAACGAGCGAACAATAGGTTTTGTTAATCGGAATCATTTTGTTCAATTATTCTTAGTACCTGGTCATCCAATTCCGCCTATTGCAAATAAGTGGAGACAATTTCATCACTCTTGTGCGAATGGTTGGGAGACTCCATACAGGGATCGGATTGTACAATTCAAACAGCTTGTAACTCCAGATGTATCAACATGTGAGACAATTGATTTGGATTGAATAGAACTACCCGGTCATCCAAGCGAGTTTATGTTGATTGTAATGACTATGTTTAAACATTTGATGGAGTTTGGAATGTGTTTAATGATTCGCTTTGATGTATTTAATGAATGCTTTGATGTATTTACAAATTTTAAAACTAATAGGATGTATTGATTTTCCCGGCTATTACAGGTTTTTAAAAGGTGATGGGTTACAGTTACTGTGTTCGGAAACACAGTGCTGAACAAACAGGATTTGTTCGGCCCTGTGTTTCCGAACAAACAGGGTTTGTTCAGAAACACAGTGCTGAACAAACCCTGTTTGTTCGGCCCTATGTTGCTGAACAAACCCAGTTTGTTCGGAAACACAGGGCCGAACAAACTGGGTTTGTTCAGCACTGTGTTTCCGAACACAGTAACTGTAACCCATCACCTTTTAAAAACCTGCAATAGCCGGCAAGAATACCATTTGATCTGATTTCTGTAACAATTCAAGCGTATTCAAACATAAAATCAAAGGTAAAAAATAAACGAACAACCACTTTCCAAATAAACGATTACTTAAAAGAGGATCCAAGTCTTATAACAACCATTCAAATTACAAACAAAAAAAAATCTAAAGAAATACAAGCATTCATTTTCGTTTCATCAGTTGTTCCTTCCCCTTGTTGACCTGCTGCGGGTGTAAGTCTGTGAACTCATGTGGGGATGTCGAATGGTTCGTTGAGCATCGGCAATGGACATTCCCCGTAAAACGTGGGCAACCTGATTCACATGGGTATATAGTCCCCGTGGATCTTCAACCCAATGGTCCTCACCCCTTTCAATCACTTCATCAAGAATTAATAGTGCATCCGAATTACGATACTCGTAGTCCACCGTATCGCTTGACTGTGCATCGTCTGGTAATGCCGCGAAATTAGAGTGATGATTTGGGTTTTGTAATATCCGGTACGAAATTTGTCTGTACCAATCCATATACCCGGGAACACAATCTGCAGGACGCCTTACTGGTTGACTACGGTTCAATGCAGACAGTAGGTGATTAGGCCATCCCTCCCAAATTTGATTCATGTATTGATACGCGATATGGTAGTCACGGGCAGTCGGACCCCGCGTAGCGCGAATGGGGGCTAATGGCGGTGGAGGAATAGTTTGTACTCTCCCAAACTGTCTGAGCACCCTATCCGGATGATAAGGCTCAACAACATCCATGCACTTGATGCATCCACAGTAGTATGCAATCTCGTTGAAAGGGTGATAGCGCCTAACATCACGATATGGGTCCCAAGTGACCTGAAAATTGTGAATCCAAGTATAAGATATGAAAATACATAATACGGAATGATGACTTCATGTGATAGAAAATGAGTAAGAAAATTTGCGTAATTACCAAATCAGTCCTCATGGAATCAAGTCTCTCTCGTAATGACTGTAAAAGCGCAGACTCCCTACGAGGTACCCATCGATGGACCCGGAGTTGATTGGGCTGATAGTGAATGTTTGGAGTTGGAGCCAAACATTCGAAGTGCTCGTACACCCAAGCTTCAAGTAGAGTCAGGTAACCGGCAATTTGTTTAACTTCACGCCGGGTTGCTAACCCCAATTGCCTGTATAAGTATGCCAGTGCAGCAGTACCCCATGCATATGTACGTACGTTTTCCAAATCCACCAGATGTGTAAGAAATATGATCGGCACCCTTATGCCACTCTTGTCTGTGAACAACGTACATCCCAGTAAGTACAGAAGGTAAGCTCTGACTGCACAATCAACCATCTCCTCTCCATCATCGCCAGACATTCCACCAAACCTTTCCCGTAGCCACTCCAATCTAACAGATTGGCCCCGCACCTGGATCAGCTCATCATGTGCCTCTATGGGTTCTACTCCTAGTGCATCAACAAGGAGTGCTTGAGCTACCTCATATGACATTCTTTCATTATACGAGACAGTCCGCCCCGTCACTGGGATGCCTATGATGGATGCAACATCATCTAAAGTGATGGTCATCTCACCAAATGGCATGTGAAAGGTGTTAGTCTCAGGTTGCCACCTTTCCACAAAACCCGATACAATGATCTTATTGACAGAGCGGTATGATGCAGTAACTAAGGGAGCTAAACTGGATCTGGACATCCATTGCCTGAACCTATCAGACCCATTCAATTGCCATTGCCACAATGGCACTTTCTGACCATGGCTGAGACACTTCAGTGGTCCTCGATCCTGCAGTCAACAATTGATACATCATTATTGAATAAATTCACAACTTAATCAATCAATCAAACTTCATAGGAAACAAACGAAATGCACCTCTCCACTCCAAATAAACCCAGCTATATGTGTATCAAAGCTGGTCAATAACGACCTATCCCGTGGCCCATGAGATGGTTGCTCTTCCATCTCTGGTTGTTCTTCAACGTCCTCCTCACGAAGAACAGGTTCTTCTACCTCTTCCACTCGGTGGCGACGCCTTCTGTTTGAAGCAGTAGGTCGCACCCTAGAAGAGCTCGGTTGGTCCATATCTGAAATAAAAATACAAACATTGTAGGATTATGGTGTTTCAAACAAACTGTTCGGATGTTCAGTTTCGAACAAAGTGAAATTGTTCGGACCTTCACTTTGTTCGGACCTGAAGGTCCGAACATATCACTTCTGTTCGGACTTTCAGGTCCGAACAGTCCGTGCTTTCTGTGTGGGAAAATAAATGGCGATTATGGTGTACAACCAGCCCAAATGCATGGAAAAACGTCACCATTGTTTGTAAAAACTTACATTGAATGAGAATCTATCCCCATAACAAGTTTTCATGAAAAACAAAGCTAATCTAAGATGGATAAAATGGTAAAGAATGAATGGTGAAGAAAAATGAAATGACAATGGTGGAGATAGAGATTTACCTTTGAAAGAGGATATTATGTAGAGGATTGTGAACGCCGGAGTAACGCCGGAGTAACGCCGCCGGAGAAGTGGAGAGAGTGGGAAGAAAGGGGATCGGCTGATGTTGGTGAAGAGAAGGAAGGGGAAAACGTGTGTGTGTGTGGGGAAAGAAAGAGGGTAATGGAGGGAGGGGTAAAAACGAGATTTCTGCTGTGTGTAGAAAGAAAAAATGTCATTTTTAAATTATTGTGATGTGTGTGGAGAGAAATTGTGTGGGAAAAGTTAAATTTTGTGTGCCAATAGCATGACCCACCCACCAATTCAAGACTTTTTTTTTATCACCAATATACCCCTGTGGTAAATTAAATGTTTCCGACTTCTTTCTACACCCACCAACTCTCAAATTCTCAACTCTCCCTCCCATTCTCAAAACCATTCTCCCTCTTCCTCTCTTTCAATCCCACTCAACATTCATCTCACCCATATGCTTGTTTGTTTGGGAGAATTGTGAGAATTCTAAAAATTCCAATGGCACATTTGTGTACAAGCAATTTCCATCGAAAAATGAAATCACCACATCAGCACATTCTATGATTTTTAAATACGTCAGAAAAGGTTTTCCGCGGAAGTTATAAATTCATGTATACTACAAATTCTTTTTCCTTAATGAATTGGTCTAATGTTGTTTGGTGTAGCTGGTAATTCCCTTTTGACAACTAGCATTAAGGAGGAAATGAAGTAAATAAAGGGAGGTTGGTTTTCTGTGCAAATGGACTTCTCATGCCCCGCTCCACTCCCATAGGAAGTCTATTTCCAGGCCTAGGAAGAAAAAAACCGACATGGCGAAAAAGCAATTCCACGAAAAACTGTCACACCAAATGCATGAAAAAAGGGTTTTCCACAGAAAAACACTTCCTTTTATGTGGAAATGGGCGACACAAACATGCCCCAAATGTTGCCTCTAAAGTAGAATTCCACATGCTCAACTCCCCTCTAAGCATTTGAAATGCTGAAATTGTGGGAATTAATAAGGCTAAAAGTGGCTTTTCATGTGGTTTGGAGTTCTGAATTCATAAAGAAAAGGTGGAGAAAGTATAGGATCTGAGAGCTATCCATAGTCCAAAGTTGTTTTTGTAAGGTTGATTTGAGTGTTGGCTAAATCATTGGGTAATGGACAAAATCGAAAATTCAATTTATAATGTGTTTTATAGATGGACAATCAAATTGAAGATTAAAGATGAAAAATCAAGAAAATAGAAGTTACAATGGGCGCTCGAACGGATGCTCAACCTCTGCTCGAGCGAACCAACACAGAATGTCAAGCGTTCAAGCTCATCCATCATGCACTTAACTCGGATACGCGAGGAGCAAGTTTTCCGAAGGCAGAACCTCATTCGCTCGAATGGACCATGCACGAAATTATAATCCTGATCCGGAAAGCACTTCCTAATTTCTATCAAATTACTTATTTGAGTCCTACTTGCTCTACAAGTCTTGAGGGATGAATTAAAGCCTATATATAGCCTTCCTCTCTCAATTCTAGGGCACTTCTCTCCCATTCAAAACCTAGAGATCATATTGAGAGATCATTTTCTTCTCCAAAGCTTCATCAAGTTACTTTGCTGAATTTCGGAGTCTTTACAATTCTTATTGCTACTCTTCCACATTAGTTCATCTTGAAGAGGAATTCAAATTGGTTGGCTCAAGCACGGTTAAGGTGTACGGCGAGTCGGCGAGTAGTCGGCAAGATCAAAACAGTCCTTACGTTGAGTTGCAATTGGGAAAGGGTTGTAAGTACTTCTTGTAACTTTTGGTTTATAGCGCTTGGTTTGTTTGTTGGCCTAAATGATAAGGCCCGTGGTTTTATCCTGAATAGGGTTTTCCACGCATACAACATGTCTCTCCTTCTCTTCGTGGTGATTATTTTTAATTGGAATTAGGGTTAATCACTAGTTTAATCGCTAGTTTGGAAATCTAATAAAGAAAAAAAAATTGTTTATTGGGACCTTAGCCTGCGTCAAGGCTGGTTTTTGCAATTGATATCACAGCAGGTTACACTAAGTTATTTTGTGATCTATAAAACAGTGTTTTCTAATGGACTTCAATAGAGAATGAATGTCTACCACCAACCCCCACTCTTAGATGGAACCAATTATGCTTACTGGAAAGTAAGGATGATTGCATTCATTGAGGCTATAGAAGATCAAGTCTAGGATATGGTAGTGGACGGGTATTTTGACCCCAACATGGTTGTAAATGGGCAAACAAAATTGAAACCCAAAGCCCAATGGATTGATAGTGAAAAGACCAAGTCTAATTCCAATAATAAGGCAATTAATGCAATCTACAAGGAGTTACCCTAGCAGAATTTAATAAGATTTTTGCGTGCCTTAATGCCAAGGCGGCATGGGATCTGCTAAGGACTGTTCATGAGGGAACTAACACTGTTAAGCAAACCAAACTCCAAAACTTGACAACCACTTTTGAGACGATATGGATAAAATACTCTGAAACTTTTGATAAGTTCAATTCTAATCTGAGTAAAATTGTGAACTCAAGGTTTAATCTGGGAGGACCTATTCCTCAACCTAAAATTGTGAAAAAAAAATATTGAGGTCTCTCTCAGAAAGATTCCGTCCAAAGGTAGTTGCCATTGAAGAGTACCAAGATCTGAATTTCCTCAGTGTGCAAGAATTAGTTGGAAATTTGCAGACCTATGAAGCCAATCATTGTCAGAGCAAGATTGGTAAGGAAATTGCCCTCGAGTCTTCCAAATCTGCAGAGATTAGTTCTAAATCGAATTGTGACTCGGATGATGCGAAGTTCGAAAAATACTTCGTTAGAAAATTCAAAAAGATGTGGAAGAATAAAAAGGCTATGAAGGACTCTCAGAACCCTAAGGCACCCTCAAAGACCAAATTTGTGCATAAATCTGAAAAGAACCCACCAAAAGGGTCCTCAAAGCCTATTCAATGCTATGAGTGTTAAGGTTATGGTCACATTGCTGCAAAGCGTTCCAAAAGAAAACAAAATGGGCAAAGGTAAGGCTCTTAATGTTTCTTGGGAAAAGGATACAGATGAAGATAAAAGTGAACCTGAGTCTCCTACTAATGGGTTGAGAAAATTCGTTGCTTTTATGGCACTCTCTAATGTTTCATCTGTGTAAGAATCTAAGTCAGTCGAAGAATTAGATCTTGATGATTTTTCTAACCAAGAACAGGATGTCGAGGAAGACTACAAGAGATTACTTCAAGAATCTATCAGGATGTCAAAGATAAGGGAGAAAAGAGGCTTGAAGCTTAAGGCAATGGAAGCAAACTATGCCTCTCTGCAGGCTACCTTGGAAGACTCAAAATCTAAGGTATAAAGCAATTAGAAGAACATATTGTGAATTTAACTAACAATCTGATTATTGCTGGTAAGGAGAGTGAGTTGTTGAAGCAACAAGAGTTGAAAGCAAAAATCTGAGATGGACAATTTGAAGAAAAAGTCGAGTGACTATAAAGCTGAAAGGGTTGAATTAATTGGAAAGCGCAAGATGGCAACATCTGAATTGTCAAATGCAAAGGCCTCTTTGGATCGCATTAACAAAGGGTCTAAGAAGCTCGATGAAATACTTGGAAGCCAAAAGACTGACTCGTCAACAATTGGAATTGACTACACTTATGGAGCTTCATCATCAAAAGACAAAGGTAAATCTGTATTTGTTCTAGGACGGAAGGACCTAGTATGTTCTCTGTGGCACACACTATTCATAATATTACACCGTTGAAATCTGTGCAAGCAAAGCATAAGCATGGGCCTCACAAAATACATCTATCCTAACCGGTCACTTTTGTGGGATCAAAAGGCACATTAGATCTCACTGCAATAAAAGAAGAAATCAATTAAAAACTCAGCAGAGGAGTAAGTCTTCTCCTCCTCACTAGGTCAAGACAAAGGGTGTCACTGTACTGACAAAATTAATTGAGAATGTTGAGGTTGATCTCCCTCTCCGTATGCCCCTAGGCATTGGCCTAGTTTTGGCTTGCACATACATACTTTTTTGGGCTAATATTGAGCTTATCTGGCAGGTGATACACTTTGATCTGTTTACCTTTAGACCTGAATTTCTTTATTTACGATTTAAGGATTCTGATCATATCCACAAATACACGATGACTCAATTTGACACTCACATTTATTTTGTTTCTTCTTTGTAAGGGGTTAATTAGAGGAGGAAATCAAAATTTTCGGTCCAAAGCTTGAATAATAGTAGGGTTAACATTTGGTTTACACTAAAACGCTAAGAAACAACCTTAAGAAATTAATAATTTCCAAAACGGTGCCCTTGTGGCACTCAGCTTAAAATAAAAATAAATAAGTAAATAAATAAATAATTTCCTGTTCATCCAGGATCCTGTAATTTCAGGATTCAGATTTTTGGTTCCCTATATGCCGAAAAACTACTGATCTGACTGATTGGTAAATTCTATTATGATCCTTCACATGAAATGGACTGCATGAGAAGACCAGATGACAGAACCTAGAATGAAACTGAAGATACCAAAAATCCAAAAAATAAAACACCTGCAATTTGCATAAAAAAACCACCATTTGAACCTGCAAGTTGCAATTCCAAAATACACAAAAAAAAGGAAAAAGGTCTGCAATAATTTGAATTAACTTAGTATTAGGATCATGAAATAATTTACATAAGGACCCCAGACACATTATTTAGGGCCTTCTTTGCAATCTTAAATTTCCCTGCGGCAGATTTGGAGGTACTTGCAACATAATGTTTCACGAAGAACTCAAGGTTGTTTCTTAGCATTTCAAACTCGGGCACGGTAGATATGCGGGTGAAAATGTTCCATACAAGTGCGTCTGGCTTGTCGAAAATGAATTCGAAGAGCATCCTGAAGTGCATAACCCGCTTTGGTGTCAGCTGCTTGGGATTGCTAAGATCAACTGATATCAGAACTGCAAGAGAGAGGGAGAAGGAGGCGAGCATCTCTGCCACAAATCTTGCAAGATTCATCGACCTGCTCAATTCCATCGATTCTAGTTCTTTGAAGTGGTCCCATACACAGTACTGAAAATACAGTGCACGAAGATATGATGAACCTTGGAGTAACTGGAACTATAAAAAAAAAAAAAAAAAACTAACTAGAGAAGTAATTGGAAATTTGAAAAGTTGAAAATTTGACCAAATATAAGTGTCTAGAGTTTGATTTAAGACTCTGTTATTATTTTATCCATCTCACATTTCGAGTAACCATCCTAGAGATTGAGCTGTTTCTGAACAATGTCACAAAGCTTAAGAAAAAGGAATACTCAAATTACCTTGAATCCCAGATGGATATTGACAAAATCTTTAGGATTCTTATTTTTTAAGGAAGTAACTGGCCTTATATTAAGAAAACAAGACAATTTCCAAACCTCCTAATGCCAATGAGAAAAGAAATCAACAGAAACTATAACAGTTTAATATCACCATGCAAGATGCCACGCCGAAGATCAGAAAAGAAAACCCTATAAATTCTTTAGTTATCAAAGCCCAAGAGATAATAAGCAATTTGAGGTTTTCTAAGCAATATCATGAGCACATGCAGCCAAATTTTGTAAAGTCCTGTGATTCCTCTCAAAGTCAGATGGACGAAAGGATGCTCACAACGGTAATAGTTCATAATATAGAACCTCTTTTAGAGAGGTAACCAAAAGCTTTCTTGGTTCATATCGACCTACTTTTAAACCATGCATATCACTCTATAATTAAAAGATTGTCACGTCGTTCCCAGCTATAGCTCTGCCGATTAGGGAGGTGTGTGTGAGAGCGTGCAACCAAGCACCCTTGCAGCAAATTAAAAAAAAAAAAGGATTGCCACATCCTTTTTCAAAGCTCCAGAAAAAAAGAGCTTCACTATAGCTAATCAACTTGCTCTTCCCCAATCTTGGCAAACTCTAGATTGTATATACTCAGGCTGATCATGTCCTTCTCATTATAGAGCACCTTGTAGAAATTGACACTAATTGATATTATTTATTCCTCTAATCTCCCGCTGATAAAGATTTCACTGGAGAATTGTCTTTCCAGTGCCACACCATGAAAGAAGTGAGCATTCCCATCATGCTCTTTTAACAAGTTAGTTTCTAGAACTCTCGGTCATTTAATTTATTTATTGTTATAACAGAGGGTGTCCCAGCCCTTCGGGCCAGAATAATCCCTAGAGGCCAGAGGGAGTTAGGTAAATCCCCTATGGCCCCAGTGTGGTAGCGTAATTTCAAATCCTCAATCTCCGGGTGCAAACTGTGGTCCTACGCCAACTGAGCTACCCCTCGGGGTTCTCGATCATTTAATTTTCATCTTTCAACTTGCCTTCATACAACATTCTTCCTTTTATCGCTTAGTGCCACACCATGAAAGAAGTGAGCATTCCCATCACGCTCTTTTAACAAATTAGTTTTTAGAACTCTCCGTTATTTAATTTTCATCTTTCAACTTGCCTTCATACAACATTCTTCCTTTCATCACTTTCCTACAGCACAACTTGGCCTGCCTCTTTCTTCTCTTCCAAAATCTGGATTTCCTTAATGCTAGAGTTCTTCAGGTCTTCAAGTTGTCAATAATATAGGCCAGCTCATTCTTTGATTTTAATCTTCAATTTCTTCAGCTTTTCAGCAAGCTGCAAAACCAGCCCAACCTTCCGCTACAAGCTCCTTCCACTAATTTCAAGTCATAGCCTTGAAATCTTGTCTACTCTATCCCCATGAGTTCAAAGCAGAAAGGTGTAGGCCCCCAATCTCATTAAGCATGTTCACACGAGTTTTTTCCCCTTGCCTAAAATATCCCTATAAAGCATTGAAAATGAGGGGAGAATTTTATTAACCCGCCCAAAATAAAGAGGCCCAGGTGGTGGGGGTGGGGGAGTTCGGATCTAAACAAGGGGACTTCTAGATTTTCAAAGGGAAAAATAAAAGGGATTTCTAGGGTTTAGGGCCAAAAACCACTGTTATCCAAATGAAAAGAAGTGTCCATGTTCGTTACTGCTTTATTGTGTTAAACATCTCAGGCTCTGGCTCAATCTTGGGCTTGGCAATTCGTGTTTCTTTCGGACTCAGGCTTACCCACATGAAATTTGGGTTGGGCTTGAGCTTGGTTTATACTTGGCCCAGCCTGCCTAAGTTGTATCATTAGTTTTTAGTTCATTTTTTTGGCTTTCGTAGGAATAACATATTTGTTATCATACCCAAATACTGCAAAGTAGTCAACGTACCCTGTTATATTGTATCTAATTATTTGTTTTTTTAGTGTAAAATGCATTCTCTGCAGTCTGCATTATCCTTGGCATATTCGTACCATATGTATCCTGTAACTAGGCAACATAGCATATTCCATTGTACTTTATGTAGAAAGTGTGAATATTGTTTTGTATTTTAGCTATTCATTATCTTAATCCAATTTTTTAATTTTCTTTTCTATTTATTTCACATTTTTTTCTGAAATGAATTTCCAAAAGTTTCCATTCTAGACTCCCGAGGCAAAACTGAAACAGCCTCCAAGATGAAATTGGAAACTATGAATTATTGCTCCCAAGTGATGTTCGTCTTCTAGAAATCCTCTCCCAAGATATATAAAAAATGGCCAGTGAACATGGCTCTCAAAATTCATAGACCATAAAAGTGAGAAAACAGCGATCAACTTTCTACTGCTAAAAAATGGATACGCAGGGTGCAGAAAATAATGTGATTCGTACAAGAACCAAACATGGAAAAAAGGTGTACAGTGAGCAAAGGAAGCTCCCATGTCCGAGATACTTAACAACCAACTCCTAAGAGAGAAGCACATAGCAAATTCTAGATAAGAAAAATAAATAAAACTCCATGCATTCTGTACCTTTAAGGTGACCTTGTGGTTCTTGTCATGACTACATAACTTGGAAGCAAGGGCCGTGTAATACTTGTTGAACACTTTCTCTTGCAAACAGCATTCAACAAGGACTCTGATGATTTCCCTATCCTGTAAGTTTATTGGAAATGCCAGAATGCATTTAGAAAAAAAAAAGGAAGAAAACAATACATAGATAAACTTTGGACAGTAGTGATTATAGACTTTATAGTAACCCAGCACCATACTGTATTTACAATTTAGTAATAAACAAGCCGTAATCTTTGGGACAAACACTACATTATTCATTTTATTCCTCCAATCTCTCCACTTCTTGCTTTCTTATTTTCATCTTCCTCCCAGAAAACCCTGATTTACTTCCCATTTTTCTCAACTGGGCCCACCTCTTGACTCTTGTTATCTAAGCTAATCAGCTTGTGGTCCCAAAATAGCTTCATGGGACAAACAATAACAAAATATCCCCAATATAGGATGACCCTTGCTCCCCAACTGATAGCTTGCAAATGGATAAATGGTCAACAATTCTCAAGAACATATAAAATGCTTAGGACCACTCAATGCAAAGGCTTTTGAGGTCTCTTAAATTCATGATAGGGCCAAAATAAAGTATGAAGGTTGAATCAAGGTAAGGTATGCTCTACGCATTTGTAGGGCAGAGAGTATTATACAATTGACACTGTATATTCCTCAAGACTAAGTGTAAGAAGCAGACTCTTGTACTGACTAATCTTACATCAATAAATATCACTATTAAAAGAGAGAGAGAGAGAGAGAGAGAGAGAGAGAGAGAGAGAGAGAGAGAGAGATGCAGACCTGGCTCCCATGTAGATCCAACCTTAGAATTCTCTCAAATGCATCAATGTAGTCTTCACCGCTCATAATTATGCAAAATATTGCCTTCCTGGCAACTGTATTCATCCTCTGCGCAGCTGCAAGGTTCAACAACTTTTGGGCTTCCAGAGCCTCTCGGTCAATTGTGCTGGCAACCTCCACGACATTGTCCGTGGCAGAGGTAACATTTCCTGACAACCACCATTGGCCTTTCTTGTCAGGATCCAGGAGAATGCTCCATTTGAGCCCACGAAGCAGAACATCTACTACATGCAACTGCGATTGAAAGTCAATAAAATTAATGAAGCCTAAAATGGGTAAACATCCAAGCACTATGCACAGGACTTGCACTTCATTACATCAAGTCTGTTGGCCTGAGTGTGTGCAACTTAAAACAAGTCCAAAAGCCAACCTTAGGGTCCATATGCATGGGGACGTATAGAATGTCTGGATGCACCAAATCCAAACAAGCCCGGGCCCATGGTTTAGTTGTCCAGAAAAGATGTAACACTGTGGATGGGGATCCTTAGAAGCTTTACAAAGTCGTCCTTGCAGGGGAGTGGGGATTTATCCAAAACCTCTCCACCAACTCAGGTAGAGGATTTATCTTAAACTCCTAAACAAGCAAGAAAGCCTTCGAGGCAAATTTATTTATAAAAGTAGGATTCCCTATCCAACCCATCTAATAGTAATAGTTCCCTGGCATATGGCAGATGTCAAATCGAATAAAGTAAACAGAACACTCGTACGATCACCATATTAATTATGTCAAACCATGAATTGAAACATGAGCTTATTTTGGATCCTCCAAACCTACTGATAAGTATCATAATTGATTAAGGGAAATTCTACTGGCACACAGATTTTTACTTTTCCCACACAACTTCTCTCAACGCACATCACTATAATTTAAAAATTACATTAGTTCTTTCCACACACCAAAATTTCCCAAACTACCCATCCCTCCCTTTCCCTCTTTCTTCCCACACACATCCTCATCCCTATCTCTTCTTTACCATTTTTTCCATCCTAGATTACTTTTTTTTTTCCATGAAAACTTGTTATGGGGATAGATTCTCATTCAATGTAAGTTTTTACAAACAAGGTTAGTGTTTTTTCATGCATTTGGGTTGCATTTCATCCATCATTGCAAGGGTTTTTAACCCAGAAATCATGACTGTTTGGTCTCTGAGTGGCCGAACAGATTGCTAGTGTTCGGACCTAAGTGTCCGAACAATATACTTTTGTTTAATGTTCGGAACATATGTATAATGTTTGGAATTATATGTCCGAACAGATGCATTATGTTCGGAACTATATATCCGAACATATGCAATATGTTCGGACCTGAAAGACCGTACATACTGGGAACCTGCAACTCGTCCTAGGCGAGAAAAAATTAACAAAAGAGACAAAAAAAAAAAAAAAAAACATTTCCATTGCTGCTTTGATTTAAAGGCACCATTTGATTGTTGTTTTCTTCCTTCATTGCACTAGAAAGCTTTAGAGATGGAATGAAAAAAGATCAAGTACAAGAAGAACGAAAGACGAAGGAGGTGAAGTAAGATGAGTTGCCCAAGAGAAGAAAATGGAGGAAGATGAGTTGCCCAAGGAAGATGGAGGAAGTGGAGAGTGAGTTGGGTGGGAGAATCTTTTAAAGAAGAAGATGAGCTTGTGTGTGTGAAAAGAGAATATGTTTTGAGTTTTTTTGGGATAATGGATATTTTGGTCATTTCATAAAGGGATAAGAATGTAATAAAAAAAAAAGACAAATTCCTTGTGTTCGAAAAGTAAAAATTTGTGTGCCAATAGCAACACCCTTGATTAAAAACTTGGACTTGAGGTGTGATTCGGTCCCCTTGACTCGACTCAAGTCGCACTCGACTTGGCCGAGTCTCAACACCCCACCCAACCCCCCCAACTTTCACGCATACATTTATCGTCACCTTTCCCATTCTTCCATTTCTAAAGCCTCTCTTTTCTTTCTATTTCTTTTTCTCTGCTACATAGAAAGTTCACAGCAGTGCTGTTGCAGTATGCAAGGAGATCGCACCATATAGAGAAAGAAGAAGCTGGGGTTTCGTATTTGAGTTTTTAGGGTTTTGGAGGGGTAAAGGGCAGAGCAGACGTGGGGAGACAGGTAGAAATTAGAAAAGGAATGCAGCAGTACAATTTCACAGGCATTCCTTTTCAGAATACAACCCCCATAAGAACCAAAATATAAAGTGATTGCAATGAAATATTTGGATCTCTGAAGAAATGCGTGTAGATTCAGTAGAAAGGAAGGCGATTGGGAAGAGATTAGATGTGAAAAAGATGAAATGGAAAGAAATTGGAGGAAATATAAGGAAATCTTGGAGATGAAGGAAGTTAATTACTTGGAGAAAGGAACTCAGAGGAAGATCAGTGGGAAAAGCAACTGGGAAGGACTCCGATCCAACTCAATAAGGACCGAGTCCGAATCGAGACACCTGAGTCGACTCAGACTCAGTACCATGCAGTATTGCAGTGCAATGGAACCAGCAAGCAGAAAGTTGGATCCCTGAACAAGCTAAACACTTTCTGAAAACCAAAAATTAGTTTGAAGAAAAATTTAAAAAAAAAGTGACATAAAGACACAGTATTATAGTAATAAACAAGTGGTATGAAAAACCTTTTGCAGCCATTTCTTTAAACGTGTATGAGGAGCAGGGTCCTCCTTCAATCTCTTTTTGTTGTTCTTGATGTCACAAATGGTTTCAAGCATGAATTCCATCTGCATAGACAAGTCAAATAAGATAACGGGAACTAAAAAACGAATAAACACAAATCTCAGAAGGAAAAAAATGAGCACGCACTTTTATTATTTATCAAGAACAAAAAATCGAATAAACACAAATCTCAGAAGAAGGAAAAAATGAGAATACTCTTTTATTATTTATCTTTGGTTGCCCATCTGGTATGCTTCCAGAAAGAGACTTCAACTCGTTTACTTTATTCTGAACATCGAGTATAAAATCTTTCATGGCAGTTGGATCATCACCACGTAACTTCATCCCACAACCTGAACAACAATTGAGAATTAACACTGCAATAATTAAGAATGAACATTTTTCTTAATGGACGAACAAAGTAAATTCCACACCACAAGAAGCAATATTAAATAGGAATGTAGGGCTCAAACAGCGTTATGGTGCACGGTTAGCATCAACCAGTGAACCACCTATGCAATGAATTGTCAAATGTTATACATGGGGTTTAAGGATTTTTACATCCTTGCTTTCACTGAACCAACTGAAAACATATAATCTTCCAATAGCAGTGTTTGAAAAGCCGAACTGGCCACGGTCTTGTTGAAGACGACTTGAACTCAGCTGCCTTTTAAAGCATTGTCCATTAGAAGTGTGACCTACCAAAAGAGGAGTTGTAGCTTTATGTGATTTAAAGACCTATTCCACTAAGCCGGTGTCATATAGTGCCACCGTATCCAGGATCTCCTAAATCCTAAAGCAGAGGGCTCTAAGTATGAGGTTCATACAGCTATACGTTAGCAAGAATCAGAGAATACTTACATTGTAAAATAGTCAATATCGTGGAGACATCCAACTCCTTCAAGCGCTTGCTCAACACGGACAGGAAGTCATAAATTAAATCACTGTGGATCACCACCAAAGAGCAGGTAATTAGAAAGAAAATGTTGACAATGTACAAATGTATAACTTTAATGGAGAGTCATGACCTGCATTAATTTACAACAACTGACATGCATTAAAAAAAAAAAAAACCTATAGGATGCAAGGCTGATCATTAGTATGATAAATATTTGTATACTACCCATCAATATGGGGTTGGCTTATGAGTTCCACTTTTACATGACAAACATCACGGTGGCATGATAAAATATGAAGTATTTACTTGCATGTAGATACATCACTTGCATCCGAGGGAGTCCATGGTCAGGTCATTCAGATTTTTTATTTTTTGTGGTATAACAAGTCATTCAGAATAGAAGATCCACCAATGGACTGAAAGTTCTCTGCTGCTGTTGGGGATGTCACAAATTTCTCACAAATTTGAAGATCCAAGCCGTCAATCCAGTCTTTTGTCATGTGTATTTCTACAACCTCCAACTTGGAAAATCTATTTGCTTGGTTGTACATAGTGGGCACCATAAGATGTCTAGATCCCCAAACCAAGGACAAAAATCAGGACCCCACTCATCTATATTTTGGCTTGGAGGACCACAAGCTACATTCTACCCCAATTCAGAGAACTTGGGAGAATAGATTGATTCAGTTTCAGGCCCTCAGTGACTACAGTTGAACACTTAAAATGTGAAAAAGTCATATTTGACTCTTACCTTGCTTTGTGCTCTTTGTTTCTAATCAGTTCCTTCATGTTTGTTAGTCTAGACCCTAGATCTAGAGTGACTGCACCTGCTCTGGTGAATTTTTTTTTTCTCCACTTGTTCCTATTCTTTTATTTTCTTTCTACCCTTTTCTTTTATAGATTGGTACTTAATCTGGTGGATCTCCTCAGCAAAAGCAACAAATAAGTAGAGATTTGAAGAATAAAAGCAAGAGCTTGAAAAGTGGTATTTGCTATTTTGCACTCTTGAAAAACTGGTAAAAAACTGAGATATTTTTCTCTTTTTTGGTAAAAGCTTTAAATCACCTGAAAATTGATGAATACATTTCCTGTTTTTAAAGAGTGCCAAATAGCAAATACCACCTTTCAAGCTCTAGGATGACTACACCTGCTCTGGAGAATTTTTTTTTCCTCCACGTGTTCCTATTCTTTTATTTTCTTTCTACCCTTTTCTTTTATAGATTGGTACCTAATCTGGTGGATCTCCTCAACAAAAGCAACAAATAAGTAGAGATTTGAAGAATAAAAGCAAGAGCTTGAAAAGTGGTATTTGCTATTTGGCACTCTTGAAAAACAGGTAAAAAACTGAGAAATTTTTCTCTTTTTTGGTAAAAGCTTCAAATCACCTGAAAATTGATGAATACATTTCCAATTTCTGGAAAGACACTTATATCCACAAATGAAACATGTATTTCACGCTTTCATTGAAAATATTATGTGTTTCAATTCCAAATTCAAGAAACTTAAATAATGTATTTTAGGTAGGTGAAACAGTAATCCTGAAAATACTATAGAAATACAATGGATTCATGGATTTGGCACTTGTTTCATTTATCTTTGAGGCATGTCCATGATTATCTGTCTTTTTAATTTTATTTTTGTATGAATTTTTAATTTTTTATTCATCCAAATGTTATTCTATATATAAATTCAAGAGGAATTTACGGGGAAAAAACCCCATATATGGACACTACACAAAAAAAAGACCCACTAAAATCGTGTAACAGAAGGGGTCCTTTGGGCCCCTTTCGTCTTTTTTATTCGGATGGTCGATATCGACTGTCACCGCGCATCCACTGAAGGCCAAAAGGGAGAAGCAACAGCCCGGCCTATCCTCCCTGTTTTGATTCTGCATCAGAGCTTCTCTGTAACCAAAAGGAGAAGCAACAGCCCGGCCTATCCTCTTCAGCATTCTTAGGCATCGGTGGCACACGACGGGCGGTGGCAATGTCCGGAACCCCTGTCGGTCGTCTTCTCCAACTCAAACGAACAGCAGCACACGGAGCAAAGAGTCCCGATCCTCTGTTGTCCTTTGTTCCAACCTTCTCCAGCAATGACAGAGAAACCGACTGAAACCGCCTAGGTCCAAGACTATCCAGATCTACTGCCATGATCCGCTTCTTCTTCTCCGATTCAGGCCAGCAATCCGGACAACTCCTCTTAGCAGTGATTCTGTGAACAGCGGCTGAAACAGGGCAACAACCCTTCTTCCTCGCCGACCACACAGGCAATCCTCGCCTTTCTTCTCTTATTCCGATGAGCCCGAGAGAGCCCAGATCCCTTCTCTGCTTGTCTTCTCTGGCGACAAGCACCAACTGAATACCTGAAACCCTCTGAGTCTTCTATCACCGCACCAGAAAAGCCTCAAACGCCAAACAGTTGCAGAGCCCCCTTCTCCTCCGATCAACTCCGATCTGCTAACTGTCCACAATCCTCGATCTTTCTTCTCCGGGACGTCCACACCAGACGGGGGTCTAATGGCCACCTCTATTCTATGCAAACGGGACACCTAGAGTCATGGCCCTCCTTTGATCTTGTTCTTCTCTGGCTGCGGTGCATCGACGAAGCCTTGGATCATCCTGATCTCTGTAAAACCTCCTGAACCGAAATCCAAGAACAACCCAGGCCACTATCTTCTTTGTTAGCAGTGACTGCAACTGGGCAAAGCCCTTCCTTTTTTTTCCAGCTCCTCTACCTTCTGCAACAAGCGTAAGTGGTGCTCCAAGATAGAAAGTCTCAGACCATCAATGCTTTTGTTTGAAATTGGTGAAGTTTCTTTGAATTGGTGAGGGCTTTGTCTGGAAGCATTCTTGAGGATGACCCTTTTGATGTTGGAGAAATGGTTCTTGGTGATGTCTCTGACTTTAGTTAGATGGATTGCTAAAAACACATACAATACTTATGATGATAGGTTTTTTTGGAGACTAAAATGTAATCGAATGGGAAGTTGTTCATAGGTTAGTTATTTTTGGAGACTGAATATTGCATTACAAGTGATTTGCAAACACTTCTTCTCAACAATTTGTTCGTCATCAATCATGTGGAATGTATGTCTCAACAATTTGCTTGTCACCAACTTGTCAGTAAGCTGGCATTTCTGTTGAAATATGACTTATGGTCGTCATCGACCATAGCCACTTAGGAGGCGATGGATGATATCGACCTACCTGTCAGTCAGGATTCACCCCAACTGAAGCTGTCATTTCTGCTGAAACATGACTGATGGTTGATATCTACCAGCCACTTAGAGGTGATGGCCGATATCGACCAACCTGAAAGACATGATTCACCCCAATTGAAACTAGCATTTCTGCTTAAACATGACTTATGGTCGATATCAACCATAGCGCAAAATGACAAAAAATAAAAAGAAAAAAGAAAAAAACAAACAAAAAAGCAATGGGAGGACCTCTTCTGTTTGCAAAAGTTTAGTAAGACTTTGTGTAGCGCCCCTCTGTGGGGTTTTTCCCGTAAATTCCTATAAATTCAAATATATGGTATATAGGACCTTGGAAATGCTTAAGCTCCATGTTTTTGGCACTTTGTCAATAGTGCATTGGTCTATTTTCATGATTCAGCACATGAACACTTGATGTTTGAACCATATATACGCATGTGAATGTGATGAATAACAAATGGTACTTCATGTCTATAAATCTCAAGTCAATTACTTATATAGTATTTAAATATTACCATATCATGCTTATAATATACTGGTATCTTTAATTGATAAATGATCAGTAAATAATTTTCATGAAGTGATGACAATCATGACATAACACAGGTGTTGAAGATAGCAGTTACATGTTTATGGTGGACTCTAGGACAACTAAATAATCACATTTATATGCCTTTTTCCAAACTAATTATTTCTTATTTGTCACATTTTTTGGGAATTTTGAGGTTTTCAAACCAACATGGCCACAACAGTCCATATAGAGTGGTATAACACCAGCTGAGTTGCACATGACTCACTCCAAGTTTTACGAATGCCACTATTTCCCGAGCTGATGTGACTTGGTCAGTAGCAAGTGACTTGGTAGCGGTGGTAGCTGAGTCTACATCGCACCAGAATTTTATACCATGGTACAGACCAGCACAAATGACACAGATCATCCTATTCCTGACCATCAGGGTAATTGGCACCAATATTTTTTTCTCCTTGGATCTTCCAATGAGGAAGAGTTGGACCATCCTTGTGAGACGCGCCATATGAAGCATGGATCCCAAAACCTTAGGTCCAATTTGGATGGAAGAGGCACATCATGGTTATGTGATTGGAGTTGGACCATGCAATTCCTCCTCAAACACATACACATAATTTTTTCTGCAATATTGTATCAGATCTACATAGATTTTTTTTTTATATTCACTAAAAACTTGTGTACTTTCACAACTAGTTTGTGAAGAAAATGTTCATTTTCTACAAAAGAAAAGGTCATATAGCGGACGTTCTTCAATAAATTATAATAGAGAGCACCTAAAACCATTCCTGGTTTGGAAGAATACATTCAGATGGCAAGCCACCATGATTATGCATGATACACACCTGGAACAAAGTCCAAAGATGCACAAATAAGAAAGTAAGAGGGAGAGATTTCGTAACGAAAGGCCTTCTTCCTTCACATACTCATCCTGACAAAGAAGCAAAAATGTTTTTTCAGATCTAAAAGAAGTGCAATAAACTCACTGCTCTGAAAAATATCATCTTGAATCAACAATCAACCTTATCTAACTATAAAACTGGAACCTTAAGAGAATTTAGATCCAGACACACAGTTTTAACTATTAAAATGTTAATTTTAATCATCAATTATAATGAAGATATAAATGCTGGTTCCGTTAGTAAAAGATCAACTGTAACTTGCACCACAAACCTCAAAAGATTTAGCAAGAGAGGCAAGAAGCTTTGCGCTGAAATCAATCCCAACTAAACAACCCATGCCCGCAATGAAAGCGGCAAAAACAGCAGCATACCTTCAAAAAGAAAAGCATGGAATATTCAGAAGACATCCAACAGAAAAAATAAAAAGTGAAAAAAGTTGTTTTTTAGAATTAGTTTGCTTAAGTTATAGAAGCACAGCAAATTGTCAGAATAAATGTGAAAACTTAATATAACAAAGGTTCATGGAAAGAATGCATGCACTTTACAAGTGGGAAGATTAAAAAAAAAAAAAAAAAAAGTGATTCAGTTTTTAGCGTATTAAGAATCTGGCCTCTCAATCTTAAGCATACAAGGCAAATGCCTTTGCATTGTCTTTCCAACTCAAGCTTTCAAGTTTTGTTCCCATGACATTTTGTCCACTTGGTTCGTCGTGCTATCATGGAAGAAAATATCGGCCGATACGAAGCGTATCGGCCGATATATCGGCCGTATCGGCCAAGGCCGATACGGTACAAAGAATTTATCGGCGCTACGGGTGTATCGCACCCGTATCGGCCGATACTTTAGTGTATCGGCCGATACGTGCCGATACGTACCGTATCGGCCCATACACGTGGGGGGGGGGGGTTTATAAAACCCCCCCTTTTGGACTTTTTAGGGTTTTTTACCCTTCTCTTTCATCTCTTCCCCTCTATGGTTGCGGTTTTCACCTCTTTGTGGTCCATCTTGCGTAAGTTCAAAAAAAAAAATCGAATCGGGGCTGCCGCCCCGAACCCCGCCTTTATGGTCGACGGCCCGGAGGGCCGTCGGACAGCCCTCCGGGGCTCGGCCTCTTTATCAGTACTTTTCATATATTGAATGATCTATCATGAATGCATGCAACATATAATAATGTTTATGTTCATATTAAGCTAATTTTGATCACCAAAGTTTTATGCTTAGGGTTAGGTCTCACAACAGTGACCCTAACAATTAAACACTGATATTTGGCTCTAATAGTACCATCATGATGTTTACATTACATATTGTTCAAATGTATGAATATAAGTGTCTCCCAAATCCCTTTTGGTGGTGATCAAGGTATTCCTAATTTCCTATTTCTTTCACTAACTCTCTACTCCCTTTGTCATTTCTAAATTGGTGCTGAATGCTGATTGTTGATCACTTCATAGTTCATTCACTTGATTGAATTTGAACCTTGAATGCTGAAGTATTGATATTTGATTGTTCAATGTTCACTAATGACCTAACTCTTAAATCTTCTTAATTCTTATGCCTTTATTTCATGTTCTAATTTTTTTTTAATGAGCTTTTCATTACTTTTTAAGTTAACATGACTAAGAAACATGAATACATGTGAAAAAACTAATCATTACTATTATTTTCTATTTATACAGCGATACAGGACATCATATATTGAGGGCACCGATACGCCCCCTTTTCTTACTTACTTTTGCAAAAGAACCACATTTTCTTTCATTTTACAATTTTCTGGATTTTCTGGATTTTTTTCAGATTTTTTTGGCGATTTTTTAAAATCGCACCGCTACGCCGATACGTATCTCCGATACGCTACGTATCGCCCGCTTCGTATCGGTTTGGCGGCGGGCCGATATGCCCGCCGATACCGATATTTTCATCCTTGCGTGCTATAATAGTTACACACCAATTATACAAACACAAGCAGTTACACATATACGAGGTACCTGATAATCCACAAGTAGAGAAATGGCCTGTTTTGTCCTTCCACCAGTAGCAGTAAAAATAAGGCCCACCCTTTGGTAAATCTAATATGATCTGATGTTCTCCAATGGATGGGACTAAAAACAACTAACAGCACTCCTCTGGACCATTTTATAAGTGGTATCAGATAATTCACGATTAGAGGCGCATGTTCGGTCTCCCACCAATAGAGACAAATAAGGCCCGTCTTTTGGTAAATCTAATATGAATAAGGATCAAAATAGCTGTTGCGGCAAGTGTAGTGACCAATAGCCAAAACGCAACGTTGCTGGGCGATACGTAGTGGCGTAGCAGTGTGAATTTTTCAAGTGGTAAAAAAAACTATCTTGTGTAGTAGCCAATATTGTCTTTTTTAGTGATTTGGAACCATGCAAGGGTAGAGATAACTTTTGGAAAGGCTATTGAGGAGAAGAAATAGGAAAAGCAGTGTTTTAAATTGAAATTGGTTGGGTCTATTAGGTTTTAAACCACAATACCGCTATTTTCAAAATAGCATCACGGCCTTCATTGCTAAGGCTGATAATGCGTTGTAGCGGCCGCTATTTTGAATCATGAATACGACCTGGTGTTCTCCCAAGGATGGACTTAATGCCAGTACTATCCCTCCTCTCGATCATTCTAGTTGTCCGATTGATGGATGAAATGGGTAATTATAGCCACATATTCCAATGTAGAAAGAGAAAAATATCAAAATCAGCATGATACTCCAATGTGGAGAATTGTTTTGTATCCACCATCTGGCGTAACACCCATCTTATGAACAGTTTGGGTGATGTGAAGGGTAATACTTCTCTAGAACTGGGTAAATGGTAAGGTGGACATTCTTTACTCAGTCCAAAAATATTTGTAAGTGAAGCAGTGCAAGGATATTTGTAAGTGAAGTAGTGCAGGGAAGAAGGAGGATAGGCAACGGGCTAAACTCCAAGCCAAAAGGGTTAGGGTAGGATGTCTAGGTCTCACACCAAAGACATGAGAGACACGTTTGAGAAAGCTCAAATTCATTCAATTTCTGTATATCCCAAGAGAAGGGATTACATTCTTATATAATACAGTCTAAGCAATAACTTAGCAATCAAGCTAAATAAAATTAGAAACTCCCTAATTCCGCTAAATCATATCAATTATAAGAAATCTACTAAATCTAGAAAATCCTCTAGAAGATGTAAAACTCATCAGCCATTGTTGGGCTTGTGGGCTTTGGACTTTCTTGCATAGACTTTCAAATGGGCCCATTAATCTGGCCTGCATCAGTAAGGTAGAAAATTGGATACATATGATCTACATTTTTTTTTTTTTGTGTGTGTGAATGGTATGATCTACAAGTTTCATAATGCAAAACTCAAACACATATACCACATCGTATTCATAGTGCATGTTAAACCATTCAAAAATAATGACAATAAGGCATGTATAAGTGTGTGTGTGTGTGTGAGAGAGAGAGAGAGAGAGAGAGAGAGAGAGAGAGAGAGAGAGAGAGAGAGATTAACTGTTCATTTCCACGAGGTCCATTCAAACAAGATGCTAAAACCTCCTCAGTGATTATCTGACAACCTGCGCTGCGACTAACAGACTGCAAATGGGTCATGACATAAACACCACACAAAGCATTACAAGCTCGAACGTTCAAATACATAACCAAAGGCAAGCCAACTATTGGATCAGTGTTTAGTCACCTGCCCTGTCACTGGGCAGACCAGTGTTTGGTCCCAGGCAACAGAAGAAAAGGCTTCCCAGCATCTAGAAAGTGGCACGTCAAGCAAAATATACATATACATATACATATGAATGTATGTATATATCACCAAATGCAAAAAAGATGAGACTTATTTGCAGGGGTTAGACTGAGATGGATAAAAAGAGAAAAAAAGAGGACATACTTGAATGACTGTATGAATCTCTCCAGTGACTGATTCAACATTTGTTTCAGAAAGACGATTCAGCAGCCCTAAACACCATATGGTGGAACTAAGTCAGCATCATCAAATGCAATGAATTTTATTCAAATCAAAGAAAAGAAACTAGAGACAATGGAATTGTCTACCTCTCAACCGGCGCCGGATCTGAGACCACTCTTCCGACTCACTCCCCCGCTGCGACCTCAAGTGAGGAGCAATGTACTTTGTGTCAACATCTAATTTGTGAACCTCAACAACAGGCTCTTCCACCGCCGCAGTTGCAGCACCATTCACCTCCTCAGCCACTCCCTCTTTCATGTCATCAATGGCTACATTTCCCTCATCTCCCTCCTCCTTTGATGATGAATCCAACAACTTCCTCTTCTTCCTTTTCATACCCGATTTGTGAATCGGAATATCCACTCTAGAACCCATGGTTTCATCTTCGCCAACTACAGAATCAAGCAGTGATGGGACCCCATCAAATAACAGATTCATCCCATCATCGAGACCCCGCAATTTCCCGCCTTTCACCTTGAGCTTCTTCGCGAGCTTCCTCTCCATCTCCAAATCCTCCTCCCTAGATGCAACAGTGCCTCTTTTCATTTCCATTTCCATATACTCCTCGAATTTAGTCTTCTTTGATTTCCCTTTCAAACCCATCTTCTCCTTCTCCATTGGAGCTGCATCAGAAGCAAAACCCAAATTCGATTTCGACTTCAACTTCTTCATCGGCTTGTTATCAGCCTCAGAAACAGAACCCAAATTCGATTCCGCTTTTAATTTCTCAACCAAATTGTTATCTGTGACTTTATTCAGATTCCCCTCTTCACTCGAAGATAGAGACTGATTCCTCTCATGGGTGTCAACAGCCGAAGGCTTTGAAATTGATGGAACTTTCTTCTCTTTAAGAGATTTCTGTAAAATCAAAATTAGCGAGAGAGAGAGAGAGAGAGAGATGGGTATTGGAAAAGAGAATAGATGGAATTTACCTGGTGGTGAATCCACGACGAGAAACGGTCTTTCTTTTTGGTCAATCTTGCTTCTTTTCGTCTCTGTTTTCTCGATTTCTCTTCTAATGATTCCATTTCCATCCCTGAATCCAAACAAGGTGGGAAAAAAACGTATAATCAGAGAAAAGAGAATGAGACTGCTCTTGGGATTTAGAGAGAGACCCGAATCTTGGTACTGAGTAGGTGTGCACAGAGAAACCCTAGATAAACCCTACTAGTACGAAGGCCACTTCTCATGTAACCTGAATGTATAATACATGAAAATTAATATTTCTATGGTATAAATTAATATTCTAGGGGCGTTTGGCGAGAGGTCTCTCAAAATATGACTTTGTTGTAAATAGTCCACAAAAAAAAGTGATGCAGCTAAAGGTCCTCTAACACATTCTCATACCTAATATGTTTAATTTATCATTTATTTAAATCATATCCCATAATTGGTGGAATATCCCATTAATAATAGTCAACTACCACTTAATGGGTCACGATTAATGAAATCTCATTAATGAGATCTTCAAATAAATTTTAAAAACACACAAATAAATTTCAAAAAACACAATATTTTAAAAAAAATCAATAAATTCAAAAGAACGCAGATAAATTTAAAAAGACACAAATAAATTTCAAAAGATGAAAATCAATTTTAAAAGATTTAAATAAATTCCAAAAGATCCAAATAAATTTCAAAAGAATCAAATAAATTTCAAAAGATGTAAATAAAATTAAAAAACATAAATAAATTTAAATACATTTTCCAAAACTAAGATAACCCAATTTTTCAAATTAGCAAACAATGTGGCAAAAAATTCAAATCTTTTTGTCAAAAACTCAAAAGACACAAATAAAATTCAAAAACACAAATAAATCTGCCAAAAACTCATATAGATTTGTTTATAACTCAGATGAATTTGTTCCAGAACTCAGATGAATAGCCTAAAACTAAAATAGATTTGTTCATAACTCAGATAAATTTGTCTAGAACTCAAATAAATTTGTTCCAAAAGTCAAATAAATAGCCAGAAACTCAGACAGATTTGCCCAGAACTCAAATAAATTTATCCAGAAACTCAGATAAACTTGTTCCAGAAGTCAGATAAATAGCTTAAAACTCAGATAGATTTTGTCCAAAACACAAATAAATTTAACAAAAAATACAAAACTTAGATAAATTTAACTTTGACCGAAATGGGGATGGACTTCTGGAACAGGTCAGGTCGAACCTGACCTAGAACCAACCCGGAACTGTTGCAAATCCTAGTTCCACTTTCTTCTTCTTCTTCGTTCTGGAATTAGAAACACAAAAGCCATCTTCCATTTGCCTTCTTCTTCGATTTCGGCGATGGCATGGCGCGACGTCCGATGGCGTTCCCCTTCTCCTGCAACACGTAGGACCGACGGTGGCGCAGGAAATCCGGTGATGGCGCAGAAGATCGTCTTCTTCTTCGTTTCGTGTTCTGCAAGTCTTCTTCTTCGTTGTAGGGATCTTCTTCTTCTTCTTCTTTGCATGGATTTTCTTCTTCTTTGCAGGGGTCTTCTTCTTCTTCTTATTCTTTTTCTTTGTAAGGGTCTTCTTCTTCAGAGATTGATCTCAATTGTTGAGATCCAATCCGTCAATGTCCATGTCCGGTTTGAAGAAGACGAAGAGGGATAATGGAAGATTTCAAATTTCAAATTTTAAAATTTTATGCCTAATCAGTTGAAATGGCAAATCAGTCATAAAAATATATGAGGTGGCGTGTCTAAGGACCTCTCTCCATGAGCTGACGTGTCTAGGGACCTCTTACCGAAATATGCCCAAGCTGCATGGACTACGGGCCTTAAAGGAAAAGTTGATGGACTAGAGGCCTTACAAGTCCTATATGAGGGACCTTTCGCTAATTATCTTTAGATTCTATAGTGCATTTGCCTTATCTATGTCTTATCCATTTTTGAGTTAGAATAAAAGAACACAAATGGAGGTGGGTAGGGTTACAAACTGGTATCCAATTCTCCGATTACCCGGAAGCTCCGACAAGAAAAAAGGGGTCTGGAACGTATTTTAGGTTCCAATTTATAAACGGGTCCGGAACCTAATTTAGGTTCCGATTCCAATCCATATAGGTTCCGATCCAGAGACCCAAGACCTGGTATATGAGTCTTTGATATTGCAGTTTGTATTTTAAAACCAACTCTTTTTTTACATTCTTATGTATAATACTAGATGTTGTAAACTTGATGCACTATTATAAGTTGTATGATATGCTTATTTTTAAAAAAAATAAAGAATAAAGAGAAAATAGAATTGATTTTGGAACTAGATTCAAGTTCTTTAGATGGACCTGATTCTTGAACCGGATCCAGGTTTTCTTATCAAAACCGGATCCAGGTTTTCTTATCAAAACCGGGTTCGGAACCAACAAAATAGGTTCCGATTCAAAACCGGATTTAGAACCGTTATTTAAAAACGGGTCCGGGTCTACTGGTTTCGATTCGGAACCGTACCGCTTACAACCCTAGTGGTGGGTGGTCTAATTGAGAGTTTTAGGGGAGAAATGGTTTAAAGATATGAAAGGGTGTTTCCTTTTTATCAAGAGACGCAACCATTGTTTCAAAGAGATATAAAAGTTGACATGTCCTTTGGGCATATCTTTTGAAGTAATAAATGGGGCCCAATTACTGATGTAGTTGAAGGAAATAGAGATTTGAACTTTTTTTTTTTTTTTTTTTTTTTTTGTGGAACTGCTTTCTAACCACTATTCAACTTTAAAGAGAAAGAATATTTGAATGTAATGCCGAAGGGTGGGAACACTCGTTATATTATAAGGATTTTGTGATAATAATAACAATTAAAAAACTGACTTAAGAGGGGAAAAATAATCAGATTTGCCTATGGCCATTTATCAGGTGTGGCCCATTGAAATAAGATGATGAATTAATTAATTAATTACCTGCTCGGACATTGGTTAGTTGGCATAAAGTGTGGGTTTGCTCTCTATCTTTTGTTTGACACCACCAAATTTATTCGATGCAATGCGTGTTGCTCGGTGTTTGTATTTGAGTGGGGGGATTGGTTATATTGGATCAAATGCCATGGGAATACCATAATAATAATAATAATAATAATAATAATATTTTACCAAAAAAATAACTTTACGTGGCTATTGAACCGAATATGGAACTTTAGCCTAACTCACACCAAACACGAAATCCGTTTTAAAAAATCAACTTTTTTTTACCATTATTTTGTAGTTGACGTTGACTTTAATTTTTTGTATTGAGAGTCGTCCACTCGCATGTTTCCTCATCTTCTTTCTTCTTTCTCTCTTTCCCAAATCAAATCCAATAATGGAAAATTCACATGTCCGTCCCAAAAATTCCATAGGATAGCGAACTCGCTGACATAGTTACAATAGGATCGATCCCTTGGTGGGCAGATCTCTTTCACCTCTCCTGGCCACTGAGCCAACTAAAATAAAATAAAAGTAAATAGGGAATGGCACTAAATAAATAGGGATTGGCACTTTTTTATGTTAATTGGTTGTGATCATTCTTCTTATTGCGATTTATATTGTTGTGAAGCCATTGGCGTTAGACCTTTCTCTATTTCATCTCATGATAAATATGTGACGCTGCTAAGGAGTGGACTTACGTAATGGGTAGAACAGTTTGAAAACCTACAACGATTTCTTTTACCTTTGGCTATTAAAAGTCGATGGACCTGTTGGAGTGGACCAAATGAGAGCATTATGTTGTTCATGTGGAACAAAAAGGCTAATAGGTCATGTCATTATACATGTCAAATAGCGCATTTGTGGCCCCCGTATTTTGATTGAAGCAAGCCCGTCCTACCTGAGGAATGGGCGTTTAGGGCCTGTTTAGGAGGTTTACTAATGAAGTTGAGTGGAGTAAAGGTTATTTTGAAGAAAAAATAAAATATAAGTAAGTTATGATGGTATTTTAATTTTAGTTGTTAGTGATAGAATCTTTTTGATTTTTTTTTATTGAAAAGTGGAGTTTTTTTTTTGTTTTTTAGTGGAGAAATGAAGTTATTTTTTTACTTTTCCTTTTGAGAAATATGGTGGGAAATTTAAATTAAAATGTTTTTTGTAAGATTTTTTTTTTTGAGAAATAGGGCTTTACCTTACTTGACTCTACTAGTAGAATTGCCAAACAAACTCTTTTAGTACTGGACATTGTCAATTTTGGGTTGACTCAGAACACTAGTTTACCCCTCTCTCTCTCTCTCTCTCTCTCTCTCTCAATTTTGGGACTTAAGTTATCCTTTGGATAGATATGTGAATTTATCTATCATTAGACTGGATTTCGAGGAGAGAGAAGCAAATAGATGAGAAAACATACCTGCTCATGGTCGCCATCGACCCTCACTTGTTGTAGCGAGGGTCGCCATCGATCCCAACACAGAAAATGGAGGTCGACGTCAACCACAAGAAGAATTATATTAAAAAAAAGTTGATTTTTCTATACGGATTCCTTATTTGGTGTGAATTAGGTTAAAGTTTCATATTCAGTCCACTGGCCACATAAAGTTATTTATTTATTTATTTATTTATAAAATCCTCTAATAATAATAATAAATTAATATTAATAATAGTAAGGTGAACTTTTGACCGTGTGTTCCTTGCCAGGAAAATACCATTTTTGACCATACTGGTGTGGACTGCTTGTTTGCAAAAACTTGAGAGTTTTTGTTGGGATATTTTGAAAAATAAACCAATTTACGCACGTAAATCTAAATTGTAACATTTTCGAAACTAAGATTTGGAGAACTATAATAGCCAAAAGTGATATTTCATGGAGTTGGTTTTACAAATTCTTACTATGAACAAGAAATTCATAAATCTTGGCGACAATGTCACAATTCTAGACGAAGGAACTGACAATCAGCATTACCTCCAAACATTTTTTTTGTTTTTTGTTTTGTTTAAGGTCCAAACAAAAGTTTGAAGTGAGGGCAGTTCAATATAAATACAATGCATGATGGAATGAATTTGTTATGAATATGATGAACGTAATATGGCATATATGATATGCAGGTGACATTCTACCCCCATCTGGTAATTTTATTGTAAAATAAAGGTAAAGTAAAGCATCGAATCAATAGAATATAATAAATTAGGGGGTTATGATGGTATTTTGTTTTTAGTGGATGGATAATGAGTCTTTTTACATTTTTGTGTAAAAAGTATGTGCTTTTTTTTTCTGTCATTTAGTGGATAAAGAAGGTTGTCTTTTACCTTTTTTTTTTTTTTTTTTTAAAGAATAGGGAAATTTTAAAGATGTATACTTTTAATGTGATCCTTTGTCAGAAAAATGAAGACTTCACATTACTTTTACTTTGACAGTAAATTTCCAAACGGGCCCAGGGATTAAAACAGATTGGATTTGAGTGAGGTCCATCATCCATGCTTTACCAGTACCCAAACTTGAATAGCCGATATAATGCTTTTGTAACAGATTACATCACCCGCACCCATAAACTGATTTCAAATTATAGGCCTGCACCGAAATTTAGGTTGGGCCTTGGGCCCAAACCAAGGCTAAAATACTTTGATACCACCATTTAATACATTTATACCAAAAAAACCCTTTATATATGTACAATATGTGCACATGGCTTCAACTATTTGGGTCTATGGGTATGAAATCCATGGACCAGAACCTGGACCCAGTTTTTATTTGGGTCCATCCAATGCACCAAAACCTGGACCTGGATTATTAAAACACATCCAACCATTGGATCCATACCAGGTCTGTCCAATTTGGGTATTGGGGTATTTGGGGACCCCTGAATTAGTCCAAAAACATAGTCCAAATCCAGCTCAATGCAACTGGCACTGCCCATTAGGACCCCTGAATTAGTGATAGCAAAACCTCCCAATGTTGGTTCCAATGTTGGTTCTACTAGTTAATTATTTTTTCCCTCTTTCTCCATGTCATGCCAAAGCTCCTTTCTTGTTATTGCCAAAGCTCCCTTCTTGTTATTGCCTTTTGACCTGAGGCCGCCCAAAGCCGGCTACATTGCAAATGGCGCTGCTTTGAACTGCATTTCATTGATGACTTTGTCATGTAATCCCATGAGAAAAGGCTATATAAAGACCCTTCCCCCTTTTTGTTAAGCACCAAGTTTCTACAATCACAAGGGCATTCCATTGGAACTTTCTCACTCCATTGAATTCATCAATACAAGAGTTCCAATCCAATGGCTCCTGGGCAAATGTATGGTGTTCTCGCAATCATCCTGACCGTCCTTCCTTCTCTCGCTCTCGCGACCGATTTTGTAGTCGGGGATAAAGAAGGTTGGACAAGCAATTACAATTATACAGCTTGGACAGCTGAAAAGGTTTTCCGGGTTGGAGATAGCCTTGGTAAATTATCCAACTAGCATTGATTATTTGCTTTTCTTTTGAGAGCAGTTAGATATAACTGAAACTTTATGTTAACTTGTTACATCCGTTGGCACTGACACCAATTATGTTAAAAGGGTGATTGTGGATTATCCATCCACCAAACACCACATAATAAAATTTAGCGATTAAGTTTTTAGAGCCCCTGAATAGATGACTCTGATCCTCAAATAATTCTTCATTTGTATGTCTCCTATTCTAGTAATATGAGAAAAGGATTAAAATAGCTCAAAGCCTATCATCTTCATAATTATCAAAGTGAGTCCTACCAATGGTTTCACAAGTAGTTCATATGTAGAGCAACAAAAATTTCCCCTTGTAAAATACACTGGGATGATATTAGTATTACTAAACACATGGGCTTAATCTTGAGATTGAATATCTTCAATGTCACATTGTGATTTTAGATAAGTGAAATACAATTAACTTAGATTCAGCAAATTCTTTAGAAGTCTCCATATTTGACACCAGTACCCTTCGTTCACTTCTAATATCTTGTTCTGCAGTTTTCAATTATAACAAGGACGTTCACAATGTCTACAAAGTTAATGCAACTGAATTCCAAAAGTGTGAAGTGCCCCCGCCGCCTAACAAGGCTTTGACTTCTGGAAGGGACACAATTACCCTAGAGACGAGCGGAAAGAAATGGTACATCTGTGGAAAGCCAACGCACTGCTCGGAAAAAGGACAGAAGCTTGTCATCAATGTTCAGGAAGCTTTGGAAGTTCCAACCCCATCTCCCATGCCCGGCGGTGAGGCTCCCACTCCCAGCTCTGCAAATGGAATTCTGACATCTGGGTACCAGGCATTTGCGGCCACCATTGCTGCCATTGCTCTTTTGGTCATAGTTTGATTTTGGTCTATGTTTGATGTTATTTGAATTTTGTTAAAATAAGAGCTCTAGCTCCTCAATGTCAAATTGCAAGTTGTTGTCATGGATTTTATGTTTCCAAAGGGGATGTTTGGATAACTGCATAATATAATATTATCAAATTTGAATATTGCAAGATTTCATTATCACTGAATAAAATAGTGTCATATTATAATATTGTGTTACTTATGGTGTTTGACAATTACTACGAATTTCAATAAACTTATATAAAGTATTTGGTAATTTATAAAATTTTCACTAGATGAAGCACTGAAAATTAAAAATGAAGTGAGAAATAGGGATGATAGAGCCAAAGGGAACCCACTAAATAGTACTTGGGAGTGATTTAATATCGGTAATCAGGGTAGGGCCCATCTAATTAGCAAATTATTTAACTAAATGTTGAAAACCACAAGCAATGTTGTTTAATTATTGCGGATCCACATATTGGAAACCACAACATAATACATCTAATGGTGATTATAACAAAGGACCCTTTCAAGTATTTGACACAATTGAGGCATTCATCTATGAAAAATCAATGTGAGACCCATTTGATATTAATAGTCATATTAACAAAGCTAATTATAGTAATCACTAGGGAGGCACTAAACAATGAGACTCATTTAGAAATGGCAAACTAATAATCACAATTACACAATCGAATATTGGTACGTAATGATTATGAGACCTAATGTTGGTAGTATGGGACCCACCTAATATTGGTAATTATAGTGGAAGTCACCTAATGCAATATTTGTAGGACACACCTAATATTAATAATCAACAAGGGAACTATGTAATTATGTCAAGGCTATAGGACCCACATAAAATTTATAAACATGGAAGGGCCCACTTGAATCATAGTAGGACTCCTATATAAATCATCAATGTTAAAAATTGCAGTGGGTCACCAAGGTAGTATATGCTCAAGAAGTTCCACTCGTGTTTGCAAAAACTCTAGGTAGCTTTCTTAACGAAAGATAGTTTTATATTGCATATACTTGAATATTTTAATATGAAGGTTTTTGTAAGAAAGTGAAATATTGTAGGATACATTCTGAGTTATCCAAACACCTAGTTTTTTTTTTAGGTGTGTAGATTATATTCTAAATTAGGAGATAGTATACCAAAATCTTTAGAAATATATGGTTTCCAAACACCCATTAATATTAGATGATTTTTCTTATGATGGTGATACCATAGATATTGTGATCCTTGCTTGTCTTTGATGTTATTAGTATTATAACTTTGTAAGTTCAACTCAAATTCATGGGATAAGGCTTAAAAATATTGATATTAATTGCATCTTATTAACTAGATGGTCAAGGCTAAGTGCCTAGAGCACAGAGCGGGAACAAGAATTGGAGCTAGAGCAGGAGCGCCGAAGCGCTAAATTTTAAAATAATTATATATTTAGAGCACCTCCGGAGCGCCTATACAACATAGTGTTTACGAGCATCTTCAAACCGTGCTATGGGGACGGATCCACTCCAAAAACAGCGATCCGCGTTTTAGGAGCGGGATCAGGGAGGGGAGGTTCCGGTTACTGAGGGACAAAGTCACAATTGTAGTTACTATCAAGGTTTTGACTATTGCTATCATTTTCTTCTTATGAATTTTGATTGTCAATATGGTTTGGAATAGATGATGGTATGTCAACTTGGTATAGATAACTTGAGAAGATATTTAGAGTTTAACTGTAAAAAGAAATCCAAGCAGCCAGGTGAGAACTACCACCCCTTACCACTCGGGTAAGTAGTCGTTCTCACCATAATGGAATGTTTTTTTTTTTTTTTTTTTATGTATCTCAGCTTATGGGGCGCTGGCCCCCTAGCCTTTGGAGAGGGGGCCCTTGTGTGAGGGGAGTAAACATCGGGTGAGGTGGGGGACCCTCTGGTGAGGGAAGTAGACCTCTGGAGATGTATCACAGCCTCGAGTGAGGAAATGTGTAACCCAGGACGAGCTCAGAATGGCAGGTAACAACTGGGCCACTCCTTACCAAAATGGAATGTTTTTGTTCTTTACAACCTACTTCGATGGTGCATCCAAAAGCAATTTAAATTCTTTTCAAAAACAAGCCAACAAAAATATCTACGCTGCTCCAGAATTCCTTTGTGCATTTCCTTCAGTTTTTGTGAATTGTAGCAATCAAAGGACTTTATACCGAACCCAGTACTATTAGACAAAGGGCAAGGTGGATACCAAAGAAGAAAAACAAGGCAAGCCACTGTCCTTACAAGGCTAGATTTTAAACACTAATAAAAATAAAAATAAAAAATCTTGTCAATGAAACAAGGGTCACTACTTAAAAAAGGAAGTTCTGATACTCACATCTTTATTGCAAGGAGTTTGTCATAAAAGGGGAAACAAGGTTGTAGTATGCTTTCACTCTAGTAAAGAAAAATGATGGATTCTGCGATTTTTCTTCAATAAAATGCACTCCATCGGACAGATGGAGAAAGTACACAATATGAAAACTCCCATATGCGGGCGAACAAACTCATGGTTAAGTGGTAGTGGTACTTTAGTTTCATATAGATGGCCATCCGCTGGTCTTCAAATCTAAAGTATCACTCAAGACTAGTAGCTCAAATTAGCCATAGCACAAAACAAAACCAAAAAAAAAAAAAAAAAGGAGGAACTTCTATATGGCACTTCATGGATTTGGTTGACCACCATTAATTGGCGTCTCAACTCACTTCAAATTACTTAAATTCAAGGAAACAAATACATTTTTCCTTCAACAAAAGATATACTTATTCTTTATTTAATCATTACTTTTGCCACCGATTTGATATTTACTTTACACTATTTTTGTAAATGAGAAGTACATTTCTTGGTGAAATAAGAATGTGTTTGTTTCATGAGGTGAGTCAATCTAAAGTAAGATGAGAAATCAACACGTTGTCAAGTAACCACTTGATTCTTTGGGCACTAGGTAAAGTAAAAGTAAATTTTATAGGCAGCTGTGACTTTGCTTTCTCTCTTGCTATAAGCAACCAATCATGGTAAAGTAAAAAATCTTGATGGCCAATACACTAATGACGGCTAAGTGGTGTTAGCACCCTAGTATCACATATGCCTAACCATGGACCCCTTGGTCTTCAATATTAATGTTACACTCCAAACTAGACAAAAAAACCCAACTTAGCAATGTGTGTGTATGAGAGAGAGAGATGAGTGATTGGGAGAGAGAGAGAGAGAGGGATTTGGTGGACTTGGTGAGCGGCAATACTTTCCCACCGTTTTATTCTATCTCTTTCAAAAAACATTTGCCTTCAGGGAAACTCTAACCATGGATTTGGATTTAGAGCAGTCCATTTAATATTGTTTCAGAACCCATTTTTGACTTGGACTCCAAAATGAAATGTTTTGACCGATTCGCAATTTCAGCGAAACTTTTTGAAATTACATTTCAAAGAAATATATATAAAATATATATATATATAAACATATATAGAAAAGTAAAAAAAAAATATGGATTTAATCCATTCTTGTAAAACTTTTTGGATATATTTTGGGAAAATATAAGAAATACAAAATATATATGTATAAAAAGTAAAAAAAATTAATTATGTAAAATACCATTTACACTAAAAACTCACATTTCGGCTGAAATGAGCATACCTCATAAATTAGGAGCAAGTCTTAACATTTTGGAATACCTCATAAATTAGGACGGGATTTATTTTATGTGCTTAGGGTTCCAATAAGTGGGTTCACTTCAGAGAAGGAATTCTCCAAGTCAAAGCCTTAGAATCCTTTGTTTTCAAATTTTTAGAGAAGCAAGTTGCGATCTCATAGAATTCAGATGTGGCAAGGGGCCAGTTGGTTCGGTTAACCATGGTTGACAATTGTTTGGACCTTTTTTTTTGTGATGCAGCCAAGAGGCTGGAATCCAAGAGAGAGCTTGAGCGCATATGGGAAGACAACCCTCATAAGCTGGAAGAAGGCCCACACAAGTGGAAAAGAAGCCTGCATATGTGGAAAAAAAGCCCACATCAATGGAAAGATGTTTCATATCCAGGGTTCAAAATTCGAACCTTGGGCAGCCAAGTGAGGCAAGTGGTGTTTCTCGACAATTATTGGACTTTGGAGGCCGTCAGAAATGTCATCTCGACCCATTTTAGAATCTTGAGTTGTTATTTGAGTCAAATTGGACTACGTTCAGGGTCATGTTGACCATTCAATAGAAGCATGGACTCATCTCAAACTGGATCAATGTATTAATTGGAATGGATATCTTAAAAAAAAAATCATTCTTTTTAAGGAAAAAGAACCCTATTTACCAAAAAAAAAAAAGAAAAAGAAAAAGAAAAACAACCCTCATTTAAGAATATATCACAAAACCTGAATTATCATGATGCATTCACGCTAAGTTATTGGGTCAAACTTCAACGATTGGGTCAAATTAGGTTTAGGTTAATTTGAAGCTCGAACGGGAATTCAATGGATTGAAAAATTTTAACCTGAGCCAACTAAAAATTACAACCCTAACCCTAAATTATCAAGTTGGGGTTTGGCTGGTGGGTCAGATCATGAACATCCACCTTAGTGCCTAATTGTTTGTAGGATATGTAGGTCACATTTTGCAACCAAATCCCCATGAAGAGTTTCGGGTTTTCACGTTTGGTAAATTATCGATCGGTAGCACAGTAGGTGTGGTACCTCCCTTCGGAAGAAACAACTATGAATCAATCCTTGATTGTAGTGTTGATGGTGTGGGACTTATTTGGGGCCGTGGGGGCATGTGTGGGTGGGTGTGCGAGTATTTACCTTTCCAAAAGAAAATTTCTTTGTGAGGATTTTCAGGTTTGATCTCTTTTCATAAGAATGCTCAATTTCTTGAATTTGCATACTAAAACCCATTTTTCTTAGATATATGCATCAATACACGTCATGTTATGTGAAGTCCTCAACTATATAAATCTTTGGCAATAAATCTCTATTCACCTTCTTCCCTTTCTTCTCTGCTTATCAACTGGAGTTCAAAACACGGAAAGAGCATTTGGCACTCAAAAGTGATGTCCAAACATGGCCTTTTCTTCACTAAATAACTAACAAAGCAAATGGTTTTACCAAAAAAAAAAAAACCCAAAACAAATGGTTATGGTCCGGTGAATGTAGAGTGAAATGTTATCTTTGGTAGACTCTGCACCAACCGGGCCCCGAAATTTAGAGTGATTTATGGAGATTCGATTTAGGGGGGTTGAAGATGCCTTAATGCGTGGGAGAGAAAACTTTAAGATCATTTTTCTATATAGTTAGAGAGAGAGAAAAGGGAAGAAGGTGAAAAGGGAAAGTGATTGAAAAGAACTTCAATCACTTAGTTGGGTTTTTACTTTTTACATTGGGATAAAAAAGTAAAATAAATAAAGACTAGAGTCTGGTGACTTTCTTTGAATTTTTTTCATGAAATTGGAGAATTGAATTTAAGGAGGATTAATATGTCAAAACCCCTAATAAGAATCATGCAAAAACAATGCTATCATAGTCCTTGATTTAACATATTTAAATTTTGATGGCTGTCAATTGTTTCTCAGATTCAATTCAATAGTGAGGACAGATTTAATGAATAGGTGTGATGCTCGATCATGAGGCGATAAAAATGTCAAAAGGGCTACAATTATCAAAGCTGTCCCCAAGTAGACTATAGAGAAGGATTGCATATACAATCTGCTCATATATAGGAGAACATTTTAGATCTCCACCAAAACATAGCAATTTGAAGGTTAGGACTAATATGAGCCCCACAAATTCAAAAGAACGACAAAAGTAGAATGGCAGTTCCCACCCATTTATCCTATCAACTAAAGCAGTCAGGGGAGTTTATCCGGCTTACCTTTGAGCTCGAAGGGAGTAGTCTAGTCCAAAGGATTGTGAACCCTCCGATAGCAAAAAAAAATAAAACATACTTGATAGACAATCAAAATATTATCTGCTAAACGAACCAAGACTACACCCTTCTAGTTAACAATGTAAATATTTTCGACCCTATAAATAAATATGTGGGATAATTCGATTATGCCTTTGCATGTTACCTGTGCTCAACCCAACTTGAAGCCTTCATGTCTATAACCCTTATAATAAAACAGAGGATAGTGTCATGCTTGCAGCTGCTTGACTAAATTTCTCTACACACTCGGGCCCGCTGCTTCCATTGTCTAAGCTGGAGAAAACGTATGCATGAGTATATTTTGTAAGAGACATCTTTTAATCTGTCATGGAGCCCACTTATATGCAAGTTCTGCCTTTTCTTGCAAGTGACATTTGTATGAGTTCCACTCTACAATGGCTTAAAAAGAAAAACCATTACCTCTTCCTCTTCCTGTCCCTCTCTCTCTCTAAAGTCTCGGAAGAAAAATGGTATTAATTAATCAGTTTAAGAGTGGTGACTGGTGAGTGTACGTTGGGTGATTTATTTCATATAGAAAAACAAGGTCATGTGAGGAGTGAGCATGGATTGTGGACCGTGCACTGAAGTGCAGAAAAGGTTGTTCCAAGTGCATCGGTTCTCGGTAACCCAAGCCAAACGCGATGTCGCACCACCCACTTAGTTTAAGACACCTGCCCACCATGTGAAGTGGCAGTTTTGTGCGTAGTTTAATTCTACTTTTAGCAAAGAAGAGGCTACAATTGTTAACATTTGGCAGCATGTCATGATTTAAAATTGGATCAAAATAGCTTGTGTCACAGCTCAATTCACAAAGGATTTCTTTCTTGCTTGTCTTAGTGGCCAAGAAGGGAGACTACCTAAACTCACTTCTCCTCCAATTCCTATCCACACAGAGTTTTCTATATTTTCAATAGACAAAGGCTTTAGTTTTCCCCCCTTTTAGCTATGATTGATATTGATGTCTTTACATCATCAAATGAAGTTGTGGTGTGAGGGTTACATGCTTTACATCAAATGTACGCCTGGGGCATGTCATTGTAACATTTTTCCACGAAAAATCTATTTTTTTGGTGTTTGGTGTAGAATAATTCCGCGAAAACGCTTTCCTACCTCGTTAGTATTTTTCTTGATAATGGTGGAAATGAGTTTCTTATGGGGGGTATGAGAAATGAATTTCCTAGGAAAACTTTTCCCTCTTTTCTTCACTCTTGTCCATTTCAACCCAAAACTCTACAACTCTTTCATTTTTTATTTCTTTAAATAAATTATTGTTTAATGTTGAATAAATAATATACATGTTATATTAGTTTTCTTCAAAAAATTATTTTACCAAATAAGAAAATTTGATTTTCCATAAGAAATCCATAGTCGCACCAAACAACATGTTAGACCCCGAACCAGACTAACCCGATTAGTGTGTACTTAGTGTGTGTTTAGTTTTAAGATGGTTTAGTGACTGTTGGGTTAGAATATAATTAGTTTTAGTTCTCGATATAGCTTTGGGAATTTTGAGAGTGTTTAGTATTAGTTAGACACGCTTAGGAATGTCTGAGTGTACGTGCAAACTTGGGAGGATCGTTTTGAATTCCGATTTAATTATGATTTTTGATGTGATTTGAATGGTTTTAGTATTCTCTACAACTTTCGTATTCAGCCCGTTTGTGTTTGAAGCCCAAAAATCCAAGTTTTGACCAAAAATGGTAAAATTGTCTTTTCACACCTAAATTTGGACACAAATTTTGAAATGTCAAAACCATGTCAAAATTATACTTTTTGGAAACTAGATTTTTCAAGGATCATTTTATCCTTCTTCGTCGATCTCGTCTAGGGCCCGCAAGACCATGTTTTAGCCTTTGCAAGTATTAAAGCATTGTGGGACCCACTTGTCACTAAACTCAAACACCTCATCTCCCTTCCCTACGTTTCAGAATTTTCCCTGCAACCCTTTCAAAAGAAAACTAGAGCTCCAGGAGAAAACCACCTTTCTTTTACCTTTCTCCTCTTGCATGCCATGACTATTGGTTTCCAAATAAAATTCTAAGACCACCATTCTCTTCCTCTCTTTCCAAGCTTCACAAGGAACCCATTTATTTGGGGATTTCAGTTGGGCAAGCTCTGATCATCTTCTTTCTTGCTTCTTGTTTAGACACTTCTAGGTAAGAACTCCAGCACTTCTCTTCCATAGATCTCTTTTAGCCCTTAAAGATCTTATTTTTCATACATGCAAACCCATTATGGAAATTGGTCCTTGTTTTCAAATTTGGTTGAGTTTTGAATGGTTTTTCATAGTGTTTTTGTAGTGTTTGGCTCAGCCCTTAAGTAGGAGTGCTTGAGGAATATTTGTTTGGAATTTTGGGCAAAAGACAAGTAACCAATCTAGGATGATGTTGCATGTGTGATTTGAATTGCATTTTCCATCTTCTTAAAATACAACATTGTATTACTAAGCTTGAAATCTATGTTATTTTAATTTTTTCATGGTAGTCTTCATTCTTTTACATGCATTGGTTTTATTGTTTTACCTAAACTTCTGTAATTTCAGTTGCATAGAGTAAGCTCATGTTTTGTTTGGAAGGTGTGGATTGTTGTGATGAAGGAATGGAAATTCAATGGTCTTATATTGTGATGTGAATGATTTTGAATTGTTTGGAAATGCTTGAATTGATCCTTTGGAGAGCATGGAGGCTCAAGGAAGTGCAGGTGAACTATAAATGAGTAGAATGGAAGAGGAGACTCAGGAAATGAAAAGAAATGGAATGCATTTCTGCACTCAGCGGAGATAGGCTGAGCGAATAGGCTACTGCCTGGCGCAGACACAAGCAGAAGCCTGTCCGCTCGAGCGAACAAGCCACTGCCTGGAGCGTGATAGGCCAAAGACCTATCCGCTCGAGCAACTCTTGGGATCCGCTCGAGTGAACAAGTTTCTGTGTCATGTCTGCTTGAGCGAAGGGTTGACTGCTCGAGCGAACATGGGAAGATTTCAGTATAGAGTTTTTTTTTTCTTTCACGGATTCTTGGAGATTGAAAACTAGACTATGCTGAGGATTTTTAACCTGACATTGTGCAATTGAAAAAATCTGAAATGTATTCTAACTTTAGGGACACCAATTCATTGTATTTTCCGACATTTGAGTTTCAATTGCACAAAGGTCAATGAATAGTCTCTACATATGCTTGATGGACTTCGTGTTTGAACTTCCGTTTTGATGCAACAAAGATTATCTTGTACTCATTTTGAATTTCAAGAATAAGCTCGTTTGAAGATTTGTTTCAAGAACAAAATGGGGATCACTTCTTAAGCGTGTTATGCATATAATTTATGCCTCTTGCTAGCCGTGTCTTGTCTTGTTTTGATAAGTGATTCCCCCCTTAAGTTCGATTTGTTTAGGACGTGTTTCGCCGTGTTTTGTGCATTCATGAATTCAAGTGAACACTGCTAAGATTGGATTGCCCCTTCAGTCTGATCCACTGTCTGAGGGTCCTTAAACATGTGGACTATCTGCAGATTGGTCGTGTATTATATTATACATCGTGCGTGTCTGGTCCCGTGTCCGGAAATCCCCGTCTACCTTTGGTGGCGTGGGAATCGTGTTTTGCGTGTTGTGCTTGTCTTGCGTGCTTACTCTTTTCATTATATATGATTGAGAAAGGATGGACTCTTTGTGGATTTATTATTCATGATATATCATAAGTATTCATGCTAGTTTTGTTTCGTATCTTTGAAATGTACTTCAGTCAAGTAATTGTTTTAAATTTAGTAAATTGTATTAGTATGCATCTTTAAGCTTCACTTGTTCAATGCTCATACCTAAATTGATTACCTGCCAAACCATCGTGTTTGATGTTTGTTATTTTGGTGCCCAGGTGCAATGCACCGGTGACATTGCCTTTGAGGAGGAGCGTCAGGAGGAGGCTGATGAGCCACCCCCAGTTCAAGACTAGCAGCCCGACGACGTCAATTAGACGTCTAGCGGGATCTTGAGTTTCGCTTCATTATGTCTTGGGTTCTTTTGTTTTACTTTTGGGAATTGTATTGGCCTTTGTTGACCTCTTGGGATGTAACAAAACTTTAACTTACTGTTGGATTAACTTTCAAACTTGAATTACTATGAGAATGCCATGTTATAATTCCTCCTTTTGATACATTGTCTTAAATTTTGTTACTCATATATTTGGAGATGTTACTCATGCTTGTTTTGATGTGATTTGCTACACGCTTCCGCAAACTTGATCGTGTGAGTTAGATTTTTCTTGTCTCGGAATCTTCACCGCGGGAACCTGTGGGAAATTTCAAATTAATTCCAAAATCAACCGTGTCATGGGCCCAGACCTTGGTCCGGGGTCGCGACACAACATTAGCACCAATTCAATGAGGATTTTTTTTTTGCACCAAATATGAATTTCTAAATTCTACGAAAATCTTTTTCCGAGATTTTCATTTTTATGGAATTTGTTGACGTGACAATTTTTTATTTCCGTAGAAATGTTGTGTACACAAACGTGCCCTTACTATTCATACTTTGTTTTATATATGTATCATGCTTGAGACTTGAGAGGCTCTTGTTAATGAAACTCAGCCTCTTTAGCCAAGTAAAAGGAGAAAGAAAAAAAAGTTTTCCACAAATAGAAAATGAACAGTTGTAGAACCGAGAATGAGAAAACGAGGTTTCAATGGGCTTCGGCCGGCCATGTGCAATGCCCTATTACAGTCGTCCTTTGTAAAATTTGACGTGTAGGTTCGCATCACTGGGACTCGTACCTTTTGCCGGGCCCTTCCGTGAGTGTTGATAAGGTCATTTTCTGATTCGGAGGGCCACTGTCATAGTGAATGTTTAGATGTAACCTGTTCTTTTCTCCCAAGTCGTACCTTTCCTACATCAATTTCGATTTTGGATATTGCTCCGTAGTCCGTAGACCTAAGCCTTAAGCGGTTGAAGTTGGGGAATTCTAAACTCATCCACATGGTTTGCTGATCACACCCACCTTTTTAAAAGAAAATTACACATGATGAAAATACCCCTCCCTCTCCTTCCTTCTCTCTCCCTCTCCCTGCTCTGGTGACCTCCTGCAACCTTCGCCCACCATCCCTTGGGTGTTGCCCAAGGAGAGGGAGCGACAAAGAGAAAGGGGGGGGTGGGGGATGCAGAGGGAGTAAGGGAGAAAGAGGGAGGGAGCGGGCGGGGGCTGTGACGGCGGGCAGCAGGCAAGAGGCAGAGAGAGAGAGGGAAAGAGGGGGAGATGGAGACTGGGTGGGGAGAGGGAGATGGAGCGGGTGGGGAGGGGGAGGCAGAAGGAGAAAAGGGAGAAAGAGGGAGAGGGCGGACGGGGAGAGGGGTGATGGAGAGGGCGGAGGGCGGGCGGGGAGATGGAGGGAGAGGGAGGCAGAGGGAGAAAGAGGGAGAGGGCTGGCAGGGGTTGCGACGGCAGGCGAGAGGCAAAGAGTGGGAGAGAAAGGGGGAGAGGGAGATGGAGCGGGCGGGGAGGGAGGCAGAGGGAGAAATGGAGAAAGAGGGAGAGGGCGGGCGGGGGTTGCGACGACGGGTGGCGGGCAAGAGGCAGAGAGAGGGAGAGAAAGAGGGGTGGAGGGAGACTGGGCGGGCGAAGGGTGGGTGGGGAGAGGGAGAAAGGGAGAAAGAGGGAGAGGGCGGGTGGGGGCTACGGCGGTGGGTGAGAGGGAGAGGAAGAGAGAGGGAAGGGAGAGGAGAGGATGGCATTTTGGGTATTTTTAGGAATGTAGATGGGCTCAGCAAAATAGGTGGGTGCATATAGAATTTCCCATTGAAGTTTAAGTATATCTTAAAGAGCTCTTTTCGCAATATCTAAGGCCACGCGATACTGCATCCATATTGTACGAATAACTTTGCGTGAAATATATTAACTTGAACCATTCATGGATAAATGTCAGATTTTGACCGTACTTTTGGCATTAGACTTGACATTTGATCCAAAACAATTGAGGTTTAAATATTTCCTGCAAAGCTCTTTGTACAATAAAAGGTATGATATCGCCATGTGAGATATCCTATGGTTGTGCGATATCTCACCGTTATTGCACAAACAACTATGTATGAAATGTTTAAACTTGGACTATTCATGGACAAATGTCAGATTTTGACCATAAAGTTGACATTAAATCTGACGTTTGTCTTAGAACAGTCGAAGTTTAAATATTTCCCGAAAAGCTCTTCGTACAATAAATGTGTGATATCCTATGGGTGTAGGATATTATTGTATAGTGCGACATCGCATAGGGTTATATCACGTGACCCTAGGATATTGCAAGAATATATTTGAGTTTTTTTTTGTTAAGATTCAACTGTTGACAGGGGAATGTCAGCCCTAGGGCACTTGCAGGGGCAAAATTCCTTACAAATTCTAATATGGTAGGGTATGATTGGTGTCATAATCCCAATATATATTATTGGTAATCCCAATTATAAGTAATAAAAATGTGAGAATCTCTTGATATCGTTTTAATATTTTTGCAATATTACACACACGTCTAAGAAGATTTATTTTTATATGTTTTCCTAAGAAAAGTCATATATACAATATCCTACCATATTAGACTTTATGTTTATATGTTTTTGGAGGCATCGATCCCAATGGGTAGCTGGAGTTTTGGTCCAATTAGAGCCGTCAAATGGGTCGGGCTGGGCCGGCACGGCCCATGGCCAAGGGAATGGGCACAGTCAGCCTGTTTAAACCCACCCCCCTCTCCCCAACAACTATAAAACGGTTATATAAGGGGTATTTTACAATTTTACAAAGTCTGTAAATACTTCAACCCTCCCATTTTTCTCAGTGTAGTAGGTCGAATTTGACCAAACCACTTAAATATTTTTGTTATTCTTCGTGCTTGTATTCTAATTTTTAATTTTAATACCGAAAATGAAAAAAAATTAATTGGAAAAAATATTAAAGAGGCACGCTGATCACGCCCGCTCTTTGATCTCTATATGTAGATCCAATGATAATGAAAATCAATTTTCAATGTGTATTGTGGAAAGATCACTCTCTAGGGTTTTGCATAAAACCTCATAGGTACATCCCAACTACCCTACACCCAATACCTCCTGTTCTACATTGTTAAGCAATATTGGAGCAGTCTAAAGCACCAAGGATTTCAAGCATTGGAGGGAAAAGCTTGAAGGTCAGCCACTCTGCTGGCGGCCCTGCCCACGTCGAGGAAGGCAAAGATCTCCATCATCAGTTCTAGATCTCCGAAAGGTCCTAAGGTCATTTTGAGTATTTTGAAAAAGAAATAAAAGAAATAGCGGAAGAGGTCCCCGAAAAACTCACTTTATTGTCGGATGTCTTGATTTGAAATATAAATGAAAACTTAAGCCCTGATTTGATATATAAATTTTATTTTGTCCTGATTTGAAATCTAGGCAAAACTTGAGCCCTGGTCTAAAATTCTCCCTTCTTTTTACCGCGTAGGTGACCTTTTATCATCCTTGTATTTTTTTCCAATTAAACGCATTGTTATAATGTCGACATGTTTGCATAACCTATGAGGCTCCTAGTCCTAAGTCGCAAAGCCCCCATGATTTTGGATCATCATGTAAATATCAACAGTAAGTTGCATTGGTTTGCATGATCAAGTTGATCGTTGATGGTAGAATTAAACAAATAGAAAAGAAAAGATTTTTTTTCTTTAGGCCCTAGCCTGACCTTGGCCTTTAAAGGGTAGGGTAAAGTCCTAGCTACTATGGGCTTGTCAAGGGCTTTATAGTAGACCCTAGGCTGGGTCTGTATATGTGAGGGTAGGGTAAGGGTAGACCCTTGCCCAGCCTAGGTGTGACCTTTTGATAGCCCTACCTACTTCCTGACACTTGCATTTATAACCACTAGCATGAAGCCCCTGTGCATTGCACAAGTTAAGTCCTCAATAATATATTAAAACTAATATCCCTTCAATATAAATATATGTATGACAAACTAATTAAAAAATTTAAATCAACAAAAAAATTATGAAAACCATACATTTTTCCCCTTAATCCACGTCAACATACACGTTTCATCTTAAAAACAAATGATTCGTATGCATTTATGCTCATTTTGAATACTATATAAAAACTTTGAAAATAACCTTAATTTATAGAGTTGGAAGGCATCCCTTTGAATTCGGTTACATCCACACAAATGGGCTCAAGAGAAAGGACACATACAGAAATGGGCCCTAAGAAGCTGATGTGGCTTCTTCTAAGACTAGAATTGAGGGGTTTTTTTTAACCAACATTCAGCTTTAAAGAAAAATATTTTTATGGATTTTTAAATTTTTTTTTTTATAAAAACCCACATAGGACTATTGAGTTGATGGTGATTGGAGAGCAAAAGATAAAAAAAAAAAAATTAAATAAAATGTGAGGCTTCTATTATTATGTGCCACATCACCCAACTTAAGTATGCCCAAGAAACCAAAGTCTTATTTTGAGAAATAAATAAATAAATGTGTCCTTTTTATTGCATTTTGATTGAAAGCATGAACTTCATTTCACTTGTTTAATTCCAATACTTCAAGTGAAGGAGATACTTTGCCATGTAAGAGTGATCATGTGCTGTGAATGGAGTAATCAAGGTCCGCCACGTCACAGTGGGCAACCCGGGCTGGAGCGGGCCGGGCCGTGTCGGCGGACCTGTTCATATTTTTTTTCTTTTTTTTACCAGTATTAAAAAAAAAAAGAGCACAAGCACGACCCACTGATCACTTTCATTTAGTGGAACTATCTATGGGCCAACCTATTGCATCTGATGCAGACTCTCACGGTTCCATTGTGTGAAGAACTGAATAAAAAACCTGGCCTTGTAGGACTCAGATGAGGCATGTAACGCCCCACCCATTACACATGCATGATATTGTCCGCTTTGGCCCGCGTGCACGTGCGAAGACTTCCTAGGAGGTCACCCATCCTAGTACTGCTCCGCCCGAGCACGCTTAACTTCAGAGTTCTTACATTTTCCGGGGCCGCACGATTTTAAAAGGCCTCATGCAAGGTAAGGGTGTAAACTTTACATATAAACCCATTCACTTTCCTCTCTATAGTCGATGTGGGACTCCGAGGCGTCACATTCCACCCCCTTAGGACTACACGTCCCTGTGCAGTAGCCTGCCAGTCCCTGTAGCATGCCAGCCCTCTTGGCCCGCCCACATGGAGACCCGCCCATGGCAGGGGACCCACTCTCGAACTAGTCGAGAGTCGGCTTTGATACCATTTGTAACGCCCCACCCATCACACATGCATGATATTGTCCGCTTTGGCCCGCGTGCACGCGCGAAGACTTTCCAGGAGGTCACCCATCCTAGTACTGCTCCCGCCCGAGCACGCTTAACTTCAGAGTTCTTACATTTTCCGGGGCCGTACGGTTTTAAAAGGCCTCATGCAAGGTAAGAGTGTAAACTTTACATATAACTCCATTCACTTTCCTCTCTATAGTCGATGTGGGACTCCGGGGCGTCACAAGGCATGTCCAAACTAAGCCCATTTAGTTATCAAGCCTAATTTGAAGAAGCATACAGACCATGGACCTGCAATTAGGCCCAACACCAGCTTATATTGTAAAACATGTATTTATCACTTTGTGCTTTGACCATCAGACCAGGAATTGCAATCCAATTCTGGCCAATGTAGGCCCATTTCAGACTGGGGCCATACCACCAATCTACATGAACATATAGAGAAGGGGCCCATGGGGCATGTATGTGGGCGCCATTGGCCCCACCAAAAGGTAGGGGTTACGGATAAGTCATCTGAGAAAGCTCAACTCCATTTGTCATTTGGATCAATCAAATAGGTTATTAGCCGCTATCCATTTCATTGTCTTTAATAATATTGACTGTTACTATGACATGTTGTCTTCTTTTAATTTTCTGCCTCCAAGCCTTATTGTAGAGAATCCCGATTGAAGGGGCCCAGCGGTTCATAAATTATTTTGCTATTTAAAAAAATGATTTATCTTTTGGGAAAAGGCATTTTTCTATTGTTTTGAAGTTAGGTTTTATGATGCTGCCTTCTACACTAACAACTTGATTGGACTTATGATATGAGCAGATTAACCAAGCAAATGATGAGTTCACATAGGTCAAATCATTTTTTATTTTAATTTCTAAGGACGAAAACATTACTTGAAAGATGTTATATCTACATAATAATTCATACAGTTAGAGCAATACAGATGTGGCATATGTGACTTTTTTTTCTTTTTTGAAACGGACTTGATGTGGTTTTAATCACATAATCACCATCATTAAGCTGACATCTCATCAAAGGTTAGTTAAAGTTTTTTTTCTTTGAATAAAACTTAAAGTTTAATTTGACAAGTCTTAAAAGCAAACTACTACTTTAATTTGTTGCAATTTTTCTTTTGCTTAGACCTTTTAAAATGGAAAATAGAAAATGATACAAAATACCCCTTATATGACTGTTTTAAAGCTGTTTGTTGGGGGGGGGGGGGGACCAGCCCCCGTGCCAGGCGGGCCCAGGCCAAACGGGCTCAGCCTCCTCGGCCCGTTGACTGTTCTGCCCGGCCCGGCCCATTTGACTTCTCTAGTAGTGGCATAACTTTCTTCAGCATCAGCACACAAGACAGCTAAAATTTCTGGGAGATCTTTCAATCTCCTGGCAGTAGCTTAGTTACATCAATTTACAAATTGGAACAGCTGATCAGCAGAAAAAAGATAGAAGTTGTTTTCCTTTCCCTCCTTCAACAAAGAGCCAATTCGAACGAATTTTATTTTATTTTTCATCTTCAGAGATGTCATTGTTCCTCAGGCCGAACAAGTCCAAATTCAATCTCTCCTAACTCTTGCTATTTATATGTTAGCTTCGCTGCTTCTGCAACTTTAAGAAAAACAAAGACCCCATCTCCAGTTATAATTGCATGTTTTTTGCGATTTCGGGCTCTAGTCCATCCTAGCTAGGCTTGTGTTCATCTCCTCTTTCTGATCTAGGATTAGGCTTCGGAGAGTGTTGAGAGTCTTAAAAAAGCAACACCCAATTCCACTTTAGTGAAGAGCTTTGTTAGATTAAGACTCTTTATACTTTATTCATTTGAATTGTTGAATGAGTGTTTCCTGTTTTGATACAAGAACAAACCACTTTTATTGCTGAGAAAACCCTTCTATACTTCTTTTCGAAACATCCATTTGGTTTCTCTTTATTTGCTTCCCTTGTAGGCTTGCAGAGATTAGGAGGATTGATCATATTATGTTCCATGTTTTATTCCTTAGACATATGTAGGCATTAAGTTTCAAAACAGAACATTCAAATAGAACTTCTGTTTGAGGCCTTTTCCAACTCCACTTTTTTGTGGGGCATGTGTTAGTTATTTGAAACTGTGTTTTTTTCACTCTCTTGATTCTGTCTTTTCTGTGGAATTGGCAACAAGGAGTGCATTGGAACTTAGGATGAAGCCCAGACAAGCATGTGTTATGGTTCTAGGACCATTGATAATAGGCGCAGGGCCATCAGGCCTGGCCACTGCAGCATGCCTTAAAGAGAAAGGCATCCCCTCACTGATTCTTGAGAGAGAGAACTGCATAGCATCACTGTGGAATCTAAAAACATCTGATTGCATGAAGCTTCATCTTCCCAAGAGATTCTGTGAGCTCCCACTAATGCCATTCCCACCGGAATTTCCCACGTACCCAACAAAGTGGCAGTTCATAAGCTACTTAGAGGCTTATGCTCAACAATTCTCAATAGAGCCTGTTTTTGGGGAGGAGGTCAAACAGGCCGAGTATGATCAGAGAATTGGGATGTGGCGGGTCCTCACCAGCAAGTCCGAGTATATTTGCCGGTGGCTCATCGTCGCAACCGGAGAAAATGCGGAGGCGGTGCTGCCAAACATAGCAGGGATTTCTGAATTCAGGGGACGGGTTCTGCACTCCAGTTCATATGAGAATGGGGCTAGTTTTAAAGGAGAGGAGGTTTTGGTTGTGGGCTGTGGGAACTCGGGCATGGAAATTTGCTTGGATCTTAGTAAATACTGTGCTCAACCATCTATGCTTGTTAGAAATAAGGTATTCTTTGTAGATCCGGAAGCTATTTGCTATTTTTAAAATGGGGGTTTTGATAAATTAAAATCTTTCTTAAATTTGGTTTTCCCAATTTCATCACAAAAATTCATATAATGCCATCAAAGTCGGTTGAATCCGGTCAACTTTTCCTCTTTTTTTTCCCCCAAATCCTAAGATATCATGATATCCCAATGTAAAAAGTAAACGACCCTACCGGGTTCTTTTCATTCACTTTCCTCTTCTCTTTGCAGAATAAAAAGAGAGATGATCTAAAAGCCTTTTCTCCCGTAGCATCTTCTCTTCCCCCTTATTCTCCTCATATTGTCACAGTCCCATAATATATTATGGGATTTATCAGTTTTTTTTATTTTTTGTGTAAATTCATGTTTTTACATAACATGAAAAATGGTTTTTTGTCAAAAGTAAATACACATTTGACCACCATTTCTCAAGTTATAGCATTTGAGAACTTTTTACCAAAAAAATGGAAAGAAGAGAAGAATAAAAAAGGAAAAAGGGAGAGGGTGGGGTGAAGAGATGCTTTAATGAAAGGGAGAGAAAACTTTTAAGATATTCACTCTCTTGGTTCCTGTATAAAAAAAAAGGGAAGGAGGTGAAAATACAAAGTGAATGAAAAGAACTAGGTGGGATTTTTTACTTTTTTACATTCTAGGGAAAAGAAGTTAAATGAGAAAAAAAAAAAAAAACACTGACTAGAGTCAATTGAATTTGTGACATTATTTGAATTTCTATCATGAAATTAGAGAAACCAAATTTAGGGAGGATGAATATGTAAAAACCCCTTCAAAATATGATACTTGGCGGAGTTTTTGATGCTCACATGTCTTTCAATACAACAAGGCATTTGGACATAGATAACTAGAAAAAAGGTTCAGATAAATGCCATTTGGCCATGAAACGGACAAGAAGCAAAGTTTCTATTTTGCAATAAATTTCATGGCCTTCGCCAACCTTATTTTTTCTCCAAATGGGTATATCTCCAAGCCAAGTGGAAATAATCATGGTTATAGTGAAATCTATGGAAAGAAGTGATTCTTAAAATTCTATAGTCCCATGGCGTAGAAGAAATTCCTAAAATCTGCTTATATTCATTGACCGGTTTATGACTTGTATGTTTATAATAATATCGAGTGATCATGTGGTACTTGATCAGCCATGATCTTCTAAACAGAGAAAGTTTGAACCAATCACATTTAGATCCGGGTGAGACTTGGATTCAGATCCTGATCCATGCTTAATTACACTATCTCTAAGTTCTCGGATCCTTATTCTACCTAAGGATTTGGAAGCTTCATCAATCATATTGCCATTTGAGAGTTGAGAGAGGTTAGATTATACTGATTTTTCATATGCTTAACATATTTATTTTGGGACTCATTGAACAAATATGGTCATGTTAGGCCCACTTTGCATCGGTTTCCGAACCGGATCTCCAATAGTTTAGTCAATACAGGATCCAACACATAAGATCACCATTGGATTGAGATCGATTGTAATTTGTGCTATAAAAAACAGATTCATATATAGCAGGGTTCCACTTTGAATCCAAGCCTTCTACATCCCTAAAATGAGTAAGTTGAGTGAGAAGAAAGTACAAAAACTAGATATGATTAGATAAACAAACTAACCCTAAGGGATAGCTCAGTTGATCTAGGACCACAGTTTCCACCCGAAGGTTGTAAGTTCGAAACTGCACTACCATACTTACTGAGACTACAGAGGAAACCCTCCGATAGGAAAAAAAAAATAAAAAAAAAGTCCATACAAAGGAAGGAGAAAGACAAAAGGAATATCATCCCAAATGATCTGTACAGGTGAATAGAAGATTAAAGTTGACAGTAGTAATTAATATTGTAAGTAGAGTTCCAATGAAGAGAAGGATTCCTAATGAAAAATGAGTGAAAAAAAGTAGAACTTACAAAACAGTAGTATAGTTTTTTTTTAGTTTAATTTTTTTAACACTGAACCATGCAATGATGTAGCTTGTCACATTTCTTATACTCTTACAATGTCCTCTTTATTTTTCCTGTCTCACTCCTCTTAGGAGTCTATATCTTTCATAAAACAGCAAATGACAATTCCATGCACAAAATAAGTGGGTCCCACTCTCTGGCCATTTAGTGAGGGACAGCTCAGTGTGCTCAATTTCTTGCTTTGTTTTCCTACAAAAGTCTTTAACTGTTACTATCTTGCAGATGCATATATTGCCTAAAGAAATGCTTGGAACATCAACATTTGCTATATCCATGTGGCTGCTCAAATGGTTCCCTCTAAAACTGGTTGATGCTCTCATCCTCTTCTATTCAAGGCTGGTCTTGGGAGATACTGCGCAATTTGGGCTAGAAAGGCCTAAAATTGGGCCACTCCAACTGAAAAATGACATTGGAAGGACTCCAGTTCTCGACGTAGGGACATTTGCTAAGATCAAGACTGGCCAAATCAAGGTTTGGAGAGTTACATAACTTTTTTTTTTATTTTACCCTTCATTAGTGTAAATCATTCTTGATTATTTTTACGTTATGTGGGACCGATGGCATTGTCAGGCAATCCAAACCGTTCATATGTCATTTACTCACTATTGAATTGAATCTAACATTTGAAAAAGGAAAAAAAAAAAAACTACGATTATAAGATTGGTAAACTGATGTTAGAATAATCTTTTGGGGATGTTCTCCTCAGGTGGTTCCTTCTATACGGCAATTTACAGCTACAGGTGCAGAATTTGTGGATGGGGTATCAAGGGAATTTGATTCATTAATCCTGGCAACTGGATACAGAAGCAGTGTCCCTAAATGGCTCAAGGTAAAGACTCAGAAATTGGTTATCTTGTTTTTATTATTCTCCAGCCTCAAATAAAAGAAAGAGGTTGGAGTCTAGACAATATAAATTCTTAGAATGAAGTTACCCCATCTAGCCATCTAGTGATAAACTGATGTGGATTTTTTTCAACTCAAATTCCTTCAATCCAAAGAGTGACTTTCAACTTGTCTCTTGTTTGTAATTAATTGAAGATGATATGATATTTCAATGTAATGTGGAGTTTCTCCTGAATCAAACATACTCAGATGGCAGATTTGTTAACTCTGACTAATTTATTGCCTAAAATGTTTCTTCGATTCTTGCTAGGAGGAAGGCTTTTTTGACAAGGATGGAATTCCAAGAATGCCATTTCCCAATGGTTGGAAAGGCAAGAATGGACTATATGCTGTTGGTTTTACCAAACGGGGATTACTAGGAGCTTCCATCAGTGCCCAAAGAGTTGCAGAAGACATTGCATGCCACTGGGATTGTGAGACCAAACACTTGTGTTTGGAGCTTCAGACCATACTGAATTGATGTACATAGGAAAATTGCTATTGTATGACAATAGCATGAGCATTAACTGTATACAAGCAAAATAAATCTGTTACAACAACCATGAAGACTTACTTCGAGAGTAACGTATGCATTAATAGCAAAGATGATGATCAGATCACTTGGTCTAGATTTACAACTCAGTGACAGCTGGCTGTTACTGAATAGATTTCCTCTTAAGTGTATTCCGTTTTCTGAATTGTATATATATGAGTTGAGACAACTGATGTATTATTGAAAATTATTGAAAAACATTGAATGAACTGAGAGCTCTAGGCTCCTTTCTTCTCTTTCTCTGTTTGTTTATATCTTTGAGATCTTGTTTTGCTTTCATACATGTCATGTCAATGAAAAGTAATTAAATAAAATTTCTCTTTTATCATTCGTTTTTTTTTTCTTAGTTTGGCTATCAAGGTTGATGGCCCACCAAGATTAAAGGTAAGTAAAAGAGAACGTGGATGGAGGTGGTAAAAATGGATTTAAAGAAGTGTAACTTATCTGAGAAATTGACTCAAGATAGATTGGAACGGAGAAATAGAATTCGTATAGCCGACCCCAATATAATTGGGACAAGGCTTTGATGATAATAATGATGATCATACGATTTTTATTCTTCTATTGCCCCTTCTTGCCCTTTACATCCGTGGTCATTCTTGCATGCTTAGTTGTGTATACATGTCATGTCAATGAATAGTAATGAAAGGAATACATTTGATAGATATTTGATTCTTGGAATTCTTCCCCTTTTGATGTTCTTTCACCTCCATGTCAAAATCTAAATACAGGCAGAGGGGCGTCCAATTTACTTAGAAGAGGCCATGCCCATCTCAGCATGTTTCTAAAATAAAAATAATATCTTATTTTAAGTTAGGAAACTAATCAGATGAGAACTATTCTCACAGATCAAACTGTGAGAACTATGGGTGGGGCCCATTTATCACCTATTTCAAACCTTGCAACAGACATGGACTCCCTTGATAGTCACACACTCAAGGGCTTGACATCGATGTGAATGAATTGGACCGTTGGATCGACTATATACTCATACGAATGGACTAGGCTTTGTCGGTCATTGAAGAAGGGTTTATGAGCATGTTATTGGGGCCAAACTTGGTATTCAGGGTGGTCCCATATAGATCTTTTAATCCCTACCGATTCCATCCCAAAATGATCTTATCTACATGAGGTAGGATAACTTTGTTAAAGTTCATATTAGAAGACCATTTGTTTGGATAACGTATTCACATGGGGCTCGTGTTAGGTTTTTTTTGCTACAATTTGATCACCCACATGCAATTTGTAACAGATTATTTTATAAAGTTGCTTTGAAAGAGGAAAGAGTTCTTTTGATGGTATGGTTTGTGAGTCCAAATGAAGTCTCTTCTTCTTTCTAATTATATATTTCTTCTTTCATGTGAGCTTTGGAGGTGGACCGAACTTCGGCAGGAAACTTCCCCCTAACCATATATGTGGGTATGCCCCCGCTGACCAGAGCCCATGGCAAAGTCAAAAGGTATTCACTTTTGGAATCTCAAGGTTCTAGGTTTGAATCATGTTATCAATAAAAGATGAGTGATCCTTATTTCAACCTTTCACACTAAATAACTTCACTACTGGTCGAAAGATCTCAAACCTTACCCAACTGCATTTGAATTACATGAACATTGAATTGTTACCTATGTCTGGCGCAAGGTACCTTATGAGCCAAACTTGAATCCAAACTTTCACATACACCCATCCTTCTATTAATTGGCATTTGTCCTAATTTGATGATGACTGAACTAATAAAAAATTTGTTGAAGTTAAAAAAAAATAAAAATAAAGAATCGCTTATTTTTTGAAGAATCTGAAATCTTAAAGCTCACAAATCAAAGCTAGAGTTGTTTGAATGAGGCAATTTGTTTACTGCTCATCCTCTCATGGTAAGCATCCATTCATTTGAGCTCATAAAAATGTTCCTTTCAAAAAGGAATTATTAGTTCATTTTAAAATATTATTCCTGCTTGTCATGTTTCATAGACGGGCGCGAGTGTGAGAGTGCCTGAGTTCAAATCCTCACTATAGAAATATTATGGCTGGTGCTCCTGTGCAGATGTCTTGCACACCATCTATGGTGCGATACAACTTGTGGAGCACACCTGAGTCCCCCTACCCACTTTCAGCCACTACTACCCCTGTTTTTCTTGGTACCCAGCTTAAGGGATTGGGACCCCAACACTTGTGTGAGGGAAGTAGACCTCTAGTGAGGCAAGATAGCCTTAAAGTGAGGGAAGGTGGAGGTAAGAAGTAAAAGGCCGTTCTTTATTACCCCCCACAATCAGAATGGCATTTAATCGTTAGATTGAATTAAAATAGAAATCCTGCTTTCTAAAAACATTAAACTTGTATAATCACATGGCATTAATCTTCTCTCCTTCACTCACGAGGGCTACACATCTCATTCATGACTTGGACAAGTCCTCCACTCTCCACCCCTAAATATGAGCAGCCATGGTCGCACTCCTACTACCCCCACAACCGGAATGGCATTTGATCGTTTGATTGAATTAAAATATAAATCCTGCCTTCTAAGAACATGAAACATGTATAATCACATTACATGAATCTTCTCTCCCTCATGGGGCTTCTCACTCACATGGCTACACATCTCATTCATGATTTGGACAAGTCCTCCACTCTCCACCCCAAAATATGAGCAGCCATGGTCGCCCTCCTACTACCCCCACAATCGGAATGGCATTTGATTGTTTGATTGAATTAAAATACAAATCTTGTCTTCTAAAAACATTAAACTTGTATAATCACACGACATGAATCTTCTCTCCCCCACTGGGCTTCTCACACACAGGGCTACACGTCTCATTCATGATTTGTACAAGTCCTCCACTCTCCACCCCAAAATATGTGCGGCCATGGTCGCCCTCCAAAGTGGGTATGCTCGGCACCCATCAATATGCTAGAGTTAGGATTCAGTACATGTGCTAATACTAGTAAGGAGTGTGACAGTTGCATCAGTGTCCAAAAAGGACTGCTTCTTGACTCCTGGAATCCTTATCAAAATGGGTCTACCCTTGTCCAATTGAGAGTGCATTCTTAAAATTTTAGGGTTTTTTTTTTTTTTTTTTTTGTGGCACTTCTATCTCTCCACCTAAAAACTGATCATGGGCTTATATTGATGATCAAATCAGTAATGATAAGATTGTTATTTGATTGGTTATTCACTAAGGTCATGTTTGAAAATTATATCATTGGGAAAAAGATTTTCACTTTTAGTAAAGTTGTGGAAAATCTATCTTTGGCAATTGTATAACTTTGAGGATTTGATCCATATATATATATAAAAAAAAAAAAAAACTTCCATAGGATGTGAAATTCCTTAGCTGAAAAGGGGAGGCAATAAAATCCTCAAATTTGGCGATTTTTTCACATGTGACCCCCAATTGTATGGATTGAAGGAATTCTTAGCTCTGAGAATTAAGAAGAAGGGAAAAAAAAAATCAGTGAGGGAAGCCCTGCTCTATGTGTAGCGAGGAAACCTCAAGGAATCCTCAAATACCTTTTACCAAGTGTGACCTAAATTGAGCACTTCTTCACTCCCAAGTGATTTATTAGTGTCACGCCCCTAGACCCGATTAGGCATTAAACCGCATTCCGGAGGTCGAGATTAAGTGCCAATTAAAATTCTTCTAATATTAGCATGATTGTGACCCCCAATTGTATGGATTGAAGTTCGCAGTGAGGTTAGATAAGGTTCTTTGTTCAAATAACATTTGTTGTGGAAGCTTCCGCAATAATAAATATCAGATGATAGTAGTATAAACAATTTGAAAAGAGTAAAGCATAAGTTTCGTCACTATAATTAAAGTTGAGACAAGATATACAAAAAGTATTTTAGTTACAAGAGTTACCCCAAAACATGGGCTCTAAAAACAAGATCTACAAAAGAATCTTTGGGCGGTCCCCAAAATACTATCATGAAGGCTCTTGGTGCAGGGCATGACGAGCTCTAACTATGTTATGAACACTCCACACCCTGTACTCCTCTGTTGGATCCTCTTGCATTGCCATTCTCTCTCTCTCTCTCTCTCTCTCTCTCTCTCTCTCAGAGGAGGGCTTCATGCCTAAGCACCAAGAGTAGTCTCATCAGACTCTAACAATTAGTAGGTAAATAAATATAAATGGCAATATATGATGCATCAAATGGAATAATGACAATGTGATCAAATGAGCTTGGAGTTAACGTTTAGGGGAGTGTTGAAGTCGTCGTTGACTCAGCACATGCATCAAAGGGGTTGAGCTGGTAACATTATGTACGTTATAATATTATTAGGAATCATGGTTTAAATTCTCTTCCAAGATATATTCGTAGATGCCGATGCATAGTGATCTCGATCTATACCATCCCGGTATTGGCCTACAAATTGGTCATGGTCCCGGCTCAGCAAAGAATCCCCCAAGTTATTGGAGTTTATGGGCCTAAATTTCAAAATATCGGTCTTGACCGATATATCGGCCGACAATCTTTCTGACTCTTTTCTTTCATTTCCCTTCGTATTCTTTTTTTCCTCCCTCCAAACACATCAGTTGCTCCCATTCTTCTTTCTCAACGCCTATTTTACATTCAATCCATCGAAAAGTCTTATTTTTTTGCAGATCTCATCTAAGAAAATCATATACAACTCTACCAATGTGAGTATTATGATGGTTTTTTTTTTTTGGTAATTTTTTAAAAAGTTTATTTAGAAATAGGTTAGAAATGAGGTTTGCATGCTCCTTTTGTCATGAATACATTACATTATCTTTGATTTACACATTTTGAGGTTAGAATATTATTTGGGATTTTGAAAATTGGGATTTTTGTTGAAATCTTATAAGCCTTTGCAAAATAGTTACTCAAATTTGTTGATATGCCCACCATACTTTTGGATGGATAGTTGATATGCTCCCAAGGTTGGGCCTTGTGGTCTAAAATTTGGTTAATGGGCTGGGATCAGGTCATAGTTTAGGCATGGGCTCTACTTAGTTCATGTGTTTTTATCTTAGTTTAAGATTTTGGGGAGTTGGCAGGGTAGCTCCAATGATTCTCACTTAAAAACCTATACTATGATGGCATGATATAAATGGGATTTTGTTCTAGGTAATGTGCAAAGTTGAGCAACATGGCCAACGATTGGGTTCAAACCCAGATGTAGCATAGTCCATATAAATATGGGCTGAAGTAGGCTCAGCCAGGCTCAAGCATATGCGAGTCTGAAACTTGTACTGAACTTTTTTTTTTTTTTTTTTTTTTTTAGAGTAAGTTATTTCTTTTTCTTTTTCTTTTTTCTAAAAGAATAATAAACAGAAAAGGAGCTCTGGAAACCCAAAGTTGGTCTTATAGGCTCCAAATGGGGCATACCTCATTATTACACAGATAAATGAACTTTAAAATCAGAAATAAAAAATGTGAAATACATTGCCCACAGCCTGGGCAACAAGCAATCAAAGACGCCATAATATCCCAATCTCAACATTTGAGATGTGAGAAGGAACCAATCTATTTTGACACAACTTCCTGAAGATCCATAAAGGTGATATGAATTTTTTTAAAAGCAGTTGTGATACTTCTTACTTGAAATCTCCACTTCCACGGAGATTTCCGAGGATGCCATAATATTTGAGACAAAGAGAAATCCGTTTCAAATAATATAGATGGAAAATGGGTGGAATAAGATCAATGAAGCGAAGAACTCCCAAATAAGAGTCCGTGGCATTTTGAATTGCACCTTCAATCTGATAGGCAGCATCATCCCATGGGACACCAATACTCATATGAGGAGTAGAATAAACAGAAAGTCGCCAACCTGGATAAGCAGTATGGAGTGACTGTGTATTTATATATAAAGTAGGAGGAATATTCCAATGACATGAGATACTGTTTGAACTCGGCCAAGCCCAATTTCCGACAGCCAGAGAGTCCCCTCAGCCCAACCCATAGTCAATGGATGGGAGTTACGGTTTTAAAGGTTCAAACATCACTTTCAAATAGGGTGGCAAACGGGTCGTGTCGGGTCAAAATGGGTTTCTAAGGTTTGAAGGTCGACCCACTCCAACCGTTTCTTTTAACAAAAAGGCTAAGTAATTTCAATCCGCAGTTGATCCAGGTCGACCCGACCTGCATAACCAGCTTTCAATGTGGGTCGCCACAGTTAACGGACCCAACCTGAAGAATCAAGGCCCAAACTAATTATCTAAAAAATCAAGGCTATATTTGGGTTAAGTTGTAGGCCAATAAAAAAGAGCAATACAAGCTCACCTCGTTCTATATAAAATATACTATTTGAAGCACCGAATATTAAATGATCAAATTGTTTAACTGGGTTTAGATATGCAGGTCGATCCTAACCCAACACGTTTGAATGGATTAGGAGGGTTATGCGGGTTGACCCTAACTTGACCCACTCAAATACAGTCACGTTTTCTTGACCTATGACTGACCAGTATATATTGCGTGTCGGGTTTGGAGGTCCGGTCATAATTTGGCAGCCTCACTTTCAAACGAAGTTTAACCGAAAGTGGAAAGTTAGTAGATAGATGGGAATTTTCTTTAAGTAACTGGAACTACAGAATGGATGGAGAAAAGTAGGGTCGTAAACGGGTCGGTTCCGGTCCGGGTCCACCATGGATCAGGAATCGGAACCATTAAGGAGAAGGTGGAACCGGATCCGGATCCGGACCCGAAACTGTTTTGGAACCGGTTTTTTTGCTCTGGAATCGAAACCAGAACCATATATGGGATGGGTCTAGATCCGAGTCCGAGTTCGAGTTTAAGTAAAGAATGATATTAAAAAAACATGATTTTTAAGAGAGATTCTAAAAAATTAAGGTAATATATCGGGTCTTGGGTCCACGGGTCCGAACTAAGGTAGAACTGGACCCGTAACCATTTACTTATTGGGGCCTAAATAAGTAGGGTCAGAAACGGGTCGGTTTCGGTCCTGGTCCATTAAGGAGAAGGTGGAACCGGATCCGGATCTGAGCCAGGAATTGTTTCGGAACCGGTTTTTTTGCTCTGGAATCGAAACCAGAACCATATATGAGATGGGTCTAGATCCGGATCCGAGTTTAGGTAGAAAATGATATTAAAAAAACATGATTTTTAGGAGAGATTCTCGAAAACTAAGGTAATATATCGGGTCTTGGGTCCACGGGTCCGAACTAACGTAGAACCGGACTCGTAATCATTTACTTATTGGGGCCTAAATAAGGACCCAGACCCGTTTTTTAACAGATCGGAACTTCCAAGTAATCGAAAAATCGGGTACCCGTTTACATCCATAGAGAAAAGTATGTTTCCATGGTAACTCCAAAATTGCTATAGATTTAATAAGAAAGCCTCAACATTCTTTCTCGTAGGAGAATTTATGCCCCGTGGTAGAAGATCATATTAAAAAAAAAGAAGGGATAACTTGACTAGAGTATATTTTATGATTATTAGTAGAAGCATTAATGGCGAAGCATATAATTTAGCAAGGACGAACGAGACTTTCTAAAGGCACCGCCGATGCCTATAATATTAATTATATTGTCTCACTATTAAATGTTAATGAATAGATTATCATCTTTCTAGCAAAGAAAATAATCCATTTAGAAGCCTTGTATTAGATGACTCGGAGTCTAAATCCCCGAGTGGTCTATTACCCACTTCCCGTGATGGGGATATGTAGAACTCATCATGGAGACCACCTACTAATGATTTGAACCTTTAAATTTGAATGTTATATCATTCGGTAGCATGTCATCAAATTTTAGTTCAAATGGATTTGGTCCCACCGTAATATCAAACACATGATTAGCACAATCTTATGCATTACTAACACTATGGACTAATCACGTTATAAATCATATGTCCAGTCTTAGGGCCCGTTTGGATGTCTACAGAATAAAATATTTACATATTTAAATATTATAAGAATAAAATAGTATAGAATGCAATAATGCAATATTATAATAGTATAATTTTTTTACTGTTTGGCAATTTTTGAAGAATACTATAGATTTTAAATTGAGATGTTTGGAAGGTGCTATGATTAAAGTAAATTACATTATAAGAATTTTTTTATTAAATATTTTAATTTATATGTAATTTAACACGTCAGGATACAAAAAATAATGTGGTAAAGTAAAGTTTAACTTTCATGTTTTTACCATAAGTTACTTTTCTTTTATCACATAAAACCATGATAAAGTATAGTAAAGTAAAGTAAATGAAAAAACAACAATTTTATAACTCTCTCTCTCACTTTGTTTTACCACATACTTCATCTGACCTTACTTTACCTCATCTTTTACCATGATATGACATCGATCTTTATTTTATTTTACCACACCTGTAAACAAGTCACTTTTTATATACCATATAAAACTACGATAAACTGTTTAAGTAAAGTAAAAAAAAAAAAAGAACACTTTACCATTCATTCCCACTTTACTTCACCATGTACTTTATCCCACCTTTACTTTACCCCACCTTTATCGTCTTGTGAGATTTACTTTTACTTTACTTTTCCATATATGTAAACATACACATTGTTGAACCAAGGTCTTTACTTTACTCTACTACTTTGTAATCGTCATTTTGAAAGATTTTTATCTTGTAGAAAGTTTTCTACAGGGGGGAGCTGTAGGAGAGAATATTGAGCTTTTTTAAAGAAAAAAATATTTTCTTCAAATTTTTCTTGAGTAACCAAACGCACAAGATTTTCTTCTTTAAAAAATGAAATATTATATTCTAAAAAATATTATTTTCTTGTACTTTCTTGTGCATCCAAACAGACCCTTAGTGTGCAATCAAATCCTATTAAAGTAAAACTTGAAGATACGCTACTAGATAGGGTAACATTCAATTCTAACCGTTCAAACATGCAATATGTTGTCCCACGGTGAGTTCGACAAATCCCACTTATGGGAAGCATGTAATAGACCGACCACTCAAGGGACCCGGACTCAATGGGTAAACAGGTCCAATGGAGCTCAGTTTTTTTCGTAGATGGAATATCAGCATGTTCTTCTTAAATTTTGTTGGGCCAATGCGACCCACTAGTACATATCCTTGAAGGTCGTTTGCTTGCACCCATTCACATGTGCAATAGATTATTATTATTTATTTATTTTGAAAAGGCAACATGTGTAATGATTATGCATGGTTGCGTTCAATGTTCAATTGTGGAAAGATTATGCATAGTTCCGTTCAACGTTTATTTACACATCATATGCATAAATCTTGAGCTTACAAATGTTATGTCTCGAATTCGCAAGTCATGTCCCTTAGAAAGACTCAGGTGAGGCTATGTTGGATTTTCTTTTTGAAATTTTAATGACAACATATCTTGCCTCGCGAGTGGCATGCCTCTATGTCGCGAGAGATAAAGTAAAGGACAATTTGGTCAAAAAAAAATGAAGTCTAAGGTATAAGATGCTTTTTAGCATTATATGTATTTGAGGATCATTTTGGAGGTATAAGGATATTTGAGGCTTTTTTCGTAAAAACCCCTAAAATATTTATATTTTTTGAAATGTTTGAAAATGCCAAACCACCACCCCCTCCCCTATCAACCTATTTTTTTACGGAAATACAACCCGTGCTTTAGGCACAGGTGGTCCAGCTCGTATTAGTAATAAGGATCAAAATGTTTAGTTTTACGTGTTAAGTCTTCATGGCTTTCGAGAAATTTGTGAAAACATCCAAAATATAAAAATACATTGCATATATAACTTCTACATATGTTTCTACCAAAAAAAATTTACATATGTAAAATCTATTTTTCTATCCTATGCGTAAAAGGCAAACATAACCCCTTAAATATATTATTGACTCCACCAACCACCACCCCATGGCAGGTCCATACCTGGACTCGTTCGGGCAATCATTTGCAAAACCAGACAATTGGGATCCATTGACATCCATATCTCAGCATAAGCTGATTTAGATCCGACTTGGACCTAAATCCAAACCTAATTATCAATCAGGCCAAAGAAAGAACCCGATATCAAAGTTTCGGTTGATCCCGTTTGGTAATTTTACTTTTAAAATAAAGTGTAGTGAAGTGAAATAAAGAGAGGGAATAAAATATAAGTGAGTTATGATGGTATTTTATTTTTAGTTGTTTGTGATGGAATATTTTTGACTTTTTGCATAGGGAAATAGAGTTTTTTTTTATTCTTTAGTGATTAAAGGTAGTTGCTCTTTAACTTTTTTGGACATAGACGGAGGGAGTTTTGAAATAAAGTACTATTGATTTAATGCTTAACTTTACTTGACAAGTAAAATTACCAAACGTGCCTATAATCGGGTTTGACAGCCTCATGACCAAGAAGATGCTTCTACTACCATTAGCCGGATTGTTGGACATTTGCACTTTCTGGTGGGGCTGGCCACATCAAGAAAGACCAGAAGATAAGAAGACAAAACGTTCATTTGCACTAACCAATTAGGCTCCCCAAAATGTCTTGTTTTAATGAAATTAATTATGGTAATCTTCTATTAATGAAATTAATTATGGTAATCTTCTCACTTACTTTAATAATTCTCTATACACCCTTTTTTTACAATGAGAAGCTATGTAGTACAAAACCAAACTAAAAATATACATAAAATAAACCTCATTAAATCAAAATTATTCTTTGGCAAGAGCATAGTAATGTTTTATTTATTGAACTATAAAACCGCTTTAAGCCTGCCTCTTCATCGCTAAACACATAGTTAATCTTTTTTTAATTATCAGCTTTACTTATGACTAAAGACTATAAGTAGACTTCTCTTGAACACCCTTTATGAACATCTCTAATTCAATCATCAAGAATTCAATCAGGGGATAGAAGTAACAGAGATTAAATGTGATTTGTAATCAGCTGCAATGGCTTTTAAGTCAGTAATTGTTGTTGCTGCTGTTTCTCCAGTTTCTTAGGCAAACGAGCATGTGGTGGGAGATGACAAGGGTTGGACAATCAACTTCGATTATCAAGAATGGGCTAAGGATTAGGACTTCCGGGTTGTCGATAAACTGGGTAATTATTCTGGTTAACTCATACATTTTTTAGGGGTGTCCATTGTTTGGGCCAGCTTGTGCCTGACCATACCTAGGCCTGCATTGTGCTGGATTTGGGCATTTGTCATTTATCACATGGGCCAGACTTGGGCCTAATCTTTCGATTGAAAGTCAGTGGGCCAAGATTGTGCCTTTGTGTTTTTATAGGCCCGCCTGGACTGGCATATTTAGCAAAAAATGGTCTTGGACTGGGTCTCACCTTCAGGCCCATAATTTGCGTGAAAACGGGCTCATCCAAGCCCATGCACACCCTACCAGTTTTTTCTGTACTGTTCTCAGCTCTTTTTTTTTTTCAATAGTTCATGCAGTGTTTTCTCATTAGATTTTGATCTCCTCTCCATTCCTTTATTTCAAAAACAGAATTATTATCAGACATTTAATTATGTATTTCAAACAATTTAATTAAGAAAAATCCAAATCAAACTCGGTATGGAATAAGAGCAAATAAATAGTTAAGCCTTAAAATGACCCAGAAGTGGGCTTACTTTTGGGCCTTTTGGCATGTACAAGCCCAGTTGGCTGGAAGAGCCCTAGTTAGTTGTTGGATCAGAAAACTCCAACCATGTCCGACCAGTGGGTCCATATGACTCACCAGAGTTACCAGAAGAGCGTAACTGGGGCAAGTTGGACCAAGTTTTTTGCAGACTTGATCAGGTGCATTCCTAGTCAATCCACTAAGCCAAGTCTGGGTCGAGTCGAATCAAGTCGAGTTTTCGAACTATATCTCCATTGAGGACCATACATGGTCATCTGATTTTCCAATTGTTTATCCAATAATCCAATTCATGCCTAACTTCTAATGTCCTCCATTGATCCAACCATGGCATGCAGTGTTTAACTACCCAAAAGGAGTTCACTGTGAGGTGCCTACTAGTAATGAGCCTCTAACTACTGGAAATGATGTTATCAACCACACCCCCCCTGGAAACAAATGGTACATATGTGGAGTGGCCAAGCACTGTGAGAATGGAGGCTAAAAGTTGGCCATAAACATTCTTGATGACAAAGAACAGAGCTTGGCTATTGCAATCACACCGTTTGGGCATCATTTGCTGAGAGGGGCAGCAATTGTGATCGCAGTGTTGCTCATGGTCTGACTGCAATAGACTGATTTCTGTATCTCCCATGTTAAGTTCTTGTTGGCTCCAAATATGAGCAGAAATTAGGGTAGATAAGCAGTTGCATTCAAAAACTTGCCAAACTTTAACATGATTTATTTTTGTATCTTTTGGATGGTTTGTAACATTTTTTAATCAAAAAATATTTTGTTAATTTTGTTGTCTCCTTTTTCTTTTCATAGTTTTGACTTTGGCCCTTTATGAAATGGCTCATTCCGCTTGGCTTGTTGTATAATTAAGCATACCAGGTTTTGTACTCAGCCTATTCATATTCAGTCTGGGCCCAGGCTTGGATTCCCTAGATGTTCATGGGGTGGGCTGTTGAAAATTCAATGCAACCCCAACCCACATTAAGCTCTATTCAGGCAATCATTTTAGTCCCAAGGATAGCACCCAAGCCTGCTTACTCGATGAAGTTTAGTTACCTTAAAAAACCCTACCAAACCCAACAAATGTACCAAGGAGGAGGTCATATATAAAAATATATATATATATATATATATTTAAAATGGGCTTTCTTAACTCCAAGGGGTTGGCCGAGTGGTCAAGACTATGGTTCCTCCCTCTTCGGAAGGTAGAGGTCTTGGTATCAACCTCGGTTCCCCCTTATTCAGGAATCGAATGTTAAGTCCACTAGTGCTACCACCTTAGGGCCACAAGAGTGTTTACCCGGCTTCCCTATGGGCCCGGAGGGATTAGTCCAGCCCAAAGGGTTGGAATCCCTCCGATAGAAAAAAAAAAAAAAAAAAAAAAGGGCTATCTTGGCCTAATTTTCAGGCCTTTGGGCTTGTTTAGCCATGAATGTTTGGCCTGATAACTGTACAGGATGGGATTGGACTAGGTTCCACCCTGCAAGACCTGGCCTATGAACTTCTGTTGTTCCCATCTCTCTAGTTTGATGCAGTTGATGATTTCTTGATGATTTTATTTCATCTTACCATAACTGAAGAAGTATGAAACCACACAAACAGAACTATCATATTTTAAACAACTGGTTCCCAAATTTTGAACTAAATGAAGAACAGTCATCTCATGTTTTCACATCATAAATCTACAAGTGCATACATCCAATGAGAAAGTGGACTGATTGATTAGTTACAACCACACCAACATTCTGGTGCTTACTTTTAGGATGTAATCTTCTGTAAGATGTACACCAGAAGTGCCAACATCACCAAAAGGCCTACAACAACATTCACCACCAGCTGCCTTGACTCATCCAACCCTAACAGCTGCAATCCTCCTCCATGCATATAACCCTCCTTCAGAAGCCCGCCATTGGCCTCCATCTCGGTCGATCCCTCGGATGTTTTTCTGGTTTCATCCTTTTTTATTTCCTCTTCCTTCTTCTTGGTTTCATCTGTAGTAGCATTTACAGCACCTTTAGACCCATTCTTTTGTTTTTCAGCGTCAGTTGAAGTAGCCTCCTTTTTGGTGACATCTGTGGTGGGGATTGAATTAGTAGGTTTCATGTGAGCATCAGCTGAAACTTTTTCAGAATCTTGTGGCTTGCTGGTGTTTTGGCGTGGAGGGGATTCCTTGGTTGGTGTAGTGTGTCCAGTGACAGGGATTGTTTTTGGCATTGATAGATAGAGAACTCCTTGTTCAAACTTTGCGCGGAGATCGCTGACGTGACAATTCTCTGGGATTTGAACTTCCTTGTAGAAGCGGCTCGACCTGTTGCTGTCAAGTGGGCGTTCGCCGCTGACCCTCAGATTGCGGTTTTCATCCAATTGAACTCTCAAATGTTCCTTCTTGAATCCTGTAAAGTAGCACTTAGTCTTTTATTACAAAAAAAAAACATATTGTTATGCATAAATAGTTATTTACATAACCAATATGTCAAAAGCTCCAGGACTGATGGAACATGTCAAATTAAATCTTATAACCATTTAGGACCACAACACATAGCTTTAAGGGATGAGTAGACAATTAGAACTCAAAGATTAAGGCAATATGATGAATCAATACCTGGAAGAGTAAGAATCAAAGTATCGGATCCAGCCTCTCTATTCCAATCAGATAATGGCTGGAAATCTTCATATGAGCGTCCGGCGGTAGATCGACGACTCCCGTCCATTCTCTTTTGCTTGTTGGAAAGTTTTCAAATGACTTCCTTATTTTTGATGATCTGTTTAGACAACGATTGCTAAGTTTCTCTAATCACTGATAAAATACTTCTACTTGCATGGGGTTTTATACACACATGTACATAACAATTTTAGGGGGTGGAGGGAGTTCTTTGGAGGGGTTTCCCCTTTTCTTCCAAAGGGAATTATACCCTTTTGATTTCTCAGGACTTACGTGCTCTGTTGATTGAATTATCCTTTGCTCTTGATGGGTTAAGAGATTTCCTCTTGGATGGGTAAGGTTGATGCTTTTCTTCCTTCCAAGGGCAGTGCTTAGAGGAGTGCCTTGTTGGTTTTCCTGGGGGCTCTGAAATTTGCCTTCCTTTAATGAAAGTAGTGTGAAACTAATGCGAACAATACTAGATAAACGGGGCTGAAGTAGAGGATGAGGTGGCAAGACCTGACCCAACCCACAAATCCGACTTGCAGATTATATGGGTCAATGTGGATCTAGAAATCTCATAAGGCCCTTTATATATTTATCTTTGTAATAGCTTATTATTAATGTTGACCACTTGTATTTATGATTGAAGATGTGTTGATTGTTTTTATATAAATATGTATGACTATATGCTTATATGTTTATAACTAATTTTGATATCTTATGAATTCAAAATGTAATATTTTACTTTTAGCCCGGGGCGTTGTTGCTAGTTATATATATTATAATAGAAGGTGTGAGGGGTTGGGAGTGCTTGATTTCTAGATTGGGAGCTTCCAAGCGCGCCACATCACCCGCCACGTGTCCAACATTGATAAGTCCATATCTTTGTGGGACCCTCAGAATCTGTATCTCATCTGAAGAGATTTTACACAGTTGGCAAATGCAAATTGGATGAAACTGTATCTTTTTGTTTCTTAGAAATAGGGGATCCAGACTCCTACAATATAGGAAAATTCAATTCCCTAATCTAATATGTTTCTTATTAAACCATAGCTACCTTGTTTCATCTAATCTTTTGCAAAAAATTTCTCTTCCATAGCCATTAAGACACTTATCTTATTGATCATCAACCAATTAATCCCATATGGAAAATTAAATTGCCACATCGAATTGAAATTTCCTTCCGTCCACATTTTATTGTGGGCCCACCTAATCATCAACCAATTATTTGCATACGTTTCTACATATTACGTACTTAAATTCCACATCTATTTCAATTGCAATTAATCCACATTAAAACACTACCTTATAGTGGGCTCACCTAATCAATGAATTATGCACATATGTTCCTACATATTATATATCGTTTTCAGTTTGCATGCCCCATTGATTGCATGGTTTGCTATGGTCTTAATAAATTATATAGCCCCACTATAACCATGTGTTGGATGATAATTTACAAGTTCTTGCCATACTACTTGTAAGCTATATTTTCATCCTTTTATTTCGTGGGCTCTATTGTATTAATATTGTTCGATGCATATGTCTGTACAAGTTGTGGGAACCAATGTGGGGTAAATTTAGCACATCTCCTTTCATGATAAACAATTGGTTAATTGGCTCACAACGTCAAGGGCCCAAATTGATCACATCGGCTCATGTAATTGTGATAACATGAATGTCTATGGTATCTTGAGGGCATTATTGTTCAAACTTTCTCATTGATAACATGTTAGCTTTTTTTTAATGGTATTTATTATTATTATTTTTTAATGTTTTTCATATAAGATGTTACTTGCCTGTTGAAAGTATAGTTTTGCTCATATTAGTGATAGCAACAGTTTGCTTCCCACTTTATTATTTGTTTTGCAAAAGCAATTACAAGACTGTCACATTTAATATATATTAAAGCAATAGAGAGAGAGGATGTACAGGGCACCATGTCAGCACCCATGAGTTTTCCTTTCGAAAAAAAAAATTAAGAAAAAATACACGATTTTGATGTGGGCCCATCCCCAAATGCTAAACTAGAAAGCTATCCATTTGATGTGAATCACCTAAGATTTCTCTCTAAAACCTATCATATCTCTTTCTTAACAATTGTGTAAATCATCTTTTTGAATTCGAATTTTAATTCCTAAAATCTCTTTAATGGCTGGAAACATTATCCCCAATAAATCCATCCCTATTCTCATCCCATTTGTACCTCCCTTATACATGCGAATACTTTTATATGCTAACTGTCTTTAGAAACAATCAGTCATTTGTGCAGCGGGTCCAACGTTAAGCTATATGGTACCGGCCCAACATTCTCCCATCTAAATTCCAAAGCCCTGTCTTTGTCCATCTCCACCATATCATTTCTCCCTCCGGCCGCCTCTTCCACACTCTCCTTCTCCCCAACCCTCTAAAACCCAAAACCCAACCACCCTCGTCCTAAAACCCCAGCCCCCTTCTCAGGTCGCTCCTCCTCTCCATCTCTCATGGCAAAGACGAGCACCTCTCTCATCTCCGACCAGGAAAGAGGCCTCAAAATGGAGCGAAATCCCCATTTGGAAGAGTTTATGGTGGATAGATGTCATGGACTAAGTGTTTTGGGATTGTACATAAAACTCTTTTCTTTTATGTTGTGAACTTAAACACCACACGTTTTAAATATCCCAAGACTTTGTTTGCTTTTTTACTTCATGCGATATGGAACTTGGTTACTATTGTTCATTTTTGCCTCTGCGTTGAAAATTTTAAATATATGTGTTGAAGAAAACGTATTATATCCTCACATGCGATATCCTATAGGTATAGTATTGAGGTCCTAATGACTCGAGTCCCCACACTAGTTATGTCATGGAATTGGAACCATTAAGGAAATTCAATTTGGGGACAAGGTAGCATATTCACATATAAGGTTGACCATATGATGTGGTCAAGTAAGGTAAAGTCAAATCAGCAAACTGGAGGCCCTCAATCAAGATATCTTAACTACTATAAATGCAGCTGCACATTGTTTACCTTGCACATTGTTTACCTAGAAAGCTTTAGCTCTACTTGAAAGGAAGTGGTTAAGAACCCATGAAGGGAAGAAAAACAAGATGCAAGCACATTAAAAGTAATTTGATAATGTGTTTATTTTATAATCATAACAGGACCTATTTTTTTTATGGTCAACAATATATTAGATGTGTAATTTCCTCCCTCATAACTATTGTTGTGAATAAAATAATAATCCGCAAGTGTGCGGCTACCTTTTTGAGATAATGGCAAATATGGGTCAAACTCACAGGGAGCGAATTAAGAAAAACTTCTAATTTCATAAAACTGATGTTAAATGACGAACTGGTAATTATGAAAAGCAAATAATCAAAAATAAAAGCAAGCAAATAACAAGATAAAACTATCAATCTACTAATAATGATCAAGGCATAGGAATCCACTAAGTAATCAAAATCCATTTTTGATTAAGAAAAACCAATCTTGTCCAATTCTTTGCTTTAGATCAAGACCAAATCAATGCATCAAGATATGGATGATTTAACTTTAAAAGTCCAACTTCTCTCTTTATGAGAGATTTGTTTTCTAATAAAAATATGCAAAAGGCCAAGACCTCCTTCCCTTTGTGAAATTATTAAAATTATTTAAGCATCACTCATCAAACATATGCATAACCCATACAAAAAAACACAATCATAAGCATGGCCTATCAAACGTAAGCAAGAGCGATCAAAAACATATTTTAATATTAAGAACTACGCATGGAAGGTACCAACTAGTATGAAGACAAGCCTATTAATCAGTAAGTCGGCAACATAAACAATAAGAAATTAACTAAATTAAAAAAACATGATTATTAGTTCCATCCCAAGCCTTAATCACGGATTATTCATCCATTGCATGGAAGAGAAACTGATCTTTCATTAATAACTTTTTCAGTACAATCTTCTTCTAAAACTAAGTCCTGCTTGGACAAGGCCCAAGACTACCATTAAACAAACAAAAAAAAAATACAAGTGGGGAACTAGAACTAGAACCCTAGATTTAGAAGAGAGGGGAGAGAGGAGAGAGAGGGAGTGGGGATGTCCTAGCCCTAGGAGAGAGGCATGGGTTGGACATCCCCCCTAGGACCCTTTTTATATTTTTTTTATTTTCTTTCTCTTCTGCCTCACAGTGTATTTCTATCTTGTATTTTTTTTACTTGGCATGCACTCTAAGCAATTATCCTATTGATGAGTCCTGAAAAGTGCACATTTTCATATACAGTTTGGACCATTTTAAGGGCTTATTGATATTAAAGCACTCTATTTAGTGTCAAATCATGTTTTTATGCATTTAGGGTCCATTGTAGTGCATTCATGCATAATTTGCTAAAAAATCACACTTTTTGCATAAATTCATGAAACCTGCTATTTTTGGAAAGTCGATTATTTTGGGTGCATCAAGTATGGTCCCATGCATTGTCCATTTAAATTCCTTATATAAAATTATTCTTGAATCCATTTGTTTTAATTTGTGTAGGAGAAATCAAGAATGGGACATACATTGGTGAAATTAATTTGAGAGAAATCAAGGGTAGGACATCTTTCATGGTGGACCCACATATCTTGGTATTTTTGGAGAGTTTGAAAAGTCAACAATGGAAAGCTAGATTTGTGCTTTCAAGATCAAGAAAGGAAATTTCAAATTTGGTAAGATCTAATACTTACTAAGTTTGAAAACTCAAAAATCAAGAAAGAAATTCAAGAAAGGAAAGTCTATTAAAAGAGTTGAATAGTCAATCAAAGAAGCTTGGAAGCAAACCAAAGATGGATAGGGAGTCAAGGAACAAGGAAAGAAATATGTCAAGATCCCCTTGGACGTCCACATGGGTCCCACACATGCCATTGCACAACTATCATTCCATATGTGCACAATTATTTTTGGATTTTTTAGAGGCAGCAAGATTAAAATGGTCATAACTCTTAATCCAACCATCGAATTGGTGCAACCCATATACAGTTGAAAATCTCTTTTCGAGTAGATATCTTTAGAACCCAAGATTGTGTCAATCGGAGCTAAAACGAGGAATATATGGCCTCTGGAAGTTAGTGCTATAATTTCTACTCGGGATTGCAATTTTGCACATGAAAGCACCAAAAATCTCTCACTCACCTTGCTATTTCTTTGAAGACTTGTTGGCCAAGGAAGGGACTTGCCATAAAAAAGAAGATTGCATGCTACAAACTTGGAGCAAAGAAGGAAAGAAAGAGGGCAAAAATCTATAAATTGAAGGCATAAGCATCCCTCTCCTCTCATGAAAGAAAAGACCCCCTCACTAGTGTAATTCTTCCACCATTCTACCCATCTCCTTCTCTTCAAGAAGGCTTGTCCCAACTTAAAGCTTCAACTAGAGAGGTTCATTTCATCCTAGTATGTAGTTGTTTTTTTTTTTTTTTAATTTTATTTCTCTATATATCTTTTATGTAAAAACATTGCATATTAGTAAAAGTGTGATTTTTTTTTAATTCTTTTTCTTAGGTGATTAATGCTTGAATTGTGTTTTCCTTGTTGTTGTTCTAGGATTGACAACCCAAGATCCTAAGGACATGAAATAAGTAATTATGAACCCGATTTGAGAAAAAATAAAGCACACTTATCACACATTTATTTTTATTGCAATTTCCACACACATTTACATTTATTGAAAAATCCACACATTTAATTTCTTGTCAATGCCACACATTTAATTTTATTGCAATCCACACATTTAATGTTTTTGCACTACATACATTTAAATTCAAACACTTGTTGTTTTCTTTTCTTCTTATGCTTCTTATGCAATTATGTGAATTTTATGCATAGTTTAGGGTTGTGATTAGAGTTCATTGCATATATCTTCCTATCATATGGCTAGTGTATGTTTAAGTGGCTGGAAATTGAAGCCTTCAGATCTTTAAGACAGAAATTAAAAATCAGTTTTGATGAACCTATGTTGGACAACCAAACAACCCACTTTCTACACAATTTCAAGAAAACTGCAGAAACAATTTTTTTGCAAAAAGTTTGAAGTAGGTAGACTAGTCAAACCATGATATTTTTCTGTGAAATTTGGAGAAATTAAAGTTCAGCATGTGGTCTATCACATCCCAAAATTTCAGATCCAAACAATTTCAGGAGGTTTGTGAACCAGTGGCTTGAACATAGCATGTTAGGTTGTCTGCGTGCAGAATTTCTACACAGTTTTAGTTTTTAAGGTCATATTTACGCATTCATATCGTCTTTGTTTTGAAACATTTTTCACTTCCATTTTTTTTAGTTGATTCATGCATCATTGTAGTTCAAAACTCAACCATTAAACTCAGTTTTAGGTTGCATTAGATTAGGAAAAATCATGCATAAAAACAGCCCTGCATACTAGTTTTTAAGACTTAGAATTTTCTAACATCTCATGACATACATTGCATTACTAACTTTCTAACTTAAGTTTCTTTTGTTTCTAGTTTAGTTTCTTTTTTTTCTTTTTTTGTACTTTTTATTCTTGATGTTCTAACTTGTGTTTTCTTTTGTAGCAATTTTAGTTTTTAGTTTAGGATTTTTAGATTTAGGAAGTTTTCTTTTCATTGGATTGTAATTAATTTAATTTTTGGAAAGTAGGAATGATGAATGTACTTTTCTAGATTTTAGGCTAGAATTAGATTTTATTTAGGGCAGGTATAAGTTGAGAATGAATCTTAGTTTATATTGCTCTATGTGGATCGACCTGGTCTCACCAGTTTATTACTACAATCGAAGCTCTGCACTTGGAGCCGCGATCTCCTTGGAATGATTTGAAATTTGAATTATTCTCTTGCTCATCTCAACCTCCTATTGTGCAAATTGCATGAGAGATCTCTCATGTCACCACGAGATAAAATCTCCAAAGGTGTAGATTTTGTGGACATGAGAGAGAGAGGCCATGTGGGATGTCCAAGGGAGAAGTGGGTCTCTTTTGGGCGTCCAACAACCCTTTGGATTCTTCCTTCTTTATGGTTTATCTCTTCTCGAAGTTGAACTGATTTCCTCATCATCTTCAAACTCTATCTCTTTGGTTTTGAATTGTCTCAAATCTCTTAGAAACACTACACCAAAAATCGGAAATTGGAACGGAAAAGCGTTCCTAATCCTTCCGTTCCTAATCCGTTAAAGTGTTCCAATTTCCGTTCCAATTTGGATTAGGAACGGTTGGTACCAAATTGGAACGGAAATTGGAACACTTTAACGGATTAGGAACGGAAGGATTAGGAACGCTTTTCCGTTCCAATTTCCGATTTTTGGTGTAGTGAAAGAGCTATCCAATTTGAACTTTGACTCCTTTATTTGGAAGTCTCCTTCCTTAGTTTGAAATTCAAATCTTAGAGAGTGAGGAAGAGGATTTTATTTGAAATTCAAATCTCAGAGAGAGAGAGGAAGAGGTTTCTCATCTTTGGAAACTTGGGAGAGAAGTTGAATTCCAACCATTATCTGCAGCAACAGTGAGCCCCTCCCATTACAGGGCGTGCATGGGGATCCAAGCCCAGTGAGGGTGTGGTTTCCCCATTTTTCTTCATTTTCTTCTGTTCTTTTTTTTTAGGCTTTCTCTCTCAGTGTGAAGATTTATTTCTATGACAATTTTCTATAAAGATAAAACAAATAACTCAATGATAATAAATTAAATGGATTTTGTGCATGCTATGCATAGGACCAACTTAATGCAATTTTATGCATGATGATCCTATGCAATGGTGCCATAATTGATGCGTGTTATGAACTAAAAGCCTAATTGGTGTGACCTTGAGGTGATTGACTAGTCCAAAAATCCAAATCTCATAAAACTCGTGCAATTTAATGAAGTTTGACTCAGTTTGAACTAAGTTACACTCTTATGCTCAAATGCATGAGTTCATGAAATTTTGTGCAATGAAGTATAAATTTACCTAATTAAGTCCACAAATGTGCATGAAATGATGATTTTATGATCCAATTTTGTGGACTTATCAACTGTATAAAATTCAAGCTTGATTAGAATTAAATGTACTATAAAAAAAAATATGCAAATTGTAGCCACCCGAATACATTAGCGGACCACAAGTCTAGTTTATTTCCTTTTCTTCATTGTAAATATAAAAAATATTGTATTTTATTTTTTATATTTTTATTATCCAAAAAGAATAAAAAGGCTTTCAAGATAATCCTATTGAAAAACCTTCAAGTAAAAAAGATCCAAATGGTTTTCTTCCAAGAATGGATTCTACCGATTGCGTCCTTCATGTTTAAATGTCATTTAAAAAAAAAAAGTTATCTGTTCGCTAATAGCCCTATAACTGATTCTATAAAATTCTAGGCTGTCCTGTAAATCTATAAGTGGAACCCGCATAAAAGCTGAAGTTACAGAATGCACTATGGCCTCATGTATCCCTAGTCCATATCTAACTCCAATTGGAGGAGTTGCTTCACTTGTTAGATTGATCATTTCTACAACCAGGGACGGATGTTGCGGGTTACTTCCTTTGGGTTTTATTTCAATCATTTGCCTTGTATGTGATCAATTTGATCCGCACTCAACACGAGTTGGAGTGAGAATAGGCCATTGAGCCGATCAATTTTAGATCATGTGTAAACCACTGATGTCTAGATTTATACTAATGTTGGCATTTTGTTGGTGAAGAAGCACACTAGCTTGTGATCATACATGGGTGTGTCTAGATTTATGCAATGTTGGAAATATCCCTCCTTTTATCTTTCATTAGCAAGTGAAAAGGATGGAAGTTCCACTGTCACAGATTTTGACACAAATCTATCCTATCCTATCTCATTAACTTTTACTTCTCAAATTGCAACAAATAGATATTGCAATATTGTTGCCAGGTCAATCCAAGCCAATCCCATCTCAAACAGGATCAAGTTAGATTTAGATGCCATTTTAGGCTCATGGGCTGGACGGACCATGGTCTAATCTTCTACCCTGATAGCTAAATGGACATGCTTGAAGGCCTTGCCTAATCTAATATACATAGTACGTACAATGGGGTATACATTATTTTGCTAGGCTGATCTAGCTGTGAATAATATATTTAGACCCCATAATTAAACAAAGCATGCCCCTATACAAATTAAAGTTAATCCGTGCCCGACCTGACCTGACCCAATCCAACAAAAACCCCTACCAAGGAATCCTCCATTTCTTTCCAAATCTGATAAAGATCCCCACAGATATGAATCTGGATTCCCTATCCAAAATGGCATAATTTTATTCAAAGCGCCAACTCAATGTAGATAAATAAAGATTACATGAAATCTTACCTATGTCACAACTCTAGTTAAGCCCCCAACTTACATCAATCCATTCAAAAAAGGACACTACCTGTACCTGTACCTCTGCCTCTACCTCTTATAAACCCTTCTTAAATCCCAACCATATTAGCTTGGATCCTGGTGATCCTGTCCATCCTCTCTCTAACAGAGAGAGTCAAGGGATGATCCCAGCCACAGATCACCTGTCTGATGCTGATGGCAGTCCTGCAGAGCCTCTCTGCCACATCAAACACCCCTCCTCTCATCATCAACTCCACCCTAGTCTCCAACAATGTAGCGTTCAAAAGAGCCAAATCCTGATACATTTTCAAGTTCAACTGTGTTTTTGGATGATTCAAATCACCGCAACAGAGAGATCTCTCCAACCCCGTTTCAATTTTCTCTTCTGCTCCTTTCAAAGCCTCCGTGGAAAGATGTAGAAGCTCTTTGGCTGCATTGAACCTGAAGAAAGCCGTGTATGTGAGAACAGCAAGAGGTAAGGCTAGTTGTTTTATGAAAGATACGAGCTCTGTGACCTTCAATTCGACGATTGAAGGGTCTGTTCCGAATTTAAAGAGCAAGAAACAAGCAGCCCAGATGTGCATGGAGTCTCTAGGAATCGACCCTCGACTAGCAACAGCTCGAACCATGGCTTCTGCTGCTTCAACACCTCCTCTTTTGCGCGCGTAGAGCCTGAAGATTTCGTGGATGTGGATGAAACCCCGTTTGGAGGTTTCCCTTGCGAATTTGAATCTCACCAACATCGTTGAAGCTTCTTCTTCTGATCTTTTTTCATTATTGGGTTTGAACCAGCAGCGAGTGAAAAGATGAAAACACTTGTTCCATAAACGAGTCCTGTTATGGCTTTCATCTTCTTCGATTTCGGATGCTGCTAGTGTTAATAGTTGAATCCATATTCGAGAAGGAGCAAACCAGCCGCTTGCGAGGACCATTCGAGTTGCCAATGGATCGAAAACGGAGAAACAGAAGTCGAGAAGTTGGAGAAAGAACGGATTTCTTCTTAATACAGGATCCTCTTTTCCGCTCCATTTGATTTTTCTTAAAGGGGTTGAATTGATCGAGTCAAGAAGCTTTGTTGGGGTGATTGAGAGCTCAGACAAAATCACCCCAACAAGAGCAAGACCCAAAGTAATCCGACCCAGTCTCTCTTCCATGGCTGACAGAATTAAAACTTCTTCGACTGGGAGATCTTCCATTCTTCCTTTCATCAAAGAGAGAGCCTCAGCACTTGAGAGATAAGAGAGTTTGAGATTCTCTATGTTGAGAATTCTAGGCAGACGTGTGGAGATTATGATGTGGGTCTCTCCACCAAATCGAGGTAGAAATTCCATAACGTTCTTACCATCCCACCAATCTCTCTCATCTTCCAAGTTATCAATCACGATCAGGAAAGGAATGTCTCTCATCATCTCCTTTCTCACTCTACGAAGTGCCTCATGTTCCATCTCCATGAAGGTTCTTGGCTTGTCTCTCTCTGGGCAGAGCTCGTTTTCGGAGGTCAAATCGACATCGAGGAGAGAGAGAAGATTCATATAGTTCTGGGAGAAATATCTAGTTTCGCCATCGATCCACAATACCAAACGATAGCGTTGAGAGAATTTGTAAGCGAATTCGAGTAACAGCTCTGTCTTGCCCAGGCCTGAGTTGCCTGAAACACATGCAATGCCTTTGCCATACAATGAAGAGCTCTTCTTTTTCCCCATTGGAAGACTTAAACCCTCTCCTCCTTCCATCTCAATCTCTTCTCTTGATTCTTTCCATCTCAATTCCTCCATCTCCTTTTTCTTCTTCTTCTCCTCTACTTCCATCTTACCCTTACCCTTTCTTCTTCTTCTTCTACTGCTGCTGCTCGTTTTGAGTTCAAAGGTCTGGTTTTCATCTCCACCCTCTTCAACATCTCCAAACAGCATCAGTTCAAGCTCAAACAACTCTCTCTTCCTTCCAATGAAATGGGTATTCCGAGGAAAGGGTAGTTCGTCCTTCTCCACTCTCTCCTTCCATCTTCTCACCCTCTCAGTCACAAATCTCCTTCCTAATCTCATCCCCAACAGAAACACAGCTTCTGTAATACAATCTCTCCAATTCCATGGATTTGCTTCGATCTTGAGCTGTCCACTAACGTGAGAAAGCCCATCAACTGCCTCCTTCCACTCCCTCTCCACTCCCCCATATGAAACCCAAAGCTCCCCACCATCTCTCTCCCACATCTCTCCCCTTCTCTCAATCACATCTCTCACCAAACAATCCTTACTATCCAAACCAAAGAAGATAGGCACAAAGTTCTTCTTACCCAGAAAATATCTCATCTCTTCGATGCTGAACGGATTCGAGAACGACTTCTTTGTTATCACCACCGCGCCGATAGTTGCAGCGCCCATCGCCAACTCCGCCATGCGGTGCTGCTCTGCGTCCCGGCACCGTGCCCTGTCCGTTACTATGCAGGACACCCCCTGAAGCTCCAGCTCCGCCCGCAGCCAGTTGACGAACCGGACAACCGCCGGCTTCCGTCCACGCAGGCCGATGTACACATCGCAGGATCGGATCTTCGCCGGCGCTTGCATGAAGAAGACTCCATTCTCCCTCTCGCCACCCGACGACCCATCGTAACGGGCATTGGACGATTCGGGTATGTCCGATTTCGGGTTTGTTGTGGGTCTTAGGATCGTAACAGGGGCCTGTAGCTGAGAGCCGTCGGATTGTGGAGATTGGTTTCCGGAGAGATAGAGAGAGGAGGAAGAAACAGAGATTTCTGCCATTGGAGAAGAAAAAGGAAGGAAATACAACAGGAAGAGAGCATGAGAGAGATTTTCGTTGGCAGGAGATCTAATGAAAGATTACTCCATGTTATTTTCACGCTTATAAATAGAAGGCCATTCCATGCAAAAATATCGTCTCGGCACCGATATATCGGCGATTGGGAAAATGAGGGGGGAAATTTTGGATGAGCCAAGCAGGGTTTGGAATTAGATGGCATGGAAAAATTTTGTTTTGTGTGTTTTTTTTGTTCTTTTTTTTTTTTGGGGGGGGGGGGTGTGGTGACAGTGAATGGGTTTCATGCATGGGAGGTGAATGCTGAACTGGCTGTTGAGGTTTGGATTTGTTACAATTTATGAATGCTTTTAATTTCCAGAAGGAATCTGTTTTATAAGTGGCAAAGAGTCATGGGAATGCTTATCCTTGTTTCACTCACACTGAACATGTGTTTTAGAGACATTATATGTGCAATAAATTGTTATGAATTGTGAGGGTAGGAAATATTTGGCAGTCTATGAGCTAGGTCCATGAACTCAAAAAAAAAAAAAAATGGTATATAAAGTTTTGAATTTGTCATGAATATGCGATTTTTAAGGCACATTTGTGTCGTGTTGCGGAAAACTGAAAACCCTTTCTGCATCCTATGGAAAATCAGTTTCAAAACGAGCCCCCACCACCCCACTGCCACACACACATTGAAAAGAGTTTTCTTTTTTATTATTCACAATTGATAATTACTTTTGAATGAGATTAACCTCATTTAATGTTTTTTTTTTCTTTTTTGTAAATAAGATTAATGTGCATGGCAAACATAGAAGAATATTTGATTTGGATGGTCAAGTCGGTCATCTAGATTTGGATGCTACAGCAGGAGTTGGGTTGTTGGACAATGAGATAAGACATGAGTTTATAATATTATATCAAAAATACAATAAAAGCTAGTATTTTGTAACATTAAATTCAATTTATGCAAAGGCTTTTGCATAAGGACTTACCTTTTATTGTGTTATTTATGTCAAAATCTAATCTTGTGATTGGATCTTTGTTGGAATAACTCGGAGAGCCAAAGCAAACAAATAATACGAGTTTTGGTGCAAAAACATGAAAAATATATGACACAAATGAAAACTGAAAAAACTTTTTTAAAAAATCTAATATTATTAAGGAAAAAAAAAATGGAGCACGAGCCCTCAACTAATTTTAGCTTTCTATAAATTTTTTTGAAATAAATTTTCATATATTTACCAAAATTTTCTATAATTTTTATAATAATGAAACAGCATGTTACAACTACTGTCTTTTATAATTACCGCTCGGGCACGGACTTTTGTTGCTAGTATGTTTTATAGGGGGAAAATGCTTATCCTTGTTTTTGCAGGGCAGTCACCAACATGTGTTAAGAGACATGATTTGAAAATACATTATTTTGAATTATGAGGATGGGAAATATGTGGCAATCTATGAGGTCCATGAACTAAAAAAATGATATTTGAAGTTTTGAGAGAGCTGTCATAGACATGTGATTTTACACTTCCAATATTTGAATTCAAGAGTCTTGACCCATTAGGCACGTTTGTGGGGCACTCCAAAAAATTAGTCCGTGAGGAAACTTTAATCCATCCCATGGAAAATCAATGGCTCCCTCCCCAATTAGACACTATTTTACATGAAATAGTGAAAACGTCAGTTGATTTTTTAAACTTTTTTTTGGGAAAAATGGCCACATAAAACATGAATTTAATTTAATGTAGTAAGGATTAAAAGCGTTATGATATTCCATTTTGGTTATATCATATCAATGATCAATCTTAAAATTGAAGGGAACATTTGTTTGATGTAAGTGGGGCTTTTACTTATGCGTGATCTAAACCTCAAAATTGCTCAAGATTTCAACGCACTAGGAGTAAGTACTCCCTAGATGATCTGGACTAACCAATTCCTAATAATTTTCACCCTAAATCAGACGGTCACCAAATTGAAGAAAAAATGCATGCAAGTACAAAATTGAGTGATTTGAGTTTAGAATAGGTGGGCCACACATAAGTCTGATTAGATTGCTAGTCAAATAAGATTCCATAAACTTTGGACATATGGGTGAGAATTGAGATCACTCTTCTCGGTGCATGGAACTCTCCCAGACTTTGTTCCATTTAGAAGATGATATATAGCTCTGTCGTTGGATTGATTAGATTGACTCATTCAGTATCACTATGTCACTCACAGAGTGTGATGAATGATCTGAGCCATCTAAAGAAACTATGAGAGGGTGGTCTTTCAATTCAACGGTTGTGATCGTTAGGCCAGTGTCAATTTGTACATTAATTTCATGTCCATTGGATATATGCTGCTCTATTAATATAACATGGGTTGATTGCAAGTAGAGACATGGCCCAATAGACCCACAAGGTTCCAGTCACGGGATTGGTTGAACTGATGGGGCCCAACAAAGATGAAGATAAACTAACTAGTTTGAAAAAATATGAAAGAGTGTCTTTACAATTTACATGTTTCTTCCTCTTTTATGTTATAGGATGGTAAGGGTATAGTTTGGGCCAGGCCCAACTTATATCCCCAACTGTCCCAATCCAGAGAAATACAAACTCGGGTCAGATTTGTGGGTTTCGGTCAAGCTAGGGTATAAAATCACAATTAGATTTAAAGTCGAGCTAGTAGAAACCTAGTTCAATATTTGAGATTGCAATGGAGGGAGGCCAGGTTGACCAAAACGACTCGGCCCACCGGATGGAGAGCCGAAAAAGCCCTAACCCGATTTATTAATTCAATTTATAATCCTCTTTACCCTTTCTATATATAGTATGTTGTGTGTCATATGGAGAATACACCTTCAAAGAATTTGTTTAGGTTCAATTTATAAGAGATTTATTTTGCCATAAAATCTTTAATTAGAGTTTAATGTTGTTGGTTTTTTTTTTTTTTTTAACTACCGACCATATCGGACAATTTCATTTTAGTTATCGATATAATTCCTTAATCAAAAAGATAAAATGAGATTAATCAAAAAGATAAAATGAGATTCCATCCTACGTATACAAAATCTCAACTTAACCCTATTTTCATTTCACTCTTTTTATCGAAGGATAATATAATCTCGTGTCAAAATGAGATTTCACTCTATTTTCATTTTAGTTATCAATATAATATCATCTCGTCATTTGGGAGTTCTCGTCTCTCAACGCCTTTTTCAAAGTCTATACGCGAAATTTTCAAATTTTAGAAGGCTATTAATTGGTTTTTTTAATGACTTCTAATAATAATTGCCCACAATCAACTAATCTTCTAATAATAATTGTCTGTGATCTACTCAATGTCACGACCCAAGTTCTGGATCTTTGGTTTTTTTTTTTTTTTTTTTTTTTTTGGGAAATTTTCAAATATAGCCTTAAGTTTTTGCCTTATTTAAAAAACGGACATAAGTTTTGAGACTTTTCAAATTCGCCCCTAAGTTTTCCAGTAAATTTTCAATTAAGGACATCCAGCCATTTAAAGGTATTTCCTAATGACTTTTTCCCTCAATATTTTGAAAATACCCAAATTACCCTTCATTTAAAGCCATGACATGGTTTTGGCAGCCACTACATGCAACTAATCGCTATGCGAATACTGGGTGTCCTTGATCAGCGTGAGGACACCGGCGAGGAAAATGAGAAGAAAATAGAGGAAGTGAATGAAAGTTTTAATACAATGAAGAGTATTTTGGGTATTTTAAAAAAATAGGAAAAAAGTTGCCCAAAAATAACTTTAAATAGATGGATGTCCTTAATTGAAAAATTCCTGAAAAACTTAGGGACTAATTTGAAAAGTTTTGAAACTTATTCCCTTTTTTAAGTAAGGCTGAAACTTAAGGACTTTTTTGAAATGCTCCTTTCTTTTTTTTACTCCAAAATCCAAAACTCGAGCCACTCAAATACATATCAATCAATCATGTAAGATAAGTCAAATCGAAGAGGAATAATAATTTATATCAAACACATAACATGATCAAGACTGGAACCACAAGAATATATAATTCTAACTTTATTAATTAGCTAAAATAACTAGTATCAATCCATGACTAAAGGTCTAATAGAAATTATCCACATTCCACTCAACATGTCCTTGACGTTCTTCCTCAACAACGCATCCCCTACATACACTTGTTTTTCTTCATTATCTATATTGGATCCATGATTGCAATGAGGATACAGAAAGTAAAATAGGGCTATGCATGCAATGCATATGATTATGCAAATCACGATTAGACAAGTACGTAGAGTTCTTCATGAAGAATGTGCATCTATCCCTCACCATAGGGTGAGAGACACTTCCCATTTTTGCACACGAAGACAAAGATGTGTACCTCACCATATGTACTTGAAAAGTAACTTTTGTACTTGAAAATGTCCAATTATGGAAGTGTCCCTCACCCTATGGTGAGGGATGGATGCACTTGAAACCTCCCTATATATATATATATATATATATATATGTGTGTGTGTGTGTGTGTGTGTATGTGTGTGTGTGTGTGTGGATTCATCATAAATTGTTTGGCATACATGATTCATGTCATATCAATATTAAATGTGATTATCATGACTTAAATATATTCATAAAACTTGTGAGCAAATCAGGTACATTATCACCAGTCCTGTAGGGTGTATTACGACCGACCCCCAAGGGTCTCCAAAACCAACAACATTGATCCACGGCTCGAGCCATGATGGTGTGGATGATGATTACCAATAAAACACTAGTAAATATATAATTAGGTCCACGTAGGACCACATGTGAGCTGGGTCAAATTGCTTAAACCAAATAGCGAGATTATGGCATTCGTCCAACAAACAAGTTAAATAGAAGTAGCAGATAATAACAAAGCATAGCTTAAGTAAACAGGAATCATTAACAAGTTTAAAGTTGAAACAAAGTAAAGATTTGTCTTAATTACATCAATTGCCAACAAACATTCTATTAGCAACTATCACAAAGCAAGTCCATTAACTCTGCGCTCAATGATGCCCTAGTAAACGTCATCGGCGCTCCACTCATTCAGTCCCATGGTGTCTCCGCAACCGCCATTCTCTTCGGAAGGAGAAGTAGAGACGTCACCTATATTCACCAAGCGAACAGCGTCACAAAACAAAAATGGTGCGTAATAACATAAGCATGAAAACACAAAACCAGTATGCATGGTGCGTAATAACATAAGCATGATGCATAGGGTCCAAGTGATAGATCTATAAAAAGGAAATATCCAAGGCAATGTGGCATTCAAAAGGTTGAGGAGTCTTACTGTTCGCCTGCCATTGGCTAAGCCATACTAGGATCACCATCACACGAACAAGGATGACTAATAAACCATGGCAAAATAAACAATGAAATGCAAAATAGAATAATAGACCCTGAAATCCCAAATAGAATGAAATAAGCCCGATGAAGCAAAACAAATAGTGAGAGGATATCCCTCCAACTTGGTCATTCCATGTCTAGCATCAAACGAGCCACATTCTGGTATGTCCAAGAAGACCCGAATTGAGTGAGAGAAGATCGAAGTGTCAGATATGGTTGGTTTGGAACAATTGCTTACAAATTAAATGAGTGCGAGCCTACCATCTAAATTACTCATACAAAGGGGTCCTATCGGATCTAATGGAAGAAGGCTTGCAACGAATGCAAGCTAAGCCAATAGACTAGTGCTCAGGGTCACTCTGTGGGATAACCACAGAGATGGGTTCATGTGTATGAAAATGAAATGTAAAAACGTGAATGATGGTAAGTGTTAATTTGTATGGCTCAATAGAAGTTAATTAATCTTAATTAACCGGGCCCCTAGATTGCCTAACTTGTACTGTGATTAGAAGTAGACTTGCTATAGGTCTATTGTGATTAAGAAGTAGTGTTTAGGTGTAACAGAGTTTTGGGGCTGATATTATAAATAGAGACTCAGAGTCTCTAGGATGTAAACCTCTTATGATTGCATAGTGAATTCTCCCGTCTTCCCCATGGACGTAGGCCAAAAGCCGAACCACGTAAATTTATGTGTTCTCTTGTGCGTGATTGATCTCTTCTCGTAGGCCCTAAATAACAACAAACTGGTATCAGAGAATTGCTCATGTCGACGGATCGGATCCCAAAGGGTTGGAGTTGTAGGTACGAGATCGACGGATTATATCTCAAGATTGAGGTAGCGTTTTCCGAATCGTATAGAGAGGGAGATCGTTTGATCTTGGTGGGTCACACAATCGAAGAGAAATGAAGGGATTGGTTCACTGGTTCCAGATTGATAAGCAGATCGATCACGAAAAAATTGGTACGCAGTAAAGGTAGAAAGAAGAAGAGGGTGATATGTCGATGCGGATCGTGCGAAGAAGAGGGTTGATCAGAGCTGTTCTCTTGGAAAGGGTCGTGGATCGTGCTGTTGGTGGGCCACGATCAAAGAAGGAGACAACAATCATTGTCTCTGATTCAGTTCCTCATTTGGGTTGGTCTCCGTCACCCAGTTTCCGTAGCCACAAGTTGCCACTGTTACTCACGCCGCAGTTGTCCTTGCCGTGGTCGGAGGAAGGAACATGGCAGTTTGGATTGGGTTTCGTTTTCGTTGGGCCCCACTTCGCCGCCGTGGACAGCACGCCGTCGCCGAAGCCATCACCAAGCTCCGTATCCCATCGCCAGTCCTGCTCGTTCGTGTCACCGAAGAAGAAGCGTCATTGCGCTGTTGCTGTGGAAGGAGGAGAAGACAGCAGGGCGTTGTCTTCCCTGTTGCTGAGTGTGAAGAGGAAGAAGAAGACCTGTTTGGATCTGTTCACAGTCCAGGTCGGGTTAATTCCAAATTGACCTGACCCGTGCAACAGAAGCTCAGTAGTAAAGCCCGCATGAAAAGGTACTGACCTCAGCGCTGACGTCAGCAAATCTGTACGGTCAAAGACAAGTTTGACTAGATCGAAGGCTGAAATTTGTCTACCTATATCTTGGAGATACGGAGTCTGATTGGAGATCCGTTTAAACCTACGGACTCGTTGCGACCAGATCTATGTGGTTGTGGAAGAAGATTGGTTGTTCAACAGTCAACGAAGGAGATTGCCTGATTGGAGCGTAGAAACTTATTTATGCGATATCTTAGCCATTCGGAGTCGGATTTCAGATCCGTTTCTTCGAACGTGCTCGTGGTGACCAAATCTCATAGAAACTATGAAAGATTCACAAAATGACTACAAAGTTTGAAATTGAGAAATTCAATGGAAACAACCATTTCCGTCTTTGGCGTTTGAAAATGCAAGATTTGTTAGTTCAGAATGGGTTGCATAAACCTTTAAAGGGAATAAATGATCTGCCTGAAAAATTGTCAAATGGAGAGAATGATGAGTTGCTGGAAAAGACGTACGGTAGATTCTGCTGTTTTTTAGCAATGGTATACTGCGAAAGGTTGCTCACAAGAAAATTGTTGCTGGCATATGGCAGAAGTTTGAGAACTTGTACATCACAAAGTCTCTCATGAATCGCTTGTACCTAAAGAAGTGGTTGTTCACGTTACAAATGCAGGAAGGCACGTCCGTTTCAACTCACCTTGATTTTTTCACAAAAGTTATTATTGATCTGGAAAATATCAATGTTGAAATTGATGATGAGGACCAAGTTATTATGTTGTTGTGCTCGTTACCACCCCCCATATGAGCATTTTGTTGATACCATGATGTATGGTAAAGATACTCTGTCCAAAGATGATGTAGAGGCTGCCTTGAACTCCAAGGAATTGAAAAAAAAGGTTGTGGCTGACAATGATGGTTCGGGTGAGGGTTTAGTAGTACGAGGAAGAACAAAAGACTCTAGTAGTAAAGGCAAACATAGATCCAACAGGAAAAACATTGAATGTTATTATTGTCATAAGAAGGGGCACATCAGAAAAAACTGTCTCGAAAGGTAGAGGAAAGAGAAAGAAATAATAGAAGATTCGTCATCTAATGATTCGGTCAGTGTTTCAGACGAAAGATCATATTATGTTTCCGACAATGCACTTTCTGTGATTGAAAATGGTATTCGTCGTAAGGATGAATAGATTCTTGATTCGGGTTGTTCCAATAGGGACTAGTTTACCATTTATAGAGAAATCGACGGTGGTAGTGTCTTAATTGGAAACAATGTTGCATGTAAGACGGTTGAAATTGGAGCAGTGAAAATCAAGATGCATGATAGAATCGTCAGAACGTTGGCAGAGGTTCGACATGTTCCTAATCTGAAAAAAAATCTTGTTTCTCTTGGTGCCTTGGACTCCAACGGTTGTAAGTTTTCAGTCGAAGGTAGAGTTATGATGGTTGTAAATGGTGCTCTGGTTCTTATGAGAGGCAATAAAGTTAGAAATTTATATATTTTGTCTGGAAATACAGTTAGAGGTGGAGTTGCGGTGTCTTCATCAGATGACCGTGAATCTGTCTCAACGCGCTTATGGCGCTTGCGCCTGGGTCACATGAGTGAGAAAGGATTGACAATATTGAGCAATCGGAATTTGCTATGTAGCCCAAAGACAAACAAGTTGGATTTTTGTGAGAAATGCATATTCGGAAAGCATCGATCGGTCAGTTTCAAGACAGGTATTCATCGCACGAAAGGTATCCTTGATTAAGTTCATTCATATGTATTGGGGCCATATAAGGTTTACTCCAAGGGCGGGTCCCGATTTATACTGACTTTTATTTATGGTTATTCAAGGAAAGTCTGCGTCTATACTCTGAAGATGAAGGATCAGACCTTTGTTACATTCAAGCGATGGGAGGAAATGGTTGAGAAACAGACTGGCGAAACGGTGAAAAAGTTCAGCATGGCATAGTTCAGCATTACACTCCTGCAGAAACTCCATAGCTGGATGGAGTTGCAAAGAGGATGAACAGAACGATCTTGGAAAAAGCTCGTTATATGTTGTTTACTGCAGGATTGTCCAAGGACTTTTGGGCTGAGTCAGTAAATGTTGCAATTAGCTACTTGATAAATAGGTCTCCACACTGCAGTACCCCCACCTGCCAAATGTTTGTAGAAATTCCTGCAGTTTAACCGGTCGACCGGGGCACCCTCCAGGTCGACCGGGGACACTGCAGACTGAGTTTTCTGACTCCCAGTTAGCTATCCACTTCCACAGTGTAGCAGGTCGACCCGTGTACCCATGATGTCGACCCGATACACTGTAAATAGGGATTTTCCATATTTAGTTTCCTTTTATGATATGATCATGTGTGGGCCCCGTTGACCTTCCATTTGGACTATTTGGGATACGCGAGACACGAGTCAAGGGCCGGGCTTAACCTTGACCCGCGTAGCCACCTAAATAGGGTCTTGGGTTGTAAACGGAACTCGATTCAATGGTTATGGATATCTTATGATGCCAAACACTTACTGTGTTTGGGTGTATCATCTCTAATTACTATTTTATAGGCTAATTAACTCTAATTTATGTTAATTATTGGTTAATTATTGCTAATTACTACTAATCTCTACTAATCATTGCTAATCTTCGCTAATCTTGGCTAATTATTATTTAATTGGGCTAATTAGGAGTTGATAGAGGGATTAGTTAGAACTTTCCTAAGATAGTTAGATTAGCTTAGTGGGTTAGTGTTTTTAATTAGTTGGGTGTATGAGTTAATCCTAGGCTATTAGTGTAGATGGGTCCTTAGTTGAGTCTAATTAAGTTGATTAGGGTTGGGTTAGTGCAAAGGTGCCCCTCTCTCTAGAAGCTTCTTCCCAAAGACCAGATTAACCTCAAACCCTAACCCTAATCCCATTAAACCCTAAGGGTATCATGGTCATTAATCACCCCCTTTTAACCTATAAAATGTCTCTTAATCCTCATTTGCAAACCCTAAGCCAGCCCCCTTCCCAAGACAAATTCCCATTACTGTTCATTGCAACTTCCCAACCTCCATTTCAAATTTCTCCTACGTTTGAGCTGAGCCATCACTGTGTTGGTGCTGAAGGAGAGCTACTATTGCTGTCTTCTTCTACCTCATCTTCCCATTTCCTCTCCTCCATTTCCCTGTCTCTGTTGGACTGTTGTTGCTGCTGGAATTCCATCTGGGAGATTTCTGCTATAGCCACTCTGCTGCATCTCTTATTCTTCATCATCTGCTACTGCTGGAATCCATCTTAGGAACTGCTGCTACACCTGCTACAGCAGCTGCTGTGTCATCTTCTTCTTCTCCTCTCCTCTGTTCAGCTGGACTCTCCTATTTCTCTCTTTTCTACAAATCTCTCTACAATCTTCCTAAAAGGCAAGTACACATACACTAATTTAGAATATGTATCTCAATTCTTGATTGTGGTAGTTTCAATTCACAAATCATGTTGATTAAGTCTTTAGAATTCCATCTGAGCTCTGTTTTGTGATTTTGAGTGGAATCGGGCATTGATGTGATTTTGTAATTTTAATTGTTGTTTAAATAATGGAATTGGCTGGAATTTTTAGATTGAATTGAATGGAGAGGTGTAGGGGGTAATTGTAGCAGTGGCTCTGCAATAGCCACTGTTATAGTTGCAACAGAGACGTTTTGGGCATGTTCTATTAGTTTGTGTTGAGATCAGTGGGCCCGGGTGGGCCACCCTGGGAGATCCGGACCCCACATCGTGTAGAGCCATCGTGGGCGACCCAGGTGATGAGGGCTGATCGTGGGCCCTTAATCAGTGGGGCCCACGATCATTACCTTTCTCTGTATCAGGCGTGAGTTATTGAAGTGGGTTTTCATTTTATTTAAATCAGGTTGTGGGGCCCCCAGACTGATCTGGTCACAGATCTAGTCCGTCCATCAGGATCGAGTTGGTGGGGCGACCTAGGGGTAGGGCTCTGATCTGGTTTTGATCAGAGGTGGGCCATAGGTTAGGTGACGTATGCTAACCTGTTAAACAAGAAACAGTGGATCACCCCATCACGTCTTTGGAATTAGTGGGGCCCAGGTGGGCCATTGATGGCAGATCAAGCCCGGTGATCGTGTAGATGGCTCTTGGCGACGCTTGTGGTGTTGCTTGATCAGAGTCTCATCCAGTGGGGAGCCCACCATCCAAGCTTCCTTAGTTGCTGTCGCCCAGCCATTCCAGACGACGAATTCTGGGATGTTAGTGCCTGACGAGTTGTAAATGAAAGAGGAAGAGACGAGTGGATTAGGAAGAGTGAAAAAGTAAGGAAGGGAGGGTAGGTGAGTGAGATGACTATGAGGGTAGGTGAGTGAGATGATTCCACGTGGGTGGAATTGGAGAGTGTAGTATGGGTTGGAGAGGTATATTTATATATATATACATATACTTATTGGGCTTAGGTTGTGATGGAGGGCTTTGGGCCTAGTAGGGCCCACTAATCTATAGCCCACTAGTTACTTTACTAATTAAAAATAATCCCTTAGTTTTTAATATCTTCTATTAGCACCATTAATTTTCATAAATTAGAAATTTAGACCCTTTAATCTTTATTGGACCAAATCGGAGCTGGGCCCAGCGGGGCCCACTATTTTCCATAACCCATTAGCTTTATTAATTAAACAAAACATTTAGTTTCTAATGTGTACTATGGGACCCATTGGTTTTAGAAAATTTAGAAGAGTAGGACCTTAGCCTTATGGAACCCTATTAACATAAATTAACTTGTTACCCCCCCTTAAATTAATATTTCCAGACCCCTTTAGTCTTTAAATTAATTTAAATTAATCTGGACCCTTTAGTTTACACTTTTATTAATATCATTGGTTTTTATAATTTGATTAAGCCCTAGGTATTTTACGAACCGAATTCGAATAGTTTGTGCATGACTTGGATATTTCCATCAGACCCAGACCTTAGTGTAAAAGTTGAGATTTGGCCTGGAGTCTGTTGACTCAGGTACACTTGTGTACCAGATCGACCGGCTGGTCACCTGGTCAATCGGGTACACTAGAAATTTCAGAATCCAAACCAAGTCCCAACTTGATTTCCAGTGGAGCAGATCGACCCGACCCTTGCCAGGTCGACCTGCCACACTGTGAACTCTAGGGTGTGAGTTTAGCATTGTTTTATAATTAATCGATTGTGGGACCCATTAACCATCCAAATGAACTTCCATCAATGTGCCAAGCACGAGTCAATGGCGTGGCTCGACCTTGACTCGTGGGGACCACCGATTAGGGTTTTGGTTATTAATCTAAGATGATTTGACCTCTAAAAGTTGTCAATGGTGCCCGTACTTTTCCTAAGCACCAAATACAGTATCTTATGGCATCAATGACTTCGTTTAGAGATCAAATTACCAGAGATGAACCTGAACCTAACGTGGCCCATTTACCTAGGATTGGACCGTTGGATTTCCCTGTTGATTCTCTGATTGAAGTTTATACTTCACTGCTATTATTGCTCTGTCATTCTTAGATCTTAGAATAGCTGTTTACTATTAATTAAACATAATTGGAAGACTTGAACCTAGGGTATCTAGAGGTGACCCGATGGTGTGATTTCGGAGATGATTGACCCGTGTCTGTGTCTAGGCGGGCCCTTATTGGGCCTAAGTGTGGAGATGTGAACCCTTTAGCTTGAAGAGGTAGTTTCTTTTGGACTGTTAAGCTGTTATGGATTGAATTGGAACTGTTATCAGTAATAGATGGATTAGTTGCCTCGTTTGGACGGTTTTAGACCAGGCCATGTACTGATGGGCCTTGGTATGGATCCAACGAGTGGGCCTGGACCTTGAATGAGATCCAGAGACTGTATTGAGATGTGTAGACCTCCTAGACAGACACAGACCTTAGAGTTATTCTTGAGTCGGCATGAACATTCACTCGGTTGATTTAAGCTCAGCCGGTGGACTGATCATCCCCGGTAGGAGCTAGTTGAGTGTTGTGGAGTTATCATGATGAGCGGTGTGGTTAAGACGGACGGTGTGATACCGTGCCGATCTAGAGTGTTGAGATGATGAGTGATATTCGGGATTAGTTATTCTCACTGGTGAGATTTCCCCGCCATAACTGTGTTCTGTATGGGAGGGCCGCGGCATAATATCCCGCGGTATTCCAGCTCGTGTGAATGTGCCACCTAGTTGTAGTAGTTTAGATGATTTCATTGATTCCTTATGATTTAAATGCACAACTGCTTAGTTCTTTTCCCTTGCTATTCATTTAATTTATGTACCTGTCTCTATTCCCCTTGATATATATGTTCTATGTTAGTAGTATGCTGTAACTTGCCAGATCGTTTAGATCTGACCCATTCATTGGTGCTTAGGCCTTGATCCCGAGATCCCAGTCGATGCACTAGTTGTAGTGGAGGCACCCGTTGCAGGAGAGTACGCATGGGGCCCGGCCGACACGGATGTCGAGCCGGAGGGTAGAGACGATCTATATAGGTTTTGAGGGACTCTCTTTGTTTTGGGTTTGAGAGACAATTTTGTAGCAAGTTGGGTAGATTCAAATGTATAAGTTTTGATTAACAACTGATACTGTAACTAGACCTTTGTTCTGCTCACACTTTATATATCGATACCTATTGCTTCCACATTGTTTAACTGTTATGCTTCCGCAATTTCAATGTTATTATTATATTGGTCAAAAAGTTTTAAATTGGACCTCACTGCGGCCTACGATCTTGGAAGTTCCCGGATTTCCCGGGAAGTAGCGCGCCAATTTCGGGTATTCGAACGAGTATATCGGTATCCGGAATTGGGGCGTTACACTTACAGGAGCACCAAGGATACTTAGTAAACATCTGGGACTCCGTGATCATTGTCTTAGGTGAAGTGAGACTCTGGACCTGAAGAGAGGGGCAGCGAACACCGATGTAATTGTGATTTGTAGTACTTGGTAACGAACACTAAGGCTGGCCGGTAAGTCCGAACCTTGAATATAGGCCTCGAGATGCATTATAAGTCAGGGCATTGCACTTAGGCTCTGACCCACGATCACGGTCCGTATTGGATGAAATGTCAGGACATGACACTTGAAGTCCTGACCTGTAATAATGGGAACTTAATGGTAGATATTGATGAATGAACCGTATAATGAGATAATACTAATCAAGCGTATAGAGAAGCGTGGTTTATAAGGATATGTATTATTAGCAGTTGAGAATCACAAGGATAGATTAACTATACTCGAACTCTGTGTATCGTACCCTTGACTATTATCATCTCATATTAAGGACAACAAGGCTATCCAGTTCGGAGTACCCCCACCTAGTGATCCGTAGGATACATGGATGTACGATTGGTCTGCCGAGGGTTATGATACCGGCATGGACATTGATGTTGAATGTTGAGTGATTGAGTACAATAGGTACCGATGAGAGATCGGGTACCGAGACCGCCGGCATTCGGACCGGGTACATGTGGATGGATATTGAGTGTTGAGATAGAGCTAGCACGTAGGACCAATGACTGGGACTTGGCCGTGGCTATGGATGAGTGTTGAGGGAGAGCTAGCACGTAAGACCAATGGCTGAGACTTGGCAGTGGCTATGGTTATTGATGGACTCTTGTACGCTCCTATTCGATGTGACGGTAGTTATGGGTGGCTATGACCCCCATGGCTAATGTCCATCGACAGTTGTTGGGACAACGACGATGAGTTGGCTCTGACCCCTCATGTCCCTTGTACTTCAACTGTGGACGTGCCTTTATATGCTTTTGTGGATATATATGGATGTATGATTATTATGTATCGTGGATGCTGTTATTTATAGTCTTTAATTGTCGACATTGTTACGATTGGATCTTGCTACGATGATTACGTATATGGTAAGGTTACTTCTTTAGGTTATCTACGCTACTTGTGACTCTGATGTGCTCATATGATTTATATGATGTCTTGATGATAATGACTTCTCTTATCTACCTGATATGCTGTATCAAACATCTGTTATATAAATGTCTTGATTATCGTGCATGCACTCCACTCCACACTGCTTTCCGTTGCACTCTGATATTCTATATTTCTTTTTATATACTAATCACACAGGTACAGCTTGGATCAGGTATGGTCTTCTTCCATATCAATTAATATTATGTATTGCCATCTAAACATGCCTATTTGCTTGGCTCATCGAGCCTGACCCAATCCTTGGTGTTTTCAGGTATCTTCTCTTCCACTTTCTTTGATTTGGTCGAATTGCTTGGCAGCTGATCCGTTGCCGCGGGGTTCAGAGAATGATGCAGTTGGTGCATCGAGAGGCGTTTGACACTTAGATCTCTATTCTCTTCTTTTCTTGTAGCTGGCCGTGTCGGCCTAGGATTAAACAATTAGTTTAATTACGGAAAGTATCTTGTAATCCCTTAAAGTGAACTAAAATTTTAGGGTTTTGTAACGCCCCACCCTTCACGCATGCATGATATTGTCCGCTTTGGCCCACCGGCCTCACGGTTTTGCTTTTGATGGGCCTCAACCCATCAAAAGGCTCATGCAAGGTAAGGGTGTAAGCTCTTACATATAACCTCATTCACTTTCCTCTCTATAGTCGATGTGGGACTCCAGTCTCTGTAGCCTGCCAGCCCTCTTGGCCCGCCCACATGGAGACCCGCCCACTTGCACTAGACCACGGCAGGGGACCCACACTCGAACTAGTCGAGAGTCGGCTCTGATACCATAAAAATGTAACGCCCCAATTCCGGATACCGATAAAGTCGTTCGAATACCCAAAGTTGGCGCGCTACTTCCCGAAAAACCCGAGAACTTTCAAGATCGTAAGCCCGCAGTGAGGTCCAATTTAAAACTTTTTTAACCATATAGTAATAACAGTTAAATTGCGGAAGCATAAGAAATAAGCGGAAGCAGTAGGTATCGATATATATTAAGTAAGAGCGGATCAATAGTCTAGTAAAAGTATCAGTTGTTAATCAAAAGTTAATACATTTTCATACTACCCGGCTCACCTACAAAATTCTCTCAAACCCAAAATAAGATAAGACTCTCAAAACCCAGGTAACTCATCTCCGCCCTCCGGCTCGACATCCGGGTCGGCTGGGCCCCATCCGTAATCTCCGACAATCGGCGCCTCTACTAGCGCAAGCGCATCCTCTGGGATCTCTGGGTCAATGCCTAAGCACCAAAGATGGGTCAGATCTAAAAGATCTGGCAAGTCACAGCATACTACTAACATAGGACATATATATCAAATGAATAGAGACAGGTAAATAAATTAAAAAATAACAAGATAATGAACTAGGCAGTTGAGCAGTATAATCATAAGGAATCAGTATAATATAACACATCTGATCTACTACGAAATGGCACATTCACACGAGCTGGAATACCGCGGGATATTATGCCGCGGCCCTCCCATACTAAACACAGTTGCGGCGGGGAAATCTCACCAGTGCTGGGAATTACTAATCTCGCAAATCACTCATCATCTCATCATTCTCATCACTCAAGACCGGACACGGTATCACACCGTCCGTCTTAACCACATAGCTCATCATGATAGCTTTTCAACACTCAACTAGCCCCTACCGGGGATGATCAATCCACAGGCTAAGCTTAAATCAACCGAGTGAATGTCTATGCCGACTCAAGAATAACTCTAAGGGTCTGTGTCTGTCTAGGCTCTGCCTTGTGTGAACAAGGTCCTAACAATGTCTTTAAGAGGTTTATACATCGAATCAGTATATGGATTATATTATAAGTCCAAGCCCACTCGTTGGATCCATACCAAGGCCCATCAACATATGGCCTGGTCTAAATCTGTCCAAACGAGGCAACAAATCCATTTACTACTGATAAGCAGTTCATTCAATCCATCATGACTTAAAAGCCCAACATAAACTACCTCCTCCAACTAAAGGTACACATCCCACACTTAGGTCCAATAGGGCCCGCCTAGACACAAACACGGGTCAGTGATCTCCAAATCATGCTAACAGGTCACCTCTAAGATATCCTAGGTTTAGGTCCTCCAATTTCCAGTAATTAACAGTTAACAGCTACTCTAAAGATCTAAGAATGACAGCATTAAACAAGGTGAAGTGTGAACTTCAACATGAGAATCAATAGGGAAATACAACGGTCCAATCCTAGGTAATGGGCCACGTTAGGTTCAGGTCTATCTCCGGTAATTTGATCCCTAAACGAAGTCACCGATGTCATATGATATTGTGTTTGGTGCTTAGGAGATTACGAGCATCATTGACAACTCTTAGAGGTCAAATCATCTTAGATTAACAACCAAAACCCTAATCAGTGGTCCCCGCGAGTCAAGGTTGAGCCACACCATTGACTCAGGATTAGAACATTGATAAATGTCCATTTGGATGGTCAAATGGCCCCACAACTGATCACAACTCCTAAATGTTGAAAACTGGAAAATCAGGGTTTTCCCAGTGTGCTGAGTCGACCTAGCACACTGGGGGATTGACCCCCAGGTCGACCTGATGTGTAGTGTGCTCGATTGACCTCCTGGCTAGGTGGGTCAACCGAGTGCACTGAATAACCTGAATTAGGCTTCCTGAAAGTTTATGTTTGTTTTCAAAGGTTCTCAATGTGTCCGGTCAGTCTCCTGGCCTGGGTGATTGACCACATACACCAAAAACCATGAAAAAGGTGATGTCCCAGCTTTCAGACATTTCCTACTGCAAATCCTAAGTATCAGGTCGATCTGAACATAGAGAGTCTAAGTATCAGGCGAAAAAACTAACTTTCAGTCTATTCCTGCAAAAACAGTGTGTACCGGGTCGACCTGGGCCAGCAGGTAGGTTGACCTGGTACACAGAAAATCATCTCTGCAGAAATTTCCTAACTGAGAGCCAGTTTTCCCAAAATGCAGTGTACCGGGCCGACCTGGGCCTGCAGGTGGGTCGACCTGGTACACTGCAGGTGGACTCAGTAGTTCGACCAACTGAGACTGAATTTTTTCCAAAACCTAGTGTCCCGGGTCGACCTGGGCCTGCAGGCGGGTCGACCTGGTACACTGCAGGTGGACTCCCAGGTTGACCTGCTGCACGAAAACTGGAAAAAACACAATTTCAGTAACTTTTCCATTTTAGCTCGTTTTTCCTCCAAACCGCTTCCAATCCTTCCCAAACTTCACCAAATCATCACAAAACATAGAATCACTCCAATGCCCATTAACCAACATCATTTGGACCCATTGATCTTCCAAATGGGGGGTGAAACCCCCATCCATCAATGGCCAACCATCCAATCAACAAAACAAATAAGCTCCAAGTAATTTCTAGGACTAATTAATAACATACATAAACTGAAAACACAGAATCAAAGAAATAAACATACATTCTAAGTTAGGAGTAAGTGCACTTGCCTTTGTGAAATGTAGGTTGTAGAGATAGAGAAGAGAAGAGAGAAATCCAAGCTAATGAAAAAGAAGATGAAGTAGAAGTAGCTGCTGCTCCTAGAGCAATTCTCCCAGCACAACAGTAGCTTAGAAAGAGGGAAATGAGAGAGGAAGAAGAGAGGAAATGAAGAAGGAATAGTTGCTAGGGTTTTGGGGATTTGTGCTAATTTATAGATTTTGGGGAGGGATTAATGACTGTAATAGCCTTTAGGTTTACATAGGATTAGGGTTAGGGTTTAGGGCTCTTTAGTCTTTAGGTTAGAAGGTTCTAGAGATGCACTTTTACACTAAACCCCCTCTAGTTTACTACAAACCATACTAAGGGCCTCCCTACACTAATAAACCCTAGAATTATCCAAAACACACTACTGACCAAATTACTAACCCAACTAAGCTAGTCTAACTATAACTTAGGAAAATCTATCTAATTACCCTGATTAACCCTTAATTAGCATAATTAGCTAGTAATTAGCAATAATTAGTATTAATTAGAAAATAAATAGTATTAAAAACACAATTAGAGGGCCCACAAAGGGTGGGGCCTCACATCATTCCCTCCTTTTAAAACATTTGGTCCCCAAATGTAAAAACAAAGTTAGAACATACCTGAGGTAGAAGATATGGATAGTCCTTCTCCACTTGGTCACGTAGCTCCCATGTAGCCTCTTCCGGAGTGTGATGCTCCCACTGAACCTTCACCCAATGAATGGTTCGGGTCCGGAGCACCTGCTCCTTGGTGTCGATGATCGCCACTGGCCTGGCGACGTACGAAGCATCTGGCTGAATGCTGAGTGGCTGATGATGAAGAATGTGCGTAGAGTCCTCCACGTACTTCTTCAGCATAGATACATGGAACACATCGTGCACTCCTGAAAGCTCTGGAGGTAGCTGAAGCTTGTAAGCAACGTCTCCAATCCTCGATCTGATCTCAAATGGTCCGACGTATCCCCGCGCTAGCTTACCCTTCTCTCCAAACCTAAGGGTACCTCTAGCTGGAGAAACCTTCAGGAAAACTCTGTCTCCCTTCTCGAACTCGAGAGGTCTGCGCCGGTTGTCTGCATAGCTCTTCTGTCGGCTGCGGCTGATCTTCAGGTTCTCAACTATCTGCCGAACCTTCTCGCTAGTGTCGCTGACTATGGAGGGTCCATGGAAACTCCTGACACCAACTTCTTCCCAACAGACTGGGGTCTTGCATCTCCTCCTGTACAGAGTCTCGAACGGTGCCATCTTGATGCTCGAATGGTAGCTGGGTTGTAGGCGAACTCGCAAAGCGGCAAGGAATCCTCCCAACTCTCCTTGAAGTCCAAGACACAGGCTCTCAACATGTCCTCTAGTGTCTGGTTGGTACGCTCCGTCTGCCCGTCTGTCTGAGGATGATAAGTTGTGTTGAAGCTCAACTTGGTGCCCAAAGCCTGCTGTAAACTCTCCCAGAAATGAGAAGTGAAACGCGGGTCTCTGTCTGAAACAATTGAAGCTGGAACTCCGTGCAATGAGACGATCCGATCCACATACAACTTGGTAAGGACGTCGAGTCCTGCTCTCATCGACACTGGCAAGAAGTGGGCAGACTTAGTCAGCCGATCCACAATCACCCAAATGTCGTCGTAGCGTCTCCTGCTGGCTGGAAGTCTCGCGATAAAGTCCATAGTGATGTGCTCCCACTTCCACTAAGGTATCTCAAGCTGATGAAGTAGTCCTAGCCGCTTCTGGTGTTCAACCTTGATCTGCTGACACGTCAAACACCTAGAGATATAGCGTGCTATCTCTTTCTTCATGTTGTTCCACCAGTAGTAGCTCCTCAGATTCTGGTACATCTTGGTACTGCCGGGGTGAATAGAGTATCTGTTATGGTGTGCATCTACGAGGATCTCGTCCTTCAGCTCTTAAATACCCTGCACGCACAATCTGTCCTGATAGTAGAGCACTCCACCAATCAATCTGAACTCTGGCCTCTGGTCAATCTACTCGATCACTCTGACAAGCTTGGGATCGTTGCGTTGACTGTCTTTGACCTTGCCTAGCAACTCTGGTTCCCATGCGGACATGGTAGAAAGCAAGACTCTCTCGCTGAGCGGCTGAAATTGGACAACTAAGCTGCTGAAGACGTCGGTCCACACACCCTCTGCTGCTAGAAAACTAACGAGGGCGGTCTTCCTGCTCAAAGCATCTGCTACGACATTCGCCTTACCAGGATGGTATTTGATAGGGAAGTCGTAATCCTTGATGTACTCTATCCATCTCCTCTGCCGGTTGTTGAGGTCGTTCTGAGTGAACAGGTACTGTAAACTGCGATAATCTGAATGCACTTCGAACTTCTCGCCATAAAGGTAGTGCCGCCACAACTTCAAAACAAAAACGACCGCTAAAAGCTCCAAGTCGTGAGTTGCGTACTTCTTCTCGTGCTCTTTCAATTGGCGTGATCCATAGGCAATGACTTTGCCCTCCTGCACCAAGATACAACCTAGACCCGTCCCTGAAGCGTCGGTGAAGACTACAAATCCACCGCTACCAGAAGGCAAAGACAAGATCGGTGCTGTCATCAATCTCTCCTTCAGCTCTTAGAAGCTGTTCTCACAAGCGTCGGTCCAAACGAACGGTACATCCTTCCGCGTTAGCTTGGTCAACGGGGCTGAAATCGTGGAGAAGCTCTTGACGAATCTGCGATAGTAGCCTGCTAAGCCGAGAAAACTCCGAATCTCCGTGGCATTCTTCGGTCTCGCCCAATTCGTCACTGCTTCTATCTTTGCTGGATCCACTGCTAGTCCATCTTTGGAGATGATGTGTCCAAGAAAGACTACTTCCTCCAACCAAAACTCGCACTTGCTGAGCTTCGCGTACAACTGGTTGTCGCGCAACAACTGTAGAGACGTCCTCAAATGTTGTTCGTGCTCCTCTCTGGACTTGGAGTAGACCAACACATCGTCGATGAAGACCACTATGAAGCTGTCGAGGTACGAAGCGTAGATCTTGTTCATCAGGGACATGAACGTTGCCGGTGCATTCGTCAGCCCGAACGGCATCATAAGGAACTCGTAGTGGCCATAGCGTGAACGAAACGCTATCTTCTGCACATCCTGCTCTCTGACTCGCAGCTGATGGTATCTCGATCTCAAGTCTATCTTCGAAAAGTACTGCGCACCCTGAAGCTGGTCCAAGAGCTCGTCGATCCGGGGAAGAGGATACTTGTTCTTCACTGTTGCCTGGTTCAGCTGCCGATAGTCGATGCACATCCTCATCGATCCGTCCTTCCTCTTCACGAAGAGCACTGGTGCGCCCCATGGCGACACACTCGGCCTGATGAAGCCTTTGTCTAGCAACTCCTCCAACTGGGTCTTCAATTCTCGAAGCTCTGCCGGAGCAATACGATAAGGAGCTCTGGAAATCGGTGATGTGCCTGGTGCAAGCTCAATGGTGAAGTCGATCTCTCTGACAGGTGGTAATCCCGGGATCTCATCGGGAAAAACATCTGGAAACTCGCAAACAACTGGAATCTCCTCGACTCTCTTGGACTCCTTGTCCTCTGAGATGAATGCGATGTAGCCTTCGCAACCTGATCTCATCAATCTCTCGGCCTTTAGTGCCGAAATCATCCGGGTGCTGGGTGATCTCCTCTCACCAACAAACTCGATCGTGTCGTCTGAACCGTCGATAGAGAGTCTGACTGTCTTCTTGATGCAATCCATCACCGCTCAATCTCTAGCCAACCAATCCATCTCCAAGATGACATCGAAGTCATGCATGGGTAGCACGATCAGATCTGCAAGTAAAATGCACTCCCCGATCTGCACTCGGCATCTGGAGTGGTAAGTCTGACACATCACACTCCTACCCATCGGAGTGGACACAACTAAAGTGCAAGGCATAGCCTTGCCTATCCCACCAAAGACTAAAACAAAAGCTGACGACACAAACAAATGTGTCGCTCCTGAATCTAGCAATACTCTAGCAGGATGATCACAAATAGAAAGGGTACCTTCGACGACATTGCCTGCTGCCTCTACATCCTCATGGGTGAGTGCGAAAGCTCGACCCACAGCCTGGGGTCTCTGCTGCTGGTGTTGCTGGCCCTAATGCCTCTGATGACGCCCTCGCTGGAAGTGCTGCCCTCTAGGCTGCTGAGGTCCACGTACCTGCTGCTGAGCACGGTACTGCTGCAGAGGTGCTAATGCAACCGGACGTGCTGGCTGAGCCGCTGGAAATGGGGCTGGAACTGCCGGAGGTGCGGGAAGTCGAAGCATCTGAGGCTGTCCTCCTCGGTGTGGGCAAAACTTGGAGATGTGCCCTGCCTCTCCGCAATCATAGCACACTCGGGGCCCACGCTGCTGATGCTGATACTGTCCTGCCGGCCGCTGCCTCTGGAACGGCTGCAGCTGTCGTAGGGGCACGGGCTGCCGCCTGATCGGAGCGATCCGGAGTCGTTTCTGCTAGCGAATGGACTCCAACCGTTGAAGATGCTCCTCTGCCCAAAAAGCTCTCCTCAAAGCCTCCTCATAGGTAGGCAGTTCGATGCAAGTCATGGCTATCTGAATCTCCTCTCTTAACCCATCTACGAACCGCCGAATCCTCTCGGCCTCTGATGTGAGCAGCGCCTCTGCGAATCGGGACAGCTGGGTGAAGCGGACCTCATACTGAGAGACGGTCATGCTGCCCTGGACAAGAGTCTGGAACTCTAGAAGTTTACGCTCTTTGACATGGGTGGGGATGAACTTCCTAAGGAAGTCAGTCTTAAGGGCAGTCCATGCCACCTCGTCCCCAATCTCCTCATATGGCCTCTGCACAACCCTCCACCAGTCCTCCGCCACACCGCGGAACATGTAGGCTGCCGACTGCACTCTCTAGCGTCCCGAGCACTCAAACACTCAAAAGAGCTTCTCCATACGGACGATCCAATCGTCCGCCACCATGGGGTCATCCGTGCCTGTGAACTCTAGCGGTCCCCTCTTGAGGAACCTCTCAAATATGACGTTCGGGTCTGCCTCCCGAACGGGTACATCCTCATGGGCTGGTGGGGCCACCCGATCAATCACGTCCAGGACCTGCGCCTGAAACTGCGCAAAATCCTCTGTCTGCTGCTGATGGGCTACAGTCTGGGCCTCCTGAGCAACGAGGAAAGCCTGAAGAAATCTCTCGAATCTACGCTCGTGGCCGGACTGATCGTCGATAACTACCGTCTCCGGTGGTGCATCGCCTCCAGACATCTATCACGAAAAAGAATTTGTGTCAGTTTAAGTCCAAAACCTAAGACTACACTGATTCTACCGAATCCATCGTCCTCACACGTATCCCATCACTCGAATCCTCACTACGTCCTAAGGTTTCTAGTGTGTTTTATTTCCTAGAGACCAGCTCGCTCTGATACCATTAAAATGTAACTCCCCACCCTTCACGCATGCATGATATTGTCCGCTTTGGCCCACCGGCCTCACGGTTTTGCTTTTGATGGGCCTCAACCCATCAAAAGGCCTCATGCAAGGTAAGGGTGTAAGCTCTTACATATAACCCTATTCACTTTCCTCTCTATAGTCGATGTGGGACTCCGGGGCGTCACAGGCTTTGTCTAAGTACTTGCTCATATGAGATTCTTACTTGATTATATTATTGGATTTTCCGCATCTCTTAGGTACTTTCTTGTTGCATCCCGAGATTTGAGGCGCCCAGATCTTGGGGCGTTACATCAGTTGTCCGACTTATGCTCGCGTGAAAACTGATAAGTTAGAACCAAAGGCTGTGAAGTACATCTTGGTGGGATATGCTTTTGAGCTGAAATGATACGAGTTGTGGTGTACCAATCAGAACTCACCCAGATTTATCATCAACGGGTGGAGGAGACAAAAGTAGGGAGTAGCAGCGACACCGTTCTGGTGGAGTCTAACATCCTAGTAAGGAAGGAGAATGCATTTGGCTCCTCCCGGGATACAGGGGATAGTCAGACTGTGCAGCAGATACAACGAATGGAGCCGCAGATGCCGTAGATGGGTAGACCGCAGAGAGAAAGGAAACTACAGGTTAGATACGGTTTTGAGGATATGACGACATACACGTCAACATCAAACAATGGCCGTAATGATATGGTTACATATGCATTAACGAATGAGTCTCTTGAATTAATGGAAGGGCTGGAAAGTAGTCAAGAGGCAGCAACTATGACTGAAGAGATGGAGTCTCTTGATGAGAAAAATCAGGTCATTAGATGCAAGCGGTTCTACGAGGAAGAGGAAAGAGCTTCTAGTGCAGGTAAATTGCAATTTAAGATTCCTTATCATGTATGCAGTTTGAAGAAATCATTGTACGGGTCGAAACAAGCTTCTGGACAATGGTACAAGCGATTTGGTGCATTCATTAAGGAATGGGTTCAATTCAAGTTCAAGCATTGCTTAGACTTGATCGGAGTGCTCGGTACCTAAGTGCCCTCAAGGGCAGGTGGAGACGGTGAGACGTGTTATATGCATGAGAACCACCTTCAATGTTCACCAAGGTGGAGATTTGTTAATTTGTATGACTCAATAGAATTTAATTATTCTTGGTTAACCAGGCCCCTAGATTGCCTTACTTGTACAGTGATTAGAAGTAGACCTGTTATAGGTCTATTGTGATTAAGAAGTAGATTTTGGGTGTAACAGGGTTTTGGAGCTGATATTATAAATAGAGACTCAGAGTCTCTAGGATGTACACCTCTTCTGATTGCATAGTGAATTCTCCCGTCTTCCCCGTAGACGTAGGCCAAAAGCCGAACTACGTAAATCTATGTGTTCTTTTGTGCGAGATCGATCTCTTCTCTTAGGCCCTAGATCACAACAATAAGTAAAAAAATAAGTGTTGAAAGTAGGAGGGCATTTTGGATGAGATTTCAAAATTTTTGATCCACTGAACGTAGAGACTTGACATCCAAATCACCATGGAACCAATCCCAAGGTCTTAGACCCTTATCTTAGTGTATTAAGATCCCAGATCCATGTCAAGAAAAAAGATCTAAACAAGTAACAACTAGATCAACAAATAAACTAATGCGGATCTATACCTGAGGAGCTCTGTTGTGCTTAAATCGAGTATTTGGTTTTTGTTTATGCAAAAATCTTTCGCAGACGCGATCTTCAGACCTTGTAGTTTTCCACGCCATTACCCTATCAAGAGTTCTTCAAAAGAATATTGGGATCTCTATTGAGAAGGAGTTCCTCAAAGCACTCAACTAGTTAACTGTAGGAGAGAAGAAAGGAGAGGAGAAAACCACCCTTGATGTCCAACAATTCTAGTTCTCTTTCTCTTATGAGTTCTTATTTGTATACAACTCTCTCTCTCTCTATCTCTGTCTTAGGGCAAGCATGGGGACCACTAGGGTTTCTTGAAACTAGCTCCAATTGAAGCATTCGGACCCCACATCTCATGCAAGATTCTGACCAATAGTTATTTATAAATAACTCCACTATATAAATGTAATTACATTTCAATCCACGGAATTTTACAAGAAGACCATAAACTTTCCAATTACTGCAAACAGGCCCCTCCATCAATTATATCCACAGATCCATTGGAAATAAACTGTCTAATCAATGTGGGTTTACCTCTTATTATCCTTGTGACCCAATTAATCACATAGATCATCGATACCATCTGATTAACTCTTAACCAAAACAGGTGTACACTTATCGAAGATAAATTCCATTAATCAGCACAAGAAGATATTTCTCTTTTGAGGACAATTCCATCTTGAGAATAAATGTTCCCACATTCCCACCACCATCTACCCAAGATACCGAAGTGTCGACCTACAGTTGACCTCACTTATTGGTAAGTTAAAGCAAATGTATAGGAAAAACTTGAGTCTATTACTCCCTCAGGATTAAGAGCCCTATTGCTTGAGAATTATGAGAGCGTTCCTTAATTAAAAATAGTACTTTATATAAAGTGCTATCCATGGGCATTCAATACAATCAATTAATGTACTGGCACAATAATACAGAGTCTTTCACTCTGATGGTCAAGACAAACCACACTATCACATAGTGATTGTAGTGCTTACAATCTTTCAGATGAGATGCCCAGTCTCATCACTGGTTGTAAAACATTTTAAATATAAGAATCGTGGCCTATATCTCCTGCATGTGAATCTCATCCACACGAGTGGGTCACATTTAATATACTTAAGGGCTCATGTTCATCTCATAAACAACCCTGTCATTTTATATCAAATATGTGCAACGATTAATAGAATCATATTCATATCATGAATAAAAGAATGAAATTATATGATAATTAAAATAATTAATCAAATTATTCACATCATCCACTGGATTGAAGACATACAATCTAACATTTTTTTTTTTCAGATACAATCTAACAATAAGAACCATTCATGCCAAAAGAGTGCATAACAGATAAAAATGATAAGAATAAGTAATTAAGTCATACAAAGTGAAAGTGAGGATTTCATGCTTGTAGTCGTAGAGTCTACATGTCATGCCCTAGACTGGTAAAATATAAACCTGGTATAAGTAGAGCTAGAAAAGTAAACAGGAAATCACATTCCCATATTTCAAGTTAGAAATTATAAAATATTCTAATGGCAAGGAATCGAAATCCCTCATTCCTGCAAAATGCTCTCTTTCTACGCGCTTGCTCTCGCCCCACTTACCTCTCTTTTTCATTCTCTTTCGAGGAGATCTCTCGTAGGTTCTCTCACAAGTATGCATGCAACTGATCAAACTCTCGATCCAATGATACAGAAAAAAAAAAAAAAAAAAGATATGTATCACTGATCTAACGATGAAGACAACAACAGATAATTGACCCAACATTAGAAAATATGTGGAATGCAGATCAAGTAGGGGAGACACCTCATACTATTGATGCAATGATTGAAATGTATAGGTTATCAGTCTGGAGACACCATTGGTCATTGATCCAACAATAATAAAAAAATGTGGATCTCTAATCAAATGGTGGAAACCCCTTAGATTATAGATCCAATGATGAAAAATCATCGATTAACAATCCATTCATACAAACATCCAAATCATCAATTTAACAATAGAAAATGTGCAAATCATTGGTCCTACTGAACCCCAAACAATGTTGATACCCATTAAGGCCCACTACAAACCTATAAGATGTCAAACCTCATTAGGGTTAATCTATCATGAGATCCATTAAGCCTCTTCAAAGCCAAATGGATTTTGACCCACTTATTGATGAGGCCCGTCAAGACCCAATTGGGTGTTGGCTCATCAAATCCAAATGGATGTTGACTTTTGAGCCACATAAGCTCACTTGATGATGAGGATTGCCAAGGCCCAATTGAATGTTTGCCCATCAAGGGTCTATGAGAAGATGGCTAATCAAAGCTATATGCTTGCTAACCTACATAAGCTTACTAAATGAGAAGGCATGTCAAGGACCAATTGGTTTTAAGCCAATCAAAGCCCAACTGGACATCAGCTTCAAAGCCAGATGCATGTGGAACCACTTAAGCCCACTCAATGATTGGGCCTTTCAATGCCCAATTAGATGTTGATCGAGGAAGCTCAATTGGATCCATAGGTCCAACCAATGATGGGCCATTCAAAGTCCATTAAAGCATAAGTAAACAATGGCCCATTAAATCCTACATAATGATGAGGTCTTCTAAGGCCAATTAGGGCCTGATTAGATGCCAAGACCCATTAAGACTCAATTGAATGTCAAAGATCTTCATAGCCCACTAAAGCTGAAATGTTGAAGCCCACCAATGCCCATTAAGGCCTCATTCTACACAAAGGTTCATTAAGGTTCGATTGATGTTTAAACTCATTGCTCTCAACGAAGTTAAAAGGTCATAATTTACTTATCACTTATAATTTCTCTGGAAAAGAAAAAGGCACATTGCAGTGTATGTAGAGGTGGCAAAATACGACCCAACCTGCATATTACCCGCTTAACCCGACCCGTTTAATAGGCGGGTCAGTCACGGGTCAAGTATTCATAACCCGCAATTAAGCGGACCGGGTTAGGGTTGACCCGCTTGACCCGCAAAACCCGCTTATTTAAGCTAAAATTGAATTTGATTGTTTTAATGCATAGGCTAAAAAAGAATGAATGGACCTTAACCAATTCAACCCCACCCTTTTTATTAATGAAAAGCAAGGTAATGCGCATCAAATGATTATTGAAATGAGATTAAAGCATATTTGAGCTTAAAAGTCAGTTTTGGTCAGGCAAAGAACCATGGTTAAGTCGATTGATTCAGTAGATGGATGTGGGTTATGCAGGTTGACCTGACCTGTATAACCCGCAATTGTTATGCGGGTTTAAGTGGGTCGGGTCGGGTTGACCCGTGGTGGGTGCGGGTTAGGGGTTTCCGACCCGTTTAATAAACGAGTCAGATGCGGGTTAGACTTGTATAACCTGTTTAACAAGCGGGTCCGACCCGTTTAGCACAACCCGACCCGATTGCCACCTCTAAATATGTGCTCTATTGATTATTAGTGTGAGCATGGATAAGCCTTCATTGATCAATAGCTTTTTTCAGCCTCAAATGCACGGTGATCAACATAGGCCCCCGTCTAATAAGTGGCCTAGATCTTGCACAAATCACATTGCAGTGTAATGGATAAATTTTCAGCTACTTAAATGCCAAATAGATTAAACCCAAACAACTTAGTATCACAAACCCCATAGACCCAAAGAACTAATTTTCTACAAACAACCACCCTTGAACATCTATTTCCTTCAGTTTCAAACGAACCTAAACAGTAAGATGGTTTACTCTAGGGAGACATTATACTATGAAATTGATTCAACAATCACCCCAGCAGGGATTTGACGATTATTAAGAGGTAGAAGATGATGATGGTGGCCTTGTTACTAGAGCAAGAAGAAAGTCCCTGTAGTCCCCCTCTGGAATGCTCTCACATATAGCATCATATAGCTTCATGCCATACTTCTTTTGATATACTGCTTGAATTTCCTTCATGTCTACCTCTGCCCTGCTCACAATTATGCGCCCTAAGGCGCTTTTGTCCATTGTTGTTCCCTTGATTCTTGAATGTAGCATCTGAAAAAAAAAATATAGAAAGGAAAATTTTCTCAAGAGAAAACTGATACTTATTTTAAACAAAACAAAAAAAAATTATAGGGTCAACCGCGACCACATTAACACTTTACCTCTCCATATATCTGTACTTTTGCCCTCCATTTGACACTAATGAAACTATTATTGTTAATCCCATTGCATCACAAAGTACCCACCCTTCAAGGCATGCATAGATAAGAAATTTGTTCTCTGTAGATGATACCTCTTGGTGAATCCTAATTTAGTGATGAAAGAAGTTTAGGAGCAAGCCTCATGGAATTCTTTGAGGCCAGTGCTTTGAATCTTCTTCAGTAGGGACCAATCATTGAAATCTAAACCACTCAAAATCATGGTCTCCCTCTGTTTTGGTGCTGGGCCAAATTCGCTGCAACCTGATCTGGATTTTGTGTCACGTTAATCGCTTGTAAAACAACTCATTTTACTCTTTTTTTTAATTATTATTTCAATCATAAGTTTCACACTTGATTAATCTGATAGTAATATCAACATTAATCTGAGTAAAACTTAGCCCAGCACCAATAAATGTGGATGCAGTGATTTTGAGAAGCTTGGGTTTCTTGGGTGGGCCTCTCTAATGGATATATAGAGCTGAGTGTCTGACCCTCCTGCAATCTGGATTCTTAGTGCAACACTCTAGTAATTAATTTACTGTTTGGATAGATGGACTATTGAACTGTTTGCTCAGCCCAGTAAACAGAAATCAGCCTTTCTGAGGCTTGTTTAGGCCCAACCAGTGAAAATGAGCCTTTCTGCAGCAAGTCAAGGAGAGCCTGGCCCAGCTTTAGGACTTAAAAACCTAGTTTCCATCATGAAAATGAAGGCTCACACCAGTGTATGAGCATAAAATCTAGGCTGAGTGGAGCCAAAGGGGGCTTGGGTCATTGTTGGCCCAGTCCCTGCAAACTGCAATAGCATTCATTAATTTAACAGACCCTGTTTTCTCTATTAAACATAGGGGTGGAAATGGGTCAGTTGGGGTTTCATGTTAAGTTGATCACTTCAGACAGTGCATGGCCCAACCAGAAATCAACAATCATCTACAAAATGTCAGCCCATATCTGGCCTGGAAGTTAAAAGAGCCAACCTAGACTGTGAATTACCAGGTCAGTTGATGGGTTCGAGTCCAATGATTCTGGTTCTAGTCAGGGTTTTTTCAGCTCAAATAGCATGTGTGGATCCAGCCAACTTGACTTCTTTATTGATCGGGTTAGAAATGCCAATCCAAACATTCCCTTGAAGAATAAAAAGGTCAACTTGACCACTTAACTACCGGGTCATGTTTAGGTGGGTTTATCCACTTTTATAACAACTGGCCCGGTTAGCCAGTAAGGCCCATCTTTTGCAGGACTCAGGTGAGCTTAGTCTGTGAAAACAGGTGTGTGGATCAAGCAAAATCCATATAAGTATTGGTATACCTTTGCATAGTACTTGGCTGGAGTGTACATGCATTTGACAACAGCTCTCAAGGAATCTTCAGATTCTCCTGAAGTGCCCTTCTTGAGTGACTACACATAGATGAAATTAGTAACATGTTAGTGTCATTTCCGTATCTATTTGAACAAGGCAAAAGGTCAACAAAAAAAAAAGAAGTCCTAGCATTTATTTTTCCACAGTGATTTCATCTTCTGCAGAAATGACTACTTGAGACTGCAGAAAATTGTTCTTGGCTCTTTTGAGTTTGTACTCATTTTCACACAAAAATTGGTGAAAAACAGGACAACCGATATTCATTCTTGGAAACCATTTCCATTTTTCAAGAAAATGCAGTCTCCATTTGTTTTATCAGAGAAATCCAAACAACCCCTTTGAATTATAAGTAAATCAACCTAACAAGTATACATATGGAGAGGAGACCTGATTGTAGGCAGGTAGAACATATATACCTTTGTGTAATCATGTCCATAGATGCGTTTATAGGTAGAAAATGTAAGCTTAAGCTGTTGAATGCTCCTCTTACTGAGGATCTCAAGCACCGTAGATTCGTCGATGGGAGCAGATCCAGCCCTTCCCTCCCCGGATTCATAAAGCCTCTTCGCATCGCATTTGGCAACATGTTGGTTAACATCCACATGGAGTGACCGGTGCGAAGTCGCTAGTGCCACTAACATCTATCATGTGCCATCCCAACCCCTTTACTTGTTAGCATCATCAGAACATTCCAAATTCTAGAATTCTAAGACTTTCCAAAGGTACAAAAGCCCTTTTCATGGAAAGCTTCAACCAAACATCATCTGACGGGAGTTCGCCTTCAAAGTTCTCAACAACCAAAATTCCTGTCAGAAATGCTTGCAATCAAAACATGCCATGGTTCCATGGTTGAGGGTGCCTGTCCTTTTTGTTGCAAATTCTATTACTTTGTTAAAAGCGCGACAAAGGATGGGTTAGAGCCAATTTACCTTTTGGGTAGATGTGGGTGGCTCTAATATGCTGATTTCTTGGTCAAGATGCTTCTTAAACCTTGCTTGGTAAGCTTGCTGAATGAGAAGAAGCTGACTTGATTTCCGGCCAACATAGATCTCGACAAGTGCTCTGTACTTAGTATCGCCTTGCGCCAATGCATCCTCAGCCACAATAGCATCCCTCTCATGTGGCTCACAAAGCCAAAGTGACAAGACCATGCATATCTAAACCACCAATTTCACATAGGATGATGTTATATCTACTAAAATGATGTGTTTGTGTGTCTGTGTGTGCGTGCGCGAGCGCATGTAAAAACATCTAAGTCCCTGACCTCATTCATGGAGTTGACACCCTTTGCCCTCTGGATGCAATCCACCAGATCTTCCCCATACATGGCCTTGTATGTCTCCCTAACCTGTTGAAGTTGGCTGCGAGACCGATGTGCCAGGCCATGACACAGTTGATTCAGCCGGCCCCACGAGTCATGGATCTCCTTACAGTCCTTCTCATGATCAGAAGAATTCAAAGAACTGGGATTGGAAGCCATAGTAAGTGGAACTTGTGTGGGGGTGATAGTGAAGATGCCCTTTGGGTACTTATTGAAGTTGTGAGTCAAGTCTTGAGCATGTAGTCATTCCTTGAGGGCCAAGGAAGGGACTTTTTTCCTTTTTTTTCCTTCTTTTGGGCCACAGGTGAATCCACTAAGAGGAGGATGTGGCAGTGGGAAAAAGGTAGAGAACATGTATGAGATAAAGTGTGGCATGATACTTTAGAAGGTGATTTTCAAAGACAGGAGATATTTGAAGAGTTCTTTTTATGGAAGGACTTGATGGTTCCTAGTAGACACCTGAACATGAAATGGGTTCTTTATTGTGTGGGATGACACATCTCAAAAGGTTCTTTATTTGTCACATGTCAGTGACACATTGGGAATGCCTTTTCTGCTGTCTTCTTGCACTTGGAATAAAGAATTTCAGTGACTTCTTCTGAGAGTATCACAAACTATAAAAAATAGAACTTCATCCAAAAAGATTGCTTGAAGATTCCTGTGTTTTTTTTCCATAAGGGCACGCATGGTAAATGTAGAAGAATCTTCTATTTAGAGGATTCTCTTCATCTCCAAAGAAGGCCATAATCCTCAAGTAAGATTCTCAAAGAGAGTTTTGCGGTTGGATGGAGGGAGGATTCCTACAAATTGTATAATATATGATCCAATGGTTATAAATATGTTTTATAAAACTTTTCAAAATCCATGAAAAATCAAGAACTCAACTTTCACCTCAAAGATGTTTGTGGCCATCTAGAAAATCTGAACGGTTCGGATCGTGCAAAGGGGCCCATGGGAATAAGAAATTAATATTTTAGTACCTGGACGTTTTTTGCATATATCTCAAAATATGGTAAGGATCAACGGTTGAAATTTGGTCAACTAGCCTTGTTTGACCTTCCAGAAATAACTACCGGTTCAGATCATGATCGTGGGGCCCACAAGAACCAGAAAATTGGAAAGAATGGACTGATTTTAATCTCCTTTTTGGCCCACGGAATTTCAGAAATTGCAATGTAACGGTTTGGACATTTTTGCAAATATCTCAAGATCTAAGATAAATCAACAGTTGAAATTTGGTGAAATGGCAGTTTTGGATTGTTGAAACATTATTAACGGTTTGGATCTTGATTGCGGGACCCAAAACATATATTAAAAACACAAAAACCGGCCTGCTGCACATTACCGTCTAAAAGCACTTTAGCTACACTATAGCTCCGCCTTTCCACTTATGAGTGGATTCTCAGAGTCTGATGGAGGGGTGTCTGATCTTGCAAATAATCCCACTAGTGGGAAACTCACATCATTCCTCTCAAAATTCTCTCCCAACCAAATGTAGAAAATCCTCAAAAAAACTGATATTGGCGAGGATTCCCTGGCCCTGCCCTTTGCCAAACGTGCCCTAAAAGAAATATAATATACTGAGGAAAGGCCTCAAATCAAAACAATTTCAAGGTGGAAAGGTTGAATATAATGGAACAAAGTTGGGTAAATAATTGGCCCCAACAGGTCAGTAAATTATCACCAGTGAATGGTATGAAGTCTAGGTCCTCTGATACTCGAACTCAGGAAGAAGTTCCTGAGGCTGTGGGACCTACTTATCAGGAATCCAAACGCAAATAACCACGCCTAGTTTTACGTTTTTAATAGGGAGTTAGGCCGTCTTCGTAATTATCATGTAACAAAAGAAGTGAGTTTTATTCAAGCTTTTAATATGTAATTAGTCTTAAGTACAACGAGCACAACACCCATAAAGTGGGAGAGAGCGAGAGCTCTATGTAGTCTAGCTCATGGGGCCACTTGCAAGCTTATATATCAGTGGAGAAAAGCCTCATTGTGGACGGGTGAAAAAAAAAAGATTTCAGCCCCCATATTATTCTGACCCTTGATTTAATATCTTTAAAACTCGTGACATCGCAGCTACAGGTTTTTTTTTTTAGATTGAATCCAACTGTGAGTGTAAAATTAGACCCGATGCTAGATCATGTGATGCCAGGAGTATCAAAGGAGCTGCTATGACCAAAGGTAGGTCCACGTTAGCCCCATGAAGCTGTGCTTCACAAGCAATCAACTCTTAGGTAGAACATCTTTGCTGAAGTGAGATCTCACCAACACCCATGCAAGAGAACTCTCTTTTCCTTCTTATTTTCCTAAGTTTAGACTAATGATCATGGTTTAAAATTGCGATATTGGTCGTATCGGTATTGTTTACGGTTCACAGTCATCGCAGCATGAATCCTAAAAGATTCTTTAAAAAAAATTAAAAAATCTAAAATATTATAAAATGCTGACAAAAACATTTTTTTCCATTAATAACAAGTATAAATAAAAATATCGGTTCCTCTAAGTCATATCATCCGATGTTATTGTCTTAGCTGAAATTGTATAACTCTTATTTAAAATTAAATATATTTACATTTATTTACTAAAATAAGTTAAAATATCACAAGTTCGATGAAATACAATCATAATTGTGATTTCTGAACCATCTATTAGCATTAGATTTAAGGAACTAAATATTTTTCTCATTGTTCCATAGATATATGGCAAACTAAAAAGCCACAAGCATTTTCAACACACTCCATATAAATCTCAGTAGCTATTTTGAAAATATCTAAGATTTCAACAAAAATTCCAATTCTCAAAACCTCAATTAATAGATCTATCCTCAAAATGTGTAAATAAAAGAGAATGAAATGCATTCACAATAAAAAAGAGCATGCAATCCTCATTTCTAAGCTATTTCTAAAAAAAAAATTTAGAAGAAAAATTGTGAATTGAAAAATCATAATACTCACCTTGGTAGAGTTGTGTATGATTTTACCAAATGAAATCCGTAAAAAAATAAAACTTTGCAATGTCTTGAAAGTGAACTAAGTGTTGGGAAAAAACAACAGCAGCATCTAATATATTTGACAGGAAAAGATAAGTACACAAGGAAAAATGAGAAGAGAAAAAAAAGAAAGCTTTACCAACATTTTGAAATATCGACCGATAACTTCTGATAATTTAGGATTTTTTTGCCGAAATGAAATCGCGACTGATTCGCATGCCGATATCAGACAGGTATGGGCCAATATTAGTATTTATCGACCTATATGAACCGATATCAGCTAATAATTTAAACCATGCTACTGATGCTTTAAACTTCAATACCCAAGAAAGTTGGTCCAACACAACAGCCTCAAACTTTTCATAATATTGATTTAACCCACTTATCAAAATTCTCAATAGCAAAACGTAATATCCATCCTTGTATGAGCGCAGCCACATTTCACTTCAACATCCACTAAATGAATAAAATACTACAAAAATCCACCGCATTTTAGGTCAAACAGCAGATGGCCTTGTATCGATTGAAATGAAGTTCGGTCACTACTAGGGAAAAAATTAAAAATAAAAAACAGAAAGGAACACTTTCAAGATCAATTAGAGACATCAATATAAGACAATAATAGAGACTCATTTGATATTGTTCAGATCCGTCCAACACAGGCCAACAACAGCACCGTTGAGGAAATAATCTTTTTCTATACAATTTGATTGCCTACCAAGGAAAAGGAATAGGCCAAGGAGGCATAGATGAAAGTAGTATGAACAAATATGAAGTGCAACCCATCCAACGATTTGGCTCAGGATAGATTGAAATGGATAAATAGAATTCATATAGCCGACGCCAAACATAGTTGAGACAAGGGTTTGATGATGATGACACTTAGAATAGAGTGGTGGGTGTTTTTTTTTTTTTTTTTTACAAATCCAACTAAGATTTTGATGTTGATCATAGTGAGGAGCCTCATGAATTTCAAGAGATTCAAAAGAATCAACACTAGGATGGTTTCTCTTCCTCTCGTTTTTAAGAAAAATCATTATTAGAAGAAATTACTTCTACTCTCTTCCCCATTTTCAACAACAGCCACAACAACAACAATAAACGCAAATGTTTCACAAATGTTTAATGGAAGATTTTAATATTCGAATGGCTTCATAACAGTAATCCAGCAGGATAAGTAGAAACATGGCTAAGACAGTAGGAGTTATTCAGATAGATAATCATTGCTGTTCCTAACAACTAACATTCTTTACATTCAATCCAAACCTGTCAGAGTGAAAAAAACATATTTTTAGGGCCCCTGACCTTACCTTTGTAATCTATTATGCACCCTTTCAAGTATCCTCTATTCCCTTTGGATGTTGACAGCAGTATCTGCGAGGCATGGATACCCTCTGAGAAGCCTGGAGCTGTGATGGGATCAGTGAATTGGAAACAGACTCTGGGAGTACAGCTACTGATTCAGCTGCCACACACACTGCATCTCGCACCGCCTAAATTAAGCCGGTTTGGATTAAAAATAACAAGCTGCTCATTGTGGGAAAATATTGTTCCTCGCCCTTGAAGTTCTCACATTACACTTATCAGGAAACGTAAATTCAAACAAACTTGGAACAAGATGATAACTGATGCAGAACTAAAACCCTCACAGATAATGTGAAATTGTTGTTTTGATTAAGAACCAGAGTTATAGGCAGAGTCAACAAAGGATTGAAGTTCCCAAATTGTACAAAATAAATTGCCAACTTTTCAATGATTTTCAGGTTGGAATTGCAATCTGAACCTTCGGTACAAAATGCCAAGACGTTTGCTAACCTGATTATAATTATAAACAGAAAATTAGAAGCAGTTCATTTTGGTGTTAGAAGGATGAAAATTCAGCCATCGAGTACAACACAGATAAACCACTTAAAAGTATACAGGCAAGAATGGTTTTGAGAATCGAATCGCATCATAAATCGTTCAAAGGGGGGATGAATCAAATCGGAATGAAAATCATAACGCAAATTGTAGGATTTTTTATTTTTCCTATAAATATGAAAAGAAGATAACAATAGTCATTCATTATCCATCTAATTTCTATCTACATCAGTAAAAGTACAATGACAAATAAGACATGATAAAATTATATGAAGAACAATGACATTCATGTATCATGAATGATGTGTGTGAATAGTTAAATATATGATAAAATTATATAAAGAACATTGAGATAGATAGATAGATATATATATATATAGAGAGAGAGAGAGACACACACACATATATATATTAATGGAAAAACCTCAGGTGAGCACCGGAATACCTAGTGGGGCCCACCTAGTGATCCATCCGAGTGGACCATAAAACAGGTAACCCCTGATAATCACTAATTTTTGGTTTGTGATCAATTGGGCACTTTGCTTTGGCCGGTGAAAACTTGTCAGCCACTGAACAAGTGGTCGGAATGATGATTCGAGCCTACGTCAACATACAAACTTAAGAGATAGTGTTTTTTTTTTTTTTTTTGGAGCGTGAGTGTGGGCGATATATATATATATATATATATATATCATAAATGATGTGTGCCAATAAACAAGTTGCAATGGATTTTTTTCCTCTTCAAATAAAATAAAATCCAAATCCAAATCCTTAACCTCAAATTGTTAGGATGCCCCTAAAAGTGAATAAAGTGTTCATGACAATTGATGGGTATCGCATGATCTGATGCGACTAAAGTTATGGTGTCGCTCATGTGGCACAGGGAGATTACTAAGTGGGGAAAATAGCAGGTACAAGAAGATTCCTAGCGTGCAGTACAATGGGATCGGGATTTTCCGTTCCCATGGCAGGTGACAGATTACATAAAAGAGATCTATGCTATGATTACTGAGGCACAGCACATTTGTAATCATATTCCACATGAAGAGAATGACAATGTTAGTGGTGAACGAGATGTGTATTGTGTAGTGTAACAGGACTCAGGATTTTCACATTCCCATGGCAGGTGAAAGATTGTATAAAAGATACGTATACTATATAATTATGGAGATGGAGAACATCCATAATCACATTCCACACGAAAAAGAGATGATGATGATAGACTGGTGAAAGGGTGTGCGGTTTGATGTGTGATACTCTACTGACAAGGATTTTATTACTTCCAAAAAATCAAATGCATACAACAATCCATCATCAATAGGTCTAATGAAGCCTCATGGAAGATATGCCAGGTGGAAAGCAGTCTAACATGACCTACAGCATGTATATATATAGGGAAATGCTCAAAAACACCCCTTTTCACATCGTCATGGGGCTATGTTCACAACCCCACCCCCCCAACATAGTCACAAGTCCAAGTTTGACACTCATCCAACTTTCCCTCACCGTTGGATTGAAATCATAATAAAATGATGCCTCTAAAACCATTAAATCTCAAGGCCATGGATCAAAAGGTTAAGATGATCTTATGGACTCAAGATTTTGCATATAGGTAGGCCTCATATGGATCTTTCCATCCAATGGAGTTCCATGATCATCATGCATCCCAGCAGGCCCAATTAGGAGGGGCGTTTTCTCCTAAAAAAATGCCCGGGCAATGTGTAGCACTCCCAATATATATAAATATATATATATATAGAGAGAGAGAGAGTCCTGTTCTCTGGCGCTCGTGCGATGAAGAAGTTTACGTACACTGTGCAATCTGATTGGACAGCTAGCAGCCAAATTTATTAAAAATGTCAGGCCCACAAAAAGAGCACTCTTCATATTCAAATACTTCAACTACTCCCCCGACTCTCTCTCTTCCCCTCTCGTTCCACCCTTATTCGTCAGTCCAGATGATCATTAGCATCGACCAGATGTTTCTACAAAAAGAAAAGAGTCTAACCATCGTCTTCCTCTCCTTCACTCTGGGTCGCCCCTCGTCTTCTCTCTTCTTCCCATCTCTACTTCTCTCACACTCTCTCCTTACCTCTCAGCCCAATCTCTTCTTTCTCAATAAACCCAAACCTCCCTTTCTTTTCTCTTCTCTCCATCTCTCTTTCCATCTCCGACCATCTCTCAGCCAAATCTCTTTTTTTCTCAACTCAACTTTAACGAATCTTCTCTCCCATCTCAATTGCTAATATCTTTCTCTCCACTCCATATCTCAACCCACTCTCTTCTCCATCTCCCTTTCTATTCTGTCTCTCCCCACTCCATATTAAAGAAAAAGGTACATGCTTATAAATAAGTTTAAAGAGATATTAACAAAATGCAAAGGATGAAAGACATTATGGCTTTGAATATTCTCCTCTCTATCTCGCCATTTATTTGTATCTGTGTACAATGATGTTACAGAGAATCTTTAGTTCTTTACAGCTCATGAGAAATTCATTATGGAGACTAGTTAGTTTTTAAAAACAACTACTCTGCAGTGTTGTGATGAAAGCAAAAACTTGTCCTATACATGTGATGACCTTCACAACAAGTGATGTTCCCTTGTGGTACAAGATCTTAAGATTTCCAAGTGCTTATTGATACATTCAAGTTAAATTGAGATGCTATCATGTGTCACAATTTTCTGAAATATGTTAGTTTTCAAATTCCTTTGTTTGATGGTGAGTAGAGTCCCACCTAGAGCAAGGGAGTGCCAAAAAGAGAAACTGGGTTGAAAAATGAAGAGGAGATGAAGATGTGAAGAGAGAAAGGAGATAGAGACAGAACCAAAGGAGAGAGATTCAGAGACATTAAGTTATGCAAGTTCGTTTGGGGGGAGAGAGACATGAGAGATGGAGAGAGTAGCAGAGAGAGATGATGGAGAGAGAAGAACTGCAGAAACATGGGAGATGAGAGAGAGAAACTAAATGGAGGGGAGAGAGACGGATGGAGAAGGGAGAGAACGAAACATTGGAGAGGAAAGAAGACAAGAAAAGTAACCGGCGAGAGAGAATATAACATTGAAGAAAGGAGAAAGAGCGGAGCTAAGAAATTAGTAATGTTGCTTCAATAAATCCCAGGTGTTCATATCTTTTAATGCACTGGCTTGTCCAGTGCACATAAGGGGAGCGTGAGAGAAGATCTCTCTCTCTCTCTCTCTCTCTCTCTATATATATATATATATATATATGTGAGCAAGGCTCTCCTAAGCTCAAGCTTAGAATAAAATTTTATAAGCTCATGCTTGTGGGGCCCACCTTTGGTCCATCCAAATGGACCAAACACATAAACACATGACCCCCCTAAATTGCACATGTCCACCAACTTTCGGTAAGATCCGAATTTACTGGACCGTTGATCAACTATGTATCGATCCGAATATATATATATAGGGAAAATAGGACCACCTAAACACATTGGGAGGAAGATTAAGAGTCCCTCCAGGACATGATCGCCCCATGGTGATAAGCTCACAAAACCCAACCAGCACCCTGCTCACCTCTGTTTCTCTAAGCATCAAAGCTTGAGTTGACCATGAAAAACTATGAACACTAGCAACACTAGATCATGGATAACCCCTCCAATGCCAGATCTGCAGGATCTTGTGTTATGCTTAGTTGCCCAGAACATAGGAGAACATTTTTCAAAATCATGGTGCTAGGGAGCACCATAGCAAGGGAATCTTTTTCTCATTCTTGATAGTTTGTGATTGATTTTAATAAGCATTTGAATAGTATCTCATAATCACTATGTATCTGTAATCAAGGGATTTCTCTAAAAAAAAGGTCCAGTTTGTTTGTAGGGTAGAGTAAAATAAAATAAAATAAAATTGAGTGTCAAATCAATAGAAAAAGAAAGTGGAAAGCAAGAATTCCATGGAACCTAGTAAAAAGAAAGTTAGCGTCAAATCTGAACAATAATGGTGGGGAATGGGAGAACCTCACTGTGATGTCAAAGCTTCTTCCCCACCCAAAAAAAAAAGATGTCAAAGCTTCTTAATTCCATGGAACCTAATATCAGTTATAGGCTTTTATTTCTAAAGACTGCAAAGGGAAAATATGATAGGCCTCCTTTCTTTTTTTAGTGTTGGCAAGAAATTTGAGAAAGAATTAAAAAAATTCAACTTATCAACATTATATCAGAAAGTTAAAATTATGTGTTCACCCCAATTAACATATTGGCATATTACAGTAGCTATTAGATTATAGCCCCAAAGTGATAAAAATGATAAATTTGTATTGCTCTCCATATCCAACAACATTCAATAATGGGTCCAAAAACTAGAGAAAAATCATAAATTACATGATTTTAGCATATTTACTTGTGAAACGCATTTATAGTTTAGAAATCAAATTAAATTATTTTTATTGAACATCATAATATGGGGTTGATACTGAGAAAAGGTCCTGATTTTCAGCACATTGTTTAAAGCTCAAATCCTTATATTATTTTAACAATAATGTTAAGGTCGATGGAACCTTTGTGCATGTAATTAGTGTAGAGAACTTTTAAGCACCTTTATATAGTTGTATGAAATCTCTTACTTGAGAATTAGATTTAATCTAATCTAATTCAAAATTTAAAAACTCAGAGTTTGATATTTGAATTCTAGTATCAATAAAGGGCGAAGAAAAAAAAAAAAGGAAGAACATCAAGCACCATAGGTAACTTCTTTGAGAAATAAGGTCAAAGAGAAAGAAAGAAATGTGATTTAGGGTGTAGTCTTTTCGATACAAGTAAAAGATGAAACTGTCCTCCTTTGTTTTTTAAAGTTCTATTCTTTATTAAGGGGGGTAAAAGGATTTTAAGAGGCAAAGAAGAAGAAAAACATAAATGTTGAAAATAAGTTTTTTTTATTTTATTTCTTTCTCAAATTTGTTGCCAACACTACCAAAAAAAGGACAAACGGCAGCGGACTAAGCAGGCTTTAGCGGTGGTTTTTTTTTCCACCGCAAAAATTCCCCTTTATTTTAGACAGTGTATAGCGACACTAACATGACATGTGGTCTTTCGCGGCGAAAAAAAAAACGCTGCTAAAGCCCATTTCATCTGCCGCTATTTGTGCATTTTTTTGGAGTGGCTAAATTTATTGCCCCTCTAAGAGAGAATCCTCACTCCACCACTGGAAATATGCATTGGATCTATTGAAAGATACAGGTTCATTGGGACCTAGGCTGGGTTCGATGCCAATCAAAGTTAATAATAGATATCATAATCTTAAAAATGAACCTCTTACTAATCTAAGCTTGTAAAGGCTAGTTGGAAAGTTGGTTTATTTGACCTCCACCCACCTAAATATTGTGCATGTCATTAACAAAATTAGTGTCACAGCAATAAAGGGGAAGAGGCGGCATCATCATCTTATGCCTTGTCCCAACTATGTTGGGGTCGGCTAAATGAATTTTGTTTCTTTGTTCCGATCTATCCCAAGTCAAGTCATCAATAGGTTTCACTTCTTCAAATCTCTCGTTGCTACTTCCATCCATGTCCTCTTCGGCCTACCCATTCTCCTTGACGAGCCATCAACATGCATAGAAGAAAAAAATTATTCTATGGTGCCATTGTTAGTCTACATTGGAATGTCCAAACCATCTCAAACGAATTTCCCTTGATTCATCACCAATTAATGTTACCCCTAAATGCTCTCGAAAGCGCTCATTTCTTATTCTATCATTTCTAGTTTTACGACACATCCATCTCAACATCCTCATCTCTATTACACTTAGGGCCCATTTGGAAGTTCACTTGTAAAGTGAATAGAAAGTGAATGGTCATCACTTTTGAACAAGAAAAGAAGAGGGGTCAACCCCAAGGGGTAGCTCAGTTAGCCTACGACCACGGTTTGCTCCCGAAGATTGAGGGCTCAAAACTACGATACCACATTAGGGCCACAAGAGATTTACCCTACTCCCCCTAGCCTATAGGGATTAGTCCAGCCCAATGGGTTAGGACACCCTTCGTTATGAAAAAGAAAGAAAGAAAGAAGCGGGGTCTTATAAAAAAGAACAAAATTTCAAAATCCACCTTCTTTATTTTTATTTTTATTTTTTTGTCATTTTGTGGCATGTGAAGGAACCTTTTTTCTTTACTTTTTGGATAAAAAGAAGAGGTCTTTTATCTTTAAGTGGAATGAGAGACTGACTTTTTTACTTTAAAAAACAAAGAAACGGTGATTTTTGAAGTTTTGCACTTTTTGATTAGACCCTCTTCTTTTCTTGTCTCGCCCTCTTCTTTTCTTGTCTCTTAAAAGTGACCCTTCACTTACCTTTCAAAAAAAAAAAAAAAAAAGTGACCCTTCACTTTACAAGTGAATTACTGAATGGGCCCTTAGGGCCTATTTCTTTCAAAGAATTCATGTATGGAGAATTTGTAATTCTCCAAAAGCTGTTCCGCAGGATGGAATTCTTGAATCCCCCTCTTGGCTGGAGCATTCAAAAATGCTTGAGGATCTAATCCTAAATGACAACTACTCTATTGATAATTTCCACATATCCTTATCAATCAAGGAATCCAATGATAGCAACAACAAATTAACTACTCTAAATAAGATCCTTAAATATCTAGATTCTAAAGATGACAATAAACAAATGCAAAGTAAAACCAACATCCAATTGGTTGTGCAAGGAGCTCATGGATCTACAGCTCAACTAATTGAACTTGGGCCTCCTAAGATAAATTGTTGGGACCAATGGGCCCTTCGGCTTGGTCCAACATGGCTGGGATTACATGAACTAGTGTGCAGTTTGCATCAGTTACCCAGTTTATGCATAAGTACGGTGTAACTTAGGTCAGGCAGGCCAAGCCCGAACCCACATGACCCAAACAAGCACGAGAGAATTTGGGTTGGGCCTGTTCACGTACAGGACTACCTCAGGCCTAGATTTTAAAACCCACATGGAACTATGGTTAGGTTCGCCTTTAAGTTTCCGGTGCTCCATTAGACGCAGGTGCCTGATTTATCTTTAAATACAAGTATATAGACTATATGAAACATGGCACTACACCATAATATATATGAAGTAGATACATTTACTAAATATGTGTACCCTTTGAAAACCAAAGCAAACCAAGAAATTTGGTTGCATAACCCTACTCGAGTCAACCCGGCTCAACTTGAGATGTACTCAGGGACAGAATTTACAGATCCAGTCAGGTAGACTCAGGCTTCATTGCAGGGGTTTTGGGTTTTGGTGAACCACACAGTTCAAATTAGGCTTTGGTCGAGCTAATATCCAACCAGCCAGCTAAAGTTGCCACTATGCAGAGGCCATGTACTCACCACTTGGACGTCGTCAACTGGGTAGGCTGTCAAAGAGGCCCAACAGCAACAAGCAAATATTGTATGTATGTTGGGGAATTTAATGGCTTGGCACAGCAAGAAAAACAATTTGTTATTGTTGGGCAAGTGTCGAAGCTGAAAATCAAGCAATGGCTTTTGCTAGCTGTGAGATGTTACAACTTCCTTTTCTTTTACAACAGATGAGCTTTTCCAATGTCACTTCCTAATTCCTATGCAATTACCAGACTGCTGTTCATATCCTCCTCCAATCCAATTACCCATGGACAAACAAAGCACATTGAACTAATTGTCACCTTTAACCAGAGAAAACCATTGCCAAGTTCATTTTTCCATCCTTTGTTCATTCTTTCAAGCAATTTGTTGTTTTTTTTCTTTTTTCCACTAATCGCTGATTAATTTGTTAAATTTCTGGCAAAAGTGAGAGCATTTATATGAACTAAGGCAAAGAGAAGAAAAGGGAAGAAGAAGAAGAATAAACATGAAATCCAAATCCCAAAAGTTTATTTGATATCTAAATAGAACTTACTTCTTCGGTAATGGTCCCTTAAGTAAGGAGCAGCTCCTTGTCTCACCTGCAAAACATGATCAAGAAGATTAACCAAGAGTCCATTCAACAGAAGAAAAAAAAAATTGATTGCAATCTTGTTATATCAAATATTACACATACTAGCAGAAAGAATAGATATGATTCTAATTAATAAAATTAGAGATTGTTTAGTTTATTTATTTTAAAAAACATAAAAAGGGGAGGCCATAGAGGAAAAGAATGAGCTTGTTGATCTTCCTCTTGCTGGAAGGAAATTCACTTGGACCAACAATCAAGGACACTTTGCTAGGAGTAGGAAGGATCGATTTCTTATTATCCAAGGGATGGGAGGATCATTTTTCTGGGGCTATCAGGTAGCACCACTTTCTCATCAGATATCCGATAGTGTCCCTCTCAAGCTTTCTGCTATTGTAGTAAATTGGGCCTGAAGCCTTTTAAATTTAAAAACTGTTGGTTATTGCATAAAGATTACCAGCATAAAGTTCGGCAAAGGTGGTCGCTAGCTTTGGATTGTCCAAGAAATTGCAATGTTTGAAGATGAAAATAGAGAATCGAACAAGGATGTGCTTTGGAATCTCAACTGTCTATAAAGAATCGTGTGTTAAGGAGGTTAAGAATTGGGATAAGATTGAGGAAGATAGTAAGTTTCTGAATGGGAAGCTGTTTAGCAATATCTAGGAGTTAAAACAGGACGGAAGAAATTTCATGGAGGCAGAAATCAAGAGCTCTTTGACTTTAAGAGAGTGATGGAAACACAGAGGATCAGAGCTGGCAATGGTTTCACTAAAGATCCATCCAAAACCAAAGAAGAAATTCCAAAATATTTTAAGGAGTTGTACACAGGAAGAAGATTTTTCAAAGCCATGTTTTGATGGTGCCCTTTAGCTCCCTTCCATCTCTTCAGATTTGAGCATGTGGCTTGAGAGGGAGTTTGAAGAGGAGATTAGTAAGGTTTGCAAGAATGAATGAAGGATAAGGCTCAGCTCCAGATGATTTAAAATCTTCCTTCATTAGAGGAGTGTGGGGATTCTTGAAGAAGACTTTTGTGAAATGTTGTCGAGATTTTACCACAGAAGTTGGCTTAGCAAGGAGATCAATGCAGCTTTCCATACTTTCATTCAGAAAAATTCCAAACCTAATGGACTCAAAAGGACTTCAGAGTTCAGACCCATTAGTTAGTTGATAGTATGCACAAGCTCCTCTCTAAAATTCTAGCAAACCAGTTGAAGGAGGCACCTCTAAAGATCATCAGCCCATTTCAAGCTATAACAACAAATTCTTAATCATTTTGATTGCTAATACATTTATTCACTCTAGGAAGCAGTCTCATAAGGAGCACCTTACTATTAAAATAGATTTGACGAAAGTGCATGACCATGTGGAGTGGGAATTTGTTGATTATATGTTAAAAGATAATTGCTCCTAAGTTGGATTGTAATAACCTGGGCCAGATTAGGCCCAGATTCGTCTGGCCCATAAGGTATTAGGTACCTGGGTTGGGTTGTATTAATTAGTTTTTCTTAACCTGCTTTCAATCTTTTAAGCCCCTTTTGTTATGGATAGTTTGTTAGAACGACATCTCCTTCAAAGGAGGTTTTCGTTCTGATACCCAGGGAGCAGTAGAGATCGAACTTGATCCCCGAAAATAAGTTAAGAACTCTTGTTAATTTCTGCATTTCTTTCTGATTGTTCCATTTTGGGTTAAAGAGGAGAGGAGAGGAGAGGAAAAAGTACAGAGGAATTTCCCTTGGAAGCAGCAGAGAAGGATCTCAAGGAAGAAGAAGCCGGAGGACCTAGTGGATGTAATATTCAAGACCCCACATCAACCGAGCCACGATCTGCTACACTAGGTGGTGAGTGATATTTTCAAGTACAACGGAAATGGATCCTTGAGTTATTCTGTGTTTCTGTTGATCATGATAATAACCAAAAAAAAAAAAAAGGGATTAAGAAATGAAGATCTAGATACTGATCGTTCTTGAAAATTTCCTCTTTATATGAGGAACTGGGGTCTCAACCAGGATCTACAATCCTCAGATCATAGTAGTAATAGACTGTGATTAGTTATCAGCTTGGATGTGATATTTGGATGTATTTTTTTATATATATTGCTCAATCCTGGAGGAAGAGATCAGCAAAACAGAGGCATGGCTTCAACCAAATCGACAGATACAGGATCTATCGATTTGGATACTATGGCCATGGGGCCCACTCTATCGAGGATCTGACCCAGGGATCTGGAAGCAGATCCTTGGGCGACCATGGTGTAGGTGGACTCATTTGGAAATGGGTCCCATCTGGTCCCTATCTGAATCCCAAGATCTGTGCATCGGTACTTTTGGTGAAATTTTGGGTTTTTCATGGTTTGGGTTGTGGGGCCCACTGGCCCACCTGATCAAGGATCAGGGCCAGTCAACTGGTTGTCCTGGTCCCAGACAAGCTGAACCATGGGGGGGCCCACTATCCAAACCACCCCTGTTCTGGTTATAAAGACATGTTCATGCTGCTGGGAACAGAACTGTTATTGTTTGGAATTGTTGAAAATCTACCATGTGTGATATGATATGATGAAATGCGAGAACCCATGTAGTTGTAAACTCCATCCCTTGAAACAAATTATAGAAAGATGATTCAACAGGGAAGAAGAAAGGTTGCAGACGGTAGTATTCTACAACAAATATTGATCAGACACGAGGGGCCCACTGATTCATCTGATCAAAGATCAGGGCAGTCATATGGCAAGCCCTTGATGGGCGACCAGGGTGGCCCTGGACCAATTTGATTTGGGCCACCAGAAATCACCATCCCTTATCCTCCCATGTAGTGGGCGTGAGACCCATCTAATGGAAGTGACAATGCAGTGCTTCATTACTTTAAGAATGTATCTTGATTATTTTCGAAATGGACCCTAGATATTCTCTGAATTTCCCAAAACTCCTCTCATGATATCATGTACAGAAATTTCCATTTGAACGTTATATTATTCCAGAATTATAGACAGATCGTTACCAATACAAACTCTGTTATGGGTTTGAAATTTTAGTGTGGACTCTAATTGATTTATATTATAAACCTATCAATTAGTAAATCTGAATCATAATATAAGGTTATGAATAAATACCCAAGTCAATGGGGCAAAAATCTAAAATTAACAGTAATTCTTTTTTTTTTTTGTATGTTTGGGCCTGTAATGAAAATATGGAATTTAAAAGATATCGTAGTACCACATAAGAGGGTACTAAACATTGGATCAAAGTGGGGCCTAATCAATCCCGATTATGTGGAACTAGTCCTATATTAAGAAAATTAATGTGCATAATCCTATGATAATTCTATCGAATGCATAATAGATATAAAGAATTAACAAACTTTCTAATGAGAGTATTTCGACATGAACTTTATATGAGCCAATGGTATCACATTTGATATATCAGTAAGGACCCCTACTTCTGAATATTGAATTGGTTATTGAACCCCTTGTGGGCCAGGAGGAATAAGGTTGGACAGGGACTGAATTATTGTTTATGGAATTAAATCTCCTTACGGAGAGTTCTTGAATGAATTATAAAACGGACTTCCTTTTGGGAAGGGACCAATTTATTGAAAACTCTTAGGATAGAGTTCCATTATAAGACCCCATAATTGGGATTACTGACCTAACCGAAGTTAAGGACTAAATGTGAAACCCATAATTTTTTTTTATTTTTTTTTTTTTGCACTTCTGTATATGAATTATATTGTAATGACCTGTGTATCTGAAAATATTATTCACCAGTTTTCTGATAAGTGGTTTGCCCCAATTCAGGTACGCAATGTTTGGGGGAGCTTGGCAACGATGGGAGTCAGCCATTGGACTTCAATTTGCATGGCTGATGAGAGAGCGTTACATATGGATAATGATGTTTAGGATTAGTGACTTATTGTTTATGCAATAATATTGAACTTTGAATCCCGTATGATTATAGATTTGTTTTGTCTACAGACTTGATGTTATTTATCCCTTATTAATGATTCTTTTAAATGAATTTAAAATGTTGCTCAATTCTGAGCCATAACTTGATTTATGTGTTGATCTTAATTTTCTTATAGTAAGACTCCGGGTCCTAATGAGCTCCGGGATTCGGGGTGTTACATGGATAGAGAGGTGGGATTTGGAAATGTAATTTTACAACATCCTTTTCCATCCTAGTGAATGAGGCAAGGGCTCCCTCGCATCTTTTTAAAGCTTCCAGAGGTTGGAAGCAAGGCGGTCCTCTTTCCCCCTTCTTGTTCACTTTAGTTCTTTAAGGCTTGGATTCTCTTAGTACCAACGCCAAGGAGATTTAATTGGTTGGAGGTTTCCAATTGGGTAGGTGTCCTTCATCCTCAATTTGCAGATGACATAATTTTACTCTCCTAAATGGGAGGAGCTAGCAGTTTTTAAAAGTATTTTGAGATGATGCTTCCAGTTGCACTCAAGTTTGAAGGTTAATTTAGTGAAGAGTTCTCTGGTGGATGGTAGTTGTTCAAAGGAGACTCTTCCGCCATTAGCTAGTAGATTCCGTTGCAAGTTGGGGAGCCTTCCTATTCAATATTTAGGGTTATCATGCACCTCAAAAGATAAAAGCATTGTCTGTGAAGGCCAAGGTAAAAGAAGGACAAGGCTTGGGAAGTCTTCAATAGGAGAACCTTACAAAATGGGGGAGGTTTGGCGAGCAAAAAGATACTTTATGGAGAGAACTTATTTCTTTAAAATAAGGTGAGGATGATTGGGTATAGTTTCCTAAGAAGGTCCCTAGAAATTGTGTTGGGTTTTATGGTGTGTCAATTTCTTGCTTTACGATGAGAATCCAACAGGATGTGTGGGTGGGTGGGGTGTTAAACAAACGGGTGGCCTTTTATTTAGGGTGGGGAAGTTAATTGTTCAGGGGAGACTCTTCAGCCATTAGCTAGCAGATTTCATTGAAAGTTGGAAAGCCTTTATATACGATACTTAGGGACTAGGGAGATCTTACCCTTGGAAGAGAAAGTACTTATTATTGGGTTGGTGGGGGGAGGGTATGGTGTATTTTTATTAAATCCACTCTTTCTAATTTGCCCGAGTATAATATGTTTTTGTTCAAAATGTTGGTGTTTGCTGTGGATAAACTGGGCTGGATCTGTAGGAATATTCTTCGGGTAGGTCATAGTGACAAAAACAAGATGCATCTCAAAAGATGGAGCGTTGTTTGTGAAGCCCAAGGTCAAAGAAGGCCAAGGCTTCAGAAGTCTTCAATTGGGGGAGGTTTGGTGAGGGAAAAGATGCTTTATGGAGAAAAATTATTTCTTTAAAATATGGTGAGGATGATTGGGGATGGTTTCCTAAGAAGGTCCCTAGAAATTCTATGTCAGGTTTTATGGTGCATTATTTCTTGATTTAGGTTAGAGTCCAACAGGATGTATGTGGGAGGGGTGTAGGGTGGGCTCTATTGTGGGTAGCGAGGAGTGTATTCACTATTGGTATGACAATTGTGTGGGGGTGGGTCCTCTATTTGTCTGTTTTCCTAGATTGTTTAGGGCAGTGTCCAATAAGAAGTCTTCTACTAAAGATTGTTATGTTAATGAGGTTAACAAAGTCATGGGTAGTGAGTTTAGAAGAGTTCAAAATCAATCGGGGTCAGTTGAGTATAAGTCCATGTTGTGTCTTTTTCCTAACATCTTTATTTGCAGGATCAATGATGATTCTCGCATTTGGACTCAAATCCATCTAGGAAGTTCACCTCTCAAGTCTTTTTGTAGTACTTCAGAGAAATCTTGGGAAGGGACTACCTTGTGCACTTCTTTGGTTGGGTTTGACTCACTAAAGTTGAAGCGTTTTGCTGACTGGTGGTGGCAGGTAGAGTTTCAGGATTCAGGAGTTGTCATCGGAATCCAATTCTAATGTTTGTGCTTATGTAGCAAGGAAACGGAGGCAGTTGATGACTTCTTTGCAGTGGAGGCATTTTTTAATAAGTGAGGTGCCGCGATCTACGTCGACTTCTTTGATTGGTGTAGTTGAGGCTTGGAGATTGACTCTGTTTTTTAGGGTTTGATTATGTAGAAAGTTGCTCATTTTCCCATTCTTTGGTCTATTTGGAAGGAGAGAAACAATAGGATTTTTCACTTCGATGGATGAGTTATTTCATGCTGTAGTTTTGAGATTAGATAAGTGGGGTTACTATTCAGAAGGAGCTCAAAGACATTCCAAAAGACAGTATTTTGTTTAACTGGGATGCTTGTATGTCTTCGTGGCATTCTAAGGTGAGGAGTACTCTTTTATGGTCTCCTCCTCCTAGAAGTTTTAACTTTAATGTTGATGGGGCTTCCAAAGCAAACCGAGGACAGTGGGTATAGGTGGAGTTCTCCATAATGAATAAAAGAAGGTGCTTTTCTTAATCTCAGAGCATGTGGGCATTACGGATTCTAATGAGGCGCCAAGGCGGCCGTACTCGTCATTTTGGAACTTCTCTTCACTCTTATGCTTTGCATTTTTACGGGAGGCTTATTGTGGAGAGTGACTTTTTCAATGCCACATCTTGGATGAATTCTCTAACCAACCATCCTTGGAAGCACTTTCACTATTTTCAAGAGATCAAATGGCTCACTTCATCCATTCAGGTTTCTTTCCAGCATGTGGGTAGATCCGCTACTGGGATGGCAGACTACTTGGCAAACCAAGGTGACGTAGCACGGGTAAGAGAAGAATAGCCAAGGACTATTCTCCAAGCCAAAGGCTTAGGGTAGATCATCTAGGTCTCGCACTAAAGACAGTAAACAACTCAAGAACGAGAAGAAACTCAATTCTATTCAATTTGTAATGATCAAATGAGAGGGGAGTACATCTCTTTATATAGGCTAGTCTATGCCTTGACTTGGAAAACAATCCTTAATAAAAATATAAACTTTCTAATTAACTTCTAATTTAAATCTAAATCTTAGCAATTACTAAAAATCAGGAAATTCTAAGAAATCTTCTAGAAAATTGCAGAATAGGAAAGTGTGTTAGAAAACACGTCTGGAGACTTTCCTTCTTCATTTTGCCACATTGGACTCAGGCTTTCGGGTATAGAACTTTGGGCAAGGCCAAGTGGCAGAGCCAGAATTTGCTCTTAGGGGGGCAAGAAATTTCTCTCGAGGAGGAATTTGCGAAATAATTAAAAATACATTTTGCTGATAAAAATGAAAAAAAAAATTAAAATTAATTAATTAGTTAACATTAATTAGTTAATTAGTTCGAGTGTCAATTGATTAGTCTCGGGTGTCATGCGTGATAACGCAGGTTCGAGACCTGCGAGCAACCACTTTGTGCAAAATTGTGAAAGGTTGGGTCTGTCTCCAATCTGGACCCTCCCAGGACCCTGCTTCGGCTGGACCGCACTAGGTGATGACCTTTTTTTTTACTCTTCGCTTTGACAATTACTGTGTTTTTCTCTATTTCTCTCTTAGGATATGCATGAAGGGAGATGCCGATCAACGAGTATTTCCGTCAGAAGAAGGTGGGGATCCCATGTGTGAGAGGTTCAAAGTGAAGAGTAAACACCTGAATCTTTACGAATTGTGTTTTAAATTAATTTTTTTTATTATTGGTTGGTGGATTTTATTAATCATTTGTTAATTTGCTTTACAAAGAAAGAAAAAAGAGTGGAGGGTATTCTCTGAAGCCCTAGGATCATTACGGTGCAAATTGGCGAGGAGGAGCACCTTAAGGCGTTCCTTCTCTTATTCTTAGGAAAATGCCTTTTTGCTAATTCAATGTAACTCATAAACTAGTTAAAATCATGTATTTAATCCAATGTAACACATAAAGTAGTTATTAAATTAACTTCAATGCTAATAAATATGATAAACTTGTATTGCCCTCCACATCCAACAAAATTCAATAACGGGCTTAGAAGACTAGAGAAAAATTGCAAATTGCAAGATTTTAACAAATATAATTGTTAGCACGATATCAATATTACAAAAAAAAAATCAAATTAAATAATTTTCCTAAGCATCATAATATAGGTTTGATATTCACATCATTAAGATGCAATTTACTTTTTAATTATCAACCCTTTATAAGTGCATGTACTGATGACATTAATATAATTAAATAGTCTTTTATAATTCATAAGATTGTCTTAATTAAAATTTGAGAAAATCTTTTAATAGGGTGGGAAATTCATTTGAGCGCTCCAGATTTTTATTAAGTGGGCCGATTGAAATTTGTAGCTTCCACTCCTGAGAAGTAAATTGGTGGAGAAAGAAGAAAGATAAACAATTAAAACCAACCATATAATCCAAATGGAAATGGTAGTTGGATAACTTTAATGAGTTGTCTTTTGGAGAAAAGTAAATGACTCAGCTGCCCTCATGTATTTTGAAACTTCTATTCTTTAGAGGGGCAAATAAGAAGAAAAGAACAGAGTTGAGGAGGGGGCAAAGAGGATAAGCTAAAGAAAGGCATGAGAACTTTCTAAGATTTTTTTTTACCTATATTATAGGAAACCAAGAAATTGAAGGGGGGGGGGGGGGGGGGGTGCGGCGCGGAATTCAGGGCTGTCGCCCCCACCACTGGCAGGGCCCATTAGTCTGGCCTGCATCACAAGGGGTGGACAGGACTGTTCCTCTGAGCTCTTTTATTTAGAGCTTTAGCGTTTGTGTATGGTATAATGCTATGAAACTTGTGTTTCCTGTGCTTTAATGTGTTTCTTTTTGGTGCTTCGTAATCTTCGTTAGGTTACTCAATAGTGGTTATTTACTATCATCTAAAAAAGGATATTAGGTGAAGATATAGTATGTCATCCAAACTTTCCTAGGATTTATGAATCTTCGCCATTGTTCAATTTTAACCTTTCAGGAATACATTTCTTAAGAGTTCCCAGGAATTCAACTCCATGCCACAAAAGGGCCCAAAATGGAAGTATAATGCAGTGGTAGCGTTTTTGTTTCCTTGAAAGATATAATGGGTTCATAACTATTCATAGCTCATTTCAAGGCCAGTTGTTATTAGTGCATCATGAGAGAGATATTTTTTTCCCACAAATAGAATAACATATGCAGATCACAATAAGATGCTTTATCATGACAAATTTCTATAGATTGTTGCAAACCAAACACCAAAAAATAAAATAGAATTCATTTGTTTAATGATAACTGCTGGATCACAATAAAATCGCGATATATGTGTAGACGACCAACCAAACAGACCCTAAACTTTTGGTTTAGAAAATGTAATTTTTACAATAGCATAATATGAGGATGGTTGACTTTAAAAGGAATAAACACAGGCCTGGATTTAGATTTTCCAATAAGAATAATACTTTCCAAGAGACAAATAGCCCAACGTATCATTGCAGCACGTACACCTTTAAGGGGTATTGTTTGGAACATGGCATTAAAAATATAAGCAACACAAGTAAAAATTAGAGAGGAAAACTGCATCAAACTCTGCTGAATTTCAAACAATAACAGAACTGTGGATATAGCTTACACCACCAGATATCGAACATGCAGTATGAGGTCATAAGACCCACATAGAAACAGATTAAGAAAATCCTCAAAGAATATAAGACCAGATTTACACTTTTGTAAGTTTTTAATTATTTATTTAATTTAAAAAAAATAAGATAGAGCAATGCTAGCATAAAAGGCAGCATACAACAATCGATGTAGATAATTGAAATTTATGTGGAGAGAGATAGAGAGAGAATCCGAATTTATGGAGAGAAGGAGAAAGAGTGAGGTGGGCAACAGCATAGCACAAGACTTCATGGAGGGAAAAACGAAAAACCTACAGGCCAACAAATGGCATATACACTAACTACATCATAAATAAGCCCAAACAAAGATTCAGCACACACCACTTCTTTAGCAATTACAAGCTCGTCCACTTTTCTCATTTACTTCCTCTAACACGTGCATAAAGAAAACCAGAACATGTCACAGAAGGTCATTTAGTTCCCCAATAAGCTGGAGAGTCTCTATGGTAAAACTCCTTACTCCTTCCTGTGGCCCAATGCACCACATAAGAGTCATTCCTCTATAATAGGGTGATAAAGCTGGAGCCTAATAGCCCAATACCAACCCTACCACCAATGAAAGCGGCTCCACCTTCATTTATCCCCAACCCACTAGATCCAAGAAGCACCACATCATCGCTCCTTGCAAGTCCCACAAAACACCTCCTACCCCAGCCTGGCCTGGATTACCAATTGCACTAGCATTGAACTTCAGCTTAAAACATCCCTACAGATCGAGAACCTCATAGCAATTCCCAGTTCACAAGGGATGGAATGACAAAACAGCCACAATCACCTCAATTCAACAATTTCTCATTGAATTTCAAAATCGTAGTTGTCAATTTCTTTTTGGAGCCCATTTTGGTTTGACTCTAAACAGAAATGTTTTGGCAGTTTTGGCATTTAGGTCTTTCATTTCGGAGTAGTGATTTGGAAAATGATAATTTGCAGAATATCATATTCATGTCTAGGATTTTAAGAAACTACACTAATATTCTTGAAGCCTGTAAATCCGGGCATCATAGAGTAGACTCACAAAGCCGACCCTAAATAGATAGTGTAAAGCTTCAATGATAATGAATAGTATGTCATAAGGCTTTGGGTTTTACATGCTATACATGTAGCTTCAATGCATGTCCACTCATAGAGAGAATCCCCATCTTGCGCTATCTAAGTTATCATGAGCAAGTTTGACATGAAAAAGGAAGTCCTTAATGATGATGAAAAGTGCAAATACCTGAAATTCACTAGAACGACTGGTAGTCCCATAAGGCATGCCTGATGTATCAAGGGAGGAACACTCAAGTTATGTTATAAAGTTTTTCAGAAGTTCTGGATCTAATGAAATCCATAAGCAAAGAATGCATGATATACCTGCTGTATAGTCAGCACCTAGTTGCTGATAATATGGTAGAGATGTCCCAGACATTCTGTGGGACAACGTGCTATAACTACAACAGAAATAACATATATAAAAATCAACAAAACAATGGAAACGTATGGTCTAACATACTATATACACATATGCAAGAGCATAGGAACCTTGAATATTCAACCGGAAAAGTATTGTCAAGACGAGCACGAGTATGACCCCTTGGATCTGAATAAATCATATCATCTCCCTACAGCATCCAATGTGAAAGTGAGTCATTGAAGCCAAAGAGCGAATGTAACTGTGACAGCATTTTTTTTTTAGAACGGTAACTGTGACAGCGTTGAAAATACCAATGCAGTAAATGGACGCTTTCCTCCATGTAAGGCATGTGCACGGTCTTGGTAAGCAGAACCTGGCACAAGAAACCTCTCAACTTACAGTCTTGAATTGACCAGAATAGCTACCCTCAAAAATAAAGCAGTAAATCATAATATCATATAGTGTCTGAAAGCACTCAACCAATAAGTGCACATTCACCAACTTGATCATCAGATGAAAACAAAGATACTCATGGACTGAAAGCATAAAATCCCATATCTTTACTTATAGTGCCTAGTGATGGCTACCATCTGCAGAAAACCTAAACTGCAACTTAACAAAAAACCATTGACGAAGGATATATTTCAATTGAAAATCTTGGATGACCAATCTTCCTAATTAGAACAGGTATGCTACAGTGTTACATTGTTCCATGAAAAAAGGTCATACAACACCAATTGCAGCCGTTGCCACAAAAATGCTAGTTAAGAAGCGGAGCTATAAGAAAGAATAGATAAGAGACAATACGATATAAAAAAAAAAAATGAAATGGAAAAACCAATCGCCAACTTGGAAGTTGGAAAGCAACAAATCATCTAGGGTTCACATTGCCGCTTGACAACAAAAGGCTTTTCTATTGCATTACATATTGGTAATTAGATGGAGTGAAACTTCTCTTCCACAGTTCGCTCTGGTAGATAGTTTGCACATGTAGGTGCATATTTTGGATAATCCAAGCCATTGATGCAACTATGAGCTTCCATAAATAACCTACGAAAATAGAATTTCCCAGATGTAAGTGATGCAGTATCGACCAGGCCCAAGTCAACTGGGCCAACCCATTGACCATGAGTCAACCCAGTCCATTGGGTTCACCCCCACAGGCCCAATTAGACCAACTGCCACTGTAGAGTTTTAATTCCATCTTATTTCCACTTTTTGCTATTAATTGAGTAGGAATTCCAATTTCTAAGTTTCCTCTTTTAATTAGGTTTCTTTAATTATTAAAAAAATCCTTGATTGCCAAGTAATAGGAACGATCCAATATATGGATGGACAAGTCTCATTGTAAATCATGTTCGTTTTCAATTAATCAAAGATTTCTGAATTTCTCTTTGGTAATGGTGTTAATCAATATCTTGAGTATGCCCTAGTGGCCGAATCCATCTCTGGATTCGATCAATCCCTTGGGAGAACGGTCTAATTTTCGATCAAGGATCCGAGGCTGCATAAACAAGAGTACCAATTCCCAGTTCATAAAATGAAAAACAAACTTGAGTAAAAATTATTACTGGAGAGAGAGAGAGAGAGAGAGAGAGAGAGAGCACCGGGGTGGCTAGGTTTTTTTTTGTAACATCAACTTTTTTATAATTTAATAAATCCTATATACAAGTGAATCTTAGGATTCTAGTGTGAATCTTTTTTTAGGGTTTTGAAAGAGTGGGATTTTCTAGTGTGAATCTTACGATTCGATACTTAGTTCTTTTAATCTTACGATTCGGGCCACTCTGGGTGGGAATAGCCAAATGGCTAATATTAGTAATATTTTTATTTTCTTTTTTTAGTGTATATATATTTAAGAGGTTATATTCAGATTCATGAAACCTCTAAAAATGTGTAGGGGTTTAGGGAGGTTTTGGAGATAAATAGGAAAAAGGCATGTGATTGGAGCGTTCAAACGTACGTATGGATTTCATCTTACATTCTTTTTTATTTTTTTCTCTTCATGATTACCTCTTTAACTTTACGAGACATCCTAACCATAATTTAGAATTTATTTCTATTTATTAATTTAAAAAAATGATGCAGCACATTTAGTTTTTCTAGCAAGTATTAATATCATAAACATCTCAAGAGATACCAATAAGGGATTCCTTCCGGTAGCTTGGCTCTATAATTAGTAAAGATAAAGATATTGAGGAGAAAGTCAAACATAGAATAAGACCTAGATGGTTGAAGTATAGACTTGCTTCTAGAGTGCTTATCGATGCATACTAACAAGTAACAAGATTGAAGAGAAAATTTTACAAACATCAATTAGACCAGCTATGACCTACGAGCAAAATGTTAGCCAAACAGGAAATAAGAATTAGACTAGCACATTATTAGATCTGCAAATGGGATGGCTGATTGTTTAGCAAAGCAAGGGGTAGATAGATCTTGTAATTTGAGTGCCTATATTTTGTGGTTTGTGGCTGGTACATTTCTCTTGCACCGGTAATACTTTGATAGTTGTTCTTCTAGCTGTTTTAGTTGTATTGTAATCGCCTCTTTAATAAAATTCCTTTGTTACCGATGTAAAAAAATAACGAAGTGTAGGAGATGAGAATGATAAGACAGATGTGTAGTAAATCTAGGAAAGACAGAATAAAAATATGGGTGCGCATTCGGGATAATTTAGAAGTAGCATCAATAGGTGATAAATTAAGAGAGACTAGTTTGGGATGGTTTGGACATGTCCAATGCAGGCCAATAACAGCACCAATGAGGAAAAGTTTTTCTATGCAGGTTGATAGCACCTTAAGGAAAGAAGGGTAGGCCGAAGAGTACATGGATGGAAGTAAGGATAGATCTGAAGAAGTGCAACTTATTCGAGGATTTGGCTCGGGATAGACTAGAATGGCAATACAGAATTCATGACGTTGACCCCAACAAAATTGTTGACCCTAACGGATGATGATGACGATGACTGTGAGGCCCTATCCCTTGTGGGCCCTCAATTTGAATTTGTATACTATATTTTAGCCTAAGAGTATTTATATATATATATACTAATTATTGGGTTAGTAAGGGTAGTTATGCATTTTCCTAAGTTTTAATTAGATTAGTCTAGTTGTGTTATTAATAGAATTAATAAGGAGTCTTTTATAATTTCTAGAGTTAGTTAGTGAGTTAGAGGCCCTAGCTAGATATTAGTAATTACTATAGGGGGGTATCCACTAGAGAATCTTCTAGAACCCTACCCAAAGACCAAAATGCCCTCTACCCTAACCCTAATCCTATACAGACTAAAAGGGTATTTTAGTCCCTAGCCTAAACCCCCAACTTATAAATACGACACCTTCCCATGCCATACGTTGGCTATTGTTCTTCTCTCTCATTTCCTCTCTTTTCTCTCTTCTTCCCCCCAATTTCCCTCCAATTTTCTCTCTCTCTTTAGAAATCTAAGAGGAAGAAGAAGAAGACCCACGATCTCAGCTGCAACTTATATCCCTCTCTCTCTATCTTGATCATCTCTTATCCCTCTTCTAGCCAAGGTAAGAACCCTCTTGTAGTTCAATTTCATTAGAATCCCTCTTTCTCTCTCTAGATTCTTCTTCCTTATAGAAGTTCTCTGTCGATGTGGGAATAGGAGTAGAGATCTCTTCTAGATTTGAGATTCTGGGCTGGTTTTGTGATTGGGAAGACCATAGGAGCTTTGGACTGCTTTTATATAGCTTGGATCTCTTCTCTCTCTACAACCTTGCATTTCAATCAAGGCAAGTACAATATACATATTTAGCATAGAATGTATGTTTTCTTTTACATTGATTCTGTAATTTCAATTCAATTATTGTACATGTGTTAGATCTACCTTTGAGCTTAGTTTTGATGAATTTTGGCCATTGATAGATGAGATCTCTCATTTGGAAGATCAATGGCCCGTTGGTGATGGATGGTGGAGCATTGCAGTGCTTTTTAAGTTTTATGTTGATCTTGTGATGTTTAGGAGAGATTGGAGGAGTTTTGATGAAAAAAAAATTGGATTGAAGGAGATGAAATAAGAAATTTGGAATTTCTGCAGGATACGTATACTCGGTCGACCAACCTGCAGTCGGGTCAACCAAGCATACCGAAAACTGAGGAAAACAAGTCTCAGTTATTTTCCTGCAGGACTAATAGCCCAGTGTACTCGGTCGACCGAGCCCTGCTCCAGGTCGACCTAGCACACAAGTTCTGCAGAAATTAACTGGGAGTTGGATTCTCCCTTAGACCCAGACACCCTATGTCCTCGGTCGACCAAGCTCTACTTCGGGTCGACCGAGCACACAGGATCTGTAGTAGAAATGCCTGAGCTGGGACATCATTTTACCAGGATTTCTGTGTATGCGGTCGACCGCCCAGGGAGGTCGACGGGACACACAGAGAATCCCTGAGATCAGATCATGCCTTCCAGGTGCTTGGCCCCATTTTCCCAGTATACTCGGTCGACCGACCAGGCCAGGAGGTCGACCGAGCATACTGCGCACAGGGTCAACCTAAGAGTCAACATCCTGACAGCCCAGTGTACTCGGTCGACCGAGCCTTGTGCCAGGTCGACCGAGGACACTGAATTTAGTGATTTTCCAGTTTTCAGTATTCTGAAGATGTGATTGTTTGGGGGACCCATTGACCATCCAAATGGACTTCTATTGATGTGCTAAGCCCGAGTCAATGGTGTGGCTCAACCTTGACTAGTGGGGACCACTAAGTAAGGTCTTGGTTGTATAATCTACGGCGATTCGATCTTTAAACATTGTCAATGATGCCCGTAACTTCAGGAGCACCAAACACAGTATCCATTGACATCTGAGACTCCATTTAGAGATCAAATTACCTGAGATGAACCCGGACCCGAACGTGGCCATTACCTAGGTTGGATTATTGATATTTCCCTATTGATTCTTATACTTGAAGTTCATACTTCACTTATCTTCTTATTGTCACTCTTATGTCCTTACTATAGCTTAGAACTGTTAATCAAATGGAATGGATGACTTGAACCTAGGACTTCTTAGAGGTGACCCAATAGTGTGATTGGGAGAACACTGACCCATGTCTGTGGCTAGGCGGGCCTTCCTATGGCCTAAGTATGGATATGGGTACCCTTAGATTGGAGAGGTGGTTTATTTTGGAATTTATAACTCATTTTGGAAGGGAATGAGTTGTTTATCAGTGGAAATGGACATATTACCTCGTTTGGATTGTTTTAGACCAGGCCATGTACCTGATGGGCCTTGGTGTGGATCCAACGAGTGGACTTGGACTTGGATTGAGATCCATGGACTGAATTGACATTTGAACCTCTTAGAGACCTTGTTAGGACCTTGTTCACACAAGATAAAGCCTAGACAGACACAGACCTTTAGAGTTTCCTTGAGTCGGCATAGACATTCACTCAGTTGATTTAAGCTCAGCCTTTGGACTGATCATCACTAGTAGGAGCTATTATGAGTATTGAGTGAGCTATCATGATGAGCTGTAGTTTTTAGGCGGACGGTGTGATGCCGAGTCTAGTCCCCCCGAGTAATGAGTGTGGTGAGACTGATAAGTGTGATTTGCGGGGCTAGTTATTCCCCAACACTAGTGAAATTCCCTGCCGCGACTGTGTTCAGTATGGGAGGGTCGCGGCATAATATCCCGCGGTATCCAACTCGTGTGAATGTGTCATATTGTATTAGACTAGATATTATATTTGTCCTGATTCTATATGCTTATCTTGCTTAACTGCCTAGATCATGTATCTTGATATTCTCTTAACTGAATAACTGTCTTTACTCTTTTTAATACATATGTCATATGCTACTTGTATACTGTGACTTGCCAGATCATTAGATCTGACCCATTCTTGGTACTTAGGTCTTGACCCCGAGTTCGACGACGATGCGTTTGCACTCATAGAGGCACCTGTAGCAGGAGATTACGGATGGGGACCGGCCGACCAAGAGGTCGAGCCGGAGGTTGGAGAGCCAGTACCTGGGCCTTGAATGTTTATCTTTGTTTGGGGTTTTTGAGCGACTACTGTAGTGAGCTGGGTAGCAGACAAATATGTAATAAATCATTGTTCTTATCAATTGACACTTTTAGACGGGACTACAGTCCCATTTATATTTGATATATCATGATACATATTGCTTTTGTTTCACTTCTTATGCTTCCACAATTTAACCATTGATATTATCTTGTTCAAAAGTTTTAAATCGGACCTCACTGCGGATCTAAGATCTTGGAAGTTCTCGGATTTTCCGGGAAGTAGCGCGCCAACTTCGATACCTTGACGATTTTCTCGGTATACGGAATTGGGGCGTGACAACGACGACGACGACAAATATCATTTATGATATAACAATGTGTCAAAGATGTTCTTCAAATAATCGTATCAATCTTATTTGTCACTATATTGATGTTGCTATAGATGGAAAATGGATGGATTCTTAATACTGCTTTTTAAAAAAAAAAATTTACCAAGAAACAGGGGGTTGAAAGGATTAATCCTTGGGAGATTTTATTACGTGATTTGGTTCTCAGTGGGTTCAAGGCTCTTGTACCCTTGTCACTTAGTTCTCTTTTTCTATTCTTCCTTCTCTGTCTTGTGTTTTCCCTTTTTTTAATGACATTCTTGTTACCGATCAAAAAAACATGTTAGCTATTTTTTTACAAGAAAAATAAAAAATCCTGCAGCTCTCAATACGAATCGCCATATAATTTACTTCAACCTGTTGAAAAATTTGCAATACGATTTCATTTTTCAAAAAAAAAAAAAAAAAAAAATTGACCATGCTCCTCCTACTATATCTTTGAAAGACCAACAAATATTTGTGACCATGGTTTAAAATCTCGGCCGAGACCAGTTCATCTCGGCCGAGACCGGGCCGATATCTCACTGAGATATCGGTCTCGGCCCATTTTCACCAAAATCTCGGCCATCTCGGTATTTTCAATATCTCGGCCGATATATCGGCCGAGATGTATAAAAAGCATACAAACCCTATTTTTTTTTTATTCTTCTCCCATCTTCATCTTCTTCTCCTCTCTTCTCAAGGTCCCTACTAGCCATAGCAGCAGCCACCTTCTCTCTTCCATATTTTCAAATCTCACTTCTATTTTTTGAAGAAAATATTATCTAAGGTAAGAGGAAATCAACTTAAAGCATATTATGTGTTTTTTTTTTTTTTTTATAGATGAAGCATAGAGGTTTGTCACTTACTCACTTGTGTAATTGTGTTGTTTTCTTCATTTAGAAGTTAGATCTATATACTTTCATGCTAGATCTACTCATACACATGATTTTGAATTTTTTTTTCAATTTTTTTTATTTTCGGATTTTTTAATATTTGAATTATAATATATCATTTTTGGGGATTTCATCATAAATATGTTGTTTTAATGATTCATGATCATTGTATGGTGTGTAAATGATAGATCTACATACTTTTATGTTAGATCTATATATTTAGGATTTTGAAAATGATTTTATTAATTTTTGTTTTCCAAAAAATAATTTTTGTTACTTGTTAGGATATTTGTGATACCAAAGGCTTATTAATAGTGTGTAGATGATAGATCTACATCTACTCATAGTCATAAACATGATTTAGATTTTTATTTTAATTATTTTATTTTCGGATTTTTTAATATTTGAATTATAATATATCATTTCTTGGGGATTTCATCATAAATATGTTGTTTTAATGATTAATGATCATTGTATGATGTGTAAATGATTGATCTACATACTTTCATGTTAGATCTATATATTTAGGATTTTGAAAATGATTTTATTAATTTTCGTTTTCCAAAAAATAATTTTTGTTACTTGTTAGGATATTTGTGATACCAAAGGCTTATTAATAGTGTGTAGATGATAGATCTACATCTACTCATAGTCGTAAACATGATTTAGATTTTTATTTTAATTATTTTATTTTCGAATTTTTTAATATTTGAATTATAATATATCATTTATTGGGGATTTCATCATAACTATGTTCTTTTAATGATTCATGATCATTGTATGATGTGTAAATGATTGATCTACATACTTTTATGCTATATCTATATATTTAGGATTTTTTAAAATGATTTTATTAAATCTTGACTTTTCCTAAAAATAATTGTTCTTAAGAGTATTAGTGTATTACTATTGCATGAATTTCTTATTTTATAGGAACAAGATGATGCGTTCAATAGATCCGGCATGGAACCATGGTGTACCAGTTGGAAGCAAAAGTAGAGTGAAATGTTATTATTGTAGAAGAGTGTTCAATGGCGGGATTACTCGATTGAAACAACATTTGGGGCATGTAACAGGACAGGTGATAAAATGTCATAAAGTGCCACCAAATGTAACTGCTGAAATGAAGGAGCTCCTAAATGCATCAGCAAAAAAAAAAAGAGTTACAACAAAAAAGAAGAACTGAGGAATTTGATGCATGTAGAGAAGTATTCGGTTCCTCCGATGATGATGACGATGAAGACCTGGAAATGAGGACGGCTAGGAGAGAAAGTGTTAGGTCACTTCAGGAGGAGGAAGAGAGAAGAAGAATGCAATATGAAGCAGCCTCTAGAGGTAGCCAATATGAGCAGAGTGGGTCATCCGAACCTGGGGGAGCAAGTTTGCATCGGGCATTTAGTCAAAAACAACCCCGTCGAGATCCAGACATTGAGGAGATTGAAAGAACTCCTACACGTGCACCTCAGCAAGTGGGGCCAACTGACCCATATGCTTATAGAAAACCAACATCAAAGCAGCCCAGCATTATGAAAGCATTAACAGGCAGGCTTGGTAAAGCAAGAGAACATCTAGTGAGAGCCGCTGGGAAGTTTTTTTGGACGGAGGCATTCCTCCCAACAAGGCATCATCTCCTTATTTCACCACCATGTTAGATGCAGCTGCAGAACATGGTCCAGGTATAAAGACACCTACCCCTTATGAGATTGGACATGTATGTGTTGAGAAAGAGTATGAAGAGTTGCAGGCTTGGGTGCAAACTTTCAAATGGGCATGGAAGGAAAGAGGTTGTACACTAATGTGCGATGGGTGGACGACCATCACACACCGTCATCTCTTGAATTTTCTAGTCTACTCGTCTATGGGCACGGTGTTTATCAAATCAGTTGATGCAACTGATTACATTCAAGATGCAAAATATATTAATAAGTTATTGACTGAGGTGATTGAAGAAGTTGGGGCAGATTGTGTAGTTCAGGTTGTTACCGACAATGCTGCAAACATGAAGGCTGCAGGAACGATGCTTATGAAACAAAGGCCAAGGATTTTCTGGTCTCCATGTGCAGCACATTGCTTGGATTTAATGCTTGAAGATATTGCAAAAGGAAAAGTCATGAAGTTTGTGATTGGTAAGATAAAGAAGATCACCAATTTTTTTTATCAATCATATAGACTCATTTCCATGATGAAAATGCATACAGACAACCATGAATTACTACGGCCTGGCATCACTAGATTTGCCACCCACTTCATTGCTATCGAAAGTGTTTACAAGTATAGAGAAGGACTTCTCCGATTGATAAAATCAAATGAATTCATGAATTCAAAATGGGGAAAAAGGCCAAGTCCCATTACTGTTGAAGTATGTAAAACAATTGAGTCCAACAAGTTTTGGCCTCATGTGAAGGGTGTTTTAAATGTTTTTGAACCCCTAATAAAGGTTCTTCGATTGGTTGATGGCGATGATAAGCCAACAATGGGCTTCTTACATGAGGCCATGGAGAGATCAAAGCTGGCTATTCAAGGAGATTGTAGATATTACAAAAAGTTTTGGAAGATCATCGACGATCGATGGGGACGACAATTAAAACATGATTTAGAAATTGCCGGTAAGTGAAGAATATCCTTTAACACTTGAATTGTTGTATTCCACTCTCCATTCTCTCCTCAATCCTCAGTCCTCACTACATTAATTTATCAATGACTAAAATTCATTGGTTTTACTGTTACAGGATACTTCTTTAATCCCCAATTTACGGATGGACACATATCTAATGAAATCCGTTTGGGACTAAAAAATGTAATTGAAAGATTGGCAGAGAGTACAGATGAAGCAATTTGGGCTACTAATCAGGTAGGAATGTAGGATAATTAAGGAAAAAAGTATATAACATTGTAATTTCTCTAATTTATTTTTCTACGTTAATATCTTCATATTGACACATACAATGTACGGGCCGGAAGCTTTGGAACGACGACTGCACGGAGAGCTGTGACACAGACCTATCCTAGTATTGATTGTAATGTCATCTCTATATTATTTAAGGACTTATTATTTTTTTATTGACTCTAATATCATTTCTATTTTTTTTCAGTTGAATGGTGGTTGAATTATGGAGAGAGTGCTCCTGCACTAAGGACGATTGCTATTAAAGTCCTTAGTCAAACTACATCGTCTTCCAATTGTGAAAGAAACTGGAGCACATTCTCATTTATCCACACAAGACCAAGAAATAGATTGACAATGCAAAAGCTAAATAAATTGGTCTACATTCACTACAACCTCAAACTCCGGAGTAGAAATAGAAGGAGAAGACAGTTTGAGGATCACCGGGATTATTTCTGTCCAATTAATTTGGACTATATCTTTTCAGAAGAGGATACTGTGTTAGGTCAATGGTTGGAGGAACAAGAAGAACCGGTGTTAGACCAAGACCCAGAGTTTGAGCAGTTGATAGAGGAATTGACTGGGGAAAGGCCTGAGCCAGTGAGGGCTGCAGAAAGGATAGAAGAAATAAACTTGACAATGCAGCAGGGGCGTGCACCTAATACAAGTGAGCCAAGGGGAAAGGAGGTGGATGAAGAGAGTGAGTCAAGTATTTCTACTTCTTCATCATCAGCAGGAATTCCACCTGACTCTCCCGGGGATGAGGGTCATTATAGAGATGATGAGCCTGTCACTTATGAGACAGTTGAGCATTTTCCTCATGCTACTGAGTTAGATCCTCGCCGTGGCTATGTCAGACATATTGGACAAACTGAGGCAGGGGGTAGTAGTAGCGCCGGCGCCGCTACTCATGGTCATCATGGAAGTTATGTTGGCCAAGGTGCCATATATGGACAACATGGGGATTATGTTGGCCAACAAGGTGCCATGTATGGACAGCATGAGGGTTATTCATATGACCCTAATTGGGTACCCCCTTCACCAGCACCGATTATTTCTAGCGAACAGATGTTAATTGAGCAAGGGAGGCTTCCCCCACCAATTTCTCGACGACCTATTTATGCCCCTCATAACTATTTCATGTCATTTGATTACAACCAGCCATCTCAATCCACAGACACAGGGGATCAAGATAGTTCATCATCTTATCAAGAACAATCTGAATATGGTTATGGATATAGTAGTGCTAGTGCTGCACAGCAGTATGGAGCATATCTTTTTAGCCAATACCGAAGAAATGATGATGATGATGATATCGAGCCAGGGCGACACTCCACTTGGTATTAGGCTGTCAATCTGTCATACACTCATACTCATCAGTCTCTCTCTAGTCTCTACTAGTAGTCTAGTACTCTCCACTAGTCCCCTGTAATTTCAGGTAAACCATGAACATTTTGATGCCCAAGTGCTTTATGATTTATCTATCTCAGTCACTAGCTCACTATCTCATTCACTAATCTTTAGGGTCTTGAATTTCACAACTTTATTTGATGATTAAGAAGTTAGTATTAAATGATGATTGATATGTTATCTTTATCTTCTTATATTTGACACTAATGAATTGATCATGACAGAGCATCAATAATGTTTGCATTATATGAAATACTGGAAAAAAGACAGTGAACTGCGAGTCTGCGACACAGACAGGACTCATAACTTAAGGTGACCGAGATTTTGATTTATTGTTGTTACTAATGGAAACAAATATAGTTTTTCAGCATTTTCTAATATTCTGGATTTTTTGGATATTTTTGTGAATTTTTTTGGATTAAAAAAAAAATTCACACCGCAATGACCGCGACCGATACCAATATCATATCGGTTTTTCGGCCCGGCCGATACCGCGACCGAGACCGAGATTTTAAACCAAGTTTGTGACATATAAGTACAACAAGATTAGAATGCACAACCAAACTATTTAGGGAGGAGGATAATCACAACCACCAGGATCATTGTATCTGAAACTGTGTCAACCAGAAGATGAATACAGGTGCACAAAGGCATGATGTGGAAGGTAAAACATCTTATATATAAATAGATGTCCACAGTATCATGTTATTATACCTCTGGCCACACCCATATATCCCTGACTCCAAGCTGCCTGCTCCCTCAAAACTTGGACAAGTTCCTGTGCTGTGGAAGACTTCTTGTCTGAACCACTGTTAACAGGATGTCCAACAGATTTTCCTTTGTTGATGGGTACTTTTACCTTGGAGGCACCTGACAACACCAAATGAGTTAGGAAACCCGGTAACTGACAGATGTATCTTAACATATAATGAATACATGATATGTTTATTTAGCAATGGAAGTCACGAAGAATAGTATTTTTTGGTCCACCCAAAACAGAATTTATGGAGTCTCTTACCACAAGACAATTATGGTTAATATTATCTTTTTTTATCGGTATTATGGTTAGTATTATCTAAGCATGTTAGTTCAAACTACCTGTCACGAGTATACAGATTAGAATCTTTACTAAAGAATTCATTGCTAATATGAGGAAAAAAATTATCCTTTTTTCTTTTTTTGTCCAAATGAAAAGCTGATTACTTCAATGTACACACCATAAAAATCCCATAATCTTCCATAAATGAAATATCATATTTGGGTCCCTGGATGTTGGTCAGCTGGTTAGGGATGTGTAGCACACGCGCACAGATATGAGAATTTTCAAGTGAGCTCATGCCCAAATTGCTTAGATGCACCTAAAAAGACTTCTTGTCATCAAATCTATCAGATCTGAATGGGACACACACTTACACGGTTACACCCCCCCTCCCTCTTTCCCCCTTCTTCAAAATACAATCTCGTGTTTTTTACACCTATCCAATGGGATTGACCATTGGATTGAAATCAAATAAATTATGCATACAAAAACCGTTAAACACTTAAACTTGAGGGCCACAGATCAAGGGTTGGGATAATTTGATGGATATGAAATTTTGCACACACGTGGGTTACATCCAAACTTTTCCATCCCCACCTCTCGTGAATTGGCGTGGCCCCAGGTGGCCCTACAAGGCTGAAAACATTAATACGTAAACACAATTTATAAAAATATATATAATTTAAAATGGTAAGGAAAGAAAAAAATTATTGCAAACTCATTTTAATTAATAATAAAAACATGTTCACTAACTGTAAACAGTATTCCTCTTTTTGATAAATAGAATAAAGGGGCATAAAAGCTCAAAAGAAGAAAACAATGCTCATATCATGATATGAAAGCTTCGTCGCAGTCCTTGCTTGTTGCTTCAGCAACCTTTGCTAACTATACTTCAGCTAGAAAATTTTGGAGAAATCGGGTGGGTTGCAATTGGATCATTTTTGGGGAAACAAAATCAAAGGGTGTTTATAGTCAAAAGAATACCTAAACCCAACCCACCCCCACCCCCACCCCACTAAAAAAAAGGGAAAATGGCTTTCCACATTTCCATGTGGATGCATGACATGCAAGAGAAGTTGAAGAGGAACTCATCCTTCAGCAGGAATCCCTGAATGTTGTTTAGGGGATTATCCGAAAGCGAATGATAGAGATCTCCAAAATCTGGGCATGTAAGGTACGCTTCCGGCAATTGATCAAAACATAGTTTTCAAAATCGGAATCATATCGCAAATCGTTTATACCCATGAATCGAATCGAATCACTAATCGTATCATGAATCGTAGGATTTTTTATTTTTCCAATAAAAATTATAATAATTAAAAATTAAAAGAAAACGAAAAAAGTAATTATTCACAACCATTCATTTTCCCATTTATAGCAATATAAATATACTATCATATAATCATATCAAGAACATCATGACATATTGTAATATCCCCAAGTCTCGGTAGCGGCTAGGAATTTTCGATGGATTTAATACTTGTTATCCTTGTCCTATTTTTTTCTTTCCTCTTATTATACTGTGACGATTTATTTGCTTATGTAACTGTGTGGGGACCACTATTTGTTATGATAAAAGCCTATTCTTTTAATGTGAGTCTTTTAGTTGTTAGAATTATGGGACCCGTGAATCACATTAGATGATTATTAATACACTAGATGGGACCCAACCTTTTGAGTCTTTTAGTGTGATCGACCCCCAAAACAATAAGGAGACTTATGCATGTCTCCTAGAAGAATTGTCTCACGATTTGGGAAGTATAGTTTTACTCAAAATAAGAAGCTGATGGAGAAAGGGGGAGAAACCAGGGTATATATTATATAGAAGACGCATGGAGAGAACCCATATCACATCTCTCTTACTTCACTTTCTCTTGCTCATATCACTCTCCAAAAGCCCTTCTCCTTGACTTCTTCGAATTCTATAAGTGTTCTAAAAATTGAGATTAAGCCCTGATAATTATAGTAGTTATTACAACTGGGCCTTTTATGGATTACTTAGTTGAGTTCCAAGATTCTGAAATTACAAATAAGGGCCTGGTATTTATTTATTTACATATCTGGGCCTGTACTAATTTGAGACTATTCCTTGAATTTCAGACTTTCTGAAATTACAAATAAGGGCTGTTCAATCGTGGTTGCTATATTTATTGTTGGAGTTGTTTTCTTTATTTCGTAACTTCGGAATATTTTATTTAGGATCCTCTCACTTGAGAAATTATGATTTGAAACATATTGTGGATTATGATACATGTTATGTACCATTGTTATTTAGGGATTTCACCTATGTAACTGTTATACAATTAACTTGGTAATTAAATATTCCCTCAAACCTATAAGAGGTTAGTTATATGATTGCCCTTACACAATTGGAAACCAATAATGATGTGGTGCGGGGCATAACAAAAACCCAGGATTTTCTAAGGGGCTGATCTCAAACTACCATGACGTAGGTGTTGAGAATGGTAAAGAACTTTGTTCAAGTATGAATCATGCTTATATGATTTTCAGGAATAAAATGTCTGTTAACAGGGACCAACCCATTGGACCTTCCCTACACTACCAAGGCCCTGGAATAAATGTTATTCCCTGACTCACAGGTCAGATGTATTCCCTGACTCGCAGGTCAGTTTATGTTAATCACCTGACTGCATGTCATTTATTTTCACTTACTGTAGGTCAGCCCTTTGTACATGATATGAGCATCCATGAGGTAGTTGTGGGGTGGTGCCGTCAAGTGGTTAATGGATTGTCTAGAGGAAACCTCAACCGGACTTGAGTAAATGCATTCTCGTTAATATTATTCAAAAAAATTATTATTCCTGTTTAAACCGAAATTGTGCACCCATGTAGATTAGAGTTCTATTCACTCAGTTTCACTGATTGTTGTTTTGCTGCCCCAATCCAGGTAACCAGGACTTAGAATGTAAGGATCATCATAATGGTCAAGGGATAAGGCTGCGGCATGCGTTCCTGAGCCACGGATTCACATAGAAGGTAAAAGATGAAGGACTAGTTTTCATTATTTTAATCAGTTGATTCATTCAAACTACAAAGACTATTTTTGGAAATTTTGTAGTTTATTTATTTTATTTGGACATTACTCTTGGATTGGATAATCTTTCGACTAAAGGTTCAGATTTTAGGCAAAAGCCTAGTTAATTATGCTTGAATGATTTGATTTATGTTGTGGTTATGCTACATGTTAATAATGGTGCAGAGTTCGAAAGGGCCCGAATTCCGGGTCGTTACACATATATTAATATATATATATGAAATAAATGATGTGTAAATAGTTAAATAAGTATAAAGTATCAATATATATTTTTTCTTATCTTTAAATCAAAATATAAAAATAAAAATAAAATCCAAACCATCAATTTTACATAGTAGGATATCACTTGAAATTAAGAAAATGTTCATTTAGAAAAAAACCAAAATAGATTAAAAGAAGAAGGATATAAACAAGCACCATATGTACAGTCGAATACTTTAGTTAAAAGCATGTTCTTTATTCATCTTACAACCTTATCAAAGCTGCAGAAAATTCTTACGAAGTTTCGTTAACTACTAAATAACTTTTTAAAAATAAAAGCGTTAAAAGAAAGAAAGAAAAAAGGTAAAAGATTATAAACATTAACTTATTGTTTGTAGCTATTCTTACTTAGTCGAATCGCTTGAATCGCAAGATTTGATGAATTGAGTATCGAATCATAGGATTCACACCCGAATACTAAGATTCATTTATAAATGGGATTCATTGCATAACTACGAATTGTTTTCCTTAAGATTAGGGATATGAATCGAGATTCGAAGTACGAATCATAGGATTCTGATAACTATGGATCAAAACCCATCGCATTTACACTCGAAGAGTGTAGAAAGCAATCGTGCGGCTTAAAAGATCCACCGCCTTGTTCTCAATCCCTAGTTTATACTTAGCACGAAAGTATTTTCTTCCGATTCCTCGACCCATTTCGCGTGCTTGGATTAGTTTGGCCTAGGATTGGAGGTACTTTAGAGCCTCATGGTCTGTGTACACACCAAATTCATGTGGTAACAAGTAGTGTCTCCAATGTTTTAATGCTTGCACTACTGCATAAAATTCACTCTCATGATTGGAGTACTTCTGTCTGTCCGCATTTAGCTTTCCGTTGAAATAGGCAACATGATATCCTATATTGACTTAGAACTCCTCCAATTATGACGCTAGATGTGTCACCTGCCACCTCGAAAACCTTAGAAAAATCAAGAAGCCACATGACAGGAGCTTCAGTCATCTTTTCCTTAATTTCCTTGGATGATTTGGTGGCAGCACTGCTTCAACTGAATTCACCTTTTCTCATTCAGTCCGTGATTGGAGCCATTATGGTACTGAAATTCCAAATTAACCGCCTATAGAAGGTGGGCTAGTCCATAAAAACTGTGCACCTCATGAATGTTCCGCAATTCTTGTCATTCAACAATAGCTGTGACTTTTTCAAGATCAGCAGACATTCCATCTGCCGAGACTAAAAACCCTAAGAAAACAACTTGCGAAGACATGAAAGTGCATTTCTTGATATTAGCATACAACTGATCTCTCCTAAGAGTGAGACAAACCACTCACAGATGATTCAAATGTGTTCCTGAGTGCTACTGTAAATTAAGATGTCATCAAAATAGACGACAAGAAATTTGCCTATGAATGGTCGTGGCACTTGTGTCATAACCCTCATGAGTGTACTAGGTGCATTTGACAACCCAAAGAGCATGAGTAACCATTCATTAAGCCTTGGTATGGGAAACCAATACATGATTGTGATCTTATTAATCGCCCGGCTATCAAAGCACATCCTCCAAGATTTGTCCTTCTTAGGCATAAGGAGTGCGGGCATTGTACATGGACTCAAACTTTCCTGATGAAGCCCTTTTCAAGGAGCTCATCAACCTGCTTTTTCAACTCAGCATGTTCAGTGGGGTTTATTCTGTAATGTGGCAGGTTTGGCAAGGCTGTGCCGGGAATTAAGTCAATGGCATGCTGCATTGTCACATAAAGGTGGGAGCTCATTGGGTAATTCTTCGGGAAAGACATCCTAAAATTCATGCAAAACTTGCTCCACCTCAAGGATCTCTACAGCCTTCTCATTAGTGACTTCCTTAGTCACCAAAACAAACATGGCAGATTCACCCGCCTTGCCATTTTCAAGCTCTCTCTCAAACTCTACAGCACCCAAAATGTGAATGCCCTTCGATTTGGAATTCTTTCCTTTCATGTCCCTCTCTTTCTCACCTGGTCCCTTGTAAGGACTCTTCCTGTCACCGTGATCTTTAAGAGGAAGTGGATGGAGTTTCACTTTCCTACCTTCGGAATTGAAGATGCAAATGACCACTCAAAATTGGTGACGTCCAAATCATATAGCCACGGTCTGTCCAAAATGATGTGTCCCACATCCATGGGGACGACATCGCACCACAATTAGTTTATAAGAGGAAAGTCCTAATGGGACTGAGCACCTATGAGAAATAGGAATAGAGGCAGAGTGTACCCAAGAAACACGGTATGGTTTAGAGTGAGGTTCAGTTTTCAACCCTAAGCCAGTGACGGTACCAGAAGAAATGGCAATTAGTGCAACTGCCATTGCCAATGATGAGCTTGCATCTTCTTCCATTACACTTTAGGGCCTACTGGTAAATTCACTTTACTAGTGAAGTGAGGTGAAGTGTCATTTCAAGAAACAATAAAAGAAAATGGGTCAAATCAAAAAGTACCGTATTTCAAAAAAAAAAAACACCTCTACTTTTTACCAAAAAAGTCAAAAGTTACTTTTCCATGCCACTAAATGACAAAAAGTCATCATCTTTTTTTTTTAATGTCAAAAGGCCACATTCTCATCTCACTAAATGACAAAAGGCCATGACTTTTTTATATGACCCCTCTTCTCTTCTTATCTCTTGATTTGACCCTTCACCCCATTTCACTTTAATAGTAAAGTTGCCAAATAGGCCCTTAGATAGGTATGGAAGATGGAAGTCCATTGCCAATTCTCATCCTCCCTCGTCCTCTTACAGGGTCGGCACATCTATGATCTAAGCACCAGCATTTGGGTACTCTCAAGTCCCATCCTCACTCACTTTCTCCTCTTCCTCGACCTGCTATGTAGGAAGAAACCTAAGGAAGGAGACACGATCAGCAAGATTTTCACAATCATCAGATGGATCAAAGTTGATACATAGTTATCTATATCCAAATCACTATCCTCCTGGTCCTCTTCTATCAGCAAATTCAAGGTGGGCCAACTGTAAGAAAAATGTCCAAACCCATGTCACTTGTAAGACCTGGATTGAAAGAGTTTCCTGGAGTTCTGAGAAGCAACTCCCTTTGAGTCCCACAAATTAGAATGACAACTAGTGGTCCCCTTCTATTGAGAGTTTCCTGAATTAGTTTTCGAACTCACAGTGTTTGCCCTAGAGTCAAAGTTGCACGAATCTACTTTCTTTGGAAACTGAAACTTCACAAATTGTTCCAGATCTTGTACCTTCGCATACATTTCTGCAAGGGTTGTGATCCTATGCCCATCCTAAACCAAGAAAGGAGCAAAAAAGGATCCTCCTTTGCATCATATCTCAAATTAAGTTTTTAATTTTTGTGATGTATTTGGAGTCAGTCCTGCTGCCCAGCCAAAGAGTGCTCCACTAATCTAAGAGTCTCTCCTGATAGGAATGGGGAACGTATTTGTCCTTAAGGGGTCGTTTGTTAATTTCACATGTGATGTGAAAATGCTTTACATATGTAAATAACTCACATGTGACTTATTTACACATGCAGACGACTCGCATGTGAAACATAATCCATCGTTTGTCATTTTCACACCTCTTCAAATGTGAATCTGATTGCATCTTACGGTTCACAAGTCTCTCACAGTTATTCCCAAATTTTAAAAAATCCATGATGAATCAAGTGATGAGATTTGACCCGAAAACCATTGTTGACCTTCTAAAGAGGATTAATGGTTTCGATCGGCACAGAAAAAAGAATTGAACCATTAACGCTATGGGATTTCTAGCATATACCTCACAATCCACGAAGGATAAACAGTTGAAATTTGATCCACTAAATGTTGTTGGGCATACAAAGAGGACTACGGTTTAGATCATGCATTAGATCCACAGTCGCGGAATGCACTGTTGCGCACTGTAGCAACAGTGAATTCATCCAACTAGTGATTTGTTTCAAAGGTATTTCATGATCCATGTTGAATCAACATTTGAAAATTGGATACATAGCTAGAAATGACATTTTGAAGAGGATTAATGGTCTGGATTGTGAAAATGGGGCCCACACAAGTTCAGAAATGATGATCTAAACAGTCTGGACGTTTTCATCAACATCACACAATCTTTAATGATCCAACGGCTGAAATTTGGTAGCATAGCCGTTCTTAGCCTCCCTAAGATGATTAATGGTTTGGATCACAATGTAGAGGCCCACATTAATTTTTTTTTTTTAAATGAAAAAGGCGTCTTAGGCAGGTGGGCACAGTAGCACCGCCAAAACTGGGCATGGTGTGGTGTGTGTAAATGATGTAAACAAACATAAATGATATGAAACCATTGCACATGTGGAATGCTTACATATGTAAATGGGGTGAAACAAACGACCTAAAAATACATATGTAAACATTCCACATGTGATGGTTTCATATCAGTTATGTTGGTTTACATCATTTACACACTAGGTATGTAAATGACATGTGTTTTTGCTGTGTAAATCATGTGCAAAACAGGCTGCCCATTTTCACACCTCATGAGGTGTGAAACATTTACACATCAGACGGTGCTATAGTGCCATCATGTTCAGGACGTTTTTTTCATTTTTTTAATTAAAGTGGGCCCCTACATAGTGATCCAAACCGTTAGTCATGTTAAGGAGGCTAATAACGGCCATGATACCAAATTCCAGTTGTTGGATCATTATAGATTGTGTGGTATTTAGAAAAATGTCTAGACCGTTAGATTATCATTTCTGGACTTTGTGTGGGGCCCAGCTTCACAATACAAACCATTAATCCTCTTCAAAATGTCATTTCTAGCGATGAGTTCAATTTTCAAATGTTGATTCAACATGGATAATGAGATGTCTTTGAAGAAAATATCAATTGTTGGCATAATGTACTGTTGCAACAGTGTATTCCAAGAGTTGAAAACAGTCCTTTTTTCTAGATTTGTGAAAAATCTAGGCCTCTAATGCAAGATCTGAACAGCAGATCCTCTTTATATGGCCAAAAACATCTAGCGGATCAAATTCCAACCGTTGATCCTTCATGGATTGTGAGATATTTCTAATAAAAAAAAAACCATAGCATTAATGGTTCAATTTTGATTTCTGTGGGCCTCTTTTTTTCAATCCAAACCGTTAAATCTTCTTTAGAAGGCCAACAATGAATATTGGGTCAAATCTCATCGCTTGACTCATCATCGTTTTCTCAAAATTTACGAAAAGTTATGAAGACCTGCAAACAGATTGATATTTAAAGAGGGGTGAAAATACAAACGATGGATTATGTTTCTCATGTGACTCATTTGCATGTGTAAATGAAGCACATGTGAGTCATTTACATATGTAAAACATTTTCACATCACATGTGAAATTAACAAATGACCCCCACATTTCTTTCATTCTTTCCCACGTATTAATGGCAGGGAGACCTAGTTGTTACTCATGGTGCTCTAAGTTGGTCCAAAATATCCTAGCTTGGGACACTAACTTAATGGTGACCAACTTAACTATTCTTGCCTCCGACATTTTAAACCATTTGAAAAAATGGTCCATGTCAGAAAGTAATTAACAATTATAAATAAATCTCTAAAATTAACGTTCAGCACACCAATCAATGTAGATCCAACTAAAATAATTAAATGATGATCCAAGGCTTGTCACAATCATGTAGTTACATCCTTCAAAGAATTGAAAGATGGATCCAATGCAAAGTTAGGACTTCCACTTTTTCTAGGGAATCACCGACACAAGTAGAAGTGTCGTGCCCTTTGAGGATTTGATGGTAGGTTGGCTCGGTTTGGTTAGCAATTGGTAATCGGGGGCTTTCATAAACAATAAATTCATATTCAGATGTGAATTAAGCAATTCCCACAACAATTAAAGTCCCAAAAGTGAAACTCAGATGTGAAATAAGAGGGAAACAAGGTTCTATGGGTTTTTTGAGGAGCACAAATGGTGGTTTGGGGTTCCAAAGGGGTTCGGCCAGGTGGGGAATACGCTGGGCTGGGATGGGCCAGATCTGGAGGGGATGGTATTGGGTGTAGGTGGTGGATAGGGGGCTGGATTTCGGTTTAGATATGGGTTTGGGGTTGGTTCTAGTGGTCAAGTGAGGATCGGGGTTGGATTCTTGGTTTTCTTGTTGCTAAAGTTCGGCAAAAAAGGTGATTAGGGTTTTGCAAAGAAAAAAGTAAAAAGATGGGGATGGAAAGACCACGAAAAAATCATTGGCCTCACGCCAAACTCTCCATCACGGGCGAAGACACAGAAGAACTTGCAAGAGAAGGCTTCCCAAGGAGATTTACATTCAATTGTCAATAATCTTCTCTCAAAGAGAAATACAAGTCTTAAAAGAGATGACAATAGAGACTAATAACATCATCCACTAAGAAATAAAAGAAATTAAATAAAAGAGAACATGTCGACAAAAGAGGAAGGGAGGGAGAAGAAGAGAGGAAGGGGGCGGGGGACTGCCTTGCATAAGGACCTGGGACGTGCCATGCCACGGCCCAGGACTCCTTGGCCCAACATGGCCCATCTTTTGGGTCGTGTCATGCCGGGTCGGCCCAGTCAACGGGCGGGCATGGCCCAGGCATGGTTTTTTCTGTGCTGGGTCGTGCCATGCCTGGCCGGCCCATTCAAGTTTTCACCTCTATGCACATGGGCTTCAGCACGATTCCCAATGCATTGGGTTTAAGTGTTGCGCCCATCCCTTTTGGACCCTTTTTTATTTTTCATCTATCCTTTAAAATTCTTCTTCTTTGCCCTTGGTCCTCACTAATTCTTCCCATGTAGCACATCCCATTGTGAGGCCTCCTTGACATCTGCAACAGGAGGCCTTCATCAAGCTAGACATCAGGTCCAACAGTGGATCTTCAGAAAACAGATCCAACAATGGATCTTCGGGATCTTGAAGAATTAAGCCCATGAAATGTCGATCCATCCACAAGGAAGCTCTGTCTACCCTGTCTGCCATCAATAAACTTTAGCCTACATGTGGACCACGATTCTTCTTCGTATGACTTAGTGGTGCTACTGCATCAAAGATGGACGGCTGAAACTACTTAAATACAAGGGGCATTTGCTTGTGTCAACGCTTGTGGGAGTGTTGCGCCTATGTGACACCGTATAATATCCAGATACGTGTACAAGCCCAATGTATCCATATCAGACCGATACGACACTTGTATTAGTACCTGATGCAGTGATACCGCACTAATACTTCTAGGAATTAAGTTAAAATATCAAACTTATAAAGTCCTTTATTTCATATAGTTCTTTTAATCTTTTTACTTCTCAATATTAAAAATGCTAGAAAGGGACGAAACCAAGGATAATTTCATTGATTCAAAAGTGCTCTAAAGAAAAAAATTTGGACACCTGTATCCATATTCGTGTCCTAGATTTTCAAAAGTGAGGAGTCGTATCCCCAATACTCGTATCAGTGTTTGTATCCATATCTGCATCCGTATCTGGGCATCATAGGTGACACCAATGTTAGCACTTATGGATTAGGTCAAGCTTCTGTCCAGGTTGGGTGTTCTTATTCTTAAGATGAAAAGAGCAAGAAGAACCCCCTCTCCCTCTTCTCTCCACATTCCCCAAGGCGCAGGACTGACTACTAAAATGGAGCCAGACTCTTGATCGCATTCGAGGTTCAATTGAATTTCACTTTGGCGGACTAAGCTCCTCTCTCCTTTTTTTTTCCTTTTTGTTTCTTTTGTTGCCTTGGGATTTGTGTCGAAGGAGAAAAGGGTTGAAACCCAAAGTTCTTTTTACTCATTCTCAACTGCAATCGATGATGGAAGGAACAGCAGTCAATGGTGTCGATGATGATGGCGATGGTGATGGTGATGAAGAGTATAGCTGGGGTGAGGAAAATTGACGATCAACATGAGACCCACGTCGAGATAGTGCTTGAAGGAAATAAAGGGGTTAAAGCCCGTTTATTTCTCAACTTTGATCTTGACACCCTCATGCTGAGCTCTAGAGAGAGCAAATGGGATGAAAGGGCTGCTTCAACCAATTTGCTGATAAGGATGATGGCAGCGGCAAGGAAATGGAAGTTTAGTAGCGTTGGGTTGGTAGCAGGCTAGCAGCCATTCAAGGCACTCACAATATTTTTTTTCCACTTCTTCTCTCATCCTCTCTTCTTCTTTGCTTATTTTTTCACTTTCTTCTTCTTCTTCTTCTTCTTCTTCTTCTTCTTCTTCTTCTTCTCTCTCTCTCTCTCTCTCTCTCTCTCTCTCTCTCTCTCTCTATGATCCCACTTCTCCTCTGTCTTCCCTTTTATTTTGGTGGTCATAGGGGATGGTTTTCAAATGGGTTCAGTGGAGGGTTCGAAGAGGTGATGTGAGGTCTGGTTTGGGTTACGGTGGGTGGGGATTGGGGACACAATAACGGGATTAAGGTTTTGGGTTTGTTCGACTAGGTTTGGGTTTTGGAAATGGTTTTTGGAAATTTTGCAAGGAGTAACAAGGGGGTTTGGAGAATTTTGGGAATTTGGGAAATTTTGAACATGAGAGGTTTCAGGTGGCAGGGATGGAGTTGAGTGGGCTCAGATGGGCTTATGGTTTCAGAGATTTGGGAGAAATTTTTGGGGATTAGGGTTCAGAGGGTTGAGATGGGATGGATATGGAGTTTTGTTGAGATACACTTAGTTTGGGAGTTTCGTTGAGGGGTTCAATTAGGTTTTGATGGAGATGGTTTAGATGGATTTAGGGTTCAGTTGGGTTACAGGGCTTTCAGCTTACCAGAAAGGATGGTGTGGCTATGGAGACGTTAGTGATGACGAGAGATAGAGACTCATTTGTACTCTAATGAACAAAGTGATCGCTCTTTCTGGTTGTGAGAACCTAAACTTTCCTACACGAAATGTAGACAAAGTCATCACTCCATAGGTGTGCCATCGGAGATATGGAAGAAGAGAGAAATGTGGAGGCTAGGTCAGACAGAGGTCTATGGGCTTCTGAGAAGAGCATGAATGGAAAGGACCATAGGAGATGTGGAAGAAGAGAGAGAGGTGAAGATGGGTCAAATTGAGAGTGGGGGAGAGGCATTGGGTTTCTGAGAAGAGTAGCAAACGGAAAGGAAAAGGAAGGGTTTTCAAATCCCTATCCCTAACAAAATGATAAAACTGCCTCTGTTTGAAATGCTTCTGGGCTACTTGGGCAGAAAACTGTATGGACCCGATTCCATATTCAAATTCTACTGAATCCAAAAATAAGTACCAGATCTAGATTCGATTTTTTACCAGAATCAAATTAAGGTTCCAAACCCAGTATGTTTCCAATCAGAGACTCCGGGTAGTTGAAGAACAAGATATCCCTTTGCAATCCTAGTTTTTAAGATAGGGTAGCCGTCGGCTAGTATTTTCAAAATATCAGCCAATATTTCCCCTCCAGCTTCGTGGACCAATGAGTAGGCAGATATCGTCAAGGCAATGGATAGAGCAATATTTTAACCCATGTTCACCACCCAAAGATTTCCTTTATACTTAAGAAAAATGTTCAAGTTTCAACACATGCACAAGCACATGCGCATACAAAACATAACACCAATACCCACATGCACACACAAGATGCACATGCAGACACATGCATATGCACCTTTTATAAAACATGCATAAACATGAGTCCAATACAAAGACAATAAAGTATTAATTTTTCCTGAGAAAGAAGGGACTCACGGTTTACAACATGCAGTTTCTCTTTGGAATAATCCTGAATTGACTTCGACCCTCCTTTGCTTTGCTTGTTCTTTGGTATGGGCTTGGCAAGTGATACTTTAACATTTAGCTGCACAATGAGAAGTTAAAAAGAAGTGTTCATAAAGTTCCGGTCACAGTTAACCAGCAACTAGAAGTATGTAACAAATAATGGACCTTGGAGCCCTCATCAATCAACTCTTCTGTTTTGAATGATTCAATGCAAGAAAGAGCAGACTCTCGAGTTTTGAAATTAACAATCGCGAAGTCTTTTCTCCTTGCTGATTGAATATTGCGTGAAAGAGCGACTCTTTCAATCTCTCCAAACTTTTTGAAATGCTTTTTCACTTTTTCTTCATCCCAAGAAGAAGGTATACCCTCAGCATACACAGATTTAACCTGCACGAAGACAACTTAGCCTCCACTAAATAACAAATTTTCCACAGTAATGCACTGCCTGTACCAAATTCAAATCTACAGATATAAAATGATACTCATTTCAAGGAGTTCACAATTTTAAAATCTCGGTAACATTTTATCCTAATTAGATAACAATTAGTTTAAATAAAACTAACAGTGTTCCATTTTTCATCAATCAGCTTCGTAAGTAACCAATGTATATCACTGAGACACACATACAGACCTTCAATAACTCTTCTTCATCTGGCTGTGCCAATGGCTCAGCCCAAGAAACTTTGATGTTTCGGTTCTTTCCAAAAACATCCTTCTTCTGAAGTTTCTTGAAAGCAATTTGTGCATCTTTGTTAGTTTCAAGTTCAATAAACGCAAATCCACGATTACAGTCAGGATCATTATGATCTGCAATAACTGTGACTGTGTCAATATTCTCAATCCCAATTTCCTGCAAAACCTTCATTACCTGCTCAGACATAAGAATCCAACTCAGAATGGGTGTCTATACAAAGACACTGGATATTTTGAATATGAAATTGAATAAATCAACGAGCTAAGACATACAGCTTCCTTTTTCCATGTTTTGTCAATGTTACCAAGAAATATTGTTTCATTGCCTTCAACTGGTACTGCTCCACATTGCTTTCCACAAACCTTACAGGAAATTAAACAGAATAAGTCAAAGTGTATTTCATGACAGAGACACTTGGTAAAAGTGTAAGCACTTTCCACTATATGTTAATATATGACCAATGGCATGCTGTGTGCAAATAACTCTCTTTTTTAACATGAATGAGGAAGATTTTTTATCAGGTGTTGAAGAAAATGTTTTACAGTGATATACAATACCATCGTTATAAAAAGCCATCATTCAGGAGAAAAACTACCATCATTATGTAAAATACATTCAACTTAGGGCCTGAAAAGAAAACGCTCCACAGACCACTAACCTTGAATTGAAAAGATATAAATAGCATAGAAAAGTATGATTGAGACATGTAGTGCATGCACTGAAGCCCGAAGGCAGAGTTGGAGATTGGCCCTTCCATTTTATTTTATTTTTCTTTCGATTGCTTAGCAGGAGTTGAAGGGAAAATAATTATTTAAGAGACAGTGAGGGTATCATAGACGAGGAATGATAAAAGTCCAAATGCTTAAACTATGGGTTAGAGATGTGCTCTTCCAAACTTTTTTTCCTTTCTGATTTCTTAGCAGGCACTGAAGGAACAATAATTATTTAATAGACAATCAGGGCCCATTTGGTAACTCTAAAAACAAGCACTTATTTTTTATTTAGAGCTTATTTACATATTATAGCACTTGGTAAACCTCTAATTAATTTTCTGATTTTAGAGCTTATTAACAAATTAGATCTTTTGCCATATAAAAAATAAAAATAAAAAAAAGCTAAGTGGGGCTGCTGTTTTTTTAGAGCATTTTTAGGTAAACTGGATAGAGGTGGACAGTGCAAAATTTCTCTGTTTTGGATGAAAACAAACTTATAAATTTTCTAAATGATGCAAATGGCAGTTTCTACGTTATAATTTTTAAAAGGTGGGCCCCATTTACAATAATTCCTAAAGATGGGCCCCAATTACCTCATGAAATAAGAGCTTTTTTTATTTTATTTTTTTTAAGGTTAATTTCATAATTTAAAATTTAAAAAAAAAAAAAAAACAGTACAAGAGCTTTTTAATAAGTTTATCAAACATGCTAAATGTAAATTAAAACTTAAAAGTTAAGTCTTTGTTTTAGACCTTATTCTAAATAGCTCTTATTACTTAGAATAGAGTTTCCAAGCAGCCCCAAAGGGCTATAGTAATAAAAACAAATAAGGAAATATTAAGTTCAAATGCTTACACTATAATCATAGTAAAACCATAGTGCGATAACACTCCATAGCCCACATTAATTCACAGCAGATAGTTATAACATAAACAGTAATGGCTTTTTCATAGATTGGATATAGCAAATATTGCCCAAAAAATCAACTTAATTTGATGCTCATAAGCCTGTAGCTGTCACACGAGCAGCCTCCAAAATAGAGGGCTAGAACTAACTTTGCCCAGCTGCTCATTTTGCGTGCTCTTGACTCGATATTAAATCATCAAAATCAAGTTGAACCCTATATCATATAAAATCAATGAATCAGGTCCTTCTAATAACTATAGACCCTGCATGAAAGTGGTCTTATAGGTCTCGCAAAGTGAATTGAAGGTTAAACTACTATTGTGGTACAACCGGTTGGCCTTCATCGTTCTTGAAAGAGATGAAAAAAACAGAAAAAAAAGAGGGGGGGCGGGCGCATTAGAGGTCCATATATTTCCTGCAAGAACTCAGTTTATAAACTTTGCTTTCAAATGCAATTCACAGTTGTAGTGTATAGACTATGCCCTCTCATTTGGTGGCATATACGTGCTAGAATGCAAGTATACCCCTATCATATTTGTTATAAGTTTATCATCATCCTTCTGGAAGACATTCACATCTTTAGGATTCTTAGAGCATTATAACATGAACATTACACAAAACCTGACCTTCTAAACCCACTAGCTTCCACCACACAATCTTGCTTTAACTACATTTCATTTCTAGCATAGAGTTCCAAAGTACAACCATAATAAAGTACTAGCCATTCATCCAAAATACTACATATTCTACATCAAAAGGCAGAATTTTAAGCAAAGATACCTCAACTTTGGCAAATTCGGTGATGGCACGCTTTGCAACAGCAGGCGACGCATACCTCAAGAAAGCATACCCCTTATTCTTCCCTGTCTGGCTATTCTTCATGAGACGGATCTCGAGCACTTCGCCAATCTTCCCAAAAACCTTCCTGATGTCCTCTTCTCTAGCATCCCTATCCAATCCCCCAATGAAAATCTCTGTCTTCCTTCGCAGATGCCGCTCGGAAGCCCTTGCTTCCTTTGCCTCCTCTTCCCCAGCCACCGCTCCTTCCCCTCCCTTCTCACTTTCATTCTCCTCTTCCCCTTCCTTGTTCTCCACATCATTCTCCTCTTTTGGATTCTCTGATTTGAGGTTTTCGGAATCCATCCGGTCAGTTTCCGTAGGTTCAGAGCTGGGGTTTTCCATTTCAATGGCTTGGTTGGGATTGGGATTGGGATTGGGATTGGGGTTAGGGTTAGGGTTAGGGTTTTCATCTGCGACTGGGAGTTGGGGCTTCTCTTCTTTCTTGACTTTGACGCGTTTGATGACTTTCCTCTTCACAATCTTCTTCTTGATCTTGGTGGTGGTTTTAGGGGCGGTTTTGGGGGTAATGGTTGTATCTGGGGTAGCTTCCTTGCATTCGGAAGAGGCCGTTTGAGCAACCTTTCCAATCTCGGAAGTGGTTGGGAGAGTGGCGGCGGTGGCTTTGTGACTCTTCAATGCTTTTGGCGAGGCTATTACGGCTCTCGGAGCGGCTTCTGAAGTGGCGGGTTTGGGGCAGGTGACGGATTCCGGCAAGGCTGGCTTGGGGATGGTGGCGGTTTCCGGCGGGACGGGCTTGGGGCTGCTGATGGTCACCGGGGAGGCGGGTTTGGGAACAGTGGCGGTTTCAGGGGAAGCGGTTTTGGGAGCGGCCGTGGTGGTTTGAGGGGATGTGTGGAGAGAACAGGTTTTAGGGGAGGCGGTTTTCGGGGGGATAGTGGTTGTTTGGGGAGTGGTTTCGGAGGTTGGAGTTGAAGGGGTGGTTTTCCGAGTGGTGGTGGTTTTCCGGGTAGTGACGGCTCTGGGGGTGGTTTTGGATTCGCTGGTGGTGGTTTTGGGGGTGGTTTTGGAGGCACTGGAGGTTGTTTTGGGAGTGGTTTTGGTGACCTTCTTCTTGGATGCTGCGGTGGTTTTTGGAGCCATGGTTTTGGAGGGTTTTGAGAAGAAGAAGTAGTGCTTGGAAATGTAGCAGATGATTTTCTTGAACTAAAATAAGGAGCAAACAAAAAAGAAGTCTTCGATTGGGAAACAAATTATATAGAGCCCGCTTTTTTTTTTCCTTTTTGGGTAAAATAGAGCTTCACTGGAATTTGATGTCAGCTCGCCGAGTTAACTCGGTGACTCAATCTGATCAACTTGGGTTCCCGACTTAAACATTGTTAGGCCACGTAGAATAAGTGAGGATGTCGATTAAAATGATTTTTCGCATTACAATAAAATCTATATTTGGAGAGGCCACTTTCTTACATGAAAAAGTATAGAAGTAAGCTAAAAAAAAATCGTGATTAGTATAAATTTTGTAGTTAAGATGTCATTAAACTATAAAGTTATTAAACCAAGGGTTAGGATTACGTAGTTGTTGTATTAAAATGAAGTGTTTAATTCACAATATTTAAATAAATAAATAAATAAATAAAATTATACATTTTTTCAAATTTGTAATACATGGGTTCATGTTCCGGCCTTGTGAATGCAAGTTATTTACAAATTCATTTTTTACAACTCCTTCATGCGGTCTTGAATGGTTTCAAACTGAACATAAAATTGAACAAATATATTAACTAAACACAAATGAAGAAAATTAAAATTACAAAAAACTGGCTTCTAAGAGCCCATGTCCAGCCAAATTGGCACTAGTTGGGCATGACTCTCTGCATGCTTGTTTCTTCCTATTCTTCTCTTCGTTCTCTCTCCGTATTCGGATTTCATGGTTTTTGTAGTCCTTTGCCATTGTTTTGGGATAGTTTTATCGGGTGGTTTGGTAGGTAGAGTTTGATTTTGACCAATAGTGATCTTTAAAATTCAACACTTATTTTACAAGGATTGTTTTTGTGCATTCGGAGGGAATTGCTTGTTTTTTGTGCCAGCAACTGTACAAGGTTGTGTAGCTCTTTTTCTGTGTTTATGGAGGATCATAATGAAGCCTAAGCGGGCATGCACAACGGTACTTTGAATGTAAGGACATCAATACTCCTGTAAGTGAGAAAATCAAAAACAGAAGACCGTACAGTTATGGATTTTTGTTCGAAGGGGATGGTAAGATAATGAACACTCAATTTCTTCTTATAGAGGAGCATGTCAAAGGCTAAATACTGAGTTTCAAAGGCTAAGAAAGTGGTTTTCAAAACCTTGAGGCATAATTTCAACTTCTTGAAAAGAGATGCTGAGCAAGAAGAGATTTTAAAAAGACTGCGATGCTTCAAGGGATTACAGTCGTGCTTGAATGATCGCCAAGGGGGTATTTATAGCCCAGGAGTGCACTTGTTGTAGTTTCCAGCAGTTCTGAAGAGTTGCGATTTGAAAAAGTGAAGAAAGTAACTCGCTGCTTACCCATGTCCGGCCAAATAGGCTTTAGCCGGACATAGGGAACTAGCTCATATGTTCTGACTGGTTTCATGTCCAAATGAACTCAAATGGCTTGAAGCTTTTGGAAATACTTTTAGGACTTGTCTTTGAACTTTGAAAAAGATTTCACCATCATTTGACTTTTAGAAATTGATTCATGGACATCAAAGACTCATGGAAATGAACTTCAAATACTCATTAGACCTTCTTTTTTTTTTTACCTTGAGAAAGATCCGTCTTTAATTGGACCCTTGGAAGTTGGTCGAAATGAATCCCAGCTCCCCATGTCCAGTCAACCCAGTATTGGGTTGTTTAAAACTCTCTTTGATTGAATTTAGGTCCAAATGACCCATGTTTGTATTGAGACTTGTAATTTTTATGTTGATCCTTATGAGAAATTCCATCTTCATTTGACCCATGGAAATTGGTGAAAATGAATCACACCCTGCCATGTTTGGCCAACTTGATTTGGGTTGACTTTCACTAATTTCTGCTTGAATTTGTATTCAAATGGTCTCTGCTTGTTTGGTAACTTTGAGTGATGTCTTTTAAACTTGTTTCTGACTCTTTGAAGTGGTTTCATCAGCTCGACTTTTAGAGGTCGACTGACTGCAGAATTCCAGTCCATGTCCGAGCATTTATGGCTTTGAGTGCTTTGATTGAATTTCCATCCATATGATCTTGGATTTCTTTGAAACTCTGGTAAACACTTTAAATATGTGTTTCTTGACTTTGAATGAAAATTCACCTTAACCAAGCCTTTGGAACTAGGTTGGACACGGTCAATGGTGCCCTTGTATGGATAGTTCACACCTCCCAGACATTGAGTAGATTTCCACTATTTTAGCTTCACTTTCATTTATAGTAGTGTTGGAAATTTCTTGAAGTCTTCTTTGACCACGAAGAGTATTGATCAGTCCGCAAAATTAGGTCATTAGATTATTATTAATACATATTTGTAGACTTAATTAAGGTTAATTGCATAGAATTGCATTCAATTTCATGATATCATGCATTTGAGCATAATTTTGGAAATTAGGTCAAAATCAGTCAAATTTCATCACATTGCATGACTTTTATGAAATTAGAAATTTGCATCATCAAATTATGGTACCAAATAGCTTTTTTATTTCATCAATGCATGCTTGTTGGGTTTTTTGTACCATAGTGTTATTTTTGGAAACTTGGTCAATATGGTACATCATGGTGCATGTTAGCGTCCCATGCATGGTCCGTGTAAATTTTCTACATAAAAATATAGCTGAATGTATTTCTTTCAATTTGTGTAAGAGACATCAACAATTCGGTGCCAACATTAATGAAATTGGACAGAGGTTAGACAAGGGGAGAAGAATTCCAATAAATAAAGAAGATACATGACACACCTATATGGGGTCCACCTTGGGCATGGATTCTAAGGTGGACCACCTATCTTGGCATCTTTTGATATTTGGAAAATAAATAATGGGAACTTCGAATTTTGAAAACTCAAAAAATTCAAATTTGGAAAGTTCTTGTTTGCTTATGAAGTTTCCAAATGCAAAAACAAGAAATAATGCAAAAATAGAAAGTTTGCTATGGGAATAGGATAGTCAAAGTGGTGGAGCAAGGAATTCAAGCAAAGAAGGAAAGTGTTAAGTAAAGGAAGAAAGGAAAGGTTCCGAGCTATGCCTTGGACGTTCAACACATGCAAGGTCAAATTATGTGCACAATTATTTCCATTTTTCTCAAGGGCAGTAAACTTGTAATGGCCATGACTTTTAAATTGAGTGTTGGATCGGTGCAATCTACTTACCATAGGAAATATCTTTTCGAGTAGATATCCACAGAGCCCAAGATTGTGTCAATCGGTGCTAAAATGAGGGGGATATTACCCTTAGAATTCAATGTTGAAATTTCTACTCAGGATTACAATTGTGCAGATGAAGAGGGACCCACGCATACAAGGAAAGTCCTACACACCAAAAACTTAATTTGGTAAAGAAATTCTTTCCATGAGAGAAGCCTAGCTTGAGAATTAAGCAAATAATCAAGTCATAGAAGGAAACAAAGAGTTACAAAAGAGGTAGCTCGAAATCTATAAATACAACCCTCTAAGGGGCTGGAGGTCCAAGCCTTGAATGACACCAGCCAAGGACGTCCAAGGCTCCCCATCACTCCATCCATCCAGTCTCCCCACTCTCTCTCTCTCTCTAAATCCCTTTCTTCTCTACTTCTTTTAGTCCTTCTTAGACATGAATCGAGAGATTTGCCTGAGAGAGTAATGAAGAAGAAGAGTTCTTAATTTCATGTAAATCCAAGAATGAAAAATAAAACTGATCTTTGATTGACTTTGTGTGCATACACCTTTTCTTAGTGTAAGCAATTCCTTTTCTTTGTTCTAGTTATTTGACATGTTATTTTTGTAGTCGATATATCATATGCTTAAGCATTGAAAATAAAATTGGCAACTTGAGTAAAGAGAAATCACGCATCTTGTAATTGCCTATGGGTGCGTTTGGTTGGACTTGGTAAAAGCTCTTTTTAGGCCTTTTGGCTTTTCAAAGCCCAGAAGTAAAAATAAGTTTATTTGGATATTTCTGTTTTAAAAGGGCTTCCTGAAAGTAAAAGTAAAAAAACTGCTTTGTTGTGAAGTCAAGGAGGGATGACTTCGCTTTGGGGAAGACACTTTTTGGGTTTTGCGGGAAGCAACTCCACACAGTGACGGAGTGATGGCGGGAAACAATCATCTTTCCTTCCTTTTTTTTTTTACTTTTCCTTATTTCCCTCCCTTCTCACCATAACCCTTGGTCCCTGCCCGCTTTCTAAAATAAAAAATCTCGACTGCTCACATGGTCACAGTAGATTTCATTATCTTCAATTTCTGTAGAAAATACATTTGACACCTAGGCAAGATGAAATATACACATGAAGCTATGTTTTGTCGATCTTCTCTATCTTTTCCCAATTGTCTCTCAATCATTCGCTATGTTATTTTCTTTTCTGGTTTTGAACTAGAGAAAAGAAACGATTAGGGGAGCTGTATGAAAACATTTTTGTTGAATACAATTGGGTTATTTCAATTCTATTTTGTATATCTTCAATTTTTCCATGTTACTGTTGATTCCAAATCAAATGGTATGTACTAATTATGAGTAGCACACCGTGTGTTTGAACAAAAAACTAATTGAAAAGAAAAACCATCGTAGGACTGACTTGTCAACCCAATTCAAATTTAATCAATAATTTGGTTTTTGGACTTGAATTCTTGTTTTCATTGCAGTGTGCTCGCTATGACGTGAGAAGCAGCCGATGGCCTTTGAGTGGTTCCACATAGTGTTCATAAGGAGGTTGATTACATGAACTAAGTTCATTTCTTCTATCACACTTAATTTATTTTGAGTGAATTTTTAAAGCTCTTCGTGATCATGGTTCCCAATTACATATGGCATTTAAAGCTCTTCGCGATCATGGTTCCCAATTACATATGGCATTTAAAGCTCTTCGCGATCATGGTTCCCAATTACATATGGCAGGCACTTATATGGACAAACACTTGGTCATGGAAAGAGGCACGAGGGTTGAAAATTTCACAAGTTTCTAAAACTATCCCAGCCATCTAAGGTTTTTTTCTTGTTTGCTTGTACTGTTGAAATAACTGAAAATTTTTGTTTGCTTGTGTAACGCCCCAATTCCGGATACCGATATACTCGCTCGATTACCCGAAATTGGCGCGCTACTTCCCGGAAAATCCGAGAACTTCCAAGACCGTAGGCCGCAGTGAGGTCCAATTTAAAACTTTTTGACCAACATAGTTATAACATTTAATATTGCGGAAGCATAACGATTTAAACAAAGCGGAAGCAATAGGTATTGATAAATATATAAAGTATGAGCAGAACATATGTCTAATTAAAATGATTCAATGTTAATCAAAGTTATACATTTTCATTCTACCCTTCTCACTACAGAATATCTCTCAAAAACCCAAAATAACAATGTCCCTCAAAACCCTGGAATGAACTCCTCGCCCTCCGACTCGACATCCGTGTCGGCCGGGCCCCATGCGTACTCTCCAGCAACGGGTGCCTCCACTACAGCTAAAGCATCGTCTGGGATCTCTGGGTCAAGGCCTAAGCACCATAGAATGGGTCAGATCTAAACGATCTGGCAAGTTACAGCATACTACTAACATAGCATATATATATCAAAGGAAATAAGGACGGGTACATAAATTAAATGAATAACAAGGAAAGAGAACTAGGCAATCGTGCATGTAAAGCATGAGGAATCAGTATAAGGAAATCATCTACACTACTATAAACAAGGTGGCACATTCACACGAGCTGGAATACCGCGGGATATTATGCCGCGGCCCTCCCATACTGAACACAGTCGCGGTGGGGAATCTCACCAGGGAATAACTAATCCCGAATATCACTCATCAACTCATCATCTCATCACTCCAGATCGGCACGGTATGACACCTTGCCGTCTTAACCACACAGCTCATCATGATAGCTTCACCATACTCAGCTAGCTCCTACCGGGGATGATCAGTCCACAGGCTGAGCTTAAATCAACCGAGTGAATGTTCATGCCGACTCGAGAATAACTCTAAGGTCTGTGTCTGTCTAGGCTTTGCCTTGCGTGAACAAGGTCCTAACAATATCTCTAAGAGGTCTACACATCTCAATACAGTCTCTGGATCTCATTCAAGGTCCAGGCCCACTCGTTGGATCCATACCAAGGCCCATCAGTACATGGCCTGGTCTAACACTGTCCACACGAGGCAACTAATCCACTTATACTGATAAACAGTTCCATTTCAATCCATAACATCTTAACAGTCCAATAGAAACTACCTCTTCAGCTAAAGGGTTCACATCTCCACACTTAGGCCCAATAAGGGCCCGCCTAGACACAGACACGGGTCAATGATCTCCGAAAACGCATCATCGGGTCACCTCTAGATACCCTAGGTTCAAGTCTTCCAATTATGTTTAATTAATAGTAAACAGCTATTCTAAAGATCTAAGAATGACAGAGTAATAATAATGAAGTATAAACTTCAATCAGAGAATCAACGGGAAAAGCAACGGTCCAATCCTAGGTAATGGCCCACTTTAGGTTCGGGTCTATCTCCGGTAATTCGATCTCTAAACGATGTCATTAATGCCATAAAATACTGTATTTGGTGCTTAGGTGGTTAAGGGCATTGTTGACAACTCTTAGAGGTCGAATCATCTTAGATTATCAACCAAAACACTAAACAGTGGTCCCCACGAGTCAAGGTTGAGCCACACCGTTGACTCGGGCTTAGATCACTGATAAATGCTCATTTGGATGGTCAATGGGCCCCACAACTGATCATATCTCCTAAGTGTTGAAAACTGGAACAATCAGGGTTTTCCAGGTGAACCTGATGTGTTGTGAGCTCGGTTGATCTCCTGGCCGGGAGGACCAACCGAGTGCACTGACTAACCTGAGTCAGGCCTCCTGGAAGACTTAATTCATTTCTAAAGGTTTCCAGCGTGTCCGGTCAAACACCTGGCCTGGGTGATTGACCGCATACACCAAAAACCCTAGAAAGATGGATGTCCCAGCTTTAAACATTTTCTACTGTAAATCCTAAGTATCAGGTCATCTTTTTCATGAAATTTCAGTCACTGAGCTCGGCCATGCACTGGTCTCGGCCATGCACTGCACTGCACTGGTCTCGGCCATGCACTGCACTGCACTGGTCACTGCACTGCACTGGTCTCGGCCATGCACTGCACTGCACTGGTCACTGCACTGCACTGGTCTCGGCCATGCACTGCACTGCACTGGTCTCGGCCATGCACTGCACTGCACTGTCACTGCACTGGTCTCGGCCATGCACTGCACTGCACTGGTCACTGCACTGCACTGGTCTCGGACATGCACTGCACTGCACTGGTCACTGCACTGCACTGATCTCGGCCATGCACTGCACTGCACTGGTCTCGGCCATGCACTGCACTGCACTGGTCTCGGCCATGCACTGGTCTCGGCCATGCACTGCACTGGTCTCGGCCATGTACTGGTCTCGGCCATGCACTGAGACCAGTTTTCAGGTTTTCTTCATTTCAACCCGTTTTTCCACCAAATCACTTCCAATCAGTCCCAAACTTCACCAAATCATCTCCAAACATCAAATAACTCTAATGCCCATTAATTGACAACCTTGTGGCCCATTGATCTTCCAAATGGGGGGTGAAACCCCCATCCATCAATGCCAATCCATCCCATAAACAAACAGCTAAGCTCAGGTAGAGTTTCTATGACTAATTAGTGACAATCATGAAATCAAACTACAGAAATCAAAGGAAAGACAACATATATTCTAAGTTAACAGTAAGATGCACTTGCCTTTTAGCTTGAGAGAGAGATTTGTAGAGAGAAAGAGCAATAGAAGAGAACCCAGCTGAACCAGAGGAAGTGAAGAAGAAGATAACCCAGCTGCTGTAGCAGCTCTAAGGAGAACTCAGCACAGCAGAGGAGGAGGACACTTGCTGCAGTTGCAGTAGCTTCAAGACTCCTCCCAGCACAAGGTCAGTAGCTTAGGTGAGGAAGGAGAATGAAAGAGGAAGAAGGAAGATGTAACAGTGGTTGCCTCAGCCCAAACGTAGGAGAGGAAATGGGGGAGAGGAGAAGAGGAAATGGGAAAACAGTTGCTGGAGGTTTTCTTGGGAAAGGGGCTGGCTTAGGGTTTTGGGTTTGCAATGGGGATTAGAGCCATTATATAGGTCTAGGGAAGAGATTAAGGACAAGATTAGCCCTAGGGTTTTTAGGGGATTAGGGTTAGGGTTAGGGTAGGTTAGGTCTTTTGGTTAGGAATCTTCTAGAAGAGCACATTTGCACTAACCCACTTAATTAACTTAATTAGACTCAACTAATGACCAAATCTAGCTCTAAAAGCCTAGGATTGACTCAAACACCCATCTAATCCCAAAACTAACTAAACCAAGCTAGTCTAATAATAACTTAGGGAAATCTAACTAGTCAATCTAATTAGCCCCTAATTAGCCCAATTAATTAATAATTAGACAAGATTAGCAAAGATTAGCAAAGATTAGTAGAGATTAGTAGTAATTAGTAATAATTAGCAATGATTAACCAATAATTAACATAGATTAGCATAAATTAGTCTATAAAATAGCCTTTAGAGGGCCCACCAAGGGTGGGACCTCACAGCTTGTACTATAACCTTTAGCTATCAATAACCTACCTAGTGATGAAAGTTGTGATATTTCCCTCACACGTTCTCGGTGTACACCGAGGGAACTGTCATTATATACAAGGAACCTGCATATTATGTAATTTTTTTATATATAATCTTTTATTATTTATGCTAAAAGTTGCTTTCTATGTATTTAATAAACGATGTTGGATGCTTTTGTTGTTAAAAAGTCGGTATAGAAGTTGAGCTGACCAAACAACCCTTCCTCTCAAAAAGTTGCTATAGAAAAGTAGTTTTTTCAAAGTTACTTTTAAAAAAGAACATTTGACTTTAAACAAGCCTAACCAAACACACCCTATATCTTTCTATGCTTTGAGAAGAGAGGAGAAAAGCCAAGATGCCCGTATTTTCAATGCATAGGCTATTATTGAGTTCTTAAATATTGGATTGCATATTTTCCCGCTTTTAAATTTCCCACCCCTTTTCTTTTATTTTCAATTGTTTTCTAAATATTTTACAACAATTTTAAACTCAGAAATTTCAAGTTTATGTTGGTTGATGTATCGTGTAATCAAACAATAAATAACCGCAAGTACACGGCGTCTATAAATCGACAACGACAAGTACGAGTTGAACCACAAAGAGCGATTTAAGAATAAAAGCCTAAGATGTCACAAATTAACAATGCATAAAATTCAAAACAACTAGAATAATGAGATGTTGGTGATAGTAAAGATATAAACAATATTAATAATCAGATCAAAGCACTAGAATCCATTAAGCATTCCAAAACAACCCTTGTTTTTTTCTTGAAAACACAAGTTGATTAAATTTTCTACTTCAGATATGGACCCAATCAAGGTATCTAGATCCGGATAATATGTCTTCAAAATCAATTTTTCTCAAAAAGAGATGTTTTTTCTAGAAAAATTTATCAAAACACCCAAGACCTCATTTCCTTTATAAAAACATTAAAATTACTTAATAATCACCTATCAACCTAAGCATAGACTATAAAAAAGAACCGATTCCCAAGCATAATCTATCAAAAGAAGCATAGGTGATAAAAGGCATATTTTAACATTAAGAAGTACAAAAGAATTGATACCTTACTTGGCATGAAGATAAGCATATTCTAACATTCAAGCACATTTAATGTCATGCCGCCGGACAGAGACCGAACAAACCAAGTCCCTAATCCGGGGCCGCGGCGCGACGAGCCAAAAAATTTCGCCCGCCTGCGCTAGTTTCTCACATGTTTCTGCGGTGAGGATTCCTATTTCCCATCCATCACAATACAACAATTATATTTACGATATTTATAAAATGTGCGAAAGCAATGTAGCAGACGCTTAATCAATTAGAAAGTATAAAATGAACAATCATGCCTTACATCAAGATGAGAAATATATCATAAGCAAGCCCATAATTTGTTTAAGTTTACAATACTAAAAGTAAGTTAACGTTATACAATTCCCATAAAACACAACCAACAAAGGCTATAGAAACAAGTTCCCAAAAAGAACATCAATCGAATCTCATAACCCAACCCGACATCTAGATGACATCGTTGGGTTGCCACTCGGGTCCAACCTGCGGTACTACCGCCTCCTCATCACGCTCTGCCTCAAAAGGAGCGGGTCAATATCTGGCACCAAACAAGAGAGTATCAGACACAACGGTCTGGCAAGCGAATAAAACAAATAATGGAATACAAGTTTTTGTAAAACATTTATGAAATCATTATAGTACATTTGAAAGTTTAAACATAACTATCAATGAAGAAATGAAACCATTATTAAAGCATTGACAATTTTTAAAGAATATAACAAGCTGAGTAAAAACACCGGCAATCCACATTTAGCTAAATTCTCCTATTACCGAAGTAACAAGAGCATACAGACAGATAGTCGTTGTCATGTATTACATGGCCAAAACAAACAATTAGCCGTTACCATGGCCGGAAAACACAAATAGCCGTTGCCATGGCCGGAGCAAACAGAGGGGTCCAAACTGCAGTTGGCAAATAATAGTTGAGGATCCAAAGCCGGGTGATCAGCCCGGCAAGGAGACCCAAGCTGAGTGGTGCCGACGAAACGAAAATCCGAACAAAACATAAATTGAATCACATAAACAAAATTCAACTCAATAAAAGGACTACTCCGAGCAAAACATAAACGAACACACGAAATTGAAACGGACGAGTAGTCTTACCGAAGGTTTATAGCAAATGAACCATACAAAGCTATCCGAAAATTAATTTATACGAAAATATATAAAATTTCCAAATCTGGAGTGAGATAGTTAGTTGTGTTGGAATGGTTTACCCAGGGCCGTCTCAATGGGCACTCAAAGCACAAATGTCGTGTAATAATAATGAGTTTGATGCCTCTTAAGTTATTTGGCAGTTGGGAACCCTGAGTGCACAGTGAGGCTTTGATAACATTCTACACATTTTTTCCCGGGTAATTCAAACATAAGTTCCTCCTCATTCTCTTTCTTAATTTCATCATTGAATATGTATTCAAGTTCCAAACCTTCCTTCGAAGCAAGCTTGGCTTTAAACATGCATTCCTTAATAAAAGAAGTACAGAAAACAAAGAGGGACAGCACCCAGGCCCCTTATCCAACCTCCAATCAACACCAAAGAAACCATCCCATTCCATAAACAGATTAGATGAAAAATTATGATATTAGCATAAATGAACCAAAATTTTCAAATCAAGTTTCTATCTTTATAAAACAAACCAATGGCCAGAAATTCTCCAGATTATCATGGACAACTTGACTCTGCAGCAATCTGAATACAACTGAACATTTAAAACATTGTAGGAATCAGTGCATAATCTGAACCATGAAAACATTGCAGAAATCTGAATACATAATCTGAACATAAAAAAAAGACATTGCAGAAATCTGCACATAATTGAATACAACACATTGCATAAATCTGAATACATAATTTGAACATAAAAAAAAAAAAAACATTGCAAAAATCTGCACATAATTGAATACAACACATTGCAGAAATCAAAACCCAACTGAACATTTAAAACATTGTAGAAATCTGAATACATAATCTGAACATAAAAAAAAACATTGCAAAAATTTGCACATAATTGAATGCAAAACATTCCAGAAATTCTACACCTAAAATTAACACAAAACCTGCAGAAATTCTGCACACAGCTGAACACTAAAACCTTATGAAGTCAGCCTACATAGCCCAAGAAAATAATCAAATATATAGCAATTTTACATCCAACTTTGAAGAAGAAACACAAATTTAATTGCAGCCATTCCGATATCAGTCTATTCACTTGCCTCAAAATAAAAGGGTTTAAATCTCTCCAAGAAATCCCCTATCTCAGCTGCTCCAATCTACACCAAAGACCCCCATGAAAAACACTCAAAAACATCATATTTTGAAAAGAGAAGGAGCTCTCCAAGAATTCCTTTGCATGCATGATAGAAAGGCTCTAAAGGTTCCATTAAAACCAGAAATTCGAACAGGAAGCCATTGCTAACCTTTTTACAACTCTAAACAAGAAGAAGAGCTTGGAGAAGAGATGGGTTCTAGCTAGGGCTGTCAAAGGGCCAGGCCCGGGCCGGGCCGAGGTAAGCCCTTATCCTACCCTCACATGTGCGGGCAGGTACTAATCAAGCAAAAGCCATTGACATTCATAGCGGGCTTGTAATTTTTAGGCCCTTGCCCTACCCTTATAGGGCCAAGCCAGGGCCAAAAGGAGGGAATTTTTTTTAAAGAAAAGAAAATTTTCTTCCATCACCACCGACTTCCAATCTAACCCTCCTCCTTTGTTCGGGCGGGGGACCGACAATACTATCCAAAAGGTAGCATGACAAAGTTAAAAACTTTTTTTTATTGGAAGGTTGGTGGTGGGATAAAATAAATTTTCTAATGATGTGAAACAAAGAATATGTAACAATAGTTCTATAAATGATAATACATATAAAACAAATAGCAATAACTCTTTATTTAATTATTTAATCTATTTTTTAGAATATCTAAAAATGCATCTGATCCATTATCATCATTGTGTTGTTGCGAACGTATCCAATCTTGTGCACAAATTAAGACTTCTACAGTATCAGACTTTAAACAACTCCTATATTGGTCAAGTACTCTTCCTCCTGTACTAAATGCCGATTCAGAAGCAACCGTAGAAACTGGAATTGTTAAAATGTCACAAGCCATTATTGACATAACTGGATAATTTGCCGAATTGACTTTCCACCAATCCAGTATATTGAAATTTATAGATTTATCCCTTGGCTCCTCCAAATAACGATATAATTCAGATTTTTCTTCTACAACTGTAGCCTGGGTCATTTGTTCCTCAAATACTAACCATTCATCCTCAAACTTAGTAGGTTTTTTTGCTAAATCAACTTTATCCACATTTGACAATGTTGTGGTAGGTGTATCATATATCACACAATACTCTTTATAAAGATTTCTAAAGAGTCTAAGAGTATCAACTCAACGAATACTTATATCTTATCTTGATCCATATAACTTTCTTAAAGCATACTCTAAATATAACAACTTGCGTGTAGGATCAAGGAGTATGGCCAACTTTCTTATACCGCTCCCAATATTTATCAAAGTTTTCCTTCATTTTTCTAGCCATATTTCTACAAAAGATATCTTCACTATCTAACTTTTCTACCAATAAACTATATATTTTAACCACTTCTGGTAAAAATAAATGAATGGATGGGTACTTATTTTCTAAAAATTTTAAAGTAGCTTCATAAAAACACTTCAAAAATTCACATGTTATACTAGCTATTTCCCACTCTTCCTTTGAAGGAATGTTCTTGTAGTTTAAGTCTTCTAACCCTAGTGAATTGAAAACTTCTCTAAATATTAATGCACACTCCAACATTGAGTAGGTGGAGTTCCATCTAGTTGAAACATCAATAGGTAACCCCCTAGTGCTACTTAGCCCTAATTCACTAACCATTTCATGGAACTTGTGTATACGAGTTGTTGAATTTTTAATGAATTTCAATGTATCCATAATATTTTGAATTGTAGGGGTTATTTCTTTCAACCCATCTTGCACAATGAGGTAGAGAATATGTGCAGTACAACGCATGTGAAACAGGCTACCATTTAGTAGGATGCCATCCTTTTTTTTTTGTAAGATGATTTTTAAGTGTCCTTACCATGGCATCATTTGTGGTGCAACTATCTAAAGTTAAGCAAAATATTCTATCATCAATTTTCCATTTTATTAAATTAGTTTTAATCGTTTCAGCTAAGACTACCCCATTGTGGGGCGGATCAACATTAACAAAGTTAATTATATGTTTATTTAACTTCCAATCAGAATCAATAAAAATGTGCAATAATAGACATGTAACCTATTGTTTGATTTGACGTCCACATATCAGATGTGAGACTAATCTTTGATGATATGCCATCAATTAATTGAGAAATCTTAAGTTTCTCTTGTTTGTAAATTCTATACAATCAGACTTAACGGTGCTACGTGACACCATTTTAAATTGAGGTTGTAGGATTTTACTGTATTTGATAAAACTTTCATGTGTCACAATATTAAATAGATACTCATGTAAAATTACCATTCTTGCAAGTGCATCGCTACATTGTTTTTGGTCAAATTTATAGATAACTGAGGTATCATTGGCTTTGGCAAAAGCCACAGGCAATGATTGTTGGTTTCTATTAACTATTAAGTCTAGGTCTCTTGGTACATGATTCGTTAAAGTGTCTAGTTATATGGGTAATTCCATTTCTTTTATCATTATTTAGTTGTTTCTTACAATACTTACACTTAGCAACACAACATTCTTTATCAGTTCCATCTTTTTGTTTTTTTAGAACTTCTAATTGTTTAAAATGAACCCAAATACTTGATATTTTTGAGTTTTTTTCCGTAGAACCCGAGTTTGTGTTAGATGGAGTATCAATAGAAATTGTATTAGATGAAATAGGAATAAGAGTGGGTGAGGAAGAGGAAGAGGAGGGAAGTTCAAAGGGCACATGGGTACTGTAACGCCCCAATTCCGGATACCGATATACTCGTTCGAATACCCGAAATTGGCGCGCTACTTCCCGGAAAATCCGAGAACTTCCAAGATCGTAGGCCGCAGTGAGGTCCAATTTAAAACTTTTTGAACGATATAATACTCAATGGTTAAGATTTGCGGAAGCATAACAATTAAATAAAGCGGAAGCAATAGGTATCAATATATGTATTAAGTAAGAGCGGAACAGTGGTCAAGTTAAATGTATCAGTTGCAAATTAAAGTTAATACATATTGGATTCTACCCAACTCCCTACAAAATTTGCCTCTCAAACCCAAAATAAAGAGGACTCTCAAAACCCTGGTAAATAGTCTCCGCCCTCCGGCTCGACATCCGTGTCGGCCGGACCCCATGCGAACTCTCCAGCGACAGGTGCCTCCACTAAAGCTAATGCATCATCAGGGATCTCTGGGTCAAGGCCTAAGCACCAATGAAGGGTCAGATCTAAAAGATCTGGCAAGTCACAGCATACTACTAACATAGAACATATATATCAAAGGAAATAGAGACAGATAAATAAATTAAATGAATAGCAAGGTAAATGAACTAGGCAGTTGTGCATTTAATCATAAGAAATCAGGAAAATATAAACATCTAACTACTACAACGAAAGTGGCACATTCACACGAGCTGGAATACCGCGGGATATTATGCCGCGGCCCTCCCATACTGAACACAGTTGCGGCGGGAAAATCTCACCAGTGCTGGGAATTACTAATCCCACAAATCATCTCATCAACTCATCATCTCAACACTCTAGACCGGCACGGTATCACACCGTCCGTCTTAACCACACAGCTCATCATGATAGCTTCACAATACTCAACTAGCTCCTACCGGGGATGATCAGTCCACAGGTTGAGCTTAAATCAACCGAGTGAATGTTCATGCCGACTCACGAATAACTCTAAGGGTCTGTGACTGTCTAGGCTTTGCCTTGCGTGAACAAGGTCCTAACAACGTCTCTATGAGGTCTACGTATACCAATTCAGTCTATGGATTTCATTCAAGGTCCAAGCCCACTCGTTCGATCCATACCAAGGCCCAACAGCACATGGCCTGGTCTAAATCTGTCCAAACGAAGCAACTAATCCATTTATACTGATAACAGTTTCCATTAAATCCATATAACTTAAAATCCCAAAAGAAACTACCTCTTCTAACTAGGGGTTCACATCTCCACACTTAGGCCCAATAAGGGCCCGCCTAGACACAGACACGGGTCAATATTCTCCCAAAATCATACTATCGGGTCACCTCTATGATGTCCTAGGTCCAGGTCCTCCATTTATATTCAATTAATAGTAAACAGCTACACTAAAGATCTAAGAATGACAGCAACAATAATAATGAAGTATAAACTTCAATGAAGGAATCAACAGGGGAAATACAAGGGTCCAATCCTAGGTAATGGGCCACATTAGGTTCAGGTCCATCTCCGGTAATTCGATCGCTAAACGAAGTCATTAATGCCTTAAAATACTGTATTTGGTGCTTAGGTGGTTACGGGCATCTTTGACAACTCTTAGAGGTCGAATCATCTTAGATTAATAACCTAAACCCAAAACAGTGGTCCCCGCGAGTCAAGGTTGAGCCACACCGTTGACTCGGGCTTAGAACACTGATAAATGTTCATTTGGATGGTCAATGGGCCCCACAACTGATCACAACTCCTAAATGTTAAAAACTGGAAAGTCATGGTTTTCCAGGCGAACCTGATTGTATAGTGAGCTCGGTTGATCACTTGGCCGGGTGGATCAACCGAGTGCACTGACTAACCTGAGTCAGGCCTCCTAGAAGACTTAATTCATTTCTAAAGGTTTCCAGCGTGTCCGGTCAAACACCTGGCCTAGGTGATTAACCGCATACTCCAAAAACCTTAGAAAGATTGATGTCCCAGCTTTAAACACTTTCTAAATGTAAATCCTAAGTATCAGGTTGATTTGGGTGTAAAGAGTCTGAGTTTCGGGTGAAAACCAACTTTCAGTCAATTCTTGCAGTAATAGTGTGTTCCAGGTTAACTTGGTCAAGACCAAGTCAACTTGGCTAACTAAAATGGATTTTCTGCAAGAAAATGGCTGAGGGCCATTTTTTCCCAAAAATACAGTGTTCTCGGTCGACCTAGACACGTCTCGGTCGACCTAGAACACTGTCGGTCGAGTCTCGGGGGAGTCTGCAGAAAAAAATAACTGAGTGCAGAATTTTTCGTTTTGCAGTGTCGCCGGTCGACCGGCGTGCAGGTCCCGGTCGACCGGGAACACTGCATTTTGGCTCCCGACTGATTTCTGCAACTTCTCCGTTTTGACTCATTTTTCATCCAAACCACCTCCAATCACTTCCAAACTTCCCCAAAACATCTCTAAACATTAAATAACTCATTTGCCCCACAATTAACACCTTGTGGCCCATTGATCTTCCAAATGGGGGGGGTGAAACCCCCATCCATCAGTGCCATTTCCATCCAAAACACAAAAACAGAGCTCCAGGTGATTCTAAAACTGAATTGAACACAAACATAGAATGAAACTACTAAAATCAAGAATTAAAACATATATCCTAAGTTATCAGTATGATGCACTTGCCTTTTAGCTTGAGAGAGAGAGTTTGTGGAGAGAAAGAGAGAAATAAAAGAGGGAACCCAGTCCAGCAGAGAAGAAGAAGAAGAACATCAGAGTAGCAGCAGTAGCTGTAGTCCCTTGAGGCAATCCCAGCACAAACAGAGAAGAAGAAGAAGATGATACAGCAGCAGTTCCTTCCCCAGCACAGTAATGGTTGCAGCTCACTGGAGAAGAAGGAGAAGTAGCAGTAGCAGCACCCAGGGAAATCTCAACACAACCAGTAGCTTGGGGGGAAGAGAAAAATGAGAAAGGAAGAAAAGTAGTGGCTGCAGCAGCAGCAGTAGGGATTCCAGCAGTTTCTCCAGCACAACAGAGAAGATGGAGATGTAGTAGCAGCTGCTACTGGGAAGATGTCCCAGCTCAGATTCAGCACAACAGCTTGGGAGAATGAGAGAGGAAGAAGGAAGAAATGAAGAAGTAACTGTTGCAGCAGCTCCAAAAGGAATTCCAGCACAGTAACAGGGGCTGGAATGAGGGGAAATGAGAGGGGAAAAGAGAGAAATGAAGAAGGAAGATGGGGTATCAGCAGCTACAGCTCCAAGGGAAGAATCCCAGCAACAGAACCAGTCTGGTCCCAGCTCAGTAATAGTGACTGGGAAGGAGAAATGAGGAACGAAGAAGAGAGGAAATGAAGAAGCACAGTTGCAGTAGCTTCAAGAATTCTCCAGCACAAGCACAGTGATGTCTCAGCTCAAAACGTAGAGGAGAATTGAGAGAGGAAGAAGAGGGAAGTTGCAATGAACAGTGGCTGGAGGTTTTCTTGGGAAAGGGGCTGGGCTTAAGGTTTAGGGTTTGCATTGGGATAAGAGACTATATATAGATTAGAGGAGGGGTGGCTTAAGACAAGATTAGCCCTTGGGTTATCATGTGATTAGGGTTAGGGTTAGGGTAGATTAGGTCTTTTGGCTGGAAGCTTCTAGAAAGGAGCACCTTTTTACACTAAACCCTCACTAATTAAAATTAAACCTACTAATGACCTATCTAACTCTATTAGACCCTAGGATTAACAAAACCTCCTATTAACCCCAAAGCTAACCTAACTAAGCTAGTCTAACCAAAAACTTAGGAGAATCTACCCAATCACCCTGGTTAACCCTTAATTAGCCCAATTCAATAGTAATTAGCAATAATTAACAATAATTAGCATAGATTAGCATAAATTAGTATAAATTAGCAAAGATTAGTCTATAAAATAGCAATTAGAGGGCCCACCAAGGGTGGGGCCTCACAGGTACTCACATCCACCTCAATTGGAATGGACTCATGAGAGCTATCATTGGCAACATTATGAGCATACATAGTTGATAAATTAATCTAAGATTAAGATAAAAACTCCGTATGAAATTTATAAATAATATTAAAGTAAAAAAGAGAGGTAAGAATACTAAGTTGGAAGGCAATGCCTGATTCGCGACACTTATTATCTTGATTTTGATGCCTAAATATCTGCAAGAGAAAATAAAAATATAGACATCTATAAGGGGCTAAACAAATAAATTAATATTTGTATATTCATGCAGCAAAGAGGAAATTAATATGAACTATTTTAATGAACAAAAGTTGTGAATCGGCACTGACAGACCGTTTTCTTTTTAAATATGCATCTAAAGGGGTTTTGTAGATATATGACTACATGTATTATGAAGGAAAAGAGGAGAGAAAAAAAGGTCTTTTCTTTTCTCAATGTCAGGAAGACCTACAGGAAAACAAAATTAAACAATATGTGAATCTAAAGCAAAACAAGAAAGAAGACATGCCTTTCCTTTTTCCACGAGATATCATTTATTTTCACAACCAATCTTTTAAAGAATACATATAAAAAATATACTCTAATTAATTTTAACATCCAAGAAAGACGTTCCACGCATGCCCAAAACCATCACAAAAAGTAGATTTTGAAACTACCCAGATCATATGAAACTCAATCCAACAAAAAGAATAGTTTTTGAAACGAAAAACGTGCATTTTCTCTAAAATCCACCAGAATGAATAGATTTTGAATAAAAAAAACTGAATCAATGAGAAAAAAGAAAAACAAATTTTGAACACGACCCAGATGATAAAAATGCAATCCATGATAATAAAAAAATAACATATCTTGAACACGACCCAGATCATAAAAACTCAATCCATCATGAGAGAATAGATATTAAACATGGCGCAGGCCAGGATGTTGGGAAATGGTCCTTTTTTCCTGAATGATTGTTGGAGCAATCATTATTTGTTCAAGTATTTCCATCACTGTTTGTATTTTTAACAAACCAAAATTTTCCTAACCAAAGATTAAACTGTATAAAGCATTAATCTCTGTTCACTGGATATAGATTAGAAAAACAACAAAACACTACCCATTGTACAACGGACATATATAATGGCTATATTCATCAAGACAACAAGTTCAACCCATTATTATTCATACACCAATCACAAAAATCATTAGAACTTCAAATAAAGTATCATCCCCAGTCCCCATGTATAATTTGAACACATTTGTCCTATTGCAAATCGGCCCTAGATAGATGGGTTTCAATGATATGAATTGGTTGGTTGAAAAATAAAATCCAAAATAGATATATTTTTTTACTTTCTTTTTCCATTTTTTTAATATAGAAAGCCCAATCTAACACACTTTCCTAATAGAGTCCCGAACCTCTAGATTTACAATTGGTTGATGGGTATGATTTCTCTCACAATGCCCATCCAAAGTAGATCCCACCAAACAAATGTAAATGATCATGCTCACATATATGATATACCTTCCCAAACAGAAAGAAAAAAAGGAAAAAAACTCTCCTAAAATAGGGCCAGCACTGCACACGTCACGTGATAATGAAAAATCAAAGCTTAGAAGGCATTGCTTTATCCCAAAAAAAGCATTAATAACAATAAACACATCCTTCCATCAATGTTTGTATGTAGTCTGATAATCTCTCTAGCATTAGCAGATTTCTCTCATCCCTTTTTCCCATCTCCTTCACACTCTTTTCCTCTTCTTCTTCGCCCCCAACACTTATATATACGTGCTAATTGTATCCCCTGAAAGGTAAAAGCAAAACCCAGACGCAAACCTCCAAAGTCCAAACCCATCTATTCCGATCTCTCTCTCATCTTCCTCTTGGTAGGTAGGTGAGAAAACTGTATGAGAGCAGACATCACCAATCCGATCCATCGACCCACGCCTTTTTTTTTCCTTCTCTCTCTCTCTCTCTCTCCCCACACACACACACCAACTGTTTGTGCTATTTTCCCCTTCTTTTTACTTCGTCTTATTATACTTCTCACACCCACGACCACCAACTGATTGCGATATTTCCATTGTTCGTGTTTTCATCTCAGATTCTGCTGTCTCTGTCTAATGTATGCGAGATCAGTAAGAAACGCATGATCAGTAAGTGTAACTGCTAATATCAATTTAGGTCTTTAGTAAATAACGACCCACACCGGCAGAAATAACATACATGATACATCCATTCTACAAAAATAATAAACCAACAAGTACTGGGTACATCCAAATACACAATCAACCAATATTGGGTACATCCAAATACACCATAATGAAAAAACAGATTTTGAACACAACTCAGATCATAAAACTCTCCTCAAATCTCGAATCTGTATTCAGATCGGCCTTTGGAATGGTAGAAGAAAGAACAAAATGGTGAGCACAGTGACTTCTTGAATGAGTTAACACTGTTGTGACTTCAGATTGTGAGTGGGAGCGAGAAGAAGAACAAGATCAATTGCAACTTCAAGATCAGAGAGTGAGAGATCGAAAATGAACAAGATTAGAGAGGGAGAGAGATCGAAAATGAGAAGAGACGTTTTCTCTGTGAGGTACCCAACGATGAAAGAGATTAGAGATGATATAGAGAGAAAATTTTAGGGTTTTTTTTTTATCAAAAGACCAATTTGCCCCTTAATGTAACCGTTGTAGGTGGCCCCATGTGGCGTAATTATGACTTTTTAATAAAAGTCTAAAATGCTCCAAATTGTCATAAGTGATTGTTTATGGGACTGTGGGCTGGGCTTGGTTGGGCCTGGGTCTTACAAAATTTTCAAGAGGCCCAAGTTGCTTAGATTTATTATAAATATATCATATATTTTATATTTTATATTATTACTTAATAAACTGCGGGCCTGGCCGGGCGGGCCCCCTCAGGCTAGAAAAGTCAAGCCCTATCTCGACCCTCAATATTGCGGGCTTTTCAAAATCGGGCCCTACCCTATCCTCAGGCTTTAGAACAAAAAAAGAAGCCCTTGCTTTAAGGGCTTTTGCGGGCCGGGCCCCTCGTCAAAGGGCTGGATCGACAGCCCTAGTTCCAGCTGAAATTCCTCACAAATTGTATCAATCGGAAGCCAAAAGGAAGAATAAGCGATAGCAAGTTCAGATTTCTATATAGCATCCAAGAGGAAGGACATGCAAGAAAAGAGAAGTGGCTGGAATGGAGGAGGAGAAGAACACTCAGTTTCAGCTATTGCTGTTGCAGGAAAATACAAATGGGGGAGAAGGGAACCCACGTTGGTTTTAGTTAAGTGAGGAAGTGGATTTATCACTTGTGGGTCCCGAATGAGATTGACGAAGAAGGAAAAGTTGATCGTTGAAATATCTAGTTTCCAAAAAGTATATTTTTCTCATGATTTGCAAGTTTCGAAATTCATGCATAGTTTTAGTGTGAAAAGTCATTTTTGCCCTTTTCTCGAAAAACGCGATTTCTGAATTTCAAATTCAAACGGACGAAACGTGAAAATTGTTGAGATAACTAAAACAAATCAAAATGAGTAAAAACCGAGAATTTTTGAAATAAAGAATAAGTTCCCCAAATTAACACTCGTCACACGGGCGCCCCGACCCATGTCAAACTAAGTTCAATGGCTCTCAAAATTCCCCAAAGCTATTGAAAAGTCTAATCTAGCTAGAAATCAAGCTAATCGTCCTCTGATCCCACCTAGAGACTAATTACAGCTAAAAGATAATTAATCATACTAAACCTGGGTCGGGGTCTGATATATAACAACTAATTAACAAGCATTCTCGTGAAATAAAGAAGAAGTTAGGGCATACTTAACGTCATCTAGTAGATTTGATCACATAGTTATTCGCTCATTGCACATAAGAAATAGACGATATTCATTAAAAAATTATTCTTAAGTACAATCTTCTGCTCCACCTAAGTCTAAGTTTTGCTTGGACAATGCCCAAATCTACATTTAAAAAAAATGGAAAAAGGTGAAACTAGTTTTAGAAGACTAGAATTGAAAGAGGGGGATGAACGTCCTTGGGATAGGGGAAGCATGGGACGTCCCACCCTCTAGGGGTCCTATTTATATTTGTTTTGGCCTATTTCGCTTGGAGTTCTTCTGGAGATGAAACTTTATCTCTTGCTTCACTTGCACTCCAAGCAATTGCAATTTGAATTGAAATTGGATTTATCTTCTTTCTTAATCCAAAACAAAACTTCGAGCAGTGGGTCCCATTGGTGATGATTGTTGCATAGCATATAGGAAACCAGTGGCTAGGATTGATTTGTAGTCCTGCCTAAAAATGTAAAGTAAAAGTCCCCGGGCCTATAACTTTGTCGATTTAGCTCCAATTTGTGCAATCTTGGGCTCCACTGATAACTACTCTGAGTAGGTTTTCCAATGGTGGGTAGATTGCATCAATCTGAATGTCGAATTGAGAGTTATGGCCTTTACAAGTTGGGTTGTCTTGACAAAAAGGGGATTAACTTTTGAGACTTGATTTGCACTTGTAATATTATATCACTTTGGCTAAGTCAAATCTCTCTGGGACTCTATCTCTGATTTCTTCTATAACACTCTTTCCTTGTTTTGAATTTGAAATATTGATAGGAGAGAGGAAGGCTTTGGCATCTTGAACACTTAGTGAGAGAAAGAGAGGAGAATTGTGCCAGTGCGGGACCCACCTTGGGCGTGCATTGATATTTTTTTTCTCTCTTTCTTTCTTTGCTTTTCCTTTTCCACTGTCTTTCTTTCGTGCAGGCCCCCCCATTGCTTTGACAAATCCTACACAATGAAACAACTAATAACAAGTAATTAATTAATTAATGATGTAATGAAAAATCCTACCTAATGTTAAGATCCAAATGGTGGGACCCAAGGGTGATGAAAAATCCTAATCTCATAAATTCATGAAAAATTAAGGGTTTTTAGCTAATGCTGACTATAAGTCAACATTTAGTTTCAAATGCATGAAATCATGGGATTATGATGCAATTACACTACACCTAAAACGCAAATTAGGAAAGTCCTATCGGCATGGAAAAAATCCGCTCTTGAATTGAAATGGTTTAAAACCATCAAAGTGCAGCCAAACCACTTTTTGGAACGGGTCATAACCATTTCAAATCTTGGTGTAGTATTAGTCCTAAATAAGTCTACGAATGCACATGAAATGATGGCTTTTTAGGTCAATTTTGTAGACTTATCATTGGTTCATATACTTTCTATTTTTGTTCATTGCATAATCTATGGTTGGAAAATCCCCCATCATGAGATAATTAGCGAAAGGTCCCTCATATAGCACTTGTAAGGCCTCCAGTCCATCAACTTTTCTTTTAAGGCCTGTAGTCCATGCAACTGGACATATTTTGGCGAGAAGTCCCTGGATATAATTCTCATGTCTAATTTACCCTTTCTTCAAATCATATCCCATGATTAGTGGGATAAGCCATTAATAATGGTCAACTACCATTAAATTAGTCACGATTAATAAAATTCCACCAATGAGATTTTCAAATAAAGTTCAAAAAACAGGAAACAAATCTCAAATAAATTTCTAAAAATGAAATAAATTTCAAACATGCAAATAAATTTCAAAAGATCCAAATAAATTTCAAAAGATGAAAATAAATTTAAAAAAATGTAAATAAATTTCAAAAGACGAAAATAAATTTCAAAAGATGAAAATAAATTTAAAAAAATGTAAATAAATTTCAAAAGACGAAAATAAATTTCAAAAGATGTAAATAAAATAAAATAAAACAAAATTAAACTCTAAAAAAAAAAAACTAATTTCAAAAAATACAAATAAATTTAAAATAACGAAAATAAATTTCAAAAAATGCTAATTTAAAGAGGCAAATAAATTTCAAAAAATCTAAAATTTTTCAAAAGATGAAAATCAATTTAAAAAGACGCAAATAATTTTCAAAAGATGAAAATCAATTTTAAAATATCCAAATAAATTTCAAAAAAGTGTAAATAAATTTAGAAAAACGCAAATACATTTGCCACAAACTCGGATAAATTTGTCCAAACTCAGATAAATTTCCATACCATCTAAGTGGTTTTGCAGAGATAGCTTTTGTTTGTTGTTTTTTTGGCAAAGGGTATGGATCAAAGGCTGGCTGTCTTTATTGAGTTGCAGGTTCTGGTTCTGAATCAGAACAGAAGAACGAAAAAGAATAATAGGTGGGCCTGGGAATCGCAGGAATTGCCGGGGTCCCGCAGAGGGCGGAGTCCGGATCTCTCAGAGTCCAGATCTCGCAGAGTCCGGAGCTCGCAGAGCTCGTAGAGTCCGAATCTCGCAGAGGAGGAAGAAGATGACCTAGAGGGTCGGTTCCAGTCCAGGTGAGGTCGGGTCAAGTTTGACCTGATTTCAAAACCTAAAAGCAAATCAATCTCAGTTTTTGATAAATTTATCTGTGTTTTTGGCAAATATATATGAGTTCCCGACAAATTTAACTGAGTTTTTAAAACATTTATCTGAGTTTTGAATAAATTTATCTGAGTTTTTAACAAATTTATCTTCATTTTGGAAATTTATCTGAGTTCTGGGACAAATTTATCTGAGTTCTGGACAAATTTAACTGAATTTTGAACAAAGTTATCTGAGTTTTTTTGCAAATTTATCTGAGTTCTGAAATAAATCTCTTTACGTTCTAGACAAACCTATATGAGTTTTAACTAATTTATCTGAGTTATGGGACAAATTTATCTGAGTTTGGACAAATTTATCCGAGTTTGTGGCAAATGTATTTGCGTTTTTCTAAATTTATTTACACTTTTTTTAAATTTATTTGGATCTTTTAAAATTGATTTTCATCTTTTGAAAATTATTTGCGTATTTTTAAATTGATTTTCATCGTTTGAAAATTTTTAGATTTTTTGAAATTTATTTGCGTCTTTTTAAATTTCTCTATGTCCTTTTGATATTATAGCATTTTTTGAAATTTATTTGCGTTATTTCAAATTTATTTGTATTTTTTGAAATTAGTTTTTTTTTTTAGAGTTTAATTTTGTTTTATTTTATTTTATTTACATCTTTTGAAATTTATTTTCGTCTTTTGAAATTTATTTAAATTTTTTAAAATTTATTTTCGTCTTTTGAAATTTATTTGGATCTTTTGAAATTTATTTGCGTGTTTGAAATTTATTTTATTTTTAGAAATTTATTTGAAATTTGTTTCCTGTTTTTTGAACTTTATTTGAAAATCTCATTAGTGGAATTTTATTAATCGTGACTAATTTAATGGTAGTTGACCATTATTAATAGCTTATCCCACTAATCATGGGATATGATTCGAAGAAAGGGTAAATTAGACACTTTAGGTTTTCAAATTTGGAAAAAGGGTCTTTCACACTATAAAAAAAGATTGTGGACCTAAGGCAATAAAGTGAAATGTTCAGGGACCTCTCGCCGAATCCCCCAATAATCATTGCATGCATTAGGATATGAGTTTATGCATGTTTATAGTTACTGAAAATTCACAATTTGATGACTGATTGAAAGATTAAAGTTAGATTTGGTACGAGGAAGTGATCTGCTTATTGAAAAAAAAAAAAAAACTGCACAATTTCAACAGTTTCAGCCTGTTTCTGTCACAAAAGTACACGATTTAAAAACAAGGCGAACTATGTTATTTTTCATTGGAATTTTGCAAAATTAAACTTTAGGGATTTATCTTTGAAACTTCCTAATTTTAGATCAAAATAATTTCGGGAAGTCAATTTTCCATTGACCTAAACATGGTACTCAGTCTCGCAGTTTAGATTTCCTACACTGAACATGTTCATCTGGCATCTTTAAGAGTGCATATCTTTTTCGTTTTAATTTTTTTTCACATATATATACATATATTTTTTTGTGTTCATACATCATCAGAGTTTCCATTCCAGCCAAAAAATTTAATTTCAGGTCATATTAGGTTGGTCGTGCAGTCCAGCAAACCAGTTTTCAGACTTATAAATTTTTATAGCATTCAACATATAGTTAGTATTTTTGTTCGGTTTACGTTGTTTGTTTTCTAGGGTTGCATCATTCATACATAATTGCATTGAGTTTAGTTTTGGAAATTAGGACTGAATTTAGAAATTTTCATTTAGATTTGTATCATAATAAATTGGTTGTTTTGATTGTTTTTGCAGGTTCTAGTTAGTTAGGGCTTACTAGCCTAGGTTTGCTTTAGTCTAAGTTTCTTTGGTTGGAATTAGCTTTAGGACAGGTTGGAAAGCACTTAATTGAAAATGCTCCTTATTGATTTGACCCCGTACTCAACGGGTGATACCGTTGCGTACTGTTGCACTTAGGAGTGTTCCATAAGTGTCCATTGGACCTTCAATTTTAGAGAAATTAAAGTGTGAGCCTTCACTTTCTCTTCTATGCCCATCTTTAGTATTTATTGTTATGTTGGGAACATTTTTTTTTTCTTTTAATGCCAACAGTAGTGGGGCTAATTTTTGAATCCCCTATTTATAAGGAGATCTTCCAATTCGCCTTTTTTCCGTCAATAAACTTGCATCTAAGTGGGATCCATGAGGTATAATGCGTAAATCAAATATTCAAAGCTTCATATATAATAGTGGATGGTTGATAGGGCAACACTAAAAGGCATTCACCAAGTTATGCTAAGATGAATGGTGAAGATTGAAAGGAAACAACAGTGCACATCAAGGTGTTCAAATCCTTTTTACGTCTCACTCGCGATTCTCATGAAAGGTGTGAAACTCCATTGCATAGCCCACCTAATTGATATCTGAAGCATTTAAAATAAAAATCCACCTCTTTAGTTTGTTTTATGATCGACTAACTCCTATTAGAGTAAAATTTGGGGCTCAACTAATTGAAGGGCTGAGTCTCCCTTTCATTTTGAGTGTTTGGATTTTCAATACGTGAGTCCACTACAAAATTTCAAGTATTATCACAGCATAAGTGGGAATTCAAAGTTAAGGATTGGACCGCGGGGGATGACGAGGTCTAGTTCCATTCCAGTTGGCTCTCTACATTTGCACCCTACCATAGAATTCATTGTTCATGTATTTCACTAGGGCACGTTTGGTAACCAGAGAGGAATCTGCATGATTTATGATTCCTCTCTTCCAAGGGAGAAGTAAAATTATTGCCAAGGATTTTCATAGCTAATGATTCTTTGCATTCAACGTTTGGCTGTAGGTGTGGAGACACCGAGGATTTCATTAATCCATGTTTTAATAGTAACGGCAGTATGTTTTTTTTTCAGGGTGTCTATACTCATAGGTCTTCACCTTTCTGGATTTTTTTCAACTTGTGAATTTTTAAGTGCAATAAAATGTGTTGTTTATCACTTACGTAGCTTAAAATCATTTCAAACTGGAATTCTGATATTAAATTTTAATAAATCTTGAGAACTTTCATCTTATCTTTTCATTTTTACTTGGATCCCTTTATCTCTCCAAATATCTAATCCATTATAGCAATATATGAGTTTACGAGAGAGGTCGAGACGGTAGGAAGTGGGAGTAGGATTTTGGCTTTTATACTCACCCCTTTTGCATGCAGGATTTGCATATCCAATGGAGGGAGATCGGATCACCAAAATCATATTAATTGCAAATTTTATGCTAAAAAAAATCAGCAATGATTTGCGGCTGCCAAACTTGGATATAACATTTTTTTTATCGGTAACGGTAAATTATATTAAAAACTTAAAAGAAAGGTACAACAAAGAAGATAAAATCTTAAAGTTTGGATCAGTAACTTGGATATAGCATATAATAGTGGAAAGAGAAAATCTTTTCCCCGCATATTTTGTTACCAAACGTGCCCTAATGACACTTATAGGTGGATTGATTAATTGGATCTAATGAGTATCATGTACTTCCAGTATTATTTAAGAGAGTGCCCTATCATTACCTTAATATTTGAATTGATTTTTAGACAATGGACTTTTTTTTTTTAGCAATCATTTTTTCACCAAAGTATATTGAAGTGAGCATTGTTGACACGTAAATTTGACGAAGAAACAGACAAAAGAAAAGGAGCCGTCAAAAGGGTGGAAAATTGACTCCATAAAAAATGAAGATTCCACAAAAATCGAAGAACCAGGGAAAAACAACTTCCTCACGTCAACATATCATAAAAAATAAGTCTAGGACTTTGAGATGAAGAAGAAAACCACATGAATTTCATCCAACTCGAGTTCAAAAGAATAGAGACAGAAACAAGTGTTCAGCAAGGTGCATAACAATGACCCCGGTCAAAATTCTAAAATTGCTAAAAATGGATGAAGTGCATCAAATTGGTCGTGTTTGGAACTAATTTTTTCCCCCAGAAAAATCCCTAAAAAGGACATGCTTGTTAATGAGAATTAGGACATGTTTGTGTAAATCAGAATAAGTACATTGGCAAAAGTGCAATAATTAGAAAAAAATAAGAGTTTTTTTTTTTTTTTGTATATACCCCTCTAAGGTTTATAGGATTTATAAATAGACCGCAATGGTTTCAATATTTTGTATATACCCACTTGCCTTCTCATTTTAATACCTTTCTTGTCCCAAAATTAATGGCCTTATAATCACCATAAGTTATTTAGAGTAAAATGACATTTTTGTCGGTCTCTTTATTCATATATGCCTATTTTCGAAAGCTTGGATTTATTTTTCTTTAAAGCTTTTAATATTAACAATTACTATTGTACATTCAATGGGAGAGAGTAACCCTACATAAATCCGCTTTTATCAATACGGGGCCCATTTCATCAAATCTAAATCGATCACAAAGAAATTCAACACTTGTACTCATAATTGGTTACAATTGACCCAATCCATGCACAACCCCCAATTAGATTAATGAAAGTCTTAAATACATGATTAGGTGTCATGTGCATGAGAGAATTTGAGAGTGACTGTTGGGACTTGGAATAAAATAATGGTATTTTTATAAATAATGAAATACTTATCTCTTTTTAATGAACTTAAGGGCGAAGTTATCATTTTTTATAAAAATTCAACACAAATCTTTTGGTGTTCGCTATAACTAGTAAATTTGGGGATATGGAAGGTATTAAATTAAAAGGGACGTGGGGTATATGCAAATACTGAAACCACAGGAGCCTATTTACAAATTCTATAAGGCCAAAGGGGTTATATACAAAAAACTCAAAAAACAACAACAATTGCTTTTATATTTATAATAAAAGCAAGCCGATGCAATTATTCATGCCAGGGAAAAGGATTTGCAAAACCACTCTTGGCCTTTTGACTGTACTTTTCATTTTTTTAAATATGAAAAGTTCAATAGACATTAAATTAAAAAAATAATCCTTATAGAGAAACTCACAGTCAAATCCACAGTCAAACTAAACACGAAAAGCCCACTTCATCAAGGTTAAAAAGAAGAGATAATTAGCGAAAGGTCCCTCATATAGGACTTGTAAGGCCTCTAGTCCATCAACTTTTCCTCTAAGGCATATAGTCCATGCAGCTTGAACATATTTCAGTGAGAGGTCCCTAGACACGTCACCTCATAGAGAGAGGTCCCTAGACACGCCACCTCATACATTTTCATGACTGATTTGCCCTTTCAACTGATTGGCATAAAATTTTAAAATTTAAATCTTCCATTCTCCCTCTTCTTCCAATTCAATCTGGACATGGACATTGACGGATTGGATCTCAACAGTTGAGATCTATCTCTATTTTTTTTTTTCAGATAATGAGATTGGGGTTTTTCAGAGAAGTAGCATCGCCAAACGCTGTCGCTTCCTTAGCCCACATGCCGTTGTCGGAGAGGAAGAAGAAAACCCCTGCAACCTTGTCCAGGTTCTATTGCAGACTTGCAGAACACGAAATGAAGAAGAAGACGATCTTCTGCGCCATTGCCGGGTTTCCTGAGCCACCGTCGTTCCTCCGTGTCGCTGGAGAAAGGGGATCGCCACCGGACGCCGCGCCATGCTATCGCCAGAATCGAGGAGGAAGGCGAACGGAATATGGTTTTTGTGTTTTTACTCCAGAACGAAGAAGAAGAAGAAAGTGGGCCTGAGCTATGTAGCAGTTCCGGGTTGGTTCCAGGTCAGGTTCAACCTGATCCGTTCTAGAAGTCCATCCCCATTCTAGTCAAAGTCAAATTTATCTGAGTTTTGCATTTTTTGTCAAATTTATCTGAGTTCTGGACAAATCTATCTGAGTTTTTGGCTATTTATGTGACTTCTGGAATATATTTATCTAAGTTCTGGACAAATTTATATGAGTTATGGACAAATCTATTCGATTTTTTGTCTATTTATCTGAGTTCTGAAACAAATCTATTTGAGTTTTTGGCAAATTTATATGAGTTTTTGAAAAATATATGTGTGTTTCTGACAAATTTATCTCCATTTAAAAAAATTTAACTGAGTTTTTGAACGAATATTTTTGTGTTTTTGGCAAATTTATTTGTATTTTCTTAGATCTATTTGTGTTTTTTAATTTGGAAAATTGGGTTATCTTAGTTTTGGCAACTGTATTTGCGTTTTTTTAAATTTATTTTTGATTTTTAATTTTATTTACATCTTTTACAATTTATTTGAGTCTTTTGAAATTTATTTAAAATTTTTTGAAATTTATTTTGGATCTTTTGAAATTATTTGTTTCTTTTTAAATTTATCTGCTTTCTTTTGAAATTTATTTTTGTGTTTTTAGAATTTATTTAAAAATTTCATTAATGAGATTCTATTAATCGTGGCGCATTAAATGGTAGTTGACTATTATTAATGGGATATCCCCACCAATCACGTGATATGATTTAAAGAAAGGGCAAATTAGACATATCAGTTATAAGAATGTATTAAAGGACCTTTGGGTAGAAGACTTTTTTTTTTTGACTGTTTGCAACAAAGTCATACTTTGAGGGACCTTTCGCAGAATGCCCCTAAAAAGGAAACTCTTTTCCTTAATAACCATTTATCATAAAATCTTGTTGGCGCAACACTATTTTTAGCAATACAAAAGACATAACTATACCAATGCACCCTTCAAATTATTTACTTTCCATAAAATTCTCCACATAATTATTCCAAGAAAAACCCAAAAAAAATATTAAGACAATTCTCACATCCAATAACTAGGGTTGTAAATGGGTTAGTTCCGGTCCGGGTCCAAGGTGGACCCGGAACCATTAAGGAGAAGCTAGATTCGGAACCATTAAGGAGAAGTTGGATCCGGACCTGGATCCATTTCGGAACTGGTTTCTTGGCTCCGGAATTGAAACCATATATAGGACGGGTCTAGATCTAGGTAGATAATGATATTAAATAATAATAGTTCTTAAGAGAGATTTTCGAAAATTAAAATAATATGTCAGGTATTGGGTCCACGGTTTTGAACCAAGGTGGAACCGGACTCAGATCCATTTACTTTTCGAAGCCTAAATAAGAACTTAGACCCATTTTTTAACGGGTCAGAACATCCAATGATATGAGAATAAGAGACCCATTTACATCCCAGCCAATAAGTATTCCCCTGACAATGAGGTGGGCCCAGTAAATAATACCCACAAACAGTGGGCTCCACCTCCGCCACCGCGCCTGATCACTTTCCGTCTTCAACGAGGAGTCAGATTCTCTCATGACTCCATTTGCGCCGCCTCGGTGGCAATTTCGATAATTTCAACAAATCCAAGGGTGTTTAATAATCTCAATTCACAACTCAAGTGGCACTTCCGATATTTGTATCCAAAAACAGGCCTACTTTGGAAAAAAAAAAAAACACGCCCTCTCTTCTTCAACTTTCCTCATTCGAATCTTCGTTGTGCAGCGAGAGAGAGAGAGAGAGAGAACAAAAATGCAGGTAAGTTTGACATCTAAAACTAACCCATTTGTAGAATTTTTTTGGGGGTCTTCATTTCAAGATCTTGCAATAGCAACCCATTTCATTTGAAACAAAAAAGTTGGTGTTTTTGGTGTTTGATTTTGCAGACAAGAACAGTTCAAGTAGGGCACATTTCAGATCTAGCAGGAGAGAGGGAGATTAGAGAATTCTTCTCGTTTTCTGGAGACATTGAACACGTTGAGATCCAAAGGTCTGGTTCTTCTTCTCCATCTCCATCATGATTGTTTTTTTTTTTTTTGGTGTGTATGAGATTTTCTGTTGTATGTTTATGAATGTAGCTAGCTACTAGTTGTATTATTTCTGTTAGTTTTATTGAAGCATTGGGTTTTTATTTAATTAGTAGAAGTTTCTGGTTTTGGCACAAAATGCCCAATCAAATGTTATTCTGTTATTGTTTTTGTTATTGTCATTGTGATCTTTTTTGGGGTCTGGGATTTAGCACAGGGTTTCATTTGAAAGTTCTCATTTATTGGATTTATTTTTTTATACTCTTTTTTTGTCATTTTATGTTGGGTTTTGTTTATTTTGGGATTATTTGTCTTTTGGGGTTTCTGTTAACTTTTTGAGTTGATGTTATGGGCAGTGGCTCTGGAGAAGGGAAATGTGCTTATGTAACGTTTAAAGAACCAAGAGCGCTTGAAATCGCATTACTGTTATCGGTAATTTCCAATTTAAAGTAATTGTGTGGTGTTGATAATTTTGTATGTTGGGCTCTTTTGTTGATTTTGGCATCTTATTCATGCCATATAATTCTGTGCAATCAAGAATATGCTGGGGATTAACATTATGAAATTCTCCTTTTCAACTGAAACCAATGGGGATGTTCAAAACAAATGCATCTCCTTGCTGTTAGTCTGTAATTATCCAGTACATGTGTCAATTGTGGCAATGATTGGGTATGGGGTATTCTCTGAACTAATAAATTTTAATGATATATGTTCACACTCATACATTTGTCATGTTTAAATATTTGTTCACAACAATAGTTGTAAGTTTTGTTTACATGGATTCGTTTTCTTCATTCTAAGTCTGAGGTTTTTACCATACTCAAGGACTTCTATAACCTTGAGCAAACCCAATTCGGTAAATCCATTAAAACTCTTCATTCCGGTATGGGGGAAACGCCTTTTTTTTTTTTTATACATTCTCTTCCTTTTTGGCTAAAAATGGTTTCTTGCATAAAAATTCCTGTCCTCACAGGCCCACACCCCATCAAAATGGACTTGCTAAATGGAAAAATTACGATATATTGGAAATAGTTCAGGCATTACTACTTGAATCTATATCCCAACCATATTTTGGTATGAAGCAGCTAATAGCCTAATACTGCTATTCATATCAATAAGCTCCCGACTTCTTTTCTAGACAACATATCTCCATATGAATGTCTTTTTGGACATCCACAATTTTATTCTCGTTTCACCTTTGGTTGAAAGGTGATATGCAACTAGCATTAAGGGAAAGAGTACTAGAGGAAGACGTTTGGGCGGTAAATGAGAGTGCAAATAATATGTGGGATAAGGTAGCAGAGTTTATTAGGAGGGTAGGGAAAGAATTCTTAGGAGAATCCAAAGGGGGCGCTCCGGCAAAGAAAGAGGCATGGTGGTGGAGCGAGGCCGTCCAAAACAAGATAAGAGTTAAAAGAGAGAGCTTTAAAACTTGGCAAAATGATCGAAATGAAGCAAACTTGGAGAAGTATAAAGAAGCAAAAAGAGAAACCAAAAAGGCAGTTAGTGAAGCAAAGGCAAAGGCTTTTGAGGAGCTATATCGGCGACTCGACACTAAGGAAGGCGAAAGAGAGCTATTCAAGCTTGCCAAAGCAAGAGATAGGCGGACCAAGGACTTAAACCAAGTTAAATGCATTAAGGATGAGGATGAAAAGGTATTAGTAAAGGATGAGGAGATAAAGGAGCGTTGGAAGAGCTACTTCTACAAGTTATTTAACGATAGCAGTAGTAGTGACATACAATTGGGGCAACTTACCATTTCTAGGGAAGAATCGAATCATATGTTTTATAGGAGAATCAGTAGGGAAGAAGTTAAAGAAGTATTGAAAATGATGAATAATGGGAAAGCGGTTGGGCCAGATGGTATCCCTATTGAGGTTTGGAGGTGCTTGGGGGAGGAGGGCATAAGTTGGTTGACAAAGCTTTTTAATATAGTGCTAAAGAGCAAGAAGATGCCTGATGCATGGAGGAAAAGTATTCTTATACCCATATACAAGAACAAAGGAGATATTCAGAACTGTGCGAACTACTGCGGGATTAAATTGATGAGCCATACAATGAAATTATGGGAGAGAGTTATTGAGAGAAGATTAAGAAGAACAACAAACATTTCAGAGAATCAATTTGGTTTCATGCCTGGGAGCATGGAAGAAAATATCGGCCGATACGAAGCGTATCGGCCGTATCGGCCTTGGCCGATACGATACAGGGAATTTATCGGCGATACGGGCGTATCGCACCCGTATCGGCCGATACGGTACCGTATCGGCCGATACTTAAGTGTATCGGCCGATACGGTCCGATACGGGCCGATACGGGACTTTTTAGGGTTTTTTACCCTTGTCTTTGTTCTCTTCCCCTCTATAGTTTTCATTTTCACTTCTTTGTGGTCCCAAATGTCTCCCAAATCCCTCTCTTCAAGATATTTTGCCACCAAATCACCAACAAACCATTATTGAAAGAGATCTAAAGATTCAAAAGTCAAAACAAGATTCTTCATTAAGGTATATGTGATTTATTTTTTCAACTTTTGAGATCATTTCATTTATCACTCTCTAACTACTATGAATCACAACATAATGGCATCATTGTGTTGTTTTATTGTAGATTCATGCTTCCTTTTGATCTTACATGCATATCTTTTGTTTTTTTTTTATATATTGTTATTTTTATTTTCGGATTTATGTTATTTTAAAAAAAAAAACATTATCACTTATGGAAAACTCATGAAACAACTTGAAAATAGCTTCATATTGTTAGATCTATGTTTCCCATAGATCACTTTATAGTTCATTCACTTGATTGAATTTAAACCTTGAATGCTAAAGGTAGTGAAGTATTGATATTTGATTGTTCAATGTTCAGTTGTTCACTAATGAGTATTGAGTAATGAGTAATGACCTAACTCTTAAGAATTTCTTATGCCTTTATTTCATGTTCTAATTTTTTTTTAATGAGCTTTTCATTACTTTTTAAGTTAACATGACTAAGAAACATGAATACATGGGAAAAAACTAATCATTACTATTATTTTCTATTTATACAGCGATACAGGACCTCATATATTGAGGGCACCGATACGCCCCATTTTCTTACTTACTTTTGCAAAAGAACCACATTTTTTTTCATTTTACAATTTTCTGGATTTTCTGGAATTTTTTCAGATTTTTTTGGCGATTTTTTAAAATCGCACCGCTACGCCGATACGTATCCCCGATACGCTACGTATCGCCCGCTTCGTATCGGTTTGGCGGCGGGCCGCTACGCCCGCCGATACCGATATTTTCATCTATGCCTGGGAGATCAACCATGGAGGCTATCTTTCTCCTGAGAAGGTTAATGGAACAATATAGAGAAGGCCAGAGAGATTTACATATGGTGTTCATTGACTTGGAGAAGGCCTATGACCGAGTTCCTAGGGAGATTCTATGGAGAGTACTGGAAAATAAAAGAGTGTGTGTCGCATATATTGAGGCGATAAAGGATATGTATAATAGAGCCGTGACATCTATAAGAACGACTAGCGGAGAGACTAAAGAGTTTCCTATCACGATTGGTCTACACCAAGGCTCAGCGTTAAGCCCATACTTGTTTGCCCTAGTTATGGATGAGATTACAAGACATATTCAGGATGAGGTGCCGTGGTGTATGCTATTTGCAGATGACATTGTTTTAGTGGATGAAACGAGAGAAGGAGTGAATGCTAAGCTAGAATTGTGGCGAAAAACGTTAGAGACAAAAGGGTTTAGGCTAAGTCGATGCAAGACGGAATATATTGAGTGCAAGTTTAGTCATAGTAGGACACTTGATAACTTAGAAGTAAGTTTGGGCACACAAAAGATTGTAGAGAAAGAAAAATTTAGGTACCTTGGATCTATGGTGCAACAAGATGGAGAGATTGATACTGATGTAAGTCACAGGATTCAGGCCGGGTGGACCAAATGGAGGAGTGCTTCGGGGGTCTTGTGTGATCGGAAAGTCCCCCTCAAGGTTAAAGGAAAGTATTATAAGGTGGCGGTACGTCCAGCGTTGTTATATGGATCAGAGTGTTGGGCAGTAAAGCATAATCATGTTAAGAAGATGGAAGTCGCGGAGATGAGAATGCTAAGATGGATGTGCGGGATCACAAGGAGAGATAGGATTAGGAATGGGGAGATTAGGGGCAAAGTAGGAATAGCACCGATTAAAGATAAAATGAGAGAAAATCGACTGAGATGGTTCGGCCATGTTAGAAGGCGCCCAACGGAGGCACCTGTTAAAAGGTGTGAAAGCATGGAGATTGCCCGGAGTAGAAGAGGGAGAGGGAGACCCAAGAGAAGTTGGAAAGAAACTATTAAGCATGATCTTGCCTACATGGATCTAACGGAGGACATGGCCCTAAACAGATTTGATTGGCGTCGTCAAATCCATATAACCGACCCCACCTAGTGGGAAAATGCTTGGTTTGGTTTGGTTTGGTTTCACCTTTGGTTGCTTGTGTTTTATCCATCTTCGTCCTCACGAGCAAAACAAATTATCTGCCCAGGTTACATAATGTGTCTTTCTTCGCTACAATAAGAATCGTAAAGCATTTCTTTGCTGTGATCCACTGGCTCATCATCTTTGTATTTCTCGTAATTGTTTTCTTTGAACATATCTATTTTTTTGCTCACATTTATACCCCTACTATTTCTCATATTTCATTATCTTCCTGTCTTTGATGATTCTTCATTCCTCCAATGGAGAAAGTTTATAGTCGATGACAAAAGGAGCCTCCAACCATATCTGTTCTTGATCCTTCTTCACAGTTGGATCCTCATCTTGTCGAGCCCACAGGTATGTCCTATGCCAAGCCTACTCCTTTGCAGAGATCCACTTGTATGAGAGACTCGACATTGGTCATGTTGTTCGAATTGGGAGTTAGCTTGTCTCCTCAACTGCCCCACCTAACAGCTGTTCATCGCATCATCCGATATGTTAGAGCTTAGAGGCACTGTTGATTGAGGACTTTTCTACTCTTCCTCATCACCACATTCACTTCATATGCTGATGCTGATGCCGATTGGGTCGGTTGTGTTGATATACGACGTTCTAGTATTGAATGGTGCATGGTGCTTGGCACATGTATGATTTCTCAGAAGTTTAGAAAGTGAAGTACTGCGTCCATTTCCTCCGTCGAGAAAGAACGTCATTTTTTGATCGTTGCTGCTAGTGAGTTTATGTGGTTGCGTCAACTTCTTACAGAATCTGGTGTATCAGTTACGGAAGCGACTCCCCTCTTTACAGATAATACATCATCAGTGTTGTTCTTCTTGCCAACAATCCCCATTTACATGAACGCACAATGCACATTGTGGTAGACTGCCATCTCATTCGGGAACGTGTTGCTTCAGCTACACTACAACTTCGACAAGTTCTCTCCAATTTTAATTGGATGACATTTTCGCAGAACCTATGACGGAAGCTCATCATGACTTTCTTGTAGTCATAAGAAAATTGATGTTTTGTCACATCAATTTGAGGGGAGTGTAGAGACATAGTGTAATGTGCACCTGACTACTGAGAAAAGGACAAACTTTTTCCATAATCTTGCAATGTACCATATTGTTATCTAGGATGGGATTACCTTAGATTAGGGTTTGATTAGATCTTTGATTAGCTCATTGTAATATAAATTGATTGGTTTCCTTTTTGTATATTACCAAAATAAGACATGCAATCTGTTATAAGTACAAATTGTTACTGGGAACCAAGGTTGATCAGAGCGACTTTTCAAGTCAATTCCCTTTCTTCTTTCGTTCATTTGCAAAGTTGTCACCAGGATCCTGAAAATATCGAGTTGGACCAGAATGACCAACAAGAGATTGGTACGGACTTGTACAACTGACACAAATTAGTATGGGATTGGCTTTGAGCGGTATAATATTGTTATGGACTAAGCTGAACAGTAACATCAACATCATCATCAAAGCCTTATCCCAACTATGTTGGGGCCGGCTACATGAATTTATCCTGAGCTAAATCCTCGAATATTTCGCACTTTTTTAGATCTATCGTTACAACTTCCATCCATGCCCTCTTCGGCCTACCCCTTCTCCTTGGTGGGCCATCAACTTGTATAGAGAAACATTTTCTCAACCCCGCGCTTTGTCGGCCTGCATTGAATGTGTTCAAACAATTTCAAATGAGTTTCTCTTAATTATCACCTATAGATGCTATCCTCAAATGCTCTCGAAAGCGCTCATGTCTGATTCTATCTTTTCTAGTTTTACCACACATCCATCTCAACATTCTCATCTCTTGCTACACTCATTTTGTGCACGCATTGCTTCTTGATTGGCCAACATTCTATTCTATAGGTCATAGCTGGTCTTATTGCTATCTTATAGAATTTTCCATGGTTTAAAAAATCGGCCGAGTCCAAGTCGACTCGGCCTATCCTAGTCGGGTCTTATACCAATGGGACTCGTCTCACCTGCATCATTGAAGGGGGAAAAAGAAGGAAAGAAGGGGGAAGTACAGGGGACAACCGGACTAGAGAGAGAGAGCATGTTTAAAATAAAAAAAGGCAAAAGCATACCTGGTAGGCTGGTACTTCTAGCTCTCTGCAGTGCAGTGTTGTGCTCCTGCTACTACTGTTGCAGTTACACTGTTACAGCGCTGCCTACTGCCCACTGCGTTTGTTGGTGCAATGCTGCCCACTACCTATTACTGCTGGCCTACTGCCGAATGCCTATTACCGCTGTTGCAGCAATGCTGTTGCTGTTGCCTACTGCTGATGGGCTGCTGCTAAGGTGCCTCGTACGCTCTTCTCCTCCCTTTTTTTTTTTTTTTTTCTTTCCTTTCCTTTGCGCCAACCCACCTCTCTCTCTCTCTCTCTCTCTCTCTCTCTCTCTCTCTCTCCCACCCCGCACGGAACTCACCTCTCTTCTACCTTCTCTTATCCCCCCACCCCCTCCTCTTTTCTTTATCAGTTGTCTGGGTTCCTTTTTCTCTATTTTCTTTTTTAAATATTTTTCTGGGCACAACATGGAGCTAAACCCGACTCGGTCGAGTCCCATGCGACTCGGACGAGTCGACTAGGACTCGGCCATGGCCAAGTCGGGTCCCGAGTCTGGGTCTTGAAACCTACAACTTTCTCTTCAATGTTGTTGGTATGCGCAAATGACAAAGCACTCCAAAAGCAAGCCTCCACTTCAAATATCCCTCTCTTAAGCACTCATGTTTGATTCTATCTTTTTTAATTTTACCACACATATACTCTAGATTTTCATCTCCCGCTACCCTCATTTTGTGCATATGTTGCTTCTTTATTGACCAATATTTTGTTCAATAGGTTGTAGCTGGTCTTACCTCTGTCCTGTAGAATTTTCCTTTCAATCTTGTTGGTATGTGCCGATCACAATGCACTCCAAAAGCAAGTCTCCATTTCAACCATCTCTCTCTTATCCTTTGTTCTAGCCCTTCCTTAACCTCTCCCGCTACTCTCATTTTGTGCATATGTTGCTTCTTTATTGACCAATATTCTGTTCAATAGGTTGTAGCTGGTCTTACCTCTGTCCTGTAGAATTTTCCTTTCAATCTTTGTTGGTATGTGCCGATCACAATGCACTCCAAAAGCAAGTCTCCATTTCAACCATCTCTCTCTTATCCTTTGTTCTGCCCCTTCCTTAAACTCTCCATCCTTGCCAATATCAGGCTAAGATATTGGGACGAATCTCTTTGTGGTATCTCTAGAGCTTCAATCTCACCGTAATTTTAGTTCTTTGTACCTCTCCACTGAAGTTACAATCCATGTATTTTGTCTTAATATGACCTATTTTTAAGCCCTTGGTAACTAAAGCCTCCTGCCATCTCTCAAGTGTCATATTCTCCCTATCTCTTGAATCTCGATTCCTCCACCAGTACTATATCATTTGCAAACAACATACACCAAAGTGCCTCCTCTTGAATATAAGCAGTTAACTTGTCCATAATCAATGTAAAGAGATAATGGCTCAACCAAAAAACATAAAAATGAACTCATTTTTCATTTTCCTTTGAGTTTGAACTTTGAAATGAAAGAGACAAGTACTAATATGGTAGCCAAAATAAATTCTTACTCCACAATATGGATAATGGGCCTACAATCAGTACTGGTAGTGGTACGGTGATAGGTAGTGTGAGGTTGATTATGAATGTCGCATGCGATCTTATCAGTATGACGATGAAGTTGGTGTTGTATTTTAGGTATTCTATCTATTGGATTTCCATAATTATCCAATAAAGATGGTGATGTAAACCTTAGGGAAGGGTTTGGATTGAAAAGGATGAAAGTGTCAGAGCACATAAAACAATGTCCCAAAAGACTCAGAAAGAGGAAAACAAACCGCAAACAGAAAAGAAACCCACAAAGGGCAACTTTTATTATTCTTCAACTTTGCCTCTAATGTTCTTACAATGCTTTATGTATGTAGGAAAACAAACCCTACCATCTAAGGGCATGTTTGTGTAACCCATTTCCGCGGAAAAGGTTGTAGTTTTCTACGGAAAACTTCTTTTTCATGTGTTTGGTGCGGCAGTTTTCCGCGGAAATGCTTTTTCGCCACGTCATCATTTTCCTTCCTAGCCATGGAAATAGACTTCCTATGGGGGGGTATGGGAAGTCCATTTCCACGGAAAACCAACCCCCCAATTTCCTCTCTCTCACCCTCACTCCACCCAACCACCCTCTTTCTTCCTTTTCCCCTCCCAACCCCACCCACCCCACACACATATCAACCCACCCACCCAATAGTTTTCACTAAAAAATGGTTTTCACTAAAGAAATCCATAACTGCACCAAACAACATTAGCACTAATTCATCGAGGAAAACCTTTTTGCACCAAACATAAAATTTTGACTTCCGCAGAAAAACTTTTCCAAAGAATTTGAAACCCATGGATTTTGCTGATGTGGCAATTTCCAATTTCCACGGAAATTAGATGTACACAAACGTGCCCTAAGACTCCTAACCAAACTAGGAAACTAAACAGAGTCTCTTGCTAGAATTAGAAAGTGAATCCTAATTATGACTCATTAACAAAATAAAATAAGAAATAAAATCCTAGAGTTCATTGGGAATTGGGTCCTATATGTGGGCCATGGGTCTGGTTGCATCACCCAGTTGGCTTATAGGAAAACAAACTCTACCATCCAAGATTCCTAACCAAGCTAGGAAACTAAACAAAGATGCCTATTGGAATTCGAAAGCTAATCCTAATTAGAACACGTTAAGGAAATAAAATAAGAAACAAGTCCTAGACTTCATTGGGTCCCACATTGGGCGACATGTCTAGTCGCGTCAAGCTGTTGGCTTTGCATTGGATGGAGAACATGGTATAATGTTGAAGATTGACTTGAACTATCTTGAAACTCACTAAAGCATTAAAGAATTAACTGCCCCAATGCCTTAATTAATATAATGGTTTTGTGTTTTGTTAATTTAATTCTATCATGAGTAGTAAGTTATGAATTGTTATTGTACATTGGAAATTTGGTGCTTTATATGTGTTAAATGATCTTTCCATTAGTTACTAGAAGCAACAAAGACTGCACTAGTCTTAAGAAAAACTAAATATCTCTGTAATTGATTTAAGATACAATTTGATTTTCAAATTTTCACAGTTTTAACAGTTTTCTATTGGGTAAAGTTTCAAATAAGTATAAGACTTTTGGTTCATTCTCAAAAAACTATATGCTTGAATATTTAAAAATAGGATAAAGGTTTTTTTTTATCTTTCTTTCAATCAAGTCCTCTCCAGTGGTTTCTCCCCACTGCTAACAACTTTTTTATAATTTATTTTTTAAAAATGAAAAAAAATACTATATGAAATCAACGAAATAGGGATTTTGTCTTTTCTTCTCCGTCCTCTGTCTTTCTTCCCCCAAAGCCAAGAACCATCCATGTTCCCATCATTACTATCTGCGTTAACTGTATTCCAGCCATAACTACTTTCTACATCTATATTCTGGCCATCAGTTGCCAAAATTTTTTACCATCACGCAAGTTGAAACACTATAAATGGTTAAGCCATTAAGGCAGTCAATGATAGTAATTTTGTGTAAAAATGTTGCCTGGCAACCAAAGAAATAACCAAAAAAATGAGTAGCAAAAGTAAGGAGCCATTGATTGGAAATTGACCTCTTCGCTTTGTTTCCTCATTTAAAATCCCTACATCAGTTCTGCCTACATTGCAAAGAACTAGCCATTGAGAATTTAGGGACAAGTGAGCACCTTGCGATCTACTATCATTCCTTTTTATTGACAGAGTTGCTAGCCAGTAATCCCAAAACCAATTGTTGATAGGAAAGTGCACAAACAACTACTTAACACCCCCCCTTGGGCGGGACACTGCTCGGATTCGAAGTACACGCCTGCACAAGACTACAATGCGGCATGGGGCCTTCTTGCCCTGCGCACTTGCGCCCACACAAACACATAACATGGCATGTCATGACCCAAATTCCGGGGCCCTGTTGGATTCCGGATCATGATTATTTAGCAATATTCACCACGCATTCATCAAATAATTTCCATAAGGAATCAGGCATTTAGTTCAAAATATAATTCCAATTAAATTATAAATATCAATAATCTCTGAGTAATTAAACTTCTCATATCCTGACTCAAATCAATAATGTGCTTAAAACATTAAATAAATTTCCTAATTAAGGGCTAATCCCTTCGTCAACTATTTGAACTTTTCTCATTCTCTCCCTTCAGCCACGCATGCCGAAATCTACTTGCTGAATGTCATTCTGCTCTAGCCCACCCGCAATGTGATTACCTGAAGGGGCAACACATCATCAGTATTACTGGTGAATGAATTTTCCTAATTACACAACCAGCATAGAACATAATATTACATAAACAAACATGTCAGAATCAATAAATCAATTACTATCAAAAGTACATCCATATACATATTCGTGCCCATGCACATACCACACCTCCAAGGCTTATCGTATACATGTATACCGGCTATCATGGCCCTATCTCATCATTCACGTCCACTAAGGACTAGCCAATACAACGGCCATTCACATCCACCAAGGACCAGCCAATACAATGGCCATCAATCATCCGAACACAAGTCCAACATTCCAAGTCTGGGTTCCAGTGCCAATCTCATAATCACATAGCAACCATAATTCGGTATTATAAAAATTTACATAATCGGTAGTGTGGACCCAATACCCTAGGGCCTGTGGGACCCATTAGTGGACCCACCTCCCTTGGGTCCATACCCTCGTTGGTCGACTAAGGGTAGGCCTCTTGCCCTATGGTCCAGATCATCCATACAGTGGGCCAGGGGCCCCACAACCCTCCACTGTCAATTTCACCATTAACACCAGCTTCTGTCTTCAATAGATTTCAAGCCTGCACAGTGAATTCTCCTAAATCTGCACCCCATTCTATTTGTATCATCACACATCCATTAATATATGATTCCTAGATCAAAACAGATCTCCTTAGATCTCCCTATCATCACACAGATCCCCTTATTTCATACCCACACAAAATCACTGTATGTCTATCAGTGCAACATATTCGAATCACAACTCAATAAGAATCATCTTGATTGTTCAACTAGTTAATTAAGAAGATCCACTCACCTTTGATACGCGATCGTTGCCCTTGCGATGTGCGAACGAGAGTAGGACATCCGAAGACCATCTTCCCGATTAGCTTCTTCCTTTTCTTCCCCTGGATTCCAAGCTCTCTCCCTCTCAGATTTCTCTCAAAGGAAAGAAGGAGAAAATTTAATAATAACACTAGGGTGGTCGATGGTTGTCTATATATAAAAGGAGATAGAGTCCTAGTCCTTCTCTCATACTTCCTAATTAGAGTTGTTATACAACTCCTTTCCTTTTTCCAATCACTATATACGTGAGACTCCTCTAATCCATGAAATAAGTAACAACTAAGGGTCCTACTTGGGCCAACTAATCATGGGCCCATGTAACTCATGATATTACACGGCATGGGGCATTTTTGCCCTGCGTGGTTTCGAACTCTGGCTCTGATACCATGACAGAGTTGCTAGCCAGTAATCCTAAAACCAATTGGTGATAGGAAACTGCACAAACAACTACTTAACACTTATTATATCCAATATCCAATATAAAGTCCTCCCAAAGAAATGATTGTATTATATTTTTCCTATTGCCTCATGAAATACATCAAACAAGTGTTTTACTTCTAGCCTACTGAAAATATATTTTACAACATGGGTTTTAGAAGAAGGGGATTAGAAAGGTCGTGGGTTTTGGGGGAGAATAAAATACAAAAACCCTCTTTTGTTGTTTTTCAAAGGGTATTTTCGTCATTTTTACTTATACGACAAGTTGCCGGTGGTGGGGTTAAACTACTCGGGAGGACTTGATTGAAAGAAAGATGGAAGAGTGGAAGACTTTTATATTGTTTTGAAATATTCAATTTTTCATGTACTTTTTTTTAAAATTGAGCCAAAAGTTATATATATATTTTTTTTGAAAAATTTCCTTAATATTATCCATTAATTTTCTTATTTTTTGAAATTTCTTGTGTGATATTTTAGGACTGGTGCGCCCTTAATAGTACGACATGAATGACATGTATCGGCAAGGGTGACGCCAACTCATCCCGGTCCTAATTAGCAAGCCACATGAAAGAAGTAACAAAACCAAAGCACAAACAAAGAACATAGGCAAATAAAGGAGGAAGACCATTGTCTTGAGAAATTGCCGCATATTGTCATTGAACAACCTCCTTAGCCAAATAGTTGGCATTGGATTAGCAGAATGCTTGTTGATGTAGGAGCGGATGGCTTATATTTCATGGATCTCGTGTTTGATCAAGCTCTTGATTATTTGGATCAATTTGATTGATAAAAGGGTCTTTTTATTTATCTCCATGGGCCCAATCAAGCATAATGGCTCAGGTTTGTAGAGAAATAACATTATTTAATGTTCTTACATGGTTTAATGGCATATGTAATTGCATATAATGCAGGGTTCTCTTTGGAATTTCACATAAACTCTAAATAAAAGAAAAGATATACCCTTGGACGACTCTCCTCTTCCTCCATTTACTTTCTCTCTGTCTTCTTCATCTTCTCTCCTCCTCCTCCTCTTCTTCATAAAACACAAGATATCTTTTTCGTATCTAGAAAAACAACTTGGTGTTATAGCATCTCTTGAGGATCATCACAAAAAGGAGTTTCGAATAACAAGGATCTGAGGGGAGTTTGATATTGGTGATCATTTTACCTAGCCTAACCTGTGTTTAGGTTCGGCTGGGCTTCATTGAAGTCGCCAGGGCCTAGTTTGTGTGTTCAGCTAAGTCCTTTGTTGATCACCAAGGCCTGATCTATGGTCAGCTAGGGTTTCTTAGTTGCAAAGGCATGATTTGTGAGTTCAACAACCCTAGAGTGTGTTCGTCTGGGCAGTGTGCTGGTTGACAGGGCTCAATTTCATAGTCTGTAGTTTGGTAATTTGGTTTGCGGTCAACAACCTTATATCTCGTTCAATAGCCCATGTATTGTTTTTTCTATGCATTATCAAAGCTTTCCTACAATTGAAGGAATGTGTGGTTGGTGTGTTGAGATAAAGCTCCAGTGATATATATATATATGTATATATTTGTGTTTAATATTCGTTGATTGACCTTAAGTTGCTCCCACCAAATATATTAAGTAGTTAAATCTCAAGTTTTTAAATCAATATGCATGATAAAGAAGGAAATGACGATTCCAACTCTAAAGGGGATGGTTCACTCAACATGTGCTCAACCCTGATGGCAACATCAATCCTAATGCTCAAATTACAATTATTCTATTTAATGGGAAAAAAAACTATAAAGAGTGGTCATTTTCAGCGAGGGTAGCCATTGGTGGTGCAAAATGTCTGGAATACATTAATGGTTGTATTAAAGAACCCTCCAAAGAGCATCCAAAATATGATGAGTCGGAGTCAGAAAATATGCTTGTGAGGTGGTGCAAAATGTCTGGAATACATTAATGGTCGTATTAAAGAACCCTCCAAAGAGCGTCCAAAATATGAAAACTCGGAGTCAGAAAATATGCTTGTGATGAATTTGACCCTAAACTCCATGGAACCTCTAATCTCAAAGAGTTTCCATTACTGCAAAAGTGCATGACTTGTGGGAGGCCATAGAGACAACTTATTCTCAGAAAAAGAATCATATGAGGATTTATCAGTTGACATGAGAGTTGGCTCAATTTAAACAAGGAGATAAATCTTTGGGAGATTATTATGCTATCTTAAGAGAACTGTGGTATGAACTTAGCCTAGATTAGCTTCTTAAACCTTGCTGTGAGAAAGAACAAGAAAAATATCTAGAGGTCCAACTTATTTATGATCTTCTGGGGGTTGGAATCCAGAGTATGAGACTGTATAGGTGCAGATATTTAGCCAATATCCGCTTCCTTCATTTGGAATAGTGTTTGCCTTATTACAGAATGAGGAATCTCTAATGCTACTGGTTTTCTTTGAGGAACTTCGAGAAAATATAAACCACTATGCTCACAGCAGCCACCAATTGTCCTACATGTCTCTAGATCCTAGAAGGTACAATAGGAAGGATAAAATATAGCACTGCAGTTATGTGACTTGAAATGGAGATTATTGAAAGTAAATTACATGAGAATCGAGAAACATGTATAACAGATTTGAGGGATAAAGTATGGTTTATGTTAGTTGTCCCCTCACCCAAGACTTTAGTGTGATTACCATTGGCAACTCTAACTGTAACAAGAGAGGGTGAGGATGTGTATGAAGCATGGTTGGAAAACTCCCCAAGTTGACTCTTGACTCTCCCGTGTCATCTCGCTTTAATGAAGGACCGAGTCAAATATAGGGGAGACTCACCCTAGTTGTCTCGGTTTATTGAGTTATTTACATTTGAACCATTTGATAGGTAGATCTAATTTTAAACAATTAATATTTATTTTCTAAATAAGTATGCACGAGTCAACAATTTAAAAATAATGATTGGTATGTAATTTGAAACTTATATTTGATATTTCACATTCGATATTTGAACTAACAAATTATGTAATATGCAATCTATTTGGTTTATTTTCTTATTATAATATTTTTCTTGTGTATATAAATTTATTAATTTGAATTTATTATCATTAGTGAATGTAAATAAACGTATATTTATATTTTATAAGTATTTGATCCATTTTTAAAATAACTTTAAAATTATTTTAAAAAAGACATGACTCTCTCGAGTCACCGTGTTGACGCTATCCGAGTTAAATGTTTTTGCATTGGAAGAGTTGAGTCCGAGTCCTGAGTTTTCCAACCTTGGTATGAAGTGAACTTGGAGCACATACCAGGCACATGATTAATGGCACCTCAGTAATAACCCGTGATGGAGTAGATCATGAGGATGCGGAAGCCATATTTGATGTATCAATTGCAAAGTAAGATGCAACACTTGTCAAGTGTAATGAGCCTCTCCCTTCTAGTGCTTGCAAATGTTGGCTACACTTGAATCTCCCGTCTCAATGGTTGAGTTTCATCATTAACATTCATCTCCCCTTGCTTCCTACATTCTCCCCAAAATCATTTTTCTCACCAGAGGACTCAGCTAAAAATACCATGTTGACCCTAGGTGGTCGACTGACTAGATTTCAACAGGTGCCTCTAGTGTGACAAGTCCGCCCACAATGAGTACAATGCAATTTATCTCGATCTACACCTGGTGGACCACTATGACCAAGGCCACCCCCCACAACTGTCACCTCTGACACCACAACCACGACCTTTGCCACGGCCACCATCACCCCTGCCTACAGAAGTGGGTATAGCAAGTGCTAATCTCTCTTGGTTAGATACATAATAGTTTCTCATGTACTAGTTAGGAGTCTTAAGTGTGTCTTTCCTTATTTAAATATTAGTGATGGTGTAGTGCAAATAAATTATGACACATGTCACTTTGCCAAAAGTTGTAGAACTCTTATCCAGTTAGTAATAAAACTAAAAGTAGTGCTCCTTTTTTCTTGACTCAAAAGTAATATGTGGTGTGCTTCTCTTGTTTCTATCAATGGATCGACATTTCATTTTTTTTTCTTCATGATGCTGCTAGGTGCACTTGGGTGTATTTGTTGAAATCTCATGATGAAGTGTTTTGTATGTTTGACACCTTCCATAAAATGGTAGTGACAAAGTTTAATGCAGAAATTCAAACTTTTCGGTCTGAAAATGAAGGTGAATATATGTCATAACAACTATATTCGTATCTAGTTTGAAATGGGATTGAGTTACAAACTTCTTGTCCTTGTGAGATCGCACTGATATATATATATATATATATTTTGTGTGTTTAATCTTCGCTGATTGACCTTAAGTTGCTCCCACTGATATTTCTATTCAGGGTTGAGCACATTTTGAGTTCCACTGGAGCCATCCCCTTTAGAGTTGGAACCGTAATTTCCTTCTTTATCAAGCATATTGATTTAAAACTTGTGATTTAACCTTTTTTTTGGTAAAGATGATTTTGTGGGAGCAACTACTTAATATATTGTGGGGGCAACTTATAACCATAGCTGAGTTGGTCGTATTTCAATTGCTTGTTGAGGCCCCTTTGTACAAAACCTTGCTCTTAGTTTTTGGACAGAAATCCTTTTCAATTATGGAAGATCCATTTTACATTAAATGTTTGTACATTTCTGCTTCAATAGCCTCTGCAAGCACTAGCTGATACTAAACATTTACCTTTGCATTTTATGCAGGGTGCAACTATAGTAGACCAGGTTGTGAGTATTACTCCTGCTGAAAACTATATGCCAAAAGTGGAGGTATGTGCAAGTTTAGAAATTGCAACAAAATTTTATACATTTAACTTATGAAATTATAATCAATTAATATTTTCTTAAATGTTCGCTTTGGATTTGAACGATTTAATTTAATTTTTTGTCTTGTGCATTTCAATAGGAACAGGAGATTGTGATTAGGGACCAGCTCGTGAATATAACTCCTGCTGAAAACTATACATCGGATGTCGAGTCGTCAGTAAGCTTCAGTTTCTGCCCTGGAATGCTGTAGTATTCAATCACTTGTCTTTTTTCATGGACCTGGTTACCCTATTGTTGTAACAGCCTAAAAGCACCTCTCCAAGCAATGGACGGATATACGTCACTAAAGCTCAAGATGTTGTCTCCAGTATGCTGGCAAAGGGTTCTGCTATTGGACAAGATGCTATGAACAAGGCTAAAGCATTTGATGAGAAGCATCGCTTGACAGCCAATGCATCTGCTAAAGTCATCTCCTTCGATAGAAGGGTTGGCATCACAGAGAAAATAACTGTGGGCATCTCGGTTGTTAATGAGAAAGTGAAGTCTGTTGATCAAAGGCTGCATGTGTCAGATAAAACGATGGCCGTACTTACTGTAGCAGAACAGAAACTGAATGACACAGGTTCAGCTGTCAAAACAAACAGGTATTAGGTATCTTTTAAGTTGCCAGAAACAGAAGTCAATGGTGCTTCAGTTAATTATTTCATGCTAATTGCTATTGTCATGCCTTAAGTTTATTTTTGCCTAAACTTCACCTAAATTGACATATAATTGTGTTCCTACCTTTCCAATTGAAAAATCTTACAGGGAGATTTTGACATTAATTTATGACACACTTTGTATCTACTTTTGGTAATTGTACTCAACATTAATTATATACTATTCTAATACTAAAGTAGTATGTGAAAATCACTTCCTATAAATTTGTCTGACCTATTCACGATTCATTTTGCTGGCTTGATGGTGCTATAACCCAAATATTATTTATAACCAGTTAATAACTACTATTGAATCCACGAACCCTTTTTCTTTTCGAGTTTTACCATCCTTATTTTACTCATCAACGATTGATATATATATATATATATATATATATATAGAAATGGCATCTCCAATTGACATTCATATTCGTACATGTGCAACATTGATCCAAATCATACTACAGAGAGAGATTGAGATGGTAGTTTAATTTGCTTCTTGGATTGAAGAAGCTCTCATTTCCTAGAGCATGAGTAACTGCCACCGTTTAATTCATTGGTCTATTTTTTTATATTCCTAAACTGATTGTGATCTTTGGATATATCCACATTCGACACTTTCAGACATGGTGATCCTGGACGAGCAATTTTTATTTTTATTTTTTTGGGGATTCAACAAAAGTGATTGCTGTCAGCATTGCATTTAACTGTACAAGCTACCATCAAGATGGGAGCGGGATGATATACTGCCTTGCATTATATTTAAAGCGAACAGTTGCTCTCTCTCTCTCTCTCTAAATATATCTATCTCTCTATATATAGATATATATCTCGGTAAGGCTGCTCTCTTTCTGTTGAAGCCACATTCCACAAACCTTGTTTCTTTCTGGGTTTTCTTAACTTCTACACATGGACTCGTCCAAGATTCTGACATTTGTACAATACATGAGAGGATGAGCTTCTATGATTTGGCAGATCAATATGCTTCTTGGACTAAAGCAACTCTCGTTTCCAGGGGCATGACCACCATTTAATTGATCGACCTTTTTTCCCCTCAAACTGGTTATTCAGTGCTTTCAGACATGGTGATCCCATACAAGCCGACACATTTGCACTGTTTTTCTTTTTTTCGAATCAACAAAGGGGATAATTATTAATGGAAAAGTACAATTTTCATACCATCTGAATCATGTGAACTGGACAATGTACAACCTTATATTAGATTTCCAAGTTCCAACAAACATTTTCTCTCTAGATACTCTTGAGTTTGCAAATGAGTCTGTAAGAGAGCTTGCCTCTCTAAAACTTGTGAGAGAGATGCCTTCTTACTGTGCCATGGTGCATTCATTTTGTTTACCAAAATCTTAGGAGGCCAGGATATCACATTGAATGAGCTGCTTTGACAATGTGCTTGAGAAACAGTTTCAAGGACTGAAAAATATGTGATAATGCCACATGTATCATGTACTATATTGACTTATTAAGGAGATAGTATTTATCGTTATAAACTACTTTATATAATAAATAATGATAAAATAGTGTCTCCTTAAGAAGTCAATATGATACGCGACACATTTGAACTAAATCATGTCCATCCTCTGAGATGAAGGAAAGATGGGATAAAGCTACAATGCTGATGATGTCTGAGATGAATGAAAAGTCTTTCTTAAATAATGCAAAGTGCCACTTATTCAATAAAAAACTATACTATCCATTATATGCTCATAAACCTTAAAATGTCTTATCAGAATATATGAAATCCAGATGCCACATAGATATTGCAATGACAGTAGGATATGACATGAATACAGGTTTTAAAAATAAAATTGGTGTATGGTAGAGGATCTTATTTTTAAGGTTCTGGGCATACGGTTGTTCTATAATCCTCTTCTTCTTAATCTTTTTTCCCCACTTGTAAGTTTGATCTCACGGCTCTTTCCATGCACATTGCTGAGGCCTTTTTTTACTTTGGTTGGGTGCAAAGATATGTGACTGCAGGAACTGCATGGCTGAATGGAGCTTTCAGCAAAGTGGCAAAGGTTGGGCATGTTGCAGGCGCTAAAACAAGAGAAAAGTTCCAGTTGGCTGTGACAAATTTGACTGCAAAGGTGAGCTTTACTACCGCCCATGTAAGAACATGTACATAGTGCTTGTCAGGACTCAGGAGTCAGGAGTCTTACCTTATCTATCTTAAAGAGCCTGGAAGACATGAAATGGTGCCACTTGCTCAAGGGATTCAAATTTTCTTGGTTTTCAGAAGTGTTTTAGCTTTGAAATTTGGAGAATTTATGCATTCTATGATTCTCAACCTCAGAAATATGCATAGCATCCTTTGGCATTGTTTAGATTCATTCCAATTATCGTCTCCTGGAAGCAAATTTTTCTGGGAAGCAATCAATTGATTCCTACAGTGTTGAATGGATGCCTGAAAAATCCGGATCATCTACTTCTTTAGAGATTACTTAACTATCAATCACCGTATCCTCTCAGACGAATTTTGAGAATTCCATCTCTAAGAACCATTTGATTCTTATCAAATCAAATATATCAGCTCCTCTAAGCTTACATTTGCTTTAAACCTATGCCATTCAGTCCCTATGCGTTCATAACCTCTGGTTAAATATTATATAATTCCTTTGAAGAATACTGTTATCCTATATACTTAACTGATAATGAATGTACTTGCCACTCCAACATTGTTCTCTCTTAATTTCTACTGTTCATGTTGTTGTTGTTGTTGTTGTTATTATTATTATTATTTCTTTTACTGGTAAATACTCATACCTCCACACTCATGCCCTTCCCAAGTCCCTAGCCAACAAAGCCAGGGATCTATCCCTATTTGTTTTTGTGGATAAGGAGATGTCTCATCATTGATCTACTAGTGGATTATCATTGTACCTAATCTGCTTTTGTTTTCATTACCAAGGCCACCTGCACAAAAATACTTCAAGGAATGATATTTGCTTTCACATAATTACATGCGCAACTAACATTATTCTCCTTTTGTGGAGTACTTTTAAGTTTGCATCTATTTTAATGAAACTCGTTCTAACTTCTAAAGAAGATCTTATTCTCAACAATTCCACGGAGAGAGTTTTCTGATCCTTTCCTTTGAATTATATTTATCACCAAATTTCTATTTTAATAGAACTCGTTCTAACTTCTAAAGAGAATCTTATTCGCAACAATTCCACACACACACACACACAGTTTTCAGATCCTTTGAATTATATTTTTATCACCAAATTTCTAAATTTTAGACTTCCACACATTACCTGTCTGTTTCTCTTTTGGATTTTGCATATCTAAACACTGATACCTGCATAGCATGTTAGTATTGGTCTGAATTGAAGCCCATGTCTGGTAAAAGCATAATAGAATGCTTAAATTTATGCCGTCAGACTTCCTTGATTTAAATGTGGTTGAATCACTCCCTTTCTGAAAAATATGGTTAGTCACTGCTGCAATTGATTGAGCAAGCATAAAAAAAAAAAAAAAAGGATCCATGTTTGACCCTAGGTACTTTTCTTTCATAAATCAAGGTAGGATTTCTTTGATATTTTAAATTGACAACTTATTATACAATTTTCTTGAAAGCAGGATCCGATTGCTACTGCATAATCAAGTAGTGTTGCATGGTGAAGTTGTGTGACTTTGAAGGAATCCGGCAACTCTATCATAATGCATTTACTGTTGATGGCTTGAAACTGGGGAGCATCGCTCTGGTCAAACGTGTGAAATTTCTGTTATTCCATATTTTGCATGGTGGAGAGGGGCTGAGTGCATATTGTGTAATTTTTTTTAATATTTATTATTTATTATTTTCTTTTTGTTCTTTGCAATTCTGAGTGCTATTAAAGCAAGTTCTGTGTTTCATGTCTTCTTACCACCCCCCTTTTTTATGGTGTTTCTTAGTGTGAAGGTAAGTTCTGACTTTTCATTTGTATTGTTTGCTACATTCCCAAAGAATACTTTCAAATTTTAATGGTTCTGGCAATTTTTTTTTTTCCTGAGGTACTAGCAACTCTAATTATAATGAATGAAAGGGCTGCTTACTTATTTAAGATTCAAAATGGTCCCCAGGTCCTTTTGAACTGTGTGTAACTCGAGTTACATGCATCTTGCCTTTGGATAACCTGAGTTACATGTGAACTCTACAGTTTGCAACAATCTATGCTGGTCATTTGAGTCAACAGATTATCTATTGCAGGGCAACCAAGTTCCAATGATTTGAAATGGCCTTCATCATTTCCTGCACAAACACAGCGGCTTCCATAGGACCCCCATTCCGGGGTTTTGGATCTTCTCATTTGTTAAGATCTTTGGGGCATCCTTACTCAACCTGAGACCCATTACATTGATGGCTTGGATCTCTTGACCAGATCAATGTGATAAGCTTTTGATGAAATATTTGGGTGCCAAAAAGTTCTACTAGAGGAATGATCCAGTGCATCCACCCATGCGATCATCAACGCGTGGCCCGCTTCGTTCAGTCAGAATGGGACTGTGCTAGAGGGGACCTTGTCCATCAGAGTGATTTCCACACCTCTGGGTTCAAATAAAACACTCATCTAACCATTTATCTGCACTATTTTGATCCAATGGCACAGCAGTAGAGATCTCTTGCAGAGAGAATATTTGGTGTATCCGATCATTTTCCAATTATATTATCATATGATCATCATCAACCCCAAGTGTAAGAAGAAAGAAAGTTGGTAAAATATGGATATGTGCAACGTTTAGTCAAGGTTAGGTGAAAGAGATGTGAATGTGTAATGTGTGAACGAACCGGAAAAGTTGGCTAAAACACAACGATGTGAGTCTGGTCATTGGGCCCAGTTGGTGTCAGGTCACAGGAACCGATGAAGTGGTGGGGGTGGGACCTACAGGGAGACCAATCATGCATGTCTTTGCAAGACCATGAAAAAGAAGGATGGTGAAATCCACCAGTAATTGGAAAACATGTGGAATGGACATGTATGTTGTTCCAAATCCTTGGCCAAAAAGGAGGAGAGGCATCATTTCTTTCTTCTCTAGAGTTTTTTATTTCAACGAGAGAGGGTGGAATGGGAAAAGAGAGATTGGCCCATTAACAGAAAGCAAAAGGTGATATCATCTTTGATGTGAAAACCCCATGAAATCGCGATGCCAATATGCAATCATTCTAGTAGCTGATGTGATTATATGACTCTTTAGCTGATGTGATTATATGACTCTTCAGGATGAGGGGGGACTCTCTCTCTCTACACTCTTTTGTGTGATTCTTTCTTTTTTCACTCTCTTCATCAATATAAAGTCTTTTTAATTACAATTATATTTTGCTAATGGGTATATCTTGTGCTATTTTTTTTTCTCTTGATTCCGTTTTCGGGTGTATTAAAAATAATAATGTTTAGGATTTTTGTTTTGCTACATTTCTATTGTCCTCTCTTAAACTCCATTATTGATATTTATCAACCATTATATCTCTCATTTATCAAATGCAGGTGGTTTAAACTGTTTTATTTTAAAAAACTCATAACTAAAATAAAGTTTTGCCAACTAGGGGTGACACCTTGGATGTGTAAGAGACAATGTTAGAGAGTCAAAGCAGAGCATTATTCCTATTTTTCAATAATGCTAATTAACCCTCTTAATTCATTTGATAATCTGCTCAGTTTAATCCTATTTTTAAGGCGGTATTCGACTCAAATTACCTAGGTTCATACCTCCCCAAAAAGGACTTTGATGTCCCTTATCAGATGAGCTAGCATCAATGGACATTTTGGGTTATGTTTTAATTAGCTTTATACAACTAATTAAAAGTATTGTATAAGTTGGATCTTAACAATTACGCGTGTATTAGTGGAGACCTTATAAATTAGGAGTCCAAGTTGTGGATAAAGCACAGGTAGAAATGATTTAATGAGTTAATAACTTATGAACAGGCTTTTTATATCTTATTTACATATGCTTTTGTATACTCTCACAGTGGAATGATACTGTGCGCACCTCTCAGTGGGGCCCGCTTGGGGATGGGGTTGGAGTGTTAAAAGATCTGGTTGGGCCCTATCTTCTACCAAATTTGGGGCGCACCCCATTATCCTCACTCCTTAATCAATGTCCCACAAGGTCGATGACTTTATATTAAAAAAAACTGGCTAAATCCATTTGGATGGGTGCAAAACTCAAGGATCCACTGTAATTGAAGAAGTTGTGTGTGATCCAATCAGATGGGCCGTTAGGTGCACGCCACCTAATCATACATGTATATATTATTATTATAATATAGTATCACACACACTGACACACGTAGATAGAATGGATCGGACCCAGGACCATGTGTCCAGCTATGCTAACATGAGGAATTCACACATGAGTTTCTTAGCCATTTTAGTACTACACACTCTTTGTTTTCCAACAAGCTTTTTGTGTTCTGTTGGGGTCTGTCTGATGCATTGTGATGCCTTCATAGTCATATCCCATTAGTTTTTTGTTCTCTAGCCTTCGTCGTTTTTTGTATCTGAAGAAAAAATATCAGCTTAACAACAAGAACAAAAAAAGATCCCATCCTCTCTCTCTCTCTCTCTCAATTGGACTGGTGGTGCTGATATCATGCTTCAATTTCAGTCGGTGACTCTTCTCTCTCTCTCTCTCTCCACAGATGAATACACATTGTTTTCTTTACCACAACTTTACCATATAAAATTCCACCCAAGGAGGCCCATCTCCTCTCCCATGCTCTCTTATTTTTCCTAGTTATTTTAAGTGCTCTTTAGTCAGAGTTAGCCTGTAAAAGCTTGACACTCTCCCTCCCATCAAAACGCCTTAGAAGAAGACAACATCAACCCCAAAACCCACCAGCTTTTCATTATTTTATGTGCCAAATGACCTGTCTCTCATATGTGCTTTTCTATAATATCATTTCTACTCCTCCTCTAACCACCCCTCAACAAACCCACTTAACACTACATGGTGGGAGCTTGACGTCCTTGACAGCTTCTTGCCTTGATTGAAAAATCATGAGAGAGAGAGAAAGAGAAGAAGAAGAAGAGGAGGAGGAAGAAGAAGAAGAAGAAGAAGAAGAAGAATAAGAAGCAGAAGGAAAGTGGGTGTTTGGAATGAAGTTTGATCCAAGATCATTGCATGTCTCGTTATCTTTTTCTGTTTTTCTTCTATTTCAGCCATCAGTGTTGTTCTATTTCTGCTCCTACTTCCATGGACAGATCTCGGACCAGGCTTCATTCCCCACACTAAACTTTCCATCAGAAGAAAATCAGGTGAGTTTACAATGGTTTTCTCATTCTTTTCATGAGGTTTCTAATTAACCTCTAAATAGATGGATCAATAGCCCAGATGTTATATTGATCTCCCATATGGAACTGACCTGCCTGTTTCTTTTTCATTCATCATCCATGGTAAGTGGTTCACCAAATCCCCATGTGGAAATTTTTAGTATCACACCTTTTTCTGGTATTTACTTGTTATTTTTGTTCTCTTGTTTTAATATTATCCACAATCGATTGGTTTTAAAGTTTGTTTTTAAACTTGATTTATGTTGCAATCTCTATTAGAATGATTTACCACATGCTTATCTTTTATATAGCTTTATTTTTTTTACTTTACCTAAATATTGTTTAGTCTTCCATGTGAAATGGGATCATATCTACTCCTGTCATTCTCAATTCTAGCTAGGTTGTTTGGATCCCTTGTGTAGAAATTCAATAGTGTGCTTTCTATGTATGTATGTTTCTTAAGGTCTGGTGCAAGATCCAATGATAAGGACCTAGGGCTCTAATATCTATGATTGCATGCTCTTGTACGAAGACATGTTAAATCATCTGAGTTACTGAAAACATGGCTTTAAATAGGATTAGTAAGAATAAAAAATTCACAGAGGTAACCCTTGATAGATGAGATAATGCTTTGATGATGATGGTGCTTACATGCTAAAGTTTAGGATTTGTTTCGTTGATTTTTGTCTCAAAATCATTGGACAAATAGCTGATGGATGTGTCTTGGCCCCACATGAGAAAGGGAGATATTTGAAGCTTGTTTAGGATCCATATAAAAATGTTGCAACATATCTTCATTTTCTAAGTCTTTTTTTTTTTTTTCTTTTTTCACTTTGTAGTTCCATGCTCCGTCTGTGGGAGTTATGAACCATACCTAGATTTATAATGCATTTGATGTTTGGTAGAGGAGGGTTGGAGTTTCTATCAGTTGAGAATTACTGCAAAAACCATGGACCTTGCTATCATAAAGATTGGAAAGTTTCCTATTTAGTTTGTCTTATGAATAGTAGTTCTTTTGTGGACTCTATAGCTAGGCAGAAAGTTTGCTATACATGGATCTGTGTCTTGACAATAGCCTAGCTAGTCTCCAAAATGAGAGTGCTAGATGGAATAACATTTTCTTAGCAATGACTACTTAAACATGATCATAATTTAGTGCATCTTAACAAAAGTTGTACTTACAAAAGATTTATGATTCCTAGATAGACATAGGTAGGGAGATCTGGAGTATTAAACTTCTTGAAACTTGGAACAGGATAAATATATTCCCTTCTTTAGAACATTTCTATAATTATTTATATTCATCTATTTCATTATTAATGTTCAACAGTAAGAAGTAACAATATTATTTGACATAATAAGCATTGAACAGTAAGAAACACAAACCTTGCAGATTACAAGCATCATGTAAAATCCACACCCATTAGTGTTTGGATGAGATACAACTTTTGTAAATCGTGGCTTTAAGAGTCTCATTCTAAAAAAAGACTCTGTTGGCATTGCTGGATTAAACAAGGAGAAATCTCTATAAAGAGGGATAAAACCATTAGAAAAGAGTAGAAACCAGGACTTCTAGATATTGCATATAGATCACTGCGGAAATAACTATGGATAAATATGATTAAAAACCATACCTGCGAGATCTCTCTGATTTGATCTCGGTCTTACAACAACCCGAAAATCTCAAGATTTTTACTGTATTCCTATATGCTTGAACTCGCACTAGGGAGTGGGCTTCTTCTGCAAATTTTCCTTTGCTCTCCAAAAATGAGATTTCTTTCTTTTTATTAGTTATTAACCTAGAGAACAACAATGCATATTTATAGGCTACAATAGAGACATTAAGAAGGAAATAATGATAGGCTTCTTATAGAAACATGAAACCCTAATTCGACCCAAATTAGAATCCTAGTTTTATAAATTCCAATTTAGTTCACTAAAGAGTTATAATTACACTCCTGTCCTTATTCTCAAAATAATATTTTGAGCTTCTTGTTATTAAATGCTTATTAATCTCCCCACGTTAAGATTTCAGATATCCATCGAATAAATAATTACTGACATCTATATTTAATTGATATCTTTATAATTCTTTGAAATCTTACACTTAATTTATTTGATATGTCGGACACAAAGTCCACCTGTAGGGTTTGACATAATCAAAACTTAAAAGCTTCATCAAGGGGATATCATCAATCCCTATTATGGGACATGGATTCCGTCAATAAACTAATATTCACCATACATGTAGTGTAGTCATCCAATTCACTGAGATGGATGACTACACTACACTACATGTATGGTGAATATTCACCACTCCTTCGTAAATCAAATGCCAAATACTAAATGTATGTATCTATTATTTATGTCGGGATTAAGAGTACAAGCACTCATAATAATCATTTGGATATTAATCATCTTATAGAGCCAATATAAAGACAATAAACCCAAAAAATGGTCTTGTTCAATACACACAAAGCATACTAGCATAATGAATTAAAACTATACCGTTTTCCGTATCCAAGACAAGTCTGCTGAAACATCATGCTATACAATCATACTGATGGTGTGTCCAAATCCATCTAGATTGTGAACTACAACTTATATTCTATAAGAACCGACAAATAAGTCTTCCGTGTATAAGTAGAACTCTACACACCAACTTGTCTACTTTATTGAATAAAAGACACTCACATACATAATAATTAATAATGCAACCATTTGCCCATACAAAATCTCAGTTAGATGAGAAGACAAAGTATACTAAAACTGAATCAGTCAAAGACAAATACATAAAGTATGTTTTTAGTATAAATTTCCAACAAAAACCTGGATTTAAGTTATTAAAAATGAGTTTAAAGTGATCGCCTTGATCATAGCAGCCTATACACGCGGGTTTATTTCTGCGATGAACCCAACTAGATTATCCTATTGCATATGTTACTGTTGATGAAATGTTTCAACCCGTGGAATGTAGATCAATGGGTCATTCATCTTATACTCTATTTAAAATAAGATATATCTAATGGTATAATAATATTTATATGTGGAATTATTTTAGGATAATACATTATGATTATAGAATTATTCTTAGGGAAATATGTTATTCTTTTGTCATTCCCTTGGCATGGAGAAGGTCCGCAGAAAATTAGATTCTTTGGAAAGGTGGAGGAAAAACTCATCTCTATAGCCCTACAGGTCAAAGTCTCGTAATATCTTGTTATATGGATAAGCCAAACATATATAGATATGCAAGTATCATGCCCTTAAATTGCTTGATGTTTAGGTGATGATGTTTATTGATCATGTGCTGGAAACTTTAAAGTAGTTTATTTCTAGCAGCTTTTGAGTATGTAGATTATAGATAGATGCGAGATACAATTTAATGATTTTAATGAGCTCATATAATTGGAAGACTTGGTATTTGTTGTATCTTATTTGAATGTTCAATTCTGATTCTTTTTTCTTCTTTTCAGGGGAAAAAAGCTCAATTATCTTTATTTACGATCCAATATCCTATTACATGCTGGACCCATATATACCAATGGTTCTTTTATGTTAGATGAATGTCCATGAGCAGTATTAGACAATGGTATGCCCTCTATTTATTAATGAGTGACCCACCTCTCATTCATTCAAACTGTCTTATACTTGTAAGATTGAAATATGACAAAATATAAAGCAATCAGAGTGATATAAAAGAAGACAAGAGAATGAAAGAGAGAGAACTGTTGATATGAAGTTTCAGGATTCCACTAAACCCTAGACATATGTTATAAAATAAATTCACAACAAAAGAAAATACCCAAAAATGACTCTGGAAATTAATAAGAAACTTAGGAATAAAATGTTTGTTTTATTTCCTATCTGAGCGGTTGTTTTTATTTCATATCACATGTATATCTTGATCTTTATATGCGGGGCATCAGATAGCTTACATAAGAATTTGTAAGCTGATTGCTTTTCCTTCTTTCTTGATTTATTTATCTATTAAAATTTGTAAGCTGATTGTTTTTCCTTCTTTCTTGATTTATTTATCATTTATGGGATGATTAGCCAGACGTCCCTCATCACAGTTTTGTAAAACCTCCAGTCCACCAACTTTTTCTCTAAGGCATGTAGTCCATATAGTCGGACATATTTTGGTGAGTGGTCAGAAATCTCCACGACTGATTTGCCCTATCAACTGATTAGGCATAAAATTTTAAATTTTTAAAATTTCAAATCTTTCGTTCCTCCACTTTCAAAGATTGTCCAATTGGGCTGGACTCCGTTGTAGAAACAAAAGATGGTTGCCGCTGGAATCCACAGGTGCGCCCTTGCCATCGCTCCGTGCCACCTTGCCGTGGCTGAGAGGAAGAAGAAGCATGAGGATCTGGACTTCTGTGTTTTGTTGTCTTTTGAAGAGGCTTACAGAACACAGAATCTCTGAAGAAACAGGAACCATCGCAAAACAGAGGATTCCGGGATTTCCTTGCACTTGCCGAGGAAGATCCTCAGTTGCATAGATCGACCGTCGTCGTTGGAGAAGAAACTTCTCACTGTCTTGCATAGAAGTTGCATAGCCATCGCCAAAGAAGGAAGGCAGCAGGGCTGTTATCTTTACCTATTGCTGGAGGAGAGGACCACCGCTGCAGAGGTTGGGTTGGAATCCGTTGCAGAAATGAAAGAGGGTTGCCGTAGGAATCCATAGCCGCGCCCTTTGCCATCGCTCTGCGCCACCTTGCCTTGGCCGGAGAGGAAGAAGAAGCACGAGGATCTGGACTTCTGCATTTTATTGTTGTTTGAAGAGACTTGCAGAACCCAAAATCTCTGCATAAGCATGAACCATCGCAAAACAGAGGATTCCGAGATTTCCTTGCACTTGTCGAAGAAGATCCTCAGTTGCATAGATCGACCGCCGTCGTCGGAGAAGGAGCTTCTCGCTGTCCTGCATAGAAGTTGCCGTGCCATCGCCAAAAAAAGAAGGCAACATGGCTGTTATATCGTTTTTGGCCAATCTATTTTAGTTTTCATGCAATTTATCTAAGTTTTTGTGAAATTTATTTAAATTTTTGTCAAATTTATCTGAGTTTTTGACAAATTTATATAAGTTTCTGTCAAATTTATTTGAGTTTTTTATTTTTTTGTCAAATTTATTTGAGTTTTGCACAAATTTATTTGAGTTTTGAAGCAAATTTATCTGAGTTCTGGATAAATCTATCTGAGTTTTTGGCTATTTATCTGAGTTTTGCAATAAATTTATTTGATTTTTGAACAAATCTATTTGAGTTTTTGGCAAATTTATTTGAGTTTTTGAAAAATATAGCTGAGTTTCTAAAAAATTTATCTCCATTTTGAAAAATTAAACTTAGGTATTGAACGAATCTTTCTGTATTTTTGGAAAATTTATTTACATTTTCTTAGATCTATTTGTGTTTTTGAATTTTATTTGTGTCTTTTGAAATTTATTTGAATTTTTTGAAATAAATTTAACTGAGTTTTGACAAAAATACTCGAGTTTTTTGTAAATTTTTCTGATCTTTGGAAAATTGGTTTATCTTGGTTTTGACAAATGTCTTTGCGTTTTTTTAAACTTATTTGCATTTTTTAATTTTATTTACGTCTTTTGAAATTTATTTGCATCTTTTGGAATTTATTTACATTTTTTGAAATTTATTTGGATCTTTTGAAATTGATTTTCATCTTTTAAAATTGATTTATTTTTTTGAAATTTAGTTGGATCTTTTGAAATTTATTTGCGTCTTTTTAAATCTCTTTGCGTTCTTTTTTAATTTATTGCATTTTTTGAAATTTATTTGCTTTCTTTTGAATTTATTTGTATTTTTTGAAATTTGTTTGTGTTTTTTTTTAGAATTTATTTGAAAATTTCATTAATTGGATTTCATTAATCATGGCCAAGTAAATAGTAGTTGACAATTATTAATGGCATATCCCACTAATCGTGGGATATGATTTTGAAGAAAGGGTAAATTAAACATTTTAGGTCTTCAAATTTGGAAAAAGAACCTATCAGACTATGAAAAAAGATTGTGTATCTAAGATCATAAAGTGAAATGTTTAGGAACCCGTCGCCGAATGCCCTTTTATTTATATTGTGTAAGTTTCTACAACAGCCAATTTTCAGCTCCCACAAAGATATTATGGGCCTATGGGTTATCCCATCTCATAACACTATCGGGTTGAAGTAGGGACGGCAACTGGTCCAGTGTCAGGTAGATCCTGCTATATCTAGGCCCAAATATGAAAATTTTATTGGCTTGGCATTTGGGCCCAGTTCAAAGTGGCGTTTGAAAAGCCCAAAACTCAACCCGGGCCGTATAAGGAGTGGTTAAAATCTAATTTAATTTGTGTAAACACTTAATTAGAAAGCTAGAAAGACCGAAGCCCAATTTTTCAGTTTGGGCCACCCCAATTGACAGTGGCAGTCTCAGGCCTGACATTTACGGGCCATGTAGGACTTTGCGCGGACATGGGCCTATGTTTCTAAATTGAGGCTAGGCTAAGATATGCCTCAGCCTGGCTGAGTCCATCCCATCCATGAACACCCTAACCTTCTTCTGTCCGTGGGTCAAAGCTACACCATTCATCTTTGGTTTTTATTTTTCACTTGCAAGAAGGATGTCTCGGTTGGCCCAGGAACACAGTTTACTCTAAGATGTTGAGGGTTTGAAGTTGCGCTACACACGGAGGCCACAAGGGATTTACCTAGCTGCCCTTGGACCCGAAGGGATTAGCCCAGCCCAAAAGACTGGGACACCCTCCATTATAAAAAAATAAAATAAAAAAAATAGAAACTACTTAGGTTCTGTCAAATACAAAAAATAAAGGGATGTATCCTTGCACCCGAAAAGAAAACCTCCAAACCAACAAATTTTATCTCAATTGCTATGCCACCTCATTTGCACAAGACAAATTTTATCTTACCGATTGGTATGGGTCCTTCTCGAATCCAAATCAAGGAGGCTATATATATCATTCATAAAATTTGTGGACTATCATTGTAGATGATGGAAATGTATGGAGTATTCTATTCGATTATGGATATGAGTAAAGTTAGAGTTTATATAAAGAGTGTATTCTACAAGATTCTGGATAAAAGTAGAATTAGATAGGATTTATCTAGAGAAGTGTGTGGAAATTCCTCTGGGATGAGTGGCACATGTATTAATTTTAATTTTTTCATTCATTGTGTAAAGTAGAAGTATAAATAGAGGTCTTAATTCATTTTTGATAAAGTGAGATTGGAATGAATCACACAGTTTTGTTCTTCTCTTATTATCATTATGTGATTATCCTCTTTGTGAATTGTTCTTCTCTTATTATCATTATGTGATTATTGAAATTCAGTACTACACGGGGTAGAATCAAGTGATTTACTATAAACCACAGCATCCAACTTCCCGCCGCATGTTATTCACATTCTTACTGAATTCCATCTTTATCGTGTTTCATCGAAAATATGGATGGATAGTTATAACTGCTACTAGTTACGGAGAGCCTATTATTTATCTACCAAACTAATATTTAATAAATGTGTGCTTATTGTAAATGATAATTTAATTAATGAAAATCATTTAAACTAGTTGTTCCCTTGTCATTTGTCTTGCTCTAAAACCCATTCAACATAGGATAAAGACAAAAATACGCACACTACAATGAAGTAGAATTGAATCCAAAGAAAAACACCATGAAAAGTCCTAAATTAAATCTTTATTTAAAGTGGAATCAAGGAAACCATCCATTTTTTTTTTTGGAATTAAGGAAACTGTCATATATTAAAAATAAAATACTTGGAAGGCAAAAATAATTAAAAGAATTATTCTATATACCTAAGATATATAGGTGGGCTCCTTCGAAGATTATTTGATAGCAATGGGGCAAGTTTGGTATGGGTTGGGTGATACTAGAACAGCCCTGTTCCATTGAGGCATGCCAAATTTAAAGCTTAAGGATTTTACAAAATATAAAAATGCATGGAAAATGAGTGTATCTTTCTTCCCACATGCCTTAAGTTAATGTACAAAACCACTTGCATAAAATGAGTTTTGTTTTTTACTATAGCAATATATATATATATATATATATGAGAGCCAGCTCTCCTAAGCTGAAGCTTATCTTATTTATAGCTAAAACAGTGTCGGTCCTACAAATCAAAGTCGACTATCGTTGTTTTTTGTATGATGATAGTCTCCAAAATCAAGATAAATAAAATCAAAACTGGATTTTTCAGTTCCATCATGCAAAAAATAGATATAATCAACTTTGATTTGCTATTTTACTTTAGACTAAGTTAAGTTTCAACTTAGGAGAGCCGCCCTGCTCATATATATATATATATGGGATTTATTCAGGATATATATATATATATATATATATATATATGAGAACTAAACCTTTAAGGAGGGTCCTTACTATCCGCACAGTGCGAAACGCCTATAGGGGTGTGCGGGGGTGGGACAACAAAACCGAAATCTGCCCCGAGCAAACAAAACCACTACCAAACTCCCCAATAGGAGTGGGTTGGGACAGATCTCTGTTTAACCCAAACCATTGCCATCCCTAAGAAAACCGAACTAGAATGTGTATCCCTTTCAGCCGTAGTCTCCTTCTTTACTCTCTCTCTCTCTCTCTCTACTATTAGTGTAATACAAGAGGGTCCAACGTTACTCTCATATATATATATATATATGGGATTTATTCAGGTGGAAACTATTCTCACCACAACTGTGAGAAGTCTTATCCCGACCGTCAATTTCTAGATATCATATGGCTAGAAGAAAGGGCTTAGAAGTGATTAAAAAAGAAGGGCCTGCCCGAGAACAATTCTCATTGTTGGATTGAAATCATAAGAAAATGATGCATCTAAATCCATTAAACTTTGTGACCGTGGATCAAGGGGTTAGAATAATCCAATGGAGTTGAAGATTTTTACATAGGTAAATCTAATCTAGGTTATTTCATCCAACGGCATTCCATCACAGTGGTTCCAATTGGGATGGACTTTTTGTTGTAAAAAAACTCCTTGGGAGTTTTCTAGCGCTCCTCAATATAGTTATATAAAATGCAAAGTTCATCTAGCACAATTTGTACTAGACATTTAAAAAAGTTAGAATGCCGAGTGTAGCACAAAAAATATTTAATATCCTAAACTAAAGACTAAAAGGATAACCAGGTCAAATCTGAATAAACTCGACTACCCATAAAGTGATAAGTTTGGTATGACATATCATAAATTTGTAAGAAAATAAAGAAAACAAGGACAGCATGTCTAGCACAGCGTGGGCCAAGAGCTAGGTGGGCCCAACATGAGGTTGACCTATATCGGGCTGCATTAGGGCTGTGCTTTTATGCCTGTGGGTTGGACCTAAGCCCAAATATCTGGTCTGTTACATCAATGGGCCAGGCCTAAACCAATTTATGCTTAAACTGGCCCAGCCTGATATTTCGAGCATAGGGGGTATGCATTTTCTTAATGTCTTGGAAAGGGTCTGACAAACAGGGCTCGTGGGGGCTGGAACCGGCCCTAAATATCAGTCCACTTACCAATAGGTTGAGCTTGAATTGGAGGTGGGCTACAGCCATTCTCTCATCAAATGTGCAGTGTAGCCCCTATCTTGATCTGATGGTTATGAAATACCAACCACATGCAACTTCATAGAAAATGTATAATCTGATTAGGGTCAACCAACCAGGCAGGAATAAAGGATGCACTAAGATTAATGTGGGCCCCATCTACACAAGAAGATGGGTCACATCAGTTATTAATCAGTCACAGTGGAACTAGTAAATGTGTAGGATGTCTTTGTCACCCATGGACTGGTGGAACTAACACAAAAATTTTTGTGTATGAACTTTAGCCACTGATGTGAAAATAGATGGTATTCTTGGACATTAAGAAAACCATGTGCAAACAATTGCTTCTGATAGGTTAATCACTTTGTTCTTTTTCCTCTTATGGTCTAAGCTTGGCTTGGATGCAAGTCAAAAGATAATGAAAACCAATCACTCAGTAAATAAGAAAGCTAATGAAAACCAATCACTCAGTGGAGGAATCATGTAAAGTATCTTTTAGATGTATATTTTAATGAATGCACAGGGACTGCTATTGTTCCTGTGTTCTAATGAAAACCATTGGATCATAGAGAATTTACTAATGCCACAAAAAAATATATATATATCTATTAAATTTTTTTTTACACCCTTACCAAATATCAAGTGTTGACCAAGCGTTCTCTTGTTTAACCTTTATTGCAAATAGACCACTGAGAAAGAGTTTGGAGAATGCAACAAAGTAATTTGTGCTTTAATGACTTGAGTTCTAGATGTAAAGTTTTATTTATTTTGTTAAAGAAGGAATGGTTAAAGAGTTTGTTCTATCTCACACCTTTCGTAGGAATATCTGTGTACCAAATCATCGAGATTTAAACCATTTACATTCACCTACGTTTGATGAATTGACATTATTTTCAATTTAAGAATGACCTGACTATCAAGCATTATTAGATTCAGTCACAAAAAAATAATACACTTAACAAATCACTATTAACTCAGAATTTAAGAAATTGAGATTTATAATTATCTAATTGAAAGAATATTTGGATCAACTCATATCCTTGAAGTTCCATGCTCATGCAAATCAGCTTTATGAATTGGTTTGCATTCCAAGTTGGCCTCTAGTGGAAAAAGTGTATCCTTATTAACAAGGGTATACACCCCCTTTTCCGTGAGTGAATATATAAAAACAATATAAATGCCCAAATAAGAAGCAAGCAGCCATGAAACACTTATAGGTTATGTATTAAGTATAATACATAGCTTAAATAATTAAATAGAGATTAAATGAACTAAGTATGCGTGTGTTTGGATTTTTAAGACATTTTGTAATGGGCATGGGGGGTTATGAAATTCCCTTCACAACCCCATTTTATTAGTGTTAAGCAACTGTTACAATGATATTTTAGTTTATATTTACATTTATAATATAAAATAAAAAAGTGTGAGGGTCAGGGTTGGGCTAGTACTATCCAAGCCTGACTCTCATATTTCAGGGCTTGCAAAAAATTATCCAAGCCCAGCTCTGAGGCTTTTCCTTATAAAATGAAGCTCTCATTTTAAGGGCTTTTTGAGGATCAAGCCATGCCCCTTTATCTCAAGGCACCTAGTGGTGTTCATGGGCTAGGCTGAAGCATATCCAAGCCCAGCCCGACTTTAGACACACAAGACCAAGCTCGGCCCAAGCCAGACTCGGGCAATAAATACTTGGCCTGAGCCTGACCCATATAGAATGTGTGAGCCCCGAGCCTGTCCATTTAGTCAATTGGGTCAAACCAATCTGGGCCAATCTTCCTTCTCTCTTCTTGTCCACAAAGATAATCCACTTTCTAATAATACCCGTATCAATACCAGATATATATTAACTTCTCTCTATCTTAAAGAGACCTTATCCCCAACTTTTCTCTCTCTTAAATTTTACCTAATTTTTCTCTCTTGAAATGCCTTATTATGAAATCCCATACGGTCTCCCTCCCTTTCAATTTCAAAATTAAGGCAAATAGGCAATATGTTTTGTTCGGGCATGGCCGGGCTGGGCTTTGAGACTCCAATCACTTAACCCAAGCCGAGCCCAAATATTAAGCTGGCCTACAATTTTAATCCAGGCCCAGCCTGAACATTAGAAATTAGGGGCCAAATCCAACCCAGGGGAGTCCCCAAAGAAATGATGAGGGATTTTCAATCCTATCTGTACCCATTAAGTTGAACCTTTGAATTATTGACACCTATCGAAACTCCCGTATGAGTGCCGTGTGAGATTCCTTAAAGGAGAAAATTCCTCATGCGAGGATAACCTGAGTGGCCTTCAAGTAACAATTATTTTGCTATTTGAAATAACCAAGGGGTTGGACAAATGGTCAGGACTGCAAATCCTCTTTCTTTTGAGAACCCTCCGTTTGAAAAAAAAAAAAAAAAAAAAACACAGAAAACTAACCAAATTATAGATAACAACCTAATGTGGGTTCTTGAAACCCCTTTTACTTGTAAATGAAGTTAACCGGCATTTGGGGCTTTAGAGGGATTCAGTGAATCATTCAAATATGCAATGGCTCCACATGCAAATCGTCCAATTGTAGTGGAAGCCCATATACACTCCTTGCCTTACGAAGAACTGGCAAGCACTAGTCACGTGACGCTGTTGGAAAAGAGAAGTCTACTGTGCTTGCTTTTAAAAAGGAAAGTTCAGGGACAAAACAAGCACTGGTCGGTTCAAAAAGGTTATGAAATTCAGTCACTTTGCCTTTTCCAAGTAGACCTATGAAGGTGACCTTGCTCCTTACACACTTATATTGTATATATACAGAAGCCTGCACTCTCTGCTAAGAGATGTAAAGCAAACTCAGAATCTTGAAAGCAGGTGCAGGATTATTCAACAAAGCAGAGAAAAGGTGGCCTTGCTGAGGCTGCCTACTCTTGAAGTTAGGAACCTTTGGCCATCTTTTGCCAAAACCAAGAATTCCACTCATTTTTCTCATTATAATACCTTTGTCTGGATCTTCTAGGCTTTAACACACTAGAAGGTGTGGACTGTGGGGTTTGTTTATCATCAGATTGATTCATCAGTAAAAAATACTTAAAATTTCTATGATTCTTTATTTGCATTTTTTTTCCTATAAGCGATCAATTGAAGGGTAGGCACCCTATATATCTTCCATTGGGATAAAATCTTCCAAGGACCCATACGCTTAAAAACCCACTTCCATTTAGATATTTTCATGAGGACCGGTTCGTTTACACTCATTTACATATGTACGTGTTACCGCAAATCACTATTTTTGTTTACACTTATTTATACATCACATGTGGTGTGAAGATGATATTTAAATGAGGTCATTTTCACATCTCTATGGGTGTGTCACTGTGCACACCTTCACACTTCAAAGAGTTGCTAGTACAATTTCGGCCCAAGTGAGGTCAATGATATCAAACTCCATCATTGCCTTAAAACATCTTGTAAGTCATGAGAGCTCAAAATTCTTAATGCAAACTGTATATGTTATTGAAATATTAAGCACTAAATATTTAGTTTCAGGACTAAATTTTCATTGACTTTGAGATAATATCAATATTTTACGTATGTAATTTGATCTATTCTACCTCTACACAGTGAAAATGTTGCTTCCAAACACATGATAATATGTTTCATTACCCCACTAATAAAAGACAATCTAACTCTTAAATGAGCCCCAGGAGCCACATGAATTTCTCAGGCATGTTAAACCCTGAGGACCCAGGCTCCACCTTCTGTCCCTCTATCTACTTCTCTTTCCCTCAATAAAACAATTGAAAATATATATCCTTCTCCAACTTTCACCAACAATCTTACTTCCATTGCTTCCTTTATATATCACCTTCAAGCAAGCAATCTCTCTCTCTCTCTCTCTGAGCTCTTACTTGTCATATTTCCTTCCATGTGATCTGGGTTAGAAGCCTCTCTCTCTCTCTCTCTCTCTCTCTGAGCTCGCTCGTCATATTTCCTTCCATGTGATCTGGGTTAGAAGCCTCTTACAGCTATCATGAAGAGGGTGAGGAAGCTGATAGTGGAAGTTGTGGAGGCGAAAGATCTCCGACCCAAGGATGGTCATGGGACCTCAAGCCCTTATGTGGTGTTGGATTTTAATGGTCACCGGAGGAAGACGAGGCCGGCATATCGCGACCTTAATCCAGCTTGGAATGAGGTGTTTGAATTCCCGATCGATGGGTCTGTAGATTTAACCAATGAGGTTTTAGAGATCGACATGTTCCATGACAGGCGACCAGAGCCAAGAGGGAACATTTTCCTCGGCCGGCTCCGGCTGAATTCTAGCCAGTTTGTGAGGGAAGATGAGGCGGCATTGATTTTCTATCCTTTGGAGAAGAAGAACTTCTTCAGCTGGGTTCGGGGTGAAATTGGGTTGAAAATCTATTACGTCAATGAAGAAGCTGATAGTGGAAGTTGTGGGGGCGAAAAATCTCCCGCCGCGGAGGAGGGTGGTAAGACTGGTGGTCCAACACCGGAGGCTGGAGGAGAAACTGATGCACCCGCCGCGCCACCAATTGAAGAGAATCAGAAACCACCAATTGATGCAACTGCCAATGTGGAAAAGGCCGACACTCCAGCACCGCCGCCTCCCAATGCCGAATCCACCCCACCTGTGGACCCACCACCGGCCGATGCCCCAAAAACAGATGAAACAGTATCTCCACCGCCACCACCGGCTGAGGAGGTCGCTGCTGCAACAGAACCACCACCCCCAATTCAAGAAAGCGCAGCAGCGCAGGTAGAAGAAGCCAGCCCACCACAACCGGCAGACCCGCCGCAGCCACCTCCTCCTCCACCATCACCACCACCGGCGGCTCAGCCCGAGGAAGACACCGAGACAGTACCCAAGTGGGGGCCACAAGGGAACACCCCCGGATTCAATCCCCAGGAGGCAGTCTTCCGGCGACGGCCATCGGACGTCTACCCTCGAGAGGGTCATCAGCCGGAGAGATTCTCAAACGAGCGATCCTCGTACGACCTCGTCGAGAAAATGCACTACCTCTTCATCAGGATCGTCAAAGCTCGATCTCTCCCCTTCAATTCCAATCCATTTGTCAAAATCTCAGTTTCCGGCACCAACGTCCGCTCCAAACCCGCCTGGAAAACCACCCTCTTCGAGTGGGACCAGACCTTCGCTTTCGGCGGCGACGCCCACGAATCCGCCTCCACCCTCGAAGTCTCCGTCTGGGACCCGCAGCCCTTCTCCTCCGCCCCACCACCGGGACCCGAATCCCCCGAAACCGGCGGCGACAACTTCCTCGGCGGCATCTGCTTCGACGTGTCAGAGATCCACTTGAGGGACCCACCAGACAGCCCATTGGCCCCACAGTGGTACAGGCTGGAAGGCGGTGGGGCCCACCGCGGGGACCTGATGCTCGCCACGTGGATCGGCACCAAGCGGACGAATCATTCTCTGACGCGTGGAAAACAGACACAAACGGCAGCGCCAACTCCCGCTCCAAAATCTACCTCTCTCCGAAACTCTGGTATCTGCGCGTCACAATCATCGAAGCCCAGGACCTCTCTCCGTTATCGCCGTTAAAGGATCCGTCATTCTCCGTCAGAGCTCAGTTAGGGTTCCAGAGCCAGAAAACCAGAAACGCCACCAGCCGTAACGGCCTCCCGTCATGGAACGAGGACGTCATCTTCGTCGCCGCCGAGCCCTTCGGCGACCAGCACCTCCTCCTCTCCCTCGAAAACCGCCTCGGCAAGGAAGCCACGGTTTTGGGAACCGCCGCAATACCGCTCGTCACCATCGAGCGCCGCGTCGACGACATGAAGGTGGTTTCCCGGTGGTTCGACCTCCAGAATCCGGTCAAGAGCGTCTACAACGGCCGCCTCCACGTGCGGGTCTGCTTCGACGGCGGGTATCACGTGAGCGACGAGCCCGCTCACATGACTAGCGATTTCCGCCCGACCGCCCGGCAGCTCTGGAAGCCGCCGGTTGGGACCGTCGAGCTCGGGATCCTAGGCTGCAGGAACCTCCTCCCAGTCAAGACCGTCGCCGGAAAGGGCACCGCCGACCCCTACGTCGTCGCCAAGTACGGCGAGAAGTGGGTCCGATCGCGTACTGTCACGAACAGCTTGGAACCGAAGTGGAACGAACAGTACACGTGGCAGGTCTACGATCCCTGCACTGTCCTGACAGTTGGGGTCTTCGACAGCGTGGACGACACGAAGGACGTTGCAAAGGACGCTACAAGACAGGATTTCCGTATCGGGAAGGTACGAATACGTATTTCTACGCTCGAGAGCAATACGGTGTACAGGGGCTCGTATCCTCTACTGCTGATGCTTCCCACGGGAGTTCAAAAAATGGGCGAGATCGAGCTCGCAGTGAGATTCGCACGTGCGACATCCACCCTCGACGTGCTACACGTGTACACCCAGCCTATGCTCCCACGCATGCACCACTTAAAACCAATCGGAACTTTCCAGCAAGAGGCGCTGAGGCAGGCGGCGGCGCGGGTGGTGGCGCAGCACCTGGCGAGGGCGGAGCCGCCGCTGCGGCGGGAGGTTGTGCTGCACGTGTTGGATGCCGACACGTGCGGGTTCAGCATGCGGAGGGTGCGGGCCAACTGGGCCCGGATAATGAGTCTTGTTGCGCGTGCGGTCGATCTGGTGCGTTGGATCGAGGATACGCGGTCGTGGAGGAATCCTACGGCGACGATGATCGTGCACGTGTTGTTGGTGTTGCTCGTGTGGCATCCGGATCTCGTGTGCCCGACTGTGGCTTTTTATGTGTTTGGGGTCGGGGCGTGGAAGCGGAGAGTTCGGGCTCGGGTCCTGAGCCCGCACCCTTGCACGAAGATGTCGCAGGCTGAGAATGCGGATCGGGATGAGCTGGATGAAGAGTTTGACCCGATTCCGAGTAGTCGGGGACCCGAAGTGGTTAGGGCGAGGTATGATAGGTTGAGGATGTTGGGGGCAAGGGTGCAGACGGTGTTGGGGGACTTGGCCATGCAAGGGGAGCGGGTCCAGGCGTTGGTGACGTGGAGGGACCCTCGGGCCACGGGTATGTTTATCGGGTTTTGTTTTTTGGTGTCTGTGATGATGTATTTAGTGCCCACAAAGATGGTTGCAGTGGTTGGTGGGTTTTATTACTTGAGGCATCCTTTGTTTAGAGACCGCATGCCTTCACCGGGTCGGAACTTTTTCAAGAGACTTCCTTCTTTGTCGGATCGGATGATGTAGGTAAGGAAATGGATGGATGTTAGTTTTTTTCAGTTATAGTAGTTTGTATGATATGTTGATGATGATAATGATCTCAGTATATTATTTAAGTTATGGGACTGAATTAGGTTAACTGAATTGGGTTGTGTATGGGTTGTTTGATGAATCTGAATTGCATAAGAATCCAATTATACCAATGTGGGATCAGACTCTTTATCCATGATGGATTGAAACATGGCAGATGACATTATCAACTCGATCTGGACTCTTTCATTTAATCATTGTGATCTAGACTGTTCAATCAATGCTGAATATAGATTTTGTCCAAGTGTTGCTTTTATGTTTTCATTTGTTAAGAGGAAGAAGTTTATCTAATGGTTTGGATTGTGAACAGAATCAGCTTCACCGTGGGGATTGTTTTTTGTGATGCAAGACACTTTTATGGTGTATATTTGGAATGGATATGCAGGATCATTTCTCATCGTTAAAGAAGGGAAATAGTCATGTGCATTCATCCATCACCATGTTATGGTGAGGGATAATATAGTAGGATTAACTTTATAACACATTCAAATCATTCACATACATGGAACCCCCTTAAATGCACTATACCCAATGAATTTTCACCTATTCAAATTTTTTTCTTTAATATAAAGTCATTAAATTTGTGGGTCACGGATGAAGGAGTTACAAGCATGGGATTGACCCTAAATTTGATATATGGTCTTATCTAAAATGTCTCCTCCCATCCCCCGCAAGTCCCATGATCAATGGGTCCCTAGGTGGGTCACATTAAGTTTGTCCCTCACCAAATGATGAGGGAATGATGCATAAGAATATCCCTCATTAAAGAAATGTATGCACACAAAGGCACTAAGAAGTGTCATAAAGAAAGAGAGGAAGTATCTAGTAATCTAAATATAAGGTCGGTCGACTGTAATAGAGGCTCATAAGTTAAATTATTCATGCAGCTATAGAACTCTGTGTTATACCATTATTAACATGAACCCTAAGATCGTGAACAACATGATAATCACATGTAAGATTTAATCTTAAATCAGTTGAAGAGTACCTTCAGACATCCTGATGCAGAGAGCTTTCCGATCCTGCTGTCTGGCGCTGATGTTGAGATCCGTCGAAGAAGAGGCTGGGTGAATGATTTCGGTTTCTCTCTCCTTGCCTATAAACCTTAATGTGTTGAGTTTTTGCGTGTAGCCTTTGTGATGGACGAAAGACTTTATTTATAGGTGGAGAGAGGACCGAATTCCCAATTATGTTTACTTTAGATTTAATCTCAACCGTCCATCAAGGTAGAGAATATTATGGAAACTATCTCATTAGGAAACCGTTTTTGAGTAATTAATAGCATATATCCTATGAAAACGGAATTCCTATAATGACCACACTTTTAGAAAGGAAATGACTTGTGGTCCAAGTAATGGGCCTAAAATTAATTTCCTTACACTCTGCTCACTACTTGATAATACTATCTAACCAAATTCTAATTCCAACATAAAAAATGACGATGATGCCACCATTTTGGTTTGGGCCTGAAGATAAAAGTCTCTACCGGCTCGCATCTTATGGGCTTAATCAACACCGCCCTACTTACACAAACGAAACAAATGCGCTGGCTATGGGGTTTTCTCAGTATGTTGGGGTTTTAGGCCCAGCCTATTTCAGACACAGCAGAGCATATCTCATTGAGGACCATGGCAACAGGAGTAGAGGTCCTTCATGATGCTCACCATCCTTTTAGAAGAAGATGTGCCATTATAAGAGAACATAGGAAAAGAAAAATCTGCTTTTCTTAAGGAAGTCATAAGAATAAATTAGAACCTCTAAAAGGGCATCTCTGGCCTGTATTGACCAAGATAATGCTGACTTGATTAAATATTTGATTTTCACATTACAGATTGGCATGATAATGTCATAGGTCAGCTCTCCTTGTTCTAGCAAATAAGAATTTTTTTTTTTTGGTCATAGTTCAGTTCTGGAAGAGACTCTTCCAGAGGCTAAAGTGACATTTCAGCAACTACCTATTGACTGGGGAATGTGATATATATATATATATATATATATATATATATATATATATGTCTTGGATTAAAAATCAAGGCAGCCAGTATGTGGACATCAACATAGAACCATTTCTCATTGAACACATAAATATTAATAAACAGAATGTGTTTGTTAAAATTCATTTTAAATGTGTTGTATTTTTTTGTGTTCAGTTTGAATTTGTAATTATTTTTTTATTTTGCAAGTTGGGGTCTAAGGTAAACAAAAGGAAATTGGAAAGGAAAACGCCGAGATTTGCCTAGCAAGAAGAACTTTTAGTTTTTCTAATAAGAAATTAGAAACAAAATCTGTTATTCTCTTTTTGGAGTAATAAAATTGTTTAGTTTTAAAAAAGAAAGTTAGTAACATTGATTGCGATTGATGAAGATAATATGAGTAGTTATGATACCCCGGCATGGATGTGGGAGTGACATGCCATGGATATGATTAGGACAAAGATTTTATAAATAAAAAGTGAAATATCAAATGCAATATGATATGATTCATTGTTTATTTTGAAGTCTGCGAGTATCATAGTTGAGTAGACAACTGTTGAAATTTTATTTTTGTTTATTATTATTATTATTATTATTATTTTATAAGTCAATGAAAGAGATGTTTCACCGAGATACAATTGGTTATAGTTTTCTTTTAACAGCAGCGTGGTCCATTCTTTGTTGTGGATTCTAGTGAAAGTCTCCTACAACAGTGGCCTCAATCACTCAACTAGTGCAATCTTATCATGAGACTAAAGACAAAAAATGCTTGGCCCAAAGTGGCGCACAAACCAACTTCAAATCCACAATCAATCAAAATTGATAATGCTATTTAGTGGGACTCATTTATTGAAATCTAAATCCATAACTTCTCATGGATCTAATTCAATCACATTACCATGAATAAAAGGAATTCACGTATGATCAAATATGGGCTAAACTCTCATTGGAATAACAAATTTTAAAAGGTGTCTAGATATGTTGCATTTCCTACTTGCTTTCCCATGCCTAGAATTCCCTTGAGGCACTCCGACTTGATAATAATCTAAACCATTCATCTTGAACCCATCAACTCCAGTGACATATCCTCACAGTTCACTTTAATACAAGAGAAATTTGACCGGCCCTTATATTGAATACATAACAATAACAAGATTACGACATTTGATCAATAATAAATAAGATCACGCCATCTGATTAATAATGTATAAGATTATGTTCAATCTAACGGCAGGACAAACTCCTGTTAAAGTGAATTCCAAGATACATCAATAGAGGGCGTCATAGTCAAAATGTAAGGTCTAGATTATCATCATGTAAGACCCACTATGGAGTTTTTAGCATCACGGAAAACTCGTAAAAGATGCGACAAAGGATACGACGTCATTAAAAACATTAAGAAACAAAGAAGACTTATTTTAATAAGAAATTGCTTATGGACACATTTGTATAACTAAATTCTGCCGAAAATCTAGCAATTTTTCATGAAAAAATATTTTTTTTTCCAGAATTTGGTGCAGCCATTTTCCATGTAATATTTTTTCTCTCTTTCTTTCATTGTTTGTTTTTTTTTAGGATGGGCATACCCACAACAAGCATCACTAAATTAACTTTCCTGAATTTCTTCTCTCTTTCCTTCCTTCTGTGTCACTGGGGGTGCATACCCACGGAAAGATCACCAAATTTCCCCTGACATCTGGAATTGGAGGCTTTGGCATCCAAGGTAATATTCTACTTGGACCTGGACCTGGACCACCACGTCACTGCTTTCGTTATCAGTTGAAGGAAATGGAGTTGAATTGGCCATGCGGCACTCCACTAAATATAGAGATACATTTTTCTGTTCTTTTTGAAAGTGATAGAGTTTACTTTGAATTTTCATTGATAGTTTTTTAACATCTTTTGTCGTTTGTTCCTGAATCTGAATCAAAACAATCTGAATCTAAACTAAAATTCCAAAAAAAGATGGGTCTGATTTTATATAGAAACCAAAAAGCATGCTTGGACTCTCATCTTTTCCATCTGGATAAGAGAGAGAGAGGAAGAGAATCGAATGGTTCAGTGATTCCATGGGGATAGAAGAGAAGCTGGTGTTTGCAGTGAATGGAAGGAGATTCGAGCTCTCCAACGTCGACCCTTCCACTACTCTGCTCGAATTCCTCAGGACTGAAACCCCTTTCAAAGGAGCTAAGCTTGGATGTGGAGAAGGTGATCTTTTTTTTCTTCTTTATTTCGTCAAAGATGGCGTTTTTCTTATTGGGTTTTTTGATATTTGATTGCTTTAACAGTTTCAGATTTCTGGGGGTGTTTTTTTTCAGAGAATAATGTCTTGGGTTTCTTTTATACAGCAGATGGTAATCAATTGTAATCTGATTTGGGGTCTTGCTATTACTGGTTTTTGAAAATCTACTGCTAATTTGGTTTTTACCAGATTGGTTCTTTTGATTATTTTGTTTTTCCTTTTCAGATGATGGTCTATTGAAGTTCAAATAGTTTGGTTTGGTTTTCCTTCAAGTTTTCTTTGTTTGGCTGGTGGGTTCTTTAGATGCCTCTGTTATTTTGTAATATAGTACTTTGATATGCTGCTGTATAAAAAGTGTCGTTCAAAGATAGTAGGAATTAAGTTAAATTTCAAGAAGAATAAAAGTTAGAAGTAGTTTGAAACTCATTGAGCATATCATATGTATGCTGAATTGCTGATTTATGGTCTTGCTATTACTGGGGTTTTGAAAGTTCTATGACTAATTTGGTTTTTATCAGACGGGTTTCTCTTAGATGTTATAAGATTAAAATCTGGTTAGTGCTGTTCCTTCAAGATTTCCTTTTGGGTGCTGGTTCTTTTGATGTTTGTGGTATTTTATAATTTTAGTGCTTTCTAGTGCTGTTTGATAAAACTGTAGTTGAAAGATATTTCTAACTTTCAACATATGGCTATTAGCAGTAAACTTAGTTCTGCTGGATAAAACTGTGGTTGAAAGATAATTCTGACTATCAACATATGGTAGGAGGAAAAAAAAGAAAAACCTTTCAACATAATGCAGAAACGAACATTGACTTTTTCAAGAGAGAAGTTTTCCCGCTCCAACTATAATGAGCAATCAAAAGAAGGCATTCCCAACGTGACACTTTTTTCAAAACTTTGACAGCCACTTGAAGCCCCAAAAGAGCAAAAATCACTCACAAAGGTGTTAGACGCTACATTCATTCCAGATTAAGAAATTAAGAAATGAGGGTCATGCTCATATGACTTACAAAAGCATGACATTTGGATTAAACTTGTGAATTCTGATTCAGTTGAAGCAGTTGATCTTTCAGATTTTTTTTCCGAGCTTTGCTTTGTCTGAAATGGTCTCTCTCTCTCTCTCTCTTGTTGAGAGGTTTTCAGATTGAGCTTTGAAATTTCAATTGTTTGGACGTTTTCAGTGTCTTTTCTTTTATCTAAAAAGTAATGCTTGAAGAGCTGGACCAGAAAATTGACCAGCAGACATGGGAGATAAACCTACAGGAGGATCAGCCTGCACAGGAAACTCCCTGGGCCTCTGTGTCATCCTGACAATGCCTGAGGACTTGGACACTGTTGAATAGGAGATGGACAAATCAGCCTCGTCCCATGTCCCACCTCCTGGCCACCTCCTTGCCTTCCCCTAATTTATTCACTAAAAGAACAAGACTGGGAAAAAGAAACTATAGGGGAAGATGTCGATAGGGGAAGCTTCTACTAGGAGAGTTAGGATTTGTAGAAAGTAGTCTTCTGATCCTACAGTGTGACAATAAAGCTGCTATTTATATTTCTTAAAATCTAGTGTATCATGAGCAAACCAAACACATTGAAGTTGATTGTCATTTTTGTCAATAGAGTTCTACTTATGCTTTGTCCAGGCCTAGGCCCAATAGTCACCTATCCGACGTGTGAGACTTGGTCAAAGATTTGTGTGTATATTAATAACTGATTGCTACGATTAGTCAAAGATTTGTGTGTATATTAATAACTGATTGCTAGGATATACAATGACTGTGTAAAATATCTGTTGCCCTTTAAAGCCTGTAACATATCCTGTAATATAATAGATACTCAATCATGCCATGGGGGGTACGACATTCAACAATATTCTTCTCCTTTCTCCTTTTCATTTTCATTCAACATCTTCTTAAGATGTCATGGAGGGGCCTGCACCAGCAGATTTCATAGACGGGCCTGCACGTGCACTACACAAGAACGATAGGAGCCACTTGGGCTACACAAGAATGACGGGATTCAAGAATGACGGGATTGGAACCTCTTGAGAAGATGTTGAATGAAAATGAAAAGGAGAAAGCAGAAGAATATTGCTGAATTTCGTATCCCCCATGGTACAATTGAGTATCTATTATATAGAGCTGGATCCCCCAATTACAGGATATGTTACAGGCCTTTAAAAGGCAACATCTATTTTACTCAGTCATTATATCCCTAATCCTAGCAATCAGTTATTCATATACACACAAATCTTGACTAATCCTAGCAATCAGTTATTAATATACACACAAATCTTTGACCAAGTCTCATGCGTGGGATAGGTGACTATTGGGCCCGGGCCTGGACAAAGCTTAAGTAGAACTCTATTGACAATTTTATCTGTTAGGAAGTGGTAGCAAGGGGTATACAACTAGAGTATGCTTGGACAAAAGATCAAGTGGCAGATTTTCTTGCAAAAGTTTTTTCAAAAGAAGTATTCAGATGTTTCCTCTAAGCTGGGCATAATTGATATTTGTCCACTAGCTTGAAGGGGAGTCTTGAAGGTTTTGAAGGGACTGGTTGTAATTCTGAGAATTGCAGGCACTGGTTTGTCGTTCTAGGAAATTGCAGGGACTCTTTTGTGTAAATATTAACAATTTAATAATATGTATAAACTGATCTGCTCTCTCAACCCTAAGTTGAACAACCAGACAACTTTCCTCTCTTTTTTTCTTTTCTCTCCACTTCTCTTTCTTCCTCTTCTTAATTTTTTTTTTCCTTTCCTCTTCCTTTTCTTCTCATTTTCTTTGAACGAAATATTTCAACTATATCACTCATCTCTTTTTCTCTCTATTGGTGTAGGTAAGTTTTTATATGATTCTTTTTATTCTTAAGAATTTTGTTACGGAAGTTGCCCTACTGTGATCTGATGTTTAACGTTTGTTGAAGAGGGAGTGGGTAGTATTACTGAGTTTTCAAGTTTGATTTTTTGTTGTTCATTTTTTTAAAATTCTTTTTTCGGCATTGACATAGTTTTTGTTCTTTTAAGGAATGAAACTTTTAGTTATCATTAAAAAATAAAAGAAAAGTAAAGTTTTTCAACTTTGTTGATGAATTTTTTTCTCTAGATGTTTAGAGTGTTAATAACCAGTAACACCAAAAGCTCGAGCTGTTAATGAACGGCATAACAAACAATGTATATTCACCTCGCTGTGAATGGAAAACCGTTTGAATTCGGAACCTAACAAACAAACCTGACCAGACAAAACAGTCAGAAGGAGGTAACTTGCCTCCCAGGGGTTAAGAACTTGTAACCTTTGGCTTTAATACCTTGTTAATAACCAATAACACCAAAAGCTCGAGCTGGTAATGAATGGGAAGCTGTTTGAATTCGACACCCAACAGATAGATGGGACGGAACAAGTAGATCCGACATATGGGGTTAACATGCCTCCCAGGGATTTCGAACTCGTGACATCTAGCTCTGAGACCATATTACTCTCATAAAGATGAGAGAATTTGAAGTGTATTTTCGATAATCTTGTGGTACAATCGATAGTCTATAAATATTTTCTATGATGCTATCTATAGTAAGTTTGAACCCAATGATTTGGGTGATTTACAAATATAAAAGGAAACTAACTAATGGATATAAACAATGCTAGCTGTACATGAAACGTCCAATGACCAAGTCAAATGGGCCTGCTGTTTGGGGTTTGGACTGACCCCATAGGTCGAGTCGACCTATTTGGGTTGCCTCTATCTTTACATAGAGATTGCCACTTTGAATCAATTTGTTTTCGAGTGGTAGGTCTTCAGGAAGATTAGGCCTTTTCAGTGGGGTTCTTTTGGTTTTTTATTATATTCACATCCTATATGGGGGTTTCCTTTTTTTTTTTTTGTAATTGATTGCACTAGTTAAATCTCTTAAATTTTATTTTCATTAGAGCTCTGTATAGGACATGGATTTTGCAGTAAATCCAACCACTACCAGAGGGTCTATAAAAGCCTGATGGTTATACCTACGTTAAGTGATGAAGAATTACACGACAATGGGTCTAAGAGATGCCAAAGGTCGCTAGCCTCACAGCATCTCTCCACTGAGACCGTGGAAGTTCCTTTAATTGCATTGATGCAGCTTCCAGATTGTTTATTTATTATTATTATTATTATTATTATTATTAATAAATTACTCCCTGACTTTGGTTGTTTTTGGTAGGCATCCAAATGCAACCTAGGTAAAGCTTTGTACATTGCTTCCTTTTCCTATGTGCATAATTGAGTTGTATCTAAGAAGGTGAATTCATGTTGCGGACCCCAACATAGTTGGGACAAGGCTTTGATGATGATGATGATGAATTGTATCTAAGAAGGTGTTGCCCTTTAGTTCTTACGTTGGCCTAGTTGAAGGTATGGCAAGTGGTATTGGTCTATGATAATCTAGTTTACATTTGCAATTTGTAAAATACATTAGAAAGAGAAGGGATGATTATTGTGATGTCATAGTAATAATTTTATTCTAGAATGCTAAGGGTTGATTTTTGTTTATGTATCGAGCACATGTCTGATAAATTTTAAATAATTTGATAAAGATAAAGAATGTGTTAGGATGATAGAAGAATGTGATTTTTGTAGTTGGAATTTTAGCTGTAGGATTTCTGCTTCAGGTGGTTGTGGAGCTTGTGTTGTTCTTCTTTCAAAGTATGACCCATTATGTGAACAAGTTGAAGAGTACTCAGTAAGCTCTTGCCTCACCCTTCTTTATAGTATAAATCGATGTTCAATAACAACCACTGAAGGCCTTGGAAACAGCAGAGATGGGTTCCATCCGATTCACCAAAGGATTTCAGGTTTCCATGCTTCTCAATGTGGTTTCTGTACTCCGGGCATGTGCATGTCTCTGTTCTCAGCTCTCATCAATGCCGATAAAACTGGAAGGCCTGATCCCCCTACCGGGTTTTCCAAACTCGCAATGTCTGAAGCTGAGAAGGCTATTTCAGGAAATCTCTGCCGATGCACTGGTTATCGACCTATTGCTGATGTGTGCAAAAGCTTTGCAGCAGATGTTGATATGGAGGATCTGGGTCTAAATTCATATTTCTCTAAGGGGGAGAACATCAAGAAAAATTCAAATAGCTTTCCCTTTTATTGTCGTAACGAGATCTCTACATTTCCTGACTTCTTGAAAAATGAGATTAAGTCATCCGCAAACTATTTCTCTGACTTGCAACTGAAGAATTCAGACAAGGAGACAGTGCCACTGGAGCCCGCGTGTAAAAGCGACATTAAGGCAAACGGTAATTGGTATAGTCCTGTAAGTGTTGAGGAGCTTCAGGAACTACTAAAATCTGAAGGACTGAAGAATGGTGAATGGGTAAAATTGGTTGTTGGAAATACAGGTGCTGGTGTTTACAAGGAAGTAGAGCACTACAACAAGTACATTGATCTTAGAAAAATTCCTGAACTTTCGGTGATCAGGAGGGATAGCAGCGGAGTTGAAATTGGAGCTGCTGTGACAATTTCTAGGGCTATTGAAGCACTGACGGAAGAAAAGGATGGTCATTGTGGCCCAAATGGAAGACTCGTGTTCAAAAAAATTGCTGATCATATGAATAAGGTCGCATCACGATTTGTCCGGAATATGGCAAGTTTGGGAGGTAACTTGATCATGGCTCAGCGAAATCAGTTTGCATCTGATATTGCTACTATTCTTCTTGCAGCTGGTTCATCTGTAAATATCCTCACTGGTTTAGAAATGAATACAGTTACATTGGAGGAGTTTTTAGAGGCCCCTTGTGATTCTAAAAATATACTTGTCAGTGTTCATATCCCAAGCTGGAATCAAAAGAGTAACTTTTTCTCTAAGAATGATGATTTGATTGGATGCAAACCCGCAGAAGAAACAAAGATTCTTTTTGAGACCTATAGAGCTGCGCCACGCCCCCTTGGAAATGCTGTGGCATATCTCAATGCCGCTTTCTTAGCCCAGGTTTCCACCCATGCAATGTCAGAGAGTTTTGTTCTGGAGCATGTATGGCTGGCATTTGGGGCATATGGGACTAAACATGCAATAAGGGCAAGGAAGGTTGAGGAGTTTCTAGCTGGGAAATCTCTCAATGCATCTGTTTTGTTCGAGGCAATCAACTTGCTTCTAGTTACTGTGGTACCAAAAGAGGGAACGCCGAATCCTGCTTATAGATCCAGTTTAGCAGTTGGGTATCTTTTTGATTTTCTCCATCCATTTATTAAAGGTGTAAGAGAGCATGTGAAAGATTTAGACATGCAGATTCCCAATGGTTCCATTAATGCTAAGAATCCTACCAATGGCTTCAAAGAGTACTTAAATGCTTCAACAGATAAGTCTTGCATGAAAACTGGTAACTTTTATGATAAAAATGATCATGTGGACAGATCATCTTTGCTCTTATCTGGGAAGCAGGTGGTGGATATCAGTGGGGAATATCGTCCGGTTGGAGAACCTACTAGAAAAGTTGGTGCTGAGATCCAGGCTTCTGGTATGTTTAAAACTGTTTTTTATTATTCGTATTTCTGTTGTAGCTAGAGATTTATTTGATTAGGAATTACATGGTCCCATGATTGTGGATATAATTAGTATCCTCGGGCCTTGATCTTACAGTTGGACCACATTTTGCTATCATTGTTGATCTTTTTGCCTCCTCAGATAACAGCAAAAATAATCCAAATTATAAAATTTTTGCAATGTACCATATAGCCTTTGCTTTAGACATTGAATGTGATAAAAAACTGCATTTTTTTTTTTTTTTTTGTAAATTTTAAGAGAGATTTTCTGTTAATCTGATATCTTGGACCAGCGTTAACACCAACATATGTAGAGTACACTGGGGCATTCAAGATTAAGAAAATCCTTATCTAAAATACCAATCCTTATATAATATGAATATATGATAATGAATCTTTATCATAATCCAATTAAAATAGGTTATTATTCAATCATATCCTAACAAAACGTAGGCTGGACTTTACTTTACCAGTGCCTAAACAAACATCACCAAACGGTTTTGCCTAAATTATACATGACATGCTTATAAAAGGGAAGTAACAAGTGTGAGTATTTGTTGGGACTTGGGAGACATCTCTAGCTGGAGTTGGATTACACCAAGGATCCGTTTTGAGACCCTACTTACTGGCCTTGGTTGTTGACAAAGTAATGGTAGATATCCAAGGTGGAGTTCCTTGGAGTATGTTGTGAGCATGAGATATAATGCTCATTAGTTAGGGCCGATAAGGGCTAGTTAGATTAGGTCTGGAACAAATAAGTCTAAGTTTTAAGTTCTAAATTTACACTTGATTCATTTACCAAAATTCTAAAGGAAAGCTCTTATTTCACAGCAGTATGTATGGCAAACATACAAATAAGAACTTATTAAAGGGTCACTTTTGTTATTTTCAAAGATATTTTAACTAGAGAAAAGCTTTACTACAATCGGGTGAGTACAATTCATGGATGATACATGAATTTGAATAGCTTGGGTGTGTGAAAGGTGGGCCCACTGTACTAAATAAATTGTGGTCTACATTTGACTTGTCCTATAACTACAAACGATGAAACATTTGTTTTGTATTGTGAATTACATTTTCATTTTATCATATATGTATAATGCAATGAGAGTCAATTATATGTGATAAATCACATAACAATATCTATGACCTTCCGATATCAATTTCATGAAATTTATTTATATTTTTAGATTTTTCATATATGTTTCCCAAGTTTAGATGAGTTCCAAGGAAAAAAAATTACATTGTAAAATTCAAATTTTGGTATCTCTCGAGTTACATTACACTTACTGGAGTATTTGGATGAGCAAATATTTTTTTTTCATTATCTAATACATTTAGTTGACTAAATGGAATTTTCATTCATGTTATTCATTTTCTTTTCTTTTTTTTCATTTTGTTCCTACATACAAATGAAAATATAATTAAGATATTGAAGACAATTTACATCATGAGGTAAAAATTGTATAATTTGATTTTTATATGAAAATATTACTCATTTTATTATAAAGTTGTTGTGAATATTTTTTTTGTATATTAATTTATCAAGAAGAAGAGGCTTAGAGCTATAGCCATGTGGGAGTAAGTGAAAACTAAAAAAAAGTGAAAACTAAAAAAAGCAGAAGCATGTTGAAGGAAAGAGATTGCATTCAATCCATGTGTAGGAGGGACTAGGGAGAGCTTTACTTGCGATGTGGCTTAGACGGATTTTAGATGATGGGTTTTCTAATGAAGTTGATTCAGTCAAAGAGAAAAATACAGAGAGGGTATTTAAGGAATAAATCCATTTTATCTTGAAAAAGGCTTGAGAAATTCCGAGGGAGGCTTTTTGTCGCGAGGGTTCTTAAGAGGATGATGTTATAAAAGAGAAAAATATGTAGAGTATTTAAGGAATAAATCTATTCTATCATAGGCATTTTTTTTCCAAAACTTCCGTAAATGAATTCATTATGCCTTTTACGACTTTAGAGGAATAACCTCGTATTTAAAAAGTAAGATGCAGACTAATTATTTATTGGTAGGCTTTCCCTTTACTTTAAATAAAATGAGAACTCTAATAAGAGGTTTACCGAACACCCTAAAATGTAAATAAGCTCTTAACACTTGAAATAATCTCTTAAGCTTAGAGATTCTAAATGTCACTGAGACAAAAAAGCTAGAAAATGATAAGAAAGGACTTTGGAGACAAATTTTCTTTTCACATTGGTTGAAAATTAGTAGTTCAAAGACAAAACATATTGGTGCAAGTTTGGCAGATTTTAAATTAATGAGTTGGTAAAATACTGATAATAATTAGCTGATAGAAAAGCTTAAAATAATTTTTTGCCCCAACTTGATAAATCTTGGTACCTTGGGAGTAAGCAAAATGGAGAATTTGAGTTGGATATAGCAAATAGGATCATTGTTGGACAAGCCAGTGCAATTTTTTTTTGAATGGTTGGACAAGCCAGTGAATTGTTATTACTTTGATTAAAGGGAATTTCTATAAGTTAATAGTTAGCTTTGCTTTATTGAATGGAGCTGAATATTGGACAAGAAAGAAATGAGAAGCAAAAGTGTATGTTGCGAAGTTGCAATGCTAAGTTGGAAGTAAGAATTAAGTAATGTCATTTGAAATGTTTGGGCAAGAGTACAAAAGACAAAAGGTCAGAAATTGCCATGTACAACATATTGAAGGGATATGTGTCCTAAAAATAGCGAAGGGGAAACAAAAAGGCCCAAGGGAAGTCATGAGGAAATATATTATGGATTGTGGAGTTGCTTTGAGCATGGCTTTAAATAAGGTTGATTGGAGAAGTAGTTTTCATAGAGCCGATCATGGATGGATCATGGATGGGATGATCAATTAAATGTATACCATTGTTTGTAGATTTTTTTTTTTGAAATGGTAACAATAATTGTATTGAAAGAAGAATGAAATACAACCATAAAACAAAAGCGAAAAAATACAGAAAAAGAACATAGAGAACCACAATGAAGAGTGACAAAACAGCACATCACGAGAGAAAAACATAGAGAACCAAAATGAAGAACTACTGTGTAGGTCCTCTCTAAGCCAAGATATGCGCCTCCTCATTCGCCGATTGGAGAATATGCCTACACTCCACATCTAACTCCTATCAAACATGACTTGGACCCAATCTCATGTGGTTAACCATGTTATAATATGTAATGAGAGAAGGAAGAAGGAGACGAAAGTTGGAGAGAAACTGATGCCTCAATGGGAGGATCATCTGTCAATTTATAATCTCATTATACCCTAATCAAGGGCTCTAAACATGCTAATAATACAATCAGAATAGTAAACAATATCTCCTAGTCTATACATGGAAGTAATATGAGACAAATTAGCATAAACTTGATCCCACACGTGGGACTATATACAGGCTGTATATGGCCTTGATGGGCTGGTCCTAAGCCTTGTTTTACAGGGCCCATTATCTTCTACACTCCCCCTCAAATTGATGTGGTAAGGCAGAAAACATCAATTTGCTAGTGAGATCATGATGACGCGTTTTGGGAAGAGCTTTTGTGAAGACATCCGCCAACTGGTTAAGAGTAGAGACATGAGGCAGAGTTATCTTTTCAGTAACAACATGCTGACGGATGAAGTGGCAATCAATCTCAATATGCTTCGTTCTTTCATGAAAGACCGGATTGTTTGCAATTCGGGTAGCACTGGTGTTGTCCCCATGAAGAGGTGTAGGACTACCAATAGTGACACCGAATTCACAAAGAAGACGGTGTAGCCAGATGATTTCAGCACTCGCGGAGGACATGGCCCGATATTCTGCCTCAGCAGAAGATTTCGAAACAGTGGTTTGCTTCTTGCACTTCCATGAGATCAGTGAGTCTCCAAGAAACATACACTAGCCAGTGGTAGATCGCCGAGAATCGGGGCAACCAGCCCAGTCAGCATCCGCATAAGCGGATAAGTGTAAGGAAGCGCCCGAAGGGTAGAAGAGACCATGATTAAGGGTGCCTTTGACATAGCGAAGTATGCGCAAGGCAGCAGCAAGGTGAGGTTTGTGAGGATTGCTCACAAACTGGCTAACCGTATGAATGGCATGAGAGATATCCGGCCGAGTCATAGTTAAGTAGAGCAAACTACCAACTATCCGCCGAAAAACAGAGGGATCATCCAGAGGAAGGCCATCATCCGCACTGATCTTGCTGTTTAACTCCATAGGTGTATCACAAGTGTGAGCATCATCAAGTCTTGCCGAGGTGATCAAATCTGTAGCATACTTCCGTTGATGAACCCGAATGCCAGATTTGCTACGCAAGAATTCCAGCCCCAGAAAGTAGGTGAGAGGTCCAAGATCCTTCATTCTGAAGTGTCCAGTGAGATGATGTTTGAGATCCGTAACACCAGCACTATCATTGCCACTGATAATCATATCATCAACATAGACTAAAAGGAACGTGTAGCCCTTCGTTGTCCATCGAAGAAACAGTGAGCTATCCGAATGACTCTGACGAAATCCAGCTTGAAGAATTGCAGTCCGGAATTTATCAAACCACGCTCTGGAAGCTTGCTTAAGTCCATACAAAGATTTCCGCAACTTGCAAACATGCTGAGGAGGACATGCATATCCGGGAGGAGGCTTTAAGTAAACAGTCTCTTGCAACTCGCCATGAAGAAATGCATTTTTGACATCCATTTGCCACAGAGGCCAGTTACGTGCTGCAGTAACACAGAGGAGAGTACGAACGGTGGTCATTTTAGCCACTGGTGCAAATGTCTCCTCATAGTCGATTCCATACTTCTGTTTATAGCCTTGTGCAACCAATTGAGCTTTGTAGCGATCAAGACTCCCATCGGAGTGAACTTTGATGGAGTATATCCATTTGCTGCCAATCACAGAGGCGCCTTCAGGAGTCGGTACCAAATCCCATGTATGATTAGCTTCGAGAGCGAGCAATTCCTCATTCATAGCATCCTGCCAGTACGCAATCTTCGAGGCCTGTGAATATGAGGTGGGTATAGGAGTACTATCTAAGGATGAAAAGAGAGCAGGAAAGCCATAACGGTTAGGGGCAATGGAAAGACGATTAGATCGTCGCAGAGAGAAGCGATTAGCAGAAGAAGCATGGTTACCTGTAGGAGCAGTAGGCGGCACTGGGAGATGATCAGGAGAGGGAGGCACCACAGGAGGAACCTTGTTACGCCGGACATAGACCTTGAGAGCAGGTGATGGAGTATTAGACTCCGGGAATTGTGGCAAATAGGACACAACAATGGGATGATGATCTAAACGTAATGAAAAGAAAGGAATATGTTCCAGGAATATCACATTACGAGAGATCCGCATGCGTTTTTCAAACCGATCATAACACAAGAACCCTTTGTGTTCAGAACTATAGCCAAGAAAGATGCATTTGGCAGCCTGTGGGGATAGCTTAGTGCGTTTAGTTGGTGGAAGATGAACAAAACACTAGCAACCAAACACACGTAAGTGAGAGTATAAAGGTGGATGTTCAAAGAGAACTCCATAAGGAGTAGTTTTGCCGAGAACAGCACTGGGAAGACAATTAATCAGATATACCGCAGTCTGTGCAGCATCACACCAAAATTCTGGAGGAACTAAAGATGCAAGTAAAAGGGTGCGAACAGTTTCAAGAATATGTCTGTTCTTTCTCTCTGCAATTCCATTCTGCTGAGGAGTGTGCGGACAAGATTTTTGATGAAGAATTCCTTTATCAGAAAGGAAAGCAGAGAATTCATGAGACGAGTATTCTCCACCAGAATCAGATCTAAGGATCTTGATATCTTTCTTAAATTGAGTGTGTACCATGTTATAGAAGCTTTGAAAAATAGAAAACACTTCAGATTTTAAACGCATGAAATAAATCCAAGTATAACGGGAATGATCATCAATAAATGTCACATAGTACTTGAATCCTGACCTACTCAAGGTAGGAGCAATGCCCCAAACATCAGTGTGAATGATATCAAATGATTCTAATGAACGAGAGTTATGAACAGAAAATGGCAAAATATGACTCTTACTTAAACAACAAGTTTCACATTTTGATTGAGATAAAGAAGACATAATTTTATTATCAATTGAAGAGTCCAAGCAACCAAGTTTAAACAAAGAAATTAAATTGGCATTGTTCACATGACCAAGACGTTTATGCCAAACCGTCCACAAAATTTTGAAATTGTTAGAAGAAGAAGCAAAGAAGGAATGATTTCCAATGTCCAGCAAAAACAGGCGCCCATGTTTACTCCCCGTCGCGATCACCTTCCTAGTTTGTCGCCCCTGTATGACACAACCAGAAGAAGAAAAGTAAACAAGATAGCCCTCATCAATAAGTTGTCCTACAGAAAGTAGATTGACCGATAATTTTGGAACAAAGTAGACATTGGAAAGGGTGATGGGCTGGCCAGTGACACTAGATAAAGTAATGGTACCAACTCCAGAAATGAGTAGTTGATCACCATTAGCAGTGGTAATTTTTTCTTTTCCAAGATAAGGGTGGGAATCTGTAAAGCTATGTTCTACAGATGTCATATGATTTGAGGCTCCTGAGTCTAAAAACCAAGTGGAAGTGGTGATAGAAGAAGAAAGAGATGCAGAAGAATGAAAGGCAGGAGATGCTATATGAGAATGAGGTTGATACCGACCACCAGAGAAGCCCATAGACGCATATGCAGAAGTGACTGTGCTCTGGATCAGCTCTTGGATCTGAGCAGGAGTCATGGATATAGCTCCGGAGGAAGTGCTGCCTGTATCTGATAAGGGCGCTTGAGCCTGAAAAGCGGATGGAACATTCTGTCTTGGCATATGGGAGGGAGGCTTCTTAGGCTGTGTCTCATTCCGTCTCTGCAGGCTTCGACATTCATCAATCACATGACCTGTCCGTTTGCAATATCTGCAAATCAATTTCTTGCGACAATTTTTGGCAATATGTCCGAAGCCTTTGCATTCATAACATTGAGTCTGCTTTGGAGTTGCCAGAAGAGCCGAGTCAGCAGGAAGAGGCGCAAGGAAGGCTTTGGGTGCTTCCAGAATAGTGCGCTGTGAAGTGAGATGAAGTTCTTCGCGAAGGACTTCTTGGAGGCAAGTATCAAGATTAGCAGTATTCTCCCTATTCATAAGTGCAGACCGAACAGATTCAAATTCAGGGCGGAGATTCATAAGAAACTGGCTGATATGAGTTTCTTCTTGTAACTGGAGAGCCTCAGATAAAAATCCAGAAGAGACCGTTTGGATCAGCATGGAATCCCTTTCAGTCCACAAGGTGAGGAAACCATTAAAGTATTCCTGCACAGTTTTATCCCCTTGACTGTATCTGGCAATTTCACTATCCAGATGAAATTTCCGGGCTTTATTTGTTTGATGGTAAACTTTCTTCAGATGAGCCCACATATTAGCTGCTGTGGTGTAGGCTTGAAGGGCCACAGCAAGAGAGGGATCAATAGAGTTAAGGATCCAAGTGATGACTTTCGCATTTTCTTTGGACCAGGTGGCTAGGCCTTTTGAGTCGGAAGTGCTTGTAATCTGAGGTTGGTTATTGATCCATCAAGATAACCAAAAAGACCTTGTCCTTCAACAAAGTTCCTCAAGTGGAAGGACCAGGACATATAATTCTGTCCGTTGAACTTAATTGGGATGACATCGTACTTGTCCATTTGTAAGAATGTAGTAGATAACAAAGCAAAATAGCAGAAAAAGGAAGAGAGCACCACCCAAACCAAAAAAGGTGTTCTGATTTGCTATAAAAAGGCTTAATACAGCAGAATCAGAGCAGTAACCAGCACTGAACAGTATTTAATCAGTCATAAGCAGCATCAACAGCATACAACAGCAATAGTAGAAGAGATCAGAGAAGTAACAGAGGCATCCAACGGTACACAAAAGAGTGCAAAACAGTAGTGCAAAAAGAGACCAGCCCTCAGATCAACAAAACAGAAGGTAGAATTGATATTGATCTGCTATAAATCTGCTAATACAGCAGGAAGATTGCACTGTATTGATCTGATGAGGAATCTAGCAACAGAAAACATAAACAGTGCAGAAAATTAGCCCAGACAGAGCCAGGCGACCATGAATTTTGGTGCAGGATCTGTGCGTGGGCCCCACAGGGTCATCTAATCTCAGATCAAGTTTGAAACTCTTGAAGGAGTTCAAATGTACTTCCTCTAGTCCAAATCTGATGAGTATCGGATAAGGATCCACAAATCTGGACGGTGGAGATGAAAACTTTCTGATAATAATGTGTCAAAAACGACTGAGGAAGAAGATGATAAAACCTACCTCAGATGGTGATGAAAAATTCCAGAAAAATCCTTACAATAACCTTGAAGAACTGGCGAACACAACTGTGGAGGGTGCTTGGTGATAGGAAGTTGATCAGTGGTGGGCCACAGTTTGATCAAAGGCACGTCAGACACTATTATCAGTAATGACAGCAGCAATGGAGAGAGAAGATCCACGCCAATAAGAAGAGTTTGATCAATGACAGAAGATGGATTGATCACAACCTATGGCTCTGATACCATGTTATAATATGTAATGAGAGAAGGAAGAAAGAGACGAAAGTTGGAGAGAAACTGATGCCTCAATGGGAGGATCATCTGTCAATTTATAATCTCATTATATCCTAATCAAGGGCTCTAAACATGCTAATAATACAATCAGAATAGTAAACAATATCTCCTAGTCTATACATGGAAGTAATATGAGACAAATTAGCATGAACTTGATCCCACACGTGGGACTATATACAGGCTGTATATGGCCTTGATGGGCTGGGCCTAAGCCTTGTTTTACAGGGCCCATTATCTTCTACAAACCACACCAAAAATGCCTCGGCATTAAAGTTGTAGCAAACTAACTACTTAAACACCCCCCCGGGGTCTGTTCCTCAGGCGGGATCGTCCGAACTAGAAGCACACACCTGCACAAGACGTGACATGGGGTCTTTTTGCCTTGCGCACATGTCCCTGCACACAAGATGTGGCATGGGGCCTTTTTTGCCTTTCGCAGATTTGAACTTCAGACGTGTTGGAGCTGATACCATCTCATGTTGCTAACCAATACACCCAAAATGCCTAGACGTTAAAAGTGTGGCAAACTAACTACTTAATAACTTTTGCTGAATTCTTCTATGTATCTTTTATACACTACCTTTGAAATATGTCATATGATCAAGAGATATGAAAGTTGTTATGGCATCGAAGTTAACAAATCCAAAACAGTAGGATTCACTTAAAACATATTCGACAAAAATCCAGTACCAGTATTGATACCAGCATGCAAGCATCGTGGGTATCCTATGTTTCATTTTCCACAAGAGTCTTCCAACTTCCATGCCTTTTTGTAGGTGGATGCATTTCCAGTTTATATATGTTAGATAAGCCAGCATCCGGCAAAAATCTGTTCCTTGGAAGAATATGGTCTAACAATGCCCCGTTGAAAGATTGTGAAAGAAAAACTGGAAAGAAAAATAAATATAAAGACTTGTCAAGAATCACAAAGCATCTTTTGAAACGTGTCTTCAAATCATGCAGGTGAGGCAGTGTTCGTGGATGACATACCTTCTCCCAAAGATTGCTTTCACGGAGCATTCATTTGTAGCACTAAGCCTTTGGCACGCGTTAAGGGCATTGAGTTCAAGTCAACACCAGCATCTCAAAGAATCTCTACAGTTATCTCTGTGAAAGACATTCCAAAAGGAGGGATGAACATAGGATCTAAAGCTATGTTTGGAAGTGAACCTCTTTTTGCAGAAGATGTTACTCTCTATGCAGGTCAACCGCTTGGTTTTGTGGTATCCATCTTTCTTCTCTCACATCCTTTAATTTTAAGAGGAATTATAGGGTCTTTCTATGGTTTGCTATGCTTCCCAGTGATGTGCTTGCAGGACCTGTTTTATAGTTGATGTCCTCATACCCCTAGTGGATAGATGAAATTCCATAATCCCCAGAATGGAAGATCGTACCTCTTTGATCAATGGCCTAAAATTAGATAACTTATAATATAATACAGCAATGATCCAGAAAAAAGTCCAAAGAGTTTTGGACTACATTCTTCCAAAAGGGGATTTTTTTCATACGTCATCCATGGTGGGTCATAAGGTAGGACTTGGCAATGGGCTGGGTCTTGCAGGGATGAAGCTAGCCGAATCACAGCTCTAGTTATTGGGCCAAAACCTCCGGCCCAGATCCAGCCCATGGGCCGGGAGTTGTTCCCAAGCCCTGCCCCTCTTGGAAAATTATGTTGTGCCAGGTTAGTCCTAATGCTTACATGGGCTCAAGTCCAGCCAAGTCAATTATTGAGCTAGAAGAAGGCCTAGTCTATTGGTCCCTGCAGACTCCCCTAACCTGCAGGCCCCTCAAAAAAAAAAAAAAAAAAGGAAAAGAAAATATAAGAAATAAATAAAACAAATAAAAACTGTGATTGGGCTGGTACTGGCCATCACCAGCCTGATACCATAGCCCAGTTGTCAATTCTGTTTTGGCACCCATTTCATTTACTTACCAGAAAGGAATGCCTCTGGCCATTTCTACATGTATACTAAATGCCTTGTATTTAAGTCTCAAGCAATTAACCAAAATAAAAATGAATTTACGATCTTTCTCCATATGATAGAAAGATTTTAAGTGGCCTGGTCTTGTTTTAGCCTTCAAAGATGTTAGAAGTTGCTGCTACCACATAGATTCACCAATAAGGGTCTGTTGCTCGCATGATGGTTAGGGTTGAGGGAAAAGTTTTTTTTTTTTCCTTCCTGTAAGCCCAAAGTCGTATTCTTTGACAATGTTGGAAGCAGTGAACCGTGAAACTATCGTCCCCAATTGTGGGAGAGCTAAATGTATATTTATTCCTATCCTCTTTACGTAATTACATATATACCCCTTTAAAAAGATTTAAGGAAAAAGATATGTATAATGGTAAATCAGGAAAGAAGGAATTTGCAACAACCATCGACAAGATAACAATAATCTCAAGAAAAGCTGCCTTGCAAGTGTATTCGACTTGGTAGTTTGGTACTCTCTTCATACTTCCCCTCAAATTGACGCTGATGATAAAAACAAACATTAATTTGTGTATCAAGGAATAGTGATGATCACGTGACATGGCTTTAATCTGCATGTCCGCGAGCTGCAGTTGGGATGAGACATGGGAAGTGTCATGGTCTCATCTTTGAAGTGTCCACAAATGAAATGACAATCTTCTTGGTTTGAGATGGAGGTTAGATATTTTAGCAAGCTCTCACAATGATGAGGGTTTGAAACACTTGATCCAAACCCCCGAGAATAACCGTAGAATATAAAACAAAAGATGAAAGTGATGAAGGAGGCCCACTCACGATCTGCTATAGAGGGCCTCTGAAACCATGACAATGTAGGGAAATTTTGAAATTCATCTTCCCCTCTTTGAGGAAGAGCCCGATTTATATATTTCTGTCCTTTTTATACAATTACATAAATACCCCTTTAAAGATGTTTAAGGAAAAGATATGTACTAGGTTAAGTAATTTTCGACATTTACAAGATAACGGTTATCTGCATGATAAGCTCTCTGGGCTAATATGCCATCTTTGGCTTGTAGAGGTGCCATGCCGGTAGGTGTATTGGAATTGGTGCTCTCTTCACATTCTTACCTCTTTCAAGCATTGGCATTTTATTAGGAGGGCAAAAAGATTCTTTAACCCTCTTTTCTAAGGGGCTATAATGATAATCAAAAGAAAAAATAAAATTCCAAATGACTGTTTTTTTTTTTTCTTTTGTTTTGTATTAGCTGGGCTAGGCCAGTTTTGAACTGAAATTTCAATTGCACTTCCAATTGCCTTGAGTGGTCTGGACTTTTTAATAATGGTCCCACATGTAGTGAATTGGAGATTGAAGCCAATGCAAACCTTTGTTTCCCTGATGCTTCAAAATAGGTCATAACCCTTCCAAAAATAGGGTGATCTACCTATAACTAACTATTCATTTTGAAGTGTAGGCACTTGACATGATGTGTACCATGTGTTGTACTTGGGTAACATTGCTAATAGGTCTCCACCTTCGTCGGGACCCATATAATTCTTCCTTTTCTATGGATAACTTTTGAATTAAATGTGGGTTTATTTTTCATGATCTTGGATCATCATCATCATCCTGGATATGTTTTCAAGTGCGTTAGTCTGACTGTGTGTGTATATTCTTTTATTCATTTTCTTTTGTTTGGTTGGACTATAATAAAATGTCTGGTTTAGATTGCAGATACACAGAGATATGCTAACATGGCCGCTAGCCAGGCTATAGTTGATTATGACACAGAGAATCTTGAGCCGCCCATTTTGACAGTAGAAGAAGCTGTTGAAAGATCTAGCTTTTTTGAGGTCCCTCCTATGCTTCAACCAAAGCAGGTTGGTGATTTTTCAAAAGGAATGGAAGAAGCTGATCACAAAATTCTCTCAGCCAAGGTACTCCGTATATGCTATTATTTTTTTCCTTCTACCAATTGTTTGGGAACTTAAAAGTTAAAACTCTAGGATTCGATGGGGACCCAAGTATGAGTACTTCAGTAAATTAGATCAAGTATCAATCAAGTTTATCAAGTTCATCTAGTTTTACAGCTTTTTATCAAATCTAGGCCCTGTTTCTTTAGTGGAATTTCTGCCAGAAATTCACCATGTCCTAGAATTCCTGGACATGATGTGACAGGCTGTCCCCTGGAATTTCTAAATTCCATGTTTCTTTACTAGCATTTCTGGATTCCAGCTACATGAAAGGTCTCTTTTGACTTTTGGGAATCCAGGAATTCCACTCCCTCTGCATTTTGGTGGAATTCCTGGATGCTCAAGCCCAAAGGGGCATCCAAGAATTCCACTTTGTCTGGGAATTCAGGAATTCCCCAGACAGAAATTCTTGGAATTCTAGGAAAGAAACATGCCCTGGGTCTATAAGGGGTTAGACCAGGGTCAGCCTGAATCTGAACTGATTATTAATTGGATCCAGGACAAGGACCTGGATCTGACCTGATGGATCCTAATGTGTGTCCAGACCCTGTTGGAGTTGAATCCTTGAAGGATGTCCATTGGATCAACACATTCTCTGCTATCTCTTCGCATCTTATTTATATGTTATTAAACAGGCTGCACATTTGTTAAATGAGCTGAAATGGTTGATGAGAAGAGATCTATGTTTTTTCCAAGAAGGTAAGAAAAAAACCCCTAGGGTAGGAAAGATGGAAAAAGAGGAGAAAGAGAAGGAATTGAGGAACTCATTAGGGTAGGACAGCCATTCTTGTTTATAACATTCAATTTCTCAAAATTACAAAAAAACCATAAATCCCCTAAATTTTATATATTTATGAATAAGTCCTACTCATAACAAGATGTGGGCAACCTGAATCTGACTGATATTTATGAATTCCTAATGATCCCAAATGTCGGGTTGATGCACATATTCAAGTTGGACCTTGTAACAACCTAGAATCCAGGGCCTGCGGGCACGAATCCCGTGTCGTGTGCAAATAGCATCATATTCACATACATAGGTCAAATCATAGCTGCTTAATAAATTGAGCATTTATGTAAACAATACCTCTTTAATTAATAAAGATGTCCAAATAATAAGTCAAACTAATGAAACTTTACAATCAGATAGACAATCTTAATGTTGACAGAAAAGAAAATGAAGTGTTCTAATGAATCTGCCGACTCCCGTCGACGCTCATCCACAGATATCGAATCCTATAACTTTCTTGTTAGGATCCTCTTGCATCTCTAGGTTTTGATTACTTGGATTGGGACGGAAAACAATCACTAATACCGAGTGAATATAGATTCCTAAAGTCTACATGTAGCAATAATATAATAAATGAAAATATTCAACATGGCATGTGACAACAATGGGGTTTATTTGTTAAGTCCAGTTAAGGTTTCTAATTCTAACCTTGGGACCACTGCCTAACCACCGTATGCGAAGGCATTCAAAATCATACACCTCAAGGGTGCCTTTTGTAAGAAATAAGGGTGAACTATAATCAATCGAACGACTGATCTATGGCCAATAAAACTGTGAGATGATCCAGAACAAAACTAGAAGCATACACGAGAGAGATTTTGCAAGAGAATTGTATATTCTTGTATTGACGATTGAGTCCATATATAATACAATGTTTCCTAGTTTAGAGAATCTAATTACATGATTTCAGGTATTGTTAAGGTAACCAGTATCTATTAACAACTAATACAATGACTTGATTTGTGGGCTGACCCAATTCATGGGTCGAGCCGACCTGTATCTTTACACCCCCTCTCAAGCTTTGGATGGGAGAATGTGACCATTAAAAGCTTGGAAACTAGCTTTGAAAAACGAGAGGTGGAGTGACTTTTGGTGAAAAAATCTGCAACTTGAACAGCTGATGAAATCTGAATGAGCTTTATAGTACCACTCCGAATATGTTGATGAATGAAATGATAGTCAACTTCAAGATGTTTGGATCGTTCATGAAAGACATCATTTGTTGCTAGTTTCCGTGCACTTTCACTGTCCGTAAAAAGAGAGGTAGATTTAGGAACTAGAACTCCTAAATCTTGAAGTAACCAGCGAAGCCAAATAATTTCAGTAGTAGTGTGAGATACAACACGATATTCAGCTTCAGTGGATGATTGGGAGACAACTTCCTTTTTCTTGCTCTTCCAAGAGATGAGAGAAGGGCCAAGAAAAATGACGAAACCAGTTGTCGAGCGCCGATCATTGACATCTCCTGCCCAGTCAGAATCAGAATAACCATGCAGAGTAAGATTTTGACTGGAGGAAAGAAGGAGGGCGCGGTTGGAACTTCCTTGTAAGTATCTCAATATGCGTAGGACAACAGCCCAATAAAGATGAGTGGGTCGCGTAACAAATTGGCTTACCACATGTACTGCATAGGCAATATCTGGTCTGGTAATAGTAAGATAAACCAAGTTGCCGACCACCTCACGATAACGAGTTGGATCAGAAAGTAGTTCTCCATCAGTAGTTCGAAGCTTTAGATTATGTTCAATAGGAGTAAAGACAGGTTTACGATCCGTGAGTCCAGCTCGTTGGAGAACTTCATTGTAGTATTTAGTTTGCAACAAAAGATATCCTTTGGGAGAGTAGGCAACCTCAATGCCTAAGAAATACCGCAGATGACCCAAATCTTTCATCTCAAATTGTCGATGAAGAAAACGCTTCAAGGATATAATACCAGGAGCATCATTGCCAGTGATAATCATATCATCAACATAGAGTAACAAGAAAACACATCCAGATCGCGAATAGCGAGTGAAGAGAGCAGAGTCATGAGCACTTTGAGAAAAACCGATGCTGATAATGCTGGTGCTAAACCGTTCAAACCAAAGCACGAGGGGCTTGTTTGAAGCCATACAAGGCATGTTTGCGTCGACAGACATAATGAGGAGGTCTCGCGACACCTGGGGGAGGATGCATATAGATTTCTTCCTGAAGGAATCCATTCAAAAATGTATTCTTTACATCAAGCTGATAGAGTGGCCAACGTCTAACGGTTGCAAGAGATAAAAGTACGGACAGTTGTCATCTTAGCAACTGGAGCAAAGGTCTCCTCATAATCAACCCCATATTCTTGTGTGTAGCCTTTGGCAACCAAGCGAGCCTTGTAACGATCAACATATCCATTAGATTTGGTTTTGATCTTAAATATCCATTTGCAGCCAATAGCCCGTTTCCCTGAGGGCAAGGGAACAAGATCCCATGTTTAAGTTTTCTGCAGAGCCACAAGTTCTTCTACTATGGCAGATCTCCAGTTTGGATGAGTAATTGCCTCTTTATAAGATTGTGGTTCTGTCAAAGTATGAATTGCTGCAAGGAAGGACTTACATGATGGAGAAAAATGATCAGTACAAACAAAGCCAAATCGAGAGGGAGGAATTCTGGTGTGCAAGGGATACCTTCGAGATTGAGGAGGATTCAACACATCTGGAGTAGAGGAGATAGGCCCAGGGTCAGAAGTAGGAGGTGGGGCTGCAGATTCCGAGTGAGCAGACAGGGTTTTGGGCCGGCGATGATATACCTGCAGAGGTGGGGGAGAATGGGTATTAGAGGGAGGAGAAGGGGTATCAGAGGGAAACATATATGGAAAGGGGTCAAGAGGATAGACTGTAGGTTGCTTAGGAGAAGAGGATGCAATGGGTAATGTATAGATAGGTATATGCTCCGAGAAGGTGACATTTTGAGAGACCCATAACTTATTGGTTTTAGGATCATAGCATCGATATCCTTTTTGTTTGATGCCATACCCTAAGAAAACACAGACAGTGGATTTGGGTGCAAGTTTGGTTCTCTCATTATCATGCAACAGAACAAAATAGGTGCAGCCAAATATTTTGAGATAGGACAAGTCAGGTTTACAGGAGAACAATTTTTCATACGGAGAGGTGCCAGATAAGACAGTAGATGGTGTTTTGTTAATCAGATAGGTGGCAGTCAGGACTGCTTCTCCCCAGAATTCCAGAGGAACATGTGAGGAATGAATCATGGATCTAGCAGTCTCGAGTATATGTCTGTGTTTCCGTTCTGCCACTCCATTCTGCTGTGGTGTGGCAGGACAGGATAATTGTGCTAGAGTCCCTTGACTGGTCAAGTAAGAACGAAATTTGTTGGACATGTATTCTCCCCCAGAGTCAGACCTGAATATTTTAATCCTCGTGTCAAATTAAGTGGAAACCATGGTGGAGAAAGCAGTGTAGATGTTATATAACTCAGAGCGATTCTTCATCAAATACAACCATGTATATCTAGTGAAATCATCAATAAACAACACATAATAAATGGAATCGCCTTTCGTTGGTTGAGAGGCAGGTCCCCAGACATCAGAATGCACCAAGGCGAAAGGAGCAGTAGTAAAAGAAGTGCTTTTATTATAAGGAAATGCATGTTGTTTACCAAAGTGGCAACGAAAACAAGTAGAAATGTCTGATACAGAAACGTTACTAAAAACACCACTATTAAATAAAATCTTCATTTTATTTAAAGATAAATGGCCTAAACGAGAGTGCCAAAGAGCAAAAGGTGATGCAGAGGAAACAAGGGCGATTGGGGAGATGCTTGATGATGGAAGGTGCAACGAGCGGAGATAGTAAAGTCCTCCTGACCTAAGGCTGGTCCCAATTTGTCTCCTGGTGCGCGGATCCTGCACAGAACATCCAGTGGAAGAAAATGAGACAAGAAATCCAGAAGAAGTCAGTTGACTAACAGAGATTAAATTGATTGAGAGGTGGGGAACACACAAAACATTAGAGAGAGAGCAACTTATTTGAAACAGAGCCAATAAGGGAGACTGATAGAGGAGTGGCATCTGCTGTATGGATGGTGATAGAGCTAGCAGGAGTATAACAATGATGAAGTTTGGAAGCATCATTTGTCATATGATAGGAAGCACCAGAATAAAAAATCCATGTAGTATCATGTGTACCTGAAGGACCAGAAATGGTCATGGCAGAACCAGAAGCAGAAGGAGTGGTGGTCATCTGAGAAGCAGAACTAGTGGAGGAGGCCAGAAACAACTGTTGCATGTGCTCATCAACCATAGCTTGGATTTGAGATGTAAGATCCATTTGCGGAGGCACAAAACTATCATCCTTAGTAACATTGGCAGCATAGGATCGCTGAGAATAAGATTGCTTGGGACTACGATTTGGCTGTTGACCAGATTGTTTGTTCTTGGTATTTGGCCTTTGAGGTCTGGTTGCGCAGTCCCGTTTCCAGTGTCCTTTCTTCTTACAATAATTGCTAAAGTCATTGGTACCAGGGGGAAAAGAGCGATTATTCTGAGGGGTACTAACATTTGCTGACAGAACATGTGTAGGCTCCACTTGTTTCTTCTTTGTAAGAGAAAGCTGAGTCTGTTCTTTTGCCAGAAGTTCTGAGAGTGCCATATCAACAGAAGGCAGTGGTGACCGATGTAATAAGAGACCACGAATATGCTCAAAATTAGGGCAAAGAGCCATAAGAAACTGAACCAGGCGAGTCTGCTGCCTATAGACCTCAAATGTGTGGGCATCATCAGTTGTTGCAAAAGTGGGTTCCATTATAGCCAGTTGATCCCATAAGGCAGTCATTTTGATAAAGAAGTCATGAATGAAGTCATTTCCTTGATCTGCATTTTTAATGTCCCATTCTAACTGATACCAGTGAACAGCATTAGATTGAGTATATAATTTTGCTAAATAATCCCAAGCATCCTTAGGATAACTGAATTTAGCCAGTTGATTCCCAATTGATGGAGTGACCGAATTTGCAACCCAACAATTGATCTTCCCGACTGAAGCTTCCCATTCCTCAAACGTAGCATCCTTACTATTTGGTGTAGGGATCTGCGTAGCAATATATTTCCAAAGTTTTTGTCCTTTGAGGAAATTTTGCATTAGATGGGACTAATAGGGATAATTGGTTCCATCGAGTATGACAGTGATGCCCGATATAGTTCGATCAGAAGACATGGGAACAAAAAACAAATTGCTCAGAGACTAAATATATGAGAAATCTAGCCCCAGAAGACGATTTCTAACCAGACTTGAAAAATCCCAGAAAATGGTCCAGGCCTGCTGAAAGATCAGCTGACAGATGACTTGATCCAAGCATAGAGGAGTGCCATGGGTCCCACTGAGTGATCAGATGACAGATTTCAGCCACAAGGAGCAGGCTGATAAAAAAATCCCAGAAAATGGTCCAGGCGACCTTGAATCTAGGCACAGATCTGATCTGTGGGCCCCACTGGATGATCAGGGGTATGATCAGATCACACAGTGATCTTTGCCTCCAAAATCCGAAGCTCCCTCAAGTGGAATTTTGATGAAAGCTTGAGAGACCAGAAAGTTGGACGGTCGTGATGAAAACTATTTGCTCAAATGGGAGAAGTACAAATCAGAGAGAATGGCCTACCTCAGATGATCAAAAAATCTGAAAAAAATGTGTAGAATTCCCAGGAGTGATGGGCGACCAGGATGGGAAGATTTCTCTGGGCAGAGGGTGATCAATAGGTGGGCCACCTTTGATCACAGCCGATATAGTGCTTCTCACAGGTGAACAGGACTGTCGCAGAGTTTCTCCTATGCGTGGATGGACAAACGATCAGGGATCTAGGGCTCTGATACCATGTGAGATGATCCAGAACAAAACTAGAAGCATACACGAGAGAGATTTTGCAAGAGAATTGTATATTCTTGTATTGATGATTGAGTCCATATATAATACAGTGTTTCCTAGTTTAGAGAATCTAATTACATGATTTCAGGTATTGTTAAGGTAACTAGTATCTATTAACAACTCATACAATGACTTGATTTGTGGGCTGACCCAATTCATGGGTCGAGCTGACCTGTATCTTTACAAAAACAACGTAAGTGACCTAGAAAAGTCAGAGAAATTACTCTGATGGCCTAAAAGCCACGTAAGCAACTCAATTCATAGCCTCACGTGCTACTAATCTAGGGGTGTCTAATGGGTAGGTCTAATCTATTCCAACTATAAATTTCTTGTCATTCTGAATTTGCATAATGAGGATGTTGAAATTGTAAAGATACAGGTCAGCTCGACCCATGAATTGGGTCAGCCCACAAATCAAGTCGTTGTATGAGTTGTTAATAGATACTAGTTACCTTAACAATACCTGAAGAGAATTGTATATTCTTGTATTGACGATTGAGTCCATATATAATACAATGTTTCCTAGTTTAGAGAATCTAATTACATGATTTCAGGTATTGTTAAGGTAACTAGTATCTATTAACAACTCATACAATGACTTGATTTGTGGGCTGACCCAATTCATGGGTCGAGCTGACCTGTATCTTTATAAAAATTAGCCTTTTATATGACACCTGGATTTATTACTGTCCACACCAACTCATTATTGGTATCCGGTCATATAAAGGCAATTGCATACTAACCCCTGATGGGGACATCAATCCCAAGTATTCAGAGGTCTACTGGATGCAACGTCACAAGAAGAACAGAGTAAATGGAGCTAATTTGTGGATGAATCAGCTTTTCCTGGGCTTAATCCATCGAAATTAAGAAGATCCACCATTGGATCTGCAATTTGAAGATCTACTGCTGGATCCGAGTTTTGAAGAAGATCTGCCGTTGGATTTGACGTACAACTGGATGAAGACCTCCTGTGACAAACATGAGGAAGGCCCCACACTAGGATGGACCACAGGAGAGGGATTAATGGAGATTTATCATGAAGAACTTAAGGCATCGCTAGGACCCAAAGGAATTGAGTGAAGGATTAAAGAGGATATGAAAGAGGGGGTCACAACTCACAAGGGCCCACAACTTAACCGTGCATTGGGTTTTGTGCGCAAGACCCTCTGGGCACAAAATCCCATGCGCTTGATGTCTTTGTTGACATTTTTTTCTCTTTTATTTATTTTATTTAAGGGGAGATGCTCCTCTCATCTCCTTCTAGTTCTCTTCAAATCTCTTCTAGTTCTCTCCAAGGTTCTAGTTGATATGACGGCTAGAGAAAATGGAGAGGTTGTGTGTAGGCTTCTTTTGTGGAGACATGTATTTATAATTTAGTGCTACCTATCCACTTTCCTAACTCGAACTCTCCTAGGAAAGTCTTCTTTCTAATTTGTATTAGGAGTCCTTTTAGGCAACAAGGTTGACTTTCTAATACCTGTAGAATACATAAGCAGTCCTCCGTCCTATTCTAAATCAACTACCTCTTTCTAGTTCATGTTCCTTTCTTATAATGAGAATAAAATTCCTATTAAATCACTTCTCATGGTCCCACTGGCCACTAATATCTCTCAATCCCCAAATTAGAAGTCCATCAATAAAATACAAATGATTTAATATGCAAAGGGTCCTACCAATAATTCTAAATGACTTGATCCTATTATCTTAAAATCAATGGGCCCTACAAAGCCAAGGACAATAATTCTAAATGGCTTGATCTTATTATCTTAAAATCAATAGGTCCTACAAAGCCAAGGACCTATTTAAAAGACAATTCTATGCTACACAAAAAAGGGTCCCACACACACACACACCAAATAAAATATGTAATCCAAAAAAAAAGAAGGAAATTAAACATATAAAATATTAGGTAAAATACTAGCCCTTATAACAGGGTCGGGTATTACTGACCTGTTTTGCTATTATCACAAATAGACTTACATCCTAATGGAGAAAAAAAGGCTTAACTCTAACCAATGAGTACACCAATTTCTTGAGTACTTGTAATCTGGTACCCATATTGGTCCATTCCTAATGCCTTAATACCAATATTATTTCTGACACAGAATCTGATGGTTTTCTATTCCCAAATTTTACTGTGCTAATAATGTACCGTTCTTTACAGTGAAGTCCTCATCAGCACAAACACACATCCACACCGGAACTAGTTTGGTTCCTGGTGTCCTAATTATGTGGAATCTCTCGGTTGCGTTATTTATTTTGAAACCTTTTTTTTTTTTTACTGAAATTATGTGGAACAACCTACCTGATTTTCTGCTAGAAACTATGTACTTCACTTTCTTATCTTAAAAGGGAGATTGAAGATCAACTAATTTGAATGATACTGTTCAGATTGAACTTGGGTCTCAATACTATTTCTATTTGGAGACACAAACAGCACTTGCTGTGCCGGATGAAGATAACTGCATGGTGGTTTATAGTTCATGTCAATGTCCTGAAAATGCACAAGAAGTAATTGCAAAATGCCTTGGGATTCCTGACCATAATGTTCGTGTGATTACAAGAAGGGTTGGAGGGGGGTTTGGTGGAAAGGCGTTAAAAGCATTGCCTGTAAGTATTGATGTTTATGGTTTTCACCAGAGACTCTCTTTTAGATTCTTTTACTTTTCTTTGTGAAGAACATTTCCTTGCATTTTCATAGTTAATGAAACTTACCAGTAATCTTTGAGATACTCTGTTCAGTTCTTGTCTGGATGGATAAAGTTTTGTTTTGATGTAGGCAATCTTTGGAAATTCTGCTTGAGTAGAATTTTCTCTCAGATACCATATTGCCGGACAAAAGGAAAGTTAATTCTGATTGTAGAAATGATATGCTGGGATGCATTGCACTAATCACTTAATGGGAATTGCTTTTCTTAAATATATAAAAACTAACACCTTTTTAAAATGAGGTTACATATTATATTTATTAGCACTAATAAAAAGAATATCTTATTATTTACATTTAGTTTATTTAATATAGAAGTTTTTTAAGTAGAAAAAATGGAACACAGCACAAGGGTTCCATCTTGCAAATATATTATTAAACGGATAAAAAGAATAATTCGTAGTAGGACATCCTCCAACATAACCTGCCAGTTTCATTTTACCATCTTTAGGAAGAACACATGCCTTAACGTCATGTATACTAGCTGCTTCTATAAGATGAAATGTTGCATTTAGAGACAAAATAATCTCGATTTGTTCTTGAATGTAACAGAAGCAGTATAAAAGCTATCAACTTTATTTGGAGCTTGACCAAATTGGAAGTTCCTTGTGATAACAAACTTTAGTTTAAAAAAAAGAAAAAGAAAACAGAAATAAAGAGGCCAAAGATTGTCCACTTGATTTCCTTGCCTATTAGTTCTTTTATTGACTCAGCTGAGTCCAACGTGGATAGGGAAGGACTGATCTCCAATTAGAGTGAATACTTACGAATCTCAACAACTTCTTTTGACACGAAGTTGTGAAATTTTTGTGATTTTTTAAGATATGGATCAAACAATTTAATTTTTTTGTATTGATCAATAACAAATAATTTGAAAGTTATAGAAAGTAAACAAGAAGAATAAAATTCATTTTGATTCTTCTCCTAATTCTTCTTATAAAAATTTCTGCTTTTTATTTTTAATGATCTCTAAAGTTCCCTTATTTGGTTCGAATTGAAATTTTAACAAGGAAATAAAAATAATGAAAACCATTTAACTTGTTTCCTATTCTCAGAAATTTCATGGGTTTTCACGTGCAAAAGCTACATCACCTATTTTTTTCAAATATGAACTTTGTAACAAATTTTGTTTATTAATTTTTTATGAACCACGATGGTTGCCTAAAATGTTTCACCACCGAAAATTATGACACATTTCTCCAAAATGGTGAATGATGCTGATTTTCCACATTGAGCCATGTATCCATTTCTTTTCCAATATATTTCATTTCCGAAAGATCAGATGCTTCTTGCTATCTATGAGTTAGTTTATAAGATAGTGGGCCAGTTTACTATAAATCTTCTTCCCTTCTCAAAAGTTGCCTCAAGTACTTTTTCCAAGCTAAACCTTCTAAAAACTTTTTTACAAAATGGCATTTTTTTTGAGATCTGGCCCATTTATTTAGCAAATTAGTTAATCACATTTCTGCATTATTTATCTCAACACCATTAACTTGGACACTTCCAACAAAATGGCATTCTACCCATTTTATTGAGGAAAGATCCATTACTTGATACACTGCTAGAGTATGGCACCCATGGAGGTGTACACAATCTCCTTTGCATGTGTCCAGCCACACTGTCCAAACTGGAAGCCTTTTGTTGGATGGCCATATATGTCAAAAACCAAAATTCTTCCACAAGGTTATCTTCACTTCCTTGACAATAAATATCTAAACTGATTCAAATGTGCAAAGAAGGGTTGGTCACTCGATGGATTGTCTCATTTAGGGGTAGAGGGTGTCAAGGAACTGTGGAGACTGGCGACTCTCTTTGTTTTTAAAGAGGTTTGAGTGATTGCTACATGCCATTCCTTGTCTTTCAAACACTTGGCACAGGAGGATGATTTGTTGGTAAAGAAATGAGTATATAGAAGCAGAACACGAGCAAACAGTCCCATCCATAGCTGTGAAAGGAAAGGAACTGGAGGTTCTCCTTTGTTTTTTAACAGGTTTAGCCATCTAGGCCATTAGGCCCATTACTACCTGCCATTTTGTCTTTTGGCAGGTGAAGATGATTCATTGCTAAAGAAAGGAGTACATAGAACTAGAAGCAGATAGTTTCAAAATCATATTTATAGTTGTGAAGGGCTTCATGTAACCTATCTGAGGATTCGGCCCAAGATAGACTAGAATGAAGAAACTGGATTTATGTAGCCAACCCCAACATAGTTGGGACAAGGCTTTGAGGATGATGATGATGATGATTTGTGAAAGGCTTCATGTAAGTGTAACATTAAACTTTGAATAAAAATATCATAGTCATTCATTAAAAAAGGCAGGGCATAACATAAGTCACAATAAATGGACGGTTGTTGATTAAATCCATTAAATGGATGGTTGAATTATAAATGCTCAGTGCTCTAAATTCTATAAGAATTGCCCATATATCACGGACTCAAATAACTGAGTGTGGAGCTCTTCCCCATCTACAGTGGGTTTCATGGTTTGGATGATATACATTTATAAGATGCTGTTATTGGTTATACCATTGATGCATGTGTATGTGAATGATTTGTTATGCTATGCTTGATAATTGATCTTTTACCCTATCTTTAGCAAACTTACGTGAAGAAATTATTGCATGCATGGCCTCACAATTAAAAAACTTGTGTGGTGTTTAGGTTGCGACTGCATGTGCACTTGCGGCATACAAGTTACGTCGTCCAGTCCGAGCCTATCTTGACCGCAAGACTGATATGATAATGGCAGGCGGACGCCATCCAATGAAAGTAGACTATACCGTGGGTTTCAAATCCGATGGTAAGATCACAGCTTTAAATGTTGATATATTAATCAATGCAGGGATATCAACAGACATAAGCCCAATCATGCCATGGAACATGGTGGGGTCATTGAAAAAGTACAACTGGGGAGCTCTCTCTTTTGACTTTAAGATCTGCAAGACGAACCATTCAAGCAAGTCAGCCATGAGGGCCCCAGGAGAAGTTCAGGCGTCTTTTATTGCTGAGGCTGTAATTGAGCATGTTGCGTCTTCTCTTTCCATGGACGCTGATTGCATCAGGAAGAGAAATTTGCATACGTTTGAAAGTCTAGGGTTGTTTTATGATGCTGTGGCTGGAGAACTCATTGAATATACTTTACCTTCTCTTTTGGATAATTTGGCTGCATCTTCGAGCTTTTACCACAGAACTGAGATGGTCAAACAGTTTAATAGTCATAACAAATGGAGGAAGCGAGGGATATCTCAAATACCCATCATTCATGAAGTGTCTGTGAGACCAACTCCGGGGAAGGTGAGTATTCTCAATGACGGTTCAATCGTTGTTGAAGTTGGTGGGATTGAGTTAGGACAAGGGCTATGGACAAAAGTGAGGCAGATGGCAGCATTTGCTCTCAATCAGTTGTGTAATGATGGAAGTCAGGACCTTTTGGATAGAGTACGCGTTATCCAGGCAGATACCTTGAGTTTAGTGCAAGGAGGGTTCACTGCAGGGAGCACCACATCTGAATCTAGCTGCGAAGCAGTTCGGCTTGCTTGCAATGTTTTGGTTGAAAGGCTTAAGCCACTTAGGGAAAGGTTGCAGGAGCAAATGGGTGCAATTTCATGGGACACTCTGGTTCTTCAGGTGATAATTTGATATATGAATTATACCAGAGAACTCTGCCTTTTGGATCTGTCTGAATTGAAATTAGATTTTGAAATTTACATTGGCATCCTTGAGCTAGTACTATCACATTAAAATGCTACACCTCTTTCTACCAATGCATGCATGGTGAAAGGGTAGAGTTCCATTAATTTTCCATGTGTGGTAACAGAGCACACCATGAAGTGTGAAGCCAAGGATTCTTCCTTGAGAGGCCATCATGTATTAAAGAAAAGCTGCATGAGAGGGACCACCTTATGAGACGGCTAAAACTATTATGTGATTGCCAATATATATCCCAACTATGTCAGGATATTATATGTAAGTTTGGGGATCAGAGTTGTGCTTCCTTCCTGACTCCACTCCTTCACACCATGCAAGTGTCCCAACGCAAATCTAGGCTGATCTACTAATCAGGTAGGCTGCAATGTTCAGAATCAATGGATGGTAAAGACCTGGCCAATGTATGTTACACATTCCAGGCACTCTTGTCCGCTGAGTCTTAGTGAGGTTGGTTGAGCATCTATTGCCACACTAGCACATTCAGCAGCTTAGAAAATCAATCGTACCTCTTTCCATTTGTGGGAAATTGGCTATGGAATGTTATATTTTGTTGAATATGTTGTTTGCAGCCATAGGGCATCTTATTCTTTTTACCTTCAGTTCATTTGGGAACAAGTGGCTTGTGGGGGTAAGCAGCAATATGGAATTTAGTTTGTTTAGCAGGGTAAAACTTCTATATCGCCCAGGGATGATAAAGGGTTGGGTTTGTTACCTGTCCATGATGGATCCAGACCCAGAACCAGGCCTGATGTGGTTTATATGTCTGGAAATGGGCCTAGAACCAATTAGACCAGACTGCTACTCTGGGCCTAAATCAGGATGTATATTTATATAAACATTTAGCATGTATGCGAAGGTGGTCGTCAGGTTTGAATCTGTGCAGTTACCATCTGAGCTATAAGCTTTTGTTGAGTCGACTTTAGTATGGTAAAACATTTAGAAACATATATTTTATATAAATATATGTAATTTATACTTATAAGTCATTAAGAAACATATATTTTATATAAATATATATATATAATTTATACTTATAAGTCAAGTGCATGGGTTTTCAGTTACTGGCAATTGGGCATGATTATCAGGTCAATACTTCAGGTCAATACTTTGATTATTTAGGTCCATTCTTTCAGACTTCAGGTGACTGGGTAATCAGAGGTCCCTTGACTTCCTAATCTCACTTGTCTGCCTTCAGTTTCTGTGTACCAAGACTTGATTAAATTTGGCTGAGATTGAGAAAGCCATTTTCGAGAAAACGATTTAATGGGACTGCCAACTATTCATCAGCCATAACTTTTCATTTCTAGAGATTCTCCTTGAAAACTTACTCAGATAGAATAGAAATAGTGTTCTTCTTATTCTGCAAATGACAAAAACAAATGTTGACTTTTCATCAAGGTGTGGCACAGCTTATCATGTAAACATTTTTTGACACCGCTACTACTCTTTCTAGTTCAATTTTCAGGCTAATATTGAAGTGGAATGGTAAGTGATAACACACTCTTACTTGTCTCGGTTTCTGTTTTGTAGGCAAATCTCCAGTCAGTGAACTTATCAGCTAATACTCTCTGGGTACCCGACTTTAGTTCAATGCATTATCTAAATTATGGCGCCGCTGTAAGCGAGGTGAATTCATGAATTTATTGGTTCTATATTTTGTACCATGCTCTACAAGTTTGTTGCAATATATGATCCATTATTTGAGGACATGCACTTGAATCTTCAATTTGTACAGGCAGGGTGTCACAACCCGGAATCTGGGGCCCTTCGAATTCCGTGCCAAGATTCGTAAGTATCACACACAGGGTAAATCAAAGATCACATATAGATTCAGGCATTTACCAGCTTAAACCAACTTGTATTAAAAATCCAAATCTTATAAACAAATATAACATTGTCCAATAAAAATAATTGCAATGTCTATAAAATGAAATAATCTGAACAATCTATTAAATCTAAATATGCTTCATCTATGTGGCTTCGACGCTCAAGTAAGCATCCCAAAGTCTATCTCCCGGTCATCACAGTTTTCCTGAGTCGCTAAGTTCTGGTTACCTGGATTGGGGCAAATCCACAAAATATCAGTACAACTGAGTGAATAGATATTCTAATCTATTTGTGCATTTAAACATATACTTAGATAAGATTACACAACAAATTAAAATAACATGAAAGTCTCATTCAAACCAAGGTTGAAATTGGGTCAAACAAACGACAACCTCCTAGCCACTTGATAGCACCAGCCCAAATAAAACCGACCACCATGGTCCAACATAAAACCGACCACTAGGTCCAAAATAAATCCGACCACAAAGGTCCATAACCATCGACCACTAAGGTCCAGAATAAATCCGACCACAAAGGTCCATAACTATAGACCACTAAGGTCCAGAATAAATCCGACCACAAAGGTTCATCGTATACATGTATACTGGTCACCATGACCCTGTCTCATCAGGCACGTCCATTAAGGACCAGCCATCATAATGGCCACTCACGTCGACTAAGGACCAGCTGCTATAATGGCCCGGACGTTCAGTCCAACATCAACAATCCTCCCAAAATCGGCCATACATGCTCGTGGTCTAGGGGTATCGAAAAAGTGCCTCCAAACAAACAAAGTCACCGTATCTTAGTTTTCCAATAGTCACCGTATCTCAGTTTTCCAATCAAATAGCAAATATATATATATATCTCATCAAAAATATGATATTTAGCATGTCCTAATGGGCAAATTCCATAGTCATCCCCTTCTCAAATCATGTGGATTCAATCTGCCCCAGTCCGAATCAAAATTGGTGTATAAGATGAGAGAGGTCAATTACATAACTCACCCTTTACAGTTTTGAAGGAAATATTCAATTACCAACTTAACCACAACATATACATCTTTCAAGTCGCCATATATTCAAATAACAGTGCCCAACATACATATTTGACCAATCAAAAACTAAAGGAAACCATTTAAAACGATTTACAAATAATAACAATGAATAACAAGTTTTTGTTTGCAATTTCAGAAAATTAGGTTTCCATCTATAACATTTTCCAAATTCAACAATTTATTTAAACAAGCCAAAGGGTATAATCATAATTTCCTAAGACTGGCAGGACCTTGTTACAAATTTCAGAATTCGTATGAGGCTTGAATCTCCCTACAGAGAACCCTATCGTTGGGACAGAAAAGGGGTTCACGCTTGGAAATTCTTGAGTTAACTGGATGGTGGGTCCCACTGGTCCAAAGCTCAATCAGATCTGCTCTCTAGGGTCGCCCGGGGATATGCTTTACTCTTAATGGATTGGATTCACCATCAGTTATCTTTACTGGGCCCCACAGTCTCAACAAACACAAACATAATTCATGAATAAGCCTTACGGTTAACAAAATTGAAGTTTCTGGATAACTGGGCAGATGGAGACCAGGCCACATGGGACCACCACCATTCAGATCGTCCCTGGGCCCCCTTCAAGATGTGCGGTTCAAATCTCTGGTCAACTTAGGTAGTGGGTCCCAGCATGGATGTTGACCCATCTACTCTGTTCTCTCTATATGACGTCTCTGCTGCAAAAATCAAATAAATGGGGGCCCAAACAGGGCCCACTTCACATGGGTCCAGGTCTACCTTGGTCGACCATAGGTCCCCTTTCAGATCCCTGGTCCAGATTTCTGATCAGGTGGGCCATGTGGTCCCACAACCACAAACGACCAAAACTGGTCTAAACGTGCAGAAAACAGAAATTTCAGTTTCTATGTGGATTTTCTTGCTGATTTTTCCTTCTTTGATCATGAAAACATTGTTTAGAAACCTAACATTCATAACGAATCAATTCCTTAAATCCTAGCATCTAAAAATAGATTTTATCTCGTCAATCCTACCAACTAGTGTCGACTATGCAAATTCTGTACTGTAACAGTCTCTAGTTAGGGAGCAACAATCAATCCATAATGTCTAACCAAGGAAACTAATCATTCATTATTTAAAACATGGCCTGTTTGTGTGGACAGTGTTTACAAATGTCTGAAATTGTGATCTATTGTGCAAAAATCCAATTTTGTATCACAAAGTAATGCTACAGAAGTGCTGGCAAACAAGATGTAATTGTAAAGCAATGCAATCCATACAACCATTGACTCATTCATCTTCATAATTTAATTTCATCAAGACACGTATATGGGAAATTCTACTCACCATAAAATAGAGGAAAATACACAAGAACAAGGCCATAAATTCAGAACCGTATAATTAGATCAGAATCTCTACTCACCTGATATGGCTGACTATAACTGGTTCTTCCTCCTAATTTCTTCAAGGCTAATACTAAACTAGGCTTTGGGTTGATCGGTATATATAGAAGATAAGTTAGAATCCTTCCCCAAGTCCTCTTTCTAATTTTTATTATTACCTTCTCACATGCCAATCCTATTCCTAACATTACTAGGAGTCTATGGTATAACCAACACAAGTCCAACTCAAATTCCTCCATTAAACTATGGGTCCCAATAATTCTAAGTAAAATCAAGACAATTAAATATTAAATATAAAAAAAAAAAAAAAAAAAAAGCTAGCCCTTATACTGGGCCCGGGTATTACACAGGGCCTTGGTTTTGACTGGTCTAATAAACAACATCATTTATAGATAATTCTAAATAACTTAGTTACAACCTTGTTGTCCAGTATTTGACCTTTTTTTCTCTCTGTTGAAAGTGAACTGTTCCTGTCACCTTTTCTTTTGCACTCATGTTTTTTAGGTCTGTTAATTGAAGGTCTAGGATCATCATCTCAGGCAGTTTCTTTGTGGCATGTTCAGTCCACATATGGCTCATAAGAAGACCCATTTCATGCATTGATCCACGGGTGTCACTTGTACATGCTCAAGGTTATACCATGCACATCCTCTGGTCTAGGGTCAAACGACTGTTCTTTTCAACAACTAAATACTCAGACAGTCAGACATGTTACTAGGACAAATTGGTTCGCTTGGTTTGGACTTAACACTAAATCTTTAAATTTTTCCCATTTGAGCATTTTGATAAAAATCACGATTCAGCTGACTTTACAAAAAATATTTTATAATTGGTAAGTTGATCAATTTGCCAATTTACTCTTTTTCACTGAGTTCTCAACAACCCAACGCTAGCTCTAACAAGTCTATTTCCTATGCCATGTTCAATTTGTTGTGTTCATTGACCTTTCTCTGTATATGATTTCGATATCCATCAAACAGTAAACCGTATCTATCCAAAATGCCTTCATTGTTCTTGTTTATCCCTAAATGCCCCTAAGAATATGGACCTTTTCTGTTTGACGAGGCTGCGTTTGACAAAGCACCAAGTCTCATGTGGTTTGGATTTTATTGTACAATGTGTTAAACAAGGCTCAGGCCCATAATTAGATCCAGTCCAGCATGATCCAGTCCAGCATGATTGTCTTGCGTGCCTTGGTTTGGTCAAAGATTACACAGTTGTACATATTATCTTAATTGATTGCTTTCCTAACTTAGATTAGTGATTAGTGTAATTAGTTGGTTTCCTATGTAAAGAGCCTTGATTAAGGCATGTATATTCCTATATATTGGTGATCATTCTCCAAGAGAAGACACAAATTAATACAATCTTGAGAGTATATTCAAAACTCTTTTCTGTGAAAAGTCTGTGATCGTGAGTTTGTCATGGTATCAGAGCTGAGTTCAAGAAAACCTTGTTTTTATCTTGCATAGTATCCAGGGAATAAGCTTTCATCCCTGATCGTCACAGATCATCTCAGATCAAGACGTGGCCCACTTCAGATCGTCATCAGCCTCTCTGGAAATCCCTTCCATCCTGGTCGACTAGATTTATCCAACTTTTTGGTGATTTTTTCAAGATTTTATGATCATCAGAGCAACTCCAGCAACTCTAGCGACTTCCAGCGACGTCAACAGATCGATCCTCTGCGTGGCCCACCATAGATCATCAGATCAACTTCCAGACACCATCCCACACTGGTCGACTGGTATTCCTAAGAATATTGGCGATTTTTTCAGGATTTTTCAGCACCTCCAGATTGGATTTTTTCTCATTCTCGAGATTTTTCAGTTTTTAATACTGTTTTCATCTAGACCGTCCAATCTCTTGGATTCTCAGCAGAATTGGATCATTCTTTTTCCAGTAGGAAGCAAATTACTGGACTTCCTCAGATCAGTGATCTGATCATTGTCCAGATCTATCCATGGGGCCCACATAGAAGATCAGCAGCCAAAATCAAGGTCGGCTGGGGTGTTTTTTTTGCCTTTTTATGTTCTGTGTTGATTTTTTAATCATCTCTGATTGATCGGATCTTGATTTCTTCACACAAGCACAGTTGTTATCACAATTTAGCTTTCATCTCTTCATTGTTATTGGATTTTCTTTGCAATCAAGATTGAAAATGGAAAAATCTAAGGTTACCTTGATTCGATTCACGGGAAAAAATTATCCCGCCTGATTGTTTCAGTTCCAGATTTACCTTGAGGCTAAGGAATTATGGGGTTATATTTCTGGATCTGACCCTAAACTCAAGGAAGATGAGAAGAAGATATCCGCCTGGCTTACTAAAGATGCAAAAATCAAAACATGGATACTGGGTTCCGTCGAACCACATCTGATAATGAACCTCACACCTTATCCCACTGCTAAAGACATGTGGGGATATCTGAAACAAGTGTACCATCAAGATAATTCAGCACGTCAATTTCATCTGGAATGTGCGATTGCTGAATATGCACAAGGGATATTGTCAATCCAAGACTACTATTCAGGATTCCGAACCCTATAGTCGGAATACGATAGTATTAAGTATGCAGATGTGGCTCCCGACGTTCTGATCGTGATTCGTGATCTTCAGGCCTCTAGTCAAAGGGATCAGTTTTTGATGAAACTGCGGAATGAATATGAAAGTGTCAGATCTGCCCTGATGAATTAGACGCCATTACCTTCCTTGGATGTATGCTTCAATGAACTATTACGCGAGGAACAGCGCATTGCGACCTCGGCCCATATAGCGCAACAAACGACTGAGACCTATTCAGTTGCGTTCTCGGCTAATAAAACTTCTCAGCCTCCGCCGCGCGACTTGAGCAAAACGCAATGTTACAGTTGTCAAAAATTTGGGCACATTGCAACTCAATGCAAACAGAAGGTCTGCAGTTACTGTAAAAAGTCGGGACATATCATCTCTGAATGTCGCCGCCAACCCCAACGTCCATCACCACAGCCTCAGACTCCACAGTATCAGCCTCCGCATGCGTATGTTGCTTCTTCGGATATGCATGCTCCTACATCTGCGCCCTCACAGCCTGGTCCCTCATCCTCTCACTCCTGAAATGGTTCAACAGATGATTGTCAATGCCCTCTCTGCTTTTGGTCTCTCAGGTACATCCCCTCCATCTTCTACTTGGTTTCTTGATTCCGGGGCGTCTAATCATATGACGTCTTCCTGCACACCACTCTCCAACGTGCAAAGCTACAATGGCCCTCTTCAAATCCAAACTGCTAACGGGGGCCATGTTCCCACTACTGCTGTCGGTGACATCTCTGGTCCCATTCCATTGAAAAATGTTTATCTGTGTCCAAATTTAACCTCCAACCTTGTCAGTCGGGCAGCTTGTTGAAAATAATTGTAATATCTCTTTTTCTTCTTCTGGTTGTGTTGTGTAGGACCAGCTGTCCGGGAAGGAGATCGAGAGGGGGCCTAAGTGTGGACGCTTGTTTCCGCTGGACTTTTCAAAACTTTCTAGGAATAAATTTGACAATGATGTGTTTTGTTTTTCCATTAGAGATAACTACCAATTGTGGCATAAAAGACTTGGACACCCTAATTCAAAGGCCTTGTCCCTGATGTTCAATTCTGGTTTAATAAATAAAACTGCTGGTTTCTCTTCTTGTGTGCCTTTTGATTGTGCTACTTGCAAATTGGGAAAAAGAAAAACCCTTCCTTTTTCTATTTCCACTTCACACAGCACTCAATGTTTTGATTTGGTTCATAACGATGTATGGGGAATTGCTCCAGCTCTTTCTCATGCTCGCTATAAATACTTTGTGACTTTTATTGATGATTTCAGTCGGTTCACGTGGGTTTAGTTTCTGCATTCCAAATCTGATGTTTTTCATGTTCTTAAAATTTTTCTGGCTTATGTTGAAAATCAATTTTCCACCTGCATTAAAATCTTGCGATCTGATTCAGGCGGGGAATATATGTACTCTGATTTTCAACAGTTTTTGCAAACCAAATGTATTATTTCTCAAAGAACTTGTTCTTATACTCCACAGCAGAATGGAGTCGCTGAAAGGAAAAATAGACATCTCATTGATGTCACTCGTTCCCTTCTCCTTGAATCATCAGTTCCTACGCGTTTTTGGGTTGAGGCTTTGGCTACTGCAGCTCATCTCATTAATCGTATGCCATCCTCTTCGATTGACAATCAGAGCCCATATTATCGTCTCTACAAGACATCTCCATCTTATGATGATCTTCATGTTTTTGGTTCCGTTTGCTTTGTGCATTTGCCTCCGTCTAAACGGACCAAACTTACAGCTCAATCCGCTCAGTGTGTTTTTTTAGGCCATGCACCCTTCTAGAAAGGGTTCATGTGCTATGATCCACACATTCGTCGCATCCGTACCTCTAGGAATGTCGTGTTTTTTGAAAATGAGTATTTTTTCCAAAAACACCTTGATCCTCCGGACGACTCCTCATTAGCTTCCTTACCTGGTTTTTCTGACGACACATCTATTGTTCGATTTAGTCCTAATTTTGTGTTTCACAGACGGAACACAGACGCGCCTCCCAGGGATTCCCCTCCAGATCTTCCTCCCGCATCCGGTCCCCCCCCCCCCCCCCCCCGTTGCGTCGCACCACTCGCATTTCGGTACCACCCGACCGCTATGGGTTCTCCCATACTTAATGGCCACTTTGTCCTCTTCTTCCATTCCCCAATCCTATTCTCAGGCTGTGCAGGACAAATGTTGGAACCAGGCTATGCACGATGAATTGGCTGCTTTAGAGAAAAATCATACGTGGGATATTGTCCCCTCTCCTGTGGGTGTCAAACCTATTGGCTGCAAGTGGATCTTTTCTCTCAAGTTAAAGTCAGATGGCACTCTAGATCGATATAAGGCGCGCCTTGTTGCTCTCGGAAATCGGCAGGAATATGGCATTGATTATGATGAAACTTTTGCTCCTGTCGCCAAGATGACCACTGTACGCATAATCCTTGCTGTTGCTGCATCTCAGTCCTGGCCTCTCTATCAAATGAATGTCAAAAATGAGTTTCTTCATGGTGTTCTCAAAGAGGATGTTTATATGCGTCTGCCTCCGGGGTCCTCTTCTGGGAAGGGTATGGTTGCTAAGCTCCGTCGCTCTCTCTATGGTCTGAAGCAAGCTCCTCGCACATGGTTTGAGAAATTTCAGGATGCTCTTCTCCGCTTGGATTTTCATCCGAGCCAGTATGATCCTTCTATGTTCTTACATCATGCTCCTTCCGGGATTACTGTGCTACTGGTCTACGATGATGTCATTACTGGTCCCAATGCACAAATGATTCATGACCTTCAAGCTTCTCTTCATCGGTCATTTCAAATGAAGGATCTCGGCCCTTTACACTATTTCCTCGGTCTTGAAGTTCATCAATCGCCTAAAGGAATAGTTCTCAATCAGCACAAATACACGGTTGATCTCATTGACTTGGCTGGGCTAACTTCCTCCACTCCAGTAGATACGCCAGTTGAACTGAATGTCAAACTCAGTAAAGAGGAGGGTGACCTTCTTCCAGATCCTACCGCGTATCGCCGGTTAGTGGGTAGCTTGATCTACCTCACTATCACCCATCCTGATATCTCATTTGCAGTTAACCTAATGAGTCAGTTCATGACTGCTCCTTGTCACCTTCATCTGACGGCTGTTCGTCGCATCATTTGGTACCTTATTCGCACACCGACTCGCGGGTTGTTTTTTCCATCAAACAATCCTCTTTCACTCAGAGCTTATTCAGATGCTGATTGGGCTGGTTGTCCGGATACTCGCAGATCGACTACAGGATGGTGCATGTTTTTGGGTAATAGTTTGATTTCCTGGAAATGCAAGAAACATGACAAAGTTTCCAAATCTTCTACCGAGGCTGAGTACCGAGCTATGTCTGCTGCGTGCTCCGAAATCCTTTGGCTCCGTGGTCTGCTCTCCGACATTGGATTTCCCGCAGAAGGAGCTACCTCTCTTTATGCAGATAATACAAGTGCAATTCGGATTACTGAAAATCCGATTTTTCATGAACGCACTAAACACATCGAGGTTGATTGTCACTTTATCCGTGATGAACTTAAATGTGATGTCATTAGCCTACCGCATGTCTCCACTGAACTTCAAATTGCTGATATTCTCACAAAAGGTCTTCCACGACCACGCCATCAGTTCTTGGTTGACAAATTGATGCTTGTTGATTCTCCCACATCAATTTGAGGGGGGGTGTTAAACAAGGCCCAGGCCCATAATTAGATCCAGTCCAGCATGATCCAGTCCAGCATGATTGTCTTGCGTGCCTTGGTTTGGTCAAAGATTACACAGTTGTACATATTATCTTAATTGATTGCTTTCCTAACTTAGATTAGTGATTAGTGTAATTAGTTGGTTTCCTATGTAAAGAGCCTTGATTAAGGCATGTATATTCCTATATATTGGTGATCATTCTCCAAGAGAAGACACAAATTAATACAATCTTGAGAGTATATTCAAAACTCTTTTCTGTGAAAAGTCTGTGATCGTGAGTTTGTCACAATGGATGGACCCATCTGCCATGCATTTGGGGCACCATAATGAGAGTCCATATTACATGACTTACTATATGCTGTTCTAAACAATTATCAGACTTGAAAGATGTCACGACCCAAATTTCGGGGCCCTGTCAGATATTCGGATCGTGATAACTTGGCAATATTTACCATTCATTTATCAAATAATTCGCATAAGAAATTTGGCATATAAATCAACTATAATTCCAATTAATTTAAATAAAGTCAAACAATATAAAAAATCTCTTAATAATCCAAATCCCTATATTCTGACTCAATAATGTACTAAACATTAAATCAATTGCTAAACAAAAGCTAATTCTTCTGTCACTCATATGAATATTTCTCGTTCTCTCTCTTCAGCCACGCATGCCAAAATCTACGTGCTGAACGCCATCCTGATTTATCCCACCCGCAGTAAGATTACCTGAAGGGGGCAACACAACATCAGTATTACTGGTGAATGAATATTCCTAATTACATAAGCAGCATAAAACATAATATCACATTATTACCATAATTGAATCAATATATTAAATGCACAATAATACATCCATAAATATATATCCGTACCCATGCACCTTACCACGCCTCAAAGGCCAATTGTATACATGTATACCGGTCGCTATGACCCTGTCTCATCGGACACGTCCCCTATGGACCAGCCGCCATACGGCTCGGACACTAAGTCCAACATCCCACGTCTGGGATCTCACCATCTCATAACAACCACAACTCAATATTATTATCAATTTTTCCTCATGTGCATATCAATAGTGTGGGCCCAACCATTACTAAGTTCACTGTTTATTTGCCCCACTCCAATTCATAATTGGTATTATTGGAGTATGGTTGGTCCACAACATAGAACAAATACAATATACAGTAAATAATCATAATGCATGTAATTAACTATAACTAAAATTGATCACAGTTACTTTAATCACATTTAAATTAATCATCTAATAGTTAAGTTTCTGTATAATAAACTTTATATGATCGTCCCTCACCCTTCCTGGGCCAAATCCAACTATATCCATCTCAAACCCATGAACAGAGCCTAGTATTGGGTTGTCCACGCCTGAAGGCTTACCCATGTAACATCCAGTGGGTCCCACTTACAAAATCCATGATCAGCCAACTAGGTGATGGTCGACCCCTACTACACTATCACTCTAACCCCTACTACACTATCACTCTAATGGATCTGATCAATCATCAGATCATGTCCTGGGGTCCACCAATCAAAAACGTGATTTACCCTTTTTCTGTACATAGTCACGCCTGACTGTATTGAATCCATTGTTCTGTGAGTCCCAATGATCACAACCCCAGATGCCCCACTACCCTATGGTCGCCCAGGGGTCCCCTTGAAGATGTGGGGTTCTGATTTCCAATCAGACCCACTGATGGATCCCACTACCCTTGACGACATACAACCCTGTTTTATTCAATTTCACGTCAGAACCTTGAAACTCAACTGGATGGTGGCCCAACTGAGATCCAATCTTTGTGATACCAACACCTCCATGGTCGACTAGCAGTGCTCCACTGGATCTCTGGTCCTGATCTGTGATCAGGTGGGCCATGGGGTCCCACACCCTTGAATATCAATTACAGCATTGCCGTCAGTCTCTGTTTTCAACAGAATTTGAATCTATTCCATGAATCTTTATCCCCTTTCCACAAGTATGAATTCAATCTCCATTAACATGTAATCCCATAACCAAAACGGATATTATTAGTACAGAAATTTACATAACATAGGATTTCCTCAATCAAAACTTCTTAACAGAGAATCTAAATCACATCACATTATCAACCATCAAACTTAATCAACTCATTAATTAGGAAGATCCACTCACTTTGATTCGTGATTGTAGCTCTTGCGATGTGCGGATGCGAATAGGACATCAATCTTCCTCTCCTTCTCCTAGATTGCAGCCCACAGTCTTTCTCAGAATTTTCCCAACTTAAATCACTATAATAGGGTCATTGGTTTGCTTATGCATCAATATATAAGGAGAAGGCAAGTCCTAATCCTAATATATCTCTAGTTTCCTCTACTATAGTTGTTATACAACTCCAATCCCAAAACAAAACGTGGGATACCTTCCAATTTCTAATTCCTTAATAAGTAGTATTACTAATTTCATACTAAGAGGACCACTAAAGTACTACCTGGGCCTAGACTAATCCTGGCCCATAATACAGGATATTACAAAAGATCCGGAAAAGAAGAGGAGCAGCAAATCCCACATTAAAGCTCACAAATGGCAGAATGGTGTGCTGCTGACAAGGGCAAGAGGACCCCACTGGTGGTCAGATGATCAAATTAGCAAACCAGTGGCTGGAAGTCCAAATCTGGCCTTACATGTGCAGATCAGAGAGACTGGAAGAAGAAGAAGGATGAAGGCACAGACGTTGCATGAACTGGACGAATATGGCTATGGCAATAGATCACAGAAAAGGCCACTCAGATCGGTTCAAACTTCAAACTCCTGATCAAACACCAGAGATGTGTCCTAGAGGGAATTACACACCTTATGGCAGTCTTAGACCAATCAAAGAAAAAAATTGGATGGTCGAGATGAAATCTGGGTCTAGACAAGTGTCAATCCATGAAAGTGGGCAAAAACCCTTTCAAACAAAGGAGAAAAATACCCAAAATTAACCAGGAGCTCCTCAAAAGTGGGCGACCAGGATGATTCAGTGATAGCAGTGGGTCCCACAAGCCTAACCAGAAGTTGTCTGTTGTAGATGATGTGGTTGAAACCAAAAGCTGTCCAATTGGATTTGATACAGAGTCTGCAGATTACATTGAATGAAAGAGGCAAATTGGAATCCAAAGGCTGTTAAAGACGACAATCCATTTGGATTTGATACAAAATCTGCAGATTACCTTGAATGAAAGAGGCAAGCTGGAATCCAAGGGCTAGTAAAGATCAGACAAACCAAGGTGGTCGCACCATGACAATGAGGAGCAACAAGGAAGACAGCACAATTAGAAAATGTGACTGTCTGTGTATAAATTTATAGTACACATGGTGGGGCTTCATAAGCCTTATCAACATCAACGGCATAATCCCTATCTGCAACTGTCCTTAGGAGATGGGCCCATTTGGTTCACATCCATTGGACCCAAGGCCCGTGAACCTCTAGGTCCATTTATGTGTCTTCACAGATCAATGATATTAATTTGAGCAAAAAGAGGACTGTAAAACCATTATTTCGCTTAATGTGGTTTCAGATTTTTGCACATCAGAAATGCACACCCAAATGAATGGATGACTGTCCTCTGCCAAAGTATCCAACCTAGATGTGATTCAAGGTGCAACCAAGTGCATACTCAAGTTTTAAACTCAAGCATTGCAATCCCCTACCATCTTTTTTTTTTCCTACTTCATCCTGCTTAAAGAGAAAATATAGGAGTGTGTTCAAGCATTTTTATTTTATGCCCTTTTGCTCCTCCTCAACTTTATCTACTCTTTGAAAACATTAAAGAGTAAAAAGGGTATTCTTGACTTAATAAGGGTATTATTGACCTTTTCTTTTCCTAAAAGATAGAATCTTGTGGTTATCTCTCTCTGCAATGTCATCATTCTCATCTCATCCATTGCCAATGTCCCATCCCACATCCTGTTAAATGGGTCAGTATGTCACAGCCCATGTCAAATAAACAAATAAAGCCCAACTACTTGGTCAAAACACCTCACGTGTGTACAGAAAATTTATTCTTTGCCTTTTTAGGAGATATGATTAGATTAGAATGGCTGTAATCAAGATTAGAATGACTATAATCACTGTAAATTGTATAGCAACAATACATCTATATAAAGGAGGATCGAGACCCTCAAAGGGATCATCGAATTCACAGCACAATTTGTCTCTCTTCTTGCTGTCTTTGAGATGGTATTAGAGCCTTGAGCAAACACAACTCTATACAGAGTTTTCTGAGTGAATCTTCTCTATCTTCCAAGTAATGGAAGTCGTCGGTATCTTCTCTGCTCAAAATCCTTCCATTCGTTGGTCTGATCAAGTTGTGATCATACGCGGCCCACTTCAGATCAGCATCACTGTACCTGGAGACTGCAACCATTTTGGTTGACTGGATATTCTGGTTTTTGTGGATATTTGTTGAGAACTTTTGGCATCTCAGAGGTAGGTTTTCTACCCTTTCTTGAGAATTTCCAGTTTTTTCAGTATATTTTCATCATAGCCGTCCAAGTTTCTGGATCTGGCTCATATTGGTGAGCAATTTGGTTTGATTAGTGCGTCTTTTGATCCTTCATCTATTTATGATGTCTGATTGATCATTCATCACATCATATTTCTGCTATATTCCATCTTCTCTGAAAAATCAAGCACGCCTGGGACAATTTTTCTCTCAAACTTTCTGTTTGAGCAGAAAACAACTATTTTACTGTTCTTTCATCACTGATTGCTCAGTTGGGAGTTTCTCTCATCTCTGTTTGACACATATTATCAGTTGGGTTTAGTACACTTGCTTTTTGGCAACAACAATCAGTTGGAATTAATTACAGATTGTAATAGATCTACTAAAATGGAAAAGACTGAAATTTCCTTGATAAAATTTAATGGAAAAAACTACACTTCCTGGTCATATCAATTTCAAGTATATCTTGAATGAAGGAAATGTAGGGGCTTGTTTCGAGATTGGATCCAAGACCTAGAGAAGATGAGAAAAAAATATTATCTTGGAATACAAAGGATGCCAAGATCAAAACTTGGATTCTTGGTTCTGTTGAACCACAATATATCCTGAATCTCAAACCCTACAAAACCTCTAAGGAGATGTGAGAATATCTGAAACAAGTATATCACCAAGGGAACTCTGCCCGACAATATCAACTTGAACTAGAAATTGCTCGGTATTCTCAGGGCACCTCTTTAATCCCGGACTATTATACAGGTTTTCTCAATTTATGGGCAGAATATGACGAAATCAAATACGTCAATGTATCTAAAGCAGCCAAGGATGTAAATATCGGCCGATACGAAGCGTATCGGCCGAGACCGATACGCCACGAAGGATTTATCGGCCGCCACGGGTTATCGCACCCGTGGCGGCCCGTATCGGCCGATACATGCGTGGCGGCCGATACGACGTTATAACCCCCCCTTTTGGACTTTTTAGGGTTTTTTTCCCTTCTCTTTCATCTCTTCCCCTCTATGGTTGCTGTTTTCACCTCTTTGTGGTCCATCCTGCGTGAGTTCAAAAAAAAAAAAAAAAAATCGAATCGGGGCTGCCGCCCCGAACCCCGCTTTCAGCCCCAAAGAGCCGTCAGACAACCCTCCGGGGCTCAGCCTCTTTATCAGTACTTTTCATATATTGAATGATCTATCATGAATGCATGCAACATATAATGTTTATGTTCATATTAAGCTAATTTTGATCACCAAAGTTTTATGCTTAGGGTTAGGTCTCACCACAGTGACCCTAACAATTAAACACTGATATATGGCTCTAATAGTACCATCATGATGTTTACATTACATATTGTTCAAATGTATGAATATAAGTGTCTCCCAAATCCCTTTTGGTGGTGATCAAGGTATTCCTAATTTCTTATTTCTTTCACTAACTCTCTACTCCCTTTGTCATTTCTAAATTGGTGTTGAATGTTGATTGTTGATCACTTCATAGTTCATTCACTTGATTGAATTTGAACCTTGAATGCTGAAGTATTGATATTTGATTGTTCAATGTTTACTAATGACCTAACTCTTAAGTCTTCTTAATTCTTATGCCTTTATTTCATGTTCTAATTTTTTTCTATTTAGCTTTTCATTACTTTTTAAGTTAACATGACTAAGAAACATGAATACATGTGAAAAAACTAATCATTACTATTATTTTCTATTTATACAACGATACAAGACCTCATATATTGAGGGCACCGCTACGCCCCCTTTTCTTACTTATTTTTGCAAAAGAACCACATTTTCTTTCATTTTACAATTTTCTGGATTTTCTGGAATTTTTTCAGATTTTTTTGGTGACTTTTTAAAATCGCACCGCTACACCGCTACGTATCCCCGATACGCTACGTATCGCCCGCTTCGTATCAGTTTGGCGGCGGGCCGCTACGCCCGCCGCTACCGCTATTTTCATCCATGAAAGCAGCCCTTTCTGAGATAAAAAAATTACAGAAAACTAGTCACAGGGACCAGTTTCTCATGAAATTGAGACCTGAACATGAGTTGTTCGTTCCAACCTGATGAGCAGGGTTCCATCTCCATCCCAGAATGAGTGTCTTAATGAACTCTTGCCTGAGGAACAACGTCGGATCACTCAGCATGTTCTAAAACAATAGTCTTCAGGAAATTATCCTGACATAGCATATGTTGCCACTGCAAATCACACCCCTGGTATATCTCAAGGTCCGAGAGGGATTGTCCATCATACCACTTCTGTTGCTAAAGGACAGTCTCTGCTACAAGAGATCTGAGTAAAATCCAATGTTTTGGATGCAAGAATTATGGACACTATGCCTTGCAGTGTAAGAACAAGTTTTGCAATTATTGCAAATCTAATGATCATGTCATTACCGACTATAGAAGGCAGCCACAAAATCACAACACTCGAGCTTATCATGCAACACTGCGGCTGCTACTACTTCTAGCGATACCCCTTTAGCTTCGGTCATGTCTTCACCACCTCCTGCCTCCAACTCTGCTCCTCTAATCACCCTTGAGCTTGTTCAACAAATGATCATGAATGCCTTCTCTGCACTTGGCATTTCAGGTAACCACCAACCCTTTTCCTCAGTATGGTATCTTGATTCTGGAGCTTCAAATCACATGACCACCTCCTCAACTCATCTCTCTAATATGCAACCATACAATGGAAATTTGCAAGTTCATATTGTTGATGGTCGAAAGCTTCCCATTACAACTCTTGGTGATGTATTTCATTCATTAGCTCTGAAAAATGTTTTTCTATCTCCTCATCTAACTACAAATCTTCTGTTTGTTGGACAACTGATTGATGATAATTGTAATGTCTCTTTTTCTCAGTCTGGTTGTGTTGTGCAAGATCAAGTGTCGGGGATGGTGATTGCGAAGGGGCCTAAGTGTGGGTGCCTGTTTCCTCTTCTTATGCGTCTCTCTCAAAATAAACATGCCTCGTGTTTTCTTGTTTCTCTTCTCAAGCTGTTTGGAGGCTCTGGCATAATAGATTAGGCCATCCTCATTCAAAATTGTTATCTTTGATGTTGAACAATGGTAGCATTAATGAAAATAAAACTTCTTTTAGGAACATTTCTGATGAGTGGTCTGCTTGCAAACTTGGAAAAAGCAAAGTTCTTCCTTTTTCTTCAAAAACTACTATGGCTTCAAACTGTTTTGACATTATTCATAGTGACGTCTGGGAGATTACTCCTGTAATTTCTCATACAAATTTCAAATATTTTGTCACATTTATTGATGATCATAGTAGATTCACATGGGTATATTTCTTGCATTCTAAATCTGAAGTCTTGGATGCTTTCCAAAAATTTATGGCTTATGTTGAAAATCAGTTTTCCACTCGCATGAAAGTTCTCCGATCTGATTCCGGGGGGGGGGAATATATGTCCCATCAGTTTCAAAATTTTCTGCACATGGGATTTTATTGCAAAGAACATGCCCTTATACTCCTCCATAGAATGGAGTTGCTGAATGAAAAAACAAACATCTAGATATTGTTCGTTCTCTTTTATTAGAATCCTCAGTTCCTGCTAAATTTTGGCCAGAAGCTTTAGCTGTTGCGGTTCACTTAATCAACCGCTTACTATCCCCTCGTCTCACCAATCAAATACGATACTTTCGTCTCTTTCATACAAGTCCTACTTATACCCACTTGCGTATTTTTGGATGTGTGTGCTTTGTTCATCTTCCTCCTTTGGAACGTACAAAATTAACTGCTCAATCAGCTAAATGTGCGTTCCTTGGCTATGCTTCCCACTAAAAAGGGTATGTCTGCTATGATCCTGTGCTCAACCGCATCCGTATTTCTCGAAATGTCATTTGCTTCTAAAACCAAAGATTCTTTTTTAGCCATCCTAAACCTTTGCCTTTCTTTTTCTCATTTACCAGATTTTACTGATGAAATTTCTTCCCCACTCATTGTTTATGAACGACGTCATCATAAGGATGTTCCACTATTGCCTCCCCCCCAGATCCATCGCCGGCACCTGATCTTGCCCCTACTTCATCACATGATGCTATTATTGCTTCTTCTCCAGTTTAGCTTCGACATTCTACTCGTCTCTCCAAGCCTCTAGATAAATATGGTTTCACTCACACATCTTTGCTTGCTACTCTATCTTCCATTGCCATCCCTTACTCTTACTCAAAGGCAAGGATGAAAATAGCGGTACGCCCGCCGCCAAAACGCTACGAAGCAGGCGATACGTAGCGGCGTAGTGGGGCGATTTGAAAAAATCTAAAAAAATTCCAGAAAATCTAGAAAATTGTAAAATGAAAGAAAATGTATTTATTTTTTTTTTCTTTTGCAAAAGTAACTAAGGTAAGGGGGCGTAGCGGTCCCCTCACTGTATGAGATCTTATATCGCTGTACAAATAGAAAATAATAGTAATGATCATTTTTTTCACATGTGTTCATGTTGCTTAGTTATACTAACTTAGAAACTAATGAAAGGCTTATAAAAGAAAAAACTATGTCATGAAGTCAAGACTTAAGAGTACCTAGAGAAAAAAAATACATCTACCAAAGGGGGTGTCTAATAGGATGTACTTAGAGAAGAATCATTGAGAAGAACTCTCTATATCGATTGTAATTCGGCGAGATCATATGCTTTTTGGTGTTCTTTTAAACATAAAAGGGTAGAAGAGTTATGTAGAAATGTTATTTGGAGAGAAGAAGAAAAGAAATAAGTCTTATTATGCATTTTAAAAAAAATGGAAAGTAGGAATTTTTCTCACCTTGTAGCGGTCGTAGCGTTCCCGTAGTGGACGTAGCGGCCGCTACGGGTGCGATGGCGGATTTATCGGTCGTAGCGTAGTGGTGGCGGGCGCTACGGCCGATATAGCGTAGCGGCCGCTATTTTCATCTATGCTCAAAGGCGGTGAAGCATGATTGTTGGCAAAAGGCTATGCAAGAAGAATTAGCTGCACTGTAGGATAATCATACATGGGATCTAGTTCCATGTCCATCTTCTGCAAAACCCATCGGCTGCAAATGGGTTTTTTCAGTCAAGCTTAAGGCAGATGGCTCGTTGGATTGTTATAAGGCACGATTAGTTGTACTGGGCAACTGATAGGAATATAGTAACGTTTGCCCCAGTTGCAAAAATGGCAATCCATACTATTCTTGCCATTGCTGCCTCTCATTCCTGGCCTCTTTACCAATTGGATGTCAAGAATGCGTTTCTTCATGGTGATCTCAAAGAAGAAGTCTATTTGCGACTTCCCCAAGGAATTACCGGTGCCTCGACAAGAGATGTTACTCGCTTACAACGATCTCTATATGGTCTTAAGCAAGCACCATGCGGTTGGTTTGAAAATTTTCGAGATGCTCTCCTTCATCTTAAATTCTTTCAAAGTGCCTCTGATCCTTCTATGTTCTTGCATCACTCCTCGAATGGAATTACCGTCCTCTTGGTTTACGTGGATGACATCATTATATCTGAGACAGATTCAAACATGATCCAACATCTACAAACACCCCTACATGAATCCTTTCATATGAAAGATTTAGGGCCACTCACATATTTTTTAGGCCTCGAGGTTCATCAGTCAGAAACAGGTCTCATCCTCGATCAACATAAATATCCTATGGATCTTATTGAGATAGCCAGTCTTAAACACTCAACTCCTGTAGATACACCTATTGAGGTTAATATCAAGCTCTCACACGATACTGGTGATCTTCTCCCTGATGCCACATTATATCGACGTTTAGTCGGCAGCTTGATCTACTTGACCATCACTCAGCCGGATATCTCATATGCGGTGAATTTGGTTAGTCAATTCATGACACAACCGCGCCATCTCCACCTCGTTGTTCTGTGCATTCTTCGATATGTTCTTGGTACACCATCTCATGGCCTATTCTTTCCTGTGGGAAATTCGACTTCTCTCACTACTTACTCAGATTTTGATTGGGCTGGCTGTTCTGATAGTCGATGGTCTACCACGGGTTGGTGCATGTTCTTAGGGAACTCGTTTATTTCCTAGAAGTGTTAAGAAACAAGATAAAGTTTCCAAATCATCCACAGAAGCAGAATATCGTGCTATGTCCGTTGTAACCTCTGAAATTGTCTAGCTTCGTGGTCTCCTTTCTGAGCTTGAATTTCCACAATCTGGTTCTACACCTCTATATCTGATAATACTAGTGCTATATGGATTAATGAAAATCCTGTCTTCCATGAACGCTCAAAGCATATTGAAGTGGCTTGTCATTACATACGTGATGAATCTGTGCGTGAAGGCATTACTCTTACTCATATTCCTACGGCAAGGATGAAAATAGCGGTAGCGGCGGGCGTAGCGACCCGCCGCCAAAATGCTACGAAGCGAGCAATACGTAGCGGCGTAGCGGTGCGATTTGAAAAAATCGCCAAAGAAATCTGAATTTTTTTTGGAAAATCCAGAAAATTGTAAAATGAAAGAAAATGTACCTTTTTTTTTGCAAAAGTAACTAAGGTAAGGGGGCGTAGCGGTCCCCTCACTGTATGAGGTCTTGTATCGTTGTATAAATAGAAAATAATAGTAATGATCATTTTTTTCACATGTGTTCATGTTGCTTAGTTATACTAACTTAGAAACTAATGAAAGGCTTATAAAAGAAAAAACTATGTCATGAAGTCAAGACTTAAGAGTACCTAGAGAAAAAAATACATCTATTAAAGGGGGTGTCTAATAGGATGTACTTAGAGAAGAATCATTGAGAAGAATTCTCTATATCGACTGTAATTCGACGAAGTCATATGCTTTTTGGTGTTATTTTAAACATAAAAGGGTAGAAGAATTGTGTAGAAATGTTATTTGGAGAGAAGAAGAAAAGAAATAAGTTTTATTATGCATTTAAAAAAAAATTGGATCTTTACCGAGGGATTTCCAAGACTACGACATCAATTCTTAGTTGTCAAATTGATCTGCATCAATTTGAGGGGGAGTGGGGGGGGTGGTTAAATGGGTCAGTGGGTCACAGCCCATGTCAAATAAAGCCCAACTATTTGGTCAAAACACCTCACGTGTGTACAGCTATATTAATTTATTCTTTGCCTTTTTAGGAGATATGATTAGATTAGAATGGCTGTAATCAAGATTAGAATAACTATAATCACTGTAAATTGTATAGCAACAATACATCTATATAAAGGAGGATCGAGACCCTCAAAGGGATCATTGAATTCACAGCACAATTTGTCTCTCTTCTTTCTGTCTTTGAGACATCCAACCATGTTTAGAGAGTATTTAATGCAACTCTTGAGTGGAAATTAAATAGGCTCGGAATGTGGGTCCTTTTGAGCCGATGCTCGAGTGGGGGCATACTTTGGAAAAACATAAAGCCCATAAAATAAATGCTCTAATTCTCTATGAAAAATATAACTCAATATGATTTGGGCCGAAGTCAAATTGATCTATATGAAAAGGTTGAATTTATTTATTAGAATTTTATGAAATATATTTTTCTTAAAAGTTAACAATCTTAAGTTGGGTCATTTGAGTGAAATCTGATAAGGTCTATACACTATATGAGGAGGTTGTTCTTCAATAATTTAGATGTTTTATAAGTGGGCCTATTGTCGTGGAACTCTTCTGTCATGTTTTTTTTTTTCCTTTTCTCTGTTTACCATCTCTATTGTGTAGATGGCATCCAAGGACGTTGAAATCATCCTAGCTCTTGATTTAATAACCTGAAAGTCTAATACTATTTTAATAATAACTTATCTCTTTTTTTATGAGATCCAATCCAATAGTGGGTAAAGGATCGATGAGCATCAAAACTTGGCATGGTGCCAAATCAAGGTGGGGATATAAGTATGAAAGGAGCCAAAATGATCAAAGGTTGGCTCAAGCAGGCCCCATAGAGTTGGACTTTACATGTGATTTACTTGTAACTTAAATTTTTTCTTTAACTGAATTTTATCTGGATAATAAGGGAAGGGGTCATTTCTTGACTGGTTTAGATTTTTCATAAGTGGGCCTACTAATTTTATTGGTCAATCAACTTTGCCCCCACTAGAAGAAAACCCTAGCTCCGCTGCCTCCTTTTCCCTTTGTCTTGTTATCAATGGTCAAGTTGCCTACACTTGGGACAACTGTATTGTCATTTTTTCTGAAATGATCTCACTGAGTATTTGATCATTGCCTGCTATGTCTATACAATTTAATTTTTCTTTCGGACATCCAAATTCTTATCTATTGAATGCTGAGGAGTTGTGGGTGTTCCAGGTGGAGATTGATGTTCTTACAGGTGGTACCACAATTTTGCGATCGGATATCATCTATGACTGCGGACAGAGCCTAAACCCTGCCGTGGACTTGGGACAGGTTGGTTTGATTACTATGGTACTTTTAAAGATCTCTGTCAGTGCCTGTTTGGCTAGGCTTGAATTTGATGAAATGAAAAAAATTAGTTATACCAAAATAATTTCACTAATGAATAACTGGTTCTAGAACTGAAGTCGAAGTTATTTCACTGATATTGGACACCCCTGGGTTGTGGGGAAGGGGGGATCATGTTCCGCCTGGTAAAAGTTCCATCAGAATTGCATTACATTTTTTCACTGAAATATCATTCCAGCTTCTTTGAACCATGGGATGCATAAATGCATTATAAGAGGCATGTTAATGCACATCTGTCCATTGTGCATAATTGCATGTGGGTGCATTTGAGGGAGACAGTAATTGTTGCATCAGGATATGCACCATAGTGAAAGACTCAAATCAACTTGGTCAATCTTGCCTAATCAACTCAACTTCTGAATACCAGAGGGACTTGGTCAGAACTCACTGTCCGTGATGTTTTGGCTGGACTCAGTTGACCTGGAAAATCTGGCAAAAAGCTTTGGTCAACTAGAGTGTTTCTCAATGAAAGTCAAATAATATCTTCTATAATTCTATGGAATTACGAGGGTGTTGTGTGGTATTTAAAACATTTAGCAACATATAAGGAAGCCAAAGCCGCCAACCTATAAATACAAAAATTTGGAGATACATAAAATCCAAAAAATAATAAAGAATATGAAGAAATTTTAACCATTATCCCCCTTCCTTCCTGCCCCTTCTCTCTCTCCATCTATTTGCGTGTTCTCTAACTTTAAGGGCTGCTGCTCAATGGCAATGACAGTATGAGTTTGAACCACTGATGGATCTGTGGTAAAGGCACCTCATTTTTTATACCAATCAAGTATCAATTCCTGATAATCCTCATGTTGGAAGTCCCACTCCCCGTCCAGCAAACCAAACTGAAAAAAAAAAAAAAAAAAAACATAGGTGTTATTGCATCTGGGATTTTGGGTGCTTTTGTTATGGCTGTAGGCTGTGGAGGTGGAAACAACACTGATGTGATACTTATCTTTGAAATCTAAACCACTAAACATCAACCTCACCTTGATCTATCACGAAGGAAAAAACTACTTTAATTAGATTCATGTGATCATCATAATTTGATGACTTTTTCTCACTGTAATCATATCATTTTCACATCATCAATCTCATGGGGTGGGTATTGGAGGAAAATTCTTATCCTTCATAGGTCAAGTTGGGACAGAGTTTTTTAGTAGTTTGGATTTCAAAGGTGGGCCCCGCTGATGGATTTATAGTCATGGGCTTGTCTTTAAATTTTCTTTCTTTTCTCTCAAGTCATTTATACATATTTTTTATATTTTCATTTTTACTTTTAGTTTTTTTGTTTTAGGAAAATGAACCCCAATAATATCACTTGATAAAAAGAAAATATTGAAGTAATTTAATATTTTCTCCCATCGATATCATTCCAATAAAGATATTTGCTACATTGTTTGCATGCCAAATTATCAATCATGAGGGGTGGAAGATGGAAAGATCTCAATGTGACTTGGGGTTGTATAAAATTTCAACCCCGTCCCATCGTCCTAATCCCTCAATCTATGGTACAAAGTCTAGTGGTTTCAGAGTAATTATTGTTTTTGGATTTTAAATTCAACAACAAAAGTCCGAATCGTGTCAAAATGGGGTGAGTGCCAATTCATGTTTGGAGGGTTAGGGCTGGAGTAACTTGATCATAGGTGGGCTAGGTGGCCCTAAAATAGGATAGTTCTGCCATCCTTGTGTGCAGACAGCTGTGTATCTATATGTATATATAAAGTGAGAGAAAGAACTTTAGAAAAAAGACGTCAAGCATTTGAGTTGAATGGGTTGAAAATAATCAATTTAGGAGAATAAATGGAGTGCATGCTTACTAGATCAGAGGGGAGAACAAGAGAAGTTGAGATGGTCAAAGTTGAAAACTGCCTAGTAAAGAGTGATAAATCACAATACTTGGAGCTCATAGGAGAAAACGGATATAACTTGTAGAATTATCCAAGGACGTTTGAAGTGGAGACAGCCTGCAGGTGATCTGTGATTGTTTGTATGCCTCTTAGATTAAAGGAGCGTTTGTATAGACAACAGTTATGCCTAAAATGTTTCATAGAATGAATGTTAGCTGATGAAGGAAATGTGAAAAAGCTAAAGTTCATGCAGCTGTAATGCACATGGATGTTTATAGTTACTAGAAAGGCTATAATTGGGAATGACTGCATAAGAAGAAATCAAAAAGTAACTGCTAGTATAGGGGGAAAAAAACAATGAATATTGTTTAAGATGGTTCGGGCACCCTTGTAGAGGGCTTGAAACAACCTCCTGTAGGACAAATTAAAGGGACACTTGAAGGAACTAGGAGAAGAGGCGAATCAAAAGAATGGGTGAAAGTAGTGGAAATCATGGATGAAAATAGCGGCCGCTACGCTATATCGGCCGTAGCGGCCGCCACCGCTACGCTACGGCCGATTTATCGGCCGTCGCACCCGTAGCGTCCGCTACGGGACTGCTACGTCCGCTACAGGACCGCTACGGCCGCTATGGGGCCGCTACGGGGTGTGAAAAATTCTTACTTTCCATTTTTTTTTAAATGCATAATAAGACTTATTTCTTTTCTTCTTCTCTCCAAATAACATTTCTACACAACTCTTCTATCATTTTATGTTTAAAAGAACACCAAAAAGCATATGAACTCGCCGAATTACAGTCGATATAGAGAGTTCTTCTCAATGATTCTTCTCTAAGTACATCCTATTAGACAGCCCTTTGATAGATGTATTTTTTTCTCTAGGTACTCTTAAGTCTTGACTTCGTGACATGGTTTTTTCTTTTGTAAGCCTTTCATTAGTTTCCAAGTTAGTATAACTAAGCAACATGAACACATGTGAAAAAAATGATCATTATTATTATTTTCTATTTATACAGCGATACACGACCTTATACAATGAGGGGACCGCTACGCCCCCTTATCTTAGTTACTTTTGCAAAAAAAAATACATGTTTTTTCATTTTACAATTTTCTGGATTTTCTGGAAAAATTTCAAATTTTTTTGGCGATTTTTTCAAATCGCACCGCTACGCTACGTATCGCCCGCTTCGTAGCGTTTTGGCGGCGAGCCGCTACGCCCGCCGCTACCGCTATTTTCATCCTTGGTGGAAATACTTGGCATTATGTGGAGTAACTGAGACAATGACTTCAAATGTAGTCATGGAAAATAGCAAAACTCGAAAAGGCAAACCCAAATAGATTGTTTTGACAATGTGATAGATGAGCATAAATGGATCCTTGACAAGTCAAAGGGTGAATAAACATCAATTTTCATTTACTCCATATCAAGACTATCTCCTTCATTCATAAAAACAAAAACAAATTACACACGCAAAGAGACCTTGTTTTTGTTTGTGCATTTGTGGATAGGTATTGTGGGCTGAGTGCAATTGAGTTTTGAACTCTTTTAGCCGAATTCATAAGGATTTGACGATAATGATGAAGATGATTATATACATTTATGCCTTGAGCCAGGTTTTTTTTTTTTTTTTTTCTTTTTTTTTTTTAATCTTTTTGATTGGCCAAAACTGAATCGAATCTTCAAATGAACTCTATCCCATGCTCAAACAAGTAGGATTGCCGAGCTGAGTTATTGAACTAGAACTATAAGATGCATTATAGGAGTACATATGCATATCAACAATGTGACCATGAATGTGTGTTTGCCTACTGCCTACTACCTAATATGCATTATGTGTGGATGTGATTATGAAAAAATGTGTGGATGTGCACTGCTACATACAAAGAGCAAATTTAAAGAAAGTTTAAACTGGATGGTAAGTTTGAATGTGATTGAATGCTTATTATATAGGCATGCATCGATGAAAGTAAGTTCACATGCACATCTGCAGAAGAATTTATGTATATTCTATACACTGTGTGTGCATCAGGTTATTCTTTGCAAGCTTTTCATCAATAGCTAGGCCATCTATGTATGCTGGACCTGGAAGACCACCTGCTCGGTTTATAGCCAAGTGGGATGTATTTATATTAACTTGCTTTGACATTTGCCTCCGATTGCATCAAGAATTTCTCCAATACTTATCTGTTTACCATGTCTTATCTGCAGCTGCCGTAATGCAATTACCACGTTAAACACCTCACATCTGAATTGACATCTTACAGGTTGAAGGAGCTTTTGTCCAAGGTCTTGGGTTTTTTATGCTCGAAGATTATAAAGCAAACTCGGAAGGATTGGTGGTTACAGATGGAACCTGGACATACAAGATCCCAACTGTGGATACCATCCCTAGGCAATTCAATGTTGAATTACGTAACAGCGGGCATCATCAAAAACGAGTTCTCTCTTCTAAAGGTTCCTCAGTTTTTTTCTTTCAAAAGGGATATAAATGGTGGTTCCTAATATTCAAAATAATAATAAATTAAAGAAAACAAAATAAAATAAAATGGCAGCTCACACCTTTATATTCTGGTGACATTGAATGCAATGATACACTTATCCTGGAAAACATGAAGAAGCCTAGGACTCTGTATAGATGATAATATCCATCCAAATAAGCCCAGTTTTTAACCTGAAAAAAACTTGCGTCTTCTAATCCTAGCAAGTAATTATTTTATAATTATAATCACCATGCAAAGCAATCTAAAAGAAGAAAGAAAATTCATTCAAACTTTTTCACATTATCCTTTTTTTAATAGCTTTTTCATAGTTTTGAGGCTTAAAATGATGAATGGAGTCGCATAAAACCTCAAGAAACAAGCATCATAGATCATGAAGGGGCCTTAACTATTTTTCACATGAAACAGACTAGGAGGGTAAAACTTTTCTTTCCGGAGAATACTGAGTTCATGAACATGTTTCGCAATGCCAATGTTCATTCTTTAGCCAAAATTTCTATCTTTTGCATCCATCATTACCCAACTCGACTCCATTGCTAGTCGATTTTTTTTTTTTTTACTCCTCTTTGATGAAATGTGACCCATGATTGACTGTCATTAAATTTGTACCTTTCTGCTATATGAGCCTCATCAAATTCATCTTGTGCCTTCATAGTGCTTAATGTTTGATTATGGGTTTATGACTTTTATCTCTATTCTTAAGCCCCAAACTATTTTTAATTTTTTTTTCTTTTACATATTTGACCACTCACTTACTGGTGTATTAATTTTATTTATGCCACTCTGTCCTAGCTGGAAAATATTGGCTCTGTCAAATTCAGCTTTTTGTGCCATTATCTTTTATGGTTTCTTGTTGTCTCCTTGCTTTCTTGTAAGTGCAATCATTTTCTTTAATTCTGTTTTAGCTGGCCCAAAACTTCTTACCATGAGACAAACTTTGGTTTTCATCTTCCATAAAAAGAAAATGAATGAATTGTATCTGTGTTAAACAACAATACACCAATATAGGTGGATACTTTCACTCCTGACTCAAGTTAGGATGGTGCTTGGAAATGGGATGTACTTGAGCACCCACCTAATGTAAGGATAAGAGTAAACCCACCTCCCATCATCAGTGCATCTTCATTTGATGGTGATAAAGACAACCTGTTATGAACTCCCTCTATAGCTCTGTCACCTGCTCCTCAACCTGCCATTTCCCTCTACACAAAACCAAAAAAAAAAGAGAAGAGAAAAAAAGGTTATAAATTAAGGTTTTGTCTTCTAATAGCTGCATATCTGTGGATTGTCGGATGTGGCAGGCTTTTCGAATTTTAGTTTCCTAGTTACATGGGTTTATGTGAGTTTCTTTGTTGCATAGGACATAGGTCTTTGCAAAAGTAAATGATATGCAGCTTAGCCATGGAATGAACTTTTTAAGTTTGTAAAAGTGGAGCTTGGTTGATTACCATTCACTTCTACACTGCTTTTAAGATACCTTAGTCCTGCAAAAGCACCAATTTACTTCAATAATAGCCATTTTCTACAGATCAAGATCAAGTGAGTGAAATTTTGAATTGGTAACCTTTTGCAGCCTCTGGCGAGCCACCATTGCTTCTAGCAGTTTCAGTTCATTGTGCAACTAGAGAAGCTATTAAAGATGCCAGGAAAGAGCATCTTTCGTGCAATGGCTTTGATGGGTCTGCGATTTTTCAACTAAAGGTCCCTGCAACAATGCCTGTGGTCAAAGAACTCTGTGGCCTGGACAGTGTAGAGAGGTACTTAGAAAATTTACTTTCTCATCATTGAAACTGCATGTTGGTATGTTCAGAACATTTGAGTGCTTCATAAAAATGTGGCATAAAAGGTATATGGAGGTTGATCGATAAGGTTGAGAAAATGTAATAGCATCAATAAAACAATTTTTCATATTAAGCATGCGTAAAGATCTTCAACTACTTCAGCTCTCTTGTACTTTCTTTTTTAAAATGGATGTGCTGCCCTATTGACAACAGGGTCCCCTATAGGTAGTACTAGCAGGACCTGAGCATATACATTCAGATAGTACCCCTGCCCTCCTTGATGGAGGGCATACCTAACCGTTGCACCAACTGGTGGTTTGGCAGTTTTCTACCATACTTGCATTGCTGTGTCCAGAACTCCGAAGCCCCATGTTTGCTGAAAAGTGCACCTCATTTTATTAGGTACAATGAGGTTCAACCGTGGTCCCAGAACAAACATCTCCCCCTCCTCCCACCACTGGATTGCCATTTGACCCGATTTGACACCCATCCAACCATAATCAACTGTCGAATTCTATTGATTCCCTATGGCCTGTTTGTTTAATTTCTTGGTATTTATCTTCTAGGAATTCATAATATAGTGTGGCATAAGGAATATTAAAGAGGGGAGGAGTTAGACTCGCACTTTCCTAGGATTAGATTTACGAAGGTGACAGCTGGGTAATTATTTCCTACTAAAGGCACCTTTAGCCACTTTAATGATGAGGCATTGCTTGGAACTTCTAGGAAGTAGGATTTCAACACCAAGCAAAGTGGGCCGCTAGAGGCAAGCATTCTAATCAGATTTTAAGTTTATTAGTCCGGCCAACTCTCAAAGGCTGATTTGAATGAATGGTCAATGATGGCTCTAAATTGGGACTGGTTTCATGATTTTGGTAGGCTTGATTGTGTGGGCTCTTTTTTAGAACCTTGATAGGCATTAAGGAATGAACGTCAATGAGGTGGACTTGGCTTAGAATGATTACATAGACATTCTCTTTATGGTTTTTTTTTTTGGTATAAACATTCTCTTTATGGTTAATTTAAGGTGCAGCTGCACTTGTATTGATCCATATATAGATATTTATATTTTGCCAAAATTTTTGCATTCCATTCTGCAATTGATTATGTGGTGGCACAAAATCAGAATGTAGTTGAAAATTGAAAGTAACCATTTTGAAAAAAAAATCAGGATTTACTCTGTTGTTCGTTTATTCCCACCCAGCATCAATTGATGCCACTGATAAATCCTGGTTAGCAATGTATATTTTCCATACCCATGTCTAAGGTGGAATAAAAGAAATCAACTTAAAAGGCATACCTGCCATGAAGCTCGATACAAGAATCACAATAGGGCATTGATAAACCAAACCAAACCAAACCAAATCAAGCATTTTCCCACTAGGTAGGGTCGGCTATATGGATTTGACGACGCCAATCAAATCTGTTTAGGGTTATGTCCTCCGTTAGATCCATGTAGACAAGGTCATGTTTATTAGTTTCTTTCCAACTTCTCTTGGATCTCCCTCTCCCTCTCCTACTCCGGGCAATCTCCATGCTTTCACACCTTTTAACAGGTGCCTCCGTTGGGCGCCTTCTAACATGGCCGAACCATTTCAGTCGATTTTCTCTCATTTTATCTTTAATCGGTGTTATTCTTACTTTGCTCCTAATCTCCTCATTCCTAATCTTATCTCTCATTGTGATCCCGCACATCCATCTTAGCATTATCATCTCCGCAACTTCCATCTTTTTAACATGATTATGTTTTACTGCCCAACACTCTGATCTATATAACAACGTTGGACGTACCGCCACCTTATAATACTTTCCTTTAACCTTGAGGGGGACTTTCCGATCACACAAGACCCCCGAAGCACTCCTCCATTTGGTCCACCCGGCCTGAATCCTGTGACTTACATCATTATCAATCTCTCCATCCTGTTGCACCATAGATCCAAGGTACCTAAAGTTTTCTTTCTCTACAATCTTTTGTGTGCCTAAACTTACTTCTAAGTTAGCAGGTGTCCTACTTTGACTAAGCACAATAGGGCATTGATGCTGCTAATAATTTCTGGTTAGCAATTCATGCTAGCAATGAACAATAATTGTGTATTTTCTATGGTGGAATAGAAGAAATCAACTTAAAAGGCAAATCATGGTTTGCTCCCAGAGGTTGAAGGTTTGAAACTGTACTACCACTATAAGGGTTTTATCTGACTCCACCTGAGCCTATAGGGATTAGTCTAGCCCAAAGGGCTGGGACACCCTTTGATATTAAAAAAAAACCCTTAACTGGCGTACCTGCTTGAAGCTCGACACAAGAATCACAATGCGCGGGAAGGGGTGGCAAATGGGTCGGATCAACTTAAAATGGGTCTAGTTGAATATGCATATCTAGAGGTTGAAGTTCATCCCATTTCTAAAATGGGTCAGGTTGCTTTTTACCCACACCCATTATGGATCAACCTGACATGATCCACAGAACCTGCATTCAATGCTGGTCAACCCGTTTGACCTGACTCAACTTATAAAAGTGTGGCCCAAACCCAATCCATTTCAAGTATTAAAAGCTAGGGTTTTGAACGGACACTTGCCTTTAGAATTAGATATGCCCTCCATCTTGTGAAAGTTAAAAAAAAGGGAGCTGTTATTGGCACACAAATTTTTTCCCTTCCCACACACAATTAAAAAAAAAAAAAAAAAACCTGTAAAACTACTTTTTTGCCCACCTTCTCCCTTTCTCTCTCCCCCCTCCCCCTTCACCTCCGGCCGGCGGCAAATCCGTCGCCGCCCCCTCTCCTCCCCTTCTCCCTCCCTCCCTCCCCACTGTTTTCTCTCGCCCTCTCTCTCTCTCTCTCCCACTATTTTCTCTCCCATTCTTCCTCCCTCCCCACTGTTTCTCTCTCTCCTCCTCCCTTTCTCTCCCCAAACCTCCCCCTTCACCGACTACGACTCTCTCCCTCTCCTCCCTCCCTCCCTCCCCACTGTTTTCTCTCCCTCCCTCTCTTCCTCCCTCCTCCCACTGTTTTCTCTCCCATTCTTCCTCCCTCCCCACTGTTTCTCTCTCTCCTCCTCCCTTTCTCTCCCCCCACCTCCCCCTTCACTAACGGTAACGGTCGACCACTCCTCCCCCCTCCCTCCGCCCCCTATTTTCTCTCTCTCCTCCCTTTCTCTCCCCCTACCTTCCCCTTCACTTCGGATCCAGACTAGACCGGCGAGCGCCGACCGCCCTCCCCCTCCCCCATCGTTTTCTCTCTCCCTTCTCCCACTCTCTCCCTCCCCCACTATTTTATCTCCCCCTTCTCTTCTCCCTGTCTTTACCTCCTCCACTGTTTTCTCTCCCCCTTCTCTTCTCCCGGTCTCTCCCTCTCCTTTTTTCTCTCCATTCTCTCTGTTTCTCCCTCTCCCTTCCTTTCCCTGGCCGGTGGCAGATCGGGCAGCTTGGCGATCACGGCGACTGCTCGGCTGTCCGATCCGCCGCCGGCCAGAGGTGAAGGGGGAGGTGGGTAGAAAGAAAGGGAGAGGGTGGGTAAAACGGTAATTTCATAGAGTATTTAAAAAAAATATGTGTGTGGGAAGGGAGAAAACTCTGTGTGCCAATAGCAGCTCCCTAAAAGAACTACCCATAGGTGTGTTGTACTTGTTTTATGTAGGAAAAATGACTAAAATGCCCCTTGTGGGATATTGCAATATGGATTGGCCTTCTGTCTTCTTTTTTAAAGTAATTCCTAGGAAAAAACCTGCACCAAACATATGAAAAGTTCCATTTCTACATAAAAGTGTCTCCATTTCCATGGAAATGGGCTACACAAACATGCTTTGTGACCTTTTCCACATTTCTCCCATTCTCCTCCTGGCGGACTATGTATCGCACCTTTCCACGCACTAATTTTTAATCTTCCTTACCTTTATTAAAGGTATGATTAGCCCTTTTATATTCTTTAAGATGATGGACCCTTTTCCCTTTTTTTTTTTAGCTAGGGATGAAAAGTTAGAACTTGTGAAATGTGGATTAATGCATTTTCTTCTCATCCGGTTTTTGGAGTAAGATTACTTAAATGGTGTAAAGTGTTGAAGTAGATTTTTTAAAGAGTAATATAATAAATATTGTTATTTGGAAAAAAAATTAGTTCAGGTTTGAGGGCTCATTTTTGTACACTACAAGGTTTGATGGATCTTTTTTACACACATTTTAATGTATGAATGATGAAAGGTGGATGTGGTGGGCCATGTTGGGTGATCTTGATTGTTATTTTGGTGATGGAAGATGGATGTGGTGGTCCATGTTGGGTGATCTTGATCATTAATATAGTGATGGGTTTTTCTTAATAGAGAGGGTTTCTATTTCACAATATACTATCCAACTGTAGTGATATTAGGTCCACTTCCTAACATGTTGTAAGATTTGAAATATTCTTACTGGGTCCCACAAATATTTTCAGACTATATGGATGGGGAAAAAATGTCCAATGGAGGCCACCTATTATCCCATCTCCCTCCCACTAGCTATATCACTTACATGATATTAACTTTTCTAATCAATGGGATGGATCATGGATGTGGTGGGCCATGGATGGACAAGAATCAAAAAGTCTGGGCATGTGAATGCATTGGTTTGGATGTGTATTGAAATGGTGGGATGTCACACATGTAACTTCCAAGTTGGGATGTGTAAATAAAAACGTTACATTATACTAATAGATGCTCTCATATATTGGCAGTTCTCATGGTTTTTTGTTACTGATAAAGAAAAACCATATATGAATATAGTATTAGTTGGATGGATGCTTTATATGGTGAGGCCTATGGGCATTAGGGCCAAAACCTTCCTATGTTTTATTACTATATAGTTTAATCAGTGAATCTCTCTTTCCTACTTTCCAAATCCAAATCGGGATCATTCGAGGATTTCCACTACGGTGATCGTGAGTGGACCAATCATGGTCCACCAATCACCATGGGCAGTGATGTGGCGGACTGTGATTGGTCCACTCACGATTGGGAGACTGCCCGCAGTGACGTGCGGATCTTGATTGGTCCACTCACGGTTATTGTGGGGAAAATCCACAGAGGATCCGGACTCTCCAAATCCTTGTGCGCCCCCTTAAAACTCACCAAAAATCTCCTTACAGAGGTTTCTATTTTAGAAATTGCAGATATTGCAATCTCCAACAGCAAGGGGTTATTTTTACTGCATAAATCAAGTGCAACACACCTTTGGAGAATTTTTTGAAATTTGACAACGTGGAGGGCATATTTAATTCTAAAGGCAAGTGTATAGTTAACAACCGTGCTGCATGGACCGAGTGGGGGACCGAGGTGGGGATCCAATGGTCCTCGTGGGGGACCGGGCCCGAAATCGGTCCCTAGTCGGTCCATACCGACTTTCCCTATAGTTAAAGCTATCTTGTAGTTAAATTGCTGGCTAGAAAAGCCCTACACAGAGGCGGCGGCTCTCCATATAATATAACCTATTCAAAGCACCAAAATATTAAATTATCAAATTTGACCCTAACCCAATCCATTTTTACTGCAGGTCAAGTTCTTCTAACATGTTGTTGACCCATTTATATTACTTGTCGAATTTATATGGGTCAAGTTGTCACGTTAGATTTTGCACTCTTTTATGTCTAGACTTCTGCCCTCTACCACTTATGCAGCTCCATTTTTTTTTTGTTTTTTTATTAATAACGAAGGGTGTCTCGGCCCTTTGAGCCAGAATAATCCCTACGGGCTCAGAGGGAGCCGAGTAAATTCCATGTGTCTCCAGTGTGGTAGGGCAGTTTTGAACTTATACAACTCCATTGATGAGATAACATTGCAATGGTGAAATTAGAGACCAAAACCCTCTTTAAATAGCCTTGTGGAAAGACATCCATCTCAGTCCCACTCTCCCGACAAACAAAACAAAACAAAACAAAAAAATAAAAAAAAAATCGCCTGCAATGAAAGAAACTTCCTGCTTTAGTTTGGTCTCCACTCACAATATCAATTACACAAGTATCATGGTAGTCCAAGGAGTATCATAGCCCTCATTTACAAGAATGATCACAACCGTCAACAGGCTATGATCTACTCATCAAAATGAAAAACCTTACAATTCAAATAAGCAGTCTTGCACATGAATGGGTTTTATAATCCCAACTAAGATGCAGGCTAATCATGGGGGTAAGCAAGATGAAAAGGGTTTGATCCTCATCTCCATGGAACTTGGCCATGCTTAGGTGCATCTGTGCATAGAGAGAGGATTCCACTTTCCATATATTTTCATTTACATGAGAAAGGAATCTTGCATTCCTACCGTAACGAAGGAAATAAAAAAAATCTCTCTATCGAGGAAAATTAATTATTTTTTCCCTTTTCACAAGGAAAATATATCACACCAAAGAAAAATGGGGGTTGTACGGAAAATCAAAATAATTCTTCTCTATCATGGATTCCTCTCATCGCACAAACACACCCTAATGAAGAGTTGTATGATGTAAAAATATTAAAATGTTATAGCTATTAGCTACCATTTATGTATCGCTTGAGCGAGGGTCATTAACCATCTCACCTGGAATCAAATCCAAGTCATGATATAATCAATAGGCTACATTTGATAAGCACCTTCTTCAGCATACCATATTCTTGTGTCTGACAAGTACATTCATTGGTCACCTCCCATAGTTTTATTTTTACCCGGTGCATGTGGATTTGAGAGCTTGCATGTGCCCCTAAAGATTAGTTCTCGATTGTCCAGAATTGAGTGTACACCGGGTTCAGGGTCAAAGGCTCCTAGGTTAGGCTGAGCAGGAGATACTTGATTTATCGGGGAAAAAATAAAAAAACCTTGAATGTATGTATGATCATTACTGCTTTTGGCGGAAAAAACTGAAGAATCTTGATCTCTTTACCAAACAGTCCAACCCATGCCTCACATGCCATGACCCATGTATGAAGAAAAAAAATCAAATACTTACAATAATGTCATGTGGGGCGCATTTGGCGATGTGTAAAAAAAAGAAAGGATTGGGCCCACCCATTTACAAATTCAAAATACAAGAATTCATGGTTTTATGAGCTCCATTTTAAAAGGTCAAAAACGTAAGGGATGAATGATATGAGGTAGCGATGCAGATAGACCTTGACTTTTCTAGGATTTAAATTACTAAGATGATATCGTATAGGCAATTATTTCCATCTACGCTTGATTCTATTCTCATAAAAGGAAGGTTATTTGATGCTCATATTTAGATATTCACCTTTAACCATCATTGTTAACAATTGAGGCCATGAATTCTTATGCATGCCCTTGGGGCCTCTTTAATGCATAGAACTCCCAGGAAACCATCGTAAAATGGGTTGTAAGTTGCAACCATGGAATATTCGAGAGGTGAGGGATGGAGATGTAGACAAGACCTTGGCTTTTCTGAGCTTTCATTTCCTATGGGGTGATGATTGGGTAATCATTTCCCACCACAGAAGCGAAAACGAAGGCCAATTGAAGATATTTTTAGCTTTGTTTCTTCAGTTTTAGCTAATGATAGGAATATATTTCTTACAATCTAGGAATTCAATTCCGTTCAAACAAACTGGCCATAGATCAGTTAGAATGATTTTAACCCATTTTAAATTGTTTGAAATAAATTGTTAAAATGGAAGAAAATAAAGGTGCAGTTGTAAGATCGAAGGAGAAAGGTAAGAAAATGAGTAGGCACAACAGTGGCCTCAGTAACTCCAGCTAGTGCAATCCTCATACTGACTAAAGACCAAAAAAGGCTTACCCCAAAGTGGTGCACCATCTAATTTCAAATCCTCTATCCATAAAAACATGGTAATGCTATTTAGTGGGACTAATTCATTGAAATTGGAATCGATAATTTTTTTACTGATTTGAATGAAAGTTCATCTAGTCGTGGGATTGATCACATATAAAGCACATGAATAGAATGGTTTCATATGCGATGAATCTGACAATGGACCCAATTCTTATTCTAGTAACAATTTTTAAGAGGAGTCTAAATGTTTGTCACTTCTCTTGAAAGCTTTGCCTATAACAGATGTCTAAAACTCCACTGTGGGGCCTATATGATAATAATCCAAGCCGTTCATCTAGAATTGCATCCACTCCATGACATAACTCCTGTCCCACTGTTAGATTCAATGTGGGACAAACACCTATTGAAGTGAATTCTAAGGATATGCCACTGTAGGAGATGGGATTCGAGATGAATAAAATAGATTATCCTCATTTGGGTCCTGCTATAAATTTTAAGTCGTGAGTTACAAGGAAAGCCGATAAGAGATGCAACAGGGGATATGGACTCTTTCTTTTCACGTGAATTAATTTATTGAACTCGTCGAGCTTGAAGTTCGAATTAGCCAAATTGAGAAGTGAATCAAAAGAACATACTACATCGATTTTTAAGGTCAGGCTAAGTCTCGAATTATGAATTGCGAACTCGAATGCGAATTAATTGAACTATGAATTAGGTAACTACGATTCACCACTCTCTGCAGATTTTGATGGTCCCAGACGTTCTTGAATGTAAAAATCATAGGTTTTCAGGGGAAGAAAACTTCTAAACAGGCTCAACACCGGGCAAGCCATTTTGCCAGAAAATTTACAATGCGCTTTTCGTATCTCTTGCAGAAACTAATTTTTCAGTTTTGAAAGAAAGCAAGAAACTTGACAAGTTGGCTAGATTGGATAGAACCATGAAATCCAAAGACAGAGTCCTTGCTTTCCTAAGATTTTCCACCAATATCATGCAATCAACTTCCGAGGCAAATTTTGGACAGCCTTTAGATTTGCAAACGAAGACACCTTGATGAAGAGCTCTGATCGGTTCAGCATCCGAAGGATTAGTCACTTTCATTGCTGCAGAGAAAGCCAACAAGATTCCACCCCTGTAATTTCTAATAATGCCACCTAGACCTGAAGATGCAGTGCACAATGCATGGGTTGACCTACCACGGAAGTGTTGTAGCTTTGATATCACTTACTGTGTGTGTATGTGGAAGCTTAAAAACTGTGATCGACAATCTATGACGCCACACAAGAAGAGAGAAAATTATACATAGAGATTTACGGTGTCTATGTCCATGGGAAAGAAACTCGAATTTCATTACTTAGTTAGTCCCTTATGGTTTCATTACTTAGTTAGTCCCTTATGGTTCGGCAATCGTCGACACCCAAGAGAGACAGAGCTCTAACCTCTCTTACTCAAAGTCTAGGGTTATAAATTACATCATAATCTACACTCTTTATTGGCCCCAAGGAACCCGTTTTAGCCCCCAAAAAAGCCCATGTACAATTACCAAATTACTTGTGACCCTAAACTTAGCCCCCGTTTGGCATCACTATTTTTTGCCTCTATTTCCTTGAAATGTGCATAGATTTTGAAAATAGAAGCATTTGACACCATGTTTCAGACTCTAAATGGTCTAGAGAAGTAGATGTAATGCCTTTTTTTTTTCCCACAGCCCACCACTCGATGTATGTATAAAATGAAGGGGGAAAAATAGAGGCGGGTGAACACTGATTCTAGCCCATTAATGCCCCAGTCCGACTTTTTAGATTTTTTTTTTCTTCAAAATATAAGAGTGTAAATTAAGATCTAAATTGTTGGAAATGTTCAGAAGTTCAAACACGGTCATGAGACTAAAATTTAACCAGTGGATCACCACCAATCTTGAGATATGTGAAAAAAAAGTGAACCATTGGATATGATTTTTTGAAATCTGTGGGCCCCAAACACATGATCCAAAACTTTAGATCTCTTTGGAAGGCTGAATATGGCTATGTAGTCAATTTCTAAGGCTTGATACCCAGTGAATATCGAGGTTTTACAGAAGAATATTAGCGATTGATGTATCATGCTCAATTTTGGATTTGTATACGAGTAGTAGTGTTTTTCTATATTTTTATTTTTGGGACAGTAAAACACGACCCAAACCGTTGAAATTGTTCTTAAAACCAGATTTCAGTCGTTGGATTATCACCAATCTCGAGATTTGAGCAAAAAAGTGAGCCATTTGATAATATTTTCTGGATTATGTGGGCACCAAACACAAGATCCAAACCATATTATATCTCTTTGGAAGGTTGAGTACGGCCATGGGGTCAATTTTCAAGACTTAATACCTTGTGGATCTCGAGAAATTTGTGAAAAACTTTCAATCATTGACATAAAATGTCTATTTAACATAGATCCTTGCAATACCAAACACTTCTTTTGATTTTAGCCTCTTTTTTTATTGGCTCTATTTTGATGGGTGTATTAAAAAAAGAGCAGTGTTATCAAGTGATACCAAACAAGAGCTTCATCATTAACAAATCCAACAAACCAATCTGGTAAACCCGGAATATAAGACATAAACCTAGCAACAAGTTCATTTTAACGAGTCCATTCATGTGGTGGGCTTCAGTCCTCTTTTTTAGCATACATACCTACATAGTGCAATAGAAATATTATGACCCACATTTCATTCAAAGATTGTCATCTCTATTACTTCTGCCAGATTTATAGAAATGTATTAAAAACGATAATCGTTTCTCATTTTTCAACTGTACAAGCAAGCTGTGAACGGCTCCTTACTTGAGTTTTAAGGTGGGGCTATTCTCGCCTAACTGGCAATGGTTTAAACCTTGGTTAGGTTGTCTTCATACGTCTGTGTGCTTTTTTCCTACTTGTGTCCTAGCGCCCCATAATTTTTTTTTTTTCCAAGCAACCTTCTAATCCACTCTCTCGCGACCTTAATCCAAAACCATTCTCCACAAGAAGGAAATTTATTTGGCTGAGATTTTCCTTGAGTAGGCCCCATATAAAAGAATCATGCACCAACTCTCTGGCATCTTTCTTTAGTAAAATTTCTATCAGGAATTCACCATATCCAGGAATTTCTGGACATGATGTGATATGTTGTCCATAGAATCGCTGAATTCCATGTGAAGCTGGACATGATGTGATATGCTTGTCGCTGAAATCTCTTAATTTCAGGAATTCCACTCCCTTTGTATTTTGGTAGAATTCTTTAATGCTTAAGCTCAAAAAGGAGAATTTAGAAATTTCACTACGACTGGAAATTCAGAAATTCCCCAATCGAGTTTCTGCAAAGAAACATGCTCATTATCTCCTTCCCCCAAAAGAAGATCTCCTGTTTGGATCAATGAAAGAGTGCCACATGGAAAATATTTTTTTTTTTTTAAAGCGGAGGAGGGGAGAGGAGAGGAGAGGAGATATTATTGATATGACATCTCCCCCACATGTGGCCCGAGTCGCACAAACAGATCCTCTTCCTCTCCCATTGGCACCTGGCAGTTGCAAAGATTTGGCATCCAGGGTACTATTCTCAGTCCTCACACAGACTTTCCAGCGTACGATAGTCACGGCCGGCTGCCATCCAAACCACCTCACTGCCCTCGTCATCGGTTGCATTCGCCAGGAGTGACTTCACTGGGATAGAGACACTTTGAATTTTTATTTTAACATCTTGTTGTCGTTTGCTCCCGAATCTAAACTTATATACGGAAAGAAAGATGGGTTTCATTTTTTATAGGAAACAAATTTGCTTTTGGACTTTCCTCTTTTCGATTTTGATAAGAAGAGGAAGAGAATCGAATGGTTCAGTGATTCCATGGGGATAGAAGAGAAGCTGGTGTTTGCAGTGAATGGAAGGAGATTCGAGCTCTCCAACGTCGACCCTTCCACTACTCTGCTCGAATTCCTCAGGACTGAAACCCCTTTCAAAGGAGCTAAGCTTGGATGTGGAGAAGGTGATCTTTTTTTCTTCTTTATTTCGTCAAAGATGGCGTTTTTCTTATTGGGTTTTTTTTATATTTGATTGCTTTAACAGTTTCAGATTTCTGGGGTTGTGGTTTTTTCAGAGAATAATGTTTTGGGTTTCTTTTATACAGCAGATTGTAATCAACTGTAATCTGATTTGGGGTCTTGGTATTACTGGTTTTTGAAAATCTACTGCTAATTTAGTTTTCATCAGATTGTTTCTTTGAATCTTTTTTTGCCTCTCTTTCAGATGGTCTATTGCAATTCAAATGGTTTGGATTCGTTTTCCATACAAGTTTTCTTTTGTTTGGCTGGTGGGTTTTAATAGATGGCTCTGTGTTAGACCCCTCGAGATTAACTCTAATTAATTGAAATTATTGCTAATTAATTGTGTTTAATTAAGCTAATGATGGTTAATGACCAAATTCAATGAGATTAGTCTCAAATGATTGATTTAGACTTAATGAAGTGATAATGAATGAGATTAAGGTAATTGAGTTGATTTTAGACTCAAACAAAGGAAAACAAGGACTTTTTCGTAAATACGGGTTTCCACGTATTTTGTCAACTATGGTCACTCTTGATACCAACGTGTGCATCTCAAAGAGTTCGTTAACTTCCGTCATAGGCGCGATTGCATTTGACTAAACAACGGATCAAATGACCTCTCATTTGGCTTTGATTGGAAATAAGAGAAAAGGAGAGGGCTGAACTGCAAAATGGGCTTATATAAGTTAAGATGAACTCAAATGAGTTCATTCAACTCAATCTTAGCACAAACCCTAGGCTCATTCCTCTCTTCTTCTTCCATTTTCTTCATCAAACCTCAGGATTAAGGCAAGCATGTGTGTTTAGAGGGTGCTAACTTCATCCTCTTCATCTTGCCCACCTAGTTGCCTTCATTTCTTGGGAGTTAGAGCTACGAGAAGATCTCAATCTTCTCTTCACAAACCACAAGTAAGTATTTAGTTGTATTTATAGAAGTTCCAAGTTCTTCTAAGTGTTTAGGAATGATTTGTAACACCTATAGCTCATAGTAGTGGTGTTGTGTGAATTGCATTGATGTTAGGTTGAAAGAAGATTGTAATTTGGGGGCTTTTCATCTCAAAAGCAAGCTAAACAAAGGGCTTTGAATTAAGTAACCCTCAATAAGGCAAGTATAGACATTTATCTGTGATTAGATGCTAATTTATATGGTGTTCTTTTGATTTTGTTACAATTGTGATTGTAACCCCATTTTTAGAATTGGATTATGATTGAGTGAATGAATGAATGTTTGGAAGAGGGTGTATATGAATGAAATGAGGATTGAGGAGGGGAAAGGAGGTCCCATATTTTATGCATGTTTTAAGGAATGGAATACAGTGAAGAAGGAAGAAAGAAAAAGTAGTTTCAGGTTCTGAAACTCAAATTCGTCACAGATCCGATCGATCGGACATGTCTAAACTAGGACATGGTTTCAGGTTTGGAATTGGTTCTATTTGAACCAAATACTCTTTCCATGAACATAAATGGTCTATAAATTAGTTCTGGGACTAATTATAACATAATCTAGGATTATTAAGATTTATAGAAAATAAAAGAAAAGAATATTAATGGGTTTAACTATAATTCAATAGTGTGTTAATTATTCAATTGCTGTAACTGAACCTTCATAGGTGCTAATGAAGGGGACTCTAGTGCACATTAAATCTAATGTGATGTTCATAAAAAATAACATGTGCACTAGATAACCGAGAGTTACACTTGAATGTATGGTTCTAAATCATGAATAGCTTGTGTATAGAAAGCGAATTGAATAGATTTATTGATTTAATTCTTGAGTTTGGCACTACATAGTAATTATCTAAGCTCGCTATTGAGCTGAAATGAAATGATGCAATGAAATGAAATAAATTAATGAAATGAATAAATTAATGAACAATCTTACTGTAGTAGATGGACTGGAGTGTTCCGGAGCTCCGTGGTGATGCTAGTGATCTCTGATCCAGACACCGGTAGATCCCACTCATTATGGACTGAAAAATCACTCAAATGATAAGCCACCTAATAATGAGTACTCACTGTAAATCAATGAACATGAATGAATACTTCCTTTTGGAAGAACTGAAATGAAATGATACTATTGTAGTTACCAATCTAGTACTTGTTATTATTTGATTCCAATTGTATAGGTTAATGTTATTGATTTGAATTGTCTAGAATTGTTAAACTAAATTGCTATAGCATGTACTATTATAGATTGTGTATACATTGTTGAACCGTCGTGTTCACAGTGTTATTGATAACATTACAGGCCCAGTTTCCCATGCCAGTCCTGCAGAGGCCGTGCCGCCAGAGGAGGAGGCCCATCCGATTCCTCCAGGAGGATTGATTGAATGGACGTGATTGAATATCTATTGATATCAATATCTGAGTGCGAGAACATGGATGGAAACTTTTTGAAGGAATTTATTTTGGAAACATTTTGGAATTACTTTTAGTATATACACTTTGGAAATTGTAAATAGATGTCCCTGCATTGTATTTGAATATGCAGTGTTTAACTTAATTAGGAATGGAAATGTTTATTAAACTTTTCTGTTATGTAAAGAAACCGTATTGCTTATCTGTGTTTGTCAATGTATATATATTCCGCAAAAATGTACATTTGACAGGTATTGATGTATGGTTATCCCTTGTGGATTCCGTTTAACTTCGGTTAATTCGGAGTTTACGGGAGTAAGTATGGACAGCGTGACCCGGGGTTTGTCCGGATTGATCAGATCTCGGGCCCGGGTCATGACACTCTGGCATTTTGTAGTTTAGTACTTTGTCATGCTGTTGCATATTAAAAAGTGTAGTTCAAGGATGGTAGGAAATAAGCTAAAATTCAAGAAAAATTTGAAGTTAGAAGTAGTTTGAAACTCAATGAGCATATCAAATGTATGCTGAATTGCTAATTTATGGTCTTGCCATTGCTTGTTTTGTGAAAGTTCTATGACTAATTTGGTTTTCATCAGACGGGTTCCTAGTTAGTTTGAATTGTTGTTCCTTCAAAACATTCTTTGTTTGGGTGGTGGGTTCTTTTGATATTTGTGGTATTTTAAATTTTAGTAGTTTCTAGTATTGGTCGATAAAACTGTAGTTTTTTCTTCTTTTGATGACATCTCCCCCAACATCTGTATCTGTAAGGCCTCATGTGGGGTTAACGCCAGGCCACACTTCTATACCCAAGACTTGCATGTTTCCAATGTGGGACTCATGTACCACTGCATACCTACTCCTTTAGAGTTTCCCCCGCCCTCTCTCTCTAGGCGGATGCTCGCCGGACCCAATGCCCTTTTACTCAGAGGCCCATAGCCGTGACAACATGTGGGCCATTTAGGCCCACATAAGTGGCCACAAGAGAGCCTCGCTGGCTCTATTAATCAAGTTACTAAACACAAGTAACTGACTTTTTTCTTCTCCTTCTTCTGTGTATATTGATAGATAGCCATTTTCACTGGCATTTAAAGAAATTCAACTGTTGTCAAAGAGTCTTTTAAAAAGCCCAATGGTTGTACCTGGGTTAAGTGACGAACAAATACATGGCAATGGGTCTGAGCAAAATCTGAAATTGCAGAGATCGCCAGCCTCACTGCATATCTCTCCATTCATTCCTTGGAAGTTCTTTCAATTGCACTGATACAACTTCCAGATTGTTTTCTTTTGTCTTTTTTTATTATTATATTAAATTACTGGACAAGTGCTCTTGAATCGTAAGAAGGTGTTGCATTGGTCAGTTGAGGATATGGCTGGTAGTATTGTTCTATGATAATCTAGTTTACACTTGCAATTTTGTAAAATACATTATAAAGAAAAGGGATGGTTATTGTGATGTCATACTAATAATTTGATTCTAGAATGTTGAGGGTTGATTTTTGTTTATGTATTGAGCACATCTGATAAATTTTAAATAATTTGATGAATGATATGTTAGGATGATAGAAGAATATGATTTTATAGTTGAAATTTCAGCTTTGGATTTTCTATCTCAGGTGGTTGTGGAGCTTGTGTTGTTCTTCTTTCAAAGTATGGCCCTTTACTTGAGCAAGTCGAAGAGTTCTCAGTAAGCTCATGCCTCACCCTTCTTTGTAGTATAAATCAATGTTCAATAACAACAACTGAAGGCCTTGGAAACAGCAGAGATGGATTTCATTCAATTCACCAAAGGATTTCAGGTTTCCATGCTTCTCAATGTGGTTTCTGTACTCCAGGCATGTGCATGTCTCTGTTCTCAGCTGTCATCAATGCCGATAAAACTGGAAGGCCTGACCCCCCTACTGGGTTTTCCAAAATTACAATGTCTGAAGCTGAGAAGGCTATTGCAGGAAATCTCTGCCGATGCACTGGTTATCGACCCATTGCTGATGTGTGCAAAAGCTTTGCAGCAGATGTTGATATGGAAGACCTGGGTCTAAACTCATTTTTCACAAAGAGGGAGAACATTGACAAAAATCCAAATGGCTTGCCCTTTTATTGTCTTAATGAGATCTCTACATTTCCTGACTTCTTGAAAAATGAGATTAAATCATCTGCAAGCTATTTCTCTGATTTGCAACTGAGGGTTTCTGACAAGGAGACAGTGCCACCGGAGCCCACGTGTAAAAGCGACAGTAAGACAAACAGTCATTGGTATAGTCCTTCCAGTGTTGAGGAGCTCAAGGAACTACTAAAATCTGAAGGACCGAAGAATGGTGGTGAACAGGTGAAATTGGTTGTTGGAAATACAGGTGCTGGTGTTTACAAGGAAGTAGGGCACTACAACAAGTACATTGATCTTAGACAAGTTCCTGAACTTTCGGTGATTAAGAGGGATAGCAGTGGAGTTGAAATTGGAGCTGCTGTGACAATTTCTAGGGCTATTGAAGCACTAACGGAAGAAGATAATCAGTATGGCTCAAATGAAAGACTTGTGTTCAAAAAAATAGCTGATCATATGCGTAAGGTCGCATCACAATTTGTTCGGAATATGGCAAGTTTGGGAGGTAATTTAATCATGGCTCAACGAAATCAGTTTGAATCTGATATTGCTACCATTCTTCTCGCAGCTGGTTCATCTGTAAATATCCTCACTGGTTTAGAAATGCATACACTTACAATGGAGGAGTTTTTAGAGGAACCTCCATGTGATTCTAAAACTATACTTCTTAGTGTTCATATCCCAAGCTGGAATCAAGCAGAAAACTTTTACTCTAAGAAGGGTGACTTGATGGGATACACACCTGCAGAAGAAAGAAAGATGCTTTTTGAGACCTATAGATCTGCAGCACGCCCCCTTGGAAATGCTGTGGCATATCTCAATGCCGCCTTCTTAGCCCAGGTTTCGACCCATGCAATGTCAGAGAGTTTTGTTCTGGAGAGTATACGGTTGGCTTTTGGGGCATATGGGACTAAACATGCAATCAGGGCAAGAAAGGTTGAGGAGTTTCTAACTGGAAAATCTCTTAATGCATCTGTTTTGTTCGAAGCAATCAAATTACTTCTAGTTACTGTGGTACCAGAAGTGGGAACATCAAATCCTGCTTATAGATCCAGTTTAGCTGTTGGGTATCTTTTTTATTTTCTCCATCCATTTGTTAAAGGTGTAAGAGAGCATGTGAAAGATTTACACATGCAGATTCCCAATGGTTCCATTAATGCTAAGAATCCTACCAATGGCTTCAAAGAGTACTTAAATGCTTCAACAGATAAGGCTTGCATCAAAACTGGTAACTTTTATGATAAAAATGATCATGTCGACAGATCATCTTTGCTCTTATCTGGGAAGCAGGTGGTGGATATCAGTGGGGAATATCGTCCGGTTGGGGAGCCTACTAGAAAAGTTGGTGCTGAGATCCAGGCTTCTGGTATGTTTAAATCTGTATGTTATTATTCACATTTCTATTTTATGTAGAGCTTTATTTGATGGAAAATGTTCTCCTATGAGTGGACTGCATGTGGAGTCCAGCTCATGGGGCCCACCTGGCCCCACCTTTGATAAGTTCTGCCCTTTTGATCCTTTTCGCACCCTTTGATCTGGCATCAGGACTAAATTTACACTCATTGAAGCTTCATTGACTGTTGGATTAAATCTTAAAAAAAATCTACAATTATGATGCGATTAAACCTTAACGCTGTTAAACCAAGGGCAAGGATAATATGGTGGGCCTGATTTTTTGAGTTTCCCTTGTCCATCGGAAGACCTTTCCATCTGCCTTTCTTCCATTGAGAGACATGTTTCTAAGTGGGCCCCCCGAGCTCGATTGCATGTTTCTAATATGCAGTCTTCTTGTAGGATACCATTGTCCTTCTTTAATTAAGAATTGCATGGTTCCGTGATTGAGTCTCTTCAGGCCTTGATTTGACAGTTGGACCACATTTCACAATCGTTGTTGATCTTTTTGACTCCTCAGGTAATACCATAAATAATCCAAATTGAAAAGGGGAAAATTTCAAAATAGGGCTCAAGTTTTCACCAAATTTTTAATCAGGAGAAGAAAAAATCCCAATTTCAAAACAGGGCTTAAGTTTTCCAGTCCCCTTTCAAATCAGGACATCCGGCAAGATTTAGAGTTTTATGGCGACTTTCTTATCTTTTAAATAAAAAAAGGCCCAAAATGCCCCAACCCCCTCTAAAAGAATGTATTTTGAATTTGGGGGGTTTGTTTGATTGCGATGGAAGCGTGCTTGTAAATATCTAGGGAGTTGGTTTCTAGATTGCAGAGGGAGGAGCTTACAATTTCAGGGCATGGTGATGAATGTGGATTAGGCTGATTTTGGTTTCAGATTAGACGAGGAATGATGCAGATTTAGTTCTCTAATGGCGGAATTTGGGAGTCTGGTTCAAGGAAGTGGGTGTTTGTGTTCGGCTACTTAAGTTGCAGTCTCAATAGAATCTGGAAATTGGGTTTTGTTGATGGTTTTTTTTATAGTTAAACAATCCATTTCCATTAATCTGTTTTTACAAAACCCTCAAATCGAATATATGGTATACCGTCGATATGAATGTTCTAGTAGCTGATTTTCTGTATTGAACCCATTTCAACTTCTCTCTAATGCTTGATTTGCCGAAAAGGATGAGTAAGCTGAAGGTGGGGATCCATATCAGCAGTACCATTTGGAGAAAGACTTGAACCATCACTAGTTTTCGAAGAATTAACTTTTTTTTTTTTTACTTTGCATTACACGACTCATTGAGTTCGACATGTCAGAATCCATCAAGAACTCATCGTCCACCTGCACTTCTAATGGGGCCACCTTCTCACGCAGGACACAAACCTCAAAATCCGCTACTTCAAGAAGTGACTCTGCCACCTTCCTATTTGCATAGTAGCCTCTACTTCTAGAACCAGGGATTTGACCCCTAGTACAAGCACCGTCATCTTGTCTTCTCCATAGTTTGGGCTGGAGAAGGGTTCTGGAAATGTCACGACATGTCAAAATCCCCTTCGATGGCTAAGGAAGAGGGTGTTGGGTCATTTTGGGCGTTTTGGGATGAAAAGATAAGAAAGCCGCGGGAAAACTCTAAATTTCGCCGGATGTCCTGATTTGAAAGGGAACTGGAAAACTTAAGCCCTATTTTGAAATCTGGATTTTTTCTTGTCCTGATTTGAAATCTGGTGAAAACTTGAGCCCTATTTTAAAATTTTGATTAAGAATTTTTTTAATGTAAAATACTAATCCTTATCTAATATGATAACAAATCTTTATCATAATCCAACGAACATAGGTTATTATTCAATCATATCCTAACAGAACACAGGCTGGACTTTACCTTTACCTTTACTTTATCGGTGCCTAAACAAACATCACCAAATGGTTTTGTCTAAATTATACATGACATGCTTATAAAAGAGAAGTAACAGGTGTGGGTATGTGTTTGGAGAGGTCTCTAGTTGGAGTTGGATTACACGAAGGATCCGTTTTGAGTTGTGACATGTTGGCTTTGGTTGTTGACAAAATATGGTAGATATGCAAGGTGGAGTTCCTTGGTGTATGTTGTGAGCATATGATATAACTAGCAACAAGGTCCTTGCTGAGCTTGGGCCAAAACAAAAATATATTAAATTCATATAATAATTAAACCTTAAAAAACTCACTATTATTATTTTTTAAGAAATTTTTGAAGAAAATAAGATGAAAATAGAGCTTAAAGTTTTATGGTAAAAGAAAGATATTCTTGTGAAAAATAATAATGTGCAATGTTGTTATTAATAAGAAATTAAAATGAAAAGCTAGTAAGAAGTGTCCAAGTATATTGCTCACATATGGAGCATACGTAGTCTACTTGTATGAAAAAATGACTCCTAGGTTATCAAAATATCTTTTGACCAATAGTTAAATCAAATCTTAAGGTGGTCCCACCTAAATAACATAATCATTGTGGGCCCTCTTAAAAAACAGTGGACCCACATGGTACCCATTAGATCCAACTAAATCTATCTACATTTGACAGCCATTAGTGAAACATGTTAATAGTGGGTCATTGATCGATATTTCATCTTGTGTCTCAAATCCAAAATCTTATGTTTACTTTATTATTATTATTTTGCTAAAAGGGATGATTTCATTAGAACATCATGTGTACAAGTTACTCATACACAAAACAATAGCTTTCTACACAGTGGTTCCATGAAAATGTATCACGATGGGAGGGAGGGAGAGAGAGAGAGAGAGAGAGAGAGAGAGAGAGAGAGAGAGAGAGAGAGAGAGAGAGAGAGAGAGACCGGAACCTGGGGCCCTTCAAATTCCAAATCGCGACTTAAAAATGTATCACAATCACCTCATAATTTATATAAATAATTCAGATTCAAAGGCATAAATTAATAAATCTTGAAATTGGAAACAAAACTAATGCAGGAAAGGACAACATTTATTGTTCACTATAATTAAAACATTATGTATCTAGTTCTTCTATTTGTCATGCTATTTTTCGCCCTCACAATGCGCACGCCAAATGCATACATCATCTAAGGCTCATTCTCTAGATTATGGTTACCTGAAGTGGGGCAAACCACTCGTCAGTATACACTGGTGAATGGATTTCCTAGTTTAGCAATGACATGAAGTATAGAATATTGGACAAGTAGAACATAATTGACAATAGCATCATACAATAACACATAGATGCATCATGTGTGATTAGTGTGGTTAGTGAAATCTTTACTTTCTTGTTCCCATGGATTGCCACCTATCCACATTGTGGCATAGGTCACATAATCTTGGCCCCAAAATGCGCAATTTATCACATCGCATATCATAATCCACCTAATAACTCCTCCCACCCACCAAGGGTTCATAACATGATTCATAATGACCACAAAGGGTCCATAAACATAGCGACCATCAAAAGTCCATAAACACAATCTGCCCCCGAAGGGTCCATGAACACAATCCGCCCCCAAAGGGTCCATGGGCACAATCTGCCCCTAAAGATAAACACAATCCGCCCCGAAGGGTCCAGAAACACAATCTACCCCCGAAGGGTCTATAGCATAGCACTTACATAACATATATCGACCACAAGGGTCCATAGCATAGACAGTACTGTAAAACATCTCCCATAGATCTCACATAAACATAAGACCCGAATGTAGGATCGTCACCCCGCACCATTCTAGCAGACTAGGGGTTCCATGGTTCCTTTTAACATAGTCTGGATCTACCATTCCCATGCACTGGAACATACATGTTCTCAAAACATTCATCACATAAGCAACAGAAATTGGCTATTGGTGTGTAATCAGCCCCTACACAGTCGGATTTAGTCTTGTCCCGCTTCATATCACAATTGCTATCCACTATCGTAGCAATGATCACATCGCCTTCACCTTCAACTTAACACACAGCTGTCTCATAAATTCAACATTATACATGATGTACATAGTGTATGTTGTCACGACCCAAATTCCGGGGCCCTTTCGGATATCTGAAATCGTGATTAATTAGAAATATTCACCATGCATTAATCAAATAAGTTTCACGAGGAATCAGGCATTTAGTTCAAAATATAATTCCAATTATAAATATCAAAAAGTCTCTGAGTAATCAAATTTATTATTTCCCGACTCAATTCAATGATGTGCTTTAAACATTAAATAACTTTTCCTAGACAATGGCTAATGATTCCATCAACTACTTAAGCTTTTTTCGTTCTCTCCCTTCAGCCACGCATGCCGAAATCTACATGCTGATCGTCATTTCGCTCTGGCCTACCCGCAATATGATTACCTGAAGGGGCAATACAATATTAGTACTACTAGTGATTGAATTTTCCTAATTACACAAACAACATAAAACATAATATCATATGATCAACATATTTGAATCAATATATTAAATACCATCAAAAGTACATCCATATACATATTCGTGTCCATGCACATCACCACGCCTCTAAGGCTTATCGTATACGTGTATACCGGTCACCATGACCCTGTTTCATCAAACACGTCCACTAAGGACTAGCTAACACAATGGCCACTCACGTCCACTAAGGACCAGCCAATACAACGACCATCAATCATCCGGACACAAGTCCAACATCCCAAGTCCGGGACCCAGTGCACAATCTCATAATCACATAGTAATCATAAATCAGTATAATTAAGAATTTACACAATTAGTAGTGTGGATCCGACCTCTACACAATTCCTTGGTTGCTGCCCCACTTCGATTCATAATTGGTGTTGATTGATATAGGGTGGCCCACACTATATTATAAACTCTACACAACATTAATCACAATACCCAAAATTTAATCACAGTCAATTAATTATAATCACAAATCTTCAATTTATCTAAGTAAGAAAGTTAATTTAGTATTTTACACAAAGTCCATTCCTCCTGATGGCCCATAGAACACAACATAGTCTGCACTTGATTGTAAAACCAATTCTGCCTGTTATTTTACTATCCACTGTGTGTACGGTCAGATGGGGTCCACCCCCTAGTGGTCCACCGCCACAAGGGTCGCCCATGAGTCCCCTTTCAGATGTGTGGTTCTGATCTTTGATCAGGTCCCCTGATGGGTCCCATAGTTCATGTCGACATTCTGCCCCTTTTTCCTCCCTATTCACGCCTGGGCTCAAGCAAACTACTGGATGAGAATCCAGATGGTGCCCACTCCTCATGGGTCCAGATCCTCTTGGGTCGACCATGGGTCCCCTACCAGATGTGTGGTCTTGATCATTGATCAGGTCAATCGATGGGTCCCACAACTATAAACGACCAATCCTCTGTTTTATTGTTCATTCACGATTTTGGAATTTCAGGTACATGGATGGTGGCCCAAACGAAATCCAATCCTTGTAGGACTAGCACCTTCATGGTCGCCCATGGGTCCCTTTTAGGATCGTCGCCCATGGGTCCCCTTCAGGATCCATGGTTCAGATCTATCATGTAGTGGGTCAGGGGGTCCCACAACCCCTGACGTGAGAAATTCTTCTCATGTGAAAGAGAAACAGTAGTGCAGAATTTTGTACAGATTCAATATTTAAGCTCCTTCTTTCCACATGAATCATCATCAAAGGCCAATTCATTACCGAAAATCCAAACCATCATATTCCACCATGAAATCCACCACAACTAGAGTCTGGGCATGTCGATTGTTATGGAGACAATTTCACAGATAACATTCCTATCAAAACTGAGTTCCTCAAACATCTACCCATCAACTAAAACATGAATTTGAGATCATCTTGGAAGATTCACTCACCTTTGATAAACGATCGTTGCCTTTGTGATGTGCGGACGCGAATAGGACATCAGTTAGCCTTCCTCTCCTTCTCTTAAATTGCAGCCCACAAGGCTCTCTCTCAGAGTTTCTCCAAAGGAAGAAGAATAAAACACCATCATAATAGTCGTTGGTTTGCTTATATATATACAATAGAGTCCTATTCCTATTCTTATACTTCCTCTCCCTCTTTCTAATTAGAGTTGTCATACAACTCCTACTCTTTCTAAAACTCTTCTCGTGAGTTTCTTTCTAATTCAAAAAAATAAATTAAACAAGTAAGGGTCCTACCTGGGCCAAACTAATCCTGGGCCTAGGTAACTCAGGATATTACATATGTGGAACCCCATAATGATCACCAGTCTCATGCAACATGTAGTTGTTCATCATAGTGATGAAGATCTACACCTCCAACGGTGAGATCGAGCCCTAAGACTCAAAACCCTAAGATCACTTAGGGAAAAATACCTAAAACTCTCTCACAAGAACCTCTGACTTCTGAATTTTATTAGAATATAGCATATCCAGTACAATAGGGGACTCCTCTATATATAGAGCAACACTGTTTCTTAATAACCAAGACATCCTAAAATAAGAAACTACCTAATCTTAATCAAAATAGAATTTAGGAAGTAAATATACTAAGCAACTCTACTAATTTAGAGACTATCTAAACTAATGATAGGGATCTCAAAATTAGAGATCATGTGGACCCCATCAAGCGGGTCCCTCAGGGCTTGCGGTTCCTGTTTTTGGATTGGCCTGCATCACATAGCATATAGAATTATCATCAAACACATAGATATGAGTATAATCAAACACAGATATGTAATAATTTCAGCACCAAACATATTCATCATAGCTTGCAATTGCGAAGGTTTACATATGAATCACCTATTATAACCACCCCCACATATCTTATAGGAATTTCAAAAAACACTTAAGAAGGCGTCATAGAGGTAGTTGTTTTATACAATTTCAGATTTATAAGTCACTGCATCCATCATTATGTGGCTTGCATATAATTCTAGGAAGATGTAATGCCATAATCTCATAGGAACAATATGAGGAATCTCACTGAATTTAATGTAACAAGACCCAAAGGTGTATAGATAGGATTCGGCTAGCACCCCTTCTGCGACATAGGTGGTGCGACCATGGTTCACGGTCTCATACTTGATGCATCATTGCCCAATTCCACTTTAGGGTTTCTCACATCATCATTCAATCCTCTACGTTTATCTTTTTCTTTATCATCTTCATTTGTTCATTTCATGTGACTATGATGTAAAATAGAGAAATTTTAGGGGATATGAAAGAATAGATTTTTGTAGGTTGTGGAAACATATGGTATCTCTAGCAAAATGGTAGGAGATAAGGATGAATAGATATTAATCATATGTGAATATATGGTAACTTAAGCAAAATGAGAGATTTTAGGGGATTGGGATGAGTAGATTTGAGCATAGGTAGGGATGAATATATCATTTAAGATAGAAATGAATATACCTTGAGGGTCTCATTCCCATAGACCTATGGGCCCTATTGAGAAATGACATGGCATTGCAAAGGGTTGGTTTTAACAAACTGGGGTGCTAATGTGGAACCCTGGGGTGCATCATGCCTATGTGGAGAGCAATTTCATATTGCTTTAACACTCACACACACATACTCACATATACAATGCTTGTTGGTCTAGAACAAATAGCTCTAAGTTCTAAGTTCTAAATTTACACTTGCTTCGTTTGCTAAAATTATTAAGGAAAGCTCTTATTTCACAGCAGTATGTATGGTGAACATACAAATAAGAGCTTATTAAATGGGCGCTTTTTGTCATTTTCAAAGATAATTTTAACTAGAGAAAAGTCTTGCCACAATTGGGTGAGTACAAATCATGGAAGACACGTGAATTTGAATAGCTTGGATGTGTGAAAGGTGGGCCCACTACTAAATAAATTGTGGTCTACATTTGACTTCTCCTATAGCTACTGACAATGAAATAATTGTTTTATAGTGTGAATTACATTTCCATTTTATCATATATGTACAATGCAATGAGAGTAAATTATATGTGATAAATAACAAAACAATATCAATGACCTTCCGATATCAATTTCATTAACTTTATTTAAATTTTTTTGATTTTTCATATATGTTTCACAAGTTTTAATGAGTTCCAAGAAAAAAACTTACATTGCAATTTTTTTCTCTCAAGTTATGTTACACTTTGTGGAGTATTTGAATGGGCTAGATTTTTTCTTATTATCAAATATATTTAGTCGATTAAATATAATTTTCATTCATGTTATTAATTTTCTTTTTGTCATTTTGTGATACAAATGAAAATACAATTAAGATATTAGAGACAATTTACATCATGAGGTAAAAATTGTATAATTTGATTTTTATATGAAAAATATTATTTATTTTACTTTAAAGTTGTGATGAATATTGTTTGTTGTATATTAATTTCTCAAGAAGAAGAGGCTTAGAACTTATAGCTATGCGGGAGTAACTAAAAAAAAAGAGAGCATAAGCACATGGAAGGATAGTGAATGCATTCAATTCATGTGCAGCAGGAAGAGCTTCACTTGCGATGTGGGTTAGAGGGATTTCAGCCGATGGTTTTTCTAAAGAAGACGTGATAAAAGAGAAAAAGATGTAAAATATGCAGAGTATTTAAGGAATAGATCCATTCTATCCTAGGCGTTTTTGTTCAAAACTTATGTAAATCAATTCATTATGCCTTCTATGGCTTTAGAGGAATAACCTCTTCTTAAAAAGGTAAGAATGAAAACTAATTATTTATTGGTAGGCTTTCCCTTTAATTTTTTAAAATAAATTAGAACTCTAATTAGAGGTTTACCAAACACCTAAAATGTAAACAAGCTCTAACAGTTGAAATATTCTCTTAAGTTTAGAGCTCCCAAATGCTCCCGCGGCAAGAAAGCTAGCAAATGATAAGAAAGGACTTTGGAGACAATTTTTTGTCAAATTGGTTGAGAATTAGTAATTCAAAGGCAAAACATATAGGTGCAAGTTCAACAAATTTTAAATTAATGAGTTGGTAAAAAGTTGAAAATAATTAGCTGATAAAAGCTTAAAATAATTTTATGCCCCAACTTGATAAATCTCGGTACCTTGGGAGTAAGCAAAATGGAGAATTTGAGTTGGATATAACAAAATGGATCGGTGGTGGATAAACCAGTGAATTGTTATTACTTTGATTAAAGGGCATGCATTTCTGTAAAATGATAGTTAGCTGCATAGTTTTCAAAATCGGAATCGTATCGCAAATCGTTCATACCCATGAATCGAATCGAATCGCGAATCGTATCGTGAATCGTAGGATTTTTTATTTTTCTAATAAACTGAAAAATAATTAAAAATTAAAAGAAAAAAAATAATTATTGATAACCATCCATTTTTCTATTTATAGTAGTATAAATATAATAACAAGTAAATCTATCATACAATCGTATCAAGAACATCATGACATATATATATATATATATATATATGAAATAAATGATGTGTAAATAGTTAAATAAGTTCAAAGTATCAATATATATTTTTTATTATCTTTAACTCAAAATATAAAAATAAAATAAAAATCCAAACCATCAATCTTATACGGTAGGATATCTCTTAAAGTTAAGAAAGTGTTCATGAATAAAAAAAACCAAAATATATAAAAAAAAGGAAGAAGATATAAACAAGCACCATACATACAGTCAAATGCTTTAGTTAAATGCATATTCTTTATTCATCTTTAAAACCTTATCAAAGCCGTAAAAAATTCTTATGAGGTTTCGTTAACTACTAAATAACCTTTTAAAAATACAAGCGATAAAAGAAAGAGAGAATAAAGAAAGAAAAAAGGTAAAAGATAATTAATATTAGCTTATTGGCTTTAGCCATTCTCGCGCTTGAATCGTAAGATTCAATAAAACGAGTATCGAATCGTAGGATTCATACTTGAATCCTAATATTCATTTGTAAATGGGATTCATTACATAGATACGAATCGTAAGATTCTGATAACTATGGTTAGCTGTGCTTTATTAGAGAAGTAGAATCACGAAGCTGACTATGGATGGATGGGATATCAATTGAATGTACACTCAGGGGCGGAACCAGGAATTTTATTTAGGGGGGGCCAAAGAGAGAGAAAGACTATAAACAAAATTGCAATGTAAAAAGATTTATAAAAGAGAAAGTGGATTTGTTATTCTTCTTCTTTATTCATTTAAAGTTTGTTGGGTAAACACCGTGCAAGGGGAAACAGTCTGTAGAATCGATTTCCTACCACCCTAGGTGGGAAACGCGGAACCACGCCATCGTCGAATTGAAGCACAAATGGAAGGGAAAATCGAGACATTTCGTCGCTGCACCAAACGCAGATCGGCGCCTTGTCTCCTCCTCTTTCCACGATAAACTTTTCTGTGCAAAGCCATGGGTTTCCTGTTCTGCAGCTTTGGTTTCCGATAGGGGTAGATGGGATTTCCAAAACCTCTCTAGCAAGGAAAGATAATGTAAAATTTTGGAATTCCCTACATTTTCACCATTGCACCAAATAAGAAGAAAAAAGCTCCGGCTTTTAGCCCCTTTCTGTTGAAATGTCGCTTGCACAAACAAAACGTTAAAGTCTCTGCAAGATGTGCTTTCTCCTCTTCCTCTCTTGGATCATAAGATTTGGAACAAGTGTAGATGGTTAGAATGAATATTAAAAAAAATCTCTTCCCCAACTCCATTAAGCCTTGTTTATTTGTTCCTCTTTTCTTCATTTCCTTTCCTTTCATTTCCCTTGTTATTTTAAGTTTTTCTTAAAATCATGAATATTTTTGTTTTCTTTTTTCTACGAGTCAAACCATGTTAAAAGAGCCATAAACAACGGGAGGGCCATCCATTAATGTTTGGCCACACCATGGATGGGCCAAAGCAAGCTTCTTAGAGAAGCTTATGAAGTATGGGGGGGCCATGGCCCCTGCCAGGCCCCTCTAGGTCCGCCCCTGTGTACACTATTGTTTGTAACTTTTTTCTTTTGAATGGTAACAATAATTGCATTTAAAGGAGAACAAAATACAACCATAAAGCAAAAGTGAAAAATACATAATAAGTGTTTGTGGGGTGTTTTTATTTTTTCGTTTTGGGTGGGCGGGCGATGTGAATGAGCAATACGCACCAACTGAACACTCAAAACAACACATCACAGGATAGAAAAGAACATAGAAAACCACAATGAAGAACTACTATGCATCTCCTCTCTTAGCCAAGATAGATATCCACCTCCTCATTCGCTGATTGGAGAATATGCCTAAACTCCACATCCAACTTCGAGGATAAAGACATAAATTTGTTGAGATAAAAATAGAATCTCCACAAGCCTTTAGCTTCATTAGACACCCAAGACATTTCGTTAAGAGAATCACCACAAGCCTTTAGCTTTAAGCCATCATGGTTGCTAAGAACGCCACCAATACTTGTTGGGCCAGGCTTCCCTCTAGTAACTCTATTAATGTGGAATGGTGGGGAGATTTGGGGCGGGATGGATAAAAGACTGAGAGATAGGGCGTAGATTGGGCGAACTTGAACATTGGCCTCATCCCAAACTCCAATCCAGGATTGCAAAGAGTACTTAGATAGAACTTGAAGAGAAAAATTGGGGAAGATCCCAAAAGCTTCAATTTTCATTGTCAATAACCACCCCTAAGCCAAGAGGTTCAATTTTTAACCATCCCTAAGCCAAGAGGCTTTACATCATTATATAGTAAAAGAAAATAACTTAGAACTAATCTGGACCATCCAAAGTGCTGATGGCCAAGATTAAAACATCCAACTAAAATAATTGATACTCTAAAAAAATAACACTAAATGAATGGGCTGGGCCCATTGGCTGCTCGACCCATGGGAACCATGGGTCCATCCTGCATCATCTATCCACATTGATCTTCAACACACCGTCACGTGGGGGAGACCACTGCTCACGTTTTATCACCTTGAAATGATCCACCAACCATACAAGCCTTCCCCTAAGGAGATGATCCAAATTAAAATTCTGAAGGTCTTCCTTCATCATTGCCCATTTACCAATCCTCACCTTAACCCGATTTAAAGCGAGGCAAGAGGAAGATGCTGCACTATTGAAAGTCTGACTATTTCTTTCTTTCCAAATGGACCAAATAATAGCATGGCCCATCCTCCAAGAATAAAACATATCAACTAAAGAATGAGGCATGCACCAAGAAACCCCACACTCTTTGAAAAAGAAACTCCAAATAGCATGTGCAAATTCACAATGAAAAGCAAATGAGAAATTGACTTGTTTTCTTTCCCACGTGAAGTACAAGTATCAGACATAACATTTGAAGAGAAGCCCCTCCACCTTAGAATGTCTATCATTGATATCTTCCAGCCGACTGGAGCTAACCACGTGAGGTGGAACCAAACCTAGCCACACAACAGATAAGGGGTGTGCAATGTGCATCACTATGAGAAGACTCTAATGCCCAGTAGATAGACTTTACAAAGACATGCTCTGATGAGTTTTGTTTCCAAATAAAAACGTTGCCAACATCCATGCACAAATAGGCATTGGATAGAAAACTCAACAAAGATTTGACTCTTTAGTCTGACAGTCTTATAGACGACTTTTTGTTTGACACCATCGTAAATACTCTAGGAAACAACACTGGCAAGGGACCCATACCCATCCAGTCATCAACCCCAAACCAAACTCTACTTTCCTCCCCAACCCTACAACCCAACATCTAAGAAAATACCTCCCCACAAGACCCTGCCACATCCCCAAGATATGAAAGAACACCCCAACACCCAGATCTCCTGTGCCTAGGGACTCTAGAAGGTAATTGTAAGAAACTATATACCAACCCAAAAGCTTAAGCTGATAGGTGGAAGGCCTATACAGGTATATTAAGATATGTCAAGCCTATTACTTAGGCGATGTGGGATGTGGGACTTCTCAACACTCCCCCTCACGTGCAGGCCCAACAGATTTCATGGACGGGCCTGTCACGTGGGCTACACAAGAACACCGGGATCGAAACCCGCTTTGATACCATGTAAGAAACCATATACCAACCCAAAAGCTTAAGCTGATAGGTGGAAGGCCCATACAGGTATATTAAGATATGTCAAGCCTATTACTTAGGCGATGTGGGATGTGGGACTTCCCAACAGTAACCACCCCCCAGCCTCACCAAACTTTGATACAACAATCCTCCTCCATAAAGCCTCCTTCTCCACCACCATTTAGCAACCAGAGCACGGTTCTTAAGGGCAAAACTTCCCAAACCCAGACCTCCTTCATCTTTAGCCTTCACAACCTCATTCCACTTCATCAAATGTAATATAATAAACACATCCTAAATATGTTTGTAACATATCCTAACATCCTAAATATGATAAACACAAGTGATCCTTCTCCTGAGTTTTTCTATGTATCTTTTTATATACTACATTGAAATATGTCATATGATCAAGACATAAGAAAGTTTTTATGGAATCAAAGTTGACAAATCCAAAACAGTAGGATTTGCTTAAAACATTTTCTACAAAAAAACCCAGTACCAGTATTGATTCCAGCATGCAAGCGTAGTGGGTATCCTGTGTTTCATTTTACAGTTGAGTCTAACAAATGCCATGCCTTATTGCGGGTGGATACATTTCCAGTTTATATATGTTAGATAAGCCAGCATCTGAGCCAAAATCGGTTCCTTGGGAGAATATGGTTTAACAATGCCCCAGTGAAAGATTGTGAAAGAAAAACTGGAAAGAAAAATAAATATAAAGACTTGTCAAGAACCACAAAGCATCTTTTGAAATGTGTCTCCAAATCATGCAGGTGAGGCAGTGTACGTGGATGACATACCTTCTCCCAAAGATTGCCTTCATGGAGCATTCATTTGTAGCACTAAGCCTTTGGCACGCGTTAAGGGCATTGAGTTCAAGTCAACACCAGCATCTCGAAGAATCTCTACAGTTATCTCTGTGAAAGACATTCCAGAAGGAGGGATGAACATAGGATCTAAAGCTATGTTTGGAAGTGAACCTCTTTTTGCAGAAGACGTTACTCTCTATGCAAGTCAACCGCTTGGTTTTGTGGTATCCATATTTCTTCTCTCACATCCTTCAATTTTAAGAGGAATTACAGGGTCTTTCTATGGTTTGCTATGCTTCTCAGTGATGTGCTTGCAGTACCTGTTTTATAGTTGATGTCCTCATACCACTAGTGGATAGATGAAATTCCTTAGTCTCCCAGAATGGAAGATCCTACCTCTTTGATCAATGGCCTAGAATTAGATAAATAATAATATAATACAACAATGATCCAAAAAACCCAAAGAAGAGTGGAGGACTGCGTTCTTTCGACAGGGGATTTTTTTCACGTCATCCATGGTGGGTCATAAGGTAGGACTTGGTAATGCGCTGGGTCTTGCCGGGATGAAGCGTGTCAAATCCCAACTCCTTTAGTTATTGAGTCTAACTTTCCTGCCCATATCCAGCCCATGGGCTGGGAGTTGTTCCCAAGCCCCACCCCACTTGGAAGATTATGTTGGGCCAGGTTAGTTCTAACGGTTGAAACTTTATGCTTACATGGGCTCAAGTCCAGCCTAGTAAATTATTGGGCTAGAAGAAGGCCTAGTCTACTGGCTCCTACAGACTCCCCTACACCTCCGCCCCGTAAAAAAAAAAGTACAAAAGGGAAAATAAAAATTAATAAATAAATAAAACAAATAAAAACTGTGATTGGGCTGGTACAGGCCATGACCAGCCTAATACCAGAGTACAGCTGTCAATTCTGTTTTGGCACCCATTTCATTTACTTACTGGAAAGGAATGCCTTGTATATAAGTTTCAAGCAATTAACCAAAATAAAACGGATTTATGATCTTTCTCCAAATGATAGATTTTAATTGGCCTGGTCTTGTTTTAGCCTTCAAAGATGTTAGAAATTGCTGATACCACATAGATTCACCAAAAATGGGTCTGTTGCTCGCATAATGGTTAGGGTTGAGGGCAAGGGGGCAAGGTTTTACATTCTCTGGTGAATCTTTACGTAATTTCACAGCGCTCAACCAATCCTATTCATAAATACCCATTTAAAGAGATTAAAGGAAAATATATGTATGGTGGTCAATCAGGAAAGAGGGAATTTACAACAACCATCTACAGGATAACAATAATCTCAAGAAAAGCTCTCAAGGGTAATATCCTATCTTTGGATTAATCTTGCAGAGGTACGAGGCCTTGCAAGTGTATTGGAATTATTACTCTCTTCATACTTCCCATCAAATTGATGCAGATGATAAAAACAAACACCAATTTGTGTATCAAGGAATAATGACGATCATGAGACATGGCTTCAATATACAAGTCGGCCAGATGCAGTTGGGATGAGATATGAGTTAAGTAGCAGAGTTTCATCATTTAAGTTTCCACAAATGAAATGACAATCTACTTATATGTGCTGGGTCCAAGATGGAGGCTAGGTATTCTAGTAAGCTCTCACGATGACAAGGGTTTGAAACCCTTGCGACAAACCTTTGAGAGCAACCATGGAATAGAGAAGGATGAAAATGACGAAGGAGGCCTGCTCATGATCCGCTATAGAGGACCTCTGATACCATGACAATGTACGGAAGCTGTGAAATTCGTCATCCCTTCTTTGAGGAAAAGCCCAATTTATATATTCCTGTCCTTTTTATACAAGTACATAAATATCCCTTTAAAGAGGTTTAAGGAAAAGACATATACAAGGTTAAATCAAGTAATTTACAACATTCACAAGATAATAGTTATCTTGATTTTAAGCTCTCTGGGCTAATATGCTGTCTTTGGATGAATCTTGTAGAGGTACCAATACCATGCCCAGAAGGCGTATTGGAATTGGTACTCTCTTCACATTCTTACCTCTTCAAAACATGGGCATTCTATTGGGTGGTCAAAAAGATACTGTAACCCTCTTTTCTAAGGGGCTATAATGAATAATCAGAAGAAAAAAAAGAAGATTTCAAACGTAAGCGTTCCTTCTGTATCAGCAGGTATAGGCCAATTTTGAACTGAAAGTTCAAGTGCACTTCCAATTGCCTTGAGTGGTTTGGATTTTTGAATAATGATCCCACATGTAAAGAATTGGAGATAATGCAAACCTTTGTTTCCCTGACACTTCAAAATAGGTCATAACCTTACAAAAGGGTGATCCACCTATAATCAACTCTTTATTTTTAAGTGTAGATACTTGACGTGAGTCACGTGACATGTACCATGTGTTGTACTTGGGTAACATTGTTGATAAGTCGGCACCTTTGTCAGGACTCAGGACCCATTCTTCATATTTTCTAGGGATAACTTCTGAATTAAATTTGGGTTTATTTTTCATGATCTTGGGTTAACATCACCATCATCATCATCTTGGATGTGTTTTCATGTGCTTTAGTCTGAGCATATATATTTTTTTTCTTCTCTTTAATTCATTTTCCTTTGTTTGGTTGGACTATAATAAAATGTCTGGTTTAGATTGCAGATACACAGAGATATGCTAACATGGCTGCTAATCAGGCTATAGTTGATTACGACACTGAGAATCTTGAACCACCTATTTTGACAGTAGAAGAAGCCGTTGAAAGATCCAGCTTTTTTGAGGTCCCTCCTGTACTTCAGCCAAAGCAGGTGGGCGATTTTTCAAAAGGAATGGCAGAAGCTGATCACAAAATTCTCTCAGCCAAGGTTCTCCTTATATGCTATTGTTTTTTTTTTTTTTTCTTTTCTTCTTCTACCTATTGTTTGGGAATTTAAAACTCTAGGATTAAATGATGACCCAAGTATGACTACTTTGGTAAATAAGATCAAGAATCAATCAAGTTTATCAAGTCCATCTAGCTTTATATCTTTCTATCAAATCTAGGTGACTAGGTCCATAAGGGGTTAGACCAGGGTCAGCCTGAATCTGAACTGATTATTGATCGGATCCAAGACCGGGACCTGGATCTGACCTGATGGGCCCCAGTGTGGGTTCAAACCGTGTTGGAGTTGAAGCCTTGGAGCATATTCATTGGGTCAACACATTTTATGCCATCTCTTCACATCTTATTCATTAGTTATTAAACAGGTTGCACATTGGTTAAATGAGTTGAAATGGTTGTTGAGAATATATCTAGGTTTTTTAAAAAAAGGTCAGAAAAAACCATCGGGTAGAAAATATGGAAAAAGGGGGAAAGAGAGAATTGAGGAACTCATTAGGGTAGGACTGCCACACATATTTATAACATTCAGTTTCTCAAAATTACAAAAAACCCAGATATTTTCCAAATTACATAAAGCTTATATTTATGAAGTCCTACTCTTAACTCATAACAAGATGTGGGCAACCTGAATGCTGAATCTGACTAATATTTATGAATTCCTAGGACCTGAACATGGTGATCCCAAATGTGGGATCGATGCACAGATTCAAGTTGGACCCATTGTGCTGTTATCACAAAATTGACTTACAGCCTTAATGGAGAAAGATAAAAAGGCTTGTTCTTTAACTCTGCCTGATGAGTACACCAATTTCACGAGTACTGGTAATCTGGTATCAATATTGGTCCATGCCTAATGCTTTAATATCAATATTCTTTCTCACACAGAATTTGATAGTTTTCTATTCCAAAATTTTCCCATGCCAATAATGTACCATTCTTTACAGTGAAGACCCCATCATCACAAACTCACATCCACCTGGTTTGATTCCAGGTGTCCTAATTATGTGGAATCTCTCAGTTGTGTTATTTATTTCCTAACCTTTTTTACTGATATTTTGTGGAGCAACCCACATGATACTCTGATAGAGACTGTATAGTTTACTTTCTTATCTGAAAATGGACATTAAAGATCAACTAATTTGCAATGATACTGTTCAGATTGAACTTGGGTCTCAATACTATTTCTATTTGGAGACACAAACAGCACTTGCCGTGCCAGATGAAGATAACTGCATAGTGGTTTATAGTTCATGTCAATGTCCTGAAAATGCACAAGAAGTAATTGCAAAATGCCTTGGGATCCCTGACCATAATGTTCGTGTGATTACAAGAAGGGTTGGAGGGGGGTTTGGTGGAAAGGCCTTAAGAGCAATTCCTGTAAGTATTGATGTTAATGGTTTTCAACCAAGATTCTCTTTTGAGATTCTTTTACTATTTCTTAGTGAAGAAAATTTCCTCACATTTTCATAGTTAAATGAAACTTTCCAGTAATCTTAGAGATTCTCTGTTCAGCTCGTCTGGAATCTTAGATCTTCTTCCCTTCTCAAAACTTACCTCATGTAATTTTACCAAACTAAACCTTGTAAAAACTTCTTTTTTTAATTGTTTTTAGGAGATTTGATGGTTGCCTACAATGTTTCACCAGAAAGAAAATTATGATACACTTTTCCAAGATGATGAACTATGCTGATTTTCCATGTTGAACCATGTACCTATCTCTTTTCCAATACATCTTAACTCCTAGAGATCTTAATGCTATAGATGAGTGTCACGACCCAAATTCCGGGGCCTTGGAAATCCGGATCGTGATTAGTTAGCAATGTTCACCATGCATTCATCAAATAAGTTTCACAAGGAATTAGGCATTTCAAAATAGGGTTCCAATTATAATATCAATAATCTCTAATTAATCAAACTTATTATCTTCTGACTCAAATCCATAATGTGCTTAAAACATTAAATAACTTTTCCTAAACAAGGACTAATGATTCCATCAACTATTTAAACTTTTCTCGTTCTCTCCCTTCAGCCACGCATGCCAAAATCTACGTGTTGATCGTCATTCCGCTCTAGCGCACCCGCAATGTGATTACCTGAAAGAGGCAACGCAACATCAATATTACTGGTGAATGAATATTCCTAATTACACAAACAGCATAATATCACATAGACAAACAAGTTTGAATCAATAGATCAATACTATTACAAGTGCATCCAAATACAAATTCATGCCCATGCACATTACCACGCCACCAAGGCTTATTGTATACATGTATACTGGTTATCATGAACCTGTCTCATCAAACACGCCCACAAGGACCAGCCGCTATAATGGCCCGGACACGAAGTCCAACATCCCACGTCTGGGACCCAATGCACAATATCTTACAACCACATAACAATCATAACACAGCATTAATAATCTACATAATCAACAGTGTGTCCCCCCCCCCCCCCCCCCCCCCAATTAACTTGTCACTGCCCCTCTTCTATTCATGTCTGTTAATGATTGGTGTAGTGGTGGACCTCCTTCATTATCAACAGTAAATTACACAGTTTTACAGAATCAAATCAGTATTCCAACATAGTCCATAAAATTTATTATTAACCACATACGCCTAAATCTGAGTGAAAAGTTATTTTGGTAATTACGTACCAATTTCAGGGTATATATATACACACAACTATAAAGTCTAGGGTCTACTTATACACACAGACGCCCCAAAAATTAGATGATACACCTAAACCATTGAATGTGTAGATCAGTGGGCCCCAACTAATTCACTATCCGACCTAATAAACATGGTCGCCTAGGGATAAACCCTCGAACTGGTGGACCTGATCCACCATCAGACCATACACTATGGCCCACAGATTTGAAACAGTTTCTGGCAACTGTTTTGTATTCACTCACGCTTGGGAATATTTTTGCACATGGAACAGTGGGTCCTACTGGTCCATATCTTAGATGATCTAGATCCCAATGGTCGCCCAGGGGTCCCCTACAAGATGGCTGGAATTGATTTCCAATCATGTGATCAGATGGGCCCCATAAGGTCCTGACGACAATGGACTGCAAATTCCTGCAACTGTCACTTGTTTTTCCTCAAATCAATTGGATGAAGGCCCAGATGGGGCCCACTCCTCATGGGTCCAAGTCTCCTAGGGTCGATTTAGGGTCCCCTACAAGATCTGGGGTCTTGATCTCTGATCAGATCAATCATGTGATCCCACAAGGGCTGTCAACCTCAACCTTGGCTCCTACGATATGTTCGTCTCCTAGATGTAAGTGTAACAAGATAGTGGGCCAGATGGGTCCTACTCCATCTAAATCCAACACTACTATGGTCGACCAGTAGTGCCCCACCAGATCTCCGGACCTGATCTGGAATCATGTGGGCTGTCGACAGAAACTAGTAATATAGGCAGAATTCAGTATCTGCACAGATTATCATCAAAACCAATTCTACCAATATGTTCCATTACTTGGGAACAATATTAATGATAAGAACCCAATCCTCAAGTATATCCAAGAGATTAGAGCACTCTTTAACATCAAAGAAGCCTGGATTTATCGATAGTCATTGTAGCAATTTGACATACAACGATCTCACAAAAATCTGAATTTGCTCAAGCATCTAATTCATAGTTTGGAATCATTAATTGGAAATTGAAATCACCAAGGAAGATTCACTCACCTTTTGTACGTGATGGTTGCGTTTGCAATATGCGGGCGTGAATAGGACATCTGTCGGTGACTGCCTTCTTCTTCTTCTTCTCCTAAATTTCAACCCACAAGACTCTCTCAAAATTTCTCCAAAGGAAGAAGAATAGGATATCATCATAATGGTCGTCGGTTTCCTTATATATATATATATAAGGATGGGGTATAAACTTCCTAATTCTAATCCTTCTCTTATACTTCCTCTTTTAGAGTTGTTATACAACTCCTCTCCCAAAAGCGTGAGACTCTTCTAATTCCATAATAAGAAATCAACTAAGGTACTACCTGAGCCAAACTAATCCTGGGCCCAGGTAACTCATGATATTACAATGAGCAAGTTGATAGGATAGCCGACCATTGTGCTACAGGTCCTCCCTTCCCAACTGTTAAGTTTGAGACGAGGCAGCCTCAAATAGAGTTCTCTATTTGTTTATAGTGCAACCCGAAAATTCAAGGCTTACATCTGAATCATCTTAAATTTGTTGAGAATTAAAATACCTATTTTTAAAGTACAATGAGATAAATAAGGAAACTTAATCCCATCATAATATCCATTTAATCTTATCATAACATCGTGAGATTATCTCTCTATCTAATCTAGTCTAATCACACTGGTCACTATATTAATTAGATCATCCTCTCATTTAAGGTCTAGCACCCAGTGCCTTAAAACTCAGCTGAGACGAATCGGACTTGACCATCACCAAGTCGTGTTGGTTCGGACTTGGCTGAGTCTTACCTTCTTCTCTATCTGCATTCTGCACACAAGAGAAGGTACCTTGATTATCGTCATCTCTGGTTCTTCATTATCTATTAATTTGAAATAGGGTGCTGGAAAATGATGGCCAGAAATCTGTAATCAGTGAGGAAGAGGAGTGGGAATTTGAGCCTTTCCTCTTCCTTCTGCTCTTCTTCACCCTTGTAAGGTTACTGGAGAGAGAGTAGGAAATAAGGGAAGAGCTGCCGGTACTCAGTAGTCGTCTGTTATTCCTGAAGCGCTAAGACGTAACATATTGGAAAAGATTATTTAGAAATGAGGGTGAGATAATTTTAGGAAAATGGGACTTGACCCCTACTCAGCCTAGTTGACCCAACTCGACTTGACCCAACCCGTGCCAAGTTTGGGGCTGAGTCCAAATTTTGAAACACTGCTAGCACCACTACTTTCTAACATCCATCACTCTAATAGTTCTGTCCATGACCAGCACTCTCAGACTGCCAAGCCACTTTCCTCGAAAACTCAGCCACACTCTTAGTTACTAGGGTCCACAAACAAAAAAGTTATGTAACATATAACAACAACTACACAGTCATAATCCCAGTGCTACTATTTGAGATCTGGCCCACTTATTTAGCAAATTAGTTAATCACATTTCTGCATTATTATCTCAACACCGTACCCTTCCAACAAGGTGGCATTCTGATTCTACCTGTTTTATTGAGGAAAGATCCATCACTTGATACACTAGCAGAGTATGGCACCTATGAAGATGCTCACAATCTCCCGTGCATGTGTCCAGCCAAACCATCCAAACTGGAAGCCTTTTGTTGGATGGCCATGTCTGACAAAACTATTCCACAAGGTTATCTTCACTCCAGTGAGAAAAAATGTCTATAACAGATTGAAATGTGCAAAGAAGGTTTGCTTACTTGATGGATTGTCTCATTTAGGGGTAGAGGCAGTCAAGGAACTGTGGAGACTTGAGACTCTCTTTGTTTTAAAGAGGTTTGGGTGATTGCTACACATCATTCCTTGTCTTTCAAACACCTGGCGCAGGAGGATGATTTGTTGGTAAAGAAATGAAAATATAGAAGCTGAATGTAGGCAAACAGTCCCATCCATAGTTGTGAAAGGAAAGGAACTGGAGGTTCTCCTTTGTTTTGTAACAGGTTTAGCCATCTTAGGACCATTACTAGTTGGCATTTTGTCTTTTGCCAGGTGAAGATGATTCATTGGTAAAGAAAGGAGTGCATAGAAGGAGATAGTTTGAAAATCTTATCCATAGTCGTGAAAGAATTCATGTATATATCTGAGGAATTGCCCTAGAATGAAGAAATAGAATTCATGTAGCTAGCCCCAACATAGTTGGGAGAAGGCTTTGAGGATGATGAATTTGATGATAATGATTTGTGAAAGGCTTCTTGAAACATTTAAACTTTTATTGAATGAAAATGTCATGCTTATTCATTAAAAAAGGCAGGGTATAACATAGAAGTCACAATCAATGGATGGTCATGTCTGTTAAAAGCCATAAAACGGATGGTTGAATTAAAAATGCTCAGTACTCTAAATTCTACAAGAATTGCCTATAAATCACAGACTCAAATAACTGAGTGTGGAGTTCTTCCCCATCTACAGTGGGTTTCATGATTTGAACAATTTGGATGATATACATTTATCAGGTGCTGTTATTGGTTATACCATTGATGCATGTGTATGTGAATGATTTGTCTTAATATGCTTAATAATTGATCTTTTACCCTCTATTTAACAAATTTAGGTGAAGAAATTATTGCTTGCATGGCCTCACAATTAAAATAACTTGTGTGATGTTTAGGTTGCGACTGCGTGTGCACTTGCAGCATACAAGTTACGTTGTCCAGTCCGAGCCTACCTTGACCGCAAGACTGATATGATAATGGCAGGCGGACGCCATCCAATGAAAATAGACTATTCCGTGGGTTTCAAATCCGATGGTAAGATCACAGCTTTAAATGTTGATATATTAATCAATGCAGGGATATCAACAGACATAAGCCCAATCATGCCATGGAACATGGTGGAGGCATTGAAAAAGTACAACTGGGGAGCTCTCTCTTTTGATATTAAGGTCTGCAAGACGAACCATTCAAGTAAGTCAGCCATGAGGGCCCCAGGAGAGGTGCAGGCATCTTTTATTGCTGAGGCTGTAATCGAGCATGTTGCATCTTCTCTTTCCATGGACGCTGATTGCATCAGGAAGAGGAATTTGCACACGTTTGAAAGTCTACGGTTGTTTTATGATGCTGCTGCTGGAGAACTCAATGAATATACTTTACCTTCTCTTTTGGATAATTTGGCTGCATCTTCGAGCTTTCACCACAGAACTGAGATGGTCAAACAGTTTAATAGTCATAACAAATGGAGGAAGCAAGGGATATCTCGAGTGCCCATCATTTATGGAGTGTCTGTGAGACCAACTCCGGGGAAGGTGAGTATTCTCAATGATGGTTCAATCGTTGTGGAAGTTGGTGGGATTGAGTTAGGACAAGGGCTATGGACAAAAGTGAGGCAGATGGCAGCGTTTGCTCTCAATCAGTTGTGTAATGATGAAAGTCAGGACCTGTTGAATAGAGTACGGGTTATCCAGGCAGATACCTTGAGTTTAGTCCAAGGAGGATACACTGCAGGGAGCACCACATCCGAATGTAGCTGCGAAGCGGTTCGGCTTGCTTGCAATGTTTTGGTTGAAAGGCTTATGCCACTTAGGGAAAGGTTGCAGGAGCAAATGGGTGCAATTTCATGGGAGACTATGATTCGTCAGGTGATAATTTTATATCTGAATTATACCAGAGAAATCCGGCTTTTGGATTGGTCTGAATTGAAATTAGATCTAGAAATTTACATTGGCATCCTTGAGCTACTATTATCAGTTATCACATTAAAATGCTAGAGCTCTTTGTACCTATGAATCCATGGAGAAAGGGCAGAGTTCCATTAATTTTCCATTTGTGGTAACAGCACACACCAGCAAGGGTAGAGTCAAGGATTTTTCCTTGAAGGGCCACCATGTCAAAAGAAAAGTTATGTGCAAGGGCCTGCCTTATGAGATGGCTAAAACTACAATCGGATTGCGAATATATATCCCAACTATGTTGGGATATTATATATTGGTTTGGGGATGGGAGTTGTGCTTCCGCCCTCCCTCCACACCTTCACACCATGCAAGTGTCCCAACTCAAAACTAGGCTGATCTACTAATCAGGTGGGCTGCAGTGTTTAGAATCAATGGATGGTAAAGACATTTCCAATGCATGTTATGCATTTGCTATTGTTCCTGGCACTCTGGTCCACGGAGTCTTAGTGAGGTCTTGTGTGCTTGAGTGTCAATTACCACATCAGCACATTCAGCAGCTTAGAAATCAGACTAGCCTCTTTCCATTTGTTGGAAATTGGCTATGGAATGTTATATTTTATTGAACATTTAGTTTACATCCATAGGACATCTTATTCTTTTTACCTTCAGTTCATTTGGGATCAAGTGGCTTGTGGGGGTAAGGAGCAATATGGAGTTTATTTTGTTTAGTAGGGTAAACTCCTATGTCGCCCAGGGATGATAAAGGGTCAGGTTTGTTACCAGTCCATTGTGGATCCAAATTCCAGACCCGGAACCAGGTCTGATTTGGTTTATATGTCTGTAAATGGGCCTAGAACCAATTAGACCAGAACGCAACTCTGGCCCAGCTCAAGACCTTTATTTATATAAAACTTTAACATGTAGTATAAGGTGGGCATCAGGTTTGAATGTGAGACGATTTGCATGCAAGTACACAGCTACCATCTGAGCTACAAGCTTTTGTAGAGTCTACTTTTGTATGTTAAAACCATTAAAAATATGTGTTATATATATAATTTATACTTATAAGTCAGGTGCATGGGTTTTCAGGTATTGGCATGATTGGACCTGGAAATGGCCCCAATTGTCAATCAGGCCAATATTTCGATTATTCAGGTGTTATCTTTCAGCCTTCAGGTGACTGGGTAATCAGAAATCCATTGACTTCCCTAATCTCACTTGTCTGCCTTAAGTTTCTGTGTTCCAAACTTGATTAAATAGGGCTGAGAATGCAATTTTTAGAGACATTGATTTAACGGAACTGCCAACTATTCATTAGCCATAACTTCTCATTTCTAGAGATTCTCCTTGCAAACTAACTTGGATAGAATAAAAATATTTTTCTTATTCTGCATACTGCAAAGTGATGAAAAGAAATGTTGACTTTTCATCAAGGAGCCGTAGAAAATTTTTGTCTAGTAAAATTTCTTAATCACCAGGCACAGCTTAACAGGTAAACATTGTTTGACATGGCTACTACTCTTTCTGTTTCAGTTTTCAGGCTAATATAGAAGTGGAATGGTAAGTGGTAACACTGACACACTCTCTCGTCTTGGTTTCTGTTTTGTAGGCAAATCTCCTGTCGGTGAACTTATCAGCTAGTACTCTGTGGGTGCCAAACTTCAGTTCAGTGCGTTATCTAAATTATGGTGCTGCTGTAAGCGAGGTGAATTCATGAATTTTTTGGTTTTATATTCTATCCCGTGTTCAGCAACTTAATTGAAGCATATGATCCTTTATTTGAAAATACACCTTCTATTCTCAAATCTTCAATTTGTATATGCGGGATCTTGGTTTTGATGCTCTGGACTTTGGACTGTTCTAATAAGCAACATCGTGTATGGATAATTCCAAATAACTTAGTTACATCCTTGTTGTCCAGTCTTTGACCTTTTTCTTTCTGTTGAAAATGAACTCTTCTAGTCGCCTTTCTTTTCCACATGTGTTTTTAAGTTTGTTGATTGAAGGGTTAGGATCATCTCAGGGAGTTTCTTTGTGGCATGTTCTGTCCACATATGGGCTCATAAGATGACCCATTTCATGCATTGATCCACAGGTGTCACTTGTACATGCTCATGGTTATACCATGCACATATCCTCTGGTATCGGGTCAAACTACTGTTCTGTTTAACAACTAAATACTCAGACTGTCAGACATGTTACTAGGACAAATTAGTTTGGTTTGGATTGAGCACTATGTCTTTAAATTTTGTCCATTTATGCATTTTGATAAAAATAAAAAATAAAAAAATAAAAACGATTCAGCTGACCTTGCAGAAAATATTTTATAATTGGTAAGTTGATCAATTTTCAAATTTACTCCTTTTCACTGAGTTCTCAACAAAATACCATAACTCCAAAAGGTGTTTCCTATTTCTTGTTCAATTTGTTGTGTTCATTGACCTTTCTCTGTATATGATTTATATATCCATCAAGCAGTAAACCTTATCTATCCAAAATGCCCTTCATTCTTCATGATTTTTCCTAAATGCCCTTAAAAACATGGACCTTTTCTGTTTAATGAGGCTGTTTGTTTGAATTTTTTTGTACAATGGATGGATCCATCTGCCATGGATTTGGGGCAGCATGATGAGAGTCCATATTACATGAAATACTGCGTGCTGTTCTAAATCATTATCAGCCTTGAAAGATCCAGAAAAGAAAAGGAGCAGCAAATCCCATGATAAAGCTCACGACTGTCGGAATGGCGTGCTGTTGAGGAGGGCAAGAGGACGCCACTGGTGATTAGATGACCAAATTAACAGACCAGTGGCTGGAAGTCCAGATATGATCTTACATGTGCAGATCAGGGAGCCTGGAAGAAGAAGAAGATGAAGGCGGGGACGTTGCATGAACTGGACGAATATGGCCGTGGTAGTAGATCACAGAAAAGGCCACTCAGATCAGGTCAAACTCCTGATCAGACACCTGGGATGTGTCCTAGAGGGAGTCACGCCCTATGGCAGAGTCTTAGACCAATCAGACAAAAAACAGGATAGCCGAGATGAAATCTAGGTCCAAAAAAGTGTCGATCTGCAAACGTGGGTAAAAACCCCTTGAAACAAAGGAGAAAAATATCAAAAATTAACCAGGAGCTCCTCAGAACTGGGCAACCAGTATGATTAAGTGATCTTGGCAAAAAACGATAGCAATGGGTCCCACCAGCCTAACCAGAAGTTGTCTGTTGCTGGAGTGGTTATAACCAAAAGCTGTCCAATTGGATTTGATACAAAATCTGCAGTTTACCTTGAATGAATCCGTCAAAATGGAATCCAATGGCTGGTAAAAATCAGACAAACCAAGGTGCTCCCACCAAGGTACAGCCACAGGCACGATGATGTATTGCAGAGAACAGAATCGCCAGATATCCAAAAAGAAAAAGAAAATTGAACGAACCATGTTACTGTAGTGCTAGGCAGTAATTAAATTCCTCAACCCTGATTTGAACTGGTCGCATAGCTATGGCTCAGATACCATGACAATGAGGAGGAACAAGGAAGACAGCACAATTGGAAAATGTGACCGTGTATGTATAAATTTATATTACACATGGTGGGGCTTGATAAGCCTTATCAACAGCAAGGGGGTAATCCCTATCTACAACTGTCCTTAGGACATGGGCCAATTTGGTTCACATCCATTGGACGCAAGGCCCATCAACCTCTACCATTTATGTATCTTCACAGATTAATCATATTAATTTGAGCAAAAAGAAGACTGTAAAACCATTATTCCTCTTAATATGGTTTCAGATGTTTTCACATCAGAAATGCACACCCAAATGAATGGATTACATTCCATTCTGCATACTCAAGGTACAACCAAATGCATACTCAAGTTTTAAACTCAAACATTGCAGTTCCTACTATCCTTTTTTTTTTCTTTCTTTTTTCTACTTCATCCTGTTTCCCCTCCTTTTCCCTTTGTCTTGTTATCAATGGTCAAGTTGTCTGCACTTGGGACAACTGTATTGTCATTTTCTGAAATGATCTCACTGACTTTTCCGTTTTGGAGTATTTGATCATTGCCTGCTATGTCTGTACAATTTAATTTTTCTTTCAGACATCCAAAGTCTTATCTATTGAATGCTGAGGAGTTGTGGGTGTTCCAGGTGGAGATTGATCTTCTTACAGGTGCTACCACAATTTTGCGAACGGATATCATCTATGACTGTGGACAGAGCCTAAACCCTGCCGTGGACTTGGGACAGGTTGGTTTGAATACTATGCCACAATTTTACTGTTTTGGCTGGACTCAGTTGACTCAGAAAATCTGGCAAAAGGCCCAGCCAACTACAGTGTTTCTCAATGATGGTCAAATGGCATTTTCTATAGTTCTATGGAATTACAAGTGTGTTTTGTGGTATTTAAAACATTTTAGGGACATAAATGGAAACCAAAGCAAACCTATAAGTTCAAAAATTCGCTTCCTCCTCTTCTCTCTCTCCCCCCATCTATTTGTGTGCTCTAACATTAAGGGCTGGTGCTCAATGGCAGTGACAGTATGAGTGTGAACCACTGACGGATCTGTGGTAGAGGTACCTCAATCTGACGATACCAACCAAGTATCAATCCCTTATCCTCATGTTGGAACTCCCACTCCCTGTCTAGTGAACCGAACTAGCAGTGGAAAAAAAATAATATGTTATTGCATTTGTTACAGCTGTAGGTTGTGGAGGTGGAATCAACACTGATGTGATGCTTATCTTTGAAATCTAAACCACTAAACATCAACCCCACCTTGATCTATCATTAAGGAGAATAGTATTTTAATTAGAGTCATGTGATCATCATAATTTGATGACCTTTTCTCATTGTAATCATGTCATTTGCACTTTATCAATCGAATGGTAGGTTGGAGAAAAAAAATTCTTCGTCATAGTTCAAGGTGGGACAATGTTTTTTAGTGGTTTGGATTCAAAGGTGGCCCCCGCTGATGGATTATAGTCATGGGCTTGTCTCCAGATTCTCTCTCTTTTCTTTCTCTGGTTTCAGGTCATTTATATATTTTTTGTATTTTCATTTTCATTTTTAATTTTTTGTTTTAGCAAAACTTACCCCAATAATATCATGATAAAAAGAAAATATTAAAATCATTCAATATTAGAATGGTTCTGGCATCCTTATTTGCGGACAACTCTGTATATATATATATATATATATATATATGTATATGTAAAGTGAGAGAGAGAACTTTAGAAAAATACATCAAGCATTTGAGTTGAATGGGTTGAAAATAATAAATCTAGGAGAATATAAGGAGTGCATGTTTACTGGATCAGAGTCGAGAACTAGGGAAGTTGAGATGGTCAAAGTTGAAAACAACCTGATAAGAGTTATAAATCTCAATACTTCGGAGCTCGTAGGAGAAAAAAGAGGTTCAAATTAGATAGAAATTGTAGAATCATCCTAGAATGTGTTAAGTGGAGACAGCAAGTAGGTGCTATGTGATTGTTTGTTTGCCGCTGAGATTAAGGGGCTTTTTTATAGACAACAGCTATGCCTCAAATGTTTCATAGCTGACAAAAGAAATGTGAAAAAGCTAAAGTTCATACTGGCTGCAGCTGTAATGCACATGCTTGGAAGGATGTTTAGAGTTACTGGAATGCTAGAATTGGGAATGATTGCATAAGAAGAAATCTAGAAGTAACCTGCAATTGAAGGGGAAAAAAACAAAGAACATTGCTTTAAATGGTTTGGGCACCCTTACAGAGGGCTCAAAACAACGTTTTGTATGACATTAAAGGGTTACTTGAAGGAATGATGTAGACCACAGTCAATCATCTGGCTGTATGGGCCTGACCCATTATTGGGTCTTTACTTCTTTTGGTTTTTCATCTTCTATTGTGTTAAGTAACCCACTTGTTGAGGGCAGTTTAGACTTTTCTTATCTTTTTGTCAATGGCCCAGATTAGTCTCAAACCTTGGTTGTGTTGTGGAACCTATATAAGGAATTAAAAGAGGAAGAAGAGAAGCATTTTGAGATTTGAAGAAAAGAAAATAAAAACTTAAAACCTATGAATATGTTCGTTTTTTTGCAACAGATTTGCCGCGGGCAATCTGGTTTGCTCAGGGAACTAGGAACATAGGGAGACCAGTCAAATGAATGGGTGAAAGTAGTGGAAAGACTTGGCATTATGTGGAGCAACTGAGACAATGGGTTCAAATATGGTCGAGGCAAAGAGCAAAACTCAAAAAGGCAGGCCTAAATAGATTGTTTTCACAATGTGATAGATGAGCATAAATGGATCCTTGACAAGTCAAAAGGGTGAATAAACAGCGATTTTCATTTACTAGATAGAAAGATTATCTACTTCATTCTTAAAAACAAATACAAATTACAAACATAGATGCAGAGACCTTGTTTTCTTGTTCGTATTTATTTTTCGATAGTTATTGTGGGCTCAGAATAGTTGAGTTTTGAACTCTTTTAGCCTACCTCATAAGGTTTTGATGATATTGATGGAAGATATTTATATGGATTTATGCCTTGAACAAGTTTTTTTTCCTTGTTGACTAGGTCAAAACTCAATCAAATCTTCAAACCAACTCTGCCCAATGGCCAAACAAGTAAGATGGCCGAGCTGAGTTATCGAACTAGAACTATAAGATGCATTATAGGAGTACATGTCCATGTCAATAATGTGACCGTGAATGTGTGTTTGCCTACTGCCTACTACCTAGTATCCATAATGTCTGGATGTGATTATGAAAAAATATGTGGAACTAATACATACAAGGAATAAATTCAAAGAAAGTTTAGGCTGGATGCCAAGTTTGAATGTGATTGAAGGCTTATTAAATAAGCATGCATCTATACACACTGTGTGCATCAGGTCATATCTTGCATGCTTTTCATCAATAGCTAGGCCACCTATGTGTGCTAGGCCTGGAAGACCACCTGCTCAATATATAGCTGAGTGGGATGTATTTACAATAACTAGCTTTGACATTTCCCCCGATCGCACTGAGAATCTCTCCAATACTTGTCTGTTTACCGTATCTGCAGCTGCCATAATGCAATTCCCATGTTAGACAGCTCACATCTGAATTGATATCTTACAGGTTGAAGGAGCATTTGTTCAAGGTCTTGGATTTTTTATGCTCGAAGATTATAAAGCAAACCTGGATGGATTGGTGGTTACAGATGGAACCTGGACATACAAGATCCCAACTGTGGATACCATCCCTAGGCAATTCAATGTTGAATTACTTAACAGCGGGCATCATCAAGAACGAGTTCTCTCTTCTAAAGGTTCCTCAGTTTTTTTTTCTTTTTTACCTAATTTTCATGTTCAAAAAGGATATAAATGGTAGTTCCTAGCATTCAAAATAATAAAAAAAAATTAAAGAAAATAAAAGGAAAATAAAATGGAAGTTCACACCTTTTTAATCTGGTGACATTGAATGCTATGATACGGTTATCCCGACAAACATGAAGAAGTCTAGGAGTTTGTGTTGGATATTTTCTAAAAACCAAGAATTAAAACAATCTCAAGAGGCACTTGAGTGTGACTATGCAAAATATTTCAAATTTTCAAAGTGGTATTTTTTTTACTATTGGGATTGATGGGATGTGTCTCTTGGGCTGATTGAGTGGATGCTGCTCGATTCTAAGGGATGCTATCCAACTCTATTTAATAGATCCATTTTGAGTTCTGATTTCAATGCAATTTACAAAACCATAGTAACTGACAGTGTTTCTTAGAGCACATTCATCTCCCTTTTCTTATTTATTTTCTTGTTTTAAAGGGCGATTCCATATTTCTATTTCTGGTGTGCAGACCTAGAAATAGAGTTGTGCATTGTATCCTAGGGACCGAACTTTATCATAACACTTGCTTGTGGGAAATTGCTATCTTTAAGAAAGTGCCTTAATTGGTGTGCCTTGTCCATTTGCTTTGTTTATTCTATTTCCCACTTCTGCTAAGCATTATTTACAACAGTTTATTAATTATTTATTTTAATTTCCAATTTATTTTTTCGATTGCACAATCTTAAAGTAATTTCGCCAACAGTTTGTATAGATGATAATATCCATCCAAATAAGCCCAGTTTTTAACCTGACAAACTTGTGTCTTCTAATCCTAGTAAGTAATTATTTTATAATCACCATACAAAGAAATCCAAAAGAAATAAAGAAAATTCTTCCAAAACATTTCATATGACCTTTTTTTTTATATCTTTTTCATTGTTTTGAGGCTTAAAATGATGAATGGAGTCTCATAAAAGATCAAGAAACAAGCATGATAGCTCATGAAGGGACCTTAGGTCGTTAACTATTTTTCACATGAAACGGACAAGGAGGGTAAACCTATTCTTTGCAGAGAACACCTAACACATGAACATGTTTGGCAATGCCAATGTTCATTCTTTAGCCTAAATTTCCACCTTTTGCATCCGTCATGACCCAAGCAGAGAACACCTAACACATGAACATGTTTGGCAATGCCAGTGTTCATTCTTTAGCCTAAGTTTCCATCTTTTGCATCCGTCATGGCCCAACTTAACTCCATTGCCTACTTGTGGATTGTCTTTGACTCTTCTTTGATGAAATGTGACCAATGATTGACTATCGTTAAATTTGTACCTCTGTGCTATATGAGGCGTATCAAATTCATACCGTACCTTCAAACTGCTTAATGTTTGATTATGGGTTCATGATTTTCGTTTCTTTGCTTAATCCCCAAAATATTATTTTTTATTTTTTCTTTCACATAATCTACAGCTGTATTAATTTTATTTATGTCGTTCTTTTCTAGCTGGACAATATCTGGCTTTGACAAACTCAGCTTTTTGGGCCAGTATCTTTAGGGCCCATTTGGCACTTTACTGTATTAGTAAAAGTCAAGTAACGCCTCCATTTTTCAAACAAGGGGTCACATCAATAGCACTTTAATTCAAAATTCCCTCCATCTTTTTCAAAAAAAGTCAAAAAGTAACCTCCTTTCTCTACTAAAAAGCAAAAAAACTCCACTTTCCTATACAATAAGTTAAAAAGATTACATACCAAACAACTAAAAACAAAATGCCACCATAACCCCGTTATATTTTATTCTCTCTTGATTTGATGCTTTACTATACTTTATTTTACATGTAAAATTACCAAACAACTAAATGGTATCTTCTTGTCTCCTTGTTTTCTTGTAAGTGCAACCATTATCTTCAATTCTGCTTTAGCTGGCTCAAGACTTCTTTCCATGAGACGGACTTTGGTTTTCATCTTCCATAAAAAATATGAAAGAATTGTATTTGCGGTAAACAACAATACACCAATATAGGTGGATACTTTCACTCCTGATTCAAGTTAGGTTGGTGGTTGGAAGTGGGATGTACTCGAGCACCCACCTAATGTAAGGAGGAGAAAACCCAGCTCCCATCATCATTGCATCTTCGTTTGATGGTGATGAAGACTGTTAACTTGTTTTGAACTCCCTCTATAGGTGTTCACCTGCCCCCGGACCTGTCATTTCCTTCTACACAGAACCAGAAAAATTGAAAAAAGGTTATAAATTAAGGTTGTCTTCTAATAGCTGCATATCTGTGAACTGTCAGACACGGCAGGCTTTTCGAAGTGAAGTTTCCTAGTTACACGGGCTTATGTGGGTTTCTTTGTCGCATAGGTCTTTGCAACAGTAAATGATATGCAGCTTAGCCATGGAATGTTCTTTTTGCTTAGTTTGTAAAAGTGGAGCTTGCTTGATTACCATTTTCTCTTCTACACTGCTTTTAAGATACATTAGTCCTCCAAAAGTACCAGTTTACTTCAATAATGTCCATTTTCTGCGGATCAAGATCAAGTGAGAGTGAAATAGTGAATTGGTAACCTTTTGCAGCCTCTGGCGAGCCACCATTGCTTCTAGCAGTTTCAGTTCATTGTGCAACTAGAGAAGCTATTAAAGAAGCCAGGAAAGAGCATCTTCCGTGCAATGCCTTTGATGGGTCTGCGATTTTTCAACTAAAGGTCCCTGCAACAATGCCTGTGGTCAAAGAGCTCTGTGGCCTGGACAATGTAGAGAGGTACTTAGAAAATTTACTTTCTCATCAATGAAACTACATGTTTGTAAGTTCAGAACACTTTAGTGCTCCATAAAAATGGCATGAAAGGTTTATGCAGGTTGATAAGCTTGAAAAAAATGTAAGCGCATCAATGAAAGAATTTTTCATATTAAGCAAGCGTAAAGATAAAGTTCTCTTGTATTTGCTGCCCTAATGACTAGTGGTGGAGCCCTTAACATATTTTTTTCTCTCTCTTAGTAAGGAATAGAACTTTCAAAACACAAAGGGGCAATTTCATCATTCACTTTTGTCCAAAGAACTCTTTCTCTACCTATTTACTTTTCACGATGCGGCCCACTTAATCAAAATCCAAGCAAGCTCAAATGGATTTCCCACCCTAGTAATGAAATTTCCTCAAATTTTAATTAACACAATCTGTGCATTATAAAATGCTATGTTTAATGATATTCATGTCACCTGTATTTGCATGTACATAGGATTAATAATTCATCACCATCAAAGCCTTGCCCCACTGTGTTGGGGTCTGCTCTATATAGGATTAATAATCAAGAAGTGAATTACTACATATGAATGACATGATTATTAAACCCATATTATGTCGTTCAAGAAAATTATTTATTTTATAATAATGTGCTCGCAAATAAATTTGTTAAAATCATGCAATTTGCATTTTTTTAGGCCCATTATTGAATGTTGTTGGATGTGGAGAGCAATACAAGTTCATCATTTTTATCATTTTTAGGGATACTTTAATCACTAGTTTATGAGTTCAATTGGATTGAATATATGATTTTAACTTCATGGAGGGTATGCCTCACCAACTGTTGGTTTGGCAGATTTCTGCCATACTTACATTGCTAGCTGTGTCCAGAACTCCAAAGCCCCATGTTTGCTGAAAAGAATCCTCATTTTATTAGATACAGTGGGGCTCACCTGTGATCCCAGTACAAACACAGTTCCCTCCTCCCACCTATGGATTGGCATTCATCCAACCATAACTGTCGGATTCTATTTCCTGTTTTCTTTTTTTTATTTTTATTTCTTGGTATTTATTTCATAGGAATACATAATATAGCGTGGCATAAGGAATATTAAAGAGGGAAGGAGTGAAGGATATAAGGTGGAGATTTAGGGGTTGTTTCTTTACTAGAACTTATGACAAGATTTTGGAATGTTTGGGTTTTTCGAACATGATGTGATGTCTTTTCCCCTGGATTTTGAAATGCCATATCTTTTTTATTAGAATTCCAAATTTCGGCCACCTAAAAAGTCTCTTTAATGACCTTTTTGTTATGAGATATGAATTATGGGTGGATGCCCACATAAGATGAATTAGGGTTAGAATCTTATTGTAATTAGGGTTTCTCAATTAGGAGGTTACATTGCCTATAAATAGGCCTCCTCCCTTTTGTATTGGTACATACTTGAGATAATAGAAAACTCTCTCTTTTCTCCCTTTAATCTTCTTTCTCTAAGTTTTCTCATTTTCTAACATGTTATCAGCACGATGTTTGTATATGAGATTGGCATGCGTAGAGTTTATCATCAAACTATGTGAATGGTTGCTATCATCAGGGGGAGTAGTTAATCGGGGGGCATCCTAAAGTATACTACACAAGACATCTGTGCATTGTACTCCTTTTCTTTTTTAAGGTTTTATCCCACTGGATTTTCCTAGTTAAGGTTTTAACGAGGCCGCATTATGCACGTCCAACATTAGTTCAATGATCTTGAAGAATGTTGTACTCTTTTTCCCTTCGCTTTGCTTTTTTTCCATTGGGTTTTTCTTTAGCGAGGTTTTTAATGAGGCAACTGTCATTGAATGGTGGTCATCCAAGGGAGAGTGTTATGAGATATGGATCATGGGTGATGCCCACATAAGATGAGTTAGGGTTAGAATCTGATTGTAATTAAGGTTTTTCAATTAGGAGGTTACTTTGCCTACCCTTTTTTATTGGTACATACTTGAGATAATAGAAACTCTCTTCTCCCTCTAAACTTCTTTCTCTAAGTTTTCTCCTTTTCTAACACTTTTGGAATTCTTGGAATTCTAATCTCTTTACATTGTGTTTGAAATTTCAATAGGGGGGTCTTCATGGGCCAGGCTAAGGAATATCCAGGCCTGGCCTGGCTTCTAACTGTATGTCCAAGCCCGGACCAGGCCCGAGTCGGGCTCCAAGGAGTTGGCCCAAGCCGGGCCCGCTTGGAACTGTGTAAGCCCGAGTCCAGCCCAGGCAGCCCGCCCCGTGATTAATATATAATTTGAAAAGAGAGCCAAATTGCAGTGTTAGGTGTAGTTTAATTGGTTTGGACATGACCATTAAGGTGAAATGCCATTGTTCAAATCCCCCTCCCTACATTTTTTCCAATCGGGTTGGGGCTGGGCCAAGCTTTAGACTCTCTATAAATGAGGCCAAGCCTGGCCCATCTATTAAACGGGCTGAAATAGGATGTCCGACCCGAGTGTTAAAACAAAAGTCCCAAGCCCGGCCCAAATTAGGATGGGCCTGGGCTAGGCTTTGGCCCACCCAATCTAAGAATAGCCCAAAATTTCAAATGCTCTGTCAAGAGGAGGAATTTCAGTAGACAACTTTTCGCCTTCCTAGAGAATTTGAAATTCTCCGGATAGGAATTTTTGGAATTTTAGTAGAGAAACAGGCCATTAGTGCCGCTAATAGTTTTGTGGTTAGCAATTTGTGAAAGCACTTAGCACTGTGTATTTTACTTACCCTTTGTATTTTAAAACGTGTAATATAGAATAAACCAACTTAAAAGGCATACCTGCCATGCCATGAGGCTCGGCACAAGAATACAATATGCCATTGATGCCAGTAATAAATCCTGGCTAGCAATTCAAGTTCCCATGTATTTTCTAGGGTGGAATAGAAGAAATCAACTTGAAAATGCATTCCATTTCCTGCAATGAAGCTCGACACATGAATCACAGTGCCCTGCCCTGCTACGGGTGGCAAAAAGGTCGGATCGAGTCAAAACGGGTTTGATTGGAAGAGGCATGTCTAGAGGTTGAACTTTCTAAAATGGGTCAAGTAACTTTTTACCCACTCCCATTGCGGGTCAATCCGACCCAACTCACAGGATCCGCAGTCAATGCTGGTCGACCTGTAGAAGTGCGGGCCAAACCCAATCCATTTCAAATATTAAGGTTATATTTGAGTTAAATTATTGGCCATAAAAGCCTAATAGAAGCTCGGCTCTGCATATTAAAAATAAAAATTTATTCAAAGTACCAAAATATTAAAATACCAAATTTGAAAAAAAAAAAAAAAAAAAAGAAAAAGAAAAAGAAAAAAACTTAGGGCCTGTGTTTACATAGAATGTGTACAAATTCAAAGCACAAGAATTCATTGGTTAATGAGCTCCATTTTAAAGAGGTATAGAGGTAAGGGGTGGAGGATAGATGCAGGAATGTATAGATGGATCTTGACTTTTCTAAGATTTAAATTATTAAGATGATGATTGGGTACATATATTCGTATCTTCCCTTGATTCTATTTTCTTACCAGAAAGATCATTTGATGCTCATTTTTAGATATTTACTTTTAATCATTTAGGCCATGATCCCATGTATCCTAGGCAAACAGATATGCACTTAGGGACTCTTTAATGCATAGAAATTCAAGGAATCCATAATAAAATGGGAACCGATGAACCTTGGAATGGAGTGGTGATGGGTGGAGGATAAAATGACAGGAGATGTAGATGAGACTTTGGCATTTGGGCATTTCATTTCCTAAGGGTGATGATTGCCTAATCATTTCCCACCACAGAAAAGATAATGATGGCCATTTGAATATATTTGTTTCTTCAGTTTTAGTTAATGATAGAGTTTCTCAATCTTTTTCTTCCACTTTTAGAAGGGAAGAGCTGCTGCTGATGATGATGTGGCTCAAGGAGGGGTGAGAAGGAGGGTTTTTTTTTTCTTTTTTTTTTTTCAACTTTAAAGAATAAGAATTTGACTAAAGTTAACAACTACTAAGATATTTTTTAATTATTAGTAACTCAAACCCACAAGGCCACAATCTCATGGTTGCAATAGTAAGAACTTTCCACTGTGCCAAACTCTTGTCAATGAGGTCTAGGATTTAATGCTAGTTATTTAAACTAGGTGAGATGGGTAGCTCACTGAAGGTAGAGCTTGAATTCTTCAAAAAAAAAAAAAAAATTTGCTAGAGTTGTGCCGATAAAAATTTAAAAACCTAATTTTCATTCATAAAAGTTTGCATTGATAAAAAATTAAAAATTCATTCTCTGCTCTACAGGCCCTGGCACAAGCGCTGGCCTCGCCCTGGCCTGTAAGAGTAGAGTGAGGGCCTAGGTAGTGCAGGCCCTTCAAGGCCTTTGGCCTGGCCCACATATTTCGAGGGTATGATAAGGACAACTCGGGCCTAGTATGGCCTAGCCCTTTGACAGCCCTAACTAGTGGGTAATTTCAAGACAAAATATTGGCAAATATTTTGAAATTTTGACCTTATGGTAACATTTCTAATTATTATCAAAGGAAGTATTTGACATTAATTTGGTATTTAATTTATTGTTTTTGGACCTCATAAGAACACACAATATTTTAGTTTGCAGGCCACAATTAGGCTTGTAAAAGTGCCAAAGCCAGGGCTGTCCTTGTCCTATCCTTGGGTATGTGGATGGGGCTCAGGGTGTGCTACAGCCCTAGGAGGGCTTGCACCAGCTAGGCCTTTACTCTGCCCTCTAGGCTAGGGCTGGCACAGGGCTTGAAGAGAAGAGAATAATTTTATATTTTTTTAATTAGAACAATTTAAATATAAATCTTTAGGGAACCTATTTTAGAAAAAAAAATAGAAAAATTACTCATTTGAAAATACACAACCACTATAAAACATTCATTTGAAAATCCAAGCACAGCCATCCATATGCAACTCCATAAAAATATCTTAGTGGGGGATTTTGGATAACTGCATAATATAATATCAATAAGTTTAAATATTATAAGATTTCGTTATCATAGAAATAAATAGTTTCAATATTATATCGAGTCACTTATGGTATTTGACAATTTTCACAAACTTCAATATATATATAAGTTTACAGTGTTTGAAGATTAAAAAAAAACTCATAAGATAATATACCGAATAAAAAATGGAATAAAAGTAATCAATTGACCCAACGAAGGACCCACTAATTAGTAATTAAATGCGTTAATAACCATGGTGGGGTCCATCTATTGTTAAACGTTCACAGGATTTAATTTTATTTAATTAAGGTAGGTCCACCAAATGTTGATAACCATAGTATAACGCATCTAATTGTGATTGTCACAAATGGCCATATCTAGTATTTTTTTTCTTTGGTAAAACCTTATCTAATGCTAGACATCATTCATGATTAAATTATTGTGGGCCCCATTTGATATTGGTAGTCATATTAACATAGGGGTTCTATAAATAACAAGACCCATTTAATGATGGCAAATTGATAATTGCAATCATAGAATTCAATCTTTGTAATTAATAAGGAATCCGGCTAATTTTGGCAGTGTGGGACTCACCTAATGTTGATAATCATAATGAAGGCCTCCTAGTGTAACATTAGTAAGACTCATTTAATTCTAAAAATTAACAAGGGTTATGTAATTGTGATATAGTTATAGGGCCCCACATAAAATTTGTAAGTATTGTCGGGCCAATTTAATATTGGGAGTCATAGTTGTACTCCTATGAGGATAATCCATGTTAAAACTTCTAGTGGATCACTACTCACTATACTATAATTAATGGTTGCGCATGAACTCTTTCATATTTTGAAAATGTTTTTAACAAAACATTATTTTATACAACAAATGTTTTCGAAAGAAAGTGAGATATTATAAAATACTTTCTAAATTATCCAAAAACCTTTTTTTCTTTTTTTGGTATAGTAAAATCTTTTGAAATATCTTATTTAAATATCAATTTATTTTCATCAAAAACGAGTTTCTCTAGTAGTAGTGCTCAGCCCACGAACACGAAGTGCGAAGATGAACTATGACCCAACATATACCGCAACGGATGGACCGATTAAAACATCTCACTAATTAATTACACTTTTATTGACAATGTGGTTAAGAAACAACAAGAAGTTGAAAAGAGCTGAAGCACTAGGACGATTAGGATTGTAAACGGGGTTAATCGGGTCAATGACTTGGATGAATGGAGTATGAGCCCATTTACCTAATGAACTAGTAGGAACTAGGGTTGTAAACGGGTCGGTTCCAGTTCGGTTCCATGGTGGATTCAGAACCGAAACTGTTAAGGAGAAGGTGGAACTGGAACCGTTTTAGAACCAATTTTTTGGCTCCGGAACTGGAACCAAAACCATATATAGGACGGGTTTGGATTTGGATCCGGGTCTATAGTAGAGATTTTAAAAAATTGAGATAATATGTTGGGTCCACGGGTCCGAACTAAGGTGGAACCGGACCCCAACACATTTACTTATCGGGGTCTAAATAAGAACTCAGACTCGGTTTTTAAAGAGTCGGAACCTCCGGGTAATCGGAGAATCGGGGACCTATTTACATCCCTAATAGGACCCTATGGTATGAGAAAACAATACACGGGGTGGATTAGATGCACCCCAGACCCAAACCCACCCCGAATCCAACTCGAGTTAGTGTATGGAAAACCATATCCAACCTACCACACAATATCAAACCCAGCCCCAATAGGAGAGGGTTAGGTTAGGTCCCTACAAATTATGAGGTCAAGGCTCACATAACTCAAGTTATTTAAACCATATTATAGAGTCCACAATACGAGTGCTCCAAATAGCAAATACTAAGCTTAACATTGGATAATTCTCATATTAATACTGATTCTAGATTTTACCAAAAGAAAACACAGATTCTAGATTTGACATTTATGAAATTACCTCCATACCTCACTATTAGAGTGGAAAATAAATAACATTTTGGTAAATTGTATAATATATTTATATATAATTATCATATTATAATAATACTATATGAGAGGACCAGCCAAGCCTAGTATTGCCCAAACCCAACCCTCAAGTTGGCGAACCCACAAAAGTTGTATCCAATTCGGATCCTTGGGCTTTAAAAACAAACACAAGCCCTCATTTTGCGGGCTTTTAAAAGCTGGGTCAAGTACCCTGGTAAAAGTGCCTAATTGGCAGCCCTAAGCCACATCTTTGTTAAAAAAAAAAAAAAAAATCAGAAACACCCTACTTTTTCTACAATTATTTTGATATAAGAAAATACCATGGCTGAATAGATGATGCCAGGCATGTAGGTGGGGCCCACTTAATCCTCATCTCCCTAGAATTAAAAGGTCACAACATGCTCCGACCGATCCAATTATTACTAAATGACTATTGTCCAAAATATAAAGGAATATTCTACTATGAACAGGCCATATAATGTGGCTCATGGGCCCACTTGGACGCTTTTCTCTAATTGATGGTAGGATGGATGGAAATGTCTCTTTAGAATAAGATCAAGAAAAAAAAAAAAACACAGCCCCATAGTCTTAAAACTTAGAGGTTTTGTTGGGCCATGGATTTTCAAACAACGTGTGTCCTCAAAAAGGTCTATGTCTTTTTATTTTTTTCACAAAAGAGGCCCTTGATCTAATGATGTAACTTGTTTTATGAGTTACTTGTAGTGGGGGCCCATCTGAATGGCAATAGAAACTTGAATGTATATATTAGGAAAATGTATAATATCAAACCATTCAAACAATCCTAGCCTTTAATTTCAGGTCCTCAAATTTGAAGGGGTAAAATTGTCTTTTAATCTTTTAACTCAAGAGGTGAGACATTTGAAATTTTTTAAAGGGAAAATCTGTAAGAAAAATTGAGGATGTAATTACTTTTTATACAGTTTGATTGTTATTACGCAGTAGGGTGTATACGGATCGGATTGGTGCGGATTATGTCAAATTTGCCACCAATCAACCTACGGATTAATGGATTTGGAATCGATCACCAATCCGTGGCTGTTAAAAACCGATTCGATTCGTGGATGATCGGTTTAATCTGTTCAATCCGTTGAATCTAATGTTAAAAGAAAGAGATCAAACATGTTGTAAAAAACCAATCCGATCGTCTAGGGTTTCATTTGTTATACTTATATATAAAAGTGAATTACATTTTGACCTCTGAAGTTTTTTCTTCTTTAAAATTTAGACCTCTTAACTTATATTTAGACCCCTTAAGGTTTTTTTTTTTTTTTCTTATATTTAATGTCGACGGATCGGATTGGATTGAATCAGATGATTGAGGGTGAAATTTGTCATCGATCCATTGCTAATGGATTACAAGATTTTCAATCCGTCACTAACCCATTTACCTTGGGTTCAGTTAAAAATCCGCGGATCGAATCGGATCTGTTTTACGAATTGACGGATTTTTTATACCCCCTAATATGCAAGGGGGGTTTTAGTAAAAATACAAAATATAGAAGCCTTTTTTGAAATTTTGTAAAAATACAATTAGAACCCATAAAGCTAAACTGCACATGTAATTGTGAGAAATTTCCCTCCAAAGCCACATCCACTATTGAAAATGCAGCAGAGCAGCTAAAAAAGTGGGGGGGGGGGGGGGGGGGGGGGGGGAATTTGAACTCTGGATTATACTGGATTGGAATCCTTTGAAGACGTGCAATAGGAAGCTCTCTATTACCTTTTGAAATAGACAATCTTTAAGATGCGTATCCATCTAAAAAAGGTTTTGTTGTATGTAGCAAGCTATTTATCTTACAGTCATGGTATGAAATGAACAAATAAAATAGAAACAAATTGCTAAATTTCATTTCATAGCATGAGAATCTGATTCCAAAGTTCTCTCCGAGCTAGTGGGTCAATGACTCGTATACATTGAACTACGTACTATCCAACTTTTGAATGCAATAGCTCCTATTATCATAGTTAGATCTAAGTTCTTTTAATTAGGGAAAAGCCAAAGGCCCCTAAGTGAAGCAGAACTCTAATTAAGGTCAGAGTTTATGCGATTAGTGCCGAAGCACAATAATGGCATCCATAAAGACTTTTACTTGAGGACACACCTCAAAGATGACAAAACCTTTGCAAATTCTATTAATCTCAACTCTGAGATTCAATCTCAACAATTCCATATAAAAAGGAATAGAAAACTCAAGGATGGAGACATGTAATCAAACTAGATAAGTAATTAATAACCAACTTTATGAAGTAAAAATGAGAGATCCTAATGAAACTGATACGCTAATTCTAATCATAACTAATTAATTAAATTAGGCAACAAATCCTATTTAAAGTCTTTGGGACAAAAACCCCACAAATTCTATTAACTTCAACTCTAAGATTCAATCTCTACAATTCCATATAAATAAGAAAAGAAAACGAGACTGCTAATCAAACTACAAAAATAATTAATAACCAACTTTAAAAACTAAAAATAAGAAATCCTAATGAAATTGAAAAACTAATCCTAATTTCAACTAGTTAATAAAAGTGAGTACAAACAAAGGATGCATTTTAACAAGGAAGGGAAAGAAAAAAAGAAAAAGTTATGGACTATTTTGATATTTCCGTTTCAGGACCCTTTTTAGAAACTTGCGTAAAAACCAGGTACTACTTTAATATTTCACTCGCTTTAAAAACCTTCCGCATCCAAATCAAACCCCGCCAGAAAACCGCGCTTCGAGCTTCTGGACTCTCTCTCTCTCTCTCTCTAAAATCCCAATCCCCAAAACCCCAGGTTGGTAGAAGTCATCGTTAGATCGAGCTTCACTATCTTCTTCTCCTGTTCCTCTCTCAAATCTTCTATATCAACTTCCCTCGTTGTTTGATCGCTTCGCGGGAACATGAACGACCTTATAACGGTATTTTTCCGTTCAGGAAATTTTGTTTTATTATGATTCTCTTTAGATTCTGCCTTTTGGGGGGTTGATCTTAGTCTTGGATTCTTGGTTTCATTGTAATGCATCATTGAATCTGGTTTTTCTTCTTCTTCGTCTTCTTCTTCTTCTTTTTGAATTGTCTCTGGATTTGGAATTTATCATCTGGTTGAATTGAATACAATGCAGTTGTAGATAGCTTGTGAATTGATGCCCTTTTTACTGAATTATGATGTTTCTGCTTCAGAAAGTGGTTGATATATCCGGATTTGTCTATAGTTATCTTTTTGAGTATTGGTGTTGTAGAAACCAGAAACGGTGATAAGAAGAACTAGTTAGGAAATATGCTCACAAGTGTTTTTGTCTCTACAATCTCTACCATCAGCTAGATAATTATATAAACCATTCTGCATAACAATGGTGATCAGACCATCCTAATTGTTTTATTGGGCGTTTGTTAACTGGATCTAATTGTTACATTGAGGGGTTGCTTATTTGCACTCATATATGTAATTGTTGCACATGTGTAACATTTATGGATGTTCATGTTTGGTTGCGCTCGTTTACCAATCACATGGTAAATAATGTGTGAAAATGGTGTGTAGCTGGAGCCCTTTTCAGCCCAAAATTACACACCTCCCATGTGAAGGCGGTGGTAGAAAACCTCGCTAAATTTTCCCTGCAACAATAAGTCATGGGCTCAAATACCGTCAGCCACCTTTCATTTTTTGAAGTCCCGCGGGTATACCAAGTGAATTGTCCATCTTTTTGTTGGACTAATAAACCCCAAGATGTTTAGTTTCATATCTTAAATCTTCCTAAATTGAAAAACATGTGAAACAAGCCCAAAAATTAACGACCTATAGATCTGATTTTCTGCAGTTTTATGCGCCCTCAATTCATGAGCTGAACTGTTTAATATTCTCATATGAATGATAAACATCCAAACATTTAGTTTCATATCATAAATTGTATATTTTGAGAAATATGTGAAACATGCACACATTTAAAGCCGTTTAATGTTCTTATTTACTAGAATAAAAATGGTGCTTCCAAACGAACATGATAATGTGTTCATGTTCATATCCCATGCATAAAATGGTGTGGTGGAAGTGTGTGGGAACCATCTCGGAAAATGTTTCCGAGGAAAGACAAGGGAATGGGAAGGAGACCACAAGGATAGGAGTGATTCGAGTTTCATCCCCATCCTAAGCTCCAAGGTTATTATCTAGGCCGTTGAGAAAGGCCTACAGTTTTGAATGGCCCTTTTTTTTTAATGGCCTAAGTCACATCCCTAGGATCATTGGATGCAGGTGAAACTTGACCCAACCCTTATTCTTAGGACCAACCCCCTCCGTCTCTAAATTGTCTCCAGTTGAGGCTCCCACTGCAGTAGATGAGGACTCTAGGTAATGAATCCACATTTAATTTTAAAATTACATAATAAATCCACTACTTTAGGGCAATGGTTCCCAGACAGTTGTTTAAATGGGCAATGCCTTTTAATACTGTGTGAAAACAAGCTTCTATGTAATTTACGTATCATAACTGCATGGGAACTGGTTTCTTACTAGAACCTGTATTTCTTTAAAGAACTACACATTTATAAACACAATGCACAAGAATAGTATATATTTTCATGACAAATATTCTGTGCCTACTTGTGGTCTAAACATGTGAGGACAAGAAGAGAGAACAAGTACATCTAACATGATAGGCCAATTTGCACTAAAAATCCTTATTATTTGATTTTAAAGGGTCATAACTCATAATATTCTGCTAGTCCTTAGTGATCAAAAAATAAATTATAAAAAAACTATAAATAAATATGTCGTGTGTTTTCTGATATTATGAATTCTGGGCACTCGCTGTTCATATCTAAGAGGTATAACAATAGCTTCTTCCCTGTTAGCATTTTTCCCTATTATGAAACTATTTCTGGTTGGTTTTCCACATAATTTTAGACTTCTCTGTGGTAGTGAGTATTATTTTCTCATAATCTCATTGCGGTTGCATGCAGGCTTCCTTTGAAATCGCTCGAGGGAAGGCATCAATGGATCAAGATATCGAATTAGGAACCCAAGCTCCAATGGATTCTGCAGAACTAAGCTTAGAAGATTTCTTCAGACAGGTAGCTAAGAGTTTGTTTGTATAAACGATGTCACAGGAAAAAAGAAGATTTTTTTTTCTTGGGTTCCTCACTTGGTGCATCAGCAGAGAATGAAAAGCAATTGCTGTATGCTGATGTGGAGAATTGAAAATCCTTGTTTGAGTGGATTCTCATTTCTTAGGAGCAGTGTCAGGATGGGGATTCACTGACCACTGAATCTGCTGTTGTGGCACCTGCAAATTCCACAGTTCATGGATGTGCCCAAATGAGCCCCAGAAGCCATATGGATGATGTAATCCTTTAGCTAACTAGAATGCATAAAATGAAGCTTAATAGTCACTATGAGAATTTTAAAAAGGTCACTGAATTATTTTTTCCCCATATTATTCTGTTTACATGGTCATTAGTAAGGTGTTATGGTTGGCATGGTTCTGTTTTGCATCAGGTTAAAGTGGTTGAGAATCAAAATGAAAAGCTTTCCAAGTTGCTGAAGAAGCTCCAGGTTTGGTTTATGATGTGCTTGTATGTTATTTCCCTTGAATACTTCAAACCTCAGTGGCATTCCTTTCAGTCAGAAACAATGTGATATATTCAGAATTAACCTTTGGGCTCAGCCTGCCATATTATTTTGTTTTCCAATTGAGGTGCCAAAATCAAATGAAAATTGTCCATGCTAGTAGCTGCCTGCTATTTCTCTTTTTTGCTACTCCTGCAGCCTGTACTAGAGGCTTTTGTTTGGTAACTGACTGCATGCAGTCTGGAACCTTGAGTTACACTGTGGACTCACCACATGTGATAGAGGCCTAGGAGTCATTAGCTAGGGGCATTTTGATCCGATGGAATTCTCCCCATGGGAAAGTCTAGGGAAATCACAACAACCAAGAGTTGGAAAGGCAAAATGATCAGATTTCATTGTATTGAATGGAACATCCATGCATCTACACAAAGACCTTTTTGAAAGTCAAGACATCATCTAATTCTACGACAACTTCAACTGATTTTCCCTTTACAACAACATCAAAGCAACTTTTAAATTAAGGCTCCTGCTAACTATACAACTTGGAATAACCCACCAACCAAAAACAGTAACAACTTCCAACCAAACTAGGACTCTTGAAACTCATTACTCCATTCCTTACCAATAAATGGGCCATAACTTCTTAAAACTTTTCAGAATTGCACAATCTCGGGGTCGTTAACAGGTAATCTATCAAACACACCTAACTTCATGTCATTCAGACATCTTTTGAGACTTGATAATTTTCCATCTCTAAAAAGAATGAAAACGCTAATCTAAAGACATAAAATCCTATTTTACATTTTCCGCACATCTTGTTCCCTATCTGATGTGGGCTCCCCCTTTATTTCTCAAGCACTCAAATCTGCATCATTAACCTATTTGTCAATTTCAGTTCATTCCAGCCAGACTGGCTGAAACTATTCTTTTTGGTCAATAAGCCAAAATGAACAACCTTATAAAAGATTTCAATTCGGACTTTGATTCTATCTGGCTGAAATTTCTGCTTTGGTTCTGAATTCAACAATTTTGGTCAAATAGGTCAAATTTTCATAGTTGAGCAGAAATTTGACAAAGGCGAGGATTTTTCCTTCTTCGCTTTTGAGTTGGTTTTTGTCTTTTTCATTCAAAGTGAGGGATTTCCTCATCATTTATTCTTAATATGAACTGATATTTTTTTTTTTAGTAATATTAAATAATTCTTGTTTATAATAGTTTCCTAAAACAACTTGCCTAAACTCAGATGTATTCTTTTATCGTTAACTTGCTTATGATGCATGTAGGATGCAAATGAGGAGTCAAAGAATGTAACCAATGCTGCTGCAATGAAAGGTAATTATTTCTTGTCACTGCATTTTTTATGCTGATCTGAAGCTCGGACTATATCCATTTGCCTTCTTGTTTGCACATACTGTCCTGTTTTGTCGACACTCTCGTTCATTGATTTGAATGTTACGTGTTTTATTTTCCAGTCACTGCCACAAAAGAAAGATGCCATAGATTCAGCCCTTCTTTTAAAAATCCCATTCTACCAATTTAAACTAAGTTTCCAAGGAAAATACACATAGTCCAAGGAACATTTAGCAACTTTAAGAAATAAACCCATGCCTTATCAGCAAAGTTTCATTGGAGCATCAGATGATTGACTCCTTAATGTGCCGAAGACAAGGGATAACAACCATTCAAAATAGTAAAGTTCTGACTCTGTAAAGGATTTACTGTCAAAGTCTTATCCAAATATGCTACTCAGCAGAAAGCTAAGACTCTAGGAGGGGCCTTAATATTACAGATATAAGTTCTATAGGTTACCTGTATTCCATTGAGAATTGTATAACTCTATTTTTTGATCTTGTAATATTACCAGTTCCTTTACATCTTCTTGAGCTACAACACCCACAAAGGATCTGAATAGCAAATTGTTGAGGGTTAGGCATTTTGGGTCTAAATTAATTCCACCATGCAGTTATAAACCAATTGAATTTTACAATTATGAGCATCTTATTTGTAGCATGTTGCGCTTACGAAGTGACCAATGGAAAAGGAAACACTGCCATATCATGTGTGGAGAAAAGTGTGGTCATCCTGTATCATTTTCAATTAGCTAATGGCACGGCAAAGTCGCCTGCAAGCATTTTATAATAAACTGTTAATCAATTCAAAGAAACTGAAAGATATAACTTGGCTAATACTTTATTCTCTCTGTGTACAAAGAAAACGAAAATAAATGGAATTATCCTTTTTAGCCTTCAGCCGTTACCCAAAAAGCTTGACAGAGTTAAGGTCTTCCATGTGCATTTAAAGTGTTTTAGGAAACATTTAAAAAGAAAAAAGAATTTTGAGCTTTTTTAGGTAAAAAAATGAAAAAAGTAATAGGTCAATTGCTACTTCCCGCTGGAATAGAGGCAAAAGAGACCTGTTTGGGTTGTTCCAACTGGAACAGGCTGAAACTTCTCTTTTCTTGTTTAGTTCAGGCAACCCTGCCGAAATGTAACAAAATTAACAATTAAAGCTCTAACTGGCTCTTTTTTATGGTTTCCAGCAATCAAGCAGCGTATGGAGAAAGACATAGATGAAGTAGGGAAAGTTGCTCATTTGGCAAAATCAAAACTTGACGAACTCGATAGAGATGTAATGTTGCTTGTTGCTGTTTCCTAATCACAGCTGTTTTTGGCGTGAAAGTTGAATTATGCTGATTTCATTTTTTGTTTTTTTGTCTAGAATTTGACTAGCAGGAAGAAGCCTGGATGTGGAAAAGGAACCAGTGTAGATCGTTCTAGAATGGCGACGACTGTGTAATTCTATATGTGAACTTGTATCATTCTTTAGCTTATTAAAAGGAAAAAAATACATACAACTTAGACACCACCATGTCTGTAGGGTTGACACCAAGTGCCAGACATGGCAACCTTGGAGAATCCTACAAACCACATTTTTGAAGTCTATAAAGTAATATTGTGACGGTGGAGAAGCCACTATTAGTTGAGAAGGGTATCACTTGCATTCAGAATAGAACTGCATGAATTGTACACATATAGTACCGTTTACAAGAAATATTTTTTATCAGCATATACAAGATACAGAAATAAGGTCATTCCTACAGATATGCCTAGATGTGTCCAACTTGATACCAACATTGACAGTTTTCGAAACGTGGAATGCCTTTGTGACATGTAATTTACTATTTCTTTTTTTTTTCTTTTTCTTTTGGTATTTGCAGTTCCTTGAAAAAGAAGCTGAAAGAGAAGATGTCTGAATTTCAGGTGACTAGAGATGCTGTACTTTTTTACTGTGACACTAGCTGTGTTGTTACTTATGCTTTCAAGTTTTGTAATCCATAAACTTGTTTTGCAGGCTTTAAGAGGAACTATCCAAAAGGAATATGGGAAGGTTATTGAGACAAGGGTTTTTACAGGTTATTAGAGCTCGTATTATGATTCTCATGCACAATATCTGTCGTTTGGCATCTGATGCATATCATTTTGATGCTCTATTATAATAATGCTGATTGTTCGCTTCCTTCTTTTTTTTTTCTTTGAATTTTCTGGATGAACAGTAACAGGTACCAGACCTGATGCACAGGTGAGATTACCCTGTTAGATTTCATCGACCATTGAATCTGTCCATATACTTTGTATAATTTGTAACACAATTGCTGAACTCTGTTTAGACTCTTGAATGGTTGATAGAAAATGGAAACAGCGAGCAAATATTCCAGAGAGCAGTTCAGGAGCAAGGCCGAGGCCAGGTCAGTTTCCCCCTATTTGTGCTTGTCTCTTTGTTTCCATAAAAATTTAAGTATCAATTGAGTTGAGCTGACTTCATTGAGTCACTATTTGAGTAAGGGAGTGTCTTAGTTATGTTCCATGAGAACTGTATGCAATATTCCCTCAGATTTTATCTTCCATAAAGAATGAGTTCGAATGGAGATTCCAGCAACGTCATTTCTGTGGTCACTGAAAAAAAAAATCTGCCTTGGAGAATTTCTTTTTCATTTATGTAGAGTTTTAGACTTAATAGTGGTGGGAAATTAATGCCTTGTTAATTCACTTGAGAACAGAGGCAAATACATTCAAGGCAGAATATTCATTAGTCAAATTTGGTTTATGTTGCGCAAGATGCGGAAACCAAGCTATATTTCAACAGTGTGTATCATCATCCATAGATTTAACGGTGACCACGGTGGACATAGAAGTCTTGCAAACATTTTGTAATCTTTGGTTAAAAGTCATCTGAAGAACTGGGACACTGTCTTGACACATTTTGAATTCACTCACAACCGACTGAAAAATAGGACCATGCAGAAAATGACCTTTTGAGATTGTATATGTAGCGATGTCAACCAATGTGACTGACCACATTCCAATGCCTGATGGAAGCTAGATTGATGAGGAGGTGAAAGATTTGATGAACACATCAGAAAGATTCACGATCAAATGTGGAAGCAGATTGAGAAGAACAATGCCACCTATGAGGAAGCTGTCAATAAACATTGTTGTTGTGTTGTGTTTAAAGGAGACCTTGTTTGCAAAATCAGACTGTTCCTTCCCCTTTGATTTTGTTGTCCCCTATAGCTAGAGTGGTCTATAAGACCTGGCCAGTTTGCAAAATAGCAGTGCTATCTATAGAGGAAGGCGTGCTTGCCTGCTCTAAGTGGCTTTTAGCAGGGGATGAGAGAGCTCCAGATCCAAACTTTTTGAATCAAATGTTTTGGTATTTGACATGTTAGTAATAATTTCTTAACAATTGCATGCTACTGAATTTGCCTCTTATTATAATTATTATAATTATTCTTTTTTTTTGTAAATTTTCTCCTCTTTCTTAGTTACTATTCCTTGCTTCTGGATTTGAAGAAAATTTCAGTTTGGAAAAAGGGGAAAAAAAACCTGAATTTATGCTTGCAGGTAGTGGACACATTGGCAGAAATCCGGGAGCGCCATGATACAGTGAGAGACTCTGAAAAGAAGCTTTTTGAGTTACAACAGGTATGTTTGTTTTTCATCATTTTATTTTCCAAAAATCAATTATCCTTGCCAGAGCCTGTAGCACACGGTGCGTACGTCTCGTATTGATCTTTCCATCCAATGGAGTTCCATGATCATCATGAGGTGCATTATTCTATGAAAAATGCCTAGCTGCTGTCAAGTGCTGCCCTATATGTGTGTGAAACTGATCACCTGCGTGCGGTGTGCACGAGGCTTTCTTTGCTCGCCTCGTTGTTGGGCCCACCTGGAGATGGGGCTAGGGGATCCAAAGATTGGGTTGGGGCCTACATGTGTACAAAATATGGGGCCCACCTAATCATCCTAATCACTTCATCAACGGCCCACAAGTTTCAACCCTCAGGATAATTTGACCCGTCGATTATACGGTGCAATCCATTCGGATGGGTGTAAAAAAAAATAGAGATTGGTGTCATTCAAAGGGATCCCGTGTGTGTGGGTCATTTGGATGGGCGATCAGACAGGCCTACTAGGTTGTGTGCACGATAACACCCCAAAAAAGGTGTAGGTGAAACTTTTTGCATGTATATGTGTGTATGAAAATTATCCAGTGTACACAATACGTATGAAGCATTTCATGTGCACTTCATAGTCGGGCCCATTTGATCACCCATCTGAATGGACCAAATATATGGGACCCCTGAATTACACCGATCCTAAGGTTTGTCAACCATCCTAATGGACTGGACCATTGGTTTAACTGTGCATACTTTTTAAGGGGTTAACATCTGTGGGCCCCTGATTAAAGGATTAGGATGATCAGTTGGACACTACATTTTCTACATGGATAGGCCGCAACCAGATCTTTTGATCCTTAACAACCCTCACAGCCCAATCCCCATCCCCAAGTGGGCCCCACAGATAGGTGTACATGGATTGCTCCATGCACAGAGCACACATGGGATTGGGACTGTATATGTATCATCCGCAACGACAGAAACAGCACACACAGATTGAGATGCTCCCATGGGGACTTTTTTCATCTATGCAGATGCCCTTTTTGAGGCACATGGGAACCCCAATTATCAATCCAACAATCTCACACCCTGGGGGGACCTAAGTATTGGTACGCAGGTGCACGTGCACCCACAAGGTTCGAGAAACTCTTAAATAGTATTTTAAAAAAAAATTATTTTCTTATTTACCTTTTTAACTTGATCATTGCCCCCACACCACCCAAATGAAAATCCTCCGCCGGTCACACCCTCTACCCCTTAAATGTCACAAGCCCTAGGTTTCACACCCATTTGAATTTTCCACACTGGTAGGTTGAAATCCTTAAAAAATGATGCCTTATAAAACCGTTAAATTAAAAGGACACAGATCAAGAGATTGAGATGATCTAATGGACTTGAGATTTCATGCAGTGGTGGGTCCCATTTGGATCTTTAGATCCTCCACATCCCCATGATTGATAGGGCCCTTGGTGGGCCCTACAAGGTCGTCTGTGCGGACCGTCTGCAAGGGAGCACGCCCCATATGTATATTTAATGTTTTTTAGACACATGGCTAAGAAGTTTCTGGTGAAAGACTTGGCTTGACACCATTTGATTGATGTAAATATATAATAATAGGATCACAAGACATTATCTGATTCCATGTCTTACATTCATGTCCAATTTACCTTGTAGATTTTCCTAGACATGGCAGTTTTAGTTGAGGCCCAAGGCGATATCTTGGACAACATTGAATCTCAGGTATGACCACATTTGTTATGTTGAGGTGGATATCATCTTGTTCAAGGATGAAATAATGGTCTACACCAATGTGTTTGGTGGTGTGCATATGCTACTCTGATTATAAGATCACATAGATTGACCATATAAAACATTTAGCGTACACCACTAATGAATTTTGGATTGTGAGTGTCTGTCATTGTACTGTTGTAGAGTCAAAAATTTAGATGAGTTCCAGATGGACTGGTAGTCTGACTCCTTAATGTCAATAGATCCTCCTTTTTTGGTTTGAGTGAGATTCCCCTGTAAAATTCAAACAAAGAAGTCTCGATCGGTTGGTCCGATTGAGTTCCCTCTGATGCTTAAGTCAGTAACCGAGATCCGAAATTAATGTAATGATTAGTTTTGGATATATTTTTTGTGTACCTTTCTTCCTTCATCTTTTCCCTTTTTATTCCGTTCTTCCTCAGATTCCTGATGCTCCTCCACCCACGATCCTTTGCACCTTCCCCATTAAGGCACGTGAGAAGATTATGGCCCATGCTCATGGGATGTTCCTTCCCCACTCCCGGTCTTTCTTCTCTCCCCTCTACCAGCTGTCCTAGCCTTGCTTGACTCGATCTTTCAGCGGGTGATCCCTCCTTCTGGGATTAATTTCATAGGTAGGGCCCTCAGCAGGTTTGGGCCCGTTTCACAGGTTGGATCTGACCCGACTCGAACCCATCCCCAAGTTATTTAAACTTTTCCCTCTACAACTGTTAAGATATGGAGGCTACAAACAACCATACATAAAAACTCAACCATTAAAAAACACTTAAACATTTTGCCTTAACCATTAAAATACACTTTTAAACATTTTTTTTTCCTAAAATGAACACCCTTAATCCATAATTCCTGAAAGATTTTGTCAATACTCCTAATGGAGCACTCATTTCTATAAACAGGTTTCAAATGTTGTTGACCATGTACAATCTGGGACGACTGCTCTCCATACGGCAGGGAATATACAGAAGAGCTACCGAAAATGTGTGTGCAAAGCCTTTTTCATCCTTCTCTTTATCATCATAGTTGTTGTTGTCATTGTCATAGCTGTGATCATCAAGCCTTAGAAAAAGATTGCTTAGACATCAGAATTTGGTGCTCGTAATTTAATGCCAACAATAAATATTTTTGTAAGCCTTCAATTATTGTTCCATTTTTCTTTTATTACTTGGACAAACTGTTGATATTCCTACATGGATCCTCCACCTGCTAGGCAAGTTTTCTTTTTTCTTTTAATGACCACACAAAGGCACACAACACAAAACCAGTTGAGCTACCACTTAGGACAATGTATAAATGCATAACAAAAAGGGAGGTTGGGCTCGGGCTGATTCTTATTCAGGCAAGCTAGGCTCGAGCAAGCCTTTTATGGTCTGTGTCAGGCTTGAGATGAATATGGGGTCAAATGTCAATCGATTCATTACAGATTTTGAGATATTTACAGAAAAATCTAGACACTAAAATCTACCATTTTACACATTTGTGGGGCCCATTTTCACTATCTGAAATGTTCGCTCTCTTTGGAAGGCATAAAATGCTTTTGGCCAGGTTTTGATTCATCATGGATTTTAAAGATTTTGAGATTAATGGTGAGCTATCGAATCCTTTGAGATTCACATGTGGAAATAACAATCAATGGAAAGTGTTTCCATGGGACTCTAATTGTTTATGGAAATGAAACACGTGTACATCATTTAGACATGTGAATCATTTTCCTAACACATGTGTAAATGCCAAACAATGCCGGCATTTCCTTCCTATTTTAGGTTGGAGAATGGCCTTCCAATTGTCACATTAAACTTATTACATTGAGAATATATATATATATATATATTAAGAAATATGTAGAACATCAAAGAGGTTATATTTCAACGAGGCTTGAAAACTTTAAATACTTCTGTCATTTTTTTAAATAAGCCAAAAACTTAAGACCTTAATTAAAATTTTTCCCAAGAATTAAGAGCCTATATGTTTAAAGCCTTTGAAGGTAATGAAAAGAGAAAATAAAATTTCATCTATTATTGTTGATATAAAAAAAAGGGATATTGACCGTACTACTAGTCTTACTCCTGACATTTGCCCACGACTATCAAACTTTAAATATTTCCCACAGAACTATTTGTACAATAATTGTGCAATATCACATGACTCTAGGATATCGCATTTGCAATATCGCACGGCCCTATGATATATGATGTGTGCGATATCGTACAAGAAAAGTACTTAAACTTTTACCTCTCATGGGTGAATGTCAGATCTAAGGGTAGCTCTTCATGCAATTTCCAAAAAAAAAAAACTCACTATCATAGATTAGTATTAAGGACTCAAGTAGAAGAAGAGATTAGATATCCAAAGTGATTGTACAGGCTAGATTATTACATAGTTGTTTTAGAAAAGCACACAAAACACTGTCAAGTGGGCAAGTAAAACTAGCTATGGAAAAATACTCTCTGACTACCCACCTCTCTTTATCAAATTGAAAATCAATGGAATCAAATATTGGCATTGATGCCTATAGGATTTCTGTTGTTGGAAAATGAAAAGAATAGTAAGGAGGTGTACGGGGTGTCATACGGTATTTTCTTGGGGAACAAAGGAACGTAAGGAATGGAAAAACATATATAAACATTGGATTTGGAACCTTTTTCCTATAAACGTACAAGTCATTATCAAAAGACTAATAATACCTTCAAAGAATGTTTTTTTCATTTCAATCAAAAGAAACTGGTAGATTTGTCAAGGGAATCAAATACTAGTATTGATGCCTTTAGGGTCATGTTTGGGTAATGTACTAGGAGAGGAATCCTCTCTGGTCTTTCTCGATTTTGAGAAAAACCTACGTTTGGGTGAAAAGCGAAAAAGTGGGAGAGGATTCTACAAATCCTACCAACTCATAAAAAATCCTTTCTTTCACCAATTCCTTCGGCTCCACCTCCCCCTTCGAATTTTGCAAATCCATTAAAGGTGTTTCTAGTGCTACAAAGAAATCATTAGGGCGTGTTTGGGTGATGCCCTCGGTGAGGAGTACTCTCTATTTTTTCTCAATTTTGAGGAAAACTCATGTTTGAGTAAACAGAGAAAAAGTGGGAGAGGATTTTCCAAATCCTACCAAAGCATCAAAAATTGTTACATCGTGACCCGAATTGATTTTGTTTAATGCTAATTAATGTGTTTTAGTTAATTTAATTATACTTATTAATTATGATAGTTAATGTTAATTAGTTCTTTATAGGTAGAGTTAGATGGGTTTTGAGTCTTGAATAGTTCGTTGGAACTGATTTGACTCGGTTGGGTAAAATCGAGGGCTTTTACATAATTATCGTTTTTCTCATTTTGCATCATATGCATGTCATTTTGGTATCATCGCGTGTGTCTTGATAAGCACGTCGATTTTCATATTGAACTTGACTTCATTTGATCAACCGTTGAAGAAGTGGGCTATCATTTGACTTAAAATGGAAAATCCATAAACCAATGGACTTCTGTGCAAAAAGGGGCTTCCTTATCATCTAAAAAGCCCAACTCAACTTTATCCCATTCGACTGTGCTTGGAAATGAGAAGAGAAAACTCTTCTTTCATTATTGCTTTCTCTCCATTCTCCTTCCTTCTCTTTCAATTTCTAAAAGGTTGTTGCATGAGTAATTATAGAAAAAGTGAAGAGTCATCTTCATCTTCTCCATCTCTTCATTTTCATCAAATTTGGTGACAAGAACTCATCTCCCCCAAATTCGAATTTCTTGTCAAGGTAAGAATCAAACCCATCTTTCTTTGTGTTTTTTAGTTGAAATAGAGTCAAGAGACTCTAGGGTAGTCATATTTACACATTCATTAGCATTTTATTGTGTATTTGTGGTTAGGGGGGTTTGAGATTTGGGGATTTTGAGTCATTTGAGCAAAAGGTTAGAGAAAGAGCTTGGAAAGCTAAATTGAGGCAAGTATAAGCATAAATTTGGACTTACATGTTGTTTATTTCATTTGATTTGAATGAGATTCTTCCTCAATGATTTTATCTCTTAATGAATGAATGGGTTGAATGGTTTTATGATTTTAATTGATGAAATGGGATGGAGGAGTTCTATGTTGTGATCGGGAGCAAGGAGGCTCCATTTGTGCAGGTTATATGGTGGAAAGAGGGTGGAATTGGAATGGGAGAAGAAACATTGAGAATTCTGAATTCAGGAATTCTGAAGCATTCGCTCGAGCGAACCCTCCGTCTAGAACACTTGTTCGAGCGATCAAAAGGATTGCCCCGAGCGATTACCTCTCTAGATGGGTCCGCTCGAGCGAACATTGTTCTGAATCCACCGCTCAAGCAAACGAAATGGGTCGCGCGAGCGATTAACCCTCTGGATGGGGTCCGTTCGAGCGAACCTGAAGCTGTAGACTGGGCTTCTTTTGGCCCAATTTTTGGGTGAATTACCACCCATAACCTCTAATAACCCTCCCTAATTACCTCTAATAGGTAATTATGGTGCACACCATGTTCCCATAGGGAGTTAGGATCTTTAAGACCCTTATGACCTTATAATGAAACCATTAACCTCATTAATTGGTCTAATGGACAATTTTTGGTCTAACACTACGCCACGAGGGTAGTTCTAGAAATTCACCGTATTTCTCCATAATAAGTGACACTCAACAAGATAGTAGTACGTTGGACTTTCGGAATTACTTTGTAACGAACAATGAGAGACTAAAATTAATAGTTTAGGGTTGGCTAGTAAGAATTGTCTTGATTCATTTTAATTACTGCATTTCATATTGAAGTCTGATTTCTTTATTGATTCAAATCCTAATCGATTATAATGGTTGCATTCTTAGTATTAATTATGGTTCGATTTCCTAATTCCAATTCGGAACTTAATTATTGTACATCCACTTTTAGTATTTGTTAGAAATGTGGATTAAGTAAGTATTCGTGGTATGTGATTAATATTTTATTCGATTATTAACAAGTGATTGTAAACTTACTCAAATTCTATTATTATTTGATTCGATTGAGTCGGCACTACTTAGCTTTGACCCTATGATACCCGACGGGGTTGAACTTGGTTTACTTATTCAAGACTACTGCAGTAAGTCATCTATAGCATCGAAACTCCAGACCCAGGTAGCCAGCTAGCCTTTGGCCAGGCCGTTGGTGACATCCCAACTAGATTCGCTCTCTAATTGAGAGGATGAGCTCAATTTAGTAGCCAAACTTGTATGTTTATTCTCCATTTGATTCGTAAAGCATGAACTATTCGATTTTGGCACAATTGCCTAGTTATTACTTGATATTGACATCTTGTAATGAACTGTCATTTAATTCGATTTGATACATCCTGTACATGCTTATTAATGCCTATACTTACCAAATCGTTGTATTTGAGATACTATTCTTGGTGTCATAGGGATTCAGGACACCAAAGAGAATTACTTTTAACCATTCAGATTTGAGGTTTGATTAGTAAGCTTATCGGTTAGCTATGACCGTCGGAGTACGTATCAGAGAGGGTAATCTTGAGTTTGAAACTAGGTATTTCAATTGCACTTAGCTTAAGATAATGCATATGATTAGTTTTATTTTGCATTTGTATTAGGAACATATTCCATTGAAATAAGCATCTAGTAGTTGCTCATTAGAGTACCTGCGAACTATGCATTTAAGAGATTTAAATTATTAGCTTTGTTAAAGATAAATTGTAATATAATGGATTGGTTATTGGACTGATCATTGCTTTGGTTTTGATATTGTACATGTTTCTGCCGATAAATGTGCATTGATAGGTGTCAGTGAGCAATCCTCACACGTAAAATGTGGGATTTTCTCCTTCGTGAATTCAAACTTGGTCCGGAACAGATGGGAATTCACGGGAGTACGCATGTCACACCTTGGGAACCACCCTAAACAAGGGATTCTCTATTAGAAACAATAATATAAATCTTTGATCTAGAAAAACCCCAATCAACCAAGATCCTCCATGTCAAATCATTGAGAGAAGTAAAGCGAAAATTGTGAGAACCCGACCCCTAATTTCCTGGATTAGTGTTGTTTTAATTATGGATTAGTTTCTTTTAGTGGGATTAGTGCTTGTTGGGTGGAGTTTGTGAGCTAGTATGGTTTTTCACTAGTTTTGGGGAGTTTTGAGTGCCTTTGTGATTGGTGGGACCCTTTGGGGGTTCTTTTAGTGACTTTGCGCGTGATTGAGAGATTATTTGAAATGTTTGATAATTCTTATTTTAGCCTCGTTTGACTTATTTTGTTAATCTCTACAACTTTCGTGTTCACTCCGTACCCATTCGAAGCTCCGAAAATCAGTTTTTCCAGCCCTGAGGGCAAAATCAGTCTTTTCACATTGAATCTGGACCCAAATTTCGAGATCCCAGAACCATGCCAAAATTATAATTTTTGAAAACTAGATTTTATGAGAAACATTTTCCTCTTTTTCGTCGATCGCATCGGAGGCCCAGAAATTGATGTTTTACCCTTGGCAAGTTTTAAGTGCCACTCATTATAAAAGATGACTCTCCCCTCTCCCCTCACTCATTCGTTGCAGCCAAAGGGGGGGGGGGGGGGGGCGGGCTCTGCAACTGAGCTTTCCCTCCCTTTTCTTCTTGTTTTCTCCTCCCCATTCATGGAGGAAACCCTTGCCATTTGGAAACCCAACCATGCCATCTTCCTCCCCATCTCTCCGACTTCCCATGGATGCTATTTTTGTGCAAAACCAAGGTGGGCAGCCCCTATTTCAAGCTTCTTCTTGTTGATTGATGGCCCTAGAGGTAAGGACTTCTTTCCATCTTCTATTGTTGAGCTATGGTTTTCCCTTAGGTTCTATATCCCAGTTTGGTTTGAGCCCATTCCTTGTCTTTCATTGTTTGACCCATTTTAAGGTTTGTTTTGGGGGTTTTTGCTTGTAGTTTTGGAGCTTGGATTTGGAAGAGTGTTTAAGCTTGATTTCTTGATTAGAAGACCCAAGGCAAGTGGATGAATGGATAAGTTTTTGAACATTTACATGTTTCATGGAAATCTCCTGTTTTACACTATTGGTTCTTAATGATTTTTTTTACATGTGTTTTCATAGTTTTCCTTGCCTTGATTTCTATTACTTTTGAAATACATATTGATGAGTTGATTTCTCTATTATACATCTTGATAAATGTATCCATTACGTGGTTAAAGTGTAGATGAATCTTATGGATAGTGGTTTTCTTTTCTTTGATGTTTGAATGTGAAGAAGAAGGTGTTTGGAGTTAATGTTCATTGAAGTTTTGATGGGAGTTTTTATTTTAGTTTGGATGTTTGTTGAAGCAAGGAAAAGCTCAGTTTGTATAAGAGTGCAAGTGGATGATTAGGTGTTTTGAGTTTTAAATGATCTGGTGAAACATTTATGAATTTCTCATGCTCTTATTGATTTGCATTGTTGAAATAAATGCTCATAATGCATCTTGCTAGTTCATTTAATGTCTTGGAAACATGAGTTTATAGCTTTCTTATCTCTAGTCTTGTGGTGGTTGTATAAGTGTTGAAAGGAGGAAAAAAGAGAAGGACCCAGCCCACTGCAGAACAGAACCTGGGTTCTGTTCCTCAGTGTACGCGGTCGACCCCACGGTGGCTCGGTCGACCGGCGACAAACACTGTGCACCCATTTCAGTTACAACTCCCGGTCGACCGGCCATGTGCTCGGTCGACCGGGCACACAGGGACCAGGTCGACCTGATTTTCTCAGGTCGACCGGGGCTGCTGTGTACGGGGTCGACCGGGCCTTGACCAGGTCGACCGGGCCAACTGAGAAATCCTTGTTGGAAGGGATTTTACCCTGTTTTTGGATGGGCTTAGGTGGGACTTTGGCTACCCTTTTTGGACTCAGTGGACTATATGTGAGGATGTCTTGAGCCAACGTTCTTCACGGTTAGCTCGATTGCATCGGAATCCAATCCAATTCAATCTTGAACGGTATGGGACAGCGCGATATCTTCCTTATATCTATACACGAAGTCTATTTCCTTGGGTATCGCGAATCCTATCCCTTTCGGTGACTGAGTAGGTGGAACGATGCTTTAGGATTAACATCATACTTAGGATGGACTATTTATAGTATTGATTTCTAATCGTACCATCTAGTACTACCTATAAGCTCATTTTAAGTTTTGAAAATCGTAAAGTGCATAAGGAACCCGGAATGTCTTCAAACTGAAGGAGTACCAAGTCATTATTATAATCGACATACGGGACCCCTATTTACCTTAAATAAATCTTGAAACCAATATTTTACCGAAATTGTAATAATTCATTGTATTCCCTCATTTCCGAGATTTACATTACACGACTTGTTTTCCTGAAAGCATTGAAGTTACACTAGTAACAATTACTTGTCCTGAAATGTATTGCACCACATGAAATGGAAATTATTCCTTGAACATCCTTGCCCCGCCTGTTCATTTACGTGCACTTGATTTACTTGTTCACGTCTCGATTTGTTAATTGACCTATGAGTCGGCATCACTAAGCTTGGATAACCTTGTCGGTTTGATCCACCGGCTTGGAGATCCCCCTCCTGTCCTGCCAGCTACAGTTTGGATCCCGATGCCCAGTTTATTACCGTGGTCCCGTCCAAATACCCGGTTCGCTACCGTGGTCCCGTCCCGTATATTTATATTGTATTTATGCTTTTCGTTGAATCTCCTCACCTTGTGTGACTGAGACCAACGTCTTGTTATACTCTTGTCACTTTGGTGATAGAGGACTTGGCTTTGTGTGATTGTCATCTTGTTAGCTCCCGATTCCTTGGATACCTGACATGTTTTATATTGCTTATTTGTTTTTCGATAAATGATTCATTTCTTTTATGAAAGTTATTATTTAAACAGGTGTTAATATTCTCTAAGGTAAATTCAGTTATTGTTATATTGTTTCTCGTTCTTTGTACACACATGTTTTAAATGAATACCCGATTGGTTAAATACCCATGCTTTTACAGATGTTTCAAATGAACATTGGTTTTGCTAGATTTCTATGATTACACACGTTTTAAATGAATACCTGGTTTGTTGAATACTTATGCGTTTACCTAAGTCTTAAATAAACGTTTGTTTTGCCAGACCTCTACATTTATACATGTTTTAGACGAACACCCGATTGTCAAATATCTATGATTTTATAGATGATGTAAATGAACATATGTTTTCTTAGATCTTCATGTTTTACCCATGCTTGAAACGAATACATGTTTTGTCAGAGATCCACGATTTTGCAACCGTTTAATTATATGCAGCATTGGATCAAATAGCATGATTTACCATATGTTTTATTCTTCAGTATATTTATTATCTTTTCATCCACCTGCTAGACCGTCGTGTCTGACCCACTACTTTTGGTACTCAGGTCCAGACTTCTTTGTCCCGAGATGAGTACTTTTGTTGGCTGTGGAGCCATGTTTTGAAGGTTGTCTTGTCGGCCATGTCATGTAGACATTGAACTTGACATCGGAGTTGCGTCACATATGGGTAGTGGTTATTAGCTTGTTATTGTATGGCTTTTATTAGCCTTTTCTTGGGACTCTTAATTAATGTACATTGATAATTGTAACTTGAACATATTTGGGAATGTAATATCCTGTTACTGTCAGCTCTGTACTTGGTTGTAATAGTTTATTCCAGTCTGAGATGATTCTTGATATAATAGCTATATGCTAACGGTTGAGTGCGACACGGAATCCGATAGCCATGGACTCTGGGTCGCAACACCACGAAAGCTTTCGGATGTGTTGGAATGTGTTGTCTTCACACACGTGGATCTTGGGAGAAAAATATAACTATCCTTAATCCCATTCGCGCCCCCGAGGTCCTGATTCGGGGGCGTGACAGAAACATACCTTGATCCATTGAATAAAGTTGTTCACAGGTTGTTGATCTTCCAATCCAATATGGCTACCCAGAGAAAACCTCGTGATTCTTCTAATGATGGGATGTCAGAGAGAATAGGAATTCACCATATGAATTGGGGACCATAACCCTAACATTTAATAATAAGATATCAAAGGTTTGCTATTTCTAATTTGGCCCCTCATCAAATCCGAAATAGCATTCTGGTATCTACACATTAATCCCATGACAATCATACCCTTAAGCCTTAGAACTTTAATTCTTAATTAGATCACTTTAATATAGGCTTAACCAAAGATAGCATAACACATTTAATAGTTACACGTGTGGCCCCACATGATGGAAGTTTTCCAACATTCTCAGGTCCAGGATGTGACAAAAATCCTCTCTTTCAATGATTCCTTGGTCTCCATCTCCCCCAACGAATTTTACAAATCCATTGAAGGTGTTTTCAGTGCTACCAAGGAATCATTAGAGCGTGTTTGGGTAATGTCCTGGGTAAGGAATCATCTCTGGTTTTTCTCGATTTTGGGAAAACCCATGTTTGGGTAAAAAGAGAAAAAGTAATAGAGGTTTTTTCAAATCCTACCAAGGGCTCCCAACGGTATTTTTGTGGTGTGAGAGACAAGGGCTCTCAATCCCTATTTATAAGCACTGATAGACTTAATTACCTTTGAAATCCGCAATGAGATTCATATCTACAGTGTATAGATAAGATGTATACGTCATTTGTACTGTATCATTTGATCATATAATTTGTATTGTTATAGCTGCTGCATGCAATATTTCTTCTAACATCTGCATAATTTGTGTTACTGTAGTTGTTGCAAGCGAATTTACTTCTAACAAGATGCATTTGACTTTCACATAGTAAGAGAGATGGAGTCCCGTAGGCATTATACTTCATTTGGCATGATTTGTATAAACATGGGGAATACCATATGGTGAGGGATCACCATAGCCTACAAATTTTGACTTTTGAGGCACATTTTGATTTATTTTATGATTTATGAGTTCTCATATGTATGGTGAAGAAATATAATATGAGGATATTAATTGCATAGTTTGACATAAAATATTATCATAAACACATTTTTGTTTATAAAAATGGTTTTAAACTATTGTTTATGCTTTTGATGTTGACGGATGAATTTTCCTTTGAAACACTTAGCGCCATAAGGAGAGAGTTGCTAACTGAGGGTCTACATGGGATTCTGCGGTATTCTACATTTGAGACACATGTATTGCTGAAGTAACTCTGCATTGTCAATTGTGCGAAATGCATTTCGCATTGCTGTATGTCGGCAAGTGTCACATCCCAGTCCCGAATCACCCTGGCCTAGGGTAATCCCCGAGGTGAGACACACGTACTCCCGTGATGATATACCTGTCACGAGCCAAATACAACACACAAAGAAGAGAAAAACAACTTTTTCCACACATAAGTCAAGCTCACGAAACTTGTCAATAACAATTAATTCATAATGGAAGCTGTAATTCATATATATGAAGGTATTAATTTCTATTCAGTCTAATTAACCGTTCAAGTTTAATACAAAAGAATTATACAATTATATAAATTGTTTACAAAAGAGGGTGTAAAAAAAAACCCTAAACAACACTACCAAAAATATAACAAAAGAATAATAACACTAAGTGTGACCACACAAAAAGGGGCTGGCTACATTCACTACTAGAAGTCCTCAAAAGAATCAGCGCACTCCGAGGAGAAAAATCCATGCGGCTTCTGGCTCCGGCCACTCTTCTAGTCCTGAAGGTACCTCTTGGGTAACCTTTTCTCTCTCCTTGGCCTCTTCAAGGCCGGGGACAACACCTGCGACTGTGACGCCCAGAATAGCATCATGAATACGACGATTCGGCAAGTATAGGCATTAATAATAAATTACATGATGTAACAAATTGAATTTATAAACAATTGTTTAAAAGACATCAATATCAAGTAATAACTAGGCAATTGTGTTAAAATCGAATAACTCATGCCTTACGAATAAATGAGGAATAAAACACACTAGTTGGCCACTACATTAAGCTCATCCTCTCAAATAGAGAGCGAATCTGGTTGGGATCACCAGCGGCCCGGCCCTGGCTACCCGGTTCTGGAGTTCCGGTGCTCTAGATGATCTACTGCTGTGATCTCGAATAACTAAACCAAGTTTAACCTCGTCAGGTATCACGAGGTCAAAGCTCAGTAGTGCTAGACCAATCGAATCGAATAAATACACACATGAGTAAGATTGTTTTTACTTGAATCAAATTAAATCATTAATATCCATAATATTTCACACATAAACTTACTCAACTTGAATCTTTGAATATCGTATAACTGTACAAGTATAACAAATGGAAACGAAATAATTTATGCATATAAATCCTTCTTTAGAATTTAGAAGGTGAATGGAAAATAAATCTCAATATGCACATGCATTGATTAAGAAGAATAAATGGTCATTTACTAGGCTCTCGTCCTCCACATTCTCACCCGATGAGGTTCAGAGATCCGGTGTATGGCTATCTTTAATTTGGTGCCACTTTGTATAAGTGTAGTGTACCGGGTTCTCCGAGCTTCATCCATGATAAGGTGTTAGACGAAAGATAAAATTCACATGAGATGATCTTAGCCTTAATGAATTCTCACGTGGTTAATTACCATTGGTCCGTTGATCTCGTCAAAGGTGCCATTTTCTAGGGTCCTATAAATCTCTCGGAGTCCAAAATCCTAATTGGTTTCAGAAATACACACTATAAGGTGTTTGTCAACTTCAGTGTGCAAAAAGAAGCATTTTTTGTCAGAAATTCGGGCCCAACATAGAACCCCACCTCGCTATAGCGAGCTTGTGGCTCGCTATAGCGAACCCACCCAGAAGGTGGTCTCACTATAGCGATGGACTGATCCCATTTGCCTTCTTTTATTTTTTTTCAAGATCCCATCACTTGCACTTATATTTCGGCATGCCATAATATGTCTCACCATCCAAATTGCCCATTCCACATACATTTGAATAAAAGATTCCATCGATTTCAACCTCCTACACATGCATAGGCACTATTCCACCCATACTATTACACACCTTTTCCATCCATATAATGCACACATTTTATAATGCATGAGATAAAATGCTCCCCTGGCACATAATTACATGTACACCCACATGCCTTTCATGATTATTTAATTACACTATTTCATCACTAATCTCATTTTCTCTTCACATTTACAAATTAAGACTACTAACACCCAAAAGTCAAACCCATACTATAATCATTCTATAATTATAATCAAAGAGGCTAATCACAGTAAAAAGGAAAATAATAGAATTTGATAATCCAATCAAGGAATAAAACCACATGAATTAATCATTAAAGCTTATACTTGCCTCAAATTGAGCTTTCCAAGCTCCCTCTATACACTGGGCTCAAAAGAAACCAAAACCCCCAAATTTCCAAACCCTAGACACAAATGCCCATGGAAAAAGAAATGAATATGCATGTATTATCAATTAAGAGTCCCTTGACTCTATTACAACTCAAGAATCTAAACAAAAGTATTTGAAACCTACCTCTTAACAAGAATTTCGAATTTGAAGAGAATAGGAGATGGTGGAGATGGTTTCTTGCCCCCAATGAAGAGAGGAAGATGAAGATGATGAAGAAGAAGAAGTTGAGTCCAAGTTCTAGCTCCCCAAGGCACAAGCTCTCCTACCTTGTAGTGTTTGAAGAATGTGAAAGAGAAATGAAGGAAAAGAGAGGAAGAAGGGGCGTACAGAGAAAGGAAACAAAAAGGAGTGAAAGAGATGGGTTTATTGGAGAGATAAGGTTCTCTTTTTATAAAAAGGTCATTCCAAAAGCTAGTATTATCATAAAGGGTCAAATGAAGGTCCACTAACCAAATGGTTGGTCAAATGAAGTGAAGTCTAATACGAAAATTGATGTGCTCAACGAAATACACACGATGACACTAATATGACATGCAAATGATACAAAATGAGAGAATCAATAATTATGAAAAAATTCTTGACTCTATCCAACCGAATCAATTCGGTTCTAACTCACCTATCCATAGCTCAAGACTCACCTAACTCAGTCTCTAGAGGCTAATTAACACTATTTATCATAATTAGTAATTAAACACAATTAATTTAGCTAAATCACCATTAATTAGCACTAATCGAGATTAAATTGGGTCGGGGTGTAACAGCAAGCTTGATGATAATTACGGCATGTGCTAGATTTTTTAGGAATCTTTGATGATGTATCGATATGGATCTTCAGGACCAGGAGTCCATACACCAAAATCAATTTCTCTTTGACATGGATGAATGAGTTGTCTCCGTGTTCTTTCAGTAATATCAAGAGACGATGCATTGAATTTATCAAGGATGTCATCAAGAATTATATGGCCTGATTTGAGCGGATCATAAAACACGAAAGTGTCATCTGCAAGGTCATCATCTAGACAGACAATGCGACGACCATCGCTCCAGATGCCCTTAAAAGTGCGGGCAAATTCAAGATGTCTTTTTAAATTAATGAGCATTTGATTTTGATTTGCTTGAATATTGTGGAATTGTAGACGCTTCAAGCTGCAGCATCAGAGGATTCAAAGCTTTCTGTTTGATTACAGTTTCTGTCTGGAAGATGGTCATAGTCATTGTTAGGAATACTGTATTTCTTACAGAACAAATCTCCATCTTCATAATTCATGAAGGTCTATAATTGGTATTAGTTAATTGTGTTGATTAGATCATTAAGTGGGATTAGATGTTTTCTACTAGGTTTGAGCATTAGAATAGCTTTTATATAGTTCTGGGAAGTTTTGAGTGCCTTTGAACCTAGTTTGAGAACTTTGGAGAACCCCTTCGTAATTCTGGGAAAGCTTAGAGGCTTATTTGGAATTTTATTGAGAAATTGTGGTCTTTAGCTCATTAAATATGGGACACTGTTTTGAATAACTTTTGTATTTGACTCACGGTCATTCAAAGCCTTGAAACCCTCGAAAATTCAAAAATTCCCATTATTTGGACCCTTTGACCAAAAAGTTAAATTTTTTTGTGGACTCCGGAAAGGTGTCAAACAAGGGATTATTGGAAAGATAATTTGATTTCTGATATTTTTCATGTTTTAAAATTTTCGATCTGAGGTCTAGAAAACCCCTTAAACTCCATTTCAATTTCTACCTAAAAGTGGACCCCACTCCATTTCAATATCTTACCTACCCTTATCCCTTCCCCTTATTCTCATTCTCTCCATCGTCTAAGAACTCCCAGCACTGTAGCAGTGCCTCTTCTCCTCCTCCTCCTCCATTTTCCTTGCTTGAATCGTGCCAACGAGCAAACTTCCACAAATTATTCTTCGCGCTTCTCTCTCTCTTGCTATCATTTTCGTCGGATTTCAACGTGGGCAGCCCCATCTTCCATCTCCATTTCAATTTCCAGCCCACCTTGTGACGTTTTGGTATTATATATATTTTATTATTATTTTTATTATTATTATAGAATTGATTGTATTTTAATTAAATGCGTGATTAGTCTAAGTGGGGACCACGCTAGACTTAGGTTGGTGAGTTAGGCTTGTTGGATATGTCCGACCCATAGTTAACCCGAGCCCAATTTAGTGGAACAGTTCTCAAACCAAAACTCTAATTCTTCTCTAATCCAAACTCCTATATTTTTTTAAAACCCAAAATCTATTTTTTAGAATCTAAGTTAGACTACAACTCTTATTTTTATTTCCTATTTATAAACCACCACACTCTTTTATTTTCACACACAACTCTCTCTCTCTCTTCCAACTTTCCTTTGGGTTAGTGCTTTGGGCTTTGGCAGTAGGAATTCTAGACCGTCTCCCTCAACCGCGGATCTCAGGCAAGTACCTAAACATAGTTTATAAATTTAATGCTTGTATTTTTCGTTGATTCGTGTGTGGATCCATATAGAAACCCGTTTTTATGCCCTTTCATGTGATGATAATTTTATTGGTGATTCGATTGATTTTCTCATGACTATTACTATAGCAATATTTTGGTTTTATGTTGACCACCGCCCACCTCTGTTTAGATTTCAAAACCGGGCTTTGTAACAGGGGAACACAGACAGTTTGGGAACTAGACCATGTTTTGGAAGTGGGACCCAGGTGGACCCCACTGATGTTTGATCCGGATCGCAGATCCGGTAGTGGTCCCTCAGGCGACCTCAAAGGTGCTAGACACGTAGGCAGCGGACCCCGTTTGGACCATCTTCTTGTAGACTGATCAGCAGAGGGCGTGTTTGAAGGGAAAATTTTAGTTTGGGCATCAGGCAGTTGTGGGACCCACTGGACGATCTGATCACAGATCTGGTCCGGTCATCTAACCGTATAAGGTTGGGCGACATTTTCTTATGGGGTGATCTGGATTTTGATCAGTGGGGCTCACTGCCCAAGTGCCTTGTTACACCACGTGGAAGCCTTCTCATTCCCGGACTGGGTTCTGTAATGTAAGAGGGGCAGGGACGGTTTTGACTTGGATGGGTATTGAAATAAAATAAGAGAGAGAACAGTGAAGGTGGATGTATTTTGGATGAGGGAATCCTATGTGACAAGGTGACAGAATCTTTTGACTCTATGTTAGAATATTTAACTTGCCCCTTGAGTGTTTCTGAGAATTTGGAAAAAAGGACCTGGTTGTTTTATAAACCCAAATTAGACCCTTGTGGCTTACTTTGAATGTGGAAAAATATTTTGGATGGAGTCCTCAGCTTTTCTAAAAATTATAAATTTAGGATCGTTATTTCTTATTATTATTTGAAAATTAATATTAAATCATATATATGGTTTTCAATGTGTTAAAAATTATATTTTTGTACTTTACTAGTTGGATCTTTGGACCGAGTAAATATCGTCCGGGCAAACGGTATCTTACCAACATGAGATAGTACTTTGTATGACTTCGGAGAAATCCTAATGGATTCGGGCTCAACCCATCTCTATTGGGAAACCCTTAATTGGGTCTATGCACCATTGATTGAGTAGGGATGTGTTGATCTTTTATCTATTAGTGATTCATGTGGTTATCGGGTATGAGACCTTATGTTTGACCATATGATTGGCTTGTGATTATTCCTTGACATTCGGGTTTGCATACATGATTGAGTTTGATATTGGTCTATTAGTTGCATACCCTATGATTGATTGGATATGGACCGTGATGTGGCGTGGCAATCGATTGAGATATTGTAGAGGTTTATTCGAATTATTCATTTGATATTCGATTATGGATTGTTGTGCAGCCAGCCCTTCACTTTGACTTAGGTTTCTGTGTCAAGAGCATTACTGATCATTAGGTTTATTCTACTATGATATGTATATATATGTATATTGATTTGGTCATATTCGAACGACTGCAGTTGTATGTGGACGGCTGATCGCCGATGTGTACGGACACTCTAATATTCGAATTTCGAACCGGTTTATCCGGCCTACGATTTCGATTACGAATCGGTTAATGACCGCCGGCCTTCGAACGGGTTTTCCCGCTTTATAATTAGGGCTGACCACCCAAAGCAGTAGCAGTGCTTCTGTGTGATTATTGTATTGCTCTATTGTGTAGAATGGATTTAGGTTATACGTTCTTTTCATCATTGTTCCATTGTTAATCTCTTATGATTATTACATGTCACTCACATTGATCTTGTGTTTTATTTATGAATTATGCTTTCGTACTTGCTGTTTATTTTGTTTATTGGTGCATAGGTACCAACCTTTATCCTAATGTGGAGACGGAGGATGGTTAAACGTTTCAAGCGTTTGAACCAGTTGATTAACCTGAGTGGAGAGCCGGAGATGGCTACGGAGTCGTCTGAGCCTGCTTGGGAGAGAACGTCATCTTAGAACTTCTTTAGATGAATTTTCTTTAATGATAAACTTTTCCTTAGTAATTGTTTGATTTATTCTGCAACTTTAATTATTATTTATTCATACCTTTAGGTTTTCAACATCCTTGGCAACTTTAATTGGCAACTTTAATTGTTTGATTCTACATCCTTGGGGCATGCCAAATCTGAACATGCAAATGATTTTGCCAAGTTTTTCTTGATTTGCTATTTTTGGGTGATTTATGGGTGTATTTTTGGGGAGTTTTGTCTTTGGCTCTGTGTAACCATTTGAGGACTGTGAGAAGGATTTTGTGAAGCTTAGGACCTAAGGCAAGTGTTTAATTTGTTAATTTTGACATGCATACTCAATTTCATGAATTTTAGTCTCATGTTGTGTATATTTATGTGTTTAATTGTCTAATATTCTTCCCCTTGTGAATATGGTGCTTAACCATATTTTAATTTGACCTTAGCTTGATAATTAGTCCTTAATTTTGGTCCAAGTAGTTATAACTTTGGCCGGAAAAATCCCATCGGCCACGCCTTTTTGCCTTTTTGCCCATGTTAATGTTCATCGGCCACTTCACCTTTTTCCCCATTTTTTCACTCTCCACCGACCATTGATCATACAATTGACACCACCGGCCATTCTTATGCAAGTGACACCACCGGCCATTGATTATACAAATGACACCAGTGACCACCTCATTTGTTCCCCCATTTTAATTCCCACTTTGATGGGCCACACCTCTTTGTTTACTAGTATTTTATTAAACCCATGATGTGACCCTTACTCTTTAGTTTAGTCATCCAATGGCCATACCATGTTACATTCTCTTTCTTTATGATATTTTATTACTTTTATCACTTGTTTTGTCAACACATGTCAATTCTCCTTTTTATTTATTATATGTCATCATCTCATGAGTCATGTAATCACATGCTTTTTATCTTTATTTATTCCATTATTCTACATGGGTCATACAACACTCCCATCAGCACCTTTTTCTCTACATGCAACCGACCAAAGACTAGCAACTGGCAGTGGCCAATGCACAACAGTGCACAATGGCCATTGGCCAACTGTGGAGCGGCCATAGCATAGGCAGCCCAAATTTCACCTGTCATGCATGCCCCAACCTGTGGGCCCCACTTTGACCGGCCCGACCACCCTTTGACCACTTCGACCCACTTTTACCATTTTAACCCAATTATTTTATGCACTAAAAATGGTTCAATGGTGTGAACCTTAACCATAGGGGGCTAGTGTTGGGACCAATAACCTCAAACATAATCAAATATATTATTTTGACTCTCGGGTGCTTTCTAATTCATTTCTCTCACCCCAGTGGGTTGTCCGGAGGCATGTAGGGATGCCAAAACTTGGGGATGCACATAATTAGAGTTTTTGGTGGCCGGTCACAATACCACAGCACCGTTAAGCAAATTAACCGGCAACCGGGCCCTAAGCATGTGTAATCCCAAATTTTCGTTACCCGACATGTCAATGGCAAACGGGCCTTAGAATAAGAATTTGTAATGGTTCTTGATCATTTTATGATATACCTTGTCCAAATTATGTGTTAACACGTCTATGTACATACTGTATGCTTCCTATACTTACATGATTCCTCTATATTCTATCTGTACCCGGCCTTCACACACAACACATGAGACTTGACACTTGTACGCAGGTTTTAGCGCGCATTTATTTGCCTTGCTCATTAGGATCCATGGTTGTGGTGTTTTAGGATGTGAAGCGAGCATTTATTTGCCTTGCTCCATCTCTGACACCCAGATCCGCCCTTTTCCTATCCTTTGGGGTTAAGTTATTCTATGCTAGAATGCTGCCCAATTTTCAAGAGACCATATCTCCTATCTAATCTGATTTGTCTCACCAGTCACCACTATGTCATTTTGTCTATTCAATCTGTCCTTATTCCTCTACGTTATATCCTATCTTGGGTACGTGATTTTCAATTCTGTGGATTATGAGAGGTATCTCATTTGTAGGTATGACCCTGAATGGGTAAGTCTGATATGTAAATAACTCTTATTTGATTTGTAGCTTCCAAATGAGTCTGATATATGTAACTTATGATTTCGAGAGTCGACACCACAAAGCTTAGAGTTCCTTTCGGTCTGATCAACCATCTAGATGTCCTTTAACTTTTGATTTACCATCTGTAGAGTGGTCTTTCTATTTTTGACCGGAACTATGGTCGGAATTCTGACAGCCACCTCCTTGTGAGTTTGGCATTTTAGTTATTATGTATATCTGTATTTTTTGTTTAGCTAGCCGTATATCAATATATTTTTGCTGCTGTCACCAAGTGTGACGGCGAGGGTATAGCGACATGTGGATGCCACTTTGATAGGTTGTACTGTCAGTAGAGGTACTATTTACTTCTTATTCTGAAAAATGTTACTTTGATTAATTATCTTGCACACTATGCTTAGCTACAACATTTTATTTATATATCATGAAATATGTTCATGTCCTTATTCTGTTTCTGCAAACATATTACTATATTTCATTTTAAACACCAGCCAGGTCGTCGTGCATGATACTTGCTTAACATTAGTGCTGTAGGTACCGACCTTGCCCTTACGGACGAGCTTGCGGAGGCGAGCCGAGTGGTGCGCGAATGATGTTATCTAGACATTTGTTCTGTGCCAGAGTTGCGATACATTTTGGGAATCACATTCTTTTTTAGATTATTTTGTATAGGTCGTGCTGGCTTTTTCTTTTGGGAAACTGTAATTAAAACTTCATCTTTTTGTGTAAATATTAACTTTAACTGTTTTATGGGATTGCCACTTCACGCTACTGCTTACTTTGATACTTGTCATGTTTTATCATGTTTAAGTTTATCTGATTTGCTACAAGCTTCTACTATTCTATAGTGTTTAACTCATGAGGCATGTGTGGGATCCTCACTATGGAAACCTATGGGAAAGCGCATGCGGATGAAACTTTCCACCTCGATCCGCGTGCCAATAATCGTCGCGGTCCAGGCTCAATTAAGGGAGGTCTAATCTCGGACTCGGGCTAGGGTCGCCACAATCATCAATTAATGCATGAATTTCGTTTGTATCTACAAAAAATGGTTGAATTTTTAATAAAAGGGGGTTCCTACGATGACATCATTTTTAATACTTTTGTTACGGCGAATGAAGTTTGAATGCATTTTCAACTTTTGCAAATATGAGCATTTGGATTTTTATAATTAAGGGATAATAGCATATTACCTACCTGTACTTTGCCTGTATTTCAGACTACCCCCCTGTAGTTTGGTATTTTGTACTAAACCAACCTGTATTTTAAATCACAATGCAAATAGAGATGGTTGTGACAGAAAAGATGGAATGATGAATTTACCCTCAATATATAACCCGTGTCTTGCCCTTTTCGATCATTTTTCCCTTTTTCGCTTGCGGTTAGGGTTCTTCATTGGCGAGACGATTTTGGGAGAAACCGCCCCTCCTTCAAAAGGCGAACTGGATTGCGGTTAAGGCTCTGCAATTTCAGAGGTTTTAAACCATCAAAAAGCTTCAGCGAGAATCCATCAAGAAGCATCAACGATTTCAGAGGTATGTTTAATCTCAAACCCTTCATAATGTCTAATGCCGAGGGTTTTGGGTTTAGGGTTTTGATAAAAAAAAAAGATCTTAAATTGACATCTCTACATGCATGGATTGTAAATTTGTTGATGGGGTTTGTGCGATCTCTATGTGAAATTTGCATTAGAAAATTATCTTTTTATGTGTCTCATTTTAGTGAATGTGGAATTTTTCGACTACTTTTAGTGGATGTAGGACCTTTCGTTGTCTGATATAGTGAGTTGTGTGAAAATGGTCCCCTCTTGTGCTATCTATTTCATTCCCTTTTTATTCTTTTATGAATGTTGGTGGAATAGAATCCCCACCTGTCTGCACTCTGTCGGCTGCTTTTGGCTGTCACACATGGAGGGGACCACAGTGACACAAAAAAAGTTTCTTACATCCGTGGTTTTGTCAAACACCCAATTTTTTATGTTATTGAACATGAGTTTGCCTCAAAGAAATGTCATTTACATGCATATGTCGTTTGATGAAGTGACAGTACGATTCAACCATGGTGGTTATTTAACAGAGCCACCAAATAGTGTGTACATTAAGGGTGTGGTGGATGAAATTATTGATTTTGATATTGATCGAGTATCATTTTTTTATTTTAGGGATTATGTGATGAAATTAGTGTACCCAGCGAACAGTATGATGTATTTTAAGATGCCAACCTTAGGTTTTAATAATGGTTTGAGGCGGATTGAGTCAGACAAGGATGTAGTTGTTCTATTAGAACATTACAAGGGAAGTGAAGTGTTGACTATTTATGTAGAGAGGGGACATGAACTTTTGATGGTAGTGTCACCAAGCACTTGTTGAATGAACTGTAAGGCAAGGCTATGACATTAAATATTTAAAAAATGAGAACAAGAGTAACACAGCTGTTTGTAAATATGATTGTGGATTTAGGATTCATGCATCACCCATGCAAGGTGAGAAGACATTTCAAATTAAGACATTCAAGCCCAATCATGCATGTGGTATGAAGTTTAAAAGTCATTTGGTCACTTTCAGCTATATAGCTAATAAATACCAGCAAAGAATGAGTGACAATCCAAAATGGTCAATTCCTGCAATGCAGAAAGAGCTGAGAAGAGATTTGAATGTTGATTTGTCGAAGGATAAGTTGTATAGAGCGAAGAAGAAGACAACAGATAACATCTCTGGAGATATTAGAGTGCAATATACTAGATTGAGGGACTACTATGTCACTGTCCAAAAGTACAATCCAAATACAAGTTTATTTGTGGTGACACAAAGACCTCACATGGATAGAATTTCATATTTTCAGATATTGTATGTCTGTTGCGAGACACAAAAGGTCGGGTTTGTGAGTGGATGTAGACCCATAATTGGTCTAGATGGGTCCTTTCTCAAAGGTATTTATGGTGGACAAGTGCTGGCTGCAATAGGTAGAGATGGGAATGAGAATATGTTTCCAATTGCAACTTGGTTTGAAATCATTGATTGGTGACATCGGAGATGGGGGTGACATGCGCTGGAGTTTATGTCTGATAGGATTTTTATGTTTGATACACAGAAAGGGCTTGATGCAGCATTTGAGATAGTTGTTCCTACTGCTAAAATTAGACACTGCTTGAAACATATGTATGATAACTTCAAAAAACTTTTCAGATGAAAATTGTTGAAACATACTATGTGGGTCGCAGCATCATGTGGATCACCAAGAGAATTTGATAGTAATATGCAAAGGATCAAAGAGATGGACTAGGCTGCATATAATTGGTTGATAGCTGCTAATCCAAACAGATGGGCCAGGTCTCATTTTTCCACAAAGGCCAAATGTGATGCATTAACAAACAACCTCTGTGAGTCTTTCAACAGTTACTTATTTAAAGCAAGGGAGGAACCAATTTGCTTGAGTGTGTGAGGAGGGAGCTGATGAACAGAATTCAAGTGAAGTTGAGAGGAATGACCAAATATGATGGCACAGTCTGTCCAGGGATATTGGAGAAGTTGGAAAAGAACAAGAATGACAGCAGACACTGTTTTGCCAACTGGTCAGGCAGAGGTGAGTTTGAGGTTGATTGTTTTGCCAAAACTTTTGTTGTTAACATTGAGAGTAGAACATGTATATGCAAAATGTAGGATTTGACTGGGATACCTTGCAAGCATACCATTGCATGTATATACATGAATAAAAAAAGGCCTAAAGATTACATTCATGCATGCTACAACAAAGAGATGTATTTGAGGGCATATAATGGCATGATACACCCAGTACCTGAAAATGCATGATTGGGTAGAAAGTGGAATGGAAGCAGTTGATCATCCTTTATATAGAAGTCCTGCAGGTAGGCCAAGGAAGTTGAGCAGGAGGGAAGCAGATGAGTTACCCAATTCCAATAGAGTTTCTAGAATGAATAGAACAATGACTTGTGCTAGATGCTTAAAAACAGGTCATAATGTCAGGTCTTGCAAGGGACCAGTACATCCCAATTCAAGACTCTTTAGTTCTGCATTAGGTTATCAGCCTCAATCAGGTTCTCAGACTCAACAAGCTTCTCAGCCTTAGCCAGCTTCTTAGCCCTTGCCTGCTTCTCAGCCCATGCCAGCTTCTCATACCATGCCACCACATAGGGTAATGATTTTTCACCCATTTGATTTTTTACTTCTAATTATAATATATGCATTTACTCACTATGGTCTTCAAATTTTGATTGGTCAGGGGAGAGTCAGACAATCTTCTTCTTAGCCAAATCCATCAGCAAGAATTACCAGTGGTAGAGGGAAGTTACAAGCAGGTAGAGGGCGGACTGGAGCAAGAAAACGGAGCTCGACTTGTTGATAATAACAACCACTATTTTAAAATGGACTTTTTTCTGGATGACGTTGTGTTACTGATGATGACTATTTTAAACAACTTTTCTTTGGATGATTGTTTGGATTTGGATTATCCTTTTTACTATTTGGATTTGGGCCATAATTGTAACGCCCCACCCTTCACGCATGCATGATATTGTCCGCTTTGGCCCATGAGACTCACGGTTTTGCTTCTGATGGGCCTCAACCCATCAAAAGGCCTCATGCAAGGTAAGGGTGTAAGCTCTTACATATAACCCCATTCACTTTTCTCTCTATAGTCGATGTGGGACTCCGGGGCGTCACAATCCACCCCCCTTAAGGCTGCACGTCCCCGTGCAGTAACCTGCCAGTCTTTGTAACCTGTCAGCCCTCTTGGCCCGCCCACTTGCACCAGGTCACGGCAGGGAACCCACACTCAAACCAGTCGAGAGTCGGCTCTGATACCATTTGTAACATCCCACCCTTCACGCATGCATGATATTGTCCGCTTTGGCCCACGGGCCTCACGGTTTTACTTTTGATGGGCCGTAACCCATCAAAAGGCCTCATGCAAGGTAAGGGTGTAAGCTCCTACATATAACCTCATTCATTTTCCTCTCTATAGTCGATGTGGGACTCCGGGGTGTCACAATAATGCAAGGTCTTGCAAGGGCCAAATGTGTTTCTAGTTTTTTGTTTACTGTTTGGATGATGATGTTTCCAGTTTTTTTGTTACTGTATGGATGATGTTTTCAGTTTTTCTTTTTTTTTTGTTACTGTTTGGATGATGATGTTTCCAGTTTTTTTGTTACTAGATGGATGATGATGATGTTCCTAGCAAATGATTGTTCATTATATTCCTGTCAAGTCTTTTTGTTAGTGTTTTCTTATTAGAAATTAATTAAAGTTCATCAAAAAATAAAGTCATTGACAAACAAACAACACCAACCCATTTTCTATTATAGTCCAACTGATACATATGCTCATGGTAATTCCAACCCATCTACAAGAGTCCAAGATATCAGTAGGTAACACATGAACAACACAAACACAGTTCCAGCCCATGTCCCCAGCAACACACGTAGGTAACATCTCTCCCTTCGACAAACTGACTTCAGTTCCATCTCCAACACATCAATTTTATCCAATAGCTTCGGCACAGCTCTATTTCTCCATCAACCCATTCAAAAAATCTAAGACCAAAATGAAAAAAAATACATTAATACTACCACGATTTGCCAAACATGAAGAAATCAAACAGATGGATCAAAGCATAACCTCATATAGTGCACAGCCAAGAAACCTCCTCCCCATGTTCCGCTGTGTTCGGGAAGTCCTCAAAGCAGCCCTACGCCTGCAGTGGCAGTAACGAATTTCACCATTAAATTGAGAGCTTTGACCACGAGAAAACTAGGTATATGAGTTTGAAGAAGAAGGCATTTGATATGGCTAAAGAAGATGACGGACAACTGCTCACAGATTGATAGCTAAAGAAGACGACCAAGAGCTACTCACAAACTCATGGCTAAAGCAAACAGACTCAATCTTTCTATCCATTTTATATAGGCTAGATTTAGGGGCAAAAAAGTCTCGTTCTAAAGCCATATATGAGTTTGAAGAGGAAGGCATTTGATATGGCTGAAGAAGATGACGGACAGCTGCTCACAGATTGATGGCTGAAGAAGACGACCAAGAGCTACTCACAAACTCATGGCTAAAGCAAACAGACTCAATCTTCCTATCCTTTTTATATAAGCTAGGTTCAAGGGCAAAAAAGTCTCGTTCTAAAGCCATTTAGAACAGTAAGTTACTGCAAGTATGCCCTACAGGCCATTTATACATATACGCCATTAATACTAACAAAATCCATCACTTTTGCATGTTAATTTAAACTTCAGGTAGGTTTAGTACAAAATACCAAACTACAAGGGGGTAGTTTGAAATAATGGCAAAGTTCAGGTAGGTAATCTGCTATTATCCCTATAATTAACTATTATACTTTTACCATTTGCATAGCCAACTGTGTAATTTTTTATTTTTTCAAAATATTTTGTAGGAATTAATCCTTCTCTTATAAAATTTACATCAGCTCCACTATCAATTAGACAATCAACAGATAGATTAAATTCTTTGATTTTGAGAGTTCTAATTATATACCATTTATGATAATGATATTTAGTGATGGAATTTACAAACGTACAAGTCATTCTCAAAAGACCCGATACCTTCAAAGAATGGTTTGTCATTTCAATCAAAAGAAACTAGTAGATTTGTCAAGGGAATCAAATACTGGAATTGATGCCTTTAAGGTCATGTTTGGGTAATGTACTAGGAAAGAAATCCTCTCTGGTCTTTCTCGATTTTGAGAAAAACCCACGTTTGGGTGAAAAGTGGAAAAGTGGGAGAGGATTGTACAAATCCTACCAACTCATAAAGAAACCTCTCTTTCACTGTTTCCTTTGGCTCCACCTCCCCCGTCGAATTTTGAAAATCCATTAAAGGTGTTTCTAGTGCTACCAAGAAATCATTAGGGCGTATTTGGGTAATGCTGTAACGCCCCAATTCCGAATACCGAGAAAACCGTCAAAGTACCCGTAGTTGGGGCGCTACTTCTCAGAAAATTCGAGAACTTTCAAGATCGTAGGTCCGCAGTGAAATCCAATTTAAAACTTTTGACCAACATATAATCAATGGTTAAAATTGCGGAAGCGTAAATAGTAAAGCGGAAGCATTTGGTATTATAAAAGATGTATCAAATGTGGCAAGGCTGAAGTCCTGCCGAAATCTCAAAGTATAATTAAGAACGTGTTTATAAACATATCAGACTAACTCCCTGCTCACTACAAAAAGACACTCAAACCCAAAAAAAAAAAAGATAACACTCAAGCCCCCGGTACAGGCGCTCCATCCTCTAGCTCGACCCCCTGGTTAGCTGGTCCCCACCCATAGTCTCCTGCTATGGGCGCCTCGACAAACGCATCGTCCTCATAATCGGGGTCAACACCTAAGCACCAGGAATGGGTCAGATCTAAGGATCTGGCAAGTTACAGTATACAAATAACATAAAATGTATGCATCAAAATAGTAGAGACAATAATAAGATCAATAAGAATATCCAAGGTACAAATACGAGGGAATTAAGCAAAAAAAACATTTAGAATCAGGAAAATAAGATCAGTCAATCTATCTACACAATGTGAAGCTGGATACCACGGGATATTATGTCGCGTCCCTCCTATACTGAACACAGTTGCGATGGGGAAATCTCACCAGTGTTGGGGATAACTAACCCCGCAAATCACTTATCAATCTCAAACACTCATCACTCAAGAGACCGGACACAGTATCACAGCGTCCGTCTAAAACACAGCTCATCATGATAGCCCACTTAACACTCATAAATAGCTCCTACCAATGATGATCAGTCAACAGGCTTAGCTTAGAACAACTGAATGAATGTTCGTGCCGACTCAGGAAACCAATGTATAGGTCTGTGTCTGTCTAGGCTTACCTTGCGCGAGCAAGTTTCTAACAAGTCCCTAAGAGGTCCAAGTACCAATCATTGGGTCCATACTAAGGCCCACCAAGCATGGCCTTAGTCTAAATAAACCAAGAGAGATCACCAATCTCAATCCAACATCAAACAGTCTATACTCATCCAAAATGAGTTACAACTCTAATCACAACAACCTCTCCATTTTAGGGTTCAAACATACAACTTAGGTCGTATGAGGGCCCGCCTAGACACAGACACGGGTCAAGTTCCTCCAAACTATATCACCAGGACACCTCTAGGAAGTCTTAGGTTTAGGTCTTTCATTTTTCATTTAATTATCAGGCATAAAGCAATGACAAGGATATAAGAGTGACATTAATGTAATAAGTGGAATAACCACCAAGTAATTGAATCAAATAGAACATCAAGGGTCCAATCCTAAGTAATGGCCCACATTCAGGTTTAGGTCCATTTTAGTTAATTGGATCCCTAAATGAAGTTTCAGATGCCAAGTATACTATATTTGGTGCTCCTGAAGTTACGGATATCTTCGACAATATTTAAGGATCGAATCGACGTCAAATCCAAACTCTAGACCCTACTTAGTGGCCCCACGAGTCAAGGTTGAGCCACACCATTGACTCGGGTTGGCACATTAATGGAAGTCCATTTGGATGGTTAATGGCCCGACTGTCACGACCCCCGAACCCGATTAGTGAATAAACCGGATCCGAGGACTGAAATTTATTACTAATTAAATTTTTTGTCCTTTAGGCCCAAGGATCGTAAGTCCGTTGTGAGAATATCAAGTTTCAAGCCTCAAGTATAATAAGAATTGTGGAATTCATACAATTCTAGGCATTTGGAAAATCAACAATGGATAATAACTTCAATTAATAAATTAAAGTTGCACAAAAGAATAAATAAAACTAAACGAAGAAGTTAATTAATTACAATGGCCAACCCAATAATCAAGGTCATTTAAAACAATAACTGATGTCAATAATGTGAAAGGTCTAACGAGAGATAATAAAGAATAAAAGAACCTAATGAAGTCTCAATGAATCTCTCTCGTGCCAGATATGATGACGCTACTCTACGTCATTGGCACGCCACTCTCGTTCCTCTTCAACCAGAGGATCTCCTCACCTGCCTGCTCCTCGTAATAGTAGTAGTCACCTTGGGTGTCTACACACCAAGGAACAGAGTCAACAACTTGTTGAGCAATAGAAGCAAAGTATAAAGGACATGCATCAAGTATAGAATAATGACAAGTGTAATATCATGTGAATACAAGGAAAGCGAAACTAGGCATAAAGCATGAATAATGATCGTAAGAGACAAAGACAGAAATCCTAACATCATCTAGCAATAACCACTTATCTAAACATTGCAATGCAAGAAACAAGAGGGAGACTCCGAGGATGTCCAAGCCACCTCCCGGGGTATCAGTAACAATCCAGGCCAGACTACTGATACCAAAGTCCGGCTCTAGTGGGATCCTAGCTCCCGGTCCTGGGAATAACAACACAATCCAAGCCCGCTCCCAGATATTCAACGTCATGAACGCCGTCCAACACTGACTGCCCACCCCGATGTCCGAGTAACCGGCCCATCAAGTAAAAACCCCATACTGCAGATGACTATGACATGCAAATAATAATAAAGTGGTGTTGACACGAGAATAGACCAAGACAAGCAAGTCTGGCTAGATCAATGTACAAGACATGTTCATAGGGATTATCTCATTCAAAACAATACAAGACAAGTCAAACACTTGATAACCCCTTCCTTACTAGCCAGTCATGTTTATCAAATACATGACACAAGGTTCCTACGATACATTCTAAGTCAGGTCCATGTCCTAATCCTACAAGGATTTATGTTTCATAATTAGTTAAGCGTTTTATACCAAGAAAGTGTACAAGGAATTATAACAACGGATACAATTTACAAGTCAATGAGGAATTACAATCCAAACCTAGGCAAGTGGTGTCATCCCTGTACTCCACATGTCTTAGCGGAGTACGTGTGGAAATTGAATCAACGATGCTTCTAAGGAAATTCCTTGGTTTGCAATCATGTTAAGCATCTGTCGAAACAATTCCATACGCATTCGGTTAAACCATGTGTAATTCACGAATACCTAGACAACCCAATCGAAGTACACTAATCCACGTGCTACGATTTAATCCTCATTAATGGTCAGGTGATAGTAGATTCATGGTTTCCAACATCTAAGGCCCAAACCTAAGTTACTGGTCTCATTTTCAATCAAACATAAGTTGAATCAATAATCTGAGTACTTACATCACTTCCTGACCTCTGATCGTGATGAAACCAAAACCATTGGATTCTACGTCTCGAGAGCTTTCCGACAGTATGTAGAACTCCGAATTCTGATGAACAGGTCAAAAGTTATGGGCGTTCCAAGTAGCCCATTTTTAACCGCCCTACAGGTTCCCGACGTCCGGAAGTAGTGTGGGCGCCTTGGGCTTCTGCCTTCTGGCTTCCGAACGCGAAAACCCAAGCGTCCGAACGCCTGGAGGCAGAAACCTCCCGGGAATCTCCTGTTTTGCTGGTTTTCTAACCTCCTTCCTTCCAAACCATTCCCCACCAATTTCAAACATTTTCAAATGTTATAACCTGCACAAAACTGAGCCACCATGCTCTCCCAATCATCACATTCATCATTCCACACCCATTCTAAAAATTTAAAAGATAAAAAAAAGGGTTACCAATTATAAATTAAACCAACCCAAATCTCAAGCCTAATCTAACATGTCAATCCCAAATCAATATCAAATCCAGGCTTGGAATTAGGGAAAACTATTAAGGAAATCATTGCAATCAATAGAGAAATATGCACACATGCCAAATTATAAATTGCAAATCCACTTGCCTCAACAAAGAAGGAGCTTTCTACCGCGAAAACCACAATCTACCCCGCTCAAAAGCAATCTAGAACACCAAGAAGGAGAAAGAAAGGAAAAAGATTAAGAAGAACCTAAATCTAACCAAAAGAGAAAAATGATTGAAAGGATGAAGGTGAGGAAAACCTTACCAAACTAGGATCAATGGAAAGAGAAGATCGAGAGGAAGAAGATGTGCGGTCCAGATCTTCGAGATGATCTCCTCCGGATGGAGTTCTGGGCTTGAGAAGAAGAAGGGTTGTTGTAGCTTTCGTTGCAGAGATTAGGAATGAAACGATTAGGGTTAATCTCTGTTTAAGAGGAGAGGGAAGGGGAAAAGACTGAATTGCCCTTAAGTGGGTCCAATGAAGGAATGAACCACTTGAAGAGTTTCTGATCGTCGGATTACAACGAGCCAGGAGACAAAAATGATCAGCGCGACGAGACCTTTCCAATGAACCCAAAAATCGGGGGGGGGGGGGGGGGGGAGGGGATTTTCCCTCCCCCTTCCCAAACACCCTCCAAAATAATTTCCCCCCCATTTTCCCCTCTTCCCAAACACTACATAAAGTTCTGTAGCATGGTGAGGACCACTCTTTCTCATGCACTCAGGACCACTCATCTCTTCTAATTATGTCACATGGTGAGGCCACACTTTCACATACACATACAGACCACTATGTCACATGGGGAGGCCCCACTGATCCAGACACAGATCAGGCTCCACCAACCCGATCGCCCAGCCTTGTACAACTATTGGAACGAAGCAGATCATGATCAAGCACTTAGTGGGCCCCGCCACTGTCTGATATTCAAAACAGAAAACCCCATTGTGAATGACGCCCAGTAATGTGTCTGATGGGACCCAATCCCCACAGGTCCACCACCATCAGGTTCGCCCCTGAGTCCACTATCAGATGTGGGGATCCGATCTACCATTGGGACATCTAGTGGGTCCCACCATTCACTGATACAGAATTGATTTTCTTTCCCTTAAAGGACATCCTCTTTTGATCAAGCTAATGGATGGTGGACTAGGGGTGTCCAATCCCTATGGGACCACCTCTTCTAGGGTCGCCCGTGGGTCCTCCTTTGGATCCACGGATCAGATGGGCCATCGGGTGGCCCACCTGAGTCCCGGTCTCATCGCAAGAGATAAAAGCCTCACCATTTCCATCCCTAGAAACCTATTACAAACCCTGTTACAGTACAAAACCTATTACAGGTCGCCCTTCTTCACTGGAGATGGGTGGATTTGAGTGTAATTCCACTATAACGACCTATCACAATTACTATGACTCATCAACCTCCCAAATAAGTAAGTATTCCATTCATTAATGTCCAAAAACTTAAACAAACAATGTAACGCCCCAATTCCGGATACCAATATACTCGTTCGAATACCCGATGTTGGCGCGCTACTTCTCGGAAAATCTGAGAACTTCCAAGATCGTAGGCCGCAGTGAGGTCCAATTTAAAACTTTTTGACCAATATAATACTCAATGTTTAAACTTGCGGAAGCATAACAATTAAATAAAGCGGAAGCATTTGGTATCATATATATATGTAAAGTATGAGCAGAACAGTAGTCTAGTTAAAGTATCAGTTGTTAATCAAAAGTTTATACATATTGGATTCTACCCAACTCACTACAAAATTTCGCTCAAACCCAAAATAAGATGAGCTCTCAAAACCCTGGTAAATAATCTCCGCCCTCCGGCTCGACCTCCGGGTCGGCCGGGCCCCACGCGAACTCTCTAGCTATCGGCGCCTCTACCAGCGCTAGTGCGTCATCAGGGATCTCTGGGTCAAGGCCTAAGCACCAATGAAGGGTCAGATCTAAAAGATCTGGCAAGTCACAGCATACTACTAACATAGAACATATATATCAGTAAATAAGTTAAAGAATGACAAGGTAAAGAACTAGACAGTTGAGCAGTATAATCATAAGGAATCAGGATAATATAAAACATCTAATCTACAACGAAATGGCACATTCACACGAGCTGGAATACAGCGGGATATTATGCCGCGGCCCTCCCATACTAAACATAGTTGCGGCGGGGAAATCTCACCAGTGCTGGGAATTACTAATCCCGCAAACCACTCATCATCTCATCACACTCAAGACCGGACACGGTATCACACCGTCCGTCTTAACCACATAGCTCATCATGATAGCTTCTCAACTCTCAAATAGCTCCTACCGGGGATGATCAGTCCACAGGCTGAGCTTAAATCAACCGAGTGAATGTTCATGCCGACTCGAGAATACTTCTAAGGGTTTGTGTCTGTCTAGGCTTCGCCTTGCGTGAACAAGGTCCTAACAATGTCTCTAAGAGGTCTGTACATCAACCAGTCTATGGATTATACTCTAAGTCGAAGCCCACTCGTTGGATCCATACCAAGGCCCATCAAATTCGTGGCCTGGTCTAAAGCCGTCCAAACGAGGCATCATATCCATTTACTACTGATAAACAGTTCATCCTAATCCATCATGACTTAACAGCCCAATATAAATCACCTCTTCCAACTAAAGGTACACATCCCACACTTAGGCCCAATATGGGCCCGCCTAGACACAGACACGGGTCAGTGTTCTCCAATCATACTATCGGGTCACCTCTAAGATACCCTAAGTTCAGGTCCTCCATTTATATTTAATTAATAGATACAGCTACACTAAAGATTTAAGAGTGACAGCATATAAAAGAAGTGAAGTATGAACTCCAATAAGAGAATCAGCAGGGAAATACAACGGTCCAATCCTAGGTAATGGGCCACGTTTAGGTTTAGGTCTATCTCAGGTAATTTGATCTCTAAACGAAGTCACTGATGTCATATGATACTGTGTTTGGTGCTTAGGAGGTTACGGGCACCATTGACAACTCTTAGGGGTTAAATCATCTTAGATTAAACGACCGAAACCCTAATCGGTGGTCCCCACGAGTCAAGGTCGAGCCACACCATTGACTCGTGCTTGGCACATTGATGGAAGTTCATTTCGATGGTCAATGGGCCCCACAATCGATCAATCATAGAACAAATGCTAAACTCACATCTTAGTGTTCACAGTGTGGCAGGTCGACCTGGCAAGGGTCGGGTCGATCTGCTCCACTGGAATCAAAGTTGGGACTTGGTTTGGATTCTGGAATTTTCAGTGTACCCGATTGACCAGGTGGCCAGCCTGTCGATCTGGTACACAGGTGTACCTGAGTCAACAGATTCTAGGCCAAATCTCAACTTTTGCACTAAAGTCTGGGTCTGATGGAAAAATCCAAGTCATACACAAACTATTCGATTTGGGTTCATAAAATACTCAGGGCTTAATCAAATTATGAAATCTAATGAAATTTCTAAAAGTATAAATCTAAAGGTTCCAAACTAATTTAAATTAATTAAAGACTAAGGGGTCTTTTATTTCTAATTCCTAAAATTAATAGGGTTTCAAAAAAGCTAAGGGTCCTACTTTCCTAATTTTCTAAAACTAATGGGTCCCATTATACACATTAGAAACTAAATTTTTTATTTAATTAATAAAACTAATGGGTTATGGATTAGTGGGCCCTACTGGGCCCAGCTCCAATTTGGTTCAATAAAAACTAAGGGATTTATATTTCCAATTTATGAGAATTAATGGTGCTAATTGTATGCATTAAAAACTAAAGGATTAATTTAATTAATACAACTAGTGGTTATTGGATCAGTGGGCCCCACTGGGCCCAAGTGAAAAGCCCTCCATCAGAACCTATCAGGCCACCCCTTGTACTGGGCCTGATAACAGTGAGTTATGTATCCATTGCCCTACTCCACTATTGTTCCAGAATAATAAAAAAAGAAGGGAAGGTGCATAAAGCAAGTGGGTATACGTTTTCCCATGCTTCCTCAGGCTACCCTTTCCCCCACTCATCTCTTTCCCACTCAACACAACACAGGTTCTGCACAGAACAGTGCACAACGTTGCAACAGAGAACAACTCGCCTGATGCATGGAGAAGCAACGATCGTGGGCCCCACTGATCAAGGGCCCACGATCAGCCCTCATCATCTGGGTTGCCCAAGGTGGCCCTACACGATGTGGGGTCCGGATCTCCAAGGGTGGCCCACCTGGGCCCACTGATCTCAATGCCAAAAAAACCAAAAAAAAGAACTCACTGTTCTGTTTACAGAAACCTGCAACAGTCACCCTCTTCCATCCAATTCTATCTAAATGAATTCTATTCACCTCCCCTCATCAAGTAATCAAATAAAATTATAAAACATTACAATGCCCATTAATCAAACACCATTTGGACCTATTAATCTTCCAAATGGGGGGTGAAACCCCCATCCATCAATGGCCAACCATCCAAACACACACTAAGCTCAGGTAGAATTTCTAAGACTCAATTAATCACAATCATGAAATGAAACTACAGAAATCAAAGAAAAAACACATACATTCTAAGTTAATAGTAGATGCACTTGCCTTTAGTAAATGGGAGATGGTTTTGTAGAGAGAGAGAGAACTAGAAGAGAGAACCAGAATCCCAGCTAAACAGAGAAGGAGAAGAAGAAGATGATACAGCAGCAGCTCCTAAGGATTCTCCAGCTCAGAATCAGTAACCCCCAGGTGAAGAAATGAGAGGGGAAGAAGATAGAATGAAGAAGCAGCTGCTGCAGCTCCAAGAGGTAATTCTCCCAACACAAACAGTCCCGTTCCAGCACACAGTGACAGTGGCTGGAAGAGAGAAATGAGGAAGAAAGAAGAGAGGAAATGAGATGGGAAAAAGGGAGAAATGAAGAAGCAGCTGCAGTAGCTTTAAGGGGAAATCCACAGTAACAGTCCCGGCACTTAGCTCGTATGAGGGAAATGAGGGAGAGGAAGAAGAGAGGAATTGTGATGAACAGTGGCTGGAATTTCTTGGGAAAGGGGCTGGTTTATAGCTTAGGGTTCTCTTGGGAATAGTGTAGTATTTATAGCTTAGGGAGGGGTGGTTAATGGCTGTAATAGCCCTTAGGTAATCATATAATTAGGGTTAGGGTTAGGGGTAATTTGGACTATGGGCTGGAAGGTTCTAGAGGAGCACCTTTTAACAAAAACCCCCTTATAATTAATTAAAACACATACTAAGGACCTCCTAGCACTAATTAGCCTAGAATTAATAAAAACATTCCACTAACTAAAATACTAACTCAACTAAGCTAGTCTAACTATAACTTAGGAAAATCTAACTAATCACCCTGATTAACCCCTAATTAGCACAATTAACTAGTAATTAGCAATAATTAGTATATAACTAGTATTAATTAATATTTAAAATAGCAACTAGAGGGCCCACTAAGGGTGGGGCCTCACAAACAAGCTCATGGATAAATCTAAGCATTTCTAGCATAATATGAATAAAAATTTTAAAATAAAAAACATAAATATGCATTCTATGCTAAGTGTGTATATTGCACTTGCCGCAAATCCGAATTGCAAGGGAAAATAGCAATAAGACTCAATCTAAGCTATCCAAATCAAATCCAATCCACCAAACCTACCACCCATTCCACAAGAGAACCAAAGCTTAGGAAGGAAATCTAGAGAGATAGAAATTCCTAGAGAATTATATGGAAATTGAGCTAAGGAAGAAGGCTCACCTTGAGTTGTAGAAGAAGAGATTGGTAAGAGAGAGCCCTTAGGAGATTGTAGCAACAATAAGTAAGAGGTGACCCCCTTCTTCTTGAAATTAGGGTTTATGGAGAATTAGGGTTTTAGCTAGGGTTTTGTGAAATGAGAGGTAAATGACGGTTAAATGAGAGTGAATTTAGGGTTCATTTCCAAATACAATAGTTTAACTTTAATAAGATAGGATTTTTGGGACAATTACTAAAAGGGCCTTTTAGTTTGTATAGGGGTGTGGATAAGGACATGAGCATTAAGGTCTTTTGCTAGAGGTTCTAGAATGTTCTTAAGTGTGGAAAACCCCCCTTATAAAAAACCTATTTACTAGTAAAGCCCTTAACACCTAAAACCCTACAAAAATTATAAAAAGACACCATACATATCTATAAAATACACAATAAGCCTAAATCTTATAAAATAAGATAAAACTTAAAAAAAATATCTATCTACCCTTACTAATCCCTATTAATTAGTACAATTACATTATATTACCATAATTAATAGTATTCAAATTCAAAATGAGGGCCCACCAAGGGTGGGGCCTCACAAATGCCCTTGGTGAGGAGTCCTCTCTAGTTTTTCTCAAGATTGAGGAAATCTCATGTTTGGGTAAAAAGAGAAAAAGTGGGAGAAGTGGGAGAGGATTATTTTACAAATCCTACCAACACATCAAAAATCCTCTCTTTCAATGACTCCTTGGTCTCCATCTCCCACAACGAAATTTACAAATACATTGAAGGTGTTTTTTAGTGCTACCAAGGAATCATTAGAGTGTGTTTGGGTAATGTCCTGTGTGAGGAATTGTAACGCCCCAATTCTGGATACCGAGAAAGTTGTCAGAATATCCGAAGTTGGCGCGCTACTTCCCGAAAAATCCGAGAACTTACAAGATCGTAGGTCCGCGGTGAGGTCCAATTTAAAACTTTTGAACAATGTAATATCAATGGTTAAATTCGGAAGCATATGAAGTAAAACGGAAGCAATAGGTATCATCATATATCAAATATGAGCGGAACTGTGATTCAGTTTAAAAGTGTCAATTGATAAGAACGAAAATTAATTACATCTTTGACTGCTACCTAGCTCACTACAAAAATTCGCTCAAAACCCAAACAAAGATAAGCACTCAAAGCCCGGGTACTAGCTCTCCACCCTCCGGCTCAACATCTGGGTCGGCCGGTCCCCAACCGTAATCTCTAGCTACGGGCGCCTCTACGAACGCAAGCGCATCCTCCTCGTACTCGAGGTCGAGACCTAAGCACCAAGATGGGTTAGATCCAAGGATCTGGCAAGATACAATATACAAATAACATAGGATGTATGCATCAAAAGAGTAAAGACGGTCATAAGATTAATCAGAGTAACAATGATACATAATCTAGGCAATTGTGCAAGTTAAACATTTAGAATCAATTGATTAAGGTAAGCTATTCTAGTAGTACAACGTGGCACATTCAGACAAGCTGGATACTACGGGATATTATGCCGCAGCCCTCTAATACTGAATACAGTCGCGGTGGGGAATCTCACCAGTGCTGGGGATAACTAACCCCGCAAAACACTCATCAATCTCATACACTCATCACTCAGCACTCAAAGACCGGACCCGGTATCACACCGTCAGTCTAAAACACAGCTCAGCATGATAGCTCACTCAACACTTATAAATAGCTCTTACCGGTGATGATCAGTGAGCAGGTTGAGCTTAAAACAACTAAGTGAATGTTCGTGCAAGTACCAATCATAGGGTCCACACTAAGGAATACAAATACAGGTATGTGTCTGTCTAGGCTTGCCTTGTGCGAGCACGGTTCTAACAAGTCCCTAAGAGGTCCAAGTACCAATCATCGGGTCCATACTAAGGCCCACCAAGCATGGCCTTAGTCTAAATAGACCAGGAGAGATCTCCAATCTGAATCCAACATCAGACAATCCACTCATCCAAAATGAGTTAGAACTCTAATCACAACAACCTCTTCATCCTAGGGTTCATACATACAACTTCGGTCGTATGAGGGCCCGCCTAAACACAGACACAGGTCAAATTCCTCCAAACTATATCGCCAGGTCACCTCTAGGAAGTCTTAGGTTCAGGTCCTTCATTTTTCATTTAATTAACTGGTTTATAACAAGAACAAGGATATAAGAGAAGTACAATGTATAATAACCTCCCAAGCAATAGAATCAAATGGAATAAAGCAAGGGTCCAACCTAGGTAATGGTCCACTCTCAGATTCAGGGCCTCATCAGATAATTGGATCCCTAACTGCAGTCTCAGATGCCAAAATGTTATATTTAGCGCTCCTGAAGTTATGTGCATCTTTGACTACGTTTAAGGGTTGAATCACTGACAATTCCAATCCCTAAACCCTACTTGGTGGTCCCCACTGTTAATGCCACACCTTCATGTGCACTGTTTTTATTGTCAATTCCGTGTCAAAGAGTTCCGAACACATTGTCTCTTAAGTACTTCAAAGAAGATTCAATTCAAGAGGACTGTCAAAGCTTTTTGGAAAGGCCAGGATTCGTCAAAGATCAACATCAAGCTGTGCCAACCAAGATCAGGTAATTGGGACCGAAACCATGCCCCTAAGTGACCCTAAAAACCCTAGGCTAAATTGTTATTTTGAAAGATTTTAGATGATATTTTTTAGCTTGTTTAAAACTAAAAAATGACCCCAGATTTCAGCCAGCCGACCTCATGCGGTTAGCAGTTCACCCCCTAAGTCCACCTGTCCTAAGGCATCCAACATGATCATAACATCAGGTCACATTGAGGCTTAGTAAACATGAGTATGTATAGAAACTTAACAATAAACAATGTTTTGTAAATTAATAAAGAAATGTAAAGTTGTCAAAACCGGTGTGCTTTTGATTTCTTGAATAATTTTTCCTACAAAAGTTCCCTCATATTCATACTCATGACTCATATAAGGCCTCACCAAAACATTGCTTATGTCAAGGTTTTTATCAAATTTCAAACGTAGGAATAGTGTTCCTGTCAAGTGCACCCTACCATGTCTTAAGTGACCGTTGGAATTATCCGTTGGATTTTTTCTATAAATACCTGAAGCTCGTTTTCAACAAACGGCAGTCCAATTTTGAAGAGCCTTTGTTCTAAATTCTTGTAAATCTTTCTCAAGTTCTCAAAGCTTCTTCCAAACACACTTAGATCCTATCTTGGCAAATCCAAGGGCTTACTTAACTCTAAAGAGTGTGCTTTGAGAAGCCAAATCTTGGGTATCCTAATCCTTAAAGGTATCCCTCATTTCTGCCCTAGAAATCAAACCTCTATAACTTGGTTATGCATCTCAAAGGAGTTTCATCATCAACACCAAGCTAGCTGTAAGAGGTAAAAAGCTTCGTTCACGGTCAAAAGCTTCTTCGAACACTTTCGATCTTCATCAAAGGCAAGTGTTCGCCCTCCATTCAAATTTATATCTTTGTGACAATGGATTGAATCTATGTGTGTCAACCACTCTAATAATTGTGTGTGGGGATTAGATCTGTGTGATCGAACCTCAGTAACAAAATTGAGTTAGAATCAGTACTTGTATAATTTGATTCTTTATAGTGGAACAAACGGACTATGTGACCCTTGAGAGTGGATGTAGGTCTGTGTGACTGAACCACTATAAATCTCTTGTGTCATTTTTATCTCTTGTGCTTATTATCTTGTTTCAAATTAGAGTTTCTCTGATTATTTAAGCACACACACATTGAACTTATAATTCATACAAGTTATTTTGTTATGTGTGATTATTATTCCAAGTTGAGATTAAAAATTGGGCTAATAAGTTTAAGATTGGCATTAGAATTCCTTTTGTCCTATTCACCCCCCCCCCCCCTCTAGGACTTATTCATTGAACCTAGTTGCACTTTTACCCACGAGTCAAGGTCGAGCCACACCATTGACTCGTGCTTGGCACATTGATAGAAGTTCATTTGGATGGTCAATGGGCCCCACAATCGATCAATCATAAAACAAAGGTTAAACTCACAACTTAGTGTTCATAGTGTGGCAGGTCGACCTGGCAAGGGTCGGGTCGATCTGCTCCACGGGAATCAAAGTTGGGACTTGGTTTGGATTTTGGAATTTTTAGTGTACCCGATCGACCAGTTGGTCAATCAGTCGATTTGGTACACAGGTGTACTTGAATCAACAGATTCCAGGCCAAATCTCAACTTCTGCACTAAAGTATGGGTCTGATGGAAAATTCAGGTCATACACAAACTATTCTAATTGGGTTCATAAAATACTCAGGGCTTATTCAAATTATAAAATCTAATGTAATTTCCAATAGTATAAATCTTAAGGGATCCAAACTCAATTTAGGTTCAATAAAGATTAAGGGATCTTTTATTTCTAATTTAAAAATCTAATGAGGCCATATGTTAAAGCATAAGGTATAATAGGTTCTGTAACCACCTAACCTCTCTCATCCCCATATTAACCCAGGTCATCAAAATTATACTCACACATGTCATCATCATCTTCTCTCTTTCTTTAATTCCAAGACACATGTCAACAAGTCACTATCATTCTCTCTCTTTCTTTCCTCTCTTATTCCCAAGCACCCTCAGACCACCATACGCTCACTCATCTCTTTCTTCTACCATTACAGAGCAAGGTTCTGTAACAAATCATTCCAGCAACAGCAAATGATGCTTCTCGCCTAGGGTTTGGAAAATATAGAAATCGTGGGCCCCACTGATCAAGGGCCCACGATCAGCCCCCATCATCCAGGTCGCCCAAGGCCCTACAACAGATCCTAAGGTCCTAATTTTTGCATTAAGTGATCCTACCGAGCCCCACAACCTGATGTTCATATAAGAAAACCCCTTTGTGAATGACGCTCAGTTCTATGAAATCCTGAGATGTGGGATTAGATGGGACCCAATCCCCATGGGTCCACCACCATCAGGTTCGCCCCTGGGTCCCCTATCATATGTGGGGACCTGATCTACAATTAGATCATCTAGTGGGTCCCGCAATCAATCGAAGCCAAATCTGATTTTTTCTTTAAAACAGTTCTCTCTCCCTCTTATCAGACGCTAGATAGTGGGCCAAGGGGGTGTCCACACACCATGGGACCAGCCCCTTTAGGGTCGCCCGTGGGTCCTCTATCAGATCCACGGGTCGTATTGGCCATTAGGTGGCCCACCTGGGTTCCTATCTCAACGCCAGAAACCAAACTCTCACTGTTCCGTCCGTTTACAGAGACCTGTTACAATCACTCAACTCCTGGATTTCCCTTCAACCCATTTACCATCCATCATATAAACATTAACAAATAGAAAGAGAAACACTTCTATAACCATCATCCAACATCAAATCGGGGCATTGACCTTCCAAATAAAATAACTCATCCATCAAATGGCCAAAAATCCAAAAGACAAGTTCAAAGGAGAGATCTAAACATATAATTACACAACCGAATTGAAATTACAAAATCAAGAGGAAGAAATCATGCATTCTATGATGTTAGCATAGGGTACTTGCCTTGACAGAAATGAAAGGTTGTAGAGAGAGAGATGAGAGAACTAAGCCAATAAGAGAAAATCCAGCTCCTATGGTCTTCTCCTTCTTCTACTTAGATTTCTAGAGAGAGAGATGAGAAAAGAGAGGGGAATTGGGGAAGATGAACAGTAGCTAGTGTTTGGCTTGGGAAATGTGTAGTATTTATAAGTTAGGGATTTGGGCTAAGGACTAAAATACCCTTTTTGTTTGCATAGGATTAGGGTTAGCGTAGAGGGTATTTTGGTCTTTGGGGGAAGGTTGTAGAAGATTTTCTAGTGGATACCCCCCTATTGTAAATACTACCTTCTAGCTAGGGCCTCTAACTCACTAATCCTAGAAATTGCAAAAGACCCCTATTAACTCTATTACTAACACAACTAGACTAATCTAACTAAAACTTAGAAAAGTACATAACTACCCTTACTAACCGATTAATTAGTATACTTAGCTAATATACTCTATTAAATTGTATTCAAAATTCAAATTGAGGGCCCACAAGGAATGGGGCCTCACAGGAATCCTCTCAGGTTTTTCTCGATTTTGAGGAAAACCCATGTTAGGGTAAAAAGAGAAAAAGTAAGAGGATTTTCCAAATCATACCAATGCATTAAAAATCATCTCTTTTAATGATTCCTTGGTCTCCATGTCCCCTAACGAATTTCGCAAATCCATTGAATGTGTTTTTAGTGATACCTGTCCTGTGTGAGGAATTCATTAGGGCGTGTTTGGGTAATGTCCTGTGTGAGAAATCCTCTCTGGTTTTACTCGATTTTGAGGAAAACCCATGTTTGGGTAAAAAGAGAAAAGTGGGAGAGATTTTTTTCAAATCCTATGAACGCTTTAAAAATCCTCTCTTTCAATGATTCCTTGGTCTCCACCTCCCCCATCGAATTTTACAAATCCATTGAAGGTGTTTTTTAGTGTTACCAAGAAATCATTTATACCTCAAAATAATTGCAAGTGGGTGGTGTTATATATTTGGGGTTTTTCTAATGATCAATCGCAAGGGGGGCTGCGGGTTCCTCTTCATAAAAAAACCAAAGAGGTCGACAGTTTTGCCAACAGATCGGGTCTAAGTATATTTATCAGAACTTAGTTTCTTGGTTCTAAAATTGGGTCGTTTAATATTGGGAACAAGAGCAACATCCTATATTGAGAGGTTCCTATTAGAACTTTCTTTCGTTTCTAATTAGCCAAAACTCAAGGACTATTTTAAACCCTTATTATTATTCTATATTAATTAATAGGAGCAAGAGTTCTAAGTTCGAAATGAGGGAAAGAGAATTCATGTCAATTTAGGATTGGAGGGCCCCCACCCCGTACTCTCATAGTATCATGAGAGTTGCTATATATAGAGAGAGAGAGATACTGTAGCTTGTTAAGTGTGATCCCACTAAATGAATGGACTCACTTGATTTTCTAACCAATTAATCTATGCCAAGTTACTGGGTACATAGACAGAATGTGGTACAAAGCCAATTTGTGAAGAGTGGCATCAGGTCTAGCAAAACTCATATGTGATCCTTTGAGGGATCTGCATCTTAGGAAATGCTTGAAAACAACAAACACCTTTTCCCCCTTGAGTGAACCTATGTGGAAAAATTGAACACAAGCAATGGAAGAATATGCAAACCACAAATATAAGTATCACCAATCAACCACAATCAGCCCAATACAATATTTTACATGGAAAACTCCCTCAAAGAGAAGGATAAAAACCAGAGACCTTTCTCGGAGTCCACCCAAATCTTCACTATAATGTTTAGGTACAAAACCTAACACCAATAAGGTACAAAACCTCCTCAATTCCAACAACAATTGAATCCACAAAATATAAGTGAAGATAAAGCAAATGACAAAAGCAATAAGAGAGAAATTGTGAAGATCTCACCAAAAAAAACCCTCTGAAACGGACACAGAAACCTGATGTAGAGAGCTCCAAATCATAAGTCAACCGTTCAGAATGTAGATCAATGAGTCACGAACCTGCTAACAAAAAATCAACCCAATCGGACTGCGGATCAACCTCCGATCGTCGGTCTGAAAACTGCTGCACGGAGCCTCTTTTACAGCGAATTTCTACACACTCTCTCTATATAGGGTGTCTTACTTTCTACCAAAAAATAGGGCTTCAAATGAAGATGTGCTAAGAACTAGAAAGACCATATTGCCCCTCTAGTAACACATAAACTCCAAAATAAGCCCTTATTGGGCTGGACCTAGGCCCAACAAATCTCCCCCTCCAGCCTAATGAGGGAGATTCCAACACTAACTCCTCAAGTGGAATCCATGCCGGCCTGATGCCGACAAAACTCAAACTTCTCTCTCAAAAGTGATTTTGTCATCGTATCTGAACCATTGTCTTCGGTGTGTATTTTCTCGAGCTCCAACTCTTTGGCCTCTAATGTGTCTCATATCCAATGATACCTCACATCGATGTGTTTCGATCTCGCATGAAAAGTGGAGTTCTTCGTAAGGTGTATAGCACTTAGGCTATCACAAAATAACACATACTTTTCTTGAGTGAGACCAAGTTCCTTCGTAAACCATTTCATCCAAAGCAACTCCTTGCATGCTTCAGTTGCTGCAATGAATTCAGCCTCTGTTGTAGATAAGGCAACACATTTCTGCAATCTTGACTGCCAAGCCACTGCTCCCCCTACAAAATTAATCATATAACCTGAAGTAGATTTCCTCGCATCAACGTCCCCTGCCATGTCTGAATCAGTTTACCCGACAACAATTTGCTTCTCACTTCCAAATGAAAGTTTCACACTAGAAGTGCCTCGGAGATATCTTAAGATCCACTTCACTGCATTCCAATGCTCTCTACCTGGATTTAAAGTAAACCGACTAACTACTCCAATAGCATGAGCTATGTCTGGCCTTGTGCAAACCATTGCATACATCAAACTACCCACAGCTGATGCATAAGGAACTCTTTTCATGTCTTCCTTCTCTTTCTTACTGATCGGACCCCAAGTATAGGGTGCAATTATAGTAATAATTTCGTGAGTCCAGGTCAATCCATAGGGAGCAATGCCTTTTGAAAGTCTTTCCATCTTTGACCTATCCTAAATAAATACTGAATCTGGCCTCAATGGAAACTAATTAAATTACATCAACTTTACAAAAAAATAAAAACACTAATCTAAATAAAGAAACCTAATCTAATTAAACTAAAACCTGCAAAAGAATACACAAATCAAACAACCAATTTAATATAAAAAAATAAAAAAATCCAAAATTAAATCCTAATTACAAAAATCACTTTTTATGCAAATATGAATGATCTATAATGCCCTAAATGCTAAGAATGCAATTTTATACAAGTTTCTAAAAATCTGATGCATGCTGTAAAAAAAATTCCAAATATGGAAACTCTTGCACAAGCCCAGTTTCATTGAACTATACGACTAGTCTAAGATGATATGAACCTAAATCTAATGGCTGGAATCAATACTCTAATGATGCATAAACACAACAAACAAAAAAAGAATGAAAAAGCACTTAAAACAAAAAAGATATGATTACCTAAAGATGCCTACTTGAACCAGTTATGCTGCTGAAATCTGGTACATGCTTTCCAACTACCCTTGTTTATGCCTCTGGTTGACAAGGTTCCCGAGGTTATTTTTTAGTGAAATTCTTGGATTCAAAGTCCAATTACCATACTTTAAATCTGCTATTTTTCGGACCAAAAAATTCACATTTACCTGATTTTTAAATCAAGCACTTTTGTAACATAGTTGGGTCAATTCTGCTGAAACTGTGCAAAATTTTTCACTATTCTCCTACCATGTCCGAATTTAGTCTTTTTAATCAGTTAATAATCCTGTGATTTCAGCAACAAAAACTTGTTCTAATGCAATTTCTAAATATGAAGTATGCACAAAGACACTTTCCAACCATATATTATGCAAGTAATAAAAATAGAAAGTTTCTACTAAACAAAGAAAGATGTAAATTGGGTTTTTTTTTTTAAATCTAGAATTTGTAAATAAAAAAATAATCAAAATATTAACTTAAAATAAAAATAATAGGGGTGGAAAAATAAAAAGCGGAAAAGATGTACGAAAAATCTAAAAACTAGACGATCCTACAAGTATTGACAATGCGAGAATGATGTCCTCTCTTCTATGAGTAGGAAAGATTTATGCAAGTGATTATTTGTTGTATCTCGACTTTTAATCTTTTTATTTTATTTTCAAATCCCTAGATCTAATCTTGTGAAATAACCGTCTCCAATCAAAACACATAAAAGAACCATAATGAGAAGATTAACACACTTACATAAAGAATACGCAGAATCAATCCAAGTAGTGTCTTTATTCCTTGATCTTGAAGTACAAAAAATTAAGATTCTTCTCTCTTCACCATCCTCTCAACATGATCTCTCAATCTATGTCTAAAGAATTATAATGGAGAAAAAGAAAAGGATTAGAGAGAGAAAGTGTGGATGGGAGTGGAAAGGGAGAGAAAACTTCCAAGATTTTTCACCTACAAGGCATGGACGTCTAGCCCCTTTGGCCAAATCCTTTTTATAATTTTTCATGTTCCTTTGTTTGGTAACACTCATTTTCCATCTTGACTTGAACTCCAAGCAATCCTCCTATCTTGGCAACTTTAATTGATTTCTTGCTAATGATAAAGTCTTGTGGTCCAATTCTTTCCATCTTTGGATTCCTCAAAAGATCTTTAAGATTGCACATGAGAAGGATTCCAAAAAAAATCAGATTGTGTGCCAAATTTGTGCTCCCATATCTAGGACGTCCAACATAACTTGGGTTTCTCCTCTTGTTTCTTACTTCTTGATTTTACTTCCTTCTTAATCTTTATCTCTTTCTTGGATTAGATTTCTTCTTCCACAAGTTTGACTCTTCTAGGCTTCTTTAGATCTTCTTTCCATTCTTGATCAAATCTCTTTCTTGAATTTAAATCACAATTTTTTTGCAACACATAGAAAAAAGAATTCCTCAAAATCTTGGAACCTTGCATGCTAACAAAGTGGGGCTCCTCCTTGGGCGTGTAGTGTGGTCCCTACTCAATTGCTTTTCAATGCGGGTCCCATTTCTTGTTTTCTCCTACAAATTGAAAGAGATAATTTTAACATTAATTATATGTAAGAAAATAATTATGAACCATGGGACCTTACATGCCTAGTGATGCACCTAAATGACCAACTTTCCAAAAATAACACATGGTGCCAAAAATAGCAAGATGTGCAGTGATGAAACCAAAAGCCTAATTTTGGGTTGATAAATGAGATGAGAAAAACTTAATTTCACAAAAATTGTGCACTTCAATGAATTTTGACCTATTTTGACCAAGTTTCCAAAAATAACCTCAAATGCAAGTAATCATGAAATTAAGTGCAATTTTATGCAATTAAACCTAATTAGGTCCACAAATGCTAATAAAATGATGACATAATGACCTAGTTTTGTGGACTTATCACTTACTTGATGGACATTGTTTCTTGCTAAGCTTAAAGTGTGTAGCAAGAGGGGTGCTCACCACTTTAGCTTTATCCATATTGAACCGTTGAAGCACTTTTTCTATATACTTCTCTTGAGACAACCATAACCTCTTGGCCTTTTTGTCGTGACTGATCTTCTTACCAAGGATTTGCTCAGCCGGCCCCAAGTCTTTCATTGAAAATGACTTGCTCAAATCTTGCTTTAACTTTTCAATCCTCGAAGCATTTTGACCAACTATAAGCATGTTATCCACATAAAGCAGTAAAATGATAAAGTCATCTTCGGAGAACTTCTTCATAAAAACACAATGATCGTAAGGGGTCTTCTTATAGGCTTGCGCCCAGATAAAAGACTCAAACTTTCTATACCATTGTCTCGGTGCTTGCTTCAAACCATATGGGATTTTCTTTAGCTTACAAACATAGTTCTCTTTACCTTCCACTTTGAAACCCTATGGCTGCTCCATGTATATATCTTCCTCTAAATCACCATGAAGGGAAGCAGTCTTCACATCCATTTGCTCAACCTCAAGATCAAGACTAGGACCAGCTGCCAATCCCAAAACAACTCGGATTGAAGACAATTTCACAACGGGTGAGAAGATCTCATTATAGTCAATTCCCTTTTTCTGACTGAAACCCTTAACAACCAGTCTAACTTTGTATCGAGGAAGTGAAGTATTCTCATCATGCTTTAATCTATAAACCCATCGATTCTTCAAAACTCTCTTACCCTTAGGCAATGTCACTAACTCAAAGGTGTGATTGTCATGCAATGACTTTAGCTCATCTTTCATTGCATCAACCCATTGATTCTTGTTCACATCCTCCAATGCTTCTTCTAACCTTTCAGGCTCACCTGCATCAGTCAGTAGCACATACTCATTAGAAGAGTATCTAGTGGATGGATGGTGGTCTCTAATAGACCTTCTTAAAGTGGTAGCTGGTGGAACGGTAGGTGCATGTTGCTGAACAACAACAGCATCACTATCATCTATACCCTGCTGGTCATTCTGAGTTTGATCATGAATATGAACATGAACATCATACTGAGTACTGTCATTTATCTGATCATTCAAATGTCTCTACAACTCGGTGGAAGGGACCGAGTCAATCTCAATCTATATATCAAAATCTTGGGAAATTGTCTTCTCTGCCTTCTCAATATCCATTATGGTTTGATTCTCAACAAATACTACATCTCGACTTCTCACAATTTTCTTCTCAATTGGATCATAAAGTCTGTAGCCGAACTCATCAGAACCATAACCAAGAAAGATGCATTCTCACGTCTTGGCATCCAACTTGGACCTCTCATCCCTTGGAACATGAACTCTCAAATGGTCATAGGAGATATCCTCGCCAAACGAAACTTTGTCCGACACATCACCATCCAAAGCAACAATGGGAGATAAATTAATAACATGTCCCACTGTATTCAAAGCTTCACCCCAAAAAGATTTTGGTAATTTGGCATCTGAAATCAGACACCTTACTCTCTCAACCAATGTTCCGTTCATTCTTTCTGCCACATCATTCAACTGAGGTGTTTTAGGAGGTGTCTTTTGATGTCGAATACCATGTTGTCTGCAATACTCATCAAATGGTCCAATGTACTCACCACCGTTATCTGATCAAATGCATTTCAACTTCTAACCTATCTATCTCTATTCTGAAGCTTGAAACTGCTTGAATACGTCTTACACTTGGTCCTTCGTCTTCAAGGCATAAACCCAAAGTTTTCTTGAATGGTCATCAATGAAGGTCACAAAATAAGCTGCACCACCAAGTGTTAAAGGCTTTATTGGACCGCAAACATCTGAATGTACCAATTCCAATAAATCTGATTTTTGAGAAGGAGGGTGACTTTTGAATGAAACTCTTCTTTGTTTTCTTGCCAAACAATGCACACACTTCTCAAGTTTTGCACTCTTTACTCTGGAGAGTAAATTCTTCTTAGCTAATATGCCCATACCTTTCTCACTCATGTTACTAAGTCGCGTATGCCATAACTCAGCAGCATTCTCATCTTCCACGGCATTACAAATACCCTTGAAAATCTTGGCCTGCATCAAATACAAAGAAGATTCCTTCTTTCCTCTAGCCACAACTACTGGGCCTTTGGTGAGTTTTCAATTTCCATTATCAAAGGTATTGCAAAAGCCTTCATCATTGAGCTTCCCAATCGAAATCAAATTCAGACGAATATCCAGTACATGTCTGACATCTCTGAGAACAAGCATTGTTCCATTACTAACCTCCAAGCACACATCTCTCACACCTACAACTTCAGCCAAGCCATCATTGCCCATCTTCAAAGTGCCAAAGTTTCCCGGCGTGTAGGAAGTAAAGAACTCCTCCTTTGAGGTGATATGAAGCGAAGCTCCACTATCAATAACCCAACTTGTCTCATTACAAGCAAAATTCACATTATTGTCATAACAAACAATGATAAGTTCTTCAGTGACAACGGCAACCCGATCATCTTGATTGTGATCCTTCTTTTCATTGTTGTCACTACCATTTTTCTTCTCTCTTTTCAGCTTGAAGCAATTTTTCTTAATATGGCCCATCTTGCCACAATGGTGGCACTAAACATTCTTTTGCCATGACCTTGACTTGCTTCGGTTCTTGTTTTTACCTTTCGGACCCCTACTCCGACTTCTCCCCTACTCTCGGTAATTAAAGCTTTAAAATGGCGCATAGAACCTTGAAATTTTCTTCTCATCTCCTCATTCAAAACACCACTCTCAGCAAATTCCATGGTGACAATACCATCAGGAGCAGAGTTACTTAATGACATATGAAATGTCTCCCAAGAATCCGGTAGTGTACCAAGCAACCAAAGTCCTTGTAACTCATCTTCAAATTTAACATTCATGGCTGAAAGTTGATCTATTACTCCTTGAAACTCATTCAAATGATCGGACATAGATTGACTGACCATCTTTATATTTCAAGCTCATAAATTGTTTTATCAAATACATTTTGTTGTTGCCGGTTTTCCTTGCATACAACGACTCAAGCTTATTCCATCGAGTCCTGGCATTTGATTCTTTACTAATGTGATTCAAAACATCATCATCCACAAATTGTCGAATGAACCCACAAACCACTTTATGCTCAAGAGCCCAATCAGCATCGGTCATGTTGGCGGGTTTGTCATCACCGAACACCAGTAGATGCCAACGCTTCACATATAGAAGGTCTTCCATCTTACCCATCTAAACATGATAATTCCTCCCATTTAAACTAACCATTCTGTTCAAACTTTACTCCATTGTTCACACAAGAATTTTATCAAACACCTTGAAGGTGAACCTTGCGCTCTGATACCACTATGTTGGAAAATGCTTGAAAACAACAAACACATTTTCCCTCTTGAGTGAACCTGTGAGGAACAATAAAACACAAGAAATGGAAGAATATGCAAACCACAAATAAAGTATCACCAATCAACCACAATCAACCCAATACAATTTTTTCCATAGAAAACCTCCTCAAAGAGAAGGATAAAAACCACGAGACTTTTCTCGGAGTCCACCCAAATCTTCACTATAATGCTTAGGTACAAAACCTAACACCAATAAGGTACAAAACCTCCTCAACTCCAACAACAATGGAATCCACAAAATATAAGTGAAGATAAAGTAAATGACAAAGCAACAAGAGAGAAATGGTGAAGATCTCACCAAAAAACATCCTCTGAAATGGACACAGAAACCTGATGTAGAGAGCTCCAAATCATAAATCAACCGTTCAGAATGTAGATCAATGAGTCACGAACCTGTTGACAAAAAATCAGCCCAATCAGACCGCGGATCGACCTCCGATTGTCAGTCTGAAAACTGCTGCACGGATCCTCTTTTCCTGCGAATTTCTGCACACTCTCTCTATATAGGGGTCTTACTTTCTACCAAAAATAGGGCTTCAAATGAAGAAATGCTAAAGTCTAGAAAGACCATATTGCCCCTCAAGTAACACATAAACTACAAAATAAGCCATTATTGGGCTGGACCTAGACCCAACACTGCAGTGTGCTTGAGGGTCTGAATTAAGTAGTGGTTGTGGTGGGGATTTATAAGATCAACAATCTGGGTCATTGACCCATACCAACTTTTAAGGAACCAATAACCCAGAAACGGTAATCATTCTTGTTGCAGAAACATAATCTTATGTTTGAGGTGGGCATCTGTTGTAGCCAAGGATATAGGCCATTTCGTGGATGAGCCAGGGCTCCAGCCTCCAAGTTACATTAACAGATCAAGAAACAGTGCTTTTTTTTCTCAACGGAGATTGGAGATGGGAATGTAAACATAATGACTTCAAATGAGTTTGAAACACTGCCCCTGCCCATATACCAACATCTTTTTTAAAAGGGAAAAAAGCACTATACCTACTTGTACTTTGGCCGTTTTGCAGAGTGACCCATGTACTTTAGTATTTGTGACTAAACCTACCTGTAGTTTTAGTTGACATGCAAATACTAACTATCGTGACGGAATTTAGTAAATGACAAATTTACCCTTGATATATCCGTTTTACTGTTAGCGATTTTTTCTCGTTTTTCCCCTTTTCACCTGCGGTTAGGGTTCTGGCGATTTTAGGCAAAATCTTCTCCTCCTTCCTTGCGTGCATCAGATCCACACCGAAAGACCATCAGCAGTTTCAGAGGTATGATCTCATACCCTTAATCATGTATATATTTGATGCATGTGGTGGTTCTAGGCCTTGCCGATGACCATGGGTTTAGGATTTTGAACTTCTTTGTCTGATATGGTGAATGTCTGATACGGTTTCAAAGGTAGGACCTTTCGCTGTCGAAAATGGTCCCCTCTTGAAAAAATCTGTTTCTTTTGTTTATTGTTTCTGTTTGAATGTTGGTGGAATAGAAACCCCACTTGTCTGCTACTTTTGTGGGTTAGCCATGGTGGCTGTTACACATGGAGGGGACCACAGTCAACCCTTGTTGGATAGACTTTGTCTGCACTGTTATTATATTTGAGGTGGGTCTCGATGATTAGGTATTGTATGTGGGTTTGAAGGTTGAAAAAGAAGAAGACAAGGAAAGAGAGATCAAAGATGCCATTTTGTGGGGCCCATTCATTTCTCCAATATTACTGTTTGTAAGTTGTTATTGATAAAAATATTGATGTGAAAATGATCACTAGACCTTGTATTTGTAGACAACGATACAAACCAGTTGCAGCATGCATAGCCAAGAGCTTGGCATTTTCATTAATGACCTAATCCTAAAATGATTCAGCCCGCCAGGGCTCTTCCAAAAGCATGATAATTTTGAGTACTTTAAAGTTGTCCAAATCTTAACCCTATAACCGGTATCAAGCTTATACCATCAAATAGAGGGCTTATGGTTGTCAAATTTGTGTAAGTTCTTATTCTATTCACGGGGAGAAAGAAACTAACAACAGAGCATGAAGCAACTAACAACAGAGAAATGAGTTGTTGTGGCTTTCTACCATGACCAGGCTTGCACTAATGCTGGTTGTTTGTGTGCTTGGAAGAAAGTGCTGGTGTTGCAGTGCTATAGTGAGGAGCTTGCGCATAGGTGGCTCATCGTGTAATTGCACCAAGAGATATTGATAGCCTTTGTTTTTTGTCTATTGCAGCACAAGAAGATTATTGACTTATAGGGGGTCACACACTAGAAACAAGTTTTAGCTTTAATGACATTTCAGGTTAGGTGTCCCTTACATAATTGGACTTACACCCACCTACAGCTATTGTCCAACTTTGTTAGAATGATAGGATAGTATCTTTTTCTTGAATAGAACATATTATAACGAACTCAAATCAACAGGATAAGGCTAAGATGAAGATGATTAAAATGGGTGGATATTGAGCTATTATACCTTATTCGTGTACCCGATTGGACATCACTCTCTAATAGCTAGAGCATCCACTTCATTGGATTATTTGGAAACTGCAACTGATTGGATTGAAAAAGGTCCATCAAACCAAGCTATCTTCACCAGGCGTATCTCCCCAGATCTCCAACTGACGTTGTTTTCCTTAGGAAGCAATTAAGGTTCTTCCACAATATGTACTTGGCAAGACATTGCCATCCGAGGCTTCATGGAATCACCAATTTGCATGTGGTGGAATCTAGAATAAATTGGGTTAGTGCCTGAAGATGAGGCACCTGATTTGCACCATTTGCCTTATGAACATTGTCAGGATTAAATGTTAGTCTTCTATTGCTGACATTTTGAGTTGGAGGTAATGTCTTCATATTTTCAATGTCATCCGGCATATTATGACATCCTTTTTAACTTTTACCTTCATTATTTCTTTTCCATTTTAGAAAGTGAGATTGCATATATTTAAGTACTAATGAGAATAAAATAATGGAATAAAGAGTTTCTGCATATCTGTGTCTATTGGATTCTAAAGTCTATGAAGCATTCTTCTGAAGTTTCTAAGCTTTGAATTTCATGTAAGTATGTTGGAGTTAGTCCTCAAAACAAGCATGACAGCAAACATTGTTTTCCCAATTGGTCAGGCAGAGGTGAGTTTGAGGTTGACTGTTTTACAAAAACTTATGTTGTGAACATTGAGAGTAGAACATGTTTATGCAGAATGTGGGATCTGACTGGGATACCTTATAAGCATGCCATAGCATGTTTATACATGAATCAAGGAAGGCCTGAAGATTATATTCATGAATGCTACAGCAAAGAGATGTATTTGAATGCATATAGTAGTATGATACACGTTGTACCTGGCATGCATGATTGGGTAGAAAGTGGAATGGAACCAGTTGCTCCTCCATTGTATAGAAGACCTGCAGGTAGGCCAAGGAAGTTGAGGAGGAGGGAAGCGGATGAGGTACATAGTTCCAGTAGAGTTTCCAGAAGGAACAGAACAATGACTTGTGCTAGATGCTTGAAAACAGGCCATAATGTCAGGTCTTACAAGGGACCAGTGCATCCAAATTCAAGACTATTTCATTCTGCATCACAGCCCATGACAACTTCATCACAGCCCATGGCAGCATCACAGCCCATGCCACCTTCTCAGCCTATGCCAGCTTCCCACCCAGCATCACAGCCCATGCCAGCACATAGGGTACAATACTTTCACCCATGTTTTATACTTTTTCTTCTAACTAGATTATATGTGTAAGGTCCGCGACCTTACTGGGTCAATTGGGCCCAATAGCAGGCCGTTGACCCGTTTATTTTTTTTATTATTATAATCATTTGTATTTTAGATATTTAAGTGGGTTTAGTCCTTGAGTGAGTTTCTTTTAGTGTTAGGATAGTGTCTGCGAAGTTTCGTTCGATTCCGAGTTCGTTTGACCCTAGTAGGGGGGTAGTTTGCAATTAGGAAAAAAATTGAGTGTTTTTCCGAAAAATTCCTATCGCCGTGATTTTGGGTTCGTTGGAAAGGTCTCGTCGCGTTGATCAATTTTGTCTTCTGGCTCGTTGCGATCCGACGACCAGAAACCCTTCTAATAATTAATTCTTTCTCCGGACCCACTTAAGGGGTAACTTAGTCTTTTCTCCCTCCCTTCTTCTTAACGGGAGATTAACCCTAATCTTTTATTCATTCTCTGCAACGAACGAAGCCACAACAACCTTTCTTCTTCCTCATTCTTCCAAGGCTCCAGAACTCTTTCCCTGAAGGATCACTTCCGCGATCCGAGCCGCTCACCTTCTTCCTCGCGATCTCCTCTTTCCATTGACGTCAGTTTGGTAAGATTTCCCTCTCTTTCATTTTCTCAATCAATTCTCTTTGGTTTAGATTTAGGTTAGATCTTAATCTTTTCCTCTCTTTTCTTCTCCTTTGCGTGGTAGATTGCGTTTGGTCGGGGTAGATTGAGGTTTCTGCAGTGGTAGGGCTTCTCTTCAGATTTCCCCAATTCCAATATTCTTCTTGGTTGAGGCAAGTAGATCTGCATTTTATAATTAAGCATATATGTATGACTTCTATTGATTGGATGTGTTTTCTTGTTAGTTTCCCTAATTCCAAGCCTGTTCTATTATTAATTTGGGTTTATTTAATTTAATTGTTAATTTTAGTGTTAATTATTGTAAGTAGAAATGATATTGGATGGAATGGATTATTGGGGGAGCACGGTGGCTCAGTTTTATGCAGGTGAATTGTTGGAATGGATTGGAAGAAAAACTACAAAAAATGAGATTCTGTATTGGACAGAAAAGAAAAGAAAAGAAAAAAAAAAAAAAAAGACGCTGGACGTCCACAACGTTCAGTGACCATTGGACGTTCAAAACGTTCAATGGTCACTGCATGTCCAATGGCCATAACAGTTGAAAAGAAAAAAAAAAACCAAGGGGACACGTTGATGGCCATCCATCACAGTTGAGAACAGAAGATGAGTAAAAGATTAAAAAAATAATAATAATAAATAAATAAAGGTGAAGGACACGTACAGAAACGTGAAGATCTGACATGAATGTTATGGTTTATTTATTCGTCCGATGGATGGTCCGTTGCACTTTATATATATATATATATATATATAAAAGGATTAAATTTCTATGGGCCATAACTTCTGAACCATACGTCGGAATTTCGCGAGCCATATACCGTTGGAGAGCTCTTTGAGCGTAGAATCCAATGATACATGTCTCGTGATGATTGGGGATCAGGTAGGGAAGTAGTTAAGGAGATTAATTATTAGACCACTTTCTTGTTAGTAACGAGATTGTTAGCCTAGGTTTGGGCCTTAGACATTGGAAACCATGAAACCACTCTCACGTGACCATTAATGGGGTTTTGAAATCGTAGCACGTGGCTTGGTGTGCTTCGATGGGTTGTCTAGGTATTCGTGTATTGTATATGGTTTAACTGAATGCGTACGGAATTGAATCAATCGATGCTCAACATGATTGTACACCAAGGAAATTCTTTATAAGCATTGATGATTCGAATTCCCCACGCACTCCATTACACCACATATGGTACATGGATGACAACACTTACCTAGGATTGGATTGTAATCTCTCCTTGATTTGTTAATCGTATCCGTTGATTTTGTATCCTTGTACACTCTCTTGGCATAAAACACTTAATTAATTATGAAACATAATTCCTTGTAGAATTAGAACTTGGACCTGACTTAGAGTGTACCTTAGGACCCCGTGTTATGTAATTGATAAACATGACTGGCTAGACTGAAGGGATTATCACGTGAATGGATTTGTCTTGTATTGACTTGAAGGAGATAATCCCTATGAACATGTCTTGTATATTGAGTTAGCCAGGCTTGCTTGTCTTGGTTTTTCCGCGTGTCAACACCACTTTATTATTATTATTATTATTTGCATATCATGGCCAGCTGCAGTTTGGGGGTTTATTGATGGGCCGGTTACTCGGACATCGGGGTGGGCAGTCGGCTTTGGACGGCGTCCATGGCGTTGAATAGTTGGGAGCGGGCTTGGACCGTGCTACTATTCCCAGGACCGGGAGCTTGGATCCCCCTGGAGCCGGACTTTGGTATCAGTAGTCCGGGTAGGATTGTTACTGGTACCCCATGAGGTGGCTTGGACATCCACGGAGTCTCCCTCTTGTGCATTGCATTACATTGGTAGTGGTGATTGTTAGTATTGCTAGGATTCCTGTTTATGATTCTGATGATATTTATTCATGCTACATGCCTAGTATTGTTCCTTGTATTCCTACGATCTTGTACTTGTCATTACTCTTATATTTGATGCATGTTATGTTTTAATTATATCTTGCTTATCTATTGCTCAACATGTCGTTGACTCGGTTCCTTGGTGTGCAGACTCCTCAGGTGAGTACTACTACGAGGAGCAGGCCGGTGAGGAGATCCTCAACCAGCAGAGGAGGCACGGGAGTGGAGTGTCGATGACGTAGAGTAGCGTCATCAATACCAGGCACATGAGAGACTCACCTTGGGACAAACATTAGATTTTATTTATTCATTGTTATTTCTTCGTTGAACTTTTCTTTCATTAACATCATGTTGTTTTATGGCTTTAGTTTATGGGATGGCCATAGTAATTAAATTAACTTCCACTTTAGCTTTAATTATTGCTTGCAACTTTAATTTATATTGAGACTCATTATTCATTGTTGATATCCAAATATGCCTAGAGTTGTATGAGTTCCGCATGTTCTTATTATGTTTGAGGCTTGAAATATTATATCCTCACAGCGGACTTACGATCCTTGGGCCTAAAGGGCAAAATTTTTAATTAGCCCTAAATTTCACTCTCCGGATCCGGTTTATTCTCTAATCGGGTTCGGGGGACGTGACAATATGCATGCATTTACTAACTACTGTATTGAAAATTTTGATTGATCAGGGGAGAGTCAGACAATCTTTTTCTCAGTCGTTGCCAGCTTCACAGCCACTTTCATCAGCAAGTAATACCACTGATAGAGGAAAGTTACAAGAAGTGAGGTCTGCATCAACACCCAGAGGTAGAGGGAGGATTGGAGCAGGAAAAGGCAGCACAATCTGATGATGTTATGTTGATTCTATTTTAAAACTTTGTCTGGATGATATTGTAAGATTTTATTTTGGTTCTGTTTTAAAAAACTTTGTCATGATGATGTTGTAAATTTGTTTATGGGGCGGTATAGACTGTTTGGGAGATGATGGTGTTTTAAGAAAACCTGATGTAGTTTGTTAATGACTGTTTCAAAAAACTGTTTGGATGATGATGACTGTTTGGAGTATAGCATAAATGACCATTCTTTATTGTTTGGATTGGCATATTGAGTGATGATGTCTGTTTGGAGCAGCATAGATGACCATTTTTTATTGTTTGGATTGACTGTTAGGATGATGATGATGGATTGGAGCAGCATAGATGACCTTTTAAATTGTCTGGATTGAGTGTTTGGATGATGATGTTTTTCTTATTGCAGGTTGATTAAAGTTCAGAGCAAAATAAGGAGTGAACAAAGCATTCATGGACAAGCAAACTTCACCAACACATTTTCATTAAAATATTCCAACTGATACATATGATTATGGTAATTCTAACCCATCTACAGGGAACCAAGCCACAACTAGGTAGCACATGAACAAAAAAAACACAATTCCAGCCCAAGTCCACAGCAATACACGTAGGTAACATTTTTCTCTTCGACAAACTATCTTCATTTCCTTCTCCAGCACATCAATCTTATCCAATAGCTTTTGTACCTGATCATTTTCTCCATCAACCCATTCAAAAAATCCACACGCTGGCTGGATCTGAAAACAAAATTGAAACAAAATAACATTAATAATAGCATTATTGACCATACATCAAGAAGAACAATCAGATAGTTGACAGCATAACCCCATATAGAGCACAGCCAAGAAACCTCCTCCCCATGTTGCGCTGTGTTCGAGAAGTTCTCAAAGCAGCCCTATGCCCGCAGTGACAGTAACGAATTTCACCATCAAGTTGAGAGTATTGGCCACGAGAACAATGGGTGCAGGAGTTTTGAGAGTTTTGAGAGGAAGCCATGGCTGGAAAGAAAAAAATTCACTAAGAACATGTCTGGTGCATTTCCAATGTTTTATAGGCTGATTCAGGGGCAAATATGTCTTTTTGGGAGAGTAACTTGGCGCCAGTATGCACCAAACAGATTTTATACGACCTACACTGTTAATACTAACAGAATCCGTCCATTTTACATGCCAACTAAAACTACAGGTAGGTTTAGTCACAAATACCAAAGTTCAGGGATCACTCTGCAAAACGGCCAAAGTCCAGGTAGGTATAGTGCTTTTTTCCCTTTTTAAAATTCAAAGGTTAATAAATCATATTATAAACAGATAACTAGTGTTTAAAAACTCAGAAACATAGACTTGGGAAGCCTCTGAGTGAAGCAACCCAAGCAAGTCTTAACTGAGAACTCTTCTGATTTGGTCAGCCCATATCAACACAAACACCCATTATAGGCTAGCAATTATCCAGCAGGATGGCTGATTTTTCTTCTTATTTCAGCCTCTATTTGATTAGAAGTTAAAACGGCAGCAGCAACAGAAGAAATGAATTCACGACCAATCTAATGGCTAATATCCATCTATATTGGTTTTTGGGTTCAACCCATACACACTAGTACTTAACCTGGTGAATTTACAAATACGACATTCTCCTCTTTCTTGAAGATTTGTATCTACGTATGGATCACTGGAACTAGAACTGGACTGGGCGAGGAATCCGAAAAGCTGCCTAGCCCAATCTGATTCATTTTAACACTATCAGATGAATAAGTATTTGACTTACAGGCTTATCCAGCTCGAGTCCAAGTTGTAGATAATGGTCCAAACAAGAAGAAAAACTAGCCCAGCCTCATTTTAGCGTGGCCTTGCCTTCAGAATTTAAACATGGAGAATAACACCAACAAAAAATACCCAATAAAATGGAGGCTGATAAATTGAGAAATTATATACATTTGGACATATTTCTTTCATGTTGAACAGAATCCGATGATGACCCACGTAATGGAATTCTCACAGCACTCCTTCGAAGCCACAATTCATACATTACCATGTAAAAAGCATCATAATCAACAGGAAGGAGATGCCATTGGAAATGCTTACGGACCTTCAACACATTTTTTTGTAGGAATGTATACTCATCTGAGCTTATTCCATATAGAATTTTCTTCAGCAGTGGAATATCCAATGTTGCGACTACAAGAGAGAAGCTCTTCCAATTTAGTATATCCGCAAATGGCAGATCATAGTGGTTGGCGATGACTACAGGAACACATCCATAGTAGAGAGAATCGCCTATTCTTGCAGTGTTTACTTCAAAGCCTTTGACATGAAGGCAGAACTTGCTATGAAGAAGCTCCTCTGAGTATGACGTATTGAGACGGCCAGAATGGACAGCAATCTCAAAGTCATTTTTCCATGCTTGAAGAAGCTTCTCACGCACAAGAGAGTTGACTGATCCAGCAAAGAATGCTAGTTTTTTCCTGCCAAAAAAAAAGAAGGAAATGAAAATGTGGGTCATGGTGGTTTGAAAGAGTAACAGCAAGAGGATTATCTGAGGTTTGCGTAGATTGGTAAAAGAATAAAAGAGGAACAACAAGGAAGAAGAACACCCAAGCACAAGGTCCATGCTGGAGGCAGCTACTAATAAACCATCACCAGGTCTTTTGTTTAACTCAGAATTCAAAAGAAAATCGCAAGCACATCTACTAATCCCTATTTTAGCTATGCTGAAATGCATATATGCACAGATAATTGCAAATGAAGCATGAGCATCAATGGGAAGTGAGACATGTCAAATTTTGACATGGTTGTTGCGCATTGTCAATACCTAGATATGGAAAGGATAAAGCACCAGTTTTCCACATGTAAGATTAAATCATGACAATGCAACACACAGAGTCGCCAACTACTTGGGTATCTGCTTGCCAAAAAAAAAACTACTTGGGTATCTAAGCATTGAATGCATTTTCAAGTGTATTAAGACTTATATTTTAGAGAACCCAGGAAGTTCATACCGGGGAATCACAAATAGCAATCCCATTCCCTATACAATATGCATCAAGAACACTCATTGTCCAGAAAAATTCACAACATCAACATAGCAACAAAGAAAAACCTCAAAACGATATTTTTCCCATTTTTAATGGTTAGTGTTATTAATGTATTGAATAAGGGGTCCAATTAATAAAGGTGTTAGTACGGAAAACTATGTCTGGCATTAGACATCTGCAAACCTGAGTCACATAAAATTTTCTCCATAAATATCCATAGAGTCTTAGAAGAAGCAGGTTATGCGGTTTTTCTTTATATCAGAGTAGGAAGTACCAGAAGTCAAAAAGTAAGAAGTGTTAAGTAGATTTGTCTTCCACTTCCTATCAGCTTAAGCTATTGGGATGTATTGGCTAGTCAGACTAGATATGGTATTAGAGCCATGCTAGGTTGCGAATTCGAACCCTATAGAGGCATTATTCCCCTTGGTTGCATGGGTAGGCACATGTGGGTTACGAATTTAAATAACATCCTGTTCCCATTCGAGAGGGTGTTTGGGAGGGACTTAAGCTTCTAGGATGTATTGGCTAGTGGGACTTGACAGGAAGAATCATATATTACAATAAATTCCTTACTAGAGGCTTCTTGCAAAACAAAGAAAAGGTTCAGAAAGTATGGACCAGATCATGCTAATTTTGAAAATGTATACAAAATCAATTTTGGACCAATGTTTCAAAATGCTGAGATGTTAAGCAAGGCATCCAATTGCCTAAAATGTGAGGTAGAACCCTCAATAAGTGGAGTTTAAGCCTCACAAGTATGCATTTTCAGTTTAAAAAAAAATAACTAAATAAAATATTAGAATATATCACGAAGTTTGACTGCTTCAAATCTTGAATGAGTCGACTAAGGTTGACTTAAGCTAGCCCCAGATATTACAACTTTATTTATTTTTTAAGAAACCTTTTCAGTTGTTAAAATTATAAGCTGACCCTTTTATCTTAAAACAAGATGTGTTAATGCTTAATGTGGTGTATTCCCTCTGATTTGAAATCTGATTGAAGAGTATGCTTCATCTGCAGTGCATGCCTCAAATATGGCTCATACAATGAGGTGTCTGCCCCAAATGGTACCCATGTTTTTGACTTGAGCCCTGATGCCTCGCCTCAAGGCATAAACCTCAAATGCTTTTAAAATGCTGACTTGGACAGAAATAGATGTTAAGTGACAAACATGCATGAAAATCGAAAATTGTAATGTCTCCTCAATATCTGATTTTCATCTAAAAAATGCTTTAGTACAACAATTAAATTTACCTTTCTGACGGATCAACATTGGGAGGATTTCCTTGTCGTGGCCAAATTTGAGGCAAAGATGCATCCTTGTGTGCAATATATCCAGAGAGGAAATAGCTTGAAGAGCACACAACTTGAATAGCATTTAACTTTACTTTCAAGGCCTTTTCCATTGCCGACCTACTAGTGGAATGACAAGCAACATAAAAGTGGTCGGCCCCACCACTCCTGTTCCAATATGCGTAGTTTTGGCTAATGTTGGATATATACATTTTGATAAAATCTTGGATCCCACCAACATTCACTCTTGGATCATGCCGCAACCTTGCAATAGAGAAAGGCAAGAAGAACAGATCCGCCTCTGATGGATCCTTTGTGATGAAATGGCTTCCCATGAGAACCTTTTTGAAGTAGCTTTCACTAGCATAATTGCCGCCAGGTTCCAAATCCACTGGCAAGAGTGCATGTGCAAAGGGGTCATCCTTCTTATGTGGATAAACGTATATCTTAAAGCTTCTATTCATCTCTTTGTAGTCTTCCAGAAATAGATCTTTGTCATGAAAAACCTCCTTCCTGATAATTTTTCCTGAAGTATGACCAGAAAGTAACTGTGTAACTAGAGTTGTGTTCACAATAAATAAATAAAAAGAGATCAGCAGAACTCATCCACATCTCTCAAAAAATTAAGTAGCAGCAAGTTAGGTCCTCTTAATATCGGTATCATAAAAACATGGAAAGTGACCTCAATAGCTAAAATTTTCATGGAAGTGTAAGATCAAAACAGCAGTTGTAAAACTTGTTGAGACTTCTAAGACATAACTGCATCAACTAGGCAAAGTTAAATTTGAAATCAAGCCATTGTTACACTTTGGAATCTTTGTTTTCGTATTTGTTAGGTTTTATTGCATGCGTTTAACTCATGTACCTAGAAAGCCAATTTCTCGGGCCACTTCTACTTTTCACTTAACCGTACCAACGGTAAGTTGGAACATAACATTGTGTTTTGTAACCAAGGAAAACTTGAGCCAAAGCTCAATTCTTGTCTATGCAGGTTATGAGGCAAATCAAGTTGGGTTGTTAATGACAATAGGGAGTTCCCCAGTATGAACACTGCCACAATAGGATGGGCCATGCTTTAATGACCCCAATCTTTGGCCCTCTATCAAGTGAATGTGGACAATAAATAACAGATCTCATCATTGTCCCAACTATGTTGAGGTTGACTTTTTTTTTTTGTGACAAAATTTTACGTTGGCTGTCAACCTGCCTAACACAACCCTCCTCCTTTAACCAGGCTTGGGACCGACAGTAAAAACTGGTTTACTACCTCCATCCACGTCCTCTTCAGCCTACCCCTTCCCCTTGGTGGGCCATCAACATGCATAGCTAACCCCTTCCCCGTTGTCAGCCTGTGTTAGACATGCGCAAACCATCTCAAATGGGTCTCTCTAATTTTATCCCCTATTGATCATCATCATCATCAAAGCTTTGTCTTAACTATGTTGGGGTCGGCTAAACGAATTATGTTTCTCCATTCCGATCTATCTTGAGCTAAATCCTCAGATAAGTTACATTTCTTCATATCTATTTTTATTACCTCCATAATTTTATCCCCTATTGATGTTACCCCTAAATTCTCTTCAAAGCGCTCATTTCTAATTTTATCCTTCCTAGTTTTAACATCCACCTCAACATTCTCATCTCTACTACATCCATTTTGTACACATGTTGCTTCTTGATTGGCCAACATTTTGCTCCATAGGTCATAGCTGGTCTAAGCATTGTCCCGCAAAATTTTCCCTTCAATCTCTTTAGCATTCATATGTGACAAAGCATTCAAGAAGCATTTCTTGATCATCTCCTTGCTTGTCAATATTTGAGAAGTCACCATTGTTCCATCTGAGAGACTTCTATGCCATGATATATCCATATGCGAATTGTTGTTAGCTTCACAAATTGAAAGAGATGTCTTTTTAATTAACTTGTAGATGCACCTGTTCCATATGTGATGCATATGAACTTCAGATATATAGGAAATTATAGGTCATAACCATACATAATATTTTAAACATTACAATGAGCTATAAGAACTCAGCGCTCAGCAGTCATCACTACCAACTGAATCAATTAAGTGAACAAATTTTACTTAATCTGATCAAATCTACAACTGAAAACTGACCAAGGGAACCTATTAAAGACAAACTACAACCTTTACTGAATTCAACGTGAGTTGCAGATGTTCCAAATGCACTTTATATGTAAGTTCTCCAGTAGGCTTAGCATAATAAATAAAATGAATTACCAAATTAGTACTAGCTCAGCAACAAGGCACCTCACTCTCACAGCACCAATCAAGGATTGATCCCGGGTCCTCGCGTTGGAAGTAGCAATCCTGACCAGTGTTCAAAATGAATCAAATTCTTCTCCCTGTTTCTGCTAACGAGATGTTAAAAGCACCCTCATTTCTGATAGATGAAAATTTTCAAAAACCTTTTTGATGATGTTTCTTTTTATCCTAAACATCATCATCCATGAAAACTTATCCCACCAAAATCATCTTAGAAAAAACTCTTGGAAGAATTCCAATACAACAATAGAGAAGAAATTCTAAACAAGAATAAAAATAAATAGAACACATAAATAGAGTACAAGGCCTACATAATCTGTGTACCATACATGCTACTGGGAGATGACAAAAAAGAGGAGCCAGCTAGCCATAGACCATAAAGAAACTGCAAACTGCCACGAAAATTGCTATTGTCCTCTTAGGTAAACCATCCACATAGACTCAAATTCTAAGAAAGCTATAGCTAATTGCATAACTGTATCTAATTGCCAGTTTCTATCATTTCAAATTTTGCTCAACACAACAGCACAGCTACATCACTTATTTCAACCCAATGTCAGTTCATGCTCTTAGAATTCTATTCACCAACATCAACCTTACTGCCCCAAATGCAAAACAGATTAAAGATTTGGACAAAACCCATGAACATAAATCAATTGCAAATGAAAAAAAAAAACCCACATACCATTTGATCCTATTCGATTCTGGGTCAACAGATATGGGTCATTCCGAGCTTGCACGCCACCATTACCTGAAAAAGGAGGAGCCTTTCCAAGTGCAGGCGATTGGGGTCGTTGGGAATCGAACACTGAAGTGGTCTGAGGGGAAGAACGGATGAATTGGCGAGCTGGAGGGTGGGATTTGGAAGAGGCATGTAAGAGAAGGAGAGGGGTGTGATGGGGGTGGTGGAAGAGACTGGAGGTAAGAGAGATGTAGAACAGGATGAAGAGAGAAGTGATGAGAGCCAAGGTTGTGGGTATGATTGAGAATCTCTGAAAGGACTCTCTGAGACGAGTTGGAGATGTTAGAGACAGCAAATTCGAAGAACGATACATAGACATGTGAACAAGAAAAAAAAAACACTTCTTCTCTTCTTTTGATCTCTTTCCCCTGCGCAGAGAGATCGATCGATCGAAGTTGACTCCAACGACTGGAAGGAGAGAACGAGAGGGGGCTACCCTTTTTTTTCCGTAGAGCTGACTTCACTGCAGACAATTGCAGATATGTGGCCCACTTTGCAGAAACATCAAAGGGTAACATTTCCCTGCCCTGTTTGGGCGATCAAGAATTGTTCCTTCATTGCATATTTTATTTTCTTTTGTCCCATGTGACTCTCCTTGTGATATATCTGATTCTTTCCATCTTTAATAGGCTTGATCCCAATCATATGGATTTTGCAAATTCTGAGGATATTGATTTTTCCAGCTTATTCATGGCATACATGGAATATTCAGTAACAAGGGTTGTCAATCTGCTAATGTACTGCATGCTATCCTTAGTACGGTTTCCAAGTGGGATGTTGTTTTTAGGGGTCTCTTTAATGTAGCAAATGGGACCTCCCTCCTCATGGACCAACTTTGCATGCTCAATTAAGATCTAATTTACCAATGGGATGCTGCCTCTCTATTTCTCATATGCACCCTATAAATGCCTCTCACTTTTATTATGAGAGATAGGGTGGGAGAACTATTTCTCGTAATAAGAAAAGAGTATCTCTCATAGGAGCACCTCCCATGATGTTTTAGAGGGATAAGGAAATATCAGAAGAGGATCTTTTACAATTTGATATGGGTTTTTATTCGGGTATTGGTTAGTTACTGCAGCTAGTCCCTCACAATGTGCTATGTATATCGATGGGAGGGGATAATCACTTAATCAAGGGTTTAAAGGACCACACTCAATCTATCTAGATGGACCACTTTAAAGGTATGAAAGTGGCACAAGTTCTTAGAAAGTTTTAAGAAATTCAATTCCATGAGATTTCTATTCGCTCACTTCCCTTGAGTAGGAAATTGAAGAATTCATTCCAAGGAATGCATAGCGTTTCAATGAATGCATTGCTTTCACTATTCAATTCTTAGCTTGCCTGTACCCGGACTGTGGGATCTCTATTCTATATGTCATTTGCTTGTACCCGGAATGTAGGTTCTTTTTCTAATGCTTATGTTCTGATGGGGTATGCCCCGTAGGACCTCTTCCGTTGTAAGAGATTCCTTTTGTACATTATCCATGTTTTTTAGAAAATTGGAAGATATCTTATCTTTCAAAAAAAAAAAAAAAGAGAAAAAACTTCACTAATAAAGTGAAGTCCAGTGATAGGTCAAATTAAGATAAAAAAAGGGTGTGGGCGTAAAATTAAAAAGTTACAGGCGTTTTGTCATTTAGTAAAATGAGAATGTAGCTTTCAAAAGCACCATGATTTTCTAGGAGTCTTAATTTTCTAAGCACCTTTCAAGAAAAAATGAGAATGTAGCTTTTTGGACCTTTTTTTTTTTTAAAAAAGTACATTTTTCGTGATTTGGTGACATGGGAAATATTTTTTAACGTTCTTAGTAAAAAGTATGGGTGTTTTTTGAAATATGACTTTTTTTTATTTGACCACTTTTTTTTTATTGGCTCATGAAATGACCATTCACCTTGCTTAACTAGTGAAACTTACGAAACAGACACAAGTAAAGCCCAATATAAAAGCTCTAATATTTAATCTATAATTAGTCTATTTGGTAAAATAAATAAAAAACTCTTATTTCATGAGGTAATTGGGGCACACGTTAGGAATTGTGGTAATCGGGGCTCGCCTTTTAAAAATTACAATGTAAAACCCATCATTTTAATTATTTTGAAAATTTCATTAAGTTGTTTTCATCCAAAACACTTACAAAGTTTACATTTTCCACGTCCGTTGGCTTGAACTTTAAAAAGGCCTAAGAAAAGCAACCCCCTAGCTTAATTTTTCTTTTAGAGGCAAAAACTCTAATTTTAAAATAAGCTCTGAAATTAGAAAATATGATTACAAGTTAACCAAATGCTCAGAATATAAATAAGCCCTCTATCATAAAATAAGAGCCTGCCCCACATTTACAGGTTGATTGTAGGATCCTAAACCGTCCTATATAGGACCCACCCACTACGATGCCCTATAAAATCCAACCCCATTGCCATCCCTAGCCACGTGGCTTGAAGGTGAGTAACATTGGCCCCACCTAGGAGGGTGTGCTATGGAATGGCATTTTCTAAAAATCATCCACATATCATGTCTAACAATCATATTAATGATAATTAAATTGATGGTTAACACCTGATCAAGGTAGAATTTCTTTGTTCACATTTAACTTCTTAGTTTATACATATGGTTAGAAATGATGGCCACCAAGGAAACTTCCTAACAACATATATTGCAGAAAAGGACTTGACTTTGTTTCTTGGTCACCATGTTTCGACCTCAACTAAAGGATCTGAGCCACCCAATTTGTTTACATGTGAATCAGAGCCACTTCTGAAAACAAAATAGCTGAAGGCAATGCCTCCAGTGTCTTATAGTTCGGGCTGAACTTCATTCAGGGTTGGACCCAGAGTCAAGATTAAGATACAAATAACAACAGATGTGCAGTCATGTAAATGATAAATTTAGCATAAGCCCAACACCAATTGGGTTGGAGATTTGGACCACTGCATGGGGTGGGTGTTTGAGAGATTTGGATTTTACTGGTGGGCTCCTCTGATCGTTTTAAAGGGCTGGCTTCAGAGGGCCCAGTTTCCTATCCAAACAACTACTAAGCAGACAAAATCAGACCACCTGCCCTTATTTTAAATCATGTTAATCAAACAACAGTGGAACAACAGTCAATTGACAGGATTCAGGCATAGTCCACCCCAGAAGAGGTTTCTAATAAATTCCACTAAATGAACACTGAGTAATATTTAAGGTGAACCCAATTCAAGCTCAACAAATTTTAGCTACTAAAGAAATTTCCATAAGGAATTCAAATCTCATTAACAGAAGAGACAAGACAGACAACAGTCAAGAGATACAAATAGAAACCAAATATAAAAAATAAAAAAAAATTACAACATTTACAAAATTTCATTTGGACATGTATTTCATTTTAATTATGATTTAAGGAAACCCAGTAATCTCTGTGCAGCATGTCAGCTCCTTTGTTATCTCTTTGTGTATGATAGGTATGGATCTTGGGCAATTGTTAGGACATCCGGTCTATCAGCTTGGTTATAAGTCAAGCATCTGCGGATCAGATCCTGCAGCATAAAAGAAAATTATAATCAATATCTATCTTAACAGGGCTTTTGTTGTAACCTGAAACAAGGAAGTAGATCATCTAACATGGCAAACCAAGAAACTCACATCAGAATCTTTTCAGAGTATTCACAGAAACAATTTTAGAACATAATGAATATACATGATCCCTGAGCATTTTGAAAGCTGGAATAATACAAGAGTGCCAATCCACAAGGTTGGATTTTAGGAAATTCACACATCAAACAGAGAAAAGGGGGGACAGCAAGTCAATTTCCCATCAGCTAGAATTCTCGTCAGGAATTCTTGAAAAACAAACACCCCCACAGTGCTTACCAGCCCAAACAAAAGAAAAATGTCTACAACTAGTAAGAGAAGCGAAGATTTCTAGCTTAGGGCAGTGCCATTTACAATCATGATAACCTTGCAACAACAGCAAACTGAAATGCAGAAATTGCAAGAGGAACTGCATCCCTCCTCACACATCACTAATGGCCAGCCATATTGCAGCACAAGGAATTAAATGCACTCATCAGGCTTACCCACAATGGAAACCAGTCCCAAAAATCAGATCAGTTGAATGAGACCCTAACCACTCGATTTGAGGTAAAACTGGACAGCCAAAAGAGCGAAACAATCTCCTCTTAAAAATCTTATCCGTGACAGATCAGACAAAGTCCACATTTTAAAATCAAATCTAGCAGTTCATATATTGGGGTACCATCCTGGACAGAGCCCAACTGATGAAAATCACGCCACATGTAAATGTGCGTGCAATCGAGGCAGCAAATAGAGGCACACAATTTGGATAAGCATTCCTCTTGAAAAGGCACAAATGTAATGAGCCAACCACCTTTTTAATTAACTACCGATGTAATACACACTTTCTGTTGAAGAGTAGAAAATATCTCAAGCAAAGGTCTGAAAAATTAACAAGAATCACAAGGATAGACTGACCTTTAGTTTTGATTAATAATAAAGCATAAGCTAATTTATTCTAAGTGGTACTTATTTATAAAAAGAAAAAATAAAAAGAAAATAAAAAGCTGCAGCATGAGCCCTAATCAACCATATTGCAAAATCCATCATGAATATATAAAAAGCTGCAGCATGAGCCCTAATCAACCATATTGCAAAATCCGTCATGAATATATAGAGTTCATCAATATCACGCCAGCACAATTGCAAGAAAGCTGGCACCAAATGCTATGCCATCCACATGTTTCATCCATCTATAAGACAATCCCTCATTGCACAACATATAACTATCATTAGAACCATCGTGAATCATGAAGCTCTACCAACTGTTGGGTCAAATCTTAAGATTTAAGCTTTTTAACCATAAAATCCCACCAGCATCCATCAGAGTTCTTGCTTAGAAGAAGAAATGTTTGTACAAATCCATGAGATTCAGCAATGATAAAAAGGTATAATGCAACTCCATATTGAAAAAACATGGGCCGAGAAATAAAATGCAGTTAATCAGGAAAAAAAAAAATTGCAAAGTTAAGTTTTCTCAATGCGAACTCCATGCCTTTCAGTGAGCAGAGGCATGGTCATATATACAATTATCAAATGGTTGCACAAGAACATAATAGTCCTTTCTTTTTATCTTATCAGAGGGAAGTACATGGAAATACAGGTGGAAAAAATGAGAAACTAATCTAACCGCATCATACATGATTTGATTTCATCTAGTGGACTGCAGATGCACTAGAGTGAACCAGTCTTCTAATGCACCAAATATGTAATAGCAGTCTGCAGGAGCACCAATTAGCAGCTCTTTCACACGTATATTCAAGATTATGATAATTTTAGGATGCTTTGTCAGATTCTATGGGGATTGGTTTGTCTTCACTTTTCAGGATGCATGTTAAATACAACTGAGACAACCCCATGATTTTTAAGAAAACAATGAAGCTTTCTGTATAAATGTTAAGATGGAAGGAGATCTACCTTTGCCTCATTTGAAACGGCAGGACGTGAAGGAAACTCCACTTTGCGTGCTTTGATAATTGTGTCTTCGCGAAGTATTCTCTCTTGGGACTGATCATGCCCAAATGGGCGTTTACCAAAAAGCATTTGGTACAAAAGAATACCAGCCGACCAAACATCAACCTGTTGTATTAGCAGTAGAATGTTAGAAAGCATGGAAAAGCACCTAGCAAATCGCAAGATTAGTACAGGTAACAAATGAGTCTAAAAGACTCAAGTCACTCCACATTCGCAAAGAGGATCATGTTGATTCTTGCAAGCTTGAATACTCAGTGATGACAAGTTTGGAAATTGTCCCTTGCATCAAAATTTGAAGGCATTCTCTTGTCAATGAATGTTTCGAAAAGAAAACAGTGGGAAGTTAATAGGGGAAGTTCAGCTGACAAGTAACTTATTAGATCAGTATATCAGATCCTTGAAAAACTTGGAAATTGTCTTCAAACTACACTCAACTTCAAAGAAATCTTTTTTTAGCATCGCTAGATCAATCTGCCATCACCCCCTTGTGTTAGGGTAAGGATCCAAGGACACAGTGGCAGCCAAATCGAATCACCCCCAAGTCCCAAGTGTTACGGTTTTTTTTTTTTTTGCCCCAACTCACTCTGTTTTCCGTGTTTTGGTGGGAGAAGCTTCCGGACGCTCCTAGAGACATTTTACATTGATTTTGGAGGATCAAAATCATGTATTTTAGAATGCCTAGCATCAAAAGATTGTGGGTACTCATCCAATTGGGTGAAATATAAATGTGGATGCCTATTGCTACTTAAATTCATTATTAATAAGTAAAACATATCAAGTCTTATAATTCTAGATTCATAGAACATTTTTTCTATTTTATTATATTTTTTGCTATTTTGTTCAATCTTTTATAAATGTTCTTGTGCTCAATGAGAGACTCGGTTGATGTCCAAGTTTTAAAATCCTTACTCTTAAGAGTCAAAGTTTCTGAATGGGAAGCTGCATCCGACAATAATGTGATGCTAGAAAATTTAACAAGAAGACCCAAACTCAGATTTTCAAACATGTGCATTAAATGTAGAGCATGACAGAAATAACTTTATTCTCCATTGCAAGGTAGCATCTACAATTCACAGATTGTATTTTGTTTCGGGGCACTGAGAAAGTCCTCGATTTATGCAGGCAACATACAGATTGATTAAAAAAAAGGCTTATACTGTGGGCAGCCAGGAAGCTCATTTGGAATAGGCTACCCCATTCACCAGAAAAGGGAGGAGATGTGTGGGCCAACATGTGGAATAAAGGTGGGCAACGAATTAGCCCCATCAAACATTTGTGACCACTGATGTAGAGGATCCAAAGTTTTGCCTTTATTAACCATTAGATTAAAGTATTTTACTGATGAACCCCATGGTAACTAAATGAAAGTCAAAATCAGGATAAAATATCAATTCACCAGGTTAGGTAGGTACTTGAACATTTGGATTGACAATAGGTGAGCCCCATGAAAAGCTCCATGTGGTTCTGTTTTAGCATGTTCACTCTAGAAAATCTTCCTACATGAGTACATGCATACAAATGACATTATCCAGAATGAATGTTCTAGAGCAGATCAGGGCTGTGGAGCCCAACTGGCCCCACTAGGATCAATCTTTCCTAGGGTTGCAAACAGGTCGGGTCCAGGACAGAACCATGTATTCGGATCTGGTTCCAATGTTTACGATCAGGGTTTGTCGAGGGAGTGTGGGATCTGCCCTTGAGGTCGCTGACAGGGGTGTTGGTTTTATGGGTTCACAGTTCTTGAGTGCTGTCAGCAACCACAGATACGTGATCTGAAAGTCTGATCTAACATCTTAGTTTTTTGTAAAGTAAATAGGCTAAGGCCAGTCGTGATGCAGAAATAGGGTGAATCTTAGTGGCTTTGGCATCAACCAGGTCTGAGATCCAAGACTCAGATTGGTAGAGCTATGACAAAAACAGTTTTGAACAAATCTGCAGGTTGGGTTTTGGTGATCTGCAATTATTATTATTATTTTTTATTATTATACAATCAGATCAGGTCTGACTTCTGAGCTTGTAGGTGAATGGGGGTTTGATCTGGGTGATGGGGAAGGTGAAAGGCCAGGTCAGGGTGCAGCGGACCAGTTGCTGCAGGGTTATGTCGAAGTAGGACAGGTGGAATGGAGGAAGATTGGATATTTGGATGTAGACGGTCTGAGGACAGATCTTAATAGAGTCGGATTGGATTTCTAGGATACAAGAAAGGGCATACGAGCTGTTTTAAGGTTGGTTTGCATGAGAAGGACATATAATTACAAATGGGCCTGGTTCCGGGTCCTTGAGTCAGAACATGTAGATCTAGAAGTGAACCCAATTTCATACGGGTTCCGAAAATAGGAACGGGATCCGGATCCCTTTTTTTATCAGAATCAGAATTAGGTTCAAAACCCCTTCCTTTCCGAGTCAGATACACCAGACAATCAAATAATTGGATACCCATTTGAAACCCTAACCAAGCCCCATCAAACTCCCTACCACCCCATTAATTAGCATGCCCATAATTTGACATTTATTCAGAGTTCTACTAACCTTTCGATTGATCATGCAAAAAATACAAAAACAGGACCATGCAATGGGAGAGCTTTTGAGAACTGCTCAATGGGCTTCTTTAAGAAGAGAGTTTCATAATTTGAGATTAGATGATATTATGCACAACTGAGAGGCTATTTTTCCTTCCAGTGTTCTAGGGTGAAGAAGTTCATGCTTTGGGTCCAACCTCTGGATCAGGTCTTGATATTCAATGCTGATGGAGCTGCAAGAAGAAAACCAAGTCCAACGGATACTGGAGGAGTGCTTAGTAATAATATAGTAGTGGTGTTACGATGTTCTCCAAGAATATTGGTGCTAAAGACTCCAATGAAATGGCAGTGAGGTAATCTTAGAGGCTCTTAGAATATTTGTTTTGTACTTCCATGATAGTTTATCACATAGGGTGATTCATCCATGCTATTGCATCAGTTTCATCCTTTGGTGAAGACCACTGGAAGTTTTTTTTTCCTTTTAAGTGAAATCTCTAGTCTTCTGGGATTCAATTTTGACTCCAAACATGAGGTACGGTCATCTAATGGGATGGCAGAGGCAGGTTCTTTGGCTAAACAAGGGGTGGATCAGTCTTCTCTTTTTTTGTTTTTTACAAGTAATCATTTCTTATTTCCCTTGGTAGAATGCTTTTATACCAAATAATTGCCAATTTGTCCTTGGATTGTTTGTCTTCGTGTTTGTGATTCCGTTTCTTTAATAAAAGTTTGGTTACCGATCAAAACAAAAAAGTGTAATGGCTAAAAAAAATTGTCCAACTTTAGGCCCTTAATCAAGGGTCAAAATGATTAAATGGTCAGATATAGACCTTTCCATCCCCCTAGATCGCCATGACCGGCATGCATCCAGGTGGGCCCAGATCAGGCCATGTTTCACTTCAGAATGGACTGTCCATTCCTAAAAACTCCTTATATTTATGTAGCAGACGACAAATACAAGTTCCCAAGTTCTATTGGAAAGAAGTCCAAATTTTGAGTTCTGAACATTTTTAGTCAGTTGAATTGTAAGAGAAACTTCAAACAAGTATGAACATTTCTTGAAAATCTATAATGGACAGTTCCACAAGGTGGCATCTTTGGTAGTACAGTGCCTTAAAAATCTACGATACTATTGTCAAGTTACCAACCTTAGACGATATGAGGGGTGTTTTGCTGAGCTCAAAGCACTCTGGAGGCAGGTACCTGAAAATATATAACAAAATGCATATAGTGAGTTTGTCATATTGCCAAGGCAAGCATACTACAAATCTTAAAAGGAGAAAAAGGGGAAAAAAAAGGAATTTAGATTATAATTTCTTTAAATATCACTATGGCAATCAGTTGAAATAAAAGTGCTATGGAAATTGGTAATCACAATAATGAACAAAGTACAAAAGATAAAATTTTAACTGCTTGAAGTAATCCAAGCAAGTTGCAATGCCCAGATGTGTAGTTGCCACTGGATCCTTTGCTCAACAACCATTTAAGCTTAAGAGTTACAATTTAATACTCCTTCCAACCCACTCGAAAATTATCGAGGATGCAAACGTGCTTTCTTCTATCCTCCTCACTACCTTTAAGAATTACACACTTCAAATCTCTCCCACCTGAAATGGAGCGAAATCTTTTGGCCCCTACTCTTATGAGGGCCTTCCTCCTTTTGAAGATTTTCTTGTTTCGATTTCTTATATCGATCCCAAGAGAGGAGATTTTATCAAATGCTATGATGATTCAGTGCCAGAAAAAGCGGACTAAGTAGAAATAAATAAGAGACTTAACACAAAGGTTTAATATAAATTACAAAAGTATTTCAGCAAAAAAGGGGATATAAATAATGTTGAGGAATGAATTGTGAGTCTTGCTCTTGTAAGAGAACAACAATTTATACTTGTATATAACCCATAAATTGGGAATAATTACGCAGCCAAACAAATTGTACATACAGTCAATAGGAAAACAATTTGTTCTCTTAAAGATCGTATGTACAATGGTAGTCCCACAGGAGTATATAAACACAATGATATACCCTTGTGTTTACAGCTTGTTGCAGGACTGTCATTTACACTCCCCTCAAATTGATGGGACCCACTCCTCTACACTGATTTGTAGCTCTAATACCATGTAAATTACAACAGTATTTGACAAGAGCCCTTGATACAGTGGAAGGTGCTTTGGTTACAAATCATTTTACCAATAATAAATAGATAAATAAATAAATAAAATTACAATAGTATACCAGCAAAAAGGGATAAAGATAATAGTGAGCAATGAATTTGTGTGCGACTCTTGGTAGGAAACCTATCTATCAAGAGTGCCAGAACTCATGTAGCCAGGGCTTCAATGATGATGATGACAACTCTTGATGAGAAACCTATTTATACCCATATATGACCTATTATGCAGCTAAGCAAATCCTAATTAGAATCAATAAGCAAAAATTAATCTCTTGCGACTATATTACATAACTCCACAGGACTACTTTTCAATTTTGCAGTACTCTGTACACGACAAATGGAGAAACTCAATGAAAGGAACATCAAAGATTCATATATATCACTTAATGGCAAATGTCTCAAATAAATCCAACAAGTAACTAATAATCCTATTGTACAGAAAAAGGCAGCCATGATGCCTTTGTTACTGATGAATTAAATAATCATATGGCTTCATGGACTAATAAGGTCATCAAATGAATCGTAATAACAATTGAAATGATAGAAAAAGAGATGAGTTTAATATATGCTCTAAAGTCTCAAATATCATTAAAAAAATTATTTTTTCAAAAGGGTATCCAAAATTACAGAATGGAAATCAGGAATTAAAGTCATTATAGGATCTATACATTTGTAGCTCTACTACCATGTAAATTACAGTTGTATCTCAGCAAGAAAGGGATGAAGGATAATAGTGGGAATGAATTGTGTCTTGAGGAATGATTAGTATGTCCCTATCTCGATGGGACACTATTTACACTAGTATATTACCCATGATACAGCTAAAAAAATCATAATTACAATCAATAAGATAAAGTTAATCTATTAGAGATAATATTACAAAACTCTGCACGACTATTTTTCAACTTCGTAGTACCTTAATGGTTCCCTCCTTCCTCTCTTCTCAAATTTTGATTTTTTTCTCTTTTTTTTTTTTTTGGCCCTTTTTTTTAAACGTAATTAAAAAAATTTACGAAGCAGCTAAGCAGTACAAGAAGAATGTACTGATAGCAGCAGAAAGTAGCACAAGCAAAGCCCCAACACCAATGAAACCAAACAGACAACAGCTACTACAATAGAGGGAACTTCAGCTTATCACAAATGTCGATCTTTCTACATTCCTATTTAAAAAAAAAAAAAAAAATGACAATAGAACATAGCAGCAGGCCATCTACAGTAAGGCAAAAGCCTTGCAAATGTGATGTCCAAATTATGACATACCACTCCAGAACAAATAATATCAAATAAGCTAAGTTTTGCATCATCCAGATTTATACCCCCTGATCAGTTGCGTCAGCCAGGTTTTCAGTCTTCAAATAGAAGAGTAATGTTTCAGAAAGATTATGTTTGACATACTAGATGAAGCAATGCACTCACCAATATGTTCCAGCTCCTTGAGAAGTAAGTTCCATACCCTGTGAGCCAACATCATCCTCCACTATCTTGCTGAGACCAAAATCAGTCATTTTTGCAACACCAACCTCATTAAATAGAACATTCCCTGGCTTCAAATCATAATGAATGATCTTCTGTGGTCTCTTGTTCATGTATACAAGGCCTTGAAATATCTGAACAATTATAATCCTAGCTTCCTTCTCAGGAAGTACAGGTGTTGCTTTAAGAACCGCATCAAGATCTTTCCCTGTGACAAAAACAAACAATAAAAAAAGATAGAAAAATACATGTTGTAAGAACAAGTTCCAGCCCAAAAGGTCCCAGTAGGAAGAGGAAAAGAAAAACATCACTTCTAAAAAGGAAAAATTAAGTCTGGTGGATACACGCATCCATTTCAGATGCACAGTCCTTGATACAGGCACACATGAGGGGACCACATTGATTACATATCCAAGGGATAGCACAACTTGGGACGGCCATTTGATTTATCAGTGTATGCTTATTAAGACACAGTACTTTGGGGTTTTGACTTCTGTGGTATTGTAACAGATGGGGCTTAAATTTTTCCAGGCTTGACTAGGTTAATACAAGGGCAAGATTGAGTAAGAGTTTCCATTCTAAAAAACAAAAGCCTCTCTCTCTCTGTATGTTCCCTCCTCGTCAGTGCTTCAGCCTGGGATTGATCATCGGTTGTTTCTGTGGAAGGGAGGTGTCTCACCACTAATGTACTAGTGGATTGGCAACACAAATAATACTATTTAATATAACAAACTAGGCCAACAAAAACTAAAGGTGAAGATAAAAAAACTACTCATACTCATCTCATGTAGTCTCAAAATACACTATCACGCAGATGGGAAAGGCAGGATTTCGAGAATTCATTAGCTCTCATATATGGCGCGTTAACCATTAAGACGACAGCCATTGGGCTGTTGAGATGGGTTCTACCAGAGAAAGATGTTATTAAAAAAACACTGTAACAAGAAGTATCTCCTCCAACAATAGCACCTTAAACACCCATCTTAACAAGCTCCCTGCACCCTACAAGAATTTCCATCACCTTAGCCTCAATAAAAAATGCATCGTGCAAATGTCCTGAATAATCCAAACTGCAATGCCCCTATGACCTTGAATAATTTCTATGCAACATGCTCTCATAGTTCCACTTACAGGACTCCAATAAAAATTAATTTAGCATCACAACTTAAAGGAAGCCAATGCTAAATATCTGAAAGGGCCGAAGCCTGAAGATCCAATAACAAACCATCCCATCCAACATCTTCACAAATGTGATATAGATATACCCCCTAAACTCCTTCTAAAAAACAGTCCAAGAGAAAATGTTTGCTCAACCACCCTGTGGAACTTCTCCACCCAGACACCTAATTATGAAATGTTCTAATACTCCACTGAATCCAAATCCACCATAGGATCACTACAAGAGAGGATCTTATGAGACACCTAATTATGAAATGTTCTAATACTCCAATGAATCCAAATCCACCATAGGATCACTACAAGAGAGGATCTTCATAAGATCCTCCCACAGCTTCATAGGAACCCAAACCTCCACTTGCCAGTAATGAGTGACTTGAGAGTTTATGGAATTACCATAAACCCCAAAAAGTCCAAAATATTTCCAAATTGAATCGAGGAGTGGATAAGCAGACGCACGTGCTCTAAATCACAAACCAGAGAATGCAACCGTCAACAATTATACAGTTGGCTTCTAAGATTATCAATTGTAAGATTTTATCCAAGACTGCTACCGGGAAAAGTAGAGAGAGAGAGAGAGAGAGAGCACTCTGGGCAGCACTAGAATTCTCCAAAGATAAAGGAAGACCTCAGATTTCTCTACCAACTACCATACAATCACAAAAGAATTCACTAAAAATTCTGAGCAACCATTATTCTGTGAAGCAGGAACAGATTGTTGTTCGCTGATACATGCATCTAACTGTTTTAAAAGGTCAAAATTACACGAGGTTGGGTGAATTGCTAGTCTTTTACTTCCTGTTCATACTCTGGAATTCTAGTGTGGAAGTGAAATGTCTTTAACATGTATTGTGACACGAATTAAAATTGACTGGATGTCAGGGAATGTATGATTGATATTTGTGGGAACACTTCTCTCGACATGAGATGTAGCCATCAACTGGCAGGACAGAAGCACAAGGTTCAACTTCTTAAAAACTGAAAGCGTCCATTTGGTGCTTTCAAATTTAATGTGGAAAAGGGCAGCTAGGAAGCAGCCAAGGCCGGCAGGCAAGAGTGGTTCTCTGATGAGAACGGTGATATCGTGATGGCTTTTTGATACAGGAACAAGTGGGCCAAGCCCATGTTCTACGTTTTCTTTTCTGGTTATTTGCTAACCGAGTCGTGGCTCACCAACAAGCCAAATGGTTTGCACCACTTTTCCAACCTAATTTAGGTTCACTACAACAAGGCTGAGATTTGGTAAATCAAGGAAGCTTTAAGTATTTTTAAATATCCTACTCAGTTTGCTTGATTGTTGAGAGCAATTCTTCTAACAAGATCAATAGGTTCTGTTATCCCTGTGATTGCCTGTGGAAGTTCAACTTAGTTTTCGATGGATTGAAGAGTAATGTATCTCAGTGAAGAGTTTCATCAAATAATGAGAGCAGCCAAAGAGTTGGCCAATTTGATGAATAAACCTAGAGCTAATCGGGTTACTATGTATTCGGTCTCTTATAATATAATATTTCTGTTCCAATTCCTAGTCTGTAACTCTTTGCTTTTGTCAGTATATATCTCCCAAGACCAGGCTGTTTCTCCACCCTGTATATGCTTTTTACTTTTGATGGGTAAGGCGCTCACACTACTCAAATCTGCAATCTCGTGCTGTATTATTTCTATCATCAACCTTATAAGGTAAGCTTATGTCCTGACTGATGCTATGATTTTGCTGGTAAGCCGCATAAATGGATGAACACATTGTAATAATCACTGAAAAAAAAAAAATGAATGCAGTCTTATAGATATCAGCTGATAAAAAAAGTCTACAGATTCTTGATGAAGCCATCCTGCACATGCAATTAGCCATTGATAGGAACCGCTGATGAGAGAAGGCAGATCTGGGCACATTTTCATTATAGTTTTATCTGTTAGTTTCTGGAACATCTTGATTGTTACAAGCGTAACTCATATGGGTCGTTTCCTACATATTCTGTTGCTGTCTAGCATGATCTATTGTGCGAACAAGAGTTTTTCCTAGATCATTTAACTCTTGAGCATCTCAAGGAAGGAAAGACTGTCCAATGATGAGACGCTGCCTGTCCATTTCACCTTAGAACCAAGTAATAAGCACCAAGAAATTTTAGAAGAACCAACACAATCCTATCCTACTGGATTCATCCAACGATCAGCAAGTAATGAACCCACATTCCTGCAGTCATGCCTAACTTAGAATGCCAGGTTACTATGGTGTGGATCAGGATACGGCTATGAAGCATGACAGGGTAACCATGACAAGTGTCAGAGCATGTGATACAAGTTGTTGCCTGGGACATTGCAGTTGAGTGACAGCTGATGCATATAGTTCTACTAGATATTAAGCTCCACAAGTCGAGTGAAAATCATGAACGATGATGCCAACATGTGCATCTGAGTTCTGAGATCAAAGAAACACTAGTACTGCAACTCAGTGTTTCCATCAAACCCGAAAACAAGGACAAGCACGTCTGCACAGGTACATACAGAACACAGCAAGTGACTGGCTATATGTGTGGACTGGCTGTTGTAATGTAACTAAGACACTGAAGTATTTGGCAAAATCAAGGATTAGAAATGGCCTCACAACCTATGTGCTCTAATACTTTTGGACTGGTAGAATTATCCAAGCACCATAAGGTACAACCAATCTGTAGGCAGAAGACAGTTCACATGTTAAAGGTCAACTACCATTAGTAGTTATTTCCTTGACTGGGTGTAGCGAGGGAAAAGCTAATTCTGAACAAGAACATCACCTCTATCATTTATACAAATTCTGCTAGCTGCTAATATTTAAATTGATATATTGTAACAGAATCGTAGATTCAATCTGTAACATGATTTTCAGAAACAAAATCAAATGCAATCATTTCAAAATGTTAAAAGAAATTGTACTTTTTGTATAGGTGGTCAGGTAGTGTATAAAAATTATTTTAATGTGTGATTTATAATGATACCTAAAGTATTCTTCAGATGATGGAATATTGTGAGGAAGTGATTAGATCTTCCCTTTGTCCTTCAAACAAAAGATGAGTATTTTTTTCTCACACACATATCTTCCCTTTGTCCTTCAAACAAAAGATGAGTAACTTTTTCTCACACACGAACTGGTTGTACAATTGTAGAAAACGAGATTTCTAGTGGGCACCACCCTTGGATTGGGGCCCCTGTGGCCTTGTTTTCAACCCATCTTGGTAGGACTTCTTAAACATCAAGTAATAGAATTTAATTAGAGGGACTAACAGAGAGATAGGACCCATAATCGAGGAAGAAGAAAGAATAAGGGAAAGAATGGGATTTGATCCCAATAAGGGATGTGTCAGGACCCTTGTTATGTCGTTCGCTAATAGCTCGAGCTTTTGGTGTTTCCAGTTATTAACATAATATTAAAGTCAAGGGTCGTGTGTTTGAATCCATGGGAATGTGTTTATGTCCAAATTGGCCATTTGGTGTGTTTTTGTCCACATGCAAAGCCCCACATGTGAGGGGGGCTGTCGCCTGTCAGGACGCTTTGACATACATCGTTCTGTCGGTCGCTAACAGCTTGAGCTTTTGGTGTTTCTGGTTATTAACAATGTGCACGAATCCCGAGAAGCCCAAGACTGTACACACCAGTCCCAATGGGATTCTAGTTGTTGCCACCAACCTCTTATCCGTTTTTAAAACCCATTTGAAAGCCTAAAACCCACCATCTCAACAACTTCTCTCTCTTTCCTCTCGCCTCCCTACCATCTAAAACCCTAACCCTAGTTCTAAGACATCGAAATTAGTGAGATCTAGAAGAGAAACGAAGAGGAGAAGTAGCGGACCAGCAGATTTGAAGTTTGATTGATGACCTTCATCTTTCCTCTAATCAACAGAGCAACCATAGCTTACACCAGGTGAGTAGATACTCTAATCTAATTGTATGCATACTTCTAAATAGGATCTATTCTCTTCTTTTGGAGGGGTGGGGGTGGGGGTGGGGGTGGGGGTGGATGGGATTTTGGGATATAATGATGCTTGAAAGTGTGGTTAGATAATCAAATTAGTTGCACAAGATGGAGATTATCATCTTATGATGATTGAACAAGACTAGGGTGCATCATACCCTTGGCTGAGCCCCAAAGTTAGGTTTTTGGACCCAGCCAAACTCCATTCTTGGGATTGGCATGCTACTTTGATCCTTCAAGCTATGACTGAACTCACCGAAAGCCCACCTTGTTGATGGTTTACCGTTTACCTTCTTTCACGTTGTTATGCACAAAGGATTAAAATAGCAGTTGCAGTGGGAGTAGCTGCCAGTGGCCAAAACGCTACGTAGCGGGCGATGAGTAGCGACTGCAGCGATACATAGCAGCATGGCAGTGTGAATTTTTAAGTGATCAAAAAAATTCTAATCTTGTTTAGGATACAATCTTGTGTTTTCTTAGTGATTTGGAACTATATAAGTGTAGAGATAACTTTAGGAAAGGTTATTGAGGAGAAGAAATAGGAAAAACAGTGTTTTTAATTAAAATTCCTTGCCTCTACTTGGTTTTAGACCGTAGTGCCATTATTTTCAAAATAGCGTAGCAGCCTCAACCCTTGTGGCCAATAATTCGGCCACTATGAGCTATTGAACCATGGTTGTGCAAGTTTATTCTAGTTTGTAACTAGTATTGCAAATTAAGATCCGAATTTTGTGTGTACTGGTTGGTCTACATGTGGTAGTGATCTGAAGTGTTTCACAGAACCCCAAACCACACTTTTGGACTGGCCGAACCAGATCTGATAGGTTTTGGGGTATGGCTGAATCCCTAGTAGGGAGTTCAGTTTGGCCGAACTCCACATCTGGAGTTAGAACCTTGGGCGACCACGTTAACTTCATCTAAGATAGGAATCCCTCTAATATGAGTGACCAAACTGAGTTGATGTGTAGTTCTGAATAACACCTTAGTATATATAGTACCCAGAATTGAATTCTGATCTAGGGTATGCGAGTAGTCTATTAGATATAATCATATCTGTCAAATTATGTATGTTCAGAGTTTTGGTGTATTAAACTAAGAGTTATAACTGTGCAGATTCTTACATCTTGGACACAAACGTATTGATGTGTACTCATAGTATATAATGGTTTTCTGCGATACTACATCCATTCTATATAAGCTGATTTTTGTGACTTCTACTGAACTGATTGTGTGACTTGTAATGTGTATGTAAAGATTATATTATAATTTCAGATGTATGCCTCTAGTTTATAAAGGGCTGGTTATGTAACCAACCTTATACACAAATCGGATTTCTGCAATGATAAGGTTTGGAGCAATTAAAAATCTGGTGTGTGAAGGGACTGGTTACATAAACCAACCCACTATGGAGTTTGAGGATGTCAATGACAACTGTCTCTGGATTTGAAATTATGAATATGAAGATTTTAAAGAACATGATAAACTAGGAATGACTTAGTTGTTTGGAGCAAGCCTTTGGACACCCTAGACTGCTAGCACTGTATAGGAAGACATCCCCATACAATGGCCAACTGTGGGAGGTTTATCGACTTCAGTCAGGTTTTGCCTTCCTGGGAGAATTTGATTATATGGTGCCATTCCGATGATTTTTGGACTCTTGAGGTCATTCTGTGTGGACCCTTTGGTGGTCAATTGGTCATTCCGTTATGTGCAAAAAAAGTTTGTTGGTACCTTTCTGTCATATTTGGCAACTTTATGGTGCATGAGTTTTTGGGCTTGTGCTATGAAGTGATTAGATGGTTGTCATTAGATTTGACCTAATTCACCTTGCCATGACCATGAGTGAGACCCTTTAGACGTTACTTTAAATTTTCTGTGTAATTTTATTTAATCTGTTGTTCATGTGCACGGTTAGATTAGAATATTATTCATTCAGTTTTCACTGACTCCTGGATTGCCCCTACTCGGTAACCAGACTTTTGAAGGGGATACAGATTTAGATGACGAAGGAGATGTAGGATTTGGCATGCGAAATTGAGAGGCAACGCTCAACTATTTGATTAGAGGACTAGTCTAATATGTTTAAAATTTATTTAATTGTTTTTATGCAATGACAGAACTGATAGTCAGATTTATTTGGACAATTGTGAACTTAGCTTTATTATGATTAGTTGGTCATGTTTAGCTCGTTAAGTTTGGTTCAGATTTTAAATGAATAAGTTCAGAATTTTAAACTGGACACCCTGAATTCTTATTATGCTTACTTGATTTGACTTATGAATGTGAATGTGATACAAATTACTCGTGATGCGGAATTCAAGGGCCCCGGATTTTGGGTCATGACAAATATTGTTCAAGAAAAAGGTATACGCTCAACAAATAGAGATAACTCATACAATAAAAAAAGAGAATAAACAAGAATGGAAAAAGGTCACTTGCAGAAACCATGCTTTGCAGTGAGAGTTTTGTAAAAGGCTTTCCTACAAATTATTGATGCACAAACCACTTTTTTATTGGTTATGCATAGAAACTTATGAGATCGTCGAAAGGATGTTGTTGAGTCTACATGACATTGAAATACTTAAGACCTTGTACGCCGCCCTTTGTACTTAGTTTTTCCTTTTCAATAAAATGTTTCCAGTTACCAATAATAATAACAATAATAATAATAATCACTTACCACTGCAATACTCTAAAACAGTGCAGAATGTGTTGTGGTCAATCTCGAAGATGTCCCATAGCCGTACAATGTGAGGATGCACCAAAGTCTTATGAATATTGTACTCCCGGATCGCATGGCGAATGTAACTTTGCTTCTTCTCTTCACTCCATTGTGCATTTAAACTGTGAAGCTTACATGCAACGTATCTATGCTCCACCAAGTCATATGCCTGCTTGAAAGTTCCCACTTCAAATCACTGCAAAAAAGTATGATCTCACAAATGCCTATATAGGCTAAACAACTCCCTGAACTAGAATTATCTTCCTTTTTATTTTATTTTTTATCAAGCAATTAGTATATATGTGAGTAGGTCATGAAAGGTGAAGATTCCAAACCATCATAGAAAACAATATGGAAAGACGGTTGTCGAAGGCAGAATTATAATAATATGTTTTGAATTAAATGCACCCATTATCATAAGACACTTGATATGATTTAAGAGTGCTAGAAGACATGATTCACCTTGTAAACCTCACTGAATCCTCCCTTCCCAAGAAGGTTTAGAAGAGCATATCGATGGTTCAGAATCTGAAAATTGTTGAAGCGGGAACCATCCTCATCCCTTATACGCTTCATTTCACGTATCAACCTTCCCTTCTCCAGTTCATAGCGATCCCTCTCTCGCAAAGCGATTTCTTCCTCCTAAAAGAAATCCAAAAACTAACATCATCCATAGAGAGACAAATGCTGCCACTGAGAGTTGAATGCTTAACATAATATGTGAATCTCGGGAAGGAAGATGATCTTAAAACAAACGGAAGAGTTAGAACCAAACATTAGGAGCAAAAACCAACCCGTTTGATGCTCGCTAGACGAGATTTGAAAATCTCATCCTGGATGAGAAAATCTTCTTCAGGTATTCCTGTTTCATGGTCGCTTCCATCGCCCTTATCTTCAAGACACAACAACATAAGCAGATTATGCATCTATAATAAATTACAAAGAATTTATTTTTCATACCTAAATCACATAAGAATTTGAATTCTAAAATCAGACAGATCCAATTCCTATATATAGAAGACCGCACAAACCCATGCACAAGAATGACTAAGAAGTACAGCATCAACAAAGGAAAAAAAATAGAAGTGAACTTTACCAGATTGGCGTTTCTTCAATGACTTTCGATGCCTCTCAATCGTCTCCTTCATTTCCAATAAATGTTTCTAGTAGAAAAAAAAATACAGAAAAAGAGAGTTAGATCAATGCCACATCCTATAGCAGATATTCAGTACAGAAAAATTGTATTTTAAGAACAAATTGACGGACGATAGAAATATTGAAAAGCTAGTTGAAATATTTGGACAAGGTAACAACTTCTGCTATCACATTAAATCTCGTTTACTAGGGCAACATATCATGCAATAAATATGATATAAAGGGAGAACCATCCCAACTTCAGTAGAAGTCCCTACATATTGGGTATTTTAATTTTAGTGGGAATAGAATCCAGCAAGGATGCCACCTTGAGTCATCTGCTAACCTTGTAGCATGAGTTCCTAATCTTCTGATAAACAGTGCTCTATACTGAACTATCCGCGTATGAAATAATATTGATGATAAAAACTCATTACATGTTAAAAACATGGCATTGAATGATTCATAAACAAGTAAACACACATCAGACTAGAAAGCTCTGTTCTAGAAAGAGAATTGAGAATTGAAAGTACATACAAGATGAGCATGGATATCTTTCAGTGCTTGACCATCCTCCCAACTCTCAGATAAAACAGTTCCAGCTCTGCAGTTTGGGGAAAAAAATAATAAATAAAGTACACGGACCAAAATGAGTAAACACATTGCACCCAGTTGCTATAAAAAGAGCAAATGATGAATAGAGTTCACAAATAAAGTACACAGACCAAAATGGGCCAATAGATTGCACCCAGGTGCTATAAAAGAACAAATGATGAATAGATCTACAATCTTGGTGTCAATCTTTATTCCATTGGTATCGATGCGGATCTCGTAAGTTTCACCACTTAACATCCAGTGGGATTTCATCACTTAAGAAAATTATACAAACAGGATAAGTACACCTTTATATTGTTACATAAATGTTTTCCCATTCAGCAAAAATTGCTTGCATTACAAACTCAACAACCATCATTGAACAATCAATAAACAATGAAAAGCCAGCTCTCAATTCAGTTCTTTGCTGGTTTGAGCTAAGTTGAGTCTTTCCCCATTCCCTTAGGAGGCATTTGGGAAACTCCCCCTTCCGCGGAAATGGAGGGAGACAAGGCGCCGGATTTTCTAGTGCCTTCCTCGTTGCCGTTTGGTGTGGCGAGGATTAGAGGGAGGAAACCACCTTTTTAGGCGTGCTTTCTGCGATGGAGAGGATCCAAAAATCCTACCGGGACGGATCGGAAAGTGGTGGCATGGAAGAGGACATGCAGGGTTTCCTCTTCCGCAACTCCTTAGTGATCTCTTTGATGCCTGGAATTTAGGGGTGGGAGAATTATGTGGCAGTCCTCTTTTCTTGCAGTTATTTGGACAATATGGAAGGAAAGAAATCTTAGATGCTTTGAAGACATTATTGTTAAAGTATAAACTTGTATGATAAATAGGCCCAGCTCACTTGTATGATAATAGGCCCAGCCCACTTGTACATATGAGATCTAGTCATAACTTGTATGGTAGACTAAATCGTATGCTAGGCTGTTTTACCATATTTAGAGATTTAATTAGAATCTGATTTGATGATTTGTAGCCTAAATCTAGGCAATGTAAACTCTATATAAAGAATAGCAATCCAAGAAGACTGGAAGGTCGATTGGGAATCATTCTCACAAAAGTCTCTTTCTCTCTCTCTGTCATCTTTCTCTTTCTCTCTCTCTGTCATGGTATCAGAGCTTAGGATATGATCAATATTCTTCTCTCATTGATCCACTGAGTCTTCCTGGCGTGGATCTTCTTCCTGGCGTGCTGATCTTCTCTGTTACTGTCACTGATCAACAGTGGCCCACCACGGATCATCCTCGTATCTCCAAGATATCACTACAGTTGTGATCGACTGTCCTTGAGGGTCTTTTTAAGGATTTTTATGGAATTTTTCCATCAGCTTTGAGGTAGGTTCCAGCCACTTCTTACTCTGTCGTTTTTAATCAAGTTTGGTCAGATAGTTTTCATCAAGACCGTCCAGATTTGTGGATCTGTATCCAAATCTCCTCATACTTGGACTGAAGGAAGTAACTTTGATCTTCTTTAAGATATTCAAACCTGATCTGTGTTTTGATCACTCTGTGGGGCCCACGAACAGATCTGGTCCCAAAACTCCAGATCGTCTGGCACTGTCTGGGCTGTTTGGGCTGTCTGGCATTGTCTGGCAGTGTCTGGGGCTCTCTTCTGCTATTTGTTAGTCCTGTTTGCTATTGTTGATACTGCTTGTTACTGTTAAGGGCTGATTAATTGGGTACTGCTTAGTGTTATTGCTACTGTTAGTACACTGATTGCTGCATTATTATTTCACTGTTGAATCTGCACTGTTGGGGCTGTTTTTCTAAGAATATTTCTGCATTGATATTATGGAGAAAAATGATATCACTCTGGTTAAGTTTAATGGTAAAAACTATACCACTTGGTCTTTTCAATTTCAAATTTACCTTAAGGGTAAAGAACTCTGGGGACATCTTGATGGGTCAGATCCCAAACCTACTGATGATAAGCTTCTCACTAAATGGGAGGTTAAAGATTGTCAGATCATGACTTGGATATTGGGATCCGTCGATCCACAGTTTATCCTGAACCTTCGCCCATACAAGACGGCCCAAGCAATGTGGCTTTATTTAAAGAAGATATATTTACAGGGAAATTCTGCTCGACGGTTTCATTTAGAACACGAAATCTCGTAGTTTGTTCAAGGGACCCTGTCGATACAGGATTACTACTCTCAGTTTACAAGTCTGTGGACTGATTATGCTGAGATTATTTATGCTGACCTTCCCGCTGCCTCCTTATCCTCTATTCAAGAGATCCATCAAACAAGTCAGCGGGATCAGTTTCTGATGAAGTTACGGCCACAATTTGAAACTGTCCGCTCCAACTTAATGGGCAGGGTGCCATCCCCCTCACTCGAATCATGTTTGGGCGAACTTCTTAGAGAGGAACAGCGCTTGGTGACTCAAACAACACTTGCACAGACTTCTCCTCAGGCGGCTCCTATCGATGTTGCTTATATAGCCCGGGGTAAGCCCCAAGCCCGAGACATGAGCAAGGTCAAATGTTTTTGCTGTCAAAAACTCGGACATGTTTCCACTCAATGCAACCAGAAGTTTTGTTCCTACTGCAAAACCAAAGGTCATGTTCTTCCGGAATGCAGGACACGACCTCAGAACAGGCCACAGCAACAAAGAGCTTATTCTGCACATCTTCCTGAAGCTTCTTCACCAGTCATGCCTGCACCACCTGAAGCATCTTCACTAGTCATGCCTGAACCACCTGCTGCCACTTCTTCTTCTACCCTTACTCCTGAAATGGTCCAACAAATGATCATAAATGCTTTCTCTGCACTTGGCCTGTCAGGTAAACCAAAATCTTCAGAATCCACCTGGTATATTGATTCAGGGGCCTCCAATCATATGACACACTCTCCTGCGAATATGACTCATATTAGGAAGTATGATGGAGACCTCTGCATCAATACTGCTGACGGTGGCAGTGTTCCCATTACCGCTGTTGGCCATGTTCCTCACTCCTTGCCCTTGCATAATGTTTTTCTGTCTCCTCGCTTAACCACCAATTTGTTATCAGTTGGTCAACTTGTTGATAATAATTGCTCCATCCTTTTTTCTCGCTCTGGTTGTGTTGTGCAGGATCAAGTATCGGGGAAGGTGCTAGCGAAGGGCCCTAAGCAGGGAAGACTGTTTCCTCTCCAGATTTCGTCGCAAGAAAGGCCTCCTTCAGAGTCTGCTTTGCTTTCTCATTCTAGTCATAATAAATGCCAGTTGTGGCATAATCGTTTAGGACATCCTAATTCCAAAACTTTGATGTTTTTATTGAATTCTGGTTTAATTAATGATAATAAAGTTTCTTTTAAGGATGTTTCTTCTAATTGTGATAGCTGCAAGATGGGGAAAGGGAAAACCCTTCCGTTTCCTCTTCATGATTCTTTGGCTCTAAAATGTTTTGATATTGTTCATAGTGATGTCTGGGGTATTGCACCTGTTATCTCTCATTCTCATTATAAATACTTTGTTACATTCATTGATGATTATAGTCGTTTTACTTGGATTTATTTTTTGCATTCTAAGTCTGATGTTTTCTCGGTTTTCTTGTCTTATGTTGAAAATCAGTTTTCCACTACCATTAAAATTCTTAGATCTGATTCAGGGGGGGAGTATGTTTCTAAGGATTTTCAACTATTTTTGCAAACCAAAGGAATTATCTCCCAACGATCTTGTCCCTACACCCCCCAACAAAATGGTGTGTCTGAACGAAAAAACCGACATCTTTTAGATACTGCTCGTTCCCTCTTGCTAGCTTCTTCTGTCCCCACTAGGTTTTGGCCCGAAGCTCTCTCAACCGCTGTGCATGTAATAAATCGTTTACCTTCCTCTAGATTAGATAACCAGACACCTTTTTTTAGACTTTTTCAAAAAAATCCTCTTTATGATCATCTTCGTCCCTTTGGGTGTGTGTGTTTCGTTCTTCTCCCTCCCACTGAGCGTACTAAGTTAACAGCACAGTCCTCCAGATGTGCCTTTCTTGGGTATGCTCTTACTCAAAAAGGCTATCTATGTTATGATCCTACAGCCAAAAGAATTCGGGTGTCTCGCAATGTCGTGTTTTTCGAAAATCAGTATTTCTTTCCAAGGCATGGTGATTTGAATGACTCTGTCCCTTCATCCTTTTTACCACCCTTTTCAGATGCAATACCTCAACCGGTTACTCGTTTCAGGCCGAATTTTGTGTATGAACGACGGAAGGTTACAGCTGATTCTGCCTCTGGGTCTCTCCCTACGCCAACCATTCTTGCACCTGATCCTGCACTTGATCCACCTCCGGAGCCTCCTGCTCTTCGCCGATCCACTCGCCACATCAGGCCACCTGATCGTTATGGCTTTACCCATGCTTCATTATTAACCACTTTATCTTCTGTTTCTATCCCTAACTCATACTCTCAGGCAATACAGCATGATTGTTGGATACAGGCTATGCAGGAAGAACTTACCGCTCTTCAAACAAATCATACATGGGACGTCGTTCCTTGTCCTTCATCTGTCAAACCCATTGGATGCAAATGGGTATACTCGGTGAAATTGAAATCTGATGGATCCTTGGATCGCTACAAAGCCCGCCTGGTTGCACTTGGAAACAGGCAGGAGTATGGTATCGATTATGAGGAGACTTTTGCTCCGGTGGCCAAAATGACAACTGTACGTACAGTTCTTGCAATAGCCGCTTCTCAGTCGTGGCCCCTGTATCAGATGGATGTGAAGAATGCATTTCTTCATGGGGACCTTCAAGAGGAAGTTTATATGCGTCTCCCTCAGGGAATTCCTTCTTCTTCCAAGACCGATGTCGCTCGTTTACGACGCTCCTTATATGGCCTTAAACAGGCGCCCAGAGCCTGGTTTGACAAGTTCCGTACCACTCTCCTCCGGCTTTCTTTTATCCAGAGCCCGTATGATCCTTCGATGTTCACGATTCATTCATCCAGAGGATCTACAATTCTCCTTGTGTATGTCGATGATATCATCATTACTGGCCCACACAGTGATATGATTCGACAAATACAGGCTGCTCTGCAAGATACATTTCATATGAAGGATTTGGGACCTTTGAATTATTTCTTGGGATTAGAAGTTCATCAATCAAAGAAAGGTTTGTTTCTGCATCAACACAAATATGCTACTGACCTTGTGGCTCTCGCCGATCTAGGTGATTCTACCCCAGTTGACACCCCTTTAGAAGTGAATGTTAAGCTTCGTCAACAAGATGGTGAGCTCCTTCCTGATCCTACTTTTTATCGTCGGTTAGTTGGTAGCCTTGTCTACCTAACCATCACCCGACCAGATATCTCTTATGCTGTTAATCTGGTCAGTCAGTTTATGACAGTCCCACGGCATCATCATTTGGCGGCAGTCAAACGGATTATTCGATATATCCTTGGTACCTCTACCCGTGGCTTATTTTTTCCAGTTGGCACACCGCTTACACTTTCTGCTTATTCTGACGCGGATTGGGCCTGCTGTCCGGACACACGCCGCTCTACCACAGGATGGTGCGTTTACTTGGGAGACGCCTTGATATCCTGGAAATGTAAAAAACAAGATAAAGTCTCCAAATCTTCCACGGAATCAGAATACCGTGCAATGTCTTCCGCTTGTGCTGAGATCCTATGGCTACGTGGGTTGCTCTCAGAGCTTGGATTCTCACAGACTCAATCAACTCCTCTTCATGCTGATAACACAAGTGCTATTCGAATCACTGAAAATCCTGTGTTTCATGAACGGACTAAGCATATAGAGGTGGACTGTCACTTCATTCGGGACGAGTATGATCGCAAAGTCATTACTCTTCCCCATATTTCCACTGAGTTCCAGCTTGCTGATATCTTCACCAAGGGCATTCCACGGCCGCGGCATGAATTCTTGGTTCGCAAATTGTTGCTGGTTGATTCCCCGCATCAATTTGAGGAGGGGTGTTAAAGTATAAACTTGTATGATAAATAGGCCCAGCTCACTTGTATGATAATAGGCCCAGCCCACTTGTACATATGAGATCTAGTCATAACTTGTATGGTAGACTAAATCGTATGCTAGGCTGTTTTACCATATTTAGAGATTTAATTAGAATCTGATTTGATGATTTGTAGCCTAAATCTAGGCAATGTAAACTCTATATAAAGAATAGCAATCCAAGAAGACTGGAAGGTCGATTGGGAATCATTCTCACAAAAGTCTCTTTCTCTCTCTCTGTCATCTTTCTCTTTCTCTCTCTCTGTCAATTATGTATTCCATCCCTGAAGTGACCAATAGAACGAGACGTGCCATCGTCTTGTGGGTATACATCCTCTCTGAGTTTCGAGGCCTTTCTTCTGATCTGATTTCGACTTGCTCAAGGGAAGTGGCCTTCTATTAGTCCTGTTCCTCATTTTTTTTTTTTTTTTTTTTTTGGTTCATTGTTCTTATTTTTTCTTTGCTCTTTCGTTTCCCTGTTTCCCCGTGGTTTTTGTGTTCAGGGTTTCTCTTTGGTTGTTTGTCAGTATATCTCTCTTGTACCGATATGCTTTTGATTAATCAAAGTTACCATTCAAAATAATAAATAAATAAACAGGCAGTAGAGATCAAGCATGTTTATAAGTTACAATTACTTGCATTTTGGTAAGATTAATTACAGTTTTATTTCCCTCACAAAAACCGATTGATGAAGAAAAAGAGAATAAAAACTTTCCCTCATAAAAACTGATTGATGAAGAAAAAGAGAATAAAAACGGTAATTGCACGCATTAAGTGGCATGGTAATAAATTTATTTGAGAACTAGGGCCTTTTGCAGACTATTTTTGCTGGAAACACTATTTTTTGTTGGAAATATGAGAACACACTGGAACAAAGAAAATGATAATTAACAAGAAGAAGAGCCAATGGAACAAAGAAAATGACAATTGACGTTGTGAAGAGGCCAATAAGTTGGCTAGTACTTCAGTAAGATGAAAGATTACTCAATATTTGTATCCTACCTGATTACACCCACATTGCCTAGCCTCATAGAATCCTGTCGTACTTTCAATCTTGCTTCTTGTCTCTCCGCTTTCGAGACAGATATAAGTAGATCAGTCAATACTTTTATTCTCTGCATCAGTGGAGCAAAACCCAACCATATCAGAAAAATGTCCATAGCAAACTTTTAGCACATACCCAAATTACATAGAATTAGTTGAAATAAATTTAAAACATAAAAATAAAAAATAAAATAAAATACCTAGCATGAAGAGTCTAAAGAAAGAAGAATTCAAATGCATTGTTAGGATCTCAAGCATTGTCAAAGGGCATTAAGCATTAAAATCTCGAGTGAATGGTTAACTACCCCACACCCACCAACCAAATGCCAAAACAAGAATTATCATTACTTTAAAATAGTTCACTTACACTCTGCTAAGCCGCCCACAACAATTCCCACAATCGCATGTCAACGTTCAGGATGCATGCGAGATAAATGTCACTTGAAGGTGGAAGACACCATGAAGATCTTTGTGAAAGATCAACCCAAATTGCTCATCATTAGGACAACAAAACTCATAAACATGGAGTGACAGCCAGAAATTTTTAACCATTCACTGTTTTTGTGCACTTGTGGCCCATCCAATGTTCTTGAGTCAAAAAATCCTCGCTGGGGTCAGCTTTGGTATTGAAAACCTAAGAAGATGACACGTGTTTGCGAATGAACATATAAGTTTGCAACATGTCCTTGTAGATGTAGAGTTCATTATACGACTTTGAAATATAGGAAAAATGCACCATCTGAAATACCAGTGAAAACGTAATTGGGCAAACACCTCCACTTCAACACTTGAAACCAAAAAATAGTTTCAAGGAAGCACATATCCCTTGAATTTGAAAGTAGCCAAATGAACCCATAGATTATAAGAAGCTATAGAAGGATAAGAAATTTTTTTTTTAAAGAATAAAGGTTCAATGACAAATGGTTTAGCAAAGAAATGTTGGTACTAAAGCGTGGTTAACTTCCACTATATTACATCAGCCAGTCATTGAAATGGGTCACTGGACACCACAATACCTGAATGGCCCGAGACAAAACATTCAGAACGGGTCCAAGATTTGGACCCATTCCAAGTTGAGGTTTGGATCAGACTTATGGGTCTAAGGGTTGAATACCTGAAGTCCCTAATGCTTTAACTGCATGTATGGCAAGGAATGAGAAAATCTTTAATAGCAAGAATATATCATGGTAAGCTCTTCTTTCTACGGTGTCATTAAGGATTGCAAAATGGGCTAGTGTAAGAAAGGATTTTTCAGATATCAAATAACATTTTGCTTAATTAGGTAGCAGGTTTGATATTGGGAGCTTCTAATAAGAGGAAAAAAGTTGCTTGATGTTTTTCTCCATATGGAGTTTTAAAGTTTAATGCGGATGGAGCAGCTCATGGTAAGCCGGGGCCTACAGGCATTGGTCGTGTTCTTAGAAATCATACCCAGCACCCTCTTCTATCCTTTTCACCTTTTTCCCTCTCTTTTTCTCCTTCATCACTTTTTTCCCTCTCTTTTTCTCCTTCGATCAGCAGCAAGGAAGCTAATGGTGGGGGGCCGGTGACCATCAAGGAGTAATGGTCAAAGGAGTACCATCTCCATCTTCCTTAATTGACAAAGGAGCATATCGCCCAGATCTAATCGATCATGTGATTAATCAATCCCTCGATTATATAGATAGATTTAATCGATCACAAGGTTCCTTGGTCCATCTCTATTGGGGCTTAACCAAGCAAATAGTATGAAATCATGAATTGGACGGTCCAGATCAGTGTTATGAAATTCAGTTCGTTTCGGCATAAATTTTCGAATAATTTAGATTCATTCGCTCTACCGAAACAAACAGGAACTGTAATTATTAATCCCAGAATTCATTCTAATTCATCCAATTCGGTCCGAATTTTATGATTTCGGCCGATTCGTCCAATTATTCGTCCCAACATTTCAGTTCCCTTAAAAATAAAAAATAAAAATAAAAAGGTAAAATTACCTTTTTGGCCTTTTGACTTAGAGAAATTAGTGGGCTCCAATATGGAGCCGCCCATCTATTAAAATCTAAATAACTATATGGGCCATATCGCCCTAATCAAATTTTATTCCAATAAAAAAATATTTTATTTTGAATAAGCTAGCCAAGTTTCACTCTAATATGAAATGGCCTATCAAAGATAAATCGACATACTGTATTGATTTAGTACAATAAATTAAATGTATGATACATTATTTTTCATTTTAATATATATAAAAACCTTTCCGAAATATTTCACCGAAATCTCCAAATCGGCCGAAACATTTCATTTGGAGGGCAAACCGAAATGGCATCCGAACCGAATTTCATAACACTCGTTCAGATGGCTCCAAATGACAAAAAATTACTAAATCTGATATCGGACTAAATAAGTACATAAAAGGACAATTTGGATTAGCCAACCCAACAGTCCCAACTTAGACAATTTATGCTTAATAGGCTGGATCTATGGACAAAGGGCCTTTTATGGAAATTACCAAAAATATCCTGCAACAGAAATAGACAGCATGTCCTTTTTAAGAGTGTGCAGAGTCCAATTCTTCATTCCTTAATTTTCTTATATGTTAGCCATTATGGGTTGTAAAAGATCCTATTTAGAGGGAAATTGTTATTTGGGATTAGGTTGAGTAGATTGATCCAAAAGATTAGTATATGGGCCCCAGGACTAATTACTCCATTGTAGCCAAGACATTCCAACAAGCAAGTTTCTTCTTATCTTCATTGTCGTAAGTTGTTTTTGGGATGTTTCATTTTATGTAGGATCCACAGTGATGAGGGTTTCCATTGTTGGATTAACAGATGGATTATTTTTCTTAATTTTTTCTCCTTTTAGCTTTATTTAAAGGCATGTAAAGGAATGTCCATGTACACTTGTTTTATGATAATTTTATCTTGAATAAAATTCCTTTAGCGTGCAATTTATTATCTCTTCCCCTACTGGTTTATCATCTCCCATTGGGTTAAAGATCTACAATGGATTTTTGTGATGAACAGTAAGCGAGTCTCTACTTTTCTCCTTGTTTAAGTTGATTCTCTCTTCGATTAAAGATCAAGGTTCATTGGCCCATAATCAATTGGAATTGACTTTCCCATAAAGATCTACTTTTCTCATCCTCCCTTAAAGGAAACTACCCATCCAAACACAACCCACTGTTCAATGCAAACGAGTTCACCATAGCAAGTTGCTTCTAGAAAACACCCACTGTGTTCTAGATGTGTAATTTCTCAAAAGGTTTCTAGGGGCATCCCCAGACAAACCATCCCCACCTCTACATTTTTGCATGTGAGCAACAAATGGATATGTAAGCATTTTTAGTCGGAAAAGTAATCCCATCCCATTCTTCATCGGATCCTTGACTTTCAATTAAGTTTAATGCAACTCCTAGGAAAGATAAACTGCACTTTAAGATCCTTATGTTCATAATTCATATAGCCTCACGTCAATATGAAATTACATTAAAAGAAATGATTGACTGCTTCAGAAGGTAAGGCAAAACGCAACAAGTATATGAAATTCTAGACAACAAACAGTCAGCAATTCCATTTTACTTAAACTTCAACGTCACTAATAAATTCACCAGTCATTGCATGAACCTTAATATCCACCAGCAGATTCTCATGTCAAAATCTAATGAAGGCAATTTGTGTTAAAAAAAAAAGGTAAAAGTGACAAGAAAAATATTACCTTTGGCTTCATTTGCTGCTCCTGTTCTTTAAGATCTATTAATTCCTGAGCATAAGTTGCAATAAATGAAAGTGAATGTAAGGTTCTGTTAGACAAGCTAGTAGCAGAGAAAGCAATCAAACATAATTACCTTTTCCAATTGGCTACATAGCTGTTGATGACCAGCAGCCTCCTGGCGCACTTTATGCAGGTCATCTTCTAATGAGGCAACTTTCTTGCGTAATGACACTGTCTCCTCCTAATAGTAACTCAAAAGGATAATAATATAGTAAGACTAGACACTCACTATATCTTTGAGCAACTAACAGAACAAATTTTAAAATAACTTCACCCTATTAAAATAATTTCACTCCTGTGTAAATCACAAAAACACCACACATGAAAGGAAATGGAAGTGGCAAAAACCACAGAAGATCCCACAACAGAGCACAACAAAAAAGAAGCCCAAAACAAAACAAAATAACTGAGCCAGAGCATGAGATAATCACTTATGAATAATTTTATTTAACACCTTAGTAAAGTAGGCATGGTTTACTCAAAAGCAGACTCAACGGTTATTTTATTAATAAACCATTTGGAAAAAATAAATTAACAGCATGCAACAACATACAAGGCTACCTCACCTAAGGTGTGCATTACAACACTTATCCATGGAGTGGCCAGAAGATTATATTCACATTAGTCTTGAAAGGTGTCATGTATGGAAGTGGCCGTGTATATCAATTGCCAACATAGCATTAGCTCAATCTATGTCAGTTTTTAGTAAAGGGTGTCTCCTAACTAACTGAAAAGAAAATAAATGCATGCTGTGGTTGCAAAATTATCAACTTAATGATGCCCATCACTTCTAGTGAAAATAGAGTACGGAAGAACATACCAGTAATAATGCCCGCTCATCCTTTCCAAGATGCTCTTTTGGCCAACTTTCCTGACAGATTAGTCCATACAAGACGTCAGAATTTTGGGAAGAAAGTGCATTTATGGCACTAAAACATTTGTGCACATGTGGTGAGTAGGGATAGGTGGAGAAAATGCTGCAATTATCAGTGAGGTATAGAAGGCACTGTAAATTCAACTCAAAGGGGTATCAAAGGAATTAAATGACTGTTCTTAATCTTGGGATCCATTGGGTTATATTTAAAGGCAGCAAAAGGATGGCCAATAGTTGGTCTGGCAATGAGCATCTAAAGGCCTCCATCATGCTTTTTGTTAATTTGAAGCACTGTGCTTGGGAAGGCCCTCTCATTAATTTCACAAGTCATTGAAGCACTGTGCTTGGGAAGGCCCTCTCATTAATTTCACAAGTCATCAGCATAAACTGGGACCTTAGTTACAGAATAAGGAATCCCGATGCGGCCACATGGTTACAAGCCAATCAGGGAGCATGCGGGGCTAGAGAGGACTAAGGGTGGGCCAAAAATGAGCTCCATCAGATCCCCATAGCCTCATCATCATCATCATCAAAGCCTTGTCCCAACTATGTTGGGGTCAACTACACGAATTATGTTTCTCCATTCCGACCTATCTTGAGCCAAATTCTTAGATAAATTACACTTCTTCATATCCATTTTTACCACCTTCATCCACGTCCTCTTTGGCCTACCCTTCCCCTTGGTGGGTGGGCCATCAACCTTTATGGCCAAACTTTTCCTTATTGGTACCATTACCGGCCTACGTTGGACATGCCCAAACCATCTCAAACGAGGTTCTCAAATTTTATCCCCTATTGTTGCTACCTCTAAATGCTCTCGAAAACGCTCATTTCTAATTTTATCCTTCCTAGTTTTACCACATATCCACCTCAACATTCTCAACTCAGCTACATCCATTTTGTGCAAATGTTGCTTCTTCATTGGCCAACATTCTGCTCCATAGATCATAGCTGGTCTAATCACTGTCCTGTAAAATTTTCCCTTCAATCTTATTAGCATTTGTCGGTCACAAAGCACTCCAGAAGCAAGTCTCTGCTTCTCCCGCTTTTATCCTATATTCGGCATCTTCATCAATCTCCTCATCCTTACTAATTATAGAGCCAAGATAGTGGAAAGATTCATTTTGTGTTATCTCATGGTCTTCAATTCTCACAGTAGTTTTAGCTCTTTTTGTATGCCCATTCTGTCTTTGTACGCCTTATTTTAAAGCCTTTGGATTCTAAAGCCTCCCGCGATCTCTCGAGTTTTGCATTAATATCATATCTTGATTCATCTACCAACACAATATCATCTGTAAATAACATGCACCAAGGTACCTCTTTTTGAATATAAGCAGTTAACTCATCCATAATCAGTGCAAAGAGATAAAGGCTTAGGGCTGACCCTGATGCAAACCTATGGTCAATAGGAACTCATCTGTCTCTCTACAAGTAGTTCTCACACTCGTTACTGCTCCTTCATGCATGTCTTTAATAATTTCAAAATAACCTCTTGGAACATTCCTTTCAATTAAAACCCACCAAATTCAATCTCTAGGTACCTTATCGTAGGCTTTTTCTAGATCGATGAAAACCATATGCAGATCTTACCTCTTTACTCGATATTTTTCCATTAATTGCCAAATTGAGAAGATAGCTTCCATCGTTGACTCCCCTGACATAAAATCAAATTGATTTTCAGATATCTTGGTCTTCTGTTTAAGCCTTTGCTCCATTACTCTCTCGCATAGCTTCATAGTATGACTCATAAGTTTAATCCCACGATAGTTTGTACAATTTTGAATATCTCCATTGTTCTTATATACAGGTACTACAACACTTCTTCAGCTCTTCTCCATTCATTTGGCATTTTTTTTTTGTCATTAATATCTTATTGAAAAATATAGTTAGCCAAATCTCCCCAACTTCTCCTAAGCATTTCCCAGCCTCAATCAGGATGTCATCTGAGCCTGTAGCCTTTCCAATCTTCATTTGTTTTAATGCTTTCCTCACTTCCACCACCCTAATTCTACGGGGAAAAATGCTTTGCTACAAACGTATCCTCTTTTGTTCTTATGTCTCCTATATAGTCTTCATTTAAAAGTAGGCTAAAATATTCCCTCCACCTTTCTTTGATATCGTTGTCCTCCACTGGAACCTTTTGGTCATTGCTCTTAATACATTTGACATGATCTAAGTCCCTACTTTTCCTTTCTCTTATTTTTAAAAGCTTAAAAATATTCTTCTCTCCTCTTATTCCCAACCTATTATATAGGTCATCATATGCTTTGCACTTTGCATCACTTACTACTTTCTTAGCTTCTTTCTTTGCCTTCTTGTACATCTCATAGTTTTCCATATTCCTATTATCCTGCCAAACTTTGTAATAGCGTCTCTTCACTCGAACAACTTCCTGAACCTCACGCTCCACCACCAAGTTTCTTTATTATTGTGCCTTTTCCCTTTCAACTCTTCAAGCACCTCTTTAGCAACCTTCCAAATACAGTTAGCCATTTGATTCCACATCGCTGTAGTTTCTCCTTCAAAATCCCATTCTCCCTCATCTATCACTTTGTCCTTAAATATTGTCGCTCTTTCTCCTTTCAAATCCCTCCACGTTGTTTTAGGGCACATTTTATTTACTACCCCTTTCTACTTCTAATGCAAATATGTAAAACTACTTAGCCTATGTTGTGTGATCAAACTCTCTCCTGCAATAACCTTACAATCTTTACAATCCAATCGGTCATGTTTTCTAACTAGAAAAAAGTCTATATAGATCATGCTTGTTCCATTAAGGATATGGATACAGGGATCATAGGTACGATTGAGTTTTAAGTAACCTAGGAAACATATACAAATATGGTTGTCCCAATATATTCCTAACATTTCTGTATTAATAAAATTATCATTGTTTAAATTCCTTTCTAACATTTTTTTTTTATGTTGAAAATTCAGAAACTTAGGGCTTCTATGGTTAAATTCATTTATCCGCTTTCCTCTCTCCCGAGGAAAAATCACATGAAAAATTCGATTTTTCGCAAAGGATACACCGAAAAATGGAAGCACCGAATCGCACAGAAATAAGAGTTCCACTTCTGCGGAAAACACCCTGCACAAACATGCCATAAAAGTATTATATGAAATAATGGACTTGGTCAGTAAGAAAAATCTAAACTTGTCCCTTAAAAGTATCGATGCAGCATCAAGTTCTAATATGAATACGGATATGTTGGGCATGTACAAGTATCCAGGAAACATAGATCATCACCCTTCATTCGTGGGCCTGAAAGTTTAACAACTTTCAAGGCTTAGATAAAATGGGATTTTTATGCTAGAATACAACAGTTATAAACAGTTGGATGAGTATCAATTTGGAATGGGATGAGCGCAGCTGTACACCTCGTGCATCATAATTCATAAGCCAGGTGGCACACCTGTCATGGAGCCTACTTAAATGCACCACTATCATGGGGCTAGAAGGATGGAAAAACCTCATTGTGGCCTAAGTTCGGGCAAAAAATCAACATCATCAAATCACCCTAAAGTTTCCTTTTTATACAGTCAACACTACAATCCAACAGTATCAACCAAATAAGTATTCACTTGGGGACAGGGGGCATGCACTTGTGACTGTGAAGGAGATGGATGGATCATAGCTGTACCGAAAAAGGCATTTGCCTTCCTTTCACCTTCCTTTGGTGCAAAAAGTGTGCACCTGATCATTCGGGTGTTGATGCAGGCCAGATCCATGGTCTGCGAGCCTGATCTGGCCTGCATCAGTTAGCCCAAGCAACTTCAACGACTGGTGGCTGATCGGCGACAGCGGTGCAGCAGCCGATCCCTGACGATGCTTCAGGTATTTACTGCTCGACCTTCTTCTGTTCGTTTCTCCTGCTTTAAGAGGGGGGGTGTGGGGGTAGGACTTGGATTATTTGTCATCCCTAGAGCACTTTTTAGAAAGCACACCCATCACATGGAGCCCACTTGAATGAATGCATCACAATCATATAGGGGAGGTGGATGGAAATGTGTAGATGTGGATTAGGGATAGGCCATTTATCAGACGGATTTGATGATCTTGAATTTAAATTCAAAGCTCCAAAGAGTAAGGGTTTAATACAGAAAGTATTTGTTACTGCTTCTATTTAACAGGGCATAGTGGCTGGATGAGTCAAAAAATGGGGGGAGTGGAAACTGGAAAAATACAAAACTTGTAAATTCCACCCAAATAGATGGGATAAGGTCACTGGTGATAATGATGGAGGGTGGTGGTACCACCTTAAAGGAAGAGGGATAGTGAAAGGGTGTGTGAGGGTGTCAATTGAACAGGGGTGCACCCATTCTCCACATTAAAAATGAGATATGTGAAGCTTGAGGTGAATCTTTTAAGCTAAAAGAACTCTCAAAGGGTGCAAAGTGTCATTTATGGAGCAAATTAAAAGGATCTAAAGAGAGTATGTCTTGCTTGGCATGGACGAGAAGAGGTATCATCTAGCACAAATAGCAAACCCCGTGATGAAGTGGGGTCGGGGATTCATTCTTTAAAACAAATGAATGAAGCTCCTTAAAGAATGGCTATAATAGACTCAGATTATGGAAGAGGATCATTTGCTATAACTATAAAGTTGAGGAAAATGGATGGAGAACCATGCTGAATTCATGATCTGTCTCAGCCATCTAGCCGGTATCTAAAAGATGAAAGAAGATTTTAACTGAAGAAAGCCAGGAGATGGAAATTGCAGTCACTGCTAGAAAGCCATATGGTTGGAGACATACCTGTGGTAAATTAAGGATATCCTGCTGTATTAAGAATTGCTTCCAATCTGGAAGAAAAGGTGGCAGATTACCTGTAAGGCACCAATTTTGAGGCTGTTCGGTCACCACTTTTTAATCAGCATTTAACAGTGTTAGAATTTATTTAGATACGGTCGACATCTATTAATGGTAAGTTCAATCTTTAAGTGTTTATACTCCCTTCTCCATTGCAGTGAATGGCAAATGGTCCATATGTGCCCCTCCAAATAATATAGTCCACAGCTAGTAGCAAGCTGATTGCAACCATTTTTTAACCTGATAGAAACTTTCGATGGACCATTAACGAAGAAGGCAAATATAATTGTTAAGAGTTGCCCCCTTCGCCTGATTGCCTCAGAGACAGGGCCCAACAATCATCAGCTCCTCAATTGTGCCATAGCAAAGGCGGTTTCATATGCATCCATATAATGGTTTGGGGTATCTTGGGTGCTTCCTGGTGATAAACAGTACACTTCCAATCTTGGCAACTTGTGTTTCATTCCCTAGTGGCAAAGTTATGTGGATGCCATCTTTAGCAATGGCCATCTGGTTTCACTGGAAAGAAAGGCACCTTAGGTTCTTCGATGACTTACAGATGTAGTTAGAAGCCCCATATCCATACTCAGAAGAACAATATCTTGGGTGTTGGCCACAAATCAATTTGGTGGAGTCATGGCGAAGACCTTGTGATGCAGGAGCAGATGGCCTAGATCTAATTGATTATGTGACCGAGCAAGCCCTTGGGTCTTTGGATCGATTTGATTGATCTCGTGGGCACTTGGTCTGTTTACATAAGGGCCTGGTTAAGTGGATTGTGTCAACAATCAAATTGGGCAGGTTCCAATTGGTCTAAATCTATTGTGAAAATTTCTGAAGTCGAAGGCGACTAAACAGGTCCACGGAAGCCCATTTGGACCATCCCGACAGCCTCAATTAAGCCAAAAATGCTCAGAATTGTGGACAACCCCTTAATTGGATTTGGGCTATCAAATCAGGGCCCAAATTAAACCCAATCCAATTAGGATCACCACCAGCCTGGTCGCCCAGGACCAGTGACCAGCATGGAGTGGCTGGCTGGCCCCACCGGCACCAGTCATTGTCGGGGAGAAGAGCGTGGGGTGGTGGATTGGGAGGGCGGTGGGGGGCCACAGCTGTTAAACCTAAACAGCCAGTTCGTCCATAAGGGATTTGCACACAGTCCAATTGAGCAGTAACAAATCTACATGGATCCCTCATCAGCAAAAAAAATTAATAAATAAATAAAAATCTACGTGGATAGGAAATTATGAAGGAATTAAGAGACAAAAATAAATAAGGATGCTACACAGCACCCAGGCATTTTGAAAAGAAAAATGCCCTATGCGTTTGACAAACGAAACAGAAAATGTCATGTAATAGCATTCAATGTAGCTGTCGTGAAAAACAGGAAATAAAACAGCTTAAATGGCTCCTACTTTTTTCTTTATATGGCTCATACTACTTTTTCGCTCTCTAAAGACGCCCGAAGAAGTAATTGAGTCTCTCAACACCCGAGGAAGAAATAGACATTGGGAGTGACAGGGTTGTTACAAGATAGTTTCTTTTCAGGTGCTTTCTTATTTAGTCAAGCCAGGATTCTTAGTTGTGCAAGCAAATCTTAAAAGGCAATCAAAGCTGGATATCTCCAACCACCATCAAGTGGGACTTGCCAAAACTGGATGACAACTTAATTTGGATGTAGCATTCTACAAGTATTTACTTTTCCTTTTTTACTACTCTTTTAATTTACTTCTTTCCTTTTTTATGTAATTAGGAATCAGTTAGGATTCTATTATTAGATGCATAGATGAGATTAAGAATAGATTTTATGGTTTGAAAGCATTATAAATAGGAAAATTTTCAAATAAGGCCTTAAGTTTTTGCCTTATTTCAAAAAAGGGCAAGTTTCAAAACTTTTCAAATTAGTCCCGTAAGTTTTCTGGTAAATTTTCAATTAAGGACATCCAACCATTTAAAAGTACTTCTTGGCAACTTTTTCACTCAATTTTTTTTAAATACCCAAATGACCCTTGATTTAAAGTTATGACGTAGTTTTGGCAGCCACCACATGCAGCCGATCACCGTGAGGACGCTAGGTGTCCTTGATCACAGTGAGGGCACTGAACGAGAGTTTTATTTCAATGAAGTGTAATTTGGGTATTTAACAAAAATTGAGGAAAAAAGTTGCCGAAAAATAGCTTTAAATGGATGGATGTCCTTAATTGAAAACTTTCCAGAAAACTTAGGGACTAATTTGAAAAGTTTTGAAACTTGTGTCCCTTTTTGCAATAAGGCAAAAACTTAAGGCCTTATTTGAGATTTTCCCTTATAAATATAGGTTGTAATTCCATTCAAAAAAATGTGTTGTAACTTGTAATCAAAAACATTCCGATCCTCTGTTATTTTCATAGTAATTTTCAACAAAGTGACTTGTGCACTTTTATTCTTCCCTTCTCCTTGGGTAGAGTTATCTCGCACTAAATTGAAGAACATCGATTTTGTGATTCTACTATTTCTTCTTTATATACATTTGAGTGACTATTTGATTAAAGATCAGGGTTCGTTGGGTACATTATAATCAGAACTTGGCTTTTTTTACTGCATTCACCTTGATAGATGTTGGAAAGAGATAATAAAAGATGTTCAAAAGAGATAATAGACTATGTTGGTTGTCATTCAACAAAGACCTTCCTCGGTTCACCTACAGATATTAGATGGTGGAAGAGAAATTTTGAAGCTAGCATTAATAGTAATCCAGTACTGACAAAGATTGGAGGTGTAATTATGGATAGCGAAGGAGGTGCCAAGATCTCTTCAGGCACGGCGGCCGTAAAAAGCATTAATGAGCCGAACTCCACACTCTTCTAACTGGAGTGCATGAGGCATGCAAATTTGATCTTTTCCATCCATCCTTGGAGAATAAATCCATGTGCAGGTTGACAGATCTCATAAAGGGCCCCAAAGTGTTTTATTCTCGTATTTTAAGGGTCAGGAATACTCTTTAGCTAAGGACGGTGTATTGTGATCAACTTTTCTTTTTGCATGTGAATTGTGTCTGGTTGTGCTTGTTTTTTGTTTGTCTGGTTTATTAGATTGTCTCTCAGTGTCTATTCTCTCAAAGGGCTGGCCCGGGCATCAAGCCTCCTCATTGTTATCTCCTCATTTGTGTTCATGTTTATTAAATAAAACTCATCATTACCATTAAAAAAAACATACAACAAACAAGGTAAGAGACCCCTTGCTACAACGACAAGGTCACATGTTTCATTCCCATTGCCAATGTGTAATATGCTTTTAACATTTCTCATTTTGAGTCTGAGTCAGATCCATCAGAGTCAAACCTAGGTCCAAGTGGCAAGTATATGCATTTAATCAGGTCCAAGTCACGATTCACTATGGACCCAACTTGAACCCGTCCTTGTATATCCTTGGTTGAATAGGCTTACCTCGACATAATTACAATGATTAATAATTGATTTGATTCTGGAACAAACGCATCCAAAACCAGAAAGCATTGAAAAACAAAAGTAAGAAATTGGAAATGAAAATGTAGCATCTTAAAAAACATGGTTTCATAATACTAAGCATATACCATATGTGCTGAATTTTCTAGATGGCCATTTGATGAAGTTGAGGAAGACACTACGGAGCGCACTTGATCATCAGTTCTTGACCCACGGCCCCTCCCTGTAACTGAACGACCCCTTCCACGACCTTGCTTTTTCCTATTTACATCATTGAACCCTGTTTCCAGAACATTTGCGACCTTTGCCCTTCCATCACCCTGAAATTTTTATTATTAGTGTGAAATTCTTCAAAAAGAAAGCTTCAAACACACGGGGGGAAATGGGTTTTGTATTGAAATGCGCATTCTCAATTTGCGGGCCTACCTGGATGCATGCCAATCATGGGCTAGGAGAGCTGGAAGGTTTGATGTTGATAAGGAGCCATCAAATATCACCACAAACAGATGATCCTATTTCTAGATTTTAATTGAGGCCTCAAAGTTTAATTATTTCGCCAGTGCAATGTTTATCACGATTCAATTAAATGGTGCGCCATAGTTCATGGAGGTGGTATATTACATGTCTGTTACTCCCAGGTACGGCCTCAATATGACAGGGACACACGCCATGGATATGTCAAGGACAAGGATATTACATATAAAACGTGAAGCACCAGCTACGACACAACATGTTATGTTGCCTACTTTGAAGTACTGGATATCATAGGTTACGTGGGCCTAATATAAATAATAGAAATGGTTATTAAAGTTTTATGTATGTAGGTTGAGTGGGCCTAATATACATAATAAAAATGGTTATTAAATTTAATGTATGTGTGTATTTGTGTGTGTATGTACAAAGACAACCAAAATAGAAGGAATAATGCTTTGACGGCAGTGTGTGAATAAGAAATAAAAATAAGCCACCAGCAACACTGGAACTTAAATGTTGCCAACTGAAATGGACATATTGGGCCCATCATCATTAACCCAACACACTGAATCAAACCCACCCCATGTATTGCAAGCATCAAAATTCCTCCCCAGTCAGTATATTCACAGTTGGATTGGACTTATGCAGCTCCAACAGTGAATATGACATCGATCTGGTTCCTACAAACCAAGGTTTAAAACGGACTCGGGACCTGACTCTGAGTCAAGCCGAGTCCTATGCAACTCGGTCGAGTCACATGATTCAAGTCCGACCCCCACAAAACCCAACTCGGACAATTTTTTAAACCATGATACAAACTCATGGTGGTAGGTTTAATTAAATGCATTGGGTTCCTAAATGTAGATTTCATCCATAAACAAAGAAACTCCAATGTTGCTAGGTACAATTGCTCTCTTTCTATGCTTCTCGGTATGTGCTTCTATTTCTCTATTATCCTCCCAGTGCTTATCAACTTTGTCTAGTTTCACTGCACTTTATTCTTTTTTTCATTTTTCCTTTTTTTTTTTTTTTTTTTTGAATGGCCCAGCTATTTTGCTCTTTCCAATGAGAATGAAATGGCAACCAAGACGCAACCCCAATGAGTCCTAGCCTGGCTACATACAAAACCCAAACGCCAAACTGACCTGGCCATAATCCAATCAATACCAGACACCTATGGAAAGAAACCCACACCATTGTAGCAAAGGGACAGTGGATTGGTAAGTGACTAATAGGTTTTTCCAACCTTAGAGACATCATGAAAACATATATGACAAAACACTCTACGATTTATCAATTGTAAATATTTTATCCATATCAACCACTCATGTAAATGCAAGCACTTTGTCCACATTTGGAGATGGGGATGGGTGTGGGCTGGAGCAAGGTTGATGGCCCCAACCAAACTCAAAACTTATCCTGGGATTAGAAAATCCATTTCAAGAGTGGCGAGTAACGTGCATCTCAGGAATAATTAAATTATATTAAGATTTAAGATTGACCTGCGTGTACAGCTATAGATCAAGTACATATTGGGAAATCCTCGCTCATCTCTTGACTGGCTTATCTCAAGCTAATTGTTATCAATATATTGGCATTTTACTCATTGCAATTCAGATTGTTAGTTTCTTAGCTAATCAAAGTTTTTTTATTTTTTTATTTATTCATAATATGATTTTGAAGCAAGCCATGGGCCAAATGCATCATTCAAGACTCATAAAATAAGGCCCACGAAAACCAGCATCGACCCCATCCACTAAGAGGGCCCATAACTGCCGCAACACCAGGTAACGAAGAATAGCCAACGGACTATTCTCCAAGCCAATGGCTTAGGGTAGGTCATCTAGGTCTCACACCAAAGACAAGAAATAACTCACGAGCAAGGAATAAAACATCTTCGAAGCGGCTGATGTATCAGCCATAGCGGCACTGACCACTACGCTAAAGACGTGATAAATCTACATCACACGGTTCTTTTTACTGCTCCACTTTTTTTACCACAGTTCTTCTCCAAGTTGGGTCCCTAACATCACTTTCTTCCAATCTAAAGCTAGAAGAAAAAAAAACACACACACAGATGAAGCAAATCAAGGTCATTTATCATCGTTGAACTAAAAGTCACTCTTCACAAGGTATTTTGAACGTAATTTTTTCAGATTTTTTTTATTTTCTTTTTCTTATTTTCAAAGAAGCTCTTGGAAATGTCTTCCAGGGATAAATCCACATTTCCCATAGATCCAACCCACATTTTTTATGGGTTTTTATTTGTTTTTATTTATTTTTATTTATTATTTTTGGTTTTTGTATTTAAAAAAAAAAACATTTTTTCTTAAATAAAACCAACCAAATCACTTGAAAATGGCTCCTAAGTGTTTGTTTTGATGATATCTTCATGGCATACAAAGCTTTTTATATGCATTTCATTATTTTATAAGTTAGTATAAGTAATCAACATGAATGCATGCGAAAAATTAGATTAATACTATTATTTTCTAATCATACAGTGATACAAGCCCTCATGCAATGAGGTGACCACTATGCCCCCTTAGTTACTTTTGCAAAACAAACACATTTCTAGTTTTTTACAATATTCTGAATTTTTTGGAATTTTTTTGGATTTGTTTTACGATTTTTTCGAATTACATTGCTACGCCGCTATGTAGCGTTTTGGCGATCGACCGTTACGCCAACCACTACCACTATTTTGATCCTATTTTTTTATTAAAACATGGATTATATTCAAAACTCAAGACTGCTATTTTGATCCTTGTTCACCCTACACCAACCGCTATCTTGATCCTTGCTCGTGAGAGAGAGAGAGAGAGGAACTCAGAAATTATATTCAAACTGCAATGATTGACTAAGTGGGGATTACGACTCTTTATATAGGCAAGTCTATGCCTTAACTTGGAAAACAAGTCTAAAACAAAAATAGAAACAATTTATTCTAGTAGTTACTAAAAATTGGAAAGAAAATCCTCTAGAATATGCAAAATAGGAAGGTGTCGTTGGAGACACATAGGGAAATTTTACTCTTTATTGGGCCTGTTGGACTTGGGCCTTAGGGTATAAACCTTTGGGCATGGCCCTCTAGTTTGGCTTACATCAATAACTTAAGTAATGAATTCGCCGCGTGTTAAATAAAAGCATTATGGTCATTGCACAAGCCAGATTTCATAATTTAGAAAGCCTTGTCAACCGTCAAGAAAGAATCCAGTTGATAATGTTCTTAAGTTGGAGAGAGAGAGATCCTTCATTAGAAAGTACCAACAACTAATTTGAGAGTCAAAGATTGATGTCCTCCCTACTGAGATGGGGCAATCTCTAATTGAGAGCCAAGATCGCTGCCTTCTACTCTATATAAAGGTTGTAATGCTTTTCAAAGAGATCAATGAATATTATTCTCTCTTCCAATATTGAGAGTAATCAAACTCTTTTAGCCTTGTGTAACTTTTAGGCAACCCCAATGCATTAAGACTCCATTGGCATAGCTCCAAGATATGTGTGAAGACTCCACAACGATTACCCTCCATTATTTTGGTATCAAACCAAGCTCCATTGGAGTTCTTTAGTTGTTTTTTATTCCAAAAATTATCCCTTTTTTTAATTATCCTTTTTTTATGAATGAGAAACTATTTCTTATAGTTGTCTTATTTGCATTTCTGCTAGACCTATTTTGTGAAATGTTTTGTAGAATTTTCTTTTTTGGAATGACCATTAAAAAAAATTTCTTTTTTGGAATGGCTAACTTGATTGTCCAAATGCATTTCTCCAACTTTTCTTTTAAAGAAATACAGACCAGCTCCTTAGAAATGATGCCATAAAGGGCCTTAGTTTCATGTCTCATTCATTTTCTTTACTGCACTTATTTTCTTTTCATTTGTCATAGTCTTGGGTGGTTGTTTTTTTTTTCCTTTGATGCTACTAAAAAACATCTGTTGTGTATGGAAGCTGCAGATTTTTCTGTTGTAAACCTATTCTAGCATGCAGCCCCAACCCACAACTAAACAAAGCATTAAAATTTGAACCCACAACCTTGTGGTCTCAACTCTAAAATCACAATTGCTCAAAATATTGTAATGGTATTAGAAACATTATTGTGAAAACCCTAAGAGCCATTGTTGTGAAAATGCTGAGATTTATATCTAATTCGAAGGAAAAAATATATATATTTGTATCTATAGAATGAACCCCATTTACCGGTGAATCTTACAATTCAAAACTTGTTTTATCAAATCTTACAGGAAATTCCTCTGGGCGAGAATAGCCACAACCAAATGGCAAATATTAATATATTTAACTTCTTTTTTTTTTAGTGTATCTATCTTTAAAGAGGTTATATAGTGAGTGAGGAAACCTCTTAAGAACTTGTGGGATTTTGGGTTGGGGAGGTTTTAGAGATACATATGGAATAGCATGTGACTGGGGTGTTCAACCGTACGTATGAGGTTTCACCTTACATTCTTTTCTTTTCTTTTTTCTAAATGCTTCTCTAACTATAAAACTCACATTCATTATTTCAACTCATTTTATTTTTTTAACTAAAATAGAAAAACACTGCAATCCATTTATTTTTCTCAGCAACATTGATATCTTAAACATATTTAAAAATTCACAAATGTCAATTATGAGACATTAATATATATTAAATATTCACAAATGTCAATTATGAGACATTAATATATATATATCAATGATGTTCATTATATAATTGTATCATAATCTTATTTGTCAGTTTATTAATGTCGCAATAGATGAAAAATGGATGGATTATGAAAAACTACATTTTCTTCTTGGAAACACGCTAAAGTCTCTAATCTCAGTCAACCAGCAACAGACCAATTACCATAATCATCTGTTTGGCCCACCTTGCCCTTTCTCCCAACCCCCCTATTTGAGAAAGTAGTAAATGGCCAGTCTGATCAACCCACTAACCTCTGACTTGGCTCCTCTCAGGAGCACACCATCCTAATTGCACATCACAACTTGTGCTACTCGAACCTCTAAAGTTTTAATCTAAACCTATGTCAATCCTTTTTTCTTCTATGCATAGCAACAGGTATCCCACAGCCCAATGGCTACCGACATGAAACTTCACTCCACTATTTTATGTCCATGAAAACCTTTTAAATGTTCAAATTAGCTACTAAAACATTTCAGATGGGCTAAAATCTTTATCGGAAGTGGATGGTCATAATTGAATTTATTAGAGATACACTAGTTCTAATGTCCTGTTCACTAAAATTAATTTACTTGTTGAAAAACCGTACATTTGATCACTAGAAGCAACTTAAGCATACATTATTACAAAATACAAACCTTCATAAATGTGCCCAAACCAGTGTTTAAGTCTTTGGAAGCATTTGGGAGTTACACCACATGGGAGGCATCCCAGAAAATACCTGGGGGGTCAAATCTGAACATGGCTTGCATTTTGTGATTATGCCTCACCATATAAGGCATTTTTTAGGTGAACACGCCGCATAAAGCATGTACTTCAGTCACACTCCATGTTGGGGTGCTCCTTTAGCAAAACCTTTTTTTTAACAAAAAGGGAGTGAAAATTTCCAATTCTAAGAATTTAAAAGCTTTGTTTAAGTATAAAACTGCTGTGACAGCTAAATTGGAACCATTTTCTATTTATACTAACATTATTCCATATTTTATGTAATAATTTAATGTTGATGAGGCTTACACCCATACATTGAGGCTTACACCTTGTAGATTGAGGCTTACACCGCACACTTTGGGCATTTAGAAGTTGAAACGCATCGCCTCACAACCACATGACGTCGTCATGCCACAAATGTTTTTAATCATTGGTCCAAACAAATAACTTATGGACCTAAAAACACAGAAATGTGTCCAAACAAATGACTGCAATTTGAAACTCAATGGTCATAAATGGCTGTAAACGGAAGAGGCAACAATGAAAATCTAGCTCATCAGGATCCAAGGGATGTATACTCTAACAACCACAACAACAATGGGGTCAACACCCTCAGTTTTCAATGATTTCTTTCCAAAAAAATCAATAAATAAATGAACAGATAAACATGCACCTCCGGTTGTTGAAGATCGGATGTGTGGTCATCCTCTTGAAGTCTCTGGCGTTTCTGAATGTTTGCTTGTATCAAAAATGCCTCGCCAATCTGAAGTCGGTGATTACAAGCATTAGTTTCAACACAATAACAAAAACATGCTGCAGAAGTCATAAATCATTCTTTTCATCGGTGTAGAAAGGCTGGTCTAATAGAGAGGGGTGGAGACCTAAATTGCCGCTCGCCAGAACCAAGAAATCCTTTGTCACCCCTATCTTAGCTAGTCAAACCAAACTGGAAGTACTGAAAATATTCCAAGGCGTGCCAACTTGAGAACTTGGAAGCCTTTTTTATAGGTGAGAACTCGAAAACCCTTGAACATAATAACTAATGCCCCACCCAAGCTGGGCACAATGGGTTGCCTCATTTGCAGCTCCACCCATCACCATATATGTCGCACAAAAGTATTTCAATCTAGAATGTACAAACCATTAGCCACAATGTAGGCCATGGATATGGAAAAGTACAATATCATACTACCAAATTATCTTCTTTATGCAATTCATGACCGTCAAACGTACCACTAAGCCCTCCCCCGGCGTGTCAGGCTGTAGCTCAGCTGGTTAGGGAGACCTAAAACCCCAGACAGTGCGTGACTTCGAGTAGTCCAAGCCAAAACAAGATCCAAAAAAATAAATAAATAAATAAATAACCCACCTTCACCACCCCATGCAAAAATTAATAATAATAGTAATCAAACTCCAGCTTATGAGATCAGAAAGTTAGAATTCATTCAGTCATATACCTTCAGTCTATACCCGAACTTAGTAGATCTCAAAATTTAAAGTGATATACATACACGTACCAATACACTTCCAGACTTTGATATAGCTCCTAATTAATGCATATATTGTAATATCGAACAATGTAGACTCCAACATGGAAAAATTGAGATGCAATAAACCAAATATACGCGAGCATGTGTGTGCAGCACAATTCAATTAAACACCAAAGCACCACAAAATTTGCAATATCAGAACATGAGAGAGAGAACTCACATCATCATCATCAGAATCACTAGAACTTAAAGGATCAGTGCAATCCTTCATTCCTTCAAACTTCACTGCCGACCCAGATTGCCACTGCGCCTGCACAGGAGCAACCGCCGACGAAGAACCCTTCCCGGCCATCCGAGCTTCCAGCTTCGCCAGCTTCGTCGGCAAAGAGGAATCCGATTGATTCGAATTCGACGAGAAATGAATCAGCATATCATCCGACGACATCGCAGATCGAATAGATTTGCAGATGCAAAAATAAATGAATTGAATTCTCCAGAAACCCTAATTCACACCATCCCACGAGCAAAATCCGCCATTCTTTATCCTTCTTCCATAAAACCCTGGAAAGCTACAAAGATGCAAAGCAAACGGAGGGATTTAAAGTGCGCCGGTTGGGCTAAAATGCGCTTCATTTCAGCCCAGCAAGAGCTGACTAACACATGAACACTGCTTAAAATGCGCTGCTATGTTAATCAACCAACTAACTGCTTGATAGGAATGTGATTACTCCTTTTTTTTATCTCATGGAAAGTGAAGGAAGACAAATAGAGGGCCTTCTTTTGTTGGGGGTTTCTTTGAATTTTAGGGTTTGTAGAGGGGGCTTTTTCCTCTTCTTTTTTTTTTTTGTGGGGGAGTTTGATTTGGATTTTTAGGGTTAGTGGGGTAGAGAGAAAAGAGGGTTTTGTGAAATTGTAATGGAGGGAAATGAGAGAGAGAAAAGGTCTTTTCTTTCCCTCTTCTTTGTGATGCCTCCAAAGGTGGGTGGGTTGATGGTGAAAAATCAAGAAAGAAAAAGGGAAAGGAAGAAGAGTTGAGAAGTGTGGAATGTTGGAAAAAATATGATCTCAGGACATGCATGTGTTTGGAACAAATCTGACATGGGAAAATGACAGAGTTTACCTTACCACTGCTGTTGTGGGATACCGAAGACAGAAAAGATTTTTAGTGCCTTGCCCCTGACCTGTGTTGGGTGGTGCTCTTGCATCAGGTGTGTAGGGTTTGGGCTCCTTTTAACTTTGAGCTAGTTACCCTTTTTAGTTTTCACAGACAGACATGTATATCTTGTGATTACAAATAGCACCCTGATTTTTAGTAATGGGAAAGGATAGATTGAGGTGTGATGCATGCCTTTGCATCAGGTGTGTAGGGTTTGGGCTCCTTTTAACTTTGAGCTATTTTCCTTTTTAAGTTTTCACAGATAGACATGTATATCTTGTAATTGCAAGTAGCACCCTGATTTTTAATATTTGGGAAAGCATAGATTGAGGTGTGATGTATTTATTACAATTACAGATTGCACCCTCACTTTTAACATTTGGGGTACATACATTGAGGTGTGTAGGGTTTGGGCTCCTTTAATTTGAGCTTTTTCCCTTTTTTGGTTTTTATAGATATACATGTATTTATTACAATTACATATTGCACCCTCACTTTTAACATTTGGGGTACATACATTGAACATCCCAATAATTATAAAATACATTTGTATTTATTAATTTTTTTCTTTTTCTTTAAATGTTTAAATTTAAAATTTCCGACATGTGTATATATTTATGTGAATGGATATCTTCTTGAAGCATTTTGGTCGATACTGGTAGATGCGTTTTGCAATAATTAATTAAGATAAATGGTTGTTTCATTAAGTGCTCAAAGAGTGACATTTTGTAACATATATCAAAGATTAGGTAGATAGAATATATCATTCTTACATGATTTCTAGCCAATAAGATAGATGTAGATGTGCTTATGTGTAGATGGAGACGCCTTAATTCTTTTTTTGCTACATATAGGCATGTTGATGGGAGGAGTTTTTAAAGTAAAAATTTTTTAGCGGGATAAACATAATGAGAGAAGGATCCATTAATGATGATGACGACCATACAGTGAATATTCACTGTTGCTCCTTGGCTCTACATCTTTCATCTTTTCATTTTCTTTTATTTTCTTTTTTTGGCTTCTCAGTGGGTCTCTTCGTGTTCATGTAGAAGGAGGTTGCCTCTTTTAGAGCCCTCGAGGAGTAGCTGTCTCCTTTGTCTTTTGATCTCACTGATTTCTCTTTAGTTGTTACCTTGGTGTATTTTATTTTAGGTGGCCTCTTTAATTAGACCTTAGATTTATATATATATATATATGAGCAAAGCTCTCTTAAGCTCAAGTTTATGATAAAATCTTATAAGCTCATGCTTGTGAAGCTTACCTTGGATTATCCAAATTGACCAAACTCGTAACCCCTATAAATTGCATGTGTCCACCAACTTTCGGTCAGATCCGACTTTTCTGGACCGTTGGATCAACTATGTATTGATTCAAATGTATTATTGACCATTAAACTTTTGGGTCCATATGGAGATAATAAAAATCACGGTTTGGGCTAATTTTTTGCAGAGAGTAAGATCTCATGGAGTTCTTGAAATTCCCGCCATCCCCATCCCCATGTGGGTCCCCAAGTGGGCCCCACCGCACACTTGAGCTTATCTTATCCTAAGTTTGAGTTTATGAGAGTCTTGCTCTAAATATATATATATATATATATATATATTACCACTAAGCTTTGGTTTAATGAATGTTACTATTTAACCAAAAAATACTATATTTAATTGGGTTTTATGTGTCTGTTTTATGTGGTTTAAAGATTTTTAAATGGCATTTTATTCCATTTTAAATTTTACTTTAGCATAGTCAATATGGCTCTTTAGAACCTTTTGTTCCCACATTAATTATGTGAAAAATAAAAGCAAAAGCAAAAGATAATTTTTTGCATCCATTATGCTATACTCGTATTATTCAAGCATCGTGCAAATTTATTGCAAGAAAATAAGATATTGGCATTTCATATCTTTTGGAACATATGGTGCCATGTACGCGCGTGCGCACATATATATATATATATATCATAAAATGGATGCAGTTATTATGCGTAATTAAAAAAAAAACTTTTTATCTTGAAATAAATGTATCGTACAAATACTACAACAAGTTGTAGGAAACCAAACACATAACTGACATGGAGATTGAGAAATCGCATTTATGGAGCTAGGATTGATTTTAATGTACCCGAAGGCTGTGCCATGAGATTAACGTTGTAATCGAGATATTATATTTATGAAACTGAACTAGAGGTGGCAAAATATGACCCGACCCGTCCCGTGTATTACCCGCTTAACCCGACCCGTTTGATAGGTGGGTTAGTCACGGGTCAAGTATTCATGACCCGCAATTAAGCGGGTTGGGTTAGGGTTAACCCGCATTAATTTTTGTATTTAAGTCTGTTTAAAATTACGAATACTTAATTAGAATGTACATGGGGATTGACAATTGACATTAATTCTAACTCTAGGGACTAGGGGTTGCTCATCTTACATGGATGATTTTTTTTTAAATGATTTGTGAACTATGATATGTTTGTCTTGCATGAGTCATGCTTGTATTGTTATTATTTTCTTTTTTCTTGTAAAAAAACTTATCACTCAATTCTATAGTATCTTTTTATTTTTGTATGATATTTTTTATTTTTATGATAAAACTGTTTTATTTCTAACATTTTTTTATTGTAAAGAAACTTATCACTCACTTATTCGAGTATACGGGTCGACCTGACCTGTATAACCCGCAATGGTTATGCTGGTTTAAGTGGGTCGGGTCGGGTTGACCCGTGGTGGGTGCGGGTTAGGGGTTTCCGGCCCGTTTAATAAACGGGTTGGATGCATGTTAGGCTTGTCTAACCCTTTTAATAAGCGGATCCGGCCCATTTAGCACAACCCGACCTGATTGTCACCTCTAAACTGAACCCAAATTTAACACGTGTAAAGGTCATTGTTACGGTTTTTATTTTATCTCAATTAATCGTCCAATCACCCGCATGACGTCGAGGCATGGAGATTTAGATATTGTATTTTATGAAACTAAGCTCGACTTATAATCTTTAATGTGTTTGTGTGTCGCATACTCGCATGTCTAGCACAACAATTAAGATATTGCATTCATAAAATGGGGGTTCTGTTGGCACCTCAAAAGTTGCTCTCCTCACTGCAAAAAAAAAAAAATGTTTTCCTAAACTCCCCCTCCCACCCTCCACCCTCTTCCCCCCACCCCGCCCCCCTCCCCCAGTCTCCAGCGGGGAGGGAGCCCCGACCGGCTAGCCGGTCTCCCTCCCTCTTCCTCCATCCCCTTCTATTTTCTTTCCATCTTCTCCCTCTCTCCCTTCCTCTTCTTCCCTCTCCTTCCCTCTCCCCCTCCCATCGCCAGCAGGGAGGGAGATCCGGCTGCAACAGTAAAAGGGAAACTTTCGACCAGAACATCCATTAGACTCTTGAAAACTGTCTATTGACGATTTGACTTGGTCAATTCCACACTTCTGACTATTAATTCGGCAATTTAAAGTCAATATTTGTATTTCGAATTCTTTGAGTAGATCTTGACTTCCAATTTGTCTTAAAGCTTTGTGGAGACCTTCCTAATCATGTATTTGGCCTGTTTTGAGCTCTAAGTCATGTTTTGACCTTCAGAGCTTACCAAACTTTGATCCTTAATTTGCTGATCAATTGTTCATCTATTCTGCTTGTTTCTTTACCTTATCATAGTAATTTTTTATGTCCGGCGCATAAAACTACTCAATTATACACACTATACCATTATACCAAAAATATGAACTATCCAAAACAAGATTACAAAATTATTGATATTTAAACACTAGTTTTCAAAATATATAATTTTTGGAATCTTCATTTTATAAATTAAGAGTGTAACTTAAAATTTCTTTTTGCAGCTGAAATTATCCTTAGTAACTATCCTTGCTTGGGCTTGGTGCTAGTTGATTGTCACACTAAATAAATGAGCAATTTGCTTTTCGACCTGCAATGAATGGGAGCAAGATCAAGAAAGGGTATGGCTGATTAGGTAGTTTCATTAAAAACAAATGAAGAAACAAACCACAAAAGCACATTTCCACTTAGTTCGAAGAGGAAGAGTTCTGATAGTAATGTCCGTTCAAAGTTACTTCAAGAACAACAGTAGAAACAATCATTTTGTATTGATAGCAACACTCAGCTTGCTTTAATCAATTTGGAAGAATATAGCTCTGTGAGAGAATAGGTAAAACTAAGGACAATTAAATCTCAACTCGGCTATTACCTGAATAATGCTGCAAACACTGTACTGACTGATGTCAGACTTATTGAGTTAATCTTTGTATCAACGCCTTCACTTTCTTTAGCCTAATCCATAACAAACCACATGAGTCAAGTCCAACATAACCATCAAACATTTAAAGTTAAATTTTGAACTCTCAAGAAAATTGTTGCAAAGCCAGACCAACATGACAGGAAATCAATGAGGATGTGTAAAATCCAATTTGAAGCAACACTGTTTAGAACGATAGTACTTAAAGTACAGATAACCGACAATGATCATTTACAATGATTATCATCATTTCCTCACCTGACCATGGGAATGGTGGAGGATTAGCTTATATATATATATAGAGATAAGGAAGTTTCAAGTGCATCTATCCCTCACCATAGGGTGATGGACACTTCCATAATTGAGAATTTTCAAGTACATAGGGTGAGGTACACTTCATTGTCTTCATGTGCAAAAAGGGAACAGTCCCTTACCCTACGGTGAGGGATGCTTTCATAAATGAAAATTTTAAAGTATAAAAAGGGGATTTCAAATACATGAGATGAAGTACAAAAAGGGGATTCATGTACAAAAAAATGAAGCATCCCTAGGGTGAAGGATCGATGCACTTGAATATTTCTCATATATATATGGGAAATGTTCAAGTGCATCAATATATGGGAAATGTTTAAGTGCAATCCATCCCTCACCATAGGGTGAGGGACACTTCCCTTTTTAACACATGAAGACAATGAAGTGTCCCTCACCCTATGTACTTGAAAAGTAATTTTTTTACTTGAAAATTCTCAATTATAGAAATGTCCCTCATCCTATAATGAAGGATAGATGCACTTGAAACTTCTCCTATATATATTTCTAAAAAACCCCTGATTTCAAAGGGAGAATTTATGCCCTATCTAATAGTTAATGATTTGATAGTATTTAAGAGATTCACCTCTGTAAGAGGGTGTATATAAGAGATAATAAGAGATGTGTACCATTGATGACACGCGTTACACTTTCATTTGCTAAAAAATGGGCATTTTTCGTGAAGAACTCCTGAGGAGTTTTGTAGCGTACTTATATATATATGGGAGATAATCATGTGCATCTTTCCCTTACCATAAAGTGAGGGACAAATTTAATGGGACCAACTTAGGGACACGCTGATCATGGGACTTGTGGGGGGATGGGAGGAGATATCTTGGATAAAACCATATATCAAATTTGGGGTCAATCCCATGCCTCTAACCCCTTCATTTGTGACTCACAAATTTAATGACTTTATATTAAAGGAAAAAAATAATCATCAATCCAACGGTCCAATCAATTTGGATAGGTAAAAATTCAATGAGTCTAGTGTACTCGAGGGGGTTCCATGTGTGTGGATGATTCAGACGTGTTGTAAAGTCAACCCTACTACTATGGGGTGTGAGACACTTACATAATTGGAAATATTTATATGCAAAAGAGGAAAAATCATATATGGTCATATGTCAGAAGAGGAATGTTTATGTGCAAAGTGGAAAAGATAGGGTAAGTATCCCTCACCCTATAGCAAGGAATGAATGCACATGAACGTTCCTCATATATGTATATATACATATAAAATGCAGTAAAAACATTTGTTGTTTTTTTCATTCATTTTGAGGACATGGACCGCTGTTAGCAGTAAAAAATAGTTGCTATTTTCATTCATTTCGAGGATATGGACAGCGGTTAATTAAAAAAATTAAGAAAGAAACTTATTTTTAATTAAATGACATTTCCGTTACTATTCATTAAATGAAATTTTCATTAATAAATAAATAATAAAAAAACTAAAAAAGAAAATGCTAAAATTAACAAAAAAAACTTTATTCTCAACCCATGGTCGGTGAGGATGATAAGTTCCAAATTTTCACAAATGTCGTGTTTTATAAAAAAATATGAAAAAACATATTTTTGGCTATGCTATATTGTGTAGGGGCAATCTTGTGGATGCACGTGCTTTCAAAGGCCCAAAGATGCTCACCTCCAAGGAAGCCGAAATGAGGGTATAGCCCGACTACTAAAATCCAAGGCCGGAACCCAGCCAAACAGGCTAGGCCCTGGTCGAGCCTGGGCTGACCCGGCCCTCAAGCACCCCTAAATTCCGGTCCGGTTCCTGAAAACCTACAAAACCCAAAACGGTAGTACACTTGCACAAAAACCCACAAGAGACGAAATGGCTGCAGCAGAGAGCGAGGAGAGATCGAAACCAACCGTCGAAGAAGAAGAAGAAGAACAAGACGACGATCCGCCATTGTTGAGCTCTCGAGCTCTCGAAGCTCTGAAAGAGTTCCTAAACGAACAGAAGCAGAGATCCTCCCGTGGCGGAGAAGAAAAGGAAGAGGCGGTATCCTTAGTCTCTGAGGACTGGAGACTGAGCCAGTTCTGGTACGACAGAGAAACTGCAGAGACAGTGGCGACTGAGCTTAAGAATCTCAGCCTCTCAACATCTTCTCCAGTTGCTTGCGTTGCTTGCCCCACTCTCTACGCTTATCTCAAGGTCGCTTCTTTCTACTTCTGCAAACTCTTTTCAAGCTTTTTTAGTTTTTGTTTTATGGGGTGCGTTTGGATGTACATCACATGAGAATTGAGTATTTGGGTTTTCATTAAATGTCAATTTGATTGACATCAGTGTTTATAGAAATCCATTTTGGTGAATCATCAATCCTCCATATTTCAATTCTTTAAAATCTTGGGGTGACAACAACAAATAGGGAAATTCACATTTACCCCTTCGCATAAAATTTCTCTTATCGATAGTGAGATCTGTAGAATTACGAAAAGGGTGGAGGTTTTACATGTGGATTGATTGACAGAAAGAACCTGTGCCTTACTAATGAAGTTGCCATGGAGAATTGGGAGTGAGAAGCAGGTTTCATGTAGATTTATATTCGAGATAAAGTGAGTTGTGTGTAGCATCTGCAGAGGCTTTATACTTGAGTAAATGGGAAGAACTTGTAAGTTGGATGACTCTTATAGAGGAATGTGATGGGTCAGGCCCAAATGACTCGGTCCACGATGGCGGGTCGAGTCAAAGTGACCCGAGCCTGTGATGAGCCCGGGTCTAAATCCACCCATTAAGGGCCGGGCCCAGATCCACCGATTGACGGAGTCAATGCGTCGTTCCTTTAAACGGCCTTCACCAAGTCCCGCGGAAGAAATCTTACCTGCTCATCTGTTGAGGACAGTTCGGGAGACTCCACCAGAATGGAGCGTACATCGTTGGAGATCGCTGAAGAATCTCCCCACCCGTTGGGGAAAGAGTATAAAATGAGAGTCTTATCAAAGAAGCAACTCTCCTCCAATTCTACACATTATCATTGTAATATTCTTCATTGTAATTTCTTCCTTAGAGCAGTAAAGTCATTAGTTGAAGTGGACGTAGGTCTCACCGACCGAACCACTATAAACTCTCTCTCTCTTCATTAATTTCTACATTAATTGCATATCACTTGACCGGTGGTGCCCGAAACACTTTTTGGCATCATCAGTTTGGCGCCGTCTGTGAGAACGATAAGATTCCCTTTTTTCAAAACTATGCCGATCACCAGATCAACAAAGCGACAAGATGGTAATCCTTCGCGGGATGGCGAGGGTAATCCTCCACCGACCAACCCTGCACCGAATGCTCCCACTCCCTCTCCTCAACAGATGCTGGAGACCATGCAGCAGCTGGTGACTCAGAACCAGCAAATATTGCAGCTCATATTAGCTGGGTAGGGAGGAGCACTAGGTGCAGGGCCACAGGAAGTACCGCGCTCAGAGCAACCAGTTGCTCCACGCAGAGGGGCACCTCGCCGAGGCGCCAACCGACACCACCCTCACCTGGGCGCCCATTCCCAGGGCGCCCAGGGTCGAGGAATACCAATGGGTCTGGGCGCCCATCATCATGGCGCCCACGGCCAGGGCACCTCTGCTGGAGCTCCGCCTGTCATCCCACACGGAAGACTCCTGGTCGACCCTCAAGGCCGCGCTCATCTCGACGTACCTCCTCCCCCGGGTGGAGCCTCAGGAGGGTCGAATCGCGGTGGACTTCCACCTCCTCCCTCTGCTTCCAATGATGAGGATCCTGATTTTCAGGAGGAGGGAAGTGAGAATTACAGCCTGGAAGGCGAGAGTCGTTTCCGAGGTCAGTCCAGGGAAGCCCCCAACCATTGGGACGAGAAGATCAAAGAGATGCAAAATCAGATTGGCAATATCTTCAATGTCATGAAGGCACAGGTACCAGAATCAATAGACTACCTGGTACAACGAACGGACACACCGTTCAAACCCGCCGTGGCGGACTACCCACTTCCCAAAAAATTCAAAATGCCGACCATGGAGACTTTTGATGGAACCAAGGACCCGCTGGATCACTTGGAAACTTACAAAACTCTAATGCAACTACACAACATCTCTGACGAGATCATGTGTAGAGCGTTTCCAACCACCTTGAAGGGCTTCGCGCGGCAATGGTTCTCCAGTCTCGCCCCAACCTCCATTTCCACCTTTGCAGAATTGAGTAAGTCCTTCGTGTCACATTTCATTGGAGGACGTCGCCACCAGAAGCCTGCCACACACCTGCTCAGCATAAAGCAGGATAAAAATGAAAGCCTCAGGAGCTACCTCACTCGTTTTAACGAGGAGGTACTCCAAGTCGAAGAGCCCGACGACAAGGTCTCCATGACAGCTTTCCTGGGAGGCCTTCGCTCCTCAAGCTTCCTCTTTTCAGTAACGAAGCGACCACCAAAGAGCATGCCAGAACTGTTGGCAAAAGCTCAAAAATATATGAATGCTGAGGAAATCAACAGGTCCAGGCGAGGTGAATCATCTCGTGGATCGCCAAAAGCTTGACCTACCTCTGCACTGTTCTTAAACAGGCAGCCTATCTCCAGCTTAGCGGCTCTCTCGTGGGTCGCCAAAAAAGCTTGGCCTAACTCTGCACTGTTCTTAAACAGGCAGTCTATCCCCAGCTTAGCGGCTCTCTCGCGGGTCGTCAAAAAAGCTTGACCTACCTCTGCACTGTTCTTAAACAGGCAGCCTATCTCCAGCTTAGCGGCTCTCTCGTGGGTCGCCAAAAAAGCTTGGCCTAACTCTGCACTGTTCTTAAGCAGGGAGTTTATCCCCAGCTTAGCGGCTCTCTCGCGGGTCGTCAAAAAAGCTTAGCCTACCTCTGCACTGTTCTTAAACAGGCAGTCTATCCCCAGCTTAGCGGCTCTCTCGCGGGTCGCCAAAAAAGCTTGGCCTACCTCTGCACTGTTCTCAAATAGGCAGCCTATCTCCAGCTTAGCTGCTCTTTCATGGGGCGCCAAAAGCACGGTCTCAAAAGGTTCTTGAAGCTCAGGTCATCTGCAACCCGAGGGACTACATTAAATTAGCGTACCCAACTGTCTGGCCGCCCCAATGAGTCAAACTAGCTGGAACAGCGCCTATAAGGGCACCTGACACGGTCTGCTCGCCCAAAATAGTTTTCCTTTTGCTCGCCTGGATCAGCATCCCTTGGTGCCTGATGGACTAGAGTAGCCTGCTCACCCGCGTGCTCGCACACATTGGCACACAGCAGCTTGGCGCCCAGTCCCTCCTCTGCGTAGACCACAAGCACCACCCATCCGTGGCTCATCGCAGGAACAAGCGCAACCTGGGCGCCCTTTCCATCGCTTGTTGTAAGCCTCGCCCGCGCCCAAGGGGGCGCCCCAGCAACAGCCTCGCCTACGCCAGCAGCACCAGCCTGGGCGCCCAGCACCCCAGGAACCTGGGCGCCGAGCACCCCAGCAGCCTAGGCGCCGAGCACCCCAGCACCTTGGGCGCCCAGCACCCTAGTAGCAGGCTGGGCGCCCAGCATCCGCGCGCAGGCGCTCCTCGCCCGATCCCCACGCGCAGGCGCTCGTCGCCCTCGCTCGCTCATCGCCCTCGCCCGCGCCCAGGCGGGCACCGCTACCCCGTCCAGCACCTCCGTCGCCAATAGAATTTTTTGGTCCGGGGGCGCTGCCCTCGAGCCCCTAGCCGGGGGCCAGCCCCCGAACCCCCCCGAGGGTGCAGCCCCCTGGGCCCCCGCGAGCTGACCGGTCAACTCGACCATCGCCGGGGGACACCCCTGGACCCCCTCTGCGAAGTGCATGTATTAAAAGGCGAACAACGGAGACGAACAGTATCCAGAAAAGCTACAAATGCTCGGCAAAAAAAAAAAAGCTCGTCCAACAGCACCTAGGCGCCCAGCAGCCCAGGCGCCTAGCATCAGGCGCCCAGCACCAGCCCGAACCCTCGCCCGCGCTCCTCTCCCGCGCTCCCAGCGCCCTTCGCGCAAACAACTAGCTCGCCCATCTGGATTGCGCCCCTAGCCTGGATTGCCAATCTTCCCGCCTGGGTCTCCTCTCCCGCATCGCCCCTACATGCGCCCTTCAGCTGCACGCCTAACAACGGCCCATCATTAAAATAAAAAAAAAAAAAAATGGAAAAGACTTGAGCTGTTTAGCGAGGCAAAAATATATCATGAAGGGAAATAGTCATCTAGCAGGAGGAGTCTCCACCACCCAGAGCTCAAAAGTTCAAGCTAATGCCCTTTCTCCAAATTTTCTTAGACAAGGGGCATTGGGGGGCAAATGATGGGTCAGGCCCAAATGACTCGGTCCACGATGGCGGGTCGAGTCAAAGTGACCTGAGCCTGTGATGAGCCAGGGTCTAAATCCACCCATTAAGGGCCGGGCCCAGATCCACCGATTGACGGAGTCAATGCGTCGTTCCTTTAAACGGCCTTCACCAAGTCCCGCGGAAGAAATCTTACCTGCTCATCTGTTGAGGACAGTTCGGGAGACTCCACCAAAATGGAGCGTACATCGTTGGAGATCGCTGGAGAATCTCCCCACCCGTTGGGGAAAGAGTATAAATTGAGTGTCCTATCAAAGAAGCAACTCTCCTCCAATTCTACACATTATCATTGTAATCTTCTTCCTTGTAATTTCTTCCCTAGAGCAGTAAAGTCATTAGTTGAAGTGGACGTAGGTCTCACCGACCAAACCACTATAAACTCTCTCTCTCTTCATTAATTTCTACATTAATTGCATATCACTTGACCGGTGGTGCCCGAAACACTTTTTGGCATCATCAGAATGGATGGGGCCTTTTCTAAGGGAATTGGAGTTATTATAAGTCATGGAGATAAATGTAGTTGCATGTTTCATTAACATTTATATGGGCTACTTCAGATACTTGGTTTAATCCTAATAAAAGAGGTATTAGTCGAATATTGTTGTGATTTACATGGTGTAAGTTGGTTAGTGGAATAACTCCTATAGGTGTTCCCGTGGTGGTTTCTGCCCCATACTGCTTGATTCTTTCCCCTTTTATTGGTAGATGCGCTAATTTAGGAAGTATCTAACATTTAAAGGGAAGATTCTTAGATAGGTTCAAATTCGATTCAGGATTGTTATTCTAGTAGAAACTTTTAAAAAGATGTCAAAGGAGGCTGTATGTCCATGCTGATTAGTTGAATTTTTTTTTCATTTCATTTTTTTTTCATGCCGCGAACACCCTCTTTCCAAGAGCATAAGTAATTCAACATGGGTGGAAGCTTACCTCTCGTAATTTGTAATCTATTTGTAGGGCTTCCTTTTACACCATATCAAAGCTCTTTGTATCTTTAAAGACATGGATTTATGAGAAGGGACCTTACCCTTGGAAAATGGTTTGTGCAATTGGCAATATAATTAGATCTCTTCTATAAAAATTGATATAGGGCAGCACGCCTTGTGATCCCTGCCCCACCGCCAACGCTCCGATTCATTTGTTGCCTCCAGGCCCAATTTGGCGCTGTCAAGCTAAATCCCAACCGTGGGATTTAAAGTCCAACGTCTCTGACCGTTGATGCTTTGTGGAGCCTACATCTTGACAATCACATATCCATTGGATCTGTACTTTAGAAAACCCCTATCTAGACCTGCATCACCCTGTGACTTGGGTCAGGTCCTATCTCTTAGGTGGGCCTCACTGGACTCTCGCCCATGATCTCCATGGGCTTTGTTCCGAGGACTCTCTCTCTCTCTCTCTGCGCACACGTGATGTGTGCATGGATCTATAATGGTAACATCAAATTTTTTGTCCAGAAACGGAATTACAAAAAGAGGTAAATATAGAAAATATGATCTTTATTTATTCGTATTGGTTTTGGTCCTAGAGAACACGCGTTGAATCTGTCCCCAAGTAAAATCTACCATTATTCGATCTTAGCTCATTGGAGGTTGTTGTTTATACGTTGGGTTATTCTTTGATTATTGTTGGAAAAGGCAATCATCAATGTTGAATGTTCAAATTGAATTTCTTAGTCATGTGAACCATTGCATTTTTGTGACTAATTGCACTTGCTTAATATTGTTAATTGTGTGGATGAGATTCAGATTTATGAGAGTTAACTGCTTATGGTATCATGTGATTGATTCTTTAAGAACATTTTTTCCCCTCTATAAATGGTAGTTGAGCCCTGGTTTGCATCAAAGAAAGTGGAAGGAGAAGAATCAAAATTAACAACTGCAACTAGTAAGGTCATGCCACTGGCAGGATGGCATGGCCATTAAAGAGAAAATGGGATGGGAGAGGCCAATGAACTTTGAATTGAGAAACAAATTTGGGTTTTGGCTTGGGTATGGTTATATTTGTACTTTTGGTTGTGGTGTATGGGTGGGTGGTGGTTTTTTTTCCCTTTGTTTGGTGTGGGGCCCAGGCTGGGGGGCGTTAAATAATGTTACATGTTTTATTTCAAAATTTAATTAAAACATTCGAATATATATATATTCGTGCTTTTTCTGTTTTTTCTGCTTTTGCTGTCCTTTGCTTTCAGTACTTTTCTCTTGTATTGTTTGCCTTTTTTAATGAAAGTAACTATTTCAAAAACAAGATTGTGGTGGTTAGTCGTGGGTTTTATTTTATTGGGTTTGGGCCTTGGGGGGATTTCACTGCGCCGGTTTCTGGTTGTAGTGAAAAAGCAAGGGTCCTGTCATCATGGTAGGGCATTCACCACTATAAACAACGAATTACAGTGGCACCCAACTGTAGTGGAAAGTAGGGAAGTTTTCTTTCCATAGTTGTCAATTCCTTCCATCCAGCCAATTTTGGCTGGGATATTTTGGAGTTGGGCCAAGATGGAACAAAACATCCCTCTAAAAAATTCTGAAGAAGAAGAAGAAGAAGAGGGGGACAGGGTTTAATTAAGGGTGCACCAGGTGTCTGTTCTGCTAAGGATTGCATGGCTCATGGCTGCCGCCTCCTTTTTTTTGGGGTCTTCTTCTTCCTTTCCTGTCATCTTCCCTTTTTTTTCTCTCTCCCTCTCCTTTGTTTTCTGTCTTGACTCTCTACCCAAAAGCTTCTGCAGAACCCTTTCAAAGGGTTAATTTTATTTTCCATGTCACCTTTGATTAAATATCTAAATGTGGGCTCTGCCATGGGGCTCACCTTTTGAAAATCTAAAGTTAGCAAAATTTAACTCTTATAAGAATTAAGACCCTAGCCAATTTTTTTAATAATAACTTGTATTAATCAAGCCAAATTAAGAACCTAGCCAAATTTCACTCTAATAGAATATACAATAATAGGGCCCGAGTCAAATTTCACTTTAATAGAAAATAGTAGGGCCATGTACAGTGTAGCTTTTTCAATGAATGCTAATATTAGAAAAAAAAGAAAAGGAACTAGGGCCCTAACCAAATCTCATTGTAATAGAATATAGGGCCCTGGCCAAATTTCACTCCAATAGGAAATAGGGCCCTCATGTGTGCTACTGAGCACACGTTAATGTGCTCTCAACCATGGTTGAGAAACAATTGGGGTTTATCTGTAATTGTGGATTAACGGGTTAAGTTGTAATTATGAGAGTAAGTTTGTCTAAATTAGGATTAGAATAAATAAGTTGTATTAGGCTAGTATTATGATGTTACAAGAGACTAGAGCTTCCTATTATCGTAAGATTAGATTTCCTTGTTTTAGTTGGCATCTTTTGTTGTATTTTATAACTAGCCATCGACTATTCTCAATAATATAGACCACAGAATTGTGTCAAGATGTAGCCCTAAAATTAACTGCAATGAAATCTGACAAGTTAACTGGGCTAGTGGAAGGGAGAAACCAGTAATGGCATATCATATTGTGGAGTAAAAGAGAAGATGTCTTTAATTAGAGTTGAACAGAAAAGTGGAACTTGACAGGAGCCCGTAGCATAGTTGGAAGGTGTTAATTGTTGCAACCAGTGTGAGTCGCGTTACTTCCAGTAAAAGGGGGTAAAAAGAAAAGCAAAACTCATAAAGCTGACCCTAGATTTAAGGATTAGGCTTGGTGATGATGAAACATGGGAGGCATTTTAGTTTCTCATTATGCCCGAACCTTTTATCTTTGTAATTAATCTTTTGAGTTCAGGTCCTTGTGCAGTAGTCACATCCATTTACCTTGCTGAAGTCGATATTTGTTATTTTCTATCAAGTGCATGTTTAGTCATTTGAAGTTCTTCTTTTAAGCAGGCTAACCACATTAGTATGCACACATAACCCATTCAAGAGATTACTTCTCCTTGGACCTTATTGCCTCCTATTTTGTGGAGGGGATGCCTAACCAATGTGTGTCACGACCCAAATTCCGGGGCCCTGTCGGATATCCGGATCGTGATAACTGGGCAATGTATAACATTCATTTATCAAATTATTCGCATAAGAGATTTGGCATATAAATCAATTATAATTTCAATTAATTTGGATAAATCAAACAATATAAAAATCTCTAAATAATCCAAATCTCTATGCTCTGAGTCAAAATTATGGTACTAATCATTAAATCAATTTCTAAACAAAACTAAATCTTCTGCCACTCATATCATTATTTTTCGTTCTCTCTCTTCAGCCACGCATGCCAAATTCCACGTGCTGAACGCCATCCTGATTTACCCCACACGCAGTAAGATTACCTGAAGGGGCAACACAATATCAGTATTACTGGTGAATGAATATTCCTAATTACATAAGCAGCATAAAGCATAATATTACATGATTTAACATTATTGAATCAATATATTATATGCACAATAATACAACCATAAATATACATCCGTGCCCATGCACCTTACCACGCCTCAAAGGCTTATTGTATACTTGTATACCGGTCCTTATGACCCTGTCTCATCGGACACGTCCCCTATGGACCAGCCGCTATAATGGCTCGGATACTAAGTCCAACATCCCCTGTCCGGGATCTCTTCACCTCATAACAACCATAACTCACTATTATTATCAATCTTCCTCATATACATATCCATAGTGTGGGCCCCACCCTTACTTAGTTCATTGTTTATTGCCCCACTCAATTCAGAATTGGTATTAACATAATTGGGTGGGTCCACACCATATACCAACATAATATGCAGTAAATAACATAATGCATATAATTAGTCATAACTAAGTTAATCAGAGTTACTATAATCACGATTAAATTAATCATCTCTCATTAATTTATCTATATAATAATTTTATGGAATCATCAGTCACCCATCCTGGGCCAAACCCAACCATGGATCCAACTCAGATCCATGAACAGAGCCCAGTATTGGGTTGTCCACGCCTGAAGGCTCACACCTTTAACATCCAGTGGGTCCCACTTACAAAATGCATGATCAGTCAACTAGGGGTTGGTCGACCACTACTATACTATCATTCTCATGGATCTGATCCCCCATCAGATCAGGTGATGGGGTCCACAAACCAAAAACGGGAATAGTTGATGTTCTGTACACAGTCACGCCTGACTGTGTTTGGGTCCATTGATCAGTGGGTCCCACTTATCAAAACCCCAGATGCTCACTACCCTAAGGTCGCCCAAGGGTCCCCCACAAGATGGTTGGAATTGATTTCCATTCATGTGGCCAGATGGGTCCCAGAAGGACCTGACGACAAGAGACCACAATTCATGCAACAGTCGCCTATGTTACATCATAACAATTGGATGAGGGCCCAGATGGGGCCCACTCCTCATGGGTCCAGGTCCTCATGGGTCGACCATGGGTCCCCTTGTGGATCTATGGCCTTGATTCTCCATCTAGTGGGCCATGGGGTCCCACATCTCTCAAACAACAAAACAACCCATTGACGACAGTCTCTGTTTCCATCAATTTGCAAGCCTATTCGATGGATCCTCAGGGGTTTTCCCTCCAAATCATTGGTATCATACAAACAGCCATTCCTACACAATTCCTTGGCTCAAAACAGATTTCAAATCTATTCCATGGTTACAGACCATCACCGTATACTTAACAATACCTGATAATTGAATCATACTCCATTATCAATCATCTTGGTTAAACCATCTAGATAATTAGGAAGATCCACTCACCTTTGGTATGTGATCGTTGCTTTTGCAATGTGCGGGAGTGAATAGAACATCAATCAACCTTCTTCTCCTTCTCCTAGATTGCAACACAAGGCTCTCTCTCTCATAAGCTTTTCCAGAGGAATAGAATGCAATAACTGATGTTGGTTAACTTAGATATATAAAGAGGAGACCAAGTCTCCTAATCCTAGTATATATCTCTAGTTTCCAAAACGTGGGATACCTACCACTTACTAATTCTTAAGTAAGTAGTATTACTAATTCCATACTAAGAGAACCACTAAAGTCTACCTGGGCCAGACTAATCCTGGCCCATAATGCAGGATATTACATACTCCCCTCCTTGGGAAATTTGGTCCTCCAAATTTAAAACATACCTGTGGTGAAAAGATGCGGATACTTCTTTCGGACCTCGTCCTCGATTTCCCATGTAGCTTCATTTGAATCCTGATGTGTCCAGAGCACCTTGACTAGTCGGACTGTTCGTCTCCGCAACACCCTCTCCTTGGTGTCTATAATTGCAACAGGGCTCTCCTCATAGGATAAATCTGGCTGTAAGTTCATTGGTTCGAAATCTAACACATGAGACGGGTCTGGTTCATACTTTTTCAACATGGATACATGAAACACCTTATGAACTCCCGCTAACTGCGGCGGTAGTTCCAATTCGTAAGCGTTCCCATCGCTCACCCGCCCTGTAATTTTGAATGGTCCAATGTATCTCGGACTTAGCTTTCCTTTCTTACCGAATCGCATCACTCCCTTCGTCGGAGAGACTTTGAGGAATACCGAGTCACCGACCAAAAATTCTAATTCCCGTCGGCGTTTGTCTGCATAGCTCTTTTGGCGACTCTGAGCAGTCTTCAATCTGTCACGGATTTTCTTAATATTCTCAGTAGAGGTCTGCACCCATTCAGGGCCTAAAATCCGCCTATCGCCCACTTCTTCCCAACAAATTGGAGAGCGGCAACTCCTGCCGTACAGGGCCTCGAAAGGAGCCATTTGAATACTCGAATGATAGCTATTGTTATAAGCAAACTCTGCCAGCGGTAACTGCTCGTCCCAACTGTCACTGAAATCTATAGCACCAGCGCGAAGCATGTCTTCTAGAGTTTGATTTGTCCTTTCCGTCTGTCCATCAGTCTGAGGATGATATGCCGTGCTAAAATTCAGTTTCGTACCCATAGCCTTCTGTAAGCTCTTCCAAAACTGTGAAACAAATCTGGTATCTCTGTCTGATACAATCGATGCTGGAACGCCATGCAACCTTACAATCTCCCGAACATATGTTTTGGCTAGGTGCTCCATGGTAGTTCTTCCTTTTAACGGTATGAAGTGTGCTGACTTGGTCAATCGATCCACAATTACCCAGATTATTTCATTTTGCCTTGAGGTCCTGGGAAATCCTGAAATGAAGTCCATAGTGATATGTTCCCATTTCCATTCTGGGATAGGTAATGGCTGCAGCAATCCCCCCGGCTTCCTATGATCAGCCTTCACTTGTTGACAAGTAAAACACCGTCCAACAAACTCAGTAACATCATTCTTCATACCGATCCACCAAAATCTGATTTTTAAGTTCTGATACATTTTGGTGCTCCCCGGATGGATGGTATATTTGGTGTGATGTGCTTCCTTCAAAATTTCATCTTTAATTTCTCGATTATTTGGGACACAAAGTCTGCCTCGAAAGTATAACACGCCATTATCAACGGAGAAGTCCGGTTTATTATCTGGTTTGTCGAAGATTTCCTCCAATGCCTTGTCATCCCGTTGACGATCCTTAATTCTCTGAAGTAGTTCGGGTTGAACCTTGAAACTTCCCAATAGTACTTTTTCACCAATAGGCCATAAATTTGCATCCAAGTCTTTGACCTCTTCAAGTAGTCGCCACTCAGCAGTAAGAGTAAGACAAGCCATCTGTGCTGATTTTCTACTTAAGGCGTCGGCTACAACATTCGCTTTTCCTGGATGATAATTTATAGAGAAATTATAATCTTTCAAGAATTCCATCCATCTTCGTTGGCGCAAGTTCAATTCTTTTTGAGAAAATACATATTTGAGGCTCTTGTGGTCTGTATAAACTTCAAATTCTTCACCATAAAGGTAGTGTCTCCAAATTTTCAATGCAAAAACTACAGCTGCCAACTCGAGGTCGTGCGTAGCATAATTTTGTTCATGGACCTTTAGCTGTCTGGAAGCATACGCTATCACCTTTCCATGCTGCATGAGAACACACCCTAACCCTTGCAACGACGCATCACAGTAGATAACAAATCCTCCACTCCCAGCCGGAAGGGCGAGTATTGGTGCCGACGTCAGTTTACCTTTCAATGTTCTGAAGCTACTCTCACATTTCTCGTCCCAAGCGAACAGAACATCCTTCCTTGTGAGTCTGGTCAACGGTCCAGCAATCGTAGAAAATCCTTGTACGAACCTTCGATAATAACCTGCCAAGCCTAAGAAACTCCGAACTTCTGAAACATTTGAAGGTCGCTTCCAATTCATAACCGCTTCTATGTTTGTAGGGTCTACAGATAATCCATCTCCAGAAATAATGTGCCCCAAAAATGTGACTTGCTCTAACCAGAAATCACACTTACTCAACTTGGCGTAAAGCTGGTTGTCCTTCAAGAGCTGCAAGGAGGTACGCAAATGCTCGCCATGTTCTTGCCTTTCTTTTGAGTAGATGAGGATATCATCGATAAAGACCACCACAAATTTATCCAAATAGGGTTGAAAAACTTGGTTCATCAATGCCGCGCATTGGTCAATCCGAAAGGCATGACTAGAAACTCGTAATGACCATACCGCGTCCGAAACGCTGTCTTGGGAATGTCTTCCTCCCTTACTCTCAGCTGATGGTAGCCGGACCTTAGATCTATCTTGGAAAAGTATTTCGCTCCTTGCAATTGGTCAAACAGTTCATCAATGCGAGGCAGAGGGTACTTGTTCTTGATGGTCACCTGATTTAACTGCCTATAATCAATGCACATTCTCAAGGTTCCATCATTCTTCTTTACGAACAACACCGGTGCTCCCCATGGGGACACACTAGGCCTGATGAGTCCTTTGTCCAATAGTTCTTCCAATTGATCCTTGAGTTCCTTCAATTCTGCTGGAGCCATTCGATAGGGTGCTTTGGAAATCGGGGCCGTACCCGGCATTATTTCAATGGTAAAATCGACCTCCCGAAGTGGGGGCAATCCAGGCAAGTCATCTAGAAATACGTCAGGGAATTCCCTAACAACGGGAATATTTTCTATACTTAGTTTTGGCTTATCCTCTGAAATGAAGGCTAAAAAGCCTTTGCACCCATTCCTCAGTAACTCGCCAGCTTTGATGGCCGAGATAACCATTGACCGAACATGTCTCCTTTTTCCCACCAAATTGACATGAGTAAATCCTTCCAGATTAAATCGAACTACTTTGTTAAAGCAGTCTAAAATAGCCCGATACCTAGTAAGCCAGTCCATACCCAGTATAACATCAAAGTCGTTCATACGTAACAGTACCAGGTCAGCCGGCATCAAGGCTTGCCCAATCGTTATCATGCAATCATAAAATATGGTTCGAGTGCATATTTGATCACCCGTGGGTGTAGACACCACTAATGCATTAGTCAAAAATGAGGGGAAATTTTCTATCTTGGCAGCAAAAGTATGTGAGATGAAAGAATGGGTTGAACCCGAATCAAATAAAGTACTAGCTTCATAATTGGAAATTAAGACCATACCCTCGACTACGTGGTTGGCTGCTTCAGCATCATGGTGCGTCATGGCAAAGAGCCTTCCATTCTGCTGCTGTCCCGTCTGATTCCCTCCCTGGTTATTCCTGCCAGGGTTGTACTGCTGTCCTTGGGGTGGGTTCTGCTGATTTCCACGGGGCTGATGTGTCTGATTCTGATAATAACGTTGGTTTTGTGGACGCTCTCGACCCTGCTGATTTTGCGGAGGTGCTTGTCCTTGTGTCTGGATTTGATTCCTCCCCTGCTTAGTAGGGCAGTCCTTGACTTGGTGCCCTTCTTGACCACAACCATAACATCCACCTTTCCGTTTGGCTTGATTTCTCTCCCTGACCTCTGGACAGTCTTTTACCTTATGACCTCCTTTTCCACACCTAAAGCACACTCCAGCTCTTTTCCGGCATTGGTTTGTTTCATGTGATCCTCCGCAATGATTGCAGACCGGCTTGGCTCCAGTTTTCTGTTTCTTATTGGGGAACTGGTGCTTGAAGTTGTCTGTTTTTCCTTCAGTGGACGTCATTTGAGTCTGCCTCCTTATGTCTTCGATGGCTTCTTCGGACACGAAAGCTTTTCTCAAAGCTTCTGCATAAGTCTCTGGTTCATGCAGCTTTACGTCCTTTTTGATGTCTGGTCTAAGACCGTTCACGAATCGTTCCATCCTTTCTCCTTCTGTAGCCACTAATATTTCAGCAAAATGTGACAGCTCTGTAAACTTAAGGGCGTACTTGGCTACTGTCAAATTTCCCTGCACCAAAGTTTCAAACTCTCTCCTCTTCTGAGCCCTAATATGATCCGGTATAAACTTCTTGATAAACTCCCGTTTGAAGAAGGTCCAAGTAATCTCTGTTTCTTGTCCATTGAATGTCCTCTTGGCTGCCTTCCACCATTCTTTCGCATCACCTTCTAATTTAAATGCCGCAAGTAAGGCCTTTTGATGCTCTGTACATCCCATAACCTCAAAGATGCCTTCCATGTGTTCAGCCCATTTATTTGCATCCCAAGGATTAGTTGTTTCTTCAAAGCTCTTGGGGCGAAATTCATTGAACCTTTTATATAAGGTATCTCTTTCACGATTCCTACCCCCAATAATGCTACCTTCACCAAAACCATCTCTGTTGTTGCTTTGTCCCTCGCCATTCTCACTTTGATGGTGATGAATAGCGGAGATCTGTTCTTGAACCTGTGTATACGCTTTCATAAAGCTTTCAAACATTTGCCGAGCGTACTCCGGCATCTCCATAGTTCCATTGTTTGGTTGAACATTGTTGTTCGCATTCTCATTCCCAGTAACATTGTCCATCGTCTTATTCCTTCTGCAGAAGAAAGAATTTGTGAGCTAAAAGATCATTAACAGTGTACTTTACATAATCTCTACCATTGACAACCCCAACGTCCTCACCACGTGACCTATGGGTTGCTAATTCTTTTAATTTCCCAAAACCTTATTCTCTGATACCACTTTGTCACGACCCAAATTCCGGGGCCCTGTCGGATATCCGGATCGTGATAACTGGGCAATGTATAACATTCATTTATCAAATTATTCGCATAAGAGATTTGGCATATAAATCAATTATAATTTCAATTAATTTGGATAAATCAAACAATATAAAAATCTCTAAATAATCCAAATCTCTATGCTCTGAGTCAAAATTATGGTACTAATCATTAAATCAATTTCTAAACAAAACTAAATCTTCTGCCACTCATATCATTATTTTTCGTTCTCTCTCTCTCTTCAGCCACGCATGCCAAATTCCACGTGCTGAACGCCATCCTGATTTACCCCACACGCAGTAAGATTACCTGAAGGGGCAACACAATATCAGTATTACTGGTGAATGAATATTCCTAATTACATAAGCAGCATAAAGCATAATATTACATGATTTAACATTATTGAATCAATATATTATATGCACAATAATACAACCATAAATATACATCCGTGCCCATGCACCTTACCACGCCTCAAAGGCTTATTGTATACTTGTATACCGGTCCTTATGACCCTGTCTCATCGGACACGTCCCCTATGGACCAGCCGCTATAATGGCTCGGATACTAAGTCCAACATCCCCTGTCCGGGATCTCTTCACCTCATAACAACCATAACTCACTATTATTATCAATCTTCCTCATATACATATCCATAGTGTGGGCCCCACCCTTACTTAGTTCATTGTTTATTGCCCCACTCAATTCAGAATTGGTATTAACATAATTGGGTGGGTCCACACCATATACCAACATAATATGCAGTAAATAACATAATGCATATAATTAGTCATAACTAAGTTAATCAGAGTTACTATAATCACGATTAAATTAATCATCTCTCATTAATTTATCTATATAATAATTTTATGGAATCATCAGTCACCCATCCTGGGCCAAACCCAACCATGGATCCAACTCAGATCCATGAACAGAGCCCAGTATTGGGTTGTCCACGCCTGAAGGCTCACACCTTTAACATCCAGTGGGTCCCACTTACAAAATGCATGATCAGTCAACTAGGGGTTGGTCGACCACTACTATACTATCATTCTCATGGATCTGATCCCCCATCAGATCAGGTGATGGGGTCCACAAACCAAAAACGGGAATAGTTGATGTTCTGTACACAGTCACGCCTGACTGTGTTTGGGTCCATTGATCAGTGGGTCCCACTTATCAAAACCCCAGATGCTCACTACCCTAAGGTCGCCCAAGGGTCCCCCACAAGATGGTTGGAATTGATTTCCATTCATGTGGCCAGATGGGTCCCAGAAGGACCTGACGACAAGAGACCACAATTCATGCAACAGTCGCCTATGTTACATCATAACAATTGGATGAGGGCCCAGATGGGGCCCACTCCTCATGGGTCCAGGTCCTCATGGGTCGACCATGGGTCCCCTTGTGGATCTATGGCCTTGATTCTCCATCTAGTGGGCCATGGGGTCCCACATCTCTCAAACAACAAAACAACCCATTGACGACAGTCTCTGTTTCCATCAATTTGCAAGCCTATTCGATGGATCCTCAGGGGTTTTCCCTCCAAATCATTGGTATCATACAAACAGCCATTCCTACACAATTCCTTGGCTCAAAACAGATTTCAAATCTATTCCATGGTTACAGACCATCACCGTATACTTAACAATACCTGATAATTGAATCATACTCCATTATCAATCATCTTGGTTAAACCATCTAGATAATTAGGAAGATCCACTCACCTTTGGTATGTGATCGTTGCTTTTGCAATGTGCGGGAGTGAATAGAACATCAATCAACCTTCTTCTCCTTCTCCTAGATTGCAACACAAGGCTCTCTCTCTCATAAGCTTTTCCAGAGGAATAGAATGCAATAACTGATGTTGGTTAACTTAGATATATAAAGAGGAGACCAAGTCTCCTAATCCTAGTATATATCTCTAGTTTCCAAAACGTGGGATACCTACCACTTACTAATTCTTAAGTAAGTAGTATTACTAATTCCATACTAAGAGAACCACTAAAGTCTACCTGGGCCAGACTAATCCTGGCCCATAATGCAGGATATTACAATGTGCCTCTTATATTGTTGTCTTTCTTTGTCTTAAATTTTCATATATACTAATATCTTTCTTCAAATTTCAGAAAATTGATCCTAACATCTCAGTGCAACTGCTTGAGTATGACAAGCGCTTTGAGCAATATGGAAGTAATTTTACGTTCTACGACTACAACTACCCGGAAGAGTTGCCATCAGAGTTGAAGCATGCTTATCAAGTTGTTGTTGCAGATCCTCCTTACTTGGTAAAAACACAATTTATATGTCAGAAAGTGTCTGTCTTTTTGTCTTTTAGCCTCACACATTAATGTGGTGTACCATAAACAAATATGGTAAGACTTGAGTATCCAAAGGTTTATTTAATATAGAAGGCCACCAACCCCAGAATCATGGTTCTTTCTAGTCTCTAATAGCACATCAATTTTGGAGAAAGAAAAAAAAGAAACAAGGAAAAAGAACTAGCACATCAATTGACATTTCTCCTTTGGTCATTGTATCTTAGTGCTTTTAACTTTCTGAGCAACCATTTGAATTTGATTAGTTTTACAATCCTCCCTTATTTGAAGCAAGTAGATGAAAATTCAGTAAATTGAATAGCAGAAAGAAAAATCGGAAGGCAAAAAACTGAATGAAGAGTTCAAGTAGATCTTCAGCCTGAAGGACCACAACCTGACGACTATCTTTATTGTGTCTCGAGTCCCTACGACCCATCCCAGATTGGGTCAATAAGATAATTCATGTTAATAAAAGGAAACTTGATTGAAATTGCCATATTAATCTTTTAGGGTGACTTTGAATGAGTTCTTCAAACTCTCTCTCATTTCTTTTGTTGCCTTGTTTTAGTAATATGATATATTTTTGAGTTGTCTGACTAATTATTTCGCACTTCTTTTTCCGATTGCAGAGCAAGGAATGCTTGGAGAAAGTTGCTCAAACTATTGATTTCCTTGCGCGACCAAGAGAATCCTATTTGCTTTTACTCACAGGTAGATCTTCCATTTGTTTATATTCTATTTCTGTGCATTATACTTTTTCCCCCTCCAATTCTCTGCTAGTTTGTTGTGAGTGCTGATCCCAAGCTCAGATAAAGGATGGGGGCTGAGTCAGGTAGGTTGGCAGCTGGTGTAAAAGTTTGGCCATGACTACAGCATGAATTCTGATGGCGAAACAGAATTCTTGTAGTTGACCCAACAAGGTTGGAACAAGTCTTTTTTCTTTTTCTTTTTTCTTTTTATTTTATTTTATGGTGATGATGATGATTGTCAACTGTGCATGAGTGTGCTAGCACATCATTTGGAAGAACATGCAGTTGAGATGCTTGTTTATTGTCTAAAATAGGCCATAGTGACTCATCTTTGAGGGCAGGTGTGAATGAAGTAGGAAAGCTCAGTAGTAGTTCTTTTTTTTTTTTTTTTAAGTATTTTTATTTATTTATTTTGGGATCAGTAACAGCAAAGTTTTATTGAACAAACAAACGAAAACATTACGACAAATAAGAAAGGAGTCCGGTATAAGAGAATTATGCCAATAATAAACACAACCCCCAAGAGGTAAAACAAAAAATTACATCAAAAGACGAGCAAAAACAAATATTTAACCCTAGGAACTGCTTGCTTGGCTACGGAGACCACAATATTGTTTGTGTAGTGAAGAATTTGATGAAAAGACACCTGAATAGAGGACAACAACAAGGTTATCTGATTTAGTAAATAATGAAACTTAGATTGAGGAAGAATGGAAAGAAGAAGATTGGAGAGAAAAGTGATACATCCTTGGATGATCCACTGCTCTATTTATAATCATGTTAGGCCTTAATCAAGGCACTAAGTATGTCAAGAGTACAAATTAGAATAATAAAAGAATAGAAAGAATCAATCCTAATCTATACAAGGAATACAATTAGAGAAAAATCAGGGAATACAATTATACAATCTTTGACAAAATCAACCCACGTGTGGGATGCTGTAATGGGCCTTTGTTGGGCTGGGCCTTGGGCCTGTGATGTAATGGGCCTTTGTTATCTTCTACACTCCCCCTCAAATTGATGTGGTAGGGCAGAAAACATCAATTTGCTAGTAAGATCATGATGACGCGTTTTGGGGAGAGCTTTTGTGAAGATATCTGCCAACTGGTTAAGAGTAGAGACGTGAGGCAGAGTGATCTTCTCAGTAACAACATGTTGGCGGATGAAGTGACAATCAATCTCAATGTGCTTTGTTCTTTCATGAAAGACCGGATTGTTAGCAATCCTGGTAGCACTGGTATTGTCCCCATGAAGAGGTGTAGAACTGCCAACAAGGACACCGAATTCACAGAGAAGACGGCGTAACCAGATGATTTCAGCACTAGCAGACGACATCGCACGATATTCGGCCTCCGCAGAAGATTTGGAAACTGTAGTTTGCTTCTTGCACTTCCACGAAATCAGAGAGTCCCCAAGAAACATACACCAGCCAGTGGTGGATCGCCGAGAATCAGGGCAACCAGCCCAGTCGGCATCCGCATAAGCCGATAGGCGCAGAGAAGAGCTAGAAGGGTAGAAGAGACCATGGTTAAGAGTGCCTTTAACATAGCGGAGTATGTGCAAAGCAGCAGCAAGGTGGGGTTTGTGAGGATTGCTCATAAACTGGCTAACCGTATGAACTGCATGAGAAATATCAGGCCTAGTCATAGTTAAGTAGAGCAAACTCCCAACTATACGCCGGAAAACAGAGGGATCTTCCGGAGGAGGACCATCATCCATGCTAAGTTTGCTGTTAAGTTCCGTAGGCGTATCAAAAGTGTGCGCATCGCCTAATCTTGCCGAAGTGATCAAATCGGTAGCATATTTACGCTGATGAACCCGAATGCCCGATTTGTTACGCAAAGACTCAAGCCCCAGAAAGAAGGTGAGAGGACCAAGATCCTTCATTCGGAAGTGGCGAGTCAGATGGTGTTTGAGATCTGTAATGCCAGTAGTATCATTGCCACTGATGATCATATCATCAACATAGACCAAAAGGAATGTGTAGCCCTTTGGTGTCCACCGAAGAAATAGGGAGCTATCAGAATGACTTTGACGAAATCCGGCTTGAAGAATTGCGGCCCGGAATTTATCAAACCAAGCCCTGGGAGCCTGCTTGAGGCCATAAAGAGATTTCCGCAATTTGCAAACATGCTGAGGAGGACAAGCATATCCCGGAGGAGGTTTTAAGTAGACAGTCTCTTTCAACTCGCCATGAAGAAAGGCATTTTTGACATCCATTTGCCATAGAGGCCAGTTGCGGGCGGCAGCAACACAAAGAAGAGTACGAACGGTGGTCATTTTGGCCACTGGTGCAAATGTCTCTTCATAGTCAATGCCATACTCCTGCTTGTATCCCTGCGCAACCAATCTGGCTTTGTAGCGATCAAGACTCCCATCCGAGTTAACTTTTACAGAGTAGATCCATTTGCTGCCAATGACAGATGCTTTTGCAGGAGTCGGTACCAAGTCCCATGTCTGGTTTGCTTCGAGAGCGAGCAATTCCTCATTCATAGCATCCTGCCAGTAAGCTATTTTGGAGGCCTGTGAATATGAAGTGGGGATAGGAGCACTATCTAAAGAAGAAAAGAGAGCAGGAAATCCATAACGGTTAGGGGCAACAGACGGACGACTAGAGCGTCGCAGAGATATGGTATTGTCAAAAGGAGCATGATTACCTGCTGGTTCAGGAGGCGGCACTGGGGAAGAATCAGGAGAGGGAGTCACCATAGGAGGAACCGTGTTGCGCCGGACATAGACTTTAGGAAGAGATGATGGAGAAGCCGATTCCTGAAAATGTGGTAAATAGGACACAGCAATAGGATGATGATCCAAGCGTAAGGAAAAGAAAGGAATCTGTTCCAAGAAGATCACATTGCTAGATATGCGCATGCGTTTCTCGAACTGATCATAACACAAAAAACCTTTGTGTTCATTACTGTAGCCAAGAAAAACGCACTTGGCCGCCTGTGGTGACAACTTAGAGCGCTCAGTAGGAGGAAGATGAACAAAGCACAAGCAACCAAAAACACGTAAGTGAGAGTATGAAGGTGTATGACCAAAGAGAACTCCGTAAGGAGTAGTCTTTCCCAGAACAGTGCTGGGAAGACGGTTGATAAGATACACAGCAGTCTGTGCAGCATCACACCAAAATTTGGGAGGGACTAAGGATGCAATTAAAAGAGTACGAACCGTTTCAAGAATATGTCGATTCTTCCTTTCCGCAATTCCATTTTGCTGAGGGGTATGTGGACAGGATTTTTGGTGAAGAATGCCTTTATCAGAAAGAAAGGCAGAGAATTCATGAGACATGTATTCTCCACCGGAATCTGATCTAAGAATCTTGATAGCTCTTTGAAATTGGGTTTGGACCATGTTATAAAATTTTTGAAAAATGGAGAAGACTTCAGATTTCAAGCGCATAAAGTAAATCCAAGTATACCGAGAATGGTCATCGATAAAGGTCACATAGTACTGAAAACCCGTCCTACTCAAGGTAGGAGCAATACCCCAAACATCAGAATGAATAATGTCAAATGATGCTAATGCACGAGAATTATGAACAGGAAAAGGTAAAATGTGACTTTTACTTAAGCAACAAGTTTCACACTTTGATTGAGAGAAAGAGGACATCATTTTATTATCAATTTTAGAATCCAAACAACCAATCTTAAATAACGAAAGCAAATGGGCATTGTTTACATGACCAAGACGGTTATGCCAAACAGTCCACAATTTATTGGAATTTTGAGAAGAAGAAGAAGCAATGAAAGAATGATGTCCAATGTCCAGCAAGAACAGACGTCCATGTTTACTCCCCGTCGCGATCACCTTCCCAGTTTGTCGCCCCTGTATAACACAACCAGAAGAAGAAAAGTGAACAAGATAGCCATCATCAATAAGTTGTCCTACAGAAAGTAAATTGGCTGATAATTTTGGAACAAAGTAGACATTGGAAAGGGTGATGGACTGGCCATTGACACTAGATAAAGTAATGGTACCAACTCCAGAAATGAGTAGTTGATCACCATTAGCAGTGGTAATTTTTTCTTTTCCAAGGTAAGGGTGGGAATCTGTAAAGCTATGTTCTACAGATGTCATATGATTTGAGGCTCCTGAATCTAAAAACCATGTGGAAGAGGTGATAGAAGAAGAAAGAGATGCAGAAGAATGAAAGGCAGGAGATGCTATATGAGAATGGGGTTGATACCGACCACCAGAAAAGCCCATAGACGCATATGCAGAAGTGACTGTGCTCTGGATCAGCTCTTGAATCTGAGCAGGAGTCATGGATATAGCTCCGGAGGAAGTGCTGCCTGTATCTGATAAGGGCGCTTGAGCCTGAAAAGCGGATGGAACATTCTGTCTTGGCATATGGGAGGGAGGCTTCTTAGGCTGTGTCTCATTCCGTCGCTGCAGGCTTCGACAATCATCAATCACATGACCGGTCCGTTTGCAATATCTGCAAACCAATTTCTTGCGACAATGTTTGGCAATATGGCCGAAGCCTTTGCATTCATAACATTGAGTCTGCTTTGGAGTTGCCAAAAGAGCCGAATCAGCAGGAAGAGGCGCAAGGAAGGCTTTGGGTGCTTCGGGTGCGTCCAGAATAGTGCGCTGTGAAGTGAGACGAAGTTCTTCGCGAAGGACTTCTTGGAGGCAAGTATCAAGATTAACAGTGTTCTCCATATTCATAAGTGCAGACCGAACAGATTCAAATTCAGATCGGAGATTCATAAGAAACTGGCTGATATGAGTTTCTTCTTGTAACTGGAGAGCCTCAGACAGAAATCCAGAAGAGACCGTTTGGATCAGCATGGAATCCCTTTCCGTCCACAAGGTGAGGAAACCATTAAAGTATTCCTGCACAGTTTTATCCCTTTGACTGTATCTGGCAATTTCACTATCCAAATGAAATTTCCGGGCTTTATTTGTTTGATGGTAAACTTTCTTCAGATGGGCCCACATATTAGCTGCTGTGGTGTAGGCTTGAAGGGCCACGGCAAGAGAGGGATCAATAGAGTTAAGGATCCAAGTGATGACTTTCGCATTTTCTTTGGACCAAGTGGCTAGGCCTTTTGAATCGGAAGTACTTGTAATAGGAGGTTTGGTTATCGATCCATCAAGATAACCACAAAGCCCTTGTCCTTCAACAAAGTTCTTTAAATGGAAGGACCAGGACATATAATTCTGTCCGTTAAATTTAATCGGGATGACATCATACTTGTCCATATTCAGAATGTAATAGCAACACAATATAATCAGCAATGTGGAAAACAGCCCTTAGCAGCACAAGATGGTGAGAAAACCACCACAGAGGTAGTAGATACCTTAAACAATAGTGGCAGAAGCTTCTAACAGAGAACAGTACACAAAAGTGCAAATCTGGGCAAAAAATCAGCACAGACGAACTGATTTTTGAAGGGAGAATCCCTGTGTGGGGCCCACAGATGGATCTGATTGGTGATCAGATGAGCAGCTATGAAGCAGTATCAATTTTCCTTTCCAGCAGTACAAGTTTCATTCAGATCCATTCAGAATCCAGAATTTTGTGCGGCTGTGATGAAAACTATTTGAAAAGGTTTGATAATGACAAAACAGATCAAAAGGCCTACCTCTGATCTCTGAAAAATGCTGAAAAAATCTCCAAAAGAACAAGGAAAGATGGGCGACCAAGGCTGTAGAGAGTCTTCTGGATTTCGTGATGATCACAGGTGGGCCATGGTGATCACGATGATCAGACAGTGAGTTTTCACTCACGTTTTGCTTCCAAAAAGAACAGATCCTTGATCTGTGTTGCTGTAGATGAGATCTCCAATAGATTATGGCTCTGATACCATATTAGATTGAGGAAGAATGGAAAGAAGAAGATTGGAGAGAAAAGTGATACATCCTTGGATGATCCACTGCTCTATTTATAATCATGTTAGGCCTTAATCAAGGCACTAAGTATGTCAAGAGTACAAATTAGAATAATAAAAGAATAGAAAGAATCAATCCTAATCTATACAAGGAATACAATTAGAGAAAAATCAGGGAATACAATTATACAATCTTTGACAAAATCAACCCACGTGTGGGATGCTGTAATGGGCCTTTGTTGGGCTGGGCCTTGGGCCTGTGATGTAATGGGCCTTTGTTATCTTCTACACCAAGGTCTTTCGTCCGGATTAGAGACCCAAGTGGCAGCATTTGATGATTACTCTTGCAATTGAGTGGCTCATGAAAAGAAAGTGAATATGTCCTCAATGTCTCAAGATAGGCAAGATCTCTACCTCATTGGAATTCATGACACCTACAGGGTTGGTTTAAGACGATGCTAGGCAAAAAAGGAATCCAAGATTTTTTTATTGCTTATGCACCTTAAGTGGCGCGCGGAGAAGAAGTGATGAAATGAATGTTTGGAGCATGATGGATGAGTTAGTACAACGCAAATTTGTTGGGAGCAAGTGACTGCGGGATACCAATGGTCATGTTGGAAAGAAATGATATGAAAATGACACGGTGCATGAAGACACGGTAGATTAAGGTGGAGAAGTTATCATCATCTTTGTTGTGGCTATTGATCTTGTAATTGCTAATATGTACATTGAGAAGGAAGAGCACTTTTGTCACATTAAATGTGGATATGAACACAAATGAATTACTTAATGATGCAGAACGGGCCATACATTCCATAAGTGGTGCCGCCCAATTAGAGAATTTTTTTTTTTTTTGGTGTGTCTGTGGGTCATGTTTGTAGGGGACGAGGTGTCTGGGAGTGGTTTGATTCAATGGGACGTTTGGGGATATTGGGAAGATGGGAAGGGAAGAGTGAAGGGACTTGGTTTACTGGCAATGGGAGGGTGATGTGGGGATTGGGGATTTGAAAGGGGAGGATGGTCAGGAATGATGAATTTGGATGGATATGCTCCGATCGGTGACCGGAGGATGATCGGAGCGAGCGATGTGGATCTTTGCTCTGATACCAACTGATGCAGGCCCTAGGGTTAGGGCTTGCGTGGAGTGCCGAAGCACCGTGTCCGCAGACACCTCAAATTATCTCCACAGAGACTTCAACATAAGAACGCACCTGTCCAAGCGGAAACCCACTATTCTATTCAATAATCAACTATGAGATTTCCATCTCTGCAATGTATTATAAATAAGAAAAGTAAACTTAGAGCCTAAGCGAACCTAAACCAATAATGGAAACTACCCTAATTACAATTAGAATCATGCTAACTAATAATTAGGAAAAATAAAAGGAAAAAAAATCTCTAACTGGACGGGACCGCTTATGGTATGTATGGCCCGTTCTGCACCACTTCATTAAAATGCAGAGAATGTTGTAAAGACTAAAGTCATCATCATATAGGTTGCTAATTCTGAATACTCGCATAATAGCAGCATTGCCAATAACGGATTAATGAATTGTACAAGAATAGGATGGTGCAAATTAAATAACAACATTAAAAAAAGATTACTAAGATGAGGCAATTGAAATAGTACTAAAATGAGGCAATTGAAATAGGTCATTGAATTCTAATGAACTGCATGATTAAATATCGGAATGTAATAGCAAATTGCCAAAGACGTATATGGAAATCCAAGGGAACAAGAATTATACACATACGACGAATTGATGAATCATCTGAGAATAATGTGGTGGTACTCATAACTGGGAGGGGATAACATTAATAACATTCATTGGCTTCATTGGCTACACAGTGAATTCATTTGCTTGTTGGCCCAATCTGGGTCTATGTTGGTTAGTCTGGGTCTATGTTGGTTAGTCCGGCCTAAGGACTTGGTGGTTTCTTTTGGTCTCTTTATTTGGGCCCAGTCTGTGGGCGTGTTGCTCTCTCCCTTTCAGATGCCCTTCATTTGAGTTGGGTAAATTTCTGGTAGCTAGCTCTCATTCTTTGTATTTTTGTTTTGGAATATATTCACTTATCTTTCCAAAAAAAAAAAAAAGGGATTAACGACATTCAAAGAAATTTTACATGTGATTTTAATGCCATGAAACAATCATAAGACTGCCGCACAAAATTCTATTGGCTGGGATTAAAACAACAATAAATGAAAGATTAGCCCATAACTTTAATGCCACAAAACAATCCTGATACTACCACAGCATTTACGTGAGTGGAACTATGCTATTCTTGTACTGTTCCTATAAAATATGATTCAAGTGCTGCAAGTGTAACTATGAACGATTAAATTGTAGGATTTGAATTCTTCTCTACTGTACAGCTTTTGACCTTAATATAGTCACCATTTTCCAAAAAAAAAGGGTTGTAGGATTTGAATTCTATAACGAGGAAAATATTCTCCTATGAGCAGATTGCATATGGGGCCATCTTTGATCAGTGGAGCCTCTTTGATAAGATTTGGCATCCGGCCTCATCTTACACCCATTGAACCTTAACTCACCATTGTTGAATCTTAGAAAAAAAAAAAAAAGAAACTACGGTCAAGAATTAAGATGCCATTAAACTTTAAGGCTGTTAAATCAAGGGTTAGGATAATCTAGAGGGGCTGATTTTTTGCCTCCCTCTTGTGGACAAGGAGACCTTTCCATCTGCCCTCCCATTGACAGACATGCATCCGAGTGCGAGTGGACCCATGTCTGGACTATGTATGACCAATATACGCAGTCTTCTTGGAGGAGAACATTATACAGGATTCCAACCTATTTAACATATGATTCTGCAGATGGTTTTGTTTATTTTGGGACTGATGAATCTACATCCAACTGATTTTCTGTGGTCTTATGTAGGAGAAGTGCAGAAAGAGACAGCTGCAGAACTCTTGAACATGCATCCATGTGGTTTCAGGCCCCGACATTCAGGCAAACTTGGAAATGAATTTAGGCTTTTTACTAACTATGATCCAGAGGACAGATTAGGCGGATGGGAACAAGCCCTATAGTTTCATCAGAAATATCAATGGTAACTTGAAAGTGATGTTGCCTATATAGAAATTATATTCAGGAATGGAATATTCATGTAACCGATGTTGATTTTCTGTAAGCTGAATTTTATTTATTCATCAGGAAAAGAATTAAGAGACATTTTTATCTGTTGTTTGAGTTCATTTTCTTGAATTGACTTTAGTGACTATAGTGCCCATAGATGCCCAGAACTACTCTCGTAGGGCACTCCTCTAGCAAGAAGTTACTACTTAAATATAATTTCATGGTTTCTGCAAGTGCTTTTCTTGCCCTAACCTAAATCATTTTCCACCTGTTCAGTTCATCTCAAGTGCCTAAAGTCTTCTCCATGGATTTTGCCCATTTTATCTACTTCCATTGTAGATGAGATTCCAAAAATTTCTGCCTGCATGACACCTTTTCTTGACAAATTACTACTTGTCCCACCTCCCACTCCCCAACCAACCCCCCAAAAAAAAAGGGCAACTTCGAATTGAAACTTTTAATTTGTAAGAAAATGAAGTGAAAAGCCTAAAAGATTAAAAGAAGACGACAACGAAGTATGAGAAAATGGATCCTAATTATGATTAGTCCCAAACCTTTGTTTCTTTTATTCATTATCTTCAGAAATTATAAAAAGTATCCATCTTAACATTCCGTATCTTAATTTTTCACCTTGTCTTCTTTTTTGCAGTACAAAAATGTGAGACCCGACTATTTGAAGAACATCTGGAAGGTTATAAACTGGAAATATGCCAGTGAAGTGTATGAGAGAGTGTCCTTAATGCATTACACCAGGCATCTTAAGAGTAGATAAGGGAATAAATTATGAGGATTATGGCATGTGAATTTCATCACCTTTTCTTTTTTTTTTTCCTTCCAGTGGGCATGTTTGTCATGTAGTTGAATGTTTCCGATATGCGACTTTGTGAACTTTTCATCCTGATGTTTTTGGCTGACTTGAAGGCTAATAGCATTGCAGAAAGGAGTTGCCAAGATTAGATGTGTTTTTGCACTGTCCCAATTTATCCTTACATTTAAAGGCCGTAGAATTTCTTTGAAGTTAACCATATGCCTGAAACCCCAAGGGGTTGGCCGAGTGGTCAGGACCACGGTTCCTCCCTCTTCCGGAGCTAGAGGTTCTGGTATCGACTCCCGGTTCCCCCCTCTTCAAGAACCGAAGGTTGAGTCCACTTGTGTTACCACCAAGGGCCACACCTAGGGGCCACAGGGGTTTACCCGGCTTCTCTCTGGGCTCGGAGGGATTAATCCAGTCCAAAGGATTGAGAACCCTCCGTTGGCAAAAAAAAAAAAAAACCATATGCCTGAACGTTTGATGTTTTTAATGATCGCCACAATTCACATTATGCCTGCACTTGGGCCTCGTCCTTGAATGAAGTGCATGTCTTGAAGGGGTCAAGTAAATGTCTTCTTATTACCATTGGATCCTCGAATCATAAAGTTTGCAAATTTTAATTTGGATAAAATAAATGCCTCTTTCATGTGCCCCTAGGGATTAGTTCTCGGCCATTCAGATTGAGTGTCTCTCGGGCTTAAGGCCAAAGGCTCTTGGGTTGGAGTGGGCCGGAGATACCCTAGGTTAAAAAAAAAAAAAAAACATTTCTAGAAACTTGCCACCAAATTGATGATATTTAAAACACCTAAATCAAATATATACAAACTGTAAAATCACACACATGTCCTTAGACACTTACCTATTGATCTGAAATTATGAAAATGATGGTGGTATGAAATCATACCAATTGGAACATGCACTTTGTATACCAAATAAATCGTTTCATTGAGAAAAGGTACATACAGTTTGAGTGAGGAAGAAAGAGATGTTAGCATTCAAGAAAAGAAAACCTGCTGGCACACATGGTCATGCCTATCAACCCATGCTACAAAGCACATGTTGCTTGATGGATGGTTGGCGGATCTGGGGGCAGAAAAGATTATATCCTACAGAACATCAATGCTTCACTGGTCTTATGGCTAGTCTGTGATCATTAATAATTTCAAGGAGATTACATGAAAGAAATAAACATGAGCTTTCTTAACGCCTATTCTATCCTAGCCTGATGGTTTGGACCTTTGGTTGGAACCTATAGGGCGCTGGTTCGAGATATGGTACAAGAGGAGAGCTGGGAATGTGAAACCGAGGTATTTTAAAATACCTCCCTTTTTTTTTATTCCCTTCTCTTCTGTTCTGGAAGGTCCACTGTCCTTACACAGTGCATGATGGATCCCATTAGGTTGGAATGAATCAATATAATTTTTAGTGGGTGACTTTGGAAATGGGACCATCTGAGATATGTTTTCTTTCAAAAGTAATGATGATGTTTACTTCTTCAGTTTTGGTTAGAGGTGTGTTCATGGGCTGGTGAGGATATACCAAAGCTTTTCAAAGCCCGGCCTAGTGAGTTTTTTAGCCTAAGCATAATGGCTGATGCCCGAACCAGTCCACGGGCTCCAAAGCAGTGTCCAATTTCAGTCTGTTTGCAAATGTACATGTTTATTTGTAATAATTGTGTTGGGCGTGAGCCAACACACTTATATGGTTGAGTGGTATTAGCATCTTAGTTTCAGATACATGCTTGGAATTGATTACAAGGCCTTCAGGTCTAAAGTATTAATTCTGACCAATAAAAATCAAAATTTTGAACGGGGAATTTAAGAATACATGAGCCCAACCATTTCACCATACAGCCATAGAATTAGGATTGTGGGTTTTAAAATGCAACCCCAATTCGGTTCACATATGTTTGTTGATATTTGACGACCGACCATCCTGATTTTAAAATGCTTATTGCGTGACTGATCCTGAGCTCGATCATGTGAGGGGGCCAACTTCTATTCAAGTAAAACTTAAGGATATATTGTCATTCTTGTGTCTTTTACTCTCAATTTATGCCTTTTTCTTTTTCTCTTGATTTGATTCTTTATTTTACTCAACTTCTCCCCTCGTACAAACAAATATGCCCAAGTGGTCTATTACATGGGATATTTGGAACTCACCACTGGCCAACTTATTACTGATCCAAACCAATAAAATTGAATGCTAGCATACCATCAAACTTATACTTACAAAATGAAATCATTTACTTAAGCAAAAAGTACATGCATTTTGAGAGGGAAGAAATATATGAATATAACATGCTGGCACACATGGTCTTGCTTATCCTACATAGCACATAGTGCTATCAAAATGCCATACGACACGAGCCCACATGATATTAACAGGTTCGGGTGGCCTCTTAACGGGTTCATGTCGTTAATGAGTCGAACCCGTTAACAAGTTAAATTAGCGAGCCGTTAACGAATTAAATCGGTAACCCATTAACAACCCATCAAACCGGTATGATTAATGACTTGTTTTTGTTATTGGACATTTTATTATAGTTGTTATTATATGCAATGGAATATAGATTGCTTAGTGATCATTGGTGGCAAACTGAGAGGCTATTTTATTTTTCACCGCAAACTGAGAGGATATTTTATTTTTCACCTATTTAGATTTCAGGCTATTTAATACAATAAGAGGGACACTGAGTCACTTTATAATTAATTAACAAGTTAAACAGGTTGATAGTATCGGGTTATGCGTGTTAATTGACATGGCTCGAAATGACCTAATATATCTAATGGGTTACATGGGTCATATGTGTAACCCGTTAAATAATCATATCGTGTTTGTGTTTGATTTTTGGATCCGTTTATTTAATAGGTTGTGTACGAGCTAAAGTGATTCTAACACGAACTCGTTAACGCGACACAATTGACGGCCATAATAGCAAATGTTGCTTGATGGTGGTCATTAGTGGCAAACTTGGGGCATAAAAGCTTATTTCCTACATTTCAAGGCATGAGTGGCAAAAAGATAACATGAAAATGATAATATATGACTTCGTTTTTGCCAATTTGTAGCCTTGCATGATGGTTTGAACCTTTGCCTGAATACCCAAGTCATGGTTTCTTCATATGGCACCAAGAGGGCAAGAGAGAAAATGTTAGTGGGGAAATAAAAAGTGGTATTCTAAAATTACTTTTTTTTTTACTCTCTTGTGAGAAACCCAAAATAAGACAAAATGGCTTATTCGACTAGGCCACCTACAATGCAGAACCCATATATCCAAAATATTGGACTTGTATTATTTTGGGCCTACTAAGGGCTTGTTTGGTATCTCTATTGTGACGTATTGGAGTCTGGAGTCCTACATCGACTATAGAGAGAAAAGTAACTGGGATTATATTTAGAGTTTGTACCCATACCTTGCATGAAGTCTTTTGGTGGATTGAGGCATACCAAAAACAAAAGTGACGCTCGTGGGCCAAAGCGGACAATTCTCCGCACTTGAACTAAAAGCTAAACTTTGTATGCATCAAGCAACCTTGAAATAAGCAACTAGTATGCACATAATTAAAATTCACAAGCATGCAAGATCACTATGTAGTATAATGAATTGTAAGTACCAGATCGATCATACGAAGACTTGTGATAAAACAATATCAAAAGCAACTAAAAATCAGAATATTAAATAAATTAAAAATATGATTAAATTAATCTATTTAAAATAACCAAAAGCTAAATGGAAAGTAACATAACAAGAATACTACTATGTTTGAAAACAATAAAAATGAACAAACTAGGGTTTCATCTGCTCCCTTACCTATCCTATGCAAGTCCCTTATTATCCCTTAATATTAAATCTATCAATTTAGACCATTGCATATGTAACTAGATTACTATTCCCCTAATTCATGAGTGGCATACTACATGAATTGTTCATTATAATGAAAAAAAACTAAGAATGACATATGTCTTAGTCAAAACAAATATAATGTATAAAAACAATGGGAAAGATAAATGCATGAGTCTAAGCATGGCATATACTTAGATTATTCATGGTTCTAAACCCTAGATGCTTAACATCAATATCAATCAAAATTAAGTTAGCTACTCATAAATTTAATTGAACAAGGCATGGTTGGCATGGCGTATACACAACTCATTAATTAAAAACATAGTTTAGAATATCAACTAATGAAACTGAATTCTTAATTAAAAGATGTCAAAAGAGACTCATAGAGCTAGGCTAGGGTTTCAATTACACCCTTGCCCCAAAAAAAATTAGCTAACCATGTTTCTAATGAAAAATAAAATAGAAAATCAAGTCATTGGAAAAACTCTAAAAGATTGAAGAAGAAGAAGAAGTTGGCCAGCAGCTTGCTTCAATTTTTCTCGCTCCAAAAGCTCTCCAAATATGGTTGTATGGCTGCTAGGGTCGTGTGATGATGGTGTGGTCGTCCAACCCCATGTATCCCCTTATATACTTTTGCAACGGCCATCTTTAATGAATAGTTTCCTTGTAGGTTTAGATCTCCAACTTGCTTTACCATTAAATTTCCTAATTAGAATGAAATAGGAGTCTTCTTTCACGATTAGCAAGACTTTCTAAATGTGGTCCCACTTGTATCTTTTAGAAAATTCCTCACATGGACCCACAAATCTAAGAATTAATTAAAAGAGATTAAATCTAAAGCTTGTAACACAAAACTGGGCACATATAATGCATGCACAATGAGTGTAGGATCATTTTTCAGACTTCTAATTTGGCTTGAATTCTTGCTCTAAACTTTCCTTATTTTTCTCCTCTATTCTTGCTTTCCACTTTGACTTGAATAAGACTTTTCAATTGTGAAATTCAGCTTTTGCAATGAATGTGAGCCCCCCTTGGGCGTGTAACCCTTGGTTGGATTTCTTCTTTCTTTCACTTTCCTTCTTTGATTATGCTTTCGTTCTCCAATTCTTTCTTGGCGGTTTACGCCCATCATTCTCTTTATGAATTCTTCTCTTTTTGCTCATTTTGACCTTTGCATAAAAATTAACAAAAACTATGTAAAATCAAATAAAACAACTATGACTAGCACAAGATAAACCAAATATTAGGGCTAAAACTATAAATAATTAAGCGCCTATCAAATTCCCCCAAACTTACATTTTGCTAGTCCTTGAGAAAAATAATAAACTAAACAAGAAAGAAATTTTAAAACACTAAAGTATGATTTCTATCCTTCCACCATTAGTCTTAGAGATGTCTGATCAATACATGACTCAAAGCAGCAAGAGTCGCAACTAATTCTAAAGATTACCCAAATAACAAGTTAGCTTACATCCACATGCTCAAAGGGATCCACATGCTCAAAGGGTTGTGTGTAAAACAATACCGACATAACTTTTAGTTTAGGCTTTCACACAACCAAACAATCATTTTTGCAAATCATTTTAATTTCCAATCCTCATCATGCATACACTCACAATAAAACACTCAATTATTGGCTAAGAGTGAACAGACAATGAGCTCATGAAAAATACCACATGCTTGAAGTGAAATCACACACCATAGGCTCCTATTCCATCTCATCTTCACACTGGGACTACACTTTACCTATAATCAAGTAGGACTTTTACACATAGGTTATCATGGGGCTAGGGTGAAGGGTTAAGAATGAGAGGAAATTGATAACAAGATCTAAGGAATTTGCATAGAATCACACTTTTGGTTCCTTATACACTTCTGATTTTGGTGGCTATGGTTTGCGTTCTGAATTTCCACCTTGTTGAGTCATACGTGTACCCTCCTTTATTCCTTTTTTTTTTTCATTTTTTTTAATAAACTGAAACTATGGAGATGCAAGGTAACAGTAACCTTTTTTTTATTTTCTTTTTCTCAAGCCTTGCACACATTTTGTAGTAAACCTTGAATTTATATTTATACTTCCTTAGATAAGGTAATGATACACATACGGTAAGGTAATTCCCCCAAACTTAGGGGTTGGTATGGGTGCAAGAAATGACTTAATTAAGGCTCAACATGGATAACTAGTGATAAACATCCAAAGGAATGGACAGAAAAGCACAAATTAGTCAAACATGGCCTAAAATCATCTCCTATGGTTTGTGTAGTCGAAATATGCCTCAGTCAAATAAAAATGAGAGTTCTAGCATGTTATTCCATATAAAATTCAGAACATGTGATCCAAGAATGAAAATGAAATCAACTGCATCATATAGATCAAGAAATGAAATATCATATCACTCAGCATACAACCCTCTCAAGAATAAGCATTTAGGCTCAAATCTCCCTAGGTTATACAAGTTTCCACAAAAAGCTTCTAATCATTCAATTTTGCAAGAGCTTTCAACCTCAAACTATATCAGCATTATAATCCATGCAGTGATAGCGCGACAAACTTAAATGAGAATTGCAGTAATTGAATAATATAAAGAACCAGCATAATTAAGTTCAATGAACCATGCAGGACAAATCATCATTTCTCATCATTGTGGTAGGAAGGAACTATGACTCAAAGAAAAACAAATATTTTTGTGATTTTCAGATTTTTTTTTAAAAACTCTTTTTAATGACTCTATCATAACTAAGACTCTTCCCCCAAACTAAAATTTAACATTGTCGACTACAATGTTGTAAAATAAAGTAAGAAGGAAACACTAAAAACATAACAGAAAAGTAAGTAGAAATATAAGGAAAATGGTAAAAAAACTCAGTTGGATATGGAGTACATTGCTAACTCTAAATCGTCATCCTCAACTTTTCCTTGCAAAGATCTGGTCTACCTCCCAGTAGTGCTTGCTTAATATTCTTCGGTTGTACTAGGTTTATTTATCAAGGTGGAGGGGAATCTATGAATGTAATCGCATCCACATCCTTGTCAAAAATCTGCTTCCAATAGGGCTTGAGCTTATGTCCATTGACTTTGAACTTGTTACCATTCATTGGATTATAGATCTCAATGGCCCGATGCTCAAATACCTGAATGACCTCGAAGGGGCCACCACATATGGACTTTAGCTTCCCTGGAAATAATTTGATTCTTGAATCGAAGAGTAATACCTTTTGTCCCACTGCAAACGTTTTCCTCAATAGCTTCTTATCATGGAACACTTTAGTCATCTTTTTATACAGCTTGGCATTCTCATATGCTTCATATCGTAGCTCCTCAAGCTCATTCAACTATAAGTTCCTCTTCTCACCTGCCTCTTTCAGATCAAAATTAAATTTCTTGATCGCCCAAAATGCTCTGTGCTCCAATCCCACCGGCAGATGACATGCTTTCCCATAGACCAAATGATATGGAGACATGCCTATAGGAGTCTTGCAAGCTGTCCTATATGCCCAAAGTGTATCATTCAGCCTTAAATACCAATCTTTCCTGTTAAGTTGCACTGTCTTCTCTAATATCTGCTTGATCTCTCTATTGCTCAATTCAATCTTGTCACCAGTTTGAGGGTGGTACAGAGTAGCTATCTTGTGAGTTATCTCATATTTCTTTATTAATGCTCCAAAGGACTTGTTTTTGAAGTAACTACCACCATCATTAATGATTGCTCTGGGTGTCCCAAATTTGGCAAATATCACGTTCTTTAGAACCTATCACAACTTAAACAAAATGCATGTGCATCTTTAAATATAGAGGGCCAAAAGAAACCAGGCTGCAGTACCTTAGCAGTTGTCTTCTTCCCTCCAAAGTGTCCTCCCCACTCCTTGTTGTGGTAATGTGCTAAGATGCTTTGAACTTCGTCTTTTGGTACACATCTTCTAATTATGATCTGAGCAATACTTGAACAAATATGAGTCATCCCAATAATAAAAACGTGCTATGTGCACCATCCTTTTCTTGTCTTGATTAGCAAAATACAGTGGGAACTCACTACAAACATTGCAATTCACCAAGTCTGCAAACCATGAAAGCTTGGTAATCTGAAATAGCTACTCATCTAGAAAAGATTCATTTAGCGGGATTTCATCCCCATTGCTTACTTCCTCATTCAGCAACCTGGATAAGTGGTCTGTCACTACGTTATCACTGTCCTTCTTATCTCTGATCTCAAGGTCAAATTTTTGTAATAACAATACCCATCTGATTAGCCTTAGCTTTGCATCTTTCTTACTCGGTAGATACTTAAGTGATGCATGATCTGTGTGGAACCCAACAAGGTAGGATTTGAATTTTTCTAGTGCAAAAATTACAGCAAGAAGTTTCATTCTTAGTAGTAGAATAGTTCGGTTGTGCATCATTTAGAGTCCTGGATGCATAGTAAATCACATGTGGAAGCTAAGCACAGCCGCTAGAGCATAGTCACTGGCATCACACATGAGCTCAAATGACAAACTCCAATCAGGTGCCATGATAATAGGGGCTGGTGTCAAAAGCTTTTTCAGCAGTTCAAATGCTCGCAAGCAATCCTCATAAAAAACAAACTCCACCCCTTTCTGTAATAATGAACATAGTGGGTGTGCAATTTTGGAGAAGTACTTAATGAATCGGCGATAGAAGCCCGCATGCCCAAGGTTTATTTAATTTAAAAGGCCACCAACCCCAGAATCACGGTTCTTTCTAGTCTTTAATAGTACATCAATTTTGGAGAGAAAAAAAAGAAAGAACAGAAACTAGGAAAAAGAACTAGCACATCAATTGACATTTCTCCTTTGGTCTTTGTATCTTAATGCATTTAACTTTTTGAGCAACCATTTGAATTTGATTAGTTTTTCAATCCTCCCTTATTTGAAGCAAGGTAATGAAAATTCAGTAAAATCAAATAGCAGAAAGAAAACTCACAAGACAAAAAATGGACGAAGGGTTCAAGTAGATCTTCCGCCTAAAGACCAACAACTTGACGACCATCTTTCTTGTGTCTTGAGTCCCTCCCAACCATCTCAGATTGGGTCTATAAGAGAATTCGTGTTAATAAAAGGAAACTTGATTGAATTGAATCAGTTCTTCAAACTCTCTCTCATTTCTTTTGTTGCCTTGTTTTAGTAATACGATTTGTTTTTGAGTTGGTTGACTAATTATTTCACACTTACTTTTCCGATTGCAGAGCAATGCTTGGAGAAAGTTGCTCAAGCTATAGATTTCCTTGTGCGATCAAGTGAATCCTATTTGCTTTTACTCACAGGTAGATCTTCCTTTTCTTTATATTCTATTTATGTCGATTATACTTTTCCCCCCTCCACTTCTCTGCTAGTTTGTTGTTAGTGTCCGAAGCCCATATAAAGGATAGAGGTTGCGTCAGGTAGGTTGGCAATTGGTGTAAAACTTTTGCCATGACTACAACATCAATTCTGACTGCGAAACAGAATTCTTGTAGTTGACCCCATCAAGGTTGGGAGAAATATTTTTATTTCTTTTTATTTTTTTGGAGCATGATAAATATGCTAGTACAATACAAATTTGTTGGGAGAAGTGACTGCAGGAGACCAATGGTCATGTGGGAAAGAAATGATATGAAAATGACGGTGCATGAAGACACAATAGAGTAAGGTGGAGAAGTTATTATCATCTTTGTTGTGGTTATTGATCTTGTAGTTGCTGATATGTATATTGAGAAGGAAGAGCACTTTTGTCACATTAAATGTGGACATGAACACAAATAAATGACTTCACTAAAACACAGCAAATGTTGTAAAGTCATCATGATATAGGTTGCTAATTCTGAATACTCTCATAATAGCAGCATAGACAGTAACAGATTAAATTGTACAAGAAATTTTACATGTTTTTTTAATGCCATGAAACAATCATAAGATTGCCAGACAATATCCTATTGGCCGGGGTTAAAACAACAATAAATGAAAGATTCTCATGCGAGCGGATTGCAATGGGGCCCATCTTTGATAAGATTTGGTATCAAGCATAATTTTACACCCATTGAACCTTAACTCACCATTGTTGAATCTAAAAAAAAAAAAAAAAACCATGGCTGGTAAATGAAGGGCTAGGATAATCTGGAGTGACTGATCTTTTTCTGCCATCTTGTTGATAAGGAGACCTTTCCTTTTGCCCTCCATTGACAGAGATGCATCCAAGTGGGGGCCATGTCTGGACTATATATGACCAACATATGCAGTCTTCTTGTAGGAGAACACTATACAGGATTCCAACCTATTTAACATATGATTCTGCAGATGGTTTTGTTTATTTCCGGACTGATGAATCTACATCCAATTGATTTTCTGTGGTCTTGTGTAGGAGAAGTGCAAAAAGAGATAGCTGCAGAACTCTTAAACATGCATCAATGTGGTTTCAGGCCTCGACATTCAAGCAAATTTGGAAATGAATTTAGGCTTTTTACTAACTACGATCTAGAGGACAGATTAGGCGATTGGGAACGAGCCCTATAATTTTAGCAGAAATATTAATGGTAACTTGAATATGAAGTAACTCCAAAGGGTTAGCCGAGTAGTCAGGACCACAGTTCCTCCCTCTTCCGAAGCTAGAGGTCTTGGCATCGACCCCCAGTTCCCCTTTCTTTTGGAATCGAAGGTTGAGTCAACTAGTGCTACCACGTTGGAGCTAGAGGTTGTATAGAATTCGGGAATGAGATATTCATGTAACTGTTGTTGATTTGCGAGCTGAATTTTGTTGGGCACGTTTGTGTACATGTAACTTTCATGGAAAGAAGAATTTGCCACATCATCAAATTTTATGGTTTTTCAATACCTCGGAAAAGGTTTTCCGGGGAAGTCAAAAATTCATGTTTGGTGCAAAAAGTTTGTCCTTGATGAATTAGTGGTAATGCTGTTTGTTGCGGCTGCGGATTCCTTCCAGAAAACTAGTGTTTACTGTTTGGTGGTAGATTTTTTTTTTTTTTTGTATAAATAATGGCAGAACTTGGTGAATGGGAAACACAATTCATCATAATTTCAATATGTATCTATTTAGAAAACCCAAATATCATCTCAAATCCGATGAAGTAAATACACCAATATTGTTTGGTACAGTCATACATTTACATTCATATTTGACAATCACATCAAACTAGGCTAGCATAACAAGAACAATGTATGAATACTAGCTGCAACAACAAATTTGATAGCAAGACAAATTTGAACTGGTTCCCAACATGGAGAGGGTTATTGTTTGATGGGCTTTTGGAGCTTCGTGAAACAATTTCTCTATCAGCCTTGAAAGTGTCGAATTAATCCACAGTTTTGGACCCAAAATTTTTCTTATTCTCTGAGTAGCCCTACAACAAACTCATTCTAAAATGGTGACCAGGCAGGGTGGGGTGGCTGGGCGAGGTGGGAGGGGAGGGAGAAGAAAGATGGTGGCTAGGCAGGGCATGGTGGCTAGTTGCAGGGGCGTCGCTGGTGGCGTTAGGAGTGGGGAGGTTGGGGCGTGGCTGGGACAGGGGAGAGAGAGAGAGAGAGAGAGAGAGGTTAGGCCATGGCTGTTGGCACGGGGTGGAGAAGAGAGGGGGTTACCTGCAGATGGCTGTCGTCCTTGCTTACTCTTATCGTTGAAAAAGAATAGATAATGGGTAGGGTTTGCATTAGAAATGGGTAGGAAATGAAGTTTATAAAGGGGGGCCAATTTTCTGTGGAAATAGACTTCCCATACCCCCCCCCCCCCCCCCCCCCCAATGAGGAGGCCAATTTTCATGGTAAGAAAGGAAAAAGCTGATGTGGCAAAAAAATGATTCCACAGAAAACCACTGCACTCAACACATGAAAAGTAGGTTTTATGCAGAAAACCGTCCACTTTTCTTTATAAATGGGCTACACAAACATACCCTTAGGAAAACAAGAGGACAGATTTATAAGTTGTTTGAGTTCATTTTCTGGAATTGACTTTAGTGAATATAGTGCCCCTAGATGCCCCAGAACTCCTCTTATAGGGCACTCCTCCAGCAAGAAGTTACTACTGAAATATAATTTAATGGTTTTTGCAACTGCTTTTCCTGCCCTAACCTAAATCATTTTCCACCTGTTCAGTTCATCTCAAGTAGCTGAAGTCCTCTCCATGGATCTTGCCCCTTGTAATTACTTCCATTGTAGATAGAGTCAAAATATTTGATGCTGTCAGCAGCTAGAAATCCACCAAAATAACCCTCCCTAATTGGAATCTCTCACACTAGTGTTGTGAGTTATGGGCATTATGATTCCTGTCCCTTGTGGCGGAGACGACAACTTAGAATTGAAACTTCTAATTTGTAAGAAGATTAAGTGAAAAGCCTAATGCTATGTTTGGGAAGAGGGAAGGGAGGGGAAGGGGAGGGGAGGGGAGGGAAAATTAATTTTACCTTCTCTTGTTTGGATAGTAAAAAAGTAGGGGAAAGAAAAGTGAAAAAGTATAATTTTGTTTGTTTGTGAGGTAGAGAGAAAATTACCATTTTATCTTTATTTTTGCAAAAGCTTCAAAATTATATTTTACAAAAAAAAAAAAAATTCCCTTTTTTAAACCATGACTCCTCTACATACCTAAATAAGACTAGGGCTGGGCCAGCCCTAGCATCATCAAGCCTGGGTTGAATGTGCTGGACTTAGCTCTATATAGTGCCAAAAGCTTCAGAAGGGCAGTTCAGTAAATAGTGCCAAAAGCCTGGGTTAAATGTGTCGGACTTGGCTCTACACGTCACCAACCCTTAAATAGTGCCAAAAGCTTCAGAAGGGCAATTCAGTAATTTCATTCATTTTCCCCTGTTTTGAGGGAAAAATTTTTAAGTGGACCCTACACTCATTTCCCCCCTAATCCCCTCCCCCCTGCTTTGAGGGGAAATTTTTTGAGTGGGCCCCACACTCATTTCCCCGCTAATCCACCCCCCCCTCCCCCCCCACACACTTTCCCCCCTTTCCAAACAGAGGGTAAAAGATTAAAAAAGACGACAGACGAATCATGAGAAAACGAATCCTAATTATGTTTAGTCCTAACCCTTTCTTTATTTATTTTATTCTTTATCTTCAGAAATTACAAAAATTCATTTTCACGAGTGCTTATCATTACGATAAATCAGTCCATAATTACTAGAAAATCACAACTGAGTCAGCTAGCTATTTCTCAGCACTTCACATTTGCTAACAACTAACTCTCAGAAGAAAAAAACTCAAAGGTCTTTCTGCAAGTTCTATCAAATTCTTAGAACAAAATCCATCTTTTGACGAGGGTCCTTGTGAAGCCAAATAGCATGTGTCCATGATTTTTTCATCTTTTAATATATGGGATGTGATTTTAACCCTTGGCTCTTTTGGATCTCCGAAAAGGGAATGCATGCAACTCAGTTCATGAATAAACGACGGTTCACAATTCAATTGTTTGTATAAACTGAAACACACTTAGAACAGTTGGTTTATATTTTTCCATTGCTAATTACAAGTAGCAGGAGTAACATTTAATAAAATTCGCAGGTTACTTGAGCAACTGAAAGGTTCTTTGGTTCCTTTGCTTTGTGGGTTCACACAGATGTAACAACTATAGATTAGGGGTGCTCAAGGACCAGGTCTAAATTAGCCCGACCTGGACCCAGCCCGCTTTGGGCTAGGCTTGATCCTCATGTTTTAGTACTCTACTTGGGCTTGAATTCATTAGTAGAAGGCTCTAAGGCCGGCCTGCACGACTGAGAGACACATTTGAAGCAACAAGAAGGTTTGTTTTTTTCCTAATGGGGCTCAAACACTTGCATTATGAGTCTCCCACACATGCACAACATCCCAATCAGATGAGCTACGACTTAGAATAATTTAGGAAGCCTTTTTTTTATAATAAAACTAATTCATCTGATCTAGGGCTAAACCTTTTTTAAACAGGCCAAGCTCGGTTCAGGCACTTGGGCCCAAACTAGACTAGGGCCAGACCTAGATATTGCTTAACCCGGCCTATGAACACTCCTACTTTAGATCTTGTATGACCTTGGTTGTTATTTTTCTACCACATGGGTGAGGAGGTAGGAGGAAATCAGGGTATATTTGTGCAACGACATGATTCCTCAATAGAGGAAAATGTTCTGATTTTCCATGAAATCCACTTTTTAATTTTTGGTGGAACATATTTTCTTGCAAAAAAGATAAAAGAATGAATTGATTTTCTTTGATAAAAAGGATTTTGATTTCATATGGAAGCAGTAGGAATGCATGATTCATCTCTTTTGTAGAAATAGAAATCTATGAAGCACAGAATCCTCCTGTTGAGCGAAAATATGGCTTATTTTGTGCATAACGCACATTCCACCAAACTGTGGATGTTCACACATGGAGGGAATGACGTTTTCTATATCCGACTTTTAGCTTGATGCTGCCTCTACAATTATTATGGTGAATTTGTTCCCATAGTAATAACTGCATGTATTCATAGTCTCTCCTCTAGGTCACTAAAAAAAATAAAAAATAACTGCATGTAGATGTCCCAAGGAAGGATGAAGGCTAGTGGCAGACTTACCTGAATTAAAGACGCGCATGAGTAAAATGAGACAAAGAATGAGTCAAATTATCATAGATTATGCCAAATAAGGGATATTACTAAAGAGACTTATTAATTCATTCATGCATGCAATTAATTAGATGATGTCTTAAAACAAATATTTATAAAATTATTAAAAGTCCGCTCTCAGACTCGTTTGTGGTTGATGTAATCGATCATTGATGAAGTTTCATTTGATGGTAGAAAGTGATTGTCCCCACTGGACTTCCATGTTTGTACTGAATAAAGCCATTCTTTTACCACAAAAAAATAAAATAAAAAATAAAATAAAGCCATTCAAACCAAAGAGGAAACACACTTCCATTTCATTGAAAATAGCTTAGCACAAATATACCCTGTGTCCAGAAGAGTTTATGTGGTTTTACTGATGCATTGAATTGGTGTTCCCCAGGAATTGAACTCATGACCCATCTTGATGAACTTATCTAAAATCTAGGGACTAGCAAAATAAATTAAAAATATAAAATTTAGGAGCGACTTTTGTGAGGTATGACCTTGACGGCTTAACCTAATCAATCATGCTCCATAACATCAATAACCAATTCAAGTTAAATATCAGCAGAAAATAAGCTCCACTGGGTCCACGGTGGGCCCCACAAAACTACAGCCAATCACAGTCTATCATCACCATTCAAATGCAGCAGTCAAAGTCAAGTCAACTGAATCAAAACATTAAACGGTCAGAATCAACCGAGTCCATATATATATATATAATTATAAAACACATCGGTTTGCTTGTGTAAGTACCTAAATATTCATACTCTTTTTTATAGATGTAGAACTTCTTATGAATAATTGAATGCCTGAAACCTGAAAGAGGGAAGGAGAAAAGAGAGGTCAGAGACCCTGGTTGCTCTCAGCTGAAGGCGCTCCGACGCCTAAATTAGTGCGGTCACTGAACAAAGGGCGAGTAAGGTGAAGAAGGGAGATCTTTGCATATGTGTATGCGTAATTGTGTGGTTGAGTACCTTTTTTAGAATAGCTCTCTGTATATATAGGGGCAAAGAGTTGACTTTTTGAGGCAGAGTCCAATCAGACCTTATCTTGACATCTTAAAAGTAAAGTCCCATCGGACCTAATCCTAATGTCTTGTGAATCTTGCTCAGTCAGGAATTATGGACGCTCTGTCAAGGACATGATAACTTCCTATCTCTATCCGACGCGTGTCCTTAGCTCTTAGCATGTTTTGTAACGTGGCTGAGTCTCCGTAGATGTACAGTTGTCAGTGCTCGTCTCAGTGAATCATTCTCGCACTATTGCCGAGATGGATTAGGCCGAGATCAAGGCATGCCTAGCTGGTACTCTTACCGAAGATAGGACAATCTTCTTGCACTATTGCCGAAATGGATGAGGCAGAAATCAATGCATGCCTAGTTGGTACTCTAACCGGAGCCAGGATGATCTTCTGACACTATTGCTGAGATGGATGAGGCCGAGATGGATTAAGCCGAGATCAAGGCATGCAAAGTTGGTACTCTTATCTAAGCTAAGCTAAGACAATCTTGGTATTGTGAAAATATCCTCACACAGCACACGCCTTGTATGCCACGTGTATGGTGATTGAGTCACCAATAAGTTATTCCAAATCAGAGGTGGGACCCACCCCCTCGACTGACCCTTTGCTTAGATGGCAAAGTTCCCTCTCCTGGACTGAAATAAGAACGCACTCGAAGAAGCGTTTGGACTTTGTGAAAGAGCAAAAACAAAACGCCTTGAGAATACAATACGATACGATACTGTCTTGGCGTCTTCGTTTTTAGCTCGCTCAACGAAATGAGATCGAACATCGTTTCCGAGGTAAATCTTCCGATTATATCTTCTCAATCCTGTTTACTCCCATGGCCAGATCTGAAGAAATCTCATCTCTTCGCTTTCTTCTTCTTGATTTCATTTCCTGATTTCATTTCCTGTTCTTAGGTTTTTCTTTTTCAATCGAATGCGTATTGTTTGAGCAAAACCATGATTTCAGTTGTTGGAGCTGTTTGTAACCTTTTTCTTTTCTTGATTTTATCTATGAGATTGTTTGCATTCAGTATTTAATGAAAATTTAATTGCGTGTGAAACAACCTTGTGGATTGTAGAGTTAGGCGCAAATGAAACCATGATTGATTTTTGTGTTTATAGAATGCAAGATTTGGTTGGATTAAAAAGTGGTCTTTGGATCAGAAGGTTGATTTATGTGTCAAAGTAGTCGTGCAATGTACTAATGAGAAGTGATTTTCTTCTGTGGCGTTCTGAGCCCGTTTGTTTGCGTAGAATGAATTATTGAAAGTGGCCAAAGTTGAAAAAATAAAGGTGAAGAACCATAAATGGCTATGAAATAACCTCCCCTTCTATGGAAAACGAAAAATGAATACCCAGCCATAACCCTAGGAACTCAAATGCTAGGAAAGTCAAGATCTCATTTATATCTTCACCTTATATTCTTCACCCATTGCTACTTTAGCAATCCTATGTGGAACCCTTCTTACCATGATTTCCTATTTGTTCAATTCAATGCAAATAAATGGGTCCTTAGAGTCAGTTTGACATAGTGGCGTGGGGCATGTTTTGGGTTTATTCTGTCGAAAATGGAGATATGTATTCTTCTTTGGTTCAATATAAATAAGATGTTCAAAACACATGCACATCATAGCCGTCCACCCACCCGCTCAACAGCAAATAAATCAGTGTGGCACTTACAGTTGACTTTTTTAGGCGATTCCTAGTTTCATTGGCTTTGGAGAATGATGCAAGTCAGTGGCTGGTTTTGCAAGTTCGTAATGACATAATTAATAACCTCAAGCAAAATTGCAGATTTCAGCTACCGTCAAGAATGGAGGAGTCTGATCTAAATAAGTAATGCATGAGTACATCTAGATTTTGCACCAACTTCAACAGTATGTCAAAGCACTCCACAGAGAACCTGAGTGAAAATATGAATAATAACATGCTAGCATGTCCCATGCACCTCACATATTGTTCCCCAACGCACACAACTATAAACTTGGGATTTCAACTGGCCTCATATTGTGGACTTTAATGACGCTGTTATAATAAGACCATGTTATAGAGGCGACTGAAGATATGTGCCTAATTGCTTGATTTTATTGGGTAGCACTGGAAATGGAGTTCCAGTAACAAAAAAAAGTTGAAAGGAACTATTTCAAAATGATAAAACAGTGGCTAGTAGGATGTGGAAAGTGCACTAGAGCTATAGGATAAGAGGGATCATATTGTTGAGTGTAAGTCGCTCTAAGAAGGGCGGAAGGTAATGGAAAATGCTGTAGAGATATTAGTATACTCTCGTACTCAATGATTAAAATTAGGGCTAGCCTGGGCATGATCATGGACCAGCCTTCTTTGGCCCTGGGTCGGATATATAATTTGGGTCCATTTAATATTTGGGCTGGGCTTGGATTAAGTGATAGAAAGCCTATCTAGTGGACCTCCACCCAGACCAGAATTGATTGTTGGTCTAGATATTTGATACATGTAATATCTTTTCAATTCAGGTCCTTCATATATTTGGCATTTGGATACCATGATCATTGCTACTCTCTTGTAGACTTGTCGGCCTTTTGTTGCATTAGGAGACAGCCTTTAGAAAAAAAAAAAAAGGAAAAGAAAAGAGGCACGAAGATGACTTAATGAGCAATAACTTTCTCAAAACTTGCTGAACCGCTCTCTAGCGACTATTGCATCATCATATTTTCAATCAATTACCATGACAACTAAATGGGCCATTATATTTTGAAGACTTGTCTGTATCTAATGACTTTTTCTTTGTTGGTAAAGGTAAATGGATAAGCCACCATATGAACTGATTATGTAGCATTTTTTGCTCTGGTAGGGACCTAAAGAACGGCCTAAAAACAAAAGATGAGATTAATGTCCAAAACCCCTTTTAAAGAAATCTAATTATTTATTAAATCATTTTGACTCTTTTTAAGACCCTTAAAGTGGCCCACAAATAAATGATGAGAATAAGGTCCCCACACATAAATGATGAGAATAAGGTCCCACAAAAAAACTAACCTACCAATAAAAAAACTAATAGCCCTATTAAGAAAACCTTATTACTAATGAACCCATCCTTGGTGTTGTTTCTCCCATACCGAAGCTGTCTCTGACAACTCTTGAAAATCAAGATGCACCAGGATGTGAGAATCTCAATGACTTAAGTCTCGTTTTTTCATTTGAGCCTTCTCTCCTTCCCTCAATTTAAGGTATACAGAAATCTCTCCGCATGCTTTTGATACTGTGTGGGAATCTCAATGACATGTGCCTTGTGTATGCGTCCGGTAAATTGGTGGCAATCTCATATTGAAGATTGTGGAAAGAATTAAGAACTTTGTAATTATGAAGGTCTAGGGATGTTGGGGATCCATGTGCAAAATTTGGATTATATATTGGTCTTGCTTGTTTATGACAAGTCATTTATCTCCATTGGAAAATATTTATCTTCTATATTTTCCAAATGATATATATGTTTTGTATTAGAAAAATATATATGTTAATGTTGCTCCAGAATGAAAAAATGATGAATTTTCTTTTTCAAAGTTGTATTTCTTGGTTGAGATGGAACAAGGCTTTAGATCCCGCTGCTGGTTTTTTTTGCCGGTTGGATTGGAGCGAGTCAATGCCAGTTCGTTCTGGCCTTGAAAAGTAAAAAAAATAAAGAAATAAAGAAAAGTAAGAAATATTGAAAGCTAAAAATGTACAAATCTGATGATTCAGTTGTATCTTATCTTAACTATAAAGATGTTTAGTTTTTTAATGTTTACATACTGCTCATACCGTGATTATAATGAAGTCTAACATGTATCTGTATTTATTTATGATTTGAGCCTCCATTAACTTACAAGATCTAAAGAACCAAGAAGAGACTTAACCTTTAGATCTAAAAGATCTTGATTTCTTGCGTTTAGGATCGTTATATATATATAAAATATGCATGCATGCATGTATATGATGAATTCTACCCTTATGCAAACATCCAATAAAAAGCAAATGTCTTAAATCCCGTTACAAATATCCTAAATCCTCTTAAATGCTATGTCTTGAATAGCTGTCACGCCTATAAATCCTCATCAACGATGGAAGTAAAGTACTCTTCAACAGTGGGAGCAACGCCCTATTCTTTTGAAACCAATGAGAATTTTCTGATTCTCCGTTGTGGGGCCTACTTATGAAAAACCAATTAAAGTTGATGGCTTCACGCCTTCACCTCTTATGGGGCCTCGCCAACTATCATTCCAATAGGAGTTGGGCCCCATCAAATTATAAAAATCTTGAAATGCTCTCAAATGTGGAAGTTTGGCCCCATTAAATATCATTTCAATAGGCGGGAGCAGAGGCGGGAACGCTAAAACGCTAAATTTTAAAAAAAATTATATGTTTGGAGCGCCTCCGTAGCACCTATACAACATAGTGGTTGTGGGTTTATAAACAATTCACTAATAGGCACAATTATATCTTATCCATATATTTAAGTATTAAAAATGGAAAAAAAATTAACTTTGCAATTTGATCACATAAAATAGACAATAATTAATAAGTTGGAAGAAGTTTCTTCATTCAAAAGATAAATGTCAAGCTTATAGAAAACGAAAATGCACAAAAAACCAAAGATTTTGTGTAGTTCGCTCCAGGAATGGTCGAGCCGCGCCCCGAGAATGGTCGAACCGCGCTCCGAGGACGCGGAACGCTGATCTGCGCTTTTGGAGCGGGATCGAGAGGGCTGAGAGGAGGTTCCTGGCACTAAGAGTTGGGCACACCATCTAATTAGTAAAATGTCAAGTTTTTAATAGTCACCAATTTGATGGTGGGCTCAAATCTCGTTGGAATGAAATTTTGTTCTGATAAATCCAAGCCCTCAACACTGACCTACCCCCTGTGAATTGTCATCATTCCCAATTTAATACCAATTCTACCACTAATGGCAGTTGGGTTTATATAGGGGTCCACTCATGAATCATGATGTTAATTGGAAAAGATTGTGAGGTATTCATTCTTATTTGAAAAGGAGAAAGAGTAGGCAATTTAAATTAATTTTTTTTGAAAGGATGACTGAATTCATTTCATTTCACTATGGAACTTTACAGTATAAGAGTAGTATACTGATAACCAAAAAGCCCCAAAAAACCCAAGGGCAAAATCCAAAATCCACAAAAGGAAAGGGTTGTCCACCCCCAAAAAATCAGGCGTGAACCTAATGGCAAAAAATATTAACAGTCAGTTACAATACACAATGACGGTCTGGATACTCCCTCTTTAGTCAGTTAAATTAATTGCAAGTGTTTTTACAAAAGGAGGAGAAAATGAATGTGTTTGTTGGCTTTCTTTCCTAAAAAGATAACCATTCTACCTAAGCAACTCTCTCATTAACTTGTCTCCATTCTTATTCGTCCAACGAAAGTGGATACACACACATATGTATTATGTTAGAAGACAAAAGGAGAAAAAGGAGAGAAGTAGCTAATAAAATGAACAAAGAAAATGAAAAAAAAAGGGTTGGCCCCATATCCATATCGATGATTATGAGGATTTGGATTTTGGTACCATCTAGATACTTATTAGGCAGCTAGTCGGCTGTAAAAACTTGTCAAACCAATTTGAGTCTCCTTTAAATGAAGGCAGTACTCTTCCTGCCCAGTATTGTTTGGATTGGTATTAGAAAATGATGATGAATGGTACTTGTCCCTTTAGCTTGAAACTTGAGGAGAAAAGTGAAAAAAGGAGTTTGCATATATGTTTTTTGTTGATTTGTGCTTGTCTCAGTTCTTACGAGTCATGTGCTAGTTGATACCACTCTGTACCAGTCACTGCCGACCTCGTGTCAGTCTATTCCGGTCTCATGCCGCACTACTGGTGCAATTTCACTCTCCCATTCAATGATTGGCATTAAGTTGACTCACTAGAGTCGGCTTGGTGCTGGGTGAAGTACAAAACATGGGATGCAGTTTAGGATTGATATTTAAGGAAAACATGTGTTCTCTAGAACCTGATGGTTGGCATTTGGTAAAAAAAAAGAGAAGATTTTGTTATACTTGATTTTGTTTTTTCTTCAGTGAAGTCTGGGAGTTATCAGTATTTCTCAAATATTATCCTATCTAATGCAATTGTTTAAGTTGGCAGCATTATGTTGTGATCGAGTATTTTTTCACCTTCCAAAAAATAAGTTGTAATGTATGGATACTTATTGTAGTTAGAAATTAAAGATTTTTATTGGTTAGATAGAAACAGTATTCAAGTATCCTTGGACCCTTTTCGTATAAAGTTCCATTAGTATTATGTATGTAATTTTATATATTTTGTTCTTTCATACTACGCAGGCCGGGTTGCCCACTAGAGTGAGCCAGTGGTGGGGAGGTGTACCATTCATCACTTCTGGAGTGGTTATTGTATGTGGGGTTATTTACTTGGTGTGTCTATTGGTTGGATATGACTCATTTTTGGAGATCTGCTTCTTGCCTTCTGCAGTGATTTCACGGTTTCAAGGTACGCTTATGTTTCAAAGAGAAGGTTTTGTGCCATTCATATTTGGTTTTTTCTTAACTATCGAAATTACATGATATGGTTGCTAATGTTTGATGGGTTTGGAAATATATTGAATTAATTGAAATATAAATATTTTAAAGTTACAAAGTTAACTCTTATTAAAAGGGCTTTCTCATCCCTTTTCGAAAAGGTCTACTCCTCCCGTTTCATTAGTTTACAAGTTGATTTGTTTAGTCCAATTTCTATAGTAGCTGTCCTAAACTCATAAGATTGATTGGTTGGAAGAGGGATTGCAGTGTGTGTAGAGCTACTATCGGCCTTGGAAACATCCTAGTTTTTCTGCTTAAAATTATGCATTACCAACATAGAAGAACCCAAATATTTTGAGAAGGTACCACTATGATAATCTGTGTTAATATGTGTCACCAGATTTATATTGTTCATCTCTAAGGATATATGTAGCATAGTTAACCATTAATTTGTTATTTATTGGCCAACTGTATAACTTCAATGTAGCTTTACTTTCTTAGGTTGTTGCTACATTATTAGAGTTTAACTGCTGGGCTATATTAGGCATCACTTCAAGAGCTTAAGTTATTTAACTGCTTGTGATGGTTTAATGAGAATGCGGATGGATTCTACAAGGTTCTATTTATTATCTGCTATAAAGGAACTTTGGGAGAAAATAACTTTGTTTTGAAAGAAAATTTATACTTTGTGATGCTTTGGGATGTCATATCTACTTAAAGCATTTTGGGTTTAGTGGGTTGGAGCTATGGATGGAAGAGAAAGGGTGAAAGCGTGCTGAAAATTAACCACTGAATGAAATATGTGAAGGGTGTAAATAAAAAATGAAAGAGCTTCTGAGTTGGAAAATAAGGATAGATTCGAGGCTACTAAAATTTGAAAAAATGGATTGCTGAATCATTTGATGTAATATCAAATGTCAGAAGCCAGTATTTTTTGACCTTTGTGAATAAGTTCAGTAGAAAGGTCTGATTATACTATGTAAAAGAGAAATCAGATATATTTGATGCATTACAATAGTTGTGGGTGATAGTGGAAAAGCACTCTTCAGGTTCGACAGCTTTTAAAGCCAGAGGGGTAGTGTGCAGCAACCCACAATTGTTTGTCTACTGGTGTAAGTGGGCCTGCACATTTACAGGCAAAGCTCCTACTTGAGAGCTTAACGTTGGGAAGCATGTGATCTAGCTGACCTGCTGCTGCTCTAATTCCTGTTGATATTTTCCTGGTTAATCACAACATATAGGATTTAAAAGGAAAGAGGAACAGGTTCCTGAGCTGTTGTCTTACAAAGCCCTGGAAGAGAAGGAAAGATTTGGGGCAATCTGCATCATGAAATAGGAACCTAGAACTATTTTTTATCCATTTAGTGAGGAGATGATTCTTGCATCCCATGCTCTATCGTGTCTTTTTTTTTTTTTTTTCTCTTGTTGATAACCATGCTACATCATGTCTAGCCTACATGAATTTCTGGGATGCATTCTTTTCCTTGGAAAGGAGTGGAGTTCACCACTAGTTCTCATTTCACCAGATCTGCTAGCGCTCTGTATCTATATATATAAATCATGGAATTAGTTGTTCAATAGCTCGATGGGACGACGTACAACTTGCATCATAATTAAATGATGCGGGAATCAACATTCAAATCCTTTCCTTAGTAGGCTAGTCGAGGACCTACCGAGCTAGGATATTGAAAGGAATGCCTTTCAATCTGAAACAACTCCTCCTGAATGATTGTAGTTGGTAGAGGTGGTTGCAGGTTCCATCTGTGGGGTTGAATCGATGGCATGTGCCTTACTGCATGTGGTTCTGTTTAGCATTTTTGCTGTCAGTTGTTTTTCAAGCACTTGACCGTAATTATGCCAGTCTCCAATAGGATCGGTATGCCCAGGACTTCAATTTTGTGCCCAGGGTTGAAATTTAGTAAACATCATGAAGCGGTAATTATCTGAATGTGTACCTTGCATACTTCAAAAATGCAGTTTCAATCTCAAAATGGTACAGAATGCAACGTCAGACTCAAAATAGTACAGATAATATATTAGATTTCACGTAGACTCTTAACTTTTCCTCTAGTCTACTTATCATTCGCGTCTTTTCTTTGAGAAATTATGATTTTTTTCCAAAACCTTGAGAAATTTGGGGAAAAACCACTCTCAAAAGTCTTCTAGAACTGAACTAATTTAACTCTTTAATGAGACCCTTCCTTCTCACCAAAAAAAATAAAAAATACTTTAATCAATGAACTTACATACCCCAAGAATCAGGCCCAAACTAGTGATTACATTTACACCCCATCTTTTTTTGGCTTTTCGAGCCTTAGAGTGCTTATGTCAGCTGCTCTGATGTCAGCCTTAGGACTCTGTATGGCTACCTGTTTGTGACAAATCAGCTCTTTCCTGCTATTATTGAGTCCTTTTTCTTGCTAGATAGGCTTTGATGCCAATTTAGAATATTTTTATTCAGAATATTAGACGAAAAAGTAATGGAAAAGATCGTGAACTCAGTACTTAATTCCTTTGTGTTTGATTAGCATTCCTGTAGGATCAAATAGGCTATTCTCATGGCTTCCTTCTCGATGTGAAGGAAAAAGAACTTTACCTGAATAGAAGGTCTAGTGGGATTCTCTCCTATGAGACGTTTGCATGTGGATGTGTAATGCCTCGAAATCCAAGATTAATATGACCATGGGCGGACCTAGGTAATGAGTATTGGGGGCAGTCCCCCTATTGGACCTGGGGTGGCCTGTTAGACTGACATTTCCAATTTCATGCTTTCTGACTAAATTTAATTCCAATATCCTTTTCAGAAATAAACATCTCGCCCCCTCAAAAAAAAAAGAAAAGAAAAAAGAAAAAAGAAAAAAGAAAAAAGTAACATTATTGCCATTATCTGCCCCCCATTAAACAAAAATCTTTGGTCCACCAATGAATATGACCCTTGGATCTCGACGAGCTATGAGTCCCACTTAATAAAATCATGGCCAAATCACCGAGAAGAATTGCAATCATGATAAACAGAGCTTAACTAAAATTCTTTATTAATTAAAGATAAGTCCAAGCATAAACAATACTGAAATCACTTGAATAAAAGTCTAAACAAAATTTCTAGTTCTAAAAACTGAATCTCCGAGTCTGTTATCACTTATCACTAAATTTCCAAACCTCTTGATTACACTTCCCAAGATCCCGAGCACAACAAAACTACCTGCACAAACTGAAGTGTGGAGTTGGTGAGCTTTGGAGCTCAACAAGTAAATCAAATATCAACTAAGCATACAAAGTAAACATTTATAATTCAATATGACAGTTTAAACATAATTTCAATTTACACAGTTTGAAAATAGATATCATAAAGTTTTGAAAATCAAAGAATAACCTTAAAATCATAATTCACATAAAGCAAATCTCGACAAAACATACATATGTACAATAGAAGCACTTAAATTAACTGAACAGGACCAGGTTAAATTGACACACTGAGGTAGAATATGATGTGGCACGATTTTCAAGGAATCACTTAACTAGAAGGCATAAACATAGGACCATAACAGGGACAGTGCAAAATATACACTAAGATAAGGCATATCATTAGTAACAATTCACAAAAAATGTTCTTGCCCTAATTAAGCCTTGACCAAGTACGTGTACTTGCTAAAATTACGCCTTGACCAAGTGGCAAGTACAATTTTCAACCTTTTTATTATCCACATGTAATTTGCATGCCTCGGTAACATGTTACAGTTGGGCGTAATCCCAAAAGCTTCATAACTCGAAAATATAAGTGGCTAGTTGCAGTATAGTAATATTGCACAAAGGGGTTCCCAATTCCAATGTCATTCCTAAAAATGGGGCTAAAACTACGTGTGAGCGTCCCCACGTTGCGTTGCCCTTACGTCAGATAATGCCTTAAGGGGTCAAAGGTATACACAGGAGTAAACATAGTTGATTCACAGTACATGTTTGGCTGGCAACATTAGCATACGGAATTAGGATCTCATCCTAACATAATTGGAGTTCCAACCAATAAATTTAAAAACAGTGCAGGTTTACCAAAAACCAGTTTTCGCGAAAATAGTTTTGATAGCTGATCATAGGAAATGCATAGCATATTCTCCAAAACTCAGAAAAATGCGATTCTAGTTGAGTTAGTTTAGCAACTCAAAGATCTATAATTTTATTTAAAGACACCGAAAACCAATTCCTTACTGACTTTTACTGATTAACAATTTAGCAGTCACTACGGGTGCTGCCAAATTTGTTTTGGACAGGTTTTACAAACACAGTGATAGTTAAGTCATTAAAAATCAATTTTCAGCAAACCATAGGTGTTTTATGAAGCTAACAACAATATACAACAAATCCTAATTCATTCAAAAACATATAGAATCATTGGAGAAACTAAAAGAAATCATAGTGGAATGAAAATCATAAAGAAAACATGGCATAGGGCTGGCTAATATGCAAAAACACATTAAAATTGAATTACAATGAATAAGAAAGCATAGTTAATTGAATTTGACCACTTACCTGATGGTTTATTATTATTATTATTATTGAAAAGTAACGGTAAATTTTATTGAAGAACCATAAATATACAAACACACAAGTATAAGATACTTATACCCAAGATAAAATTACACAAGAATAACCTCCGAGGGAGATGCCCTTTGAACCCCTTGTTTGGCTAAGGAGTCCGCCAACCCATTAGCTGATCTAATAACATGATAAAAAACCACAGAAAGAGAAGAAGCGATCTCCTTGATCTCATTCAGAAAAAAATGAAATTTCCAAGGCTTGACCGCTGACCTCGTAACCCAAGAGATAGGATTGGAAGAATAACTCTCCACTTACCTGATGTTGTTGATTATAAGATATGCAAAAGAGTGATGATGCCAATAGAAGGAGGTGATGATGCTAGACGACGATGATCCTTAGCCGCCTTCTTCGTTTTAGCCTCATCGAAACACATGATGTAAGTCTAATGCTAATCAGAAGTATTTGCTAATTAATAACAATTAAATGAGCAATTCAATCGTACTAGTAATAGATATGCTTTTCAGGGTTACACCGGCGAAAATGGATCGAAAATCTGAGTTCGGATTTGCCTGTAATCACTAAAAACTATCATTCAAGGGTTGATATCAATCAATCGGGTCAACCTGAGTGTTGACTTAAGTTGCCAATATAATCTCAGCATTCATATCTACACATCAATGGTCATGATCTGGGTTCAAGCGTTCCTATGGTATTCCGATTTATAGACCCAAATGCATTCATATACATGCACTAGAAATCAATCAGGTCTAGGCCATTGTTAAAAACTGTTGGATTGATCAATTTGACCTTACCAATAATTAAATCCAGTTGCAAGGAGTGCACAGAGAAAGACGAATCATGATTCTGAATCCCGATGAGTTTATAATTAACAAAAATAAGGTCTCAATGGTTGGTATTCATTTGATCTAGTCAAATAGGGTGTTGAGCAACGACCTCTACGCGATGTGCGTCCTCTACTGTACACAGATCGACTCTTGGATGGGTCGAATCAGGTCTAGGATGGTCTAATTAGCAAGTCACACTATTACTATGCATAACCATGTAAACATATGGATGAGCTTAGGCTTGACAGGTCAGGTTCATGTCAGTTTGGGTCTGAGTCAAGTAGTACATAATATCCTTTTTATATACACTTGTGTACATATATACATATTAATTGCATGTATACTTGAATACTATAAACACGTAGTACACACAATACATGAATACAATAAGGGGTCAACGCCTCAACGGTTCAATAGGTGGGTGGGTTAACCTGACCTGGCCTACTTTGTACTCAAGTCAATACCAATGAGCGTTGCTCACCTAGGATCCATGACGTTCTGATTATAGAACATGCAACTAAGCTTAAGATGAGAACTTCAAGTGGGCCTTGCCTTTTATATCTCATCATGGCCATTGACAATACATCAACCCAATCACTATAAATCCTTTTTTTTTTTTTTTCAAAAGGGGACTCAACCAAACATCATGCAAGGACATGCATCAAGCACAATGCACCTGTCAAGCAGTGACAAGTACTATACTCCAACATGTTTGTTTCTTATCACACTTCATTGTATATAAACAAGTGGCTGTGCCTGTGCACTATCCATGGATGAGTCGTTGCTGTCATCATACAACCCACCTTGGGATCTATGATTCCAAACATGCAATCGAACCCTGATTTCCTGGGTTTTATTCCAATCATTCAATGATTAATCTATGGAGCATGAATCTTAGTATTTTACATAGCTATTAAAATTTAAAACCTTAACCTACTTGCAATGTGTATGGCGGTGAAGAATCACTTACATGAAATGCTGAATGAAAATTGTTGATGATGTTGGAAGCAAGTATATGTGCTGGCCAAGTTTTGGTTGAGTGGGTAAGGACGGTGATGAGGGTTGGTGCTGGCTGGTTTGTACTTTGTATGTGATGGTGAGTTACAGAGGATCACTGAGATGGGAGTAAAACACAGGTTAAGATGGAAGATGGGTCCGGTGTGGGTGCTATACTGGTATGGCAGTCGTGTACAGGGCTTGGTTTTGGGCTTGCGTTGTGGCTGGTTGGAGAGATGATGGTCTTTGATGAGAGGAGGTTGGGTTCAAGAAAGATGAATGGGGAAGTGGTTCGGGTTTTGTTGGGATGTGAGGATGGAGGTGATGTAGTTGGGTTGTTTGGGACTGATGATGTAGGAGGTTCCATGAGTGATGGGTCCCTGCTGGTTTGTTTGGTTGGAGATTGGGTTCTGTGGATTTGAGTTTCTTTTCTTTTGCTAGTGTGTATGGGTTCAGCCGTTCAGGACAGTTTGTTTGGGAGGATTGAAGAGTAGAGAAGAGGAGTTGCTTGGTTATGATGAAGAAGGATGCAGAGATGGGTTCAAATATGTTTTGGCTTATTGTCGTGATGGATAAGGTTTGATAGGGTAGAGAGTTGACTGGACCTGATGTGTGGTGAAGATAAAGAGGTGAGATGATGAAGTACCAAAAAAGATAAAAAGAAAAATAAATGAAACATAGAAAAGAGGAGAAAAATGCCAGAGAGAGGAGACCGTGGGGAGGGAGGGATCGTGAGAGATGAGAGATCTAAGATGGGTTTTAAATAGATGAGTTCAAGGGGCTGCTTGTTTCTCAAGCAACTGGATCTCCATCCAAACTTGCAACTCAAACTTTTAAATGAATCCTAATATCTCCCACTAGATTCCTAGGCACCAAGCCACTAAGTTTCTCTACTCACACACGACTAGTACAAGGGTCCCACCCCAAGATAGACTAAACAAACAATAAAAAAATGCGTGTCATGATAATGATGCAAAATGCACAATTACAAATAAAACACAATTTAGTGCGCAAAAGTGTCCAAAAGGGCGGGGTCCACACATGACATATCCTACGGTCAAAACCAATTTTATCTGGGTTTTCGGGACTAGGATCTTACAGGATGTCACGGTGGGTGCTGTCAAATTCAGGGGGGTCCCCCTTTTTTGACAGCCCCATACCTCTTTATCATTTGGAACGGGATGTCTTCAACTCCACATGCAGATGTTCCCACAGGAGAATTGTTTTTAGGAAGTACATGAGTTCTAAGGAATTCAATATTACAAAAAAAAAAGAAAAAAAGAAGTTATCTTCTGTTTATGGTCATAACATTTCAAATTTTTTGATTCAGAAGAAAATTTAAAGTTGAAACAGTTCATGCTCTTAGGTCAACTGAACTTGTCACTAGGTAACTATGGAAGAAGTCATTTGATCATAAAACAAATTTATCAAAGATCTTTAAGTTTTCTGGAAGCATGTCTAATTACAAGTGCTCCTATTTTTTTTCTGCATATTTCCTTTTTTTTAAAGCTCTGACCCTTTTCCCTTTCTTTCTTTGGTTTCTTTCAGTTTACAGGATATACACATCAATTCTTTTTCATGGGTCACTGCTACATGTTCTGTTTAATATGTTAGCTTTGGTTCCTCTGGGTTCTGAGTTGGAGAGAATCATGGGATCTCTTCGCTTGTTGCATGTGACATTTCTATTGGCTACTAGTAATGCTATTCTTCATCTTCTTATTGCGCTAGTGGTGGCACATAATCCTGTACATTCTGATGCATATTTCATGAATCAATGCGCCATTGGTTTCTCTGGAATCATATTTTCTATGATCGTCATGGAGACAAGTCTAAGTGGAGTCCAGTCTAGAAGGTTGGTAGAGTTGAATCATATAATTAATGAAAATTGTAGGCATTGTGTAGTCACTGCTATCATTTTTTTCATGATATATGTCATTGAAATCTGCGACCTTTGCCCTCTATAAAAAGAAAAAGAATGAAGATAAAAACTTGCTATATTTTTGTGTCTTAATGCTTTTAACATGTGAAATATTTGGAGGCTTATGACTTGAGGGGTGGTGTTTTTTATCCCAACCTTTGTGTTGGAACCCGTTTAGTTACCTCAAAATATATATACTGATTTATTTATATTGGTACTTAATTTCACATTTTACATTTTACTCATGGCATCACCATTTTCTAATGATGTTCATCTTCTTTTCCCAGTGTGTTTGGGCTTTTCAGTGTGCCGGCAAAATGGTATAGCTTTACTGTGTTCATGTAGTTACTAGTTTATTGGATTTCACAATTTTTATGCTCCATTGGCTAGTTGTTTTTTCCAAGATCCTAACTTGGATACACATTTCAGGTATGCATGGATTTTATTGATAGTATTCCAGATTCTGATGACCAATGTTTCATTACTGGGGCACTTATGTGGCATACTGTCCGGCTTTGCATGTCTGTTCTTCCGCTCCTTTCATTTTCTTCACAACATTTTCATTTCCAGCTTCACTTTCCTTTTATGATTCATTGTATTAAAACACCCGAAAGATTGAGGCGGCTGCTTCATTTTATCAGATACATATGGATTCTTCAACTACCTATTACCCGGACCATCTTTCTATTCGGCCGTTGAAAGCTCTTCATTGCTTGTAAGTTTTATGATGGTTGAGTATGAACATTTTGCCTTTCTCCGACAGAAACTAAGTAGTTTACCTTTTCTGCTCGAACAATGTAAAAATTGCATTTAACACTTGTTACTTTATCATGCTTGGCTTCTGAGAAACTCACACATTGTACATTGAAATAGTTAAACCAGTTCACGATGCAACTTCCTGTTCATATGTGTATTAAAAATGTATCTGATCCTTAAGTTTAATATCAAGTGATAAATGCCATGACTTTACAGTCTGCTTGTGTGAGGCGACCTAGATATATTTTGTGCAGTGGAGGGACTCCCTATGGTCAGTTACCCACATATTCAAGTACCAGTCCAACATCTGGGTAACAATTGCTCTTTTGTTATATTTTATCTTATTCTATGTTCCTTCTTGATGAATGCCTAATTTGGTGTTCCTTCCTCAATTTAGTGGCTTGGTTTCTGGAAATCTCTGGAGAAATCTCTCTTCTTGGATGCCACAGAGGGAAGTAGCAGCTGATCAGGTATTGTGTTACCTTTATAAATTATCTCTGGAGATGAACCCCTTACATATTGTTCTGACGTGTCTTTATTTAAATGTAGCGGGCATATGCTTGTTTGATGTCATTTTCTTGCATCTCTCCTTTTTTTTCCCTCTTTTCTTTTCTGTGCCGTGTTTGTTTTCAAATAAATTATTATTTTTGGGGTTTTAATATAATTACAATTGATTTAAAAAGCTTGGAACACAATAATTATATCCTGAATATTTAAAATTAATTTGTAGGCGGCACATGATAGCAGATTTCCTGGAAGGGGAAGGACACTTGGTTCCACCCAAAATCAAGCAGCTTCTGCTGTGAATTCTGATACAAGCCTACAGGCCAGACTCTTGGATAACAGCTCAACAGATCATCCTTCAGAAGCAGCAGCTTTGAGTACTGGTCAACACTTATTGGATGGAAGGTATTATAGCCATTCCTGTAAGAGTAATTTCTGTAGTGGTTAACAGTTGGAATGTATACTTGATAAAGTCATCAATTTGACTCAACTATATTGATTTAAGTGAAATTAAGTGGGCTAATATATATCACTACCAGGTAATACTGAATTGCACACTCAAAAACTTTTGTTCCCTTCTGTTCTGAAACTTTTGTTTTGTATATTCATTGTACATTCTCAATCAAAATGTCATTAGTTAGCCATAAGATTGAGTTTTAAGTTGGTGTGGACTCTGATCCAGTGGATTTGAGTTAATCTTGAGTTTTTAATATGGTTTGCACACTGAGTATTGCGCATTGTTAAACTTGTTTGTATAATCATGGTTTAATAACACTGAGTATTGCATATTGCTAAACTTGCCAGTAGGGTTCAACCTGAAACAGCTCGTCTCATTCAGATGATTTAAATTAGGCATGTTTTTTTCATTTCTACCTGTAATGGTCATTACTTCTGTTGTTATTTTTCAGGCATTCAACTGTAACTAGTTCAGCTGAAGGTGGGGAAGCACTTACACACAATCAGGTTTCTTCAATTATAGATTTCAAGTACCTTTTCTTTGGTTTTACCAACCTCTAGAGTATCATTTATATTACTTTAGAAACATCTTCTGTAATGTACTTGATGCAGGGTTCAGATACTTTCGATGAGGTGATGCAGAAGCTGGTAATGATGGGTTTTGAAAAGGTAATCTAAAAACTTAATTATTTTATCATCATTTTGTCATAGGTAATCATGTGACATCTCTTTGGATTTTTAGTAAATTTAGTCAACTTTTTTTTTTTTAACTTGTGATTGTAATACTTTTAATCTAATAAGTGTGTTGACTGTTGTCTGGGTAGTGAAAACCAGGTCTATTATCATTTATAGTGAAACCAGGCTTGGTTTCCTGGTTATACCTGTTTTATTATCGGGTCTTGTTTTCCTAGTGATATTTGTTTCATGGAGAAACAGGGCTTGGTTTCTTGGTCGTACCTGGCTTATGGTGAACCAGTCCAGTTTTCCGGCAGTGACCTGGTATACCCACAGTTGAACCTGGTTAGAGAAGAAACTTGTGACTGGTTTTTTCCTTCTGTTTTTTTGAGCTATGATTTTGAAAGGCCAAGAAGAAAGAAGAGAAGCAAGACTTTTATCCACTAGAATATTTTTCCTTTTCTTTTACTTTTATTGTAGTAATGAATAACTTTAATAAGAATGAAAGATGGCTGGTTAAGGGAGATGGAAGAAGCACTTGAGGCAAAAAATGGAGTGTTCTAAAAGTGTAACTTGTCTAGAGATATGAAGTCGATTTGCTTTTGGATCACTGCATAGAACGCTATAGAGCCAAGAAACACAGAAATAGCAGATTTGGGTTTTGTGTGGGTGATGGGTTTTTTTTTTTTTTTTTTTGTGGGGGCCACTAGGATCTGCTTAGTTTGGTTTCTTGTGAAAGAGTTTCTGGTATGACCCCAAAGAAGACATTAGATAGATCGCAGTGAGAATTTGATTCCCCCAAAAACTAATCAAAACTAAGCTAAGTGTGGGTGTAGTACAGAGAAAGCAGTATTGACTATTGAGAATGTTTTTTTTTTTTGGCTACTTCATTCTGTTTTGGAGTGTAAGGGCTAGTTTGGCATCATTTCCTGAGAACATTTCTTCGTTCTCATGAAACAAAAATCATGAGAATGTGTTTGGTTATACTTTATTTGTCCTTTGCATGGAATATTGTTTTTCGGAATATTATAGGGGTCCCGTTCGTTCCAGTAGAGCGAACAGACTGAAATTATTCAGAATTTTCGGCCGAAACAAACCGAATTTTGTAACACTGGCCTTAAGTTACTGTTGAAAAGAGAGCAAAACCAAGAATTAGTTATTCTTCAGGCAGTGGGTGGAGAGGGTTTTTTTAGGTTTTTGAACTAGATTTGCCGAGTGTAAGTTCAAGGTAAACGAAGGTAAAAATCGTGACAAGATGGAAAGCAGCCTTGATAACTATATGTGTGACTACCCGGGCCCACTATCCACTTGAAATTGTCCGCTTTGATTGAAGTCTCACCTCACGATTTCAAAATGCATCATGTGGGATTAAGGTCAGGCCACACATATATGCCTAGGGTCAGGAGTTGGATGTATGTTTCTGATGTAGGACAAATGGAGTCCCTCGTATCTTGGGTGTTCTTTGGCGGTGATGGGCTGTTGTGTGCTTCCTCAAAGGTTTGAGGCTCTCTGTCTAAGTTTTCTTCAGATAGGAAATGGGTTCCTTGACCCCTACCTTTCCTGCCCCTAGCTATTTTGAATAAGGTTTTTTGAGAGTGGAGAAAGTATTGATGGAAGTTATAAATAAAAGTGGACTGTGTCTGGTTTTCTTCGAGGGAAACCAAACCTCCCAGATTACTTCATATATTGCAGATAATTTTATTGACTGGTGCCTACTTATTTATAGGCATCATCATACAACGGTTACAAAAGAAAGTGGATAAACCACTTCCTAAAAACTAGCAATAAGCAACATGAAAACAACTACCGAGAGAGTGGAGAAAAACTGAATATGACTTGTTCAAAAGACTTATTCCACCTGACACCTAAGCCATGTAGAGCCAACACCAGTTATGCCCACAACATGGGCATATTGGATTTCAACCGGATCTACCACCTTGGCCCAGGCCTGCCGGATTTCACACTATCGTCCACCGGGAACGGCTCAGATGCGATTTTGTGACAACGATTCACTATCCACATAATATTGTCTGCTTTGACCGAAGTCTGATGGCTTTAAAACTTGTTATGTGGGGTTAAGGATAGGCTGCACATATTTGCCCAGGGTCAGGAGTTGGATGTTTCTGATGTGGGCCAAAAGAAGTCCCATGATGGGCACACTGGGTTTCAACCGGATCTGCTTCCTTGTCTCTGGCCCACCATATCTCACAATTTGTCTTCAGCTTTGATCGGAAGTCATGTGGCAACTTAGTTTGTGAGTCTGCAGAATGTTTTATGATTCGTAAAGACAAACTTTTCAAGACCATAAGACAGAGTGCTTAAATAAAGCACATTGCTAAACCGGTTTAGAAGGTCTTTTTGAGAACAATGTTTAGAAGGATATGGAGTTGAGAGTATCCCCATGTTCAGAGTAGTCCGCATCCTTGGATTTAATAAGCCCCCATTCAACATGTAAGGACTATTGAGTGGACTATGATTGAATTCTTACAGTTCCCAATGGAAGCTTACAAGATTTCCCTGTCCAAATGTTTCATGATAGAAAAATAGATGAATTTTAAGAAAGGTTTAGCAACTAGAAGTTTTACTCTTAACTTGATGACGAGTATCTGTTTTTTTAGTTTAATGTTACTGTGGTGGGTTCTTTTCCTTTGTTTGGAAAAGCAAACACTTATGGTTGTGACAATGAGCACATTCCAACTGTGCTATGTAATTTTGTTGTGGAAAAGAGCTTAGGTACCCTTACAGTCTTATCTTTTGAGTTTTGATTACTTAGCTTTGGATTTTGAAGCAATCTCGTTTTGGTTGTTGATTACTTTATCTTGTCCTTTAAACACTACGAGGAGATGCTATCCCATTCAAGCTGCACACAACTGATAATGATGTCTTGTCTTATATTGCAGACCCAGGCAGAAGTTGCTCTTGCTGCTGCTGATGGAGATCCAAATGTTGCCGTGGAAATCCTCATGAGCCAGCAGGCATGCATTTAAGCTACCCAGTTCTTTACTAGAAATTCTGATGCAAAATCTATTTGCTAATAATAAATTGGTATTTTTTTATATGATATTATCAGGGTTAAAGTGTAAAAGGAACTCTTCTGCAACATCATCTATACGAATGTGGATTCCCATAAAGATTCATTGTAAAGTAGGACTCTTACATGCACCCTCATAATGAAAACTCTTAGGGTGAGGCCTATCTACTTAGTGGGTTTTATTTTTTATCTAACAATACTGCCTAACAATGGAAAGGAAAAGGCCTGTGACAATTATATGTTCTGGTAGATGTAACGCTCAAAATTGTAGCTGATACTGTGTTGGTTTATTTAAACCATTGAAATGCATAGGATTGTAATCATTTTTAACAGTTTTTCTTTGTCATGACTTGTGATTCTTCAGAGCTGTAGGGAGGAATATGAAAAAGTTATTTCATGGTGAATAATGGAATGCATTCTCTGATTCTCAATGCTGATGTTCTGATCCAAAAAAAGAATCTGAATACAATTTTAATGCAAAAGAAGTAGTTCTTTCGTTTTGGCGTGCCTGTGATTTCCAAGGAGCAGACTGCATTCTTATATCATATGCAGTACAACTCATGGGGCCCACTTAGATGCCTACTTCACAGTTATGGTGGGTTGACATCTTTTCTAGGTATGAGTTTCACGCCTCTTCACTTAGGTTTGTTGGATGATGGACCCCAGTGGGTCCCATCCACATGTAAATCAGATTACCATGGTCGCCCATGGCCACTCTTTTGGTTGGTCGGATAGGATCATACATGGAACAGGACATGTGGGCCCCACTACCAGATTTCAAAACAGTGCCATTGATGCCCTGTCTTTGCAACAGTCCAATTTCAGCTTGGATTTTATTCAATTCTTGGGCCATGTTGGGGTGAAGTCAATCCTTAATGGTCACATAAATCTCAGTACACAAATTTACAAGATTTCTCCATGTTAGAGGGGAGATTTGGACTCAAAACAGTGGATGCTTATGGTCGACTGTAACTCTTAATCATGCTCCTATTAGAAAAAAAAAAAAACTCTTCATCATGCAGGGCAAACTTTGGACCAAGATCTGTGGGTCCTATTGGCTCTGTCCCATCGAGGGACTGATTAATCATAATCGCCCAGGGGTCTACCTTCAGATCCACGGTCGTGATTTAGCATCAGGTGGCCCACTTGGGCCCCACAGTCCAAAACGTGAAACAGGTTCTAGACGAACTGGATACTGAAATTGCCTGTTTCAGATTGGTTTCTTCACCAGATTTGGGTTAAAAGGGGTGGTACTTAATGATCCTACACACAATGATGCATGGTTCTGCATGATATGCCTAAATATTAAAAAGGAGAGTTTCAAACTCAAACAGGGGGTTGTCATGGTCACACTAGCCCAATCGAACAAGTAGTTGTTGACAATGTGTACCAGCAAGATTCACATTCTGTTTTGAATCCTTTTACTGAGTTTCAGTCCCTTGATATTAAATTTATCATCTAGCATACATATGAACCACAGGAATTCAATTCCTCATATTCACAGATTCTAAACAGAGATTATAACATTAATCCCTAAGATTGGATTGTCGACATGGTTTCATGGTATTGTAGCAGACTCCACCTTTACATTATCAGTATAAGCAAATCCCCCTTTAGAGAATAGAGATGATACACATAGATTCAAGGCATCTGCTTAACAGGTCCCATTGAGTTTAAAAGAAAACTGAGTAAGATCTTATTTCAAGGGTAAAAATCATGTATGAAACACAGAAAGAAAAAAAAAGGGTGTTTGGGCGGAAATGCCTCTTTAGTGTGAAGTCACCTAAAGTGGCCTTTTTAGTGTAGTGGCCATGCAGAGGGGTTATTATTATTATTTTTTTTGTTAAAATCCTCTTAAAAAGTTTGGGAAGTTTTTGTTTTTTTGCTATAAAGTGTAGTGGTTTCTTAATTATAGATCTCTTTGAGATTCAATCCAACGGTGGATAAATGTTCGCTTGGTGCCAGATTATGAGTGACGAGAGTGTGAAAGGGCCACTCAAATCAAAGGTGGACCCCAACAGAGCTGGACTGCATATGCTGTTGCCTGGGTGAGAACATTTCTCTCCTTTGTAACATCTACACTTCTACTGGGGCTGTGCACGCGAGTCGAAGGGTATCAGACTCAGTCCAAGTTTGGACCTGATGAGCCGAGTCTCATATGGCTTCCAATACTATGATATGGTGGGCTCAACCCAGATCTAAATTTTAAAGTAGAAATATGTTTTTACTTTATAAATCACTATGTGGTAGGGTTGTAAACGGGTCGGATTCAGTCTGGGCCCATCAATATTGAAAAAGAGTTAAAAACAAATCCCTAGATAAAAATATGTTTTACTTTATAAATCGCTACGTGGTAGGATTGTAAACGGGTCCGTTCCGGCCTAGATACATCAAAATTTAAAAAGAGTTAAAATCGAATCCCTAGAGATTTCTGTTGCCTTAATTGGGCGGACAACATTAACCTTTCTATTTAATAAAATCAATTCTGCAATTACAGAGCCATTTAATGATCTTGATCTCATGGCCCCAAGTGGGCCCCACAAAAAAGGTCCCCAAAGAAAGTATTGAAAAATTGGATGGCTGCGATCTTCCTGAATAGTCATTGCCCATGTGATGGTGATGGGGCCCTTGTCTGATCATATCGATCTTTATAGAAATTTCTATGCATGGTGGGCCCACGGCTTCAGTAATCCGGATTTGCTTCCTTCCGTGCTTCCCACTTCTGTCCCGTTTGATGTGAGTCTTCTACCATTTTCTCTCACGTGTGGACTGTCCACTCCACAGTACTGCACGTGGCATACATGCATCACGCCTCTATCCAAACCGTCAAACGGAGATGGCGGTTAACCAGACAGGACTGAACCATCAGATTCCATCCAGTGGGACCCAACTTCAACGACATGTTATGGGGGGCATTGACCTGACTAGCCAACTTGACCCGAACCCATCTGATCACATGTATTGGTTTGAGGCCCTTACATTGTGCTTAGTTTCAATCTCTCTTGAGTTAGAGAACCCATTTCTCACCTAATCGCATAGGATTAACCACTCGCATCTTAATCTAAACCGCCAACGAACCCTAACCCATGATTGAGGTTAACACATCAAGCCCAATTTATCGAACGGGTGGGGTTGGGTTACGCTCATTGCCATTTTTCTAAATCGAAACCATAGCACATTTGGTAATGAGTAAATCCATAGATATGAAGATTCCTCATTATCTTTTGGGAAAGAATTTCTTTTGTTGAGCAGTTGTATTGTTGAGGATTTGAGAAAAATGAGAATTTCCTTTGATCCAAGCCGCGAAGTCCCTTCGCCATATTCAGATTTTCCATGACTGTATTGAAAGCGAAAATCATTTTCCAAAGTACTTCCTAGACAAACATGACCTAAATTGTCTGGATCTGGGAAAGCAGGAAGGGAAGAGCTTTCAAGTGTACTCTCATCTTTTATGTGGTCCACTGATGATGGACGGATAGGATTGATAGGCACGTTACACCCAGTTCTTCGTCTTCCTCCCCTTTTCCCTTTCCATTTTTTTAACGAGTAAATTGACTAAACTACCCTTCCTTTTATAACACCAACGCCGATTTCTCGTACCATCTTTGCGTTTGTGTATCTCACAGAGAGAGCTCTCTGCTTTCTCTCTCTATCTCTATCTCTCTTTTCAGTTTCTTCACAAGCTCCTTCTTCAGATTCATCGATCGGACGGTTTTCCTCTCTCCATCCATGACTATGATGACTCCTCCTCCGTTAGATGTATAAATTGCAGAATTCTCCTTCTATCTTTCTCTTTCTTCTTTGCTTGATTTCTAGGGTTTTGATTTTTGAACGAATCGACTGCAATTCCAATCCCGCTTCCCGCTGGATTTCGATTTCTAGGGTTCCGAATCGATCCTTAGGGCACGAGTTTTCAGGTTCTGAAATCCGATTCGTTCTTTGTTTCGTGCAGCAGGAAGACGACGAGATGCTCGTTCCGCATTCGGATTTTGCTACCGAAGGACCGCAGCCAATGGAAGGTACTGTCTCATATGAATTCGGTTTTGTTAGTGTTTCTATTCTCTTTCTGTTTGTTCGAATCGAGCTGCTATTAGATCAAGACGCAAGCCTTTTATTTTGCTTTGCTTTGAATTGAAATTAGTGAGCTTTTCCTGCAATTAGGGTTTTGAATTTTTTTGTTGTTCAGTAGTGCCGCAGGCGGAAGCTGCGAGTACGGTAGAGAATCAGCCAGTGGAGGATCCACCGACGTCGAGATTCACGTGGACGATCGAGAACTTTTCGAGGCTAAACACCAAGAAACACTACTCTGATATCTTCATTGTCGGTGGCTATAAATGGTACTGATCTTCGTTCTCGATACATTTGGTTTTGTTTAGATTTGTTGGTTTATCTGTTAACTGCATTGGTTTGGGCAGGCGAGTGCTAATTTTTCCCAAAGGAAACAACGTGGACCACTTGTCTATGTACTTAGATGTGGCGGATTCTGCAACTTTACCGTATGGGTGGAGTAGATATGCACAGTTCAGCTTGGCTGTGGTCAATCAGATCAATAACAAGTACAGCGTGAGAAAAGGTAAATTTTTAATCCTGTATATGTGTAGCTCTACATACATATTTATCTGTATATATATATTAATTTGTAATTTGTAAATGTATTTGTGTATTTGATTAGTTATGTAAGAGTGCAACTCCTGCTTTTAGTTAACTCATTTTGTACAATTTGCAAGCAATATGACGTGTGCTTGCCTGGTACCAATTGCACATCTCATTTGGTTTTCATTTGTAATTTGATCAAACCCGGGGTCTTGTTTGGCAACTCTATTAATAGAGTCAAGTAAGGTAAAGCCCCCATTTCTAAAAAAAAAAAGTCCCATCAAAAGCACTTTAATTCAAATTTCCCACCATATTTTTTTAAAAAATAACCTCATTTCTCCACTAAAAGATAAAAAAACTCCACAATCAATATAAAAAGTAAAAAAGATTCCATAATAAACAACTAAAAACAAAATACCATCATAACACACTTATATTTTATTCTTCTTCAAAATAATTTTACTCCACTCAACTCCATTAGGGCCCGTTTGGTAATTTACTTTTAAAATAAAGTGGAGTGAAGTGAAATGAAAAGAATGAATAAAATATAAGTAAGTTATGATGATATTTTGTTTTTAGTTGTTTGGAATGGAATATTTTTGACTTTTTGTATGGGGAAATGTAGATTTTTTGTCTTTTAGTGAGTAAATGTAGTTGCTTTTTGACTTTTTTTGGAAAAGATTGAGGGAATTTTTGTAAAAAGTGTTTTTGATGGGATGTTTAACTTAACTTGACTTTATTAGTAAATTTACCAAACGGGCCTTAGTAAAGCCCCCAAACAGGTAGACGAATTCGAATGAAGAATGCAAGGGCAAGTTTTGATTTCTTACTTTCTATGAGCTGTTGTCTTCGGATTTTGGAGAAACTTATGATTGTTCATTATTTTCTCCGTTCATATATATTGCCCCATGCAGTGTGCATGCGCACACATTGATATGTACGGGCAAAGTTGAAGAAATTCTGTTTCCATTCTAAATTTCACAAGCAATTCTACTTTATAGCCTGGATGGTTGCATTTGGAAGAATGTGATTGTCATGTCATTTGCGAGGTTGTAACATGGCACTAGCAGTCCCTGCATAAGTCCTGTGCTTTCAATCAAATATTGTTTTAATATTGCTCATCACTTTATTACATTACTATTTGATTTAATATTGCTCATCTCTTTCTTACATTACTTGAAGAGAGAATTATGCTTATAAGGTTTTTGGCTGCTGCCGCCACATGTTGCTACTATGAGCCCTATGTAGATATAATAGTAATAATTTATGGTTGGAGACTTGGAGATAGTGGATTGCCCAGTCTTCTCGGTAGGGAGATTTTGAGCATTGCCTTATTGTGACATTCACTTATGAATTCGGTATTGGTTATGTTCCTTTTCGATGTTGTCATTATTATTTGTGCATTGTGCAGACACGCAGCACCAATTCAATGCCCGGGAGAGTGATTGGGGTTTCACATCATTTATGCACCTAAGTGAACTCTATGATCCATCTCGAGGTTATCTTGTGAATGATACATGTGTCATCGAAGCTGAGGTTGCTGTCCGTCGGGTTATCGATTATTGGACATATGACTCAAAAAAGGAAACAGGTTATGTTGGTCTTAAGAACCAAGGGGCGACCTGTTACATGAACTCTCTTCTTCAGACTCTGTACCATATTCCCTACTTCAGAAAGGTTCAGATTTGGTCCGGATTTTCTTTGATAGATCAGTGTAACTGCTCTGTTTGAACTCTATTTAAAAGGAGAAACCCTCTGTTAATCGTGTATTCCAGGCTGTTTACCATATGCCTACAACCGAGAATGATATGCCGTCCGGAAGCATTCCTCTAGCTTTGCAGAGCTTGTTTTACAAGCTTCAGTACAGTGACAACAGTGTTGCTACTAAAGAACTGACCAAATCATTTGGATGGGACACATATGATTCTTTTATGCAACATGATGTGCAAGAACTCAATAGGGTTCTCTGTGAAAAGCTGGAAGATAAGATGAAGGTAGAATGTTCACACGGGTGGATTTAATTGTTTCTTAATGGCTACTTAAATTATTATTATTATTTAATATATGATTTTAATGGGTCAGGGAACAGTTGTGGAGGGTACCATTCAGCAGTTATTTGAAGGACACCACATGAACTACATCGAGTGCATCAATGTAGACTATAAATCCACGAGGAAGGAGTCATTTTATGGTACATTGTGGATTAAGATTTCGTGCTCAGTATTGTATCATAATATGTTGGTTTGATTGTGATTAAAATATGTGTGTGTGTGTGTGTGTGTGTGGGAAGTATTTGACTATGTTTACTTTGACAGACCTTCAGCTAGATGTAAAAGGTTGTCGTGATGTTTATGCTTCTTTTGACAAGTACGTGGAAGTTGAACGTCTCGAAGGTGACAACAAATATCATGCGGAACAGCATGGGCTACAGGTCAGTTGCTTATGTTGCAAGATGCCTTGAAAACTGTATATTGAGAAAGGACTCAACTCTCAACCTTTACTCAGGCTCGAGATTGGGTAACCACATGAAAAGCTGTATTAAAGGTTCTCATTGGATTACAGTCAAATACACATTTGCAATCTGACACGTTTGGCACTTGCACATCCTGAAATTGGGATTCTTGGTTTCAGGACATTATTTAAATCGATTGAAATAAATAGCCATTGTTATTTTATATAGAAATTTAGGAGTACTAATTGAACTAAAATACAATATTCAAATTGAATCTCAAACTAAACAATCAAGTACAACTGTTCTTTGATTAAATCTTAAAGAAGAAAATGTAACGGCAATTTGGAATTATTAAACAACTTTGTACTAGTATTGGAAGAATCTAGTTGTATTGTGAAGAATCCTGCATGAAAGTCCATGTTGATATGTTTCAGTATTCTCATTTAGTCATTTCAAAGAATTCTTGTACCATAAATCTTTATTTATACACTCAAATTGATTCCTGGTGTCGGCAAACCAATATTTGTTGAGAAAAGGAGAGGAGCTCCAGATTTCCAGGCCTGATATCTTGGAAAAATATTTATTTATTCACTTAAATTGATTCTGGGTTTCAGCAAACCAATATTTGTTGAGAAAGGGAGCGGGGTTCCAGACTTCCAGGGCATATCATCTTAGAACTAAGGTCAAATAGAAAATTGTGCCAGTGATATCATGCTTTCGACATTGTTGTTTCTTTTCAAATTTTCATGCAATTGTAGCCTGTAATGATCGAACATTTCCTCATTCTTCTCCTATAGTAATTACCTGAAAACTTATGACTATCGCAGGATGCTAAGAAAGGTGTGCTGTTCATTGACTTCCCTCCAGTTTTGCAACTTCAGTTAAAACGGTTTGAATATGACTTCATGCGAGATACTATGGTAAAGGTCAGTATTCTCTGTGGGACTTTGATGTTATCAGTGGAGCAATTAATTGAAGCCCCAGTGTCTGCTGTGTATTTGCTTGAACAACCAGCCTTCTTCCAGTTTTTACTACAAGAGAAAGTGGATAATATAATATTTTTCATTTTTGTGATTGGCTTAAGCTTTTTGTGTAGAAATGGACTTTTAAATGGCAGGAATTCAGTTTTGCTCTCCTTTTGTTATCCATTCAATTTATGTTCTTTATTTTTTTAAGCGTGCATCTAATGCTAGTTTTGGTTAACTTTCCGTTTGTTCCTTTGCTTTCACCTGTCTTGGTTCAGTGAATAGTTACTGTGGACCATTTTCAGCAGTAGTTTCTACTATTTCTTCGTTGACACTTGACTGCAACTTTCTTCATTCATAATGCATGTTTTTATCCCCTAAGAATTGTTATAATGTCTGGACGTCCTTTTGTACATGTAGATAAACGATCGTTATGAGTTCCCTTTGCAACTCGACCTTGATAGAGAAAATGGAAAGTATCTTTCTCCCGATGCAGATAGGAGAGTTCGTAACCTTTATACTCTACACAGGTAAATATTTGCTTAGGAGTGGTTGATTTTTCTGATAATACTTGATTTTTCTGTATCTTTTGTCTGTTACAATGATCCTATGTTATTATGTTCTCAGCTTTAGCGCATGCGCGCGCACACACACAGTAGTTCTCATGTGCACACCCATGCGCACCTCAGAATGGGGCCCACGTGATGGTTTGTCTGACTGGACCACACACACAAACACTCCCTGATAGTCACTCGTCCCTTGGGTTTGAACCCGGTCAAATGGACTAGACCATTGGATCGAATGTGTGCACTGTGCACCCCTTTTAGATGGTGAAAATTTGTGTGCCGTGGATGAAAGGGTTAGGATGATCAGATGATGTTGATTTTTTTTTTTTATACATAAGAGGGCCCCCAACCAGATCTTTAAATCCGCCTAGCTCCATCCCCATGTGGGCCCCCAGGTGTGCCCCACGAAAAGGTGCGCATGGAACCTCGCCCACCTGATAAGTCCTCTTTCTCTCTTAGGGGTGTTCATGGGCCGGGCCGGGTTAAGGCATATCCAGGCCCAACCTGACTTTAGAAACACTTGCCCATTCTCGGCCCAAGCCTGACACGGGCTGTAAAAGTTAGGCCCGAGCCCTCCCATTTAATCAATCGGGTTGGGTTGAACTGGGTTTTTTTATCACTTTTGTAGGCATTAGAGCATTGATTAAATTAAATTACATGCATTTCTTACACAAGCTGGGCCGGGCTATGGGCTTTCCATTAAAAGCCCGGCCCAAAGCGGGCTAGGCCCGGGTCGGACTCGAGCTGCCCCGGCCCATGAGCACCCCTACCCCCTCTCTCTCTCTCTATATATATATATATATATATAGAATGGTTATTAGGTGTGGTGGGACCCACTCAGGCGGCCTCCTCAAATTTGACACGCCCCCTGGGGTTTGAACCCATCCGAATGGACTGAACCATTGGATCTACTGTACACCCATTTGAATGGACTGTACACTGTTAAATCTTGTGAGACCCGAATGAAGATGATAGGGTTTAGGGTTAGGGCTGATTTTTTGCAGAGATGAAGGGCCCAAGGAGATCTTTCGATCCTCCTTGGTCCCAGTCCCAGGTGGGGCCTCATGTGGGCCCCACATTGAGGTGCGCACATTGATCCAGTGCATGACTCGCACACTGGATCACTATATCTATATGGGAAATATTCAAGTGAGAACTAGTTCTCACCGTGCTTCCGTGAGAACTATTGGGGTGGGGCTCACCTAGCAACCGATCCAAATCGTGCACAAGCAAGGAACCCATCCTCCCCAGATAGTTACTAATTCTGAGGTTTGACACCCATCCAAATGGACTGGACTGTTGGATGGAGGGTTGATTTTTTTTTTTTTTTTTTTAATATGAAGCCATTAAACTCGTGGGCCACGGATGAAGGGGTTAGGGGCATGAGATTGGGGTCAAACTTGATACTTGGGATGGTCCCACATAGATCTTTCCATCCCCTATGGTCCCATCCTTATATGGGACCCATAAATGGGCCCCATAGAAAGTTCTCATGGTGGCTCAGTTACCATAAAAAGGACTTCTGCCCTTCTATTCGAATTTATTTTATATCTTAAACAATTGGCTAGTTAGTGATATCTGCTAATGAGTTCTTTTGGCAATCAATTGTTGTGCTAGCTTGCTATTGATACTGTGAATATGCATCTTTCAAATAATATGGTTTCACGAGAAGCAAATGACCTCACTGGTTCTCACTGTGATGTGGGAGTATAGAGAAGAGTTCTTTTGCTCTGTCCTTGAAGCCTTTTCTATATATTCTCTTTTCTATTTTAAATTAATTTGAAAAAGGAAACGCTATTTGGATGAAGCTGTGAAGTGGGAGCATAGAGAATATTGCGCTGACTCTTCTTTGTTCTGTTTTCAGTGTTCTTGTTCACAGTGGCGGTGTGCATGGTGGACATTATTATGCCTTTATCAGGCCGACTCTCTCTGATCAGTGGTATGTAATTTGCATCCTAACTACCTTTCTCATCTTCCAAACTGAAAAATATTCAGCTGGTATACAGATTTTTGTGACTTGCACAACCATGCAATGAATGTAGAGGTTCACTGACCTTTTCTTTTGATTCCAATATAAAATGGTCAATTTTAACGAGCATGTTCTGTTTGCATATATTTACTTACACAACAGTATTTTGCATTGCTATTTCGGTTATTCTTAGGCAGGTATATATGATAGTTGTTGATGACTTGATGTTATTGCCACATCATTGTTCTGTAGTTTTTATTATCACTGGAACGTTGCCTAGAATGAGTTGGTATATCTTTATTGATTAGAATATTACGAGTTTCAGTTCCACAAAGATGGGATAATGCTCAGTTGATGATTATCATAATTATGATTATGTTTTAGGTTCAAGTTTGATGATGAGAGGGTTACTAAAGAAGATATGAAGAGGGCATTAGAGGAGCAGTATGGTGGTGAAGAAGAGGTAAGAATTCTTCTACCATAAATCATCATTGTAAAACAGGTTCTACTTTTCTCCTTGAATTCCACTCCTTTTTTTTTTTGTTGGTTCCACATCTCGAACCAATCACCTAATGGGTTAAACCATAGGTTTTAACCATCATGACAAGGTAGAGATCGGCGAATTCCACTCATATTTGATGTATATTATTTCATCTACTGTTTATATCCAACAGTTACCACAGACAAATCCAGGTTTCAACAACACTCCATTCAAGTTTACAAAATATTCAAATGCATATATGCTTGTGTACATTCGTGAAAGTGATAAAGAGAAAATAATCTGTAATGTGGATGAGAAAGACATTGCCGAGCACCTAAGGGTAAGGTGTTTTTGTACATTTCTGGATTAAGCTTATGCACATAATTATGCTTTGGAAGTCTGGTACTAAGTGTATATGAAATCTCCTTCCAGATACGTTTGAAGAAAGAACAAGAAGAGAAGGAGCACAAGAAGAAGGAAAAAGCAGAGGCACACCTATATACTATAATTAAGGTTTTCATTTTCAACCTTCCTTCTTTGTACACTGATACAGTTTTCTTTACTGAATCAGTTGTTTCAACATGCTTAGGTTGCTCGAAATGAGGATCTTGCAGAACAAATTGGAAGGGATATTTATTTTGATCTTGTTGATCATGACAAAGTTCGCAGTTTCCGTATTCAGAAACAGATGCCTTTTAATATCTTCAAGGTATCTTTATATTTTGTTTGTAACGTTAATATGTGATGTCAATGTCATCACCATTGGAGCCTAATCCAATCCTGGTTGGTAGTGAGTTTTACTTCTCCCCTCAACCCCTAAAAAGATACCCTGAAGCCAAAAAAGTTGTGGACATGTACATCTTGTCTCTACCAAAAAGGTCTCCTAGCTCCTAATGGGAGATTTGATGTCCCTTCCCAGCTGTGCCAGGCAGGTGAGACGGAAGATAATTTTATTCATGATACCAAAATGATACGTATCAGCAACCTTAAATCTTTTAGTCTAACTGATCATCAGCTGAAAATAAACATCACATTTGCATAACAACACGACTTTGATCACAGAAACAAGATGAAAGCAGCTCTAGATGTCCTGTTTTGGACCAACTATCTGCTACTGTATGATAAAATGAGGCCTTGGATTCTGCTACTGAATCAAATTGAACAAGCTTATGGTGATACGAGGCCTTGGATTCTTCCGTCAAAATTTGTATATCCCCTAGAATAAATATATCCAGATGACAGGTTGCTTTATGTATGCAGTTGTTGTTGTCGTCAGTCGTCACCATGTTCCTTTTTCTTTTCCCTTATTAGAGTCTGTCTTTTCAATTAAGTCTTTTTTAACTCTACAATGCCTCACAGGAGGATGTGGCAAAAGAATTTGGTGTACCGGTGCAATTTCAGCGTTTTTGGCTCTGGGCAAAGCGCCAAAACCACACATATCGTCCCAATAGGCCATTGGCACATCAAGAGGAAGCGCAATCTGTAATAGCTTTCTGTCCTCTATTAAATTTCACGTGCAATCTGAGTGTTTTTTTTTTTTTTTTGGGTGCTGAAAGTTGTCATATTAGGGGAATCAGTATATACATAAACTGTGGAATGGTGCTGTTTCACAAGTCTGCTAATGTGGTTCTACTGTATAGTAGCGTTTTAGCATATTTTATTGCACTGACAGTACATGTCTCAAGTCTCTTTCTGGTGCATAAACTGTGGAATGTTGCTGTTTCAATAGTCTGCTAATGTGGTTCTACTGTATAGTAGCATTTTAGCATATTTTATTGCATTGGCAGTACACGTCTCAAGTCTCTTTCTGGTAACTTTGTTGTCTAGTATGTGAGCATAGTAATGCAAGTGTGACATATTTTAGTGTATGGTTGGATTGTATCTTACTGATTCAAGTAAATTTTTGAATCAGATGAGCTAGACACTCATAATAGTTCATTGGACTTATTTGGCAGTGCTAAAATTCAATCTATGGGGGATATATGTCACATTTTTGCTGAAGTACATTTCTGTTTCTTATAGCTCTTACTCTATATTTCTTCTATGCCATTTAGCTATTTTTATGAAAGTTAACTATTAGAAAAAGTACAAAATTAAGAGTCACGCTGTAAATGAGGTATGCACTTCAAAATTCTTTATAATTGTGTTATTATGTAGTAGGCAGTGGCTTTTAGTTCTAAATAAAGAACTATTTTGTTTCGTTTGCTGCTTGAAGAAATAAGATGTTTGAGGTGTTTTCCTTGTGAAAACCATAATCGATCTATACAATCTCCCTAATTTTGTCGGAGATTACTGGCTTATTCATCTACAGTCGCGATCATTCATAATGGTTATCTAAAACCTACTACTATAAGTTTTTCTCTCATCGTCTCATTAAATTTTGGCTCTTATCCAGTTTTTGAAATGTTGTTTCTTTCTCTTAATTATCTGGCTGGCTTGGTAACGATGTGTCGTGATATGGTATGATATGATATGATGCATAGCTCGAGACATTATGGATTCTTCTACTAAGTGGTGTTAATTAGTTAATGACAGAAAGAATATGAATATGGTCATGATGTACAAATTGTCAAAAAATTTGGCATTGTTTCAATACATGTAAATCTATATTATTGGGACACAACTCAGCAGAAACTGATATGTTTGTGCATATCATAATGTTGCAAATTTACAAGACATTAGCCACAAATTTTGTATGCACTGATATTTTGGGCACTACGAATTGAAAGTTTGGTCTTGTAATGCAATTCTAATGGCCATGTTGTTTGGATTTGATGTGATACGTAATTCTGTTGTCAATGTTGCCAAATCTGATTGTGATGACTGCCCTTGGACTGTATTGTGGCGTAGAAATTTCTTTTATTTTCTTTTTCATTAATCTTGCTACATATATGCGTGTGTGTATCTGAGGGATATTGCGATTTAGCTTTCACACAGTCTTTTTTCATAGTCACAATGATGCCCCATGCTGATAATCACCGTCTGTTGTGTTGTAGGTAGGACAATTAAGAGAGGTGTCTAATAAGGCTCACAATGCAGAGTTAAGATTGTTCTTGGAAGTTGAAATTGGACTGGTAAATGTTGCCTTTTCTAACTTAGTGTTGCTTAGTCTTTCATTGTGTCTCAGTTTGAACTTTTCCCCCTAGAAACTGAACAATTCTGTGGATTTTAATTTTATATTAGATATGAAATGAAATATACTATCAATCCTTTCCGTTCTTCCGTATTACTAATTTTTTTTTTTACTTGTTATCATGAAGGACCTATGTCCTCTTCCTCCACCTGACAAAACAAAAGAAGATATACTACTGTTCTTCAAGCTTTATGATCCAGACAAAGAAGAGCTACGGTATTTGTTGATTTCTTTTCTTACCATTGGTTTGCTCAGAAGAATATTTTTGTGACATGTAGCTTTTGCCATGATGTTGTTCTCAGATATGTGGGGAGGCTTTTTGTTAAAGGTGGAGGTAAGCCATCAGAAATCCTAACAAAACTAAATGAAATGGCCGGCTTCTCTCCAAATGAAGAAATTGAACTTTATGAGGTAAATATCTTACTAGATTGTAATTTCTCCAGTTATGTTGATAGCTTCTCCTGGTAGTTTCTTCGTTTAGAAATGTATCTTCTGGTAATGAGCTTATTCTCTTCAGTGTTTAGAAGTCAGCAGTAGCAAAAATGCATCTTCTTTATTAGGTTATCGTAAAAGGGGAAGGTTCTTAGTATTTCATTTGGGTGATTGCCAGGAAATAAAGTTCGAGCCTACTGTAATGTGTGAGCATATTGACAAGAAGCTAACATTTCGAGCTAGCCAGGTACAGATATTACATATGCTGTTAGTCTTCTGCCTTTGTTTCATAGATTTGTGTCACAGAGTATTGAGTTGCAAACGGTGCATCATTTTCTTTTTTTGGCTGTGCAGCTTGAAGATGGGGACATCATTTGTTTTCAAAAACTTCTTTCTGCTGAAAATCCTAGCCATTGCCGCCATCCAAATGTACCTTCATTTTTGGAATATGTGCATAACCGACAGGTATACCTCCTAAGAATTTTGAAATGTTTGTTTTGGTCTCTCTCTCTCTCTCTCTCTCTCTGAAATGTAAATCCGCAGTGTGTGGAATCCTCTTGCTGCACACCCTTATGAGACTTTGATTTCATAGAGGATTTAAGGAAAGCACCATGGCTTTTTTGACTTACCACGAGACAAGCTTTAATGTTAATTTTATGTGATTAAACCCTTACTTAATGGCTAGTATTCTGTGCTAGTTGTCTCACCAATACCAGCTCACATGGACAGATAATGTTGTGAACCCATTTTCATCCTTAATTATGCCCTTCAAGGCAGAAAACCTGGGATTCTAGCTGGAGCTACCATCCAATTCAACATTGGAGCCCTCAACTAGGGGAGGGTCCTATATGTATATGCATGATGTCTGCATTAGTGTGTAAATAATGTGGACAAGGCTGACCGCAGCCAATGAGGCGCTGTGAAGACCAAGAGAAAAGGATGAAAGGAAAAATGGCTGAAGGAGAGGATTAATACTGGGAAAAAGAAGTATTGTATATCTTTCAAATTGGGTACTAATGTTGTATATATATTTGAGAAGTAGCTTGTTTCATTATGAAACAGAATTGTACAAATGCCACAGCGTCAAACATAAAAGGCTTGAAAAAGGCTACACAAGCAAGATACTAAGGACAGAAAATGTGCAATGACTGAAAAGTGTTGTAGTACCTATATATAAGAAGAAAAGATATGTACAAAATTGCTCCAATTATCGTGGGATTAAACTTATAAGTCACACTAGGGAGCTATGAGAGTAATGGAGCAAAGACTTAGACAACAACCAAGATATATGAAAATCAGTTTGGTTTCATTCAAGGGAATCAACTATGGAAGCTACTTCTCACTTAAACAATATTGAAAAAAATACTGATAGAAGAGGAAAAATAGGTCTTCATTGATCTAGAGAGAGCCTAATGTAGGGTATCTAGAGGTTTGATTTGGTGGGTTTTAGGTAAAAGGGGTTTTTTATCTTAACGAAATCAAGTTCTTATCTGTGGAGTTGGATGTGGAGTTTAGGCATATTCTCTGCTCATCGTATGAGGAAGAGACATTGGCCAAGAGTGGGGCTTCCCAATAGTTTCCCTTTGTGCATGATTTCTTTGTAATCTGTTGCTTGCTTTGTTTGTTTGGGGGGTATTAGCTCATTTACCCTCCAATCTATTTCTTTTGTCTTTTGCTTGTGGTTTTGTGTTATTCCCTTTTTCAATATAATTTCTATTAGAATTAAAAAAAAGAAAAGAAAAAAACAATGAGGGAGTAGTAACTAGTGTGAATTACTTGTGGAGAGCGAGGTGAGCTTCCTGTGACTATAGGTTTGAATGAAGGGTAAATTTTAAGATCTTATATTTTTGACTTGTTTATGGTGAAGTTAGCTTTTCATATTAAGAGGAGGTACCTTGGTGTATGTTGTTTATGGATGATGTAGTGTTGGTGGATGAATCGAGAGATGGCTTTGATGTGAAACTTAAGAGATAATAGGAGTATTTAAAATCCAAGGTCTTTAAAATGAATTGTATAAAGACTGAATATATGAATTGCAACTTTAGTTGGGATCTGCAAATAGATGTAACTCTTGTACGATACCACAACAAGATTCTTTTTGATTCCTCGGCTTTATGATTAGTAAGGATGGAGAGTGAGGAGGATGTCGAACATAGGATAAGAGCTAGTTGAAGTGGAAACTTGCTTTTGGAGTGTTTTGTGATTGGCCTATACCAACAAGATTGAAGGGGACATTTTACAAGACAACAATTAGACCAGTTGTAACCTATGGAGTAGAATGTTTGCTAATCAGGAAACAACACATGCAAAAAATTGAGTATAGCAGAGATGGGCGTGTAGTAAACAAGGAAAGAATCAGAAATGAGCGCATTAGCGAGCATTTACGGGAAGCATCAATAACGAGAGTCGTTTACGATGGTTTGGACATTGTCCAATGCAGGCAACAATGACAATGGTGAGGAGAAGTTTTTTCAATGCAGGTTGAGGTCCCCTCAAGGATAAAGGATGGGTTGAAGAGGACATGGATTGATGTTGTAAGGATCTGGAGAAGTGACCTATTGTAGGATTCGGCCGAGGATAAAGTGGAATGATGGAATAGGATTCATGTAGCTTAACCCAACATAGCTTTATCGTGGGCCTTGATGATGATGATTATCACTAGATTTTTCTTGTCATACCATTGTTACTTTGTTAGTCATATCTGGGTCTTTTGACCCAACTTTGGATCTCATTATTATAAATGCATTAGAGAAAATGGTTAATACCTGGTTTTGCGGGCCTGCATCTTCAGGTTATTGTGCAGCAGGAATAAGATTTAAATTAGTTTCTTTAATTCCTACTATAAAATAAAATTAATAATAGTATCTGTAAAAGTAATTTCAGTAATGTACGAGTCATTATCTAAATGATCATTAAATGTTTCCATATTTTACTTTTTTCTTAAATGAGGAAAATAGTAAGAATGTTCTGTCAACTACGAATGCATATCCTTTTCAGTGTTCTCTTGTACTGCTTAAGCATATTAATAAAATCAGTTATCAATTGGGAAAAATGAAAAAGAAAAAACTATGAAACTATATCTAGTACTATTAAACATAAACTGTATCATGAAGATTATGGCTTGGTGCTATAATTAATCTAACAGAAGACCTGAAGGAAAAAAAAAAGGAGACTGACGTGAGAAATTGTGTTAATAGGCTGGCATACAGTACTTTTTCATTCCAAAGAAAGCTGTAATGTCATATTTTTCTGAAATATTTGATCAAGTTTCTAGGCGGCAGCCGTCTTGACCTGGTTACTCTAAAGTGGGCATATTATCCATCGCATATGACATATTGACATATCCAATCCATCAAATTTATTTGTTCCATGTCTCTGTTATATACATTGATGCCCTTTTCGTATGCATGCCATGCTTGGGCGTCAGTGGGAGGTTGTCTGCTTGTCGCTTGTTAATGAAAGTGCTTTATTCTCTGCAACTTTTTTAACAACTGGGGAAGTTGATCTTTCAACGCTCATCAAGAATGTTCTTCCCAAAAAAATGAAGAAAAAGAAGGCTTGTGTCACAAGATCTGTTGGATACATAAGATAGTTAAATAGTGTTACAGTGTTTCATTCTACAATTTGTGCAGTTTTTTATGGTTCATATAAAAGTATTTCTCTGATTACTTTCAGTTTAAAACACTCATCTAAAATTATTAAACCTTTGCTTCTTGTGATGCTGGAGGTTGTACATTTCCGATCTCTGGAGAAACCCAAGGAGGATGACTTCTGTTTAGAGCTGTATGTATTTCAGAATAAACTATTGTGATATCTGAGGTTTTGAGTATCAATTTGTTTCATTTTTTGATACTTTATCTTGACTGATATCTGTGTCCATATATATTGTGATTTTGAAGGTCAAAACTTTTCAATTATGATCAAGTTGTGGATAGAGTTGCACGCCAACTTGGTTTGGATGATCCAACAAAAATTAGGCTTACATCTCATAACTGTTACTCTCAGCAACCTAAACCCCAGCCCATTAAGTACCGGGGTGTAGATCATCTGTCAGACATGCTGGTCCACTACAACCAGGTTGTCCATCAACTCTCTATAGACTTTACTCCTTTTTTTTTTAGTGGTATCAAATCTCTGTACAATAAAGATTATAGTAGCATAGTTTCTCTTCAGACAAGCCTGTGTAACAGTAGTGTTGTCATTTTTATTGTATTCCAAGAATGCAGGTGGGTATAGCAATGTTGTATGCTGACTACTACCATATGTTGGGGTGTTGAAATATTTATTTAAGTTTCAGTTCACAGAGGATGTCTGGCACCCCTCTCTGAGCCGAATATTTTAGTATTGCAATATTTTGTGTTTCCCCTAAAGTAATTTAAGTCACTTGTTTAGAATGTTGCAGTAATATTATAGTATGAATAGTTTGTTGTGGAACAACTGGAAAGTCCTAATAGATTTTGCTCTGTGACAGACATCTGATATTTTATACTATGAGGTTCTGGACATTCCTTTGCCAGAGTTACAAGGCTTGAAAACTCTAAAAGTTGCTTTCCACTCCACTAAGGATGAAGTGAGTTCATTGATGCCTGACGATGTTACCTTTGGGGGTGTATCTTATTAACACTATGTTATATGTTTGCAGATTACCATTCACAGCATTAGATTGCCAAAACAGAGCACCGTCGGGGATGTGATCAATGACTTGAAAACAAAGGTTGTTAACTTACTATGCACTCGTCCCTCTACTAATTGATGTAATACTACTTTTCATCGTTGTAGCTGCACGCAATCACCATGGCAACAGTAGTAACAGTAATCGAAATAATACAACTATAACAGAACAATGAATGTGACTGGAGAGCATGTTTATTTCCTTTCTTTAGCATGATGGAGTTTCTTTTTATGCTAAGCACATCATGATATGCATGCATTCTATTAGTTTGTACGTGGGGTGCGCTAGGAATTCTTCAATTTTATGTAGTTAAAATATGACTCTTCTCTATGTTGTTGGAATAGGTTGAGCTCTCTCATCCTAATGCTGAACTTCGACTGCTTGAAGTTTTCTATCATAAGATCTACAAGGTATGCTTACAGCCTGCCTTTTTCTCCCCTTTCCTTTTGCTTTGCTTGTGTGGGTGGGGTTTTAAAATAAATGTGACCAGGATAATGGAAAAACAATTTATGACCTTTATATTTGTTGTAGCAGCCCTGGAGAACTTAGTGGCATGATAGCTCCAAATTTGATTAAAATTTTCAACCTTGATGGATTGTAGTATGATAAGTTCAGATAGACACTTGCAGTGTGATACAAGTTGGAGATTCAAGACTAGTATTCAATATAAAATGGAGCTTTAGTTTGAAGCTAGAACCATTTTTATCCAAAAGGTGTCATGTTCATAAGCGAATGCCAGTTCGATATGCTTTTGGCCCTCTTTAAAGCAGGTTGATTTAGCTTGGTGCCTGTCAAGTTGAGAAATTTGACCAAAATTTTAAAAGTACTTCCAACTTTGTGACCTCTTGTTTGCTAGCAGGAAGAGCTAAATGTCATGACCAAATCCTATTACCAGTTTGTCCATTTGGACAAGTGAAAGGAATGTTAGGAAATCTGATACGGACTTTATATCTACACTAGTAATATTGTTTTCATGGTCCATGAGTCATTTGCAGATTTTTCCATTGAATGAGAAGATTGAAAACATAAATGATCAGTACTGGACCTTGCGTGCAGAGGAGGTGAGTTCCTTTCTTTTTTTTTTTCTGTTTTCCTTCTTTCCTTTTCCATTTTTTTCTTTCTGTAAATTAGGGGCATGATGGAAGTGAAGGAATATCTAGTGCATTTTTCCCCATTTGGTGAATTGGTTATGCATATTGCATCTTCAGATCTGGGTTTCTGGTGCCAGGTTTTGCTTTCATGGATTTGGTGTCTAAAGTCATAGTTGTCAATTCCGTTCTGGTCCCGTTCTGGTTTCACCCTATATTGGTACATTTCGGCATTCCAGTCAATTTGGGTATTCCATTCTGGAAAAGACGCATGAAAAATGAAAAAAAAAAAAAAAAAAACTAAAAAAATACCTAAAATTTGAAAAAAAAACACATAGTAGAGTGCTAAAATAATACTGAAAATGCGTACTTACATCATTTAATTTAAACTACACTTTGCAATTGATTATTTGCTAGTTTTCACTATGTTTGAATGGAAGTGTGAAACATGTGAACTTATCAAAACTACTCAATAAACATAGCAAAATGAAACTTTTGGAGCTTCGATTCCGTCTGAATTGGGGCCGGTATGACCAGATTGAACTGGAAATGGGCCCAGAATCTTTCGGGGGGCATTCCTTTCTGCCCCAAGCCAATTCTTGAACTTTCCGGCAATTCTAGCCAGAATGGAGTTGATGCAGGATAGACCTGTGGTCCCCATAGGTTGACCCGCCTTTGGGCCCAACCCACCTATCTTTAGTCTACTTACAGTTATTTTTATTTCATTGTTTAAGTTTTAAGTAGATCGGATGTTTTAATTCTAGCCATTGATGTGTTTGGATGAGCCAGATTAACTTTAGGGTTATTTTTTCTCCTACTTAAGCATTGTAGAGTCGCCTAGGCTATGGAGATTTGATTAATGAAAAACATATTGAGTGCTCTTGCTCTCTTCTTCCTCAGAGGAGAAATTTGCCTCCGGTGATTAGAGTTTGGCATGAGACCAAGATTCTCATGTGTGAAGCCTAACCTACCTCCTCCATCTTCCATCCCCATCTACCCACCCCGCATCTCGATCCGCTGTCTGCATCAATTGGCATCAGAGCCGAAGATTGATCCCACCGGATTTGATAATCGGCACACGGTATCATTTCCCCTCCACTCTCTTCTCCACCCATCCTTCACTACCAACAGTCCCACAATCAAATCCATCTCTGCCATTCAAAATCACCATCAGCAAACCACTTTTGCATCATATCCAGAGTAGTGGAATCCCATCTCCCCACACGCCAGACGTCTCTGAAACAGTGAAACCCATCATCCAAGTGGCCCGAATCGTTTCTCCAGCACATCTGGTTCATCCAACAGCCAGATCCAGCCCTTAATCCCAACAGCCAAAACCATACCTACCAAAATCCTAAAAATCAGATTCCCCACAGAACTGAAAACCCTAAACCCCAAAACTAACCAGCTATTTGAACCCAGCCCCAACTGGAACCCTAACCTCGCCCAACCCATATCACCAAAACTCCAGATCTCCTTCAAACCATTAGCTGAACCCACGTAATCATTAAGTCCCCTCCCGCGACCTCCCCTCTCAATGCTTCCATAGCAGCCAAACACTACAACCTAGTTCCACCCAATCCCCATAAGGGGGGAAAAAAAAGAAGACCCACCCTACCTGAACCTCAGTCCAAAAAATTCCCAAATTGCCCACGTCCCAGGCCCTTAAAAGCCCCATCCAACCGAACCCTACCTGCCATCCACTCCACCGACTCAAACCACCACCTCGGCAACCGCCATTCTGCAACCAACATCCTCAGTTTTTTCCCTAATCCACAGAAACCCCACCATCACAGCAATAACCCATTTGGGGAAAAAATAGGGAAAAAAAGAGAAAGGAGAGAGACAAGAAGAAAGAGAAGAAAGCAGCAGTGAGAAAAAAGAGAGAAAGTTAGAGAAGATAGAGAGACGAGGAAAGCCCGAAGCTAAAAAAAAAAAGAAAAGAAAAGAAAAGGGTTTACCTGGTCTTCGCAACAAAACTTTGCACCACCGCACTGTCATTGTCCGCGCCATCACCAACCCTTTGTTGTCGCCCGTTGACACCGCATCCATCGACGCCAGCAGCCATCATTGTCATCTTCTCGTCGGCCATGGCTCCTCGCATCACAGCACCCAACTCCCTTATCATGTACTCCCACTCTCTTTGTCGAAGCATTGCAGCAAAGAAAGGTGAAGGCCCCTTCCTTTTCTTCTCTATGTGCACGAAGCATGAAGCCAACAGCCCTTGCCCGTATCCCACTTGGGCGGAACCATTGAGCCCAGTTGCAAGGCCTGACTTGAGTTCAACCTTAACCCAGCAATAGTGCAGAGAAACTGGTAAAAAAAAAAAAAAACCCTCATCTCTCGAGCCGAGCCCAAGTGCCCAACCCAACTGATGCCAAGTCACCGGCCAGCACCTTATAGACAACACACATGCCCCTCTTGTGGCACGAGCCATGCCTGAATTTGGGTCAGATTGTAAGAGCAGTTGAGTTGGGTCAGTTTGACCGAGGCCACTCTTCTGAACTGCAGTAGCTTGTTGTTTACACAGCCGGGTCAAAGTGATTTGACCTGTTTTTCGACCATCCGACTTCAATCAACAATATCTTGGCCATCTAAAGTCCAAGTGCCGATCCGTCTTCACCTACACACTCTTAGAACCCAGATCTTCACATCAGGTCAGGTTGAATTTAATTTTGAAGAGCATTCAATTTTCAGTCCTTGCATCCAAGTCAAGATAAAATTCGAAATCAATATATTTGATGATTTACTAAAAAGGCTTGAGTATGCAATTATATATGGAACATGGTTCGCCGAGAATGCAATTTAGTTTGACCAATTCCTTAATTTGAGACAAGGAGAATTGACTGTGGATGAATATCTTGATGAATTCTAAAGGCTGCAATGTGTATGTAAACTGATGAGCAAGAACTATGACTTCGATCGCTTCCTCAAGGGTTTTCGATCGCTTCCTCAAGGGTTTTCGACCGGACATATTGGAAAATATGAAAGATTGCAAAGACATTCTTGAAGGATATAAGGAAGCAGTCCGTGTTGAATACAGTCTTAAACGGTCTTGCACATGAATATAAGGAAGCAGTCCTCCAATTCTCTCCAAGACAGGGAGAGTTGATGGGGGACAGACACATGGTCCCCTGGGTCGACCCGCCTTTGCGCCCAGCCCGCCTATCTTTAGTTTACTTAAGAGTTATTTTTATTTCATTGTTTAAGTTTTAAGTAGATTGGATGTTTTAATCCTGGCCATCGATGAGTTTGGCTTAGAATTATTTTTATTTCATTGTTTAAGTTTTGAGTAGATTGGATGTTTAATATTGGCCATTGATGTGTTTGGATGGTCAAGATTAACTTTAGGGTTATGTTTTTTCCTACTTAAACATTGTAAACCTCCTAGGCTATGGAGATTTGATTAATGAAAAAATATATTGAGTGCTCTTTCTCTCTTCTTCTTCATGGGAGAAATTTGCCTCCAGTGACTGGAGTTTGGCATGAGGCCAGGATTTTTAGGTGTGAAGCCTGTCCTACCTCCATCTTCCATCCCCATCTACCTGCCCCGCATCTTGATCCGCCGTCCGCATCAGGAATGGAATTAACAACTATGTTTAAATTAAGCTTTTGGATAATGGCACAAATTTTAGATGAATATATCGGTGAAATGTATCCATTTGGTGCCTTTTTCTCTGTGTGGTTTTTTTTTTTTTTTTGGGTGGGGAGGGTATGGCGCAGAAAACTTACCTTATGGAAGTAAATCAACTAAAAAGTTTACTTCTTGCATTTTCATAAGTCAAATTGCATTTTTTAGGTGAATTATTGCTAACCAAACAGGCAGAAAGTTACGGTGCTGTGTTGAATATGACCTGCTATTTGCATTCTTTTTGTTATTGGTAATTGAAACTTTCATTAATAGAATGATAGAATGCAAAAAGAAAACAAAAAGGAGGCAAGAAAAAAAGAAAAAAAAAAAGAAGAGGAGACTAAAGGGTACAAGAGCATTGTACCCCACCCACACCCCAATTACATAATAAAACCCTCCCAGGGATAGCTTCTCTCCACCCCATGCTTGGCTAGCGCATCAGCCATATAGTTGGCCGTTCTAAGCTCGTGGCGGAGGACAACATTAATGGTGGTAGTGAAAGCTCGAATTTCATTAAAGAGCAATTGGAGATGCAATCACATTTGAGGAATCACTCTCCACAATAAGATCACCCTGGAAGCATCTCGAAAAGCATCGGAGGGCTTCCAGAATATCCAAAACCTCCGCTTCATTAGAATCTCAAACACCCACACGCTTTGAGAACATAAACAAGACCTCCCCCTTGCTATTCCGAAGTACACCTCCAATTCCCGCCAGCCCTGGTTTACCTCTCGCAGCGTCGTCCACATTGAATTTGAACACACCAGGAGAGGGGGGAGACCAAAGAACAGCTCTCCTCACCTTGGTTTGCATCCCATGCAAGCTTCCCAATTAGGAAGGATATCATTAAGACTAAAATTGGAGAACTCTTTTCTAATCAAAGCCCACTTAGCAATCCTCAGAGTTATTCTATCAATCAACACCGGAAGGGAAGAAAAATCACCCCTTAAAATCCTGTCATTCCTTTCTCTCCATATGGACCATAAAATAGCAAATGGAACCATCCTCCAAAGAGTACGCCCACTACCAAGAAAATGCTATCCCATCCATGAGTCCGCCGCCGCTGCAATCTTCTCCGGGCAACACCAAGCAACACCGCACATGCCAATGAAATGACCCCAAACACCAACCGCCACCTCACAATGAAGAAGAAGATGGTTAAATGATTCCTCCTTTATATGACACATAACACAAGTGTCTGAGATACTAGACGTTGTTAGCCCTTTTCTTCTTAAGTTGTCCGCTGTAGAGATCTTTCCTGAAATTGCTGACCAGCAAAAAGCTCACACTCGTGAAGGCTTCCAAATCCGAGAATCCCTAAGAGTCCCTACACAAGAAAAATGTTAGAAACAAGACTCAACTACTCCCTATACTGCACTTCTTTAGTTACATGAAGACTTCTTCTAAAAGACACACCCCACAATGTACAACCCTCCCTCACCTCACAACAATCACTTACAACAGCCTCCTTGTTAGAAACCACTCTAGCGACTCTAGGAAATAACTCACACAAAAGAACCACCCCCACCCAATCATCCAACGAAAATCTAACAGTCCTCCTCTCCCCCACAACAGAACCCACCCCTTTGGACATAACTTCCCCCTTAGCAAAAGATGAATTTCCAACCGAAGCAATAGAACCCACAAAGCTGACCTACAGTTCCTTAGACTGGAAGCGGGCCACCACCCCCAATGGTCCTCGCCATACTTATCAGTAGTGACTCTCCTCCAAAGAGCCTCCCTCTCATCCCCAAATCACCACCACCACTTAGCCAATAACCCCGTTATTGTTCTCTAAACTGCCAAGACCCGAACCCCCACTACATTTTGGCTTAATCACCTCACTCCATTTAACTAAATGTAATCTCTTTTCATCAGCCCGACTTTCCAATAAAAATTTCCTCCGAATGCAGTCCAACTTATTCACCACCTCCTTTGGCATTTTGAAAAGCGACATAAAATAGATGGGTATGTTAGACAAGCAAGCTTTTATCAACGTGATCCTAGGTAATGTTTCTTCCAAGAAAACTTCTTTTCAACTTTATCAATAACCGGATCCCATAATGATTCTGAATTCTGCTTCGCCCCAATAGGAATGCCAAGATACATGAAAGGGAGACTTCTTGATTTACACCGGATCATGGCTGCCAAGGACTGAGTAATCTCTTGGAAACACCCAACCCCTACCAACTTACTCTTAGAAATATTAATCTTTAGACCAGAGACCAATTAAAAGCACCTGAAAATTCTTTTCAGAGTCATAACTTCTTCCCTCCTAGTCGAACTGAATAGAATAGTGTCATATGCAAATTGTAAGTGAGAAATCGCTATACTACTTCCAGCTAACCTTAAAACCCTCAATTAGTCCCATTTCTCTTGCTTTCATCAAAAGAGCACCCAAGGCCTCCGCCACAATTGTAAAAAGAAAAAGGGAAAGGGGATCACCTTGGCGAATACCTCTAGTGGCTCTAAACAACTTCGAAGGAGATCCATTTACCAAAACCGAGAAAGAAGAAGTAGAAATGCACTCCCGCATCCACCCTCGCTAGGTTTCTCCAAAACCAAATATGAGAAGCATGCAATCAACAAAATTCCAATCCACATGGTCGTAAGCTTTCTCCAAGTCAATTTTGAAAATAACCCCCTCAACTTTAGACCTCTTTCTTGAATCAATGAGCTCATTAGCAACCAACACACCATCAAGAATCTGCCGCATTGCCACAAAAGCCCCTTGAGCAGGACTAATAATGAGTGGGAGAATAGTCTTAAGCCGGATAGCCAAGATCTTTGCCAATAATTTATACAGACAACCCACAAGACTAATAGGTTGATAATCATGTAACTCCACCGGATTAGGCACTTTTGGAATAAGAATTATAAAAGTTGCTTTCATCTACCTATTAATTCTACCCCTCCTAAGAAACTCGGAGAGCATATCTCTAAAATCCTCCTTAGGGCTCGTTTGGCATTTTACTTTTAAAATAAAGTGGAGTGAAGTGAAATAAAATTGAGCTAAACCCAAAAAGTCTTTGTTCTCTAACCAGCAATTCTCGAACCGGAAAGGTTTAGGCCCCCCCCCCAATCAACATAGTTAGAGCTCAATTTGATAGGAAAATGATCCTATATTAATCTTGAAAGTGCTTCCTGAATAACCCCACTAAAATGCTCATCCCATTCCTTAGATAATAAGAATCTTTCATTCCTGCTCATAGCCTCCTTCCCTCTGTTGGACTGCATGTACCTTCTACCATGAAGAGGCAGATCCATTAACTCATTGTCGTTGATGAAGTCAGAGAATAACTCCATAGATCAAGAAATAGACGGACCCCCTTTCTTCTCATGAGGATATCTAACCATATTAAAATCACCCCCAAACACCCAAGGGACAGGCCAAAGAGACTTGACGTTAGATAGTACATCCAAAAACTCACTTCTATCTGATTGAATGTTTGGCCCTTATACATTTGCAATATCCCAAACAAATCCATCACTAGCACCACGGAATTTGACAGCCAGGACCCTCTGCCAAGAAAACATCTTCCACTAGTAACACATCATCATGGATGAAAATAGCGGCCGCTACGCTACGGCCGATTTATCGGCCGTTGCACCCGTACAGCCGCTACGTACGCTACGGGGTGTGAAAAATTTCTACTTTCCAATTTTTTTTAAATGCATAATAAGACTTATTTCTTTTAATCTTCTCTCCAAATAACATTTTTACACAACTCTTCTACCCTTTTATGTTTAAAAGAACACCAAAAAGCATATGAGCTCGCCGAATTACAGTCGATATAGAGAGTTCTTCTCAATGATTCTTCTCTAAGTACATCCTATTAGACACCCTCTTTGGTAGATGTATTTTTTTCTCTAGGTACTCTTAAGTCTTGACTTCATGACATTGTTTTTTCTTTTATAAGCCTTTCATTAGTTTCTAAGTTAGTATAACTAAGCAACATGAACACATGTGAAAAAAATGATCATTACTATTATTTTCTATTTATACAGCGATATAAGACCTCATACAGTGAGGGGACCGCTACGCCCCCTTACCTTAGTTACTTTTGCAAAAAAAATACATTTTCTTTCATTTTACAATTTTATGGAATTTCTAGAATTTTTTCAGATTTTTTTGGCGATTTTTTCAAATCGCACCGCTACGCCGCTATGTATCCCCGCTACGCTACGTATTGCCCGCTTCGTAGCATTTTGGCGGCGGGCCGCTACGCCCACCGCTACCGCTATTTTCATCCTTGCACATCATCATTCCATATAGCGATCAGGCCACCTGAAGCCCCAACTGAGGGAACCCAATTCCAAGCACAGTTACGACTGCCCCACACCTCCCGAATAATACTACTAATATAAGATGCCACTTTAGTCTCCTGCAATAACAAACAGTCAAATTTGTGTTTTCAGACTTTCTAATTGCCATCCTTTTCTCAGGCCTACCAAGCCCCCCTCACATGCAGGCCGACAATAATCAAATAAAAATTGAATATAAGAACACCCAAACCAAACCAAACCAAACCAAGCCTTTTCCCACAAGGTGGGGTCGGCTATATGGATTTGACGACGCCAATCAAATCTGTTTAGGGCCATGTCTTCCGTTAGATCCTTTCATTAGGTCTCAAATCCATAAAGAAATCCGACTGAGTATTGTGCTGGCTGTCGGCTACCTAACGCACAACCCTCCTTCTTTGTCCGGGCTTGGGACCAGCTATGTCAAGGATACCAAAACATAGGCGGAGTTAATATAAGAACACCCGAAAAATATAAAAGATGTCCAGAAATAACAATCCCCCCTGCCTCAAGCACCTCCATCTCAATGAGCTTCTGCATTACTTGGGTTTCATCATCTATAGAGACCCCCAGACTTTTGCCCACTTTGACAGTCTTACGCGCATCCTCCTCAGCCACAGAAAAAATATCCTCTGCACCGTGAGAAGTATTTCCAGTTCCCCCATTACCTTTTGGCAGCTTATAGAGCTTGTCATCATTGATTTCCTCTTTGGAAATTGCTGCGATGGGCTTCTTACACCTTCTCCTGTCCACTCTCTTGCTCCTTGATCTAGCAGTGCGTCGAAAACAAATATGTTTTTTTTAGCAGTATGCTCAAGGCAACCCTTGATGGAATAGGGCTGTCAAGAGTTCCGCATTTGAGGGGGAACCCCACCAGAAATAGAACCCACCACATCAGCTCCATGAGAGTGGGGGCCACAAATTTCTTAGAATAAAAAGTTTCACTGGGCCTTAACACCTGGACTGAACCTGAATCCATCTTTGAAGGCCCAACAGAGGAAGCATGACCCAGAACAATGCCCTGACGACCTTTGAAAGCCCCCTCCAGACTGATCATCTACTCTTCGAGACCTGCCACCGCCCAGAGGTTCGGAGCTTCATTGACTGGTCCGTCGAAATCAGGAGGGACTGTTTGGCACAGGATTTTCCCCCAAACAGAAACTGTTTGAAGCAGGGTGCCTGACCCTATTCTTCTTCTTGTTTGGTTCCTCCAAGTGGAAAAAATTTGAACCAGAAACATCCTCTCTGGGGTGTATAGCTGGTGCACACTGCTGCACCCTGCCTAGGCTGATCATAGGAGATGACCTCTAATCTCGCGTTGCCACGTCAACAGATTGGCAGATATTCTGCCCTGCGTCCTCACCCATTGCACCTGTTCAGATCATCCCATTCTGGCCATCTTCCCCGTCGCAGGACTCTCCGTTTCTGCCATCGGAGGTAGAGTCCGCTGCCTCAGTATCTTGTTCTCCTTTATTCTTAAATGTATGCTGCCTCATCCCATTCTGCCCTTCCCCAGAAACCTTAGAATAACCCACTCCATTCATATAAAGAGGACCCTGCATCCCCAACTCTTCCCTCACCACCACCCTAAAAAGACGATCAAATATCTTGATCTTCAACTACTTATTAATGAAAGAGAAATCTTCAGTTTGGATACAAATTCTCCCAACTTCCAGGAAAGATCTATCTAATGTCCCTTAGTCGATTTCCACCACCTCCCCAAACTTCCTAGCAATAGCCTCAAAGATCTCCGCACTGCACCCATGAAAGGGAACACCAAAACACTGCAACCACACTTTCCTCACTAAGACATCTGATCTAGGGATCCATTTTTCTAGAGAAAGGAAGATTTGATTACACTCCAGGCTCGGAACTTCCAACAACAATCTAGTCTCCTCCAGGTTTGGAAAAGAAACCAACACTTTTCTACCACCCAATGATGATACCTTCACACTCCTGATACCACCTACCTCATACAAGCTAATAATGGATGAAATAACTTCTTCCCCTTTCACCGTACCCACCAAGCTATTGGACAACCACCGGGTATTATTGGAAACAACCACTTTGGGAACACAGAGAGATTGCTCCTCTAACAGATGAGTTCCTTTCACCACATCAAGATAGCTTGTAGCTTGCTGTCCACTTCCATGAACAGGAGCATTAGAAAACACAGGAGCCTTACCTTCCTTGGGCAACTGCACCTTCCTAGAGTCGGTTGAAGTACCGGATATTCTCTCATTTTCATTCCCCCAAACTCCTTCCCTCCTGCCCCTCTGAGACCAGCCAAACTTTGCCACGTTGACTCCCAACATTCTACCAGCAAAACTCGTACCATTCATGAGATTAACAGCTCTAGCAGCTGTCTCCATACTGCCAAAACGCACAAACCCAAAGCAAAAACCCCTCCCTCTCCTGCTGGAGGCAGGGAGGAAAGCATCAAACACCCTCCCCACAGAAGAGAAGGCTAACCTCAATTGATCTGCTATAGTGAGTTCCAGTAAATTGTTGACGAACACCGAAACCTGGTTCTCCCACCTGGTACTCCTTTTGCTACTTCTCCTGGATCTGCTAACCGTCTTCCACTCTCCTCCTGTATCTTACATCTTTAACTCAGAAGCCCACTTGTTGTAGCTTATATCCTGTGCCAAACGGTCCCTCTGTTAATCCTGTGCCAAACAGTCCCTCTGTGAAAGATACTAGATACCAGTTTCATAAAGTAATACCCATTGTTTGGAAATGAATTGGACACTATGACTTGTTTTGACCTTTTTCAAGAAGATGAAACTCTGCAGACTGTTAAATCAATTTTGTTTTGTTTTATTGAAAATTATTAAAAATCATTAAAAAAGAAAAAAATGGAAAGAAAAATGAGATGTTGAGATACTATGTTGTTTTTCCCCCCAATTATACTACATGAATTCGGTTTCTCCATTCTTGTTTATCTTGGGCATATACCTTTCCATATGTGTTTTAATTTCTAAATATAAACTTGAGGCTAGAGCTCAGTTGTATATATGATGGTTTTCAATTAATCCTTGGCAAGTTACATTTCTTTGTGGGTGACATTATTCATGTTATCGTCCCAATGGGGAAAAAAAAGGAAAGAACAGAAAAATAACTCTACATGCACAAGTGCACTTAGACATAACCTTAAACAACTTGGACTCCCTGTCGATACCATGTGGAATCATGCTCCACAACTAAGTTTGCTAAGCACGTGCACAAGCAGATCTATAAGCTGAAACAAGACTAATGTCATTTTTGACGCATGGATCTCCTCCACTCTGTTGCTTGCTTCCAAGGAGCATAGGACAACTTGGATGCCCAGCTGATAGCTAGTGAAATTGCCCTCCACAACTAAGTTAATCTAATACTAGGTAATGGCCCTTGGCAATTAGTGGGAATGACCCATGAACTCGGGGAATTATAGACTTATAGTTCTAGTATCCATAACTTATGCTAGCATAGCAACCCGTGCTGAGCACGAGTATGTCCATACAATGCAATGCAAATAAAATATTAACCATTGACTTGAATGGCGGCCCAAATACAATGCACAATAGTAAATTTTTAGAAAGAAATTAAAAGAAGAGAATATGTGATAGTACCTATTTTCGCAATTGAGAGTAGGTAGAGTAGAAAGGCAATACAAAAAGTGAGGAAGAAAAAAATGGAAGAATATATAGGGAATAGGAGATGTGGACAGAAAAGAGTTTTACAGAAAACCAAAGAGAATAAGTGAGGAATGGACATGGGTAGTTATATGAGATAAAATAGGTGTTGTATGGGATAAGAAATGGGTAGTTAAAAGAAATAATGAAGGAGAAGAATAACTTATTGCCAAAATTGTAACAACAGTCCAAATTAGATTGAAAACGCTTGGCTTTAATATAGTATAATTTGTTGGTGATGAAGCCACGCGGTTTAGAACCATAGTGAAAGGGAGCTGAAAAATCGGACTCCAGAGAATTTGAAGAGGGGTTCTTTCCATATAGTCACTTGACATTGGCTTGATGAGCAAAACAAACTTCAGAACTTTCCAAAACAAACTTTCACCACTCCTATAAATTATGTATTGACTTATATCTCTTTACTTATTTATTTTGTGTTTATATATTCATGGGCATTTGCATGTGTTAAGTTTATGAATTTCAGTTCCAAATGAAAACACATGTTTCATTTATAGTTCTTTAATTATAATTTATAAGTCCAGTTGAATTATAAATTACTGTTTATGGGATTTATGTTGAATCATATTATCAGTGTTAATCCATATGGTTTTAACAACAATTTGATAGCTTTAGATGATAATCAGTGCTGAGTATGTCTTTCTAAGTGGTAGAAAGAGCTAGGAGTTTGAACAGTTTCTGTTTCTGGCCTCAGATCCCAGAAGAAGAGAAAAACCTGGGCCCTCATGATCGCTTGATTCATGTTTATCACTTTACCAAAGATGCGTCTCAAAATCAGATGGTAAATTTTAAATTTATTATGTATGTTTCAACTGTCAGCTATGAGTCATTTATAAACTGGTTTAGAGTGCTCAGAATAGAAATTACTCAACTTCCGTTCCCATACTTCCAACAGCAGGTTCAGAACTTTGGAGAACCCTTCTTCTTGATCATCCATGAAGGTGAGACTTTAGCTGAGGTTAAAGTGCGTATCCAGAAGAAATTGCAGGTTCCAGATGAGGAATTCTCTAAGGTATTTGTTAACTCTAATCTTCTGAACCCATTGTTATTCTGCTAATGCACAATTGTGATGCAGCACGGATCTTGCAAATGAGAAAAATCAACTCAGGTTGAAGTTGGCTGAATCCTTCAATGGATTCCATGCACAGTAACATGCACGATCGAAGAAACACTCACAAATCAAAGGAATACTTGGAAGTCTTTATTCAAATAATCAAGGTGTCCTTCCCAGAGGAGGGCTACATGCTTATAGGAAGGGATTGGACGTCCCCTTTCCTAATTAGGATTTTAATTTCTAAACAAAAGAAGCCATTCAAAAAATAAATAAATATAGACAAAAGAAACTAAGATGAAAGGAAACTTTCTTAAAACAAACCAACTCAACTAACTGAAAGGATCCTAATTAGTTCAAAACTCCATAGCAACCAACTGGTTGCATTGGGGCTGACCCTATCGGCTTGATTGACCCATAGGCCATGGGTCTGGCCCAGTTGACCCGGGCCTGGCTCGTCATGGACCAATTTACTAGGTACCAAAAACCAGTCTCAGAAAACTTTGGCTAGCCTGCTGAGTATTTTTTTTCTTCTTGCTCTATGATATATATATATAAATATAATTATTTTGAATGGTGTATATGATATTATTTAGTTACACAATGTACCTAGGGTGGCATATGAGGATGTGGATAAGTCTGCAAAGGCTGGTTCCATTGGGCTCATTGCTGATTTGGAGAAGATTTCCACCCTATTTTATCTTGTTTCCATCTGTCCATCCATCGCTTTGATAGGAAGGTTGTAATCCTTTCACCTTTGTAACTAGCCTTTTGTGTATGTCTTCTTTATGCATGCATCCTTTCACCTTTGTAACTAGCCTTCTGTGTATGTCTTCTTTATGCATGCATGCATGCATACGTACGTATGTGCATACACATGCAATACACACACACTATCGGTTATGGTGGCGGGCGATCAGAATATCGAAAATTGTTCAGAATTTATTTATTTTTCATTAGTGACTAAGATGAGGGCAGCAGACCCCTCATTCCAGAAAAGAAAAAAAAAGTAATTAAGATAGGGTACGTAGTAGACCCCTTAGTGCATAGAGGTCTTGTATCGCTCTATGATTGCAAAAAACAGTATCAATATATGATAAGTTGGAAACTAATAAAATGCTAATAATGAAATGAGATTATAAAAACTTCATCACTATTATGCATTTTTAAATTCTAAATTCCAAACTCAAATGAGCAATTTAGTAACTCTGCACAATACACATGATATATAAAGTTAATAAGAGTTCAAATCATGAATGGAGCTGTGTTTTTGTTGAGACTTGAGAAATATAAATATACTAGTTAGAATGCATTTGGATGTGATTTAGTTGGCCCACTTTGAGGAAAAAAATCATTTTCTTTAAAAGTCCGAAAATTAAAAAATTAATTCATTAATTAAAAAGTCTCAACCATTTGGGATTGATCTAGGGGAAACTTAGATCTATAATTTAGAGTGAATCATGGTGTGATTTGGTTGGCCCACTATGAGGAAAAAAATATTTTCTTTTCCGAAAAATCTCTAAAAATTCAAACATAGTTAATAAAATCTCAAACCATTACGGATTGATCTATGGGAAACAGTAGTCTACAAGTTACAAGGCATTTTCAATTGATTCATGGGGGTAAAAAAGAGCAAGAATAATAATAAAATAATAACCGGCTACATAGCGGCCGTTACAAGCTACTACGTATAGATATGACGAGTTATCACCTGCGCACCTCGTGCATTCCGCCTTCCGTGCACGACTAAACGACGGCCGTCGATTTAAATCCAAAGGCTTGTACTAATGGTCACAAGAGATTGGAATAAAGAGCTGAGAATCACGAGATGAAGGAAGAAAAACAGATTGTTGTGGGTAAATGAAAAAAAGTCTGAATCGAGAAATGAAAGAAGAGAGTTTGAAGATGAATTGGATCGGAATGGAGTGAGGAGGACTGGAACCGCTTGATCTCACGCATCCGGCATGAGGACCTCGGAATAACAAGCTCCAACGACCTTCCCATTTCCCTCACTTTCTGCAGATTCATTTTCAATTTTTTTTTTCTTTTTTCCCAAGACTTCAGAGATGCCGCTGCTATGTGGTTCAACTGTGAAAGGGAAGAGATTTGGTGCTTCCATTTTTCCAATTTCTGTTACATATAGATCCATCATTCACTCTATCATTCAGTGGATGATCTCTTAGGTTTATAAGGGTTTTTATGTTTAGGTTTTGGTTGCTGCATTTCCTGCAATTATTAGGATTCTTAGGATTGAAAAAGCAATTAACAGACCATTCCGCCCATTCGATATGAATTAAAAATTGGATGTTTTTTGAACAATTAACAAGCCATTCTACCCATTTTAGTTTCCAACAACTGAAAGAAATCCTTGGATAGTTGCAGCCATGAAATCTTTGGATAGTTGCAGCCATGAAATTGGATGAAGAGATGATCCCATGTTTCAAGTTCCTCTACAATTTTAACGGCCTGGATTGATTTTGTGAAAGACACAAGAGAGTTGATGGTCTGGATTTATTGCTTTCGTGAAAAGTTGCAAGATAGTTGATGGCCTAGATTGATTTTGTGAAAAGGTCAAGGCAGAAAGAGAGAGAGGAGGACGGGCTGCCTTTGATTGATGGGAAACATGCTTTTGATCGATGGGAAATGTGTGCTTCAAGCAAGTTTTACTTTCACTCAATATCTCATGAGAAATTGTCATTTTCAATTATTTCTTATAACAATGCCATGGGATATGTGCTAAAAACTAAAGTGGAAATAACGTCAGCCCTTCGATTTAATCCAAGGGGAGCCATTAAGTCCCGACTAATAGGAGAGATGCGAGAGGTGTGCAGGTGATAACTCCTATATATATATATCAGGGCTCTCCTAAGCTGCAGCTTAGCTTATCCTAAACTGGAATAGTGCTGGTCCCACAAATCAAAGTTGATTATATCTGTTTTTTGCATGATGGAACTGGAAAATCCAGTTTTGGTTGGATTTATCTTGATTTTGGAGACGATCATCATGCAAAAATCAACTTCATTTGTGGGACCATCACTGTTTCTGCTTAGGAGAGCTGGCCATATATATATATATATATATATATATATATATATATATATATATGAGATGCACCTATAAGAGATATCTCTCACCTTATATGAGAGATTGAGTGGAGGCCCTCACATCTATATCCAATGGCAACAACTTAAATGTAAGGCCCCCACCCCTATCTCTCATAAGAGCATTTTCCTATACACACACGGAGATGCTCCTATGAGAGCATCTCTCACCTTACTATGAGAGAGGGTGGGGCCCCTCACATCCATATCCAATGCCAACAACTTTGAGGGCCCCCACCCTATGTCTCATAGTAAGGTGAGAGATGCCCTCTCATAGGAGAATCTCCCATATATATAGGCTTGTTTGGCAACTCTACTAATAGAGTCAAGTAAGGTAAAGCCCCCATTTTTCAAAAAAAAGTCCCATCAAAAGCACTTTAATTCAAATTTCCCACCATATTTTTCAAAATAAATAAATAAATAACCTCATTTCTCCACTAAAAGACAAAAAAAAAAAAAAAAAAAACTCCACAATCAATACAAAATGTCAAAAAGATTCCATAATAAACAACTAAAAATAAAATACTATCATAACCCACTTATATTTTATTTTTTCTTCAAAATAATCTTTACTTCACCCAGCTCCATTAGTTGAGCCCCCTATCAGCCCATATATATATATATATATTTATAGGAGATGCTCATATGAGAGCATCTCTCACCTTACTATGAGAGATAGGGTGGGGGGCCCTCAAAGTTGTTGGCATTGGATATGGATGTGAAGGGCCTCACCCTATCTCTCATAGTAAGGTGAGAGATGCTCTCATAGGAGCATCTCCGTGTGTGTGTTTGTGTGTGTGTGTGTATATAGAGAGAGAAGGGTTCTCCTAAGCCGCAACTTATGTAATCCTAGGCCGAAACAGTCTGCAAAATCATCTCCATTGTAAATTGCCTCAAATCATCATCTCCAAAATCAAGATAAATCCAATCAGATTGGATTTTCCAGTTCCATCATGCCAAAAACGGAGATAACATCTCCATTGTAAACTGCCTCAAATCTTCATTTTCAAAATTAAGATAAATCCAATCAGAATTGGATTTTCCAGTTCCATCATGCCAAAACAGAGATAATCGACTTTAATTTGTGGGATCAGCACTAGTTCAGATTAGGATAACATAGCTTGCAGCTTAGGAGAGCCCTGCTCATATATATACATATATATATATACACATATACATATATATATACACACACATATACATATATATACAACGCCAGCGCCCTTGCGTTTTTTTAAGAGAAAATGCCCACCTAGTTGGGCCCATTGGGATGCATGATGATCATGAGAGTCCAGTGGATGGATAGATCCATATGAGGCCTACCTATATGCAAAATCTTGAGTCCATAAAAATTTAATGGTTTAGAGGCATCATTTTATTATGATTTCAATCCAATGGACTTTCATGCAAACCCTTCTATCCTTCTATCCACATGCACCAAGTAAAACTATGGGAGGTGGCCAACGAAGGTAGGTGTCGAACACTAGACTTCTCCGCTTCCTAAGGCGCAGAGTCCTTAGCCAATTGAGATGCCAACATTCGATGCTTGAAAAGTGTGCAGTTTATGCCTACATGACCTCTCTCTCTCTCTCTCCCTCTCTCTCTCTCTCCACCTATAAAATGAAGAAAATACATTTCTCTCTCTCTCTCCACCTAGAAAATGAAGAAAATACAAAAAAATGTGTGGGGGAGGTGGTGGTTGGGGTGTATCTTGGATGTCTCCTTCAGTGGGTAAAGGCCTTAATGAGATTGCCCTCTATCACCCAATCTTTGGAGCTTCGAGTTCTCATTTCAAGAGGATCTAATTTCTAGTGACTCCACATTTCACTCTTTTATCTTCTAAAGATATTTTCAACTGCCCTGTCTTATCTTTTTCAGTTGCAATAAGCCAAAATAACTATTTTCTAACTAGTTATTATTTTATTGTTACTGATAAGAACTATTATTTATTCTTCCTTTGGGTATTCAATTACGTTTTATTTCTAAAGGTCTATGAGATTGTATAGGTAAGAATTCTCCATAAGGTTTTGGCCATCCATGAATAATTCTCCAATTGATCACTCATCAAAATCCTTGGTTCGGGGCGAGGGTTATGCACCAAATTCTGTCAATATTTACATAACTTAAATAGATGCATCCTGATAATTGCCACAAACCATTACCCGTGAGCAGAAGAAAGTGCTGCCACCACCTGAAACATCACATGCAATATCCTCACAAGTTTTTTTAAAGCTACATTTGTATGCCTACCTCGAAATGGAACCCATATTTACAGTGAAGTTTGAATAATGGTGTGTTTGATCAGTGGAAGTTTGCATTTCTGTCACTGGGTCGCCCGGAATACCTTCAGGACTCGGACATTGTTTCTAGTCGTTTTCAGGTGTGTACAGATTTATATTTGTTTTGCTTTTTTTTTTTTTTTTCAACCAACAATTCATTGGGTTTCTTTTCCTCGATTTTGTCTAATCTGCCCACAGAGAAGAGATGTGTACGGAGCTTGGGAGCAGTATCTTGGGTTGGAGCACTCAGACACTGCTCCAAAAAGGGTTTATACTGCCAATCAGGTAAGTTCTACTTATTGCAGTCAAATTTTTTTTCTGAAGCAGATGGAATGTTTCACACTGGTGCAAGGTGTAGCAATATTTACTAGCCCATTTTGGTACACTTTTTGCCACTATTTCTTTGGCCCTTTTTTTTCTCCACAGTAGTGTTTGACAGTTTTTGGGTTCTAGACTTCTAGTTCCATATTGCTTTAGGGCAGTATGATCTATAAGCCTTTCTCAATCGATTAGGGTAGCTCAACTTGTTTTTAGGAACACTTTCTCGAGAGCCATGCCTATTACTGATTATTCCTTTCCATATTTTTGTGCATGTTTTTGGAGACTGAGCAGCGGACTGGCCAAAATGCTGACCCCTCCATTCAATAGGGAGGAAATTGAATTGCATAATTTAATGGAATTATAATGTCTATACTTCCATCTCTTTTATCTTCATCTTTTTTTTTTCTTTTTTTTCTGAAGATGGTAATGGCAATTATCGTAAGGAAGAGCACCCACCCTAGGAATACATCACAAGGAAGATAATGATGCAATCCATAGGCATCAATTACTGATGTTGAAACATTCAATCCAGTAATGCCTTATATTGGAAGAAGAAAGCTCTCAGGTCCTTTCATCACAGGAGCCCTAGATATACTTTTGACCCTGAGCGTAAACAAAATTTCCTTTAATGATGCCAACTTATCTTGAAAAACCTTTCCAGCCAGATAGACCAAAGAACAACCATAAAAATCCAGCTTCATAGAATATTACTTATGCAGGCCGGACAATAGGTTAGCCAACCCAATGGATTCCAGCCACTAGGGCAACCTCACAAGAGGAGTAAACACCATAATTGAAGAGAAAACTCTAATAACTCAAAAGATTAATTGATAATAAGCATGTCCATTATAATGAGGCCTAACATCCTTTTATAAAGGAGTTGGCTTGATCCCCAAGAAACTATATTTCCTAATATATGAATCATATCTAAAATGAAATGGAAACTAACTAATATTAATCATAAACAAACCAAACTACTAAATAATATTTCCTAACCAAATGGATGTCCCCTTGGGCCTATTGACTGGACCCAATGGGTTGGCCGACCTATTATCTGTTGGTAGATCTATCTCCCGAATGATTGATCGAATCCAAGAGGATTCCAGCCACTAGGGCACAAACATAACCATGGAATAATCCATAAACTCACGTGAGCAACTAAAGCAATTGATTTGATTAATTTGAATAAGCATCTCTATTACAATGGAGGGCTTCTCTATTTATAATGTAATAAGGACTCTAAAATAGGAAGTTACTAATCCTAATAAAACATTAACACAAGAAACAATTCTTAATCAATCCTAAGATAAATATAGAATTCCATAGTAGCTTTCTTAGCTAATTGGGCCTGTGGGCTGAACCCAATGGACTGGGTTGGATGGCTGGGTCCATCATGTGGGCCTGGGCCCTTTTAACCTTTCGTACTGCATCAATTCTCCTCCGCTTGAAAAAACACGACGGTTTGATTATAGGGGAGAGAATTCGACTACAAATTTTGAAAAATGACCGCCTGGGTCGAAAATCATTCACACAAGGTTCTGTTTCTTCTTTTGATCTGCATTCTCATGACATGGCTTGGAAGTTTGATGGAGTCTTTTGCTCCTTTGAGAGGTAGATGGGAGGTTTTGCTTCTAATGATGTTTGTATTGAGTTCGGATGTGTAATCTGACCATTAGAAGCTTCAGTTGTTGCCTTTGTACTGACGGAGCATGAACATTGATTATCCATCGGTGATCGCCGATAATGAAATCAATGTGAGGAACTTCATTTACTTGATCTTCTTGTGAAACTACTGGGACAATGGACTTGATTTTTGATGGCCCAACTGGATTTTCTAGAAGTGGTATGACAATTGGAACCACCGGATGTTCAATCTTCTATCTAACTTGATCCAAGTATTCAATGTTTGCTTCTCCTTGTTCATCTTCAACCTTTTGCAGATCTTGATTGACATTGCCTTGATCAATATTGTTTGTACTCACGAAATCATCTTTGCCATGAACTTACTTTTGATGTCGTCCTTGTCTTCTGGCTTCACTTGTGGCGCAATCATGACTTCAATTTCAACTGTTTGCTCTTTTTGTGACTTTTCTATGGAAGGTGATGATGTAGATGAAGACAGGGCTGTTGAATTCATTGGAACGAGCATAACCCTTTTTCCATTCCACAAAATGGTGTATGTATTCGCCTCTTTATCATGGTGCACTTTTCGATCATAAAGCCATGGACGTCCGAAAATAATATGAGCAATATTCATATGGATCACATCACACCAAATTTTGTCCTCATAATGGTCCAATTTGAATGATACCAAACATCTGTGTCACTGGGATAATATGGCCATTAGACCATGTGACTTGGTAGGGCTTGGGAAGCTTCTCTATTGGCCAATGAAGTTTGTCAATGACCTCTTGTGCGATAAAATACATTGCACTACCATTGTCAATAATCAAATTAGCGGACTTATCTTTTACTCTTACCCACGTGTGGAATTTTTTAACTCGTCTCCTCCTCCTTCCTTTTCACTTGTATTGAGCAGTCGGCGAATGACAATAGTGAGATTATCTTCTCCTGGGAAAAATCTTTCCACAACATGAGCTCTTGAACTTTGCTGAATTTGTCTTTCTTGACACTGAGATTGACACATGCGAGATTTTCAAAGCATGTGCTCAACATGAATAGCTTCTTTATACGCTTCTGGAATGGTTTCACAAAAAATTACTTTTGCTCGTATGTTTGGCTTTATCCCTTTGATATATCGAGCTCCATCATTCTTATCGCTCAGCCACATAAAATTTCCAACTCTTGATATCGAGAGGTATATTCATCAACGGGTAATTTTCCTTGCTTCAAATTAATGTGCTGCTCAAAATAGAACTCTTTCTCAGGGTACTGATTTCCATATCCGAACTCATACATAACAGCTTCAATGTGTCTCATGTTGATATGGATAAAAATATATTGTTGCTTGAAGATGGACAATTGTCAAGCTAAATGGGCTGGATCGATGACACCCTAAAAGGGTCGGAGTGGAAACAGGCCCACCTGACTCACGCTACAAAATTCCGCAGTTGTTTTTTTTTTTTTTTTTTTTTTTTGTGCTGTTTGTTAATGGGCTAGACTCGGGTTCGGGCTCAGGTCAGGCCCGAAATCAGGTTAGGCCCAAACTACCTAAGTCAGGCAAGTGTTACACGTGGGAGGAGGAAGAAATCTTCTTTTCTTTTGTTCTCTCTCTCGGGTCTCGGGTAGGGAAGGAAATAAGAGGGGTTATGGCCTCTTGCTTCACTCACAGAACAAAAACGAAGGGAGAGGGGGTGCTTGTTTGCAAGGCGTGCTGGGCGATCAACGTGAAGGCTAGAGCGGTGACGCTGCTGTGGATGCGATGGTGTTGCAGAAGGCTGGTGCTGGCTGTTCCGAGAAGCAATGGAGACTATCGAGTGCGCCAGATACTTCTTCTAACTTAGACTCCTTCAATGGTAGCTTGAAGATTGCACTCAGATATGGCAAATTCTATCATTGCAGTCTCTCATGGGAAAAGCGCACATCCGAGCTAAATGCAAACATCAGAAGAAGCGACACCTCCCATCTACTTTTAAATGGAGGAAAAGACTACATGCAGCTTGCAAAACACGCAAAGCAAATGCAGACCGCAAGACTATTCTGAAGTTTGTGCGAATGGTTTTTGACCCCAGAGGACCTTTCTTGAACTTGTGGTCGAATTCTCTCCCTTATTATCAAGATGTCAACTCGCCGAAGTCGAGTTTTTTCAAGCGGGGGAGAATTGATGCAATATGGAAGGTTAAATGAGCTCAGGCCCACATGATGGATTCCAGCCACTAGGGCAACCTCACAAGAGGAGTAAACACCATAATTGAAGAGAAAACTCTAATAACTCAAAAGATTAATTGATAATAAGTATGTCCATTATAATGAGGCCTAACATTCTTTTATAAAGGAGTTGGCTTGATCCCTAAGAAACTATATTTCCTAATATATGAATCATATCTAAAATGAAATGGAAACTAACTAATATTAATCATAAACAAACCGAACTACTAAATAATATTACCTAACTAAATGGATGTCCCCTTGGGCCTATTGACTGGACCGAATGGGTTGGCCGACCTATTGTCTGGCCCGCATCAATTACTTTTTAATTTGGAATTCTAGAGCACCATTGCTAAAAAAGATGCATAACTATACCATTCAGAACCTGCGAACTCCAAATAGCTTGAGAAGAAATCCCACACCTGTTCTGTGAAGGAACAAGTGAATGAAAAGGGCAGGATGAACATCTTCAGCAGTTTGGTGAAAAACTACGAACACCCAATGAGAAGTACTCATATTTGCTTTTTCCAGAGGTTATTCAAAGTAAAATTCTGACCCAAAGCACCTGTCTACAGAATTCTTATGCAGAGTTGGTGCTTCATCTTCCATGAATAAGCCACCCACAAAAATGGTAATTTTTTTTTATAACTACAAAAATGGTAAATTTGGCTGGACGAAATGACAGTCGAAAGATTTCACAGTTAACATAACCTCTGGTTAAGGCTTCTAAACACAATAATCTGCTCCTTCCGTTGGCACATAAATGTCCTTAAGAATATGTGGCAGTTGGACCAATTGCGCTACTCAACCTAGGATTTCTCTTGAATGATGGGTTCCTGGCTAAATCCTGATATGTTCTATGATTTGCATCCAAATGATCAGAAACAACATCCAAAAGATTAGCTGCTACTTGAGCCAAAAGTGGAAATTTTCATCAATGGGAAAAATCGATACACCACAGATCCTTCAAAACCTGACACAACAACCCTTCTTAGCATACAGGTGTTTCTGAGAGAAATTGATTGTTGATAGATCAGACTGCTCTCCGAACTCCAAAGAGCTGAAGACTGGTTACGAGGCTTTCAAAGAGGCTGGTTTTCATAGCCAATATCTATTAATGGACAAGTACCAATTCCATAGATCACTCTGCTGCATTCCTAAGTGCCAAATCCATTTACTGTTTATAGCTGAATTCTCCACTTCGAGGATAGAAAGCCAATGCAACCTTCTTGGAGCGGCTTCAAATAACCTTCCAACCTACAATATCGTATTTGTGCTGCTCATCCAAGTCACTGTAGAAAAGTTCCATTGGATCTTCTTGATTCGATAATCGCAGCATCTGAACACTTGGAAAATGATGAAAGCTTCTTCTCAAAATGTTCTATAACAATAGCCCGCAATAGAAGGATTACCTTCATCAAATGGAAGACTCAAATATGTAGAAGGTAGCATGCTAGGATATGATGATAAGCACTGCCATCAGGGACTGCATTTCCAGGAAGCCCTTTCAGATCCTCATCAGTTTGGAGTTATTAAACATAGGGCACCAATTCAAACCTTGTCAAAATCCACTTTTAAGTCAACCTAATTCTAACTTGCAGCATGGAAGACTAATAGTAATAGTGTTATCTTCAAACTGTGAACTTCTGATACAGAAACCATTGGGTAACCCACCGATCTGTACTTTCTTTATAAGCCTACCCAATGTCTACTACAATGACAAACAAGAGTGGAGACTGTCACACACAAGTGCACATTCATGCATGCGTTTTGTGCTGATTATTTTTTATATTTTATCTCAAGATCTGCGTGCTTTGGTTATTGTTTTCTCATTTTACCCTGATAAAAATATTTGATAGATTATTAAATGCATCTACTTTCCATCTAGCTATTATCAAAATCTCTCTTTTATCGGTAACATGACTCAAACCCACAACCATATTTTATTGCAAAAATAATTAACTTCTAACTGTGCTAAGAGGGGGCTTGTCATCAAAATATCGAAACCTGGATCGAATGAAGAAGACTATCCAGAGGGATTCTGTTTGTGGACCCCTGATCCATAGCCCATCGATTTGGATGGTTCATGGTAGGCCAGCAGAGCCCACAACAATTCCATGTCTCATATGATAATTCATTTGTCAGGCTATATGCAGCCCTCCTGTTTTTTTCCCTGCCAAACTGTCGGACCTTTTGTTTTTTAAATTATTTTTGTGGGGAAATTCATCATCAGGCACCCACCCATGACATGATATGCCATTTGAAAAAAAAAAAAGAAGAGGAGAAGCCTACACATGTTTTGGCTTTCATTACCAATGTTGTCTTTCTTTTCGCAGAATCGCCTCACATTTGAGAAGCCGGTGAAAATCTACAACTAGAAAATAACAACTTATGGCTGCAGAAGGCATTGGGCTCTGATGGTCCGTATTGCATTTCTAAGTGTGAAGAAAACCCAAGTCCGTCCCAAGAAATATGAGAAGCTTTGAGATGGTTTCAGGGTTTGTTATTAATTTTTGTGCCATGTATTCTTTCTAGTGTTGGATGGGAAGAGAACTGTAGTGAATGTGTGTGCGTATGTCTTTTATTGATGAGGACAGCAGCCTCACTTTTGAGCTTTTTTATTTTTTATTTTTCCGTTATTTTTCTTCGAGGGCCCCTTCGGTGAGAGAGCCTGCCTCACTCACCTTGATCTTCATTTCCACTGTATTTTTAGTACATAAGAAGATTTTGGACTAGGGGAGATGTATACAGGGCATAGATTAGTTTGGATGCTGTTGGCCTTTTCCCTCGTTTCTTCATTTTCATTGTATACTTTTTTGTTTCTTATGGCTGCTGTGTTTTAAAGGGCCTGTATATTGTTTCGTAGCTACTGTAGTTCCAAATTTATAGGGGTTAGTGTGAAAGGAAGAAGAAATATTCTGCATAAGTGGGGCTGATAGAGTGATTTAGAGCTCTGATCTTTTCTTCAAAATGAGATAAATGGCTTTTTTTTTTTGTCGATGTGCTACACATGAACCATGTGATGCGAGTTTCACATGGGAGTTGTAGGCGTTCCTGCCCAACCAGGTCGGGTCCAACTTTGTCATCCTTACTGGATGATATTAAGCCCAAGCCCGTCAGGTAACATTTTGCTAGGAATCAGCCTCATTTAAAACTAAAAGCTCATTTTTGTATAACCCATTTGACTAGGATACAATGCCAATCACGGGAGGGTGAGATTGGGTGCCCGCGCCCTGAAACTTGATATAAATGTATGGGCCCGCATAAGGTATTTGAAACGATTTTGGAAAGGCGCTCAGTTCAAAAGGAGTAGCTTGAAAGTCATGAATGGTGGTGCTAAGAGCTTGTGTGTGTTTATTCTTCTTCTTCTCGAGCAATAAAGGTCATCAAGACCTCTCCTTGCACAATCTCGGGCGTCACCTTCAGAGGGGAAATGATGTTCGGGGTTCCTTTCTGCTGTTGCCGGACTTGCAGAAGGTGCCGCTGTTAGTAGCTTTCTTGCCTCGAAGAATGGCTGGTGTTTTATTGGATAGTCTCCAAAAGAGTATTCATAGTTTTCTCTTCAACAAACACCAGAGAGAGAGAGAGGAGTTCCGAACAGGCAGTCTAGTTTGTCTGCACCACTCGGTGCCATATAACTCGGGCTGTCAATCCGGCCCTTTGACGAGGGGCTCCGGCCCGGCCCGGCTCGGCTCGGCCTGCAAAAGCCCTTAAAGTGAGGGCTTTTCTTTTTGTCCTAAAGCCCGACGGTAGGGTAGGGCCCAATTTTGAAAAGCCAGCAACCTTGAGGGCCGAGCTAGGGCTTGACTTAGCCAACCCGAGGTTAATATATAAAATAAATAATATCTATAATATAGAATACATAGATAGAGATTTTTAAAAAAATATATAAAGAACTACACTAATTAGCAATTAATGTTAGAGGCTTAATATTTTGTCAAACAATAATAACCAAGGCTTAGAAAGAATTTTAATCATAGATCACAATATTGCCATCTATATTTAATTATATGTTATCAATTGAATGATATATTTGATTCTATATTTGTCCAACACGGACATATTTTTCAATGAAAAGGGAATTCAAGTTGTCATTCATCATATTGATTTTCACCAATGTAGACTATTTTTTTTTTTTTTGCTGTCGGAGGGTTCCCAACCCTTTGGGCTAGACTAATCCCTCCGGGCCCAGAGGGAAGCCGGGTAAATCCCCTGTAACCCTAGTGTGGTAGCGGAGTTTCGAACCCACAACCTCCGGGTGCAAACCGTGGTCCTAGGCCAACTAAGCTACTCCTTGGATTATTGAAGGTTGAGAGTTTAGATAGATGATCATTAACATTATCATTAAGTGAGGTTAAGTTTCAACCACTAACTATTGATCGATGCCAATTTCTTTCTATACCCTTACTTTTATGACTATTGTTGTTTCATTCATGTGGATCCCACATTCGGCGTTAAAAGTTTGTGACTCATGAATCAAATCATCTTTGTCCTTCATCTTCGGTATTCAAAGTTTAATTGTTTTGTTATAAAATCCAAGCGTGATTTTTCGAAGAATTACAAGTTAGGGTTAATGCTAACTCAAGAGTGGTTTCATGTTTATTTGAACCACATATACAAATAATTTATTTGGAATAAGTCTAATGCCTATTTGAAGTAAATCTAATTGAATTAGACATGATTTGCCAAACATATTCTTATGGTTCACATTATTGCTTTATAAAATATATAGAACTTGAGCTAGTAAAAAAGGCAACAACCAACAAAACTTCAACTGCGACAATTTTAATAATAACTTGAAAACAAACAAAACCGAGCACAGTATTTAAACTATATAACTACTGCTAGTGTGTTAAGGTATTTAAAAGTGTATTGTCTAGTTTCATGTCACAACACTATCACAGTACCTTATTTTATTTAATCCTAACTAATATCTTTATAAAATGATGAAGTAACTTGTTTTATGCATTCTTTTAGAAGTGTTACAAAAAGATTGACTTTTACATTGCCCCTCGAATAAAGGTGGGTTAGCATTATGGTATAAAAGAATAATTATATATGATAATATTAAAAAAATAATCATTTTTTTCTGATAAACAAAAGGTGGAAAAAGAAAAAGGAAAAAAAGGCCACACTTCTTTGAGGTAGAAGTTATAATCATAAGTTAGCCAAAAACAAAAAAGGAAGTTAGCCGAAGAGTTATGCAGACCAAGAACTTCATTTCCAAAGACTCTTTAATGCCATTTCCAAGTTTGTTGAACAGCCATACAAGGATGTTATTATTTCAGATGAAATGCTTGGAGAATTAATTAAGCTCTGACAAGGTGGTCGTACTCCATCAGATATTCAATTTTTAAATGGTATAATCCCAGATTCAGCAGTTTCAATCTTTCTCCTCAATCTGTTTGTCTTAATTGGTGTCTAGTTTATTTAAAATTGTTGTAATGAAACTACTGGGGCCAACCCAAATTGATGAGCCAACTCAACCCGACTAGATCCAACAAAAGTACCAGTATATTCCACTAATATCCTTTTTAACAGTTTTCAAAATATACTAGGCTTTCCTTTCAATGTGATCCATTCCCAGGCCTAAAATGCCCAAACCAAACTTCGGTGAGCTGTATCTATTGGGTCATGACAGACTAGAATGATGTTAGTTTTTGCATTATAATTAGTAGGGAAGATATGTTGGGTGGAGTAGGTCCCATCCCAGTATAGGATTGTCATTCATGTCGGAGAGTTAGATCTCACTCGATTCTTGACAGCCGAGAACTAATCTCTATTGCAAAGCCCATTAATCTAGCGTATTCATGTGAGCCGATTTCTATCAGGTAACATGGATAATTTACATTATTATCTGAACCGGGATCAAATAGCTTCCTCAATGAACCCTCACCCACCAACAACTTGGTTAGCCGGATTAGAATATGAGGTTCATGTCCTTGTCAGGGTGGAGCCTACGTCTATGCAAAAAAATAAAAAATCAGCCAACAGCAACAGTACAAATAAACAGTGCACATCTGTGATTCATTATATAAATCGAACTGGGGTCCAAGACAGAGTGGCCTGCCATCGGAAGTAGCCATTTAAACGTGGAATGTAGTAGTGATCATTTTTTCACCAAGCTCATTGGAGAAGAGGCCCAACGGCAGCTCTAATGGACATAGCAAGAACATCCATCCACCATATAGGGCTCGGAAATAAGCATGGTGCTTGTCCCAATGTGAAAGTTCACCCTATTACACACACCCAATCTAAGTCCCTCAACAACAGCGCTACAAGGCCTACAACTAGAGATTGTTTATGGGGGAAGGTGCCTGAATCACCTGTTGAATGCTAGACTCTCGCCTGCTGTCCTTTGGAAAACTTCCATTCAGTGGCAACCACACCAACAAAAGGAGCACCAAATTAATGTAATTTCTTATTACAAACGCGCAACATTTGTACCAGAGGAAGTTCAACCAGTAATAGAAATATAGTGAAAAACATGGCCAAATGAACTAGTTACCCTGTGACAATGTGAAGTTGTTATAGATATAGTTGATATATATAAAGAGAGAATATTAAAGAAAGGACTTTTTAGCTACACCGCAGGCAGAAACGATCTGGGGGTTTGGGTCCCTCTGCTGCGCCTGCCTCAAATGCATGTTTAGAGCATTAGTTATTTGCCTGCAGCACAGAGAAATATGAGACAGGATTCAAAACAGAAAGCTTACAAAAGAAAATGTAAGATATCATCCATGCAACATGGGACCCATACTTCCAGCCTCGTTAATTCTTCATGCTGGATTGCCACCAACTGTTTCATTTCTTGCAACTTCCGGCTTCTTTCATCGTTCTCTGTCTTGAGAATATTGATTACTCTAATAAATAATTCAATTTGCTCTTTCAGCATGTTTTCCTAATAAAACATTATCAAAACCATTTCAAGTAAATTGAGACTTGAATTCAACATCAAAACAAGCAGCAAAGAGGGTACAACAGAACATGTATGGGGATAAGGCTGATGCTAGAACTGTCAGGCACAAAAATAGTAGGAACTCATGCCAATTAGATAATCAGTGGACTACAATATAGTTACAGCTAAAAAAAAATGTCATTCAGGGAAGGAAGGCCCTGATGTGCAGTCTGAAAATTTTTGCTCATGGAGCAGCCCGGAAAAAGAGAGCCAAAAGGTAATGATGCATTAAGAGACAAGGCACTGAATCCCGATGAACGTGCCTGCCAACAGAAAACTTGTATCATTCACACCTCAAGGGCCCAGTCTGAAAATTATTGCTCACCACAGACCATCTTCATCTAGCAGCATAAAAAGAGAACCAGAAGGTAAGGAGGGATTAGGAGACAGGGCTATGAAACCAATGAATGTGGCTACCAACAGAAAATTTGGACAATTCATCTCAAAGGCCCCCCTGGATTGGAATCATCCTGAAATAAGAAAATAAAGATCTGAACAGCAGAATAGTAGTGTACATCTATCATCTATGCGTATTGTTTAGTATTATTACTTACACATGTATGAGGTTTCAAGCATGAAATAGTACAGCACAGCACAGCCTTGGAGCCTGTTTGTCTCAATAAAAAATGACGATGGCAGTCATAGTTGAATTCAAACCAGAGTTCATTTTTTTTTTTTTTAAATGATAACTTGAATTAAAAGAAAAGGCTTTACTTTACAGTATAAAAGATTTATACCGAGAAGCAGCTGTTGGGGAACCCCGCGAAATGACAGCTGCCACCCAAAAGAGCCACAAAACAGGAAACAAAGCAAGGAAGGGCAACAATCCCCCTAAACCAAAAGAGGAGAGATGGATCCCTTATCAGGGAGCAGCAACATCCCTCCAATTGTACTGCACATCATGCAATCTAGAGAGAAGGGGTAGGCCGATAGGCATGGACTGGGACCATTGACACCATTGACAGATTAACATGGACTGGGTCGATGGGCCAGACACAAACATGTTAAGATTCTGTATCTCGCTCAAGAGGCCGTATCAGGCCTCAGTTCATAGGTAAAATGGACGATAATGTCCACTGATGTAAATTTAAATTCAATATTTTAATACTGCAAGTGCACAGCTGTTCTTTTGAGACAGTGACAAGTACATGTCGAATTCCACAAAGAGCACTACTAAGTTAAAATTTAAAATCTGATTTTTTTAATCAAAGATTAATAAGTAATTGAGATCCAAGAAAAAAACTAGAAAAATTCAGAAACACAAACCAATCAAATATATAAAACAGATCAGAGCATCCAAAATCCACTAAGCAAGATAATTAATCCATCCATTCAATTATTCTACTATTTGTTTAAAAAATTAACTCATATCATAAACAAATCAATGTTTTGGATCCGAAGGATTTGTCTTTCACAAAAATCAATTTTTAATAAAAAGAATAAGGTTACAACCCAAGACCTCATTCACCTCATAAAAGAATGAAAAATCATAAACATGACTCATCAAATTAAGCATAAATTATTAAAGGATCTCAGCCCTAAGCATAATCTATCAAAATAAGTATAAATCATCCAACTATTTTCATTAGAAATCAAAACAGATGCTGCCTAAGGCATGAAGACAGATCTATTATTCTAATAGAGCATGCATTTAAAAGAGACAAGAAAGTAATAGAAAAATAACATAGATTAAATTAAAGATCTACTTAACTTCATCAGTATGCTCCAATCCAGAAATCTAGCTAGCCATTGAAAAGAGCTCCATAAGTAATTTCATTGATAGCATCTCCTTGTACAATGATCTCTCAGAAATCTCTTTTCTAAAAATCCTAATTTCTGGAACAGGGCTCCAGAATACCCAAAAATAAAAATTAAATTCTATTAATTAGAGAAAGAAGAGAAAGAGGAGAGAGAGTGATTATGGACGTCGAAGGGGAGGGAGTTACTCCCGTATGCTACTTTTTGGTTCCTTTTATTTCTCCGGTTATCTATCAGATACATTGAATCTGGACACCTTCTCTACAGATTTGGTTTATCTTCATTGATAAGGTATATCTCTCATCCTTTTTGAATTTGAATGAGGTGGAAGCTTCCGGAAACCTATGGGTGGCTTGGCTAATCTTCAAATGGGGTCTCACAAGGGATGTGCAGCAATTGATTATCAACGGTGTAGATTTAATTGCAAACCCGTCTAAAAATAAACATGAAAATCTACGGATCCATAACTTTGTCAATATAGCTCTGATTTGCGCATTCTTGGGCTCCATGAGTATCTACTTTGAATAAGTTTTCTAACGGTAGGTAAATTTCATTGATCCGACGGCCGGATTGAAAGTTATGGCCATTTGAAGATGAGTTGTCTTGAGAAAAACGGGATTAGCTTTTAAATTTTGATTTGCAATGGATTCTATCTCTGCACAACTTCCATTTTTGAAAGGACATCAGATGTGAATAGTTCAAACTCTTCTTCTTTCGTTCCAATCAGAATGGTACTATTTGAATTATCCATTAATAATTTTAAATTTGCAACCACTGTGGACCCTGCCATGTGGGACATTTCATTTGTTTGAACAGTGGGTCCCATGAGAAGTCTTCTACTGTAGTTAGGATTCTTCATTTGACATGATGAGTGGACCCCTCCTTTGATTAATTTGCATATGGCTTGTATGTGGGGTCCACGTGGTGAATTCCTCAATTTTCTTCTTTTCAATTTGTAATTCAGCAATGCAGAGCCCAAGATAACTATGTATGCTTGAAAGTGGGCTCCGTGACAGAGGTCTGCAATTCTCATTTTCTGAACATTCTAATTTAACACATTAAATACTGAAGAGCCCATATTGAAACGGGACCCATCCGGACAGAGTTCTACTCCAACTGGGACTCTTTGGAGAAAATTTGCAAAACAATCTAAGTTGATGTAGAAAATGTATGAAAAGTATGAAAATTTAGATTCGTAGGTGAAAATACGTGAAATGATAAAATTAGATGAATAATTATGCAAATCACCTAATTAAATCGCTAATTCATCTGAATATGGTGCGTAAATGTGCAAATTCATGAACTCAACATCCACTTTTTATATATTTACATATGATCATATAAGATAAAAATACACTATATCTTATTATTAGACAAATTACATAAGATAAGTTTTCTAATGCAGGCCGGCAACGGCGCCGGTAAGGAAAATTTTGACTATATAGATTGATGACCCAAGAAGAAGGGGTAGGCCAAAGAGGATATGATGGAGGTAATAAAAATAGATTTAAAGAAGTGAAACTTATCTGAGTATTTAGCTCAAGATAAATCACAATGGAGAAACAAAATTTATGTAGCTGGCCCCATCATAGTTGGGACAAGGCTTTGATGGAGGAAGGGGCAAGCCGAACAGGATGTAATAGAGGTAGTAAAAATAGATCTGAAGAAGTGCAACTTATCTAAGAATTTGACTCAAGATATATCACAATGGAAAAACATAATTCATGTAACCGGCCCCAACATAGTTGGGACAAGGCTTTGATGATGATGATGTCGTAAGATAAGTCGCACTAAAAAAATGTTATATCTCATATTACATGAACATTATGTGAGAGAAGTTCACCTGAGGGGGGAACAAAACGCAACCCTTGTGGGATACTTTACATTTCTTGTTGAGAGAGAGAGAAAGCGAGAGGCCCTTGGAAATCAACAAAGATTGGTATGTGAAAACTGTACACTGGATTTCTGAGCTTTCATGTGAAGTTGGATGTGTAAGGAAACTAGCTAGCATCCATTCATATTTTACATGAAGGAAGCATTGATCACATTACAAGAAGGGAGAGAGGGTGTGCATTTACTTCCTTTCCCTTTCTCCTTTTCAAACCTTTGTACTAGGCCTGAAGATTCCCGAGGGAGCATCAGATCCAGGTCTGTATCAAGCCTGGACCTAGACCTAAGTGAGTGTCGCTCATATTCCGCCAATTGACAGCACTGGAGAAAGCACGGAATAGAAGAAGGCAGTCAGCACTGTATAGATTTTGCATATCAATGCATATGTAATAATAAACTTGTTGGATATTTTCTAAAACCCAATTATAAAAAAATCCAAGAGACATTTGAATGTGTCTTTTCAAAATGAAGTGTTTTGTGCCCTTTGGATGAGATGTGTCTCTTGGGCCCATTTGAATGGATGTGACCCAATCCTAAGGGATATTTTCAAACATTATAAATTTAGGTTATTTGAAGTTTTCTAAATAATTGAAGAAGATCCAAATGAGTATAATACAGTATTTTCAATAGCATATTGTCTAAGAATATTTTATTCTATTTAATTTTTACTTTGTTTTTAAGGGCAACTAGCAAAACCTTGTGCGATGCACGGACCATTGAATTTGTTGCGAGTTCAATATCAGTCGAGATATCGGTTCTGCCGCTATGAAGTATATCTCGGCCGATATAGGTTGAGATTTTGACGATATATACCGAGACCAATATCTCAATGAGATATCGGCTCGATACTGGTTCATATCGGCCGATACCGGTTCATATCTGGTGAGTGATTTAATCCATGATCCAGGATGATTCGGTGCATAAATGAAGCATATCTGGTGAGTGATTAAGTTCATCATCATAGTTCCTCCTTTGAGTCGAGATTACAACATGCAATAGGATCGCTGGAGGAGGAATCCTATCCATCCATAGGGCTAATGAGATAGTATGAACGCAATTCGCTAGGCTTTATACCTTTGGATATAGGAACCAAAACCAATTGGATACATAAAATCAAATTACCCTAGTCTGGTCTTATAATTATTTGAGTGGTGATCGAACCTTTGAGTCGATCCTCACTCTCATAATTTAGGATCGCAAGTCTAATACTATTATCCTTACACAAGAAATAGTGTTAAGGGTCTTAAATTTCAATTGATACCCATAAGTTCTTCATAATTGGGTCATTTTGGTGACTACCACACTATTTAAAACTATGGGTCTCAATTGAATTAATAGCATTTATAATAAGACATAAAGGGGTCTAAATAAGATTGGTTATAATGTCACTAGTGGTGCCTCTAAAAAAAAAATAGGTTACGCTTAATTTATACATGTTATAGTTATCAAACATCCACCAAAATAGGCAAACCCAATAAAAGTGACATAATAAGACCAATCTAAGCAATAAATAATTAAATCCACTAAAAAAATTGGAATAATAAATGCACAGTAGCAAACAAACTTAATAATCGCATTATTAATAAGTCAATGATGAAAGGAACTTTTTTCTTAAATGGGTTTTCTCCTATTTCCCTTATCACCCACTCCAATATGAAGTTGATTGTTACTTTTAGAGGACCAGAAAACCATATATATAGATAAGTATTAGAGAGATTTCTTTTCTTCCCATCAAAGAAATCTAATAAAAGTAAATTTCCTTAATTCTCTCAAATTAGCCAACAACAGTCCTATTTGATTGGGCTTACTAAAATTGAATCCAAGATAAACTTAGCAAAACCAAAAACCAAAAGGGGAAAGTAACTTAAATTAAAAGGCTCAAACCGTGGGTCCAAACAGTGTTGTACATGTGGTCATGAGGACCACTCATGTCTAACAGGGTCTATATATATATATATATATCTGTTTTGGATGGATTTTTATGGGGAAACGGATCACAAGATTATAAGATGCGAGAAGATTGGAGAAGAAATTTGATTTAGGATGTTTCTTTTTAGGACTTTTGAATAGGATAAGTATCACACTATTATAGGATCGGAAGTGAATGGGATTAGCTAGATATACTGTGAGAAATCCTAAGGAGGAAACAGTGTAGAAAATTCCTTATGAAATCGAGTTCGAAATTTGTAGGAGGATAAATGTGAAGGGATTCAAAAAATTTGGGCACATAGCTCAGCTTTACCGCTGCTTGTATAGGCGGTGAAGTCCATTTGCAAGATTTCCTCCCTTCTAAGAGGAGGAAAAGTTGCTTTTGAGTACAAAGCAATCCATTTGCAAAATTTCCTCCCTTCTAAGCAGAGGAAAACTTGCATACGTAGGCAGCTCTTACAAACTGATTCTTCTTGTTAATTTTTTCCCCTCATTTTTTTCACATCTTGGTGGGGCCACGAGTGGGAGCTTTGGTCCACACAATGATGGATGGGCATGTACGTATGATTAACATTTAAACACAATAATATCAAATCAAGACAGTTTTTTTTTAAATCCGGAGAATCATTCATCGGGCTCCTTACATTTTCAGATGATGGCCCATCTAACCCCGGGCCTCAACAAATAAACTTAAGTGTTTTATTGGAAAATTAAAACTAAATTGCACATTTCACCTTTAAATTCTTTCTTTTAAATCATGAGAAACATTTAGTAGGCTTCTAGTTTTTCTTTTATCAAATTCGTGGGCTCACTTATAAAAAGATAATAAAAATTATTACTAAAATTAAACTAACCAAAAATACACTGCTTACAAAGAGACTCTTCTTCGAATCCATTCGCACGTAGAAATAAAAAAACTCACGAATTCATCTCAATGATATATGATATTTGCCTGCTCGGACTTTTAAAAAACGGAAACAAGGGTGGGTTTTTTTTTTTTTTTGTGTGTGTGTGTGTGTTTGTGTATGTGTGTGTGTGTCTATATATATGTTTTCGATGGTTTTTTTTTATGGGGATAGGGATCACAACAATATAAGATGCGAGAAGATTAGAGAAGAAATTTGATTTAGGATATTTCTTTGTAACACTTTTGAATAGGACAAGTATCACACTGTTATAGGATCGGAAGTGAATGCGATTAGCTAGATATACTGTGAGAAATCCTAGGGAGGAAACAGTGTAGAAATTTACTTATTCAGAGGATACCATGAAATCAAGTTCGAAATTTATAGGAGAGGATAAATATGAAGGGATCCAAAATTTCTGGGAACACAACCAGCTTTACCGCCGCTTGTGTAGGTGGTGAAGTCCATTTGAAGGATTTTCTCCCGTCTCAGAGGAGGAAAAGTTGCATTTGAGGCTACCCCGCTGCCGTACAAAGTGGTAAGGTCCATTTGCAAGACTTCCTCCTGTCTAAGTGGAGGAAAACTTGCATATGCAGGCAGCTCTTACAAACCGATTCTTCTTGTTTTTTTTTCCCCTTTTTCTCACATCTTGGTGGGGCCGCGGGTGGGGGCTTTGGTCCACACAATGATGGATGGGCATGTACGTATGATTAACGTTTAAACACGTATATAGATATGAGACAGGCCCAATCCGCTATCTCAACCATTTCATGGTAACCGTGTAGCACTTTCCCAAAACCCCACCATGGGGCCCACATATCTTTAATCCTGACCATCCAAGATGAATCACATCCCATCCACAAAAAAAACCTGAAGCTTCGGTTTAAAATGAGTGGGTTGTTATGTTTTTAATTTTTACATATAATATCATTTATTCTGTATCTAATTCTAAAGAAGTGGCACCACATGTATGTTCACCAATTATGTTTTCTTACTGTATCATTGGCACTTGCTACTCATGTTGATCCCTATGCCAAAGAGATTCTGATTACCAGATGAATGGGCTGCTTGATAACTTTACAGTTCCCGTAGTTATAGTCTACTAAAAGGAATGCCCCATATATTGGTTCTTTAATTTCATGTTACATGGAGAACATCAAGGCATGCGTCGACGGCCAAAGTTTGCTCCTGCGGGTTTTTTTTTTCTTTTTGATCATCCGATGGCACCTCAACTAGATGTGGACTACAATAAGAAATGCGGTCAATCAAAAAAATTAAAAAGAAAAAAATAAGAAAAAGAAATGCGTCACATTTATTCTTTCATTTTACATTAAAGGAAATGGCAAAGTCTGCTTGCGCTCAACAACAAACATTTGGTCACTCATGCAGCTTTACCGATGCATGTCAAGGCCATGTCAGGGTCTACGAGATATTTTGATGTGCTTGAGCTTCCCGAGGATGTACTTCTTTTCATGAAGGTATGTTAGTCCCCTCAATACTCATCTTTTCGTGAATGTTATTCCCCTCAATACTCCTCTCACTATCTGGCTATGATTATTTTTTATGGTCTGGGTCTAGCCAAGCAAAAGATTGTGAACCATGACACATTTGGTTATCAGTCCTAAATTCAGGACCACACCCACTCATGGCCCTAAAATTAAGGCAGAGCCTATAGTTTTTTGCAAATCATATGTACTTTTGTTCACAATAAATTTAACACCCGTGCTAAATAGTTAGGCTCCGTTTCAGCCCACGGGCCTAAGAGAATGACCCAATTCCAATGCAGTGTCGGTCAAGTTTGGGTTGAGCTTATGCTAGTTTGACCCATATGTACACCACCGTTGATGTAAAATAACACGCAATGACAAGATGAATGTAAGTGCATCCCTGAAGTAGTACTTATCCGGTGCACATACAACTTAAATGCACACCTCAATGTGGAGCCCACTTGGGGATGGGAACCGGGTGGGGATCTCTTCATCTAATCGGGGTCTACTGGGACAAAAAATGGACCCCACATAATCATCATATCCCCTTTATTACGGCCAGTAAGTTTCCACCTCTTTAAAGATTGACCCGTTGATCCAATGACACAGACCATTCAAATGGGTGAAGAAAATGGGATGGGGGTAAATCAAGGGTGTCCTCTGCGTGTGGTCCATTCAGATGGGTAATTAGCTAGGCCCCACTATGATTGTGCATGGCGTGGAAACAAAGGTGCACTGGGTAAGAACCCTATGTCCCCATAAGTAAAAATACAAAAGAAAAAGGAAAATCACATCCTGAATGAAGCGGGGGTGGGTGGGTGGGTGGGTGGGGTCCACACGTGATTAAATCCTACTATAAAAAATCAATATCCTCTTGGTTTTTTGGATCGGATCCTTATACATGAAAAGTGAGTTTCATTATCTACTAGGTAGGGGGAATGGTTTCTCTCAAACCCAGTAGAAGATGAACTCAATATGAGAAATTGATACATTACATGCATGCGTACCTCAATTTAGGCTTAATATGGGCTAACCTCATTGATCCAGTCCGGATTGGACCACTTTCCATCTCTAGGATAGGCATATCTCGGTTAGCGAAAAGGCTTCTCATGGCCTGATCTAGCCTGAGCCTAATCTAGGTTTGGCCTGCATTGGACTACATTGGGCTCTAATTTAGGCTCGTTGGCTTACTTGTGGAGAGGGGGCCTCAATCATCTATATTGGGATTTGAGGGAATTTTAGGTATTCACAAAATCTAAGGGGATTTTTCATTAAAATCATCTAGAAAGAAAAGGAAAGATTTTCGACAACTTTGGACTGTTGTTGTCATTTGGGGCCAGCTCTCCTAAGCTCAAGCTTAGGATAATGTAAACTCAAGTGTGTGGTGGGGCCCACCTGGGGACCCACATGGGGATGGGGGTGAGGAGGATTTCAAGGACTCCCTTGGATCTTCCTCTCTACAAAAAATCAGCCCCAAATGCAATTTCTATTATCTCCATATGGGCCCAAAAGTTTAACGGTCAACGGTCCTTTTGGATTGATACATAGTCGATCCAATGGTCCAGTAAATTCGGATCTAACAGAAAGTTGGTGGACATGTGTAATTTAGGGCGGTCATGTGTTTGGTCCATTTGGATTGACCAAAGGTGGGCCCCACAAGCATGAGCTTACGAGATTTTATCCTAAGCTTGAGCTTAGGAGAGCCTTGCTATTTGATTTGCTCATTTAGGTTTGATTGTTTGACCTTTTCCTTATAATTGTGTTTATTGTTTTAGCCCATGCATTATGGAGAGTTATTACAGGTCTAAAAGTGAGAATGACACCCATGAAAACTAAGCATGACTCATTACAAAACCATTAGATCTAGGGTCAAGAAATTTTCTTTATATAAGTCATAAAACTTGTAAGCCACAATTCAAGGGGTTAGAGGCATGGGGTTGAGCCCGAACTTGATAGCTGGGCCCATCAAGGATGGCTCTTTCCATCCCCCTGGTCCCGCGATCAATGGGGCCTCATCATGCTAGCTCTCACCTAAGACGTTGAGAGCTAGCTCTCACAGGAGCACTTGTCATATATGTACACACACGTGTGTGTGTGTGTGTGTTGTTGTTGGTGTGTGTGTGTAAAGTGGTTATAAGGTACGCCCAGTGCACACGAGCGCATCTTGCTCACAAGGGATGGGGCCCACATGATGGTCCATCTGAATGGACCACACACACACAACCCCCCCCCTGAATTTCACATGGGGCCCACCTTCTCACCCATCTGACGTACTGTACACCATTGGATCGACTGCACATCTATCCAAATGGATTGTACACCGTTAAACTTGTGGGGCTCAGATGGGGGTGATGATGATTAAGGGCGGAGCTGATTTTTTTAAAAGATGAAGATCCAGGGGAGATCTTTCAATCCCTCTGGTCCCAGTTCGAGGTGGGGCCCCATGTGGACCTCATGTTGAGGTGCGCACACTGATCCAATGCGTACTCTATATGTATATGTGTGTGTGTATATATATATATATGTGTGTGTGTGTGTGTGTGCCCGCTCGTGTGATATTATAGTAAGGGACAACATAGTGGGGCTGGTTTTTTGATACATCCGAACCATCTACATTCATGGGACCTCCTTAAGTACACTAAATCCATCAAGTTTTCACCTATCTAAATGGGTTGGACCGATGAGTTGAAGGTCATTTTCTTTTCTTTAATATAAAGTCCTTAAATTTGTGGGTCACGAATGAAGGGGTTAAAAGCATGAGGTTGACCCCAAACTTGATTATGGGTCCATCCAAACTGGCTAAAGTATAAATCGTCACATCACATGCCTTGCTTTACTCCTCCTTTACTACTTTTGTCAAACAAAATAGGCTCTTATGAAAAAAGAATCAAAGGGGAGATGGGGGAATGGATACCTAGGCACCACAATAGCAATTAAAGTTCTACCAATGTCAAGGTCCCATTTGCTTCTCCACTTTATATCCTTCACTAGAGATGCAAACGGGTAAGATCCATGGTGGATCTGGATTCGGATTTGTCTTTATACATAAGGACCCAATTCTTGATCCGATTCTGACTCAAAATCTATTGGTTATATATGGATTCAACATTCACTTAAAAAAAATCGGTTTTAGATCCATATAGGAAATGATGTGGAGTGCGTTAGCTAGTAAAATAAGACTAGAACTTAAAGTAGACTCTTAAATATAAATATACCTCAAGCTAAGAAGGCTCTTAAAAACTATATATTTTGATGTAATCATCATATATCTGGATCCTTGTTCCAGATCCTAGATGCGTGGATCCGGACCTGAATTTCTCCTTGATCCAAATATAGGCTCCCTACCCTGCTTTATTCGGAACAGAAGAATTTGGATATGTGTAAAAATTGATACCCATTTGCAGCCAATTTTTCACCTACGGAAATCCATGGAACTCCCCTGTTTGAAAAGTCATGCAGTGCTTTAATGAGTTTGATTCAATTAATGATAGAATCAACAAGCTCTAGATTTCCAGGTCCTTCCTAAAAGAAACTAGTTCACCCATTGGAACTTGTGGCACATGCTTTCAAAGGTGAACTCTTTTCTTTCGATGGAATTTTTTTTGTGGACTTGGGGTGGCCAAATGACGGTCCAAGCTCAGTACAAAACCCACCACTAAATTGCATCCAGTACTAGATATAGCATTAAATAAATGTGGGAGAGAGGGGCCTCATGGAGAATTAAATAAAGGAATTTGATCCATGGCTAACAACCCAGTCCATTTATATGAGTATATAGTCGATTCAACAGTCTAGTTCATTCGCATTGCTACCAAACCCTTAGTGTGTGACGGTCAAGGAGGTACCTACTTGTCCATTGCAAGGTATGGGTTGGGTTATAGGTGGGCCCAACCCTTAGTTCTCATAACTTGAACCGTGAGAACAATTCTCACCGATTATTTTCCTTAAATAAATGGCTCATTAATATCCGAAGACCAATGTAAACGGGCTAGAACATGCAGAATGGATCTAGTTATGACCCAAAACTCGTGTAGATCTGCCAGAAGTTGTGCTAAACTTGAATCAATCATTCATTTAAGTACCACCACTTGATTGGCATCATTGAATTTATTGGATTTAGATTTTAATGAAGAAATAAATATACTCAAATTTAAATTTTCATTGTGCGCCTGTAGCTCAGTGGATAGAGCGTCTGTTTCCTAAGCAGAAAGTCGTAGGTTCGACCCCTACCTGGCGCGATTAATAATTTCTTTTTAATTTTTCATCATTATTCCTTAAACCATTCATTTTTCATGTTCTATTCTTTGGTTATTTATCCTGTTTTTCTACAAGTTCAATGTATTTCTTTTTCACCTTTATTTTTTAAAATAATCTCAATATAGATCATGTAATTTTCAATTTTTTTTATTGATTTCTCAATATCTTTAATTTATATATTTTTGGCTTTAGATACTTTCTATCATCTTTTTAAGAATTTGATCTCCTCTAATTAATCTGCGTATTTCTCTTTAACTTTAATTTCAGCTAATACAATCCCTATGAATGAGACCCGGTATGACATATGACAATCATTGAGGAGTAGGGTGATGGACAAAGGTCTCATTTCGGATTAGATTTGGGCAAAATCTTATCTTATTGGATTCTCATATCTATTAACCTCGGGATCTCAAAGTTTAATGGTTTCTTATGCTACAGCTTTCATGAATTTTAATCAACAGTGAGTTAATTCAAATGAGCACCAAACCCCATGGGTTTAGTGAGTGAGTCGAATAAATGACACATGGGACCTATGAAGTACTAAAACATTTACCTTATAAAAATTGTGAGAGGTACCTCCCATGAGAGGATTAAATTACGTATAAGAAAGTAACTGATATAAGCTAGATAGACATTTTTGCTACTTAAAAACTCGGCTTTTAGAGACAATTATGTTATTTATGTAGAGAGTTTGACCACATAACATAAGTTTTACTTTAGATGTTTGCAATAGCAATAAAAGAGAGGTAATAAATAGAAAGGGCCCAAAATAAGGTGGGAGAATCCAAAAGGGAAAAGGGTAATAATATTTTAAGCATAACGTGATCAATGGGGGACAATGAAATTTGGAGGGAGAAGTATTGTTATGTAGAACCATATGACTGACTAAATTAAAAGATATCATAGGAAGTTTCAAGAGTTAGAAGGGAAAAGATACTATTAAGATCTACTGGTGGAGTGTAAGATTCAGGAAGTTGTTAATGAAAAAGTAGTTACTGTAAAGTTTGCAAAGGAACCTAGAATACAAAAAAATTAGTTAAATATATGAGAAGTGGAAAAAAGAAGTTAAGAAAGTATAAAAAATGATGAAAAGACCAAAGCATATGATAACCTATATAATAAATAGAAATAAGAGGAGAAAGATATTTCAAGCTTGCAAGAAAGAGGAAAAGGACAAGTACAGATTGAGATCTGGTGAATGTAGGAAGAGTAACAATCAAAAGTTTTTATTGATGGACAATGATATTAAAGAAAAGTGGAAAGAGTATTTTAATAAATATATAAATGAAGATTCAATGGGAGGCTTATGAACGAGAGCTGATATTATGCAGCAGGATATACTTTTTACCTCATAATTAGTATAGCACAAGTAAAGAAAGCGTTGGCAAGTAAGAAGATAGCAAAGGCTAGGTATAAGATGACATTCTGACAGAAACTTGAAATTGTTTAAAAGAAATTGAATGGATTTGGTTAATTAAGATCTTCAATAAGATATCAAGGACAAAGAAATATGCCAAATGAAAGGAGAGGTGTTATAATTCCCTTATGCAAGAATAAAAGAAATACATAAAGTCACACCAATCTTTGTAGGATTAGACTAATGAGTCATACTATGAAACTATAAAAGAGGGAAATGGATTAAAAAAAATTAGACAAAAGACCAAGATATCTAAAATCAGTTTGCTTTTATGCAAGGGAGACCAACTAGGGAAGTTAAAAAATTAAAGAAAAATATTGTGAGGATAAAAAAATTTCTTTAAATGATCTTAGTCAATCTAGAGAAAGCCTAGATATAACAAGGTATCTAGAGATTTTACTTAATAAATTTTAGATAAAAGGGGTGTCTAAAGAGGCTATATTTACATCATGAAAGGCATATATGAGGGAGTGGTAACAAGTGTGAGAACTAACTGTAAGGAGACAGGTAAGTTTTCGGTGATTATAAGCTTGCATAAAATGTTAAGTCCATTTCCTTTTGCACCAATTATAGATGAGTTAGCTTCTTATATTCAAGAGAAGGTACCTTATTGTATATTTTTCATAGATGATATAATGTTAGTATGTGAATAAAGAGATGACGTGAATACAAAACTTAGCAGGATGCTTTAGAATCTGAGTGCTTTAAAATAAGTTATACAAAAACAGAATGTATAATCACAACTTTAATGGAGATGTAGTGAGAAATGTAACTTTTGTGAGAATTAAGAATCGAGAAATACCACAAAGAGATTCCTTTTGATATGTTGGATCTATAATTATTAAGGATGTAAAGAAAAATGATGATATTAAATATAGAATAAAGGCTGAATAATTGAAGAAGATGCTTGCTTCTAATGTACTTTGTGAATAGCACATCCAAATGAGTTTGGAGAAATTTTTTTATAAGACAACAATAAGAGCAACTATGACCTATGACCTATGAAGCAACATGAAATTAACGAGTATAGCAGATATAAGAATATTGAGATAAATGCACAGTAGAACTATAAATATATATATATATATATATATAGAAATAAGTGCATTAAGGGATAGTATTAATAGGTGATAAGTTTAGAAGACTCACTTGAGATAGTTTGGACATGTCCAATGCAAGTTAGCAACAATGTCGATAAAGAAAAGTTTTTCAATGTAGATTAATGGTCCTCAAGAAAAAGGTGTAGGCCAAAGAAAACTTGGATAGAAGTATTAAGGATCAATTCGAAGTAGTGTAACGTAATACCTTGGGCTGGGATAGGCCCAGGTTTTTTTTTCAGGCCATAAGGTAATGAGTTGGGTTAGAACTTATTTGACCTGGTCTCAACCCATGAAGAGACTTGGTTATTTGAAACAAATAGATAAGTTGTTCAACGACATCCTTGGAGGGATTTCGTTCTAAGAACTTGGGGAGATTTTAACGAATGATATTTGAGGTTATCCCCAGATCTTTTTTTTTTTCCACACCATCTTCTCATTAGCTTCTCTATTATGTCTTTTGGTGCTATCATGTGGTTAAAGAGGAGACGAGAAAACAAAGTAAAGAAGAGCTTTCTTTAGAAATCAGCAGAGGCCAACAAAACTTGCGAGGAGGAAGAAAGGGCCGAAAGATCTGGTAGATGCAATACACAAGGCCTCATATTGATTGAGCCACAGTTTTCTATACAAGGAGGTGAGTAAATCTTCCTAATGCTTTTACACGATGAATCTAATTGAAACGTAAGATTGTGAATTCTCATCAATGGAGGATTGGAGAGGGGCTGGTTATATGCCATGTTCATATGATAGTACTGCCATTGCCTACATGTTGATCAGCTGTAGGGATGAATTAGTGTAGAAAGTATTGTTAGCAATTGTGTTTATTTCTGCATAGAGCTTGAATTCGACATGTAATTTTTCACCTTAGAAAGTTGGGTGCTACAGTGCCAGACAAACCCAAAATATGGTGTTTAGAATTTAAACCCTTTTGAAATGGCAAGATGTTATACCAAACCGTATCACATCCATGTGGGAATGATGTATAAGCCTCTCTCGTGTAGATCACTTTGACAGAATGAAAAACCATAGCAGAACCCAGATTTTGAGTTTTTTGGTCGTCTAAGACAAAAAAGAAAAAAAAATGTTGGATGAGGTAGTGGGGCCACGTGGGCCACTTGATGGAGGATCAACCCCATGGATCTGAAAGATGATCCATGGGCGACCTTAGTGGTGATGGACCTGTGAAGAGTGGACCCCATCTGCTCCGCCATCCATCAGCCATAGGATTTCAGGCGTTAGACCCTTTGTATGTGTCGACTACAGTGGTTTGGGTACTGTTGACTCCAGGACCCATCTGAAGATAAATCAGATCCCATGTTAGGTAAACACACCCCTGGGCGACCTTAAGGACCAGGTCTGATCTTGTAATAGGCCTATGGGACCCACTGATTGGTTTACCCCAAACATGGATGATTGATACTCTTCTTCAGAAAAGTTCTGTGTGAGAAAGGGTCTGGTTTCTAGACAGGATCTGGGATTTTGAGAATGTGTATTGGTGTCGTGATTCAGACTATGGGACCAATTTGGTCTACCTGACCAATAATCAGGACCAGCCATCTAGGTTGGCCCTGATGGGCGACCATGATGGGCCTGGTCCCAAGTGGATCCGACCGTTGGAGATCCATCATCAATTTCCCTATGTTGCTTAGATGTGAGACACTTTCTGTGTTCTCCTTGTACGGTGCAAAGCACAGTACTGTGTTGTGTGTAGGGATGAGGATGGGGTGGTTTGTTTGGTAAATATCAACTTTCTTTTGGGTTCAAAATAGACACATGTACCCATTATTAAGTAGGGGACATTTGGATAAGGATGTTCTGATTATTAGTGTTTTTGAATTTTCTTTTAAGAATTGAGAATTAAGAGAATTAAGAATTAAGAAGAAAGGTTTTCTGGGTCCTGAGCATTAGTCCAACTTTTAATTATTAGAAAATAGAATTATAGATTATTCTTATATGGCTAATGTCACATGCATGGGTACCAATCCTTGATTGAAATGGGGCGATAATAAATCCCCGGGTCATGTGAAACTGGCCATTTATTTATATATATATATATATTATTGAATTACTTTAATGGGTAGGGTTATATTCATGATCTGCTTATCATAAGTTACGAATAAATGATGACTTTGTTTATCTCATTGCTAGTATGGTACGAATTAATGATATTCTTTCTGATCTTCAATAATGATCGCCACTCTGAATAGTGTTCTGAATGGTGAAACATTGTGAAATTGGAGAGATAAGGTTGGACAGGGATTGAATATATGAATGATTACTGAGCAAATTTCCTGGTGGGAGATTGTGACTGACATATGAAAGTAACTTCTTTTATAGAAGATCCAAACCATTGAACCTCTATTATGAGAGAGAGTGGAACCATCGATTAAGAATTTCGAATTTAATCAGTGTTATGACGCAGTTATGAATTTAACGTTAGAAAGACTTTAAGAACATAAGAGACTCCACAAGATACCTTCCTTATATTAAAAAAATCATTGTTCTATCTTCATATTTCGAAATTATATTATTAGGAATATTTGCTCACCAGTTTTCTGATAAGTGGTTCGCCCCACTTCAGGTACAGGTCTTTTGGGGAACCTTGGCAACAATGGAGATCAACCATTAGACTTCCATTTGCGTGGCTGATGAGAGAGCGTCACAATCGAACTGAAGATGATATTAGGATTTCATAAACAAATTACTTATTTCAATAAATGTCGAATTTCTTTTTCTTATGAATTAGGAATTATTTGCTACTGGACTTGTTGACACTTCTCTTTTCTTTAAATTGATCTCTTAAATAAATTAGAAGCATTGCTCAATTCTTTGTCATAATTTGATTTATGTGGTGATCTTAATTTCTTATAGTAAGGTCTCGGGTCCTGATGAGCTCCGGGATTCGGGGTGTTACATGTAACCTATTCAATTATTTGGCATAAGATAGACTAAAATATATGTAAGGTTTTTCTCACCATGAGAAATAGTTGAATGAGGATCAACTTGTTAGCACATAAAAAGTCAAGTTTCAGACATTTAGGCCTTGTTTGGCAAATCTTATCTGTATGAAACTGATTTGCATCAACAGATCTATTTCAAATAGCCCTAATTTAAATAGATGTCATAGAAAAAGTCAGTTTGGTAAGACAAAAAATATGGTTAAAATAGACTTTTTAAAATCAATGGTCAATAGGTTTTTTGTAAATATCTCGAGATCTACAGAGAATCAGGGGCTGAAATTCAACCCCCTGGCCGTGTTTAGCCTTTTAAAGAGGATCAACGGTGTGGATCTTGATATAGGGGCCCAAAATATTTAGAAACTAACATCAAGTAGTTCACATTTGTCTGCTCATATCTAGAGATTGGTGAAGGATCAACAGTTGAAAATTTGTATAGTAGCCATTTTTAGTTTTTTTTAAGAGCTTTTACAGTTCAGATTATAAACTAGGATCCCACAATTGAAGAAAAACAAAAAAAATCGGACAGTATAAACAGTGTCCAAAACTTTGTCTGGTAAGCATATATAATCAACGATCTATAGTTTTTTGCTAATTTCTTGTGATCCAAAAAGAATTAGTCAACAAAATTTGGAGTAGTAGCCATGTTTATCCTTCCAAATAGAATGAACAGTTCAGATCTTGAGTGTGGGGCCCACAAAAGCTAGAAACGATGATCTAAACTTCTAGGGTTTATTACAAATATCTTAAAATATATAAACATCCAACGGTTGAAAATTTGACTCATAGTTGTGTTTGATCTTATAAAACTATCCAACGGTTTGGATGGAGCTTGAGGGACCCAAAAATTTTAAAAAAAAAAAGAAAAAAAAAAAGAGGAGAAATCGTACTGCCCATTGATAGCGTCAAGTGCACTGGAGCCGAAAGTGTCTTTCTGCTTCAGCGTGGGATGTCTACTTCAAATCTCATCAACTTCGTTGCTTTTTGGAAAAGACACTTTATGTCTACTCTTCAATTGAGAAAGACATGTAAAAAACAATACCAAATACTCTAAAAGCGGTTTGAAACCGTTATAAGTCAATAAGAGGTAAATTTAGGAGATGTCAAATTAAACCTTAGGAAATATACAGGAGGGCCTATGAAGCCAAAATAGAGGTCAAAACTTTGATCATCAAATGACCAAGCCAATTACATTCAGAATAGCACAAGGAAGAGCCATCAAAGTGATGATGAGATATTTCCAAGCTCAAGGAACAAAAACCAAGAGAATCAGACACCATTTGGAGCCAATATAATGCAAACAGTTCACATTTTAGTGGGAACCACTTCTACGTGATCAAGCAATCCCAAGCCTCTAAATTCAGCACAAGACCATCAAGGGGCTTTTGAAGAACTTTCCTCAAAATTTTGGAGCAAACACAACTAAAATAAAGAAGATGCAAACAAAAAGGGGGATGAGCTGTCACAGGTCCACATGACCCACGACCCCGTTGCAGTACCAAAGGGGGTCACAACCCCCCGGGGCATAATTGAAGCACTCTGCGGCCACCCTTGGTAGTCAAGCACTAGGTTGCAACACTTGGTCTATTTCACGGCCTCTTGGTAGTCTGTCGATGCAGAAACATGGATCTACAACCATCAAATCTAATCTCATCAAAATGGGTTCATGAACCTGTGCAAAAATTAAATCTTTTTCCAGTGAAAATCATGAAAACCACATTATACCATGACGCAATCAAGTGACCCATGTCCGGCATGTTCATCCAATGAAGCAATGGTGCAGGCTTATCTGTCTCAAAAAATGTCAGCGCTTCTCTTATGTGCGAAAGCCTTTTGTAACTTCCATACAAGGATGCATACTCATCAACATTGTTGTTCAGCTCAGTTAGCATACCATACCTTACAATAGCCCATGCATTTTGACCTTCATCCATATGTAAAGCCATAGCGACGCTACGAAACCCGCAATTCCCATCAGCAATGACATCGGTCACAGATGTAATATACGGATGCAAATGAGGTGGAAACTGGTGGACGTAACTATGTGAGCCATACTCTGAATAGAAATCAGTAGAAAATTTGTCAACGTAACTATGTGAGCCAAAACCCGGGTACAATTCAACAGGAAATTGGTCAACGTAACTACATGAGCCAAACTCTTGATGCAAATCCGTATGCAACTGGTCCACGTAACTATGCTGGTCGAATAGCTTCTTACAATTTGTTAATACATTCCTCCCAATATGCCATTTGCACAGCAAAGCGGTTGACTCAGGGAAAACGCGATCCACAGCATTCATTAATGCTAAATCTCTGTCAGTCAACACCACTCGTGGTAATGAACACCCGCCCATAGTAGAACGCAAACAACTTAATGCCCATGCAAAATTGTCCTCTTTCTCGAACTGGATGAATACAAATGCAACAGAAAAGGTCAACTCTGTTGATGTAACACCGACTATTTCAAAAAGTGGCATGTTGAACCTGTTAGTCTTGTATGTTGTGTCCATAAGAAGTATGTAAGGAAAAGCACGTAACAAATCAAGTGAACAAGGATGAGCAAAAAATAAATCTTGAAGCTCGTTTGACTCACCATGACTTCTATGCCACGAAATGTAATCATGCTTACTGAGATTAAACATTAATTGTTACATCTGAGACCTCCCTGCAGTTTCTGCCACTCGATGTTTTTGACGAGCATTGTAAATGGTTTTAATGGTTGACATATTGAGTAGATCTCTCGCCTTCAATGTGGATAGTATGTCACGTGGCTTCACTAAATTTTTGGACAAATCAATCATAATGCCTGTTTCATCCTCTGATAATCTGTCAGCGTACGAATGACCTTACATGTAATATGCAGCAGGGTGATTATGGATCCTGCAAACGACCATTGATACCCAATCATTCCCGGCTTCCAATTTAATGCCTTTCAAACGAAATGGACAATTGCATTTTCTAGTATTAGTCTTCTTCGACGAAATCTTTATCGACTGGTAATGTCCACTTCGCTCACATTGCATAAACAAGTAAGGCTTCTGACCAAATTCACCTTAATTCGAACTTGCAATCGTCACAACAAATTCAACTGCTCGTGCCCATTGGATTAATTCTTCGCGACATTTAAATACCTAAGAATGAAAAAAGTAATTAGTATTTATTCAGATTTAAATGACTAAGAAATAAAAAATTTAATTATACCATATTAGTTGTAAACTGCTCCGTATAATCAGTTTGAACTTGAATATTTTCTGATGCTACTGTAATCACTTCGCATTGATCATCATGTTTCATATTAACTAACATAATTAGTGTGTATTTAGTCAACAATTAGTTAATATTATATTAAACAAGAATTTACCTCAGTCGAATAACTTGACAAGCGTAAATCTTTGCCCCATAACTTAATACGTTCGTCCATAATACCGAATAGTATCCGAAGAGATAAGAGAACTGAGAAAACTAGAAATGTAGATTAGAGAAGTTGAGAAGAGAATAAATAATTTTTGAAAAAATCTCGTTTAAAGAAGTAGTATTTATAGAGTATGTGATCAAGATAGGCTACTACAAAAAAGGTTAATGCCATCATAAACTTGGGTTGTCAATCCAAGCATAAACATAAGCAACATAAATAAACCATCAAGCATAAACCATAAGAAGAAGAATATTAAAAAAAAAACTTTAACTAACATGTAGATTCATTTACATTAGATAGAAAATAAAAATGATAGAGAAATACATGTTAGGATGGGAAAACCTCTTCTAAATGAGAAATCCCAAGAGAGTAGTGTGGCTTTAGGACTAAGCTTCCTTGAGAAACATAATGAGGAGAAGGAGAATGGAGAGGATGGAGTGAAGAGAGGCTAGAGAGTTGTTTTCCATGAGAAGAGGAGAACATCCCATGTGATGTTTATATAGAGCATGGGTTGCCTACATAGGGCATGGGAAGCCTATATAGGGTATGAGAGACCTATGTAGGGCATGGGGTTGCCTACATAGGGCATGGGAGGCCTATGTAGGGTATGAGAGGCCTATGTAGGGCATGAGTTGTCTACATAGGGCATGAGAGGCCTATGTAGGATATGAGAGGCCTATGTAGGGTATGGTTGCCTACATAGGGCATGGGAGGCCTATGTAGGGTATGAAATGCCTATGTAGGGCATGAGTTGCCTACATATGGTATGAGAGGTCTATGTAGGGTATGGCAGGCCTATGTAGGGTATGGGAGGCCTATGTAGGGTGTGAGTTGCCTACATAGGGCATGGGAGGCCTTATCTCTTCTCCTTACAATTAAAAAATATAAAGTATACAAAAAATCCTATTGGATGCATATGTAGGGTATAATGAGTTGCCTACATAGTACATGGGAGGCCTATGTAGGGTATGGAAGGCCTTATTATCTCATTGAATCAATGAAGTACAAAAAAAAATCAAAAAATATAAAGTACATAAAAAAATATTTAAACAAAAAATATAAAAATATATAAAGTACAAAAATTTAATCAGACCATGATAATAAAAAAATATAAAGTAAAAAAACATTTAATAAAAAAATTAAAAAAAATTTGATTTTACGATTTTAAAAAAATTAAAAGATTGTATTATATGATTTTACGGCCTTCCTCCCGCGTGCGGCCTTAATAAATTTAACATATTACATTCTCATTAATGTCTATGTTTACTTGCTATTTTTTAAAAAATAATCAAAGTTAGAGCGATATTGATCCATGGATCATTTAATTTATTGAATATGTTAGTTTTTTATTTTTTACATACTTTTAATATTATTTTTAGTCTTTTTATATTTATTAAACGGATGCTCTACTGTACTTTTACTTTTAAGTGTAAATTATCAAATGGGCACGACTGTTGCTTCAAAATCAATTAAATCAACTAAAGCAGCAGATGACCCGGTTGATGATCGGAAATCCAATATGATTTGTCATGAGGTTCGAGAAACGATGAACACTTCTATCAAGAGCTTACATGTGTAAAACCTAGAAAGGACCTTCAAAAAATATTATGGTATACCCCACGATGCCTTTTTTTTAAAGAATCGCCACGTCAAGGCACAGTGGGACAGTAATGTGATAGACCATTGAGACAGTGATGTGATGGATAATGTCTATGGAAATGGTCGGTGGGAATCAATGAAGTGATGGCATGTACTTAAAAAACCTCATAATTGCAATTGACAGATTTAAAAAAATATTTACCTAAAAGACCGTGCATCTCTATATAGCAAAAGTACATCTGTATATAGATGCACCGTATAATACATAAAGAGGAAGTCTCCCATATAGAAGACGAGTGACACATCACACATGGTACCTATGTGGACCATTTCTTCGTGACCCTCCCATGAGTCTCAGGCACTACATAGTGGTCATAAGCGGTTATCCCACGATTTACGTCATGGGGTCACGAAAAACTTCCCAAGACCCCAGGTGGAAAAAGGTCGGGTCCCGCGAACACCCCTACAGTTCCACCCCTAATAGGGGGCTGCTACCCCACTTTTCAGCATAACTTTTTTATTAGGGCATGTTTGTGTAACACTTTTCTGCGAAAAAGTTTACGGTTTTCCGCGGAAAATCTAATTTTCCTGCGTTTGGTGCGGAATAATTCCGAGGAAATGTTTTCCTGCCTCGTCAGCATTTTCCTTAATAATTGTGGAAATGGGTTTCCCATGGGGGATATGGGAAATGGTTTTCCTCGGAAAACTTCTCCATCTTTTCCTCACTTTTGTCCATTTCAACCCAAAAACCCTATAACTCTTTTATTTTTTATTTCTTTATATAAATTATTATTTAATGTTAAATAAATAATCTACATGTTATGTTATTTTCTTCAAAAAATTATATCACCAAATAAGAAATTTTGATTTTCTATAAGGAATTCACAGCCGCACCAAACAACATCTGCACCAATTCAATGAGGAAACTCTTTTTGCACCAAACATGAATTTTTAAATTCTACGGAAATCCTTTTCCGAGGTTTTCATTTCTATGGAATTTGCTGACGTGACAATTTCCTCTTTCCGCGGAAATGGTGTGTACACAAACGTGCCCTTAGAGACGGTGGAGGAAATCATAGGGAAACATAATCAAACCACCCGTAAGCCTATAAATAATTTTTTTTCTATGGAAAAAGGGATAAACTAATCCCTCCGGCCCAGAGGGAAGTCAAGTAAACTTCCTTGTAGCCCCAGTGTGGTAGTGCGATTTCGAACCCACAACCTCGAAATGCAAACCATGGTCCTAGGCTAACTGAGCTACCCCCTGGAGTTATAAATAAGCCCTCTTAAGTCAATAAAAAGGTTGAGAAACGGGTGAAAATCCAAATCATTTGTAGAGACAAGAAAAAAGTAGAAAAACAAGTAGAAAGAGAAGGCTACCTGCTCAAGAAGGAGAAGAAACTCTGCAACAACTCCAATTCAGCTAACCCACAACCACAAAGGTGCTTAGAACCTCCGAAGCAACCCTCCGAATCAGATTTTAATTCCGTGAATACAATTAAATTCCTTCTTTTTCTTTGATTTATGGTTAATTTCTTTGTCAAAATGGGGATTACACTACTCCGGATCAAAGCCCCATCATGCAAAGTTATCTTCACCATGACCCAAATATTAAATAGCGTAAGTGACATGATGAAAGGGGTAGTGGCAGGACTAGGACTCTGACTACCCACAGGATGCGAATATTGAAGGCTGAACTCAAAATTGACATAGAAGTTGAAAAAAAATAGAAGAAATTAAATTCCTATATACCCTATGGTCTTCGAGACCTAGAAATGGAAATCCAACTGTTTCTTCTACATTTTTGTAGCTTTTTCTATCGCATATGGTAAATATAGTGCAAATGTAATCGTAGGTTATCGAAGAATAGACAAGAAAGTCATGTCTTATATGAATGACCTGTTACCTACACGTCTGAATGTTAAGTCCCACACGATCACCTGTAAAATTCAAATGTTGTACTACTTGAAAGTTGAAATGCAATGAAGTATCTTCTCATAATGTATTTTCCCTTTGTCTCGAGTCAAATACTTTCTTTTTGTAAATGCTTTTCATTTTCTACGTTGGAATTTCCCGGCCATCACCGGCAAAATGCACTTTATAAAGCATTTATACTCGGGCTCTTGAGTCAAGTACATCTCTTTTTATTGTACTGATGTTATGCCCCCACCTTTTCCAAAATCCAATTTTATCAAGTTGCCTACTTTTTTGTGTTTTGTACTTTGTTTACTATTTTTTTCAAGTCATTTGCCTTTTTTTTTTTTTGCTATTGTTCCAAGATTGATACTTTAACTGGAGGAGCTAAGGATCAGTCCTTGACTTATTTGTGCAAATAGGGTGCCAACACCACTCAATTATGAGTGTGTTGGTGGTAGTTTTCCTTCTACATATGTAAATGTTGCATATGCAAATATGTAAATGTTGCATATGCAAATATGCAAATGTTACAAATGTGAAACACATTGCATCGAACAAATTTATATGTATTTACAAATCTCTCATAATCCACAGAGAACTGAGAAATGAGAAACATTCTAATATTTACCATTAATAGAAGGATATTGAATGATTCATAGCATAAATGGGGGGCAACAAAAAGTGCAGAGAATTAGATATATAGGTTGGAATTTTTTCACAAATTACTCAAAATCTATAAAAATTTAAAATAATCAACTTCAAGATTTCGTCTATGTCAATCCAATAAACAAAATGAATGGTCTAGATTCCAAATATGAGGCCCATAGGCCTCATGAAAATGCAATCAACATGTAATAAGTGTACCGGCGCCTTTTGGAAGAAAGTTTGAAAATTTTAATGTGTGGGGATCTTATTTACACACTATTTTTACATCTCATTTATACAAATGATACATAAATCAATGCAAACAAATGTGATGATATGTAATTATATCATATGAGCATCATTTACATATATAAATAACTATAAACAAATAACCTTATTGGGTTATGGATTGTGAAGATGAAATAGATATTTATTTTATACATTAAAGTGTGATGTTAATTGAAAGAAGAAACAAAGAAAGAAAGAAAAACTATTTCTGAATTATATTTTTCCAAATATCAAAGTTTAGGTTTAAAAAGAAGTAAGACTAATTTATCAGTGAAAACAAATGTGGTGATGTGTATTTATAAGATATGAGGATCATTTACATTTGTTTATGGAAAAAAACAATTAAATGCGTCTACCGGGAATCGAACCCGGACCCGCTGCTTGGAAGGCAACTATCCTTTAGCCGTTGGACTACAGACGCTGATTATGTTATGTTGGTAAGGTTTTGGCTATTTACTGCCTTTTCTTTACGTAGAATTCCTAACAATTAAGTTTTTGGGATTGGCATTTTCAAATCTCTTGTTTCTTGATAAAAATTTATAAATTTCAGCACATGAAAAGTCCTAATTAGCCTTTTAAGAATTTTTGAATTCCATCATCTTTACATTTTGGTGGAATTCCTGAATGCTCAAGTCCAAAGGAGGAGTCAGAAATTCCACATCATCCCTCCCATTCAAAAAGATGGACTCTCTAATAAATGTAGTCATTGAAAATTAAGTGATGCAATATTTCTATGGGAAAAACTTCCCCCATATGCTCTTTGATATTGCTATTTTCAAATGTGGACGGGTGTCTTTGTGCAACAAGAAGATTCCAAGCCTCGTGGATTTTTGTTTCCACCGAAGAGAGAAATCTTTTGCTCCTATCCAGTGCATAAGAAATTAAAGTCTCCTCTATCCGGAAAATCAATTCATTCTTTTATTTGTTTTTCTGATGGAAAAGGTATCACACTGATTGTTGCGATCTTGGGTCCCCAAGTGCAAGGCCTTTAATCGTAGTTTTACCCGGTGAGTCGGGATCGTATTCACAGAGAGTTATTTACTTAAACATGTCCTAAAATAAAAAACTAGAACTAACCTAAATAAAATCTATACATCGATTGCACTACTAACAAGTTTGAAAATAATAATTAAATTACAATCTCAAGTTTGAAATAAAAATTAGAAATCCAAATAAAACCCTAAACTAATAATCCTAGACTATGCTAATACTAGATACTGCAAAACAAAATACATATTAGACAACAAATTTGCTAAAGGTAAAAAAAATCAGAATAATTAGAAACAAAATAAAGAGAATACGAGCTTTAGAAATTGAGATTCCATCATTCAAACTCCATGCTATACATTAAAATCAATTAATGTAACTCAAAAATTTGATTTATTCTTTGCACAAAGAAAACATGAACAAGAATGTGGAATTAAAATTCAAAATAATCTCACTTACTACTCTAGTTACATGAAAAACCAAGTCAAGGGAGGATTCGTCTCGCGAAATACATCATCTCTTACACATCTTAACCAACATTAACCAGGAGAAGAGAGGTGGATGGAGGAGACAGTCAGACGCGTGGGAGACAGTGGAGAGAAAGTATGGATGTCCCCGGCGGGGATGTCCCCTTTTATAGTTTTCCAAATCTCTTCTTCGTGTAGCACTTGTTTCTCTCATGGACTCTGTAGTGTGATTTGCACTCTAAGCTATCTCTCCTATTCTTAGAAGTTATTTGAGATTCAAAGAGACTTGGCTTTGGAGAGGATCCTGCTTGAATACTTCTTGTTATCTTGGACTTATAAAAAATATCTTCATGTTTTCCAAAATATAAATTTCCCCAAAAATTCAAATTGCATGAGAGAGAACTCTATGTGAGCTTCAATGTGGGACATCCAAGGGCAGAATTCTTAGTCTTCATCTCCTAGTTGGTTCAGATCCCCTTCATTAAGTTCAAAAATTTTCAAATCTCTCTAGCATCTTCTTTCCTAATTGAACACATCTCTTGCTTTTGAATTTGAATTTAAATTCCAATCTTGACGATGGAGAGAGTCTCAAATCTTGGACACAAAAGGTGAGAAGAAGTTCTTCATAATTTGGAAGTTTTGCAAGCAACACAAGTGAGACCCCTACCCCACCTTGGGTGTGCATAGGGATTCACGCCCAAGGAGAGTGTGGTCCCTGCTTCTTTTTTCTTGTTTTTTTTCCTCTTTCTCCTCTTTCTTCTCAATTTCTTTCCAATGCGCATGCCCCCTATATGTGATAATCTCCTACAAAATAAAGAGAGAACTTCAATTAAAATTAAGTGTGTGAGACTTATGAATATCATGCATGGGACCCAACTTAATTTTTATTGCGCATAATTATGTCATGATGCAAGAGACTGATGCACATTACAATTAAAAAAGTCTAATTGGTGAGATGATTGAGTGGTCCAAAACCCTAATTTCATAAAATTCATGCAATTCAATCGATTTCGACTCATTTTGACCTAATTCTCAATTTTATACTCAACTGCATGAAATCACGAAATTTTATACAATTAAACGTAAATTGACCTAATTAAGTTCACGATTGTGCATGAAATGATGACTTTATGACCTACTTTTGTGAACTTATCATGCACCAAACAACTAAAGAGTAGAATTAAAAAAAAAATCTTCTCTTTCATAGAATTCTCGCATCGGCCACAAATACTGTACTTGAACCGCAATTCCAGTTATTTAAAGCTAAGTTTAGGATGACCAAAGGAGGCAGGGAAGAAATCTCAATTATCACTTTCTTATTGTACCTCACGGTGGGCAAAGAGGAGCACTTTTACTAAGTAAGGAAACAAGAAAATATTTGGAGCAGAAGTTGAATAAATCATGTAGGGATGTAAATAGGTCCTCAATTCTCCAATTACCCGGAGGTTTTGACCCGTTAAAAACCGGGTCTATGTCCTTAATTAGGCCCCGATAAGTACATCCACCTTGGTTTGGACTCGTGGACCCGAAACCCGACATATTACCTCAATTTTAAAAAATCCCTCCTAAAATCGTATTTTTTTAATATTATTCTCTACCTAGACCCAGGCCTGAATCCAGATCCGTCCCGTATATGTATCTAGTTCCGGTTCCAGAGCCAAGAAACCAGTTTTGAAATGGTTTCGAGTCCGGATCCGATTTCACCTTCTCCTTAATAGTTCCGGCTCTGGATCCACCAGGACCCTGACCGAAACCGACCTGTTTACAACCCTAAAATCATGCATTCCTCGCATTTGGTGAAGGTACAACTAGCTTGTGGGATGTGGCTACTGGCTAGGCATATCAAATGGGCCGAGTCGGGCCGAACCAACGTCCCATGCCGAGGAGCTTGGGCCCATTGGCTTGTTTGGCAGGCCCGCAAGGCATGTGGGCTGGCCCCTGCGGCCCGCCAAGATCGGCCTGCCAGGCACAATAGGCCTGCCCGCCTGGCCAGCCCAAAAAAGGGCTATTTTTTAAAAAAATATTTATTTTAACCCCTTAATAGCCATAAAACGGTCATATAAGGGTTATTTTGTGTTCTTTTCAATTTTACAAAGTTTATAAATACTCTAACCCTCTCATTCTGTTTCTTTTAATCGAAGTTTTATTTACCAAAAAAAATATATAAAGGATGCCAATCATTATATAATAGGCAGGCCCATTGTGACAAAATCACTGTCGAAATTGGGCCCAAATAGAATACAAATTTCTTCTGTGCATTTTTTATTTTGGCACCTACCAAACATCACTAGATGACTTTATTTGGCCAGGAAAGTTTGAAAAATAGGTTGGGAACTTGGGTCTAATTGAAACTAAACATAAATTTATTGACCCAAATTACATCCCTTTCTAATATTTTTCTCCGGCCCGGTCAATAGTTATAAACTTATAATAGTTGCCAAAAAAAAAAGATATATATAATGTTACTTTTACTATTATTATGATTATATTATCCCATTAAAACATAATCAGCTCTAAGTATAGTTTAGTCTCGTCACTCGTGCCTCAGACCATGGATCTCGTCTTGGACTCACAGGTGTCACTTTGGAATGTGTCCAATCAGATATTAGATCCCAACCAACCCATATATATATAGCCCTAGCCATGATTAATATAAATTTAGGTGAGAGAATAAGGCTTTTTAAAAAGATTTTTTTGTGGAATTAATATTAATTATTTGAACATGAGTAGGTCGAGTTTGACCGAACCACTTAAGTATCTTTGTCATTCTTCGTGCTTGTGTTCTAGTTTTTAATTTTAATACCGAAAAGACAAAAAAAAAAAAAAAAAAAAGAGGCATGCTAAGCACGCCCGGTATGGAGGACCGGCACGGCCCGTTCCACCAGCCAGCCCGCCCGTTTGACATGCCTAGATGTGGCATCCAATACAGCAAGGCTCTTGTACATCCACCGGCTTTGGTTAGGGTCTGGCTCAGTGGGTCCATTAGCACATTGTATATCCAGTCCCATATCCATATCTTGGAGAAACCATGTCAGCCAATAGAAAATTGGGCTTTGGATAATGGATAACACATTCATGGATCTCAACATGGAGACGACGACATGCGGCCGGAGATATAGGTGCACACTTCAAATAGATGATCTATATCTAATCTATTTGACATAATAGCTCATGTTGCATTAAGTTAAGAAGGAAGAAAGCTTTGTATTCTCTGCTGTTTTTATAGTAGGTTTTTCTTGAATTAGCTGTGCATTTTCCTTTCTCATTGAGGGATTTTCCACAAAATGTTGGGCTGCACCTTTTTTCTTTTTTTTTTTTCTTCTTTCTGTTTGCTTCAACCAAAGACAAGAGAGCTTTAGAAGAATTGGGTTCCTTGGGTTCCTTTACTTTGATCTTCCTCTCCAAAGTGGAGAAGAGGTGAGGTAGAAAGCAAAGACTTGTACCTTTTGAGATTAGAATTAAAAATGATCCAACCATGTCAATCACTAATGTGCACTTCTTAGTACAGGAAAATGAAGGAAATAAAGAGTAACTAACTACTCAAAATACTAATTGCTTAATGGGAGAAGAATAACAAAAACCAATCCTTGACCAATCTGTTTGCAGAATTCTTAATTCCGAGAAGTTCTATTGTCGGGTTATAAAAAAATTTTAAATACTCAAGTACAACACCATCTTTGGAAAGTTGAAATTTGCAACAACGGAAAGAAAAAAAAAAAAAAAGACCTAACAACAACTAATATACTCTTAGAAATTCCCAACATATAAAGTTCTTCTCAAAAGTTACTCCAAACAAACATACCCTATGTTGGGCAATTAGAGGGCGCAAAGAAGTCTTGGACAAACAGAGAGGCACAGTGTAGATATTGAAGAGACAGCATTAAGCACCTAACAATCCTTGAACCCTCTGTACAAGGTGTTCCAATAATCCGCTCTCTCTCATGAGTTTACACTGAAGTACGGCTGCTCAATGCTCATGGGCTGTGTTAGATTAGGCCAGTCTTTGTCCATGCTATGCCCATTTAGCAATCAGACCTAAACACTTAGCAAGGGCCCAATCCACATGCACTATTGTAGTGGCCAGTTCGCATGAGTGCCCATACGAGAGAGAATTTCCAAGACTAAAGACAAAACAGTTCTCCAAATGCCATGATCACCTAAACTTAGGAAAGTGGGTATGGACTTAATATTTGATCCCATTTTTAATTTAATAATTCAGGTTTGAAATTAGTTTGGGTACATTTTTTTGGACCTAGGCAAATTATGCATGTGCTTAAGTCCATGAATTGGATACCGACCCAAATACCCGGTGCAATAACTGTATATTTAAAAACAGATACAAATATAAATTAGATTAAATTATATCATATAAAAACATAAAGCAAAATAATCATGTTTATGCACCTCATACCATAATTTGATCTGAAGTAGCTTGTTAGACCCACCCATCACAAATTTGAAACTGTCTACTCCCGGAGACCCCATTGATCTGCATCGGATTCCATGGGTTTGCACACATTTTAATGGGTTGAACCGTTGGGTCTAGGGTCAAAATTCTTTTTTAATATAAAGTTGGGTCTAAGGTCAAAATTCTTTTTTAATATAAAGTTGTTAAATTTGTAAGCCATGAATCAATGGTATATCTGAGGTGTACCCAGATGAATCTTTCCATGATCCCATCCCCCATCTTATAATCAAAAGGATTGCAAATGGATATCCAATTATTTGGAAGTTTCGACTTGAAAAGAAAAAAGAAAAAAAAACTAGGTCTAGGACCTCTTTTAGGTTCTAATTCATAAATGGGTTCGGTTTCGAAACCTAATTTAGATTCCAACTGAAAAAACATGTCTGGTTCTGGATCTATATAGGTTCCGACCCATGAATCCAAAACCCACCATATGAGTCTTTCATATTGCAAATTGTACCTCAAAATTAATTCTTTTTTTTTTTTTTTACATTTTTATGTATAACATTGGAGGTAGTAGACTTGATGCACTAGTATAAGTTGAATGATATATTTATTTTGAAAAAAAATTAAAAAATAAAGAGAAATTAGAATCAATTTTAAAGCTAGATTTCAGTCCTTTAAGTGGACCTGATTTCAGATCAGGATCTAAGTTTAAATATCAAAATCGAATCAGAAACCAACAAAACAAAATAAGTTACGATGGAAAATTATAACCAAAATCGTTATTTAGAAATGGTTCGGGAAGTAATACCGTTCCAGGTAAAACTGTTCCTTTTTGCAACACTAGTAATCAATGCCCAAGTTATTCCCATCCAGCTATCTCTCACTGTATTATAGTACCTGCACTGGGGTAGGGCCCAAATATAGAAGTTTAGTTTCAAAGGAAGAGATAAAAGACAAGTGAATACGTAATCCCCATGTCTTCATTCACCAACAACAATCAAAACCTCCAAAAACAAGAACAGCTTTCTAACTCATCTCTCGCCCTCCTCTTCCTCTTCTCCACTCCCCGCATTATAACCCCCACATCATCATCATCTCCGTTTCATATTCACATCCTACCATGGCCGACGATCCAACTCCAGTCGAAGACTGCAGAGGCGTCCTCCGCGTCTACTCCGACGGCTCCATCGTCCGCTCCGCCAACTCCAGCTTCAACGTCCCAGTCCACGACGACGGCTCCGCCCTCTGGAAAGACGTCCTCTTCCACCCCACCCACCACCTCCATCTCCGCCTCTACAGACCCTCCTCCCCCTCCCTCGCCGCCGCCAAACTCCCCATCTTCTTCTACTTCCACGGCGGTGGCTACTGCATCGGCTCCCGAACCTGGCCCAACTGCCAGAACTACTGCCTCCGCCTCGCCACCGAGCTTTCTGCCGTCGTAGTGGCGCCGGACTACAGGCTGGCGCCAGAGAACCGGCTGCCGGCGGCGATAGAGGACAGCGTGGAGGCGATGAGGTGGCTGAAGGAGCAGGCCGTGGCGGGGGATGGAGATGGGGAGGAGTGGGTGAGGGAGGTGGGGGATTTTGGGAGGGTGTTTGTGTCGGGGGATTCGGCTGGTGGGAATATAGCGCATCATTTGGCGGTTCGGTTCGGGCGTGGATCGGCCGAGTTGGGTCCGGTTCGGGTGAGGGGGTATGTGTATTTGGCGCCCTTTTTTGGGGGAAGTGTGAGGACTAGGTCTGAGGCCGAGAGTCCCAAAGATGCTTTCTTTCCATTGGAGCTCAATGATAGGTAGGTGCATCTCCCTCTCTCTCTCTCTCTCATTTAGTTTTTTTTTTAATCTGAATTCTCTCTCTCTCTCTCTCTCATTTAGTTTTTTTTTTAAATCTGAATTCTCTATGGTTCTCATATTAGCCATGGCAATGGGTCGGGTTTTAAAATCCGAATTTATTGTCTTGCTCTCAATTCTCACCCAAATATCTAGGATTCCATCTCTACATTTATTATATGGTACGGGAGCAGACTTCTTTTTCATGGCTTAGATTCATATTCATCGAGGAACAAGCTTCTTTATCTATGGTTATCATCTTACATGAGTAAGAGCGTCGAATGCTATACCCAATCTAAATGGTTAAGGATTTATACGATTTGGGTTAAATTTAAATTTAAGGTAATACAATACTTTATATTATAAAATTTTATAGTATGCAAATGGTTTAGGACATATCCATTGATTCTCTGGATATCCTCTGCATTTATTATATAATATATGAAAATTATATTTCACCAAAAATATATGTAAAGTAGTTATAATCAAGATAGGACAAGTTAAGGCAATCAAAACTCAATGCACTCTGAGCCAAACCTAAGTTAAAATCTAATAATGTCTACTCACCTGTATCCTCAAAAAGAAAAAAGAAAAAAACATATAAAAAATGCACGTTTAATGGGAGTGGGTTAGGAGGGAAGTCACCCATTTAATAAACTGACTTTTTGGCATCCCTTTTTGGGAGCCTGGAATTCTCTTCCACATGCATGTCACAGTATGATTTGAAAATTCTCCCAATCAGACATGAGAAATAGGATTTCTTGATTTTATTTTGTTTTCTCAAGTCTTTGTGATGTACAGGTTTTGGAGGTTGTCTTTGCCGGTCGGAGAGAACACAGACCACCCTCTCTCAAACCCATTTGGACCAACAAGTCCAAGCCTCGAACTGGTTCCACTCGACCCAATACTGGTGGTGGTGGGCAGCTGCGATTTATTGCGAGATCGGGCCGAGGAATACGCGGGGAAATTGAAAGGATGGGGAAAACAGGTTGAGTTTGCCGAGTTCCCGGGTCAGCAACACGGCTTCTTCACCATTGACCCATTGTCCGATCCATCAAACCAGTTGATGTCTCTCATCAAACGATTCATCGCTGAAAATGGCACTTCAGAATGAACTTTCATTGTAAGCCGTTGATACATAATCTCCACGGTTACAATTGGATGGTGTTTGGGCCTTTGGCACAAAAATTATGGCCTTTTAAACAATTTGCTTTTATTTCGTTAATGTTGTTTTGGAAGTGTATAATGCCGATCCTAAATGAATAAATAAGGCTGTTATGATGATTTTTTGTTTTAGTGTAACATGAACGTCTATTTGAGCGGTCCTGCATGATCATATATGGGCCGCGCTTGATTTATGTAGTTAGTAACATAATATTTTGGTTTCTCTTATTGAAGAAAATTACACTCAATAATCATTGTTAATGCCCAAATTGAAAAAAACTTAGATAAATCATACTAAGATACAAGACACAAATACAGATTACTCTCGCCTTATTTTTGGCAGAAGGGTGAGGTGCATAGAAGATGATCAGGTCATAATCTTAAAGATTCAATCCAGTCTAAGTTCAAAGATCAGGTACTGATTTAACAAAAGGCCTGTTTGTTTAGTTAGAAATACATTTTATAGAATTATTCAATTGCATGCAAATGAATGGGTCCAAAGCTTTTCTCTAATTTACTTCTCCAAAATTCAGCCATAGTTACTGTAATAGATCACGACAAATCTAACAATAACAATACGTGGACAGATATAGAGTCAAACATATTTTTAGGTCTATATACAAGATATGGCCAGTATAGAGGTGTTAACAAAGGAGATTGCCAGTTTAGCTCAATGATGAACTACCTTCCATAAAAAAAACTACCAGGGATCAATCACTGATGTAGTTCTGATAAGGTTATTTACAAAAGAAGGGGAAAAAACACAAAAGGATATTAAGATCCCAACTCATTCACACACAAATTTGGATCAAGTATCTTCAGGAAATCAGATAGGGGAATGGAGAGAGGAGATAAACCACTCCAAGGCTGCATATCAGATCACAGACAGACGAGTAAGACGTACTATTGTCAGATTTATGTAATATATCATACTCCTTTTCATAAAAATATACTCCATCATACATCAGTGGTTTGATCAATGTATGAAAAACAACAACTTATTCAATAGTTAAATCTCATTTTTCATCCCCTGGGGTCGCTCAGCTGGTTTGGGACGCATTGTAGAGTGTGCAGGTGCTTGATTTCAAGTCTCTCATAGAGCATTAGAGCATAAGAAAAAAAATCCTTTTTCCTGCCTTGATAAGCCCAACAGTAAATATAGCTCCAATTGAAATTAAATTTGAGCCAACAGGACGATAAAACCAGCCATATTTTTTTTATATAAACATCACCTCCTTACCTTTCAAGTTCCCGAAGTCTCGTTGTGCTGTTTGAAACTTGGTATCATTCGCAGCGAAAGTCAACTTTGTTGTCATCCTTCCATGGTATGCAATTTCATGTGATAAGATAAAAAGCTCAGAAATGCTGGGAAGCCCATATAATTGTACAAAGCCAACATAGCAAATTGACCAAAAACACAGATAGCTCAGTCCGTACCACCTTATGCAAGTACCAAACACGTTCTGTGTCTCTCCATCAAACCCTCAGCTTGCACACACTTGGAGAAAACTGTTTCAAAGGAAAAATTAAGAGGAATGAACTTAAATTTCAGGAAATGTACTTAAATATATAAGTAAAGGCTCTTCACCAAATTGAAATCTGCAATCAAACTCTTGTTTGCAAGGAAGGCATCACCTCCATGGAATCATTCCCTTTGAAAGTTCTCTCTACTGCGTTTTCGCCAATTCCAGGTAAGGTAGGTACACTGAAGCACCCCAAGCTATAAACAAAGAAGAAAAGCACAAGGATGCATCTACACATGTAAAAACAGCATTCATATAGATTTTCCTGTGAACAATTTCATGAATGAGACCAGCCGATCAAAAACAAAAAAACCAGTCTCGATTAATCCATTCAAAATCTTACTTTATAACAAAAATAATCATTTCAATACAGAAGGTCCCAGTAGTAAAAAATTTTACATAAACATTTCCATGAAATCAGGAGTGGGCGGTTATTAATATGGGGTTTAGTTGTTCAATAACCTCATCATGTAGCCGATTCCAATATAGTTGGGACAAAGTTTTGGTGATGATGAAGTGCATCTCAAACCCTTACTGACTGATGTCAAGAAAAAAGGTGACTGATTCCCTGAAACCATGAAAAGTATGTAAGGGAATCTACCACATTATCCCACTGATCATCCATAAGTTCTCTATCAAGAATTGACCTGACACTCCTTCAACTCATCAATACCCATTTTAACCGACAGATCGACAGCAATGATCTTCCATCTTTCCTGCTACAAATCACAATTCATAAATCTTGTCGGTCATTCCTTCCTTATGGAATGCCTCGATCATAATGGAATAAGTTGTTGAATCTGGTTCACATTTCTTATTCTTCATATGATTGAAGACTCTCTCCATTTCCATCAAATCATTAGCTTTTGCACATGCAGATATCACTGCATTGTAGAAAGAAGTATTTGCCGATATCTCCAATTTCTCGGCCATTTGAACACTGCTCACCACCTTGTGATAGAGACCCGCTTCGCTGTATCCATTGATGAGGCAGCAGAAGGTCTTGGTATCTGCTTTCATCTTCTCTGCACGCATCTGATTAAACGTGTACTCCATGTTCTTCGCATCCCCCACATCTGCAAATGCTTCAATCACATTGTTATAGGTTGACGTCGTCCATGGAAATGCCATTTTGCGCATATATTCCATCACTGCAGTCATTTTGTCATACATTCGTTTCTTTCCATACGCGCCTATAAGGATGTTGAAAGTCCGTGTTTCAGGCTCAATTCCAATGCTGCGGAACTTCTCATACCATTTCTCCATTGTCTCAATTTGACCCTTGTTGCCGAATAGGCCGAGGATGATATTCATTGTCCAGACATCAGGTTTGCACGTGCTGCTCTCCAGCATCCCAGATAGCACTTCCTCCATCTTGTCGAATTTTCCCGCCTTGCCATATCCACCTAATACTATGTTCTGTGTGACTGTACTAGGAGTTATGAGCCGCTCAGACATTTCTTGAAAAAGGGTGTCGACCAGTTCGAATCGGGACATCTCAACACAGGCTTTTAAGAGGGTGCTATAGGTAAAGACATCAGGCTGGCAGAGGGGAAGAGTCTTCATTTTGTCGAGCACTGCAAAAGCTTCATCCAATAAGTTATTTCGGCAATAACCTGCAAGCAAAGCCGTGTAGAGCGCTGCAGTGGGTTCAATTCCTTCTTCCACCATTTCATCAAACAGCTCATGGGCACGCTTGGGTTGGCCACATTTTCCAAGGAGAACCAGGAGCTTCATGTATGTGCCTTCTTTCGGTTGATAGAAGGGTTGTTCTTTGAGCATCCCAAATACCTACATACAGTAAACACGTCCCAAATTCCATCATCATCAGTTATAATCTTTTCCCCCGCAATACATTTCAGATCAGTACTATTTCCACAAAGAAGTAACTCAAAATTTGGTTCCCCCAAGTTTTTACCAAAGATTGTCGGTCTAACGCCAATCTTTTTAATTCATACTTGCAACCGGAAAATATGGCTTATGATCAAACCAAGTAGTGGGGACATTTCAGATTTACAATATATCCCTAGTAGTTCTGTGATTGTGGCAAATCGTCAAACAAGTAGTGGGCGTATTTGGGAATTATAGTATGCCCCAATGTCTATGTCTATGGCTCTGACATATTTCCAAACAAGTTGTGGGCATATTTCCCCAAGTTCTGGTTCATGGGCTTTCATTGGTGTATCTGATTGGATGTATCCTGAACTGAAATGGGGAAATCAATGAAATAGTACCTCAAGGGCAGCTTCCCACTGCTTCTTCTGGATTTTTTCGGAGAGCACTTCGGTGACTGTGCTGGCCCAGCCCTTAGCGGCATTCTTGTCGTCGATCTTCTTCTTGACGTTTTTCAACGGTGTTGATCGCGGCGAAGAGCGAGAATGAGAAGCGTCTGAGACTCCGGGGTGCTCTCCTACCTTCCAGAGGCGATGTTTACCGGGAGGAGTCGTACGTTTAGGGGCGGAGGCAGCTCGTTTGCGCGTGGGAGAGGAGGGTACGGCCCGGGCGAAGGCGCTGCAGGGTAAAACCCTAGAAAAACCCTCGAGTTTGGGATTGTCGGCTTCGGTTTTGAAGATGTGAGAGATAGAATGGGAGAAAGAGAGAGACAAAGACGACATTGTTCTTATGCTGCTGCTGCTGCTGCGAGTAGCAGAATGGATGGATAAGAAGATTGTTTTCTCTATGTCTCTGCTCGTAACGAAAGGTTGGGTGCTCATCACTTTCACCTAAAGAACCTTATATTTCATTCAAATTGAATTAAACGAAATGGGAAAGGAAAATTTTCAAAATAGGATTTAAGTTTTGCACAATTTTTCAAAAGGGCACCAAAAATGTTTTTAAAAGTTAAAAGTTCTCCGCTAATCTTTCAAGGGGCTTTTATCAGAAGCGTCCTTGAATATTATTATACCTCCAAAAGCATCTTTAAATACATATGATGCTTTTTCAAACCAAATTGTCATTCAACCCCTTTCTCACGACATCGAGAGTCGACTGCATTCACGCATTTAGGTATTTTGAGAACTGTTACTTTTGTTTCAATTCTTGAACTCGCTAGTTTATTCAAAACGGTATACGTAGTTAATATTAATATTAAACACATATTCTAAAGCAATAAATGTTAAGAAAAAACATTCTCAACTTTAAAGGAAATATTTTCCATGACTGTAGTAAAAGTAGGGTTACGAATAGGGAATGGAGTGGAGCACAATTTTTTTTTCTTTTTATAAAAAAATGAGAATTTCGATTTTTTTTTTAGCAAAATCTCTACAAATTGTAGTAAAAGAATCATTGCGGTGACTACATTCATTATTGAAAAAACTCTTAATAGGATAGTTGAACTCATACGTCTACATAAATCATTCCTTTAAGATTCAGAATTGTAAGTCAGTTTAAATGCACCTCCATGTATAATATTTTTGTTAACTTTAACTATTGAGTTGTTAAGGCTTTTCTCGACGTCGCAAGTTATTAATCAACATCGCGACTTAATCATGTTAATACTTCTCAACATCGCAAGTTGTTTCTTGACATTGCAAATGATGTTGGACACATAGATAGACACAAAATCTTGAGCTTGTGAGTGTTATGTCTCAATCTTGCGAGTCATATCTCAAAATTTGTTTGCAGATGCAGTTGGTATGGTGTTGCCCGAAGAGTATAGTAGATGCATCAGAGTCTTGGTTGGATGGGTGCTTTGTGGGCTGTGGTCGAATCTTATGGAGCTTGATACCATTTACTATCTTATGGTCAATTTGGAAGGAAATGAATGATAGGATCTTTAGGGGTTCTTCATCATCAATAACATATTTGATTTCCAAAATCACCTTAAGGATTACAAAATGGGCTTTGGTTCAAAAGGAGTTCTCCAATTTTACCATTAATGATATTATTTCTAGTTGGGGAGCTTGCATGAGGTGTGGCCCTTTTAGGAGAGGAAAACAATCCCTTGATGTGCCCCTCCTTCTAGGGTCTTAAAGTTTAATGTGGATGATGCTTCAAGGGGCAAAACCAGGTCCGGCTGGGATTGGAGGGGTTCTTCGCAATTGTTAAAAAGAGAGGCGTTAATTATATTTTTCAAGTATGTGGATGCATGCGATTTCAATGAAGCGGAAGTACTAGCCATTCTTGAAGGTTTTGGTTTGTTTTCAAGTAGATATGGTGGTAAGCTTATTATGGAAAATGATTCCTCTAATGCAATGAGTGTCTAAGCAGAAGAATAATCCTTGAAAGTTTCATTTTCACCTTAATAAATTTTGAGAGTTATAAGTTGGAATCAATATTTCCTTTTATCATAAGGTTAGATCGGTCAACTCCACGGCAGATGTATCGGTCAAGCAAAGGGTTGATAGATTGCTTCCTTGAGTGGGTGTGATTACTTAAATGGGATCGGATGTGGTACATTTATCCTGCACTTCCTCCTTTCTTTTTTCTTTGATTTTTGTTCTTTGTAACTTTATTTTTTCTTTTAATGAAATTTTTCGTTACAGTTAAAAAACATTTAAATTGCCCATCGCTAAATATCATAGAGATTTTTATACCATCACTTTGTTGAGCCCTTTTTTGATATTAGGCTCAAACTTGGTGATTATTTTGAGATATTCCCAATATAAATGGTAACCAACAGCCTTCAATACCTCAGCCGTCTTCTCTTCATCGGTTGCAGACGAGGCAATGCTTCGAGCTTCCTTTCAAATGCTCAGCTGCAACCACAACAAGAAGAAAAACAGGAAGAAGAAGAGGAAGATTGCTCATACCATTCTCAAAAATCAGAAGCAGAAAAGACATAAAGGTGAGATCTTTACCCCACCCCAAATCCCAGATCTTCAAGAAGAAGAAGAAGAAGAAGAAGAACGAGAAGAAGGAGATTTCAGCATAAAATCCTCAACTTCTTCTAATACCTATGGAGTCCAGCCATTAGGGAACTTCCTCCTCAATCAATCCTCTTCACACAACTCCAGAAACCCTGGCCTTGGCTCTCTCTTCATCCTCACCGACGATCTCCTTATCGACATCTTCTCCCATCTGGGCCCCACCCATCTCGCCACCTTATCAACGGTCAGCAAGTCCCTCTACATCTTCTGCACCCACGAGCCGCTCTGGAAGAATCTTGTCCTCCAAACCCTCAAAGGAAGCTTTTCCTTTGATGGGTCATGGAGATCCACCTTCATTCGTGCCTTAAACCCTTCATTCGAGCCAGAAACGGTTTGGGGTTCTGCAATTCAAGTCAGAGATTTCTATTCAGATTACCTTTTCCAGAGCTGGCTCTGCGCGAGCCTTGAAATGAAACCCGAATGGCTTGAAAGGGATAACATCCAAAGGAGGAGCAGAATCTCTGTTGAGGAATTCATAGCCGAATTCGAAGAACCCAATAAGCCTGTGCTTTTGGAAGGGTGTTTGGAGAATTGGGCTGCCTTGGAGAAGTGGGATAGGGATTATCTGATTCAGGTTTGCGGCGAAACTGCGTTTTCGGCGGGGCCTGTGGAGATGAAGCTTAGGGACTACTTCCAGTATGCTGATTTGGTTAGAGAGGAACGGCCATTGTATCTGTTTGATCCCAAGTTTGCAGATAAAGCTCCTGAATTGGGGTTGGATTTTGAAGTCCCTGTGTACTTTAGAGAGGATCTTTTCTCTGTTTTGGGAGGGGAGCGGCCGGACTATAGATGGGTTATCATTGGCCCGGCGGGGTCGGGGTCTTCATTTCATGTGGACCCCAATTCAACTTCTGCCTGGAATGCGGTGATCAGAGGGTCGAAGAAGTGGGTGATGTTTCCGCCGGAAGTGGTGCCTCCAGGTGTTCATCCTAGTCCGGATGGGGCTGAGGTGGCGTGCCCTGTTTCGATAATTGAGTGGTTCATGAATTTCTATGGAGCGACGAAGAAGTGGAAGAGGAGACCAGTTGAGTGTGTGTGTAAGGCTGGGGAGGTTGTCTTTGTGCCAAATGGATGGTGGCATTTGGTGATCAATCTCGAGGACTCTATTGCGATTACACAGAATTATGTTAGTAGGTAATGTTCATTCTTTATTAATTGCCCTGCTAAATTATGCTTCTAAGTTCTGACTGCTATTCATTTAACATTCCATGATATATTGGTATGCTGTTATGACTAGATTTAAAAACTGTTGAGGTAGAATTGAAAATTAGATTTGAATCCTATATTAGCAAAAGTGATATGGAAACTGCCCAGTAAGTGCATAACGTCTTGTCACATTTTCCATGAACAAGTAATCTTAACAAACCAAAAGGAGAAGCTGTCATGGTTAGTGTTATGAAATTTGAATGTGGAGCAGTAATTTCAAAAAGAAAAAAAAAATTGCAAACCAGATGAAAAATCATATGAACTCCCAAATACTACAGAAATTTGACAATATGGGAAATGGAGAAAACGACTGGAAAATTTTTTGCTAAAAAAGGCTATTTCCCAATCTGTATCCATAATCTAAATGACAGCTTTGAGTATTATTTTACAATTACCCACCAAGTTGACAAGCCCAATGATAAAAAAGAAAAGTTTTATAAATGATAAAACACCTAGCTATGTAGATATCAAGCATCATAATGAGTTTTGTCAACTTTGTTATTAGTACCTTCATCATCCTTTTAAGCTAAACCAAATCTCATTGCATCAATTGAACACATAATGGTCCAATACTCCCAAGTCCCAAGTAAAACCAACTTCTCTTTCCATTTATTCTGAACAGAAGAAAACCACCAAATACAGAAGTGATGTAGTTGGCTTCCAAAAATGTGTTTTTATCAGACGTCTGGCTCTGACAGTCCTGCAGCTGTGCCAGTAAGTTGTTTTACTTGTGTAGAAACATGTAGGGAATGATTGTCTTGTAGTCATTTGGAACAACAAAGGATGTCATTTGGTGCTTCTTGTGCAAGATTCCCTAAACTCATATTTGTCAACTATAACCTTGTCTCTGCAAAGCCTCAGCCCACCAGACTTTATAATCATTTCTTAAAGAAAGCAATGTTCCTTTTCCTAATATTACTCAACTCTAGTTTGACCAACTCCCACTCTATTAAGCTTGAGCCCAACTTAGAAGTGAGATCATCATCATCGTTAAGCCCTGTCCCAACTAAGAAGTAAGAAGTGAGATAATAAGCTTGTGATAAGTAATGACATAAAACATCCATAGATTCTTTCATTGCTTATCTTTTGATGTCACAGCCACTAGCACTACCTCTAATTTAACTTTTATTTTTGAAACCTCCTCCAAGCAACATAAAATGCATCCTAGTTTCGTAGCTTCGTTTATATTTTTTGTGTATATAATATACATGCTTATACATATATATATATAGACAGATACATAGTGTGAGAGACATTATTCGTATTTTTATATTATATTGGAGCTGTTTTTGTTCCTGTTTAGTTCAATTTGTTGTTGGCAGTTCTTTACATGTACGTTGGAGCTACTCTTGTTCTTGGTTATGGTATATTTTCTTTTCTTCTTCTTTTTCTCTGTATGTTCAATGAACATCCCACACAATTAGTTAAAAGTTTATTAGATGATGCTTAAATGAGTGCCATAATGAGAAGAAGATCTTGGTTTTCTGAGCATTTAATATCACTGGTGGATCTCTGCTTAAGCTGTAGCCTGCTCTGCTTTATTATTATTATTATTATTTTGTTATATTTATAAATGTAATGCTATATTCCAATGATGTCTGCTTATAATATTATTTTTAAGTTTTATGTCATACACACATACTATTCTGGTAATATTGAAAGGGGGTCAAATTTAATTTGGCACGGCTCGCGTATAAATATAATCAAGCTCAAGCTTGGAAAAAGGGGGTCAACCGAGCTCAAGCTGGGCTTGTCTAGCCTGACTCGTGCTTGAGCCTTGGATACTTGACCCAATCATGAGCTTGGTCATCCCTATTTCCTCTTATGTTCCAGAAAAAGAAAGAACCAGAAATTTGGGTTAAAGTGATGTAGAACAAACAGGTTGATATAGATTGTACCTTGACAAGGGAATAAAATGGATGGCATCCACTGATTTTTAGCAACAGAATTTGTCTATTAAAAAGTCTCATCAACTGTGTCTTGTGTCATATTACCAAGTGGGTTTCCACGTCCAAATCCTTCATTGGTTCTTCATAGGGTGACATTTTAAGAGATTGGCAGTGGTTAGTGGAGTAGAGGCTTTTGACTTCTCACCATGTTTATTTAGATTATAAAAATAAAAATAATAACCCTCCAGATATAACACAGCACCAAACAGGAAATAAGTTGAAGGGTTGCCAGTTCTGCCCCATTCTAATCCTATTACACACAGGCACTAAAGAGAACTTGCATGCCTCTTTCCAAGCATTTGTTATTTGTTCAGAACTTGATGGTTTGAGCAGATTTTGAAATATTTGCATGTACAATGCTGACGCCATCACACACACACACACATATATATATATATATATATGAGATGCTCCTGTGAGAGTAAGGGGTGGGAGCCCTCACGTTTAGGCTGTTGGCATTAGGCACTTCTTCATCTCTGTTATATGCCAAGTACATGATAGGTGAACTGGTGGTGCCCTATGGAACTTAGCTTCCTGCATACATCCCTTAAGAATCTATAATGCTATCATATATATATAGGGAGATGCTCCTATGAGAATAACTCTCACAATACTGTGAGAGTAAGGGGTGGGAGCCCTCACATTTAGGCTGTTGGCATTGGATATGGATGTGAGGCTTCCACCCTTACTCTCACTAGGGCATCTACCTATATAATATATATATATATATATATATTGCATACTGCTAGCGTCAGAAAAGGAAAGGATGTGAAGCACTCCACATGCAGGGCTAGAGGTACTTATCTTTGTTGCTACGAGAGAGTTTGATACTTTGATCAGCTGCTGAAGGTCCAAAAGAATCAGAGTATCAGAAGTTCTACTGAATCAGATTACTCTATGTGAAGATGCATGCAATGATAGATGAAGTTGCATTTTTAAGAAGAAAGCTGAAAGCCATAACACATCAATCCAAATAAATCCCCTAACAGATGAAGTGGCATTTTTTAAGAAGAAAGCTGAAAGCCATAACCCATCAATCAAAATAAATTCCCTAACAGACCAGCCATTCAGGAACATTTTTCAGCTTAATCCAAAGTTGCATACAGGTCTTGAGAAGCAGTTGGTGCGCACCTCTTTAAAAGGATTCAAAAAATATTTGTTGGAGACTTGGGAGGCAAAGACTCCATGGAGGTTGGTGCATTAACAAAAGAGACAAAGATTAGCTTCTACTAAAGCAATCTCCTTTAGATTAATAGATTAGCCTCTTCCAAAACAATCTCCTTTTTCCTAGAAAGCCAACAGCACCATAGACAAGCTTGCTAAAGGTGGGACAAGGAAATTGCTTTTATGCTGGTTGTACGAGTTTGTATCTAGTTTCAATATGATTGTATCGGCCATGATCTTGATGGGCCTGTTTGTAAATACCCCATTCCTTTGCAGTTCTCCAACTGATAACACTTTTTTAAATCAACGTCTACTAGTTACACTTCTCAAACTATGTCAAAGCGATAGCAATTTTAAACCTGACTGCTATTACTAGCAATTCTTTCATTGACAGGGGTCTGAACTTCCATCTAGGCATCTTTTCTTTTTATGTTAACAATCTTGAGTTACCATTAACCATTTTGGTGTCAGAGCTCTCCACCTTTGAATTTTATGCATTTAAATAATACAATCTCTTCTTTCACAGTACTGGTGCTATCTTTTGTTTCATTCTCACTGATTGTCATTCTGTAGACGTCGGCAATTATAGATATCTTGTTTTGCAGGAGGAATCTATTAAATGTTCTTGACTTCCTCAAGAGGCCAAATGCAAGCGAGCTCGTCTCAGGAACTAGAGATAGGGTGAATCTGTATGACAAGTTTAGAACTGCTATTGAGGCTTCTTTTCCAGGTATGACAAGCGATCTCATGAAGAAAGCTGAAGAGAAGAAGGCCCAACAGAAAAAACCGACATTTTGGGAATCTGTCACTGATGCTAAAGTAGGAGGATTTAAATTCTCCTTCTAAATTGTGAACCAAAGGAAAGAGGATACAGCTCAATGGGTTATATCCCTTATCCTTTGATTTCATGTCAAGTGAGAGAACTGAATGCTGCAATTCCTGGTTATATTTACTGCTGTTTGGTTGACAGTGGAGAGTTCTTTGGAATTCCTTTTAGATCCCTGGGATGCTTTTGTCTCCCTAGAATGAGTAAAATTCCATTTTTGTTTGGGAACTAGATAGATCCCTTAATCCTACACTCTTTTCTAGAGTATTGTTCACCTATCCAAACACCGGGATAATACTGCAGTTCTTCTACTATCAGGACACCCGGCGCCCACCAATTTTGATTCCTCACCTATCTAGTCTTCCAAGCAGATCTTAATGTTGAAGAGAGAGGATTGTATCCCCATTTCATGAATGTTCTTATTTAGATTCAAATGCTTCCATTTCTTTCTTTATTTTGTTTTTTTTTTATTGTATTGATTTGGTGATGATTACTTCAATTATTATCATTGGCTAGAACCTTTTCCCCGTCCACGGAAGGTAGGTGGAGTGCTGCTACTCTAAAAACTATACTCGAAATTTGGTTTGACGAGTTTTTTTTGTTTTTTCCTTTGTACCTACCTGCTGATATCTAATGCTAACTCCTCGTTCTGGCTGGGGACCGACTGATGCAGTCCCAATTTGCGAATTGGATCATATGGATGCAGTCCTGATTCGCAGATTGGACGAACTGTTGTATCCAAATGGCGAATTTTGATTGATTGGAAAACCCCAAAATCCAACTCTACTCATATCAACAAATAAATATAAAGGAGCAAATTTTCAGTTTTTTATTTTTTCAGAATTGCTAACCCCAAATCTGAAAAATTCTACTTGAAACACTTCAATCCTTGGGAAAAATCCACTCAAACCACAAGGGGTGACAAAATTGCAATCAAAAGCAACTTGTGTTTGAAAGATAGAAAATTCATCAAAATCCAAGCTTGTTGGACGTCCCATCTAGGGCCTTTTATTGCGTTTCCAATACAAATTTGTCCCTCTTTGCTCCCTAAATTCCAGCAAAATAATTTGTTTTTAATAATACAGAGTCCAAAACTAAAGAGTTTGTCTGTTGCCTTCTAAGCATGGGATGGGAAAGAAGGTTTTATGTACATAAATGTTATGTATGCAAATGTTACATTCGAAACATATTATTAAGTTTGTCAAAATTTTCATTACCAACTCTTGCCTCGCGCTAAATCATCTAATTGTCTATAGATATCAAATCATCAAAATGCAAATAAAAAATCAAACAGATTGGCAACAAAAAAGATCAACCAATTGAACTCTGCGGAAAAGGACTGATGGGATGTGGTAAACTCAATTTGGGAGAGAGTTGAATTTTCTGCTGTTTTTTCTGATGTTGCCATTTAAGGTATATTTTGGAATATAATAAGATCTGGATAGTTGACAATTATCAGTTTTTGCAAAAATTTAAATTCCTATCATTAATTAGCATTTTTTTAGAGACATTAATTAGCAATTAGTGAACTTATTAAATAACTTTTTGGTAAAAACTCCTTTAAAATAAATTGAATGGTAGCTTAGTTGGCCAAGGACTTTGAGCATAGAGAGGTCTTGTAGTTGTGTTCGACATCTACATTCGTTGGCCACCTCCCATAGTTTTATATGGTGCATGTGGATAGGAGGGTTTGCATTTGCCTGTAGGAATTGGTTCTCGGTTGTCTATAATCAAGTGTTCCTCAGGCTCAGGGCCAAAAGGTTCCTGGGTTGGGCTGTGCGGAGATACCCTGAGTTATAAAAAAAAAGTTACTTTAAAATATGAAACAAAAGGTATTGATGCTTATCAATAATATGAGAATATTGAATAACATAGATTATGATTCTTGAATTGTAGGCCACAAGTGCAGAAAAAATTAGATTTCTAAGTGGGGAATTTTTGGGTGCTTTTTACAAATTACTCAAAATTTATGAAGATTTAAGATAATCAAGCCTAAGGGTTATTAGTTCAATAAACAAAATGAACAATTTGGATTCAAATATTGTGCTGACAAAAATAAAAATAAAAAGAAAGAAGAAAAATGAGGTGCTTGATAGGATTTGATCTTATGACCAATTCCCCAATTGCATAACCAAATGCAATCACTGTGTAAAGTATGTATAGGCGCCTTTTTGCAAGTGGGAGATGTGAAAGAGTTTCACACATATTTAGGTGTGGAGATGGTCTTATTCACACAGCATTTTGAACATTTGTGCATCATAAACGTAAATGAGCACAAACAAATATAATGATGTTTAACTATTACGCATATGCAAACAAATAACCCCTAATTATATGAAGTAAAATAATTACCTGCTAAAATATTAAGAGTCCATCAAATACTAAAAATATAAGGCTTTATTTTACTCCATATCGGGCGTCCAGATCTGGTAGAGAATTGGTCCCAAATTCCTTTTCTATCTCTAATCTTGCTTTCAAACTTAGAAGGTTTTCAAAAAGCGAAGGGTATGTTTGTTTGCATCAAAATACATAAGAATTGAATAGATAGGGATGTTAAAAATAAAGATTAAAGGCAAATAAACGGTGCCTTTCAAACTGCATGTGATAGGGGCTGTCGGGGCGTGTTGAATTTCTATAGGTTGTGTGGTCCCCTTATTTGCCCAGTGTGAGACCACCTGATTGCACCCTGAATGAAGCAGATTGGGCATAAATAGCTTCCTAAATCAGTCATGAAATGTGCTTGGTTTAGGCTTCCTTTGGATAGAACAAAAAATTGTATGTTATGCAGTCCATCTTTTGGACTGGTTGGGCCTGTGCATATTGGGTTTGGTTAAATGCCCAATAATTCCAAGGATAAACTGATTTGGACCCTTGTAAATTTTCGAACATGCCATATTATAATAGGGCTCCATATCACATTTATCTTGGATATTCATTTTCAGATTAGGCACCATTCTTTTGATTTATTTCTAATTGATCAGGATCCTAGGCCCCATTATCCAATCAAAGATACTAGCCAATAAAAGAAATTCCCATCGATGATATCTCTCCATACCTTTTGTACTTCCCCTGCAGTATACGCAGTATACTATGGCAAACACAAGTTTATTTTCTCCATAGGGACATAAACAATCAAGCAGGTGACTTGGATGACTGCTAAACCCAAGAGGTAAGTCAGTTGGCCTAAGACCACAATTTGCAATCAGAGGTTATAGGTTTGAAACTGCAATACTACACTGGGGCTAAAGGGGAGTTTATCCGGCTTCTCTAAGCCCGGAGGGATTAGTCCAACCCAAAGGGTTGAGAATCCTCCAATAGCAAAAAAAATATACTTGGATGACTACTTTTTACCCTAAGAGTGGTGGATTTTGCATTGACTTGTGGGAGGGAAGAATGTAATGAATGACTCTTCCAAAATAAAATTACTTCAAACTGTTTGGAGGGTCTCCCAGCATCTCATTGTTTGTCGCTTTCTTTTCTCCTTCATGTTCCTTTTAGTTGTTTCAATTCTATCAATGCACTTTCATGGTTATATATATATAGGAGACTACTCTCCTACACTGCAGTGGAGGTTATTTTCAGCTGGAAACGTGTGGAGGAACGGATCGTCTGAGGGGCCCAATAAAATGCAACAATCTGAGATTTCAAAGGCCCGCCCGCTCATTTTTCATTTCCCGCTTCTTATTGTAACCTAAATCGAGCTCTCTCTCTCTCTCTCTCTCTCTCTCTCCGGTCTCTCTCAGCGAAGCTCTCTCTCTCGCCTGATCTCGCTGCTGCCCTCTCCGATCGCCCAACTGCACCGGTCTCTCCCTCGCCGGACTCTCCCTCGCTGCTGCTCTCCTCTCTCTCGCCTGATCTCTCTCCCTCGCTGCCCTGCTGCCTGCTGCTCTCCTCTCTCTCGCCTGACCTCTCTCCCTTGCCGCCCTACTCCGCTAATCCCTCTCGCCTTATCTCTCTCCCTCGCTGCCGTGCTGCTGCTGCGCACAGCTCTCTCTCGCTCTCCCTCTCCCGTCGAGGGTCTCGCTGCGCCTCTCTCTGTCTCTCTCCAGATCTCTCCCGCTCTCGCTCCAAATCTCTGTTCTTGGCAATGCTTAGAGATGATTTTAAATCAAACCCAACTTCCTTTTCAGTGGCTTTATCTTCCTGCGCAAAGCCTGCGGCTTTGAATCACCCCAAACATATTCACAGGCTCTCGATTAAAAGCTTCTACTCAGCTAATGTGTTTGTGGGCACTTCATTGATCACTATTTATGCAAAATGAAAGGTGTTTGATTGTTTGACTCAGGTTTTTGATGCCATAAACAACCCGAGTCTCGCCACATGGAATGCTTTGATCACTGGATTTGTTGTGAATGGTCATATAGAGTATGCTCACCAGATCTTCAATCAAATGCCATCTCGAAACATCATTTCTTGGACAGCTCTTGTAAATGGGTATACCAAGGTCAAGAAACTGAGAAATGCTTTTGAAGTTGAAATGGTTGGAGAAAGCTTCAACCAATGTTTAGAAATTGTATTAGCTGAAAATTATAGCCAGAAGAATTGGCTGTCTTGTATTTGGAATGTTCACAAATTTGGTATTTCAATGTGGATTTTAATGGGGATGCTGGAATGTATTGCTTCTTGAGTCTTGGATTTGGATGTTGCAATGTTGGTTTTGGAATGTTTTATTTTTGGATATTGGATTTTAATGTGGATGTTGTTTTAGTATTGGATGGAGATTAATGGAAAGTAGATTTGATTATTTTTTTAATGTGATTATCTTTTTTTATTTTCTTCTTTTTGTAAAGTGGTGTTTGCTTTGAATGGAAGATGGTTAGTGTCTGTGGTGTTTGCTTTGAATGGAAGATGTTTTCCTTTTTGTCAAGACTTTTAAGTTGTAATTGGAATAGATTCCAATCTATTGAGTATAGTTTATTCTCTTCTTCTATGTGATTGAGTTTAGGCTTTTTTGATAAAGTGGTTTAATGGAATTTACAATCTGCCCAATAGTAAGCAGTGTTCCTCCTCTTGTGTGTGGTTGCTTAGTTTCTGATCAACTTGTTTTTTTCATTTGACCGTTGCACACAATCTGTTGCTTTTTTACACACAATCTATCAATACATGCATTGGAGCTAAATTTGCATTCCATGCTTTGGCAACTCTTACGATAGTGAGAAGATCAACCTCCATCAAGTCAACATTAAGTTGAGCCCTTGGTCCAAACATTTCATTCTGCCACTTCTGAGTAACCTCAAGAGTTGTTTCGGGGTTCCTTAATGCCGGGATTATATGCACCCCTAACAAAGCTGATTGCAACTGGAATTAGTTATGATGTATATGAGACCAGTGAGTGGGGCTAGAGTCATTTTCTACATCTAACAACTTGTCTCTTTATGTTGAGCCTTTTGTCAGTTAATAGCCTTTGAGTCTTAAACCAACAAACGAATGTGTTGATTTCTGAAGTTTTCTCCATCTATCCGCTGCCTTCCTCTGCTGTGTTTGAAGAGTTGCTATAGATGCTACATAAAAAGGAAAATGTTCCATCCCAAGGTAGCCATGTGATTTTTCCCTAACTAATTCAATACTTAAATTGCAAAAAAGTTTAATTTTTTATTTTTTGAATATTGTCTGGCACATGAATACAGCCATGAGGAAAAGGCCTTTTCTTGAATGTTACCACTTTGCTGAACTTGTTTGTACCATGGGATGATTGGATAGTTAGATAGTGAGGTTGACTCCTATCTTGGCTCTGAATTACAACTAGGCGGCTAGGCCTCTGGATTTGCTCCATTTTCAAGCTTTGGATGGACAATTCAAACAAGAGCCCCCCAGCACTAAAATTGGAGAGAGAGGGATGTACCGCTATCTCTGTTTTTTTTTAATAAATGGATGTAATCAGAGCAAAAAAAAAATACTAACGCCATATAGTTAAGAGGAAAGAGAAACTGACAGCATTTCAATATAATCATAGAAAAAAAAGATAGAGAAAAAACAATCCAAAATCCTGATGTAGGCGTCAGTCTCATTCCCTCCTTTCTCCCTCTTCTCTTTTCCCTATTCGATTCACATTTCTTTAATTTTTTTAGCTTTCTTCGGCTGGATGTGTTCTGATCTCGCAGAGGTTGGGTATGTTGGGAGAGAGACGAGTAGAGAGAGGAGAGGTAGGGTGGGGATTCGGGTGGGTTGAGAAAGAGTTCGCGAGATGGCGGAAGGTTGTGGGTGGGGAAGGAGAGAGAGACGAAGAGGGGCATATTTGAGTTTGGGGGAGATGGGAGAGCTGGGTGCAACAGCGGAGAGATGGGGAGGGACAAAGGAGATGACGTCAGGGAGCTTTGCAGACGACGTCGTCCATCGCATAACGGAAGCACAATCGGATCAGTGGGCGAGACAGAGTGAAGCTCGAGAGCAGGAGAGATCTGGAGCGAGACAGAGAGAGGCGCAGCGAGACCCTCGACGGGAGAGGGAGAGCGAGTTGTGCGCAGCAGCAGCACGACAACGAGGGAGAGAGATCAAGCGAGAGGGATTAGCGGAGCAGGGCAGCGAGGGAGAGAGGTCAGGCGAGAGAGAGGAGAGCAGCAGGGCAGCGAGGGAGAGAGATCAGGCGAGAAAGAGGAGTCCGGCGTAGTTGGGTGATCAAGAGGGCAGCAACGAGATCAGGCGAGAGAGAGCTTCGCTGAGAGAGACCGGCGAGAGAGAGAGAGCTCGAGAGAGGTGAGAGACAGAGGAGAGATGAGAGGAGAGAGAGAGAGAGAGAGAGAGAGCTAGATTTAGGTTACAATAAGAAGCGGGAAATGAAAAATGAGCGGGCGAGCCTTTGAAATCTCAGATTGTTGCATTTTATTGGGCCCTTCAGACGATCCGTTCCTCCACACGTTTCCAGCTGAAAATAACCTCCACTGCAGTGTATATATATAATGTACATGAATCCATAGCATGTGATCGATGAACTTAAATGTGTTAGTTGAGCATCCATATGTGAAAGACCCACCAACATTCTGGTTAAGTAGATTTAAATGGGCCATACATCTAATTGAACCTATTGATAAGGAAGAGGCCCACTGGACATGGACAACACATCTAATTGGGTTAATTTGGATTGAGACCTTACCTATTTCCTAGCCATCTGTTAAAGGGGAGAAAATTTACCCAACTCATGATAGTGTGGGATAGTTTTTCCATCTCCATCTGGCCCATGTAAGCAGCAAGTCAGACAGCTCATGTTACACAAATTTGGCTCATGAGTAGATAATTTAAGCATCGAGAAATCCCGCGAAAAAGCAAAATGGTTAGAGTTCTAAGTGAGGTCTCAATCCAAATTTGAAATTCTATGCACTGGGCCTATTTCTTTATTGGAATTTGTGGAATTCCTATATGAAGAATTTTAAAATTCTTAAACGTGGTGGAATTCCAAAATACCCACTTGTATTTGAGCATCCAAAAGTTCAACCAAAAAGCAAAGGGGTTGTAATTTCTGAATTTCCAAAGGTCATTTGAGACCATTCGGGTGGTTGGAGTTTTGAAATGCTTGTGAAGAAACATGGCATTAGCAAATGCTACGGGACATTATGTCACATCATGATAAATAAATCTCCCGTGAAGTTTGGTTCCTGAAATTTTTGAGATCTGAAAATTTGCGCCCTAACCACATCTCCCGTCAAGTATGGTGGTCCAAGTCTGTAGCAAACTCCTCTGGAACCATAATATCTTCAATAATAGCTTCACGCCTGTGGATTGATGGCTCCCCAACATTTAATGTCTCATTCACGTTCGCTCTAAGGCATGCACCACCATGAATACTACTTCCAAGGTGACCGGATTATGTGTTGACGGCTTCTATCTCACCAACACTCTCTACTGCATCAACGCCATCGCAAAAGACGATATCACTCTCTTGGGCCAGTTCATCACTCACAATGTTCGGTTTGGAGGAGAAGTGCATGTCGTTGTCTTCGCTAAGGTTTACAGTAGAATATCATGTGCCTCGGATAGATGATGCCTTCCGCTTTGCATCATGACTGCCAACTGTACCAACACTTTTCTCATCTCGCAGCATACGCATATTCAACCCAGGTGGCCTTTAGAAAGTATATGAAAAATATTAACATTAATATTGAATTAAGAATGTATACTATTAACATTAATATTGAATTAAGAATGTATACATGTGCCAATACGCTAACATGAATGTGTTGCTTAAGAAAATAATGTCAATCATCGTACATTGATTGTTCTCCAATACCAAGAGCAGAACCAACTAGTCTTCTGTTAATATATAAATAAATCTCATTTGTTTCAACTCTTGAGAGTGTCAACATGCACTTAATATCACTATTATCTTCGATGCCAACCAATGAAAACACTTTACCATTGTGATGTAGATAATGTATACTTATGTCTTCGCGGCCACCCCCACCCCCACCCCCACCCCCACCCCCACCCCAATGTGATGTTTCAAGAGCAACTTTAACCAGCGAATCAAATGTTAAATCACTTCGAATAAACCTCATTTTCTGCCTTCCACCTTTGTATAACAAATGAATCATGTCAAACTCAAGATTCACATCATAGTGGAATATCACTATTAATTCATCATCCGACATTCTAATCATGGAAAGAACATATCCATTAGAGAGTATTGCAGTAGCAAACTATACACAACATTTCATTCATAGGCATTCAGGCAGTGAACATTGTGATATAGATGACATTCCACGTATATACATCTTAAGCTACAAGACAAAATAAAAGTCTATTAATGCAAATAGACAAGAGTAAATGCAAACGAGGGTAGAAAACACTAAGTGAAGTTTCATTGCTCTTGTATGAAATCAACAATTATTTGTTCCACATGTTCAAAATAAATTATTTTGATTCCAATAAAACCATTTCAATTTCGACAGACATAAACACATTGGTGGATGAAACGGCTGCCAACAAGTTCAAAATGGAGGAAAGGGATGGGTTGGCTGCTTCTTAATATTAGTCCATATTATCCATGTAAATTAAAGACAAATCTGGGATTCAAAGGTCATTTAGTCCATATTGCCTCCTCATCATTGGCATCCATATTAGCCATTTGTGATGGGGCTTATACAGAGCAAGAGGAAATGGATGACCATGTAAATCAAAGACAAATCTGGGATTCAAATGTCATTTAGTCCATATGGCGCTCATCGTTGGCGTTTATATTAGCCATCTGTAATGAAACTTATATAGAGCAAGAGGAAATGGATGACAAATAAGAGACCTATTATTCATAGTTTAATGTGAAGCTTAAACAAATATACAAAACGTGCACCACCCTCTTAAATGGAAGCCAACAACCTCTAAGATGAGCAATATGTGTGGTATATTCTGTGTATGGAAGGTACATGGTGCTATTGTGTGAAAAGGTGCATGTAGAAAGAAGATGCGGACATTTAGAGATGAGAAAAAGGAGGGTTTCGTAAGTGGGTACATATAACGAAAAGTGACGATATATAGCATCACTTAATTTTATATCAAGCGACGCTATCGTCGCTATGGAAAACTATTAAAAAAAAGGAAAAATGGCAGGAGGAATACTTCCGTGTTGTGCAAGCTACGAGGCACTATTTTGTGTAACGGCCACATAATGAGAATTTTCCAATAAAATCCTCTAATAATTATCTCATCATGAGTAGTTTCACCAAAAAGCATTGGCTTAATTTTCCTGGATTCTTATGGTAGGAAATCACATAGTTTTCTAACTCTATCTCTTTATATCTATTTTATGACAATATGGTAACCGATTTGGTTAAGTCGAGTTCGGGTGTTGGCTAATCGAACCTGGCTGAATTGATAAATCTCATGTCTAACCTAACCCCACACCCCCACCCAGGTGAAAGTACGAGTCAGGTCGAGTTTGAGCTTGTTCCCTCTCTTTTTCTTTTTTTTTCTCATTAAAAAAAAGGGATTTGATCCAATGAGAAGAACTTTTTTGTGGGCCCCAGTGTTTTGGATGGGACCGATGGGGATTGAAAGATCTATATAGGACCACCTCGAATATCAAGTTTGGCCCCAATCCCATGCTCCTAACCCCTTCATCCATGACTGACAAACCCAATCCATTTGTATGGTTATATAATCGATCTAATGGTCCAGTTCATTCGCATTGGTGCCAAATCTTGTGGCATGTGACTATCAAGGGGGTCCTTGTCCATTGCAAGGTTTGGATTGGGTGAAAGATGGGCCCCACGCATAGTTCTCATGGTTTGAACCGTGACAATAGTTCTCACATGATTATTTTCCTTTAAATATATATATATATATATATAAATGGGATTAGGCAGCGCTAGATCTTGTATCACTTGTTTGGGATTTCTAGCAATTATTTTTGGACAATTAATCACTAACTACAAGCATTCCTTAGCTAGGCTGGTCTGGGCTATGAGTTGTTCTATTACTTAATCCAAGTCCAGCCCAAATATTAAAAAAGCCCAAATTATATATCCAGGTCTAGCTATGACCATACCTACCTAAATAGGTTTCAAGTTATTACATAAATTAAATGAAAACGGGTGGGGGCAAACTCAACCAAGACTGAAACCCGCCCCAAACTTGACTAGACTACTGTCAAACCCACCCCTAATTCGGGGGGACACAGATCATGTATAATCCCGACACATTGTTGCATTATGTTAGTAATCCCGTCTCTCATCCACCCGCCCAAGGTTCAATCGCTTGGTATTGGGGGATCATGTATAAACCCTATCCATAGCCAACCCCATCTCTTATCCACAAATCTAAGAATCGATTGCTAGGTATGCTATTATGTTGCCCCCTCTCCCTCTCCGCACATGCGGGTTATCATCATTTCAAATTTAGTGGGAAAGAAAATTAGAGAGGCATTCATATGCATCCTTCTCCCAACATATGATGAGGAACAAACTTAATGGGACCCATCTATTGCTCCACTTACTATGAGACTTGGGGGGATGGAAAGGTACATCTTAGATGGGCCCATACATCAAGTTTATGGCCAATCCCATGCCTCTAACACTTTCATCGGTGGCCTACAAATTTAACGACTTCATATTAAAAAAAAAAACTTGACCCTCAATCCAATGGTCACATTCATTCATATAGGTAAAAACTCAATGCATCTAGTGTACTTGGTTGCCCCATGTGTGTAGATGGTCAAAATGTATCATAAATTCGGCTCCATTTACGTTGTCCCTCACTGCAATAAGATTAGGGATGGAACTGAAGGGTTGCAAACAAAACGGTTTTGGATTGGAACCATTGTAAACCCGGACCCGTTTCTAAACAACGGTTTTGGATCGGGTTTTGACTCAGAACCTATTTTATTGGTTCCAAATCCGGTTTTGATAGGAAAACCGGATTCGGTTCCGAAACCGAATCCACCTAAAAGACTGGAATCTGATTCCAAAATTGATTTCAATTTCTCTTTATTTTTTATTTTTCTTAAAATAAACATATAATTCAGTTTATAACAGCATATCAAATTTACTACCTCAAATATTATATATAAAAATATAAAAAAAAATAATTTTAAAAAATAATTTGTAATACCACAGTCGGGTCAGAAACTTTCGGATAACTATTTGAAACCCTTTTTTATGAATCCGATCAACATTTCCCAAAAATTTAATACAAGATCCATGCGTACTGGTGGTTCTTCTGCTACTGACATTCCATGTTGCCAGGTGCGTTTTTAAGACGACAAATAGTTCCAATTTCATTCATCATGGAGTCTCCTACACTCACACAATTACCAATATAAAAGAGTAAAGAAGGTGATGAGTCACACAGTTTCAATTTGGTTGCCTAAAAATCTGGCATAACTCACTCGTGAAACGCAGAAACGAACGGCCAGGAACCTTTTCTTACCTCGTTTCACACCATTCCCTTCGTCTGTGGTGGGATGAAGAAGGTGATGATACCGATGAAAAAGGGAGATTATGCGTTCTCATGACTCATGAGGTGGTGCCCGCGAGGAGATGTTGCAACATTTGATCGCCTCTGCTGTTCTCTCCTGCTATTCAATTCTTGCTTGTGCATTTCTCCCTCTGCCTCATTTTGGAGAATCCAAGACGATCATCTGAGCTTTCATTCGAATTTCTTTGATGGGTATGTTTTGCATTTCCATTCCTTCCATTTTCTCTTTCAAATTTTGGGTTTTTGTGGTTCGGTTAGTCATATGATGTTGTTTGTTTCCCCCGGCATTGGTTTGATTGTAATGCATTTTTTTATATGCAGTTCTGCCTTCTCTATGTTTTTTTTTAATGATGGTTTCTAGTGGAAATGCATATGTGCCTTTCTGGTGTTTTAATTAATGCATTCTGCTATTTGGGGTAGTTTTGTTTATTTTGGTTTTGATGGTGTTTGTTGAAAAGATGGTAGATGTTTTTGATACTTCCGTTTTAGAGCAATGGGTTTGTCATCCTACATTGGAATATGGGTTTTGATGGTGTTTGTACAAAGCTGGTATGTTCGGGTTGGTGGATTTATTTGCATTTGGCTTTTTGGTTGTTTTTGTGATCTGGGTTCTGATTTTTACTGATGATGGGTTTATAGTTAAAGACTCTTAAACTTGGTTATGACATGCAATTCTATGGTTCACATTTGGGGAGGTCCTTGAATTAGAGCATGGTACAAGTATTGATTGCCTGTATCTGATTGTGGAATTTGGATAAGGAAAAAGAAGAAAAACACTCTCAGAGGTATTAAGGATATAAGATGTTTATTCTAACCAAGAGGTATTCAGACTATAAGCATTTCATGATATAATGTGCCTTTTTTTTTTTTTGAGTGCGCGTTGATGCCTATGGATCAAGACGATGAAAAATATGGAAATCTATGGCTTGTAATATAGAGTGTCCCTAGACCAAGATACAGTGGAAGAAGGCATGTAAAACAGATTTAAATGTTGTTTGAGATCACATTAAGTGCATCAAACAAGCTGGATGTTCCTTCTGTTAATTTGTTTATTTTCTTTTCGTTTCCACTTCTTCAAGATTTAAGAATGGCTGGATATGGTGGTCTAATTCGGAATAGTGGCAGAAATCAAATTCATAATTATTCAGGGCCACCGGTAAACGTCACCTCCAAGGAAGCTGAAGTTATGGATTTGATACCGAGTTGTAGGATACTTAAAGAGCCTGGTGCTGTTGGTAAATTGGAGTGAGCCTTCTGTTGCGCTATCGGACGGACTTTGTCTTCTTCCTCTTACCTGAGTCAAATGTCAAATTGCAGATCGTATAGAGATTCACTATATAGTACTAAGGGATGGTCATTTTTGTTTATCATTTTTGCCAGTGGAGTAATCAGAAGGTCAATCGATTAGCTATTAGCTAAGATGGAACTAGTTGAGATGATTTGTTATATGATGTTTTGGTTTCTTTATTGTTTAATGAGCAGAGGTATTTTTGTCATGCCTGTGGCCCCCCTGTAGAAGGGTGGGTTTGGCGAGCATCTGCTGTCACGACCCGGGCCCGAATTACGATAATCCCGAGCCGTGAGCCCATACTTACTCCCGTAAACTCTGAATTAACCGAAGTTTAATCGGAATCCACAAGGGATATCATTCTCAATAAACCTGTCAAATACACGAATTTTGCGAAAACATATGCATTTGACAATATCAATTTACGAATTTACATGTATACAAAAATGAAGTCCTTATACATGTATCATTTCCAACATAGTTCGTCAATTGGTGCATATCCAACACCATACAATAACAATTACTTACATTCCAAAAATGAATGTACAAAATGACCCTACAAAACGTTTCTCAAAATGTTATAATTCATTTCGCACTCGAATACCCATATCAGATGGTATTCCGTCCATTTCATTCGATTAGTCCTCCTGGAGGAACCGGAGCGGTCTCCTCCGCTGGCGTCGGGGGCGCTGCTACACTGGTAGGGGCAATCGGGCCTGTAATGCCATCAATAACACTAGTGAACACGACGGTTCAATAACGTATAAACAGGTCTTGTAATAGCACATGTTAATACATATACTGAACTCATTAAAAATCTATTAGGTAACAATTACCATTCTAGACAATTCTAGATAATTCCTACAATAACAATAGGTAATCATAAGAGTTAATCAATAGGCGTTCCCAAAATAATCACTATCATAGCTCTCATTTATTCATTTAATTTAATTTACCATCTTTCCCAAAATAATCACTATCATAGCTCTCATTTATTCATTTAATTTAATTTACCATCTTCCTTCAAAGGAAGGATTCATCCTCCAAATGGAAGGCATCAATCAATAGCCATAGATATGATCGGAATGTGTGGGACTTACTAGTGTCCGGGCCAGGGACAACTAGCATCACCATGGAGCTCTGGAACGCCCCCAGATCCATCTGCTGCAGCAGGATTAATCATTTACTCATTGTTACCTTTAGTAACTATTCATTATTCAGTGTCATATTTAGTGATCATTCATCAATTCAGTGTGAGTTCAATGTCAGTTCAGTGTGGCTCAATAATGAGCTTAAGAAACCACTATGTAATGCCCTTTAAACAAACATCTAAACCAAACAATGAGTGAAACGCTCGTTATCAATGCACGTGTTACTGTGGATGACATTACTTTAATTAGATTGTGCATTAGATAACCTTAGCTAACACTTATGAAGGTTTAGATATCACTAATATTAGCCTCAACGACTAGGCTTTCCATTTAGACCAGTCACAATTTACCTCACGACTCGTCTTCACTACATAAGAAGTATCTATGATCACATAAGCGATCTTAGTCCACGCAAAATCCAAAAATCACTGGCGATCTGATCGATTGGCCAAATTTTAACTCACTATAAATAATTTAGTCAGGTTCGGTTACCTCGACGGCTACCTGACAGTTAACCGAAAATGCACTGGCGGTTAGCCGAGACCTTGTTGGCGGCTAGCCGAACCGAGTTCGGTTAGCTTACGGTTAGCTTTCCAGAAGCTGATTTTTCTGACAGGGATTTCTGACTCAATTTCGGTCAGCTCAACGGTTACCTTTCGGCTAGCCAAAATTCCAATTTCGGCTAACCGAAATTCGGCGGTTAGCTGGCGGTCAGCTTTCCAGAGGCTGACTAAACTGGAGATTTCTGACGGTTAGCTTTGCGGTTAGCCTTGCGGCTGGCCGAAATTCACCCAGAAACTCCTTTTCGAGCTTCAAAAGTTCTTGAATAAAATCAATATTTTTGAACTCCTTGAGTTCATACAAGTTCTATAAAATCATAAATCACTAGAAATGTATATACTTGCCTCTTATGAAACTTAGTAGCAAAAGCTCTCTTTCCTTAGCTTGGCTTGACACAAGTCCTTCCCAAAACTCAAACCCTAACCCATAAAATATGAAGATACATCTCATAAGCTATTTACGCTAATAACCATGCCTAATCACTCATTATAACTTGAAAACTCATCAAATGTTCCAAGTACTTACTTGTGGTTCAATGAGAGAAACCTTGAGATCTTTCTCAAGCTCTTTCACTTCAACAATGGGGAAATGGCTTAGGGAAGATGATGAAGATGAAAACACACTCCTCACAAACTGCTTGGATCACTCCTAGCTTCTCTCTTGAGGAAGGAGATTAGAAGAGAAAAGGATAGAATGAGTCTAGGGTTTTGCTTGTAGTGAAAAATGAATGAATGATTCATTTCATTCTAATATAGGGTTCCTTTACACAAAAACCCCCTCTTAATAAGCTTTATTACATATTGAGTCAAATGAAGTTTCACTTGGTCCATTTGAGGTCAAATGGAACCACGTCTATTATGAAAGTTAACGTACTACTCGAGATACACGCGTTGGTATCAAGAATTTCCGTAGTTGACGAAATACGTGAAAATCCGTATTTACGAAAAAGTCCTTAGTCTACCTTGTTTGAGTCTATACTCATTTTAACCAACTCAACTTCATTTCATTATGCTTAATGCATCATCTGAGACTAATTCGTCTCTCTTTGGTCTTTAACCTTGATTAACCCATTTATCCATGCTTAATTAGCATTAATCTCAATTAATTAGCCTTAATCATGATTAGTTTGGGTCGGGGTGTAACATCTGCCTAGATAGAGAAGACGGGGAAACTCTAAAGGACTGGGTATGCAGTAGTGCATAAGTCCCACATTGGAAACATGCAAGTCTTGATCATATTCATAGGTATATAAGTGCGGCCTGGCAATAACTCCACACGAGGCCTTTTAAAAACGTACAACAAGATTGGGTTGAATTCTCATGAGCCAAAGTGGACGATATCATGTGGACACTGGACCCAGGTTGTTACAATTTTGATTTTTTTTTTGGAAAGAACTTGAGCTTATTCCATTGGAAAAGATGATCTCCCATCATTCTATGCCCCTTCTAGAGAATTTCCTTCTAGAGAATTTTATGTTAAAACCATGTTATAAAATAAGACTGTTTTGTAACAATTTTATGCATTATCAACTGTTATATCAGCTATTATGTTACAGTTTCAACCTGGGCTATAATGGGTTATGGGTCGAAACCATGGAACTTTGTTTTATAAAACATAGCTGAGCCAATCGGTGGTTGAATTTGGCTTCTTGTTTATTGAAATGAAATAGATGAATATGAGTGTTTGGCTGCTCTACCTTTTTTCCCCTATCCATTGACACATCTATCAAAGTCGGTTCTCTTAATAGCCATATTTTTTCTGTTTATAGTTGACACTTCTGTGAAGTAAATGTGGTTATAATGCATTCCAAGAGTTCCTGAAATTTTCAATTTAAACACTTATTGTTTTTCTTAACCTGTATGCTTATTCTTTTCCAGAAACAGATGAGGGATGTTGCTCTACCCATCTCATTGATGGGGATGGTGAATTTAACATCTCTGGTGTTGAAAATTTCATGAAGGCAGTGAAGTTGGGTGAATGTGGACTCAATTATGCTGTTGCTTCCATCATGGGCCCACAAAGTAGTGGTATGAATGTCTTGTTCTCTTGATTTATTGATCCTGTTGTTTGTCTTTTGTTTAGAATCTATAATCCGTAATGTACTAAGGTTATTTTGTGCTCTTCCATGCTGCTAAGGAAGCATTTTGCTTCATTTTCAAGTCATGCAAAAAATTATGAAAGATTTGAATAGGTCTATTATCACATTTTTGTGCCCAATTGTATACTTAATTCAGATGTCCTCCTTTTCTTTGATGAGAATGTTCTTTGGCTATTGTTTTGGTTCTTGAGAAATGACCATATGCTGCTTGAACCATGGGACTTACCATGCTGCAGGGTTCGTTTTAATGCCATTGAACCCACTGTTTTCTAATCCGAGCTGATCAATGACAACTACCCTGTGTATTAGAAATGGCTTAAAACTTTCTCAAATTGGACTGGGGCCTGCCAATGAATTTACACAGAAGAAACATGTGACTAACTTCATGCAGATTAATCACATGTTTATATGTGGTTAATCCAATGGCGGTGCCCCATTCTGATGGAAGTAAACTTTGGGTCAGTGGCAATACATGTGGAAAAGGGTATTAAGTGCCTTGAATTGAAGAATTGTGAACATCACATACCTAAATTGAGATAATTCTCATGATACCAACAGCATATGTTAAATTATTGATTCATCTCATTATTTTTCTTGAAATACTCATCTTTTTGTAGGGATGTCACTATATAATATTGCTTTTTTCATGTACGATTAGACTTCTCAATAATGTTTGTACTTCCAATTTCCATACTCAGTGTTGTTTGTGTGATTCCATGTGCAGGAGAACACTTTATGTTCTCACACATCTAGATTCATATCTGTTGTGAATATTAGTCACCCTGTTTTGTGGCAACAGTTGGTTTTCTGTAGGGCCTGGTCTAGCACATGAAGTGTGGCTCCTATGATTCTGTCTCTTTAAGCAGTTCTTGATGGAGCCAGCAGTGGCTCCTAAGATCCTGTCTTTTTAAGCAGTTGTTAATGGCGCCAGCACTCAATTTGTTCCTTCAAAAATGGGGTATCAGCCATTTAAATACAGGGCCGCTGCATGGTTACCAAAGGTTGATAACAAGTTTACCCTGATAATTGGTTGTCATGCGAGTGCAAGCTGATAAAGATAAGAGGAATTCCGTGGTGACACGTTGCGGCAAAAGTTTCAAGTCCCAAATTTTTTTTTTTTTTTAAAACTTTTACTTCTCTCAGGAATGATAAATTTGCATTGAAACCAGGGCCCTGCATGGTTACCAGAAGTTAATAACAAGTTTGCGGTGATGATGTGGTTGTCCTGCAGATGCAAGTTGAGAAATATGAGAGGAATCATGTGCATGATGTTGCATAAAAAGTTTTAAGTCCAAAATTTTAGTTTTCTGTTTTTATTTTTATTTTTTTTCACTTTGGTTAGTAACAATAAATTTACATTGAAGCAAGAAGTGGAATCCAAGGAAATTTATTGTTACTTTGGTCAATAACAATAAACTTGCCTTCCTTTCTTCATACATGTTTTAGATACATATAGATTATTTTAAAAAGACTACGGTCACTTCTATTATAAATTTGGGCAGGGAAGAGCACCCTCTTGAACAATCTTTTCGGTACCAACTTCAGAGAAATGGATGCCTTTAAGGGGAGGTTAGTATTCCTTTTCTTTTTAATTTTTTTTCACTTTATTTAGCCGTGCTTTGATATGTACTTTTAAAAAATATTAAACAAATGACGAGATGCATGTGTTTGTTTAGGTCTCAAACTACTAAAGGTATTTGGATGGCAAAGTGTGTTGGAATTGACCCTTGTACACTTGTTATGGATTTGGAGGGTACCGATGGAAGAGAGAGAGGAGAGGTGTTTTTCAAATCTTTCAACAATCTTACATGATCTGCCTTTCATTGCTATAGTTAGTCATATATCTATATGGTTTTATGGAGTTAATTCATGGTTAAATAATGGTTGTAACAAAATGAGTTTAGTCAAACGTCATCCAAAATTTGGGCTGTAATGTTTGAAACCCCAAAACACCTCGAAACATTGTTTGAAACCTCTATTTTATTGTCCTTTTGGTGTCCTAAGGTTTTCATATTTAAAATATCCTAAAACAGTCTAGCATTCATTAATTTCAAGAGTTTTCCTTAAATTTAGAGCCGTCGCAAACTTACAGACATGAGCATTGCGACTTCATGAATGGTTTTGGTTGTTGCTGGCGGCTTTGGCTAAAACGTAAAATTTGCAGAAATCATTGTTACGCGTTCAAAACTTTCATTTAAAGTCATCAGTTTTAACTTGTGTCCAAAATATAGTTGTCCAAACAATTTTGTACAAGACTATAAATTTCCCTTCTGTCCAGCTTCTTCAAAATTCGCGTAGGAATTTTGTTGCAACATAATTTGTTATTAACTTGTAACAAATTTGAACATGGCTATTAATTTACAATGGATTGCTCTTCCAGTTACAGTATCTAACCAAAAAGTTGAATCAATAGTAACCAAAAAATTTGAATCACTGTCGTGTTTATCTTGTTTTCAGGATGATACAGCATTCGAAAAGCAGAGTGCCCTTTTTGCTCTTGCTGTTTCAGATATTGTGCTGATAAATATGTAAGTTTATTGGTGAAGTTGCACATTCTTCTTTCATTCCTGCATTAGCCTGTTGATATTTTTTTTCTTTTTTCTGTTAGGGGCCAAGTTATTTTCTGAAAGTAACTGATCTGAGATGCTTCTCTTCATTTTAGGTGGTGTCATGATATTGGCCGTGAACAGGCTGCCAACAAGCCTCTTTTGAAAACAGTATTCCAGGTATTTGCCGTGTAAAAATTAGGAGAAGTTATGGGGTCTTATGGGGTCCTTATGCATCCAAATATTTATAGATTATAGTGCCCTGATAAGTCCACATATGTAAGTAGGGCTTTGCTTTGGTGATCCATATTGGTGATATGATGGTTCTTTCTTCCCATGGATGGGGGATGACTACTGACTAGACAAAATACAGCACCAGCTTGGAGAGGAACATAGATCAGATGTCTGTGACATTTTTTGGGGATCCCTTGTCCATTGCGAGGGCTATGATATCAACAGTCTGGATCACCAAACCATGATTAAGACTGCACTTCCTGATGTGTAAAGACTCCAATTCCTCTTTGCAGGGAAGTGCCTGTTGAGTTTGAAAAGTTCCATTTGCTTAGTGTGACAATTGTTTACTTTCTAACAGGTCATGATGCGGTTGTTTAGTCCTCGTAAAACAACTTTGCTATTTGTCATACGTGACAAAACCAGGGTGCATATGCTAACTTTGATTTTATATAGAGTTTTTAGCTGGATGGTTCCTTTTATTCTCTTTTGTTCTTCTTCCTTACTTCGTCTAGGCATTCTCTTTCCATTGTAACTCTATGTACAGACTCCACTGGAAAATTTGGAACCTGTCCTGAGGGAAGATATTCAGAAGGTGCTTAGCCATAACCAAATACTTTGTTTTTTGCATGTAAATAATCTTGCTATTTTTTTTTTTCTAATCACTATTCCTTCGATGTTTGCATGCAGATATGGGATTCAGTTCCCAAACCACAAGCCCATAAGGAGACCCAACTCAGTGAATTTTTTAACGTGAGATATTATCGTTCACCAATATAAGCCTTTGTTTTGTTTCATCTAAAAAAACCTGCTTCACTACAGTATCTTCTTTTATAATTGTTTAAATGTACAAGAAATTTTGTAATGTAAGATAACAATGTTATGTTTAAATGTACAGGTTGAAGTTGTGGCTCTTTCAAGTTATGAAGAGAAGGAAGAACAATTTAGAGAGCAGGTAATTACCAGATTCAATTCACTGGATAATAGTATCCAAGTTAAGTGAACTGCATACCATTATTTTTATTTTATTTTAATGGTAACTGCATACCATTCATTTAAATGGATTTTAGTAAGGTTGCGTTTGGAAGTCTGGGACCTGTTTGCCTCAGTCAGTTTCAAATGTTTTAGGCCTGATCTGAAATATTATGAACATTGAAGTTGGTCAGGAAAGGCGAGAAAAATGGAAGCCCCCATGGTGCTCTTCCTGTTTGCGATGTTCCAAAGATGCACACAAGAGCTAACTGGCATTGAAGCCCGTGCAATGCATGGGTAGAAGCTTAAATAGTTATTTAAAACAAAATTTTATCTAATCAGATAGATAAGATACGTGATAGAACATATGAGGAGTATTCCATATCGTAAAGGCCTACATATTAACTATTTAGACACCTGATTGAACTTCACGAATACAGAACATATTTGTAATATTTAATAAAACCTCATGAACAAATATTCAATAATTACATGAATGAATAAATAAATAGAATTTATTTTGCAACACATCTGATCATACCAAAGTAAAAAAATGCAATGTAGATGACAAACTAAACTAAAATATGAGTGTTAATCATTGTTGGCTATATGGAGTTTATTAATTATCCAATCTCAAATTCATGAAATAAAAAAAATAGAACAATGCAAATGAAATTCTCCTATGTCCAACTTTAAAACCCAACCTCAAAACCCCAATTTTATAACCATGTAAGTTTCTCAATTCCCCGATCTCCAACTAAAGATAACCCGATCTCACATTCCAATGCCCAAATTTAGAGTACCCAATCTAAAATTCAAAAGGAATAAAAATAAAACTTCAAATGAAAATCTCTACTGTCCAAATTCTGAAAAAAAATAATCCGAAACCAGAAATCTACAATTAAAAAAATTCAAATCTATAATTGATACCTTTCAAGCAAAAATAAGATAATTCAGAGTCCCTAACCCCATCAGATGAATTTTCAAGCCTAGTTGTCACTCACATATGCCAAATTTTAATTTCTTCCATCTCCATTTCAAAATCCCAGATCACAAAATAAAATAAAATAAAATAAATCATTATCTCCAATGCCCAAATTCAAAATCTAAGACCCTAAATCCATCCCAACCCCTAGTTGTTAACCATATAAGATTTCTTAATTATCCAATCCAAGATTCATGGGAAAAAAATTAGAAAACCAAAACAATGCAACTCAAAACCTCCTATGTCTGACTTCAAAACCCAAATCCTCCAAACCCCAATTGTCAATCCATGTGCAATTACTCAATTCCCCAATCTCCAACACGAAATACCCAATTCCATTTTTAAAAATAAAAATTCAATATACAGAAATCACAATCTAAAAAATCCAAAACCAAAAATCAAAATCTTCTAACCAGAATAAGATGAATCAAATTCCCTAAACCCTAATAAAAACCCATGTACCAAAAAGGTCATACTCTCTCAAATAGTTAAGACAAAGGAGGAAAATACAAAACCATTGACAATAACAACAATACCAATGATAAAAAATCAGAACTTTGAGCGCATATGACAAGTCCTTCAAAATATATCAGTTTTGAATCCTATTATTATCACTGGAGCCATTGGTTTGAAAGGGAAGAATTGGAATAAGTTTAATGGTAGGAATCACTGCACATGAAATAGTAGTGTACATGTTCTACTTCTACAAACACTTTGCCTTTTACTAAAAGACTATCAATGAGGAATCAACCCTGAAAAATGTCAGCTGATCAGAGAAATGGGGAATGGGAAAGAAAATCCATCAAGATGTTTCATTCTCTGGCTCTCACTAAAAACTTCCTCCATATCTACCAATCAGATTTCATGTACATCCAAACATGCGAGAAAAAGAAGTATGGGAATAAAATGACAGTTTTTACTAAAACACAGAGCTAAGGCCGATGCAAAGAGAGGGAGAGGTGTCACTGGTGTTGGTGGATGCAAGGAGAGGGAGGACTTGCAGGATGGCTGTGGAGATAGAAAGAGGCATGGAGGAAATGAGAGATATATCGATGGAGCAGAGAAAACGATGGAGGATTTTTTTTTAATAAAGAACATGCCGAGGGTTTATGTCTGAGGTGTTCCGGATAATTCTTATACCTTAGACATTGGAGAAGTTTCTTTCAAAAGCATCAAGAGGCGTTGAGCGATGAATGAAATGTTTGTTTTTCACTGGAGAGAATGAAACTTTGGAGACGTTTCTTTGACAACTATCAAGAGGCGTGGGTGGGGATTAAGAAGATTAAAGGATGACACTGCTGATGTGGCAAAAGAAAAAATCAAATCCTACCCTTTCTGTTCCTAACCACTATCCATCTTTAAGGTATAAGAATGGTTATATCTTCCAAGTTCTCCAATTTTTTTCTTTTTAGTTACCCATCATTATGTCATTGGGCAGTATACAATGTATCCTAATTTGTGTCATTTTATAACAAATTTTCATAGCTGTACATGGAGTCCTAATATTAGATACTGTTGTTTACTTTAGGGATGGCAATGTGTTGAACTTTGCCAGAATCATATCAGTCTGAGTCTGAGCCCATTGTTTATAGAGGGCCAGGGTTAGGTCAGAGTCCAATGGGCTATTTAAAGCCCTGGATCATGCCTGTCCTTGAAACAGAATGGGGGCATCTGATTTTGATCATTCGCCCGTTTAACATATGGATCTAGGCTTGTATTGGGCTCGCAATTGGCCTGTTAGACCATTTATACCCTGTCTGCCTATGTGGAGCTCATTACCCCTTTGTTATCCAACTTGACAAAATGGACCCTTCTCTTCCTTACATGCCTCTTCTTCAATAACATATTAGGATTATGCATGTTATCTACAATATCACATGGGGTGTAAGTGTAAATGTGTGTATCGTTATCATCATCATCAAAGCCTTGTCTCAACTATGTTGGGGTCAACTATATGAATTCTCATCGTCATCGTCATCATCGTCGTCGTCATCATCAAAGCCTTGTCCCAACTATGTTGGGGTCAACTACATGAATTCTCATCATCATTATCAAAGCCTTGTCCCAACTATGTTGGGGTCAGCTACGTGAATTTGATTTCTCCATTCTGTTTCATATAAAGCCAAATCCTCAAATACGTTGCACTTCTTCAAATATATTTTTAAGACTTCCATCCATGTCATCTTCGGTCTACCCCTATGCCTTGGTGGGCCATCCACCAGCATAGAAAACCTTTTCCTCTTTAGTGCCATTGATGGCCAGCATTGGATATGTCTAAACCATTTTAAATGGATTTCTCTTATTTAATCATCTATTGATGTGAATCCTAAATGCCATGCCCCCGAAAGCGCTCATTTCTGATCCTCTCCTTTCTAGTTTTACCACACATCCACCCTAACATTCGCATCTCTACTTACACTCATTTTGTGCATGTGTTGCTTTTTGATTGGCCAACGTTCTGCTACATAAATCGGAGCTAGTCTAATCATTGTTTTGTAAAATTTTCCTTTCAATTTTGTTGGTATACACCAATCACAAAGCATGCCAGAAGCAAGTCTCTACTTCAACCATCTCGCTCTTATCTTATGTTCAACATCTACCTCAATCTATCCATCCTTACTAATTCTTAAACCAAGATATTGGAATGGATCTTTTTGTGGTATTTCTTGAGCTTTAATTCTCACAGTAGTTTAAGCTCTTTGTGCATGCCAACTAAAGTTGCAATCCATATATTTTGCTTTTGTACAACTTATTTTAAAGCCCGGGGATTCTAAGGCCTCCCACCATCTCTCAAGTTTCACGTTCACACCATCTCTCTATTTATCCACTAACACAATATCATCTGCAAACAACATACACCAAGGTACCTCCTCTTGAATATGAGCAGTTAAGTTACACATAATTGGTGTAAAGAGATAAGGGCTCAAGGCTGACCCCTGATGCAAACTCATTGTCGCTGGAAACTCACTTGTTATATATATATTTATATATTTATATATATGTATATATATTTCTTATTTAGATATACTGGCCTACTATAGTGTAGATGGCCTTTAGGCTTAGGAATGAGTCCAGCCATTTACTAAATGGTCCTTCCCATTGGACACATCTCTCGCCAAGCCTATATAATAGTATACCAAACCTGGCCTAGATCCATTCTCCTTGCCACCTTTAGTTTACTCTCTTGGACATATATGCAATCATTTTAATTTTGAACATCGATTCAGGTAGCAAGTTTAAGGCAGCGGTTTTTTCATTCTATTGCACCTGGTGGACTTGCTGGAGATCGACGGGCAGTTGTTCCTGCTTCAGGGTTTTCTTTTAGTGCACAACATATATGGAAAGTTATTAAGGAAAACAAGGACCTTGATCTTCCTGCCCATAAGGTGATGTGAGAACTTTGAGTTGAAAGCCACCAATTAATAAAGTGGGTTGTCGAGGGTAGTGAATTTTATGTTCTTTATGAATATTTCTTTGTATAGGTTATGGTTGCCACTGTACGTTGTGAAGAGATTGCCAATGAAAAGCTTTCTCATTTAACCGCTAATGAGGTACTTGATTTCATCACCATGGTTTATCAGTAACATTTATTTTACAATTTGGAGCATTAACACCATCAGCATATTTTCTCTGTGAGGAAATCATAGGATTGGCGCCATCTGGAGGAAGCTGTACAATCTGGCCCAGTCCCATGCTTTGGAAAGAAGCTTAGCTCTATCCTTGATGCATGTCTATCAGAGTGAGCATTTTGATCATGTCTGAATAATGCAACTCTGTTGATATTATTTTTTGTGTTCAAAATTGCAATAGATGTGATCATTTCTTGGGCTTAAAAAGATAGTTACTTGTCTGCTATAAAATTGGAGCATGGCAACATTAGAAACCATTTTAGGCGGCTGCTGACTTGCTGCTTTTCTACCTTTTCCACCCAAAATTGTAGTGTTGATTACTTGGTTCCGAGCATTTGGACTGTCATCATGCCTGTATCAACCCCATTATCAACTGGGTTGGGGTCTAACTAAGGGTGTGTTTGTGCTACAAGAGGATTTTGCTTTCTGTGGATTTCCATTTCCTTGATAGAGAGGAATGGAATCCTATGTTCCACAGGAAACGGAAATCCCATATATTCAAGAACATCAGTTCATTTTTTTCTTTTCTTTGAGGAAAATGAGTTGCACCAAATGATCGGAAAAGGGGCTACATGGAAAATCAGAATAATTTTCCTCTCTACTGCAGATTCCTCTCGTTGCACAAATGTACCCTAGGGTTGGCAGGATGTAATTTGGATCCAATGGACCAGCCCTGGATCTAAGCTTATTATCCAAATTATCTCTCAAGGAGCGGGACACAAATCCTAAGCCTTGGATCCATTGGACTACTCTCTCTCTCTCTCAAACACAGTTATGTTTGTTTTTAATGTGTGCTTCGTATAAATTATAAATATGTTTGTTAATTTCCATGACTGTATCGAAGACCCTTACATGACTTAAAACCAGTGCTAAGTGTTGAACTCTAGGTGTCTTAAGTAAGAAAAAATTGAGAAAAAACACAATTTGGAATTAAAAGCATACCCATTTCATATATAAATTTGGGCTTAAATCTGGATCCAAACTCGGACTCTGAACATCATTTACAGGTACTTCTGACCAGGCATCTGGATCTGAGTTGTATCCAAACTATTTGGTATCCTGCAAATCTCTTTGGATCCATTTTGCTTTGTTGTGAATTCAGCCTGTAGACTTGACTGCTCAAGATTGGTTTGGGATGGAGAGTAGGAGAAGAAGCAGTAAGCAGTGCTTCTAATATTACTAGCATGAAGCCCCCTGTGCGAGGCACAGGTTAAGTCTAGTGCGATCTGAAAAATAAAATCCATTTATTTGATTTTCATAAAACTAATATCCCTTTCATATAAATCCATTTATAAAAAATAATTAAAAAAATCAAATCAACCAAAAAATTGTGAAAATCAAATATTTCTTCCCTTAATCCAAGTCAACATACACGTTTCATCTTAAAAACAAAGGGTTCGTAGCATTTCTACTCATTTTGAACACTATATAAAAACTTTGAAAATAACCTTAACTTATAGAATTGGAAGGCATCCCTTTGAATTGGATCACATCCACAAAAATGGGCCCAAGAGACACATTTTATTGAAGAGGCACATATGTATTTTTGAAAAGACACATTCACAAATGAGTCCTAAGAAGGGGCACATTTTATTGAAAAGGCACATGTGTTTTTTGAAAGACACATTCACAAATGGGCCCGAAGTAGCTGACTTGGCTTCTCCTAAGGCCAGAATTGAGTTTTTTTTTCCCAACTGCTATACAGCTTTAAAGAGAGAAATTTGTAATTTCCATCCTTAACTGCAGTGGAACAAGTTTGTGTCTGTTCTGCTAAATAATAAAACTGGTTGCAATTTGAAGTACATTAAAATGTACCAAGATTAGATGTCTAGCATCTTTCATCCAGAGCTTAATATGAATTTGTAATTTTTATATCTCAAGACAGTCGATTAGCAGATTGTGTCATCATCCCAGTAAAATTGGCCATAAGCACATGTGGGGACACATTTTTCACAGGGTTAAAATAATCTGGAATGATTTACCTTCAGATTTCTCTATTCAATTGCACTATATTAAAGCCTCATAAATTCATTTTAAGAGTTTTTGGGGTTTGTTCCTTGATATTATCGTTCATTCATGTATCTTGTCGACCAATTTTTTACTTTATCGGTCCTTTGTAGGTATGATATGGAAGCAATTTATTTTGAGGAAGGTGTCAGGACCGTGAAGAGACAGCAACTGGAATCGAAAGTCCTGCATGTAGGTTTTACAAGTCTTTAAAGGAGGGTATTTCTTTTATTGCAATTTTAATACCATTAATGAAGTAAAAATCTAGTTGCTATCATTTTTTTTTATAAATACAATAGGCCTGTTTGACTCAAGGCCATGTTTAAAGGGGTTTGGAAAGGCTCTCGACAGTTGATCAGATTTCTCTATACAGTTTTGTCTATTAATATATAATAATAAACCTAACCTAGTTACTGTTATAAACCCAGCCCAGTAATTGGTTTAGGGAAAGCTTGTGATGGTAGTAGAAGATGGTGATGATGGAGGGTTTGGGTTTGGAGAGTTGGGTTTTGCTGTTTATAATAGTTAAAGCCTGTCCCAATCCATTGCCTGAAGTTTTTAATGGAAACTAATATTTTGGCAATCGACATTTGGGGAAAGAGGGCCCAGAAAAGAAAGGATACAAAATGCCCAGGTGTGGCTACCAATCGAACAGGAACTTGTCAACATGGGTACATCTGTTTGAATGGTTCTACTTTCCTTGTTGAAGTGAAAAAGAGAGCCTTGGAGACAGTGAAAAACATGTTAAACACAAATCACTTTGTAGCTTCTTTTCTTGTGATCCTCTGGAAAATTGATGTTATATTAACCAAAATCGTTGAAATTGACTGCTAAAAACAAAACAGATCAATACCATTAGCAAAATAATCATCACCAACCAACCCAAGAGGAGAAAAACACCCTACATCGTTGTTTGTATCACTTTATATGAGTGGGGACACACTTTAAATAACCAAATCAATCATAATGAGAGACCCTGTGTTGATCGTACTTGAAAAGTTTTCAAGATGGAAAATCCTTCAATTGGTGGCCACAAAATAAATGGTTGAAAATGGACAAATGACAATGATCCAAACTGAACAAAGGTAGGCTATAAAACAGATGGCTAGGATCTGAAAACTGTTGTGATTTTAGCATTTTGTACATCTGATTCAGAGATTGTTATTATAAACAAATTGCAATTTGTTGAAAAATTTGTGGTGCATGGCCATTGGATGTAGCTTACTCATATAAAGGAGACATGACTTGTAGAACTTTTATGAATCACATCATGTACAATTTACATAATCCATTTAGTTAGCTTATGTTCCCTTCTGTTAGCATCTGGTTGAAAGCCTGTTGTGATAAAAAGAAAATGTTTAAATATTAAAAAATTCTTTTCTTTCGGCCCTAGCCCTTGAAGATAGGATGAAGGCCTCTGTATTGTAGGCCCGCTAAGAGCAACGAGGGCTTTCACTTGACTTAGGCCTGACCCGCATATGTGAAGGTAGGGTAAGGGTTGACCCTGGCCTGGCCCTTTGACGGGTCAAGTGAGAGTCTTAACTGGAGTAACGTTAGAATTTGAGTTGTCTTTGAAGATCGGAGAGAAGCCTTGGTGTAGAAACTAAAGGAAAGGGGGAACGGAGGGGAGATGCGGGGCAGGCAATGGAAGATGAGATGGAAGGGATAGGTGAATCAAGGGTTACCTAAAAATTGGCCTCACGCCAAACCCCAATCCAAGGGGCAGAAGAGAACTCAAAGAAAACTCGGGGAATATCTTAAAATCTTCAATTTCCATAATCATTAACCATCCTTTGCCAAAGAGGCTTACGATGCTTAAGGCACAGTCCCTTCCCAATCTTGCTTTCCAAGGAAGAAAAAGCACATAACATAACATCAGGAAAGGGGGTGATAGTTATATCAATTACGATATTTCCTTCAAAGCAAAAAGAAAAGAAAGTTGGGTGTACCTAAGCACCACTTCTTTGTATGGTTCATACTCGACAAAAGCACCGATCCATCAGACAGATAATGGTGGATCAATCTGAAGTTGGATCTAATCCGCAATAAAAAATAACAATTGATGGATCGGCCGAGATGATGGTAGTAATGCGGACATCAGCCAAGATGATGGCAGTAATGCGAACATCAATCGAGATGATAGCAGCAATACAGGCATCAAGCTTGGAATTGAAGAATGAGGTTGTGACTATGAAAGAACAACTATCCACACCCTTGGTCCCACCATAAAATGGAAACAATACAGTCATAACAGCAAGCATGCCAACACCATGCTTGCAATGTCTGAATTTTGATGGGACTGATCCGGAAATTTGGATCAATGAAGTATAGGATTCATAAACTTCCGTCGCATCCCTTGATAGCAATGGCTCATGGTCACAACATTCTATTTGGAAAATGAAGCCAAGAGATTGTACAGCTGGCTGTGGACACAGATGATGCCATCACATGGCAGGCTGCTTTGGACCATTAACATTAAAAGATTATTTCATGCAATTGAAGATGCTCCAACAGACAGGTTCAGTTCGAGAATATCTGGCTGAATTTAAGCATATTCCAAGCAAAATAACTGATATTCCACAAGATTAACAGGTTAGTGCATTTCTTGGAGGCCTCTAGGATGAGTTGCGCATTGATGTCCAAAGTTAGCAATCAAGAAGCATATTTGATGCCATATTTTTAGCCCAACTCTTTGACGACTTGTGTTTTTTAAGACGATTTTCAAAAGGGTTCATTTGAAGAAAAATAAGACCACTCCCAATTATTCCACATCAAGTTCAAGCTTACGGTAACTGTTGTTCTTGCTCCACCCACCAAACCCAGCCGGATTAAAGCATGTAACCTTGGAACAAATGAATGGGTGGTGTTTAAATGGTCTCTATTTCCACTGAGATTAAAAGTTCGCCCCAACTAACCGCTGCACAAAAAAAAGGGCATCAAATCTTCTATGTCAGAGGTGAGACAAATGAGGAAGAGGTAATCGAGGCCAAATAAGAGGAAAAAATAGAGCACCAACAGACTATTAATGGTCAGTACTAAGATGACAATCTCCTACAATGCCTTGATAGGAACCACTTCACCACAAGTCATGAGAGTTCGGGCATGCTCAAACAACATGCATTCATCATATTGATAGGTTCAGGTAGCACCCACAATTTTTTGAGGGCCTGGTGAACTTTGTCACAGTTGCCAATGGTGAGACCCTGCTAAGCCATGACATGTTCCACGATCTTTCCTTTCCACCAAACAGTCTCAATTTGCGACAAATCTCTATCTAACACTGCTTGGAGGATGTGATATGGTCCTTGTGTGAGATACCATATAACAACCCAAAACCTTAAGCTGATAGGTGGAATGACCAAACAGTTATATGAAGCCCTATCAAACTCATTACTTTGGTGATGTGGGATGTGGGACTTCCCAATACTCCCCCTCACATGCAGGCCTAACAAATTTCATGGACGGGCCTGGCACGTGGGCTACAGAAGAACGATGGGACCATATAGCAACCTAAAAGCTTAAGCTGATAGGTGGAAGGCCCAAACAAGTATATGAAGCCCTATGAAACCCATTGCTTGGGCGATGTTGGATGTGGGACTTCCCTATACCCTGGTGCTCAATGGTTATAAAACGTAGGACCCATCTTATGGGACTTTTCTAAGACATTAATGCAATATAAGATCAATGGCCAAGAGATCACTATTAATCGAATGATCCATCCAAAGCGTTAAGATCATAAGCAACGGAGCGTTACGTGCACTTTTATATAATTGTGAGCAAGGTGGAAACTCAAAAGTTTAAGAATAATGATGTGACACTATTATAGCCAATGGACTAGTTTTATTCAGTGTTTGATCTAGGAGCATGGTTCGGTTGCTAATTGCATATCTACTCGCATTTTACAGTTTTCAACCTTGAGGACAAGGTTGCTTTCAAGCAGGGAGGGTTGTAACGATCCTTTAAAATCTCTTGCTATATCTGAATTTGTCTCTTTTTTTTTTCCTTGTTCCTTTTCTTTTTTCACTTTTTATATTGCAATTAGATCAGGACTCCTACTTTCCCCTAAAATCTCGCCTCCAATTATAGTAGGATTACGATTCCTCTGTTTCTAGTTTTAACCATTGTAGCCCTATAGAGGAGAATTAGCAATTATGTTATTCATTCAGAAACTTCCTCAATAGAATTCTAGTTAGAGGTTTTGGTTCCCTCGAATGTTCAGAAGGAGGTGTTGGGTTCCCTTAAAGGATCCGGTATTTATTCTATTTTTATTTTTTATCTATTTGTTTTGGGATGGATTGCCACACAAACATGCTCACGTGTAATTGTCATACTTGTTACTGCTTACTACCCCTTGACATATGTCAAATAACAATTAGTGATGCAATCTTCATCGACTTCTTTTCGAAAGTAATTCTTCCTCTCTTTTTATACTTTTGCATGAATTGTGTTAATAAGAAAATTGCTTCTGCTTTGGTTCCTAACATAAGCATTGCTTAGTCACAAAGTACCATCATGTGACAAATAAGTTTGATAGTTCATAGTTTGCAAAGATCTGAATATCTTCTTGTTCTTACAGAAAGAGACCAAAGTGCTCCATTACTCAGGCATTTTTCCTCCACTCAAGTTTTTGTTTAATAATTTGGTTAATCAGTCATTTTCAATCTCGCATAATGATCTATGCGTCTTGTTTTGCCATTGAGAGGAGCAGATTTTACTTGGTCAAACATGCAGAAGGAGCCTGTGATGAGTTGGTCGGATCATTTCCTAGTATCTACAGATTGGTTGGATATCTTTCCTGATTGTTCTCAAAGAGTAGTGGCCCGGCTAATTTCGGACCACTGCCCTTTGGTGCTAAAGACTAGTCTGGAAGATTGGGACCCTCCTCCATTTCGGTTTGAAATTATGTGGCCTTTTGAGAATGGTTTTTTTTGTTGTGTTAGAGATTGGTGGAAATCCATTTCTATGAGTGGATGGATAGGGTACCAGTTAGCTTAGAGTTTGAAATTTATAAAATGTAAAATAAAGGTATGGAGGAAGGAAGTTTTTTGCAATTTAACTGAGAAGAAGAATCAATTGTTAGTTGATATTTTCATTGTATTGACAAGAAATCAAAGATGCGAGATCTTTCGGAGGAGGATCGAGTTTGTAGATCTTTTCTTAAGGAGCAGTTTCAGAGAGAAATTTTCCAAGAAGAGCTTAAGTGGAAGCAATGGTCAAGAAATAAATGGTTGCTAGCAGGGGATCACAACAATAAATTCTTTCATGCAATTGCAAGTGCACGGCGTCGTATTAATCGTATCAATACTATTTCTACTGGTGGAAGAGTGGGAAAGTAAGGAAGATATATATACAGAGAGAGAGAGAGAGAGAGAGAGAGAGAGAGAGAGAGAGAGAGAGAGAGAGAGAGAGAGAGAGAGAGAGAGATTGTTCAAATTTTCTGGCAACTATATACTGGTGTCAATTGGTCCATATCTCAGATGGATTCCATTTAAAAGGCTTTCCCTGAGAAAGGGCATCCTCACTAGAAGATCAATTTACTAAGGAAGAGATTAAGCAAGCTGTTTTTGATTTAGGAGGTAATTGCGCACTTGGTCCGGATGGGTTTCTTTTTGTGTTCTACTCACTTCTACCAGCATTTTTGGGGTCTTTTAGAAGATGATCTGCTAGTTTTCTTCAATGAGTTTCATGTTACTAGTGTTATAGTAGGAGAGTTGGGTGCTTCATTTATTGTGTTAATTTCCAAGGATGGCCCCATATCCATTAGGAATTATAGACCCATTAACTTAATCAGTAGTCTTTATAAGATAGCCAAAGTTCTTGCTAACCGATTAAGAAAGCTGTTTCTGTTGATTATTCCTAACTGTCAAGGGACTTTTGTAGATGGGCGTCAAATCTTTAGGCAATGTTTTTATTGCACATGAGTGTATTGATTCAAGGAATCATCAAATGCATCCGGGTCTAATCTACAAGCTGGATTTTGAAAAGGCATATGATGTGGTTGATTGGGGCTTCCTTCAATTTATTGTAGAAAGAATGGGGTTTGGGAAGAAGTGGAGAGATTGGATACAATCTTGTGTCTCCTTTTCTCAATTTTTTGTGTTGATGAATGGTTCTCCTAAAGGCCTCTTCAAAAGTTCTAGAGGTTTTCGGCAAGCAGAAGCCTTGCAAGCCTTAATGGAGAGAGTCAATTAGATGCATTTAGTATCTAGATTTGTAATTGAAAAAAGCTTTTGTGAGGTACCTCATTTACAGGTAGTTTGCGGATGATACCATGATCTTTTGTGATGCTTCTCTGAATCAGTTACATACGGTGAAACTTATTTTGCATTGGTTTAAATTTTTATCGGGTTTGAAAAGCAATTACAGTAAGTGTGAATTGATTGGTGTTAGGATGAAAGAAAGCCATGTTGATTATTTAGCAAATGTTTTTGGGTGTAAAGTTGGAAGGATTCCCTCCAAATACCTTGAATGCCTCTATGTTTGGGATTACCAAAGAAATCTCTTTGGGATTCGGTGGTGGAGTAGGTTGAAAAAAAAAATTAAGCTCTTGGAAGGGATGGTATTCATTCATGGGAAGTAGAGTTTCCTTAATTAAGTCAGTTCTGTCAAGTATTACAATTTATTTTCTTTCCTACTTCGGATTATCCTAAAAGTGTTTTGTGGAGGTTCAAAAATTTTCAAAGTGATTTTCTGTGGAATGATTCTTTTGACAAACGAAAATATCATTTGGTTAGGTGGGAGAGTGTGTGTCAACCTATAGATAAAAGGTGGTTTGGGCATTCGTTCCATTGAGAAGGTAAATAAATCTCTTTTGGGAAAATGGTTATGGAGGGTTGGAGAGCCTGATCAAGAGTTGTGGAGGCAAATCTTAATAAAAAAAATATAATTTGGGCAATGATGGATGGTGGGTTTTGGGTCATGATTATAAGGCTTCAGGTATTTGGAAGTCTGTCCTTTCTGTTAAAGATGATTTTGATCCTATAGTTCATTATAGAGCATATAATGGGAGGAGGGTCAGATTTTGGTTTGATGAATGTGTGGTCAAACAGTGTTAAACCATCAATTTCGTAGCCTTTTTTTTAGTTGGATCAGAACAACATGCTTTTGTGGTGGATAATTTTTGCAGTTCTGGGGGAAGTGTTGTTTGGGATTTTTCTCTTTCTGAAGGAATCTTTTGGATTGTGAGATTTTTTTTTATTTTGTTTGATTGCTTGGTTTACTTGGAAAAGTGTACTTGTCAGTTGATAATTCAGATATCAGATTGTGGAAACCAGATGTGAAGGGCCAATTTTCGTGAAGTCTTTGTATAACGCTTTGGCCGATTCTACTGAAAGGGTGGAGGGCTGGCATAACTTTTGGGCTCATTCAGTTTCACAAAGGGTTTTGATTTTTTGTTGGATAGCGAGGTCACATAAAATTTCAAAATAGACAAGTTGAGAAGAAGGAATCGTGTTATTATTAATGGGTGTCCAATGTGTTTAGAAGATGAGGAAATGGTGCATCATTTGATTATTCATTGTTAATTTGCCCATAGAGTGTAGTTTGATTTGTTGGAAATGTTTGGTATGGAGTGGGTTACTCCTAGGACAGTTGAAGATCTTTTTCTTCAATGGTGTTGACATTGCAAGTTTATTCGGGGTAAGATTTTATGGAGGTTTGTCTTGTATGCTACCTGTTGGAAGCTTTGGATGGAAAGAAATAAGAGTTTTCAGAATCAAGTCTAATTTTGTGATGGAGGTGGTCGAGTCCGTAGCTTGGTTCGTCTTCGAATGGGCGAGTTTGTGTGCGTTTCATGGAGTTTTTGTGGAAGATTTTAATAGATCTTTGTCTTCTTTTTTTAAGGGTGGTTGGAGTGTTAAGTCCAGAGTTAGAGTTGTATGGATGAATCCCTCTAGTGGTGTTATGAAGCTCAATTTTGATGCTAGTTTTTTTCGTTTTTTGCAGAAAGGAAGGGATGGGAGGAGTTATAAGGGATTGGAATGGTAATATTGTAAGGAGGAGCTATTCTGAGCCAATTGCTCCTTTCGATGCTAATGAAGCTGAGTCGTTTGTTATTCTTATTGGTTGCCAAGAGTTGCTTCGGATGGGTGATTATAATGCTATTTTTTAGGGAGATTCTTTCTCAGTAATTCAGTGGTATTCAGGGTGTTCTTCTCATCGTTGGAGATTGGCGGATTGCATGGAGGAGGTACAAGATATTTCAAAGAGGTTGGGCACTAGCTTCCATCATATTCTTAGAGAAGCAAATGCTATGGTGGATAGTCTTGCAAGGGAAGGAGTTTCTTGCTCTTCCATTTCTTTTGATGTTTAGTACTTTTTTGTTTTCTTTTTGTTAGTTTTGTGTTGGCTGTGTTTTGTCCCTTTTTGGGTTTGGTAAAATAAAATAAAATTTTTATTGTTATAAAAAAAAAAAATCTGTGTCTGTAGGTATATCATTTGGTAATATTTTTTTCTTTTTTTGTAGGTAACAACTTGAAATCCTTTATTCTTCTTCATTGCAGATAAGACAATAATTACACCCATTCTAGATCATTCATTGATCCCTTCATGATTTGGTTGTAGATCGTAATTTACTGCATTTCCTTATTCTTTATTTAGCAGGCGTTTAAAATGCATCCTTATTATTATTATTATTATTATTATTATTATTATTTACCTCTTCTTTTACAATATCTTCTTATTTTCATCTTTAATGCACCTACTATGATTAAAATCTTTAGTTTTCCTTTCTCTGATCTTGTCAAGCTTATATATGCTTCTCCCATTCTCTGATTCCCAACTGTAGAGGCAAGTTGTCACAGGCTTCTTATGTAGCTTGGCTTTCAGCTTTATTAACGGAATATGTGAATAAGACTTGATTATTAGACAACACATTGGGTGGAGATGGGGATGGACTGGACCTTCGTACGACCCACTCTACATATTTATTTTGTTGTCAGATGTCTCCAGCATGGTGTTTTTTTCCTTCAGAATTCCTACTTATAGGCTTGAATGCATCCTTAATTGTTAGGTGTATATTTTAATCTATGGTAACCTTCCAGTTTTCTCTACAGTCTTCTGCATTGTCTAACAGTATGTGCTAAATTAATGTACACGAACTTGCTGCTCAATTAGATCTGTACACAAAACAATGTACTGAATTTCTAGTTGAGTTCAAGTTTTTGTAAAAAAAAATTCCCTTTTTCTAATAATTCTTTTCTGCTGCACTTTGTAGCTTGTCCATCCAGCTTATCAGTCCATGTTGGGGCACCTACGGTCCAGAACTCTGGATAGTTTTAAGGAAGCATTTGATAAGGCTATGAACAAAGGGGAAGGATTTGCTGTTGCCGCTCGTTGCTGCGTTCAATCTTATATGTCAATTTTTGATGAAGGATGTGCCGGTATCTAATTAGAAATGCTCACAATTGGCTACTCCCTTTTTATTCACAACTTATATGCATTTCATATTGAATAAAGACTTTGAATGAAGTAGTGAAGGAAGAGATGATTTTGGAGTTTTTAGTCATGACCTCTCTCTCTCTCTCTCTCTCTCTCTCTCTCATTTGTGGTTTTTTTTTTTAGTAGAGTTCAGTGGAAAAGTATAACTCACAAAGCCAACCCCAAATGGATGGGATAAGGTTACGATTAATGATGATGTCATTGCTGCCTATCTAGTTCTGGTTCTTTGTTGTCTGTTCTCTTCTCTTTCTAGTCATTTTGTTAGTTACAGAATGAGCCTGATAATTTTTGGTCGTTACTTCTATCAAATTTTATTTTTTTGCTAATTTATGCTCCTCGATTCTAAATAAATAAGCACAGAATCATGTAATGGGTTTCACAATTCATAGGGTTGCAACTGGAACAGGTGGGCCTAGAACCCTTGACCCTTTGCAAATTTAACCTGCTATGGCTTATCTATATTTAAAGAGCGGGCTCAATTCTGAAATTTGTATGCCTGGTGCTATCTCTGCCCAAAGGTCTGGAAGACTGGACCAGTTTGGCTGATACAAGGAAACACAGTCAAGCCTAGCACTAGGATCACAGGCAGGACTAGGCTGGGCTCAACTCCTTAGCTCACAGGTTTGGCCTAAGCCTAGAAGAGCGCCAATTTAGACCCGCCTGACCTAGATGCAGCCCTGATATTTTTATTCCGTATCATCTTTTTAAGCTTCTTAGTGATCCATTGATGCGAACTGCTTCAGAGTTCATTTACTGTACTGTGTCTCCAAGGGTTTGGTTTCTGCTCTTCTCCAATCCTGGAACCTGCTTCACACTGTTAGTTACGCAGCCATATTTTGGCAGCTTCTATTGGCATTGTTTTTATGAAGCAACTCAAATAACCCTGGGGATAGTACAGAAATCGTTGAATTCCTTTTTTCATGCTGAAATATTTACTTAATGATAATTTTTCTTTAACCAGGAAACAGGATATCACTTTCTGTTAAATTTCTGGGGAAGAACACATGATGGCTGTTGATTTGACTTGATATTGCATTTGAACTTATATTGTTATGATTTGATTCCCTAGTTAACATATGCAAAAAAAAAAAAAATAGTTTCTCTAGTTTTGGACATTTTTTTATTGTTGATCTGGAAGAAAAAGAGATTAACAATGAGGAAATGAGTATATATGAGGATATTGATAGCCTATGATGCACATATGCTTCAAAATGGGCAACATATCGTGATGTACCATATCCAACACTTCAATTTTTATTTGTAAAATCTGTCTCTGCCGTGTCTATGGCTTGTCCTTGCCAAATTTGTGCATCATACTATCATAGTCGATACTCAATAGCATATATATGAAATTTCTATACCTGCCAGACACCAATCTATGCATTAAACATCTTCTCTAAAGTCTAAATTCATTATCAGAAAATTGTTCGATTCAATCTTCTTTTTACCTCAAATTGAGTTTCCAAGGCATTCTTAGTCTAACCTTTATCTGCAATGTATGCCATGTAATCATCTTTCTTATGATAACAGATGCAGCTATTGAACAAGCAAATTGGGATCCTTCCAAAGCTCGAGATAAGCTTCAGCGTGATATCGATGCACACATTGCTTCAGTTCGAACTGCAAAATTGTCCGAGTTAAATGCCCTGTATGAGGTGTGAAGCCAAGTTGGCCCATTGTGATGGATATTCTTTGTCAAGAAAAGTTTTTAGAATGACCAGGTTGTTCTGCAGCTAAAAACGGTCTGGCTTGTGGGCCCACTTGAGCCCCTTATGATCAATCCAACCACCTTACACTCACTATTACCCCATGAATTAGCACTCAGCATAATTTGACGCAACTGAATTTTACACTCTTGGATTGGTCATGCAAAAAGAAAGAAAGAAAGAAAGAAAACAGCTGCTTCATCTATTGGCTAAATTTTTTTGAACGTGTACAACATTTACTCAAGGGTTCAAATGATCAGATGATCCTCATTTTTTGCTTGCCTAGGTCATAGATAGACCTTTCCATCTCCCTGCTTCTTTAACGTCAGCATCTAGTTAATCTCATTTTCAAACGTTTTATTAATTCATCATTGTATGTGACTAAAATAGGGAGTTGGATTTGAGCCAGTACCTATTAATGTTGTGTTTCATTTAAATCACATGTCATCATTATTGGTTGACTTTAAATTAAATTTCATTATTACTGCATGACTAGTGATAAAGGGTATTTAATTTGCTTGCAGGGACAACTCAATACAGCACTAGCAGAACCTGTGGAAGCTCTTCTAGATTCAGCTGGAGATGATACCTGGCCTTCAATAAAGAAACTTCTAAAAAGTGAGACTGAGAAAGCTGTCTCTGGACTTTCTTCTGGCCTTTCTGGGTTTGAAATTGACCAACCAACCATGGATAAAATGCTTGCAAGCCTGGCAGATTATGCAAGAAATGTTGTTGAGATGAAGGCCAAAGAAGAAGCTGGAAGGATCTTGATTCATATGAAGGAAAGGTAGCAGGGTCACGACATTAGCACTGAGCACTTTCCACCGCTAAAAGGAAATAACCACTTAAATGTTGCTTACAGGTTTTCAACATTGTTTAGCCATGATTCTGAATCAATGCCTAGAGTCTGGACTGGGAAAGAAGACATTAGAGCAATCACAAGAACTGCTCGATCTGCGGTAGGTAGCAATTATTACATCCTTTCCTATATACAAGTTTTTAGCACCTTGCTATTATACTGTCTAAAAGAATAACCATCCAAAGCTGAAGGATATATGTATACATACACATGTATATGTATATGTACTAGCACAACCACCTGTGCTCAGCACAGTCACATTATAAATTAAAAAAATTTACATTAAAAAGGTTATGTAGAGTACCTCTTTCCATCCATTAAATAGGCTGCATAAATGAAAATAAAAATATTAGACAGAAAGGGAGTAGAAGAGATGGGGTGGAGCAAGAGACTTTAAAAAAGGAAGAAGTGGAGTTAAAGTGGAAAGTATGGGTGGTTTGATGAGATAAAGATATGAATGGGAAGTTATATGGAGAGAATGTGAAACATTTTAGTAAAGAGAGTTAACTGTCAGTCAAAATTATAATTGCCTGTCAAAATCCAATCCAAAAACCTTCCAGCTTAATATATTATAAAAGGGAGATGCTCCTATGAGAGTTACTCTCACGGTACTATGAGAGTAAGGGTGTGTGAGGGCCCCCAACCCTTACTCTCATAGTACTGTGAGAGTTGTGTGTGTTTGGGGGGGGGCGCCTCATATTTAGGCTGTTGGCATTGGATATGGATCCAATGAGTCACCCCTTACTCTCATAGTAGTTTGAGAGCTACATTTCCCATATATATATATATGTGGGACATTCATGTGCATCCATCCCTCACCATAGGGTGAGGGACACTTACATGGATTTCCCTATTTGCACTTGCACATGAACATTCTTTTTCTGCATATGTCCATATATGGCTTTTCCCCTTTTGCACATGAATTTTTCTAATTATGTAAGTGTCTCTCATCCTATGGTGAGGGATGGATGCACATGAATATTCTCCTATATATAAATATATATTTATATATATATATATATAACATACAAGTTTTTAGATACTATTTCAGTGGCTCTACAAACTGCCAATGTGGAGCTGACCGTTTGTCAACCTTACTGTGGATGAAATATGCCCCAAAACTCTCCCACATCAGATGACCACTTCATCTGCAGACTTGGACCTTAATTACTCCCTTTTAGAAGGAGAACAATCCTCTAAATCACTACTAATTTGAAATAATGCTTTAGTGACTGGATTCGTCTGATTACACTATGACAAATTAGTTCATAACAACTGGGATGCATACACAAGCACCCAAAAAATTAAAGAGGACTCTTCCCCTCAAGGTACTTGGCAGAGGACTGTTTTCTCACATAAACTTGGTTTTAATCACAAGTTAGGGTCAGACAAAAAAAAAAAAAAAAATCACCTGAGTGAGAGATTTTAATCACATACAGAGCCAGCTGAATTTTGTAGAACTTTAGACTGTCGAACCTCTTTATAGGGCTTGTTAACTGAAGTTAATCCCTCCACCAAGTCTGCCAAATTCACCTGCAAGGACTCCCGATAATCGAACAGCCTCTTTCTGATGAGAGTAGGGACTGTCGACTCGATACTAACACACTGTCGAATAGTTACAGGTTGCCAGTGACCCAGACAAACATACACTTTTGTTCAGCTGGGATTAAGTCACCCCAGAACCTTCAGAATCTGCAGATCTAGACCAGTGGATCTCTTCATACAGTAGTTTTCTACTTGATACCAAGTTGAATCCCTAGATATTGTAGGTTTAGGTTTTTTATCAAGAAGGTCTAAAATGAATTAATATAGAAGAATAGAGAAAAGAGAGGGAAAGAGAGAGAATATTAAAAAAAAATCATTAATTCCTAGAGTAGGGCTACCTCTATTTATTACAAACTAAATTTCTGAATATTTAGAAAAAAAAATCCTGTGGTTTATGCTAATTACATAGAAGTTCCTGTAAATATTGAAATATCAAACCAGTGGTAATTTGACTCATAAGTCATAACTCATAACAGATACTAGGGTTTTCCATCCCATGCGCTACCAGAAGGTTGATCAAAGAATTGGCATTTTTCTTGATTAGTAGCTATGGTAGTGGTTAACTGTGGTGAATGACATCGAATTCCATCCTTCCAATAAAAACATTACTTGCTGGGCTTTAGTATATTATGTTTAAGTTCAGTATATTTGAACTCTAAATATCTTATGCCTTTGTATCCAGTCCTTGAAGTTACTCTCGGTTATTGCCGTAATACGTTTGGACGACAATAATGATAATGTCGAAAAGACACTCTCAGTTGCTCTTTTGGATTCTGCTAATAGTGGTATCACCAATAGGAGCATCACAGCATCAGATCCACTGGCTTCAAGCTCTTGGGAAAAGGTAAAACTCTTTTTTCTTTTTCTTTTTTGAAGGTATAAAGGTAAAATTACTTGAGAAGGTTAGTCTGTAGTATGTATTACTCCCAGTTGTCTGTCTTAGGATGGTCTCTAAGTTCTTGTAAGGAGTGTTGGATGGCAATGCAAAAAAAATGACTGCAGTTTATATAAATTGCGGATACGGATCACAGTCTATAAAAAATAGAAAATCACAAACCTACCCCCGTGTCCTAAACTCCTCCTCAAGTTGGTGCATAGTTTTCTATCATGCCCAACTTGGTAAGAAAAGTTTGCATCTGATTTCTTTGAAGAAATTCGGTGAACATGTTTGCTAATTGATTTGAATATCTTACGAACTATGTAGAAATATTTTCTCGTCCGACTTTTCACAAAAGAAGTGGCAATCTACTTCAACATTCTTTGTCATGAAAAAAAATGTATTTTATACTCTGAGTTAATAGCTTCATTGTCATAATGCATGGGAATAGGCTCATTTATCAGATATCCCTGTTCCTCCTTTACTTGCTTCAATCATAGCAATTCACAAGCTTTATTTTCCATGGCCCTGAATTTTGTTTCAACACTAGAGTGAGCAACTACTGATTGCTTCTTCGTTTCCATGTTGCCAAATTACACACCAAGGAATGTGCAATACCCAGTTGCAGATCGACAATCATCTGGAAAACCAGCCCAGTATGCATCTCAATAGCCCATTTTATTCAAATGTCCATGAGGACTATACACTCATTTTCTTAGACATCTTTTAACATATCACAGAACATGTTTCACTATATCCATATGACATGTCCTGGGTGCACGTGCTGACTAATGAGGCTTATGGCATAAGAGAGATTAAGTTTAGCAATAGTAAGATGAATAAGGCAATAAGCTCGCCCATTAATCTTTGAAATGCCCTCAAGTCTTCTAAGAATTAACTTTGCATGAATAGGAGTATTCGAGGGCTTAGAACTCAGATTACCTGCGGTGTGTGACAAATAGAGGGCATATTTCCTACGGGAAAGAAAATACACTAATTAGAACAGGACACCTCTATACCAAAAAAATACTTCATCATCCAATTTCTTTATCAAAGACCACCTTCAAGCACTGTTAAGTTCTGAAATACCTTGATTATATCCAGTCAGCACAATACCATCCACATAAAAACCGATGAATAACAACACCTTGTTCCTTTTGTTTTGCAAATACCATCTGATCCAGACTACAGAGACTAAATCCAACTGCAGCAATGCACTACTGAATTTTCCAAACAGTGCACATGGTGATTGCTTATGTCCATACAAGGCTTCCTTTTTTTCTTTTTTCTTTTTCCAAATCTTCAGACTCTATCCTCCTCCTGTCATGTGAATTCTGGACGTTAAGACGTGTCAACTTCTTGAAAACCACTGCGAAGGAGCACTGTTTTAACATCAAGATGATGTAAAGTCCATCAAAATTGCCTACAATGGATATGATTACTTGCATCAAGGTAACTTTAGCAACAGGATCATAGGTCTCAAAAGACTCACGTATACCCCTTTGTGACAAGCCATGCCTTGTAGCAGGCAATGCTACCATCAAAATTATATTTGAATGCGAGCACCCCATTTGTACCCAATTGGATGTTATACTGGAGGTTGTTCCAAGTGGAATTTTTTTTATGGGTACCCATTTCCTCTTCCATAGATTTCCTCCAAGGAGGATTACAAAGAGCTTCTGCAACATTTTTAGGAGTGGAAGTGGAAGAGATAGCAGCAATGAATCATCTGTAAGATGGAGAAAGCAATTGATTGGGCACAAATCTATCAATCAGATGATCAGTGCTCATTCTTGTTCCTTTACAAAGATAATTGAGATATCAAAACCCTATGGCTCTAATACCTTACTGGACAGCAACCATTACCCCTGCGCAAGATGCATCAAAACAGTGCCTTGCGCAGGTTATTATTTTTCAAGTTTTCTAGTATTTACAAAAAAAAAAAAGATGCAGTTTATATAAATTAAAGGCAGTTATAACGATCAATAAAAAACAGAAGATTACAAACATTCTGAGCCCTTAACCTATTGTCTGTCTGTTTTTGCCTGCCTCTTTGCTTGGATTAGCTTCTTTCATGAATGAAAAACATAAATTAAATTATGTTGCTGTTTTATTGCATGATCATTGTCTAACCAGCTATTCTCTTGTTGAAATTATGAATTGTTTTTGTAAAATCTTTCTGGCAGTAGAATTTCCAGATTCTTATTGGAATTCTGAATTGCATATAATGGTTAAAAAAAATTCCGAATTGCGTATCTTGTCAATCGAGCAATCACTTTTTTCTGCCATAGGCACCACTTCGTTGGGCCTTTCATTGGGTGCTGCTGAAGTTTATGCCTGCGACACATATTGACCCAATATTATTTCCTTTTTGAGATGTCCGTTTGTTGGGTTGGGGGCTCATGGTGGTTGTTTGGGTATTAAGTTACCCATATCCAACAATAAACTTAATCCATCTATTAATTTCTCGGCTTTATGTGTATGTTTTCTGGGAGATTACCATGAATCCTAATCCACTCCCTAGAAAATGACACGGTCAATTCTGTGCCCTCGAATACTCCTCTTGATTATGTGAAATTCTTTATTGTGATTAAGCTTGAAATGTCATTGAGATTTCTAATAGCATTTGCACTAATGCAAGTGCTTCATGGAAAGCCCTCATTTCTTGCAGTTACCCGCATTTCTAGTAGGCCTGGCCGACCAGTTCTTAAGTGCAGCAACTTTAAGCCAGGTATGGAGTGGTTTTTAAGGCTCGTGGGCCGGGGTTGGTCTAATAAAACCAGGCCTGTTTAACATATTGGGCCAGATTCATGCTTCAATTTCAGATTCCATCAATCTGGCCCGATCTGACACATTTATGGCTTCTTGTGTTTACACACAGGTGACCCACCTGAGTGATGCAACTCACTCTTATTGTGAGTGACAACCCATATGGGGCCCACTTAGGTGCATGTAATCATCAGATATGGGGAGATGGGAAGGGCTCATCTTGGAGATAGGGGCTGGACAAAAACGATGGCATCTGACTTAACAACACTTGATTTAACAGGCCCAAATATTTAATTACCAAAAGAACAGGCTCAAAGATTTAACTGTAGTTAACCGTACATTTTTTCTTTTTCTTTTTTCTTTTCTTTTTTTTATTAATCCAACAGTGGATACAAACCAAATGAGTGTCAAATTTGGTGTGGTGCCAATTTGGGGGAGAGTTGGGGAGAAGTATGAGGATGAGATCATAGGTGGGCCTCACACTGGATGCAGCTTAAAATAATACCACAATGTATGTCGCCTGATCTTGTGTGTGTGGCGTTTTACAAAATATAATCATATCCAGTATAATAGAATTATTTGTAGATAAGCATAGTTTTCTAGCTTTTAATATCTAAACTACTCAATGTTCATGTGGCTTATTTGTTCTAAGCATTATAATTTTCAGGATTATAAGCCTAAAGTTCTCAGAAGTCACTTAATTAGCAATCAAAGTTTACAACTACTTACTCTAAAAGCTTAACAATATGGTATCAAAGTAAGAGGTTAAGTGTTCGTGTCCCGAGGTTGTGTGCCTTGGTTCCCTGAATTCTCCCATGGAAGGTGTTGTGTGTATGTTCCCATGCAGAGCCCACACGTGTAGGGGGTGTTGTGTCCTTTGATATACGTTGTTACGCCGTTCTCTATCAACTTAGGCTTTTAGAGTAAGTGGTTGTTGACATGGTATCAAAGAAGGAGGTCGAGTGTTCTAGTCTTAGGGATTGTGTTGTTCCTTGGTGGCCCGGCCCACATTCTCTCATAGAGGGTGTTGGGTATGTTCCTGTGTGGAGCCCGCACATGCGGGGGGTTGTTGTGCCATTTGATAGACATTGTTCAGCCATTCTCTATCAGCTTAAACTTTTAGAGTAAGTGGTTGTCAACATAGTATCAGACCGGGGTGGGGTTCTGTCTCCGTGCTCTATATTCTCCCAACACCCGTGCAGAGCCCACATGTGCGAGTTTTTTCGCCCTTTGATATAGCAGTTCTCTATTAGCTTAAGCTTTTAGACTAAGGGCTTGTTTGACAAATCTTATCTTTACAAAACAGATCTGTATGATATAGATCTATTTCAAATGGAGCGGTTTGAAATTGATGTTTTACAAATAGACTGTTTGGTACGACATTGCTATTTTAAAAATCGACTGTTTGGTAAGACACAAGTAAAAATAGATCTAATGGTCTGGGCATTTTGCAAATATCTCAAGACCTGCGACTATCCATAGGTTGAGATTTGGACACATGGCTGTGTTGGGCCTTCTTCACATTTCTAACGGTGTGGATCAACTTGAGGCAAAACGGATTGTGTGCAGAGACGCCCAAAACCCAGCCTCTTTGGCCAAGTAACTCAATGGTCGATCAGTTTTCAGTAAATTTCTCGAGATTCACATGGAATCAAAGACTAATTCTTGACCTCTTGGTTGATTTTGTCATTCCAAAGAATGCTAACGGTTTGGATCGTGATCACGGGCCCCACAAATTTCCAAAAATTAGGATCTATAGTTCTAGCCTTTTTTTTTTACAAAAACTCGAGATCCGTGATAGATCAACGGATGAAATTTGGCTTATGAGCCGTTTCTGGCCTTCTTAACACTCCTAACAGCTTGGATCATTGTTTACTACCCCATATTAAAAAGCAAAAAAAGAAAGAACGATGATACTAAAACTAACGTCCAAACACTATTCATCTCTCTGTCTTTCCGCTTCAGACGGGCAGGTCTATTCCAATTAAGGTCATTTTGCTTGCTGGCCCAATCAGAGGAATTTCCACTTTATGTGGATTGAAGTAGATTTTCAAAAATCACTTCCAAACGTTCTTAATACGTTTTGAATCCTCTTTAAGATATTAAGAGGTTGAAAATAGAGTTTCCAAACGGGCACTAAGTAGTTGTCAACAGATTGTACATGACACATTTAAATAAAAACAAATGACCAATTATTAGTTAAAACTTTCGGGCTTGGGCCCAGGCTTGGACATGATATGTCGGCCTGTAGGGCTGGGCAGGGTCTAGCTTTGAGTCCTGATTACTAACGGGCTGGGCTTGGATATGTTTGAATTCAAATGATACCCCTAGTTTTGAGGCAAATGCCTCCACAATTAAATAACATCAAGGAGATCACTAGATCCTAGGAGGAAGGACACAATTAGGGAGGTGCTATGTTGGGTGTATAAAATGATCCTTTCCAGAATCTAATTAATATATCATCATCATCATCAAACCCGCAGCTCCTCCATCCTGGTTATCTTCATCATCATCTAAGTGAAAAAAGAACATATATGGTCTTTTTCGTATGTCTCTGAAAATCAGCCATGCACCAAGACCTATGACACTCAGAACATCAGTAAAGGACAATGTTTATACTTTTTACTAGTATATTTGGTATATTAAGGATTTATAATTCACAAGTTACTTTTTGTTTGGAAAAAAACAATAATAAATTAATAATTACCATTATTATTATTATTATTATTTGATAGGTAACCTGACTTGAATCCACAACCTCATGGTTGTGACAGTCAGCACATTCGAACTGTGAATCCTTGTCGCTAACAACAGTGGATCCCCTTTTGCATTGGTTGGTTGGCCAATTCAGCTCTCTCCAGTTAACTCATTTAAAAAATGGTTTTGTGGCCAGGTCCCTGTGACAAAAACCTTGATTACACCTGTCCAATGTAAATCTTTGTGGAGGCAATTCAGGACAGAAACAGAGTACACTGTCACACAGGCCATTGCAGCTCAGGTATGCAGGCAATTTATAATTTTTTTCCTTCTTGTTTTAAGATTTGAATATTACAGATCCCAGGTTTTTCTATTCAGATTTATGCATTTTATGACACGGAAAAATTGCTTCTTTTTGCTGGGCTTTTGCCCTAAGTACAATAGTCTAATCATTTGCTCTCTCTCTCTCTCTCTCTCTCTCTCTCTCTCTCTCTCTCTCTCTGTGTGTGTGTGTGTGTGTGTGTGTGTGTGTGTGTGTGTGTGTGTGTGTGTGAGAAGAGATGCTTTTCAACTGAAGATATCAAGTTTCTGCTGGGGTGCAATTGTGTGAAGTACAATTTAGCTTGCCTTTTGAAAGTGATTATTCATTTAATTTAAGAAAGCAGTAGGTTGCCAAAAAGAAAAAAGGATAAGAAGGCAGTAGGGTCACCAAAAGGGATAAGAAGGCAGTAATATCATAATGTGCATAGATATGATTGCAGAAGTCTATGTAGAAGTTAGAAAACTTTACTTTTGCCAACTTTTTATCAGAAAAATAAAACTAAAATAAAAAAAAGTTGGACATTTGCAGAATATCTATAGCTTTTGCCTTTGATGAAAAATCTCCTCTCTTATTGTGTGCGCTTTTAGTAGCAATTTTGTTATGATAAATCTGTCATTATAGAAAAGAAACAGTTATAATTTCGATTGGCTGATGAACTTTTGGCTAAGGCATCAAAAACCTTTGATTTTTTACTCATTCTTAACCGTCATTACCCAAGGCTTTTCCTTGGGTTGATTACATGAGTTTTGTTTCTCTATTCTGATCTATCCCGAGTCAAATCCTCAGATAGGTTGCACTTCTTCATTTCTATCCTTACTACTTCCATCAATGTCCTTTTTGGCCTACTCCTTTTCCTTGGTGGGCTGTCAACCCACATAGAAAAACTTTTCCTAAACAGTGACGTTGATGGCATGCATTGGACATATCCAAAGAAGCACGGACATGGGACACAGACACGACATGACACGGACATGCCGACACGGCATTTCTCAAAAAAGTAGGACACGGACACGTCGAGGACACGTTAATATTTAATAATAATATATCTTATCATATACTAAAAGATAATATCATTTTAACTTTTATCTTTTATTTAAGTTAACAAAATTGCATTTAGGCCCTTTCCTTTTTTCTCTTTCTAATTTAAAGCCCTAGCCTCTGTCTTATCTTCCTTTTTTTCCTTCCAACTAAAAGAGATTTTTTTACAAACGGCCCCCTTCTCTTTTCTTTATTATAATTTTAATACTTTTCTCCAACTAAAACAGCCAGCGTGTCCCTAGCATGTTCCAGCGTGTCCAGAAAATAAAATATAAAAAAATAAGTAGGATACCATTTTTGGCCTGTCGGACACCGGACATGCCGGCCCCGAAGAGGTGTCCATGCTTCCTAGGACATATCTAATCTGTTTCAAATGAATCTCTCTTAATTTATCCCCTATTGATGCTACCCTTTCATGCTCGAGAAGCGCTCATTTCCAATTCTCTCTTTCCTAGTTTTACCACACATCCATCTCAACATTCTCATATTTACTATCTTGTGTTACCTCTTGATTAGCCAACATTCCATAGATTATAGCTGGTCAAATCACTGTCTTCTAAAATTTTTCCTTCAATCTTGGTGGGTGTGCGCCAATCACAAAGCACTAAAGAAGCTAATATGCACCGTCCTTTTTTTTTTTTTGCCCTATTGACTTGGAATTCTTCTACTCTTTCAAGTTGTAATAATAACTTTGACAGTTCCATCCTAGTATGACTTAAACCATGTGATATAATGGTCAGGCTCTGCGTTTTTATTGTCATGTTACTCTTAATTTATGGTCATTTCTTTACCACTATTTGTTTTTCAAATAGAAAGACCACTATTTTGCAACCAGAGATTGTAATTAATTGAACGTGCATGTTTAGATTATCTCTAGATCAATTATGGTGATTTAGAAATACCCTTGCAATCAAGGATTTCTGATCATTTTTCAGGAGGCAAATAGGCGTAATAACAACTGGTTACCACCTCCATGGGCAATCGTAGCTATTCTTATCTTGGGATTCAATGAATTCATGACACTCTTAAGGTAGTCTATGGTTTATATTTCAGGATGCTCTCAGGCACTGAATATTTTTTTTTGTACCTTCCTACACTGATTCTTCTTGGGTCTTGACAGGAATCCTTTTTATGTTGGGATTATTTTTGTTGCATCTCTAGTGTGCAAAGCCCTCTGGGTCCAGCTCGATGTCTCGGGCGAATTTCGCAATGGCGCTGTGAGTTCTGTATCTTTAATCATTATTAAATCTTAATCATATTTTTTTATTGAATATATGCTTTTTCAGGCCTATAAATCCTTTTATCAATTTTTACAAGCCTATAAAATATACACACGCACACGATCACAGAACAATAAGGCCTACCTCCAATGATCAATCGAGTCCCTTCACTCCTAACCCAATCCCTATCAAACAGTGAGCTTCTCTCAAAAATAATTGCCTATACATAATGTCGTGTGTGTGTGTCAGCCCTCATTTGTTTACACCCTCTTTCTTGTTTTTTATAGTGGGGCCACCTAAAAACAACCTGATTCTTCAAACACATCCTCCCACCATTAGTGATTGGATTTAATTAACTTAAAACTATTTGATCGTTCCATTCAAAGAAAATTATTTCATCACTGTGATGTCTGCCCACTGCTAGTCATTGGTTGGGGGGAAGGAAGGTAGAAAATGAACTAAAGAGATGGAAAATGAAAAACCCAGGCACCTCCATGGTAAATCATGTTCCATTAAAGGGAGATTATTTTATAGCCATTTATGGATATTAATCTTCACTTCTTCAATATTAGCCACTTAAGTGCGAGTGAATATTTTAATATTTAGATATTTAGTGGAAGATGGGGAAGGCTTGTTATCTTCTTGCCTTAATGAAAATGGTTCTACGGATTTGATTGCTTGACCATCAAGGTGCATCTTCAATGCAGCTTCCTGGGTTTCTCTCATTGTCTACGAAGCTCTTCCCTACTATCATGAATCTTCTCAAAAGGCTTGCAGAAGAAGGCCAGAAGCCATCGGCTTCTGATCCTCGGATGAACCCTGAACTAGAATTGAGCAGCTTCAAGAATGGTAAACATAGTGATTCAAAATCATACGCATCCTCGAATATAACATCATCAAAGAGTAGGGCGGAACATTCAGGCCCTTTGAAGCAAGAACAACATGAAGCAATTAAATCAGAGTAATCTGTGGTCAGTTTTGGCCATAACAGGTTTGTTTGCAGTGGGATGCCATTTCACTTGCTTCTGGCGGGTGCCAGAGGAAATTGCGTACATATAAAAATTTGTTTTAGGTGTTCTTTCGGTTGAGTCGTAGAGATGCTGTTGTTTTAAGAAAGGCCAAAAAGGCTGATGATTTTGTTTTTGAGATTTTACATTTATACTACGCTTATACATGGGGATCTGCTCTGATCAGTGTAATGGCCCCGATTACAGTCTTTTTTTCATTTTCTCCTTTTTCTTTCTTTATTTTTTTTCCCTAGTCCTGCTGGTTCCATGTGGCTCCTACATTGGGTGATTTTTTTATTTATTTTTTTCTAGTTTACTTTCACTTGTATTTTGTCAGACAGCAGGGTTTGATCTGGGTGTAATTGCATCTGTTCATGAAGAGAAGCATTGAAATTTACAGGCATACATGTTTCTATGTTTTTCTTCCTTTTAGGGAACCAAGTAGCAATAAAATGCAGCTAAAGGGAGAGGAATACAACCCAAGGGGAAAATGGAAAACAAAAAGTCCCATCACAGGGCCTATACATTTGTGTCATGAGATTTTTCTTGCACATTTGTTAAGCAATAGGTAACATAACAACTCAATAGCCATCAAATTCACATGGACTGCAGAAGACTTGAATTGCCCCCACCCACCACCCCAAAAGCTAAACTTCTCACCCTATGTACAGATCTTTCTTATACAGCTATATCTTCACTATGCACTAAAACAGCCCAAAGAATGCCACATCCAATGGCACCCAAAGAACATTTTACAGGCATTTCATGCAAACTAAGCTACAGATGTCTACACTTCAATTCACTCATCTGATAGAGTATAAATGAAATCATCATCATCAGATTCAACTAGCTTGTTATGTATGTCTATTGCTAACTAATCCCTCTTGGCCCAAAGAGAAGAAGAGGGGGGAATCAGAAAAGAGAGAGGAACTGTGGTCTTAACCACTGGGCCAACCCCTTGGGGCTGTGTGTGTATATACATTGTAGTATTTATAAATTGATAAGCACTAGTAGCTATGAATCTAGGTGGGCCCATAATTCTTTTCTTAATTACCAAAAGTAGGCCCTACATTTGAGTGTTGCATTGTGTGGCTGAGGGAGATCCATTTGTGTATAGTGTTTATAGATTTCATGTGTGCGAATTAGGAAATTAAGACACGTGAATTTCTGGGGCAGAAACTTCAGCATAAATAAAACGAAAGATTTAGGAATTGACACGATTCGACAACATTTAAAAAAATCCGGTATTTGGGATTCCAAAACATCCACATGCATGAATTCTAAAAATTCTTGTAAAGAAACAGGCACCGGAGAGTAACATACTTTACATGTGGGGAGAGATTGTAAAGTCGAGACAACCTGAGTTGGGCAGGTCAAGGACACTCAGGACTCAAACCTGCCCCAAACCTGACTTGGTCAAAGTCCAAAAACCATACTTGCCCTAAACCCAACCAGCTCACTACCAAACCTGCCCCTTAACTACATAGGATCGCCACGGATCCCCATTTAAGCCCAATCCATTGCCATCCCTAGTTTTAGGTCTGTGCCATGAGCATTAAACAAAGCCATATCAATGATAACAAAGCAAGGTTAATCGTTTCAAAATCAGCTCAAGAAATGATTGGAGAATATTTAATCAACTACTAACTTCTTCATGCCCATTGTCCCACAATACTGGTGAAAGAAGCAAAGAACGATAGACCGTGCAGAATGTTAATAGAGGAGAGCAGGGGAGAACTTGGAGCATCCTTCTCTACATAGAAAAATATCAAGAAGGGGAGAAATCGGAGGTAAAAGGAGTATGTACATGATTCACTGTATCTTGGGTACCTCACCCACATTTCATGGGTCATGATATCACAGCTCAAGAGTAAGACCATACGGAAATTAAGTGATATTTTTGTTCAAGGCATTTTAGTGATATTTTTATGCCTTTTGTTATTAGCCTACGGAAATTAAGTTTAAGAAGTACTAATCCATAAAAAAATCCCTAAAGACAACATATAGTATTAACATTTTTTTTAATTAAATAGCACATAGTCAAGTTTAAGAGCAGATTGATAGCCCACCAAGGGGCAAGGACAATCTATCCAAAGATTTATCTTGAAATATTTCAGAATGGAGAAATAGAATTCATGTAGCCGACACAATATAGTTGGGACAAGTCTTTGATGATGATAAATGATGATGAGTAAACTCGTAAAGCCTGGGCCAAATTGATGAGGTAAGGCTTAAATGATGAAAATGGCAACAATGAAGGTTGAGTTACTCATCTTCAACCAACATGCATCCAATGCATATTCTTGATTTTTTTTTTTTTTTTTTTTTGCTTAAAATATTCTTGAATGTTTTAAAAGTGAAATGTAGAAACAGATCTTTGTAGTAATCACATGAACTTTATACTGCCAGAAATTAACACATTATGAGTAGATTAGTAAATTGGATCATTTAGTATTTGTGGTGAAATCTTGGGATGTGCAATACATATGATGTCTCTAGATTGGTAAATTAATTCATTTAAAATCTTATGGTGAAATTTTGGGATGTGCATTATTATGACATCTCCCTCAAAAGTAAAGCGTGATCCAAGAGAGCCTAAACAATATTATTATTTGAACCCTAAGGGTTAGCTTAGTTTGCCTAGGACCACGGTTTTATACCCGGAGGTTGTAGGTTTGAAACTACACTACCACACTAGATCTACATGGGAGTTTACTCGGCTTCCCTCTGGGCTCGTAGAGATTAGTCCAGCCCAAAGGATTGGGAACCCTCGATAGCAAAAATTATATATATATATATATATCATTATTTGATTGTAAAACATATTTAACTGCAAATGAGCTACTATTCCATTATAATCAAAGGGGAAATGACTACAAGAATGTACCAAAACCAGAAGAGCCGAAATTCAAATCCACAAATCACCTTCAACCATATAAAACCCAGAGATTGCTACTCTCAAACACTTTTAAATGGAAGGAAGATAAAAAAAAAAAAAAAAAAGAATTGTTCAAGTCCCTCTCTGTCTCATCTATTGTATACTAGTTGATATTGGGTTTGCTCCTATCTTGAGGTACTTCCAGGGTTTGAATCTTGGTAATCGGGGGTGCTAGACATCATATCAAAATCATAAAAATCAGGGTACACATTTGGAGAAGGAAAAAGTGAAGTGGGAGAAGATGTTGGCAGCCAAGGAACAGAACTAGGCCCCCAAGAGCTCATGTTTTGCAGAAAAAGCATATCTTCTACATCAGCATTAATACTCTGTTGCTGAGGTTCTTCACCTGTCTTTCCACTACTCCCTACTATGGAGGTGCAATCGACACCATCGCCGGAAGAGGGCGGCAATGGCGCCGATGGCAATGATGTCGACGAAGAGTTGCCGGTGAGTTGCTGCACCGTGTTCATGAAGTTCTGAGGTTCGACATGGATGACCTCCGGCGACTTCATGTAGATGATTACTGGAGGCCTGTAAGGGGGCGGCGAATGACCGTGGTTGATGAGGGGTTGCTCCTGGTGTCTAGATGAGCTCTTGCCGACTTTAAGGTGTGTTGGTCTTGTACCTTGCAGCCCTTTCCTTGGAGAGAGCCTCTTGCCATGTTCATTGGGTGAAGCCATGTAGTATAATCAATGATTTTTGTCTAGTTATCCCCTCAAAAAGTGTGCTGGATTTGGAAAAAAAATATGCTCTCAAGTATTGTAAAAAGCTTAATTTGAGTTTTGCTCGTACATAGTCACAAGAGGACATGAGACCCCAGATATATAGACATTGAGTGGGGAGAGAGAAGTAGGACAAGGTCAAGGAGGAGTAGGAAGAAGTCTTAAGAGAACGATAGTCAAGAAACAAAAAATTTCAGTTGAGACTTAGAGACAGGTCGTGACTTTGTCTGGATTGGGATCAGAAGTATCCACGCAGATTCCTCAATAATACGCAAAAGGCAGATTGGTTCTCTACTTCAGTTTTGTGAAAAAGTAGAAAACGCCCATAGTTTGTGGGGCCCACTGGACAAGCCATGTGAAAACAGGGTCTGATTGAAATCGATCTGTAAAATGAATGATTAATATTACTAACACACTCATGATTTAATAGTGTTAGCACCTTAGTATCACACGATGGATTCTTATGTCTTCCAATTTTAAAGCATCAACTTCTGGCCAATAGCCCAACTTAACAAATGATTTTTTGTTTTTTTGTTTTTATGATGTGGGTGTCCTAAAGTCTTTAACTCAACCGAGTTAATCCCCCAGTGGTGCTTGCTAAACTCATATAAACACACAGGGGGTAAATCTAGGGTGAACTTAGCGAATGATTAATATTGATGGCAGCATTTTTTATTTTTTTTGGGTAAAACTTATATTTAATGCCTTCACATCCCCTTAATATAATTTTTGACTTCTGGCTGATCTAAAGATTTTCTTTGTATCAAGTGGGTTCATTGGGTCCCACAAAATGTCACACGTCCATTCAAAAAAATTGCATAGAAGAGACTCACATAAATCTTCCTTGTATTTCTCCCATCCCAATTTGTTGTGTGCGCTGTGGATGTCCCAGATAGCAATAGGATACGGTCTAGGTCCACGCTGTTGTGTGCGCTGTGGCCTGTGGATAGGACACGGTCTAGGTCCACGCTAACTTCAACGATGGAAGAGTCCAAAGAAAAGAAGACTTAGTGCTCTACTACAAATACATTAAATTAAGGTCTTTGGCAGGTAGGCATCCAAAGTGGACCGCCACAAAATGAAAGTTGATGGGGACATCACGACCGTGATGAATGTACAGGTATTTGTTACAAAACATAATTCAGACTAAACCATCCAATGAATGGCTCCTCCATAGTTTTATTAACTCAGGGACTCTTTTAACAACCTCATTTGGTTGACCGAGTGACTAGGACTACGGTTCCTTCCTTTTTTGGAGTTAAAGGTCTTGGTATCGATCACCTAGGGGTCATAAGAGTTTTATCCGACCGGAGGGAATAGTCAAGCGCAAATGGTTGAAACCCTCCCTTATAAAAAAAAAAAAAAAAATTGACTCTTTTAACCAAAAGAAAAAAAGAAAACAGAAAGAGAGAGAGAACTCGGTGACTGGGCTGGACTCAGAAAGTCAGCCGAACAACTCAGACAAATCTTGTACTCTTTCAGACTCAGCTACACTCAATTTGACTTGCCTGATTCGTTGACTCACCGAGCCCTGTAATTTGGCTGAGTTTGAACTGAGTCAGAACGAGTTTTGTGAAAGAGGAAATGGCCAAACGTGAAAAAGGTAATTAAGGAGGGGAATAACAGAAGAAGAAGCAATAGGCAAAGATGAAGAGAAAAAAAAAACACGTTTGCTACCAAAAACATTTGACGTTTCGCCCATCTAATCTACTATTTTGGACAACGACCAAGGAGCTATCAAGCAACTTGTGAGTGACCGTCATACGCGGTGCTTCCGAGCACACTAATCATTCAAACATAATCTGAATCCTCTAGAGGTAAGGTTTTAGAGAAATCTATGATTCCAGCCTTATATCTCTACTAAGTCTAAAAGGATAACGTTCTCCCGCTCGTGGGACCCATTTAGATGAATGTCTATCAATGGAAGGGTGACAGATGGAAGGGTCTCTTTAAGAATTAGTGAAGAAAAAAAAATTAGCCCTGCTGCCAGGTTAGGTTATCTAACACTTGATTTGATAGCCTAAAAAGGGTTGATGGTATCTTGACTACAGGGGTTTTTTTTTTTACTCAATCCAAAGGTGAGAGAAGATTCATAGATCTAGTGAAGATTATCAAAAGGGCTACATTGATCAAAGGTGGGCAAGTGTGCCCCATAGCTCATATGAGAACCTTTTTCCCCATCGAAACTACTATACTATTTGTCCGTTTCTGTTTTGGATTTGCACATACCTTAAATTTATCACATGTAAAATACATAATTTCGCTCTCTTTATATTTTAAACACGTATTTAAACGTTACCAATCCCATGGTATGGTTAACTCCTTTTGAGATCCTTTGTCTTTTATGCAAGGATATGAAAATGAAAATTACATGTAACATTTGCATATGTCCTACATATACAATATTCGTTTGGATGCCCACCATTTTCTTATCATTAGTTCATTACACATGCAATTCATTTTACCACTTTCTTATTTTCACTATATGTGTAGTAGGGGGTGAAAAGAAAAGGAGCAAAAATGGATCCATATCGTTCTTTATTTTGGGACCCCAAAACTTTTCTAGAGTTTCTTTTTCTATTCTTTTCTCTCACCATATTAAAGGTGTGAAAGCATGAAAATTGTCCGGAATAGGAGAGGGAGAGGGAGACCCAAGAGAAGTTGGAAAGAAACTATTAAACATGACCTTACCTATATGGATCTAACGGAGGACATGGCCCTAAACAGATTTGATTGACGTCGTCAAATCTATATAACCGACCCCACCTAATGGGAAAAGACTTGTTTTGATTTGGTTCTGTTCTCTCACCATTTTCATATCATTACACGCAGTTCATTTTACCATTTTGTTTTACCAGATGTGTGACTGGTAGGGTCTCTCTCTCTCTAAAAAAGGATTTATGCTTCCTCCATCTTGCTACCTTTGTGGACACTAGAAAATGTAACGAGTACTATATATGCGAATGATTTTCACTCCTTGGAGGTGCAACAATGTGTGTGAAAACGACCTCATCATTGCACACCAAAATTTACACTTGTGGATCATTTACGTGGATTATAAATGGGTGCAACAAAACCACCCCTTAATCAATAGGGACTCATAAAGATCCGTCCCAGAACCAAAGTAAACATGACCAATACATAGAGAGGGAATAGCATAGTATGGCTCTATTCAATAGGAAATGGCTGCCCCGTATTCCATATGGATGAGGCCTCACTATAGACTGTAGAGACAGGGGCCACCTCTGTATTCCATATTCCTCTCATGATATCCATTTAAGTTTTTCATATTCCAGAATATACCCTTTCATAACAAAACTCTATCCATGCAATTTATGAGGTTTTCCTGTTGGACATATGGCCATTCATTTGAGAAATAAAATGCAGAAATTTGAGCAATAAAACGGCATACAACATTACAAATTACAAGAACTAAATTCTCATGGCAATTTTAAAGTTGTAAAACCCAAAACCAATGCACTGAAAGATCATCCAGTTCAGTAAGACAAAAGTTCATGGTCCCAGCTGTAATTCACTGCACATTTATAGATCTGTAGCGATGAGCAACAACATCACTTCACTGCTTGGCAATAAACCTCATTCTAGAATAAAATATACAGATGAGGTGTCTGTAGATGTACCACAATTAGTATAGACCAATTGGAAGCCAAGACCTGAATTCTCATGCCAATAGAAATGCATGAATGTTTGTCATGCCATCGTCCTCAACCAGCGCAGCAGTCGAAGATGGGCACCATCCAATATCGGAAACTTTTCTTCTAGGCCTGAATAAATAATAAAAAATCAGAAGATAATCTAATCCATCCAATTGATAACACCCATTTTATCATTTAAAGATGCACTATGTAAAAGCACTGGCTAATTGACTCAGAACTGACAGTCTTCTTGTTCTGTCCAATGCAAGTCTAAAAACCAATTTTATAAAAACAGCATAAAATCAATAACCATATTTACAAATATTGAGTTCTTCAAAGACTCATCAAGCCCAACATGTTAGACAAAACACTAAAGTCATCACTATGAACAAATCAGAATGCTTTTAAGTTTTAAAATCTGCTTACCGATATCAGCAGCCACACGGTGAGCACACATTACTCCTGAAAAGGCCACAGCAATAACTCCTTGCCCTGGAAAACAGCTATCCCCAACACAGTAGAGCCCATCTATAGCCTGTAAATCTCAGTATATAACAGGAGGTTAGTCCAACAGGGTGCGAAGAGTATAGAAACCATAATAATCACTCAGCAGTCATCTTTCTCCTTACCGTTGTGTTGAATGGCATCCCTAAGAGGCCTTTTGGAATTTGGCGTGGCATTGGTCCATAGGTACCGCTATCACGAGCAAGGAACCGCCTGTGTGTCTTGGGCGTGCCAACCTACATCGATAGAGATACTATAAAATGAGAACAGACCATCAAATTAAGGATTAGAACAACTTACTCAGATTAGAGACAATAATGGGAGTTGGGAAGTTAAAACTAATACACCGTTCAGTCCTCAATTAATGTGACATTCAACACAACCAAACGACATGCCTAAATAATAGTGCCTTTTTCAGAGACAGATTAAATCATAGCAACCATCGAGAAGAATGTTCAACTTCAAAGAGTTGAATTTATTCATAAATTCCGTCATGACAGTTTGTAACATTGCATTTATTTCCCTACTTCGTAAAGTTTGTCCATTTGACAAATGGTCTTGAGGCAAACAAAAAAATCACCAAATTGAAATTCTATCCTCATTTAAATCATGCAGCCCTTGATATCATAGAGCCCTTTCACCAAGTCAATGTACCTCGATGCATGCACGTGTGAAATGGCCTCCTTTCTTGGATGAAATATATAAATGGACGCCCTTGGAGATTCTTTTATCATTTTCGAGAATCAAGTCTCTTTCTTCCTCTGTCCAAATTACTTTTATAGCATGTCAGTAGGACTGCTAATGGGTGGCGGATTGTTTGGATAAGCCAGAGATGGACAAGCCTATCCCCTTTAGTGCTTCAATTTATTGATTTGTTGTCTTTAGTATAATGCTTTTATACATTCACTCGCGTTCTTGTTCTATGATCATGTTGTTTTGAGTTGTATTTTCATCCCAGTTTTTCAATAAAATTTCCCTGTTACCTTTCAAAAAACAACAAACAAATTTGGATGGACCCCTCAAAAAATCAAGTGGAGTTTTGGTTAGATATAAAGCCAGCTTACAGAGGGAGTTCTTCCATCGAAAAAAAAAAAACATCAGAAAATCAGAAGAAGACAGCCTTCAGCAAGTCAAAAAAACTTCCACTGCTTTCCCAAAAGCAGTAGGCCAAAATGATAGATAACCCCACCTTAAACTAAACCTGCAGCAGATATGTCCTAGAAGTTTTAATCAAGTGACCTACTTAGAACCAGAAGGCCACATTCAGCGATCATGCTGGTGTATCTTGGAACTCAAAAATGATGATCATAAACACTTCAATCATTACACTGATGACCATGTATCCATATTTACAAGGAAATTATTGTGGTGTACCTCTTTGAAAACTATGGATTTTTTCAGCCCTGGAAAAAGTTTCTTTTCTAATCTGCTAATTATCTCATCTGCCACAAGCTCTTTCTTTGCTTCATAGTCTTTTTGAGAGATGCCCTGTTCCAATGAAAATACAAAATGTGTAAATGTGAACACTATCTATCTTTCCCAAAAAGTTATTCCCGTAGAATATTTATAAACTACAATAAGAACAATAGTCTTCAGTTATTTCTTGTACAATTCATAAAAGCACAAGCCACTGTTCAAAGATGATAATTTGTAGTAAAATGTAATCTTTTTTTAGTAAATAGTAAAATGTAATCTTGTTAAGAGAAAATTCCACCTTCCAGTCATCAATTCCAGATGTTGTAAATATGTGGAGGATGTGGTGTCCTTCTGGTGCCAAAGATGAATCAAGAACAGTTGGGATACTCAAAAAAATGCTTCCATACGGCTGCTCTAATCTGTCCCAGTCATCCTGCACAAATCGTGAGTATGCAAGGAAGGTGAGTACCACACCAATGGACATTTACTGCACATAGCTGGTAGTTGCTTCCCCATGATCAAAACCAACCATGCAGAGAGGATAACGCAGGTACCTCAAGAACAAAGTGATGGCAATCTGTGTCTTGTGGCAACACATCTGCATTAACCCCCATGTGAATGGAAAGAAAAGATGGTGCCTTGACATATATTTTCTGGAAATTTTCCTCTTCTTTTGGAAGCTCTTGTGCTTTTAGAAGCTTTCCTGAAATGTATTGGAACCCAGCTAAAAAAACCATATAACATGATCAAAGAAAGCATCAAAGGCCCAGCAATCACTAAGTAGACATCCTGGAATGATACAATGTTCATTTTTAGTTGTATATTATTCAGCACTCTCATCGCCAGTTCTATAGTCGGATATGAACTAACAAGTGATCCAAGGGGATGCATGAACAATATTTCCAAACTCATGAACATTTAAAAGTTTTAAACTCAAAATAAGTAATTAATAAGTAGATTGTACGAATTTAAATTCAAAAGTCGACTTGTGCCAACTACTTTTTTTTTAACTACTGGCAACTACTGCTGGAGCTTTTCTGAATCAATAAAACTTTTTTATTAAATCCACCTGTACAAAGGAGGCTTTTCATAGGGATTTTTTATGGGGCGCACCAGCCAAAGCTTATCCAAACTCACTTATTTAGTTATTGAGCCTAACATATAGGTGCAAGTCCAGCCCACAGGCCTGAAAGTAAAAGACCAGGCAAAACCCATCTGCAAAATTTGAGTCTGCTCATGTTTAATATTTCAGGCGAAGTTGGACCAAGTCAGGCCTTCAAACCAGAAGATGATCTCTTGTGAGCAATGGGATGCGGGAAAACAGATTGGTGCTTTCGTCACAGGCCCATCCATGAAATTCAAGGGGAGGGGTCCTGCCTCACGGAGGGTCGGAATGGGAGCTCCCACATCCGGTTGCTCATAGGGGAAAATTCTCCCTTTAAAAAAAATAGTCCCAACTCCCAGTCGTAGCCTGTTTAGAAAATGTGCCACAGAAAAGGTCCAGCCAGAGCCCATGGATTTAAATAAAACAGCCCAAATTCAGGTCATTGTAGGCTGAGCTAAAGCTGGCCCACCATTGTTGGTCTTCACTCATCCTGGCACTGGATCCAAAATTGCCAACATGGCTAGCACCAAAGCACCCTTACTTCAGTTCAAAAATGTTAGATACATCTGGGAAAACCTGTGTCAAGTTGGAAGGTGGTCATTATTGCAACCACAAGGTTGTGGGTTTGAATCATTTTATCTATCAGGCAGGAGAAAAAATATCGGATGGAGCTGAAATGATGACTAGTTATGGATGAGACTGGCATTTCATAACATCAGGTTTGCAAAGCAGTGAAAACAATGACTGTCGTATTAATATTCAATCAAGTACATGCATATCATATATTCTGTATTAAGTCATAATAATTAGGCCTAAAATTCACTGCCTGATGCAGGACAGATGGCCCAGACCATGGCTGAGCCTAATCCAATCCAATGGTCCTCAGGCCCACTAGGACCACAGCCCTTCATGACCCAAGACCTATGTAAGTAAGGCCCAAGGGGCAGGTCCTCAACACCCTTGGTGTGAGCTGGCCCTGTACGCCTGTGGCCCCATGGTTTTAAATGCATAGTGGTAACACATGTAATTGGACATTGTGGGGTCCACATGGTCTAATGTTTCTCTACATTTCTAAATTCTTATAGGGCCTGTTTGTTTGTAGGGGGTCGTAGAATGAAATAAAATTGAGTGTCAAATCAAGATAAAAATAAAGTGGAGGGAGTTGGAGGGAAAAGCACTTTCTTTTATATGTTAAAGTACCTTTTTGTCATTTTGTTGTTGTTTAATAGTCCCTTTTGTCACTTTGTGCTTTTCAAGAGTACCTTTTTTGTCATAGTACCATTTTTTTCATTTTGTGATTTTCCCTCCGACTCCCTCTACTTTCATTTTATCTAAATTTGACACTCAATCTTATTTCATTCTACTCCTCCGTAGGAATGATTTAGGAAATCACTAAGTCTAAAAAATCTTATTTTAAGTTCAAGTTTAGCAAGAAGCATGCATTGTAATTAGCAGCAAATAGGAAAGTTTAACGAGTGCATCTGGGGATTGCCACTTGGATTGGATGACCAACCAACTCCTATAAATATATATTATTATATTATTTTCTTTCTACAAATTAATACATTTAATTTAATAAAATTCCAAAGTTCCTCTTTTTTGGTGGACATGTGTCTTTATGCTTGATCTTGGATGCTGAATCCTAGATCTCTTTCAGGCTTAGGCTTGGGATATGACCCTTGCGCCCCCAACCCCAAAGCTTTGCTACAATAATATCAAGATTCAGACAATCTAGTGATCCACCACCAAAGAATAAGCAGCATGCAAGCACTGAAAACAATGCATGTAATCTCTTTCTTTTTTTCACATCAATAAGTTGCTACCTCCATTTTTCCTAGTTCTCACATCAGTGAGTAGTTGGGTAACCAATACAGGTAAATGCAAATTTTATGATCTTTTAGCTAGCTTGACAATTTATACAGGCATGCACGCTTAGTTCGGATAAGAAACCTACAAAATCTAAGAATATAACATCCAAATCCATGTCAAATACAGATTTATTTTAATAATAGATAAGAGTGCCCGTCAAAAAGATGGCATGCAATAATTGAGAACAAAAGATATGGAGAAAGGTCTGAAAGCACATGCTGCTGCCATCTGGATAAGTACTTACCAAAAGTGTCCCATCTAGTTGCATTTGATATTATGGTTTTGGAGAAATACTCCCTTCCATCCGAAAGTCTTACTCCCACCTGGAAATATCAAACAGTTAAAATATAGCATGAGCATTCGCATAAAACAAACTGAACTCGTTTCCCATCTACTAACATCAGCATTATTAAACTGGGACCAACACTCACAGCCTTTCCATGCTCGAGTATGATACTAGTCACATTTGCCTTGTAAAGAATTTCACTGCCCTTATCAACTAAGCCTTTTGCCAAAGCCTTCGCGATTCCACCAACACCGCCAACAGGGTAGTTGATCCCTCCAAAATGACGGTCACATAGAACCTAGTGCCAACAAGTTATCATATGAGACGATGAGGGAATAACAAATAAAAGACAGGCTCAAAGCTAATGAAAGTGTAACAATCAAGAGAACACCATGAGAAAATTTTACCATGCTTGCATTGATCATTGGTGTCTGCAAAGCATTGACTGTGCTCACTATAAAACACTGCAGATACACAATGACTTCAATTTTGTTACTTAGGTCCCTCAGGCGACCTGGTTCCAGAAGCAATAGAAAAAATCACAAGTACTAAACAAAGTAAAGTTTTCAATATGCACATCATGTCAGCAAAAAAAAAAAATTTATCCCACACCTCTGCATCTATGAAAGACAACAACTGAGGATCCTGTATGTACTTCCGTGCTATGGCTCCTGCATTCTGGGGCAAATAATATGCTGCAAGAGAATTCCATTTTAATGAAAATTACTTTCAGGAATGGTAAAAGCTGATGCCAGCATTGAGGGGAGTTCTTTCCAGAATTTGAATATAAAGGACATGTTCTCAACTACATGTCACATAGATAAGATGCAAAATATTGGAACTTGCTATCAATTACCAAGAGTCAAGCACTCCAAAGGCTTCTTAAAGAATTGCCCAAAAAGGTAGATTGGCTCCTCAAGTGACTTCAGTTCCAAAGAATTCAATGCATTGAAGACCTATGCATGTAAGCAATTACTGTCAATAAAGGGAGACAAGCATGATTTGAAATATCAGACATGAATCAGTTTTGGGCCTGGCAAGTGGCAAAACATCAGTGTGGGCTTGCCAACACATATAACCTTCGGACCCCACTAATACAGCTTTTTATACCAGTATTTCAAACCATAGTTACAAGTAATAAGCTAAAGGAGCACAGAGGGTTGCTGTAAATAATTATCTTTAACAGACCTTCCAACACTCGTCATAAAACTCGAGGATTCCTCCCTTTTCATGAGGGAATTTCTTGATAAGTTCCTTGATAAAATCATCATATTCTCTGTGCACACGGACTGAGAGATCATTTGGTAGATGGAAATGGACAGTGGTTGGATCAGGTATAACCTGCATCTTACATCCAACTGCTTCCAATGCTTGTGTGATTAAGTTTAAGTTACCCTGCTCACCAGAATGTGGAAGAAAACTTGTTAGAAAATAAAAATTAATGCAAAAGGTTATATATCAGGATTGTTACAATTTCATCATTTTGTTACTGGGAACAGTTGTAATGCCAAAAAAGAAAAAAAAAATGCCGAGGCCTTTCCATTAGAAAGTGACAAAAACAATGGGGGGCAAAATTTTAATGCAGATCAAATCCAAGAACAATTGCTCTCCTTCACTAACATCATTGGAGACGTCAAGAGCCCATAGCACAGTTGGCAGGTGCTTGTGCCACAATCTCAAGGTTGTGGGTTCAAGTCATTTTATCTACTAAAAAAAGTATTGACGACTTCACTATTTTTTTCTGTTTTTCTTCATATCTCATTTTTCTTTTTTCTTGTTTTAGTGATCATTAACAGAGTGGTCATGAAATGACAGCAGCACCAAAAAGAAAAGCTATTTTATGACCTGATGCATCAAGGAATGCCTGGACAACAAAGAATTGTATGGCTCAAGCAAGACTAGAAAATTTTACAGCAATTTCCAAAGAAAGAGAATTTATGTGACAGGATAAAATATTCAGTCACACAGTGGGTGAAGATCAATACTCTATTCAAAGACTATTCTACCGATCAGATTGTGTTCAATTGGAAGGATTTGGCTTTCTCTTAAGCCTGGGTTCAGGGGGCATGGTGTAGTCTATGTTTGTTTTTATTTACTTTGGGGTTTTCTCTGTGTAGGCGGTCTCATGTAGGACTACCTTGTTCTCATTTCTGTCTTCGTTTCCCGTTCAGTATAAGCCTTTTGTACTGTTTTTTTCTTTTAATGAAAGTTGCCATTCAAAAAAAAAAATAAAGGGTAATGCCTGGACAACAAAGAATTGTATGGTTCAAGCAAGGCTAGAGTCATACAGCCATTTCAAAAATAAATAAATAAATAAATAAAATACACAACTGAAATAGGAATAGAATTCCATTATTTTTGTCGTTTGACATAAAAGGCATAAAAAAACTGCCAAGCTCTGATCCTACTCCTCATGGCATCTCAAACTTCGTAACCAAATTATACTTTCAAAACACGCTAGTTTCGAAACTCATTGACTCATGTTATTTGATAGAGTCCCCAAAAAAAGGATGATTCAGTTTGACATCCATCCATGTAGTGAGCATTTTGAATTCATTCATTTGAAAAGGTAGGTTAAATCATCAGAGATGTAGACAAATCTTTACTGAATGTGAATGTGGCATACTTCTAATCGAATATGAATGTATGTATATACTCCCTATTTGTCTCTCAATTGACAAAAAGATGGAACAAGTGTATTCAGGTGAATGAACAAGGAAGCAGTAGTTCTCAGGAAAGGCAGCATTCATAATCGAGAAAAAATCCAACTGGACTGTGTACTCTAGTGAAATCCCCATTTATTTGATCACGCATGTGATAAGATAACACTCTCCATGGCTAAATTCAAAACTTCAAACTAAATTGAATGCCATTTACAGTATCAAATCTAAAACAAAGTAGTTCGTACCCAATTACTATCTGATTGTGAATTCAACTGATGATCGATCAAAAGCTCACTTTTTTCTCAAACCTCAGTCATGAAACAATAAGGAAAACCCCAAAAACCATCACAATTCAACAGGAGGAGTAAAAAAAAGGGATCCAAATCCAACCTTATCGCTGAACCCGAACATCACAGACGATCCAACATCGAAAGTAAATCCATCTCTCTGGTAATACCCCGAGCTCCCACCAGGAATCACATACTTCTCCAGCACCAAAACCCTAGCCCCTTTCGCCGCCAGCTGCGTCCCCGCAACCAGCCCTCCGATCCCTGATCCGATGATGATCGCATCGTAGCCGTCCACATTGCCTTCTCCGACAGCCGGCCTCTCCAGCAATGCCTCGGAATTAGGGGCAAAAGCCCTGCTAAAACCCAATCCGCGGCTCCTCTGCCGGCCAAAACCCTCCTTGTATTCTAGGGTTTTGGAGGGATCGAGTGGAGGGATTCTTCGAAACCCTAGGTTCCGAGTTTGGCATCCGAAGCCGTTGATTTGTAGGGCTTTGGGAGGGGGAGGAGAGAGAGGGAGGCCTAATTCGAGCATGGCTGAGGAAATTGCATTTGGTTGTTTCAAAGGAGGTTAGGGTTTTAAATAAATGGTTCGATGCTATTTTTCTATAGTTAGGTTGAAATGAGATGAGTGGAGAGTGATGAGGATTCCCCTTCGTCATATCCGGTGATGCGGGAAGAAGAAAGGGACAAAATGGGGAAAATGTAACGGCCGCGGTCTTTCTACAAATCCAGGCCGTTTGGACGACGAGGAAAATGAAGATACGGGTAATTTGCATTTTTTCTGGAAAGGAGTCTTCAGTTCACCAAAATAAATAAATAACTAAAAACACAAACAAATTAAACTATTATTTATTTATTTTTTTCATTATTTGAGGGTTTTCAACTAGGGTTATAAACGGTTCCGAAACCGTTTAATAAAAGGGGAAATCGGAACCGGACAAGGACCCGGATCGGACCCAGGAAACTGGTTCCGGAACCGGTTCCGATAATTTTAATCGGAACCGGAACCGGAACCGTTTACGATGCGAGTCTAGTTCCAGTTCCAGGAAACTCTATATAACTAGCTGCACCCCAGATGCCTCATTGCATCACAGCTCTAGCCTATTTTCTTCTGCATTACCAAAACACATACAACCTCTCTCTCTGTTGTCATTACACCTGCTTCCAAACATGGCTCCTTTTATTAAATGGGATCAGCAATACACGTTTTTGGTCTAAAGCCAAACAAACCCCAGAAATCCAGAATAGTATTTTCAAAACAGGGGCAGTGAATAGCCTTATTAGAGAATAAAGCAAAATAACCCAAATTCTAAAAAAACAAACAGAAAAAGGAAAAAAATGAATGAAAGCCCATTCCAATGTAAGATGGAACGAAACTGCATTGCCTATATCACCATCAGGGAGCATTCCAATGGCAGGAGACAAGGTGTCCCATACTTCAAGTTTCAAGGTTCGGAAAAACCAAGACAAAGTGCAGAAAAAAATGATAATAAGAAGTGAATAAAAAGCAATAAATAGTGTTAGACTTAGATAGATGGATAAAATACAGGGGAGAAAAAGAGAAGATGATTCGATTCATATTCACTCTCACACAGATTGGGAAGAAAATGAGAGGGATTGATTGTACCTCACAGAAAAAGCTGTAGAGTGAGAAATGGACGGAGCCGGAGCGGAAGAAATGGACGGAGCCGGAGAGGGAGAGTTGACCAGAGCCGGAGCGGGAGAATGGGTTGTAGACGGATAGATGAGAGAAGGCGGCAGAAAACCCTAAGAAGTGAGGTTCTGTTCTCACTATTCACATGACCGCTACAGGCTTCTGGCTTCATAACATTGATACAGGGTAACAGTAACATGGGATACTAAAGTTAGGTTATAGTATATTGGGTCGGGTCCCGGGTCCACGGGTTTGAGCCACTGTGGATCCGGACCCGTTTGGGTAATGGTTCCAAAAAAATGATCTGGAACCTAACCCGTTTCCTTATCGGGACCAAAATAAGGACCCAGACCTGGAACCTAACGGGTCGGAACCTTCGGGTAATCGGAGAATCGGGGACCCATTTACAACCCTATTTCCAACTCTTTGAGCTAGACTAATCCCTCTCAACTTAGAAGGAAGTCGGGTAAACTCCCCTAAAGCCCCAGTGTGATAGTACAGTTTTGAACACACAACATCTTAGTGCAAACCGTAGTCTTAAAGCAACTGAGCTACCGTTGGAGTTCATTAAACTATTATAAATATTATAAGCTAATATCAAACATCATTTTGAAAGTATAGGCTTTATTTTTATTCAAAGTTTTACACGCACTTTAAATCTCAAAACTTATACAATTCTTTTAACCTTTGACCAAGGCTCAATATAAAAAAAGTCAAAATTGAATATAAAATCTCGGCTTTAATATATTATAATTGTAATTTATGTGAATGCAAAAATGAAGATTTCTGAATCCAATGAGCGGAGGTCGGACTAAAACTGTTCAAAAATGAAGATTTTCACTTGTCCAAATCCTTGGAGATCTATAATTGTCAGATTTGGATTTTTCAATAGTTTGTAAAAACAACAAATGAGGAATTTCTAAGGATATAATTGATGAAATTCAAATATGTAAAATGATTAATTATATAAAAGTCGTGAGTACCTTCTTGAACTTGTTTACTTGTGTAAATATGTGATTTTATTCTATATTAGTGGATTGCGCTATTGTTTCTTGTTTTTCCTTTTGGCAAAGAACAAATTGTGCTAAGTTGGTGTAAGACCCCGACCTAAATGACCGCAATTAGCACTAATTAAGTCGTGTGTTAGCTCTAAGTGAGATTAATGGATTTTGGTTAAGTTGGGAATAAAATAGCTTTTATATAGCTTTGGGGAGTTGTGAGTGCTTTCTTGATTTAGCGGGACCCTTTGGGGTTCTTTTGGTGACTTTGTGTGTACATGGCGGATTATTTGAGATTTAGTGTTTGACTCCGTTTGATTTATCTCATAAATCTCTACAACTTTCGTGTTGATTTCGTTCCCGTTCAAAACCCCTAAACCTGACTTTCCCAACATCGAGGGCAAATCAGTCTTTTCACACTAAATCTGGACACAAAATTCGATGTCTCCAAAACCCTCGAAATATATATATATATATTTTTAGAAACTATATTTTTTTACGATCCTTTTTCCCTTATTCGTCGAACGCATCCGTGGTCCTGAAAACCATGTTTTTTGCCCAACAAGAATTGCTAGTGGTGGAGCCCACCTTCCCTTGCTATATATAGGAGAGCCTTTTTCCCTTATTCCTTCTTCCAGCTCAAAAGTCCAGCCCCAAGCTAGGGTTTCTCCCCTCTTCTTCCTCTTGCTTCTTCATCTCCCTTCCACTTAAATCTTGCACCAATGGCAAAATGCATGTCATCTTCTTCTTCCTCTCCACAAAAGCTCCTCAATGACACCATTTGTGAATGAATTCAACTCCATTGAGGTCTCCTTTGAGCTAAACCTTGTCATTTGAGGAACTCCCAAGTAAGCAATCCCTCCCATCTTTTGGATGTGTGTTTTCCTAGCCTCAGGGAGTTCCCATTTTCATTATTGGGAGCTTCCTTCTTCTTGCTATTTGTTTTGACCATTTAGGGTTGGTTTTTGGGGGTTTTTGGATGTGGGTGTAGGTTGGCTTTGAGAGATCTTGATTAGAAAACTTGATTTACCAGCTTGAACCCAAAGCAAGTGGATGAATGGATTTCTTGATTTTTGAATATTTCTTGTGAGAAAACTTGATTTTCATTAATGGTATTAATGGCTTAGCTCTTGATTATTGACATGGTTTCTATTGATTTCAAAATGTGCATATTGAGTTGTCTTCCTATCTTGTCAATCTCTTGGAATATGTTGCATTTGATTTATGTTAAAACTTGTTTAGGTTACATGTGGATTTTCATGAATGATGGATGTTCTCCTTTATGAATGGAATGTAGATGGAAAGGAGGTGATTTGATGCATTGTGTGGGAAGTTTTGATGGTGAAATATTTGTGGTTTAGAGGAAGCTTTGAGCTCCTTATTCAGGTGTAAGAATGGAGGCTCAAAGGGGTTTTGCAAGGGAAAAAAAGAAGGAGCCAAACTGCTCAAAAATGGTTTTTGTGACAGTTCGTTCAAGCGAACCCCATCCAGAGAGCAGTTGGCTCGATCTAACTTAACAATTAGCTCGAGTCAACCTAACAGCGAACCCCTCACAAAGAGCAGTTCGCTCAAGCCAACTGTGTAGTGGACCTGGGTCAATGCGGGAAGACTTGAAATATTCTTCTAAGGCTTGGGGAGGTATTGTTTGGAGCCCCAATGCGATTGTAAGACTGAGATAGCAAAGGGTGGATCTTGATCGAGAAAGAAACCCCATCATTGAGATTTATTGGGGATTTTTGGACTTGTCAAATTGCATAGGGAGCTTGCAATGTCCTTAATTTTATTGGATACCAAGCCAGTGACAAAACCCGACATACAGGACCCTCATACACTTTGATTAAAAGCTTGAATCTTCAATGAATGGTTCGGTATTTCGTGGAAATCCCTTTTGTGTTTTCGTGTTCTTGGATTTTATATATACTCTCCAGTTCTCATGTGATTTTACTAACCCTTCTTCAGATAGCCTTGTATATGCATGACCAGACATGAATATGATTTATGTGTCTATGGGCACCCTGTGCCGCCTGCTAAGGTGTTACACACCTATTTGTATATATATGTATATGTCTTGATTTCCTTCACATAACCTATAAGTCGGCATCACTAAGCTTGGACAACCTTGTCAGCTTGATCCATCGACTTGGCGTCCCCCTCTTATTCCCACCAGTTGTAGTTTGGATCCTGCTTGTCTTGTTACCCGGTTTCGCGGCCATGGCCTTGTCTAGTTAAATGTATATATATTTTGTTGGTTCTCCCCATATCGAGTGTTCGATACCAAAGCCTCTAGCGTGCCCTCATCACATTAGTGATGAAGGATTTAGCCCAGTGTGGTTGCCATTTTGCTAGTTCCCTGTTCTTTGGTACATTTTTATGTTTTATATTGCACATGTGTTTTATAATAAATGATGCATTCACTTTCATGAAAATTATTGTTCAAACAGGTTTCAATGTTTTCCAAGGTAACTTGTATTTTTACTGTTGTTGTTATATCACTTCACCCACATGCTAGATAGTCATGTATGACCCATTCTTTGGTATTTAGGTCCATATGCAAGTTACCCCGAGGAGGAGCCCGAGGAGACGACTGGAGAGTGGCAGGCTGACGATGTCGTTTAGACATTCGGTCGAGCCTTGAGATACGAAACATTTTGGGATTGTGGTTAACATATTTTTGGGATTTTTATTGGTTGTATTGGCCTTTGTTGGCCTTTATTTTGGGGAGTGATTAACTAACGGACCTTTTGTATAAACATTTAACTTTATCTTTTGAGGAAATGCTATCATAATCATTGCTCACTCTGACACCATATTGTATACCTTTACATTATCAGTCTTATTTGATGGAAATGAATTATATATTCGATTTGCTACACGCTTCCGCACTTGAATGAAAATGTTATGTTGGTGTGATATCCTTACCACGGACACCTGTGGGAAATCGCGTGCACGAATGGGATTATGTTCTTTCTAAATCCGTGTACGTAGTGTCTATATGTTAGGCTCCGTCCCGATTTAGTTTGGATTAACTCTAATTAATTGAGCTTAAGACTAATTAAGCCGGTTTAAATGAACAAATGGTGATTTATCACCAAATGAAGTTGAATTAGCCTAATGCAGGCTTAATGAAGTGTTAAACAAGCTTGAGAACTAAATTGAATGAGAATGAAGCTTAATTAAGCTAATGAAGGAATTGTGTATAAATACGGATTTATACGTATTTTATTGAATTCGGAAAGTCTTGATACCAACAGGTGTATCTCGATGAGTACGATGATTGTCATAAAAGACTTGAATCGATTCGACAAATATCGGATCAAATGGGCATTGAATTGACTTAAATTAGAATTAAATGAAATTAACGGGGTTTAAATGCAAAACTTACCTTATAAGATGAGATGAATTTCATTCATCTCATCCTGTAACCTAGGCAACCTCCATTCTACAGCCGTTTCTCTTCTTTTTTCCATTTTTTTGTTTCATTGAGAGTGAAGTGAAGTTCTTGAAGTGAAGAGGAGTAGTTTGCTTCATCTCCCTCATCATCTTCTTCACCATCTTATTGGAAATCAAGCTTCCATTTGAAGGATTCTCACTCAATCCAAGCTAAGAAAGGAGTTTGTCTCTCTTAAGCTTCCATTAAGGCAAGTGTATACCTATGTTTATGTTTGTTAAGGTATTTTCATTGCTTTTGATGGAAAGAATTGATGGATAGGATGTTAGGGTGATGGATGGAATGTAAATAAGGGAAGAAAACTCAATTTCAGCAGTCTGAACCTGAAATGGGCCAGCCGGATTGGGCCTGCCCGAGTGGGTCGGCCCATTGGGCCAACAATGCCAACTTTGAATGGCCATAACTTTTGACCCATATGTTCGATTTTTGAGTTCTATATATCGTTGGAAAGCTCTTGGAACGTAGAAACCAATGGTATATACCTCTTAGTGAGCATAGATTGGGAGATGAAGTGGATATGGGGACAAGTATAACCGGGCCTTCCCAGGTCGACCTAGCCCACTGAGAATTGTCCGGAAAGTGTAGATTAAGTCCGAGTTTCTTGGATTAGAAAACTTAAGCATTGAGATTAATGTTAATCGTGTTTATACCATCATAAGTGTTAACGAGGGTTATCCTAATGCACAAATACCTAAGTAATATCATCAATAGTAATACGTGCATCGATAACAACCGTTCACTTACGGGTGGGTTAGAGGATTAGTTTCAAGTGAGATTGAAATTAATAGGAATTGTTAAAGGGTCTGGCACTACCTAGTGGTTTCCGAACTCATTATTGAATGGAATTGAATGAATTGATAAATGAACTGAATGAAATGAGGAATGAAATGACTATTCCTACTGCAGTAGATGGGATTGGGGTGTTCCGGAGCCCGTGTGACACCAGTGATCTCTGATCAAGACACTAGGAGATCCCACCTTATTGGACCGAAAGGTCATTGACTGAAAAGTCATACACTGAAAAGCCATTAATAAATATTGAACAGAATGAATGAATGAATATGAATATGAATTGCTTCCTTTTGGGAATACTTGAGTTGAAACCCACGCTAGTATAGTTGCCAGTATATTGTCATGGTTAATGGCATTTATTGGAATTATTTAGCACTGTTAAGCGTGAATTGTTAGGAATTGTGAGCATGCTATCAATATATGTATACCTTGTTGAACCGTCGTGTTCATGGTATTACTGATGATGTTACACGCCCAGTTGCCCGTACCGGTCCCTCCGAGACCGTCCCGCCAGCGGAGAAGGCCCATTCGCTACCTCCAGGAGGTTTAGCCGAATGGACGTGATCCGAGAGCGTGTACATGGAGATATTTTGGAAACATTTTAGAAAGAGTTTTATAGATTCATTTTGGTATTGTAGGTATTGTAAATGAGATCCCCTGCATTGTATTTTAAATATGCAGTGAGTGATTATAGAAGAATTGAAACAATGTAAAGTAACTTTACTGTTCAAAGTAAAGAGTTTGATTCCTTTGGTTTAAATGGTTGTCAATGTATATTATTGTATATTCCGCACTGTACATTGACAGGTACGTATGCAAGATCCCTTGTAGATTCGTTTTAACTTCGGTTGATTCGGGTTTACGGGAGTAAGTATGATTAGCATCGCGACCCGGGGTTTAACCCTAATGACTCTGATCTCGGGTCCGAGTCGTGACACTATACAAACAAATGCACTTGGCATCGTTACCATTATGTTTCTTTCATCTATCATCGTCCCGATCCTGGATTTAGTTGGTGACTTGGTCCGGGGTCGTGACAGTTGGAGTGTTATCTCAGTGAAACTTGTTTAGAGTTCAAAATCTATTAGCTTATTGTTTATATACATCTTTAAAATGCAAATAATTTATCTCCTTTTTTATTCTTTTCTTCACTCTTGTGGACCTCTAAATAATCACTACTTTGAATCTGTTGGGGATGTGCAACCAAAGTCCCACATCGGCTAAAAATGGGAAAGATCATGGGCATATAAGTATGACTAAGTACTCCATAGGTATGAGGCCTTTTGGGTAGAGTCTAAGAGCAAATCCATGAGGGCTTAGGCTCAAAGTGGACAATATCATACCAATGTGGAGTTTGTGGTGGTCCATAGTACTTAACGAGTGGTATCAGAGCCCAGGCTCAGACTTAGCCAGGAGATTCCTCATCTTGCCGAACAAAGGTGGTGGGCCCCGGTGATGCGCAGGGAAAGTGCGGTACTCACAATTGGTAGATTCGTGGTGAGGCTCTCGAGTTGGCTCTCCTCGATAGAGCGGACGGGTGGATGATCGTTTGAGGGGAGGCCCGGTAAAAATATCCAAAGAGATATGATCCTTTGTTTGAGGGGAGGATTGTTGGGGATGTGCAACCAAAGTCCCACATCGGCTAGAAATGGAAAAGATCATGGGCATATAAGTATAACTAAGTACTCTAATGGTATGAAGCTTTTTGGGTAGAGTCCAAGAGCAAATCCATGAGGGTTTAGGCTCAAAGTGGACTATATCATACCAATGTGGAGTTTGTGGTGGTTCATAGTACTTAACAGAATCTTCACAAATGTAATAAGCCCCAAAGGCATGAAGTTTCGTATCCTACCTTTTCAGAGATCTTGAGAAACAAAAAGCCTAGTATTTTTTTTCTTTCCTTCTTTTTTTATTTTTTATTTTTTATAATGCACTTATATTGGCCTCAAATTCATGGTCCAAATCATTTAAATGTTCTTATATAAAATGATAAACACAAGACTAAAGTTCAATGTCTTACAACCTTACCTTAGAAATACGTGAAAAATACAAAAGCAACTTAATCCCTCCTTCTTTCTATTATTAATTTTTATTTTTTAATTTTTATTCCACCAATCTACGATATGAGTCATTTAATATTCTCATAAAAATGATCAACCTTAATGCATATAGTTTCATATATTACATTCTCATTAATGTTAGCAGCTATGTGAAAATAAAAAACATAACTCAATTTAACTTTTTTATTTTTAGTACTTTGTGGCTGTGTTTAGGAGCCGCTATTTTCTATAAAAATATTTTTTTGAGATCATGTAGCTACCTAAAATTACAATTATATAAATATTGTTTTCCTTTTCCCCTCCTTGTGGCAATATAAAACATTTACACACTTGACTAAATAAACATGGTAAAATGAATGAAAACGTAAAAACGATATGAAAATGGTGTTTGCAAGCAAATGTTGCAGCCGGCGTAAATCTCACGTATACATAAATTTAACGTATTAAATTTTGATTCGTATATCCTATGTTTTAAAGTAAATGAATGCAAATATGCTCACAAGTCACATCCGTCTTCTCTAGGCAACTTTCACCTTTGTTTGGGAATTTGGATGCCGATGGACTCTTGCTCACGTAGGTTTTTTTTTTTTTATCCTAAGGGCTGAATCCAAAATTATCTAAATTGTGACCTAATTGACAATAGGTCAAGTTTATTGGTGTTCCTTTCACAAAAAGCCTCCCAAATCCCATGACCGGTTTTAATTTTCTTGGAAGGGTCATTGCACATTCATACCCAACATCTTTATCTTCTTTCCTTATCTCTTTCTAGATTCATAGGCTATGTACAATAATATTTTTTCATATATAAATAAATATTTAGGTTAACAGAAGAAGGTGTCGATGCATATTTGGAACTTCAAATTCAAATCTATCACTAATACAATGGGAGTAAAAACAACCGACAACTTTGGGGTCGAATATTATTATATCAAGCATGCGACTTAGGTAGAGCTGGAGCTCACAATGATATGAATGAATTGAATATTATACCAAGTAAGCCACTGACTTATAATTTTCTTTGTTTAAAACCAATATAATAGATTCATGAGGATTTTACGAGTAAAATCTCCATAGGACCACATACCATTGACGAGGTCCCAAAATCACCGTATAGACGGGAGGAGTCCTCTTGGTGCTTCTTTTTTTTTTTTTTGTCAGTTATTCTTAATTTGCAGAACCAAAATAGAAATTGAGTTTTCCTCTCTTAGTTGCTGGTGCTACTCTAGAGCGGTGGATGGAGCCAAGATTGTGAGAGAGAGCATGAGATGGAAGGAATAAGGTGCGCAGACAAAGACTTTGAGAAAGTGATTGAGGCCGCAGAGGACGATAAAGGCATAAAATTGGAGGAAGATTCATCGAAAGAGGAAGATAGAGGAGCAGATGAAGTAGTAGAGCTCGAGAGGGATGGAGAAGTTGGTGAGGGAGATGAGGAAGTCGCTCGATTTCTGACATTGGAGGATGTTGTTGAAGTTCTAAAGGATTTGGATTTCTTTGTTTGTGCAGAAGCAACAAGGGAAGGATAAGGTCGAAGACGACATGTTCGATGAAATGCCATTGAGAGAAATGGAGGGAGGGGAGAAGAAAAGGAGAAAGAGGGGAGAGATTCACTTAATCCAAATAGGTAGAGGAGAGAAAGGGAAAAAAATGGAAAACTAGGAATTTGATTTGTATAACTGATGTAAGGGGATTGTCATGAGACGAGACGAGGGCGGAGGATCTCCAGATTCACTTTTTATTTTCCCGATATGGTTAATATCGATTATTGTCTTGTCTTAATTAAATAAGACTGACATAATTGATTGATATTGACCGTATCGATAAATGAAAAAAAATAAAACGGTGATTCTGGATCTTATCAGTTGTACGGGTCCCATGGGGCTTTTACTGTAAAACTCCTCTATATTCATTCTACAATTGAAGGGGTTGATTGATGATTCCACATGGCATGCTCTGGTCAAGAATCCATTACCAAAAGTGCGACTGTGGGTCCATACGAATCTGTACTACGGATATTCGATTGCATCGAATTGCATGCTCTGCTGCCCATATCTGCACAGGTAGGCCGAAATTAAACTACATCAAGATATATGCTACTTTGCTTTTGCGCCGAGAGAACGCGGTGGCTCCTGTACAAGCATCTACTCACGTGGCGCGCATTCAATGGGCCCTCCTTTTTCATCCAATAATCTGTCGACACGTAACTGATCAGTCCCTTGTGCCGTTTGTCTCATATCTCATCATCTATAAAAGGGCAGTTTCGTTTCCACTCTGCAAATCGCACCAGATCCTCATCTGAAAGCTAAAGGAGGTACGAAGAAATGCTCTAAAAGACGAACGAGAGAGAGAGAGAGAACCCTAACCCTATCTAATCTCTGTGAAGTCTTCTTCTTACGGTTCGATCTCGAAATCCATCTCTATCTTTGAATCTGTGCTTGTTTTTCATCTGTTTCGGCTGATGATTTTGGATTCTTCGCTTTTTTTTTTTTTTATCTGTTTCATTTCTGTGATGATAGGATCTTCGTTGTCTGTGTTGAATTGCCTTTTATTTTCACTGATGACTATCCATTTCCATGGATTTTGAGCTGTTCTCAAACTTTTCCTCTCCAGATTGAAAATCTCTGTAATTTTCTTGTTAAGGAAAGTATGCTAGTGACTTTGGATTTGATCTGTTTTGCTCCACTAGTTCTCATTTGATTTTCTATCCTCTGTTACTTAAAATGGTTATTGATTGCATGCAGTAATTGTTTCTTTTCCACACAAATACATGCACATTCACACAAAAATGCACATACTCACAGAAAGATAGGATGTTTGGCCATAGCTCATTTGTTTGGTTAGGTAGGAAAAAAAAAATTAAGCCTATCCCAAATTGATGGGTCAAGGCTTTGATGTTGTTAATGATGAATACATTCTTTTTATTGTCTAGTCATGTTATCAATAAAAAAAAAAATGCATGCTTTTTATTGGAAAGAAGGTTTGGAACAGTAAAAAAAAAATTCTGTTCAAAATAAACGCCTCCTAGGTATATAGGATTAGGGTATCCTCAAATTTTACAGGCATTTATTTTGAACAATTTGGAATTGGTGGGACCATTGTGGAGTTCCACTACTTTAACTCAGGATCTATCTAGATTAAAGCCTTAGAGGATCTGGATTCAATATTTAAATGAGATTTTTTTTTTTATGAACAATAGTCGAAAACTCTACAGCAGTAAGACAACTTTTATTTAGTGGCTTTTAAGTGGGGAAAAAGGAAAATTTTCTACCCTTTCCCTTGAATTTATTTTTATCTCTCTCATTGGTGGGTCCACCATATTAAGTGATAGAATCATTGTAAGATTGCTCAACTAGTGGTGGATGGACAGTACAACCCTTCTTTATGATGATAGCACTGCCCCATTCACCTGGTGATGGAAACAAAGCACCCCAACCATCTTAACAATGAAACCTTGACAGGCCCCATGATATAATAGTTAAATCATTGTAGGGAACATTGACTCCAATGATGTAATGACTATGGCCTCATCCACAATGATGAAAAATATAATGGGACCCATCCATTCAACAGTAGACCCACTTAGCCTGTCGATTGATGAAAGAATCACAATGGGCAGACCCTGCAGCATTGAGGAGAAGCAAATGTGTGTTAATTTGTGCGATATTCCAGGAGAAGCAAATGTGTGTTAATTTGTGCGATATTCCAAAATTCAATAAAAAAAATTGCGATATCCCCATTGTAGGTTGTTAGAGCACCGTGGGGAATTCTTTTAAATTTTGGGAGAGAGGAGGAATTTCTCTTTTTAGAGATGACCATATATGGTCAAAGGCCCTAAAATAAGGAAATTACTTTCTTTGGGGTTCTTAAGAGAGGCCTATATAAGGACCTCACATGTATATTGAAATTAATTCATCAATAAAATTTAGATATTCTTTTCTCTTTGGTATAACTTTAGAATTACTTGTGTGTGCTTGAAGGTGCCTACGCTTGGACGGCTGCTTCCAACAATCAGGCAGTGTCAATTAAGATTGAAGTATTATTATTATTATTATTATTATTATTATTATAGGTTTTTACTGGAGAAATCCCCTTGGACCCTTAGTAGACCAAAAACGGCCCCTAAGAAATTTATGGGTTGGAGTAGTCCCATGGCCCCTTTCTGATCTTTTATTTTTTATTTTTCATGAGCGGGGATGTCGCTGCTTGCTACCATGGGATAAAAACCCATCCCGCACCCCGACCTCTTGTTTTGTTCCTCTTCCTCATCTCTTCCCTTCCCCTCTCCATCGATAGAAACACTCCAACCTGTTGTGGTCCCAAGCACCTTCAGATCACCCATCTATTGTAATTTTTTTCTGACTTTTCATTCCTCCCAAACACGTGTCGGCATCTCCGTCATCTACTTTTTCCTCTTTGTGGCCCATAGGTGTCCACTGGGGAGGTATTCCCCTTACTATTCGTCCGCTAACACTCTACTGCTATCGCAACTTCACATCGAGGTAAACCACGCATGACCAACTTCCCTTCTCATGATTTTGATTTCTAGGGTATATATGAACTTCCCCTCTGTTGCATGTGCTTGATTTTAGGGTTGTATGAACAAAATGTTTTTTGTGATTTTTTTTCATGTATATGAAAGAGTGTGTCGTTGCATGGTTGAAGTTGTGATTTTGTGATTTTAGGGCTAGTTATGTTGTTGCGTGGAGGTGAATATGTAGATGTCTGTGAATGTGGATAGGAATGTAATGCTGAATGTGCTGGTGCATGTCTAGACATGTGGATGTACAAATGTGTGAATGTGAATTGCCATGTGCAGGTGAATGTGTGGGTGTTAGTGATTAGGAATGTGAAGATGTGTGAGAAGGTGAGTGGCCAAGGTGTCTGGGAATGTGGAGGCAACTGTCAAGATGTCTATGAATGTGAAGAGACCTATGGATGTGAAGATCAATGTAGTTGAAATGGTTGTTAGCTTGGTCAGACATAAAGATTGAGGTCAATTGATCATTGTAGGAATGGACTTTCTTGATGATCCTTGAAAGTCAAAAGTTTTTTTTTTTTTTTAAACCCCTATATGAGCAGAGATATCTATGCTCAACATAGGCTACCAGTCCCAGAACGGCATATATTCGTTGACTTTTAACTGCTATGAGCAGCAATATCTATGCTTGTACCTGGCCGAGTCCCAGATTGGTATCTATTCAATGACTTTTAATTGTCACGAGCAGCGATATCTATACTCATAACAGGCTATTGCACATTTGTATGTAAGCTTTTACCCATATGGATGAATGTAGGCTTGCACATTTTGAGCAATGTCAATTCCAATGCCGATTCTCCTACAAAGGAACCACTGTGACAGTAAAGAAAGGAAAATGACTCCACCAACCTCTATAGCATGGTACACCAAACTCTTTAATGGAGTAAAACATATGAATAAAACAATACATGGGAACCACTATAATAGAGTCCACCTTTCAAGTTTTAGTTAAAAAAGAAACCTTTGTTAGCAAAAACAAATCCTTGAAAGCCAAAAAGGGGTTATGAGATGAAAAGGTTGCAGAGATTCTCTTTTGAGACGAAAAAGATGAAAAATGAGAAAAGGGAATTCGAGTCGGTATATATGTAATAGTGAAAATAAGCGCAAAATTGCACAAAAAAAAAAGGTAAAGTGCGGCAGGAAGTCCAATCTGGTTAATAACGGAATCTTAGGTCCTTTTTGGTCTACTAAGGGTCTAAGGGGATTTTTCCTGTAATATTCCCTTAATATTATTTGAATGATAACTCAATTTTATTGAAGGCTAAACAACATAAAAGTCATATACTGAGTAGCAAACAACAGAAAAACCATCCAAAAAATAAAGAAAAAGAAACAAGTAACACCCATCGAACCTAGATAAAGGTTAGTGAGCCATGTTGACAACCAAGTTCTGCCTCCCCCCACCATCCTTGCCCAGGCAATCAACCACCTTATTGGCTGATCTCTTCACATGTGAGAAGGAAACTGAGCTTCGAAGCCAAATCTAGAATCTCCTTCGTAATGTCCCCCAACTGCCAAGGCACTGAAATTTCATTTCTTCCTTGCCAATTTTGGATGGACTTTAAGCTGCTGGTTTTGCTTCATTTGTCCTTTTCTAGCTTTACTGTCCTTGCTCAACTGTTTTTGTTCCAGCTGTTTTTGCTTCGGCTTCTCTTTGGCTTAGCTGTTTTTTTGGGGTCTGGGTCTTTTTTTCATTATTCATTCTTATACTGTACAGTGTTGTGTTTTCTAGGTCAATCTTTCAAACAAATAAATAAATAATTGTGCATTTTCTTTAAATGTTTGAACTGCAACTTTTTAGAAAAGACTAGGTAGACATGATATGAACAACTTGTCAATTTGCAGGCCTTTGTGTCAGTGATAGCATAAACATGGACAGGCTCAATGGAACCGCACGACTCATGATTGTTTCGGATCTTGACCATACTATGGTAGGGATTTATGATCTATCTTGCCAACTCTGTGATAATCATACTTCCATGTGCTTATTCTAGCTGTCTTTTATCCATAGGTGGATCATCACGATGCAGAGAGCCTCTCACTGCTTCGATTTAATGCCTTATGGGAAGCCAATTATCGTCATGATTCTCTGCTAGTTTTTTCTACTGGAAGGTCACCTACACTTTACAAAGAGCTGAGGAAAGAGAAACCCATGTTAACCCCTGATATAACTATAATGTCTGTGGGAACTGAAATAACATATGGTGAATCAATGGTGCCCGATGATGGTTGGGTCAACTTTCTGAATCAGAAATGGGATAGAAACATTGTCACCGAGGAAGCAGCCAAACTTCCACAGCTTAAATTTCAGGTAATTTTGCAGTTTTCTTTTTTCTTCCTTTTTGTGTACCTGTCAAGTTATATTTATGATCTTGGTTGGAGGGAAAAAAATGGGAGGAAGAGTTTTTTATTATTTAATTGCATAATTTATCATTTTTCTTGGAATAAGAAACAGTAACATAGACCATTGACAAAGCTAGGTTTTGTGTTATTCGTGACTGGATTCTGATATTTGCTGAAATTTATGCAGTCAGAAACAGAGCAACGCTCTCACAAGGTTAGCTTTTATGTGGAGAAGGGACATGCCCAGGAAGTGATGAAAGCACTTTCAGATTGCCTTGAGAAACGGGGGGTAAGATCACATCACCAGAGACTAAGACTTTATGTTTAAATAATAGATACATGCTCTTTTGAAGTAGTGTTTTTCTCACTAAGTACTTATGTTGTTTATTTTATTGCGTGCATGGTAAAATTCTCCTAATTTGGAAACTGTTGTGCCTTTTTTCTCTTTTTTTTTTGGGATGCTTCATTGTTGGTCAGTTAGATGTGAAAATAATTTACAGTGGAGGAATGGATCTGGACATTTTACCACAAGGTGCTGGCAAAGGACAGGCTCTTGCATATCTACTCAAAAAATTCAAGTCTGAAGGAAAACTACCTTTGAACACTCTCGTCTGTGGCGACTCTGGGAATGACGCAGAATTGTTTAGCATTCCAGAAGTTCATGGTGTCATGGTCTGTGGTTCCAAAGGCACTTAGACGCTTTGATTTATTGAGTTAAATAGCTTTTAGTTTTAAGCTGCCTGGTGTATTTTTAACCTTATTCTGTACATTTGCTAAATGTGAAGGTGAGCAATGCACAAGAAGAATTGTTGCAATGGCATGCTGAAAATGCTAAAAACAACCCTAATATAATCCACGCAACTGAAAGGTGTGCAGCTGGTATTATACAGGCCATTGGTCATTTTAGGTTAGGCAACAATGTATCTCCACGAGATGTCATAGATTTCTCAAGAAGCAAGGTAAACGCTAGTCCTGGACACGAAGTAGTGAAGTTCTACGTGTTGTATGAGAGGTGGCGTCGTGGCGAAATTGCAAACTCTGAGCAGCATATCCAGTATTTGAAAAAAAATACTGTACGTTTGCTTTTGTCCTTTTGCTTTCCATACAAATATGTTCTGCTTGGCTTATGTGTTGATGAGATGCTGCCTATATTGCATTATATATCTTGAGTACTCTAATAAGTGTTGTCAACTCAAAACTTGAATTAGAAAATGAGAGCCTAAGTATTTTTTGGGGTATATAGCTTATGCGCTGGTTTGGTTTCTCAAATTTGAAGAACTTAAAAATCTTTTGTATATGGGTCTGCTTGAGCAGTGTCGAGCTTCTTTGGCTTTACATCTTACCATTAAGTCATACTTAGGTTTCTATGTTTAATTTCATTTTTCATTTGGTTTTTGCAATATAGCTTGTGCGCTAGTTTGGTTTCTCAACTTTAAAGAACTTTAAATCTTGTGTATGGGTCTTCTTGGGCAGTGTCAAGTTTCATTGACCTTACATCTTACATTAAGTCATACTTCAGTTTCTAATTTTGATTTCAATTTTCATCTGGTTTTTGCTATTTGATGCTGTTGAACTACTCAAATGAATACTTAAAATGTGAATTGTAGCATCCAACTGGAATCATCATCCAACCTTCGGGAGTAGAACGATGTCTTCAAGAATGCACTGACACAATGGGTTCGCTTTACGGTGACAAACAAGGAAAGCAATTTCGAATATGGGTGGATAAACTTTCATCCTCACAGTTTGGTTCGGATGCATGGCTGGTGAAATTTGACAAATGGGAGTTATCTGGTGAGATCTACTTTATCCCCTTAATTTGTGTTTGCATGTTTGTGTTCTTATTCGGCTAATTTTCTAATTCAATGCTATAAAAATGGGATTTGAATAAGGAGCTAGCCTTAGAATTCCTGAGTTTTACTCAACTGAGCCAAGCCAGGATGAATGAGTTCAGGCCATTTTTTTTTCCTCTTGTTAAAATCTATGTTTTTATCTATTTACCCAAAATTTTATACATTTATAACTTCTTCTGGTAATGTTCATAGTAAGTAATGAAATTTCTCATTACACATACACATGCTGCATCTTCTTGATCGTCAACTACATCTTTCTTTAGTCACATGTATTCATTGAGGCATGTAGTTTGGAGGAGAAATTCTTCTTACAATTTCAATCAGACTGGTAAGCAGGACTTAAGTGAGCCACGGGTGGCAAAGTTCATTCAAGGGGTCCTCCATTTATAAACCCTAGTAGGTCCAGATTTTATTATCTATTGAATTGCATGTGTTCTTCTTTCCAATTAAAATTTACACCTTGTCAATGTATTGACAAAGAAATTAATCTTCCTGACATCTCTATGGTTTCATGACTATAGTCATCCTTTTTTCTTTTTTTGAAATATATAGTCATCCTTGAAAGTCAAAGTTAAAGGGATTAATTCTTCAACAGTGACAAAGAAAACACAAAATATCTATACCCTTATAATAAAAGGGAACAAAGTGTCGTGCCAGCTTGAGGAATTCTCTACACCCAAATTCTCTATACACAATGGGGCCCACTTAGATGCATCTAATGCATGCCATCCAAATGGATGGCAGATTGATAAACAATAAGGCCCACTTACATGCAACAGCTCATTCTCCCTTCCCATCTCTGGATTGTTCTCACTACGCTGGTCGAATGAGAAAACGAGAAACTCTTTGTAGAAATGTTGTCATCTTCGCTGCTGTCGTTTCGATGTTCTCCTTCGCTGTCACCTTCTCTTCCTCCAAAACCCTAACCCTAAACCTAACTCTAACTCGTTATCACAGAAAGGGAAATTTAATTTAAAGGTGATGGTTAAACCATTCATCAACATCATCTTCAAAGTCTTATCCCAACTATGTTGGGGTCGACTACATTTATTCTGTTTTTCCATTCCAATATCTCATGAGCTAAATTTTTGGATAAGTTGCACTTCTTCATATCTATCCTTACTAGTTCCATCCATGTCCTCTTTGGCCTACCCCATTTTCTTAGTGGCCCATCAATCTCCATAGAGAAACTTTTCTTCGATGGTGCCGTTGCTGGTGAATTCTTTGGGTTGTGACAAAAGTTTTACGTTGGCTGTCAACCTACCTAAAGCACCTGATTGAGATGTGAATGGTTGAACCACTAATTGAGACTCGGGTGAGCCGGATTGAGATTTGAGTCAAGTTAAAGGAGTAGATGAATCAAATTTTGTGAAACTCATTAGAATTTTTGAGAATTCAAATGTGAGTACTACAAGATTAGTTTTTTAAATGACAAACCATGCAGTCCGCTAGTTTGGGAGACATCAGAAGGGGGTTACCACGCCCCCAGACCCAATTAGGCATTAAACCACATCTCAGGGTGTGAAATTAGGGGCCAATTAAAACTTTCCAACATTAATATGATTATGGCCCCTAATTGCGTGGATTGAAGTCCGCGGTTAGGTTTCATAACATTCCTCGTTCACTGAAACGTTTACCTGGGCTATGCTCACGTGTGCAACAGCACATTGGCACTGTCCCAAGAGGTGGGACCCACCTCTGAATCGCGCGATGCGCAGTCCAGATGCACAGTGCTCAGGAGAATAGTTTACTTGTCACAAAGATGGTAAAACCAGGTTTTGCTATATACCAAGAGAGGCAAGCCATTTGAGTGTCAGATGATTTTGCTGAGGCTGGGTTGGATGAGCATTTTGATTTTGAAGGAGTTAATTCATTGTTTTTTAAGCAGGTCCTCTCCCTTTTTGTGGCCCTAATGGATTGTTTCCTCTTGATGGGTTCAATCTCAATAGCGTCTTTCTCCTTTGATGCATTTCAGTTTATCTTTCTCTCCATGTGCACATGTGCATAGAGATGATTTGTGTTTTTCTGACCGGTGATTGCGGTGAACTTTGATTGCAGATGAAGGACGGCATGGGTGTGCAACTACTGTTCTACTGAAGTCGAAGGTAACACATCATATTTGTCCATTAGTTTTAATGTGTTTGTTAAATATATGAATAACCATTTTTGCTGAGATGGATAAATTGAATTTTTGCAGCCTGATGTGTCGGATGGGTTTGTTTGGGTACATATGCACCAGACATGGTTCGATGGATATGGGATGAAAGATCAAACCACCTGGCTTTTCTAGATTATCAGCTGTACTGGCATTTTTAGTAGAATAAATTGCGGTCCAATGTTTTCCTCATCCTTGTGCTCTGTGCATATGTTTTACCTGAGAAACATTGCTCGTGAGCAATACTTTATTTTGTTAATTTTTTATTCCGTCTTTAAAGAGCTTTACAACGTGAAGGTTCATATTTAAAAATCTTCTGCAGAGATGCTGAGAGACTGAAACGGTCATTAAACTTAAAACTCTTGTTACATTAACTCTCTTTCTGACCAGGGTACTGGGTCTTCTGTGTGGGCCAAAGTCAAGCTTCTTGGACAGGTAAATGCTGGGCCATTATCTTTGGGTCATTTCTAACTGCCATAGTTTGGGATATGGCTGAACCCTGTTGGATTCAATGTTTTCCTATTAATTGATTTCTAGCAATTGTGAAAGGGGTCAGCTTTTACCTGATCTCTATTGTTGTTTTCAAAGAAGTCCTGTAAGGCATTCGTGCGAATCAATCCTATTTTGACAGATTTTAGAGGAGAGGTTAAATTTAGGTGTAAACGGGCGCAGGCCCTGCCTTCTGGTTTGAAATCATTGCCCAAAAGATTTTGCATGTTGTCAGATTAGGGAATGGATGTGGGAAGAGATACCATTATGTATGTGAATACACGAAGGGCATCATTCTAATGGCTTTAACCTAAATAAATCCTGGCATGATGAAAGGGCTTCATCACTATCATCACTATAATCATCTAAAGGCTTTGTACGCTGAGCCTTGAATTTAATGCAGACATGCTTGCTGCTTGTGCCTTTGCAGTTGCGACAGGCCTAAGCCCATTCAAAGGCCCAATTTGAAGTGTCATAAAATTCACATTTCACGCCGTTTCAATGGGTATTTGCAGAAAAAGATTCTCTCTGAAGGTCATGTTCGGTAGTAGGTGAGAAATTCTCAGATTCTCAGATTTCTCACTGCACATGGATCATATGAGCACTTTCTAGTATAATTTTTGAAGAATTGCAACAGCAAAAGTTCAAATGTGTGTGTGGGACATACCTATCATGAAGGTAAAGCCTTTGAATATAGCTGTTCCTGGAAAATTGAAATGAAGAATTCATTGAAGGATAATATTGGACATTGGATGGGCTGGACTGAATGGAAACTGAAAGATAGCACCATCGAAAGATTTTTCTGGGTGGATCATGGACGTGCTAGGGCAAGACAAGCTACGATACATGACATAAGTTTTATATATTTAGGACTGTTTGGCAAGTCTAGACCCCTGTCGGAGGTATTATAGGAACCGTGTAATACAACATGCTTGGAACTCCACCATTGCTCCCACATGTAGAGATAATCCGGACCAGATGAGTCCTATGCACTCTGGGGATATATTCTAAAATTTCTATTTTATTGGGTCCACTGTCCGATTGTAAACATGGCTAATACTGGCATCACTGCTGATGTGACATTAATCATGTTTCTGTCGTTATCTCATTCATCTTGAACAGTCTGAACTATCTCCATGAGGGGCCACGATGGAATTTCTGGCATGTGTTATATGATTCTCATGTAAGAGCTGCAACAACGGGATCCGGACTCCCAAAGTGCATGGAGCCGTGGGACCCCTTAAATTTACAGCACCGACCATAACAACCGAGAGAAAATCCCACATGGCTTGTATATCCATTTCAAGCTGATATCTTTAATAATAATTGATGATGCCAAAAAAGGGTTTTCGGGCACCACCGATCAAGTGATGAGTAATTCATGTGAAGATTAATGGAGAGAGAGGATTTATAGTGGTTCGGTCAGTGTGACCTACGTCCACTTCAAAATGATGATTTTTACTTCTCTGGTGTAAGGGTTACAAGTCAAGAGAATACAATAATAGCTTGTGAATGGATCAGGGTTCCTTGCCCCCCAGTGCTGGTGGGGCTCCGTGATTTATAGTCTTCCCCTAACAGATGGAGACGACTCTTCAGCAACGAATGCTTTATTCTGGCGGAGTCTTTGAACCGCCATTAACAGACGAGGCAGGTAGGATCTCCTCCGCAGGACCTGGTGAAAGCATGTAGATGATGCACTAACTTTGACTTCGTCACTTTGTGGATCTGGACCCGGCCTTTAATGGGTAGGTTTGGACCTGAGCTTATCACAGATTCGGGTCACTTAGACCTGACCCACCAACTGAACCACTTGGGCCTGACCCATCATTTGCCCCCCAATGCCTCGCGTCAAAGGAAACTTTGAAAGTGAGGCATTTTGAATATCAGGCTTCTTCATTCCGAGCACTCCTAGCCTTCTCAGACACTGCCCGTCTCTTTCTGCTCAAGGTTCTTTTCTTGTGCAAAAGAGAAAAAAGGCATGGAGTCTCTAGATCGACAAGAAGTAGAAGATGGCGTCTGCGCCGGTGACGGAGGGCTACAAGACGGACCGTCGCCACGTGTCGCGGGTGACGGATGGGGCGCCCCAGCTGTTGCTCCAGGTGCTGGACGGGCGCTGGTGCTGCTGGGCGCCCAGCCTTGTTGCTGGTGTGGGCGAGGAGCTGCTGGGTGCTGGATGGAGCTCAAGTGTAAGACAACTGATCTGGAGTGGTGGTTTATATCTCCCATGGCACCCACCAACTTCAAAAGAAGAACATTTCTCATTGGTCTCAGTGCTTGCAAGAGACTAAAATGCATTGATGAGAAAGTAGGAAGTTACACACAAGAAGAAGAAAACACCCTGGCATGTCTTCTTTGACTTTTGTTCTTTGGATAAAAAACTAATATGTACTTTCTTTTTTTTGTTGGTGGGTATGTCTTCTTTGACTTTTGTTGCCTGGAACAAAAATAATATGTACTTTCTTCCTTTTTTTTGTTGGTGGGTATGCACGTGGATGAACCATCATTTTTTTTTTGGTGGGTATGCAGGTGGATGAACCACAGGCAGGGGCGCCCAGCAGGCCCTCCTTCTAGCGCCAGGGCGCCCATGTGGTACTCTCTTTTTAAATTTTTTTTTTTTTTGGTGGGCGAGCACGCCCGTGAACCATGGGCGAGGCGACGACCCAGTGACGGGGCACCCTGCTGCATCTGCTGCCACGGGGAGACACGGGCGGGGCGCCGCCCAGGGCGCCCTTGCCGCTGCGCCTGTTGCTGCGACGACGGGTGGCGCTGCTGCGGGTGGACGAGGAGCTGGCGCCGCCCTGGGTGCTCTGTTTCAGCTGGTTCGGGCGAGCAGATCAGGCCAGCTGAGAAGATTTTTTTTTTAAAAAACTTCTGGAGGCCAAAACAGTTGTTTCTGGACCTTTTTTGGACTTTTGACACCATCAATCACCGCCATAGGCGATGAGTTCTGTAGGGCTCGTCGAGAGCTTTGATTTGATTTATACGCCCCGTTTTGGAGCACCTTGGGCGAGCCTGGGCTGCTTGGGAGAGCCAGGGCTGCCTTGGGGGAGCCGGGGCTGCCTTGCGAGCTTTGGGCGCTATGGAGGAAGCTGGGCTTGACGTGCAGGCATCCAGAGGCACCACTTTGGGCGAGCTAAGTGGCTCAGGCGCCGCTAAGCTGGAGATAGGCTGCCTGTTTGAAAACAGTGCAGAGGTAGGTCAAGCTTTTTGGCGACCCGTGAGAGAGCCGCTAAGCTGGAAATAGATTGCCTGTTTGAGAACAGTGTAGAGGCCAAACTTTTTTGGCGACCCGCGAGAGAGCCGCTAAGCTGGATATATAGGCTGCCTGTTTGAGAACAGTGCAGAGGCCAAGCTTTTTTGGCGACCCGCGAGAGAGCGACTAAGCTGGAGATAGACTGCCTGTTTAAGAACAGTGTAGAGGCAGGTCAACCTTTTGGCGATCCACGAGATGATTCACCTCGCCTGGACCTGTTGATTTCCTCAGCATTCATATATTTTTGAGCTTTTGCCAATAGTTCTGGCATGCTCTTTGGTGGTCGCTTCGTTACTGAAAAGAGGAAGCTTGACGAGCGAAGGCCTCGTAGGAAGGCTGTCATGGAGACCTTGTCGTCGGGCTCTTCGACTTGGAGTACCTCCTCGGTAAAACGAGTGAGGTAGTTCCTAAGGCTTTCATTTTTATCTTGCTTTATGCTAGCAGGTGAGTGGCGGGCTTCTGGTGGCGGTGTCCTCCAATGAAGTGTGACAAGAAGGACTTACTTAAATCTGCAAAGGTGGAAATGGAGGCTGGGGCCAGACTGGAGAACCATTGCCTTGCGGAACCTTTCAATGTGGTAGGGAATGCTCTACACATGATCTTGTCCGAGATGTTGTGTAGTTGCATTAGAGTTTTGTAAGTTTTCAAGTGATCCAGTGGATCTATTGTCCCATCAAGGTCTCCATGGTTGGCATTTTGAACTTTTTAGGAAGTGGGTAGTTCGCCATGCCGGGTTTGAACGATGTGTCCGTTCATTGTACCAGGTAGTCTATTGATTCTGGTACCTGTGCCTTCATGGCATTGAAGACATCACCAAGCTGGTTCTGCATTTCCTTGATATTCTCGTTCCAACGATTGGGGGCTTCTCTGGACTGACCTTGGAAATGACTCTCGTCTTCCAGGCTGTGATTTTCACTTCCCCCCTCCTGGAAATGAGGATCTTTATCGTTGGAGGCCGAGGGCGGAGGTGGAAGCCCGCCGCGACTTGACCCTCGAAGTGGGACTCCACCCGGGGGTGGAGGCACGTCGAGATGAGCGCGGCCTTGAGGGTCGACCAGGAGTCTCTCATGCGGGGCGACACGGGGAGCTTCACCAGAGGCGCCCTGGGCACCATGGGAATGGGCGCCTAGGTGTACTCCTCGACCCTGGGCACCATGGGGATGGGCGCCCAGGTGAGGATGTGAGCGGGAGGCTCCTCGGCCCCGGGCACCATGGGGCTGGGCGCCCGGGGGAGGTGCTCCTCTGCGTGGTGCAGTCCGATGCGCCGGGCGCTGTACTTCCTGCGGTCCTACACCAACTAGTGCTCCTCCTTGCCCTGCCAACATGAGTTGCAGTATCTGCTGGTTCTGGGGCACCAGCTGCTGCATGGTCTCCAGCATTTGCCGAGGAGAGGGAGCAGGAGCATTTGGTGCAGGGTTACCCTCTCCTTCCCGAAAGGGGTTGTCATCTTGACGTCTTGTTGACCTCGTGGTGATCACCATAATGTCGAGAAAAGAAATCTTGTCGGATTCCCACAGACGGCGCCAAACTGATGATGCCAAAAAAGGGTTTTCGGGCACCATCGGTCAAGTGATGAGTAATTCATGTGAAGATTAATGGGGAGAGAGAGGATTTATAGTGGTTCGGTCAGTGTGACCTACGTCCACTTCAGAATGATGGTTTTTACTTCTCTGGTGTAAGGGTTACAAGTCAAGAGAATACAATAATAGCTTGTGAATGGATCAGAGTTCCTTGCCCCCCAGTGCTGGTGGGGCTCCGTGATTTATAATCTTCCCCTAACAGATGGGGACGACTCTTCAGCAACGGATGCTTTATTCTGGTGGAGTCTTCGAACCGCCCTCAACAGACGAGGCAGGTAGGATCTCCTCCGCAGGACCTGGTAAAAGCAGGTAGATGACGCGCTGACTTTGACTTCGTCACTTCGTGGATCTGGACCCGGCCTTTAATGGGTAGGTTTGGACCTGAGCTTATCACAGATTCCGGTCACTTAGACCTGACCCACCAACTGAACCACTTGGGCCTGACCCATCAATAATAACAATTAGTTTGGACATAATGTGTGGCATAAAATACCAATCTACCATTGTTTTAAATTTCCATAGTTGCATACTGATGTAGGTATATGATGAAGTTAGTGATGTAGGTATATTGGAATGACTATTCAAGAGTTGATTCACTTAGTCCCATTGCACATCCATAAAAAAAAAAGGGAAAAAAATACTATTTGGGTATTAGATTTCATTTTTTTCGATAGACTATTGTTGGCAATATTTAAGAATTACGATATGTTTTTTACATTATTATTATTATTATTATTTGGATATGCAACTTATATGAGGATTTTGCTTAGGATAGATCGGAATGAAGTAGACTAGTTTATGTAGCCGACTCCAACATAGTTGAGAGATGACTTTGATTATTATTATTGGAGATGGAGATATATTAGGAAATGTTATGATTATTATATGACAGGCATGTTCAATATTTTCTAATTCATCTAAACAAGTTAGGTCCAATGGAGCCAAGATCCCGCTACTGTAATTGATGTATAATGGTGTAACGGGCATGCGGAAAGTAGATAAAAGTAGTAAAATATAGCCTATGAAAGTGGCCCTCTAGAGTAAATTGCGAATTTGAAAAGAAAGAAAAATATGACTAAGTCGGTTATAATCTATAAGTGGGCTCTAAATTTTTACAATTTGGATCGGACATAAGGGCCCAACAAATTGATCTGCAATAAAATCTAGCACATACATGCCCATTTATCATAAAAAATTATAGCTAACCTGATCTCTATATTTCTTATCAGTCTATAGAGCTCACTATCAAAGCCAAAGGGCCTTTTTTCCCCCCCTTCTTGTTTGGTTAATAATATGTGGGGCCCATTGCAGGTAAATGTCAATGTGATCTAGAAAAAATGATTTTGAGAGGGTACAATTAGTGAAGAATGTGAGGGAAGGGATAAGCCTTTTAAAATTTGAAAATCCAAGAGGAGCTTTCAAAGATGTTTATCTCCTAATTGCTTTAAGAGTATTTGGGGAGAGCTCTCTAGAATGCCACGTGTAGCTCTCACACGAAGAGGGTTGCTGTCATTATATATAAAATATTTACATTCCTCTATCCACCAATTAACCTATTTTTTGTTTTAAATCTTAATAATCATAAGTTCTTGCAGGATTCTATACCCTTTTTTTTCCAGCTATAATACAAGTGCACTGAGAACGGCTTCTTACTCGAGTGGTAAGGAGTGATAGCTCTCACCTAACTACTTAGGGTTCAAACCCTGGGCACACCACCTCTTCCTGCATGTGCGGCTTCCTTCCCACTTGTATGGGCTTTATTTCCGTGTGTACAGTACGTCTTATTTCTCACTTGAGTGTGCTGTCTTTCTATATGTGTGAGGGCTTTCAATTGGATCTCAACCCCCTTGCTAGGTTAACAAAAAAACAAATACAAGTGCACATCCCTGTAAACTAATGAGTAAGGCCTCCTTTCCATAATTCAAACTGTGTATACAAGCTAAATATAGTATATAGGGGATTTCATCGAAAAAGTCCCATAAGACTCGTTGTAGAGAAAAATGGCTTTCGAAGATATAAAATGACCGTACTAGTCCCAGTGGCCCTTTTCGATTCATTTTTTTTGTTGTTTTGTCGAGCGGCGATATCCCCGCTCACCTACATATATATCCCCGCTTGTTTTTTCTTCTTCTTCACAATTAAGCGGCGATATCCCTGCTCACTTGTTTATTATTCTTCTTCCTCTTCCTCCTCCCCCTTCCTCCAACTCCTTCCAACTTTACCAACTAATCAAATACCCCTTATATCCAACTTTCATAGGAAGGACCAAAATGGGGCAAAGCAAATCATTTTAGGGACTACCAAATATTTGGTACCTCTACCTAAACCAATATGCAATGACCAGATCCTCATTTAATTGATAACCATGTCTCTTCTTGTCTCTATCCTATAGCTGAAGCTTCTGTTATCTAGGACCAATCATAGGGAGCAATTGCTCAGGTAGGAGCCATCCACCAAATCATAAAGAAGTTTACAGTGGTAAAGCAGAAGTAGTTGTCAAAGCGGCCCTATCAAAGAACGAGGTGATCAAGATGGTTAGAAGCAAGGCACTGCTCATCCCTGATCATTTATTTCAAAGGCGAGAATCATGCAAACCCAAAAATTTGTCCCAAACAATGGAGACCCAGAAATCCTTCCTAATTGTCACTCTGTAACTTTAGGTTTCTTTTAGCTCTATTCAGGAGCCTTGGAGGTCCAAGCAAAAATCCTTCCCAGTATGCCATAATGTAACTTATTGTTTAGGTTTCTTTTTCCTCTAATCAAGATCTTTGGATACTCAAGAATCAATGGCCACAACACTAGTAAAAGATGCAGTTAGGCAATGAAAAAATGAAGGTCACCAGACACACTTGTTAGGGTGCTTACCTTGAAATCTCCTACTAAGTGCTGACATATCTGTATCCCTTCAGTGCATGAGAAGCAGTAGAGTTTTTGCTTGCAGACAATGCCAGTCACTGCCTTGGTATGCTTCAGCTTCACTTTCACCTACAAAACTGCAAAGGAAGCAGGCTCTCACATATGCCATCAAAGTTGAATATATATATAAAGGGTAATTGATTAGTTGGCAGAGGTGGAAGGAGTTGGAGGAAGGAGGAGGAGGAGGAGGAGGAAGAAGAAGAATGAACGAGTGGATGGGGATATCGCCACTTAATTGTGAAGAAGAAGAAAAAACGAGCGGGGATGTGACGCCCCGGAGTTCCACATCGACTATAGAGAGGAAAGTGAATGGGGTTATATGTAGAGCTTACACCTTTATCTTGCATGAGGCCTTTTGATGGGTTAGGCTCATAAGAAGCAAAACCGTGAGGCCCGTGGGCCAAAGCGGACAATATCATGCATGCGTGAAGGGTGAGACGTTACAAATGGTATCAGAGCCGACTCTCGACTAGTTCGAGTGGAATGTGACGCCCCGTAGTCCCACATCGACTATAGAGAGGAAAGTGAATAGGGTTACATGTAGAGCTTACACCCTTATCTTGCATGAGGCATTTTGATTGGTTGGGGCCTATCAGAAGCAAAACCGTGAGGCCCGTGGGCCAAAGCGGACAATATCATGCATGGATATGAGATGGGGCATTGTTGGGGATATCGCTGCTCGGCGAAATAACAAAAAAAATGAATTGAAAATGGCCACTGGGATTAGTACGGTCATTTCATATATTCGAAAGCCATTTTGCTCTACTGCGAGTCTTATGAGACTTTTTCGGTAAAATCCCCTAGTATAATATATGTCAAAAAGAAAATAAAAACTCATTTATTTTATGTTATGCAACATTCAAAAGAGAAGGATAAGCCAAATCAAGCCGCCGCAAAACCCCCACCAATGGGTCAATGGGTCGCGTTAACTTATCTTTCATGTTAAACCCCAAACATTGCCATTCTCCGCGTGGGAACAAGTCTAGGGGTGTTCATGGGCAGGCAAAGGAAGATCTAATCCCGGTGCAGCTTCTAAATTGCTGTACCAAGCTCTCTCTCTCTCTCAAAAATAGTAAGCGCGAGCCCAATCTGAGTTCGTTATATAATGTAAATAAAGAGTTTGCTCAAACTGTCTTAACGGCAGCTCAAGTGGTTTGGTCTCGTATGCCTAGGTGAGAGTGCAAGTGTTTATATCCATTAGAAAATGTTCTTTTTTTCTAAAAAGAAACCAATGGTCTAGATGTGGCCTCGTCATCTCTCCTTTGTCAATAGAACAAAGGATAAAAACATAAGGTACAATTGCCTGACTTTTATTCAAGGCTGCTAAATTAGATTTTAGTAGGATAATGATAGGGCTGATTTTCTTTTTCTTTTTTTTATTGTCGATTATTCATAATGAGACCTTTCCATCCCTCCTAATCCAACAACCAATCGGCATGCATCTATTGGCCCCACAGAATGGGCAGGATATGGTTACACAAAAATCTGTATAAATAAGAGATCAAGCCGCACTGCCCCGCCCCGTCCCGTCCCGCCTGAGTTAAGGGAGAGATTATGTCGACCATGGGCAGATTGGATAGCACAAAGTCAGGGATCTATGGCCATGGCGATTAGTATCAGTCAATGGCTTTTACATTAATAAAAACGAAAAAAAACCTTCATTTCTGAAAATTTCACTTTAATAACTATTACATTATTATATTGTATATGTGACATGCAATAACTTGATGGAAGGAAGTCTAGAATCTTCTAGTTGATGTTATTATATTTGAAAACAAACCCTGTTTTGAATTGATTTTTCCTCATAATGTTTGGACAAAGTCCACAAACCTGACCTGACAGAGTGCACCAAGAGTGAAAACAACTAAAATCATTTGAGTATTGAATACTTTAAGCTATCCCTTTTCAAAAGAATGGTCCTTTTGAACTCCCTGTGATTAGAGTTTAGAATTCCATATTTTAGGTTAGATATATGCGGCACATCCTCCATGGTCCTGTCCCAGCATACTCTAATGTGAATGTGGACTTTTAGGGTGCCGTCAGTTTATCATCTAAGTACCCAACCATTCTTTCTAATAGTCCAATATATCAAATGGTTGAAGTCAGCATGTATTATCTTTCTGTTCAATTTTTTATTGTCCTCATATTTTTGAAGTTACTTGTCTGATTGGACAAGGTCTGGTTTATGATACAAAATTTTAATATGGTCATTTCATGCTCTACAAAAAGGTGAAGAGTTGTGACTATTAAATCCGATGGATCAGGGCTCATTTACATACTTCAATTTTAATTCCTGGGAATTCTTTTGGTAAAGAGAATTTTGTCCAAGGAATACTAAAGAGGTGACTAGTGAAGGTTTTCAGATGGAGATTGAGATGGGAGCATCAATTATCAAGAATTTTATCTATTAGGGTGATGGGCAGACAATCTTTTCTTTTAGAATAAAGATTATGTTGTAAAAGAAAGCAAGTGGTGAATATGGAATATAGAAAACGAGAAATGTGCATGATTCCTTCATATGCCAATACTTGAAGTTGGAGCCATCTCAGCAGTATAGCCTTTTTAAATTGTCTGGCAAAATTTTGGATCAAACAAAGGTTGGTTTTATTTATTTTTATTCTTTTGATTAATAACATGACTCAAACTCATAACCTCAAGATTGCAATAGTGAACGCATTTCATTGTATTACGGGTGCTTCTCTATCTTTAGTTACCAACTACATTGATCAGCAGTGTGACTTTAATCTAAGTCGCAGAGCTAGAATCTTCCATCAACACTATGGGGGGTCATGTACTCTCTACCACCACATTATCCATATGGATACTCGGCAACATAGTTAAATTCATTAGGAAAATAGTGCTTCTGATGAAATGTTCGCAGTGTTCCTAATAGCCTTTGTTTGTAGAATAGTCAAATGAACTGCATGAAAGGATTATGAAAGACAGAGTTGTGAAGGGATGAAGGAAATAAGCCGGTGATGTGGATGCAACTCTCATTTTCTTAGGATTTGAATTACAGGCAGTCTCTCTCTCTCTCTCCATCTCTATGATTCTCTTCTTCGTCTCTCTCCCCTCGCGTTCTTCTCTCTTTGGATGGTGATGAACGGAGCGGGCACAATTGCTTATACAGGAAAGGAGAATGAGATTTCTTATTTGAGGGCCACAAATTAAGCATTTGGCAATTATTCTATAGATATGATTTTTTTTTTCAATCCTACTGCTGTAATATTGTAAATTCTTTTAATCCAATTTCTGTCAAAGTAATGAAAACCCATTATATGAATCCTATCATTTCAATCTATAAGAAAATACCAGCCTCAAATCACAGGATATTCAATGTCTAACTTCACAAGAGGCCAGCCCCACAAGTCTAATGTTGATGAATTAGGTTGACAAGAGGTGGGCTTCTAATTTCTCATTTTGGAGATACATGGGATGGGAGATTGATTGCCAACAGTACCGATTCTCACTACAATGCTAGATCTGATGCCATGGTCAAAATCCTATGAGGTAGACACTGATTTGATGAGGATCTTTTGATATCTATTCAGCTGGACAAGAATAGTCCAAGGTTGATAAGGATCTAGATATTTCTGGATCATTCCACACATTTTCTTTCAATGTTTGAATGATGTTGTCATGTAGTCAACTCTGTGAGTTGGAGTACTGTAACCTGATGCATGGGTTGGATTTTTATGCTACCGGATCTATGAACTAAACAAAATGAATGTATTGCTGCGTCCTTATCAGTTAGATGCACATATTAATGCCCACATCTCCCATCACCATCGAAGGAGAGCACTGAAAGAACTTATTGGTCCATATGGGTGTTCCGGTGTGATGTAGACCGAACTCGTTGTGAATGTTATTTGATTTCCTGAATAATCAAGCAAGGCCATCTCCCTTTATATAGAGCAATCCATATGAGTCACGACGACTATGAATTCTACGCCTCCTAGAACCCTACATATCCTGACCAGCGTGAGAATTCTACCAAATGAGAGTCTGAATTTGATCAAAACTCTACCGCAAAGAGTTTGATTCTTATCTAATTCGACCAAAGCAAAACTAGTTGAGAGTTCAACCGCGGCATATTGTCGGGCTCGATCTGGCGTGGGCCCAATTGCAGTCGAGCCGCACAATTTTCCTAATAAGAAGAATACAGGAGAAGCGGGAGAGATATGGAGTGAGATGGATAGAAGGATAGAAGAGAGGTTGTCGTAGGAGAGTTGTTTTAGTCACCGAAAAGGATATTTATATCATTTTCGATAGAAACTAACAGTTTTTTTTGTACTCAAACCATCACGTTAGATAGGTTTTAGTAAAATTTCAAAATACATGGGCTTTTTTGAGATTGTCTTGAAACATAGGGCCCTTTTTGTAAAAAATCTCTTTTAAATTTTAACCATTTTAAGAATGAGAAGTCTTTCCATCCTTGTGTTCAATTGCATGAAACAAACAAGACCTAAATGGTATTAAGCTTCTTCTCTTACTTCCTTTTGGGTTTTCCCTATCGCCAGGGCCGGCCCTGAGCAAGGGCACTGGGCCTATTTTTCAGGGGGGCCCAAAATCCCTTCTACCTTTTTTTTTTTTTTTCAATCATTTGGTGGGGGCAGGGCTCATCCAATGGATTCCATCGTCCTGGGCATCAATAAACTCATCATCAAATCATCTGAGAGTGCTTATTGCATCACTTATTTGAGCATCCATCAGTGGGGCCCACCAATGATATTTTATATTTGATGGCTGAAATTCTAGGAGAATCTGGTCTAGCGTTGGGATGATTTTGGGCTTTTTTTTTTACAAATAGATCATCAAGCCTTCAGTCATTCACCCGTTCTTCTCATCTGTTAGTGGGGCCCACCAATAATTTTTTATTCCCCATATATGATGCTTAAATTCTAGTCTGAGTTTTCTTTCTTATCTTTTTCTTCAAATAATTATACTTGGGCATCGTCAACCAATTGCCAATTTTTCACATCAGTGGGGCCCACCAATGATATTATCATTTATGATGGCTGAAGAGGCCTAACTTTTACTCTTGTCCTGGGCCCTGAAAAATTCAGAACCAGCCCTGCCTATCGCCCATTACAAAGTATTATTTTCTTCTTCTATGTCAAATTGAACGATAAGGACATAGCATATTTTGTGACCACTACAAGCCTCAATTAAAATGTGTTTTTCATATTGACCATAAACCAAGTATCTTAGAGTGCTCATAGCCGGGCCAACCTGTACATAAAAGTGGACCTGTTTAATAATGGGGACAGGCCTGGATTAAATTATAGAAAGCCCAATGCTCAGCCTGATCTACCTGAATAAAGAGTACTTTTATTTAGTGATAAGCTGTCCAAACAATTGCTATAAAGCTCAAAACAATCCGCTAAAAACCCTGACTCAGCCCAACTCGATTAACTAAATCGGTGGGCTCTAGCTTGACATTTACGGGCCATGTCTAGCTTGGGCCAGATAATAGCCACGAAACGAACCATACGGAGGGGTCACTATATTAGCCATCTATTTAATAGCATCTTAGATCAAACAACTATCAACATTCATTAGATCAATTTTTATGATGTGGGTTTCCATGAGATCTTTGACCCATCGGGACTATTCCCATGGGCGACGTCTGCAAACCTACACAAACGTGCACACCGGGCATCTCTAGAGCGAGTTTTGCACACAAGGCACAACGAGCAAACCCATACCTTGCGCCCTTACAAACTTTCAAGTGCCTTTATGAGCTTGTTTGGTAAATCTTATCTTTATGAAACAGATCTGTATGATATAGATCTATTTCAAATGGAGTGGTTTGAAATTGATATTTTACAAATATACTGTTTGGTAAGACATAGATATTTTAAAAATAGACGGTTTGGTAAGGCACATGTAAAAATAGATCTAATGGTCTGGGCATTTTGCAAATATCTCAAGATCTGTGATCATCCAACGGTTGAAATTTTATCTCAAACACATGCTCCATATTTTAATGACTATAGGCGGTTTGGATCTTGCATTTAGGGGCCATGATTTAAAAAAAAAGTATATATAAATGTCCGTCGTTTTTTGTAAATATCTCAAAATCTATGATGATCCAATGGCTAAAATTTAGACCCTTAGTCGTGAATGATCTTTTGAATATATCCAATGGTTTGGATCATGATTTATGGTGCCTGAATTTAAAAATAAAAATAAAAAACCACACTGCTGTGTACAACTTCAAGACTCAATCACTAAGGCATGGGACATCAATGGTCAAAAATGTTTTTGTAAACATCTCAAGATCCACTTTGAATTAGAGGCTCACTTTTGGGCCCATAGCCGTTTTTGGCCCTCCAAAGAGAACCAACGGATCGGATCGTGATTATGGGGCCCACAATGTCCAGAATATTAGATCGAATGGCTCACGATTTTTCACAAATATCTCGAGATCCGAGATAGATCAACGGTTCAAATTTTGACACATGGCCGAGTTTAACCTTCTTCATATATCTAGCGGTCCGGATCATGACTTTGGGTATCATAAATTAAAAAAAAATTCAAAAAACGGACTGTCTCATGAGGACGTCCGTTTCACTGTAGCGATATCAGTCTATCCGCTTCAGACACAGTCCACTGATTCAAATCTTATCCTTTTGTTGGCTTCTTGAAATGGAGGCAAATCATTTAAACTCCATTTCAAATGGACTTTACACCTTGAGTTACCAAACAGTCTTAAAACTGTTACAAACAGTTTTAAGCCAAATAGAGGCAATAATAAGAGATGCCAAACGCCACCTATGTCTGATGTTGAACTTAATAGATTCCTAGATGCCCATATAACAGTCCACCAGTGCATATACTAATGCCAATGCACAATATATTAAAAGTAAAGAAAACTATATCCAAACTATTTCACACAACCGAATCTTGCCTTCTGTGGAGAATTGGATGCCTCAGGAGTCAAATACCACTACGAGTGGATTTGCCGTAAACCTTTGGTAGGAGAAAAACGACTTTTTAAGTTTTAAAAAGTGACTTTGGCAGAATCTAGATTCTCCAAAGCTTTGACTTAGAGAAATTCAATATTACCTATTAAAAATCCCGAGCCAATTAAAATAAATATATCATTAATGTATAGAGCACACCAAATTCATCCTAACCAAATTTGGGCCACTGTAAAAACAGATTGTTCTATAAAAACAAATAATAATCAATGACTATACATAAGTTTGTGATGATCTTAGCTTTAGTCAAACGGTTAATTTTGTGATACCAACTTAAGTAAGATTTGTTAATATCTAATAAAACTAGGAGTGCACAAAAAAACCGCTAAATCGATTCGAACCGCAGTCTTGTAGTAGATCGTTTATATTATAGTTCGGACTTCCTTCAAACCGTTCGGTTCGGTTCGATTCGATTCGATTTTTTATTTGAAAATGCGGTTAAATTGGTCAAATCGAACCAATTATATAAAGGAATATGAAAAATTACATGAAGAATACTTGAATCCTCACTCTGTACTAAAAGTCCAACGTCTCTCTTGCCAATTGAGCTACTATTGTTTTTGTGAAGAATAAAAAAAAAAAAAACCGTAACCGAACCAAACTAGTTTCTTGCGGTTTGGTTCGGTTTGAGCACATGCGCGGTTCGATTCAATTTACAAATAGAAAATCGATGTATTCGGGTTGTTTGATAGTTCCCCTTTAAACCGATTCAAGCCGCTTATGTGCACCTCTAAGTAAGACGGATGTTGGGGTGTTCACGGATCGGTCGGCCGGCCCACACCCGAACCCAGCCCATGAACAACCCTAGATTGGAACAAGTCAGACTTTCGGTAAATGGGCCCATTTTGAGTTCTAACTTATACTCCTCTCCCTCTAGACTTTTCTAGAGGATCTCCATCCGCACGTGCCGAACATTTGAGTGCACTCGTGTGAAATGTAACCTCGGAAACTCTGACCACGTGGCAAGAAAACCATGGCCGGTGATTCCTGTCACATCAGCTCCGACTCGACCATCGTCTGTTTCCAGCTCAGCCTTTAAACAAACAAACACTTCCCATTTCTACCTCAGTATCCATCCTGTTTTTTCTCTCTCCCCCACACGTATTTATGTCTACTTCTACCAATTGAGATTGCCACAACATCATCACTCCAAAGTCCAAACCAAACCATTTCAGCCTCCAAAAACTGAATTCTTCTAGAACAATCCTGGCCCCACCCATCCTACATTGGACGATCCACATACCATTAATTCCCCACATCTGACCATCCCAGCCTTTCAATTCGTGGGGCCCACACAACTGAATCATGGATGATTCATTTCAAAATGATGTATTTGTAGAAATGTATGAATCACCTATCATATTTGTTATATTTTGACAGTAAATGGATCAATAATATTCCACAACGTCATTCAAAATTTTATGTGATTTTAAAATTAAAAAAATTTAAATAAGATGGAAGAGAATCACCTAAATTTTTAGAACATGTGGGGAAGTAGTATTGATCTAATCACACTGAAGAAGAAACAAATGCGAAATCACACTGAAGATATAACAAATGCGGTTACATGGACTTCCTTGTAAAAGACAATCAATCCTTCGGAAGAATATATGGGTGACATCGTCCACTGCTGCAGTTTACTGTTTTTACATGAACGAGTACAGCTGGACGGCTAATATCACTGATCAGCGTGAAATGAACAGTGGCAATGGTGCGTTGGCCTCTCGATTACGTACTTGCCCATTCTCCGTATTATCATCTCCGTCCCTTCTTAATTTCAGAAAAATCTCCTTCTCTGCTCCTCTATCCTATAAAAGCAGAAAACCTCTCTCTCTCTCTGCTCCTCTATCCTATAAAAGCAGAAAACTCTCTCTCTCTCTCTCAATCAGTTTTTAGGGTTTTTGTTTGCGGTCTTTCGTCGAACACTGACCTGAACAGAGCTGAAGAATTCGACGTTTTTTTCGTGATCGATCGAGAAAAGAAGCTCGGAAAACGCTGCTGAATTGAGTCTTGACGACGAGTCTCTGATCGAAAACGGCTTTCTCCTGATCGAGAGTTCTGATCCGACGGCCAGGATCTCTCTCTCTCTCTCTCCGAACTGGAATCTTTCCTGCCGTCTGTTCGTTCCGCGGCGGGGAAAGAGACCGTTCGGAGATTCTCGAGAAGATCAAGACTACTCGTTCGTTGATTTTTCGTGATTTGATTCGAAACCAAGAGGTTTCTTCTGCTGAAATTGGAGATTTTTCGTGATTTGATTCGAGTTTGACAGAAGGAAAGGAATCGAAACGAAAGGAAAAGATTTGCGATTTTCTTGATTGGTGATTCCTCGACGATTCCGTCGGCGAAAAGATTGCAGACAAACAGGAGAAAAGAAAAAGAAAAGAAAAGAGAAGAAAGATCTTTGAAATCATCATTAACAGCGGATTATTCTCTGTTTGCCTGATTCTCTTTCCATCAAACAGATTTCAGTCAAGAATCTTCATTTCCTTTGTTGTGAACTGATATATTCTCGAGCAAGTCTCGTACCTGGACACACACTTGTCAGAAAATGTAAACGGCTTCCGTTACGATCTCGCGCCAGAAATCGCCGTTAAGACAGCACCCGATCTATCAGCGATCCGACGGCGGATGCGATGCCAAGTCAGATCATCCTCCGCCGATCCTCCATGCCGTTACATCGGTAGAAGCTCGCAACAAAGAGATCCTGCCGTTACATTGCGGAGGCCTCCGATGAGAAGGAGTTGCGCCGAGGTGGCCGGCGGGTCGGCGGCGGAGTGCGCGGCTGTCTGCTGCTGCTGCCCGTTCGGCCTCCTCAACCTCGCCGTCCTCGCCTTCGTCCGGTTGCCGGCGGCACTCTGCCGGAAAGCGATCAAGAAGCAAGGAAGGAAGAGGAAGGTATCGATCTTGCAGCATCAAACGAAAGGCAGCGAAGAAGTTGCGGAACGGGAGGATTGTATCGGGTCGGCCGAAATATCGCCCGGAAAGTGGCCCGATAAACCGCCCTCGGAGGCGGTGTCGGAAATGGAGGTGATGTGGACGAAGCTGAATGGGACAGGGTTCTGGAGGAGTCCTTCTGAGAGGGAGCACTAACGGTGGAGACGGTTGGGGCCTGTTTAGATAACTTTTTTATTTTCCGTGACTTCCACTCCATCTTGTCGCTGTGGTGTCGATTCGGGTATCAAGGTAAAAGTAGTAGTGAAGTAGTAGTAAAGTAGAGATGCTGTTTTTTACTCTCTCTACGTACATATCAAGTGAGGAGTTTCGTTCAATGATAAATTGATGATAACATGCATCATTTTGTCATTGGCATTGAGTGCAGTCTTTGATAAAGACTCATTGCTATTTTAGCCTTATACCTTATTTGGGGCAGGCTCAATGGATTCTAGTGACAATTTAGAGGCTTAATTGCAGCACATTGAAGATTATTGTTGTGGATTTTGTTTTTAGTAAGCTGGTTTGCATTTTGTTCGCTTGACCATGATGTTGTTAAAAAAAATAAGATGATTTTATTAAAAAAATCTAGAAATATAGTTATTTATCATGAAAGGTCCTCGTAAATTTTGTAGTACTAATGAGGTTCTCTCGTCAATTTTTTATACTTTTTCTGAGTAACGGTAGCGTCACCATGGACGACATTAGCCAAATACCCTACTCGGATTGATTAAGGTAATTGTTTTGTCTAACTACTTCAACATCCAATTTAATGATTTGACCAGTTTCTAACCGATACCCTGATCGGACTGATTAAGGTACTGTTCTCATCGAACAATTCTAAAGGAATAGATTACAGAGATTTTGATAATAAAACTGTCAACTTGAAATAAAGTAATTATCTTTGAAGAGATTTATTAAGAGTTTTTAGTCCATTTAGTAAAGTTCTAAGGAAAGTTTCTAATTTCATAGTATGGTATGTAAACACACAAATAAGAGCTTGTAAGAGGACTTTTAGTTTCTTGGAATTTTCAAAATATAATTTTAAGTATAATTAGAATTGTGCCAGAAGGGAAGTGTGTGATGGGGGCTTGCAGGAGTTTTAAGGAATAAACCTGTTTTTATCATGGATATTATTTTTCTAAAACATAAGTAAATGTGCTATGCGCTTGTTTTTATTTAAACAGGGAAATGTTCTCCTTTGATCGAGCTACAACATTAGTAGTCCAGCTATGTGGAGCCTACTAGGGCGCAACTTTGATCAGTGTGTGCCCTTTCAGGCTCACATCTCTTTATGACATGGTACCATGTTCAATTTCACTATCATTAAACCTTTATCCACTATTGGATTGAATTTCATAGAAATCTATTGGTAAAAGACCTATAAATATTAATGCTACTAAATCAAGGGCTAGAATAATCTGACGGAGATGATTCTTTCTGAACACTTATCCATAAGTAGACCTTTATGTGGACTCCACTTCCAATTATAAGAAGGCAACTAAGTGAGCCCCATGAACTAGACTGTATATAAGCAATATGCAGTCTTCTCATAGGAGAACATTGCCCTTATTTAAAAAAGCAACATGAAAATTGATCACTTTCTCATTTAGAGGCCTTCCCTCTACTTTAATTTCACTTTAGTACTCTGGTTAGAGGTAGGGGTGCTCATGGGCTGGGCCAACCTGAGCATGTAATTTAATTTAATCAGTACTCTAATTCCCATAAAGGTAATGAAAAACCTGATTTAGCCCGACCTGACTGATTAAATGGGCGGGCTCGGAGCTAACTTTTATGGCCCGTTTCTTAAGCCGGGCTTGGATATGCCTTAGCCCGGCCTATGAACACCCCTAATTAGAGGTTTATCAAAAATCTTGAAATAAGCTCTAAAATCAAAGTAAGATCTTGAACTAAAAAGTTAGGAGTTCCCAAATACTTAATTCGAATTTGTAATGTAGATAACTTTGCCTGCATCTAGCTCAACCTCTACATGGTCTATTCAAAATGGCTTGTGTTCGTTGTAACTCTTGTGGAAATGTGGTGGGACATTATCAAAATTATCATATTTTGAACATTGTTTTTGAAATATATTTATCAGTAAATCATTAATTACTATGGTAATCCTATATTTTCTTGGATATAATGGTTAGTGTTGCTTTATTTGGAGAATGGCGCAAACCTGTTATGGATAAATAGGGTGGAGCCAAAAGAAAAAATAGGAATTCTGACTGAAAAAAAAAAAAAAAAAAGGCTCAAAGTGTGAGCAAGAAAATCCTTTTCTGTCAAATGCCAAACATGACCTTATGTGATATGGGATTAAGCAACTCAATGAGATACCCCTCCAACAAATGTGAGTACTTATTGTATGGGATACTTTATAGATACCGAAGGTTGTCTTAGTTTCGGTAAAAGTACCAGCCAAGCATGTCTTGGTCTCGTGCATCTCGGCAATAGTGTCAGAATGCTTCCATACTAAGGTCACACCTGACCTCGGCATCATCTTCAGTTCGGCTCGGTTAACCAAGATGGGCATTGACTCTTAGTCAATCGTGACTGTACTCCTTTAGAGACTCAACCACGTTACAGAACGTGTTGAGTAATGATGACATGCATTGGGTAGAGATAAAAAGTTATCATTACCCGGTGGTTACGTCTACATCGAGGTAAGGTCCAATGGACTCTACCTTTAAAGTCAACCAGGGTAAGGTCCGATGGGACTCTCCTCCCAAGACATCAGGATAAGGTCCGATGAGACTCTACCTCCAAAAGTCAACTCTTGGCGTATATATACACAAGGAGCAAATCCAGAAGAGATACACATACACATATATACACTCATATTCTAAGTTCTCCCTTCTTCTTCACTTACTCATCATTTGTCTAGTTGTTGAACTAACTTAGGCATCGGAGTGACTTTGGCTGACTGCAGCCAGGGTTTGTGACCTTTGTTTCTCATTCCCTTTCAGGTCTCAGGCATTTTATCTTTTCTAAGAAGTTCTACATTCCTATCAAGAAGTCCGTAAATATTTAGACACGCACACTTATATTGATGGATTAGTACTTATTTTGATTATATGGACATGCTTTATGACAAGGCTTAAAAAGCGTGGCTTAACACTCCAAAACCATGGTCTATGGATCTTTTGTAGATAGCTGAAAATGCACATTGGTCGAACAATTCTAACCATTCGTTGAGATGCAAATAGAAAGTTCATAAAATCATGTTCAGGATCCGGTGATCCTTTCAGACTTACATTATCTGATCAATATGATTTGATTTTGTGCCCTAGCCTATTTAAAGTAAAACCCCCAAAATGAATGGGTGTGAATCTCCTACATATTTGTCTGAAAATTCCCAAGTTGTTTGTTTTTCTCCAGAATCAAATGTAATTTGCCAAGAAAGCAGTACACAATTTGGCTGACAATGATTGGAACCTGTGGGACCCTTTGATGGACAACCCATCAGAATCAGAGAGAGGACTCCAAGGCAGATGTTTTTCCATACTTGGTGGGGCCTAAAGTGAACTTGTCATTGTCCTTTTGCAACTATGTACGCCAATTTGGTAACTCTATTAATATAGTCAAGTCAAGTAAAGTTGATTTAAAAAATAAATAAAATATAAATGAATTATAATGGTATTTTGTTTTTAGTTGTTTGTTATGAAATCTTTTTGTCTTTTTGTATGGAAAAGTGGAGGTTTTATTTATTTATTTTTTTATGGATAAAGGTAGTTGCTTTTTGACTTTTTGTACGAAAAATATGAAGAGAGTTTTGAATAAAGTGCATTTGATGCGACATCTTGTCTGAAAAATAGAGGCTTTATTTGACTTTAATTTTATTTGTAAAGTGCCAAATGGGCCCGTGGGAGCAGACTGTGGAGATACCTCTAAATGAAATTGGAGCCCACTTCCCATATGATAGAGGAGTAGGGCCCATTTCCCCTGATGGCATATTTGTACGGGAGAGCATTATTTAGCTATTGTCTTCAAAACTTCTGATAGTCCGATTAGAGAGTTTTCTTTACTTTACTGGCATAGTAAGTGAGTTAAAAGAGGCGGCAAATGAAGATTCAGCCTCATTCAACCATTCACTGTGTGTTGCTTTGCTTTACGACAATATAAAATTTAGGGGATTTTACTGGAAAAATCTTTTTAAATTTGGTGGAGATAAAAAAGGTCCTCAAAGCTTTTCATGCACCCCAAACTTATCCCAGCGGCCCTTTTTGAGGGTTTTTTTTTTCTCTTTTTTTGTTGTGAGCAACAAGGTGTATGCTTGAGCATTGCTACTCAATGCATCACATTCTTCTCCACGTTTTGTTTTCACTCTTCACCCGTTTAATTGAGTGAAAATACTTAAACTTGCCTTAACACAGGCAGAGGTCCGAATAACTAGATCTCAATTGAATATCAATTAAACGTGATTAAACTAGTGATTAACCCTAATTCAGATTAAGTAATCAATCAAACCACAATGAGAGAAGGACACGAGATTTTTACGTGAAAAACCATGCTTGAGAAAAAACCACGGGCCTTACCGTCTACGCCAATAGACAATGAAGCACTATATGAAAATTGAAGATTACAAGAACACTTACAACCATTTCCCAGTTGTTGACTCAACCTAAGGACTACTTTAGATTTTGTTGACAACTCGTCACGAATCTTCACCGTGCTTGAGCAAAACCGTCTTCAAGAAAGAATGATGGAATCAGACCCAAAACTTGACCTTCAGCACAGCAAAACTAGAAGCCTCAGGGGAAATGATGGATCTCTCAAACTCTTTCTCACAAAGATATATTCTTCTTCAGAGTTGTTTAGAGAGGAGAGACATAAAGCTTTTTTATAGATCTTATTTCGTGTTTCAAAGGCTTCGGGAATAGGAAACTTCTTTCCAAGAATTTAGTAAGTGAAGTTCGTCCAGTTTTAGAATTCCCAGGTTTGTTCGAGCGGACATGGGGTTCGCTCGAGTGAACTGCTCTGTTTGCAGACGTTGAGTGCATGAATTCCTTGGCTCGAGCGATCATCAAGTTGCGGTCGAGCGATCAAGTTATTGTGAGGGGTTCTCTCGAGCGATCACTGGGTTCGCTCGAATGACCAGCACTCTGTCTTCAAAATTTCAAACCAAAACGTGGATGGGTCGAGCGCATATGATGGTGGGTTGAGTGAGCAGGGTTCGCTCGAGCGATCTCTGATATCCTTCAGAATCTGGACTTTTTAGAATTATTTCTATTTGAAACTCTGAGCAGTCCTTTCCTAAACACAATACATAATTAAAGAATCCTTGTTTTGTCCAATGACCTATGAATTAGCCAACTAACATCTTTACAATCTCCCCCTTTGGCAATTCATGGACAAAACTCTTATTACAAGAAAAATCTACCCAACCAAACAACAGTAAAATTCAAAACCAACTGGACTCGGAAAATGATTTGAATATTTGAGTACCTGCAAAGACTTTCACTAAAAGATCAAGTGCAAAATCATAGAAAATGATAGAAGAATTCAGCACAATTAATCAGTGTAACTCCTCCTTTTTGTTCATAAATTGTCAAAGAGAAACATAAGGAGAGAAAATTGAAAATAACAGAATTGAAAGACAACATTTGCAAACTAAAGCATAAGGCACGAGCAAAGTTTCCAAAGCATCAAACTAAAACATAAAGCATTATCAAAGTTTCCAAGTTATGAATCAACAACCATCAAAATATGAAATGCAAAAACATGTAACTCAAAAGTCAGCAACAATAAACTTCCATTGTTGTCTGGTCCCAATCTTGCCAAAATCTCAACAAGTGCAGCATTCACTTGATTGAAACCGAAGTCAACTCTGGCAGACAGATCCTGAACTTGTGCAGCAAGTTGATCAATCCTATATGGTTGCTGCCGTTGCTCCCCCTGTCTTTGTGCAGCACCAACATTTTCTTCTTGAATCTCTTCATCAGCTAATGGTGCAGGAGGTAAATGAGCAGTGGATTGAGCTAGAGTGACAGAGTTTATCGGATTCTTTATCTTCATTGTAAGCTCATTTTGCCGCATAGGTATCTCCTTGAATGCCAAAAATTCAGTGACCAGAACACCAAAAGGCAGAAGAGAGTTTCTTTTGGCAGTAAGGGTTCTGACAAAAACATTCATGATCACTTGGGGATGTTCACTCTCTTGCCATGCAGTACAACAAATATTCATTCCTTTGTGTAACATCCAATGTATGACCCCAGGGCTCCAGATAATGACAGAGAAACCGGTTGAGAAACCAGTATTCATTAGTGAAATTCCCATGTAGAATTATACCCCCTGGCCAATGGGTTTCAGCACCACAAATAGTAGTGGCCTCCATGTCATAATCGATGGGTGCTTGAAGTTCATCTGGAATGGGATAATCTGCATGTTCTTCTGCGGTAATGTCAATAAATTCAGCAATATCCGACACTGAGACAGTCAGTCATTTCCCTCTTACAGATGTTTTAATTGAACCAGATTCTAACACTTCCATATTACAGTAGAACTCTCTCACCCAATCCACATGTATCTTTTTTGTGTTAAACTTCATCAATGGGAACCAATTCCTATTTGCCAAGCTCCTACAGACTGCTTTACCATGTAGTTCTTCTGCAACTTCTCGTTTTGATTCGATATTTCGGGACGCAAATTGTTCATGAAACTGAACAGATTTTCCCAAGGATGAGAATCGTGTATGATCAAAAGAAGAAGATGAAGAAGACTCGGCATGGGTTCTTTTCTATGGAGCCATAGGAGAGAGTCTGTAAAATACCAATGAAGAAAAATATCCATGTCAGCAATAGCCATCCATTTCCTGCAAAAAGAATTTGGGTATATCCACCCATCACCACAATCCACAACATCACTGCAAGAATCACTACATTATCCATATCCAATCTTCAACTCAGAAACATGTCTCCTCATTTCAGTCAATCATCGGTAAAATTCTCTTTCACCATATACAGAAACTCCTCATCATCAAATCTCCATTCATACTCAACCATCTCCAATTCTATTTCTCATCAACTCATCTCCAATTTTTATTCAATCATCCATAAAAAGAAAGCACACCTCCATCAATCATAGACACAATTGAGAAGATGAAATTGAGCAAATTTTCAAGTTTAATGTCATGATTATCCAAAGACTGTCATGTAAAAAGTCCAAAAAAAAATCGTCAAATATTTCCAATCCATTAAATTAAGAGAATGCATGAAAATGATTAACAATGAACACCTATGATGATTAAACAATGCAAAACATGAATGGGAATGAAGATTAGTTCAAGATGAGTAAGCTATGCAATGAATCTTGAAAGATGCATCAATGATGTTTAGAAATGGAAATAATAATCAAAATGCGAAGATTTAAATGAAGAAAAGCAAAGAAAGTACCTCTAAAGTGATAGAATTTAGCACCGGATTGGAGGAGGAGAAACGAAGAGACGCTAGGGCTTGAAAGAAGAATGAAGAAGAATAAGAAAGGGAAACTCGCGCAATATAAATGCGTTGGGTTCACTTGAGCGAACTGCCAAGGGTTTGAAACCTTGAGCGCAGCGCGGCAAAAACTCTCTGACGTTTAAATATTTCGTCAAATCTCTCCATGAACAGTGAAAACATGTCACTGTGAAAATTCTCACATGTTTAAGCACACAGTGAAGGGGTGAACAATATGACAAAAAAAAAGTGTGGTCTACTCCCCTTAAATCATTTTAGAGATGAACAAAATTATTGCATAGGGAGCACACCCATCAACAAAAAGTTGAACAAAGTAGTTTCCTCCCTTTTTTTTAAGATCAACTCTAAAAGAGTACATTTTTTTTTAACGAGGACGGGTTAAACCATCATAGGTGACTTTCACACTAATGAACATGGTAGCCTTCTCCAAATGAAAATTATCAATCAATTGGAAGCTTTCACACACATTCTTAGGTAGTCATCTTCCTTCAGTTTAACCTTATTGTTACGACATCTCTCAAAAATAAAAACGGAGATAGAAGTGAGAGAATCAGGAATAATTTGTGCAGTGCAAAAAAAAAATGGTCATGTGTAAATGTGAATGTGCACTTAAATATATGAAAATCTATGGAGTGAAGGGAATAAGAGAAATCTCTAAATATTTTTGCAGAGATTCAAACCGCATTGCATCCAAGGGTTTTGTGAAAATACCCGCAAGTTGAGCTTCAATAGGAATATGATGTAAAGAGATTGTTCCTTCCTCCACAAGATCACGAATGAAATGATGCCTAATGTCTATATGTTTAGTGCGAGAGTGTTGGACTGGGTTTTTGAAAATATCAATGGCACTTTGGTTATCACAAAAGACAGTCATTGTTTCTTGCTCAATTCCATAATCCTGCAACATCTGTTTCATCCAAAGAAGTTGTGTACAACAACTTCCTGCAGAAATGTATTCAGCCTCAGCAGTCGACAAAGAAGTCGAAGCCTGCTTTTTACTATGCCAAGCCACCAGATTATTTCCAACAAAAGATTATTCCCAACAAAGAAACAGCCACTACTAGTACTTTTTCTATCATCAACACATCCAGCCCAATCAGCATCAGAATAACCAACAATGGTTGTACTGGTATCTTTTGACATCCATATTCCAAATTTAAGAGTCTCACAGATGTATTTCAAAATTCTTTTAACAACTTGAACATGAGACATCTTGGGTTTTGACTGGTATCTCGCACAAATTCCAACACTATAAGCAATATCAGGACGACTTGCAGTAAGGTACAGAAGACTACCTATATACTTCTGTAAAGTTTCTCATCAGTTTCCAGTCCACCAACATCAAGACTAATTTTGGCAGTGGTGCTCATTGGTGTCCTAGCCTGCTTTGAGGATTTCATTCCAAATTTTTTCTGCAACTCTCTAGCATATTTTGGCTGAGAGATAAAAATGCCAGACGGAGTTTGCTTGATTTGTAATCCCAAAAAGAAGAAGAGTTCACCAACCAAACTCATTTCAAATTCACTTGACATTTTTCCAGCAAATTTATCAGCCAAGAATTCAGATGTAGAACAAAAAATGATGTCATCAATATAGACCTGTGCAATAACAATGTTGTTCTTGTCTTGTTTGATGAACAAAGTTTTATCAACACTTCCTATTTTAAAACCATGCTCAATAAGAAATATTGTTAATCTCTTATACTAGGCTCTTGGTGCTTGCTTCAAACCATACAATGCCTTTCTCAATTTATAAATATGATCAGGAAAATGAGGATCTTCAAATCCCTTTGGTTGTTCAACATATACTTCATCATTCAAAAAGACATTAAGAAAAACACTTTTAACATCCATTTGAAACAGTTTTATATTCAGAAAACAAGCAATAACAAGTAGCAAACGCACCGATTCAAGTCTAGCAACATGGGCAAAAGTTTCATCAAAATCAATACCTTCAACTTGGGTATAACCATGTGCTACTAGATGAGCTTTGTTCCTAATCACCTGACCATACTCATCGGTTTTGTTTTTGAAAATCCATTTTGTACCGATCACATTAGAATTAGAGGGTCTAGGAACAAGCTCTCAAACACAGTTCCTTTCAAATTGAGCAAGTTCCTCATGCATGGCATTAATACAAGAATCATCAATAAGTGCATCTTTGACATTTTTTGGTTCGAAAGTAGAAACATAATATACATGACTTACCTCATCACTACCCGTTTCCTGGTTTTTCATATGGGCAGAAACCTCACCAATAACAGTATCCAGAAGATGATCTTTGATTATTTGGCCTATTTGTGATCGAGGGTGAACAACTAGATGAGATGCACTTTTCTCTTCAAATTGTTGAATGATTTCAAGCACATTAGATTCAAATGAAGTTTTCTTTGGGCTGACAGGTTCAGCAATTATAATTGTATCATCTTTCTTATCTGTATCAGGTTCAGCATGACTTTCAATTAACTTTTCAACCTGTTCAGAAGATGGAGAAAATGTTAGTCCCTTTTCATCATCAGAAAAATAGTCAAATGTTCCCGCATCATCCACAACCACATTTATGGACTCCATGACAATTGAGTTTTTTAGGTGAAACACACGGTAAGCTTTACTTGTTAATGAGTAACCGAGGAGAATTCCTTCGTCACTCTTTGAGTCGAATTTTGACAAGTGTTCTCTGTCACGAAGAATGTAACACTTGCTGCCAAAAGTTCGAAAGTATTTAATATTTGGCTTAACTCCAGTCCATATCTCATATGGGGTTGTTATTGTTCCTGGACAAAGATGGACACGGTTAGAGGTGAAAATCAAGGCCGTGCCGGCTAGGCCCAGCCCGTGCCCGTGCTGGGCCGGCACGGCCCATGTTAATTATGCGGGTCGTGCCGTGCCTGGCCCAGGACCTCTGGGGTCAGCCCAGCACGGCCCAGGGCACGGCTCTGGTCGTGCCGTGCTGGGCCGGGCCCTAGATGGGCCTGGGCCGTGCAGCCCGTGGGCGGCCCACAATCCCCCTCCCCCGTTTTTTTTTTATATACTTTTTTTAAGTTCTTTAAGTCTTAGAGACTTAGACTCTTCACTCTTGGTCTTGGACCAATTTCATTAAAATAAAGAAATTAAGAGAAATAACAAGTAGAATAACACTAATAATGTTTTGAAAAAATACATTAAATAAATTATATTTCCTTGAAATTTAAGTTACAAAAGTTCAAAAAAAATTAATAGTTTGAACTTGGATCAATATATATAATGAAATTCAAACCTTCTGATAAATGAAAAAAGAATTACAACTTTAAAAACCTATGATACATTCTAAAAAATAAATTACAAGTTTAGAAACCTATGAATACATTCTAAAAAATAAATTACAAGTTTAGAAACCTATGAATACATTCTAAAAAATAAATTACAACTTTAAAAACCTATGAAGGCTATGATACATTCTAAAAAATAAATTACAAGTTGAAAGCCTATTATACATTCTAAAAAAAAATTATACTATGATATATGTAACTCCGCTTCTATCTCTATCTCGATCTCATCATTATCAAGGTGTTGTTCCCTATCATGTGCTTGATACCAATCCCGTAAACACATGCAGGTCTCAACAGTTTCTTCTGTAAGCATAGTCCTCCTGGGGTCAATAAGGCGCCCACTTGCACTAAATGCCTGCTCTGATGCAACTGTAGACGCTGGTATTGTTAGTATATCACGGGCTATGGCGGAAAGCACGGGAAACTTAGTTTCGAATGATTTCCACCATGCCAAAATATCAAAATCATCTTCTTCTTCATCTGAGATTTCAACAGGATCACTCCCCAAGTACATTGTTAATTCATTAAGGTTGTAAGATCCTCTGGAAGAAGAGGAGTTACTTCCATGAGATTTCTTCATAATACTCCAAATAGCCTTCTTTTTTCCTTTATGTACTTGGGGAGGGCCTGTTGGGGCCGTGGGTGTTATGGATCTACCTAATCGGGTAGCATAATCCAAATAAAGTGTTTCTAATTGTGTCCTAATTGTTGTCATGTCATTTATATTTGTTGTATTCATATTACAGTTTATTTCATCAAGAAGGGTTTCTACACCTTGTAATTTCAATCTAGGGTCTAATGCAGCAGCTATACAAAATGTTAAAGGAGCTATTCTCCAATATGATGAAAACTTTGCCTCCATTTGTGCACACATGAGTTGAAAAATTGAGAAATCTCTATACTTTTTAAAAGTAAGACTTATTTCATAAAAATGGGTTAAAGCTTGGTTTGATGTGGGATAATATACCCCAGAAAAAAACAATGTTGCATCATGGAAAACTTCTAAAAAATCTCTTATTATCTCAAGAAGGGTCCATTTATCATCACTTATAAAAATATTTTCATGCTCCAAATAAAGTTGACAATATTGATTTAGTGCCATTTTATAGGCACATGATTCTTTTAACATTTTATAGGTAAAATTCCATCTATGCTTTACATCATATGATATTTTCTTTGGTCTTTGATTCAAATTTACACATATGTCCCTCCACCATTGTTTTCGCGAGGGAGAACAGAAAATGTATCCTACAATCCATTTAATAACATCTAAATCAGCTCTAATTAATTTCACCCCAACTTGGACGATAAGATTTATGACGTGGCATGCACATCTATTGTGAAATAGATCTCCATTTAAATCAAGTTGAATCGAATGTTTTAGTAAATCTACTGCGACATTGTTAGTGCTTGCATTATCTAAAGTTATAGAAATTATTTTATTTTCAATTTTATATTCTCTAAGTTTTTCAAGGATGGTGAACCCTATCCTAGCACCAGTGTGTGAAAATTCTAGCATAGAAAATGCAATAATTCTTTTCTGCATCACCCAATCACTATCAATATAATGTGATGTGATTGCAATGTACCCCACATTTTATTTAGAGGTCCATAAATCTGAAGTTAAAGCCACTTTTCCAGGTCAATTTTCAAAAATATTTTTTAAATTCTCTTTTTCTTTCAAAAAAGTTTTTATTGCATCACTTCTAGCAGTAACTCTAGATATTTTCTGCCATGAAGGAACAAAGGCAGACCTCAAAAATCTTTCAAAACATCGGTCTTCGGCAAGTATAAATGGATATTGGCGAGAAATTATATACTTAATAAGTTGATATCTAGCATTAGTAGGGTCATAATGGAAAATTCCTAAACCGCCAGATGAATCCGTTTGAGAAAGTTGTGTTTGAACCATCCCACGGTTCCCACCTCTTTCCCCATCGTTAGCGGTATTAGTGTGTTTGAGTATACACTTTTTCATGTGTCTACTAAGGTGGCCAGTGCCGCTTGATGATTTGGCACTGAGGAGATCTTTGCAAAAATTACATTGTGCCTTTTCCTCTGTTCCTCCCATGGGACTTGGGACAGTAACTTTAACAAAAAAAGTCCATACAGGAGAAGTTAATCTTGATTTTCTCTTCTTTTTAGTTATAGAAACCGAAAATGCAGGATTTTGGGGATTATTACTATCTACTTCTATGCTCTGACTTTGATCTAAATGAATAAATCCAGGATCTTCCTCATTTAGAGAGAAGTCAAGGTTGAAAGGTTGTGATGGTCCAGCCATTTTTCTAAATAAAAGATAAACTTTTTTAATAAATAATTATGTATAATGTGTTTTTTGTGATAATTTATATAAGAAAGGGGAGAAGATGAGACTTAATATATAATATTACTATGTATATTACTACTAAATAAAACTCAAAATTAAATATAATAAATACATTTATGAGAGAGGGAGAGCTAATGGAGAAGTTCTTCTTAGTTGAATCCTCCACTTTAGAGAAGTCACCCTCACTTTTCACTTCTTAGAAAACTTTGTATAAAGAGCTTAGACTTTATAATGAGACTTAAGAGAGCTTAGAGCCTTAAAACTTTAGAGGGAGTGTGAGAAATGAGAGAGTAGATGAGTGTAAAGAAATGAGAGGAATGAAGGCTATTTATAGAATTCCTAAGTGATAAAATGACATAAAATACCCCCCCATATGACCGTTTTATAGCAGTTGGGGGGTTATAATGGTAAAAAATGATCAAAAGACACTAATACCCCCCCATTTGACCGTTTATAGCTGTTGGGGGGGGGGGTTAAAAAAAATGTAAAAAACCACTTTTAACCTTTTTTTTAAGGGGGGGGTTTTTAAAAAAAAGAGCCGTTGGGCGGGCCTCGTGCCGGGCCGGGCCGCCCGCGGGCCTGGGGCGCTGGCCCAGCACGGCACGGTTTTTTAACCGGCCGTGCCGGGCCGGGCCTGGCAGCCCTGGCCCAGCACGGCCCATCAGGACTGTCGGGCCGGGCCGGGCCGGGCCGTTGACCAAAGTCAACGTGCCCAAGCACGACCCAAGCACAGTTTTTTCGTGCCGGGCCGTGCTGGGCTTGGGCAGCCCGGCCCAGATTTTCACCTCTAGACACGGTTGATAACATAGATAGCTGTGTTTACAGCTTCAGCTCAAAACCTTTGAGGAATGTTTTTGCTATGTAACATCACTTGTGCAATATCTTGTACCACACGATTTTTCCTTTCCATTACCCCATTCTGTTGTGGTGTTTTAGGTGCAGAAAACTCATGTTTAATCCCATGTTTTGTGCAAAAGGTAGTGAAATCAGAAATTTGAAATTTGGGACCATGATCTGATCGAATTCTGGAAACACCTCCGAATTCTTGTCCTTTATCTGCAATAATCAAAGACCACAAATCATTAAAGTCAACAAAAGTTTCTGATTTGTCACGCAAGAAACGCACCCAAGTCAATCTAGAAAAATCATCAATAGTCAAGAATATATATATTTTTACCACCAATGCTTTCAACCTTTGTTGGTCCCATAAGATCCATATGCAAAAGCTCTAAAGGTCTATTTGTGGTAAGAGAATCAACCTTCTTGTGCGGAGCTTTTATCTATTTACCAATTTGGTAGGGACTACAAACATTATTCGGGGCTCTTTTGAGCTTGGGAAGCACACGAACCAATTCATGAATTGAAAGTTTTTCCAAATCCTTGTAGTTCACATGGCCCAGCCTTTGGTGCCATAATTCAATGTCACTTATCATTGCAGAATTGCAAGTCATTTCTTTGTCTGAGGAGACCACATAGCAATTTCTAGAATTCCTTATTCCTTGGATTACTGTTTTTCCCTTTTTATCCACAATAATGCAATCTTTTGCAGAAAAATGAACCTCATGATTGTTATCATGCAATTGACTTATACTTAGGAGATTTGTCTTTAACCCACCAATAAAATAAACATCTTTCAGGTGAGACACACCTGAAATAGATATAATATCTTTTCCAATTACTTTTGCCTTACCTCCATCTCTAAAACGAACGCTTACACCATTGTGGTCTTCAAGGGAGGTAAACAAGGCTTTGTTTCCTGTCATGTGTCTCGAGCAGCCACTATCCAAGTACCACAAATCTGAATTTGTAGCACTCAGTACTGTAAGGACCACATTACAGCGTAGATTAGATTTTCGGACCCAGACATGTTTGGTCTTAATTTGATAAGGAGAGTGAGTTTGCTTTCTACGCTTATTTCTATTATAATTTCGCAATTTATTGCAGTGTGGTCTTATGTGTCCAATAATTCCACAAAAGTGATAAATGGGTACAAACTTTGATTTAGACACATGATTCGAATGATAATTCTTTGAATATGTGACATTTGAATAGATAGGAGGCAACGCTATCATAGTCTGTCCTTGAACAAAAACAGTTTTACCTTTGTCCTTCGATGTGGAAGCTCCTTGAACAAATCCAAGTCCGGTTTTTTATGAAGGAGGCAGTTGACTTTCTAGGATTTGATCCACAATCCTCATCAGATTCATCATCCCAAGTAACTTTTAAGGCCTTGCCTTTGTTCTTTTCTCTCTTATTGGCACACTTCGAAGTGGTGTGTCCGTATCCTTGACACTCAAAACATTTAATTTGCTTGGTTGTACCCTTTGATCGATTCTGTTCAGTTTTTTGTACAAATTTTCTTTTAGAATGTACCTTGGGATTTGATGTATCCTTCTTCTTAAAGGCATTTCTATTCTTTCAGATCTTTTTAAGTTTTCTTGCAAGATATGCCTTAAACTTTTTATCATCTGTATCACTGCCAGGTGTTAGGCCCTTGGTTGTTGCAATTGGTGATGGATGCACTCTCTTTCACTTTGAAATGATCACACACATAAGCTCTTAAGTTTTGACTTTTGGATCTTGGACTCTTTCATGCATTTACACATGCTTTTGAAATGAATTTGATTCATGCATGTTTTAGAATCCAAACTCTTTTGAAAACCTATATCTTTGTGCATTATATTTGGAAATCATTTTGAGAATTTAGGTTTGAGCTTTGCATATATTCATCATTTCATAATCATTTTTGTATGCATTGTTTTTGAAAAAGAGTTTTTAGAAATCAAGCTAGCCTTTGGTTTTAAACTTTTGAATCCTCTTAGGCTTTGTGTGTTTCATGTTTTTAAACATCTTAGAATGACTTAAAACATGTTACCAAGCTTGGTTTAGTGGCCCGAAAATCCCCACCAAGAAATACCTTCAAATATGCAAAAGTTGGATTTTTGGTCCCAACAGGGCAGTCAACCGACAATGTCGTTGGTCGACCGAGACCTGTATCTCGGTGGACCGAGGACACTGCAGCATGACTGCACCTGAAGCACCAACGGTCATTTTTTTGCCCGTTGTGTGGTCTAGGTCGACCGAGGCCTGTTTCTAGGTCGACCGAGAGACTAGCCGTTGGACTGATTTTTGTTATAAAGTCCATTCATTTCCAACATTTTTGAAGGCTTGATACATGAACTTTTGAGACTATATTGGATCCAAAGAAAGGGGAATGAAGTGAAAATGCTAGAGAGCTTTTTGGAAATCAAATACATGAGTTTTTAAAAAAGGTACACATTACTAATCTTTTTGATTTCCATTCAAATTAGAATCAAGCATGTTTAAATCTTTGTATTTCCATTTATGCATGATTTCTAGTTCTTAGAGAGTTGTTTTGCAAACTTATTATCATCTTTGGTATATTAACAATAATTTGCAAACTCTCATGCCTAAATCCCATGTGTTCTTAGAGTTTACTTTTCATACAACTTGTTTTAGATCTTTTCTTTAAGTTGTTTGATTTCTTCATGTGATTAGCATTCACCTTCAATCATCACCTTCTAAAGCTTTATTTTTAAATTGCATCAAGCATACCTTTTAGAGCTTCATTGTTGAGTTTGATTGAAGTATAACATACATACACTTGTGCACACACTTTAGCTTGTTTTAGTGTATGTTTGTAATTTGAATTACATCTTCATATCAGCCTATGTAGAGGCATTTTATTTGAGCTAAAATTGTATCTCTTAGAGTGTTCTTGAAGAGACACCTTCTTAGAGAATATTCATCTTTGTAAAGGTTATTGCTTAGCCTTAGAAAAGCACATTGTAAAGGTTATTGCTTAGCCTTGAAAAGCATCTTGTAAAGGTTGTTGTTGACCCTAGAAAAACAACTTTGTAAAGGTTATTGCTTAGCCTAGTAAAAAGCATAGTTAGTGGAAATCCGGTGGGGTGATTGAATCACAAGCCGGTAGTGGACGTAGGCATTGAGGCCGAACCACTATAAACCTTGGTGTTGTGGTGGTTGCTTGTGGTGCTTGTTTTCTTATCTTCCGCATCTTGTCTGGTAAATCATCTTATGTGACTAGTTTACCTTAAAGAATCAAATTTGGTTCTAATTGGTCGCATTTGTAGAGTACCCTATTCACCCCCCCCCCCCCCCCCCTCTCTAGGGTTAGGATCCTCAGGACTTTCACCAGGATCACTAATTTCAGGATCCTCTGCTGAATTTGAGGACACTAGTGCAATGTCCTTGCCCTTTTTCTACAGACAGTGATTTGCCTCAAAAGTTTGTAAATTACCAACGAGTTCTTCAACTGATATTGAATTCAGATCCTGATGCTCCTCAATGGCAACTACTTTTGAACAAAATCGTTCTGGGAGAGACCTCAAAATCTTTTTAACAACTTTAAGTTGAGGAACAAGTTCTCCCAAGGTATGGCATGAATTGACAAACTTGGTCAGTTTTGTATTAAATTCATCAAAGGTTTCAGAATCTTTCATGCGTATCGTCTCAAAAGCAGTTGTCAGATTCTGGAGTTTTGTTTGCTAAACTATTTATGTTCCTTCATGATCAGTTTGAAGCAGATCCCAGACAGCCTTTGCAGTAGAACAAGCAGAAACCCTATGAAATTCAGTGGGAGTAACTCCATTATAAATAGCATGAATGGCCTTATTATTTAAATTTGATTTGGTCCTTTCATCAGCAGTCCATTGTGCTTTCGGTTTTAGTCTTGTTTGTCCAGCAACGACCATGGTGGGTTCTGTATATTCTTCAACCACAATATCCCAGACCTGGTCATCAATAGCCTTTAGGAAAGCAATTATTCTTACTTTCCAATATGAAAAATTAGATCCATCAAGAAGGGGGGCCTTATTGGTAGATGTTCCTTATCTATTGATATCCATTAGAGATTAGTAAATTGATTACTCAATAATTAGTGCAACCTGCTTTGATAGCAATTGAAAATACTTAAACTTGCCTTAACACAGGCAGAGGTCCCAATAACTAGACCTCAATTGAATATCAATTAAACATGATTAAACTAGTGATTAACCCTAATTTAGATTAAGCAATCAATCAAACCACAAAGAGAGAAGGACACAAGATTTTTACATGGAAAACCCTGCTCGAGAAAAAACCACGGGTCTTACCGTATAGGCCAACAGACAACCAAGCACTATATGAAAATTGAAGATTACAAGAACACTTACAACCATTTCCCAGTTGTTGACTCAACCTAAGGACTGCTTCAGATCTTGTTGACAATTTGTCACGAATATTCATCGTGTTTGAGCAAAACCGTCTTCAAGAAATAACGATGGAATCAGACCCAAAACTTAACCTTCAGCGCAGCAGAACTAAAAGCCTTAGGGGAAATGATGGATCTCTCAGACTCTTTCTCACAAAGATATATTCTTCTTCAGAGTTGTTTAGAGAGGAGAGACGTAAAGCCTTTTTATAGATCTTATTTCATGTTTCAAAGGCTTCAGGAATAGGAAACTTCTTTCCAAGAACTTAATAAGTGAAGTTCGTCCAGTTTTAAAATTCCCAGGTTCGCTCAAGCGAATTGCTTTGTTTGCATACGTTCGGCGCATGAATTCCTTGGCTCAAGCGATCATCAAGTTGCGGTCGAGCGATCAAGTTACTGTGAGGGGTTCGCCCGAGCGATCACTGGGTTTGTTTGAGCGACCATCGCTCTGTCTTCAAAATTTCAAACTAGAACGTGGATGGGTTGAGCACATATGATGGTGGGTCGAGCGAACAGGGTTCTGTGAATGGTTCGCTCGAGCGAAATGAGGTTCGCTCGAGCGATCTTTGTAATCCTTCATAATCTAGACTTTTTAGAATTCTTTCTATTTGAAACTCTGAGCAGTTTCCTAAACACAATACATGATTAAAGAATCCCTATTTTGTCCAATGCCCTATGAATTAGCCAACTAATATCTTTACAATGAGTAACGGCCCACCTTATTTTCTCAAGTCATCTCAAAAAGTGTAAATCAAGCAACCAAACAAACTTGACCGGCCCACTTGCAACCTAATCACCACTGCCAAACTCCCAACTACAAACACCAACAAGCATTTATCATCTTCCAGCCCCCTCTAGTTTTTGCAAACCTGAACTAGTGCTCCAACTTTGACTTTGAAAGACTTTGAAAGCCCCAACCCTTATCGTGACTTGGAAAGTCTTGTAAGGAACTTGATCCAATCCAGTCGGATTTGTAACCCTTAAACAATTTTAACTATTTACTTGTGATTTTAAAGAGAAGCATGTAGAATTTGTAAAGATTTTACACGTTTTCTTTTTTCTTCCTGTCAAATTTGTTGAGGGTTGTTGTTTCAATATGAGAAATTCATCTTTGGGAAAGAATCTAAACAATCGGGAGCCCTACGGGCGAATCAATCTTGTCAAAGCCTGGTAGTAGCTTCGAATGTGAGCGAAGAAGAATGTTACACGATCAACGATATTGCTACTCACGTTATACACGGGCAATGATATCACTGCTCAACAAAACAACAAAAAATAAATAAATAAATAAAAGGTGGTAGGAGAGCGGTCTATATTGAAGTTTAACGGCCCTTTTGGTCTTTAACCACTTTAAGAGAATTTTTCCGATAAAATCCCTTAAAATCTGTCTTCCTATGCTAGTAGCTGTCAATTTATCATGGTCAATCTGTTCAAATTCTTTGATCAAGCTATGGAGCTTTTTGTGGTGCGTGAATTCTAATAATAAAACTCAACAATTAGCAAACCAATAAAAAAAAATCTGATCTTACTTTATCATCATCAATGAATCTTGGTCACATTCAAACATCTTACCCATTGGGGGCCATTTTGGCCCACTTTCCTTCGGTTTCAAAAGTCAGCTTGACAAAATAAATAAATAAATATTGATGCATTTGTGTAGAAAAATACTAAAGTTGCAGCTTTTTTATGGTTGTAGGTTATGTCATCAACTATGATGATTTTATTTTAAGGCATCATATTTTCACGGAGATATCAGGGATCAATCTCTAGTTATGTCCCTATTAGTTAGGGACTTGTGCATTTGTGTCTAAGTGCGAGCGTGAGTATTTACTAAAGCAAAAGGCCAAAAAAAAAAAAAAAAAAGATTTTAGTCCGAATCTAGAAACTATAATTGCCTTAAACCTAAATCACACACTACCAAAACCCAACCCTAATAGGAGCGGATCGAAGCGGATCCTTGTTTTAAGACTCATTGCCATCCCCATTCCGACCTGTATTACTCTCACTATTGGTGATCATGGTCAATTGAGACCAAGATGATCTTGACCAACCCACATTAGGTTGATTTGGGTTCTGTTTTAGGGCCATAGGCATTACCTTTCCCTGATATATTTTTTTTTAACTCCATTATTAAAATGTTCGTGCGGTTAGGAAGTATAGTTTTAATATGGAGGTTCTACCTTCGAATCCCTTAAAGTCTTACCCGATACTTAGGGCTAGTGGGTGGTTCTATGTATTTGTGGGTCTACTAATGATCAACCGAAGAGGGTCGGTGGATTCCCATGTTATAAAAAAAAAAAAAAAAAACCTCCGTTCCCACTAGGAAGTTGTAGCAAACTGTGAATGTATACGATCCAAGTATATTTATATGGTCCACGCAAGCTGCTCACCAATACGTTGGTTACAAATCAAGTAAAGACCAACAAGTAAGCAGTCAACAGACACACGTCCAACCCAGTGGTTTGATCAGGTTTTCTTAATCCATATGTCTTTGCCGGTAGGGTTTTGCAGGTCAAATGCAAGTCGAATATGGGTTGGGTCATATTTTGCGACTCCTAGCATATCCTTTGATTAGCATTTAATAATACCTCTTTATACTCTATATATTAAAGGGCTATATTACATAGTTGTCAATATCATCTCGGGCCCCATTTCTCTCTGGCCTACAAAATGAAAAGTTTTGGCCGATTCGAAATTTTGGCGAAATTTTTCATAATTACGTATCAGAAAAAATATATAACATAATATATATACATATATATATGTAAAAAAATAAAAAACTAATAAATATAGATTTAATCCATTCTAGTAAGTTTCTTGGAATTACATTTTGGGAAAATATAAGAAATACATAGTATATATGTGTAAAAAAAAGTAAAAAAACTAATTATGTAAAATACCATTTCAGCCGAAATTCAACTTTTTAGCCGAAATCTCGAATTTTGGCTGAAATGGGCCGAAATCGTGAGTTTTGGCTGAAATTGACCGAAATTCAAAGCGAAAAGTTTTGGCTGAAGTTTCGTTTCGACCAATTGATCAAGGCGAAAAATTTCACCCATTTCAACTGATACAAAATTAATAACTATGCTATATTATGATAAATGCCACAAAAGAAATACGGAAGAAGACCACTTGATTTGATCTATGTAGGACCCATCTATTCTTTATCCAGTCTAATCATATACCATGCTTTCCTATGTGTAGGACTGTGCCAGATTTTCTTCATTGTGAATGAATATACCATTGGATTAACCCATCAAAGATTACTAATCATACGATCAGCGTATGCCCTTAACAAATGTAAAGTGTCCCATAGCTAACAAAAAAGGCCATAGGGTTGTGTTACTTGTGCAGGCTATCAGGTGTGTTTTTGTCCCATAGCTAAGTGGTCCTACATATACTTAAAAAGGCCCATTATAGGTCCAGCCCGGTCCAACAAGTTCGATGGAAAGGGAATAACTAAAACAAGGTTTAAATAGTATCTGTTAATATACTTCATAAGATTAAAAGAGAGATTAGTCATTGGGATAAAAATAAATTTGAAAAGGTCAATAAAAATATCGAGGCAAATCGAGCTAATTAACAAAAGTTTCTGACCCAGTAAGATAACAATAACTGAAGTAATCAAACTGAGTTAATAAATTAAAATAATTTTTAATTAGAGAAGAAGATCTGTGGAGGCAAAAATTAACCTAGGGACTTATGGCTAAAACAGGGTAACAAATTACAAAAAATGTTCACACAAGCGCGATCAATTTTAAAGAAAAATAAATGGGTTGGGCCTACACAAACTTTGCTTGAGCCCAACCAACTGGCCATGTCCATCTCTACCTAAAGTTACGAAATACCCAAACCAATGGACTCTCAGGAGGGAAGATGAACTTCTGATCCAATACCATGCAAGTATTCTGTACAAGGGTTAGGATCTCCAATGGGGAGATTTTTGTGGATATCCAAACCAATGGTCCAGTATGGTTCTCAAAAATGGTTTAAGACACTGTATCAGATTAAGGAATAATACAGCAAAAAAAAACACCGATTAGTGATTAAAACCCGTTTGTATCGGACATACTTGTGGTTTCGGCGGAGTTTTATAACGTATGGGCCGCACAAACTATGGATCCGTCGTTAATAATTTGGGTGCACCTTGATAGAACATCGAAGACGTCCAGGAAGGCCCATTGCCCAGTTGTTTCAGGCTGGCTCTGGCTCGGTGGTCACGGGTCTGGGTTCAGATTTTGTTGTTGGATCTGGGTCAAATCCAGGTCTGCTATTGAACTCAAAGTGACGTGGATAATCTGTTAATCACAGTTTAATAGCACTATGAAATAGTTAGGCCAATTGACTCTGGATTCATATCACTATATTCTCTATAGTGATTAGATCAGCATAGTTATGCATCTGGGAAAATTAAGAAAGCAAAATAATTGTGAAAAAGTATCATGATCTATCAATCTAAAGGAAATGAATTACCAACTATTAGTTTCCTAAGGGTAGTTTTTTTTTTCTTGAAAAGTAGATTCTTATATTGAAAGTAAAGTTTTAAAAAAATGTGGCACACTCTTACAAGCTCTCCATGATTCAGATTCCAAAAAGGATAAGTTCATCCTCAAAACCATATGATTTCACTGGGGAGAAAGATGCTGATAATGTACTTGTGCCATTTTGCCTGCCAACAACAAAGTTGTGGAAAGCATCCATAGCCAATTAGTCAAGAAGGGACCGATCGATCACTTGCTTTTGCCATTTTGCTCAGCATAGCAAAGAAGTTGAGGATGACTTCCATGGCCAACTGGTGAACATTCTTGTTTTGGAGCTTTGCAGGCGAATCCATGGCTTCATATGTCTCCTTGTCAACCAAAAAAGCTTCAAATTGGACCACAAAGATCTTTCGATCATTCCTTCCCACTTCTCAACTCTCTCTCTTGCAGATTGTCAAAGCCCATGCGGTTGAAGAAATAACTTAAAACTATTCACTATCTTTAAAGTTGAATGTTAGTTGAAAAAAACCCACAGCAAAAATCATCAATTCTGGCCTTAGAAAAAGCCACATCAGTTTATTGGGGCCCATTTGTGGATGTGTCCTGCCAACAACACATAATATGTGCATTTCAATAAAAGGTGTCTCTTGGGCTAAATATGTGCCTTTTCAATCAATGTTTCTTGGGCCCATTCGTATGGATGTAAATCAATTCAAAGGGATGTCTTTCAACTCTATAAACTAAGGTTATTTTTAAAGTTTTTATATAACATTCAAAACAAGCATAAATGCATATGAATCATTTATTTTATGTATGCCGATGTGGATTAAGCGATAAAAGGTTTGGTTTTCATAATTTGTTGGTTGATTTGATTTTTTAATTAGTTTGTTATAAATAGATTTATATGACTAGGATATTAGTTTATTATTGTTAAAACATATTTTATTATTGAATGAGAGAATAACTGTCAATTCAATTGTTGTCAATGCGAGACACCTCCCCTCCATGAAAATAATAAGGAATCGATCCCTGTTTGAAACACAGATGATAAGGAAGTTGGATAAGGTGTGTGAGTATTTACCAAATAGAAAGAAAAAAAAAAAGAATAAGGAGAGAGAGAGAGAGAGAGAGAGAGAGAGAGAGAGAGAGAGAGAGAGAGAGAGAGAGAGAGAGAGAGAGATGGTGTAGAGTTTTAGTTTCCTTGAAAGTGATCATAGGTTCAAATCATTGGAAGCTCATTTCTTTTTTACTAATAGCTTCAAGTAAGAAATCCATGACATGCTGCTTTATTATAATGACAACTGTTAAATTGCGATACAATCACATTATTTTTATATACCAAACTGATTTTTATGTTACCTCGTTATAGTATTTTCTCATTTCTTTCACAGACAGACATGTGAAAGTCAAGTGCACTTCATATGTGATGAACTCTTGACACTGATAAAAGGATCTTTAGTTTGCAATAATTTATATAGATAACGTACATGCATAATGGTTATGTTTGATCACGCACGTTTGTTTGTGCTCATTTATATGTGATGTATAGAAGGCTGTGTGATAATGAGATCATTTTCAGCCTCTCATTTACTTACTTGAGGCTGTTAATAGTTGTGTTTGTAGAGCAATGATGGCACGGGTTACAATAAGGGTGTCCATCCAAACAAGTGCCGGTTTGAACCCTTGAGACTAGGGATGGCAATGTGTTGGGTTTAAATGAGAACCCGCCTCAAGCCACTCCTATTAGGGGTGGGTTTAATAGTAGTTTTTTTTGTTTTGGTTAGATTTGAGTCTTGTCATTTTGCCTTGCCCCACCCTGTTCCATTCCACATGTATAATATATATTTATTTATTTCTAAAGGGTACAAACAAAACTTAGGTGGTATAGGTGGGGTTGGGAATTAACTCAAGGGAGGTGAAAAAGGAAGATGCCGTATTTAATGTCTACCACAGTTATTTCCATACCCAATAGGGGTAGGTTTGGTATCATGTACCAACGACTCCGTGGGTAGAGTTTGGATGATATAAAATTGAGGGAAGAGGATCCCCTGTTTGGTTCAAACCAAACAGGGGATCTCTGTTTGGATCATACAGGGGCCTCCACGTGCGGGGTCGGAAGGGGGGCGGAGGAAAGAAAAAGTTAACCTCTCTTCCTCCGCCCCCGTACGTGGAGGCCCCTGTTTGGTCCAAACAGGGATCCCCTGTATGGTTTCCAAAATTGAGATGGGATGGGTTTGGGTGTACCACAACCCACCCACCCCATAATTGGTAACCTAGGCGTTCCTTTTCTTTATGATCTCATAAACCTAGACGTCTAATTTCATATTTAAGTTTTCATGGATTTTGAGAAATTTATAAAACATTTCAAAAAAGATCCACATCTAAAATTGCTGGGTGTACTCATTTACTAGTGATGCAAACATGATAATGTATTTCACATATTTAAAATTAGCATATGTAAAACCATTTCCAGCAATATCCAGCAAATGGTCCTAATCACCTAACACTCCCCGCCAAATAAATGGTGGTGACCAAAGTTGGAAAATTCGTGACTCAAACTCGACTCCTCCAATGAAAAAAAAAACTGACTCGAAATGAATCAACACGAAGACTCGAGAGTCATATTTTTTTTAAATAATTTCAAAAATATTCAAAAATAAACCCATTTACTAATAAAAATATAAATATACACCTGTTTACATACATTCATGATAATCAATTTAAATTTATCACTACAATAATTTAAATTTATATATGCATTCATGATAATCAACTCCCTCTCCCTCTTTCTAGCTAGGCATGGATGTTTTCAATCCTAGATCCAAATTGCTAGAATAGTCTAGTAAGCATGAACTCGGGACGACGGAGGCATTCTTCATCCAAAGTAAGCTCCCCAGATGAACAAAATAATTGACTGAATGATAGGTCCCACCAATCAGAAATGAATTACAGTATTCCAGCCCCAATTTCCCTCGCTTGGGGGGTCGGCGGGTTCCATGTTATCAAAAAAAAAAAAAAAAAAAAAAAAAAATTCCCTCGCTTGTCTAATGATCAAAATAAAGTCCAGTTGGTTGATTTACACAAGAACCCCAGATATACATGCCTGATGCCTCTCATCTTTCTTTAAAAGAAAAACTCAGTATAACTAAATCATTGCCCAAATAGTGTTTTGGGGTCACAAAAGACAAGATAGAAATGTAATGGATAAGAACAAAACAAGCCCTTTCGAGCTTAAACTAGCTATATTTTTATTATAATCTCATCTTAGGTTCTAGAGAGAGAGAATATGGGGTCAGCATTAGAGACCTGATATTAAAATGGATTGCCATCATCAATCTATTTACCTTCGATTTGGTTAAAAATCCGCGGATTGGATCAGATTGGTTTTACGGATCGGCGAATTTTTTGTGCACCCATAATTGAAAGGGTGCATTTGTGTAATGAGAGGATTCTGCTGTAAAGAGAGGAATTGTTCTGACTTCTCATGCAGCCTGCTGATTCCTCATTTTTGCAATACAGTTTCCTCATGAAAAAAGAAAAAAATGAATCAATTTTCCTTGATAGAGAAGATTTTTATTTTCTAGGAGAGGTGGGAATGTGAGATTCCTCTCTCTAGTAGAAATAGAAATATGTAGAGCAAGAAATCCTCGCATTTCACAAACCAGTCATAAGGGTGCCAAGAATCTATGCATGTGTTGCCAAGGTTTTCTAGCCTTTACCATAAAGTAGGTTGTTGTAGTTGTTGACCTCCAGCTTGGTGTGTTACAGTCGTATTTGCGACAATCTCCTAAAAATATTCAAGATCTGGATTTTTAATTGCACTAAGGGGACATTTGATAATAGTTGAGGAATCCGAAGATTTGAGATTTCCTAACTACCATAGATTTGAGGATTCTTCATTCAAGATTTATATAGCTGAGGATTTTACATCAATTTCAGTGTGTATCGATGCATATAGCCTAGAAAAACTAGTGTTGGTGTATAAATCCACAAAATTGAGGATTTTATGGGGGGTGGTTGGACTTGAAAATCCTAAAAAAGAAAGATTTATATTGTCCTAAATCCTTGAGGATTTACAGTTAAAAAAATGGGTAAGAAATCCCCGAGGATTTGGTCACAAACGTGATCTAAGGATCCTATCTCTTCTATATTGTGTTCCCATGGAGTCTCCTTAATATTGTATCCAAACACTCCCCAAGATAAGATAGTCCTTGTCTCTAGCCGAGTCTTGCTAGGATTGGGAATTTTTTAGGTCATATCTGTTTGCTTAAAATAAATAAGAGTTGAATACATTATGATTCATGGTGAAATGAGATCCATCAAAGGATAATTAAAGAGATGAGGGGTGAAAAATATAAGTTGGAGATATAGATGTGACATTGACTTCCCTAGGTATTGAATTGATAGGATGATGGATGGGTATTTATTTTCCATCTTTCCTCGTTTAGACTTCACTAAAGGGGAGGTTGTTTATGGGGTCACTTTTGGATATCCACCTTTAGTTCCTTATTTTTAACCAAGAAATACAAATCCCAGGAATTCAATTACATGCAACAAAACGGCTCTTGGCCACTTACTTAGATCTCAACCAAACTCTATGAGGAATTATAATTAGGTCTTTGATTAGGAGGCTATTTTATTTAGTTTTGCTTAATTTGGAAAGACCTGGAAATTCTTGTACATAAAATATAGCCATTTCCTCACTGGATCTTTGTTGATGACACTCTAGCCAAAGCATAGATCAGATCAATCATATAGTAAGCGATCCTGATCAAACACATCCATAATGCTCCTCAAACCAGTAGTACCCTAAGGCTCCATTTGGGAAGGGAGGAGGGGAGGGGAGGGGAAATTTGAGGGGGAAGGAAAATGAAGGGGAGGGTACTAAAGTTGTACCAAAGTTCATTAATTGTCTAAATGATGATGATTCTTCTTCTTCTTCTTCTTCTTCTTCGTCGTCTTCTTTTGCAATTCCGTCCATAAGTATTGTGGCTAATCTTTTTTGTGCTCCGCAGAAAACTAAGTAAGACTGTCACTAATTGAAAACGGTTTTCCTTGAAATCGCATAAAAATTAGTTCATTTTTCTACTTTTCATGACAAAAAATAGCCGCACCAAATTTGAAATTTAGTGGTGTAAAAAATCATGTTCACTTTCATTGCTTTTACGCAGAAAAGCAACCACTAAAACGATAAAGGTAAAGGAATCTTTGCATCTGCATTGCCTGTTGTGAATTCAGGTCTTCTACACATGCTATAAAAGTTCTAGGCTTTAACTTAAAAAACCTAGTTTATGAAATTTATGGCTTGAATTCACAAAAATAAACTCTTGAGGACTCTTTCTATTACAAGACTCAACTCTAGAGTTGGTGAGGGGTTGGGTTAGGTCGGGTCTGGTTGGATTGACTTTTAAAAGTAACTTGTTTCTCCTGTCTAAACTCAACCCGTTCATAGCCGAATTAAAATCTTTCAACTCAAAAACATTGAAAATCCGTGCGAGTTGGCTCGGGTCAGTTTGGTCGTTAGGGTGTTTTTTGTTTTTTTTTTTTTTTTAACGTCTTTTTTTTTTTTCATAAAAATGGCTGGATCGTTTAGCAAGTTGAATAGCACATGATAGTGTATATGGATTTTTTTTTCCTTAATTCAGCCTCGTTTGGACCATAATAGTCTATATGGGCTCTTCAATCTTGTAAGATTCATGATAATATTTTTGATAATTTCTCCCATGAATAGCATTGCTTCCAACTATTATTATAAAATTTTGAAGACCAGAATATAATAAGGTTTACTCGTATAATCTAGAAGATTATCTAAGTGGAAATACATATATAGTTGGGGAGCTCAATCATTGGTTGGAAAAGGGTCAAGAAATGAAGAACAATAGATGGGGAGTGGGCCTCATTCCACACAAAAGACAACCGGATATAAAATCATACGTTGCCTGTTGTGTCCTAACTTTCTTTTTATGGGATGTGATTAGGTTTTAGTTTTCCTGATTTTTAACTAAAAGGTCATATCTACTTCTACCCAAAAAAAAATGTCATATCTAACATAAGGATTAAGAATGAAATGCCCAACTTGCTCCCCTAGGGGCGGGTTTGATAGTGATTTTCTTCTTCTTTTTTTAACAATTCGGTGTAAACATGAATATATAGCTTTTGGCCCGAGTTGAATTTAGGATAAGATTAGATTTGAACCACCTTTTGCGCCCTATTTATAAACTTGACACACTTTGTGGTGCTACAGTACTCTGTGCAGCATACTCACCGAATGCATCTCAAATAGCCAGTTAAGTAGGGGATTCTAGTCGTGGGGACAAATCCTTTTTCATCAAGGAGAAAATGTTTTTTTTATTATTATAATGGAGGTTGTCCCAGCCATGGTTCAAAATCTCGGTCGCAGTATCGGCCGGGCAGAAAAACCGATATGATATCGGTATCGGTCGTGGATATCGGTCCGTCGCGGTCATCGCGGTATGAATTTTTTTTTAATCCAAAAAAATTCGCAAAAATATCCAAAAAATCCATAATATTAGAAAATGCTGGAAAACAATATTTGTTTCCATTAACAACAGCAATAAATCAAAATCTCGGTCACCTTAAGTTATGAATCATGTTTGTGTCGCAGACTCGCAGTTCACTATCTTTTTCAGTATTTCATATAATGCAAACATTATTGATGCTCTGCTAATGATCAATTTATTAGTGTCAAATATAAGAAGATAAAGATAACATATCAATCATCATTTAATACTAACTTAATCATCAAATAAAGTTGTGAAATTCAAGACCCTGAAGATTAGTGAATGAGATAGTGAGTTAGTGACTGAGATAGATAAATCATAAAGCACTTGGGCATCAAAATGTTCATGGTTTACCTGAAATTAGAGGGGACTAGTGGAGAGTACTAGTAGAGACCAGAGAGAGACTGATGAGTATGAGTGTATGACAGATTGACAGCCTAATACCAAGTGGAGTGTCGCCCTGGCTCGATATCATCATCATCATCATCATTTCTTCGGTATTGGCTAAAAAGATATGCTCCATACTGCTGTGCAGCACTAGCACTACCATACCCATAACCATATTCAAATTGTTCTTGATAAGATGATGAACTATCTTGATCCCCCGTGGCTGTGGATTGAGATGGCTGGTTGTAATCAAATGGCATGAAATAGTTATGAGAGGCATAAATAGGTCGTCGAGAAACTGGTGGGGAAAGCCTCCCTTGCTCAATTAACATCTGTTCGATAGAAATAATCGGTGTTGGTGAAGGGGGTACCCAATTAGGGTCATATGAATAACCCTCATGCTCCATACATGACACCTTGTTGGCCAACATAATCCCCATGTTGTCCATACATGGCACCTTGGCCAACATAACTCCCATGATGACCATGAGTAGCAGCGCCGGCGCTACTACTACCCCCTGCCTCAGTCTGTCCAACATGTCTGACATAGCCACGGCAATGATCTAACTCAGTAGCATGAGGAAAATGCTCAACTGTCTCATAAGTGACAGGCTCATCATCTCTATAATGACCCTCATCCCCGGGAGAGTCAGGTGGAATTCCTGCTGATGATGAAGAAGTAGAAATACTTGACTCACTCTCTTCATCCACCTCCTTTCCCCTTGGCTCACACGTATTAGGTGCACGCCCCTGCTGTATTGTCAAATTTATTTCTTCTATCCTTTCTACAGCCCTCACTGACTCAGGCCTATCCCCAGTCAATTCCTCCATCAACTGCTCAAACTCTGGGTCTTGGTCTAACATCGGTTCTTCTTGTTCCTCCAACCATTGACCTAACACAGTATCATTTTCTGAAAAGATATAGTCCAAATTAATTGGACAGAAATAATCCTGGTGATCCTCAAACTGTCTTCTCCTTCTATTTCTACTCCGGAGCTTGAGGTTGTAGTGAATGTAGACCAATTTATTTAGCTTTTGCATTGTCAATCTATTTCTTGGTCTTGTGTGGATAAATGAGAATGTGCTCCAATTTCTTTCACAATTGGAAGACGATGTAGTTTGACTAAGGACTTTAATAGCAATCGTCCTTAGTGCAGGAGCACTCTCTCCATAATTCAACCACCATTCAGCTGAAAAAAAAATAGAAATGATATTAGAGTCAATAAAAAAATAATAAGTCCTTAAATAATATAGAGATGACATTACAATCAATACCAGGATAGGTCTGTGTCACAGCTCTCTGCGCAGTCGTCGTTCCAAAGCTTCCAGCCCGTACATTGTATATGTCAATCTGAAGACATTAACGTAGAAAAATAAATTAGAGAAATTACAATGTTATATACTTTTTTCCTTAATTATCCTACATTCCTACCTGATTAGTAGCCCAAATTGCTTCACCTGTACTCTCTGCCAATCTTTCAATTACATTTTTTAGTCCCAAACGGATTTCATCAGATATGTGTCCATCCGTAAATTGGGGATTAAAGAAGTATCATGTAACAGTAAAACCAATGAATTTTAGTCATTGATAAATTAATATAGTGAGGATTGAGGACTGAGGAGAGAATGGAGAGTTGAATACAACAATTCAAGTATTAAAGGATATTCTTCACTTACTGGCAATCTTTAAATCATGTTTTAATTGTCGTCCCCATCGATCGTCGATGATCTTCCAAAACTTTTTGTAATATTTACAATCTGCTTGAATACCCAGCTTTGATCTCTCCATGGCCTCATGTAAGAAGCTCATTGTTGGCTTATCATCGCCATCAACCAATCGAAGAACCTTTATTAGGGGATCAAAAACATTCAAAACACCCTTCACATGAGGCCAAAACTTGTGGACGCAATTGTTTTACATACTTCAACAGTAATGGGACTTGGCCTTTTTCCCCATTTTGAATTCATGAATTCATTTGATTTTATCAATCGGAGAAGTCATTCTCTATACTTGTAAACACTTTCGATAGCAATGAAGTGGGTGGCAAATCTAGTGATGCCAGGCCGTAGTAATTTATGGTTGTCTGTATGCGTTTTCATCATGGAAATGAGTTTATATGATTGATAAAAAAAATTGGTGATCTTCTTTCTGTTACTAATCACAAACTTCATGACTTTTCTTTTTGCAATATCTTCAAGCATTAAATCCAAGCAATGTGCTGCACATGGAGACCAGAAAATCCTTAGCCTTTGTTTCATAAGCGTCATTCCTGCAGCCTTCATGTTTGCAGCATTGTCGGTAACAACCTAAACTACACAATCTGCCCCAACTTCTTCATCACCTCATTCAATAACTTATTAATATATTTTGCATCTTGAATGTAATCAGTTGCATCAACTGATTTGATAAACACCGTGCCCATAGACGAGTAGACTAGAAAATTTAAGAGATGACGATGTGTGATGGTCGTCCACCCATCGCACATTAGTGTGCAACCTCTTTCCTTCCATGCCCATTTGAAAGTTTGCACCCAAGCCTACAACTCTTCATACTCTTTCTCAATACAGACATGCTCAATCTCATAAGGGGTAGGTGCCTTTATACCTGGACCATGTTCAGCAGCTGCATCTAACATGGTGGTGAAATAAGGAGATGATGCCTTGTTGGGAGGAATGCCTCCATCCAAAAAAAACTTCCCAGCGGCTCTCACTAGATGTTCTCTTGCTTTACCAAGCCTGCCATTTAATGCTTTCATAATGCTGGGCTGCTTTGATGTTGGTTTTCTATAAGCATATGGGTCAGTTGGCCCCACTTGTTAAGGTGCATGTGTAGGAGTTCTTTCAATCTCCTCAATGTGTGGATCTCGACGGGGTTGTTTTTTACTAAATGCCCGATGCAAACTTGCTCCCCCAGGTTCGGATGACCCACCCTGCTCATATTGGCTACCTCTAGAGGCTGCTTCATATTGCATTCTTCTTCTCTCTTCCTCCTCCTGAAGTGACCTAACACTTTCTCTCCTAGCCGCCCTCATTTCAGGGTCTTCATTGTCATCATCATCGGAGGAACCGAATACTTCTTCTCTACATGCATCAAATTCCTCAGTTCTTCTTCTTTGTTGTAACACTTTTTTTTTTTGCTGATGCATTTAGGAGCTCCTTCATTTCAGCAGTCACATTTGGTGGCACTTTATGACATTTTATCACCTGTCCTGTTACATGCCCCAAATGTTGTTTCAATCGAGTAATCCCGCCATTGAGCACTCTTCCACAATAATTACATTTCACGCTACTTTTGCTTCCAACTGCTTCACCATGGTTCCATGCCGGATCTATTTCACGCACCATCTTGTTCCTATAAAATAAGAAATTCATGCAATAGTAATATACTAATACTCTAACAACAATTATTTTTAGGAAAAGTCAAGATTTAATAAAATCATTTTAAAAAATCCTAAATATATAGATATAGCATAAAAGTATGTAGATTAATCATTTACACATCATACAATGATCATGAATCATTAAAAGAACATATTTGTGGTGAAATCCCAAAAAAATGATATATTATAATTCAAATATTAAAAATTTTAAAAATAAAATAATTAAAATAAAAATCTAAATCATGTTTATGACTAAGAGTAGATGTAGATCTATCATCTACACACTATTAATAAGCCTTTGGTATCACAGATATTCTAACAAGTAACAACAATTAATTTTTGGATTTTTTTATAATAAATTCATTTTCAAAATCCTGAATATATAGATCTAACATGAAAGTATGTAGATCAATCATTTACACATCATACAATGATCATTAATCATTAAAACACCATATTTATGATGAAATCCCCAAAAAATGATATATTATAATTCAAATATTAAAAAACCCGAAAATGAAATAATTAAAATAAAAATCTAAATCATGTTTATGACTATGAGTAGATGTAGATCTATCATCTACACACTATTAATAAGTCATTAAGCCTTTGGTATCACAAATATCCTAACAAGTAACAACAATGATTTTTTGGAAAAAAAAAATTAATAAAATCATTTTCAAAATCCTAAATATATAAATCTAACATAAAAGTATGTAGATCTATCATTTACACACCATACAATGATCATGAATCATTAAAACAACATATTTATGATGAAATCCCCAAAAAATGATATATTATAATTTAAATATTAAAAACTCTGAAAATAAAAAAAATTTGAAAAAAAAGTTCAAAATCATGTGTATGAGTAGATCTAGCATGAAAGTATGTAGATCTAATTTCTAAATGAAGAAAACAACACAATTACACAAATGAGTAAGTGACAAACCTCTATGCTTCATCTATAAAATAAAAATAAAAAACACATAATATGCTTTAAGTTGATTTCCTCTTACCTTAGATAATATTTTCTTCAAAAAAAAGAAGTGAGATTTGAAAATATGCAAGAGAGATGGTGGTTGCTGCTATGGCTAGTAAGGAGTTTAGAAGAGAGGAGAAGAAGATGAAGATAGGGAAAAAAAATATAGAAATTAGGGTTTTCACCCTTTTATACATATCTCGGCCAATATTTTCAAAATATCGACCGGGATATCAATAAATCCGATATGGACATTATCTCGGTCGAGATGGGCGGAGATTTTGAAGAAAAAAACCGCTATATCGGTGCAGTATCGGCCGGTTTTAAATCCATGGTCCCAGCCCTTTGGGCCAGAATAATCCCTACGGGCCCAGGGGAAGCTGGGTAAATCCCCTGTGGCCCCAGTGTAGTAGTAGAGTTTAGAACCCTCAATCGTCGAGTACAAATCGTGGTTCTAAGCCAACTGAGCTGCCCCTCGGTTAATAATATTCTTATAATTATTCTTAATAAAAAAAATTCTAATATCAGATTTCATCCTCATGGAGCAAATTCGATATTACAAATCATAAAAACCCATTACGGGTTAGATTAGATACAATTCAAGGCAAGTTCAAATTTATCCTGACACTTAACCGGGTGCCATCCCTAGGATTGCAATAAATAAATAAATGTTATTCCGAGTAAATACAGAATTAGTTCAATATTAAGAAAACATGTTTGCACTACAGAAAACAGAACAACAACAATACAGTATATAAACTAGAAAGTAAATCCACTTACAATATGCAGGTAGAATACATAGAACAATTAAGTAGAATAGAGGTCGATCAAGACTAGCATTTAACGCTATGTTCTTAAGACAAATTTCGCATCCGCAATGGTGCTTACAACCTCTTGTGGCATTTGTTTCCTACGATACAATGATCTTCTTCACACAATAGCAGCACTTCACACTGTGTGATAGGCGAACCAGCACTGCGACATACTCTTTCTCTAAATTCCGACTGATGACCCAAATGCAACGTAAGAGAATTGAATGAATAAAAAGGCATGGACGAGATGAGTTTATATAGCCTAGCATGGATGAGATGAGTTTATATAGCCTGCTTCAGGACTCTTCATGAGGTTGATTGTTCACTGAACAGACAAAAGCTTATTTGGACACACACCCTTCTGGACTTCGGACACACCCCATTTGGAAAAAGAAATTTTATAAAATAAAATTTTTCTAAGCCAGGCTCGGTGTGGGAGCGCATGTGGTGGTGTGCTCAACTTGGTCTAGGTCCTCCCTCATCCACAAAAGTGGGATGCCCCTTGGGGTTCAACCTTTATTACTAAGGCAAACATAATATTTAGCTCACAATTAATGTGGGATGCAAGTTTACCACTTCTTTGTATTTTCATGTTTACCATTTTCAAGTAATGGTGTTAGGAGTCAATTTTTCATTCACTCCTCAACGGATTAAATCACATTCTTATATAGTCTCGCTTAAAAAGATAAGTGAGTCCCACCTTTATTTTTGCTCAAATCACATTCTTATATAATCATGGATGCTCTAACCATTTTTTCAACAATAAATAAATAAGAAAAAAGTCAACTGCAATTTCTTTGCTCCAGTTATTCTTTTTAGATTTACAAAAAAAGAAATTATAATTATTTTACAAAATTAAGATTGCATTCATTCAATGGATGTTGAGGTGTGCTTTGCTTGGCAAACTCAAAGAATTGTAAACAAGACTTCAATAATGGTTATGATAAAACTGAACTAAAAGGAGATGGAAATGGAAGCCGACAATGTTGAAGTTGCATAGGTCTTCATTTCTCAATGCCTCCTCTTTTTCCCTCATAAAAAGTAATGCATTTTAGCCCTAATTAAGGACACGGCCAAGTCAATTTGATGTGACCCATTGTGACTATATGTCGATTAAATAATTAGATGGATACAAAGGCGAAGTCTTCAACTTTTATGTTTTCACATAGAGAAATCCCTTCTGTGAAAGCGTGTGGTCCCAATTTGCACTATTATCCTTTGTTGGAGTCAAGCACAAAAGTCATTTGCACTGTCTAAAGCCACCCAAACGTAGAGGTCTTTAAATTAATGGCTAAGATGATGTGATCAAACAGATGTAGAGAATACACTTCATCAATATCCGAATTCATTTATCCCTCTATTTATTTTGATTGTCATGCATTTTGGTGCACCCCAAAATACCGATTTTGACCTATCTAATCATATATTTTGGGCATCAACTTGATCTAGGTTCTAAATTATTTTTAGATGCATCTTTGCAACCTCTCATGTAACTTGATACAAATTACAATTGAAAAAAAAAAAAAAAAAGCATAGGAAACGAGTAAAAGAGAAAGTAGCCCAAAAGGAGCAAATAGAAGAAGTCAAGAGAGAGACTCTTGAATAAAGTTTCCTTTGGGCACATGTAGAAGTTTCAAGGAAATGGATGTGCACCTAATTTAATCACCGAAAGATATCCTAAATATAGGGTACACCAGGATCTAGTTAATGCCCAAGCCTGTATTAGTCCAATGTCTTCCAAGTTGGGGATTGAAATTTAGACCACATTTGGGTCACATGGAAGATTCCATGATGCTGTTGAAAATATTCTAATTTTTGCATGAACTAGTTTTTTATAGTTTAGTGTGGGTTTTTTTTTTACGTAAACGCGGAGGAAAAGTTTGAATTTATTTTTCTCTATTACATTGAACATCCTTTCTAAGGAACAGGTTAAAACCGTTTTTCTTTTTCTCCAAGCATGGAGCTTGAGTGGTGCACAGATGAGCTCCATTGTTGATCAACCTGAAATTGACTTGACCCCACCCATTATTAGCAGTGCCAACTTGGACTTGACCCAAACCCTATGTGATCCGAGTTGTGCCCTAACTTACACTAAAAGATGTGATACAAAAAGCAAGACTAACGTGGGAGATGAAAGACATTAAATATCCTATATGCAACCAAAGTCCATAGCCCAAATTTTGGGATTGCAACTTGGACCCCTCCCAACCTAAACTTGACCAACCCAAACTCTACCAAAACCGTAATTTGGGACCTAAACATCAAAATTAATTCGATTCGAATACGATGGGTCAGGTCTGGGTTGGGCTCAGTCTACTCTTCAGACTTATGTTTTTTTAATGCCCTTTTAATGCCTAATCAGTAATCATCCTCCTAGTTCTAATTTGGGAAGCTTTTTAGGTCATCCACTCACCAATTGTTGGTCCCACCACATCAGTCGGCAGAGCAGAAAAAAGGCGTACTATGGACCATCCAATAATTCCCCACAAAATGCATATGATACATTTCCTGTGGCCACAATTGCTTACTTTACTAGTATGGCCCTTTATGTCATGGATGGAAAACCCTTCAATAACTCTTCCAAAATGAAATGAAATATCCCACCTTAGCAGTTTTTTCTTCCACAATCATTCATTTAGATATTGTGTTTGCATCTGAATACATAAGAATTTACGGTCAAATAAGCTCTATTGAAATTAGAATTATTAATGAGGTGAAAAGTGAATGACGAGATCAAGGGTGAATGATGTAAAGTAACAATGAAACAAGGTTCAACTTTCATAGGATTTGAATTACTAGGGTAATGGTTGGGTATTTATTTTATATCTTCTTTTGATTGACTTTCTATTAAAGACGATGTTATTTGATGGTCACTTTCTATTTTTGTATTTTATTTTTTCTTTGGAAGCACTCAAATTCATGCATATGCCCCTAACTGGCGAAGCAATATATGTGACAATTTAATTATTTTAAAATAAAAAGATAATATATAAAATGATTGATACTGCATACTTAGAACACATATGTATAGTTACATCTTGGCAGAAAATGCTAGACAAAGTGGGATTCTTTTTCATTAATATTTTTTTATCATTTAAATGTGAACACTTTTTCTATAAAAATAAGTGTTAAAAGGAGTTTTATTTTTCATGACTCTACATATAAAAAAAAACATTTTCTACAGGTGAGGGTAAGAAAAAAAATCCTATAAATGAATAAAAGTCCACCAAACAAATTTTCTTTGGATGCTGAGGTAGAGTGTGATGCAGGAAAGGTATGACTTGGACAGTTTTGAATTTGCTCTGGACTCTGGAGTCATTGCAGTCCCACATCTAAGGGTTCCAGGAAAGTTCTTACCACCCATAGGCCAGAACCACCTTGACTAGGATAGAGTAGAAGTCTGATCTTGACTGAGGGGAGGACTCTACACATGATACTTGGAAAAAATCAACAGATTCATTTGCATGGTAAATGAAAGCTCTACTTTGCATAATAAGTATCAAACCAAATTTAATCGGTAATGTTAGTCTCCAATCAAGGCAGCCACCTTTTCTTACCCAAGGACTGTTCTATCTCAAATTCAAGGTTTTCTTCCATGACTCGAAGGCTCCCACACCTAACCTGAGGTCTACTTTTCTCACCGGAGGACTCGGGTCCCAACCCCCTTAAGCTGGGTACCAAGAAACTTATCATATAATATGATCCAGATGCCTTTTTTAAACCCACTCTATAATTCTTAGAAGGTTATTTTAACCATTTAATGATTTTTTTTCTTTTTTTCTAGAATAATGATTCATCTTTGTTTAACATGGAATTCTATGATTCTTGAAAGTTAGATGTCCACCAATTTACAATATCTAAAAAAAACATGTGGACCCTTGCTAATAGGTGAATTCACAAGATAATCCATTCACAATGAATCCACTCAAAATAAAAAAAAATAAAAAAATTAAGTTATGTTTGCCTAGATGATGAAAAGCATATATAGTGCCTTCCTCAACCTTGAAAACCAAGGTGAACTTGGGTAATGAGGATATAGTGTAGCATACTCAATGATATTGAAGTCCATCTAACAATGAAGAAAATGTCGGCTCCACCATTTGATATTTTCTCATCATTTATTGTCTCCACTGTATTTTCATTGTTAGATAGGCCTACCAAGGTTTTGTTTATTTGTACAGTCATAATGCTTTCATCAATACATGGGCCCCACTACTCTTTTCTATCATGAAGTAGGCTGTATGACATACTTCTACTGTTGAGATTTACTATGGTGTTTACATTTTTTGGTGCAACCTTTGTTTTATCTAACATTAAGTCAACCATATCATAATAATCATATTATTGTTGTTGTCGTTGTCATCATTTATTTATTTTTCTTTTTTGCATGGTATCCCATGTATTGAACTAGTTATTTTCTAGTATTTGTTTGGTTTTTCATGAGATACTTTACATAGGTATCATTTTATGCAATTTCTTTGGATTCCCATTTTCTTTTCATATCATTTTAGGACTATAAAATTTTTCATTTAATTTTCATATTCTAGCATAAGTAGGGTTTGAAAACCCTCTTTAAGGTGAGCCAAGGATGTTTCCTTTTCCCATGTGACCTTTAAAAGTCCAAGTCCAATCAATTAGGTTAAAATTGAGAGTGTGACCAAACCTACATCCTATACAACTATCTGTTTGCAGAGGAGTAAAGTGAATGACGGTTGAAATAAATTCATGCAGTTGGATTTTTTTTACCCCATAAGGTGTTTGTTCGCATTAGCCAAGACAGATAAAGTAAATATGTCTGTGTAGCTGGTAGTTACTCCAACTCACGACAATGTAATTTAATGATCAATAAGTATATTATTTACAAAATCGTTTAAGTACATATACACATATCATGGAAACAAATATAGAAAAATGAATCACATGTGTAAATGATGTGAAAATAGTGTTATTAGACAAACATTAAAAAAAAAAAACGCATGTGTAAACATTACATACTTAAAATTTGAATATTCATCATTTACATATGTAAATTGTATTTACATATCCTATGCGTAAAAGACAAACGACCCCTTAGAGAGAATTTAATATTTCTTAAATGTTGTCCCCCACATGTTTCTAGATCCTACGATACATCATTCAAAATTTAAAATTTGAAGAAAATTCTAAAAATGGCATTCCAAAAGGCTAAGTTTTTAAAATTTTAAAAAATAAGCAACAAATCTCACATGCTTCATAGATATCACAACTGATATTGCTATTAAAATTCTCTGACATAAGGAATTCATGTTGGGATTTCCACAAAAAAAAAAGAAGCATTATTATGTCTAATTCTTAAAAAATTATGGTAAATAGGGTTCTTATCATAAAAGTATTAAAGAGTGAAGAATAAAGGGTCTAAGGTTGAGATGTAGATGATGAGATCTAATGTACGAAGGTGACAAGTGAATAATCATTCCTCAGTGAAGGATATATTATTTTGGTGAGAAAAGGAAACTATTTTACAAATTATGTTGGATCTTTACCTTCAAGTTTTCGCTGTTAGTCTGCTCCACAATAGAAAAGGCATTGTAACAAAAGTCTTATAAATTCAACCTATTAGAAGAGTAGGCCAAAAGTTTAAGAAACAAAGTTGAAGTTGATCCATAAATTACCGTAATGCTGCAGGTTAGTGACATAATGTAATGGTTGTGGATGCTTGAGTTTAAATCTCTTGTAAAGAAAAAAAGAGTGAAGACGTACTAATGTTGAGTAAATAATATCCAGTTTAACCGTAAACAAATACCCGATCATCATCCAATAAATCAAATTATTTTGAAAGGTCAGGATCCATCTTTTATTCGGCTGATTTTCTCCTGCACTTTGCACTCCATTTATATCGATGCGTCGATACAGTGTTCCCCTTTGTTAGACGGTCCGGATCCACACTCCCAAAATAGATTTTTTTTTCTATATCAATATATCTTCACATTATATCCTATAATAATTATGTTATTGTCTAAAACCAATTTACCATGAATTTCATACACAAGGCCGTCCCATGATGCTCCTTTCTAAGGTGGTGCGTGCTTTTCGTGCACGCTGTATAGTGTTTTTTTTTTCGCTATCGGAGTATTGCCAACCCTTTAGGCTGAAATAATCCCTTCGAGCCTAAATAGTATGTTTGATAACAGGCGAAGAATCCATAGATCTTATGATTCTTCACTACCACTGGAACAAGAATTCCTCATTAGGGGATTTGTTTAGTTGATGATTTCACATTGATATGGTGTGTATTGATGAATATAGCTGAGACAAATAGGGTTCGATGTGCAAATTCATTTAAGTGAGGATTTTCAAATCTTATGGAGGGTGATCGGATCCAAAAATCCTACCACATGAAGATTTCCTTTCGTCCAAATTCTCAAAAATTTACAATTGCCAAACATAAATTTACTACAATGTTAGAAAAATAAAAAAAAAATTCTAAAAATTTAGTTGCAAAACATGTCCTTAAAAAAAAGCCGGATAAAATCTCCCTCGCTCGCGTATAAACTATGGCCTCATGACAACAACTAAGCTACCCTTGGATTTTACCGTGATCGTAAAGTAAAACTTGTACCTCATCTCTCGTTTTTATATGTCGTTGTTGTTACGTTCCATGTCGTCACGAAAACGGATCCAGAAAAATATAATAACATTACCCGAAATATCCGGTACGATACATTCAGTCATAATATAAGGTCATCAAGAGCTAAGAAAAGCCATTTGTCTCCTCACTCTCTCTCTCTCTATATATATATCCCCACACTCTTTTTCTCCAACACTCATTCCAAAGCCTCTCTCTCTGTAGGGTTTTTCTTTGTTTTCATAGGCTTTGATCCCTCTGCAATCAGTGGGATTCGAGCTCGATTCTGAGATTTGACTCCAATTTGCCTGATTCTAACCCTTGCAGTGTTCAGTTCATCAAAGGTTTGCCCTGATTCTATCGATCCAGTAAGAAAAGATAAAATGTTTTTGTGTATGATCTAGGGTCTTTTCCTCGATTCGTGATCCACCCATGTGTTTGCTCCGGTTTCTTTCTCAATTTCAGTGTTTTTTGAGATTTTTTTAGCTGGAGGGTTTGATTCGGATCGATCTCTACTGCTCACTGTTTTCCTTATCGGATCAGTGATTTTGTGATTTTTTTTTTTTTTTGGCTGTGTGAAGTACTATTCGTGATTCCTTGATCGATTTCTTTGTTTGGTGTGCTGTGGTTGCTTGAATTTGTGTGAAAGCGTTGGAATTTTTGTTTTGGGTGTTGTGGCTTGGATGGTATTTTGAAAGGTGCGGCCTTTACTGTGCTGGGGATTGAATTTACGAGGATAGGAAGATTGAGAATCACTGCATCGGTGGCTGTTTTCTTTCATTCCTTCGATTTCTCTGTATTTTTGTGGGTTTCCTTTGTTAGAATGATGTAGCTTATTGGAATTTCTGCAATGGTGTCTGCTTTTAGTTATATTGGTGTTGGGTTTTGTAGGGATGGATGAGACAGCGAAGACGGAGACCCATCTGACTTCTGCGGCTGCTTTTGTGGAAGGAGGCATACAAGATGCCTGTGATGATTCTTGTAGCATCTGCCTTGAAGCCTTCTGCGACAGTGATCCATCGACGGTAAAAAAAACCAAAAAGAGTCTTCTTTTTGAGGCATTTGAATTAAAAATTATGTTTTTTTTTTTTTTTTTTGACCTCTGATCTGGCCTTTTTTCAGAAGGGTTTCATGTTTTTAGCTTCTGGATTATAGTACTGATGGCCTTTTACATTTTTTTTAAAAAGATGATAAGATTTTCCTGGAACTGAATTTATTTTTATTTTGCAGGTGACTGGTTGCAAGCATGAGTTTCATCTTCAATGCGTCCTTGAGTGGTATGGCCTGTTCAGATCTTTCTGTTTATGGATATTTATTATGAATGAGAACTTTCACTGAAATGGCATGCTTAGTAATTGTTACAAGGATTACCTCTTTCTTATCAATAGTATAAAGATTAATAAGAGATGAGAAAGATATATAAAGAAATTAAGAATGTGACATGGGAGTCACATTTCCTAATCAATGTCTTGTCATTTGATTCAGTTTTCAATTTGTTTGACTTGGAGTTTAAGTTTGACAAGTTTGATGAGCTAAATCATCTGTGTCCTGTAAATCCATCACTTGGACATACTTGAAAAACCAAAACCATTCAAAATAACTTTTATTCTTTATATTTACTCTCGACCAAATTTTACTTCAATTAGAGTTGGGCTTACAATCAGACTGATCATGGGAAAAACAGATGGCTAAAATATGACCACAGCCAAAGTTCATGTATCACTGGCGATCAATCTTAAGGTGGGGCTAACTCCAAGTAGAGTTAGTTATGGACTAGTGTTAATATATTTGGGGTGCAATACTTTAGAGCAAATTGGATTTTTAGGTAGTTACCTACTGATGGATTTATGGATTTAGCTTTGAGAACTTTATGAGAATAGTTTACCAACAGTTCGAGAATCGAGCTGCAAATTGTTCGAAATGGAATGTTCACAATTCGAAGGCCTCATCAGTGAACTAGGTAACCATGCATCAGTCATCAAATAGTCAAGGAAACATCCCCATGTTCTTAATGATTTACATCAGAAATAATGAAAATATGAGTGAAGAAAAAGCTGCCAATAGTCACCAAATGTTTATTTTCTTCTATCCAATCAGTCTCCCTTCATGGATGATCATATTTATAGTGCATAGAGAATTACACCTCTCACCTCTGGATGCATGGTGCCCATTTTGTCCAACTTCCCACGCCCAATGAGTAAATTAATGAGAAAACCTTTGCCTCATTTGAATTCCTATTTTGTAGCACTTGTGTAATTCCTTAACACCTCTCCTAGTACCAAACAACACCTTCAATAGTATCTCTACCTAGACCCTTAATTTCATGTCCATCAAAAACGAACTTTAGATGTCCTTTTGGAGGACGAGCCCAATGCACAAGAAGGAAAAATAGCATAGTAGATGCTTGAAAACATTCCACCCAAGACCACTATAAATCTGATGCAGAAATATCCATAAATTCTTTAGAAACTGTGGCCTACTTAGGTTCCGTTTGGCAATTTTAGTCATTGTCTTTTTCTCACAAAAATAATTTATTATAGAATTTGATTGTCACATTCTAAATTGTTTGGTAATCGTTTCTCTATGTTTTCTAGACTTTGTGGGTGGACAATGTTAACCATTAATTGTCCAATGAAAAGCATATCATTAGTTATCAATCAGCCTAATGATCCATATCACATTTGCCTATATGTCTATACCACCCCATAACCTGCTATTTGAGTTACAACAATACAGATCATGGGTAAAGACTCTTTTGGTTGGACACTGTTCGTCATTTGATCATCAAAAGTAATAAAATATATATCATCAAAACTTATTCTAAATTTAAATGATTTTTACTTATTGGACATTGCTTGCCGTTCGAGCATCAGAGGTATTAAAATGAGAGTAACTATAAAAAGATGTCTAGGTTTTGAAATCAATGTCATAATCAATGAAACCGATTCTATAGATAACCAATTATAAGAAAATATAGAAAAAAACCATTAATCATGTATATCTTTACTCTTTAGAGAAGGAATGACTAATATCAGCTCCATAGAATTCTTCCATTGCTCATTTCTCTACCTTTTTGGTTTTTAGCTAGAGTGAAGATGGGGATATTATACACTGTGTTGACATCTACAAGCAACATTCTCTAGATCATCCCCTACTGAGAAATTAATGAATATATCTGAGTTGTAGGAGAATATTCTCCTGCGCACTGTGAATTGGAGTTGCAGCAGGTGTGTTTGCATCGGTGGGCCCTGCCTCTTGAATAGTCCTGGCGCACAGTGCGCATGGCTATTCCATTAGTTGGTCACTGATGGGCTTTTATATTTGAAATTCTTTCGCTGTGACTGACAAGTACAAACACTTTTTCTTTCAATTGGATAAATCCATCTAATATTTCTTAGGAAAATCTGACCGTTAGCACAGCATATGCATGAAATTTTCGTAAACAGTTACAACTCCAGAACCTGATCAAAACCTGGGCTAGAATTTTGTAGAGGAGGAACTGAGATTTTTTCTGGTTGAGTTCCAGTTTACCCAAACAACAAATGTCCAAGTTGGATATTGTAGACAAAGAACACATCCCAAACTAAAACTGGCTGAATTTCATTAGTATTGGAAAATTTAAACAAGAGGAAGACATTGTAGTTTACCCAAGACCAAGAGGGCTGAGATGGCCAAACATTTTTGTGTAATTTCATGTTAGTCAGAGATTTCAACAGATTGGCCACTAGTTTCTGCTTCTTTCCACTTGATGCCAGTTATACACATTTCGCTTTTCTTTGACATTTGATGTCAGGTTAAAATATGCACATTGCTCCCAAATGCTCTAATTTAATGAGAAAAATTGTTTTCAGGTCAATGTCCATCTAAGCACTCCTCAGTCTTCACATCCATTGTCTGTGAACCATCCACCGACAATAGAGTTAATTATATGCAATTAAACGTGCAAGGAAATTGAATGCAGAGAAACTGAGTAATTGGATACCATAAACAAATACAAGTTCAATATTTTATGTTAGAAAATTAATGGGTTCAACTCCGCGATCACCAACAACAATGATTACAACATCAATGGCAACATTATTATTATTATTTTGAATGGTACCAACAATAGCAACAAATAATAACCACAACAACTACTTCAACTCCACCATCACCAACAACAGCAACATGCCATTTCTTGCTTCCATAAAGTCCGATCAAAACCCTAAACCCCCAAATTGAAATGCAAAACCCCAAAATCATATCAAACAGCCCCAAAATCAAACACCTGAAGCCATAAAGTCCAATCAAAACCCAAAGCCCCCATCAATCCAAAGTGCAAAAGAATATACATGTGTGTGTGTGTGGGGAGGGAGAGAGAGAGGGAGAGAGAGAGAGAGAGAGGTGTCATAAGGTAAAAAACGTAGGGGTAAATTTGCCAAATAAATAGTAGAAATGTCTTTCCGCTTTAGATGTTTTCCTCTGATTCAATTCTCTCCACTCATTACTTTTTCAAATGGAGGGAAAATGTCTTATTACTGATTCAAAAAGACAAGAAATAGACATTTCCCGAATGGTCTGAAGCATTCAAATGTCTGTCTTAATTAGTTTTAAGTGAAATAGACCTAGGAAATAGGCTTGCCACATGCCACCTAATTTTAGGGCCTATTTCACTTAAAATTGATTCAAATAGATATTTGCGGGAAATAGGGTGTTTGGGAAATGTCAATTTGCATATCCAATCGTATCAGTGTTGAGCTGTTTTTCATTTGTTTCAAAAAGGAGGTAGGAAGTAGAATCGAATCAGACATCGAATGTCTAGAGAGGGCAGATATTTTCTCTTTTTTTTACAAGTTTGCCCTTAAAACTTTTATGAAATGGCAACTTTGCCCATCTCTCTCTCTCTCTCTCTCTCTCTCTCTCTCTCTCTCTCTCTCTCTCTCACACACACACACACACACACACAAACCCTAGTAAAGGCCTTCGTTGACAGCTCCTCTCTCTCTCTCTCTCTCTCTCACACACACACACACACACACACACAAACCCTAGTAAAGGCCTTCGTTGACAGCTCCTCTTCCTTGAGGCGCTCGCTCCGGTGTATTCCCATGAATCCCTTTGCGCCCTCTGTGTGTGTCTGTGATGGTTCATTTGATTTGCCTAGATGGGTTTTAGTGGTCATCACTGGCATGAGCTTCTTGAAACCATTATTCCATTTCCCAACTCTCTATTATTTCGTTCTCAATCAAGGTTTCATGGCTGAGAGCACAACGTCCCACTTTGGAGGAGTGTGGAAAGGGCTAAGCTTGGATGTGGCCTCAAAATCAATGACGGAAAACAGTCCTGATGGGTGTTGTTTGGTTGATTTTGCCTTTTCTGGGTTGAAACTTGAGATTTTTGTTGTTGTGGGCATTTTAGAATTTTCAAAGTAATGAATACTGCGTCTTTTGTAATTGATCAATAGAGGGTTTTTTTTTAATCTTAATTTGGTAATGAAGCACCCAACATTTGATCTGTGAGAATCTTCTACATATTGGTTGGAAGATCTTACTCATTTAGATGAATTATAGGCTTCTGAGCTCTAATAAATGTAGAGTGTCATACTGTCATTGAACATGGGATGTCGAAGTGCAGCCATGGTTGGTGATTCATACTGATCTGATGGTCAAGGCCCAAAAATTCTCCAATAATCAAGTATTCAATCCTTGTCCCAATCTCTATTTGCAGGCCAATGATTGAAGGGTTACCAATTTTGGTTTGTTCTAAAAGAAAAGACAATTATCAAACAATATGATGAAAGTGGTAATCAAATTTTATAATAAATTTATTTTTTGAAAAAAAAGACAACAAATGCCGTGATAAGCTCGTATTTGTATGTTTACCAAACAAGGCTTTCCAAATAGATCTAACTGAATCAGATATACTGTGTGCCTTACCAAATGGTCTATTTGTAAAGGGTTCTAATTTGAAACAGCTCCATTTCAAACAGATCTATTTGAATTGGCTATATTTCAAACAGATCTATTTGGATTAGCTCTATTTCAAACAGGTCAGACAAATGAGTCGTTAATAACAACCATTGAACCCTCATAATCACATTGTCATCCGACTTAGCTTCATTTTGAAGTATGGTTGTCTCTCATGCCATAAAACAAATCCTCTCCTTGAGTTTCCACTGCGTGCTCACGGGATCTTAAGTAATGCATAACCTTTTCTGTTAGTCAACCCTATACTTTCAGATATAGGAGTTTCTTGCTGCCCAAGCCAAGATCCAACCACTAGATTTCTAGATATGAACCACTAGCCCTTAGATTTACATCATCTCCACCATCAACTGACCTCTGAACCATTCGATCCAGACCACCAGCCACAAGATCCCATCATCCGACCATCAAAACCTCCGTTCCCTGCCATTCGATCCACCTACAACCCATTTAATCCCAGCCGCCAACATTAGATCTTCAAGATCTAGTGGTTGAACCTCCAACTAGCCCTATTCGAACTCCCATCAGACCTAAAACAGCCCAATTGAACCAATCAGCTCCACCAAATCCATTGGCCAAACCTGATCCATCATATATTTGACGGATTTTCCATTACTTCACCATCACAACCCTTAATTCACTTCAATCCCATAAATCTGAAATTAACTTGGGCCTTGAACATGCTGTGGGAACACTAATTTCAGATCTGAATATAATACTTAGCCCCAAATTACATATTGTTCAATTACGCCCAAGTTGAACCAAGCCATTTGTTCAAATCCTTGTGAAGGGACAAATAATTTACTTGAATGAGACTGCCCCTAAGCAGGTGGAAGTTCTAACTTCCACAAGGAACCCTCCCTCTCATTACTAGAGGGACCTTTATTGCAGGACTTGCAACATTGCCTCAAAACATTATGAAATTATCCATTTAATTTTCAATGTTGGATGGTGTAATTTATAATTCAGCATTAATTATTAATTTTCGGATTGATCTCATCATTCCATATTAGGCTAGAATCCATCTTGTCTTGCATCATTTTCCTAGTTTGATTAGGTGACTTAGCCAAGTTTTCCTTTCTTATATATATGGCATTGAAGAGATTGGATCTCAAAGTTGAGAAGTTTAATAATATTTTGTGGGTTTTGTTCCCTTTGTGGTGCGTCTTCGTGTGATTGTCTATGTGGAGACCTTTATCATGCTTCGGACTTTTCACGCAAACCTAATCCCCTAGGGTTCTATGTCACACTGTCAAGTGATTATTGTCGATGTGTGCAGCCTTTGTTTAATGAGTGTGGAGGATATCTTCCTGAATTCATGTATTGCCTTTTGCTTGAAAACTTTGAGATTATTTCATGAATTCATCCAGGGGTAAAGCGGGTGTATCTTAATACATTGATGAAAATAGTGGACAGCTAGCTTTGTAGGTTTATTAACAAATGAGGATAAGTTCGGGACTGCTTGCTGGGGCCTGGGGGCACTAATTTGGTCTCTTTGGTTGGAGATACATAATGGGGTTTTCAATTATAAATCTGATACTTTTATAAATGTTGGTCTCGAAGCTTGGGTAAGAGTTGGAGAATGGGTTCTTGAGCTTTATGATTATTTAGTCTTTTTGCATCGGATTTGAGGCAGTGTTGGGTGGAATCTTACCTTTCAACTTCATGGAGTTTTGATATTCTTTTTCCATTTGTATTGCAACCTTTGAGGCCTGTATCTTCCCTTTTTTTTATAATAAATCTGTTACCATTTTAGAAGAAAAGGAAAACAGGATTGGCATGAGGTTCTCTTTTGGATTGTTTGGATCAGCATGCTCCTTTGCACCACATTGATGGGTTGCCACAAGATCTTTTTTTTTTTTTTTTAATGTGCATTGGATTATGCTTAGGAAGGAATTGAATTTGATGTGTGGAAAACTTGGTGGCTATGATGGTTAATGCTTCCAAGAATTAGTGTTGTACCCATTTTAAAACTTGCAAAAGATTTAGACTTCTAAGTCTCACGTGCTACCTAATTTGTTTAAAGTGCTTAGTTTTAATAAGACTAATGCGGTGTGCTCTTTTATTTTACCTCCAAGTAGAACTGCTTAGCATCTCAGTAGGTGAATCGACTGATTTTCTTTTTCTATTGCAAGTTTGAGATGTAATATTCAGTGCTTTGTATTTTATTGCAGGTGTCAAAGAAGCTCCCAGTGTCCCATGTGTTGGCAAGACATAAGCTTGAAAGATCCTACCAGGTTCATTCAACTGACTGTACTCTTGAAAAATCTTTCCTGATTTTTGCATTAGTTGTTATAATTGACTAGTTTGTTTTTTTTGCAGCCAAGAACTACTTGAGGCAGTGGAACGGGAAAGGAGCATTAGGTTTAATCAATCACGAAATGCCACAATATTTCATCATCCCACCCTTGGGGATTTTGAATTACAACATGTCTGTAATTCTACTCTCCTCCCTAGCATGTCTCCATTCTTGTATCTTGATATCATGTATACAATTTCTTTGGATCAACCATATAATATTTTCATTTAGCATATGTATTGTACTTAAAGTTCTCCCAATGCAGTTACCTGTAGGTGGAAGTGATTCTGAACTTGAAGAGCGAATAATCCAGCATTTGGCTGCTGCTGCTGCAATGGGCAGAGCACATCATATGGCTAGAAGGGAAGGCCAGCGCAATAGGTCAACTGCTCAAGGTCGTCCACAGTTTCTGGTCTTCTCTACACAGCCCAATGCACCTTCGGTAGGTCCTGTTTCTGCTGTCCTAGGTCAAAGAGGAGGGGAAAATGAACAGGCCTCTGTTGTCACTCCAGACATTACATCAGTGCCTCCTGCTGCTGGTGAGGATCCCTCACAGCAGTTAACACCGCTACCTCCTGCCCAAGTTGAACAGGTTCTGCCATCAGCATCTGGGGACAATGTTGTTGTGGATAACAGGCCTGGGCTTTCTCATACTCGGTACTGTATACGATCAACCTTGTTTCCTATATATTCTGATTAGTTATTGAATGATCAGTTCTTTGAATGCATTTTATGGCCTGAAGCTTCTTACCGGTTGTTCATTTTATTGTAGGAGTGCCAATCTTCAAACATCCCAATCAAGCCAAGATAGAGCAGGACCATCTGAATTCCAATCCTTGTCAGAGTCATTGAAGTCCCGACTTAATGCTGTCTCAATGAGGTACAGATCATTTGCAAAAGAGCCCCATTGCCATTAGTGTTTAGAAATTGATGCACTCTGAATTAGTGAGTAGTTCTGGCTTTCAATTTAGTTTTATTGTGTTCAAGGTGCAAAGAATCGATATCAAAGAGTACAAGAGGATGGAAGGAAAGGCTGTCCTCAGTCTCACGCAATGCTTCTGTAGCAGATATTGGTTCTGAAGTCAGGAGAGAGGTTCATGCTACTGTATCACGCATGATGGAGCGTCTTGAGGCCAGAGACAATAGTAGGGCAAGTACTGCTTCTGCATCTCATGGCACTGATGGCTTAGTTACAGAACCAAGCAATCAGAGGACTGCTGAGGCTCATGGTAGTAATCTTCCAAATAGCAGCAACCCATCTGCTTCTTGTGCTGCAAGTTCTGGCCCTAATTAACTTGTACTGCAGTTGATCAGTTGCATGCATCATCAGCTTTTATTGTGCAAGGTGCGCATTCTTAATGTTGGTGTTTGAGTTTTGGTTGTTTGTAGCTGTTCCCCTTTTTTATCAATTATATATTCCCTTTCTTCATGGAGGTAGTAAAAATAGATCCGAAGAAGTGCAACCTATCTGAGGATGTGGCTCAAGATAGATCGGAATGGAGAAACAGGATTTGTGTAGCCGATCCCAACATAGTTGGGGCAAGGCTTTGATGATGAAGTGATGATATTCCTTTTCTTCACTCTATTATTTTATTTTATTTTTTGTTTGTGCACCGTCTGCACTTTCTTTGGGGGAGGGGTTGATGTAGGATAGACCCATGGTCCCTATGGTTCGACCCGCCAATGGGCCCAACCCATCCATCTCGACCTATTCATTGGGCCCAGCCCACTTATCTTTAGTCTATTAAGAGCTTTATTTAATTATGTATGTTTTATATTGGGTGTTTTAATCCTGGTCATCGATATGCTAGGATGGTTCAGATTGAATCTAGGTCTGGTTTTCAATTATAAAAGCATTGCAATGCCTCTTGGAGGTTCTGATAATGATTAATGAAAATATTTTTTTGAGTAATTTTAGGGTTTCCCGGGTTCTCTCTTCTTCCTCGCCCGCTATGGGGAGTTTGATGTGAGGCCAATTTCCAAGCTTTCGCCTGACCTATCACTTCCAGCCTCCATCTCCAGTCTCTCCATCACTACTGGCCCAACACCTGGTACCCTGCTCCGCATCAGGGGTGGAGGAGAAAGGGGAAAAGAGAGTTGTTGTGGGTGTGGGGGTTGGTTCACTCCATGCTCACAGTGCCAGCGGTGTTTTCATCTAAAACCAGCATGATTTCAGTGATTTGAGAAGCTGAGCTTCACAGTAGATTTAAATTCTTCAGTGAAGGCAGAGATCCATGGTCTTTGCCACATGGCACTGGTAGCATGAAGCTTCCAGCTGCAAATTGCATAGTCTATGATTTGGTGCTATTTTAGACATAACTAATGGTGGAACAGGTGAGAGTGAGGCACTGTTGATTAAAATTAAAATTTTACAAGAGGTTTGGACAAAGGCAGTCAGGTTTTAACTTAGACTGGCAATAAAGTAAATCTCTACGGGTCTATTCAGAGGTGTTTGGCTATTTTGGAAGCTCTTCAGATCTTTTTGGCTTCTTTCCATGGCCCATTGTTGGTGGAGAGTGATTCTGCAAATGTCTTAAACTGAATGTGTTAAAACTGAATGGCCAGCTTCACTAATAAGTTTATTGCAAAGTTTGTGTTTCAGCCTAGTAAGTTGATGGATACTCAACAAACCAGTGACTGGTGGCCATTGGCTAGATGTGAATAAGTTTACACTTAAATGTGCTCTCATTTCAGTATTTCACGAATTGGCGCGACAACAGGTCTTATGTACTGTTAAGTAGTTGTTTATCCAGTTTCCTATAACCAATTGGTTTTGGGATTAGTGGCCAGCAACTTTGTCATGTACAATGATATTTCTAAATAATGCTTTGCTATAAAGCGTTGATTACCCTACTTAGCAAACAGGCAAGCTGGTTGCCATGGTTTGTAGTTTTGGTTTCCATCGCTGATAGTGACCCTGTTCGACCAGCCCACTTCTGTCATTGAGCTTTATAGGGTTTAATAAAAATGAAATTGGGTGAAGTTGATCCTCTCTGGGTTGGCAGGCATTGGATTCAAATAGGGTGGAATATTGGCAATTAAAGGAGATTTGGACTTAAATAAACTTACAGGGTACATTGTTGGGAGGCAGCAGATTCAGAAAGCACAATAAGTAGGTGGTAGGCTGAGTTGAAGCTTTTCTGATACTTGGTTTTATCGTTAATGAAATTAGATGGTTAGCATTTTCTAATCATGTCATGTTTGCCTTAACCGGCAGAACTTCACAAAATGATAGATGCATCAGTCAAACCTGGAGCCTGAGAGATGAATCGTTCATAGGAAGTCATTTATCTCCATGGTAGGGGGAGATGTGTCCATTGCACAGTAGTCAAACTTGGTTCTTTTTTCTTTTTTTTTACCAAATTTCCAGTTAGGTTAGTGTACCGAAACAAACAACCTCTCATAAAATATTTGGTCTGAAATTCTGAGCTCTTTGGTAGGAACTTGTCTTTTATATTTGAATTCCCTACTTTTGGCTGAATCTTTTGTGAATGCTTCTTTTTATTTTTCTTTTTGTGACAAGATTCCATCAATTTGGGCAACTTGAGGTCTTTTGGTGTTCTTTGAATGGAAAGGATTTTAGCATGTGTGTGGCCAACCCCCTCCCCAACACCCAAAACCAAGTGAGCAACACACCAACACGCACGCACAAGAAAAAAAAAATGTCCCATATGTATTAATAGATATTGTTTATTCACTATGATTTAGTTTGCTAAGGTGAAAGCCTACTCCTTTTGAAAAATATGGAAAATGCTCTGGTGGGAGGTAGCATGCCGGGGCCCACCTATCACCAATCTGAACTGTCCACACACACGAGACCTCTGAATTACACTAGAGCCCATGGGTTTGCATCCATCCGAATGAATTGGACTATTGGATCAAGGGTAAATTGTTTTTCTTTAATATAAGTTGTTAAACTTCTGGGCCATGGATGAAGTGGTTAGAGGCATGGTGTATTTACCTTAGAAACGTTTGTGTTCCTATTTCAGGTGGTAAATGTACCTTTCCAGATGGTGGAGGTGAAGGGCTAAATATGCCTTTACTTTGCCACCAGTCCGACGGAGATCTGATTCTTACGAGTCTGAGTCGAGAGAAGTAGAGTAAGTGAGAGAACAGGAACAACCTCCATTTGAACTTCATGTTTCTTATTTGTATATTTGTCTATAGAGAATTTATTTATATTTTGCCAACTCTACTACTCCCCAGTTCCCTGGCAAGAGGAGTAATTAAGAAATTCTCAGAGCATATTAAACTATATAAATAAGGAGACAGCTGCTTGCTGACTCTCTACAATTGACCATAATATTCCTATGACACTGCTGATTTTGTTGTTTTTGTTGTTTGCATGAGATGCCAATCTCAGCAGTTGGCCTTGAGCCCCATTTTGATTGTCATAGCCTGAGTGTGCAGGCTACTCGGTTTGTGTAAATGTTGTTCATGTGTAAGGGGTGGTGTTTTATGCTTTACCATGACTAATTATTGTAAACAGGTAATTAGATTTACTTGTAAAATAAGTTCAGGGAAACCAAACTCTCCCTGGATAGCAGAAGATTGATCTCAACCTTAGCCGGGATAGAAATGGACCCAAGAAGTATATTTGGACTTTATAGAAACTACATCCTGGCCAATGACTCTTAGGCCTTAGCAGTGGTCTGCCATTGATTTACCATTTTCTTAAACTGATGTTATCTGGAAGTGGATTTTAGGGTTGGCTAAATGTCATTACAACCAAATAATCCTAGGCCTTTTTTGGCAGAAATCCTAGCTCTAATTTGAAATCCTCAGTTTTATCTGTTTGAACCACCACCAAGAAAAAATAAAAAGCTGATTTTTCATTGCCCTCTTTTCAAGTGTGGAGATGGATTTTCTCTATGGCCAACACACCAATGCCTGTATCCCTCTCAGCATCTCCCCTGTGGTCCTATGTTTCAGCTGACTGCTGCAAATCAGCTGGGCAAGGCATTGGGGCTACTGTCTTTATTGTTCTTCAATGGCCATCAAGTCTTCCTAACTAATTATTACTTGCAGCAGAACCATTCAAAAGGACCTGTATCATTCCTTGAGCAGGATGATGAAAGCTTTCTAAAAGGCCGCTGTTGGTTACTGCCAACTTTTGTATCTGATTTTTATAGTTAATTCACAGGAAGATTGTTTGCTTAGGACATGCCCCTTTCATTAAAGGATGCAAATCACAGTCCACATAGATGTGGAATGAAAAAGAGCATATATGTTGGTAAAGAGAGTCTTCAAGCAGGGTTTGCAGCATCAGGCTGTTCGGCAGACCTGAACCCACGAAAGGATTTAGGCATTTAGCTAGGAAACCATCATAAACTGTTAAATCGGATTCACATGAATTTACACTAAAGTAACTCATTCATTCGAACCAGGACAACCTCAGTTTCAAACACAAATGCAATAAAATGGGTAAATTCCAATTTCAGAGAATAACTATCTTCCTAAATCATGTGGCATGCATGCCACGTGTCTCACGTCAGATCAATCAAGGCTGATGCCAACAGAGAATACAATCTTACTTAATATAAGACTTAATCTGGTCCCACTAATAAAGCTCCCAATAGGATTAGTGGATGTGAGTTTTTTGGCGAAGAAGTCTCTAGTATGTGTGACTAATTAGGACTTGTCTATATAAGATAAGGGAGCCCTAAAGTTGGTATTATTCCATCTCACATGACTATTTGGGACTTGTCTAAATAAGATAAGGGAGTCCTAGGGTTGATATTATTCCATCTCACAGGATAGGCAAGAGGCGAAGAGATCCGCGGAGCTTCTTAATCGCCGGAATGCACATAGATCGTTGGCCGTGTGTTGGAGTCTCCGCATCTAATTCCATCATTCCTATCATCCTATCATCTTCCTATCATTCTTTGATTCAATTTCCCTTCGAAGAAGAGGTCGTTTGATGGGGATTGTGGATATTCACAATAGATTCTCCATTTTTAACAACCTATAGAAATTACAAAGTCTTTGCATTTCTAGGAACTCAATTGTAAAACAATTGAGACCAACTGCTGCCGAACTTGGCCCAATCAATCGAACCATCATAAAGAATGGAAACCACCAGCTTGACGTCACCCTTCACTTTTTGGCAAGTCATGACTGAACTCCATAAAAACCAGGTGAAAATGAAATATATTGGCCTGTATTGGTGGTCCGCATCAAGATATAGTTGTGAATTCGATGTCACATTGATGATATGATACTCTATTTTAGTGTCTTAAACAGTTGAATTGTATTGGTCGATACGGTGCATTAACTGACATTGAAAACCATGACATTACATCAATCCAGTCACCCTCTTAAAACAAACGAATTGCATGTAGGTTAGATAGTATCATTCTCCAAAGTTTTTTTTACTTGAAGATAGATTTTAAGAAACCCCATATTGCTTAATGTCTATTTCTTGTTTATCACAAGTTGGGGTGACCTGTGATCTATCCAATACCTTCATACACATGCTCGGGTGAATTTCAATTGATTCTAGTTTTAATTTGACATTGATCAAATAATAAGTTATTGTTGAATTTAATTACAACTAAGATCATTTGATTGAACTTCATCACTTGTTCATCTTCTTCACCTGATCACATGTTCATCTTCTGTCCACTTAAATCTATTTGTTCCTCAAGTAATTTTGATTGCCATGCATCTTGGTGGGCCCAATGTGGTGCACAATATCACTCTTTTTTATTTTATGAGAAGGGACTGGTGAGACTTGCAGTGGAGAGAAAGCAACCAAAAGGACAAAATGGCAGTCCATATTTTTTTTATTTCCGGGTCCCATTTATTTTACTTGAGGGTCAAGGTTAATGGGCCTACGACTGAGACCCCAATTTTTATATACTTGAATGGTAAATCCATCTTTCTTATTAAAAAATTTGTATCATCATCATCCAAGCCTTCTCCTATTTTTTTTAGGGAGAGGGGATTATGGGAATTATGTTTAACCAGTTCACTCTATCCTTACTCAAATCTCCGCATAAAAGGCTCTCCTAAGCTGAAGTTTGATATTATCCTAAGCTGAAATAGTGTCGGTCCCACAAATCAAAATTGATTATATATGTTTTTTTGCATGATGGAACTGAAAAATCCAGTTCTAATTGAATTCATATTAATTTTGAAGACAATCATCACACAAAAAACAACGATAATCGATTATACCATAGTAATAGTCCATACCATATTTTGTTAATGGCTTTGTTTAAAAAACTCAAACCCTCTATTTTTGCAATATAGTGCTCTCCACGACCTTTTAAATAAGGATATGTGCCGGTATTTGTAGAGCCCACTAATCATACAGATGAAGAAGACTTTGAAGACACTCTAGCAATGGTAGAAGAACTCATGACATGATTTTTTACCCCATATTGGGAACTTTTGGGTATGTCCCAACATTTATATATCACCGTTTGGTTTGATGAGTTTTTTTAAATTTCATCCTTATGAATTAGCCTTTTCACCGATAAGATTTCCAATTTTTAAGATCTCTAGCTTTTAAAATAGTCATTAGTCTTGGAGCATTTGTGAACAGGGCTTGCAGATTGTTTGGACTTTATAAATCTCATTTTCTTTAGTTTTAAAGTGCCTTTAGCTTGAGTGTTGCATTCTGTCACTAATCAGGTCCCAAATCATCATCATCAAAGTCTTACCCCAATTATATTAGGATGAATAAATTCATGTTTGAATTGTAACAAAATCTACCTAACGCAACTATCCACCTTTACCTTAGCTTGGGACCATAGGTTAAAAACTGGAGGAGTTTAATCATGTCCCATACACATATAGTATGATTCTTATACTTTGGCCAACATCCTGCCATGAATAAGTAAGTAACACAAACTATACACATTCCAATTTCTTTAAACCAAAATTGAACCATCCTTTGATCTACTAATCCTTAAAATCACTGTAGCCATGTGGGCCCCAGCTGAGTTCCACCGACACCATTGTTGAGAAACTGCTTTTGAGTTGTGGGACCCACAAAATAATTGCACCTAATCATCTGCTAATCATATTTAAAAGAATAAACACGATTGCAAAAAAAAAAACGTGTCCGTACTTGTCTCCTGTCGCAGTGTCGCCACGTGCGCAGAAAGGCATGGGGCTTGTAAAACAAAATGCAAGAAATAGATCCGGTTCCGACACGAGCGACCCGAGCGAGAGGCAGACATGCCACCGACACGAGTGTCAGAGACCCGCAACCTAACCCTGGTTACTTACCCACCAGATCCTGGTTAAAATGACGGAGACTAACGGTCTTCCGTTAGGAGAGACGTCGCCGTCCATCATCCTCCGTTACGTTGGATTCTTCCGTTTTTGTCAATTTAATACTGGAAAGATGGGGCCTTCGGAGCAAATGTATTCGACCGTGACAGCTCAGCTTTCTCAGTGTATAATAACTGCGTAAGTAAGGTATACGGTTAGGATTGTAAACTGGGTGATTACGGACCGGGTCCGCTAAGGAGAATATTGAATTAGATCCGGACTCGGAATCATTTCGGAACCGATTTCTTAGTTTTAGAACTGAATCAGCACTATATACGGAACGGGTCTGGATCCGGATCCGGATTTAGGTAGATAATGATATTAAAATAAATTGATTTTTAGGAGAGATTTTTAAAAATTGAGCTAATATATCAGGTTTCGGGTTCGAACTAAGGTGGAACCAAACCCTGACCCATTTACTTATTAGGGCCTAGAGGACCCAAACCCAATTTTTAACGGGTTAGAACCTCCGGGTAATTGGAGAATCGGGTACCCATTTATATCATTATATACTGTTCGTGAAAAAAAAAAGGTCCACCATTTCGTATGGCTCTCGGTATCAGCCGAGCTGAAATGGTCCTACTCATGTGGAGCTGTTTACTTGTGTGGATTGATTTCCAAGTATGATGAATATGCCCTTGGTTTAAGTCAGCTATTAGAGGGTATATTTGAGAATTCAATGGAAGGTTCCACCAATTAAAGAATCCAATGAGAAGTCTAGTGAGCATGATAAATAAGGTAGGGATAACATAATCGTCATCATTTTTTTTTAATGAAAGCTTTTATTAATAGAAAAGAAAGATACAAAGAAAAAGCTACAAAAGCATTAAACCCCACCTCCTCATCTCTTATATATTGAAAGCCTCCCAAAAGGACATCCGCACGACCCCTTGTTTGGCTAAAGTATCAATGAGAGTTGGCTTATTTAAGTTCGTGATGGAATACGACGTTGATAGATGAAGACAGTTTTCAAATTTCATTTAAAAACAAATGAATTCTGCACGGGTTGATTTTCCCTTTGAATCAACACTAATTTTAATTTTACAAAGAGCAAGGCTCTCCTAAGCTAAAGCTTAGGATAAAATTTCGTAAGCTCATGCTTGTGGGGCTCACATTTGGTCCATCCAAATGGACAAAACACATGACCCTCCTAAATTGCATATGTCCACCAACTTTCGATTAGATCCGAATTTATTAGACCGTTGGATTGACTGTATGTCGATTTGAATGGACTATTGACCATTAAAGTTTTGGGTCAATATGGAGATGATAGAAATCATGGTTGGGGCTGATTTTTTGCAGGGAGGGGGATCCTAAGGAGTCCTTGAAATTCCCCTCATCCCCATCCCCATGAGGGTCCCCAAGTGGGCCCCACCACACACTTGAGCTTACCTTATCCTAAGCTTGAGCTTAGGAGAGCTAGCCCCTTTTACAAATTTAGGGTGCTTATGAGCAGGCCTGGTCAGCTTTGGTTCTCACTTTGATATATGAATTGATCATAGATGATCCCAATTACTATCAAAAGTAAGGGGGATATTCATGTGCATCCATCTATCACCATATGGTAATGGACGCATACATGTCTTTACCTCTTTATACATAAACATTCTTTTTTCTGCATATGACCATATATGGCTTTTTTTTTTCTTTTACACATAAATATTTTCAATTATGTAAGTATCTCTCACCGGGATGGATGTACATAGGAATGAAAGTATGGGTCGTGCCGTGCCGGCATGGCCCACTGAAGAAGGGCCCAGCCGGGCCGGCACAACCCATGATAATTATGCGGGCCGTGTCGTGCTTGGCCCAAGGCCTCTGCGGTCAGCCCAGCACAACCCAGAGCACATCTCTGGTCGTGTCGTGCTGGGCCTGGGCCGTGCAGCCAGTGGGCGGCCCACATATCCCCCTCCCCCTTTTTTTTTTAATTTTTTAAAGTTCTTTAAGTCTTAGAGACTTAGACTCTTCACTCTTGGTCTTGGACCAATTTCATTAAAATAAAGAAATTAAGAGAAATAACAAGTAGAATAACATTAATGATGTTTTGAAAAAATACATCAAATAAATTGTATTTCCTTGAAATTTAAGTTACAAAAGTTCAAAAAAATTACAAGTTTGAACTTGGATCAATATATATAATGAAATTCAAATCTTCTGATAAATGAAAAAAGAATTACAACTTTAAAAACCTATGATACATTCTAAAAAATAAATTACAATTTTAGAAACCTATTGATACATTCTAAAAAATAAATTACAAGTTGAAAGCCTATTATACATTCTAAAAAAAATTACAACCCCCCATTTGACCGTTTATAGTTGTTTTGGGGGGGGGGGGTTTAAATGTAAAAAAACCACATTTGACCTTTTTTTGAGGAGGGGGGTTGAGATTTTTTTTAAAAATAGTTTTTGGGGCCGGGCCTAGCCGCGCCTCGTGCCATGCCGGGCCGCCCGGTACGATTGCCGTGCCTCGGGCCTGGCAGCCCTGGCCTACCACAACTAAAGATGAAAATCTGGGCCGTGCCGGGAAGTTGGGCCCAGTCGTACCAGGGCCGGGCCGGCACGGCCCATGATAATTATGCGGGCCGTGCCGTGCCTGGCCTAGGGTAGGGATGGCAACGGGGCGGGGCAGGGCCGGAATTGGGCTGCCCCGTCCCCACCCCGAACCTCCCTGTCCCCGCCCCGAACCGCAATTCGGGGTATGTTACATACCCCGTCTCCTCCCCGACATGCCCCGCAGGGCGCCCCGCCCCGATGTGGTATAATCATAAATATAATAAATTAATTTTGAATTGACTATAATAAAAAAGGTAAATTAATTTATTTTACATGGTAAAAAGCACATGAATGATTCATCTATGTTGTCTCTATGCTTTTAATAATATTAAAAAAGTCTCCCAAAATAGAATAAAAAGATCTCCCCGCATAAAAAGTTTATAAGTGTGGGGCACTATTAGATTGTTTAAATTTTTTAAAATTATCTAATATTAATAATATAAATTTTCCTTTTCCTGAAATTTTACCTATTTAAAGTGAGATTTATTCTTATAAGATTTTCTCTAAGCACTTGAATGCCACTAACATACACTTGAAAATATCATATATACTTTGAGACATTCTTTATAAAAAAAGACAATATCTCTCTAAAATATCATGAACTCCATCAATACATGGTTTCACTTCATTTCTGGTATTGAACTTCACTCACTAATAAAGAGGTTGATTACATATAATTAACATTAGTATAATTTATAGTGTTGTTAGTATGATTAGAATCATATTAAGTTACTAACTATAATTTACCTAAGTTACTAATAATAATTCTTATAAGATTTTCTCTAAGCCCTTGAAGGCCACTAACATACACTTGAAAATATCATATATGCTTTGATACATTCTTTATAAAAAAGACAATATCTCTCTAAAATATCATGAACTCCATCAATACATGGTTTCACTTCATTTCTGGTATTGAACTCCACTCACTAATAAAGAGGTTGATTACATAAATATTTTATAAGTGTGGGGCACTATTAGATTGTTTAAATTTTTTACAATTATCTAATATTAATAATATAAATTTTTCTTTTCTTGAAATTTTACCTATTTAAAGTGAGATTTATTCTTATAAGATTTTCTCTAAGCCCATGAAAGCCACTAACATACACTTGAAAATATCATATATGCTTTGAGACATTCTTTATAAAAAAAGACAATATCTTTCTAAAATATCATGAACTCCATCAATACATGGTTTCACTCCATTTATGGTATTGAACTGACTACATGATATATGTTCCAATTTTCCCTCAACAAGCTTACCCAACTTTCCATGGTGTGGGCGGTGGGCCCCAACCATATGCATACCAACCACAGGTAAGAAAAAGATTGGAAGATCTTAACGAGGATCAAGTCGAGTCAAAATTATTAATAGTTGATGGTCAATATCATTAAATCTCATTGATTTCGCAGGAACCTCACTTTAAGACCAATGAACTCCACTTACTAATAAAGAGGTTGATTACATATAATTAAAATTAGTATAATTTATAGTGTTGTTAGTATGATTAGAATCATATTAAGTTACTAACTATAATTTACTTTGCTATTATAAGTTACTATAATTTACTTTGCTATTAAAGCATGATTCATCATTCTATTATATATTTATATTCGTTTTATTTATTATGATTTATCTTGTCACAATTTAACATTATATATGATTAAAGTAAAATAAGCTTAGATAGATTTTTTAACAACTTTAACTTCATTAAATTTGAATTAGAGGGAATGGGATCATATTATATGCTTTTATAATGTCTCATTCAATTACATGTTTAACTTTAAAAAAAGTCTTGAATCAATCTACTTAATCCTTAATAACAACATGAAATCAATATATACATTTACATAAAAATATTTTTATTTATTATAAAAGAAATCTAATATATATATATATATATTTTAGAAGATTATTAATTTCGGGGCGGGTTACGGGGCGGTATTTCGGGGCGGGACAGCGGGGCGGGGCGGGGCAAGAACCATACCCATCCCCGCCCCGCCCCGGATTCGGGGTATAGTTTTTAGCCCCGTCCCCGCCCCGTCTAAGAGTCGGGGCGAGGAAAACCCGTACGGGGCGGGGCAGGCACTCCGGGTTGGGGCGGGGCAGGTTAAAAATGTCATCCCTAGCCTAGGGCCTCTAGGGTCAGCCCAGCACGGCCCAGGGCACGGCTCTGGTCGTGTCGTGCTGGGCCGGGCCCTAGATGGGCTTGGGCCGTGCAGCCCGCGGGCGGCCCACATATCCCCGTCCCCCTTTTTTTTTAATTTTTTTTAAGTTCTTTAAGTCTTAGAGACTTAGACTCTTTACTCTTGGTCTTGGACCAATTTCATTAAAATAAAGAAATTAAGAGAAACAATAAGTAGAATAACACTAATAATGTTTTGAAAAAATACATCAAATAAATTGTATTTCCTTGAAATTTAAGTTACAAAAGTTCAAAAAAATTACAAGTTTGAACTTGGATCAATATATATAATGAAATTCAAACCTTCTGATAAATGAAAAAAGAATTACAACTTTAAAAACCTATGATACATTCTAAAAAATAAATTACAACTTTAGAAACCTATGATACATTCTAAAAAATAAATTACAACTTTAAAAACCTATGATACATTCTAAAAAATAAATTACAAGTTAAAATCCTATTATACATTCTAAAAAAATTTATACTATGATATATGTAACTCCGCTACCTCATCTTCTATTTCGATCTCATCATTATCGAGGTGTTGTTCCCTATCATGTGCTTGATACCAATCCCGTAAACACATGCAGGTCTCAACGGTTTCTTCTGTAAGCATAGTCCTCTTGGGGTCAATAAGGCGCCCACTTACACTAAATGCCTGCTCTTATGCAATTGTAGACGCTGGTATTGTTAGTACATTACGGGCTATGGCGGAAAGCACGGGAAATTTAGTTTCGAATGATTTCCATCATGCCAAAATATCAAAATCATCTTCTTTTTCATCTGAGATTTCAACAGGATCACTCCCCAAGTACCTTGTTAATTCATTAAGGTTGTAAGATCCTCTGGAAAAAAAGGAGTTACTTCCATGAGATTTCTTTATAATACTCCAAATAGCCTTCTTTTTTCCTTTATATACTTGGGGAGGGCCTGTTGGGACCGTGGGTGTTATGGATCTACCTAATCGGGTAGCATAATCCAAATAAAGTGTTTCTAATTGTGTCCTAATTGTTGTCATGTCATTTATATTAGTTGTATTCATATTAGAGTTTATTTCATCAAGAATGGTTTCTACACCTTGTAATTTCAATCTAGGGTCTAATGCAGCAGCTATACAAAATGTTAAAGGAGTTATTCTCCAATATGATGAAAACTTTGCCTCCATTTGTGCACACATGAGTTGAAAAATTGGGAAATCTCTATACTTTTTAAAAGTAAGACTTATTTCATAAAAATGGGTTAAAGCTTGATTTGATGTGGGATAATATACCCCGGAAAAAAATAATGTTGCATTATGAAAAACTTCTAAAAAATCTCTTATTATCTCAAGAAGGGTCCATTTATCATCACTTATAAAAATATCTTCATGCTCCAAATAAAGTTGACAATATTGATTAGTGCCATTTTATAGGCACATGATTCTTTTAACATTTTATAGGTAAAATTCCATCTATGCTTTACATCATATGATATTTTCTTTGGCCTTTGATTCAAATTTACACATATGTCCCTCCACCATTGTTTTCGCGAGGGAGAACAAAAAATTTATACTACAATCCATTTAATAATATCTAAATCAACTCTAATTAATTTCACCCTTACTTGTACGATAAGATTTATGACGTGACATTCACATCTATTGTGAAATAGATCTCCATTTAAATCAAGTCGAATCAAATGTTTTAGTAAATCTACTGCGACTTGTTAGTGCTTGCATTATCTAAAGTTATAGAAATTATTTTATTTTCAATTTTATATTTTCTAAGTTTTTCAAGGATAGTGGACCCTATCCTAGTACCAGTGTGTGGAAATTCTAGCATAGAAAATGAAATAATTCTTTTCTGCATCACCCAATCACTATCAATATAATGTGATGTGATTGCAATGTATCTCACATTTTGTTTAGAGGTCCATAAATATGAAGTTAAAGCCACTTTTTCAGGTAAATTTTTAAAAACATTTTTTAAATTCTCTTTTTCTTTCAAATTTTTTTTTATTGCCTCACTTCTAGCAGTAACTCTAGATATTTTCTGCCATGAAGGAACAAAGGCAGACCTCAAAAATCTTTCAAAACATCGGTCTTCGGAAAGTATAAATGGATATTGGCGACAAATTATATACTTAATAAGTTGATATCTAGCATTTGTAGGGTCATAATTGAAAATTCCTAAACCGTCAGATGAATCTATTTGAGAAAGTTGTGTTTGAACCATCCCACGGTTCCCACCTCTTTCCCCATCGTTAGCGGTATTAGTGTGTTTGAACATACACTTTTTCATGTGTCTACTAAGGTGGCCAGTGCCGCTTGATGATTTGGCACTGAGGAGATCTTTGCAAAAATTACATTATGCCTTTTCCTCTGTTCCTCCCATGGGACTTGGGACAGTAACTTTAACAAAATAAGTCCATACAGGAGAAGTCAATCTTGATTTTCTCTTCTTTTTAGTTGTAGAAACCGAAACTGCAGGATTTTGGGGACTATTACTATCTACTTCTATGCCTTGACTTTGATCTAAATGAATAAATCCAGGATCTTCCTCATTTAGAGAGAAGTCAAGGTTGAATGGTTGTGATGGTCCAACCATTTTTCTAAATAAAAGATATTTTTTTTTAATAAATAATTATGTATAATGTGGTTTTTGTGATAATTTATATAAGAAAGCGGAGAAGATGAGACTTAATATATAATATTACTATGTATATTACTACTAAATAAAACTCAAAAATTAAATATAATAAATACCTTTATGAGAGAGGGAGAGCTAATGGAGAAGTTCTTCTTAGTTGAATCCTCCACTTTAGAGAAGTCACCCTCACTTTTCACTTCTTAGAAAACTTTGTATAGAGAGCTTAGACTTTAGAATGAGACTTAAGAGAGCTTAGAGCCTTAGAACTTTAGAGGGAGTGTGAGAAATGAGAGAGTAGACGAGTGTAGAGAAATGAGAGGAATGAGGGCTATTTATAGAATTCCTAAGTGATAAAATGACATAAAATACCCCCTCATATGACCGTTTTATAGCAGTTGGGGGGTTATAATGGTAAAAAATGATCAAAAGACACTAATACCCCCCATTTGATAGTTTATAACTGTTGGGGGGGGGGGTTAAAAATGTAAAAAAACCACTTTTGAACTTTTTTTTTAGAGGGAGGGGATTTTTTAAAAATAGAGTCGTTGGGGTCGTGCCTGGCCGGGCACTGGCAGCCCTGGCCCAGCACGGCCCACCGGGACTGCTAGGTCGGGCCGGGCTGGCCCGTTGACCAAGTCAACGTGCCCAAGCACGGCCCAAGAACGGTTACTTCGTGCCGGGCCCATGCTAGGATTGGGCCGCATGGCCCAGATTTTCACCTCTAAGCACGGCCCTGTGGGGCTGCCAGGCTTGGTCAACGGGCCCAAACACGGCCTAGGCACGGTTTTTTCGTGCCGGCCCGTGCTGGGCTTGCGCCGCTTGCCCAGATTTTCACCCCTACATGTACATGAATATTCTCCCAAAAGTAAAATCTAGAAATAAACGATAAAAAAGAAAAAGGGAGCTTAGAGCAACTCCAACAGACACTTCAAATGGCCATGTCAGCCTCCAACAGCTCTAATTGACATATGAGATTGTCTCCAACAGATACTACATATCCTACATGGCATTTGAAGTATGTTTGGCATACCATAAAGCATACTTCAATTTTTTTTTGAATAAAATAATGGTGAGAGCCCACTTGCATTTGAGTTTTTGGGTGCAAATCTTTCTTTTGCATAAAATAATGATCATAGGCCCACTTACATTTGCATTTGACATCTCTCTTGGAGTTGCCAAGTTACATTTGCCAAAATACATATGCCACATCAGCCTTCATTTTGTTAAAAGTATATCCAAATTTAAAGTACCTCTTGGAGAGGCTCTTAGTGGCAAAACTCCCTTCTGATAATGAAGTGGGGTAATTGAAATAACCAATCTCCCAGATAATTTTTCCAAAGGTTTGGTTTTGCCTAGAAAGGGAAGTGTCGGCAGAACTTAAAAAAAAAAAAAACATACATGAATGAACATTTCCATATTCAATTCCAGCTACCAACCCAATGATTCCCGTCTATGCCAAATCATATTCATACATAAATAGGCCTCAAAGTCATGGTCCACAAACAACCTCATGGTTCCCGCCACAGATTAAAAGTGTCTCCAAACATAGAATAGAAGTAGAGATCCCTATCGTCTTCATCTTACAGGTTGTCCCTACAATTATTAACTTTGTTCGGATATAGTTGAGATTTTTGAAGGGTGGCCCATAGACCTCTTTTCTGATAGTATCAATAACAACATTAACGACCCAATGTTCCTCACCAAAAACAAAATTGGCCCCACCCTCCATCACAAACCTCACATAATTAATAATTGCCAAGCCCTCTCATGCAATTCTTCAATTATTACAACAAGAATCACAACTATTTGCTTCTCCACACCCTTCTCTCCTCACATACATTTGCAACTCATCACATACTTCGGGAGGAGTTGGTCGAGTGATGAGGACCACGGTTTTCCTTTCTCTTTCAGAGCTAGAGGTCCAATATCGATTTTCTATTTCCCTTTCTTAAAAAACTGAAGGTTGACTCCACTACTACTATTATCAAAGGCCATGGGGGTTTTACCTGACTTCTCTCTGAATCTCGAGGGATTAGCCAGGCCCTTAGAAAACCCCTCCATTTGAAAAAAAAAATAATAATAATAATCATTACATACTCCCAACCTCGTGGACAGAGATTCCTTTCCATCTCCACCGTCCAATTGGATCGTATCGTCATGATCATCCGATGGTCAAAATGGAACATTTCCCTCCACGACTTCCATTACCTGCCATTAAAACAAGATAAAGTGTTAATCATTAAAATAAAACTAACTTAGTTAAAGTGAAAGCGTCACTTGCTCTACTCAAGTCAACAGCACTACAACAAGCCGAGCCATGCGCCTAGCTCGGCTACTCCTCTTGTCACTGGCCATTCACATCCAGCCACGTGTCCACCTCCCGGAATCCACTTTTACATTCCAAACCAGTTAAAATTAGCCATTTCAAATCCGCACCATAGAAGAAAATAAACAGAAACTCAGCTGCAGTTGCTGTTGAAGCGAACGAAAGCTTGAAAATCCCCTTCTGCTTCTGCTTCTGCTTCTGCTTCCATTCTCATTATCTCTGCAACTGAGGCCATGGATTTGAACATTTATGGCTTCTTCTCCAAGCTCATCGTGACCGTCCATATCCTCTCCCTCATATCCATCTCCTCCGCATTGCGTTCATCCCAGCCGTCCAATTCCTCACAGATCAACTCCAACTCAGTCCTAGTCGCCCTCCTCGACTCGCATTACACCATCCTCGCAGAGCTGGTGGAGAAAGCCCTCCTCCTCCAAACCCTAGAATCCTCCGTCTCCACCCACAACCTAACCATCTTCGCTCCCCGCAACGAAGCGCTCGAACGTGACCTTGATCCCGAGTTCAAGAGCTTTCTGCTCGAGCCGAGAAACCTCAAATCCCTCCAAACCCTCCTCCTCTTCCACATCCTCCCCTCCAAGATCTCCGCCGATCAATGGCCGGAATCTCATCAAAACCGCCACCAGATCCATCAAACCCTCTCCAACGATCAGATCCGCCTCTTCACCATAGATTCCGAGCAGAAGATCGACATCGCCACCATCATCCACCCTAATGCCGTACTCCGCCCCGACGGCGTCATCCACGGCATCGAGCGCCTCCTCATCCCGAAATCCGTACAGGAGGACTTCAACAGCAGGCGGAGCCTGGTGTCCATCTCCGCCGTGCTGCCGGAAGGCGCGCCGGAGGTGGATCCGCGGACGAACAGGCTAAAGAAGCCGGCGCCGGTTCCCGTCGGCGCGGCCCCGGTTCTGCCGGTGTACTACGCGATGGCGCCGGGGCCGGATATAGCTCCGGCTCCTGCGCCGGGGCCCGGCGGAGCGAAGCGGTGGTTCGACGGAGAGAGCCAGGTGAAGGACTTCATACAGACGCTGCTGCATTACGGAGGATACAATGAGATGGCGGATATTTTGGTGAATCTGACGTCGCTGGCGACGGAGATGGGGAAATTGGTGTCGGAGGGGTATGTTCTGACGGTGCTGGCGCCGAATGATGAGGCGATGGGGCGGCTGACGACGGATCAGCTGTCGGAGCCGGGAGCGCCCGAGCAGATCATGTATTATCATCTGATACCGGAGTAACAGACGGAGGAGAGCATGTATAATGCAGTGAGGAGGTTTGGGAAGGTCCGTTACGATACGCTGAGGCTGCCGCAGAAGGTGGTAGCGCAGGAGGCGGACGGATCGGTGAAGTTCGGGCACGGCGAGGGGGCCGCGTATCTGTTCGATCCTGATATTTACACGGACGGTCGGATTTCGGTGCAGGGGATCGATAAGGTGCTGTTTCCGCCGGAGGAGACTGAGGTTCCGGCGACAAAGATCAAGATGGTGGAGCACAAGGTCGCCACTGCCAAGCCAAGGAGAGGTCAGTTTCGTTTACCGTTCCGTTTTATTTTTCCTTCTGTGTCCGTTTTAACTTATCGGTTTGTGTCGTGTGGTCCGATACGTTGCGGTTTGGGGATTTTAGAGGACCGTTGGTTTAAGATGCATTTAAAGTTTGCATGTAATAATCATCCATCATTACAAGATATGGTTCTGTTGGTTTCCTTCTATTTTGGGTTGTGCATGTACAGGTATAATTGATAGAAGAAATATGTATGAAGTAAAATAGAAGGGTAGTTTTGAAGTTACAAGGTACCAATAAGGTTACAATTAATGAACTGCCATGAAGTTTAAACTGTCATACAAAGCCTTGTTAAAATGGGAATATATAGTGATGTAGCTATGGATTGGTATGCTAATCAATGGTGTATTAACTACCTAGTTTGCGGTTTTATTTTAGGCCTTTTCCTTTCTTTTTGATTAAAATTTGGTGTCGGTCGAATTAGAAAAAAATCGTTTTTTGTTAAATGAATGTCCTCAAAATTAAATATTAGAGTTATGGTTGTTCAAATCAAGTGGGAGAATGTAAGGCTGTGTCTATTTTGAGCAGACCCACAACATGACCACATGTGGGCCTCACTTGATTCACACAGTTAATATTACGATTTTTTTTTTTTTGGGTTCTTTATTTAACAAAAACTTGGGATTCTAAATCTTTTCAATGCCTAAATTAAAGTAAGTTTCATAACAAATAAAGAATCCCCTGTAGATCTAGTAATGTTGATTGTTAGGGAACCTTAAGGCTTAAATCATAAATATGCTTTAGTGGTCCCCTCTACTTCACTTGTAAAATGGGAAGCGATGTAAGGAGAGTCTCTTACAAGAAGATTGAGCCATTATCTTGGAGATCTGATCCTTGCAAGTTTATGCACACATATTGGTAAATATCTAAGAAGCAACTTGGGGAACATCCATGGAACATAGGAAAACATTTGAGAAGCAGTTGAGAAATGGATGATGTAGTGTATAGGAAGTAATGAGCACATTCTTCAAAGTTGTGCTTTTTATTTAGTTGATGTGTTTTTTTTTTTTTTTTTAATTCCTCTTGTATTTTACATTGTGTGTATCATTTTTGAATTGTAATGTTTTGTTCTATTTATTTTTGAAGCATTTTTGTGCTCTTTATAGTTTGATTCATACAAAATACTCTATATTTTTTTATGAACCTTTTCATGCATACATTTTTCATTTCCTTTTGGTTTCGCATATGTTTTAAAATCATAACCTGAATGGTTTCAGCTTTAGAAATGTACTAATTGCATTATGGCGCTTCCCATAATGATCAGAAAATAACATATAACTTGCACTTTTTTGGGGGTTGAGGTTAGAAATATCAATTCTAGCATATAACTTGTACTTTTTTTGGGTTGGGGTTAAAAATATCAATTCATTGAATGTTTTATGTTTGTTCCTGCCTTTTACGTTGCTAAGGTTATTGGAATTCATGGTAAATGCAGGGAAGTTGCTTGAAGTGGCGTGTCGGATGCTTGGTGCCTTTGGACAAGATTCTCATTTCACCACTTGCCAATAATTAGCCAACCAAAGAAAAAGAGAACGGTACCTATTCGTTATATGTCTTTCTTATTTGAAGATAGCCATGAAAGGACTTGTATTATGAGGAATGATCGTGCCCTGACTATACCATTCCATTGGAATCCATATTTAATGGTTTCCAGAAGATTCCTTTCAAAAGAAAGAAAAACAAATTCTCTGATGGATTTGATGCAGTGTTGAATGCTTGAGAATCATTCTAATCTGTAAGCACCTATCTGTGCATTGTTTAGTTCACATATGATCAACTGATCAAGGCAAGGGCGTATTGGTGGTTCATGAAAAACAATGAAAAGGGCTGATTACCTACCCATTCTCCTATTAAATTATGTCCTTATTTGATGATGTTCTCATCTTCATCTTAGTTTTGGTCCTCTCTGCATTCCTAGATGCTCCCCCTGCTAAGCCCTCATGATTAATGATTCCTTGAAATTCAATTCCAAAAGAGTCCTAAAACATCTTTTTTCCCCTTTGGGACACTTTTAACAATATCCAATTAGTGGTTTAAAGGCGGACAAGAAAAAGTCCACCCACTGGCTTAGGATCAGCCAAATAAATCTGGTTGTTGGGATGTGTCCCACTGTTTGATTGAATGTGTCTGGATTGGGGGTTCATCTAAAACACCTTGTGAAATCCCGGGCTGCAAGCTCAGCCGTCCAGTGACATCAAAGCCTTCTAGGAGAGGCAGAGTTGTCAGGTTCATCAGTGAGCCAGGAAACTTGGTCAGATTGGGCAACTTGGGAGGATAGATTAGGGTTTACCACAAAGCAACAATAGTAGTAGTGAAAGAGACCTGTGAAAGTGATGTGATTTGTTAATATAATTTTATTGGTTGTAGGGAAATGCAGGTAAGGGCATGGGGAAGGAGGGTGTATAAAAAAAAGAAAGGTGGTGGGGGTTTCCCCAGAAGAAGACGCACGGAGAATGAAGCTGAGGCTGATTTTTTGTTTATTATTATTTTAATTTCTAGTAAAATTATATTTTTTGTTGGGACAGTTGTTGTGGGAAGTGGTAATATAGTTTTGGGAAGAAAGGGATGCTGCCTTTTAGGTAATGTGGGCTTTGGTGTGTCGGTGCTTCGCCTGCCTGGCAGAATCCCAATGAAAAAAAAAAAAATTAAAGGTGGAGGGAAGATTGAGTAAATATATGGAAAGACTATATATTCTTCTGTATTGTATGTAGCAGTAGGCCAGCAGCTGTCTCTTGGATCATTTGGAAGATGGACAGATCAAAACATCAATGTGAGTAGTCTCCCTGTGGTCCCCACCAATAAAAGAAAGGAAGAAATGGAGGGAGCAAATAAAATTCTTTTGTGTTGATAGCAACTTCTGATGATTGATTGATGGTAATGGGATTATTTCCAACTACTTTGATTAATCATCTCTCCCTCGCCATTTTCGTGTACGGAAGGCTTTTTCTCGGGCTCCAACTTATCATGGGAGAATCATTGTAATGTCTTGGGGTGCAGGAATAATCACTGCCATACACCTGTGATGGATGGGTTGGTGAAAAATCGTTGCTGGGTAAGTAGCCTAGTTGGTGACTTTTGAATGGCTCTCCTCATGAGTCATGAGGCCACACCCCCTTTATATTGCTAACAGTAGAATTAGGCACCAAATCAGGGATAGTTTTTTTTTTTCTTTTTTTGGTAAAAATGTTGAGGATAGTTATCGTCTTATTTTGATTGAGGCGGCCACCATGCGCTGGAGAAAGACTGGAAAGATTCAGTGTATGAATGGAGGAACTTAGGGATAGAGATGAGAATGTAATATGATAAAAGAATTGCATAGCATAGCAGGTATGGGCCTCTTTTGCCACACCTCTTCCTTTTTCAGGGTTTCAATTAGTACGTGTTTCAACAATATCAAGGAATCTCAGGAGTTTGGAAACTCAGTACTTGGTTGACCTCTATTCATCTCTCTTGTAAATTTAGGGATGAAAACAGGTCAACGAGTACTCAAATTGAAAGAAAAAAGAGGATATGGGTACCATTTTTATTCGGGTCTGGGTTCAGCTCACTGGATTTCATATCCTGGAGACCTGAGTACCTAGTGCCTCAGCAGTATACTATAAGTATTATAAATATTAAAAACGACGAATGTCTTCTAATATCTCTGTTCAGTTCTGTCCCTTAAAAGTTAAAACGAAGGTCTCAGTTTCAAAACCTCTCCGTAGTTGGGTCTCGGTCTGAGTCTTTGTTCAGGTATGAGTGACCACTTGTTAAGTAGTTCAGGCTCATGTTCGGGTCACACATCCCATTTTAATCCCTAGCTAAATTAACCTGAGGCCAAAGCAATAGATTGATCTCTAACCTACCCTGACAATCTTGGCTTGGCTCTCATAGTTCAAACTACACCTGCCATGGGTTGATACGGGTTGCCCAGAAACATCTTCCTCAATGGAACTCTTCGGCAATCCAATCTTATGTCCAACAACGCATATTTAACGCAGCAAGTTGGTCCAGGACTTACAAATACACCACTCAGAAGTGGGACCAATCAGGTGGTCTTCTGGATCACCAAATTTGATGCACCAGGGCAGACAGCTGTGCACATCTATTTGTATCCTAGAATTTCTTCTTTACAATTGCATAAAACATTGCCAGCCAAATTTGAATTATAAAATCATCTTATTGTTCATTTACAGAAGAGCTACTGTACAATTGCTAGAGAAACAAAAACAAATTCATGAATAAGGATTTGGAACTAAAATCATACCAACAAAAATGAAAGTAGACATTTATACATATACTCTATTAGAGTACAAAAGAAAGAAAGAAAGAAAAAAGTACACTAACATTCACCTCCGCACAAAAGCAAATGCAAATGTCCCACACCAGAAATAATAAGCAAAAACATTCCCTTACTAATCAGAATTGACTGTAGACTCTCAGTTGGCATAAACACAAATACACAACTTAGATCCACACATTCAACCTATCACAGAGACTTCATTTAGCGTACTTACTGAATCTGAGAAGTTATGGATTGTTTTGTCACCCTCAACAGCATCCAGAGCAGGAACTGGTTTTGTTTTAGCTTCAGTTTCAGGGGGAGAGTCTTTAATAGATTTGTTTTGGTTCTCTTCACTACAAGAATTTGCACTTTCACTTTCTATATTCGGCTTTGAGCTAAGAGGCTTTCCTTCTGGGTTGGTTGCATTAGGCTTTGAGCTGAGAGGCTTTCCTTCTGGCCTTGCAGCTGATGATTTGTTAGAAGGTAGCTTAGATAGCGACCGTCGAAGTGGCTTCTTTGAATCTCCAGTACTGCTTAGTTGGATTCCTCCATTCGACTTGCTTGGGTCCAGGCTTGAGTGTGAACTCCTACAAGATCCACCAACTTTGGGGGAGTTGTCTGTTGCAGCAACGGATGGCTTGTGGCGTCCAAGCTTCGGTGATCTGGGACGGGTTGTTGGTATCTATAGGCATCAAAGTAGATTGTTAACCACACTGAATCTTGGTTTCCTGGTCAACAACATTTTAGTTTTCCAGGTTTAGAAGTGTACACCAAGACTCTCTATGAGAAAGTACATTTCAGTATCTTCACTTCTATCAGTACATTTCAGTATATAAGTATTTAGATGTGCCATGTTGGGGCTCTACGAGACAGAAATAAAATCTATCTATTATGCTTATATCAACTAATAATTAATTTATATATTACATCTTATCACATAGCTAAATAGATGCCCAACACTTTATCAGGCTCCCCAAGACAGCAAGATGAACATGAACCTGATTCTAGGTTCAGTCTGCATGACTGCAGGGGCAGTGCACTGTGCACGACAAACAATATTAGAAGTTGATAGCGTTAGCAAAGTTGATCCTGACCCAAGACCAATGGGATGCGGCTTGTTGACGGTTATGAATGATAATAAAGTTGATGATAGAAACCTTTTTAAAAAGGCCAAAGCATGACAATTATATAATCAGCTCCAGATAAAAGAATCAATGGAGATAAGAAACAGAAGTATAGTTGGTACTGTTTGGGCAGCAGGATGGAAGATTGATACATACTTCATCAGAAAAATGAAAACAGAAAGCAATCCCATAGCTGCATGCAATGGAAAGCTAGAGAGAATGCTCAATTTTCTCTAGTTAACTTTTAACTAATAAAATGATAAAAAGAAAATAAATATAAGATATCATTAAAAATTGACCGACCTCCTTTTAAAATAAAAAAATAAAAAAATAGTGTCAAATATTTTAGAAAAAACCACCAATATTGTGATAATGTGAGGGTAAGGATTTCACTAAGCAACCTATCAGAATCCTCTCCCAGCACAAGGCACTTCCTTTGTCTAGACTCTTAGCATCATATAATCTGTTAATGATTTGGATCCTTTATTTGGACTAGAAGAAACATGTGGGTTTATCCAGAAGATAGTGAGTTAAATGATTAGCCACCACAATCGACAGCTGGAGGAACAAGGCGGCAAAATAAAGCAGTCAAAGTGCTGCTCACATCTCCTTTCTTTTATTTTATTTATGTTTCTTTTTGTTTAATGCCAATATGTATGCAAATGGACCTGGCTCTTCAACTGTAAGACCTATATAGTGCCAACATAGATAACTCATAACTGGCTTTCTACTTTAATCTTTTATCCTATATATCTAATTTTGTCTCAAAAACTACTGTGCCAGTAATTCCCTGTCTCATGATAACATCTGTAAGACCTCAATTTCTCACACCAGACTTGATACCTCAACAGTCACTTTTGCTCAATCAAGGTCATTGGAAGGTCTGGAATATGGTAAAAGCTGACAAGAGACAACTCATGACCATAGCCGCTGTCTCCTGCTTGACTTATTCATTAAATAGCCAGGAGAAACTTGAATTTTGTAAGTTCGTAATAGATGATTGAAAGCAAAGAGGGGGAGAAATTATCCAGAGGCATTTATTAAGAGTGTTGGACCAATGTTTTGGGCTTTTAAGCAATTAACATAGCACTGCAATCCCAACAATTCTTTCCCTCAAAGCTCTCAATAAGCCCCCTCGCTTTCTCGTATTAGTTTGCTACACCACGTTCATGGTTGCAAATTTCTATCACCAGTGTCTTCACTACTCCATCATAGATTGTTCATCTCCTTAGTCTGTTTGATTGGAGATCCAGACAGTTTATTTGGTTCCGGCTCAGAAGAAATTAACATGGATCTGATCATTTCTCTTAATCTGATTTTCTATCTTTGGCTTAGTTCTATTTCCGAGCTCAATCTTCTATTTCTTTTGCACTCTACTCTGACCCATTTGGTCATGCCTCATTTATTGCTTGGCCTTTGTTATCCAACATTTGGATTAACACAATTGTCTTGGTATTGAGTTTTTGAATTTGATCATCCGTTCATTGGATTCAACTATGATTAGATCAACTCTCTACCAAATTTTTATGGGATCTCATAGCTAGCATCTACATCAGATCTGCAACCTTGATCATCTGTTTTTGGATCAAATCTCCAACTTTGATCATCAATTTCTGGATCAGATCTCTAAATTTGATCATCAATCTTTGGATTTATTTGGATCTTCATTTGCACTCCATTGGGTTCTATTGACTGTCATTTCAGTGGTTTCGCTCATCTGAATTCTTCTACTTTGCCCTACAGCACCACCAATCTACAGCTACATCTGCATCACCACACTTGCCATCCACTCATCATTCTATAGGAGTCATGCATAAGCAACCAATCGCATATCAATTGTTGGATTCACTTGTTTATTGCAATGCAAAGTCAAGATTCAAAGCATCTTTTCTCTTAGGCCTGTTTGTTACATGGAATGGAATTGATTTTTTTTTTAATACTAGTAACCAAATTAAATTAAAGCAGAGAGAACACAAGAGTTTCGATGAATTGAAGTCCTAGGTGTTTTTTTTCTCTTTCTTTCTAATGGTAACTTCATTAATCAAAAGCAAGCAGTACAAGTCGGCTATACAAGGAAGGAAATAGAAAAAACAACCAAGAAATGCGAGACAGACAAGCCACAAAAAGAAAGTCAGCAGCGAAGACAATACATCCCCAACCCAATAAAAGAAAAACTGAAGAAATAAAGGTGAATATCCATAAACGGCTATCAAATAATCTCCCCTTTTAATCTCTTAATTTATTTGATAGCCATTTATGGATATTCGCCTCTATTTCTTCAAGTTTAGCCACTTTAAGAAATACATCTCTTAGAATACCAAGGAATTCAATTCCATACAAAAAAGCAGGCCCTTTAATTCACAACTCCGAATGGAGAACCACTCTATTTAGTTCCAATATGTAAGCATTTTCACTGAATTAAGAAACTAAAAGCATATAAGAGCAGTTTGGAATATTTTGATCTGTACCAAACCCAGACTGGTCCACATACACTTCTTATTGTTGTTCCTTGGAAAACTCCAAGAACATAATGGCAAGGATAAGCATCCTAACTTTTTAGTTTCCAATTTTGGCGGTTTATAATCACACTTTGTGGAATAGGGAAAAAGTAAGTCATTCTAGGCAAATGTTGAGGCCTTAACGTTCAGGAAAGAATTGGTTCAGCATCAGTCTTGCTCGGGATAGCACAAAATGGTCTGGAGTGAAGCTGCTTAGCCTTTTCACCAACTTTTAAAAGGGTGACAAGAATAGCTTGTGATTTTCTGATGCAGTCATTGGACCATGGCCCAAGATGGAAGCCCAACTCCAGCCAATTTGAAGACCATGAAGAATCCAACAAAAATCAGTGAACTGATTAAGCGTCATTTGTTCATTAATAAGTTTCCTCTTGTTGGAAAGAATTATGATAGGACTAGGAGATCTACTTTCATTTACAATTCTAATTTAGGGAGTTTTAGATGTATTAAGTTTTGGAGATTCATCTCTCTAGAAAAGCTTGTTTGCTTCTTACAGAAGATCTAGAAGACTATAGGCATGAGCCTTGCACAAGATGTTGCAAGAACTTAAATATAGCTTTCTGGTGTGGCCCTTGCAGAGGTTTTGGCAAAAGCCTTGATTTTTCCAACATCACTTTCTTTCCTCTATGAGCATCAAGGCTATGCAACATGCAAAGATGTGTTCACCTGGCAGTATGAAAAACCAAATACAGGTAGTGTCCATGAGATTTCCCTTGTGGAATTCTCTCATATTGGTGTTTGGAGCTTGTCTTTGAGTTGGGCCCATAGAACAACAATGACAACAGTATCATCATCTTGAAACACGAAGAACTTCCCCAAAACACAACATTCGCTGAATTAAACAAATGAAGATTTAAAAAAAAAAATCTGTTCAGAAAGGAAAATTATCATAACAATACTTGGATTAGATAGCATCTAGAGTCCCAGACTGATTGCTATAAAACTATGAGTACAAGGAAGTATGGAAAGTGACAAACAAAATGTGACATCGCAAATTTACCTTTTTCAGTTCGACCTTTGGAGGAGCAGGTTCTTGATAAAAACTTGGCATTGGTGTAGCTTTGAATGTCAAACTCTTCCTCAGTTTCTTGATCTCTGCCTCCAGGCTCTCCTATAAAATACACAATGGAGAACTAAGAGATGAATCAGCGTGGAGTGGATTGCAACATTACCAATAATTGAAAGCCTTTGACTCTCATAACACGAAGTGTTGTCACCTTTGATTTTTCTTGCAAGTTTGACTTCTCCACTTCCTTTGCATGAATCTTCTCTTCCATCTTCAAGAAGAACTATAACAAAAGGGCATCAGACTATAGTTAGAATTCAAATTAACCTATGAATAAACAATGTCACAGAAAGGAGCATTAAATATGGTCAATGGTACCTCTTTTCTCTTTTCGGCACGCTCATCCAACCTGAAAGCAAACCCAGAACAACTGCTCCTTCGAGTAGTGTTTCTGAAAGTAAAAAACATTATGAGCCTCTAAAGGAACTGAAGGAAAATTAAACAGTTGATGACAGCAACACTTAAGAAAATAAGAAAAGCCAAGAGAGAAACAATACGATGCTGTTGAGTGGGCATCCTCATCATCTTTGATTGGCAAGCACTCTCTTGAAGGCTTCTGAATTTGATCCTGTGGCCTGCAATGAAATATTAACCATTCAAAAATAATAGGAGATTGAATTTATAACCTAGAAAGACCTATGTAAGTTGGCAGAGCAGCATGCAGATTCTCAGAATTCATGTGCAAACACATGGTGTGACTTGTGAGATAAACCAGAGTCAAGAAACCTAATGCCGATGAGACTTCTACATGCAAGTCATATAAGGATTTTAAGTACATATATACAAATATAAATACACAAATGCATAAATATTAAATACATCCATATATACAAAAGGTAAGGTAAGCTTTGACTTCTAGAGGCAAAGAAAGACCTAAAGAAGCACAATATGTATGTTAAGAATGCCAAGCAAGCAAGAAAGGAAAATAAAAAAAGTACTTGATAGAAGATATAAACCAACTGAGATAACAGTAAATTAAAATTACAATAGCTTACTTATTGGCTTCAGATGATGAGACATTGACATTTGCACTCAATGAAACAGATTTCGCGGGCTGTTTGTCAACCGAAAGAGAACAAATTAGAAGTCTTTTTGCTAACATATTCAAGTTACAAATTTAAGCTGCTTGAAGCATAATATACTTTTCAATTAATGTACTATTAAATCTGCCAACTCACTAGAGATCGACGAATGCTAGGCATGGATGCCAAAGTAGTTCGTCTGGCAGAAAGCCCCCTTCCAGCATTTGCATCAACAGAGCCCTCCCCTCGCCTGTTAGAATGGTTTGAACGAGAAGTTGAAGTGAGAGAACCATTGGATACTACAGATGCAGTTTCCACACCGTCCATGTGGGCATGTTTTGCATCAAGTTTCATCTGCTTCTCATCATTGCTCTTCCTTGACCCACTGATAATAGTTCCTCTAGTCGGGAATGAAACACTCTGAGAAAGGCTTGCTCTCTGGTTGCGAGGGAATGACATTAGACCTTTCCTACCCCCTTCATTCTTTGGGGTTTTACCATTCCTTGAACGATCAACTCTCTCAGCTCCAGGTTTCTTCCATCCAGAATATTATATTTCATTATTGATCGCCAATTCTTGATTTATAAAGGAAAGAAATCAAAGAAAGAATAACAGCAATATATAGATATAGATACAAAGTTTTCCAATAACATACCTTCACGACATTTGAACTTTGGCTTTCAGATACAGCCGTAGAAGAATTTTCACCCTCTGCGATGCTAGAATTAAGAGACTCAACTTTCGACAAATCTTCTGAGACATCATTCACTTGCAACAAGTCTACACAATCTTCAACATTCTCATTCTCCTCACCTAAACTTGGACCCAAACCATCCACCAAAAGAGTTTTCCCAACAGTGCCATTTTCATTCTCTGAAGCAATTTTATATTCAGCATCCATTGCTGTAACTAAATGGCCAGACAATGTGAAAGTGAAATCTGCAGCAATTCTTACCATCTCAATGAGAGCTTAAACCAAAATGTAAATAAAACTCCTAAGGAACTGTTATCCACCATTCACAAATGAATTTCAAGGCAATTTAACTAGTATTGGACCTGTTATCCCGGTAGGCCCAGTCATGGTAAAATGGATGAAATAAAAACTCCATCACTAAAAAAATCCCAGCCATCTGAATGTGGACTTCTACTGAATGTAAATTGGATGTTGCCTTCACCTTTTTCTCCAACCATCAACATAGTAGGCCAATTATTTAATGGATTGTCCAATGGGAGAGGAGCATCACTCACCCACATTATGGTCTAACAGAAAGACAGCCTAATCACTAAAGGTGGGACCCATACAGGGGTCTGATAGGAGTGGGTGGGATGTATAGCCCCAGCATAAATAAATAATGGGTGAAAATCACACCATCCAATCACCTTAAGCTTTATTACTTGTTACCCCACAAAAATAAATGTTTATAAAATATCAATTTTCAAGTGATTGGATAAGGTTATTTTCACCCACCATTAGCAGGTGGTTCAGACAGTTATGAACTGAAAATCAGCCCAATTTTCAGACTGCCGCTTCCAACAGTTGATCAAAAAAATGAAAACATGGACCCATTGCCAAAGAGCATGTTCGGTTGAGCAAGCATCTGTAGAGTAGTTAGCCAAGATGCAGTACATATCCTAATCTTCTCCATACAAGGGCAATACTACTCTAACCTTTCAAAATTGCTAAAGATTAAAAGGGCTTATAGAGTAACTCATAAAATAAAAATTACACATGCAGATAAAATTATCATTCTTGGAAATAGAATTAACATTCCCAAAGTAACTGAGGGAAAAAAATAACCGAAAATGAAAAAGAGAATGACTTCACTTAGGCAAGAATACCTAAAGTTTGGATACAGGTGAGTCAATTCTGCATCCTGGAGCCTACAGCCTACTTCACCTCGAGCGAGACAATAAAATCTAAACTACAATTAAGAATTGATATTGCCCCAAATATCACTAACATCAGAGTGGTATTCATCGTTGGATTGGATGCGGCGACTCATCTTCTTAGTAAGGAGGGAAAAAACACAAAAGATATCTCAAATCTTATCTTCTCAACGAAGGAGACCGCTCATAATCCAATGCTAAATATAATTCCTCTGAGAATCATATTAGGACCAGTCACAATTCAGTACAAGATAGCTTGATCCAACGGTCTTCCTCACCGAGAATTAGGCCCTATACTGCAGATTTTTATCACCTAAACCACAATTAGCAGAAATGTCACCTACACATCCTAATTTCAAAAACAAGAACTCCAGATTGCAGAGATCGGCAGCGATTTTACCCTAAACAGAAGCAAATGGATCCTAAAAAAACACAAAAATCAAACAGAACAAGCTCCATTTCCAAATCCCACACAAAAACCACTCAAACTCGAAGAAATGCAGCTACCTAACAGAGATCAAGAACAAGAGAAACACTATTTCAAGCTCACCTCAGAAATCTCGACCAAAGCTAGGGTTTGAGTCCGAAATGCTTCATATGATGGGGAATCGATCGAGAAATGCCGCGATTTCCATGGATTTGCAGAGATATAGGCCTTGAAATCCGAATCCGGAGCTGGAAAACTTCGAAAACGAGAGAAGCGCGAGCATTAGAAACCCTAGATTTTGTCGTCTTCTGCTCTTCTTCTTCTTCTTCTTCTTTTGCTCTTGTTCTTCTTCTTCAACTACAGTCGCATTCAGGTCCGAGGAAAAAGAAGTTCGGGTTTTTTCAAACGAGGAGAGGAAGATAAAGGGGCTTGCTATTGGAACACCAAATTTTACTTTTTCCACAATATTTGTATCTACACACATTTAAAAAAAATTTAAATGATATTATTTCTTTTCCCACACACCAATATTTCCAATACTACCCATCCCCTCCATTCCCCTCTTTCTTTCCATCCACATCATCGTCTCTTTCTTCTCACACACACCGTCACCGTTCAGAACACGGATTCATTCATCCACAAACGACACTATTTCTCCGGCATTCCTCCGGCGTCCATCCGACGTTGCCCGTTGTTTCCATCAATCTCCTCTTTCAAAGGTAAGTAAATGGATCCCTAAAACTATCATTTCTTCTTTTTCCCCATCTCTTTTTTACCATTTTTTCCTTTCTAGATTACCTTTTTTTCCATGAAAACTTGTTATGGAGTTATATTCTCGTTCATTGTAAATTTTTACAAACAATGTGAGTGTTTTTAATGCATTTGGGTTGCATTCTATCCACCTTTGCAAGGGGTTTTGAAAACAAATCCCGCGTTTTGTTCGGACCTGAATGTCCGAACAAGTTCATTTTTTTTGAGTGGTTTTTTTGAGTGGTTTTTTGAGCTTGTGAATATGTTGAGTGGTTTTTTTTTTTTCAGTTACATTTCGTGACCCACATAAAACATTGATTTTTATTTTTGTTTTCATCTATATGGCATTATTTGCTTATTCTAAAAACATAGTTTTCTGTTTTTCTTCAAAAACTTTATTTCTATATTTCAGATATGGACCGACCAAGCTCTTCCAGGGTGCGACCTACCGCCTCAAATAGGAGGCGACGCCACCAGGTGGAAGATGTCGTAGAAGAACCGGAGGTCCCTGATGAGCTAGCTGAAGAACAACCAGAGATGAAAGAGCAACCAGCTCATGGGCCACGGGATAGGTCGTTATTGACCAGCTTTGATACACATATAGCTGGGTATATTTGGAGTGGACAGGTGCGTTTCGTTTGTTTCATATGAAGTTTGATTGATTGATTAAGTTGTGAATTTATTCAATAATGATGTATTAATTGTTGACTGCAGGATCGAGGACCACTGAAGTGTCTAAGCCATGGTCAGAAAGTGCCATTGTGGCAATGGCAATTGAATGGGTCTGATAGGTTCAGGCGATGGATGTCCAGGTCCAGTTCAGGCGATGTATTTTCATACCTTATACTTGGATTCACAATTTTTAGGTCACTTGGGACCCATATCGTGATGTTAGGCGCTATCACCCTTTCAACGAGGTTGCATACTACTGTGGATGCATCAAGTGCATGGATGTTGTTGAGCCTTATCATCCGGATAGGGTGCTCGGACAGTTTGGGAGAGTACAAACTATTCCTCCACAGCCATTAGCCCCCATTCGCGCTACGCGGGGTCCGACTGCCCGTGACTACCACATCGCGTATCAATACATGAATCAAATTTGGGAGGGCTGACCTAATCACCTACTGTCTGCATTGAACCGTAATCAACCAGTAAGGCGTCCTGCAGTTGTGTTCCCGGGTATATGGATTGGTATAAACGAGTCTCGTGGAGGATATTACAAAACCCAAATCATCACTCTAATTTTACACCCAGACCCGACGAAACACAGTCAAGCAATACGGTGGAGTATGAGCATCGTAATTCGGATGCACTATTCATTCTTGATGAAGTCATGGAAAGGGGTGAGGACCATTGGGTTGAAGATTCCCGGGGACTATATACCCATGTGAATCAGGTTGCCCACGTTTTACGGGGAATGTCCATTGCCGATGCCCAACGAACCATTCGACATCCCCACATGAGTAGACAGAGTTACACCCGCAGCAGGTCAACAAGGGGAAGGAACAACTGATGAAATATGAAGAAGTTTGACTAACAAAAATGAATGCTTGTATTTCTTTAGATTTTTTTTTTGTAATTTGGATGGTTGTTATAAGACTTGGATCCTCTTTTAAGTAGTCTTTTATTTGGAAAGTGGTTGTTCTTTCTATTTGGAAAGTGGTTGTTCTTTTATTTTGTTTATTTCACCTTTGATTTTATGTTTGGAATATGCTTGAATTGTTACAGATGTAGGACCAGAAATCTTCGAAAGTGTATATGAAAATCTTCGAAAGGGGCGAACTGAACATTTGTTCGGAAACACAGTGCTAAACAAATGCAATTTGTTCGGCCCTGTGTTTCCGAACAAACTAGGTTTGTTCGGCACTGTGTTTCCGAACAAAAGCCATACGTTCAGACCTGAAAGTCCGTACATATCGAGAACCTGCAACTCGTTCCAGGTGAGAAAAAATTAAAAAAAGAGGTAAAATAAATAAAAAACACAAACAAAGGAAGTGGCCTTTCCAATACTGCTTTGGTTTAAAGTTATAATTTGATTGTTGTTTTCTTCATTCATTGCACTAGAAAGTAGAGGAATGTAAGTGATGATTAGTAGACAAGTGGATGGAGGAAGTAGAGAGTGAGAAGTAGAAAGTAAATGGCTTGAATAAGAGAAGAAAATGGAGGAATGTGAGTGAAGATGAGTTGCCTAAGGAAGATGGAGGAAGTAAAATGGACGAGATGCTTGTGTCTTAGTCGATTGATGATGGAGAGCTCAGCCAGCCTGTGTGTGAAAAGAAAATATGTTTTGAGTTTTTATTGGACTATGTCTATTTTGGTCATTTCATGAAGGGGCATGAATGTAATAAAAAAAAAAAAAAACCTTGTGTGGGAAAAGCTAAATTCGTTGTGCCAATAGCAAGCCCCAAGATAAAAGGGCAGATTTACGGAAATGCCACGGATTTTTGTCGGATGACGGAAATGCCCTCGGCTCTGACGTGCGCACGACAAAGGGAAGAGACGGTTTTTTTTTTGCAAGTGGGGTGCAGTGCACGTCGGGTGTATGGGTTGTAAATGAGCCGTCACGGTGGGACCCATCATGTGAGATGGATTGAGGGGGTGTGGGCCCCACTTGATTGATCATGGCTGTTGTTGGTGTGGGTCTGATTGTTTGTTGTGTTTGATCGTTCAGCTTGTTTGGGATATGTAGAGGTGAATTTAGAGCAATGGACAAGAAAAAAAAAATGGCATGTCAGACCATGGAAATGCTTCCTTTGGGGGGACACTGAAAATAGATAAAAATTGTGGGAGGGTCATATATAAAAATTGAATTTAGTTTTCAAAATATATAAAAGATTTTCTAAAAATTTTGGAGGGGCATATGTAAAAAAATCATAAAATTTTTTGAAAGTTTAAAGGGGTTTTTTGAGATTTTGGGGGGCATGGCCCGTGCCCGCCCCTCTTTGGTTCAGCTAGTGATATAGAGTGTACACCATGAAAATGTTAAAAAAGAAATAACCAATCAACAAATTTTGGGATCATTTGGCTCATGAATAGGGGGAGAATGTGGAATGATCTCCTATGGGCAACGGCAAGTACAGTTCAGCTTTGTGGAGCTCATTTTTAATTAGAATAAATCCTTTGATAATATTATCATCACATGATCTAGCTCCGGCCTAATTTTATACTCATTAAATCTTTACTCACAATTGGATTGGAAAGTCTAAAATTAGGACACCATTAAACTTCGAAACCATTAAATCAATGACTAAGATAATTTGGTGAGGCCAGTTTTTTTGTTCTCCTTATAATCATAAAGAGACATCTTCATCTGTCCTCCTCTCATTAATAGACATTCATCTAAGTGATGCCGCTGAATTGGATTGCATATAAGCAATTTGTGCACTTGGGTGAACATTTTCCCATGAATAGAGGTGCAATATGGGCTGTTGGCCAAATCCCCGAATCAGACTATGTTTATAAGGGTCAGGCTAAATAAAAAATAGTTTTGCCGTTTTAAGGCTTGGATGGTCCAGCGTTTACAGCACATATGGTGCCCCATATGATCAACCAAAGCCCTTCTCAGTAGTCACCTCCATGAAGGAGTTGTTTGGTTGAGAGCATTTACACATGTAAATGACTCGCGAATCATTTACATAACATCATATTTGGTTGAGTTTTTGGGGAACCAAATTTTAATGTTGAATGAAACCTACAAAGAATAGACAGTTCTTGGGACTGTGTAGACACTTGCTATGATTGTAATTTCATTGGTTGTGAAAATCCAGTCTAAAAAGTTAAAAAAGTACTTTCATTCCCTCCACTGGTTCCCCTGGCAACTGACTGGGTTTCACTACTGAGGAATATTGAAAAATATTTTTACTGCCTCTGCTAATCTAACAAGGTTTTTGTAGGAATTGTTAGTAGAAGAAATTTAATAATCTAGGCCTATGAGAAAGAGACGGTTTTGCTCTTAAAATCCAAAAGATTTGCTTCTTAGTTGCCCCATCAGTATCTATCATATATATATAAAAAAAAAAAGTTGTTTCGCTTCATTCTGGATGAAAGTATATGAGTAATATTACAAGTAAGAATATTATAAAAACTTATCAGGAATATTACAAATAAGAAGATTATAACTCATTATCTGCACAAAATTAGACAACTAAATTTGAAACCAACACCAACAAAAAATGCCCAGAATTCTCAAGAGTTCATTGTTGTGAGAACATTTCTATATTATCTAGAGTACAAACTGATAATAACTAAATCGGATTTAACTTGTGTCGGCCCTCTCTGTACCTCATCCAATCTACCCATATCACAAGTCTCCATAGTACAATCAATAGTTGAAATTCTACCCAAATAAAAGTGTAGTCCAAATTTTCCACCCAAATAAAAGTAATGTATAATATAGGATTTACATAAGGCACATTGTAGTTAGATTTATCATATAAGATTAATTTTAATGTATATATCACTACGATGTAAGTGGATTTTTTCCTACACTTTTATGGATGCATGCTATATGAGCATGTTATATCAAGCAAATGATCCTATACAAAATAAATCAAGAAGTTAGTTGTATATCTATTATTATTATATCAACATTCTAGAAAGGTTTTTCGTTCCAACTTTCTGATGCCAACGAGTTAAGATCTTGAGATTCCTTTCCGTGAGATGATGATTCGAAACAGTGATTTACACATACCAAATATGTTTTCCACCACCTTATTTCATAAAAACATGAGAACATTCAAATGGCACGATGCTAAACACACCCTTACAGCCTGTTTGTTTGTATTATAATACATAGAAATTAAATATATAGAATTCATATCATAAGTGGGTAGAAATGAAAATTAAATATTAGTTTTTAAAAATAAGCATCAAACAACCTTTCCTATTAAAGAAATAGAATACAGAGAATATAGAAAATGAAAAAAAAAAAAAAAAAAAAAAGCAACAACCCCAGGGTTTCATTTCCCATCCCTTTTTATATTCTACTATGATTCGCTTAGTTCAAACTAGTCTATATCAATAAGATAAGGTAGATGCTAATGAGTTGGCCGCTCAAGTCTTTATTCCTATCTTCCTTTGTTTTTTTAATCTCCTGGCCTTTGATTTCAATTGTTCCGCACCAAATTAGGTGGGGCCTTCTTCTCAACGACACATTTTCATACCATGTCTACATCTTTCCATCTACGCCTCAACTTTTTTTTTTTCTTATTCCATTTTTTCCCTCTTAAACTAAAAGAATCTTTCCAAGTGACAAAACCGCCCCTAGTGTTTGATGGAAAAGTCTATGGCCACCATCCTAATTTATTTTGGCATACGATACCGTATACCGCGAGTTCTTCGAGCATTTAGGATGTAGGAGGGTGGGTTTTTGTTTTTAGGACGTTTGGGATTAAAAATCCTGCACCACTTGTTTGGGACCATCATAGAAATGAAGAGTGCTGTGCTATATAACTGTAGTGCTACAGATCTATGAGGGGCGCTTCGGAGTCCTATGAAACATTGCCAACTTTCAGCGTGGCCCATTGGATTCAAGGCACAATAATGAAAAGGCTAGGGCATAGATGAGAGATATTTAGAATGCTCCTATCTTACTCTTAGTACTCAAAAAAAAAAAAAAGCCCTTAAAGTGTAGACAACAAGGGGCTTCTCGGGCGGTATGCTTCTCTTTTCATGTGTGCGGGCTCTCTTTCTCATAGTGCGGGCTTCTTCTTCATACTCGTGTGGGCTCTCTTGGGTCCCAACCCCTGTGGCTGGGGTAAAAGAAAAAAGGTCTCCGAGGCCTAGAGTGTAATGCCTAATATACCATGCCAATTTATTCTAATTTATCCTTCTGTCTAACCTTCTCCCTTATTTTTATTTTCCTTCTTTAGGAAAATGGAGGGTTGAACCTAGCTCTCTCTGTAGTAGAAGATTTTGACATCCCTTGTCAGCTGAGCCAGCAACTCAGGACAACCTTAATAAATGGAACACCAAATTATATCTTCCTTAACTCTCATCTTCTTGGTTTGACAGGAGAATATAATAATAATAATAACAACAACAACAATACTATATAATATGTAAGCGGCACTTCATTTGGAGGTCTAGGCTTCCAACCTAGCATCCCCACTCCTTGCATATGAGTTGTGATTACCTTGGATGTGTAAATTGTGTCTCCTCATATGTTCGAGTTCTCGTCGCCTCGCATGTATGAGTCTCTTAAGGTCCCAACCCCTTAACTAGGATACCTAAAAAAACCAACAACTATAACATAGGATTTGTTGCAATAAATTTGTTGAAATAATTCTGGAATGCTCTAGATTTCAAAGTTGTAAGCTTTTTAATTAGCATTTTAAGATTTAAACAAAGAAACATTGGGCATAAATTTTTTAGGGTTTTTGAAACTCTCCATGTAAGTACTTACTCTTCAAATTCTTTCCTCCAAAGGTTTGTTTGATTATTGGAATTTCTTACTGGGAAGGGTACTTTTGATGAGTGAATTATTTGGGCCTTGCTACCTGGACAAACTCTGGGGACCGGGCCATGGTCCGATCCCCAGAGTTTGTCCAAGTGGACTTACTCGAATTATTTTAGTGGTATTTACAGTGTCCAGAAATTCTAAATGCCTGTCAGACCTTATCTCCTAAATTCCTCTAGTTTTCTATATGGTAGAGTAAGTTTATAAAATCAGGTACTAAAAAATAGCTAAAAAGCACATGGAATGGTCCAAATCCTGAAATTTCAATTGTTCTTTTGAGATTTGACAATTGAGGAGTTTCAATGGAAAAATCTATAATGAGAATTTAATGGTATCAATATAAAAGCACTAAATCCATGTGACAGCAAGAACTTGTTCCTATGGAATAATTAAATCTCAAATTGAGGGCATTAGTGGACTAGAGTGTTTGATTATTGTGAAAATTCTTTAAACAACATGTCAAAGGTGGGTCTTTGTTAGCTTTGCCAAAAGGAGGAGAACAAAGAAGTTTATGAACATACAGTGTTCATCTAATTTGGTTTGATTTAATGAAAAGACAGGTAAAAGAAGTGCACGTCAGACATTAAATAAGATTTAAATATTAGATAAGCAATGCCTGAGACACTAACCTCTTCATTTATCTTTAAGGGTACGTTTTTCTACACTGGTGGAAAATCGGTTCCACAGAATTTCTCCTTTTCCACGGAACAGAATTTTTTCTGACCACCCCGCAACCTACCCTTGGAAAAGACTTTTCCCAAGAAATCATGGAAAACTTAATTAATTTCCAGCTTTTTCTCACATAATATCTTCTACACCAAACATGAAATTTACTATACCATGAAAAACCTTGTCCACTCTCCTCACTTTTTGCATGTAAAATCATGTACGTGCTTGGTAACAGGCCAGGAATCTATAGATCTGATGATTTTTCACTACCACTGAAATAAGAATTTATTGCTGGAAATTTACACAGTTCAAGATTTCACATTGACATTGATGAGTATCGATGCGTATAGCTGAGAAAAATAGTGTTCAGCGTACAAATCCACTTGAGTGAGGATTTTCAAGTCTTATGAGGGGTGGTCGAATATGAGAATCCTAACAAATGAAGATTTTCATTCATCCAAATTCTTATAAATTTACAATCGCTAAACATAAGCTTTAGAAAAAGCGAAAAAAGATTTCCAAAAAAGTTAGAAGGGCCGAAGAGAAATACCGTCTAAACTGCTAGTTTTCAGGACCATCAAACCTTGATGTAGGGGATTAACATACATAAGTAGGAAGTGGGGAAGGTATGACTCTCCCTTCTTTGGATTGGCATGACCCTTTTTTTATTTCTTGTGAGGTAGGAGATGCTTCTTTTTAATTATGATTTAGGTGCCCCAACTTAGATATGGATTTGGGGTACCTTATCCTACAACTGAAATGCTATTAAATACCACTAAAAACAAATTCCTCATTTGTCATATCATACCCATATCATTCATCCAGACATGATTGCTTTCTACTTTTTCTTCCTAGTCTCTTTTAACTCTAGAAAACATACATAGTTGCTGAAATTCTAACACAAGTGGGAATCTTAAAAAGGGATTTGTTTGAGGGCTAATGGCAGCTGTAAGGGTACGGGACTTTTGGTATTTTAGTGTTTGGGGGGTTCTCCAGAAAGAACAGGATTGCAGAGCATGTGATTTCGTCGCTACTCATCACTTGCTCTACATAGGATACCCTGACAAAATGGAGTTTCTTTCTGTTTTTTCTTTCAATTTCCTTTTACTTCATTTTTGTTTATAAGCTAGGGAATCTCCCGCCCAACTGCATTTGACCCTGAGCCTGAGGTACACTTAATTTTGGATAGCCGAGAACTAATCTCTAAGGGCACGTGCAAACCCTTTTATCCGGATGGTCAGAAGAAAAATGTTGAACACAAAACTTCTCCGCTTTCAATTTCCTTCTTTTGATTAAATTGGTGAAGGAACAAAGATCAAGATTATGGGTCTTAGTGAGCTTAGATCTGGACACTCATGCCTGGCCCAATTATAGTGCAAACGTCTTGGCCCAATTGGCAATTGGCCGAAGGCGGGCTTCCAAGAATCAAGCCCATGTCACAAATATCGCTTTCGGGAAATTGTTGGGATTATTTTTCAAATTTTGGGTTTTCATCAAATTATCAGAAAGATGGTGTATAGTTTAAATTAAATTACTAAGAATAACGTAAATAACAGAGAAAATAGTGTTAAAATGAAATTTATAAGCGTTTTATTTTATTCGAAGTTAGTGTGATTTTATCTCGATATTATTCTGATATATCAATTCTTAGCAATGTTTTGTTGATCATGCAATATTATCAAGAGAATACTGTGCTAGATGAAACTAGTAAGATGAGAAAAGAAAAGGGACCCATTTGAATTTCTAGGAATCCAACCAGAAGTATATGGGAGTCATCACCTTTTTAGGATTTAGTTTGATAGATGGATAATCATTTCCCATTGAAGGAGGAGACTTTTTTATGGCCCCCCGGTGAGTTTTCAGCTTTCACCCTGAGTCCGGATCTCACCTTTCATCCTGAGTCCGGATCCTCTTAGGATTTCCTTCACAGTGATCGTGAGTAGTCCAATCACGGTCCGCCGCGTCACCGCAGACAGCTTGCCATACATCTGGTCAGGAGTTGCCCACGGTGAGATGGCGGACCGTAACTCGGAATCCTCATAATTCTGATTTACCGTAAATCAGTTTTCTTCACTTGTAATGGTCGTGGCAAAGAACTGAACAAAGTTCACTCACTGCTAACTCTGCTTATCCAAACACATTAACTCTCTTTTACCAGTAAACTGAAATACCTGGCCTGCAAAAGACCCAAATGAGTCCTTGGGGATGAGATCAACTTGACATGCAGCTCCTGGGCTCTCTACCTTTTGATTGGGCAATGTTGGTTTACCCTTTAAGGTCTAAACTTTATCTAAGTATTATTTTATAATTTATCTCTTGTGTTATATACAGTTTTACTAAATTGCTTATTTGAATTATGAATTTAGAAATGTATAATAATTTCTAATGTAGTATAGCAAACCAAACATGGAGAAAAATAGATCAATACTGTTATTTTATAATCATTTAGCAATATAGAACCTCTACGCACTAAAGGGACCACTACACTCCGCTATCTTAGTTACTATATGTAAAAAGTAACAGATTTTAACATTTTCCATTATTTTTTACTTTTTGGATATTTTTTCAAAAAATCTTGACCACTTATTCGATTCACTATATTATATCGCTAAGTATTGCCCACTGCGTAGCCTTTTGGTCACTGGCCACTATGTCCGCCGCGACCGCTATTTCGATTCTTGATTTAAAGAGCCATCTATAACTGAATTGATCATAGTCTTCCACCCCATATCATGTAGGCTGAAATGTGCTTCTTCTTTTTTTTTTATCTTTGGAAAAGCAGGAAAACAGCATTCCACCTACTAGTTCCGATTTCCACACGGCCCAAACACGTAGAACAACGAATAATGATCCATTCTACCTTATATTAGTAGCATCTACAAGAATTTTCTGGACATGGTAAAACTGACTGATAAAATATGCATGTTTGATACAAAACGAAGTCAGAGAAAGAAAGTGTTATACAATCAAATAGGCCTATACATAATCTTCCTATTTACCAGAAAAAATGAATAGAATACATTGTGTGGCAGGTAATTTGCCAGATGTCACTTTCCATTAGAATCAACTGATCTTTACAACACAAAAAAAAAAGGGCTTTGAAAAAATGAATAGAATACATTGTGTGGCAGGTAATTTGCCAGATATCACTTTCCATTAGAATCAACTGATCTTTACAACACAAAAAAGGGCTTTGTTTGTGTAACATTGTTATTCCATGCACCGTGGAAATCCACTTCCACAAGGGCACAAAAAGCGGTTCCAACAACCCCAAAGAAACCACCACCCCACCCCCCACCACCACCCCTGGCCCGGCCCGCCCCGACCCACCCACCAACAGCAAAAAGACCACAATAGAAGAGTTTTCTGTAAAATTTAATGAAAATTAGTTTAAAATTTTCCTCTTTCTACACGAGAAAGTATTGCACCAGATTGTAGAAAATTGAAGCAGTTTCGATGGCATTGTGGAATCATTAGTGTTACACAAACATGGCCTAAGCGAATAAATTAAACAAAGGGAAAGAACAGTAAACAGAACTTCATACCACCAGCGTCAACCAAGTTTTAATGCCTCCCTAAATCCAATGCTATTGTCCTGTAGGCCCTTCTTGCCAAAAGCAGCATTTCCTTTCTGCATCATCTCGACAAACTCATTGTAGTCTATGCGCCCATCCTGGCAAAAAAATTAGTACAATATCCAATCAATGAAATATCATCATTTTCTTTTATTGTGTAGAATAAAAATTAGATTAGCAACAGAGCACTTATTAGTCAGCTCTAAAACCAATACATATTGGATGATATGCACAACAATGCAAATTTGACCCTATTGTAGATTCAATGCGAACTGGGACACCCTGGGCCACAACTGTTACTCATCAGGCCTGTTAATCATTATTCAGGACAGGGATCTAGAAGGCAATGGAAAGGAAAAGAAAAGAAAAAGTCGGCAGAGGTCTAATTCTGTGAGCCCAACAATGCCTTAACGGCCAGCAGGACCATTGCCAGCACTGACCATGTTGTGTTTGCAACGAAAAGATAATTTATAAACCTAATGGCCACCAGGAAGGAACATCACCAGAACTACCCATGTTATGTTTGCAATAAAAACAAAATGTATCCTGATGCAAATTTAAAAAGCCACTACAGATCAAGCAATGTCTTCAACCATGGTGTAGAAAACCATCAACAATGAGTCCCAAGAAAACAAACCACATACGTTGTCCTTGTCTACGTCTGTAATCATTTCTTCAAGCCGAAAATCCCCTATACCAAACTCCTCACAAGCTCGTTGGAGTTCATCTGGGGTTATGTACCCGCTGCCATCTTTGTCAAAATAAGAGAAAGCAGCGAATAAATGATCCTCCCTCTCAATTTTGTTCAGATGTAAAGTTGCGGCAATAAACTCCTTATAGTCTATGGTACCACTATTGTCAATATCTGCCTGCATTTGATTTGAGAGGAGGAATGTCAAGAAATTAAATGAACTAGAGGTTAATGAAAAATAAGTATCCCACAGTGTTAGCCATTTTGATTTCCTTGATTATTAGTGACTACTGCAAGCGGCACATGTTTGAGACCTATGATGTATGAACCTTAGCTTAAAATGAGGACATGTAAATCCTTTTTTCAAGAAATCTCTCATGACCCTCAGCTCAAAATGAGCATATAGAAGCCCTTTCCAAGACGTCTGTGTATGTGTGTGGTTAGGTAGGACATGCATTTAAAACTAAGGACTTGATGAATTATGCTGGTCCGTTATGGAACTTGAATCCAATGTGTTCAGACTAAAACAGACATTTCATTGGACCGCATAAAAAGGGAAACCAGACTAAATGGATTCTTTTGCATCTATGTGCCTCAAAATTCTGTTGGTTCCTTCCAGTAGAAATAATTAGAAAATGCATTTGGGGCTAAAGCGACCTGCCGGTATATCCAGCACCCCCCTAGAAAAAGCATGGCATGGTACTTTAGCCTTTATATTGTCTCCTAAGTTGTTTGAGTATTGAACCTTTTTTCTCATGGAAAAAGATCAGTAATCCAGAGTGTCATGGTTTCAATTTATGGTCCATTGGTTTGGCCATGTGTACTGGTGAAAGAAACCATATAGGGCATAGGCTTCATCATGGCCATGATCAGACCTAACCCCTCCCTAAAACAATCCTAATCATGGTCAATCCACCTCCCCACAACAGAATGAAAACCGTCTCATATGCTACTTAAGCTCACATGGCCCTGACCAAACTAGAGTCACATACCGCTTCCATTAGTGAGTAAATCTCGGACTCCTTGAGACTAGCACCCACTCTTTTCAACCCAGACTTGAGTTCTTCAAAAGTGATGTGGCCGCTGTTGTCTGCGTCTATCATATTGAACATCTCCTTTAGGCCAGCAATCTCTTCTTCGGAGAGGCTCTCAGCAATGACCTAATCAGAGCAATTTATTTTATTTCCTAAATAGCAGATATTCATTAATATGATGGCTAAACATGTTACAATTTCTTAAAAACTACAATCATCATGAATCAAACAAAGACAAATGGACATGAAGTCATGAACCCAAACACATGTTTGGTGACCCATGTAACAATGATGGCCAAAAAATACATGGTTTTGTATTATGTTGACATGGACACACATGTTTGAACTCCCAGACACAGCTCTGCATATAAAAGTTACATTTAGCCATAGTCATCAAAAAATTGAAACCAAAAGAAATTAATGAGCAGATGCTACCAAATTTTTGTGCTTTTTGGCATTTTCTTCATATATTAGCTATAATATTTTTATTATTTTAAAATACTTGCACCCACATGTCAGCATTTTAGGCTTCTTAAAGTTGTTGTCACTGACGCCCTAGACCCATGTTCATCGCAGATGCACCCTTGCCCAAGTCATTATATAACAGGCAACCAAACAGAAAAAAAAAAGTACATAAGAGCATTGTAGTGAACTTATGAGCAGACACAAAATGATCATAGCCGTTTGCACTAGTATGATAGCTTTAAAATATATATTTTTACCTATTAATTAGCTAATTAGAAAACAAAAAAGCATCACATAACAACAAAAGTAGCTAGAAATATAGAAAAAGAAGAAAGAGCTATAAAGCATTTTATGTAATCCCCCAACAAAGAAAAAAAAATAGTATTTACTCACAGTTCATCTCCAACCAGGACATCTCATGCATGTTTCTCATGCAATTTTCAAATCCATTATTTATTTGTAACATTAGAGCAAATTATTGAATCTTTCAAATACAATTTTATCAGCACAAGAGTTTATTTAAGCCTAAAAATAACCAACTCAAACAACATATTGTAATTAATGGAAAAGAAATACCTACCCATTTATACATATATGCAAATCTTCCTGTGAGAACTCCCACCGTCTTACAGTGAGAACTTCAAGCGGACCTACCTTATGATTGATCTGAACCGTTCACACACATGGGATCCCCCTTAATAGTCATTAGACCCCGGGGTTTGCACCCATCAAATGGATTGGAACATTAGATCGAGGGTCAATTTTTTCTTTTAATATAAAGCCATTAAACTTGTGGACCATGGATCAAGGGGTTAGAGACATAATTGACTCCACTTTTTATATTTAGGTCCATCATGAGTGGATCTTTCCAACTCCCCATGTCTCATGATCTGTGGGCCCCCATATGAGCCCTAGCAGCTAGGGTGCACAGTAAGACCAGATGCGTAGGAATATATATATGAGGAGCGCTTGAAAACTCCCGGATAGTTTTTTGTTTTTACAAAAAGGCCCCTCACAGTGGGGCCCACTATGGTTGTGCATGGCAACCATGTAATGTCGTTGGATGGAAAGATCTAGATGAGACCAACCTATGTACAAAATTTTGATTCCATTAGATCATCCTAAACCCTTGATCCAGGGCCCTAAAGTTTTGGAGGCATCATTTTCTTAGCATTTGAATCCAACAGTGAGTAAAAGTTTGATGAGTGTCAAATTTGGGTTTATGCCAATTCGGCCCCGGGGGGCGAGGCATCAATCCTAGCTACCCACTTCTTCAAAGATTGACCGACGACAAAGGCGTAGCATTATAGATCAAGCATTGCCCAAGCTTCAATCACCAAGAGAGCGAGAATCCATCATTGAATTGTTATTCTGACAACAATCGATGGTTGGATCTTTTCGGATCGAACATTTGACGGACTAAATGCCTCAGGTGTGAAATTGTGTGAAAGGCCCCACATTGGGAAGTGCCACATGGGAGGAATTAGAAGAATTAAAGAGAATTCAGAGGGGCCCAAGGAAGACGAGAATTCTGAAAGAATTAAAAAGAGGGCCCAAGAGAGGGACCCACAACTTAAGTTGAAAGGTTATTGGGATACGTGCACACATCCTTGCGCACGGCATCCCATGCACAAGTCTTCTTTGTTGAACTATTTTTTTTATTTTAAGTTATGATGTCATCATGTTAGGGCTTTTATGTTTAAAGACATTGTCTTGGTATCTTCTTCATTAAACTATGCTATTACATGAATGAAAATAAATAAATAAATAAACCCTTGTTCTCAAGTTCTCCATGACTCTCCATTGTTGTGCTTGCGAAATCTTCAATAATGACTCCTGGATTGGAGTTTGGTGAGAGGCCAAGTTCAGGTATCCTTTTTATCTTCTTCTATTTCCCTTCTTGTTATCTTTTGCACGAGAGATTTAAATCTACATCACCTTTCCCATCAGTCAACCATAAACTCTCATATCTAGGAGTTTCTTGCTACCCAAGCCAAGATCCAACCGTTCGATTTTTAGATCTAAACAGACCCTTATATATAACATATATATAGACCCTTATATATAACATATATATACATATATATATATAGGGAGATGCTCCTATGAGAGCATCTCTCACCTTATTATATAACATATATATACATATATATATAGGGAGATGCTCCTATGAGAGCATCTCTCACCTTATTATGAGAGATAAGGTGGGTGCCCTCCCATTTAAGTTGTTGGCATTGGATATGGATGTTAGGGGCCCCACCTTATCTCTCATAGTAAGGTGAGAGATTCCCTCATAGGAGCAGGATGCGCACTGCGCACCCTGTGCAGGTGATCCGGTCTTTGTGTGTGTGTGTGTCCCTTATTTCTCATCAAACCATCATTAAAATCCCAAATCCAACCATCAGGTCCACAGATCTAGTCCTGTACAACACCCACCAGCCTAAGAACCACCCAAATCCAAAGACCCACTTCAGCCGACTATCATCCCATCAAATCCAACCGTCCGATCCAAGATCCCCACCAACCGAACCCATCTAGACCCAACCCCTATTCAACCAAACCCTAAGTAGGTCCCACCAGACCTGGCCGAGCCCTTATTGGGCCCCACTTGACCCAGCTGAACCCAAATTAACCAAACCAACCATTGGTCGATCCCTTCTTCATGCACAATTAGTGCAGTTTTTTCACCCCATATCAACACAAATTGACATGTCTGAATTTATTTTTGGGCCATATAATTGTTGTGGGAATGTTATTTCAGATCTGAATTTTAACGATTAATCCAATATTATATGTTGAATCGATTGCACCCAAGTTGAAGCAAGCCTTTACTTCAAATCCTCAAAAAGGGGGCAATTAATCTACTTGAATCGGCTCATCCCTAAGCACGTGGAAGTTCTATCTTCCATTAGAACCGTCCCTTCTTATTTGAGGGGTTGATATTGCAGGACTTGTGATAAAGCCTTGGACTCTTACACAATTTCCCAGCACATTTCTCAATGTTACATGGTGTGTAATTGGCTGATTTATGATTAGAATTGGATTATTAGTTCTCTACTAATCTCACAATGCTAGGCTAGATTTCGTGTTGCCCTGCATCAAAGGGGGGGAATACTAGACTGCTGGCCCAAGGTTGGCTCCACACCCTAAGAAAATAAGGGAGCAAAAAGGCTCTCTCTCTCACACGCACACATACACACAGACCAGATCACCTGCACAGGGTGCGCAGTGCGCATCTAACTCCTGTGAGGCCCACCTGGGGATTGGACTTGGGGGATTGAAAGATCTAAGTGGACTATCTCCCTACCAACTTTGGGGCCCACTTGATCATTCTATCGCTTTCATTCGGGCTCCACAAGTCTTAATGGCTTTATAACAAACAAAAGTACAGTCAATCTGAGGGCTCAGTCCATTAAGATGGTGTAAAGCCCATGGATCCAATGTAATTCAGGGGCCCTCTTGTGTTTGGTCCATTGGATGGGCCCACAATGCGCCCAGATGTGCACCTTATGAGTGTACATGTGTGTGTGTAGAGAGAGAGAGAGAGAGGGAGAGATAAAAAAAAAACTTTAATGAAGGATGCCCCAAATTAAGTTATATGGTAAAGACAAAATCAGCCAAAAACTCACTCTGAGGGCCATTTTCTTGAGCTTGTTCATCGCAGAAAATTGCTTCATGCGACTTAAAACTGCAGAATCAAGAGGCTTATCAGGAGCCACACCATTGACCCGAACCCATGGGTGACCTGCAAGAAAAGCCAAGCACTTTAATGCAACTGCAAGAAAAAACAAGATGAAAGAAAACAGTCATTCCTAGCTAACCAACCTTGCTTTACTGATAAGAGCATTGTGCCTTGCCCTTACGAACTAGGCATCGAGGATTGGTAGCATTCATCACCAAACCCACATTCCTAACTAAAATTAGTGATTCACTTTTCTTGGAAAAATAGCAAATTGATAAGTTGTCCAAATAAACCAAAATACACATTGATTTTATAAGGATAGAAGCAGAGGCGGACTCAAGTTGAAATGACCTGGGGCGGTCGCCCCAGGTCATATTTCAAATTCCTCTTGAAATAGTGGTGGGCCTTGGCCCACGCCCCACATCAGCTAAAACAATGCCCCAGGTCAAAAAGGGACATTGAAAGAAAAAATGTTGCACAGTGAGGGACTCAAGTGCAACTGTACAGTTATTCTATTATGTATGTTTGAACTGTGCAGTGAGGACTCAAGTGAATTTTCTATGGCACCTTTAGCCTCATGGATTTGTCATAAAGGGGCTTATTTTCATGGCTGGTGGGACCATTCTAAGGATTTTGAAGAAGGGGAGTATATCACTTTTGAATATGGAGTATTTTCCCAATTATAAAATCAACACAATTGGCCCACCTATGATAAATTTATATAGATCGTATCTGTATTTATAATTTGAATATGTGGGCCTACACTTTAACACCCAAGGTTGAGCCCGCTCTTTACTTTATTATGTATTCTTGGCATGTGATGCCTTCTAATAAATAGTGATCGTTCATTGAAATTAGCCCACTTGACATCCTTGCTTTGGAGTAGATAGCAGAACAAATAGCAAGAACAGCATGGAAATGACTCAAAAAAGCTATTCTGTCTGATCAATGCTCTCCAATTATTTTCTAGACAGTCCCCCACTTCAGTGGGCAATGCTAAATTGGTATGTATGTAAATTTTACATCAAGATTGGATAATTCCTCAAAAGTGTTGTCTGTATTTGTTTGCTTATCTATCATTTGATCTCCAACTAGAAAGATCATTCAATCAGAACTAAAATTAGTGAGTTTACGAGTGTGCCTCAGTAAACTCAAGCACAACCATTAAGCACTAATGTTGAAAAGAATGTAGTTAACAACCCATCATCCCTAACCCTTCACCAGTTCACCATATCCATTTATGAACTTCTCCCCTATGGTTGGACCCTTTTTACAAATAAAACCTATAAAACATATGATCATTAAAACTATGAAATATGTAAATTAAAATTTATTTTAAAGATTTTGAATGATCTAGAATTGTCCATATTTTCTATTTCCTGGTTTTGAATAGATCTAGAACTGTTTTGAGCAAGTCTTATCTAATTGTCTTGATTTATGTTTAAGCTTTAACCACTTATTTCTTCTTCTCTTTTTACATTTTGGAAACTTTATTCTTGGTCAGTAATATGATGTTTATGATTATGCTTTATGCTGATAATGTTCATCTATAAATTATAAATACAAGTGCTCTCATTTGGATACATATGATTAAGGAACTGTTTGGAGCGTAAGGAAATAATAGTGAGGTACTAATTTTTACATGATAATGTGTATTACTTCTTTAGAGTTTCTTTATTATTGTTGTAGTTTCCTTGTCAAATTGTGTGCTAATTTTTTAAAGGTTGTGAACCCTTTCTTTTTTAGGATGATTGGTTTGCCCTCATTTTTTTTAGAGACTTTTTTGTTTTCAGTATACTTCTCTTGTACTGTAAATTTTGGAGAAATGAAGTCATCATTTCAAACAAGAAATATATTAAGTCGATCTAGTTAAATATTTTGCGTCTATTTACATGGAATACATTTTTTCTTTTGTTGTTGTTGATGTGAAAAAATTCTAGCAAAAGTTTCGCCCCACCTAAACGTAAATCCTGGGTCCGCCTCTGGATAGAAGACTCTGTTATTCCTAATTGTGCAATTAGATTGCCCATCCATTTTTGCTTAAAAACTGTAGCGCTAACCTAGTCAAGAGCAGGTTTTCACTGGGGATGGTAAAGTGTAGTATCCTACTCTATGGATTGGTTGACCATGAGAAGTTCTCCATTGGCAAAAAAAAAAATGCCACGTAAGACTTCCATATGTAGTGTGCTGGCTCTTACAAAATGGTAGTTTTGCCTTTTGGTATTTAAGTCTTAAATTTCTCCTAAAATTGTGCTTTATAAGACAGAAATACCACAAACAGAAAATGCAAAATTGATATGTCAAGTGTCGGCCCACAATTTATATACGTATATTTTATGAACAGAGGATTTGATGATTATTTCCCAACCAAAATAGACCCTAAACTATGCATAACTAATTACCTACACTCCAGAGTATCTTGACATGGAGGCATATTTCTGTTGTTTGTGGAAAAACCAAAGAATTATTTAGTTAATAATCCAGAACATGCAAATCGCGTCATTAAACATCTCTAAATATTAACAAAATCAAAGAAATTAAACTCACAAAGAACTTCATGGGCTGTCATCCTTTTTTTGGGGTCTCTAACAAGCATTCGCTTCATCAGATCTTTAGCACTCTGTGAGATACTGGGCCATGGATCTAAAGAGAAATCAAGGTCGCCATGTAAAACCTGTTCAAATATCTCTTGCTCGGTTTCTGGAACATCACATAAGAAATAAAAACCAAAAAACTTGTGAATTTAAGGATCATGACATTTCCAGAGGACCACAGACAATTAGCAAATACTGGGTTATCAATATTAGTACAGATAGTTTACTAAGATGCCCAATGTTGTGCATGCGGGGACCGTGTTATGTGATCTGCACCATTGACAATGGGACCACATGAATTGGGAATGCACCGAAAATCTCTTAGATTGGAAGAGCCTAACCTTCAATTGGTAGGGCACAAACAAATGGGTATGAATAGAACAAAGCTACAACTCAAATTCGAAGTAAAATAAGCCATCAATTGAAAAGTTATAAACTTGTGATTTTATGGAGCATCACCCTACACCCATCCACTTAAGGGAGCCATCAAATAAATAGTGAGGATGATCCACACATGTACAGAATTTTGTTGAAGCTACAGGGGAAATACAAAATGGTCAGAAAGAGGAACAGGAAGTAAAGTCATAGACTCTCACCACCCCAAAATGGAGGGACCCCACTCAACAGAATGTAAATGATCACACCAGCACTCCAGATATCAGCTTCCTGACCATAACGCTTTCGCAGCACCTCAGGTGCAACATAGTAAGGGCTCCCAACCACATCAGTGAATATCTCCCCTAAAAAGAAATGACTGTCAACCACCAACAAGGTGTTGAAAGAGATTGAAATATATGGCACTGAAAAGAGAACTGTAACAAAGATGGTATTCAAACTAGAAAAATAAAGGTACTATTACAGCATCATCTTAGATCTTCATTCCACTAGAGGAAAAGGAAAAAAAAAACTTACGTGGACATAAAGTGCTTCATGAGGTTATCACAAAAGAATTCCATTTAAAAAAAAAAAAAGTAGCATGAAAGAATCATCTCCCCACCCCCGTCCTCCCGTCACTGATTCCTTTCGTTAATTTGGCCTCCCCCACTAATTCCTTTTGTTAATTTTTTTTTTCCAATTTAATGTTGTTAGAAGATGTGGGAGGTTCTGAGGTCCTTTCGCACTGATTTTTGGAAGATCAAGATCACATTTTTGCAGAAGATGTTAGCATTCAAAGATCGAAGTTGGAGGTACTTCATTTGACTTGCTAAAAAAAAATGCATCCACTTACTACTAAAATTCATTCTTAATTGTTGAAACAGGTGTCTCAGAATTTTATATTCAGAAAACTACGTTTTCTTCTTTTTATTAGATTTTTATCATTATTACAAAAATTTCAAGGAATTTAGGGCGTTGGGGTGCAAATCAGAAGTGTTCTCAATGCTCTTTCATAGAACAGAAGTTGCAAATGGATTAACCAAAACATGACAAAAAAAATTTTCTAGAAAAGATTTCTAAATTAAAACTTGTCACTTCTCCAGTGTGGGCAGCGGCCCATTTGCATCCTCAGAACTTAGTTGCCTTGGACTCAGTTAAGAAGATCCCAACATGCAGAAGGCTTCAGTTGTGCAAGCCTTCAGAACTATGAATACTCATTAGTCATAATTGAGCAAGGATCTGCTAGGGGCCACTAACCAGGACAGTTATTGCAAATATTGAAAATGTAGTAGATCCAAACCATTGAATTGAACACTGCCGTATTAAAAGGCATAAACCAAAAACCAGTTTCGACTTCAGATACAAATGTCTTCTTTTCTTGATTCATTTTTCCTTTTCCCCTCTATTTCTTTCTTGCCTGTAAGAGGTTTAGAGAAGTAATGATGTGATTCTCTTTCTCATACGGGAGAGAGAATGAAGGAGGGAAAGATTTAAGGGTTTGGATGGAAGTTTCATTTTTGTCTACTGTCGAGATTTCCCTTTTCCCATAGCAGGATGCACAGACATCATCATGATCAAAGCCTTGTCCAAACTATGTTGGGGTCAACTACATGAATTTTATTTCTCGATTCTGATATATGATGAACCAAATCCTTAGGGACGCATAGACACATAAGACTAATTATTTTTCTAGTTAAATCATAGTCCATGTGTAGCTTTTATAGGTTCAGTAACTCACTTCGGATCTCACAATAATTCCAATAAATCTCTTCTAGATAGTTTCCTTCCGTTAGTTCAATCAGAAAACAGCTCATCCAACAATTTCCTTAATTTTTGGTTCTATGAAGTAGATTTTAAGAGGGTTGACATTCACTTAAACTAAATGGCTGATTGATGGGGGGACTACATATGTCATATTTCATGCATGTTAGAAATCAGAAGGTTTAGATAAAAAATAAAATAAATAAAATGGATGATTGATGGATGGTCATTGCTTTGGTGCAATGCTAAAGTCTCGGGTGGCATGTGTGACAACGCAGGTTCGAGACACGCTAGCAGCCACTTTGTGCCAAAATTGCCAAAGGTTAGGGCTGTCTCCGGTCTGCACCCTCCCAGGACCTTGCTTCGGTGGGACCCACATTGAGTAATGACCTTTTTTAAATAAAATAAAAAATAAGGGGGCCTATATATTTTTTTTCCCAAACAAACAAACTCCAGACAGTTATGCCCATGTCATGGGGTTGGATCGGCACTTGTGAGCCCCATATGAAGATCGCATGTGTGAGATTCTTCTAGGGAAAGGAAAGAGCCTGATATGTGTAAGATTAGCATTTTTCTTTTAAATGTAGAAAGAAATGGAGCTAATGGATAAATGAGGCTGCCAATCCAAAATATAAATAAATAAACAGATGAGAGAGGGCCTTCCTGATTCCCCGAAGGTTTCGTGTTTTTAATAATCAAATTCCGACATAATTTTTATGTTAGTGTATGTAACCACTTAAGCATAAAATGCAATTCTACTTAACACACATCAAATTTTTTATAAATTCCTCACCAGAAATAAGTGTCCTTCAACACTTCAACCTTCGTGTGTTTTTTCTTGTGCTTTTATCTTTATTTTGTACTTCTTTAAATCTTTAGGCTAATTTACCGTTACCGTTCAAAAATAAATAAAAAGAAAACAAGTGCGTCTACATGATTTTGAACCCTGGCCCTAGAAAAAGAAAGAGAAGCAAGGTGAGATGTTGTAGAAAGGTGTTTTTATCATTGTGAGGAACCCTGTCTATATAATCTCTTAGAGCAACTTATATAGATGGTGTTACTTTGTTGTTTTGGCTATGGCTTAAGCATTCCGGCACACCTTTTTTTGCTGCACGCTCGTGAGCACCTCATAGTGGGGCCACCCAAATGGACCCCGCACACATAACCCCCCCCCCCCGAGATAGTGACCGGACCTTGGGTTTGCACCCAAGCGAATGAATGGGAGTGTTGGATCAACTGTGCACCCATTTTAGACAATCGAAACTTGTGGGCCTTTGATCAAGGGGTTGGATGGTCACATGAGCCCCCATCATCATACACCAGTAGGTCCCACCCAGATTTTCAAATCCCCTCCGGACCCACCCCCATGTAGAACCTAGGTCTGATAAGCCCTATATATATATATATATATATATATATATATATATAAAAAGCATCTTTTAACGTATTATGGCAAAATAATATATTAAATTTTTTATAATGAAAATGAATGCACAATATATAAAACCCTTAAAAGTATAAAATTACCTCACATAAAATTTTATAGGTGTCACGAGGCACATATTATGTGGCATCACCATTATCATTATCTCATAGAAAAATGAGATATAAGTCAAGACCTACATCATTTGGGTCTCCATGTTCAAGCATATAAATCTATTGGCAAGGCTCACCTACAATATCTGAATCACTCAAAATTAAGAACTCTTGTACTAGCTCTAGGAGAAGTTTATCTCCACTCAAAGTTGGCCTGCCATTAAATTTATCACATGTAAAATACTGTCAATTTACTGCCTCTAATTTGTGTATTTTGATCACTTTTAATAATTTATCAATCACCAACACACAAGGTGGATCTTGAGCGGTTAGATAGACCTATGGATGGATTTGAAAAGGAAAAAATTATGCTTCCTGCCATACTTTTGTTCACTTTTCTCAAAAGTGAAAAAAAATGCTTTTTGAAAGCAAGTGGTAAAGGTATGCTTTATCAAAAAGATAATTTTGACTAAAAATCTAACAATTAAACGAGCTTTTAGGCTTTTCAAAATTCAAAAGCTCACAAAGCACTTTTAGAAGGTCGGACAAAACACACCCTTAAACATTCGACAAATGATCCAATCTTGGTAGCCTTTTTCTGGATGATGGAACTTGATCTTTTCTTTAGGGCCAGTTCAAGCATGTAGAATTAAGAGCATGTCGCACAAGTTAAGGCTTTCAAGTTTCATCCTCAATCTACAATGAGAAAAGCAAATAAGACCCACCCCATTGTTCTCAAAATCGAAATCGTATTGCAAATCGTTCGAGCAAATGAATCGAATCGAATCGTGTTAATCATAGAATTTTTTATTTTTCTACTAAAAATGAAAAAAAAATTATTAAAAAGAAGAAGAAAAGGCAGTTATTCATAACCCATCCTTTTCCATCCATATCAACGCCAACACAGTAGAATATATATATATATATATATATTTGTGTTGTGTGATAAATGATATATGTGTAAATAGTTGAATATATTTAAGATATCAACATTACAAGGAAAACTAAATGTGCTGTATTTTTTTTCTTTAAACAAAAAGAGGGCCATGGTTGAATGTCCAACCAATGTATCAAGGAATGATGTAGTAAACAAGTAATGATGAAGAATGACGTAATAATTGCTAGCAATTAATGATGTAATGAAAGCCACTTATTGTGGAGCAAGTTAGAGGCACTTTGTGGGGCACACGAGCATCCATGCTAATTCACATAGGTCCGGGGGGTATAAATGGCCATCATGGACTGGGATGAGTGAAATTTCACTCCAACTGGATGGCTAAAGATTACAGCAACTGATTATGGGCCTTGAAAATAGACACAGAAATTTTGCTCCAACTCTCCATTTGGAAACCCCTTTAGTACAGGACTATAGTCATCCCATTAAGGTGAAATTTCATCAATAGGTAAACCAAGATGGCCCCACTTCGAGCCCCCCTACACACAGAATTTGCATTCATCCAGGTAAGCTGCACAAAGCGGCTCTTACTGGCTTTCCTTTTCCAATCTGTAAAAATGGTTGAAGATATGGATAGCTATGAACATTCAATCAGATAGGACTTTAGATTATTGATTATCCAAGAGGCTGATCCATTGTCAAAGCAGCTCAACAGTTTTATGGTAGACACTTAAACCATATGGTTCTCAAAAGATGTTGGGTCCTAATTCAAAGATTATAAAATGAAGTAAATTTACAGATGCAAAATGGTTTCCTTCAACAATCAGAAGCTAGAATCGTGGAGCATTTACCCGGCTTAAAGAATGTTGACAGTCCAAAGTCAATCGTTTTGAGAAGCGACTCTTCCTTCTGGTTGACAAAAAGGAAATTTTCAGGCTTCAGATCTCGATGCATAACTCCTAAAGAATGGCAAGCTTCCACAACAGAGACAATCACCCGGGCCAATTCAGCTGCCTTCTTTTCGGTATAATGCCCCCTCTGAATTATCCTATCAAAGAGCTCACCCCCCGCACACAGCTCCATCACAACATGAACAGCCACACCGTCCTCAAAAGCTCCGGTTATCGAGATCACATTGGGGTGGCCTGCCAGATGGTGCATTATCTGAATCTCTCTCCGCACATCTTCAACATCCTCTTGCGTTATCAGCTTCCTCTTTGCAATGGATTTGCAAGCATATTCCTTCCCTGTCACCTTCTCCAAACACAGATACGTCATACCAAACTGTCCCTGCCCAAGCTTCCGTCCCAAGTTGTAAACATCCTTCAAATTCCCAGTTTTCCGCTGCAATACCGAGTCTACCTGGAGTCCTGCACTCGCCACCCTCTTGAATTGGTGGGGGTTCCTGGGCTTGGCAGGAGGCTCCTTCTCCTCTGCAGCAATCCTGAGAGGCTCCGGAGGATTGTTTTGGACAGGCATTGTATTGTCTGGTGGTTTGGAGGCCATAGCAGCCTGCGCTGCACCGCCATTGCCACCTGCAGTTGTTTCCTCTTCAGGTGGCGAGGCCCGCCAAACTGCGGCAGAGACTGACTCTAAAAATCCGTTCTTCGTGACATTTGGTCTAGCACATGTATTTCCCATCAGATATACCTCTCAAATTCTCCCAAAATCCATTTCAACTCTCAACATTGAAATCTAGATTTGTCAATTGCATTCACAGAAGAAATGTGGCCTCCTTATCCCAAATATCACATAAGTCTATTTCGCTGAATGGTGAAACCTCAACATTGTACTCTCTCATATACCAGAAATTGGAAGACACCCAAAATCAAAATTGCACTTAGTTTTGCAGGAAAAAAATCGAATCTTTGACAGAGATTACTCTCAAATATCAGATATTAAAATCTGAACGGGATTCAACGCCGACTTAAATCTCAAATTCATCACCAAAATCAGAATCAATCAATCAATCTTAGGGGAGCAAAAGCACGAATTACAAAAACTGAACAGAACCCATATGAAATTCAGCGGAGATTTTCTATAAAAATCAATAGAATCTCGAATTCGAGACGCAAAGAATCAAAGAATACATCATAAATTTAGCTAACGTCAGCGCCACAATAAGAACAAGACAAAATCCATAAAATGCTGTTTTGCCCTTCGTATATAAATTCCAAATCCCAGTATGCCAAAAGCCTCAAAAAATTCAAAATAGATAAATGAATGAAATCAATCCAATTCCGGGGAGAAACCCACAAAAATCCAAGCAAAACCAAACCTTTATGAGCAGAGGAATCACAAAAGAAGGCTACTTATCACCAAACGTATCGAAATTTGAGTTATTCTGCATCAAAAATTGGCCCCCACTCGAAAGAGAAAAACGAATGCCATGAGAGCATCTATCCAGAAATGAAATCCGAACCTGCAAAAGATGTGGGAAAAGACAAGACCAAAAGCCAATATAGGAATACCGAGGAATGATTCCTCGTTTACCGGAGAGAAAGATAAAGAGGGAGGAGTATTGGATTCAAAATGGGGGAGGATGCAAATTTACAGATAGAAAGATGAATTGGAATTCCAATGGGGAAGAATCCCAACATCTCATATCACGTTTTCATTGAAAATCTTAAAAAGGAATATGGGGGAGGGATGATTTTTACTAGTCTCATGGATAATTCGTTGATTAGGAATATGTAAATGGGTTGGGTTCGAATTTGGATGGATGGGGTCTACATTTCACATTTGTAATCACTCCTCAAAATTATGGGCCTAGGAAGCTTTAACAAAGATAAATGGGATTTTTCCCCGTACAGTCATGTTAACCCATGGATAACTCCCCCTTGTTATTAAAATGGGTAATTTTACCTATACGTTCTATATACCGTCCTTATCCCTATACAGGTCAAAAGTCGAGTTTTCCTTTACAATATCACAACAGATTTTGCGATTTAAATTATGATATCGCATAAAGTTTTACATTAAAAGTCAACGGATGCATATTTTTTTATAATTTCTTTCCGCCGTGTAGATTTTGTCTTTTGCTTGAGTTCTCAACTTCCTTTCTCTACAAGTGAATCTTGCAAGTGAATCCATTCATTTTTCAAATATAGCATTGAGTCTTCTGCTGCCATATATTTCTCTCCTACCATTGTCCAATCCATCAGCAATATTCAGTGCTTGTTTCCCACCTGTATCTATCTCCCTCTTATTTATTGTATTATCTTTTTTCTTCTTTTGAGTCTTTTGAAGGCAATTAGGGTACAAGGAATCTCACGTGTATAAACATTTGAAAGATTGTGTATAAATATTGGTAGTGACCTTATGGAGAGCTTGTAGAGCCTCCCTTTTTTATGAACATCCATGTTGAAAATGTGGGCATTTAGCCTTCTGTCTTTTGACGGTCTACCGAATTCCAATTGCGTTTGAACATCATGTTGTAGATATATTAAAAAAAACCATGCATCGTGCACTAAGCAGAATGCATACAATTCTTCCAGATTCTAAGTATTGATGTAGCGTTGGTGATTTTTTTTTTTTTTTTGAATGGCTTTTGACATCTTGTTAGCTCTACTATGTAACAATTTACAATCTCGGTATAATTCCTTTTAGGGGTTTTGACGATACACATTTCGAACTCCGGATCCCATATATCGTTGCAACAAGGAAATACAGTTTCTACGAGACTTCAAGTGCCCAATGTGGCATACTTCTATTTAATGTAGGGAAAAAAGCACTATACCTACATGTACTTTGGTCGTTTTGCAGAGTGACCCCTGTACTTTGGTATTTTGGACTAAACCTACCTGTAGTTTTAGTTGACATGCAAATACTAACTGCAGTGACAGAATATAGTAAATGATAAATTTACCCTTGATATATCCGTTTTAGAGATTTTTTCTCGTTTTCCCCCTTTTCACTTGCGGTTAGGGTTCTGGCGATTTGGATGCGAAACCGCACCTCCTTCCTTGCATGCATCAGATCCCTCAAGAAGAACAATAGATCCACACCAAAGGACCATCAGCGGTTTCAGAGGTATGATCTCATACCCTTAATCATGTATATATTTGATGCATGTGGTGGTTCTAAGCCTTGCCGATGACCATGGGTTTAGGATTTTGAACTTCTTTGTCTGACATGGTGAATGTCTCTTATAGAAAAGTGTAGGACCTTTCGCTGTCGAAAATGGTCCCCTCTTGAAAAAATATGTTTCTTTTGTTTATTGTTTCTGTTTGAATGTTGGTGGAATAGAAACTTCACTTGTCTGCTACTTTTGTGGGTTATCCATGGTGGCTGTTACACATGGAGGGGACCACAGTCAACCCTTGTTAGATATCCATTGTCTGCACTGTTATTATATTTGAGGTGGGTCTCGATGATTAGGTATTGGATCTAGTTCTGGTAATTAAGGATGATGTGAGTGAGAATGTCTATATTGTATGTGGGTTTGAAGGTTGAAGAAGAAGAAGACAAGGAAAGAGAGATCAAAGATGCCATTTTGTGGGGCCCATTCATTTCTCCAATATTAATGTTTGCAAGTTGTTGATGATAAAAAATTTGATGTGAAAATGATCACTAGACCTTGTGTTTGTAGACGACGATGACGGAAAGTGCTATTTGGACATTTCTTACTGCTTTGAGATTCGAAAGGATTGGCCAACCTGATTGGAAAATGTAATGCGGACTACAAGGGCCATGATAGGAAATGAAAAAACAACATACAGGTCTTCTTCAGCTTGAGTGTTGTATCTTGTAATCCAATTGGTGAAATTACATCATGTTTTGATTTCAATTTTTTTAGTGGGCTTTGGCCAGCAATCTGCCTCAGATAACAGTTGCGGAATGTATAATCTAGTAGCTTCTGTATATGAGAAGTGATGTTATGGTGCTGAAAACCAGTTGCATGCTTTAAATTGTTTATATGAGAAGTGATGGTCTAGACCACTATAAAGAGTAGATGAGATCCACAGGTTGAATGGGTTCTATTGTAAGAGAGAGAAGTTCAATTTAAGATAAGAGATACTTTTGAAGTGTCAAATCTGTGATAGAAACAACCCAAGGCCATTTAAACATGTCCTCTGTTAAGAAAAACCATACCTTATGATAAGTAATATGTTAACTCAAGGCCATTTAAACATGTCATCTGTTAAGAAAAACCATACCTTATGATAAGTAATATGTTAACTCAAGGCCATTTAAACATGTCCTCTGTTAACTCAAGGCCAAGCAGAAAGTTTCTTTACTTACAAAATCTTGAAATTATTTTTTCTCTTTTCCAATGTCTCTTAAATTTACTTCAAACTTTAGAATTTCAAGTAAACCATCTTACAAAAAGGGCAGATAACTTGTGAAAATGATCACTAGACCTTGTGTTTGTATGTTATTTAGAATATTATTTAGAAGCACTATAGAAAGGATCAAGATTATGAAATTGCATATGTTAGATTAAGAAATTACATATTAAGTTTTTTCTTAACTGGTATAAAGTTCTACATGCAGATGTTTGATGAAGTTACAATTGAATTCCACCATGGTGGTTATTTTACAGACCCACCAAATAGTGTATACATTGGGGGTATGGTACATGAAGTCAGAGAATTTGATATTGACAAAGCATTATTTTTTGAGTTCAGGGATTGTATGATAGAATTAGGGTACCCAGGGAACAGTTCAATGTATTTTAAGGTGTCAGGAATGGATTTTGATGATGGTTTGAGGCGAATTGAATCAGACAGGGATGTATTTATTCTATTAAAACATTATAATGACAGTAAGGTGTTGACTGTTTATATAGAGAGGGGACATGAACCTTTGATGGTAGTGTCACCTAAGGGGAAGATCCTGATGTAAAATATTCACACCGAATGTCCCTTGAAGCAGTTACCTGCAACAGAAGTAGCATCAGTTAGTAGGAAACTTCATTGTGAGGATGACTATGCTGCTGATGTTGAGGATGAAGCTTCTGGTGATAAGGGCAGTGATGATGACCCTAATGTTCATCAGCATCCTCAAACAAGTGCTGGTCATGATGAGGATAGTGTTCATCAGCATCCTGATGTTGGAGATTATCAAAACCAGCAGCATCAGTTAGATGATGACAGTGAGGTTGAAAGTGAAGAGAATCTTATAGATCCTGATGAGCCACCAGAGCTACATGAGGATATTGAGAAGCCAGAAGATGAGAATATCTTCAGAGGATCTTCTGAGAATGTGGAAAAGGTGTATAAAGGAAAACAACAAGTACCAGTTGATGAGAATTGGGTTACAGATGATGAGCATGGGGATGATCTTCACTCATTGTGCAGCTCATCTGATGAGAACAACATGTCTAAATGGCGTGAGTTTAATGAACTGACTGATATGGAGAATCCTGAACTGAAGTTGGGTATGATATTTTCAAGTCCACAAGTTTTCAGACAAGCACTTGTTGAATGGACTGTAAGGGAAGGCTATGACATTAAATATCTGAAAAATGAGAACAAGAGAATCACGGCTGTTTGTAAATATGATTGTGGGTTTAGGATTCATGCATCACCCATGCATGGTGAGATGACATTTCAAATTAAGACATTCAAACCCAAACATGCATGCGGTATGAGGTTTGAGAATCACTTGGTAACTTCCAGCTATATAGCTGCTAAATACCAGCAGAGGATGAGTGACAATCCGAAATGGTCAATTCCTGCAATGCAAAAAGAGCTGAGAAGAGAACTAAAGGTTAATTTGTCGAAGGATAAATTGTATCGAGCGAAGAGGAAAGCATCAGATAACATCTCTGGAGATATTAGAATCCAATACACTAGATTGAGGGACTATTGTGTCATTGTCCAGAAGTACAACCCCAACACAAGTATATTTGTGGTGACACAAAGACCTCACATGGATAGAATTCCAAATTTTCAGAGATTGTACGTCTGTTATGAGGCACAAAAGGTAGGGTTCCTTGGTGGATGTAGACCCATAATTGGTCTAGACGGGTGCTTCCTCAAAGGTAGTTATGGTGGACAAGTGTTGGCTGCAGTTGGTAGAGATGGGAATGATAATATGTTCCCAATTGCAATGGCTGTTGTAGAGGCTGAAAATTTGGACTTATGGACTTGGTTTTTGAAATCATTAATTGATGACATTGGAAATGGGGGTGACATGGGCTGGATTTTTTTGTCTGATAGACAGAAAGGGCTTGACGCAGCTTTTGAAATAGTAGTTCCTACTGCTGAAATCAGGCACTGTCTGAGACATATGTATGATAACTTCAAAAAACTGTTTAGAGGCAAATTATTGAAAGATACTATGTGGGCTGCAGCATCATGTGGATCACCCAGAGAGTTTGATAGTCATATGCAGAGGGTGAAAGAGATGGATCAGGCTGCATATAATTGACTAATATCTGCTAATCCAAACAGGTGGGCCAGATCTCATTTTACTACAAGGGCCAAATGTGATGCATTAACAAATAACCTCTGTGAATCTTTCAACAGTTACATACTTGAAGCTAGGAAGAAACCAATTGTTGGTTTGCTTGAGTGTGTCAAGAGGAAACTTATTATTAGAACTCAAGTGAAGTTAAAAGGAATGACTAAATATGATGGGACAATATGTCCTGCGATATTGGAGAAGTTAGAAAAAAACAAGAATGACAGCAGACATTGTTTTCCCAATTGGTCAGGCAGAGGTGAGTTTGAGGTTGACTGTTTTACAAAAACTTATGTTGTGAACATTGAGAATAGAACATGTTTATGCAGAATGTGGGATCTGACTGGGATACCTTGTAAGCATGCCATAGCATGTATATACATGAATCAAGGAAGGCCTGAAGATTATATTCATGAATGCTACAGCAAAGAGATGTATTTGAATGCATATAGTAGTATGATACACGCTGTACCTGGCATGCATGATTGGATAGAAAGTGGAATGGAACCAGTTGCTCCTCCATTGTATAGAAGACCTGCAAGTAGGCCAACGAAGTTGAGGAGGAGGGAAGCGGATGAGGTACATAGTTCCAGTAGAGTTTCCAGAAGGAACAGAACAATGACTTGTGCTAGATGCTTGAAAACAGACCATAATGCCAGGTCTTGCAAGGGACCAGTGCATCCAAAATCAAGACTATTTTGTTCTGCATCACAGCCCATGACAACTTCATCACAGCCCATGCCAGCTTCATCACAGTTCCAGTAGAGTTTCCAGAAGGAACGGAACAATGACTTGTGCTAGATGCTTGAAAACAGGCCATAATGTCAGGTCTTACAAGGGACCAGTGCATCCAAATTCAAGACTATTTCGTTCTGCATCACAGCCCATGACAGCTTCATCACAGCCCATGGCAGCATCACGGCCTATGCCAGCTTCATCACTGTTCCAGTAGAGTTTTCAGAAGGAACAGAACAATGACTTGTGCTAGATGCTTGAAAACAGGCCATAATGCCAGGTCTTGCAAGGGACCAGTGCATCCATATTCAAGACTATTTCGTTCTGCATCACAGCCCATGACAGCTTCATCACAACCCATGACAGCATCACAGCTCATGCCACCTTCTCAGCCCATGCCAGCTTCCCACCCAGCATCACAGCCCATGCCAGCACATAGGGTACAATACTTTCACCCATATTTTATACTTTTTCTTCTAACTTAATTATATGCATGCACTTACTAACTACTACATTGAAAATTTTGATTAATCAGGGGAGAGTCAGACAATCTTTTTCTCAGCCGTTGCCAGCTTCACAGCCACTTTCATCAGCAAGTAATACCACTAGTAGAGGAAAGTTACAAGCAGTGAGGTCTGCATCAACACCCAGAGGTAGAGGGAGCATTGGAGCAGAAAAAGGCAGCACAATCTGATGATGATGATGTTATGTTGATTCTATTTTAAAACTTTGTCTGGATGATGTTGTAAGATTTTATTTTGGTTTTGTTTTAAAAAACTTTGTCATGATGATGTTGTAAATTTGTTTATGGGGCGGTATAGACTGTTTGAGAGATGATGGTGTTTTAAGAAAACCTGATGTAGTTTGTCAATGACTGTTTCAAAAAACTGTTTGGATGATGATGACTGTTTGGAGTATAGCATAAATGACCATTTTTTATTGTTTGGATTGGCATATTGAATGATGATGTCTGTTTGGAGCAGCATAGATGACCATTTTTTATTGTTTGGATTGACTGTTAGGATGATGATGAAGGATTGGAGCAACATAGATGACCTTTTATTTTGTCTGGATTGAGTGTTTGGATGATGATGCTTTTCTTATTGCAGGTTGATTAAAGTTCAGAGCAAAATAAGGAGTGAACAAAGCATTCATGGACAAGCAAATTTCACCAACCCATTTTCATTAAAATATTTCAACTGATACATATGATTATGGTAATTCTAACCCATCTACAGGGAACCAAGCCACAACTAGGTAGCACATGAACAAAAAAAACACAATTACAGCCCAAGTCCACAGCAATACACGTAGGTAACATTTTTCTCTTCGACAAACTGTCTTCAGTTCCTTCTCCAACACATCAATCTTAGCCAATAGCTTTTGTACCTGATCAATTTCTCCATCAACCCATTCAAAAAATCCACACGCTGGTTGGATCTGAAAAAAAAATTGAAACAAAATAACATTAATAATAGCATTATTGACCATACATCAAGAAGAACAATCACATAGTTGACAGCATAACCCCATATAGAGCACAGCCAAGAAACCTCCTCCCCATGTTGCGCTGTGTTCGAGAAGTTCTCAAAGCAGCCCTATGCCCGCAGTGACAGTAACGAATTTCACCATCAAGTTGAGAGTATTGGCCACGAGAACAGTGGGTACAGGAGTTTTGAGAGTTTTGAGAGGAAGCCATGGCTGGAAAGAAAAAAATTCACTAAGAACATGTCTGGTGCATTTCCAAGTTTTATAGGCTAGTTCAGGGGCAAATGGGTCTTTTTGAGAGAGTAATTTGGTGCCAGTATGCACCAAACACATTTTATACGACCTACACTATTAATACTAACAGAATCCGTCCATTTTGCATGTCAACTAAAACTACAGGTAAGTTTAGTCCAAAATACCAAAGTTCAGGGACCACTCTGCAAAACGGCCAAAGTACAGGTAGGTATAGTGCTTTTTTCCCTTTAATGTATTAGACCTAAACAAACTCTACTAATTCTGTAATCAGTAAACCTCGTTCAATAATCACATGGTTTCATCTCTAATTCACTGAAAGTAGAGATGCAGAACTCTGATGTTCTAGAGTTCTTCTTCTTCTTTATTTATTTTTGCCAAGAATGGTTCAAGAGCATTTAGGGTTTTCTAAACCCCACAAAGAGAGATAAATAGAGAGAGAAAGAAGTAAAGGGAAAAGAAGACCGGAATCTAAAAGAAATTTAGAGAGGGAAGAAGGATTACCAAGTTCTACCAAGGGCGACTGCAACAATATCAAGCTCGAGAACGCCCAGATTGTGAAACAATGGAGGCAAAAATCCCTAGTCGATGGAGGTAATGGAGACTATGCTGATTCGTCGACGTTGGGGGCCTTGCGTATTTGCAAATAGGTTAGCGAGAGAGGAGGAGGGTGAAATCGGCTAGGGGGAGAGTTACGGCATGTGAAAATGGGGAACACTTGAAGCATGGAGGAATAAAAGGATGAAAAAGGGTTTTTCAAGTTGCGATATCACAACATAAATTGCGATATCGCAAGTGAATAATTTGCAATACCACAATATAAATTCCAATATCGCAAAGGAAAAATCAATTTTTGGCTTGTGCAAGGGTATGGACGGTACGGAGAACATGTACGTAAAATTACCAAGTTTGATAATAAATGAGAGTTATCGATGAGTTTAGGTGATCAAACGGAAAAAAAATCCAAGATAAATAATGAATGCTACTTTACCCCCATAGTGATTGTCGGTGGACCAATCAGAGTTCGTCACGTCACAGCAAGTGGCATGCCCTTTTCAAGAAAGTAACTATCCACGGTGACGTGTTGGACCAATTAGGTTATCCAGGATCAAATCCCTCAAAAGATCATGATTCCATTAAAATCATGAGGTGAGCCCCATTGTGTAGTTCCACTTCATTAACTTATGATTTCTCTACATTAAAGCCTCATAAAACTACCAACGGTGATGCGGTAGACCAATTTGGTTATCGTGGATCAAATCCCTCAAAAGATATTGCTTCCATTAAATTATGAGGTGAGCCCCATTGCGTAGTTCCACTCCATTAACTTATGATTTCTCTACGTTAAAGCCTCATAGGATCGGGAATCCAACGCTCCTCAATGGAACAATTGTCACAAAACCGAGGCCAAACCTTAATAAAGGACATGGGGTTCACCCTTAAGGAAGTGTACGTATATATTGGAAAATATTATCCTTCATGCAGTGCTATGCAAGGCCGAACCGCCCCTCCCCCCAAATTGCAGCGTCATGCATGCGCCCATGACAAAGGAAACTTATCTGTTGGACCGTAGAGCGCATAGATATTTTGAATTCGACAACCTATCGTGTCGCTACGTATATGTTGCTTCACTTTTTATGTATAAAACCATATCCTTGTAATTTCTATGGTGTGTCCATATCGTATCCATATCGTATTTGGACATCATACTCCAAAGTCCATATATTTGCATGATATATTTATGGGTCATTTGTCTTTCCTACATGGCATCCATATTAGGGGTTGATTGACTTGTATGCATATATGAAAACAGGATTGACATATGTAAAGTTTACACATGCGACTATTTATATATATTAAAGCAATAGAGAGAGAGGTCGTAGAGGGCGCCACACGTTAGCACCCATGGACTTCTCCTTTCAAAAAAAAATACTTAGAAAAAATATAAACAACTTTGGCTTTGATGTGGGCCACCACACCTCTTGAAATCTCCTCCCCAAATCTCTTCATTTCAAGTAAAGTCTCCTAAAATTCCTCCATCAAAACCCGTCCACTCTATATGCCTCTAATCCATATACTAAATATCTACAGTACATATACGCCCTCCAACAGTTCTACCTAATTTTGTCTCATGAAGCTTCCATCCGATCCTCTCTCTTCCCAAAGTCATATCTTTCAAGTTTCATAATTTTTTTTCTTTTTGTTTTGGATGTATGGGAGTTTAAATGTTCTATTTTTTTTTAATTCTTTCTTTTATATATGATAGTTACACCATTTCATAATGTTTTATATTTTTGTTGAATGTTAAGAAGATGGTTATGTTGTGTGTTTTTCACTTAATTTCTCTCTCTCTCCTAGCCATGATCATTATAATTTTTTTATAGGCATCATTTTAATATGTTATTACATGTTTGTTAAGTGTGTCTTTCATGTTTAAATGTCTTTGGATTGCAAATGGTAGTTTAGGCTTAGTGTAGGACTCATACAATGTCTTTTCTGTTTATGCAGGGATTAAAAGTGCATCACATATTCCCATTCCACCACTCAAATCGGAATTATCCTAGCTTTTGTTACACTTAGCCCAAATTTCTCTTTTTATTATTTTTTATTATTTTTTTTTCCTATTTTTAGTTGTGCACAAAATAGCCTAAGCCTAGCTTCTAGATGGGCATATGAGAAGCCCAAATTTTGTGATAATCTCGATTATTAGTTTCTTTTGCCAAACTTAAGTGCTAAGCTTTTTTTCTACACCATAATTTTACTTTTGATTTAATAAAATCTGAAGTTCTTTTGTTTTCTCAGTATACTATTACTACAGAATAAACCAATCTAGATTTGTCCACATAAGGGCTTTTTTATATATAATTTTTGCAACTTTTGTCATGATAGGTGTCCAATCTTAATGCTTCTTTACTCTCTAATCTTTTTTTATTTGGATTCCAATTAATTTTCTGAGTTTTGGGCTGAGGTATGTCAATCACATGTCCTTGAAAAAAAAGGATCCTTAACATTCATATCATATCAATAATTACATTCCAAAAACTTTGAAGTGATATGTAGATTTTTGACATGTAAGTTTTAGTTTGGTTTTTTTTTTTTTTTTTTTTTTGTTTCTAATAATATTTGATAACGATACAAGTTAGTTCTTGGAGTTAAAAGAAGGGGCTTGATCTTTTGGCAGCCAAAGCTACATTGAGTGGGGCACATCGTCAATAGTCAAGAGCATCCAGGGTATATCTTATCTATTTACGAATTTATTTCAATGCAATCATGTTTAATACCATAGATCCTATAGGTCCATGTGTTGGCTCATGGATTTATCAATTTATCCATGTGTTTTCGTTGAAAGGTTATGAAAATCATCGCATTATGTGTTCCAATAGTCTTCCTTAAGTGGTCTCAACAATCTTCCTTTTGTGTGGGGTTCATATCAATAATTACATTCCAAAAATGTTGAATTGATATGTAGATTTTTTACATGTAAGTTTAAGTTGGTATTTCTTTTTATTTTTTTCTAATAATATTTGATAACGATACAAGTTAATTCTTGGAGTTAAGGAAAGGAAAAGAAATGACTTGATCTTTTGGCGGCCAAAGCTACATTGAGTGGGGCTTATCGTCAATCCAGGGTATATCTTATCTATTCATGAAATTATTTCAATGCAATCGTGTTTAATACCATGATCATGCAGGTCCATATGTTGGCTTATGTATTTATCAATTTAGTCTAGAGAGTCTCCATGTATTTTAGTTGAATGAGCCCCACAAACTTAGATATATATGGGGCCCATTATATGGACCTTTTAGATGCGAAATTCATACTCAACATGTGCATTTACAACAGCGAAAAAAAACAGCGAATCTACGTGGGATCCAATATAATGAAAGATTATTAACACAAACCACCTACCTATTAACAATACATATTTCACGGGTTTTGGTATATTACATTAAAATTCTAAAATTAATGTAAAATTAAACTTAAAATACTTTCTAATGAAACATACATTATAATGTTCATTTAAGTTCTTAAAATTTACATACAAATTAAACAGTGAGAATTAATAAACTCAAATTTGATTTATAAAATAAAAAATGAAAAATAATACATTTGTTTATTTTATATTTATATTTATATTTTTTCATTTATTGTCTTAAAAGATGGCCTCAAATTAAATATATATATATATATATTTTTTTTGCGCGCCTTAGAGGTGATTTGTTTGACAATGATCCCAACTGCGACATCTCTCCCCCATGTGGCACCCCCTCATTGGTCCAAACAGGGATCCATTTCCCAACACATTGGAGTAAAATCTGCCCATAGGGCAGCCCTCAACGAATGAGAACTTCTCTCACAGTTTCATCAACGGCAGAATCTCAGAAATGTTGCAAATATCATTAACAAGAGATTTCATCGTGATAGTTTCTTTCAGATAGTGGTTTTATTAGGGGATGTGATCAGGGAAATATCATCCAAAAAAAAAAAAAAAAAACAAAACAAATTAAGAAAACATGTCCAATTATTTTTGAAAAGCTTTGCATACAGAGAGAAAAATAAAGGGAATAAAAGACAAGTGAGAAAGTGCTGGATAAAATAAAAAGTTAAATATAGCTACTACATATATTATTTGTAAAATTTTACGATGAACTGTTAGGTATATAGAGTGGTCAGGATCTCAACTCTCTCCTGCAGGCATGGCTATTAACAGGCTTGCTCATTCCCAGAAACACAACCACCTTTCCAATAATCAAATGAGATGAATTTGTACAAACACCCACTCAATGATCCATTGGAACATATATGAAACAAAAGAGTTCAAAATAAAGTGAGGAAAAAGAAAAGAAAAGATCCATTAACAGCGATCGCTATTGAGAACAAAAGCTCATGCATTCTACATGTCAATTTTAGTGCAACTCCAATTACCATCTCAGCAATAAACCTCTTGAAACAGACCATAGGCTACCTGAACAGTGTAAGAATATTTCAAACATCCGTATACTTCCCAGCAAATTCAGTATATTTAGATTCATTTTTCTGCTTGGAAGCTTCTTTCTCAAAGAACCCATCTGCCGGTTTCCTTTGATAGAATGACCGCTCCCTGTCATGTTCAGACAGCATGCGAAAAGCTTGTAAAAATTCATTCACCCCTTCAAATGCAGAATCAAGGAATTGGCTCAGTCCACCAGACATATAACGCTCAAGAGTTTCAACATCACCACGGAGCCCAGGAAAGTCGAAAGGTCCAGGTCCAATTCCTGAGGACGGTAGAGAGCCCCTCACTATCTCATCTGTAACATCATGCTCGGTATACTCTGTGTTGGATTCAACCACCTCAACTGGCCTAGCAAGATTATAAATAAATAAATAAATAAAAAAAAAAAAAAAAAACAGTTACACTTGGAACACCAACTTATATTGCCATAAAAATTCAATGCAAACGACAAAGGGGGTAAACCACACATTTTGATATTGAACATCTCGACAACTTTCCACTTATTGGAACACTACCTCATGCTATGTCTACTGGTGTTCACTGTTCAGAAAGGAACAAACAATAATAACCATCAAAGGTTCCCCTTCCACTCTTCTTATAGCTCAAGTCCCTTGTGATCAAGTATTCAAGGGTGACTTGCAGCTTAAGGGATAAAAACTAAAAGACTTGACATCCCAGTTATACTCCAGATTAGAATGTCCTCAATCATCAAATCTTTGACCCTTATTCCCAGACCCAAATTAAATTTTCTTTAACCATCAGTCCTTTTGTGGACTACTCTTCTACAATCAAGAAGAGGTGTTGATTATACCCATCCACACTTGGATATATAATATGAATAATTTCACTGACAGGCCTATGAGTGCACGACCAGGTCCTTACTTGATGCAGCCCAAGTGCAACACAGGCCAAAGGGGGCTAAAAAAGGAGGCCCAGAAAAATAGGCCCACAACCAGCCAGGCCTAACACACGGATGATTGATCCATTAGCCCAAACACATGGTCAACCAGCCCAACGATGCTTACTCTATTAATGTACAGCCTTCCAATTAGAGCAGCCCCCTTTTCTCTGATTGGGTTTCCTCAGCAGATTAGACAGAGGGAGGATGCGAGGGAAAGATCAATAGCTGTGGGAGGGGCAGTAGCAGTCCCCTTTTCTCTCAATAAGTTTTCTCGGTGTATTAGAAAGAGTGGGCGCTTCTGCATTTTCTTCCTAAACTGCTACTAGGACATTCCCTAAAATTAGTGAAAGAAAAAGGAAAAAGTAAAAAATCAGTGGAAAAAAAAAAAGGACTCGGCCAAGTCAGCCCCTACTCGACTCAGTATGGGAGAGTCTGAGTCGACTCAGACGAGTTTTGAAACCCTGCATATATCCGCAAAGGATGTCCAATTAATTGTGGAAACAAAGCACTCGATGATAGAATGAGTCAGAGATATTTTCTGCAGCCCCTGGCAACCACCAATAATGCTCTAAAGCTCGACTTGAATTTTATCTATAAGAAGGTGCTTTAGAGTAGCTTAGAATAAAACTGTCCCAGTTTCTAATTAAACCACCAATCTCAGCCCTCATACTTACCAGTTAAAAACTACCATCAAAGTTTAACTTTAGCAAACTCCTAGAAAGAGGCAACCAAACCAAGGGGCTAACAGGCAAAACTAACCATCATCCCTTCTTGCCATGACAGTGATAAAGGAAGCAGGAGATCAACTTAAAGTCTTAAACTCCTCCCCACCAACCCAATATATATATATTCATAGAAAAGTAACTACCACAACGCCCAATTCTTAATATAGTAACCATTAATTAACCAACACCATAAGTAGGCCCAACTATCAGAACATCAACAAAATATAGGGAGGAAAAAAAACAATTAGCCATCATGATTAACTTTTATGCAGTAAATTTCTTCATGCTTTTTCTTAGTTGGTACTGAATCAACGCTGCACATTGCACACCCAAAAGACGCTGCCAAGTGAAACTTTATAAATTATTGTCTTAGAGACTGTTTGTGCATTAAAAACATTGTTCCTATAAAAAGACTTCAGAAACTTGCATACATTGTTTTTAGCCCCTCTGAAACATAACCAACAGGTTATTCTATACAAATTTTCTGTCAAATCACCATTCAAAATTGATGTCCTTACATCTATCTAAATATGACTCCAAGCCTAAGGATGCAAGAATAAGTGGAGTGACCCAAATGAATCAAAACATCACAGGTACGAAGCTGGTACCTTAAAAGTTGATTCCCTCAATTTTGCATGAACCTCTTTGCAACAAACAAGCCTTATAATTCCACCAAATCCATTTGTTCCTAGTGTAAGTTTATGGACCAATCCATTTGCAAACGCCATCTTTCTGCTATGAGCAGGCTTATGAGACCCCAGACATAGCTTTGTTCATTGAAGTTATCTTTTCATCCGTGAAATATAGATCTGATTGGGAAGAGGATTGGGCATCTTGATAAGGATTAGATTGGTCCTCATCTTCTAGCCCACTTCTTCTATACAATAATACATTTCTCCTATTCCAAAATATTTGTTAGTACTCCTTAAGCACTTCTATGAGGCACTACTTCAACCACGAGATTGCTCCCACTAACATCACCAATCATAGGAAATTACTTAATGGTTCCCATCTCCCACTGCTCAACAATGCCACTTCTAGAATTTTAGACAATACAATGTCCTGTCCATTTGGCTATCTTCTAACCTGGGTTCTTAATTTCTATAAATGGGACATCTCCGGTTATAACTTCAATCAAGTATCCATGATCTACATGACAAGCTCTTGGAATCTTACAGATATGCCTTTTTCTTTTCCTTATTTTTAATGGTAAGATGACTTGAACCTGCACCCTTGCAGATAAGACATTGACTGTGCTATGGAATACATTCAACCATGCTATCCAACGTGTGTAATAATAAGTTCAGAAAAGTGATGCAGTACCAACTAGGCCCAAGTCAACTGGGACATCCCATTGACACATTGGTCAACCCAGTCCATTCGGTTCCGCCCACAAGCCCAACCCAGTCTATCCTATTTCTAATTCTATTTCTATTACTATTTTAAGTTATTGTTTAATTGGGATTGCTATTAGCTAGACCTCTTTAATTTTAGAAACTCTTAGTTGCTAAGCAAGAAGAGGGATTGATCCTACTCCTCTATGTAAGGATTGACAGGCTTCATTGTAAACTCATGCTCATTATCGATTAAACAAAGATTTCTCTGAATTCTCTCCAATTCAGGAGTTCATCTCTGTTGTGGTGACTGTGCCCTAGAGGCCAAATCCATCCTTGGATTCAATCAATCCCTTGGGACATTAATATATTTTTTTTTATCATGGATCCAAGGCTACACCAATAAGTTTGCGACATAAAGACCCCAAGGCTGTAGCTCCCAAAGATTGTTTGTCTTCCACTTCATAACCAGTAAATAGTGTTTGGAACTAAATTGTGTTGGCGCTCCATCCAAAATCTTCTTCCTTTCAGCCGTAACATTTTGCTGAGAGGTAAATCACAGATGTCGAACTCTTTAAGTATCCCTCACAAACTTATTTGTGAGGAATCTCGTGGTTAAATAGCACATGAACTTGTCCTCTTACCAGGAAAAAATATGCCATTAACCTCATAAACACACAAATGTAAAATGTACATGTGTGTGTAACATACATATATACATACATATACAAAGCACCCAAGGAAGTTCAAATTAGAGGCATCCCCCCATAAAAGCTTAAATGAGAAGAGGCCCACCTTTGGAAACTTCTAACTAGTATTCGCTTCTCACACTCTTTATCCTGATCACGCTAATACTCCCTATGAACCAGCACTGGCCCCAACTTTCATTCCAATCGCACACCATTTGAGGGAAATGAACTACTATTTTCTCAGCATTGATTTGGTTGGAGGCCCTATAAAACACACCTTTTGGGTTCAGATTGGAATTATTACTCAGGATTCTCTTACTCATGCATAGGCCTTCCTATCTAATCACTTGTGGAAATGTCATTCAGGTAATCATTTCCATGTGCAGAGTGTATCTGACCTCGCAATTGGTATTGATATACAACTCATTTCCCACTACAACATATCATTGTGGATAGAAAGAAAATTGTCGAGTGCCTTATCCAGGAGATGGAGAGATTAACTAGGCAACTCGATTTAATTTTGAAGATCTTGACATTAAAATTCACTAGCAATTTTATAGAAGTAACTAATTCATTTAAACAATAGAACGGGACAACAATAGGATACACAAAGCTCCTTAATGTAACAAGAATATTAGCAACTTAATTTGCTTCACGAAGAATCATGAATAAACTTTACTTGAGAGAACTAAAAGCCCCTAATAAACTTTACCGTTATAAAAAAAAAAATAATACTATCCAAATAGAGGCCCAAGATAAGCATGAATGTACTATCAAACCCAGCCTTCTCTCCCTCTTTCAGGGCAATGTACAGTTTCACTGATTATTCCACTCAATTGGTCCTAGTTTCCCTCATTCCATTATCCTCCTAGAGAGATTCCTAAATACTGAATGACACAAATAAACTCAGTCACTTTCATCTCATCAAGTTCACCGCTCAAAAGTCACAATCCGACATCAAGCAACTGCACAATAGAAGCTAAAAATGAATATGCTAAGAATACAATTGGACATACAACACAATAGAATTATTTTTTCTGTTCTTTTATTCTATACAATAATCCAAGAGATATCCTAGTCCAGTTTTATGGCAACATTGAGTGCACCAAATTACTATCAAAAGACGCTTGCCTCTCAATACCTCCACTGACCTAGATATAAAACTGGAATTATACACACAAGCCTATTCATCAGTCCACATACATCCAACAAGCCTACAAATCAGTTAACCCCTTTTCCTCACTTCATTCAACGCAGAAACCAACGGCGCATCATTTACAGTTTAATCTGATGTGCTTTCAGTTTCAGGTGTTTAAAATCCTTTTGACTACCCTACAACAATCTAGATTCAAAAGGTAAACTATCAAAACAAGAAAAATGATGCAACCCCATTACTCATCTAAATTAAAGAAAAAGAAACCCTCCAAGCCAATCAAGAAGAACACAGGTTTAACTAAACCTGGTTCAACAACTTCACAACGCAGATAGATACAAATTACAAAACCTGATTCTACAAACATCATCAAAGCATCAAAGTTCCTTTCAATAAAAAAAAATCACAAGAAAAAGAAACAAGAAACCAGAAAAATTAACATAAACCCAAAACATTACTCAATCCTAATCAATAAGAAGAAACAATGAATCAAATCAACCAATCCAAATCAAATCAGACATGCAAAAACAGCAAAAGATTCGTTCAAGAGGATTCAGAACAGACCTTCCCACAGATTCCCTAAGAAGCTGCTCGGTTTTCTCGCACTTGCGTACAAACTTTCCGGGCTCGATCTCTTCGGTCCTGCACTTGGATTTCACGATCCTACTCGTCGGGCGTCGGTCCCCTTCCTGTCTAGGGTTAGGGTTTCCTAAATCGCTGGTTTCGCCAAACCCTAGAGGAAGAACTGAAGAAGAAGAAGAAGAATCGCCCCGCCAATTCCAACCCATCTCTCTTTCTTTCTCTCTCGAGGCTCAGCTTTTCGCGCAAGTTACGAAAGAAATTTGCCAGATAGGTTGGTCTTTATATAAGCTTTCTCTCGCGCCTGTAACACGTGTCCTTGTTTTCGTTTTAGCGTAAAAGTTCGTTCCTGGTTTTCTGCCACACTAGTTACTAGCGTCTAGCGGCACTGTTGCGTGACGAAAACTTTCGGGACGACGGTTTTATTTTGAGGCGATTGCCGGAAAATCTCTATATGTCCTGTATCGTTATCTTATTTGAAATTATATGTTTGTTTTTTACAATTAAATAAATTTATATATATATATATACTAAATTAAGTTAGAATATCATAAAATTTATAAAATATAATTATAAAAAGAAATTCCATTTCTAAAACCCCCAATATATAGATCGAGTATCAAAATATATAGATCTAAGAGAATGAAACATATCCATAATAAAAAGAGGGTATGCAATCATCATTTATAGGCTATTTCTCGACAAATCTAAAAAAAAAAAACACAATGTACTAACTTTGGGAGAATTGTATGTGGTTTTTGCTCACTAAATTCACACACAAAAAAAGTGTTTTTTATGGCTTAAGAGGTGTTAAAAGTGTTAAGAAGGAAGAGGAAAATCTGGTGTTTGGAGGATATAAGTTCAAATGGCGAGAAAAATAAGAAAAATGGGAAAAAAGGGTTTTAGGACTGCTGGTAGATAAATTAAAGTTATCGGCCAATGTATCGGCCAAGGCTGATAATTTGTAATTATTGGTTGTATCGGCTAATAATCTAGGGTTATTTTAGCGATACGATACTGAAATCAATAATTATCAAATTATCTATTTGGTATCAACCGATACTAGTTTGTAACGGCCGACATGAATCGGTATTGGCCAACTTTTTTCAATCATGGTTGAATGAGAAGGGAGATGGAGAAAGAGGAAAGAGAAGAGGAAGAAGAAGAGATGAACGATGATATCGTCACGTGACTAACACGAATGACAAAATCGTTGATCGACAGAAGTACTAAAAATTGGCGGGAAGGCCTTCACTATTATAGTGGAACTATGAGGGCCCTTTTAGTGACATCAAAGGTGATTTTTTCAGTGACATCAAAGGTGATTTTTTCAATGATTTTCTCTTCTTTTTTTATTTTTCCCCCGAGCCTGATTACATAGATTGGATTCAAAATCATTTCTCACGAGACAAATTAATAACACTAAAATAAAGTATGGTTCTACGGATACTAGAGCTTAGGGGTGAAAGTGGGCCGGGCCGTCCTAGGGCCACCCGCGGACGGCCCGTTATAGGCTCGGCCCGAGCTCGGCTCAAAAGACAAAAGAGCTGAGCTAGGGCCTAGTAGGAGGCCCGTTTTCTTAAACGGGCCGAGCTAGGGCTTGATGAAGCCCGGCTCGTAAGCCCTAGGGCCTATATATATTAATACATATATTATATATATGTACACTATACAATATATAATACATATATGATATAACGTAATCCATAAATCCTAAACATTAGTTTAAATCAATATAAATAATCTCTAAACCCTAAACACTAAATAATCCATAAATCTTAAACCTAAGCAGTAAGCCATAGGGCCGACATATATTAATCCATATATTATATATATATATGTGTACACTAGTATATAATACTTATATGAATCTATGATACTAAATAATCCATAAATCCTAAGCCTTAGTTTTAATCCAATATAAATAATTCATAAACCCTAAACACTAAACCCTAAGCACTAAATAATTCATAAACCCTAAACCTAAGCACTAAACCTTAAACCCTATTTTTAATCCAATATAAATAATCCCTAAACAACCTTTATGATATATGTATATTAATAGTCTGGAAGACATTTTTTTTAAGTCTTGTTAACTCTAGAACAATCTTTCCTTTGTTGTTGTTATTATTTATTAACAAGGCTCTATTGTTGTTGTTATAGGTGATGCTAGAGACTTTATTTTATGATGCTAGCCGAATACTTTATTTTATTCTATGATGCTATTAGAGTTTAATTTGATTTGTATTATTGTTGGAGTTTGATAATGCTCATCTATATTACCATTGAACTATTATGGAGTGTTAGAACTGGGCTCCCTTTGCTTTGATGGAGTCTTTCTTATTTTAGTTAATTTTATTGCTGCAATCCAAATTATGGGAATGAGAATATGGGATGAATGTATGCATTTGACCATTTTTTGTTTCTGGTTTGCATATGTAGATTTCTTTGAATTCCTACAGGATTTTCTTTCCTGAAAATATTTTCTTTCAGCTAGTGCTATATCATTAGCCGGGCTCAAAGGGCCGGCCCTAGGACCTCATAACTTAATAAGAGCCGAGCCCGAGCCAGGGTTTTTTAGGCCCTCTCGAGCTCGGGCCGAGCTAGGGCCTACTGAAATATACTAGGGCCGAGCCTAGGTCCTGTCAAAGCCCGGCTCGGCCTGGCCCTGCAACAAAAATCTGATCCATGTCTCCCTTTTTTTTCTTTTCTTTTTTGTATATTTGGTGCTGCACAAATGTGCCTTTATGTGGTAATACTCATAGTCACAATTATTTGGATACACTAACCATGTCCCTTACCGTCAAAATGCTCTCTCTAGTTGTTTTGGTGGAAGTAAAGTGCTTCACTATAAGTGAGCTACCAATGGACTGGTAGGGGGGGGCAGGATATGGATGCAAACGAATCTCGAATCAGTAAAAAATTTGAGTTTGAAATATAATTTAGGTTTTCCATTCATAAATGAATTTGGATGCATAATCCAATTTAGGTTTCAATTTCTAAATGGGTCCGGTTCCGAATCATTACGAGGCCCGATTTGTGGACTCGACCTATTTGCCCATTATATTTAAAAATGATATGGCTTTTATTTTCCCTTTCTTAATTCGATAATTCTTGTTCTTCTTTTCGGCAGCAAGTGTTGTAATATTATCTTTATCTTGTCATCATCTTCTTCTCTCGCTCTCCCTTTTTATCGGCTTATCATCATCATCATCATCATCTTCCTCTTCATTCTTAGATTCCATAGGGTTTTAGAATCACGTTCATGTTTAAATTATTGATTTAAAAAATCCAAATTTACTAAATGATTTGTACATTTCTTGGCTCAAAAGAGTTTGGATGTGCATTTTTAATACATGATTCCCAACTCTGTTTGGCTAATGTAAAAAATTTCATGTAACAACATATATATTGGCTCTAAAAATGTGGGAATTTATTAATTTCTAAAGGTTGATTTGATGCACTATTATGGGTTGAATGATATCACTTTTTGGATTTTGGGTGGAATGATTGAAGGTATTAAGACTTCAGTTTTCTAAAATATGTGAAACACATTACCAAATTTGTTTGGAAGCATTGTGTTCATGTGATTAAATAATAAGAGGGCAAGAAGTTGTGGAGCACAAAATATTCTGTATCAAATTTATATATCAGTTTTTATACAATTTAGTGAGCTTTAAAGACCGCAAAACCTTTTTACAGGGGAAGTAGTGAGTCTCAAACCCACATGATTTGAATACTAAATTGGGACACATGAATGTGCAGGAAGGTATAATAAGGGATTAAGTTATATTTTTTTTCTTTTTCCGCATATTTCTCAAAATCCATGAGTATCTAAGACATGAAAAATTCATGCATTGGGATTCATGATTTTTTTTTTTTTTTTTTGGGTGGGTGGTTGGTTTCCACAAAGTGCAGATAATGTGAAAAGCGAGACTTAGATTTTTTTTATTTTTTATTTTTTGTATTTTCACATTGGGGGTGGGCTTTTTTCTTTTTTTGGTGATGTGGAAAGCAGGACTTATATATTTTTTTTGTCTTTTGTTTACATCTTTATCAAAATCAAAGTTCAAGATACAAAACTTCATATATTTAGGTCTACCATTTATATGAGAATATTAAATTGGTTAGAATTGGAGACCCACAAAAGTGCATAAAATCAAATGGTAGCATTCAATTTTTTTCTCCATATTCGCATATTTCCCGAGATCTATAAAGAAAGTATAAAACTTAATATCTTGGGTTTATTAGTCAAATAAAAAACTTGGCTGGTTTAGATTACAAATTTGGGGGTCATAACAATGCAAAAAATAAAAAATGGTCCCGCGTCCGGTTGCATGTAAAAATGAGATACAAAGTGTAACCACACATTTGATGTGGGAGGTTTAGATTTGAAAATCTTTGGCCAAAAATGGTATAATTTGCACGTCGTTTTCACACTTTATGTATGTGATATGTAAATGAGCTTGAACAAATGTATATATGTGTAAATAATATTTACATATGTAGATGATTGCAAACAAATAATCCTAAAATGTTAATAAAAAAAAGATAATCCTTATGGAAAGAACATATTATATATGAAATTTCATAAGAGTGACACGTTTTACCCATTTATAATTCACATATTAACACACAAAAAGGTAAATATATTAAAGAAAAGGAATTTTGACCGTAGAATTATCCTAAGACCTAACTTTTGCCTCTCAATAATTAAAATTTGGAAAATATCCATAGAATTGTTCCTACAACAAAAGAAGCTGAATTTTTTTTTTCAAATTTGGCCTTAAAAATGTACAATATCCTTAAAAATGGCCTTAAAGGGTAGAATCAGGATGTCACACTAAAATCTGCCTTTTTCTATTGCTTGTTTAACCCATGCTTGGAGTTGAAAAATGAGTTTTATTGCAACCCATCTCCATTTTTTCCTCCTCCTTTGTTGGTTTTTTTTTTTTTTTTTTTTTTTTTTTTTTTTTTTTTTTTCTCATTTTCACCTTTCCATCTTCCATGCATAACTATCCTTCCAAACTCCCTCTTCCACTCCATTTCCCATCTATTAAAAAAAGTTTTTTTTATACCACATAAAACTTCATTTTCTACATCTTCAGAAGATAGAGATAGTGCCCATATAATCTCGAGTCATGATCACCTATCGCAGTTGTTACATCTTCACCGTAAGTGGACCAATTAAACCACATCATCTAAAAATTTAGGTAATTTTCTTTTATCTGATTTAAATTTTTTTAAACTTCAAAATTACTTAAATTTTTGAATAACATAGCGGACTATGATTGATCCACTTATGATAAAAGTGTAACATTTACTATTGGTGATCCGGACTCGCATACCTATGGCAATGAGTGAGAAAATAAAGTGGTGGATTTGAGGGAAATGGTAAATATATGTGTTTCCAATTTTGAAGGAAAGGTGAATATGTACCATAACCTATGGATTATGGATGTAAATATGATGTGATTGAATATATTACACATTCTAAGAGCAAATGAGGTATTTCTCCAAACTAAGGCCTTTGATTCCAATTTCAAATGAAAAACATCACCTTCTTCAGGTATTCAAATCCCAGCTTAGCCATGTTTCCACCCACTCTAAATCTCGAAACTCTCGTCAATCCAAAGAAATCTCAGCATCTGAAGAGAAACATATGGGAAAAGCGCAGACAGGTGAAACAAATGACATTGGCTCTCTTTTCCGCGCGATTACAGAGATCGTAGGAACTGAAAATCTTATAACTAGTCATGAATCGCCAGAGATCCCAATCTTTGAAGAAACCCACATCAGAGATTCAGAGATAAGCACCCAACATGTCGTCAGCAGCAGCAGCAGCTCAACTGTTTGTGAAAATTCCGAAGAGAGCATACGAGTTGAAAATGTGTTTGGGAGTGACAAATCGTCGAAAGTTGCAATCTTTGAAGAAACCTACTTCAGAGATTTGGAGATGACATCCGGAAATGATAGTTGCAGCCCAGCTGTTTGTGGAAATTGTGATGAGAGCATTCCGCTTGTTAGTGGCATTGACAAAGGAATCAATCATGTATCTGAAGAAATTGTTTGTGGAAGATTGATTTCGGAAAAACCCGACTTGGGAGATGCGCTGGGGGAAGATAATAGCCCAATGGTTCATAAGATTACAGAGATAATTAGGGCTGAAAGCCTGGAGATTTCAATGGAGGAACGCTTAGAGAACTTGGGTTTTCGATTTGATTCAGATATTGTAGAGAAAGTGCTGAAGAGGTGTTTTAAAGTAGGGCATTTAGCGCATCGTTTCTTCAATTGGGTCAAGCTCAGAACTGGCTTTCGCCACACTACTGAGACTTACAATACCATGATATATATAGCTGGAGAGGCAAAGGAATTTAATCTAGTAGAGAAACTGATAGATGAAATGGATAATGAGCTGTGTCTGAAGAATATTAACACATGGACGATTCTCATTACTCATTATGGGAAGGCAAAAATGACGGGAAAGGCACTATTGGCCTTTGAGAAAATGAGGAAATCCGGTTGTCAACCTGACAAGGTAGCTTACAAATCAATGATTCGGGTTCTGTGCGATGCAGGAAAAGCCGAGCTAGCAATGGAATTTTACAAGGAAATGGTTTCTAAGAACATGGAAGTGGAAATAAAGTTGTATACAATTCTCATGAACTGTTTTTCAAGAGTAGGAGATGTAGTGACAGTCCGATTGATAGCGGATGACATGATTAAGATTTCCCAAGTTCCTGAACATGAAGTTTACTCTTGTTTGCTGAAGAGTTTATGTATGTCAGGAGGAACTGAGGAAGCTCTAGCGCTGTTTCATGAATTTAAAACAAAAAATCTGACATGTGATCGCAAAGATTTTGAAGTTTTGGCGACAGGGTTATGTAGGGCAGGTAGAGTTAATGATGCTTTGGACATTGTTAATATCATGAAGAAAAATTATGAAGTAGATGAGAAGATTTATGGGATTATTGTGAATGGGTATCTTAGAAGTGGTGATGTTTCCAAGGCCACTGAAGTATTTGATAGTATGCGAAATAAAGGGTACTTGCCCATGGTATTGACTTGTACTGATATAATCCAACATCTATGCAGGTCAAATGAATATGAAAAAGCTTGCAAGATTTATGAGGAGATGTTGGCAAATGGTCTCGAGCTGGATATTGTGGCATTCACTGCCATGGTTGCAGGACATGTTCGCCACAACCGGATTTCAGAAGCATGGAAAGCTTTTGAAGCCATGAAGAGGAAAGGCCTCCAGCCCACTTGGAAAGCTTATTCAGTTTTCATCAAGGAGCTTTGTAAAGTTTCAAAACCGGACGAGGCTTTCAAGCTTTTGAACGAAATGTGGGATTCCAAGATAAACGCTGGGGATGATGTATTTAATGTGGTCATCTCTTCTTTAGGAAAACAGGGCAAATGGGAGAAAGTAGGGAAAGTAAGGCAGAAGTCTAGAGCCTTTAAACTTCAAAATCAAGAGGCAGAATTGGAGGATCTACAAGTGGACTGCCAATCTCTCCAAGTCAAGAATCACACTGTTGATGCACCCAATAATACAAGTTACTCATCAACTGAGGATTTGGTCTTAATAGAACCACTGAGGAAGGCTTATGTTGACTGTGATCTTCAGGAACTATGTGAGATTTTGTCCTCTTCTAAAGACTGGTTGGAAATGCAAGAAGTGTTAGAGAAGAATGCAACTCATTACACACCTGAATTGGTTCTTGAGACCCTCCATAGTTGTCAAAGACATGGTTATGCTGCCTTACGGTTTTTCTCATGGGTAGGACAGCAAGCTGCTTACACCCACACTGCAGATACCTATAACATGGCCATCAAAATCTCAGGGAGCGCAAAAGATTTCAAGCACATGAGAAAGCTTTATCTAGAAATGAGGAGGAAAGACTACATGGTTACAGCAAACACATGGACCATCATGATTGCACAATATGGTCGAGCAGGTCTGACAGAGATTGCTTTGAAGAAATTTGAAGAGATGAAAATTGATGGGTGTGAGCCAAATGAAAGCACTTACAAGTACTTGATCATACATCTTTGTGGGCAGAAAGGCCGGAAGGTGGACAAAGCGATCGAAATCTTCCATGACATGGTTAACGCAGGATACATGCCTGACAGGGAATTGGGTGATATTTATCTTGCATGCTTATGTGAAGAAGGTAAGCTATCGGCTGCTAGAAAGTGCGTTGAATTTCTATGCCGTGGCGGGTTTGCAATTCAAGTTGGTTATTCTTTACTTGTTAAAGCTCTTTGTAGAGCAGGGAACTTGGATGAAGCTCTAGCATTAGAAGATGAGCTAGGAATGTTAGGATGTACAGCAGATCAATATATTTATGGAAGTCTTGTTCACGGGCTACTAAGACAAGGACGGTTAAATGAGGCCATAGAGAAGGTGAATGCCATGAAGGAAAAAGGGTTATTGCCAACTGTCCATGTATATACATCGTTGATAGTCCATTTCTTCAAGGAGAAACAAATTCAGAAGGCTCTGGAAATTTTTAAGAAAATGAGAGCTGATGGCTGTGAACCAACTGTTGTCACTTACTCTGCTTTGATTCGTGGGTACATGAAGGAGGGGATGTTTTCTGATGCTTGGAATGTTTTCCGTCGCATGAAACTGAAAGGACCTTTTCCTGATTTTAGAACATACTCAATGTTTTTAACTTGCCTTTGTGGAGTAGGCAGATCAGAAGATGCGCTGCAGCTTATCTACGAGATGTCGGAGGCTGGAATTCTCCCTAGTAGCATTAACTTCAGGACTGTCTTCTATGGTCTAAACAGAGAAGGAAAGCAAGATTTAGCACACACTGTATTACAAACAAAATGGGCCCTTGCAAGAAAAAGAAAGTTTTTGGCATAGGCTCTGTTTACGCATTCTAGTTTCTTTGCAGTGTTATTTATTTCCTTCTGTTTTTTCGAGAGTGGAAATTCTATTGAAAGGGAGAAGGAAAAGAAGGAAAGAAAGAAGACCAGAAAAGTGCTGGGAGGATTGATCCAAAGTAAATACAGGGCTTCAGAGAAGTCTGTGTTACCAAATGGATGTATCAAGCAAAGCATCGACATCTTGAAACATGTATTAATATCAACTGATCATGTCTTTGGAAGGTAAATTATTGCTGAAACTAAAGACAGTCTTCAAAACCGCCACCATTTCTGCCCACCTGTTGTACAAGACTTATGCTTGAATAGAAAGTCCAGGCTCCGTGAAGACACAACATCGAAACTTTGAGCACTACTTCCAGAGGCCTGTGCTATTCTCTGAAGCCCCATGAAGATTTGAAAAAGCAGGTGGTCAACTCTCTTTAGTTCTAATTATAACTTTCAGATTCTTTTCCTGTTGATTGAACCAGCAATAGCATCTGGCTTTCTAATTATTTTCCTCAGATTGAACATTTCAGCTAAGCTTTCTTTTCTGGTGAATATCATTATGGATTTGCTACTGTACAGGATAACACACTACTTTATGTTTTAGTTCCCTTTTCCCAATAAACTGGACTACTTTGACTCTTAAACAGCTCCCTCATGTCATTCTAAAATGTCTTGCCTTGAAGGATTGTAACTCTATACTAATTACAGCATTGAAACTATTGAAGCTTTCCTTTAAGGCTACTCCATCGCCATTTGAATTTGTACTGTATCTATGGGATCCCAACTTTCTTTCATGACAATCTTGCATATGATAATTGTGTTTCACTCAAATTGGACCATATAACAATTGTGACTGCTACTTTCAGCTTTATACTTGGGATTCGGGATAGATTGGAACTGCATCTTATTTGAGGATTTGGCTCAAGATAGATCGGAATGGAGAAACATAATTCATGTAGCTGACCCCAACATAGTTGGGACAAGGCTTTGACGATGATGACGACGATGACGACTACTACTTTCAGCTTTATACTTGGCATTTTAGATTGCAAGATTTGGGATGGATTACTCATGTAATGTAATTTTTTATACTAAAATCCCAACTTGACAGTTTTGATTACTATTACGACTGAATCACATGTTTGCTACTATGATCTGTCTTAGTGTGTCATAGTTAATCCATTCAATAATTAAATCATTTTCACTTTTAAGTAAATGCTTCAACCGTTGTTAAATGGCTTGCCTTGGCAGAGCCATCCAGATTACATTATTTCACCAGTTAGAAATATTTTCTTGTTACTAGCCAATCTATAATTGTTTTAGTCATGCAAGTCCAAACGATCTGATTCTGGCACCAAAACTCAAGTGGGGCTCAATGCTTGACCATTTCTTTCCTCTACGTTCCACATGCAAGGGGCAAGATCCTTTCTAATCATTTCTTTATTCCCTTATTAAAGAAGCTTAGAGCTCCAATTTAGTAAGCTTATTGTAAGTTACATTTGAGGGCAAGGATAAGGTTTTGATTATATCAGTGCGTATAGTTTGATATATCAGTGTGTATAGTTTGATTTTGGGTTTTGTTTCTTGTGTAACACCAATAAATATGGTGCAGTGGATTAGAAACTCCTAATTCTGTTATTTGGAGAACAAAATATGTTATATAGATACTTTTTTTTTTTTTTTGCAAAAACGCCTTCTTGATGATTCTGTTAGAACCTTGAATTGTGCATAGGATTTCTACTACCTGCATACCTTTGTTTTCATCTTTCATGTGATCATGTAACAACATGACCAAGTCCTTGCTATGAACATTCTAATCTCAAGGTTTTGACCGCTGATTCATTCTCCTTGATGTGATTCAATTGTTGCTGGTAAAAGCTAATGAATCAGGTATGTGGCTGTTCTACGTTCTAAGACTCCATTAAGAGGGTTTAAATCAAATTGTGAAAATACATTTGCTGGAATGAAAACGTTGTAGGTTATATTCTGATTTATTCTGGTTTGTTTAGATTGTAGTGGATCTGAGTATGTGACTTGGTGGTCTAGGCTATACAAAAACATTGGATATTTATGTTGTATTAGATCCAAGCCCATCATTACTGCAATCAGGTTCACCTAGGACTCATTTGCCTGCATCAATTAGCCAGTCTCCTGAAAAACCCTAGTACTAAAGCTGATATATTTAAATGGTAAGCAATGCCAAGTAATGGAGGAGACTTTAGGAGACCTTTTTTATCCTACTCATCTCCATCTTTGCCCCAACTAATTGCAGACCTTACCTACATGCTCTTGTTTGACAATGAAAAAGGGTGAGCTTGGAGGAGACTCTATTATTGTATTTTTCCTTTCTTTTGGCCATATACATTGTCTCAGATAAAAGAAACATCAGTGGATGTTAGAAACTTAGAATGACTGAGAGTTTAGTGGGTCTTGTACTCACTAACATCTAATTATAATAGTATGAAAGCATTAATCTCTTGCCCCTACTTTCTTCTCTTGTGGTTAGTTGTTTGAATACATCCTTCTACTGATGATCACTTTGCTTGAACTTGTATACTAAAGCAAGTGTATATAACCAACTTCAAACAACTGAATCTCTTATCAGTTCTGTATCTTGCATTTGAAGTGCATCAATTTTGGTATGGGGAAGGAAATGCAAAGCCATGCAGCCCCAGATATTTAGGGCATGTTTGGTAACAGTCATCGTTGAGGATTCATCTCCGACTTTCCTTGATAGCGCGGAAAATTCATGTTTGGCAAATCACGGTTTTCTTCGCATCGGATTTGCTGGAGCCACAAAAGCACAGATTCTGTCGGTCTGACCTCCCCCCATCGGATTCCATAAATCCTTGATTTTAAAGGTTGGGTATAAAAGGAACTTTTCTTCGCACGAGATGAGCGCCTTGAGCTCTTCGATCCCTACTCATTTACTCTCGCCCAAATTTCCTTCCTCTTGCCCTAAATCTATCTGATCATTCATTCCTAGAATCTTGCACAGCTCGTCTCCTCCCTCTTGGCCAAATCTCTTCGATTGCTCATTCCTGTAAGTTCGCCCAACTCATCCCCTCTTTCTTGCCCTAATCTCTTCGATTGCTCCAACCTGCAATCTCGTGATCTCTTGCCCAACTCGTGATCTTGCCCAACTCATCTTCTCCCTCTAGCTTAGATAGATCTACAGATTCTCGACGCTGGTTGCTTCTCCTTCTCTCTCTCCCTCGCTCTTTACCACTCTCTGTCTCTATCGTCCCCTGCAAAAAAAAATAAAAATGGAGAAAGGGTCTGGTGTCTCTATCCGTCCCTCTCTCTATGAGTGATTCTGTTGATGTTGTTCTAAACACAATCTCAGGTCTCAATGGGTTCTTAATTGGGCAAAATAAAGAAGGGGATGATGACACAGTGATTGAATGCATGGTTCAAATCGGCAGTGATAATAATGAGTGGATGATTAACATTGCTATTATGATCATGTAGTTGGAGACTTCAATGATTTAGATTTACGATTCTAATTTAGATGAACATGCATTTGATTTTCTTAACTAATGTCTGTCATTAGTTTTTTATTTTTTGGGTTTTGATATCTTTACCAAACATGGATCGGAAAAATCATCCCTGATTCTACTTTGCTAACCAAACACGGAATGGTATGAATCTTTTCCTCATAAATGCTCACCTTGGAAAGCCTGATTCCAGCGGCAGCAAGGAATCCTCCAAAGAGAGGATTCCTTTTCCAATACCAAACGTGCCCTTAGGAGAATGGAATTTATAACACTAGTTTGTAATGGTTGTACATGAAATATTATGTAAACAAGGGAGAGGAAGAAGAAGAATCACAGTGGGAGAAGGTCGTGCCAACACAGAGCATCGACTATCATATTTATATTGATATGATGCCTTAATCAAGGCTCTAATTGAGTAAAGATTACAAAATAGATACAAATCAGAATAACAAAAGAATGGAAAGAATCAATTATATCCTATACATAGAAGGAGAGAAATTAGGGACTAAATCTAATCATGTACAAATTTGTGTATATCCCATGAGTGGGCTTGGGACATGGGCTGGGCCTGCTGGGCCTGTTATCTTCTACACTCCCCCTCAAATTGATGTGGTAAGTTTGAAAACATCAATTTGCAAGTTAGATCATGATGACGCTGTCTGGGAAGTGCTTTGGTGAAGATATCCGCCAACTGGTTGAAAGAAGATACATGAGGCAGAGTTATCTTCTCGGTAACAACATGTTGACGGATGAAGTGACAGTCAATCTCGATGTGCTTTGTTCTTTCATGGAAGACCGGGTTGTTGGCAATTCTGGTAGCACTGGTATTGTCCCCATGGAGAGGTGTGGAACTACCAACAAGAATACCCAATTCACACAGAAGGCGGCGGAGCCAGATAATTTCAGCACTGGCGGAGGACATCGCCCGATATTCTGCCTCAGCAGAAGACTTTGAGACAGTGGTTTGCTTCTTGCACTTCCATGAAATCAGAGATTTTCCAATAAACATACACCAGCCAGTGGTAGACCTCCGAGAGTCCGGACAGCCAGCCCAGTCAGCATCCGCATAAGCTGATAATTGCAGAGAAGTATCAGAAGGGAAAAAGAGACCATGATGAAGAGTTCCTTTAACATAGCGGAGGATGCGTAAAGCAGCAGCAAGGTGTGGTTTGTGGGGATTGCTAACAAACTGACTTACGGTGTGAACTGCATGAGAAATATCCGGCCGAGTCATAGTTAAGTAGAGCAAACTACCAACTATCCGCCGGAAAACAGATGGATCATCCAGGGGAGTGCCATCATTGAAACTGAGTTTGCTGTTCAATTCCAGAGGCGTATCGAAAGTGTGAGCATCATCAAGCCTGGCTGACGTGATCAAATCTTGCGCATATTTGCGCTGAAGGACCCTAATGCCGGATTTGTTACGCACAAACTCAAGCCCCAGAAAGTAGGTAAGAGGACCAAGATCCTTCATTCTGAAGTGGCGAGTAAGGTGGTGTTTGAGATCTGTAATGCCGGCAGTATCATTTCCACTGATAATCATATCATCAACATAGACCAGGAGGAATGTGTAGCCCTTTGATGTCCTTCTTATGAAGAGGGAACTATCAGAGTGACTCTGACGAAATCCGGCTTGAAGGATTGCGGCCCGGAACTTATCGAACCAAGCCCTGAGAGCTTGTTTAAGCCCATAGAGAGCTTTCCTCAATTTGCACACATGCTTTGGAGGACAAGCATATCCTGGGGGAGGTTTTAAATAAACAGTCTCGCGCAAGTCCCCATGTAGAAAAGCATTTTTGACGTCCATTTGCCATAGAGGCCAATTGCGGGCTGCTGCGACACAAAGAAGAGTACGAACGGTTGTCATTTTCGCCACCGGTGCAAATGTTTCCTCATAGTCAATTCCATATTCCTGCTTATATCCCTGTGCAACCAATCTGGCTTTGTAACGATCGAGGCTCCCATCAGAGTGGACTTTGATAGAGTATATCCATTTGCTACCAATCAGAGAGGCTCCATCCGGGGCCGGTACCACTTCCCATGTTCGGTTTGCTTCAAGAGCCACTAATTCCTCGGTCATAGCATCCTGCCAGTAAGCAATCTTTGAGGCCTGTGAATATGAAGTGGGTATAGGAGTACTATCTAAGGAAGTAAGAAGAGCAGGAAAACCATAGCGGTTAGGGGCAACAGAAGGACGACTAGAGCGTCGGAGAGAAATGGTGCTATCAGAAGGAGTGTCATTACCTGAAGATGCAGAAGGCGGCGCTGGGAAAGAATCAGGAGAGGGAGTCGCCAGAGGAGGGACTTTGTTCCGCCGGACATAGACTTTGGGAAGAGGTGATGGAGACTCAGACTCCGAGAATTGTGGCAAATAAGATACAGCAATAAGATGACTATCCAAATGTAAAGAAAAGAAGGGAATATGTTCCAAGAAAATTACATTACGAGAGATGCGCATGCGTTTTTCTAATGGATCATAACACAAAAATCCTTTATGCTCATTACTGTAACCCAAAAAGATGCATTTAGTAGCCTGTGGAGATAACTTTGTGCGCTCAGTTGGAGGAAGATGAACAAAACACAAGCAACCAAAAACACGTAAGTGAGAGTATGAAGGGGTTTGACCAAAGAGAACTTCATAAGGAGTAGTCTTTCCTAGAACAGTGCTAGGAAGACGGTTGATAAGATACACAGCAGTCTGTGCAGCATCACACCAAAATTTGGGAGGGACTAAGGATGCAATCAACAGAGTCCGAACAGTTTCAAGAATATGTCTGTTCTTTTTTTCCGCAATCCCATTTTGCTGAGGAGTATGCGGACAAGATTTTTGGTGAAGAATTCCTTTATCAGAAAGAAAGGTAGAGAATTCATGAGACATGTACTCTCCACCGGAATCTGATCTAAGAATTTTGATTTCTGTCTGAAATTGGGTGTGGACCATGTTATAAAATTTTTGAAAGATAGAGAAGACTTCAGATTTCATGCGCATAAAGTAAATCCAAGTATGACGAGAATGGTCATCAATAAAAGTCACATAGTATTTAAATCCTGTCCTACTCAAGGTAGGAGCAATGCCCCAAACATCTGAGTGAATAATGTCAAATGATGCCAAAGCACGAGCATGATGAACAGGAAAAGGCAAAATATGACTTTTACTTAGGCAACAAGTTTCACACTTCGATTGAGATAAAGAAGACATCATTTTATTATCAATAGGAGAATCCAAACAACCAAATTTAAACAATGAAAGCAAAAACGCATTATTCAAATGACCAAGACGTTTATGCCAAACAGTCCACAATGTATTGAACTTAGAAGAAGAAGCAAGGAAAGAATGATGTCCAATGTCCAGCAAGAACAGGCGCCCATGTTTACTCCCCGTCGCGATCACCTTCCCAGTTTGCCGCTCCTGTATAACACAACCAGAGGAAGAAAAGTGAACAAGATAGCCATCATCTATAAGTTGTCCTACAGAAAGTAGATTGGCTGATAATCTGGGAACAAAGTAAACATTGGGAAGGGTGATGGACTGGCCAGAAACACAAGATAAAGTAATGGTACCAACTCCCGAAATGAGTAGTTGATCCCCATTAGCAGTGGTTATTTTCTCTTTTCCAAGGTAACGGTGGGAATCTGTAAAGCTATGTTCTACAGATGTCATGTGATTGGAGGCTCCTGAATCTAAAAACCATGTGGAAGAGGTAATAGGAGAGGAAAGAGAAGCAGAGGAATGAAAAGCAGGAGATGCTATATGAGAATGAGAGTGATACCGACCGCCAGAAAAGCCCATTGACGCATATGCAGAGGTAACCGTGCTCTGGATCAATTCTTGAATTTGAGCAGGAGTCATGGATACAGCCCCAAATGAAGTGCTTCCTGCATCAGATGACGGTACTTGAGCCTGGAATGCAGAAGGAAGATTCTGTCTTGGCAGATTAGAAGGGAGCTTTTTAGGCTGCGTCTCATTCCTTCGCTGGAGGCTGCGACAGTCATCAATAAGATGACCAGACCTCTTGCAGTAACGACAAACCAACTTCTTGCGGCAATTCTTGGCAATATGTCCAAAGCCTTTGCATTCATAGCATTGAGTGAGCTTCTGATTTGGGGTTGCTAGAAGAGCAGAGTCAGCCGGAAGGGGTGCAAGGAAGGCCTTTGGTTCTTCAAGAATAGCCCGTTGGGAGGTGAGACGAAGTTCTTCGCGAAGTACTTCTTGAAAGCAGGTATCAAGATTAGCCGACAGTTCGCGGTTCATGAGGGCAGACCGAACTGATTCAAATTCTGGTCGGAGATTCATAAGGAACTGGCTAATGTGAGTTTCCTCTTGGAGTTTAAGAGCCTCGGAGAGAAAGCCAGGAGAGACTGTCTGAATCAACATGGAATCCCGTTCGGTCCATAAAGTGAGAAAGCCATTAAAGTATTCCTGCACAGATCGATCCCCTTGAGTAAATTTAGCAATTTCACTATCCAAGTGAAATTTCCGGGCTTTGTTGGTTTGATGGTAGACCTTCTTGAGGTGAGCCCACATATCTGCTGCTGTATTATATGCTTGAAGAGCTACGGCAAGGGAGGAATCAATGGAGTTCAGAATCCAAGTAATCACCTTGGCATTTTCCTTGGACCAGGTGGCTATGGCTTTGGAGTCTGTGGTGCTTGGAGTAGGAGGTTTTGTAACCGTTCCATCCAGATAGCCAAATAACCCCTGTCCTTCGACGAAATTCTTCAGATGGAAGGACCAGGCCATATAATTTTGCCCATTAAACTTAACGGGAATAACATCATACTTTTCCATGTTCTCAAAAGACAGTAAAAATGTATCACAGAGAAGATGTCCAACCAAAAACCCTTTAACAGATAGGGATGAAGATGACTAGACAACAATAATTAGCAAGAGAGGCTGAATGACTGGTTCAGATGATTAATTGGAGCAATCTGATGAACTCCAAACAAGAAAATAACCCGACAGTGCCAAAATTAGTGCCAGACGACCACTATTTTGGTGCTGGAGTGGTCACGTGGGGCCCACAATGGGATCAAACCAATGATCAGAGAGTACAGTCTTCTGTGGGAGACTTTTTTGTAACTTCCAGATCAGGTTGCAAGGCAAATTGATGAAAATCCGCAAAATTGAACGGATCTGATAACAATTATCTTGTAAAACTGGGAAAATACAAGTGGCAGTATATGGCCTACCTCTGATGTGCTAAAAATCCTGAAAAAATGCCCATAAATCTTGGAGAAAAGGGGCGACCACTGTTGTGGTGAGTAGTTTTGATTTCTGGATGATCAGAAGATGGCCCACCTTGGATGGTCACCTTGCAGAATGACGACAAAGATTCTACTGAGAGAGAGAGAGAGTCTTCAATTGCATGAGAAGAGATGGAACTGATATGGAGGGATCCCACAGTGCTCTGATACCATGAAATATTATGTAAACAAGGGAGAGGAAGAAGAAGAATCACAGTGGGAGAAGGTCGTGCCAACACAGAGCATCGACTATCATATTTATATTGATATGATGCCTTAATCAAGGCTCTAATTGAGTAAAGATTACAAAATAGATACAAATCAGAATAACAAAAGAATGGAAAGAATCAATTATATCCTATACATAGAAGGAGAGAAATTAGGGACTAAATCTAATCATGTACAAATTTGTATATATCCCATGAGTGGGCTTGGGACATGGGCTGGGCCTGCTGGGCCTGTTATCTTCTACAGTACAACCAGTAAGTCTATCCAATGATCGCTACAAATTTGAGGCACATCCAAACAGTCTTTTTCTTCCTTTTTGGTCTAGCATTTGCAGATGGGCAATTAAAGGGTTGAATACATTTAGATCTTTTGAAAACATCCCTAATAATCATTAAACTAGCCCAATAACCCGCTCCCTGCATTGCAAAATAAATAATCATATATTAAAAAAATTTACCTCTTTCCATAGGACAAGTTTGATAAAATAGAAATAGAGAAATTTGAGCAAAAATGTATATTTACATAGAAACAACTAAAACATAAGTGGTTTGATGAAAAAATGAGTGGGTAGTTACATAACCGTCGGTTAAAATTATAACCGCCGGTCAAAATCGAATCCAAAAAGCTCCTAGCTTAATATATTATAATTGCAAAATAAATAATCACATATTAAAAAAATTTACCTCTTTCCATAGGACAAGTTTGATAAAATAGAAATAGAGAAATTTGAGCAAAAATGTATATTTACATAGAAACAACTAAAACATAAGTGGTTTGATAAAAAAATGAGAGGGTAGTTACATAACCGTCGGTTAAAATTATAACCGCCGGTCAAAATCGAATCCAAAAAGCTCCTAGCTTAATATATTATAATTGCAAAATAAATAATCACATATTAAAAAAATTTACCTCTTTCCATAGGACAAGTTTGATAAAATAGAAATAGAGAAATTTGAGCAAAAATGTATATTTACATAGAAACAACTAAAACATAAGTGGTTTGATAAAAAAATGAGTGGGTAGTTACATAACCGTCGGTTAAAATTATAACCGCCGGTCAAAATCGAATCCAAAAAGCTCCTAGCTTAATATATTATAATGGTGGGGGTGATTGGATTATATTATCTTCTTTAGGCATTGTAAGTTGACTTTTCCAAACAACCCTAGAGTCATGTTATCATTAACTCAACAAATTCATCATGATGCCTTCATTCAATGTCCTTTTTTCGGCTAAGAACTCAAATATCTTTATTGGTCTTCTTATCCGAGTTCCTTCTAACGAGTAACCTTTCAAAGATCAAATTCCGGTGGAAAAAGAAGAAAAAACCTCAAACGGCTTTCAAACATCAAATAAACGCCCTAGAATTTATATAGAGTAGGCAATCGATGTAGGACCACCTGATCAATGACAGTATTTTTGCAATGAAGCTGCATATCCAACTTTAGGGCAACATTTGTGCAGCATCCCTGGATTTTCGCTTTTCTGCAAAATATTTTTCCATATCTCACCAGCATTTTATGTTGATTTATAAAAAAATTATACTTCTTTTGATGGGTTTTTGTTCTCATGAAAAATCATTTACACCAAATGATGAAAAAGGTTTGAGGATTTTACCGGAAAATTCTCAGTATGCGAACGTTGCACGAAAAGGTTCCCCATAGTTGGGGCCTTACGAAAGGGTTCCATCGTCTCATTTTTCATTTTTTTTTTTCTTACTTTGACTAGAGCGACGCTTATGAGAGCAAACAAATCTTTCAGAAGGCGATCGAGGTATGGTTGATGCTTGAATGTAGATTCCGATTGTAATATGGCGAGATGCATGTGGTGGAAGAGAATAGAGAGGGTGCAGCGTGTGCAGCGGCAGGGGAAGAGAAAGAGGAGGAAGAAGAGAGAGGAAAGGAGAAGAGGGGATGAAGAACGTGGGGGGCATGCTGGTGGTGTGCGCCGGTGAGATGGGCAGTGATGCAGGGTGATGCACATGTGGGGAGGAGGAGGAGGAGGAATAGAAAGAGAGAAAAAGAAAAGCGGGGAAGAAGAAAGTGGGGGGTGTGCAGGTGGTAAAGGCAGGGGCTGTGAGAGGGAGGGGAAGAAGAAAGAAAGAAAGAAAAAGAAAAGAAGGGAAAAAAAAAGGTGGGGGTGTGAGATGGGCTGTGACGTGGGTACGGGCAGTGGCAGGTGTGTGTAGGTGCTGTGGAGGGAGACGGGAGGAAGAAGGGAAAGAAAGAAAAATAAGAAGGGGAAGAAGGGGCTTGGTTGTGCGGGTGTGTATGTGATGGAGGTGAGCGAAGGTGAAGTGCAGTGCAAGTAGGTGCAGCGACCATGGGAAGAAGAAGAAGTGGAAGAGGAAGAAGAGAAATGAAAGAATGGACAGGAGGAGCGACGCTAGCGTCGGATGAAAGAACTCTTTCGTAAGGCCCCAACTATGGAAAACCTTTTTGTGCAACGTCCATGTACCATGAATTTTCCAGTAAAATCCTCGAAAGGTTTTCTCTGAAGAACATTATATATATATATATATATATATATATAAAACTCTTTTAAGAACGGCAATGTGCGAACTTAAAGACCATTTGAGCATGAACTCATATGTGATTGAATTTTATGTATGAATGTTCAATAGAAAACCAAGGCACCAAATTGCTATAGGGATAAATCAAGATGATGGGCACTCGATGATTTTTGGTTTTTTTCCAAATATATTGTTTATGTTACCTATGTTTATTTGTTCAACATAGCAACACGAGGCTGAAGACTTTGAGATTATCTGGCTTTAAGTATTAAAAAAAAAGATTATCTGACTTTCGCTAAGAGCCCGTTTGATTGCAAGGAATTGAATACATATAAATTCATGGTCAAATAAACTCCAATAAATTATTATTAAAGAGGGGTGAAGGATACATAGAAGACACAAGTTTTTTTAAACAAAAAGGAAAAAACCTCTTTAAGAACTGTAATGTGCCAACTTAATGACTACAAGGCAAATGAAATTGAAAGGATTTGTAGAGAGGGAAATGACCCTATTGAGCACCTCCTCTCAGGATGTCAGTCTACCAAATTTTTGTGGCAATACTTTCCAAGATGCATCAATTGGCCCGCTGCATCCCCTCCCCTTCCCCTCATGATTAAAGAGCCTCGATCAACAGCTTGCTATCATCATGCCAACAAAATCCTAGTATCACACCCATGCCCAAGGATCAGTCCTTGGATCTTCAAGTTCAAAGCATCATTCCTCCTCCTTATACAAATTTTCAGGGCACTGACTGTAACCAGACGAATCTCGTGACCGCCTCTTGTTCTTCACTAGAGGGATTTATTTTCTTCATTTGAATGAGATTTATGCGAAAATTCTTTTAGGGCCTCCTTGATAGGAAAACAAGATACAGCAAAATAGCAACATTGTATTGGATACTAATCTTTTTGTGTGTAAAATCAGTGTCCCTGCCAAGTTCCTGCCATTTCCGAGCATCCTAGCATCACTTCAAGTGTGGAAGTGGCATGAGAAAAAAAAATAATACGAGCTTTCCCTATTGGAAATTTGGTGGTAGCTGCAATTTTTCCTCTATCTGCCAGGAAGTCATTCTCTAGATTAGAATTTCAGTGAAGGAAATAATCAAAATTATAAGATATTCATACCTTACTTTCATGTCAGGGATTTGGCAACCATCTGGAATAACATAACTAGTGAATTACAACTCTATTGTACCGCAATGGGTGCATTGGCTCTTGACGTCATAATATCCTTTTTGTTAATTATTTTTTCCTTTTTTTTTTTTTGGGTTGTGACAAGTTCCTCTTCTATCACATTAGCAAAACTCTGCTTCTCCATTATTTCTGAAATAATCCCAGCCACCTACCTTTGATGGGTTTGTATGAATATGTAAATTTGCAATTGAATTATCGAATTCCATTACTCAGCAAACAGAGCTCATAGAAAACAATACCATCTTCTGTAAAAGCAAAATAAAATTATCACTCTTTCCAAAATCAGTATAGACGTCAAAGACCCAAACACCCTCAATAACCAAAATTCCACATCTTCTACTTTTCTACATAGAAGGGAAATTTTAGATGTCAAAAGGCACAAGGAATCACGATTTCAAGAGAGTTTATACAGCCGGAAATGAGTAAAATTGGAAGAAGCCATCAACATTTATCATAGGAAACTCTACTTCATAGCACCTAAATCCTAGTGTATCGGACATGAGTAGTGCACACCGAAGTTAAATCTCCATTCATCTGAATCCTTAAATCTTAGAGCCAAATATCATTCATGACAAAGCCCACACCCCAAGTTGGCTCACACATTGCTTCGAAAATAAATAAATAAATAAGTTAGCTCTCACACAGACTAAAAAGTGATAATTGAGAGAATTCCTCTGTTCCTTTATTTGGTGAAACATTGCACATCTTGTATAGGAAACAAACGTAACTCTTACAACAACAAATAGCTCACCCTAAAGTAGGAGGGACATAAAATAATTTTTACTGTTATAAGAACAAAGAATGGTTTGTTGATGTTGTGAGAAAATGGTAAGTGAATAAAGAATGGCTAGTTGATGCGATGAAATAATAGTCAGCGAATTTCCCATTTATTCATGTAGTAAAGGGTTTTATCAGCAGCGTACCGATATCAAAGCTTCTTGACAATCTCTTCAAGTACACGCTCGTAATATGTCATTCTCTGGATTGATGTTGCCGCACTTTCAAATTCACGGTTTTTTAATGCAGTTCCAAAGGAATTAGACCAGTTTTCCAGTTTCCGTTGTACCTAGACACAGAAAATGGATAACTGTGAGATGCTGCACTTGTGACTGCATTTCCAATTTCAATTGATTGATGTTGCCTCAGAAAACCAGAAAATCCAAACTATACATAAACTGATGGAAAGGAAGATCTGAAAAAAGGAATGCAACTTTACCTGCGTCTGGATTTGCTTCAATGATTGAGAGTCGCAAGCCTCTTCAACAGCTTCTCTGACCTCCATTATCTGAACAAAAACCATTGCACTTAGAAATACCTACATAACAATAGCCATTTTCTCTCAACCCTCCCCCCACCCCCAATAAAACCAAGGTGTTAGGTGCAACTAGGGCACACGTCTATGACAACAGGTTAATCTATCTTTATCCCTATATCCAACAGAAGCACCTATAAGATCAAGTCTAAGACCTCCCTAAACCTTGACATAAATAGAAACTCCAATTCCTAAGTAGTGGAGTTTACCTAAAATGATCCTTGTCAAATCAAGATAAAGTGTGAGATTATATGTGATGAGGATGACTTTAATTCCAGTGGTGAGTATCACTTCAAGTGATAGAGCCATTAGGCATTCAGAGGACCTGCTTTTGATTCAACTACCTACCATGACAAGAAGTGGACCAACCATTCAAAATAAATAAATAAATAAAAAGACATGAAGTGGACCACAAAGTAGATTTTTTGGTGACGGATTGGAGCTGCCAAGAGAATTTTGAAAAAGAAAAACAGGGAGCTTACAAGCCAGAGAGAAAACCACATTAGACTAAATCACAGGTGCAATCATTTTGAGGAGCCCAACCATGACTGCTAAACTCTCACACTAATTGGATTGAAAACATTCAAACTTCCACATTGATGCAGATGGCAATGACGAACACAGCGATCACATAATTGGGACAGCTTTAGCATATATGGAGGATTTTGATCAAGCACATGGGGACCAAACCCATGTGTGAAAAGTTCAGCTCAGTTGGGGAAAAGCCATGAATCCCATAAAAAGTTGTACATTGTTAAAGAGGGCTGTTTTAATTTTCTGAAACTTCAAGGGATTTTCTGCAATATGCAGAAACAAACAGCACACAGGATGTACTTTTGGGCCTAAATAAATGAGCCAAAGGGGACCCAAAACCACAAGGGACCTATACCCTTTGTGTCATCGATGGATGGCCTAAACATAGTTGGAACCCACATCAACAGACGGTGGGCCATGTGGGGCCCATAGCTCAAATCATAGTTCAGGACATGACCAGCAGGCAATTTTTCCATTTTCTTTTTTATTGGTTTGTTTTGAATAATCTCTTTCTATTAAACACTTGTATACTTTAGGGAGCCACTATTTTAGAACTTATAATGTGTGGCTTTGACTAATTAGGGTTTTATGAATGTTCTGTGTTCAGCTGGGCAGTTCAGTCAACAATCTTTGAATATAGCTTCTTCAAGCACTTTCTTTTTACCTGTTCCTCCATTGTCGATCCTTCTTCTCCATTGTAATTGGTGTTTTTACATTGGAATTGAAGATCTAGGGTGAAACAACCACTTTTATCCTTGTATTGTAGCAGAAAAGCGAAGAGCAGTCCACAGATCTGCTGTTACAGCAATCTCATAGCAAGTTTGGCTATTGTTTTGGGTTCCATCAATACCCATCCCGTGTCTGCGTCACACATATATACATGCAGCCACCTCCATTAAAACTTCCATTTAGCACCTGTAATCTACAATCAAGGTGAATTTCACTTTATGATTACAAATTTACTATCTTGTCCTTGCGGTTTTCATGAATTGAGTCAGAACTCAAGTTTTTTGAACCAGCCTCTTGGATGCAATTAGGTTGAGTGTCCCTTGATCAATCATTGAAAGTTGACTCTTTAGTTGCATTCCAAAGGCTAGCCAAATCAGTCCTTTACCTCGGAGGCTTGCCGATGTTGTTGAAGATTTTACTCTCATTTTGGCACATATGTGGCAATCGCAAAGCGGATATTTGCTTGTTCAGGTTGGTCTTCCATTTTCGGAAAGTCTAGAATCTTTTTGAGTTTTTTAAAGGTCGGTAGCATGCCCTCTATATTACTCTTTATGGTCTTGGTTTTGTTTATATCATCACAATATTTACAAGCCACGCGTGCACAAAATGAGTGTAGCAAAAGGAGAATGTTGAGATGGATGTGAGGTAAATTAGGAAGGATAGAATTAGAAATGAGCGCGCTTTTGAGTTTTGAGAGCATTTTAGGGGTAGCATCAATATGTGATAAAATAAGAGAAATCCATTTGAAATGGTTTGGACATGTCTAACACAGGCAAACATTGATGCCAGTGAGGAAAACATTTTCTATGCAGGTTGATGGCCCACCAAGGGGATGGGGTAGGTCAAAGAGGATAAGGATGGAAGCAGTAACAATAGATCTAAGGAAGTGCAACATATCCAATGATTTGGCTCAGGATAGATCAAAATGGAGAAACATAATTCATGTAGATGACCTCAACATAGTTGGAGCAAGGCTTTGATGACGAGGTTGTTCAACTAATCCTCTTCTAACAAAATTGTTACCACCCATAAGAATGTATAACCCTTATTCCTAAATACTAGACTAAATGTTAAAGTTGATAATTTTTTAAACCCATGAAATTTTGGCCGAAAACCTAAAACAAGCAACCAAGGGGTAGAATGATTCAGGCAGATTTCTATTTTGATGCAGCTGGATTGGCTTAGAAGGGTCCGCCTAATCATATAGGCACCTAGAAACCATTTTTAGCACAGCCTGCATGTTTAAACGAAATTGAATACATAGGAATTCTAAGAAATGTACCTCTAAAAGTGGGTAAAATTGAAGAAATAAAGATGAATATTCATAAATGTCTATAAAACAATGTCCCCTTTAATGGAAAATGAATTGAGTGGAGATGGTAAATGAATACCTGGCCATCACCAACATAAATGACTTTCCATCTCCTGTTAATTCATCATCCATTAAGTGAGAGATTATTTGGTATCCATTTATGGATATTCACCTATAATTCTTCTAGTTTGTCGACTTCTAGAAATACATTTCTTAGAATTCCCATGTATTCAAGTCCATGAAACATACGGCCCTTAGGGTTCTTTCCCAAAGGGAGGGGAAAAACTTCATATTATTGAAAATTAACTTTAAGAATACACGAGAGGTCCTTAAATAGGCCTCTTATCCAAAGGAGAAAGTTTCCTTCTACACATGGAGTCCTTTCATTTCTTAATACATTCATTGAACTTAGACTATAAGAAAAATAAAAGGATCCAAAATAACAAAGATACTTAAAAGGGATGATACCGAAACAAAAAGGACGCTAATTGCAATAATGATGATAGGGTCGTTGGATTATATTTCCTATTGGGAAGGCTTGGACCTCCTATGGTACACAGTTGGGCCTATTAGGCTAGCCGTGGGGCTTAAACTTGGGCTCAATAGGCCTGAACCTCGCCCGTGGGTCTTGGTAGGATCTGGCCCATTATCCAAAAACCCATTCTGTGGAAACCCCTCTTGGGCTATATCAAAAACCCGCATAATATTGACTACTACAATCTTATGTTTTTATTTCTTGCACCACAAACATTGCACATGTGTAGAGAGGTTCCAAACCACATCTTGTGGGCTCCAAACTTTAACAGGAACTGATCAAAACTAGCTATAATCTGGAAATCTTGGTCATTCATGATCAGAGTCTTGCAAATTGAATGACATTGCTATTTTGTCTTTTACTGCCCCGCCGTAAGCCACTAATTCAATGGCTGGGATGTTCATAAACATGATTTACACTCCACAGTCAGTCATGGTCAAGCCCATTGAATATCTTATTCACCTTTACCACTAATGTGTTTGATTTTCAGGATTATTTTGTCAGGATCTTATGCCCAATTTTTTTTTTTTTTTTTATAGAGGTGCACATTTAAATTACATATATAAATTACTGATTTCAAAGCTAGCTTGCTCCTCAAAGAAAAATGAAATAAGGAAATTAAATGATGCACAAGGTAGATCAAATTGGATTTTCTGCCGGTTACCTCGGCAAGCAGTTCTGGGTCTGAAACTGTTTGTTCTTCATCCACAGGTTCACCTTCAAGTTGCATCTGCCAGAAGCCAAAGGGGAAATAGATAGAAATTTGCAGTGCAATGGAAAATTTTGAAGTGTGCAAATAAACACCACAATTTCTCTCTAAGCATAAAAGAAAAAGCAACAGATAGGGCATTCCGCATTTGATTACCAGCCCTGAGGTGATGTTAATGAAATCTGAAAAACAACATACCCATGAAACAGCATAGAACTCATACAACACCAATGGCTAAAGTTGAACTCAAAACTAATGAGTTACTTTACAGATGTCCATTAATTGCTGGGAGAAATACCTTAGCTTTGTAACTCATAAATTGGAAGAATAGAAAAGAAAACTTGGGGGGCCTTTGTGGGAGCATTTGTGAATGACATTCAGAAATTTCTTCATGAGCACACACAAGCGCTTTAGAAAGTTACATAAAGCGTAAGTGCCTCAGCTGCAGTAAGTGCACTAAACCACTGTGGCAAAAAGTTAAAATTACTAAATATGCATGCATAAGTAATTTACCTACAACTACAATTGTTATAGATACCATGAGCTTCGTATTGGATAATATCTGGGCCAAAACACCAGAAGAATGGTTTGCTTCTGGTTGATTCAGATGTCCACATCAATGAAAAAATTAGGACTTAGGGCTTCCATGGTGTTGTACTCTGATAGTACAATTTTGTATAGATGTGACATTATCTCAACAACTTTGCATTGGTAAGAGTATAAAGATCAAATTAAAAACAGGAGCCATGTGCTGAGCTCTTTTAGTTTGAGCCTACAGTGTACAGTGGAGAAACAAGAGCACTAAAGTTTTCAGTTGGAAATCGGAATACACAGAGCCAAAAAAAAGGGATAAGAAAGAAGACTGCATTAATCTTATTATCCCAGGCCCATGAAAAGACAGCCTCAGAGATCTAAAATGCATTCCTGTTGCATTTGGAATTTTTTTTCTCTGTTTTTTTTTTTTTTCTGAAAAGTAACTTTCATTAATATAGCAAGGCAGTTCCGGTGCATTTAGATGAAAACATGTATTTTTCAAATTAGAATCATCTATGCTAAAGATTAACAAAGACATTCAAAAGAAGTTAAAGACAAGATACATCCCTATTTTGTATAACCAAACATTAAGACAGTCAGATCCTATGCAGATCACATGTGCCCAACAAAAGAATGTTCTTTATAATCTTAAAGTAGTCTTGACCAACAATTTTGGGTAATAGTAATGCCAGAAAAAACTGTAATCACCAAGGTGGTCTTTGATCCTACGAATATGCCCACATCCACTCCACAGCCACTAAAAGCCTCGATGATCTTCAGAGCGATTATCATTTTCAAAAAAAAAAAAAAACTTCAGTGCAATTATTATTCACAGTTTAAATAAACAGAAAGTTATCTGTCATCCCTGCTTTTTGTGTGCTCCCTCCACAATGGGTCCAAAAATAGGATAGGAAGCTGGGTACCATTTTATAAAAAAGGGAATTACTGTCAGCAGGTATACCATGGTCGATTTCCATTATCCTTGGTTCTTCCATGTTCCATCTGTTTTCTTTTCCAAAAACTAGTTTCCTCCACTCAATGAACTGGATACCTTAAAGGATCAATTTTGTGCTCATGAGTACCACTAAAAAAAAAAAGAGTAGAAGTAATGGTTTCATGCTTATGAAATGGATGGGTTGGGGCTGTTTAGAAATAGGGTTGGGTGTAACTTGGTGATAGGCAAGGAGTATAGTTAGGGATCATACCAATTATAAAAATGGGTACTCACATTTCGACCAGAAGGCTAAATTTCAAAGGATTTTAAAATCTCAGGTACTAAACAATAAATCTTTAGAACTCAGGGACTTTCGGACAATTAGGCCATGAAGCAGAGACTGTAGAATATATATATATATATATATATAGAGAGAGAGAGAGAGAGAGAGACACACACACACACTGCAAATAAGTTTTGCTAGTGATCGGAGAAGTGGATTGTGATCCAATACAACCTCTCAATGACTGTTGATGAAGACACATAAACTGAAAGAGCTTTACCAGGTACATTGCCCTTAATAAGGGCTTCCGAAGTGTGTGGTAGGCATCAATTACTCGAGCAGACTGTTCTGCAGCATATGCCTTTTCTTTCTAGGTTATCAAACAATAAGAAAAAGGAAAAAGATAAAGAAAAGAAAAAACAGGAGAAAAAGACCAAGAGTTATTGGAGAGAAAACAAATGAACAAAAAGTTTCAGATTAAAATGAACGTGCTCTAACCTCCGACTTTGAATGGACTAGATCAGGGTGGAGCTTCTTCTGCCAATCTTTGTACTTGCTCTCAAGATTTTCGGTCTGTATATCATACCTCTTCTCCCTGTTAAAGTCAAAAGACCAACAACACCAACATGAGAAAGCACAGAATGTGTCAGGGCACACTTGTCCCCCTGACCGCTTGTATTTTTAAGATGAGCCGGAAATATGAGAAAATGCTCTAAGAGGTTTATCAAAGGTGCCAATGCCAACATGGTTTGCATATCAAGAATGAGGTCATTTATCATACAACAGCCACACTAAACATCCTCTACCAGAAAACAGACATGTCCTCTCTTCAGATTGGACACAATTGTGTTTAACATGTTGAAAAGTATTTTCGCTACCTCTACTAATGTCTCGAGGTTTTGAAAGGATTGGTTAGCAGAGGAAATTTAATATGGTATCAAAGCCAACTGGCTGCGAGTTCGAATTCCAGGAGAAATGACTCAGTGCTGAAATGTGTGTTGCCAAAAGTGCACTGACCAGGTTCCACCCTAGGTCTTGGTAGGATTGGTAAGTAGAGGAAATTTAATAAAACATAGAACGCCAATCATCCTTCCTCTGACCATCCATTTTTCTGCATGGACTTGTCCTATGAGTAGATCAGCCTAGTTACAGTACATCTACACAATTGACCATGACCAAATAAATGCCCAGATCCAGTGCATGTGTATCATATTGGCACACGTGCTGTGACATAAATTGTTTGATCTATATTTGCATGAATATCTTCAGCATTTCTCAATGCTGTCTGGTATTCTGCAAAGAGGTCTAAATGCATCTTATCAAAATGCAGGCATTTACTGATACGACCATGAAATACACTTCCTTAGATACACATTTTGTATTTGGGTGTGTTTCCCTGTATTCTCTGAATAGGCATGTTTTGGTTTCAAAAGGCTAGAATATGGATAGTTGGTAAAATAAGGAATAAATAAATAAATAAATGAAATATAAGACTACAACTTGACTTGGGAAGTGTAATAACAATGGTTCCTGTGTGCCAATGTCCTTCATGCTCCTCCCTACAGATGTGTCAGAGACATAAATCCACATCCGTCTTACTGGTGAACCTAAACGGCATAGATACACCAGTCTCAAAAAGTGCATTTTCATCTATTTCAAGCTCTTTGTGTACCAAACCAGCCCAGTAGCTCATGTCTCTGACCTTATCACGGCATGGAAATATTCTCACCTCTAAATCAATAGAAAAGAGGACACTCCATGTCATTCTAATACTAATGGTTAGAAATCGGGGCACAGTCTACTTCGATCCTACTCTCTGCCAACAATTTTACCACTCATTTAGTCGAGAGACTATCATTCTAATACTCCACATTTCCTTGCAATTTCAGAAGCCAACATAATTTTTCTGCTAGGTTCTTTTTAGCAAAATGGGGCAAAATCTATTGTAAAGAGATGTTTTTGTTTCATGGCAGAAATCTATTGTCAAGAGATGTTTTTGTTTCATAGCAGAAATCTTGCACGATGACTACATGAGGAACACAAACACCTTACCTCCCTCGTTAGTCTAAACCTTGAAATAAACCACGCCATCTTCAGGGGAATAACAAAGCAAGAGCTTTTCCCCATATAGCGAAACAAGTGTCTTTCTTCAGGAATTCAAAAGATTTCGCATAATATTATAGAGGAAGGCAGCAGCAACAATAAATCCATAAAATTCAACAACCAGTTCACAAACACTTACAGTCCAAAGATCTGAAAATAATCCACGGACCGATCGACCGATTGAACGCTTCTACACGCTCCGCAAGAAAGGAACGGCTTCGATTCTGCAGCTGCGCTGCAATTCCAACATCTTTCCACGCTGCTTTCTGCGGATTCCGAGCAGAAACTCCTGCTCGAAACCCTAGAATCAAGAGAGCGATCATAATAAACGCAGTGAAATGCTCTGGAAACCCTAGTTTCTTCGGAGGAGTGACTGGAAGAGTCCGAGAAATCACAAGGAATTTGGGCTTTGGGTTGGAATTCGAGTGAGGAAGGAGGGATTGAGAGCGGATTTCTTCGATTGAGATATCTGAGTGCAGAAATTAAGAGCTTTCGATGCGTCAACATCGGTTAGGGTTTTGGAAGGGTTTCGAATTCGGACGGTTTTGGGAGGTTGCAGAAGAGATGTAGTACGAAAATGGAGGGAAAGAACAGATAGAAAGAAAGAACGACAGGGGTAGGATTTCAGGAAGCGTAGATGCTCATCTACACCGTACACGAGGTGTTTATAAGAAATCCAATCCAGGCCATCCAATTCGTGGGTAACATGATCCATTACAAAATTCTTTCCAAATGATTCTGATCTGAAATATGGACAGCTAACTCTTTAGTATTACATCGTAGACCCCCAGGGCCCCACCCTAACTCTCTCTCCTCGTTAATCGCAATATATTGCATACCAACAATCGAAATTGTATCGCAAATCTTTTGTTCGTTAAATAATAAAATCTAAAACAACAAGAGTGGTTTTTGGATAAGCTTTACCCATTTCTTATGACAATTCTTACATGTCCTTATATAGATAGATGACATCTAGGCGTATTTATAAGTCGGACTAAGCAATATTCAATCTTGACCTAACTTTTAAACAATAGGCTTGAGCTCAGACCGGCTTGGGCCATAAGTACTTAGCCCGATCCCAACCCATCTAGAATCTGTTAAGCTCGTGCCGGGGTGTATTGTAATTTATAAATAGGAAGGGAAGATATATTCTAACCCAATTTGTAACTCACTTGGTTGGGAGGTTTGTTTGTGTGTAATAGAATGTATTCAATTTCTATCTTTCACCTGAATAAGTTATTTTTACTTAAAACAGTGCCTCTAATTCGGACCGGTGCTTCAGGCTTTCTACTTGTTAATTCGAGCTTGGCCCATATATTAAGTAATTAGGCTGCAAACCCTAGATTTCATTTTCAATTTTGATGGTTTTTTATATTTTCTTTTCTAGTTTCAGTTTGTTTTATTGGTTTCTGATGAGTTTTTTTGTTTCTTCTAAATCACACTTCTTATTTCTATACATTTTCTTTTTTATGTATTTTCTTGTATTTAATAATCTTTGTTACCTTTTATCATAGTCCTATTTTATTTATTTATTTTTATAGATTTTCATGGATTTATGGTTTTTCTTTTATTTTTTGTTTCAAATTTTTAATTTTTTAGGTATTAGGTTTCTATGTTGTTCTTATTAATTTTTTGTTTATGGACTCTTGTTTTCATATTGTATTTTTATGGTGTTTTTATCAACTCTATTTTTTTTAATTGTGGATTTATTCTTCTGGTTTCAAAAATATGTTTGAAGTAAATACTCAACTAATTTTAAACAAATTAAAGTGCTCTCGTTTTGAAATTAACCAACTATTTATTATTATTATTATTATTATAGGTTTTAATTTTGATTGCAATTTTTACCATTTCAATATAATTTAGACTAAATATAATTTAAAATTTATATATTCTTTGAATATTATAAACTATATTGCACGTGCTAAGCATGGATATGTTTTGTTGGTTTATTATGATAGGAATGGTTTCATGGTACCTGGACGAAAGTCCTACAATTTTTATGGAAGATGAAAAAATATTCAATTGAGTAAAAGCTCTTGTCTCTTTTTTTCTAATCTCTCATTTTTCATGTTTTCCTTTCTAACGAACTTTCTCTCTCACTATATCAATTATTCTTATTGACTTTGTTATCTTTATATTTTTAATTAATTTATTATGATAATGAATGACTCGATGCAAACAAAGATGTTTTACTGTATAATATATTTATTTTTATTAATAATATTTAAAAAAAATACTAAACTTGAATATTTTTAAATTTTAGGCCCGAGCTTAGCATGGGCTTGTGTTGCTAGTGTGCACCTAGTGTGTACCTATGTATGTAATGAATCCTGAAGGGAGGAGTAAAGTGGTAATGTGATGTTTTTTACTCCATTGCTATTTAGATGAAAATAGTGGAGGAAAAAATAAAATCTGAATGTATGAGTGGCTACTTTATGTATCCTTTGGCCTTTTTTCTTTACTATAATAATGTGTGCATTTTTACTTTAAACTATTTCATATTTATTTTTATTTATATTTTGACTTCTACTTTCACTGCTAAGTTGGACAACTAATCAAGAGAGATACTTTAAACTTGAAAACCAATGAAACACTCCGTACTCCTCCACAAATATAAGTAATACAGGAGGCTCCTACTTAGAAAATTTTGAGCCTAGGGCCCTTGTATAGTTAGTGTAAAAACAAAGAAAACAAAATTCTCTATTTTATATGGAACAATCAAATTTCACTCAAACAAGAATTCAGTCAGTGAAGCTCACGGGAGGAACGTAAGTTGGATCCACGGTGAACTTGAACTAACTAAATCTTATATCTTGGATCTTGACATGTAAACTTTATTGCTTTTTGTTAAATTATGTCTTAACATCAATTTAAACAAATCCATTTTTGAACCCGTTTTCGAAATAAGATGTAGGTTGCAATAATATATCTAGATAAAAGTGCTTAAAAATAAAGTTTTTAGATATATAATTTTTTTTAATAAATGGTACGTAATCAAAGATAAATAAACTTTTCAAACATGAATAAAAATCCAAGCTTTTTAGCCCCTTAAAAACTGAATGTAATCATCATGCATTCAAATTCTCAAATCAGAACACAACAGTATTTGGTCTTGGATCTAAATGCTACCAATCTCACTTACAATGAATACATCAGATCTAAATCCATATCCAAATATCTCCCATTTCATATAGAAGTATAACTCGCCCTACTATAATTTGGATCAATGACACATGTTCTCTTATAATTGGATACCCATTTGCAAACCGCAAACACGTATAAACCTTTGCATTATCAAGATGCAGGCTGATCACAGAGTTGGGGTTTGCCCTAACTCCACTTTTTATCTAATCAGGCAATCTACAAACAAGTGAGTCCAACTAGATCAACGGTCCAGATTGCCATAAACCCTACACCCATCCACCATCATAAAATTCCCACACGTTAAGGGAGAAAACACGCCAAACAGCATAAGCAAGAGTGAGCATTAAGCCCTCGCCTCGCCCTTCTCCATTCAAACTCTCTCGTTTGCGTTTTTGAGCCCTCGCTTCACTCCTCACAGTGAAGAATAAGTAGAAGTAGAAGAAGAAGAAGAAGGAGAAGAAGAATCATTCCATAAGTCTCTCTCTCTCTCTCTCTCTCTCTCTGTGTGTGTGTAAGTTGTTTCGATCCATTGCTTGATTTTGTTTGTGATTTCAATCAATCAATCATCAAAACCCTAGAAATAGAAATAGAGTTCAAGTTAGAGAATCTATAGAGAAAGAGATTGCATATTTCATAACCATCACGAGATGGATTGGACCCAAGAAGCCCTAGAAATGCTCTCTCAATGCTTCCTCCAAACCCTTTCCCCCGACCCCGAGCCCCGGCGCCGCGCCGAATCCCACCTCTTCGACTCCGCCTCCCGCCCCGGCTTCGGCCTCGCCGTCCTCCGCCTCGTCTCCCTCCCGAACGTCGATGAGCAAATCCGCCATGCGGCGGCTGTTAACTTCAAGAACCACCTCCGATCCCATTGGGCACCCTCCCCTGACTCCGACCCCCACCCGCCCATCACCGATGAAGAAAAATCCGAGATCAAATCGCACATTGTCCGCTTGATGCTCGCCTCCTCCCCTCGCATCCAGAGCCAGCTCAGCGAGGCGCTCGCCATCATCGGCAAGCATGATTTTCCCAAGTCCTGGCCCACACTCCTCCCTGAGCTTGTTGCCAGCCTCCGGGCGGCTCAGGACTATGCATCCATCAATGGGATACTCAGCACTGCGAATTCGATCTTTAAGAAATTCCGCTATGAGTACAAAACCAATGATCTTCTCCTTGATCTGAAGTACTGTCTTGATGGGTTCGCCGCCCCACTGCTCGAGATCTTCCTTAAGACCGCGTCCCTCATCCCTGCCAACCTCAATTCTGCAGACACCCTCCGCCCCCTCATCGAATCGCAGCGTCTCTGCTGTAGAATTTTTTACTCCCTCAATTTCCAAGAGCTGCCTGAATTCTTTGAGGACCACATGAACGAATGGATGGTCGAGTTCCAAAAGTATCTGACGACTACGTACCCGGTTCTTGAGGATGACAAGAGGGGAAATGGGCTCGCCGTTGTGGATGGACTCCGCGCTGCTGTGTGTGAGAACATTAATCTCTATATGGAGAAGAATGAGGAAGAGTTCAAGGGGTATTTGCCAGGGTTTGCTTCTGCAGTTTGGAGCCTATTGATGACTGCTTCTGCATCATCCAGCCGTGATCAGCTAACTGTCACTGCCATCAAGTTCTTGACCACGGTCAGCACGAGCGTCCATCATTCTTTGTTCAGTGACCCGAATATACTGCAGCAGATTTTTGATAGCATTGTCATCCCCAATATTCGGCTCCGGGAAGAGGATGAGGAGCTCTTTGAGATGAACTATGTTGAGTATATAAGGAGGGATATTGAGGGGAGTGATCTTGACACAAGACGGAGGATTGCTTGTGAACTTTTGAAAGGAATTGCAACAAACTACAGAGAAAAAGTCAAGGAAATGGTTTCAATGAAGATTCAGAATATGCTGACTTCTTATGGCACAAACCCAGCTGGGAATTGGAAGGAGAAGGATTGTGCTATTTATTTGGTTGTCTCTCTTGCGATAAAAACAGCGGGCGGTAGCATGGTTACCACTGATCTTGTTGAAGTGGAGAGTTTCTTTGCAACAGTTATTGTTCCAGAGCTGAAAGCCCAGGATGTCAATGGGTTTCCCATGCTCAAGGCAGATGCATTGAAGTTCTTCACCACCTTCCGGAACCACATACCAAAGCCTGTTGCAGTTACCATGATGCCTGATGTGATTCGATTCCTTCAATCTGAATCAAATGTCGTTCACTCATATGCTGCAAACTGTATTGAGAAGCTGTTGCTTGTCAAAGATGAGGGGCGTGCTCGCTATACTTCATTGGATATCAACCCTCTCGTGCCATTATTGTTGCCAAATCTATTCAATGCTCTGAAGTTTCCAGAGTCTCAAGAGAACCTGTACATCATGAAGTGCATCATGCGGGTTCTTGGTGTTGTTGATGTTGGTGGTGAGATTGTAGGTGCCTGCATTACCAATCTGACAGCAGTTCTTAGTGAGGTTTGTAAGAACCCAAAAAATCCGTTTTTTAACCATTACCTGTTTGAGGCGGTGGCTGCTCTTGTCAGACGTTCCTGCGAGAAGGACTCTTCTCTTATTTCAGTCTATGAGGCGTGCCTTTTCCCTGTTCTCCAAACGATCTTAGTGAATGATGTCACTGAGTTCTGGCCTTACACATTTCAGATCTTGGCACAACTTGTTGATATCCATATGCCACCCCTTCCACCTAATTACATGCAGCTCTTTGAGCTTCTTCTCTCCCCTGTATCTTGGAAACGGTCTGCAAATGTGCCAGCTCTTGTGAGACTGCTTCAGGCCTTCCTGCAGAAGGCACCACATGAGCTGAACAACGAAGGGAGGCTGGCTCAGGTGCTTGGGATATTCAATCAACTGGTCTCGGCTTCAAGCACAGAGGAACTTGGTTTCTACGTGCTTAACACTGTTGTTGAGAACCTTAGCTATGAGGTGATATCCCCTTATATTGGCCACATATGGGGTGCTCTTTTCATGCGGTTGCAGAAAAACAGGACTGTGAAATTCGTGAAGTCACTCATGATATTCATGTCGCTTTTCCTCGTTAAGCATGGGCATGCAGTGCTTGTAGGCTCAATAAATGCAGTGCAGGCCAACATATTTGTAACGATTATTGAGCAGTTCTGGATTCCCAATCTTAGACTGATAACAGGGACTATTGAGTTGAAACTAACTTCTGTTGCTTCAACCAAACTCATCTGTGAGTCTCCAGCCCTATTAAATGGTTCTGCTGAGCTCTGGGGAAAAATGCTTGACAGCATTGTTACACTTCTTGCCCGACCAGAACAAGAAAGAGTGGAAGATGAACCTGAAGTGCCTGATATCGGAGAGGCTGTTGGTTATAGTGCAACCTTTGTCCGTCTGTTTAATGCAGGGAAGAAAGAGGAAGACCCTCTGAAGGAAGTAAAAGATCCAAGAGAATTTTTGGTGACTTCACTGTCAAGGTTTTCAGCCTCTTCCCCTGGAAAGTACCCTGCGATTATACAAAATTACCTGGATCAGGCCAATCAAGCAGCACTCCTCCAGCTTTGCAGCACATATAATTGTTCTATAGTGTAAGGGCAAGCTTCATACAAAGGTAATTATGCTCTTCCTTGTTACCTATCCAAGATATTGTACTTGTGTTGCTACTTCCTAGGCATTCCATTTCCTGTTCATATTACTTATCCTATAAGGCCTACAATGATTATGGTGGTGTTGACTTGTGTGGATCTCAAATACGTTTATAATTTGATTGAGGGAGTTAGTTTCTCTTAGGGTGGTTAAGAACTATGTTCAATCAAAATTTGCTTGACCCTACAGACTAATCATGTGGGGCTGACTTTTGTGGCAATCTAAACTATTCATGTGCCTGTTCCTGATGTAGATGGTACTTACCCCCAAGAGTTTCTGACAAATACCTCTGATTTTGCCCATGTTAAATGTGGAGAATTTTCTGTAGTTGCCTGAATGTGAGCCACAATGAAAAAGCAAGAACAACGGCATAGGTCATCTTTTGTTACAGCCCAGCAGATTTTTGGATTAAATTGTAACACAGTAACCCCATCTGAACTGTTGTCGTTACTCTCTTGATATTAGTCTTTATTGAATGAGGGCGTGATTTGTGGTAAAACTTAAGAATGACATACTGGATGTTGTCAAGTTTATGATGCTGTATGTTTTATTATAATTGAGATGAAGACAAAAGAAGATGATGATGCATGTAGTCTTGGTTGAGTATGGGCTTAAATTCTACCAAGGAATATATATATATATATATATAGTGGTAAAGTGGAAAGTTGTCGTACTGGTGATATTGTATTGTGTTGTTGTTGAGGGATAAAATGTGTATTCTGTTAATGTTGAGGTGTAGTGTGCAGGGCAATTGGCTGTGCTCGGACTTGGGAAAGTTGAAAATATGAATTTGCTCGGCCCATCGGGCCCAGGCCAACCAGTTCAAAATCCGGGACCGAACTAATCTAGGCCTGGCCCATTTAAAGCCCTAGTATCTGGTGTCTCTTTTTTTCGATAACCTAGTATCACGTGTCTCTTAATTTTATACCCATCTACTATGTTACAAGGTTCTTTGCATGAGCAAGGCGTTGTTATTGGACTGTATTGACATGAGTTCTCATGTCGGATTCTTCATGTTACTAGTTTTAACATTGTTTTGTAACTGACAGAATATTATTTCACTTTTTTCTTCTTTTGAAATCTAAATAAAATAATATGACGATAACTTATATTTTCCTGGTACCATTCAAAAAAAAAAAACCCTTATATTTTCCTGGTAAGATTTGTACACTGCTTTTTTTAATCTTTACTTTAAAAGTGATCATCTATTTGACTTAATTTTATATTATGCCAAGTAGACGAATCCTATTTTTTGGAATTTTCCGAATTGGATACCTTGTGCCAGGCTCACTTACCTGTGTTCATCCAACTTTGCTCAACCGAGTCCCTGCTACTTCAAGGATCACTTGCCTTTCATGTCTTGAGTTTCTATATATATTGGTATTTGGGTTCTCATGCTACATTTGGCTACATTATTGCATTGTGATTTACTTCTATTCTAAATATGTAACATTTGATCTTACATAGATTTGGAATAGGTTAAAGACATTAGTTCAGGAAAGAGAGTGGAAAGAGAAAATAAGTGTTTAATGTATCCAAAAATGTCATGTTCTATTATTGGTACTTATGCATATAAATACATAGAACATTATATTAAAAACCAATTTTACTCTTGCCATATTGCTGCAATACATTAAATGTGTGCAGTTTCTTTATGACAAATGTTATTCTATGTATCTTTGCATACCTGTATTGTGTCCTATCTCTGTATTTTTTATGCTGACGGTGGCTTTTACCAGCATTATAGCATCTTCCACTGTTGTCTGTTGTCTATAATGTTAGGTTTCACTCTAATTCCATTCAGGATTTGCTTTCTTTCTTCCCACTTCATATGTGAGTCCTTTTCCCAGTACTACTGATCATAAACTATGGGGCATTTTTATGGCAAGGTTGGTCATGTCATATTGGAGAACATGCATTGCTACTTTATCTAAAATAAACATGCCATTTCATGCTAGAAGGGAATAACTTGTTCATGGTGAAAAGAGATAGGGTATTGTATCCCAAAAATTATTTCATGCATCTACCATTTGAATCCTGTAAATAGAGTTTGTGTCAAATAACCTCTCGAAAACAGAACCTGCTACTCAGCCATGCATGGCACTCTGAGAATTTTGTTTTTAAAATTTTTTCCTTTTCGTTCTGAACTTATGTGCTACCATGAGAGGTAGTTTCAAGTTTTCATGTTATGTTATCATAGCATGCTCGACCCTCTTTTCTTCAGGAGTGCCTGTTATCTTTGAAATGGTTGGAATGCCTGTTATCTTTGAAATGGTTATCCGTCTTCATTTTTGCTCAACATGCTTGATGGATTGCAAGTGACAATATATATTTAATTGGCCTGAAATGTCCTGATTCTGATTCCTCAGCTTTTCTGTCCCTCGTCTGATTTTGGTTCTGCTCTTCCTTCTGGACTGAATGTTGGGGATGACATGGACACATTTCTCTTTCTCAATGTTGTAATCGCATAATTGCTGCTGGCATTGATTTTTCACTTAGATGCTGGTATTAGCATTCTCTTTTGATATTATCTCAAACTATGTGCCACGTTATACATTTGTTCACCTTCTTGAACTCTCAGTATTTTTACCACTACATTCTCTACCTCCGCGGTCTGCATGTATGCACTTCTCCAAAAAAGAAAAAAGGAAAAAAAAAAAAAGATGTCATATGCTCTTCTTATGCTTTTAATAATAACCTATATACAGTTTGATTTTGTTGAGATGACAATCCATGCAACATCTTTTCTTTCGCATTTTTTCCCAAGTGTGCACAAATGAAAGCAATCATGAATTATCTATGTTCATGTTCTTTACCTTTGTGTATTAGTTGCATTCCAAACCCATTGGCGGTGATAATGTTTTTGAATGATAAACTCTTGTGGTTATGTTTCAGAGTTCAGGCAATGGTTTGCTGTGAGCATTTACAGGGCGTGCATGACGTCTGATCTTCTCTCCGTCGCCACCACTTGGAGTTGATGGGTTTTTGGTAAAACAACTTGGGTCGGTGTTTCTTTCTTGTCTTAGTAAATTTTGTATGTGCCTCGTATTGGTGCACTCTTAAGTGAGTGCATGTGTTTTAGATGTTCTTTTTCAGTGTTATGGTCAGAATGCAATTGTCATGTTTTAATTGATTGATGAGCCATAATGTTTTGTCTTCTGAAGTCACATTTGAATCGTAAATTTATATGAAATCATTACTGTTATGAGAAATACAGCACCTTTTAAAAAACCAGCCCTTCCAACTCTGTGCACAAATCTTGTGGGAATTTCCTCAGATAGCGCCTTGACCATTTATCTATGTTTCCTTCCATTTGATTTAGGGCACCTTTAGAAAACTGTGGAATCCATGATTTGCAGTGTCCGTGTTTGTTTGCTTTTTTTTTTTTTTTGGCAAATCTTTAAGAGAGACTATTCCTCTTTTTAATTTTCCACAGTACAATATGGTGTCTTGGCTGGGTAAAGAAATCAGTTTGTGCCACATGTGGATTCCGTTCTCAGCAGATTTCTATTTCCTCAAGAGGAATCCTGCATTCTATTCCTCACGGGAAATTGAAATCCTCCGACAAGGAAAAGTAGTTAATTTTTTTTATTTGTTTCACAAGGAGATTATGTAGCAGCAAACAGTGGAACAATGGGATAGAGAGGATGGAGAAGAGGGATGTACTGAAAATTTGAACAATTTTCCTTTGTGAAAAGAGTTATGGTTTTAGAGAGGATGGAGAAGAGGGATGGGCTTTTCACAGAAAAATTTGACAAAAACTCCTACTTTCCTTCCTTTAGGGCACGTTTGTGTACACACCCTTTCCGCGGAAAGAGGAAATTGCCACGTCAGCAAATTCCATAGAAATGAAAACCTCGGAAAAGGATTTCTGTAGAATTTAGAAATTCATGTTTGGTGCAAAAAGAATTTCCTCATTGAATTGGTGCAGATGTTGTTTGGTGCGGCTGTGAATTCCTTATAGAAAATCAAAATTTCTTATTTGGTAATATAATTTTTTAAAAAAAAATAACATAACATGTATATTATTTATTTAACATTAAATATTAATTTATATAAAGAAATAAAAAATGAAAGAGTTATAGAGTTTTTGGGTTGAAATGGACAAAAGTGAGGAAAAGAGGGAGAAGTTTTCCGCGGAAATCCATTTCCCATACCCCCCATGGGAAATCCATTTCCACAATTATCAAGGAAAATGCTGACGAGGCAGGAAAGCATTTCCGTGGAATTGTTCCGCACCAAACGTAGGAAAAATAAGTTTTCCGTGGAAAACCGTCCACTTTTCCGTGGAAAAGTATTACACAAACATGCCCTTAGAATTTCTGGCGCAGAAAATTCACATTTTATTTTCTAAGATTTACATGGAAACAAACCTCGACAAAGCTACAGATTTCAATAATTTTTCACGAAAAAAAATGATCAAGACAGGTATCACCTCTTATGAAAGGAAATGCCTTGGCTTCCAATGTTTGAATTGTATTACACTTTTTCTCATACTGATGTGGTTGTTATGATATTATCCGATATGTTTTGACTTTCAGAATCATGAAAAATGTGAGTTTCCTTCTGTGCGCGCAGCTCATTTCCTTTTATCATTTTTGTTGGACTGGGCTCATTTTGAAAAAGCATGAACATCTCAAAACAAATGTCTATTTCTTGTATGGTCTATTGCCAAATTTCACTCCATTTAAAGTAAGTTGTGCCTACTATTAGACTGATCACTATAAATTATTATGAATACGAACGTCTTAGATCTTACTTTTCAAAATTTTTTTTTTATAAAAAATTACTTTGAAAAATATCTATTTGTAAGAGGAAAATAAAAAATGCATTGAGAAAAAAATAGGAATAATTAAGTAGAAATTAATAGGAGAGCTATTAGGAAGAGTGAAAAAAAAAGAAAAGAAAAAGGGCGATCATAGAGAATATGAAAGAAGCAAAGGAAAATGTCTTTTGTAAAAGGGGTAGTAGCTAAGTTGGCCTAGGACCAAACCGGAGGTTGTAGGTTTAAAATTGTACTACCATACTTGGGCTACATGGGAGTTTATCCGGCTTTTCTCTGCCCCGGAGGGATTAGTCTAGCCCAAAGGGTTGGAAAAGCTTCGATGGCAAAAAAAAAAAAAAAAAAAGCAAATTGTCTTCTGTAAAAGGAGAACAGTGAAAGCAATAAAGAGTACATGACTTTTGTAGAAGGAAAACTTAAGTAAAAGAAGAAAGTAAAGTACGGATTTGAGTCAGAATCCATATTTAAAGTGGGACTTATAAGTTATAATCGGATCCATCATAAACTAAAATAAATGGATCCAGGTCCAATCCGGATCTGGATTCGAAATAAGATGTGGAATCCATAAGTATAATTGTATAAAAGAGCTTCAAAATATATATATTTTTTAAACATACAACTAAGATTATTAAATGGTATATGATTAACGCTAAGTAGATTATCAAAATATGCATATAACTAAACTATGCAGGCTCTTAAAACCTATATATATATATATATATATATATGGGAAAGTTTCAAGTGCATCTATCCCTCACCATAGGGTGAGAGACACTTTCCATTTTTGCACATGAAGACAAGGAAGTGTACCTTACCCTATGTACTTGAAAAGTAACTTTTGTACTTGAAAATGTCCAATTATAGAAGTGTCCCTCACCCTATGGTGAGGGATGGATGCACTTGAAACCTCCACATATATATATATTTGTAATATGTGGATGTAATCATCAAGAATCCAAATCCTATGGAATGTACACGGTTTTTATTTTGGATTTGAATGTCTTGGATCCTAAATGCATGGATCGGAATCGGAATTCAAATTTCTCTGAATCCAAAAACAGGTTCCATATCTGCCTTATTCAGAACATTCAAAATTTTGAATAGTTGGATACCAATTTGTAATTATAATGAAACAACAAAGATACTGAAAAGGAAAAAAAATACCATTCGTCGAAATGAAGTCAAAATCTAACAAATTTGGGATCATTGAAAGCTAACTCAATAATCTGTCCAACAAACTTGATTTCAAGTTACGCATAAATTATTTGGGTTCGTTGAAAACCTCACTCATTAACCCATCCAATGGACCCCATTCCATACCATGCAGACATCATTTGGTAGATAAAAATTGACATTTTATTAGAACCCTTAAAAGACCATTGATCAGATGAGGATCAATCATCAATTTCCTGGAAGGGGTAGAGGAGGATAAAAGTTGGCATGCAGACATCATTTGTTAGATAAAAGTTTGCATAATACATAACAGTTAAGATCACACAATCCATGCATGATGAAGGGGTAGAGGTTCATCACAGGCAATCAGCCCTAAAACCTGACCATCAAAACATCTCTAATAAAACACAATTAGCTAATAGACAATGAAATACTAACAAAAACAAGAAAGAAACAGTGGAAAGGAACTCTCCCAAGCAGATGCAGATATTCTTTCTTTATACTCTCCTAAAAAGAAAATTTACTCCCAAAAGGTGACACATCTGAAATTATACAAAGTTCCATTCTGAAACTTGCATCACTCTCTTGTCCTGAACCTAAAAATCTAAAGAAGTTGATAACCCAAAATTGGTATTAGACATATGCTATTCTACAAGTAACTGTTTTCATGGAAACCTTGTGTGTATGTATGTGTGTTGGGACTTGGGTCTCTCTCTGAATTTCTATTTTCCTTCTTCTACCCAGCAAGGATGGACCCCACCCTTTGGAGGAAGTCGCAGAATTTGCTTTTGTAGGTCGGCGGACTGGAAGAAGGGACCCTGAAGGATATGATCCGGGTCCTCAGCTCCATGGCCTCATCAATATCCATCTGCTCTTGTCTGCACTCTTCACAACAGAAGGGGGTGTCTCTGCATATGACACAAATCACAGCCAAACACTTAGAAATTGTCTAAAAACATAATAAGAGTGGGAAACAAGGGGCATTATACAAGTAAAACAACTATCCATTGGACTTTATAAATAGCTAAATCAATATCATTTTCACTAAGATATCAGGGGTGAATCTTGCAAGATGAAGTCCAAGACCCCATTTAAAATCAACCCCATAGTCTGGAATGGATTCAAGTGAATCTACATTGTGATCTTGATATATGGATTTGAGACAAACCACCAATCAAATGAAATTTAGTCTGCAAGTTGAAGAAGAAATAAACAAAAAAAATTTCTAACCTGTACATGAAGATGTCCATGTCTTGGTCGAGGGGTTTCTTGCAGTAAATGCAAGCGTCAAGAAAATAGCCGGGTTGTCCGTAAGATGCATCAGAGAGAAGATCAGACATTGAAGGAAGAATAGAAGGAAAACCCTTCATGCATCTATGATCACCATCCTTCCCAAGAAACCCAACTTTCATTTCTGCATTCTTCCCAAGAAATCCAGCTTCCATCTCTGCAAGAGAGAACAGACCCTCGTCGTCTTGTACAAAAACTATATCTCCCATAAGAAACAGAGAGAGAGAGAGAGAGAGAGAGAGAGAGAGAGAGAGAGAGAGAGAGAGAGAGAGAGAGAGTTGTGGTGTTGTTTGGAAGGAGAGAAAAGACTTGGTTTTCTTGGTTTTTGAGAGGAAAGTAGAGAGAGAGAGAGAGAGAGAGAGAGAGAGAGAGAGAGAGAGAGAGAGAGTTGTGGTGTTGTTTGGAAGGAGAGAAAAGACTTGGTTTTCTTGGTTTTTGAGAGGAAAGTAGAAGCTCGTGCGGTATAAAAGGAGTAGAAGGTTTATTTAGTGCAGGAGAAGTAGATCCGTATCATCACCAACTGAAGAAACCGATTAGAACCACTAAAATAGAAACTGTTGCTAGTCTTTCCACAACTACCTCAACATGGTGTCATCTCCTACCATCTTAGTCGGTTTTAGAGCATGTGAGCCTTTTGCCCTACCCGCAAGCAAGTGGGCCAGATACTAGCCTCTTAGGAGTGACCATGGTACATGAGCATGCTAAAGCCAAACATTACTGCACTTGATGGGCCCACACAATCAACATCATCCAATTGGGTAGGTATGGGTTGCAATAAGGATGTAAATGAGTTCCCGATTAACCGATTACCTGGAAATTTCAACCCGTTAATAACCGGGTTTGGATCCTATTTATGTCCCGATAAGCAAACGGCTCCGGGTCCCTTTTTTTGGACCTGTAACCTAAATGAATTTGGATCTGATTCCACCTTGGTTCAGACCCCTAGACTCAGGACAAGCATAATATCTCAATTTTTGAAAATCCCTCCTAAAAGATGGTTTTTTCCCAAGTCATTTTCTACCCACACGTCTGGTTCCACTTTGGTTTCGAGCCATAGACTTGGGAAATACATATTACCTCAATTTTCATAAATTCCTCCTAAAAACTAGTTTTTTTCCAAAGTCATTTTCTACCAACACTTGGACCCATCCCATATACGGAACCGGTTCCGGTTATGATTCCATCTTCTCATTAACGGTTCTGGAACCAGGAAACAAGTTCTTAATTGGGTCCGGATCCACTTTCTCATTTAACGGTTTCGGTTCTAGATCCACCATATACCCAAACCGGAACTGACCCGTTTACATTCCTAGGGTCCAACAATGGAACTACTTAAATTTCATTTGTGGGGATGGGGAGGTGTTGTTTCATTGTTTTGCTCGTGGCATCCAAATGACATTTTAAGACGCCAAAGCAACTAGAGTCCCAAAAAAGGGCAGAAGCAGCAGGAGTTGTGCGTCTCCCATTCTAACCAAGACAGTTTTGGAGCATTGTAAGTCAGGCCTATCATATCAAGTTATCAATCCTCTTGATTGATGAAATATGGACCTTCTGTTTTTTTTGCTAGAGGGTTTTCAATATTTTGGACTGGATTAATCCCTCCGGGCCCAGAAGGAAGTCGGGTAAACTTCCCTGTAACCCAATATAATGAATATGGACCTTCATGAATGATGAATAATTGTTCAATCGGATAAGTGGTTTGGAAAATCACTACACCGCTAATAATGATAATAAAAAAATCTGTAATTAGATAGTTTAAACACCCTAGGACCTCAACATGTTGATTCAGCTATTGATCTAATATGCCACAACATGGATAGATGACACCACACGAACTCCTTGATCAAAAGATCCAATCCATCCATTATTACTTGATCATGCAAAGGGGTATGATCGGAACGTTGGATTTTAAAGCATCCACCTTCCTCAGCAGGTAGGGCTGTACATGGTTATTCCTTAAGATTTTGAACATTGATCTGATGGGTACAAATGTTGGATTGACAATGATCAAATGAACGCTCCTTACCATTCTTACCTGGTTGTTCGGGGTTCGAAACCACGGGTACTTCAACTCTTCCTACTTGTGTGGCATTTTTTCTTGCATGTGCGGGCTTCCTGCCCACTTGAGTGGGCTTACCTGGTTGTCCGGGGTTCGAAACCATGGGTACTTCAACTCTTCCTACTTGTGTGGCATTTCTTCTCGCATGCGCGAGCTTCCTGCCCACTTGAGTGGGCTATTTTTCTGTATGTATGCGTGCTTTCTCTTTAGTCCCAACCCCCTCAGCTGGGGTAAAAGGAAAAAAAAAAGTACAACTAATCAAATGTATCCATATCAGGCCTAATTGGTCGAGTGTTCATGTCAACGGTTGGATTCATCAATTTAGTGGTATTAGTTTCCGGTATAAGGGGCCCATCATGTGCCACAACTTGGGATACGTAAAATGGACAAAGGATTTTCACCTACAACTAAGAGCAGACCACAAATGCGCCTAGGATCCAACTCACGGGACCCGCTTGGATGCTTTTCTATCATTAGAGATAAGATGGGTGAAAAGGTTTCTTTACTTATAAGGGATTTGCAAAAAATAACCTCATTAGATTGTCTTAGCCCTTGATTTAACAACCTTAAATTTTCATAGTCTTCTAACATTTTTCTTTTTTTTGCTATGGGAGGGTTCCCAACCCTTTGGGATTAGAATAATCCCTCTGGGTCCAGGGAGAAGTCGGGTAAACTCCCCTGTAGCCCCAGTGTGGTAGTGCAATTTCAAACTTACAATCACCGAGTGCACACTGTGGTTTTTTTTTTTTTTTTTAGATTGGTTTGATAGATTATGTTATATATATGGGCTATGTTCTGGTGTGGACATCGATATGGATTGTTCATGCGGAATCCCTCTCGGGGTCCAATGGTGCAATGCCAATCGTGGGGGAGGTGAAGGATCAAAATATCTGAATGAGACGTGGATGTGTGCAAAACCTCAACGTTGTTACATCATCCTAACTTATGATATGTGACTCTTAAATTGAATGATTTTAGAAGATATCATTTTTTAGGGTTTCAAGCTGCTAACAATTAGTGTCAACTTTGGGCTTTTGTCGGTGCATTTGGGGTAGTGAGTGTGAGGGGGTTGGTTTGATCATAAGGCTCCCATGTGCCCAGTGGCGGATGGAGTATATTAGCACCAGGCCCCAGTGGATTTCTAAGTTTTAGTTCTAATTTTAGTGGAGCCCACTAATTTTTTCCATAAGGCCCCCAATGAATTTTTTGGGCCCCCAATGGATTTTTGTAACCTAATATTAACTTTAGGTAGTCTAAGAAGTTTTGTCAAGTGAATCAGTGCTAAAATAGTTAGAAGAGTTGACTTGTGTATGAATTTTCTTGAGCTTAATTAATTATTTCTTTGCGAGTGGCTGTCACAAACTATACATCTATTTTCTAGTTTCTGTTGTATTTTATATGTTTGGTTGCTCATTGTGTGTTTAAATATGTCCAACTGCTATTGCAGGTTCCAAAAAAAATTGTCACCGGTTGCTCCTTGTGCATTTAGAAATAACCAAAATTTTTTTTCCGGGGACGCTGCCCCCGATCCCCCGCATTCTTTCTATGCCCCCAATGACTTTAAATCCTAGATTCACCACAGCATCTGCCTTAAAAAAAAGAAGAGAAAGTCCATATGATGTCTCTTTTGACGGACAAAAGCTTAAACCTTACGAATTTCTTGCTTTTCATCTTGCAATCGCAAAATTATTAACAATAGTACAACCGTCGGGTCTTTATTTCCCCAATTCTTCATCCTTTTAACCCCGAGGGGTTGCCCAAGTGGTCAGGACCACAATTCCTCCCTCTTTCGAAGCTAGAGGTCTTGATATTCTCTGGTTCCCCTTTCTTCATGAATCGAAAGTTGAGTTCACTAGTGCTTCCACATTGGGCCCACAGGAGTGTTTACCCAGCTTTCCTCTGGGCCCAAAGGGATTAGTCCAACCCAAAGGATTGGGAACCCTCTGATATCAAAAAAATATATAAATCTACCACCTTTAAAAATGGCTGCACATGGTACAAAAGAACTTTATATTGAGTCAATTTTTAAATTGCACATTTTTTTTTTATATTTAAACATATTTGTTTCTACAATATTGTAGATGGACATCATGTATGGGCTAATTGTTGTGATTTATACACACAAAAAAGGCCCCTCCTAGTAGGGCCCATCGGGATGTGCGATGATCATGAAAGCCCATTGGATGAAAAGATTTATATGAGACCTATCTTTATGCAAAATCTGGACCCTATAAGATCATCATAACCCTTTGATCCATAGCCCTAAAATCTAATGACTTTAGAAACATCATTTTCTTATGATTTCAATCCATTGGTGAGAAAAAGTTGGATGATTTCAATCCATTGGTTGAGATATAATCAAGAAAGTTGATAGTACATCGGATAACCTGACTTGATTATGGATGTTACATAGAGGGGCATTTCGGTCATTTCACTTAGTAGGTCGAAGACGATTGTCATTTCCCGACGAGCTTATTTCATATTTAATATTTGTCTTTGGAGTGCAACCATAACTCTTTAGTGGAATGAGTTAGGGTTAAAATGATCTTAATGTTGCTATGGGGTTAGCATGGACATTTTGGTCATTTTGGGAGCCAAAGGCAAATATGTCTTTTGGTCCATTCTCTAGCCACTTTTCTATATTGGCATGGTTTCCTAATTTGATTAGATGATATGTGGTTGAATTATTTTTTGTGGAAAAATATTTTTGAGTTTAAATTCAAATAGGCCTTTGATGGCATACATGAATTTAACTCTAGCTAAATTATTAACTTGTGGGCCATGGTGCGTTTATCTATCCTGTGGGCCAGCCATAAAGGGAGCCCCTTGTGTGAGGTTTCAAATTTTTAATAGGTATCTTTACTTGGAAGGTTGAATTCCTCATTGGGTAAGAATTCCTATGGTTAAAGTTTTCTAATTGTTTTAGAAACTAAAATTAGAAGCTGTTGCACTCCTAAGGTAGCTTGTTGCTAATTTCATGGGATGGTCCTTCCTATTAGAGAGAACTAAAAGGGATATAAACCATCTATATATATCTCTCCCCTAGGAGTGCAACAACATGAGGAGAAAGAAAACCCTAGGCGTGCAAACCCATTGGCTGTCCAAAAGGAGAGTTTCATACGCCCATGGCTAGCTTCTTCTTCCTTCATTGATGAGAGGAAATCAGGTCTGGGTCTTTCCACAAAATATAGTTCAAAAAACCTCTCAAGGAATCCATAGTTTGATCCCACAATCATAGTCAATCAGATTCGGTTGTGGAATAGAAGAGAAGATCAAAAGAAAAGTCATCGCAGAAAATTCCTGCAACTTGTATTGTTGATTGCAGGCCTGTGATCAGTCTTTTGGAACTTTAGTTTCAAAGATTTGAAGTCTTCATATCATCAAGGTATTAGTCCTCTCTCATCTCCTTTTATTATACACTTGTTGATCATGATTTCATGGTGTTATTATGCGTATTTTATGGCTGATTTGCGCTGCCCAGATCAGATCTGTCTTGACGATCCAAAATCAGCCATGGACGTCCCTAACATGAGAGTTCAGATCTGAATCGCATAGCCTAACAGTGGTATCAGAGCCTCTCCATGTGAAATCATGACCCCATGATGTGTTAATATTAATCCTAACTTAATTAAGGGCATGGTGGCGCCCTTTAAGATATGTTTTAGTGCATGATTGGCGTGCAGGATTTTTTCCAGATTGCTGGAATTTTTTTTTAGAATATTGTATAGTGCTGTACACTGCATTTTGAATGCACTAACCTCTTTGTATGCGGCCATATATGCATCCTTGATGGTTCGTATGAATGTTGTATGGATTTGGATGTGTTTTTATTAATTGGAAATTGTAATTTCAATTTATTTTTCCAACTAGATTTGATGTAGCTTTCTTGAAAGGCATAGGGACTTCCAATGTAATTTTTGGTTTTGTTTTTCATGGTTTTCTTGTATGTAAATTTATTTTTATATCATCAAGCAAGAGAAGAAAGCTTCAAAGATTGCATGGTTGCAAGTAAAGGGGATCCTTGGTGATAGAGGAGACAAGGCTTCTTGGTGCAAGAGGAGATCTAATTTTGATGTCCTAGTTCGATAAGGATTTGAAGTCCTAAGAGCAGGGAGCCATCAAGGGTTGCATAATTTTTTATTGCTTTATATAATTGCTATGATTGTCACCTAGTAACATGGCCACCACTAGTTTTTTAAAATTGGGATTTTTCTACATTAGATTAGATTAGTTTGGCTAATTGTTTTAAATGGAACTTAGACCAGCACACTTCTTTGTCTAAGGTTTAAAATTGGTTAGGGTTTAGTTTATCTTGGTACCCTTGATTTCCAAAAGAGGCTAAACTAAAATCTAATACGATGCTACCGTAGTGGGCCCATAACCCATAGGGCCCAGGATCTTTACTCAATATGTTTTAAAGCAAAGGTTTTTTTTTTTTTTTTTTTTGAGATGACTTAAGCAATTGAGTCATGAAAATTGTTAACTAAGTTTGTTAGATTTAAACAGGGTTTGAGTAACGATGTTAAGGTCAAAAGTGTTTTAAAACCCTAGTGATAAATAATCAAGTGGGAGAGGGGTTTGATAAAACCCCACGGCCTTCCATTTTCGGTTCATGCTATCTCAATGAAGTGCTAGTGGGAGCGGCCACCCCTTCGGTGGAGTTCTTTACTAAAGATCGCTTCAAGGGGTTAGTAGGTGAACTCATGTGAGTATTCATAATGAGGTGTTAGTGGGAGCGGTCACCCTTACGGTGGAGTTCTTTACTAAAGATGACTTCTATAGAATGTCAATGAAGTGTTGTTGGTAGGAGCGGCCATCCCTTCGGTGGAGTTTTTTTACTAAAGTTCACTTCAAGAGTTGATTAAAGTCACTTCCCTTCGGAGGACTCAAGTTATAGACGTTCTGGGAAATTTCATAAGAGATGGTAACACACTTGACACAAGACGGTAATAACCTCTCCCTAGGAGTTAGTGTTATTTGTCATATGAGGCCAAACCAATAAGTGATTGGACTGTCACTGGATATACTAAATCCAGATAGTGATAATCCAAATAAGCGAAGCTTTACTCAACGTGACTATAGACTCGGCCATCCCTTCGATGGAGGGTCTATGAGGAGGTTGAGACACTGATACATTATGATAAGGGTTAATAATGTAAAAAGTAAGCAGTGCAATTTTTTCCTTCTATTACAAGCACCATATACATGTTACATATATACTGTCCGTCTAATTATAAACTGTTATATATCCAGAGAGATGATCGGGGGTTCTTTTAGCCCGTTGATGAGTATTTTACGCGAGAACAAACTTACTAGTCCGAACTACGTGGACTGGAAAAGGAATCTTGACATAGTACTTACTGCAGAGGAGTGCAAGTATGTCTTGACGGAACCCTGTCCTGCAATTAATGATAATTCTACAAATGACCAGCAAGAGGCTGAAAAGAAATGGAAGAAAGCGAATAGCATGGCTAAATGCTACATGCTTGCTTCCATGTCCAACATGTTGCAAACACAGCACGAGCATATGGACACAACTTCTGACATCATGTTGTCCTTGTCTGAGATGTTCGCAGACAAAAATAGGCCAGCTAGGCAAGCTGCTATAAGGACAATCATGAACACTAGGATGGCCGAGGGAACACCCGTCAGAGAGCATATGCTCAAGATGATGGATTGCTTCAATGTGGCTGAGATCCTAGGGGCTGAGATTAATGCAGAGAGTCAGACTGATATGATTCTCGAAACTCTGTCGGACTCTTTCAACCGGTTCAAGCTCAATTTCAGTATGAGCAAGATGGACATGACTCTACCAGAGTTAATGAAAAAACTCCAGGCGGCAGAGGCTATCATGAAGCCTAAAGCCCAAGCTCACTTTTTCCAGTCTTCCTCTAAATTGAACCCGAAAGGGAAGAAATTCAAGAAGAAGCAGGATAAGGGAAAGGGACAGAAAAAGGGCAATGCTGGTAAAAAGAAGGACAATGGTACAGGTGAAAAGCCCAAAGGGAAATGCTTCAAGTGCGGCCTTAAAGGTCACTGGAAGAAAGATTGTCCCAAGTTCCTGGCCTCTGCTAAGAAAGGTATATCTCTTTCCTACTACATTGAAACCTGTTTTGTGGTTGATTCTACTGATTCGTGGATAGTAGACTCTGGAGCTACTAATCATATCTGCAACTCATTGCAGGGGTTTCAGATAATGCAGAAGCTTAAAGGAGAGTTTGCCCGCAGAGTTGGAACTAGAACCAAAGTTTGGGCAGATGCAGTGGGAGTTGTTACCTTACATTTCTTTAACAATTGGATATTGGTTTTAAATAATGTTCTCTATGTTCCGGACATGAGGAATAATTTAATTTCAGTTTCCAGTCTTACTGAATTTAATTATTCCGTTTCTTTCCATTTTGGTGTTGATATCAGTAGAGATGGAAACGTTATATGTTCCGGTAGAATGCATAACAACTTATTTTATATATATCCTATTGCTCCCACACTGCATAATATACAACTAGAAAGTTCAACTTCCCTTAAGAGGAAGGTATCTTCAACCAATGACAATTATCTTTGGCACTTGCGTTTGGGTCATATTAACCTAAAACGGATTTAGAGGTTGGTAGAGGATGGGCCCTTGAGTTCATTAGATCTCGAACCATTGCCTCAGTGCGAATCTTGTCTTAAGGGAAAGATGGCCAAAAGGTCGTTCTCTTCAGAAGGACTGAGGTCGAAGGAATTGTTAGAATTGGTTCACACTGATGTGTGTGGTCCTATGAGCAAACCAACTAGAGGAGGTTATGAGTATTTCATCACTTTTACTGATAATTACTTTAGGTATGGATATGTGTACTTAATGCGACGCAAGTCTGAGTCCTTTGATAAATTCAAGCAATTTAAAGTTGAGGCGGAGCTATAATTAGGTAAACATATCAAAGCCCTTCGATCTGATCGAGGTGGCGAGTACCTCCTAAGTGAGTTCAAAGAGTACCTCACACAACATGGGATTGTGTCTCAGTTGACTGCACCGGGTACACCCCAGCAAAATGGTGTAGCAGAGAGAAGAAATCGTACCCTTCTTGATATGGTAAGGTCCATGATGAGTCATGCAACCCTACTCATATTTTTTTGGGGATATGCCCTAGAAGCAGCAGCATACATTTTGAATCTGGTCCCTTCTAAATCAGTGCCTAGGACACCGCAAGAAATATGGACAGGTCGAAAACCCAGTTTAAGACATATCCACATTTGGGGTTGTCCAGCCTATGTACTGAATGATAAAGCTACTAAGCTGGAACCAAGATCAGAAATGTGCTATTTCATTGGGTATCCTAAGGGAACAAGAGGTGGCATCTTTTATCATCCAAAGGAGTAGAAAGTGCTTATCAGCACTCATGCTAGATACTTGGAAGATGATTGCATGATGCACAAAGAGCTAAGTTGTAAAGAAACACTAGAAGAGATTCTTCCGGGATCTCCTGCAACACATGTACCAGATCCTAAGGCGGTAGATGAATAGGATATTCCTTTTAACACTCCGGAGCCTCGTCGTAATGGGAGAATTTCTAGACAGCCAGAAAGATATCTAGGAGTGTCTTTTAAGACAGACTCCGAGGATCTGGTTGAGGATCCTGCTAGTTACGATGAAGCAGTAACGGATACGGATGCCGACATGTGGCAACAAGCAATGAAGTCTAAATTGGATTCTTTGTATTCCAATCAGGTCCGGGATCTTGTAGATGCGCCTGAAGGAATTAAATTCATAGGGTGCAAGTGGATCTACAAGAGGAAGAGAGGAGTGGATGGGAAGGTGGAGACCTTCAAAGCGAGACTGGTGGTGAAAGGATATACTCAGAAAGAGGGAATCGATTAGGAGGAAACCTTCTCACCAGTGGCCATGCTCAAGTCCATAAGGATTCTCTAAGCCATCGCATGTCATTATGACTACGAGATATGGCAGATGGACGTCAAGACAACTTTTCTTAATGGAAGTTTTAACGAATGCATCTATATGATGCAACCAGAGGGTTTCATTGCCAGTGGCCAAGATAACATGGTTTGTAAGCTTAAAAAGTCCATTTATGGACTTAAGCAAGCATCTAGAGCATGGAACATCAAGTTTAATCAGGCAGTCAAATCTTTTGGCTTTGATCAAAACGTTGATGAACCATGTGTGTATAAGAAAGGAAGTGGAAACGCAGTTGCATTTTTGGTTCTGTATGTGGATGACATATTGCTCATTGGAAATGATGTAGGTATGTTGTCATCCACTAAGGTTTGGTTATCGTCTCAATTTCAGATGAAGGATTTGGGTGAGGCGAGCTATGTCTTAGGGATCAAGCTTTTGCGAGATCGCAAGAATAAAATATTAGCCTTATCTCAGTCTTCATATATTGAGAAGATTTTGGTCAAGTTTAACATGCATGACTCCAAGAAGGGTTTATTACCCTCTAGACATGGAGTACCACTATCTCGAGATCAATGTCCTAAGACACCTGAGGAGAGTTCCATATGCATCTGCTGTTGGAAGCCTCATGTATGCAATGTTATGTACTAGACCTGATATTTGCTTTGTTGTTGGCATGATTAGCAGATATCAGTCAAACCCTAGACCTGTGCACTGGACAGCTGTTAATAGGGCTGCACAACCGGAAATCCGGTCCGGTTTTTTGACCGGATTTCCGGTCCGGCTTAAATGAGAGGACCGGACCGGTCCAAAACGGTCCAGTCTGGACCACTTAAGTGGTCCAGACCGGTTTCATTAGTTTTTTTTTTTTCTAAGTTCTTATTTTATTTTTTCATTTTCAGCCCATTATGCAAGTGAAAGAAGAAAAATATGACTTAGAAATTCTTATTTTATTTTATATTTTCATTTTCACTATGGTATTTGACTTAGAAATTTTATATACTTAAAGTTTTATATTAAAAAAATTAAAAAAATATATTTATTATTAATCCGGTCCGGTCCAGACCGGTTTTTAAAAGGTCCGGACCGGACCGAACCGGATATAACCGGTTTTTCAAATCCGGTCCGGTCCGGTCCGGATTTGTGGTCTAAGACCATAAATCCGGTCCGGTCCGGTCCGGTCTGCGGTCCGGTTCTGTGCAGCCCTAGCTGTTAAGCATATATTCAAGTACATTCGGAGAACGAAAGATTATATGCTAACCTATCGAGTAGATGATTTGACGCCTCTGGTGTATACAGACTCTGATTTCCAGTCTGATAGAGATGCTAGCAAGTCTACCTTAGGATACATTTTTACTCTATCAGGAGGGGCTATATCATGGAGAAGTGTCAAGCAAGATTGTACTGCTGATTCTACCATGGAGGCAGAGTATGTGGCGGCAGTGGAAGCAGGAAAGAAAGTTGTATGGCTCAGAAAATTTCTATTGGAATTGGGAGTTGTTCCCACCGTACAGAAACCGATTGTCATGTACTGCGACAATACCGGTGTCGTAGCACAGAGCAAAGAGCCCAGGAATCACAAGAAAGGCAAACACATTAAGAGAAAGTACCACTTGATCCGGGAGTTCATCCAAGAAGGAGAAATAGTGGTGGAGCAGATTGCCTCTGCCAATAACTTAGCTGACCCTTTTACTAAGACTCTTACTGAGAAAGTGTTTTGTTCTCATGTTGAGTCTATGGGAGTTAGGTTAGGAAGTAGTGATCTTTAGTGCAAGTGGGAGTTTGTTGGGTTTTGTGTATGCCCTAAAGCCCACTGACAGCACCTACATCTCTGTTGCTGGATATTTACTGGTTATTTATTAGAATTATTCTTTTCTCTTACTGCATGTATATATGTATGTTTGTGTAAGGTCCATCGTTTCTAGTAAATGACTTGGGTGTGTAGTGGCTACACACAGACAGGTCTGAGTCCTGGACACATGAAACAATAAACTGGTTCATAACTGAAAGATGAGTTGGGCACTTCATCTTGGTATAAGTTATAGTGAGATACTCTCCTGTATTCAGGGTGACTTACCTTAGTCACGGGAGGCTTTTCCGGATTTATCTCATTAGTGCATGTGTCATGCATTGAACAGGACCATTTGTAGGTGTGATCTCTAAAATAGTATTATCACTGAGAGAGATCAAGTCACCTTATGCTACTGAGTGACCAGTGCTCTTAATCTTGAGCATATGTGGATGAACTGATGGGTGTTCCCTCGGCCATCCTAGTATTCATGATTGTCCTTATAGCAGCTTGCCTAGCTGGCCTGCTTTTGTCTGCGAACATCTCAGACAAGGACAACATGATGTCATAAGTTGTGTCCATATGCTCGTGCTGTGTTTGCAACATGTTGACATGGAAGCAAGCATGTAGCATTTAGCCATGCTATTCGCTTTCTTCCATTTCCTTTCAGCCTCTTGCTGGTCATTTGTAGAATTATCATTAATTGCAGGACAGGGTTCCGTCAAGACATACTTGTACTCCTCTGCAATAAGTACTATGTCAAGATTCCATTTCCAGTCCACGTAGTTCGGACTAGTAAGTTTGTTCTCACGTAAAATACTCATCAACGGGCTAAAAGAACCCCCGATCATCTCTCTGGATATATAACAGTTTATAATTAGACGGGCAGTATATATGTAACATATATATGGTGCTAGTAATAGAAGGAAAAAATTGCACTGCTTACTTTTTACATTATTAACCCTTATCATAATGTATCTGTGTCTCAACCTCCTCATAGACCCTCCATCGAAGGGATGGCCGAGTCTATAGTCACGTTGAGTAAAGTCTCGCTTATTTAGATTATCACTATCTGGATTTAGCATATCCAGTGACAGTCCAATCACTGATTGGTTTGGCCTCATATGACAAATAACACTAACTCCTAGGGAGAGGTTATTACCGTCTTGTGTCAAGTGTGTTACCATCTCTTATGAAATTTCCCAGAACGTCTATGACTTGAGTCCTCCGAAGGGAAGTGACTTTAATCAACTCTTGAAGTGAACTTTAGTAAAAAAACTCCACCGAAGGGATGGCCGCTCCTACCAACAACACTTCATCGACATTCTATAGAAGTGATCTTTAGTAAAGAACTCCACCGTAGGGGTGGCCGCTCCCACTAACACCTCATTATGAATATTCACATGAGTTCACCTACTAACCCCTTGAAGCAATCTTTAGTAAAGAACTCCATCAAAAGGGTGGCCGCTCCCACTAACACTTCATTGAGATAGCATGAACCGAAAATGGAAGGCCGTGGGGTTTTTCCAAACCCCTCTCCTACTTGATTATTTATCACTAGGGTTTTAAAATACTTTTGACCTTAACATTGTTACTCAAACCCTGTTAAATCTAGCAAACTTAGTTAACAATTTTCATGACTCAATTGCTTAAGTCATCTCAAAAAAAAAAAAAAAAAAAAAAAAAAAAACCTTTGCTTTAAAACATATTGAGTAAAGATCCTGGGACCTGTGGGTTATGGGCCCACTACGGTAGCATCGTATTAGATTTTAGTTTAGCCTCTTTTGGAAATCAAGGGTACCAAGATAAACTAAACCCTAACCAATTTTAAACCTTAGACAAAGAAGTGTGCTGGTCTAAGTTCCATTTAAAACAATTAGCCAAACTAATCTAATCTAATATAGAAAAATCTCAATTTTAAAAAACTAGTGGTGGCCATGTTACTAGGTGACAATCATAGCAATTATATAAAGCAATAAAAAATTATGCAACCCTTGATGGCTCCCTGCTCTTAGGACTTCAAATCTTTATCGAACTAGGACATCAAAATTAGATCTCCTCTTGCACCAAGAAGCCTTGTCTCCTCTATCACCAAGGATCCCCTTTACTTGCAACCATGCAATCTTTGAAGCTTTCTTCTCTTGCTTGATGATATAAAAATAAATTTACATACAAGCAAACCATGAAAAACAAAACCAAAAATTACATTGGAAGTCCCTATGCTTTTCAAGAAAGCTACATCAAATCTAGTTGGAAAAATAAATTGAAATTACAATTTTCAATTAATAAAAACACATCCAAATCCATACAACATTCATACGAACCATCAAGGATGCATATATGGCTGCATACAAAGAGGTTAGTGCATTCAAAATGCAGTGTACAACACTATACAGTATTCTAAAAAAAAATTCCAGCAATCTGGAAAAAATCATGCATGCCAATCATGCACTAAAACATATCTTAAAGGGCGCCACCATGCCCTTAATTAAGTTAGGATTAATATTAACACATCATGGGGTCATGATTTCACATGGAGAGGCTCTAATACCACTGTTAGGCTATGCGATTCAGATCTGAACTCTCATGTTAGGGACGTCCATGGCTGATTTTGGATCGTCAAGACAGATCTGATCTGGGCAGCGCAAATCAGCCATAAAATACGCATAATAACACCATGAAATCATGATCAACAAGTGTATAATAAATGAAGATGAGAGAGGACTAATACCTTGATGATATGAAGACTTCAAATCTTTGAAACTAAAGTTCCAAAAGACTGATCACAGGCCTGCAATCAGCAATACAAGTTGTAGGAATTTTCTACGATGACTTTTCTTTTGATCTTCTCTTCTATTCCACAACCTAATCTGATTGGCTATGATTGTGGGATCAAACTATGGATTCCTTGAGAGGTTTTTTGAACTATATTTTGTGGAAAGACCCAGACCTGATTTCCTCTCATCAATGAAGGAAGAAGAAGCTAGCCATGGGCGTATGAAACTCTCCTTTTGGACAGCCAATGGGTTTGCACGCCTAGGGTTTTCTTTCTCCTCATGTTGTTGCACTCCTAGGGGAGAGATATATATAGATGGTTTATATCCCTTTTAGTTCTCTTTAATAGGAAGGACCATCCCATGAAATTAGCAACAAGCTACCTTAGGAGTGCAACAACTTCTAATTTTAGTTTCTAAAACAATTAGAAAACATTAACCATAGGAATTCTTACCCAATGAGGAATTCAACCTTCTAAGTAAAGATACCTATTCAAAATTTGAAACCTCACACAAGGGGCTCCCTTTATGGCTGGCCCACAGGATAGATAAACGCACCATGTCCCACAAGTTAATAATTTAGCTAGAGTTAAATTCACGTATGCCATCAAGGGCCTATTTGAATTTAAACTCAAAAATATTTTTCCACAAAAAATAATTCAACCACATATCATCTAATCAAATTAGGAAACCATGCCAATATAGGGAAGTGGCTAGAGAAGGGACCAAAAGACATATTTGCCTTTGGCTCCCAAAATGACCAAAATGTCCATGCTAACCCCATAGCAACATTAAGATCGTTTTAACCCTAACTCATTCCACTAAAGAGTTATGGTTGCACTCCAAAGACATATATTAAATATGAAATAAGCTCATCAGGAAATGACATTCGTCTTCGACCTACTAAGTGAAATGACCGAAATACCCCTCTATGTAACATCCATAATCAAGTCAGGTTATTCGATGTACTATCAACTTTCTTAATTAGATCTCAACCTTAGAACTTCATATCCTTGACTTAATCATCATGCGGATATCATTCTCTTGGTCCAGGGAGCGACCCATAAGTTCAATATCCATATGGAACACCCATATACTAAGATCTTAGATTTTGATGATTAATCGAATAATTCTAAGGGGACGATCACTCCATCACAAGATGGCATAGATTCTTTATTGCATCTGTACGTCCCAACTAATCAAGCTCGAGTACCCAAAGCACAAAGCTGTTGACCCATGAACAGGATCTCACCCATAGTGAATTAAAGTACAAGATGAAAAGACTAGATTGACTCAAAGTGGGCCCCATGACAAAAAAAGATAGCTAAAAAAGGGTGTTTTTAAAGTGGGGATTTTGTGTGTGTGTCAGTGCTACATAGTGCCCGGACATTTTTTAGGAGAAAACACCCCTCCTAGTTAGGCCCACTGAGATGCTTGATGACTATAGAAGTTCATTGGATGGAAAGATCAATATGAGACCTACTTATAGCAAAATCTTAAATCCATAAGATCATCCCAACCTTTTGATCCATGACCCTAAAATTTAATGGTTTAGAGACATCATTTTATTATGATTCCAATCCAACGAAAATGAAAAGTTGAATGAGTGTCAAACTTGGACTTGTGACGATTCATGGTGGGATAGTGTGTGAAAAGACTAGACTGACTCAATATAGGGCCCATGACCAAAAACAATAAATAAAAGAGGGGTGAAAAAAGGGGCTAATTAAAGTGGGGCATTTTTTAGAATATATATATATATATATATTATGGGAACAAACTTCCACCAAGGGTATTTTCTACCAGAACTTGGGCAGAATTACAGAAGCAATGCTGAAATTCTTAAATGAACTTTCACTATTGTAGTAAACTGCAATGTTAGCTCATTGTAATTCATTTACACAAAAATGTTCCAGTTGCACAAAAATGTACCAGTTTGGAAGGGTTTGAAGAATCATGCAACTGAATTCCAAGAACTTAAAATTTTAACTCAAAACCCATTGTGATAAATAAGAAATGCTTCAATCTCAACGTCCAACTACATGTTCCAAGAATTAAAAATCAAACTACCTGTAAGTCTGGCTTTAGCTATAACTGATTTATGACAAGGGATTAAACAATCCTCACTTAATAAGTAACTCAAGCTAAGCAGATGCATCAACAATAAAGAACACAAAAACAGATTCAAATGGGCCTTTAAGGGCAAGGGGTCTCAGTACTCATTGGTTTTGGAGGACAGACCATTGAAGCTATACAGCTAATTTCATGTCGTCAACAATGATTCAAATTACTCCTGTCCGGTACTGTAATATCATTCAGTCCCCAACTCAGCACATACAAGAAAAACCACTGAGCCTCCAACTTCCCTTTCAATTTCAGTTCAAACTAAAACTTAGATTACAGATACATAGCATTTGCCTGTTTATGATACACCATGAAGTACATCAGCACAACTGCAGCAGAAAGCGCTTGTCGAAACAGAAAGAAAACTAAAAGAAGGTGCAAACTGCCCTCTGATGCTCTCACTGTGGCTAATAAGTAAACCAAAACCGCAACAAAATGACCATGAAGGCAAAAGGCAAAAGGCAAAAGGCAAAAGAGATTGGAGAGGAAGCTCACTGTGACTAATAGTAAACCAACGTGCAGCACATTCCCGAGGAGTGCCACGAACCATTTTTGCCTTCGTTGGAATAAAAACGCACAAGCATGTGAAAGGAAAGAAAAGAGAGTGAACATACAGAGCTTCACCTCTGTTGAATAACAGGCCACCATACTCGTCAAAATTCATTGGTGCAGTGCCTGCGAGAACAGCTCAAATTGTTCTTTCCATTAAGACTTCATGGAACCTACTTCTTCCGGTGCTTGTCTCTTTTGATTTTCACAATCCTTCGGTTAGACTTGTCGGTGCCCCCAGATCCCACTGAGAATCCTCCCCCAGGGAACGTGGATGGGCTCTGTGGAGTTGCCGTGTTCTGATGGCCACCAAACTGGAAAGCCGATGGCCCAATAGTTGGAGCGGCTGCTGATCCAAAACCAAAATTCAACGATGATGATGGGCTCAAAGGACCAGCCAACGGGGGAGTCACAGGCGCAGATGCTTGGACTGTGTCCACTGCCATGCTGTCCTCCATGATTCGATCATTTACCTGGGAGGCTGATCCAAAATTAACAGCTGGGTTTGTTGTTCCAAACACAGGCTGCACTTGAGAGAGGGAGGTTGAAACAGCAGTGGTGGCAGCAGCTGAAGTGAATGAGAACAAAGATCCTGATGAGGTGCCAAAAGGTGAACCAAATGTCGATGGTGTACTACCAGAAGCTGCAGTGGATACTCCAAATGTAAACCCCGTTGCAGAAGCTGTAGAGCCAACCCCAGAACCGAAAATGGACGTAGATTGCCGAAAACCGAAACTGAATGAACTAGTAGAAGCGGTCATGCTAGCTGGGGCAAAAGAAAAGCCAGCACCAGAACCAAAAGAACCAGTGCTTGCATAAGATGACATAGAAGAACTTAATCCAGAGCCAGATCCTGAACTGAACTTGGAACTGGAAGACGAAGAGCCAAATGGAGAACTGGCAGCGCCAAAATTAGTACCACTTAATCCGAATGTTGGAGTTGAAGATGATCCAAATTGACTCTGCATACTCTGCGTAAATGGTGTAATTCCACTTGCAGTGCCAAACGCAGAACCAACAGTGGCACCAAAAGTAGAACTCTGCGACAGGTTACTAGCAGAAAATGAGCTGGTAGTGCAACTAGATGAGACTGAAGCACCAAAACTGAAAACGCTGCAGGTGGTGTGTGTTGATGCAGCAGTTGATGCCAGAACAGAAGAACCCATTGTACTTAAGGGCAGTGATGCCTGCTTTGTTTTCAATTCTGAATCTGCTGAAACCAGGCTCGAAGTTGCTGTCGTGGAAGTGGCAGCTGAAGAGTTATCAGCCCCAAACTTGAATGCAGATGATGCAGAAAAAACAGGTACTGCAGTTGACATAGGACTGCTGCTGCTGCTGCAACCAGATGTGGCAGCACCACTGCCGTGGAAAATTAGGCTTGTTGAACTTCCAAAAGTAGGAGCTTCTGGTGCAGCGCTAACTGAGAACAATGGAACGGTTGTTAATGACCCATTGCTTTGATTTGAATTGGTAGAAACACCAAAAGAGAAGATTTTTGGAGTAGCTGATGTTGATATGCCTGTGATGGCATTCTCCGATGATTTTTTTGGATCTCGACCCTTTAGATTTTTCTCATTTTTGCCTGAACCTGTGGCTTCTGGTGGAATTGTATCTTCAGTAGCAGTGCTGCAGGGAATATCAAACGGCGAGAATGTCAGAAAACTCATGCACTCTGCTCATCTGCTCTTCCAAAAACACTTCCCAGTAAGCAAAAAACATGAAAAATTACCATCACCATGCTAAGTATCATATGAGAAATGCTCGACATTTATTTTTCATGAGCTTATTTTATGATGCTGGGTTTAAAAAAATAAAAACAAAAAAACCGTCCTCGTCTGATCAGGAATTATACATCCAGGTCCACCTTACCAGTCAAGCCAGTAGACTGGAGAGCAGAGGATACGAATCTCTGGGACGCTCCAATTTAAATGGTAGTTGACAAATGGAAACAGCCAACCGCCATCATATATCTGTAGAATCGTGTTATAGGAAAGATTGCGAGGCATCTCCGATACAAGATAAGGCCATGATATCACCCAAAGAAGTCAGTCCCACATTTGCAGTTTAAGGAGCAGACAAAATGGTTAATTCAAAATTTACAATTTTCCTCCTTCATTGGTTATTAATTTATTGAAAAAAGAACAAATGGAACGGTAGAAAAAACTAAAGGCTGACTCATACTTGTCTTTTGGTAACTCTGAAGGGGAAAATTTTTCTAAAACTATCAGAACAGAGAGGTTCCTTAATGATATAAAATGCTATTCAAGTTTATTTCAAAAAAAAAAAAAAAACAAAAAAAAAAAAAAAACAAAACAAAACAAAACAAAAAACAGAAAACAAAGAGATAAGATAAATAAGCTTTTATTCTTTTTTTTCCCCAGTGGGAATCTCTAGTTGCCTACCTCCAAAATCCTCTTAACCTAAAGTGATTCCGTTCATATTGATTAGGTAGTTTGAAGTTCATATTATACAGGTCATATGTGTATGGTAACTAGTATAATGCAAGAGAGTAGAGACCAATGCAGAGAGAAATGGTGGGTGTTCAAAGCACAACCAACTATATCCAATTTGTTGATAATTTTGGTTAAATAATTAAATTCCATTTCAGAATTAAATAATAATAATAAACGGGTGCGACTGAAGGATTCTTCAGGCTAGCATTGGAATAAAAATGCGTTTTTCAAAGAAAAAGGAAATTGAAGGATTTTTCAGTGGAAACTATATTGGAAATAAAGGAAAGTTGATCCAAAGGCAAAATAAGGATTTTTTTTCAGGCACATCCAATGAAAGTGGGTCCTTAAAGAGGGAGAATTAAGTGGAAGATCACTTTTTTGTTGTTATATTATATGGGTGAATAGAAAGAAAGGAATGGATGTTTTGCAAACATACTCCTATAAGTCACTATTTGAAAGGGTGAAATTCTATATTCCCCAATGGGTATCAATTCTTCTGTAATTTCAGGATGTTGGGGTTTCTATAATCAGAAGGTGTTGGCATGAGGTAGCGTTTTCCTCCCCATCTCCTTCCGTCACAGCTTCATGATCTCCTCCAGCGTCAGATTTCTTCAAGCTTAATTTCAATAGGAGTGCTATCGATAATCCTGGGTTAGTAGGCATTGGTGGCATCATTTGGTAATGCAGGAATGACTTCTCCTTCCATCACAGCTTCATGGTCTCCTCCAGTGTCGGATTTCTTCAAGCTTAATTTCAATAGGAGTGCTTTCAATAATCCTGGCTTAGTAGGCATCACTGGCAATATTTGGTAATGCAGAAAAACCTACTCAGGCCTGGCTGCAGTTTGCTCAGGTAATGAACTGAAAATGCTAGCAAAGGGCAGGTCTCCAAGAAGCATAACATCTCAACCTTTGGCATATTTTAGTGGGAGGTGACTTGGCATGCCATACATTGGGCTTCTATTTCTTCTTAGGCTCCCTGGAAGTTGCTATGTGATGGAGGTTGTGGATCTCTCTTTGATGCACCTTTCTGTCATATTCTTCGAATTTTTAGCAAAGGAGTCGAGCATCAGAGTTTGCTATGACAACTTGACAAAAAGAAAGAACATAGTGGAGAGAAGGAATTGAGAGAATTATCGTATCATCCATTGTGGTGATCAACCCATATATATATATATATATATATATATATATATATATTGACAGTGGTGCCTTAATTAAGGCAAATTACAAGAAATATATCTCCTAAGTATGGTATGTAACAACTATACAGATCGTACAATCTTCTATGTGGGGAAGGTTGACTAAGCAAATACAATCGGTGAGGATATATTACAGGTATCACAATTATTCTAGAAGTTGGGCCTTAGGCTAGCCCTCTAACTCGAATTGAACCTTCTCAACCACGGGCTGAGCCTCTAACTTAGATTTATCTGTCTCTTTACACTCCCCCTCAAATTGAGGCGGAGTTGTTCGAAGCATCAATTTGCCTGCTAGATAGTCATGACGATGCTTGGCCATTGCCTTGGTACTTGGTAAAGATGTCAGCCAACTGATCATGTGAAGTAACATAGGGTAGATGAATAGCACCCGAGACCGCGTGTTGACGAATGAAATGACAATCAACTTCGATATGCTTGGTGCACTCACGGAAGACAGAATTGGTTGCTATGTGAGTGGCACTAGTGTTATCAGCAAAGAGAGAGACATGAGTGCAAAGGAAAACACCTAGCTCATGAAGAAGCCACCAAAGCCAAATAATTTCACTGCTAGCAAACGACATGGACCTATATTCAGCTTCTACCGATGATTTGGAAAATGTTGGTTGCTTCTTACATTGCCATGAGATTACACCACCCGGTGGTTGATCATTTGGTATCGAGTTTTTAGTGTTTCTGGTTATTAACATGGTATCAAAGCCGGGGGTCGTGTGTTCGAATCCCTGGGGGCATGTTTCTGTCCTAGTCATTTGGCGTGCTCCTGTCCACGTGCGGAGCCGAGCCGCACGCATGAGGGGGGCTGTCAAGAGACAAGACCCTTTGATATACATTCTTATGTTGTTCACTAACAGCTCGAGCTTTTGGTGTTTCTGGTTATTAACATGCTAATTCCTAATGAGGATTGTTTTTTTAATCTTGCTTTCTATTTTTGGGTGCTCTTATCTTCGTAGCTGTCAGCATATATCTCTTATGCTATTTTCAGTTTTTTCACAAAAATCTTGTTACCATTCCACCAATAAATAAAAAAAAGTCAAGTGTTTTATTTGTTTAGAAACTGGGAATTGCATAGTACAAATTAAAGCTCGGTATTATAGTTGCAGTTTATCAGTAACCAACGACAACAGCTTTTCTCTTTTTAATACAATCATAGTTACCATTCGAAAAGAAAATAAAAGCAGAAAACAAGACTTGTTAGAGAACATCAGCCACGTTAACAAATTAAGGATGATAATATGACAATCTTTTCAGAAGGGATAGCTAGACACTTCAGCTTAGAAATTTTTCACATGCCATTTAATTACTGCATATACACATATATAAACAAAGTTTTAACGTAAAGCATACAGAAAATCTCCTTTGCAGTTCTTTAAAGTAATCTACTAGAGTTGTTTGCATACATTTTCTACCACACAAAGCTATATCTGGATAGCAGTTTCGGAATTAAGACTGTTTTAGCCTTTCCTATACTTATCCATGATGTTTAGAAATTCTATTCTCGAAAAGACCATTGAAAGAACTTCCAACAATCTTCAGAAATACACGTTTTTCATGTCTACCTAATTCTGGAAACACCCCCACAAACCCACCCCCACCCCCGCCCCCACACCGCCACCCCCACCCACACACACACACAAAAAAAAAAAAAAAAACCAAGCAGTGAAGCAGTGAATAGGCACCAATCCAAACACAACCTTTAAAGAAGAAAGAGAGTAGGCAGTCAAAAGTTCTTTAGCAGATACGATCTCTAAAAAAAAGAACTGACCTCTTCATTATCTCACAGTTAGAATCAATGGATTTGGTGCCTGAAGCGCCATTAATATTGTTCGATGTTGAAGAAAAAGTAAATGCAGGACCCTTTTTGGTACTTTTAGAACCAAACATAGTCATGACAGGCTGTTCCTTTGGAGTAGACTTGTTAAACGATGAGGATAGCTGTGGAGGCATTGGAGGTGTTGGCTTTACAGAATCAGCAGCAGAACTGATAGTGGAGGCAAAGCCTGCATCTATTGAAGGAACAATAGAGCAATCAACAGATCTTGACACTGTGTCAGCACCTTTGTTTTCTGCAACAGCAGGCTTCCGTTCAGAAGAAGCTACACATTTCTCTACTTTAACTGTATTAGCAACAATAGTATTGCACTCTGATATATATGATTCCGGTTCTACTTTTTCAGCGGCATGTGAAGTAGAAGTGATCTTACTGCTGCAATTATCATCTTCAAGTTCTACATCCTTCAAAATTAAAAACAGAACATCAGAATGAGCAAATGTCTGCCGCATTAGGAAAAAAAAAAACAGAAAACTACAAAATGCAGGAATAAGGCAGAGAAACAACTTCATTGGATCAAACCATATATATGACCTTGTAAAATCTAAAAATCATTTAAGTACGAAAGAGTCAAAAGTTGCTTTCAAGAACTCAGCAATTCAAATCGGTTTAATAAGATCAAGTGTTAGGGCCTGTTTGGGAACTCTAAAAACAAGCTCTTATTTTATGACTTTGAGCTTATATACATATTAGAACGTTTGGTAAGTATTATTCATTTTACTTGAAATAGAGCTTTGGCCACTAAAAAAAAACAAGTTACCCACCAGCTTCTATCCATTCAAACCCATAATCCCTTCTTTAATGGTCCCAGAATTACCCCTAGACCCTGTTGTTTTATCTGCTACATTGCAACAGCAGTTAAACAGCCTGCTTAAATCTCCCATTAACCTTCCCAATCAGATCCAAAGTCGTCCTAATCTAACCCCAAACCTTGTCCCCCAAACACCGATAGAAATCAGCCCCATAAGAACCTATCCTACATCAAAATCTCACAAAATCCTTACTTAAAGCTCACCTGACTGGTCTGCCTTCAGTTCAGCAGATCTAAAACAACTCGTTCCCCTTCCACACCACATCAATTTACCCCAAACGCGAATCCAATTGAAACCCTAATCCCTACCGTAGCAATCGACCAACAAAGTCCACCCCAAAATATTCACCCATTCAGCCACCATCACTTTGCAACTTGTCCCACACAACCAAAGGTTAAGTCCTTGCTCTGTGACTTAAAGGATTTGATCCCCAGTGAGATTCCACAGGAGTTGCCAGCAATGAGGACATTCAGCATGATATTAACCTAGTACCTGGATTAGCCCTCCTGAACCTTCCTGTCTACCAGATGAAAGCATGAACCCATAAGTTGTTCTACCCTCCTTACACAGGACAGTAGCTGGAGATAGTAGGGCAATCAAAAAGATCACCAAGTATCAATTTCTGACCCCAACTAGATGATACGTTGGATACTAAGGTAGGACCAAATCTCCATAACAGATATTACCACAAGGCATCCATCAAGACAAACAATGGGCTATACAGATGGTTGGTGATGTTATTTGGGTCGATTATAAAAAGCATTTTAAGGGTTTAAAAATAATCTAAAGAGGTCAGCCTGTCAGGGAAGTTATCCAAATTGACACTAACTGTTACTGTTAGATGGTGTAAAAAATGAACTTTATTAAAAAGGCTTACAAATTATCTAGAGAGGCTGTGCCTCTTTAAGTATGTTTAAAAAACCTAAATATTCATATAACTAACAACTTCTTATTGCAAACTGACTTTGCTTGAAATTTGACCAAGTCAAGGCAACTCAGCTATGTTTTGAGACAAATTGTCAAGGTTTAGAACTACAATCTGAACTCCAATTTTATAATGAGAAAAAAAAAGTGAATAGAAGATCCACTTGGCCAAATATTCGTAGAACAAATGAGTTGTCTTCATATCATGGTGCGGATCAGCCCGCATCCATCAGTGATGATCAAGAACAAGTGGACCAGGCATTTTTCTTTTTGGATGGTTGTGATCCAGCACAAGGGACCTGGACACACTTCTAGGAGGTCCTAGGATAAATGGACCTCAGAAACATTCCTATATATTTGTTAAATTTAATTGATAATTGATAGAAACTGATTTGATTGTACAACTAGCAACAGGGGCCAGCAGACTGCAGGTCACATACAAGTCATGACCTGACCTGAATCCAACCTGGCACAGCCCAGAATTCCCAGCAGCATATCAAATTAGTTGGCTTATTCCAATGGGCTCCTCATGGACCCAAACCACCAAACTGACCCAACCCTTATGGTTGCCACGGGTAAGCTTGGATCTAATGGGTCCGCTCAACCCAACAGGTGGCCCATGCGGGCTCCCCCACAGCCTACAATATCAGAGATCCAGCAGCATCCAGCAATATTCTTTTTCATTTTTCTTTAATTTCCGAGTCATTTAATTCTAGTAAGGACTCCTATTACTTTGGATTTTTATTGCTTTAGAGCTTTGATCAAGGGTTAAGATGTATTCCAGAGTTTTAAGTGGTTTTAGACACCATTTAAGCATCATATTGGGATGTCCTGCTCTAGTATTCTATTCAGCTCAATCATTATTTTGAATAAAATTTTATTTTATCTCTGTTGCTTCTCATTGCATTGAGTAATCTCCATTGACTGAAGATCTACAGCAGGTTATCCATCTATATTGGTGGGTAATCCTCCTAATGCCCGTGGATTCACAACTTATTTTCTTGCTGACTTTTAGGGTTGGATCTTGGTTTTCCCATTAACTGGATTTGATTTTGGCTACATCATATCAACTAAGTCAAATTAGAAATAAAAAACAAATTTATTTCTGATCATACAATTTGCTTAATAAAACACGAAGGAGGGTGAAAAAACAATATTACACACTGCAGTTGAATAGGAGATCAACTTGGCCAAATATTTTAATCAAATTTGAAATAAAAAACAAATTTATTTCTGATCATACAATTTACTTAATAAACCACAGAGGTAGAAAAACATGATTAAATACTGCAGGTGAATAGATCAACTTGGCGAAGTATTTTAAGAACAAGCGAATTATCATCATATCAACTATGTAAATATAGAAATAAAAAAAAAAAGTTATTCTGAGTTCTGGCTGTACAAGTTGCTAGATAAACCATGGAGGAAGAAAAACATTACATACCACGGGTGCACTCATCTGCAATGCTCTATTGTTTAGTGGCAGATTGGCAGAAAAACCAAGTATCACAGAGTCCACAGGCCTTGCATCAGACAAGGATGCTTTAACTGTATTTTTCACACTATCAGCCACAGAAGATGATCTGATTCCTATGTCAACATTCTTTACAGGGCCATTCACTTCAACTCTCTCTTGCTTTTCAGACAGAGAATTTCCTGAGGCAGGTAACTGGGTCCCACTCACACCATCCAAACTACCACTATGTTGTGCATTCTGCAACCTGGGCGAATGTTTGTTCTCTTTGCTTTTGAAAGGCCGTCCGTTTGACATATCAAGATTCAACTCATTTGGGGCAATAGCTACCTTTGACTCCGATAATTTCTCATTGGGAGAAGGCACCAGCTTATCAAGCTGCTGCATTATTTTCATGGCTATCTTACTAGACTGATTATGAACAAAAGCGGAACTTGTTGTAGAAAGCTTATAATCTCCATTTTCTGCAGCCTGTAACTTTGAAATACTGTGTTTAGGTCCATCTAATGAAAGTGGCTTCTTCATTGTTGATATAGACGCCCAAACAGAATGAGAGCCAACTGGTGTCTGTGGACTGGGAAAAGGACTTCCAGGTACATTATACATTGAAGGAGACATCAGACCAGACTTCTGACGGATTTTACGCATGGGGCCAACAGATCCAGAATCATCATCCAAAACTGAACGGGTTCGCTTTAAGACCTGTGTTTTGATATACAAATAAATAACATTAGCTTGTGAAGTTACAATCCACTAAATCTAGCATACAAAGTAATTGAAGAACTACACATGCAGGAAGCTTCCCATTCCTTCCCTTGGTATGGTAGGTCAAAATATTCTTTATTTTTCCCTTCATCACTGTCACTAATGTGTGTGCACACGCAAGCGCGTGCACGCGCGGGCGTGTGAGAGAGAGGGGGTGCGAAGGAAGGGGGCGGGAGATCAAATGTATGTATCTATATAGGAGCTTGCTTCACCAACTCCTGATACTACAATTGTAAACGTGAAAGTATGTGCAACTGCATATTTCTTGAGGAATATATTTAGTTATAAATTTTCTGGAAGACATAGGCGCCGAAACCATTCATCAGAACCTCAACCTCTTAAAGCATGATTAGGCTACCGACAACAGAAGCAAAGAGAAATAGAGACCTCTATATAAAGGAATATCTTGATTAGGTAAAACGAATTAACTTCAAGATAACTAATCTTTGAAGCGACAGCGACAGCAGCTCCATGTACTATGCAGTTAATATAGCTAGTAGCTTTCTCTTTACTAACTTAACTCGTGAAAAAAAAAAAAAAAGGAATGTTTTTTCTTCTAAATTTAGCAAAACAACTCCAAAAGATTTACACAGCAAGATAGGAAAAATGACACTAGAGAAAGAAAAAAATTGTGCTCCAAGAGGCACAGCTTCACTGAGCCCCTTAGGCAAGTAGTTGGTGCCATGTCAGATTCCCTCCTGCAGCAGATCAAACCCAGGAAATAGCTCATCCATTTCATTGTTATTGAGCAAATCTGTAATGAGGGACCCATCTGGCAGTTGGAACTACCCCTCCCTTGAACTGAGATGATGAGGGAGGAGTATGACTCAGACCATAGTGACATTTGGTCATCTTACAGTTCATAGGGAGGTTTCATTGAGACATTCAAATTCACAAAAGGTTGCAACAACAGAATGAAAATTGAAAATGGAAAACATTTCATCCACATCAAGGGAAAGGACCCACCTGCTTACCACCATTAAGTGTTTTGTCCACTTGTGTCCAGTGAGATTGTAGGGAGCCAGCATAGGCATCATCAGAAGGCTCAGCACCCTGAAATAAAAAACCTAGAAAGTTGGATGAAAGAACAAATAAACTAGAACTATCAAATTCCAACAGTAGAACTATGATAATTTCAACCACAGACCTTGCGGATGGCTATGGAATGAGCTTTGGTATAAGGAGATCGAGCCATACTATATATGGCAGACCTTCGAAGAGGTCTTGGAGTCATATAGCGATTCTCAGAAAGCTGAGGCACATCAGAAAAGTGTCTGGAAGATCTTGGTGCACGCAACATATTTGGTGACTTCAGTGCAAATGGCACAATATTAAGCAAAGGTGGATCTTCCCTTAAAATTTGACTCCGAAAACCTAAAGAAGGCGGTGACAGTTTTGAAGGCCTAGACCCCATATAGGCTTTTGCAATATCTGCCAGCGTAGCAGCTTCTTCTTCAGGAACCTGTAAAATGTTTCGACAAGAAAATTATTAAAAATAGGAGCTAGAATAACTTGTATAAGAACTTATTATTTAACATCAAAATCATTCAGAGAAAAATGAACACTAATCGCAACTTAAGTTTCCTCAAGATTAAAAATAAATAAGCAAAGCAAAGGAATTCTCAGATAAGATTTCTTTCACAGATTGTGTGGAGGCAAATCTGATATCTATGTTTCGTTCCATGTCATTTAAAATAAAAGATTCTGTAATGATTTTTCCTCTCAGAAATAAGGAAAGAAGGTTCTTGGTTGTCAAAACAGAAAGAAGCAAACACAGCCTAAACTATCAACTACATTTATCTGAAATTCTTCTGATTACAAACAAACAGTGAGATGCCAAGTCTACTTACAATAGTTATGTCAAAGGTGGACAAATAACCAACCCTAACATAATGATATTCATTGCAAAGAAAGAGGAAGAGAAATGTCAAACGACATTCAATTAATCATATGAATGTAGTGGAACAAAATCATTCAGAGAAAAATGAACACTAATAGCACCTCTTAAGTTGCCTAAAGATTATAAATAAATAAATAAGCAAAGGAATTCTCAGATAAGATTGCTTTCACAGATTGTGTGGAAGCAAATCTGATATCTATGTTTCGTTCCATGTCATTTAAAAGAAAAGATTCTGTAATGATTTTTCCACAAGTCTCGGAAATAAGGAAAGAAAGTCCTTGGTTGTCAAAACAGAAAGAAGTAAACAAAGCCCAAAATATCAACCACATTTATCTAAAATTCTTCTGATTACAAACAAACAGCGAGATGCTAAGTCTACTTACAATAGTTATGCCAAAGGTGGACAAATAACCAACCCTAACGTAATGATATTGATTGCAAAGAAAGAGGAAGATAAAAGTCAAACGACATTCAATTAATCACATTAATGTAGTGGAAGAGGAACTCGAATGCACACATGCCAATCTGGTACATCTGTGCAAGATGTTTCTTTCTTTTCTCTTTTGATCAGCAATACCAAGATATGGCCAGTCATAAGATATCTGGGGCATGATGAGGGCCTTGGAGTCAAACTTCAGTCTTCATCTTGCTGTAGAACTCACGGAGTTGCACTGGGAGGTCAGGAGTTGCACCATATGTCTAGAAGATGCAGCCAAGTTTTTTGCACAAAAAGAAATGACATAAATCTTTGAACTATAAACCATTCTAACTTTGCTGCATAATAGGCATTGGAAAATCCAATTTACAAAAGATCTGGCCACTTCCCTGCTGTTCTTTCCAAAACTACAACAAAATAACATTTACCTTGGTTGACTAAGGCATAGGGACCAAAACTTCTACTTTAAGATGTACTTTTGCACTTAAAAAGTCATTCTGACTTTGCTTTCCCAACTCTATTTAACATTCGTGAAGAAAGTGTCAATACTGCCACCCACCAACCAATCATAACGAATAATATTTCCGCCCACCCTCTTTTCCATATGATGTGCACACTCCAAAAACCAGGGTGGTGCACTCATCAGATATGCATACAAGTACCACAAAAATGGATGGTTAGAAAGAAAACAATCAGTGCTTCACATTGCACATCTTTTTAGGGCAGGGTATATGTTCATGAGGACCCATCTGATGATGGACATCTTGCACGTCTACCAGGACCAAGGTACTGTGCTTCATAAGATCCTCTTTGAATTGTATTCAAGCAAATGCCCCTCGTAAGCTGAAAAGAAACTAGGTTTTAGGTAAATGAATCAACACTATACTCATAGTGTTCATCATCATCATCATCAAACTCTGCCAGTTTACTGCCCATCCAAAGCCCAGATAAAGGAGGGTTGCATCTTGTTGACAGCCGGCAAAAAACTTTTGTCAAATCTACGTGAATTCTGAGACACTATGCTCATAATGTTGCTGGTGTTGGATCCTACAATAGCCAAAAACTTCAGTATATGCCAAGCATGTGTCATATTGCATCCAAAACTTCATTTGTGTGTAAAACCCATATCGTCCCTTCGGGTGTCAAGGCATCATAGTTCGGGCAAGAAAGTCCACCTCAACTTGCCGATAACTTACCAAGGCAAAGCTTAGGAGTTAGGATGGATTGGAAAGTATAAACAGAATTCATGTAGCCAACCCAAGCATAGTTGTGACAGGGCTTTGATGATGATGATCAACTTACAAGGCATTTGTTTTCACAACCAAAATATGTAGCATTGGCTAATATTCTTTCCAAGGTTGGCCTTAATTGGTTTATATATATATTATTAATGTTAAGCCCTTTTAACATATCGACAATGGGATACTAAACAAACATAAGAATAATATTGAAAGCACGCCATTCAACAGAGACCAAGATTAGCTCCCAAAATAATAATTCTAAAATGCCGCAGTTCTCTTTGTCAACTTTCCTAAGAACTCTGCATCCTTCCAAAAGAGAAACATGCAAACATGAACAAAGCATGAAAGTGTATGAACAATGAACTTAAACAGGGGTGAAAAAGAGAGTTTTCCTACAAGAAAATCACCCGTAGGTGTTGAGATTCTACTCTCTCCTCTGTTTTCTTGTGCTGGAATTAATTGTTCATCTCTTGCTTGAGCGGCCACAAGTTGTGATATACTTGGTTCAGTTCTTTTATTTTCATGATCCTTTGGCAAATTAACAGTTCTTGAGCGTAGCAGTTCTATCAAGCGTTCAAATTCAACTCTGTACATCAGAAAAAAGGAAAATCTTAGGAATAAAACCCAATGACAGACAAAATGATGGAAAAGGCTGAACTATAGCTGCATAAAAGTGCATAACACAACCAGTCAAAATGAAAATACATGTTTTTTTTTTTATAGGAAAATACATAATACATATTAAAGACCAAATAGATAGATAAGAGGAGCTTAGACCAGCATTTGAACGTGCATTTAATGAGATATAATTGTCCATAAAACAGAAAAACATGAACCATTGTTCCCGAGGATTACAGATAAATATTCATTGCGCCATTAAAAACAAAAAAAGAAGATAAATATTCATTGCGCCATTAAAAAAAGATAAGATAAATATTCATTGCTTTATGCATTACATAGTTCTTTATTATATCAGACAAGAAAGAGTAAAATGGCAAAACAAATTCCAAACAGATAGAGAAAAGGATAAGACCGATAACAAGACAGCAACTCTTATTAAAGCTATCCATGTGAGGATCACACTGAAGATATTGCCTATAATCAATACAACTTATGTAAACTTATCTAATAGATTGTAGCAGTCCCAATCATTGGGGTATTGATTGTAGTTGCCCCATTGCCCAAATCAAGGGGATTACTCGGTGTAATTATTCACTCAAAGATTATATAAGAGGCAGTCCATGAATGGGATCACCCAATTCATTCTAAAAAATCTTTCACTCCTCTCTAAGCTCATCGCTGTCTTGATATTGAGCCCTCTTTCATTGAGTCAACTCTTGCCTTCCACTGATGCTTAATTCTTCAGATAATGCTATAAGGACACCTCTACGATGCTTATGCTGGTCATCTGATCTTAAACAGAGCAATAGAGGCATCTCTGACCTCCGTTTTGAAAAGCGCCATTGTTATTTCTTCAGTTCGGCAAGAAGGCCCTTTCAGAACTTTACTATCTGTGGTGGGACATAACTGAAGGTCGCGACTCTGCAAAATCTGCAGAGTGGGTTCACCTGATCCTAGGGAAATGATGAAGGTTTTTTCAGAATTCTCAAGCACCGAAGGTCGTATTTTTCCAGATTTCTTGTTCAGCTATGGGTAGTTTGGGTCGTCTGTCATCTACAACATTCAAATTCTTGGATTCTTAGGGTTTTGGTCTGAAACTTCATACTTAGGTTTGTGTGAGGCCTTATCATCTTGTGATAATATCTGATCAAGATTCCCGCCGTTCTTTGATCTATCGGCGCCCCATCTCATTCAGCAGTAATGGCGTCTGGCTTTGTTTTGGTCAAAAAAATCAGAAACATCTGGAAATTGGATTCCTTGCATTCTGTTGCTCTAAGTCACTGTTGAATACTATTTTTCTTGGTATTTTGAACTGGAGAATTTTTTTTTTTTTTTTTAAACTTTGCTTTGGTAAATACTAACCACCACCACACACTCACCCAAGTCCCTCACCTATAGTACTATAGCCAGGCATTGATCCATGGTTGTTTACATGGAAGGAAGGTGCCTGAGTGCCTCACCACAGAGCTACTAGTGGATTGGCATGCTGAGAAATCTTTGTCATGGCTAATGTTGAGAAATATGAAATTTTATCCATCTGTAATGGAAAAAATTATTTTTCATAGAAATTTCAATTTCAGATGTTCGTGAAAGGAAAAGATTTATGAGGATATATCGATGAGTCAACACCAAAACCTACAGAGGCCACCATACTGGCCCAATGGGAAACCCAAGGGCCGGTTTGGCATTGTGCCACTGGGATGTTCCCGTCGGATAAGAAGGTGGGGAATGTGTTTGGTAAACATAAATTGAGTGTTTCTGATTTGGATTTTGCAAACTGATCTTTAAAATCCTGCCCAATGGAACAAGATTTTCAGAACAATTTACAATCAATCGTTTTTTTTATGGAAACGTCTCGTTGGCACATATGACAGTCTCTGCGGATTCCTTCCTTCATATCACTCCTACCTTTTCATTCTCCCCCAATGACCCATCCCTATCTCTTTCCCTTTCCTCTCCCCAGGGCAGAACGACCCCTCTATTCAGGCCATCTGCTGAGCAAATCCCCTGGTTTTCTCCTTGCCTTTTTCTAATTCCCCTCACCCCTCACCTCTGGCCAAACGACCCCATTTTATTGCCTTTTGTTTTCTTCTCTCTGCCTCTTTATCTTTCTCTTTTTGCCCATCTTCTCTGATAGGCTACGTGTTGGATTGAGTTGGATCTATAGGTAGGGTGTGTGTTCATTTGGGTTAATCTGGAGGCGAGGTGTGCTATGGGTTTGGTTGATCTGTAGGTGGTGTGTAATGGGTTGGATTGATCTATGGGTGTGGTAGGAATGATGAAGAGAGAACAGGTGGAGCGTGGTGGGCTGGGTTGATTTGCAAGTGAGAAAAAGTTCCCCAATCAGTATTTGAAAAGGGGGTTGAAATCGATATCTAAATTCTTTTTAAATGGTGAATTGATGATGATGGTGATTATCTTAGAGGTCTCGTTATAAGTGAGAGCCTTATGAAGTGTTATATATAGTTTTGGATTTTATATCTTGTAGGCTTTAATGTTACCAAACAAGTGCTGCACGGTTTTTTCTTAGTGGAACAATTTGATATCATATTGCCAAACAAGTTCTATCCAGCAAACTCTCGGCGAACCAAATCTCGGTACAACCTAGTCTCAGCACAGGATCAGGAACAACATGGAAATGATGCCACACAGGGCCCAAGATGCCCACATCATAAGTTGGGTTCTTAACTCAGTTGACCCTCGGATGATTCTTAATCTGAAAACTACAAAAGGCATATGGAAATATTTGAAATGGGCTTATATAGTCAAGACAAATTTTCCCCACAATTTCAATTGGAATATGAAATGGGTGAAGACTCTCTCAAGGAAACAGGAGTACAAGACGATTCAAGAAATATCATTCGGGGTTTATGAATCTATGGAATGAGATTTATGGAATTGATACATGCCATGGTTCCTGATGACGCTCTACCAGCTCTTCAGAAGGTTCATGAAACCACTCAATGGGATCAATTCCTTACGAAACTTCGTTGTAAATTTGAGCCTGTGCGATCTTATCTCCCGACATGCATTCCATCTACCTAAGACACATGCCTCAGTGAGCTCCTTCGCGAGGAACAACGGTGTCTAACTAAAACTATAAAGTGCAGATTTTGCAATAACTGTAAAAGGGCAACATAACTTCTGCATGCTGAAGGTGCCCCCAAAATCAGAACTGCGCTTATCATGCCATGATTGATGCCTCATCCTCTGCCACTGCTCCTAAGTCGGCACAGCCTTCTCCTTCCACACCTTTGACCCCTGAAATGGTACAACAAATTCTATAATCTGCCTTTGCAACACTTCGCCTTTTGAGGTATAATACAAACCTCTCCTTCCCCAAGTCTGATATCTTGATTCTGGAGCCTCAAATCATGACCTTCTCCTCAGCAAACCTCACTAATGTTAAAAAAAAAAAGGACTATTAAAAGTCTGCACTGCTGATAGAGAACATATTCTTGTCATGGCCACTGGAGACATTCCTCATTCATTACCCTTGCATCATGTATGTTTCGCTCCCTATTGTCCACCCATCTTCTTTCAGTAGGACAATTGGTTGATAAAAACTAAAGTCTCTCATTCTTTTTTGATGCAGGCCCTGAAGTTAGGATTTGCTGGGAAGTGCCGAAGCACAATACCGTTGCCAAAGCACGTGTCCGCAGACACTACACATCTTCGCAGAGACCATAAACGAGAACGCACCTCAAAAGGAAAACTCAATTCTATTAATCAACTCTATGAGAATTCCTTCTCTACAATGACATATAAATAATAAAAAGAAAACTTAGGCTCTAAGACTCCTAACCAATCTACGAAACTATTTCAAATTAGAAACTATCCTAATTACAACTCTTAAATAAAATTAGAAAACTAATGTCACGTAATTAGTGAAATAAAAACCCTAAATTGACTTGGGCCCTACACATGTGGCCTGAGGTCTATCCTACATCATCCTCCCCAGCTTCAAGAGAACTTGACCATGAGTTCGGTAAATATCCTCCTAGATCAAAGATCAATCGGAAAAACTTCAGATACATTGACTGAACTGTAGCATCTATGAACAGCCCATAAACTGGATTTGATTGTTTCATCCAATTTGAAGCACAATACCGATGCCGAAGCACATGTCCGCAGACACTACATGTCTCCATAGAGACCATAAACAAGGATGCATTTTTAAAGGGAAACCCCAATTCTATCAATCAACTCTCTAAGAATTCCTTCTCTACAATGATATATAAATAATAGAAGAAAACTTAGGCTCTCAGACTCCTAACCAATCTAGGAAACTATTGCCAAATTAAAAACTATCCTAATTACAACTCTTAAATAAAATTAGAAAATTAATGACAGGGAATTAGTGAAATAAAAATCCTTAATTGACTTAGGCCCTACAAATGTGGCCTGAGATCTATCCTGCATCATTTTCTACCGGTACTATTGTGCTTATCAGGCATCCAAGAAATTGATCGAGAAGGGGCCTAAATGTGAATGGCTTTTTTCTCTCAGGATACAAGCTATACATAGGAATAAACTTGTGTTTTCTTTCTTTTCTGCTTCATTTAATAATGAATGTCAATTGTGGCATAATGGTTAGGACATCCCAATTCAAAGAAACTTTTGTCTTTGTTGAACTCTGGATTGCTATTGAATAAATCTAACTTTACTTTACAAGTTGTTTCTGTTGATTGCTCTAATTGTAAAATAGGAAAGGGCAAAAATCTTCCTTTTTCCAACACATGATGGCATTTACACTACTTTTTTGAACCTCATTCATACTGATGTTTGGGGTATTGCACCCACCAATTCACCTGCTCATTATAAATACTGTCACTTTTACTGATGATCATAGCCCATACACATGGATATATTTCTTGCAAGTGCAGTCTGCAGTATATGATGCATTTAAAAAATTCTCAGCCCTTATTGAAAACCAATTCTCCAAGAGTCTTGTCTTGAGATTGTCCGCTCTAACTCGGAGGAATATGTCTCAAATACTTTCCAAGAGTTTCTCCAAAATAAAAAGGAATCTTGTCTCAAAGGACTTGTCCCTACACCTCGGCCTCGCAACAAAATAGAGATGCCGAAAGAAAAGGAATTGTTGTCACCTATTAGATGTGGTCAGAACTTTCCTTCTTCAATCCTCTATTCCACCCACCTTTTGGATTGAAGCTCTTTCAAGTTTCAACCGCAGCACATCTCATAAATTGACTTCCATCTCCCAATCTTTAGCATCAATCTCCTTATTTTTGTCTCTGTGGCGACCATCCCCGATATAATCAGCTTCTTATCTTCGGTTGCCTTTGTTTTGCTCATTTTCCACCTCCTCGTCATACAAAATTTCAGCCCAGTCCACTCATGCCCTCTTAGGATACACTCCTAATAAAAAAGGCTTCCTCTGCTATGACCCCTTTGTTCGTCACGTTCGTACTTCTTACAATGTTATCTTTTCTTAACATCAATACATTTTTCAGCAAGATCCAGCCCCTCCTTCAGCTGAAATTTCCTTGCTTCCTAATTTCTCAAACTCTTCCCCCATCAATAGCTTTAAACCATGTTTTGTGTATATGTGGCAAGAAATCATGTGGATAATACAAATAAATACCAAAACCAAGTGCTACCTCATGATCTTGATCCTTCTGCATAGCCACTTAGCAGATCCCGTCACCTCTTCCATCCCCAAGATCATTATGGTTTTTTCTCACTCCTCATTACTTGCTTCCTTGTCCTCTATGCGGTGCATGATTTAATTATTAATTGGAGGGGAAAGAAGGAGAGAGAGAGAGAGAGAGGCAATACTCTCATTTGAATTATCAAGTGAATTCATCTTGATACAAAAAGTAGACTAAATATAAATATTTCACACACAATTCAAAATGAAGCAAATGAGGTTCCTGATATACCAAAGAAGCGAGAAGTGAATCGGATTTCTTCCTATGCTGGCCCTTTCATTTGTAGTTTGGTTGGTTTCAAGGATCAAAATAGCGGTTGCGGTGGGCGTAGCAGATGGTGGCCAAAACGAAACGTAGCAAGCAATACGTAACGGCGTAGAGGTGTGAATGGAGAAGGTTGTCAAAAAAAATTTGAAAAAATATCCAACAAATCCAGAATATTGGATGGTGTTAGAATTTGATGCTTTTTTCCTATAATAACTAAGATGGGGGTGTAGCGGTCCCTTCAATGGATAGAAGTGTCGTATCTCTGAATGATTATTAAAAAAAAAAAGAATTTGCTCTAATTTTTTCCAAATTCCATGCATTCATTTTGGTTAGCTATACTAAGTTAGAACTATTATGCATTTCTAAATTCATAATTCAAAAGGCAGTTTAGCACAATTGTACATAACAAATGATATATAAATTATAAAATAACGCTTAAATAAAGTTTAGGGTTCAAACCAAATAACCAATTTACTTTCATCAAAACAAACAATGTCTTCTTGTTGAGAGTAGAGAAAAGAATACCTCTACCAAGCAGGGTCTCTACCAGGATATACCTATAGAAGAGCCCTTGAGAGGAACTCTCTGTATCGACTTCAATTCGGTGAGAGATCTTGTGTTTTTTTGTGTTATTTTAAGCATAGAAGGGTAGAAGAACTGCATAGAAATGTTGTTTGGAGACAATAAGGAAGAAAAAAAGAGGCTTCCTATGTATTTTAAATAATTTTGGAAAGTAGCTGTCAGTCTCACCACATGCTGGCCCCCTAGCGGTCCGTAACGGCCTCTAGCGGAAAGTAAGCGGATGCTATTTTGATCCATGGTTGGTTTTGAGTGGATAATTGTATTTTGCAGTGTCTAGTATCACTCTCTATTGCTCTTCTCCTTCCTTTCATCTTGTGGCTCCCTCTATTTTTCATTACTTATTACATATACGTGCGTGCGTGCGTGCGTACATACATATATTGCACACAATTGAAAATAGATGACAGGCATTAATCTAACAATAAAGGATAGGTATCTTATATAATAAACAGAGATGGCCAAGCTTTATATACAATCATGAACACAATAATAGTATTTGCAAAAAGTAAATCCATGTGGACCATCATTTTCTATCAAAACTTGGAAAAGTTACAGTACCAATTACACCTGGAAGAAGTGTAAATGTTATACAAGAAGCTTTATGAGTGTTTGAGATAATATTAACCGGAAAAAAAATTCAAACAAGATTCAAGATGCATGGCACTTTGAACTACAATCCAGTCAAATATTATGGACACAAGTCGCATGACAAAATGTTCCCCCTCACAGAAATACTTGCCTTGTAAATGTTTTTTGCTTCAATAGTTGCTCAATTTCATTAATTCCACTGCTTTCAAAACTCTGTTTCTGGTTTTCTCCTTCACCATTTCCTTGTTCTTTTGCTCCAGAAGGATTCTGTATGTGATAGTATGAAATTGTAAGAGACTAACTAATCAGCCAAAAAGGTTACCACTTGAATAATAAAACAGGCAATACCCCTCCGTCGACTGCAAAAGAGGGGCTGGGTGATTACAAATGCAGAGGCATCGAGAGCAAAAGGTATCAAGATTTAGATGCATGTAAATGGTTAAAATATAAAGGTGATGGATGTGGCATGCATGACTTTAGATAACCATCTATTGGCAATGATAAATTTGAAAGCAATTGATAGACTTTCATTATTAGAGGAAAAATTGGAGCTGCCAAAAGAAAATATTAAAGAAGCAAGTCTCGAGGATCATTTTTGTGTCTTCAGAGCAAAGAATCTGCAGACATCACATAAGCTAATCCCATGTTCTGCAGATATACAAGTTCTGTCCCCTCCGCTTCAAGGGGCATTTCCGCATAAAGCACGGAATAGATAGTGATACATCAGACTGATATGTTGCCTTTCAAATTTTGCCTCGTTATACCAAACAAACAAAATATGTTCCTGTGAAAACTTTTCCACTTCCATGCATTGCACAAATGAGCCCTTATTGGGGCGTGTTTGGATTTACGTTGAATTGATGTAAAATGAGGTGAAGCATCAAATCAAGAGAGAATAAAATATAAGGGGTTATGATGGTCTTTTGTTTTTAGTGGCTTGATAGGGAATCTTTTTTACTTTTTGTGTAAAATGAGGATTTTTTTTGGTCATTCAGTGGAGAAAGGAGAGTGCTTTTTTAATTTTCTTTTTAAAAAGGAGGGAATTTTGAATTTGTGTACTTTTGATATGACCCCTTGGACTTTTCTTGTCTGGATGATGGAGGCTTTACTTCACTTTAAGTCTACTAGTAAAGTGCCAAACACGCGGAGTTCCCATTTCCACTAATATTCAGCCAATTCCATTTAACATTTTCTAGCAACAATTATAAACTAATTAAAAACTTAGACAATAAAAAATGAGAGTCGTAGCATTACTACAACATTTAAAACATGAGAATTTACTTGCTCCTATGACTTTATTTGATTTTCAAGAGGAGTCATTGGGTTGGCTGGGGTCCTTGGATCTTCCTCCATGCACTTTTCAACCCTTCTGCATTACTGTTTAGAGATGCACAGATACTTCATAATGGGCAACGTACAATGTAGTATCGTATCTGATACTAAAGTTTTTATGTGTAAAATCCATGTCCCTGCCATGTCATGGCATGTCCCTACTCTATTTATGCCATAGTGGGCATACATATTTAAGGATAGAGACACATTGACATCTCTAAACAGTAACACGGAAGCAAGATCATTTCTAGAATTAGAATTGTGTTTCTTTCTTTCTTCTTCCTTTTTATTATTAGCAAGAGATGTGTCATTGTGATAAAAAATAAAAAAAAATAAAAAAAAAAACCCCAAAGGCATAAATAATTCCATCAAGGAATTTTACAAATAAATAAATCACATTTGGAAAGAAACTTGACATGGAATATATTTTTATGTGATATAAGGTTCTGCATGGTTCAGGGCTTCAGTCTATCACTTACAAAAAAAGGAGGCTATTGTCTTTATCATCTTAGTTCAAAACCCAAGATCTCAAAATACATAAGACAAAATGATTAACCAAAATACACAGCCCATCTCCCCAAACCCACAAACACCCAGGCTCACACAAGAATAGCAAAAGGTAATATGGTCTTCTAAAAAAACAGAAAATATAAGCGAATAAATTGGAAAGAGACATCAAGAAACTCCCATGTTTAAAAGATTGATTCAGACACCTCGTAAGAAAATAAACATTTCTACTTACAGTGCAAACCTCTCCAGGAAGCTCATTTCTTGGTTCAAGGTTGGCCTCTGCTCACATTATACATCCAAACAAATAATAATTAAAAAATGAAATTTCTTGGTTACAGATTGAAATAATTTAAAACGGAAATACACATTAGAAATGAAGTATCATGAAAATAGTAAAAGAAAAATCCCCTTTGAATGGTCAAAGAGTAGAGTGTCTAGGTAAAGAAAACATCATATTCGCCGATGTAAGTACTCAAACTATGACCAAAGGAAGGTAAGAGTGGAAACAACTAAAGAGAGGAAGACATCGCTTGCATGCTCCATTAAACAACAAATTCATCCAACAACATGAATGAATACCCTTCTAAAAAAACTCCTTTGATCAATAAATAATATCACCATTTAAACACCACTTCTCATAAATGATATGTTTTTAAACAAAAAGAAACAGTCTCAAGCACTTTGCAACTTAACTCTCTAACGCGACCTGCCATAAACAACCCCGTAAAAATGTGTTCATTACCTAATATCCACGAAAAACATGTTTTTAAGGCAGTCAGGAAACCAAATAACCTCGACCAATAAAAATTCATGAAAAATGCAAAGGCCCGGGCCTTGGGTTACATCTGAAGGTGATTGCGAGGTGGGACTCATCATCTAATAAGTCCACTGTGGACTGGCCACATAAGAATGCGCACGGATAAAAACTACACAGTCAATACCATCCATTCAAAATGCATGAAATGCAGAGCATTGCTTGCAATAGTCCCTTTGAGATGAACGCTATAATGGTAAAACTCTAAAATCAGTAGGGTTCTTCCCAAGTGGCCCATCAACTGTGGGGCTTGTTAATTGAACATTCCAAGTAGAATTTCTAAACGAATCCCATTATTTATCCAATTAAGCAATTTTCCAGGGAACCCAAAGTCCCAATCTTTCATGAATGCTCCATCAAATAAATCAAATTCTCCAAACAGTCTCACCAACTTTTTTTTTTTTTTTTTTTTTTTTGAAAAAAGGTGAAAACTTTGAAAAACTTCAAGAAAAAAAAATCCCACATTTCTCCAAATCCTTCTAACAATAAACCCAATCGAATTCTCCAAACAATCCAAAATTCAAAAATCCAAAATTTTCAACAAAGCAATCACAATTTCACTCAAACCACCTTTTAATCCAAATGAAAAGAGCAAATAACTCTAAAATGCAACAACAAAATCGCATCTTTTTATTCCCAGAACCATTCATGATCTTAAAAAAACGAACCCCAAAATCTACAAAGTTAAAAATCATAACTTTACAGTTGTAAAACCCAAAAAACAAAAGGCTTGAAAGACAGAGACCTGGGAGGGGTGCGGGAGCAGGGAGGCGCTTGCGGAACACCGAAGAGAATAATCTAGAGGCGCTCCCAGAGATTATTCTTGAAGCAGGGTCGATGAGCTTGGAGACCCAGTTACGTTGGTCGCTGTTACTAGGGTTTGGTAAGGCGGTTGGAGGGCGGTCGTATGGAGTGGAGGGTCTATGAAACGGGCGTTTTCGAAGCTTTCCACCGATTCCGCGGTCGTAAGAAGTTGCCATGGAATGGAAGGGGAAAAATGCAGAAGAAACAGTTCCAAGTTCGAATTTTTTATTTTTTTTGCAGCAGCAGCAGAGAAGAGCAGGGATTAGGGTTTTTGTTCCAACGAGGGAAAGGAAAATGGAAGAGAAGAAAAGATAAAAATATGAGTTTTGTTAAGAAAAGGAGAAAATTTTAGACAGGGAAGAATAGAGGGAGAAAAGATAAGCCAGTTTTGTATTATAGGAATCTCTTAATTTAAGAAACTATAATAACAAAAAAGGTTAGAACCCTAACTTATCCCAAGTGGGGATCTTATAACAAGTATCCTCATCCTCTTGCATAATGTAAAAAAGGAAAGATAATTCATTCGGATAAAAACAAACTATTTACCTTGGGGGACATTCGCGTGCATATGGTAAAGAAAAAACGTAATGAGGCTAGGGGGATGAAAAGTAACATCTTGGATGAGTCCATATATCAAATTTGAGGTCTATCACATGTCTCTAATCTCTTCAATAGTGGAACACAAATTTAACGACTTTATATTAAAGAAAAGAATTCGACCCTCGTTCCAACGGTCTAATCTATTCAAATGGGTGAAAATTCGATGGTGCCTATGTAATTTAGCAGGTTCAATGTGCATAGATAGTTTGGATGCATCATAGAGTCAGGTCCACTATGTTGTCCCTCGTCGTAATAAGGTGAGTAATGGATGCACATGAATATTTCTCATTACCTTTTACCACAGAGTCCCTATCTATTATGTTTTCACAAGTTTACCCATGTAACTATTGGTGGTTGTGCGTTGGGTTCCAATGCGCACCTTCATGTGGAGCTCACGTGGGGATGGGTTTAGAGATATAATGATCTAGATGGGCCCTACCTACCTACTAAGAAGGAGAGGAAGAGAGACTGGGAGGGAGAAGGAGAGGTGTAAAGGAGGAGGGAGAGGGAGAGGGAGAGAGAAGGAAGCAGAGGGAGAGAGGAGAGAGGAGGGAGGTGGGCTGTGAAGCAGGGAGAGGGAAGAGAAGAAAGGGAGGAGCGTTTTCATCGTTTTCAGTGGGGTCCATCATGGGTCCTATGGGCGGATGCACGTGGGGATGGGTTTAGAGATATAATCATCTAGATAGGCCCTACCTACCTATTAAGAATGAGAGGAAGAGAGACGGGGAGGGAGAAGGAGAGGTGTAAATGAGGAGGGAGAGGAAGAGAGAAGGAAGGGGAGGGAGGTGGGCGGAGGTGGGTTGCGGAGCAGGGAGAGGGAGAGGGAGAGGGAAGAGAAGAAAGGGATGAGCGTTTTCATCTTTTTCAATAGGGTCCATCATGGGTCCTATGAGCGGATGTGCAGGGAGCAACTCCGGCATTGCATATAGCCACTCCCTGCTAAAATTGAATATTTTAAATTGGTATAACTATTTTTTTCATAATTCTTTCAATCAAGTCTTATCCACTAATTTCTATCTAATCATTGGAACAACTAAAATGTCATGCTACCTAATTTATTAGGAAAGAAATTTCCTCTTCAATGGGATTGGTGACATTTGTCAAAATTATAACATCTAAAAGCGCTTTATTTGAATCGTATTCTTTTCCTATTTCAATCAAATTAATATATTTATGGTGGACATAATTCTTTGTAATAACTAAATAAATATTTTATCAATAATAAAACAAGGTAGGAGGTTGATTTTCTAAGTAGGAGGTTGATTTTTTAAGTGATTTGGATTTTAGAGATGAGCCCATATAAGGGATTTAAAGTGATGGCACAAATATTTTTATGCCATCATTTATTTCTATGAGTCCATCCAATCACATGTATATAAATAGATTACAATGTAGTAGTTGGTAGGACCATATCAAACATGACTACAGATATTTGGATTAGCAATCAACTTGTTACAACTTGCCCAGACAGCTTTTAACAACCACTTTTAATATCATCAAATCATTCATTTCCTCCCCTATTTTCTCCAATACGGAAGTCTTCATAAGAGACATTTATCTTTCACGACATTTTGAGATTGATGGATTTGTGTGTCTTGGCTATCCATTATTATATTCAAATAGAAGTTGGTCCCACTATATTTAAGCATGCGTTTAAAATATGATGTGCTCAATCTTATGGTGGGACTAAACCCTATTTAAGCAAAATTCGAAAAAAGTCCACTTAAAAACAGGCCAATTATTTTAAGTAACATGGATATTACACATTGATTCTTCAACTTTTTATGATATGGGTTAATGGCTATGGGTAACATGCACTCAATAATCCATGCCTACCCACAAGCATCATGGCCCATCAAACGATCACAAGTAACAAATCAATAGATTTTCAACTATGTTTGCCATAAGCATCATGGCCTATTAAATGGTCATAAACGACCAATCACATGTTTCCATTAATTAATTATGAAAAGATTGGTAACCGTGTTATTAATCTGATGTAGGTCCTACTTTGATTAGAGTGAGATGCAACTTTGACTCCTAAAAGAAAGGCTAAATGATTACTTTGAATGGGTTGGATTCATTATAGTCAGTCCTATCATTTTTGTACATTAACTGTCCCCAAAGTTTTTAGAAATTGTGTCTTAAAAATATTGAAGTATTCTCAAATTTAGATTTTTTTTAAATGTTAGTAAAAGTTTCTCAAATAATAAATAAATTTATTTTAAAATGATAAGTAGAACATCAACAAAAATTATTGATCTCTGTAGAAAAAATTTCTTGCTTTGCCATTACCAGTCAACTATCACTTGCCTCCTTAAAGAAAATCCTGCCGTCACTACAAAGTCTCGCCTATATCTCCATATTATATCCTTCACCCTCAATTTATGTTATTCACACCTCACCACTTTAGTAATTCTTTTGTGGAGCTCATTTGACCATGAGTTCCTATGTATTCAATTCTTATATAATCTAATGCAAACAAATACTTTCTTATTAATAAATGAATAAGGATAGAGAAAAATGAATTCCTAGCCATCACACTAGTACTTCAAATCTAATAAAGTTAAGGTCTCATCTATTTCTTGCAAGGTTGGAAAGCTCGTGGCTTGGACCGAACTCATCCATCAATAAGATACTGACTCAAAAGGAGTCAACTCAATCACTTGGGAGAATTGTGTTTAAAAAAAAAAAGATCAAATAATTATAAAATTTAGATATACATGTAATAATAACAAATTCAGATCACTAGATTTATTACATTTTAATAAATTGTTTTTAAATTGCTAAGCATTAAATACTTATATTTGACTCAGCTGAATTTACCCTATATTTGCTACGGTCTTTCACCAAAACGAAGCAACTCAATAGAGTGAATAGGAAACTCCTTCCACGTTGCATCCTTGCCCTTAATAATCTCTTTGATAACCTTTTTGGAGCGCATTTGACCATAAATTCCTATGCATTCACTTTAACGTAAACAATATATGGTAAAGAGGAAGAAAGATATTTAATTAAAGAACTCATATAAATGAATTGATAGATTGATTAATTCACAAAAAATCAATTAAAGAACTCATATAAATGAATTGATAGAATGATTAACTCACATAAAATCAAACTCCTACTAAATGTACTTATTAATTGGGCTCAACAAAGTTTAATTAAACCGAGTTTAAAGGGTAAAGTTAAAAGGCATAGCCCATAGTTTTTAATCGAGATCAAGTTGGGAAGGCAATCATCTGCGACAAATCACACAACCCATTTACTAGTTGACCAAAACAAGTCATAAGTGCCTGGCCCAATCGCAGCCCGTTTGAACCATGTTAGGCCCAAGCCAACCCATTACTCAATCGGGCTGGGCTATCTGTTACTTGTTCGGTCTTTATTTGGGCTAGGTCAGGCCGAGCTTCAGACTTAATTGGGCTAGGTCATTCACTAAACTACAAGCGCTAGTTACTTGGGCTAGATAAGGCTGAGCTTTGAACTTTTTATCACTTAACCCAACTCGGACACAAATTATAGATTCGGGCCGAACCGGGATAATAAACTTTAAGATCCAAATCCAACTGAAGCGAACTAGGTCCAAGCTGGCCCAGCCCATGAACTCCTAAGAACTTCCATCTCTAGCTATATGTTTCTGACCTTCATTGACATCTCCAGCAAAAATTAGAGAAGTGCTATTTTGAGAGGTTCAAGGTTGTTCAAAGTTTTGTCATTAGATAAAGTGAGATTGCTGCCAAATATTGTCGGATCCTTTGAAGGGCCTACAATTTCAGATGAGTGTCAAATTTAGGCCAACACATCATCAAGGGCTAATGAGCTTGAAGGGCTTAGATTGATTATAAGAAGGGGCAGTGAGCCCAAAAGGCTAGACAGTTCCTTAGCTGGGTTTAGTTATATTTTGCATACAGAATTACAGGCAAGGAACTCAACCCATTTAGTATGAACCTCCTTAGGTGAGGCCCTGTTTGGGTTGAGCTGAGAATTGTGAGTAATATGTGTGAGACCAATCCAAACTCAACCCATATGTCACTTGGGTTGAAAACATCACCACGAACGTAAAAAAAAGAGAGATAAAAGGGTCAACCGGACCCTAGTCAAGCTGAACCAGTTGGCAGGTCTAATAGAACTGATGAATTCAACCCGAAGCCAACCAATTTATCAATCAGGGAAAAAATATCAAGCCAAATCTATCTGAAAATCGAAAGGGTCAACCCAAACGCTGAATCATGGGGACTTGTGGGTCGGATCAGGAATTAGCATCGCTACCGACCAAAGCTTGTCCAAGCTACACACACCTATTTGTGTGCCTATAATTCATCCCATAAAGCTTGGCCCATTTATTTGTCATGCCAAAAAACTTAACCCAGAACCACGGGGCATAAACCCAAGCTCAGTCCATTTGAAACCATTTTTTTTTATTTTTTGATAACACAGGGTGTCCCAGCCCTTTGGGCTAGAATAATCCCTACAGGCCCAGGAGAGAAAGAATTTGAAACCATATAAGGCAAATGTTATATATGTTGGAATGGGCCAGCCCTTCAAGTATATATTTTCTCAAATCCGGCCCATCTGATAATTGGGCCAGAAAGTTTTCTGATTCAGACCATGGGCCCAAACAAAGCCCAACTTTGGCTCCACGTGGGACGGCATCGGTCAATGGTCATATCCAAGTGCATCCAGATCAATTTGGATATGGAGGGTCCGAATCAACATCTGCATCCGTGAGTCCAAATCTATGTCTGGTTCCAATGGTCCATTTTACAGGCAATCCTAAATTGGTCAATAAGCAGAATGGTTGTGAGTCACGGCAGTTATAAAGGTATACATAAGGATGTTAATGTACCACAAATAATTTGAAACCAATAAAAAAATCCAGGTATGGATAATTTTTCAGATCCAATTGCTAATCAAGTCCAGATGCCAACATGTTACAAACATGTTGGGTTAGGTATACAAGATGTAACCAGGCCCATGACCTTTCTATTGAGAAGTGGGCTACCCAAGGGCTACCCGAGGGAAATATTGAAAAGTATTTCCGCTGCCTCTACTAACGCCTCTAGATTTTGGTAGCAATGGTTAGTTAAAGAAACTTAATACTTTCTATATCCCTCAACACAAGTCAATTAAGCTAAATCTCAACTCGTTTTCTATATTAAAACTCATTAGAGGATATCTAATATAGTTAAGAGAACCTGGCCTGAACTTGACTTAGGGTCATTGTTTTGGTGCAATGATAAAAGTCTCTGATGACATGCGTAATAACGTAGGTTCGAAACCTACGAGTAGTCATTCTGTGTAAAACTGCCAAATGTTAGGTCTGTCTAGGGGTGTAACGGTTCGGTTAACCGTTCATATTGGAAAAACCGTTAACCGAACCGTAACCGCGGTTTTCTATTTTTCAAAACCGTAACCGTAACCGTATCCACAAAAACCGTGGAAAACCGAACCGTGGTTAACCATATGAAACGGTTCGGTTACGGTTAATAACCGTGGATGGAAAAAAATCTTCATTGCTATTCCTTAGCCACTTTTTTTGTGCTTTAAAGTAGACTCACTTGGGTGACATTGGGATGAGATGGGTTCAAAGATGGCCTAATTTATTACATTCAATCAAGTAGAGCCATCCAAATGGGTCAATCTCAAGCTTGGATTTTGAACCGATAGGAATAAACTTCGTGGCCATGGGCATAATGTGGCGTTTGAGACTTTGACCATAAACCTAGGCATGAGCCTCCCTCATATTTGTCAGGCCTGAAAGTAAAGACTAGTCTTGCATCAAGCTTAAATTGACGTGTAAGACCCTTTTCAGTAGATTTATCCTTGAAAGGCCAGTGACAACACACACACATTTGAGGATGCTAGGGTTTGATACTGATGTGAGTGATGTCTATTTGGCTTAAGTGCTTCACATAACTTCAAAATCACATCTAGGCCCTTTAGTTTTTCTTATATTAGTATAACGGTACGGTTAACCGTATGCGGTTAACCGAACTGTATGTTATGGTTCGGTTCGGTTAATAACGGTGAATTAATACAGAAAACCGTAACCGAACCGTAGGGTGCGGTTTTTGGAGTTCAATAACCATAACCGTAATCGAATCGTGAACCACGGTTATTAACCGCGGTTCGGTTCAGTTAGACGGTTATTCGATTTTTTTAACACCCCTAGGTCTGTCTGTGTTCTGAATCCTTTCAAAACCCTACAACGGCGAGCCTGTCTGACCGTAATAATATAAACTTATACTCACGCGGAAAGCCGGAAAAAAGCCCTACCAAACCTGTTTCTAACGGGGACATGGTGCTTATTGTGTTTGAAAATGGGGCGGTGCACACGAGTGATCGGTGAAATGTGATGGTGATCGATCGTGTTGGTGCTGTTGTGCCACTAAACTGGCATCTATGGGCATGTGTGGCCATGGACCTCAGTCTGGGCCCACCACTATGACTCTGTCACCATCATTTTCTTCACTAACAATGGCTGAGCTTTTTTTTGGCCAGGCAAGGTGCTTGGACTTCAAATAACCTGCTTTTCCAAAATCAAAGAGGCCCACATGTTATAACAACATGAAGCTAAAAGAAAGAGACAGCATCATGTCGTCTTCTCTTGTGAGTGAAAAGGGCTGTCAAAGGAGCAAACAGAAAGGATAAATTTGATGTTACTTTAGTGGCAAAGTCATTAATCCTCTATAAGCACCAGCATTCTTCAAGAACTTAATTTCCCTTTTTTTTTTATAGATGTTTGCATATCTCTCTCTCTCTCTCTCTTGTTTTGTGTGTGTGAAAATTGAGACCTAAAAGCATAAGTGCATGTCTATATGATATACACTCAGTATACTTTTTATGCTCTATTGATATATATATACTATATAATTGTGGCAATTGATATTTGAGCCCTTGCATATGAAAATATGGACATGATGATGGATTCGGATGCGGAGACTCTGACACGCGGTCGAAGATCTATGTGCGTTTCGGCGATTGGAAAGCTCCGCAGATCTCTTTGCTTCTTGTCTTTCTTATGTGATGAAATAATATCAAGTTACCAACCTTAGGGCTTCCTTATCTTATATAGACAAATCTCAAAGAATCACACTTACTAGAAATTTTTTCGCTAAGAAACCCACATCCACTAATTCAATTGGGAGTCTTATTAGTGGTATCAGATCAAGTCTTACATTAAGTGTGATTGTATTCTCTGTTGGTATCAGTCCTGCTTGATCTGACGTGAGACTCGTGGCATGAGGGTCACACGTCAGATCAAGCAGGGCTGATGCCAATAGATAATACAATCTCACTTAATGTAAGACTTTATCTGGTCCCACTAATAATACTCCCAATAAGATGAGTGAAAGTGAGTTTCTTGGAGAAGAAGTCTCTAATCATGTCCTGTTTGATTTGACGTGGGACCCGTAGCATGTGGTCCACATAATTTCCTACACATGACACTGGACCCAGAATCCCAAATATAACCTGAACTCTAAAAAGTTACTTATAAATGGAGATAGCTTGATTAGCTCACATTACTAAGTAGAGCTAGAGCTTGTTTATCTCTGCTCAACTCAAGATTAGCTAGTTAAAGGCTCAGCTTGAGCTCAAGTTCTAGCTCAATATAGTTTTTGTATTTGTTATATTTATATAGATTATTGCATATATCTTACACTATATTTATTATTAAATATTTCAGGTGGGGCCTACATATAATAGACATATTTATAAGGTGAATTTTTTCCTACGGACGTTCCCACGGCTTGACTTTTGCTGTGCGAAATAGAATATATGGCATTGATGTAGAAATAGCTTTTGTCTAATTTCACGCCTGATGCTCTCCCGTATTTAGAAAAGAAAAGAAAAGAAAAACCCTCTCAAGCTTAATTTTGGCATGCTTGGATTTAAATACAATCAAACTCGAACTGAGCTGAGCTTGAGCATGAGCCAAGCTCAAAGCTTGTTCAAACTCAGCTCAGCTGGTTTAGATCCCATTTCACTAGTACTCATCTTGCACAGTAAGTCAGTAACTGTTTTGTGGCTGTCCTTGTTCTGTTGTTCATGTAACTGGGACATGGAAGCATGTGTCAGACAGACATGATACAACGTTGTGCAAAACGAAGATACCTGACACATTATTTATCCTAATAATCAAGGACGTATAAAATGAGATACAGAAATACCTATCATATATATGCAGCAGGCATTATTGAAAGAACTGCAAAATCTCAGGTGAAATCCTCATTTTGGAGTTCAGTTCACTTTTTACTTTTCATGAAATACAACCTCATCAATCAATCCTTCATGGTCTGTGCTGCTTATTTAAACCAAATTGCTGGCTGCATTGTATGATTTCTCTTTAATATAGATGATTATGTAAATTTGGTTTATGTTGTATGAGCAAGATAAAAATAAGTAAAAACAGTACACAGTTTAAATAGATTGATACAAGGTCTATTGTCCATAAATTTCTAGTTCCATCCTTATTGTGAACAAAGCATCATCACTCTAGCATGTCTCATTAATGATCAAGCCTAAAAACCACCACACCAACATGCAGATCTTGGGGCAGTAAGGGTTGAAAGGTTTTATCAAGTCTTTATACTTGTAGGAGAGAAAAAAAAAAAAAAAAACCGACTACTTGATTGTAGGAGGTATAATTTTGAAAGCCCCAAAGTTACCCAAATTCTAGTCTTTAGACAAAGTCCGATGGGCAGCTAGTTGATCATAGGGGCTAGGTGGGTCCCATAAGCCAAGCCGATTATCCTTGCTTGAGGACACTGCGCCCTTGAAAACTTCCCAATTAAAGAATATTATATCAATGTAAGTATGAGGGCTCAATTTAGATTAAACTCAAGCTAATTCTTTATTCAAGTCTGCGTTTATGTTGTTGTTGTTGTTGGGTTTTTTTTTTTTTTTTTTTTTCGGATTCTTAGTAATGAACTTCTTGCTTGCCTTGAACAAAAAAAAAAAAGAAAAAAAAATCTGCATTTTGGTTTGGGTCTTGACTTTAAATTTGGGAACCTGACTATCTTAATGGAGTACTGGACACCAACTCATCCATTTTCATCCCAAGATCTTATCTGAGTCTTGGCCCTTTGCCACCTATCATGAACAAAAGCCTCCACATTCTCATCATATCATGATGACACTAAGAATATGATGGAACTCCATAGCCACCCATTTGATTGTGTGTTGTAGGTTGGAAGGACGACCACTAGATAATAAATTTATGAGATGTGCTTCTGGTGCTGAAAGTGATGAACCCACCACTTCCAAGCAACCGACCAGAACAGAAGTTCACACAATCATTAAAGTTCACTTTCACTGAAATTTGGTGGGACTTACTGTTAGCATATTGATTTGTAATAGTAAGTGGAATTGATGTGTCCCCAAATTCAAAAGACAAAAGGGATTCAAATGTGGTAGGGCTCCAAAGATGGCCGTTTGAGCCCCACCCCAACCCCTTTTTTTTTTCCAATCCATGATACTGTTGGGCAAGGTAGAAACCTATGCCATGACACATAAACACAACCATATATGGTGCATATATAAATCCAATCAAGCATACGATAAAACATAGTAAGATTTATGTAGTTTGACGATGTGTATATCAAGTGTCAAAAGAGAAATCTCTCTCTTTTCCTCTTATTTTCAGTCTTAGAATTTTAGGATTACAAGTTAGTATTAGAGAATATTTGATTATGGTTAGGATTCTCGTTATCACTTGATAATAAGAATTAGTTTGAATAAATAAATGATTTGTTTTATTTAGTTTGGATTTAGGGATTGTTTTGTATTATCTTTCTATAAATTGGGATTTTCTCGTATAATAAACTTACGGTGAAATTATTGCAATCTATTGATTTTTCAAATTCTTTAGTCATGTCCTTTTAAGCCCTAACCAACTCATCGGATTCAAAGATCTAAAATAACCTATAGTGTCTTCATTAGACTCCATCTTGGTTCGATGGGGTCCCGACTCTATAGTGTCTACTTTGCTCTACATTTCTTCTTCGAGCATGACTCATTTTTCATGGTTGGAGATCTATGCGAAGATTCATGTGGTAGTTAAACTACAAAATCTTATGTGATGCCAAAGTAAAAGATTCTCAAGACTAATTCATTGTCCTGCAAGGAATAAAATTTCGTTTTCATTGGTTTTAACTTGGAAACTTTCCTCCTGACTAATTTAAATGGCTGTCATGCCAATTCAATGTTTTTGATAGTTCAAGTAATATTTGAATAATATGACCAATACAATGCTTGAATTAGAGTGCTACTGTGGCTTTCATTAGAAAATTTTATAAACCATGACTCAAACCCAAGAAAGAAAGCTGTCAAGAGTGCAAGTGGGGCGTAGGTTGTGGATTATGATTCTTAAATAATAACAAGCTAGCTCAATAACCCGTGCTCAGCACGGTACCTCTCGACATTGTAAAATAAATAATCACATATTAAAAAAATTTACCTTTTTCCATAGGACAAGTTGGATAAAATAAAAATAGAAAAATTGGGGCAAAAAGGGTATACTTACATAGGAACAACCGAAACATAAGTGGTTTGATGGAAAATTGATGAGTAGTTACATAATCGTTGGTCAAAATTATAACTGATGGTCAAAATTAAAGTCATAACCTCCTAACTTAATATATTACAATGGGCCCTGTAAAGTAGATTTTTTTTATTTTAATATTGCATATTTGGCAGACATGCAAGTTTTTCGGTCTTTCTGGGTGGGAGATCATATAAGTGTCATGAAAACAAAGTAATCTTTTAGTAGTAAAAAATAATAAGACTGAAAATAAAATTAAGTTGCTATTTCTTTATCACAATTTAATTGTATTTTCTTGTGATGTTTTAATTTTTTAAAAATATTTAAAAATATTATAATATTACTAGAAATTTATTGCTATGTGATAATATTGCAATATTCTTAAAAGAATTTGCCAGATATTTGTGACATATAAAAGAGTTGACTTCAGGGTAAGGGTATGCTTTGTTCAAGATTTGCAAGTCATTGACTTTTCTTTTTTCACGTGGGAGAGATAATGATGTGTTGAAGTCATAGAGCAATAGCTTCACACTCTCTTTATGTAATTTGTCAAATATGAGCACTTCGTGGAGGTCCTTATCATAAGTTGGGCTTCCAACAGCCCATTTGGGTGGTTGACATGGAAAGTAGCTAGGGCAATAGGTGGCTATGAATGTGGTCTAATATCAGCCAGATAAAATGGTTTCAGATATTAATCAGCCTGATCAAATGATCTTTTATATTAGTCTTAATGTCTCAAGACTTAAAGGCTTTAAATATTGATCTCTGATGCTTAAACTCAATAGCAAATGGCTCAATCAATTTGGAGTTTAGGTTGTTTCAGTTTGCCTTCTGTCAATGATCCTTTTTTTTTTTTTTTGCTATGGTTCCTAACCCTTTGGACTTCACTAATCCTTTCGGGCCCAGAAGTAAGTCGGGTAAACTCCCCTGTAGCCTCAGTGTGGTAGTGCAGTTTTGAACCTATAACCTCCGGGTGCAAACCGTAATCCTAGGCCAAATGAGTCATCCCTTGGCCGGGGTTAATGATCCAGATTTGCTAGGGTAGGATGAGATAATTCTTATTTGTAGATCCAACAATTCTTTTCGATTTACAAGTGGGACTTAATCTAACGTTTCAAGCCATTGATCTGCTTGGCTTCCTTTTAAGCTTTAATATAATTTGCAATCTGGGCATTACGTTATGAAAAATTGAATTAGATTTTTAAATAGATCACAAATCATGAACCAAAAAAGAAAAAAAAAAAAGAAAAACTATAAATTGTTGCAACCAAAAAGAGAATCAATCCAAGATCCAAATTGTTGTGATCCAAATCATGGTTAGGGGCAGTGCAGAGATAGGTAAGATGATACCAACAATGGCCATACTACAAATTTGTATGCATGAAGCCCACCTTACCTTGATCTAACCAATTCACTGTCCACACATACTTATTTCTAGGCTGTCTTAAATGTGACTCTAAGTGGTAGTGATATATAACCATTGGATTTACGTGTGTAATATATTTAGTTATGTTTTCTTTATAAATTCAATTGATCAAACACTGTATATTCAATCTCAAGGGGTTGGTCGAGTGGTCAGAACTATAGTTCTTCTCTCTTCCGAAACTAAAGATCTTGATATCGACCCCCGGTCCAAAAGTTTGGGAACCCTCTTATGGCCAAAAAAAAAAAAGGAGCGTACGATGAAAAAGAAGAAAAACAGTGTGTATCAGTCAAGTCAAAATGAAATTTGGATGAGTTCATGTACGGATGGATACATGTGATTTTTTGGATTGAATTTAGCAAAGCTGGGTCCCAATGAAGAAGTTTTATATGCAATATAGGATCATTGCTTCTTGATCATACGTAGAGATCCATAAAATGAAGCATAATGAGGGGCATTCATGAGAACTTGCCAATAATAAGATACATACATTTTTTTTTTGGTGAGGATAAAATACATACATTGAGAATGGGAGATACCCCAAGTGGTCCCGGGCATCTCATGTCATCCGAGGCTCATGCTCTACGCTTGATTTTATTTTATTATTATTGTTATTTGCTAAGTTGGCCAAATGGCCAAAAGTGATACCTCTTTATTTATTTATTTTACAAGGTAACACCCTATGTAGGGATATTGCTAACGAGGGAACTCCACCACCTCGACTGCACTTCATGGAATTGACGTGGCTTCCAAACCCCTAACCAAATACAATGGTAGAAAAAAAAAAGAAATTTTACCGGAAAATCCTTATGGATTTGGTGATGATAAAAAAAGACCCTCAAATGTCAACATTGACTGAAAGGCCCTAAACGGGGATGTCCCTGCTCGTTTAAATTCGTCCCACATATGAAAAACTTATGTAGTTTTCAAAATATGTAATAGCATTTTTTGAAAATTTCGGGGGTCCATACGTAAAAAATTATAAAATCTTTTAAAGAAAAATTGGGTTTTCAGAAATTGTGAAGGGGTCATATGTAAAAATCCATAAAACTTTGTAAACAATAAAGGGTTCTCAGAAATCTTGGAGGGGCCATGGGTAGAAATTCATTAAGAAAGAAGGGCCCCTGGTCCACCCCTGAGCATAAACACAATTCGCACATGTGAGGTAATAAAAACTCACATATGCAAAGAGGGAGGAGTCCAAGTTTGAACCCAAGACCTTCCGGTGAGTTAAGGAGATGTTCTAAAAAATATTACCTTTCAAAAATTGATTTCTCACTATACGCAGGTAGGGCTTGATGGAAAACCTGTCCCAAATCCTTCGCACTTCTAAAAGATGAAAGGAAAATATATATGATGAAATTGGGTAAACCTTTGAATATTTACATTAGATGAAGGGGGACACAACTCTTTCAAGCACACTCACTCAATTCACATTTCAAAACACTGCTCTATAACATAACTATTCTGCTGGAGCCAATGAAGACAAACATTAAATTTTGAGAAACAATCTCCATTAGAGAGGGTGAATATAATTAGATACATACATACATTTGTTGAAGAAATGATTGATGAATAACAGATAGATCCCATCACCTTGTGTGGGCTCTCTCATAGGTCCCAACACCTTGACTGGAGTACGAAAAAAGTCCAGATTTCTCTAAACCAAAGGCTTATAGGATTTGAGGTCGAAGAAGAAAAAGAAAAAAAATGTATGCTCGAGCCATTCACATCATTGGATTCAAATAGAACTCAGAACTGAAATCGATTATTTCTTTATTGGTAACGTCACTTGAACCCACACTTCAAACTGATTTTTTTTAACCCAACTATCTGGCTGGGACGCTGAGAGACTCACACATGAAGAGATAGGAACCTCACACAAACGAGGAGAACAGTAACTCGCACAAGGGAGGAGAAGGAACTTGCATGTGCAAGTGGAGGGGGGCAGTAAGAACTGCCAGTCTTATCCACTGAGTTAAGACGCAATTCTTACGCTTCAAAGCGTTTGAAGGCCTTGGTGATCAACTTGATTTCCAAATTTGGGATGATAAATTTTGTATTACATAGAGATGAATGAAGGCTTTTACGAATCCTCCCTCACACTTCTTCTCCCATCCACAATCAATGTTGGAACTCAGTTTTCCAACAAGCAAGAATTCTAGTTTGATTCACAGAAACAAATTTTCAAAGCACATTTGAATATTTTCCCGAAATCCATATACAAGGGATTTGTTTTAAAGAACTTTCAATCAAGAAATTGCATCTTGGTGAGGTCAAAATTAAATATGTTGTTGTTTAGATGTAGGACTCCACCTCACACTGCCTATACATATTATAGGCCAATATACCGAGCACAATAATGTGCCTGCACCGGCCATTTTAGGTCACATTGTCTTATTCAATATAAATTACTAGACAGGGCTCCCACATAGTGATAGACTTACACGCAAGCATTATCTTTCTCTGGAGTGTTTGCTCCTGCCAAACACAGCATAAATGGAGAAGGGAACAAAAGGAACCATTTTTAAGCTTTGGCATTTTTCTTAAATCTTAGTACGATAAAGTTATGTCACATGCAAGACATACTGTTTACAGAAGAAATTAAGGTTAGATGTATTGGCCTAAAGGTGCTCCTGACCATCCAATAAACATTTAGTCTTCTTGACCTCTCATCTGAATTTCTCTCCACCATCCAATAAGGGATAAACAATCAGGCATTTTACCAGCTTTACAATCAATAACATTTAAAAAAAAGGAGTTGCCTTACTTATTGGACCTCAACCACTCAACATTTATAGGAGAATTCCTTGAGAAAGGAGTTGAGAGTCGCTATCTACACACTGTAAATACCTCTCCACGCACTGCATCTAAAAAATAATAATAATAAAAGAATTTCTAAACTACCCCTATCTCTCTCCTTCCCTCTCTCTTCCTCTCCTTGCTCCAGCAACCCCGTCAACTGCTGCCCCATCTCCCTCTCTTCCTTTCCCTACTCCGGCAGCCCCCACCTGCAGCCCCATCTCCCTCGCTAGCCGCCACCCTTCCCTGTCTCTTCCTCTCCTGCTCCGGCAACCCCACCGACATCCCCATCTACCCCGCCAGCTGCCGCCCTTCCCTCTCTCTTCCTCTCCTGCTCCGGCAGCCCCCACCCGCCCTCATCCCCATCCCCAGCCCCAGCCCCAGCCCTTCCCTCTCTCTTCTTATCTTGCTCCGGCAGTCCTCACCCGCCCTCATCCCCATCCCCAGCCACCCCAACCCTTCCCTCTCTTTTCCACCCGCCCTCATCCTCACCCCTAGCCCTCCCGATCCCTTCCCTCTCTCTTGCACCTGCCCTCATCCCCATCCCAAGCCCTACCCCCACCATCCATGAAATGAGAGATAGGGAGAGGAAGAAGGAGAGCGAGAGGGATTGCGTCGGGCGGGAGCTGCCGGTGGAGGGGGAGCGATGGGGTCAGGCGGAGATGGCCGGAGCACAGGGAGATGGAGAGAAAAGGAAGGAGAGGGATATGGGTAGTTTAGGAGCTTTATTATTATTATTATTATTTTAAAATGCAGTGTGTGAAGAGGTATTTGCAGTGTACAGGTAGCAACACTCAAATGAGTCTGTTTAGGTGTGTGTTTGTGTGACACATCTAACCACCCCAAGTTAATCATGGTATTCATTGTACATGTGCAGTGTCATGAATATTCTTTTAAAAAAAATTACCTCAAAATTTTTTTTGGGGTTATCATCAATATTCATTGCTATACATGCTTTATATGAAAATGATATAAGTAGGTGTGTCCACAAAAAATGACAGTACCCAAGCACATGTGTAAAATTAGGCTCAAGACAGAGGAGTGCCAAATACCTAATTTCTGTTAAGTGAAATGAATGTACATGCTACTTATAAATAAGAGTATCTAAAAACCTTTATACCTTTTTAACTTGTCATATTTTCATTAAGCATGACAAGGTTAACTTGTGGCCTTGGGAGAATTGTGCCCCACGGCCATGAGGCCTCATACTCCGAGTGCCTCGTTATAAGTCTCTTGATGGGGCTTAACTCTAAAATTTGTAATGCCTGAGTCTTACTTCTTTTTTTTTTCCATCAGTAGGGATAGTTTTACTTGAATTAGAGTCTGCTCTAATGACAAATTTGATGGTATATTAGTGCAAGATCACAATCCAGTGATTTGAGGGAAAGCCCAAGTCTGATTAGAGTGAAATTTAGCCCGATGTCAATACATAAAATTATAATTTTGACTAGCTTGAATTTCAAAAGAGGGCTTCACTGATGGTTTACAGCAATGGCAAGGCATGATTCTCTCTCTCCCTAACTAGCTACTTTCTTTCTTTGCCCTGAATAAGAAAATCTAATTTTCCTGTATATATGTGTGCCTACCTTTGGTCATAGAGAACACAAATGTCTCCACATTTGGAGCTCATAGTGCATAAGAGTAAGATTTCTAGGGCAAGTTTGTGTAAGCGCCTTTTCACACAAACATATATATTTTTATAATTTTTTTCATTAATTAGAAAAACAAGGAACAAATGAACAAGTAGAGAACCAAAACCAAAACCAATAACTAGAAGTCTAGAACACTAAAAAAAATAACCAAACAACAAGAAAGACATATACAGACCAAACAAAAGAAGAACACTCCAAAGCTATAAAGTTAGAGGCTGAGAACCTCATGGCCTGCAGAATAACAAACTTTCGCCAAAATATGGGTCACCTTGTTAAGCCTTCTAAGGATGAAATCAAAGAAGACGGACTCGGATTTCGAAAATAGATTTAGAATGTCCAAAATAGCAGCATTGATAGATCAGTCACTGGAACCATTAATTAAAGCCGTCACCACCTCCTTCCAATCGGACAAAATAGAGACATGTGCCAAAATCATATTTTTAGCTCTCATAAGAGCATGTTGGATCCTGTGTGCTTCGGCCTCTTTGTCGGAGAAGACCTTGGGTCCACGGATAGCTCCTACATAAAGAAAATCATTATTCAGTTTAATAGTAAAATCAAAAGTAGCCCTACCATCTAAACCCTTAAAAGCAATGTCCGCTGAAACAATGGATTCATATATCAAGGAGATTACTTTAGGAATAGAAAGTGGATGAATATAGCCAGATTTTATGGGACCAGTATAATTTGGAACATTCCTCATGTAACTATCAACAGTTGTAAGAGTTGAGGAGGAATTTCTTTTGAGATTTCTAAAAATGAAAGCATTTCTAGCCTTCCAAAATCACCCACCAAGACACTAGAATTCTAATCTTAGAGTGATCATTGCTTATAGGGGAGGAAGAAGCATCATTTTCACAATACTTTAACCACCAATCTCTCAAGCTTTGATTTGGAGAATTATGAGATAAAAATCTGAAATATGATCCAAACCAACATGCCCTTGCATTATCACAAAGAAATAGGGCGTGAGTAGCCGTTTCCTTCCCTTTAGCACAAATGGGACAATTTGAATCAACAAAACTGATTTTGGAATTAATAAATTCTCTTACCATGATAGCGTTATTGATGCGTTTCTAACAAAATAAAAGAAATCTTTGAGGAAGAGGGGATTTCCAAAAAACTCCCTAATTTGGTTGGTTTTTATTGTTAGGGTGTCACGACCCGGACCCGAGATCAGAGTCATTAGGGTTAACCCCCGGGTCGAGATGTTAATCATACTTACTCTCGTAAACCCGAATTAACCGAAGTTAATACGAATCTACAAGGGATCTTGCATACGTACCTGTCAATGTACAGTGCGGAATATACAAACAACATACATTGACAACCATTTAAACAAAATGAACCAAACTCTTTACTTTGAACAGTAAAGTTACTGTACATCATTTCAGTTCCTACTATCAACCACTGCATATTTAAAATACAATGCAGGGGACATATTTACAATGCTTACAATACCAAAATGAATCTATAAAATCATTTCTAAAAAGTTCTCAAAAGATTCCAATGTGTTCGCTCTCAAATCATGTCCATTCGGCTAGACCTCCTGGAGGTATCGAATGGGCCTCCTCCGCTGTCGGGACGGTCTCGGAGGGACCGACACGGGCAACTGAGCCTGTAACATCATCAGTAATACCATGAACACGACGGTTCAATAAGGTATACATATATTTATGACATTTCATAATTCCTAACAATTCATTGTTTAACAGTGCTAAACAATTCATAATAAATACCATTAATCATAACAATATACTGGCAATTACACTAGCAGGGGTTTCAACTCCATTCTATTCATTTAATCTTCCAAAAGGAAGCATTTCATATTCATTTATGCATAATGTTCAATATTTATTAATGGCTTTTCAGTGTATGACTTTTCAGTCAATGACCTTTCGGTCCAAATAAGGTGGGATCTCCCAGTGTCTTGATCAGAGATCACTGATGTCACCACGGGCTCCGGAACACCCCAATCTCATCTACTGCAGTAGAAATAGTCATTACATTCATTTATCATTTCATTCAATTCAATTTCATAATGAGTTCGGAAACCACTAGGTAGTGCCAATCTTGTTTACGATTCAATTTAATCTCATTCTAAGTCTTAAGTAATCTCCTAACCAACCATAAGTGTAACTTTGGTTATTAATGCAAAGATTACTATAGATGATATTACGTATATGATTATGCATTATGATAACCCTAGTTAACACTTATGGAGGTAGATATCACTTTAATTATACGAGAAGTATTTATGACCACATAAGCGATCTTCGTTCTTGCAAAAATCCAAAACTCACTGCCTAATTTTTCCTTACTATGACTAATTTGGTCAACTCTAAGCTTCAACTCTTAATTCCGGAAATTCGGACATTAAACGTGTCTCCAAAGCATTCCCAGTGGTCCGGGTCGACCTGGAGTTGTAAACAATAAATAGAGGAACAGTAATTTGGTCAGGCCATTTCGGGCCTGACCCAGTGTTCCCGGTCGACCGGGCCCTGCTGGCCGGTCGACCGGCGACACTGCCGTAACAGAACTGTGTGTTCTGTTACATGCAGTGCAGGGAAGGGCTTTTTGCCCTGTTTCTTTCGGGTGCTTTCTGAACCTGATTGACAAGGGTTTTATAAAATTAACAAAAGCAATTCAAAGTGAATAATTCACTAATTAAATCACCCATTACACTAAACACATAACCTAATTAAGGTTCCAAAAGCCATAAACTACCTTAATCCTCATTTATTTCTATCAAAATCCATCAAAATCCATAAAACCATCTCAACAAGCATAAGCACATGTATCACTTGCCTTAAATGAAGTTTCTCCTTTGGTTAGCTTGGATTTAAGATAAAAATCCACTCTTTGAAGCTCTAATTTCAAGAAAACTCAAGAGAATGATGAGGAAGAGGGAGAAGATGAACTCCTTCACTTGCTCCTTCACTTGATTCACACTTAATGATGAAGAAATGGAGGAAGAAAGAAGAAGAAAAGAAGAAGAAACGGCTGCTGTTAGGGTGCTGGAGATGACTGAACTCATTTGAGTTCATCATCTTATCTTATAAGTCCATTTTTGCACTTAACCCCCCTTAATTCTCTTTAATTCCAATTCAAGTCAAATGAAGTCCCATTTGATCCGATATTCATCGAATGAGTCCAAGTCTTTTATGTAATTTGTCGTACTCGTAAAGATACACATGCGAGTATCAAGACTTTCCGAATTCGACAAATACGTATAAATCCATATTTATACGCAACTCTTTCATTTGCTCATTTGAGCTTCACTTTCATTGAATTTAGCCCTTAATCGTGTTTAACATTTCCTTAAGCCTAAGTTCCTCATTTTAGACTAATGCGGTTTCATCGACTCCTTAAACCGGCTTAATTAATCTTAAGTTCAATTAATTAGAGTTAATCGAGATTAACTCGGGACGGAGCCTAACATAGGGGCATTATTATCCATTAAGAGCTTATAAGCCGACTTGGTGGTGAGCCATTTTTAGTCCATGACCGAATCCTTTTATCGCCTTCATTAATATTAGGGATGTAGATCTTATAAATATCCTCCACATCCTTTTTATTATCAAAATAAGCCTTTAGTTTATTGACATCCCAATTCATGTTTGGGCTTAGAAGCTTGCACATTGAAAGATTAGGGTCCCTAATCAATGAAAAGGATTTCCTAAAGCCCTCTTTTTATGGGATCCAACTACATTGCCAAGTGTTAATACTATCCCCACTTCCTATGACACATCCAGCATTTTCCTCTATAAATTCAACTCTTTCAACAAAACCTTTCCTGAACAAAAAAAAATTCCCTTTTAACTCTTGGTTACCATAAAGGTTTATTGGGACAATATTTTGCAGCATGAAAGGTATCTCCAACAAGTTTTAGTTAAGAGAGCCATATTATTAGATTTAGTATCCCTAATCCCTAGACCCCCTTGATCAATGGGTTTGCAAATATCCTTCCATTTGATTATATGCATTTTCTTTTTTCCCTTCCACATCCCCCTACCAGAACCTCCTCTGGATTTTGTCAATAGAATCAATAGTCTTTTTCGGGAGTTTTATGACTGACATATTATAAACAAGGATGGTAGAAGAGATAGATGTTATTAGTATGCTTCTCCCTGCTTAGGATAAGAGAGGAATTTACCAAGATTGAATTCCGTTTTGGATTTCCACACAAACATTGTTGAAAGTAGGATGTTATTATGTGGAAAAGTTTTTCCATTGCTTGGAATAAAAAAAAATCATTCTATGAGACGTTCATAACATTTAAGAAAAATTGGTTTGCAAACTTTTGTTGTTTCGCTAGAAAAGAGATTTTCCTATCCCCACATTGAAAACACTTTTCCTTGGAACGTGGCTGCATAAATGTGTCATTGTTCTATTTTTTCCCCCGCCTTTTCCACATAAACATGGCTACATAGACATGTCAGCAAGACACGTTTGTATCACTTTTGCGGAAAAGCGAAAGTTTGGACTACCTTTATGCGCTTTTCCTTGCAAGAAGTGTTCACGCAAAACATTTGAAAAATATTTTCGCTTAGAAAAGTGGTTACACAAATGTTTCCAAAGGGTCAATTTATTTCATGTGCTTGAATTTCTAGAAATTCAAGACGTTTTTTTTTTTTAGTAGTTAAAATTGAAGAAATAAAGTCGAAAAATCCAAAAATGATAGCAAACTATCATCTTCTTTAATGGAAAACAAAATAAGAGAAGATAGAAAATGAATACACAATCATCATCTTAAACATCTTCACTTTATACCCTTCACCCCTGACCACTATAATAATCCTTGGTAGGAACTTATTTCACCATTAATTTCTATGTATCTAGTTCCATGCCAACAAACAGGCCTTAAATAAAATCCTACTCTTATAAGGGTTGTTCCGCGTAGAGCATGCATTTTGGTCTTTTTCCCCATTTTACTTAACCTGTATTACATGTAATCCATTTAATGACGAAAAAGACTGATTGAAGTAAAACTGTTTTTTTACTGATATAACAAGGTGAGACTATGACAAAACTATCCACTTTCATTTTATTATATTTCTTTTGACAGTTAGTAACATTTGATGAGACTAAATTTTTCTATATATAGCTAATCTAATAAATCTCAGAGAGGCAGAGGCCATCTTTACGACGTGGGTGCATTTTGTTCAGTGGTCTTCCAACATGCAAGCACTCGGGACAAAAATGCGCGGGTTTTAGATTATGATAAATCCTTGCACACACATATTCCTATAGGAGCACATATCTAGACTGTCCCAAAGACAAGTCCCCACTGAATTTCACCCGATCCCCTCTGGAAGGATGGAACTGGCACAATGAAGCGCATAGCCCAGGAGAAAATCGTCATATGATAAACCATATACTCTATGAACACTCTAATTTTTCCAGCGATCTCATGTTCTTATATGAGATTTTCATATTATGAACTTTCTGGTCATAAACTCCTCTCAGAAAGTGATGCATTAAGAGACTAGTTTTTCTATATCTAATCTGCTTGTAACTCTAGATACATCATCCTTTTCATGATTGGCATACATCCATCTAAACGGTGCAAACCAAGAATTTCCGTTTGAAAGGGAATGACCCTTAACAGGTAGTTGCGTTTTGGGGGCCAAATCCCGGATTCTGATATGAGTTTTGGGGGTAGACCCAAAATCTTCATAGGGATGAACCCATATTTTCATATGGTTTTTGGAAGTGGGCCCAAGTTCGAATGGGGAGCTGCCCCAAAGGCATGTATGTTGGTCTGCCCTGCACCTATGGTCACAAAAGAATCTTATTTTAAGAAATTGATGTGAATCATTTGCTGAATGGTAGTAGACTAACATTGGATCTTTAAACCTTTTTTTTTTTTTTTTGGTACAACTTTAACCTTTTTAGAATGCTGTGTGTGAACTGTGTCACTGAATCAGCTAACCTTTTGTGGAAGATATAATACTATCTGATGTTCATGTGGGGAGCTGAAGTCAAACAAAATTGGTTGGGCTTTTCAAACTCTTCTTGGCACCATCTTCAGAAATAATGCTGGAAAATATTCTCTATGGGCCACTTCCTTTCTAACCCCAAAAGCATACAAATGGAATGTATGATTTTCTTTCTAATTTTTTTCTCATTTTTTCATTCTCCTCCAAAGAGGTGGCCAAGTCATGATCCAGCTATGTTCCCTAAAATGAAAGGATTTTTGTATAATTCTATGCATGATTCTTCTTTTATTTTATTTAGGGGAGCAAGGTAGAAGAATTTATAGGCCTCATACAATAAACATCTCATTAGAAGAATATACTTGGATAATGACATGTGCACTGCTGGTTTTCCTATGGCAATCATCATCAGATGTCGTTTTAAGGTTTTTTTTTATAGATGTCGTATTTTGTAAAATAATTTTAAAGTTTGTTTGGATTTTTCTTAGATGTTGAATGAGTCTTATTCATGTCATTAAAAAAAAAAGGGGGGTATTATTGTAGAAAGCTAGGGCTTAGAATAATTTATGTTAATTTCAACTAGTGGACAATTACATGCTTACAACATATGGCCCAAGTGGGGTGAAATGGTCTATGTATAGCCTAGGGGTGTCCAAAAGAGGGAGAGTATCAGATTATTGTAAACATTTATGTGTGGGGCTCAAAATTAGACAATTTATAGCGCTTAGATTGGGTGGTAGATTTTGTGTTCTTTGTATTATCAATCCAATGATGTGAAGAAAAAGAAATCTGAGAGGCAAAATGGATTAGTGCAAAATCATGGGGAGGTAGTGGATGTGAGGGAGTAGGATTGATCTAGTTGGGCCCCACAGGCTTGGCCACTAATTGCACCATTGTGGCATGACCATCATAGATAATTTCACTTGCCCAAGGCAGGGTGAATTGGTGAAGCAGGTTTGATGGCTTCAAAAAAAATTTTGGTAGAAGTTGGTGGGATCAATTGTTGTTCTGATTGGCTCCACCATGGCCTTTTCTTTTAAAATCCAGCTAGAGGGGTTGGGAGTTGGGACCCATGAGAAACCCAAACCATGGGAGAGAATTCTACTCCACATAAAAAAAAAGCGTGGATACTCTCAGAAAGGAAGTCTAGAAATCGATTCTTACGCAATTGGATTATAAAAGGGTACCCAAATAATTAAGAAACCCTAGCTCCGCCGTAGCTTTCTTTATACAAAATATTTGGATTGTTGCGCTGCTACTAATATCATTAATATTTGTGCTTATCTTTAGTCAATCACTTAGGGATATAGGTGTGTGTATTAGAGTCTTAGAGTGTGAGTTAGGTCTTCATGTCCTTAATGTAGCAACTATTTTTAATCAATAATGGCTTGATAAAAAATCCTATATAAAATTTCCATAAAAATCCTATATATATATTATAGTATTTAAATCATATCTATTTATCATTACTTTTTTAAAGAATTCTCATTTTATTTGATACTTCCTCAACGATATCCAGAGAGAACCCTATCTGTCCAATTTTATAAGAAGATTATTTCCAAAAAACAAAAAAAAAAAAATCTTAACTGTCCAAGATTTTTTGTCCTCCTTTTCTTCTAAATAACTATTAAAATTGTAGGCAGGTAATTTTCCTTTAGCAATTGAAGGATTGGATCTTCCACATCTATATGAAGTAACCCTTTTTTTCTGTTCTTTTTGCAACATCAGGGATTCGATCTTATACACCCATGTCCCTAAACTAGTTGAGTAATAGCTAAGGATCACGTAAAGTGATTTTCTTCCCAAAAGAAAGTAAAAAAAGAGGAAAAGTGAAATTGACATGTAACCTGCTTCTTTTTTTATTTTTTATTTTTAGAAAGGGAAATACTTACCCACCACCAAAGTACCTCACCATCGGCGCTACAACCATGTATTGATTCGTGGTTGTTTTATATGGAAGGAAGCCGCCTCTTGCAAAAAACATTAATACAGAAAACTCTATCGTAACATGACTCTTTCATTGAAAATGTAACTTAAACTCACAACTTCAAGGTTTCAATAGTGAGCCCTTGTCAGCAGAAGTACACATAGATTAAGAATATATTAGAAATTTGTCCAATTAAAATGTCATAACCCTTTAATTTATAGTTTCAACTCTCACATGAGAACGTAAGAGCTATGTTTCTCACCCTAAAACTCTTATACAAGAACGTGGGGTAGTTTAATTAGTCGGTACCCTATTTCTTACCCCTCTTTTCAAGGATCAACCTCTACTTTCTTCTTGCGGTGGAAAGGCTATCTTCTAAAAGGGTCCCAAGCGCCCAACTTCGTCGGATGAGTAAACAAAAAAAAAAAAAAACCTCTCAAAATTAATGTTTTGATTATATGGACAGAAGTAGTTGAAATATGGAATGCTATCTTCTCTTAAAATCTCATGGAACTTTTTAAGTTGCATTTGGCAATGAAATTTCTGAAACCGAAAAAATTCATAAAGCTTGCACCCAACAAAGCATAGAATTTGATGTAGCAAACAATCTTCAGAGAAGTCTAAAAGTAAATAACTGATCTTATCATCCACGCAATATCCTATTGACATTAGCTAGTGGGAACACTTCTACTTATTCAATAAGATCATATATCACATTCCTAATTATCATGACCTGAATTTCACTTCAAAAGAATGATGATTTTCATTAGATTTAAATTTGCCAAATATGTTGATAATGTCCATTAGATTTAGATTTGTGAAATATGCTGTCATCAAAAGCACTTGGAGTCATTTTTAGTTAAGAAGAAAAGGTGGAGCAAAAAAAGAAGTCAAGAAAAATGTCCACACAATTTGTATTGCTGATAGTTCTCTTGACTTATTTACTATACATCCAAATGTGCCTTTAGAAGTCTTCTTGGAATTTGAAATTTTTTAGCCGTCCCACGTAAAAGACAATGACAAAGATAGAGGTAAGTTTTTACCATGGCACTCTTAAACAATCTTTGATTGAATGGCCCGTCACATGACATATAGGTTAGACTGAAAATGGTGAAAGCGAATTACCCAATTTAATTAATTCTAAGGGATTGGTCGAGTGGTCAGGACCACGGTTCCTTTTTCTTTCGGAGTTAGAGGTCCTGGTATTGATCTTCGGTTCTCATCTCTTCAGGAACTGAAGGTTGAGTCCATTAGTGCTACCACCTAGGGGCCACAGGGGTTTTACTCGGCCGGCTAAAAACACAATTCAATTGAAAGAAGGTTTTGATGATGTTAATTATAATGATAAATAGATAATTTAATATCTTTTAGTTCTTGAAATAAATTGGAGGGAGTTGACCTGTTTGGTTAACGGTATTTCTGACAAGGAATTGTGTTTGTTGGGAATATATGACATGATGTAACATCTTGTCCCATGTCACTCTAAATGCTCTGTTTGATGTAAGAATTAAGAATTCTAAACTACATGAAAAGACACTTTTTTATTTTTTATTTTTTATTTTTATGTTAGAGGCATTTATGACAAGGAATTGGGCTTGTTAGGGATTTATAACATGATGTGATATCTTCTCCCCCGAGCATTCTGAATGCTCTGTTTGATGCAAGAATTCAGAATTCCAAACCACATGAAAATACACTTTTAGCCTTATAAATTTTCAGAATTCCAGCGTTTCAAATGATAGAGTGGGGTTGAGCATTTAGAATTCTATTTCATGAGACCACATTTGGAATTCTTACAATTCTCCCATACAAGAATTCTCACAATTCTTTAAAAAAAAAAAAAAAAAACATGTTAGCCTAATGAATCCTTAAAATTCCATATTCCAAATGCTAGAGGGGGTTGAGCATATGGAATTCTCAGTATTCTCTTGTAAAAGAACACTCACAATTCTTCCCCCCCCAAAAAAAAAAAAAAAACAGCAGCTTAATTCTACTTTTAAGGGCATCTTGAAGGAAATTTAAATGGCAAGCAATAACCATTGATATCCCTTTTGTAATTCTACAAAGCAAACACCCTAATTTTATAGTAGGCTCCACCACTATCTGGTGCCCCACAAACACATGTATCATGCTCAATGCTCAACATCCACAGTCAAATTCCGTAACAGTCATTGAGCCTTTCTGATTAGTCAAAAAATTATTTTCCATTGAGAAACCTATTAGTGACCCATTTAAGACTTTGCCAAACGTGGAAGATTGGATGGCTAGATTTCACCTACTAGATAAAACATACACATGGGCCCCACTGCCTGTGGGCCCATAAACCAACGGTCAAGTAAACCTATCAATGTTCCATCCTCTTCAAGAAACTGCAAGTTTGTTTGCATTAAAAACCTTGTACATCATAACGGCTCAGGATAAAGTTGCCCCCTGACTTTCTCTTCTGCCAAATAGGCAGCAGAGAAGCATTAAACAATCCGGATCCTCTCAGTACAACACATCCACAAAATTCTCTATTCTCTGCGTCCATCATTATAAATCCAACATCAAGGCCCACATCCGAAATCCAAGCCGTCCAAAACTAACACCTCACCTAGAATTAGACCCAGACGTAATTTCATTCACTCCAATTTACTCGCCTTATCTTTATTTTAATGCTTTTGTTTTCTTAATAAGAGACTGGGCAGACTAATCCTTCCTCGGCAAAATAGATCTCTTTTCTAAATAATGGTACCGGTTCTGAATTGGAACTATGGTGGACTTGGATTCGGATCCATTTCTAAATAATGGTTTCGATTCCAAATTTGATTTTGACTCGGATCCTGTTTTGTTAGTTTCAAACTCGGTTCCAATAAAAAACCTAGATTCGTTCTGGAATCGGGTCCGCCTAGAGGAATGAAATCTAGTTCCAAAACTGATTCTAATTTATCTTTATTCTTCATTTTTTTAAAAAATAAGCATATTATTCATCTTATAACAGTGCATCAAGTCTACTATCTCCAACATTATATATAAAAATGTAAAAAAAAATTAATTTTGAGATACGATTTGCAATATTAAAAGCTCATATGCCAAATCCTAGGTCCACGGGTTGGAATCTATATGGATCAAGAACCAGACTCATTTATCAATCGAAACCTAAATTAGGTTCCGGACCCGGACCCGTTTATGAATCGGAATCTAAAATAGGTTCCAAATTCAATTTTTTACGTGTCGGAACTTCCGGGCAATCGGAGAATCAGATACCCGTTTGCAACCCCACCTATAACCCAAGTGTGGTAGTGAAGCTTGGAACCCTAAACTCCCAAGAGCAAACCGTGATCCTACACCAACCGTGTTATACTTTGAGATTAAATTTATTGATAAAAAGCAAGCACATTCTTAGCAAAAACTCTAATATGACTCATCTTGTGTTTTACGTGTGATCTACTTTCCTTTTTTTTTTTTTTCTTTTTATAGGTGGGACCCCACTGATTGTGCGACGGGTGGGCCCCACTAGTGGTTTTAAGTAGAGAGTTTCTCTGATCCTGCACGCATAGGATCCGTACGCAGAATCGAAAGGAAAAGGTCTTTCCTAACTATCCCCTGTAGTTAATTCACTAACCATGGTTAGTTACTGTAACCCCGATATACAGTTAAAAATATGCCAGTTAAGTGAGAGAAAGTCTACCACTCTCCGGCACTCTCCGGAGCATTATATAGCAAAATCCGCACCCTCCAGATCGCATATTCGCCATTTTCTGCTTATGTTGTCGAGCTGTTTCGCTTCGAGATTCCAAGACTCTCAATTTCAGGAGATAGATTTTGAAGATTTCAAGAGTCTCCTCAACAGATCCGAAGATCCCAACCAGCTTTTCTTTGGGAAAGTTGAAGTCTTTTTAGGTATTTCGAGCTTCTAATCTCATGATTTTGGGGCTTTCTTCCGATCGTGATCTGTTTCGCTGAGAAATTTTGAGACTTTCGCAGATACGTGTGTTTCTTCAAAAAATTCGAGTCTTTTTGACACAATCCCTGAGGATTTTCGTGATCGGAATGTGTTTAGTCGCCGAAATTGCATTTTTTTGAGATTTCGTGTCTTTTGCTGAGGGATTTTGCGATTTCTGCTTCGAGATCTGAGATTTTCTTCGGATCAGTAGCGAAATGGTGGTGAAGATGATGAAATGGCGGCCATGGCCGCCTCTGCTGTCGAAGAAGTTCGAGGTGAAGCTTGTTTTGGTTCGGATCGAAGGGCTTCATCTGGTTCCTGCGGAAGAAGAAGGTGAGGAGGAGACGAAGAAGAAACCTTTGAGATTGATGGTGGAGGTGAGATGGAAAGGGCCGAAGGTGGCATTGAGCTCTCTGAGGCAGACTGTGAAGAGGAACTTCACTAGGGAAGAGGATTTGAGGAGCGATGGCGTCGTCAAATGGGACGAGGAGTTTTGGAACGTCTGTAATCTCTCTGGCACCAAGGAGAGTGTGTTCCATCCGTGGGAGATCGCTCTCACTGTATTGAATGTGAGTAGGATTTGATCCTTTATTTCTCTTGTATTCTGTTGAGATTCCATGTTTTGAAGTTTCTTCGATCCTTTGAGTTTTCATGAGAAGATTACTAGGTTTTTACCTGGTTCTTCTTTTCTAAATTGGATGTTTGTGTGCGTTTGGTATAGTTTTCATTGGAAGAGAGGGATTAGATTTCCTTTGGGATGTATTTGTATTTAGTATGGAAGATTTCAGTTTTGAGGGAGTATTAGGGTTTTCATGAAAGTGGATTAGGGTTTTTGTTTGTGTGTGGATTCTTTGTTTTACCTATGTGGTTTGAGTCTTTGTTTTTGTTCTCTCTTTCTTTCTCTCGTCTTTTTTTTTTTTGGTTTCTGGAGATTGTCACCAGCAGCATAGTTTTGCTAGATTAAGTGAATTTTTATTTTTTGAAGGTCAAATTTACTCCCTTTGGGTAATTTTAAATTTGTTCGTAGAAAATTATGGTTTTCTCTAGTTTTCTCTAATGTGTAGTTGGGCCCTCTGTTTGGGTTTTCTTGAAAGATGCGTTTGGTTCTCTCAGGGTTTCAACCGGTTATTAGTGAATTGCTGTTGTGTATGTGCATATGATGGATGGACACTGTTTTGGTATGATTTATTGTCTATCAATATTTCAATCAGTTGTTTGGGTTTAAATGGAAGGAATATCTGGGTCTAATTACCATTTTTTAGGTGAAAATGGAGTCTTCTGTACTCTGGGATTATTGATCTTCATTGTTTAATGAATTGAAATCTTTGTCCTTTCCATGTGGGACGCTACTAGTAACAGTTTTATCCGGATGCATATTGAGGATTTTATTATCATCATCTATGAATCTTGTAATTGATTGTTTGGTTTTCTTCCCTGTTATTTACTCTCATCTGCAGCTTTTCTTGGATAGACAATTACCATTTGTTCCTCTGTATTGTTGGTTATATGAATCTTCAAAATTTTATGTATGGGTTGCCATTTTTCCAAGTGTAGATATTCTCTTCGTCTGCCTCGTGATTTTTGAGTTCCTTGTATCTCGGGCTATTTCTCTGAGCTACCCTTTTACACTGACCTGCACAACAACACACAAACAAACCAACCCCACCTCCATCAAGTATTGCATGCTCCAATTCTTTTTTCATCAGCACCTAACATCTGTAGCATGTTGAATGGTTAAAAAAAATTATTAACATTCCTGTCACTTGTAATGAGCTTTGGTCCTTTATTGTCATGCCAATTCCGTTCTTTCAAGGTGGTTTTTGTGAGGAAAGCTCATTAATCACATGCTCATTTCCTTTGTTTACTCCATTTAGTGATTTTCCTTTCCTTGCCACGGGTAACAGGTTATTTATTATTTAAAAATTTTAAATAGTAAATTGGCCTTTTCTGGTAGTTGACTTTCCATGTTAAGCAGGAAAGGATCCTTTCTTGCAACATTTGGGCTTTCTGTCAAACATCTGAATTCTCAAAACTGTAGCATGTCGTGTTTCAGGGCTTGAATCAAGGGACAAAGAACAAACTTTCTGTTATCGGCACTGCTGCATTGAACCTTGCAGAGTTTACCTCTGTGGCTGAAGGAAAAGATCTAGAAATAAATGTTCCCCTCTCTCTGTTGGGTGCCCAAGCTGAGCATAATCCGTCTCTTTGTGTAAGTGCAGTCAGCTTTTTCATGCTCAATTTCTATGTTCAGTATTTCTGCTAATCCAATATGGCGTGTGTTAAATTATATTTAGTTTAACATTGCAACTATTATTATAAATAGTTTCCCATAATCACATCATCACGTTAATGAGCCTTTAATATGTTTAGTTCCTGAACAATTATTAGGCAAATTAACATTTCTCTCCATTTCTCTTTTCTTACTAATTTTAAGTAAACAACACTTCCATCAAATGGTCATCAGATCTCTCCTTTCTTGTTTTCCTGCTACTTTCTGGCTTGAAGTTCGAGTTTTGTGATGTCGAGTTTCATCCTTGTTGCAGTTGTCTCTCAGTTTATTGGAATTGAGAACCACCACAGAATCAACCGAAACGGTGCAGAAATCAATTGTGCCTATTCCACTCTCGCCTCGCTCTGTAGAAGCACCCTCTGCTGAGAAAGATGAGCTTTCTGCTTTCAAAGCAGGGTTGAGAAAAGTAAAGATACTTACAGAGTATGTATCAACTCGGAAATCTAAAAAAGCATGTCGGGAGGAAGAGGGCAGTGAGGGCAGGAGCTCTGCTAGGAGTGAGGATGCTGAATACACATACCCATTTGACACAGACTCCCTCGATGATTTTGATGAAGGAGAATTAGAGGATGGCAAGGAGGATTCTAGTTTTAGGAAGTCCTTCAGTTATGGTACTTTAGCATATGCAAACTGCGCTGGAGGATACTCCGAGATGAGGATAAATGGAGAAAACGAGGATTGGGTTTACTACAGCAACCGTAAATCAGATGTGGGCCGTGTGCATGTCGAGAAGACATCATCAATCCCTGAGCAGTCTCGATTACAGACTTCGAAGCGGAGCATCCTTTCTTGGAGGAAGAGGAAGCTGAGTTTCAGATCTCCTAAAGCAAAGGGGGAACCGCTTCTCAAGAAGGCCTATGGGGAAGAGGGCGGAGATGACATCGATTTTGATCGCCGACAGCTTAGCTCATCCGACGAATCTTTTGCTTCAGGGGTATGTATTCCGCTTTGCATGTTTCTTTTCTTTTTAATTACTGCTCCTGGTATTTCTTGAAGTATGGAAAAAAGCCATTGACCCGATATTTTAAAGAAGTGCCTGTGCCATGTCTGTTTGGCACCTAGAGGTTAAAGTTTTAAAGATGCTTAGATGCCAATTGAGTGGCATCCAATAAGGTTATAAATAAGACATAACCTTGTCTTTGGGCTTCTTCTGCTGTTCTATACAACCCCGCATGCTTTTTGGTGATGTACAAAATTCATTGAAGTTTTGTCATTTGGCCACGTTGTCATGTGAAAATATACTGAAGCTGATCAAGAAACAGTTATGCAGTTTCCATGCTTTTGCTGGTCAAGTTCTACTCTGAAGTTTATTTGTTCCATTTTTGTATGGAGTCCTGATCTGAGTGCTAATTAGTAGCTTGGTTTTCATTTTTTATCATGAGCTATGATGCCTAGATGTGGGGTGGAGATGTGAGGGACAAACCATGGATACAGCTGGGACATGGGTTTTACAGAAAAAATGAAGCATCGGATGTGATATGATACTTTGCATTGCCTATTTTGATATATCCGGGTATCGTTACATTATGAGCCTCATTCTTTGGCCAAGTTGAACTGAAAAATTAAAGGCCCATATCTGTGCTATCATATTTTCTGGTGGTCATAATTGTGTATATTATACTGACACATTGTTCGCAAAGCAGTTTTCTTATCTCAAGTATGGTGTCTAACGTAGTTTTCATCTCCCATCCTTCTTAACTAGAGAAACACCTTGCTCCTTCGGACCTGCAACTGATGTGAGGCATTGCCTCTCCAGGGGGACAGGTCCTCAGATGAATGTGTGTGAGAGCTGCATTGGTTTTTGTTCTTGTCCTTGCTGATTTAGTAATCAGTTAATGTTACCCTCATTGCCACCACCCCACAGACAAAAGCACCTTGCTTCATTTTTCCTATCAAATTGACTAATTTGCTGTGGGTCACAACATAAATTGCTCGGATCTGATAATGACATAGTTAGATTTATTATTCATGTCAATTTTTTGCTGTCATTTAATTTATTCCTGAAAATAATTACATCAAATAATGGGTTTTCCTGCAATTATGCCGGCAGTGGCCCAAGGCAGAAGATGATGCCAGTGCAAACCGATCATCAATATCAGAATTTGGAGATGACAACTTTGCAGTCGGCAGCTGGGAGCAGAAGGAAGTAGTAAGCCGTGATGGGCACATGAAGCTCTGTACTGAAGTCTTCTTTGCTTCTATAGATCAACGGAGCGAGCGAGCTGCTGGTGAAAGTGCATGCACTGCCCTTGTTGCTGTTATTGCTGATTGGTTCCAAACCAACCAAGATGTCATGCCCATCAAGTCCCAGCTTGACAGCCTGATCAGGGAAGGTTCTCTCGAATGGAGAAATCTTTGCGAGAATGAAACTTACAGGGAGCGGTTTCCTGACAAACACTTTGACCTCGAGACGGTCCTGCAAGCGAAGATCCGTCCACTCTCTGTCATCCCTGAGAAGACATTCATTGGATTCTTTCATCCAGATGGCATGGATGATGGTTTTGACTTCCTGCATGAGGCAATGTCATTTGATAGTATCTGGGATGAGATCAGTCGTTCCGGATCCAATTGCGTAGCTAACAATGGCCCACAGATCTACATTGTCAGCTGGAATGACCACTTCTTTGTTCTCAAGGTTGAGTCTGAAGCTTACTACATTATTGACACGCTGGGTGAGAGGCTTTACGAAGGGTGTAACCAAGCCTACATCTTGAAATTTGACAAGGACACGTCAATATATAGATTGCCAAGTGAAGCTGGAATGGAGGAGAAATCTGGTACTGACCTGCAGCCAGCAGGGGTTGAATCTGGAAAAGGACCAGTTCAAAAGGACTCCAAAGAGGCGGTGGCAGATGCGGGTTCAGCAGCAAAGACAGAAGAACCCACAAAGGATGAGGAAGAAGAAGAGGTTGTGTGTAGAGGGAAGGAGGCCTGCAAGGAATATATCAAGAGCTTCCTTGCTGCAATTCCCATAAGGGAATTGCAGGATGATATTAAGAAAGGGCGGATGACCTCAACCCCTCTCCATGCCCGTCTGCAGATCGAGTTTAATTTCACCAAATTTTCTCAGCCAAAGACGGGATTTGCAGCATTCGATGTGGCAGCAGTGGCTGCAGTAGCAACTCCATTGCAGGAGATGGCTGTGGTGGCAGCCTGTTGAGAGTTTTGTGCAGATTGTAATAAGTGTGATTAAAAATGTGGTTTTGAGTTTTACTTTTTTTTTTTCCTTCTAGAGTAACATCTGTCTATTGGAGATGAAAATGGCCGAAGTAAGATGGGCTTTGGATTCTAACTTAAATGTGTGCAAGTCTTGTCTTCTTTTATTAACTTTTTTCCTCTTTTTGTTGGGAGGTAATGTAAATGAACTCTTGATTCTGCTGTAATTTGCTGCTGCTTTAAATGTAATTCTGACATCCATCTTACTTTTTGATGTGGAAATATGTCTCCTGGATTCTGATTTGTTTTTTTTTTTTTATTGCTCCCACAACATGAATTTATATATATACGCTCATCCACCTTTTCATGGTATCCTCAATTTCAAAAAAAATTTGTTTGTTTGTTTGTAGGCCATGCAGCAAAAATCCCACTCACCAAAACATTCCAAATTAACAGAAAGAAAAATGCATAATCCCATCAATGCAGTGAATGTGGATTGCATCTGTTCTAGTGAGTGTCACATTTGCTGGCTTGCTTTCATGGGTTAGAAAATTAATTCATCCTATATCCTATGGGAGATGAATTGTCGACAGTGGTAAGCCCTCTGAGCGAGCGAGCAAGCAACGTTTATGATGACCAAACTGTGACACAGCCTGCTTGCACTTGCACTATTTTTCCCAATGAACGGGGCATCTGTTGACCAAATCATGAAATCTGCTTGTGTTGCGCTTTGTACGATGACTCCCACAACGCCATGGATATGGCTGGCGTATTCAATATTGCAATGGTATGGTTCGTACCTTCTTCTACCCAAGAAAAATGAAGAATGGTATTGTTCGTACCTTCTTCTACCCAAGAAAAATGAAGAATGGTATGGCTCCACACAAAAAATCTCGTACTTGGGTTTTATCATCATACGACATACATTGCGTTAAAGCCTAGGTAGGTGAAAAATGTAACCTTTTTTCAGATAACGTGGAGGTCAAGTCTTATTTCCTTTTTTAATAGATGATTGATTACCTAAAGGCTAAAGCTAAAACCCCTTTGAGCTTTCAGAGTGGGGCAAATAAGAGAGAAAAGAAACAATACTTCTACCTTGTAACTCTTAAAAAGCCCAAAATCATTCAAAAAGTTTGTTTGGTTATCTCTTTACAAAAGAACATCTTTGAAAGTGAAAGTTAAAAATGACTATTAAATGAAGCATTGATAAACCCACTTCACGTTGAAGAGGATATTGCTTTTCGATTTTACCGGAAGGCATTGGAGAAGTAGAGAAGTTGGCACATCAATTTAAATCAAAATGGCGAGTTAAGAAATATAAACTCCCTTCAACCCTCACTCTCTCTCCTCTTGCATTCTATGTTAGAGGAAAATGAAAAGAAACAGATCTTGAAATAAGATTTATTTTTATTGGTCTAGTACATGAACATCTATTAATTTTAAGAAAATTACGTTATGGGAATTCTCTTCCCTGAAGGTGAGGGAAGGAGGCTTCGGGTGAGAAAAGGTAGTATGCTAGGTGGGAACCATCACTTCTTATTATTCAGGTAATGAGCCGTTCTCCCCAAGAATGAGCTTATGAACACCATTTCAACCAAAATGCAACACGAAATCCACACTGTCTAGATGATCATGATCCTGATCATCTGATTTTATGCTTAAATGTGGATAGATGATCAAATTCTTCTCAACTCACCATTTAATAACAAAATTAAATGGTCTTAAACTATGCTTCTTTTTTTTGGCTCTTTCAACTCTCTTCTTTCCTTCGATTGTAGCCTGTGTGATTCAATTCAAGTTTTACAAGAGGCGTGCCCATTGTTGGATTTGCCCGCGCCTGGACTCCTTTTATAGATATAGAATCATGCTCCAAAGGAGATTATAGGGACATGTTTTCTAAAAAAAATACTCCTCTCTTGTGGGCTCACTTGTATTAAAAAAATAAATTAAAAAAAAGAACTCTTGTGGGCTCACTTGTATTAAAAAAAAAAAGAAGAAGAAGATACTGGATCAGCGAAATCAAGATTACTGTCAATTAAATGGGGTTTGGTAACCCCAAGGGGATGGCCGAGTGGTAATGACCATGGTTCCTCTCTTTTCCAGAACTAGAGGTCCCAGTATTGATCCCCGATTCCCCCCTCTTCAGGAACCAAAAGTTGAGTCCACTAGTGCTACCACCTAGGGGCCACAGTGGTTTTACCCAGCGTGTCTTTTGGGCCCGGAGGGATAAGTCCAGCCCTTTGGAACCCTCCGTTAGCAAAAAAAAAATGTGTGTGTGTGTGTTGGGGGGGGGGGGCGCGCATTGGATTGATGAAGGGTGAGAATTTAAGTAGCAATGAAAAAAGAAGAAGAAGGCATTGGATTGATGATGGGTGAGAATTTAAGTGGCAATGAAAAAAAAAAAGAGCACCATGAGAATTTGTTGAGCCAAGCACTTCATGAATTGAGATTTTAGAACTCTTAGGGCCTGTATGTTTGTTAACATTATAATATATAGAAATTGAATACATATAATTTATACCATAAGTAGTTTGCATTATAATATATAGAAATTAAATACATATAATTCATACCATAAGTGGTTAAAACTGAATATCAAATTTTATCTTCTGCTTCACCAGACTGGGCTCCTATCCATTTTCCTTTTTGGGTATCGGGCTGGACGTAATGGAGTGGGCTTCCTGGGATATCAAAGTTCTATTTCTTGGTTTTTATATGCACCCTTTTAACCTCTCTTTTTTATCTTTGTTTTTTTTTTTTTTTTTTTCTGCCCCTTTTAATTTAGAAACCTTGGAGCTTTGGGGCATTTAATGCTACTTTTGATGATGCATTGAATTGGGTTTTTCGTGATGTCATTAGAGTCCTATGAGAGATGCTCTCACCTTATTATGAGAGATAAGGTGTGGCCCTTACATTCATATCCAATCTCAACAACTTAAATGTAAAGGCCCCCACCCCTATCTCTCATAGTAAGGTGAGAGATGCTCTCATAGGAACACCTCCCTATATATATAAGGGCTACACAGCGTCTGGGCCTTTTTTTAGGAGAAAACAACCATCCTAGTTCGGCCTACTAAGATGCATGATGATTATGGAAGTCTATTGGATGAAATGATCCATCTGAAGCCTACCTATATGTAAAATCTCGAGTCCATAAGATTATTTTAACCTTTTGATCGATGGCTCTAAAATTTAATGGTTTTAAAGACATCATTTTATCATGATTTCAATCCAATGGTGAGAAAAAATTATATGAATGTCAAGTTTGGACTTATGAATTCATGAGGGGGTAGTGTGTGTAAAAGGGCTATATTGACTCAACATGGTGCCATGACCAAAATAAAAGGGGCGGAAAAGGGGACGTTTTGAAAGTAGGGCGTTTTATAGAATTTCACACACACACACACACACACACACACACACACACACACACACACACACACATATATATATATATATATATATATATATATATATATATAGCATGAGGGACACTTGATTCTAGACAGCCGAGAATTATTCCGTACGGGCACATGTAAACCCTCATATCTATTTTGACTCTATATTGAGATTTGATGTTAGCTTATTGTGCTTGATGGCAGCAAGAGGGTTTCCTTTTCAAATTGAAAATGTGCTGACTGCTGACTATAAATGATTTGCATTTGTAATGATGGTTTTAAGGGACGGTAATCCCTTAGTTCCTTTTCTTCCTATCCTACAAAAAGTTAAGCCTCCCTTTTCTTTTTAGTTTATTTTATATGGAGTATAGGACTTTGGAACATCTATGAAGGGTTATGATATTCTCCGAGGCACTCTTGTTTTATTAAATGAATTTTAGATTGGCCTAACTTGTAATGAATAATGAATGATAATCAGCAACAAGCCTGCTAACAATCTCTTCATTTAATATGCCATGACTATTAAACTGAATGCAAAATGTCACAACAATAAATTATATCTTATGATTAATGTTTGCTGCAATATCAAGTGCCTGACTTCTATTTTCATTTTTATGGCAATTACAGACTTGGGAAATCTGGATTAAACCAAACAGCGACAACGATTATCGATGTATCAATCAACCGAAAAATCACTCTAAGTATGTTCTGAAGTCTTCTTTCTCCAAACTGCTATGTTGAGCACTCTAAAAAATATAATGATTGACCCTTCTTTTGTTTCTTTTTCATTTCTAGTTAAATTTTAGTTCATGCAAATGGTTGCAGCAGCAAAGATCATGACTGCAACGCTGGTTCTTCCTTCTCTTGATCACAGTTCCTTTTGGACCAATCCAAGGTTTGAACTGCTTGTTATGAATAATGCTAAGAAAGGACAAAAGGGGGGAAAATCAGTTGATGTTTTAGCTAGTTCTGGGCAGTCTAGGAAACTAGAATATAGTGCCTTGATACTTTGATCTTGGGAGTGATTTTAAAGACAGTTTCAACTGGAAGCACTTCATAGATGTATTGAGAGATGACATAGATAGCAGTCTCAGACTCTGCTACCTCAGTATGCAACAATTAATCCCTTGCCAAAGACGCCTATTTCCTTGTCAAAGGTTTGCACATCAAAATCTTGATATATTGCAGTCAGCTGGACTATTTCTTTCAAAATAGAGAGTGAGCAAAGGTTTGGGGAATGTGTGGCAGAAAACATGGCAGCCAATGTGGTTTGATTTTCGTGTCACTCTAAACACAGTAGAAAGAGACATTTACCATTAACAAGAAACAGGAAGGGTTTCTGGGAGCCATTCAGACCTGATAGTTATTTTTTCTCCTAGGGGAGTCTGTTGCTATTATTCTGCATGAAATTAGATGTTGTGCTTTAATGCTTGTGTGTGTGTGTGGGTTGCCAGACATGAAGTTTCATGTAGGAGAATTCTTGCGGACTCCCATAGGAGAAAATTCTGAGTAGAGATATACACTGATACAAAACAATATGGAGGTCAAAATAAAATCAAATTGATACAGCCTTAGATCCGTATCTTCAATCTCATGCTTATGATTTTCCAATCACCGTGATTATTGGACAATGTGACTAAGGTGGGATTCACCCAATAAATGGGATGGATAAAAAAAAGACACCTAGTTCAACTCTATTATGCAGCTAGTGGGAAACGAAACACATCTAAACAAGAAAAGAAGAAAGAACAAGAGCCAAACCTCCAAGAGGGCAAATTTCATTTTATATTTTGAGGAAGAAGATATACAAAATGTTTTAAGATGACGGCCTATCCTCAAAGGCCTAGAAAATAGAAATGTGGATCAATGATTACCAAAAAGCCAACAGAGATCACTAGTTGGATGGACACAGCTCAGAGACCAGATCGAGGACCCCCCACATGGATGCGTCATTCTGCAAAACAGAAATTCCAAACAAAACAACAGAATAAGCTGCATTGACAAACCATATTGCAACTCAAATGGGAGATTGCAGCCTTGACAAGCTGAGCTGAACCTATCTTGGGCAAGATCATGCTCGAGCTCAACTGCCTGGGCCTGACAGGCCAAGCTCGAGCTCAGCATGGTTTATCTGAAGGTCCAACAACGTGACATCACTTATTCAAATAATTTAACATAATGGGTCCATAATTTGGTTAAGGATATGGATTAAGAGGCCCGACTTCCAGGTCTCCAGGCTAGCTAGCAGCCCCTACACTGGGGTAATTAAATGGCTTGACCCAGGGCTTGGACAAACCTCAAGGACAAACCCAACATAGCCAAGTTGTACAGAACAATTTATTGAATGTATTTCTGGAACAGTTTAAACCACATGCATCTGATTTCTCATACTGAACTCACCAAATAAACAATGTCAAATGATTCACGGTAGCTTTTGAGAGAATTCTCTACATTGTCATTCCTGCAAGAGTAACATTGTGGGGGAAAAAAGAAAATCACTTGGAGATGAAGTTAAGAGATATATAAATTGTGAAAGATTATAAACTAAAGATCTTTTAGAATTCTTGTATCTTGTTTTCAACAGCTTTTCTTCACTTCTTTTTTAATTTTTAATCGGTTAGTTATCAAAATTAAGGCAGTTCATGCAACTGTTGTGCCTCTCTTTCGGAGGTAAAAATATATGATATTGCTGCTGGGGGGAAATTAGTTAAAATTATAGAGAACATGGACAGAGATGATGAGTGGATACATACTTCAAAATTGCATAAAGAACCCTCAGCAAGAAGTGTGAATGTGGTTGAAGAGATATTAATGTGCAGCCCATTGACCCAAAATAACTCAAATTTAAACTAATCACCATTGACCCAAAATTACAAATAAACCCAATTATTCCTCAACAATAACCACTGCTATAGTTAAGAACGATGACCTCACCTCATAGCAAATGATTCGAGTAACAACAACCAATTTCATGTGAGATTTTAATGAAGTTTCCATTGAAACACACGTAAGACACAGAATTTTTCCTCACACATAATCTAAGCTAGAAGGAATTTCATTTAAACAGTCTTTACTCAAATCCAGTCATATATAGTCGCATCTCTGCGACACTACTTTCACCACGGGTTACCAAAACCCATCCTTGTTCTTTATGGGCAAGCAGCCAAGGAATCCCAAGTAGTTACAACTTACAAGCCTTTTCATCTTTTCCTTGCTATAGGTCAGTTTGTTTAACCAGTATTGAAAATTCTTAGGATTTCTAAGAAATTCCTTTCTAAGGAGAAAAAAGTGAAGGATTAAGGGTGAAGATCCGCAAGGGGAAACCAAAAGATTCCCCTCTAGTGGGAACTAATTACCATCCATCACCCAAGTAAATAAAACCCTAGGAAAGTAATGGTCCCATCTAAATCTTCACTTACCTCATTAATAATCCTCTAATAAAATCCTTATTACTAAAAAGTAAGAATCTCTAGGAATCCTATACAAAGTAAGCAAATGGAACCTACGTCTAATAAAAAAGAGACTATAATGGTCATTTGTCTTTTCTTTTTTTTACATTGAAAAAGACTATAAGGGGCCGTTTTTCTTTTACACATGTGATACAAAAATGGGATTTACATATGCAAAATTTACATATGTGAAACATATTACAATGTTTGTCAGCATTTTTACACGAGTAAACAATGTGATTTAGTAATTTTTGGGTTTTTTCACATTTTTCTCAATATCCATGAGAAACCAAGAGATGAAACTTCACATCTTAAGATTGACCATTTATGCAAGAATATTGAATGGTTCGGATCATGAATTGGGGGCTCACAAAAGTGCAGATCTCTAGGTTGGGTTTTTTCTTTATTTTTTATTTTTTATTTTTGGTGTTTTGTCATATTTATCAAATCTATTGAGATCTAAGACTAAGATATGAAACTAAATGTGCTGAGGCTTATTAGTTCAAAAGAAAATTAGAACGGCTCGGATTGCAATTTCAGGGCCCACAAGACCACACTAAAAATGGGCAGTTGATGGATTTTGATCTCGTGACCCATTATACAAGGTACCTGCACCACTTTGAGATGTGAGGTTTTGATGAGGATTGAGGACATCAGAGTTCCTCCACATAAAAAATGCAAGAGGAAGAAGAGGCACATCCAACCGTCTTGGTGGTTAGATGATCATTACCATGCGTCGGATTGTGATTCTGACAAAGATCCACCGTTGGATCTTAATTTCGATAAAGATCAACAGTTGCATCAAGCCTAATCTGACACGGGTTGCAATTTTGGCAAACACCCACCGTTAGATCTTACTTTTGATAAAGATCAATGGTTCGAGATGAAGAGTCAGTGTGGCAGACATTAAGAAGACCCCACATTGGGCTGCCCCGCATGGGAGGGACCAGCAAAGAAGAGAATTGAATATCAAGTGGGACTCCTCTAAGGGGCCCATCCAAGTGACCATACGCCCCACCCCAAGTCTATTTATTCATTAACTTATTTTAATTATTTAATTTGGATTTATTTGCTTATATGATGTTTTTAATATTTGGAGGTTCTCATTATGGGATTGTGGGAAGGCCTAGAGTCACTTCTAATTCCCAAATTGAAATCTTATATAAGAGGTGCAATCTGAAATTTCAATTTTATAATTTAATTGTGAACGTTAGTTTTTTTCTTGATCTTATAACACTATATTGTTTAGCCTTGCAGGGTTTGATTGATAGGAATAAAAGTGATGAAGCATGGAATATGTGTTGAAGCACAAGATTAGGTCTCAAAGAGAATTCCACAAAGGAAAATCAATCCACAAAGGACAAAATTTTATTATTTTTCAACACTGCCTCCCTGCATTACATATCCATCTATTTATAGGAAAACAAAACCATAAATACTGAAAGTCTTCAAGAGAGGAAACTATATCTATCCTAATCAAACTTCTAATTAAAATCCCAATCATATCTTAATAAACATATACCTACTAAAACTCTAATGTAAGAAATTTCCTTTTAGCATTAAATGAGTTGTCAAAGGATATTCTTTCCAGGGCCTGAAACTCAGGCTACTGATTTGGTTGGGTTGGTATACTAATCCTACGTCTGACCCTGCATTGATCAATTTCACGCTTGGAGAGGTGTGAAAATTTTGATGAAGGCATCTCTATTTACATATGTCTAAAAATAAAGTTTAACAGAGCTTTAAACAATATCATACACTGCCATCGTAAGTCGTAACAGGCACTAAAGACTTTACCAATCCACAGGATGTGAGCAACAAGTTCCATAGAATAACATAAATACTACAGTTTTCCAAGCCTAAAAAGGCATCTCTATTCAGCAAACTTAAAACACTGAAATGAAACAGTTAAATATCAACCAGTTAAGTACTGAAAAAAGAAAATATATCCATCAGCAAAATAAAATATTGGGACCACTAGTGACATTAAATTAAATGAAAATGAAGTTTAGATTTATATCCAAAAGTGAAACTCCAACTCCTTTGATCAGTGTTCATGAGAGGGGAGAGGGGTGGGGGAATGCTGATGGGATTTCTCAATGCAAAAGGCGATCAATCATGATTAGCCACATTTTTTAATATCTGATGTCAAATCTTCTATTTCTATCCATATGCAGAAATATTAGTCTGTATCATGGCTGAGATGGACTACATTCCCATCAGAATTATTCCAGATAATGGAATTAAGGCTAAGATGATGCCAATGATCACAGTGATGAAGTTTTATTCCGGAAACACCAAAGAGTAACTAGTTGCATTTTTACAGTGCAAGGATATACTATAATATATACAGAAAACTACAATTTTTTAAGGAAAAGGCAAGAACCAGTGGATCACAACCAACAGATCATAAAGACATCCACTTACAAGAATCCAACAGCAATACGGTTATCATAGTTTAAACCATCAGACATGCGCAAATCTCCAAGGTGATCACCCATAAGTAGCACATTTGTCCTCTTCTTTACAGCAGCATTGTCTTCACTTGGCTCATCAATGCCTCCATATTGATCATGAACAGGTGCAGCCATGTCAAGAGCATGCTCATTCTTGTTCAAGACATGAATTGTCTTCCCTACCATCAAAATCAGTTGTAAGACTGAGTAAAATAAATCAGCCAGATACAATGCAATAACAATAATATAAAATATAGGATAATATCATCAGACTCACGCCAAAAGGGACAGGTCTGTTCTATTAACAAAAATGAAAATCTGGTATCTGTCTAGTAAAATGGAGATCCATATGCTAAACTCTATGGCGATGAAGTAAGTCTTCAATTATATATATATATATATATAATGAGTAACCCACTCAAAACAAGAATCTAATTCCCAAGTGACGCTTCAAATCAAGACATATGGAGTGACTCGGACACCCTCAAGTCGAGGCAACTCAGCCAAATCACATGGGACTAGGATAAGTCAGACCCACTCGCACCCAACTCATAGAATTCTTGTAATTTGAAAATTTATTATAAGATTATAATTTTAAAAGTTATAAAAAAAGATTGAAATTTAAAAAAATTAATAATTTCCCATAACAAAAATAGTTTGAGGACTCATTATGTTTTAATTGTAATTAATGAATTTAGGTAGTAATAGTAGGCTGCATTTCGTCTGAGGTTCATTGCTCTGTTTGGATGAATAGTAATACGGATAAGGCAGAAAAGTTATTTTAATCTTTCAAACTCGCTCAAGAACCATTTTAGAGACCTCCCACCTTACACACCCTAACAAACAATAAAATAAGGAAAGAAAAATCATAAGTGAACAAGGGGTAACTCGACTTGCTGGGAGCAGTTCAAGTTGACTCTGCTGGGTCAACTTGCCTATTTTTTAGAACCATGATTCAAATGACATTGTTTCTTGGTGAAAAGATTCACGAGCGATATAAAAGTAACTTCTAGCAAGAAGGTTATGTATCTTATTAGATATTGTTAAATAAATACCTTTAAAAGCTACAAGATTTCCACTGTCATCAAACATCATCCGGTTTGACACAATCTTGACATTTTTAAAAGGTCTATGAAGTTTCTGCCTGAAGACCTGGTAAAGAGACAAAAAAAAAAGCACAACTGTCACACATCGTTGCATATTTTAGGATAACTTAGATTTACGTTGTACAAGACATGACTGAACAATTGCTTGAAGCATATTTCAAAGTCACCATGGAGTGCATTAAACAATAACCTCACCTCGACCCATCCAAGGCTAGAATTTACTTGAAGGTCAAAGGCGGCCCATGGACAATTGAGAAAGAAATCTGAAACCACATGGCAACGCAAGCCCGTGGGTGGAACCCATTGCCCCATAGTAATCCAATTTCGCCTTCTTGCCCATAGAGAGGGTTAGTTAAACACAGCTCTGAAGAAGGTATGGTCAGAGGTTCTCATTTATAGGCTCCGACCTGATGATTGGGACAATGACAAAGTAGAATTTTGGCCAAGGAGTGTCCACACTGCATATTAATCAACTCAATCATTAAGGCTGATGAGAGTTTCTAATTTTTTGTTTCATGCATATGCTTTTTCCTTTCTTCCTTTCCTTTTATGACTGTTAGGGTTAAGGTTGGAACACATTTCACATTTTAACTTACCTCCATTAAAGGCTAATAGAAGCAAAAAAAAAAAAAAAAACAGTGAGTTCATGAGGAGCTTTTGCTGCATGAACTTTTCATTTTGACAGGGATATCTAGGCAAGACTGATGCTGGAAAGTAGGGTTTATAACCTATACCCTGTTTTTTAGGTCATGATATCAGTGGGATTGTTTCGCACATTAGATTCTCTTGTGCATGATCACATTGTTGCTTTCTTTCCCTTCTACTTTAGATCACAACAATAAGGTTTTGTTGGAAGGGTGGACAGACACTCCTTTTGCGCATTAGATTCTCTTGCTGATATGTTTTCATTGATTGAATGCGATACGACCCACTGCCCTGTGTTGGGTTGAGTTCCTCATATAGTGTGGACATTTGGATGATCAGCTGATCCTGGTAGACAAGAGCCCAAGACCCAAACCAGGTTTTGATGTTAGGTTCCTTAACAGTCCTTTTGCCTACTTTATATTGAATTCCTAGGAGCTCATAGTAAAGGGGCCTTGACCAAGGAGTATTACAGAGGTGATAAGAGAAGCATCTAAAGTGGAGACATAGAAGGGACCATCAATTACTTAGGATTTAGATTACTAGGGCAATGGGTGGCCAACCTTTGGAAATTTTATGTGTCTATTTGATGGCCGCTTTGTGGATCTTCACCTTTTATCCATCATTCTTTGCTCCTCTGATGGAAATGTGTTACCCAGAAATCCTACAAACTCAAATGTGATTACATAAACAGGCCCTAAATTCCAGCTTTATTTACAATTCTTATATCATATAAAGGGAAGATTTGCACTATCTACTTTGTCAGTTGTTAAGGAGTCATTTGTTTGTGATCATTTACACATGTAAAAATGGTGTGTAACTAAGGCCATTTGCCTCTTGCAAAACAGGCACTAGTACACTTCTTACTCGCCTATCAACCACATTTATTTTTTCTCATTCCCATAGGCCTCATATTTGTAAACAAAACCGTTCACTTTGTTTATTAAACTATTAAAATCCAAGATAATAAGGTTGGTTGTCTTAAATCTTCATTATTTTGAGTATTTTGTGAAAAGTCCCAATCTATAAATCCAATATTATGCACTTCTTTGGCCCCACAGTCCATGATCCGAACCGTTCAATATTCTTGTTTTAATGGTAAATATTAGGACTTTCAAGGCATGTTTGCGTGACGCCGTGGAAGAGCAAACCTGTGCTTCCTCTTGCGTGAAAAGCAAGTTCCAAGGAGGAGCGCAGGATTCTTACCTTGTGCAGAAAAAACCCACAAAAAAGAGGCATTTTCTGATGAGACTGCATTCGCACCAAACTAAAAATAAAGTGGGCAGCGAGCAGGAGAATTGATCCAGCTTGTGCCTCATAAAAAGAACTAGCAGGTTGGTGGTAGAATGATCCAAATCAGAATGCCCTCTCACTGGCCAATGATGTGGACAATGGACATACCGTAACCACTATAAAGAGCCAAACAACATTAGTCTGACTATGTTAGATGGAATCCCCTACATCCATTGGATTGCAACAGAAGCGTTTGTAGTGCAACTTCAGCAGGTATATGGGAATTTCGATGGAGCATGGACTTGTTAGGCACCCTTCGGAAGTTGCATTCTATTTTTGCAGAATAAGACCAGCACAAAAGTGCCCTCAGTTTCATATCTTAGTTCTTCATGGATTTTGAGAAATATGTGAAAAATCTCCAAAAAATTCAAATAAATCTAAAACTGTTGGATGTGCTTATTTAATCATGTGAAAATGGTGATTTTAACAAATATGGTAATGTGCTCCAGATGTTCAACATTTGCATATGTAACATTTACATATGTAAACACCATTTTCCTATCATGTGTAAAAGGCAAACGACGCCGAAGATTGATTGATATTTTACATAGCCAAACAGTGCTCATCTACTCATCCATGGGTTTTCTTATTTTAGAACAAGTGGATTTGTCATGAAATGCTTATTGGAGTTTTCAACTGTTGGTTTTAAATTTGGGCCCGTGATTGCTCAATTCAATTAAGCGTCAGCTTGATAGTTGATAATCATGTCTGTTTAGTGTGTTTTTTTTTAATGGTAACTTAACTTTATAAAAAAAAAAAACTAAGCATGCACGAGAAATGTACTGAAAGCAGCACAAATTTTTAGCAGGCAGTTTGGTGAGCCTCAGCTGATGTCTGAAGAGACCTTCATTACTGTGGTCAAGGGTTCATGTTCTACCTCATGGCTTTGAGGATTAAAACAACTGTACTGCAGAATAGTATTTATTTTGAACTAAAAAAAAAAAAAAATAGGGGCATCCAACCGAATGCCTTGTTGACTTGGACTTGTTGGGTCCTCAACAAGTTCAACTTTGAAGATTTTAAAGTTCTAAGGGTTAGCTGACAACTACTATAGAACATAGATGTCAACAAGTCTCATGATACTGACCTCTTCTATAATGTCTGCAAGGCCTGCGGAAAAAACAAGAACAGGCACCTCTCTCTCCTGGCAGTGAAAGAAATGAATGAATGAAGCAAAATGAGAATTAAAGCTGATATATTTTTCTTTTAATTTTTTTTGAATGCTAATTACAACTGATCTTTGGTTATATGTTAGTATTCTAATGAATCACTACGTCCATTCATCCAAATGATCAACTCGGTTCAATGATTGAACTTACTGAGATGCAATAGACAAATCTTCTCAAGTAAAACTGAAAAAGATGGATTGCTACCTCCAAAAACTCAAATAGCTCGGCTACACCCTCTCTAAAAGCAATAACAGCATTGGCCACAGATCTCTTTATGGAATCATAGGTCAGACCACCCTCAATAAGAAGAGCGTGGGTTTTTCCCCACCTGCAATGATGAAAGATAACATTTGCTTGATATTTTACATTTCAGAAGAAACTCAAAAAAATAAAGCAAAAAGGGGGTGATGAGGATGTAGAAACGACAATACAAATGTTTACATGCATGTGCATGTAAACGTGTATATGTGCTTGCAAGTATACATTTATGTGGAGACGTGCCTCAATACAATCCCAATGGTGAGCACTCTAAGAGAAGTATATTAGTCAAGATTCTATAGATTGGCCCCAAAAACAGATTTTGCATGTTCCTCATATACATGAATAAACTTGACCAGATTTTAGCAATACATTCCATCAGGGATGCAGCAGATATTAAATACCAACTTACTTTTTAAAGTTCCCATATGCGTCTCCAAAATTTCATATAAACCATACGAGTTGTACACTCGCCACATCTATGCAACAAAGTAGCTTTCAGCACCCATTTTATGATATAAAGACGGAGAATCCTCCACCGCACTCATGAGATGACCTTATCGTCAGCTCACAGTGTGCAAACACCTACTGGATCCCACCTGACATCCCATAGTCACCAATCCCGCGGGTTGGCACCCATCCGAATGCACTAGACCACTGGATTGACTATGCATTCGTTTTGGACTGTGATAACTTGTGGGCCATTGATCAAGTGGTTAGGATGATGATCCGAGCCTTTGTCACCATACACATGTTTTTTTTCTTTTTTCTTTTTTCTTTGTTAGGGAGAGGGGTGCCCATAAAGACATTTAACAAGTAGGAACTACAAATCCCACATGCCTTTCATCTGTAAAAGGCTGAGGGTGTCAGATGATATATGTTACTCTGCCACAAGTTGTAACAGCAGCGAGAAGATCAAGATGTAAACAATAGAAGAAAGTAGAAAATAAGCTATTTAGGTCCAACTAGTATTGATAGGAACAGTTATACTCTAAAGCAGAGGTGGAAAATTAGTTGAATATTCATGCAATAATAGATCAGGCTGCAGTCCATTTTCATCTAGTGAGTGGAAGTAAGAAGATTCCAGAGACTACAAGATACATTCCCGACCGACTAACTAGGTACATCACAAGTATAGGGTAGAGTTTCACGCAAAGAATCTGAAAGAACATGTTATATGGACTTTGAGTATTAGACCAACATTTTGATTTTTTTTTTCTTTGAAATGTAACATAACTTGAACCCATGGTTGCAACTTGCAAAAAATGAAAGCATGTTCCAATTGCGCTATGGCTCTTGCCCAACATTTTGCTATGATTTGGTAGGTTTATAGGTTATACAAATAATAGCATTTATGTATTTAATAATTATTTAACTTATTAAGCGTAAAAGTTACACAAAATCTTTATACTGACGGGTAGAAATAGAATACAAAACCTAGATAGTCTTTTGCCATGTAAAGGTTGCATCAAACTACGTATGTACCAACGTTGGTACTTCACACATTTACAAGATGCATGCAAAGAGACATCATTTCAATACCTGAAAGATCATTAAAAAGATAACAACAACTAACCAAACCAAACCAAGCCTTTTCCCACTAGGTGGGGTCGGCTATATGGATTTGACGACGCCAATCAAATCTATTTAGGGTCATGTCCTCTGTTAGATCCATGTAGGCAAGGTCATGTTTAATAGTTTCTTTCCAACTTTTCTTGGGTCTCCCTCTCCCTCTCCTACTCCGGGCAATCTCCATGCTTTCACACCTTTTAACAGGTGCCTCCGTTGGGCGCCTTCTAACATGGCCGAACCATCTCAGTCGATTTTCTCTCATTTTATCTTTAATCGGTGCTATTCCTACTTTGCCCCTAATCTCCTCATTCCTAATCCTATCTTTCCTTATGATCCCGCACATCCATCTTAGCATTCTCATCTCCGCAACTTCCATCTTCTTAACATGATTATGCTTTACTGCTCAACACTCTGATCCATATAACAACGCTGGACGTACCGCCATCTTATAATACTTTCCTTTAACCTTGAGGGGGACTTTCCGATCACACAAGACCCCCGAAGCACTCCTCCATTTGGTCCACCCGGCCTGAATCCTGTGACTTACATCAGTATCAATCTCTCCATCCTGTTGCACCATAGATCCAAGGTACCTAAATTTTTCTTTCTCTACAATCTTTTGTGTGCCCAAACTTACTTCTAAGTTACCAAGTGTCCTACTTTGACCAAACTTGCATTCCATATATTCCGTCTTGCATCGACTTAGCCTAAACCCTTTTGTCTCTAACGTTTTTCGCCACAATTCTAGCTTAGCATTCACTCCTTCTCTCGTTTCATCCACTAAAACAATGTCATCTGCAAATAGCATACACCACGGCACCTCATCCTGAATATGTCTTGTAATCTCATCCATAACTAGGGCAAACAAGTACGAACTTAACGCTGAGCCTTGGTGTAGACCAATCGTGATAGGAAACTCTTTAGTCTCTCCGTCAGTCGTTCTTATAGATGTCACGGCTCTATTATACATATCCTTTATCGCCTCAATATATGCGACACACACTCTTTTCTTTTCCAGTACTCTCCATAGAATCTCCCTACGAACTCGGTCATAGGCTTTCTCCAAGTCAATGAACACCATATATAAATCTCTCTGGCCTTCTCTATACTGTTCCATTAACCTTCTCAGGAGAAAGATAGCCTCCATGGTTGATCTTCCAGGCATGAAACCAAATTGATTTTCTGAAATATTTGTTGTTCTTCTTAATCTTCTCTCAATAACTCTCTCCCATAATTTCATTGTATGGCTCATCAATTTAATCCCGCGGTAGTTCGCACAGTTCTGAATATCTCCTTTGTTCTTGTATATGGGTATAAGAATAATTTTCCTCCATGCATCATGCATCTTCTTGCTCTTTAGCACTACATTAAAAAGCTTTGTCAACCAACTTATGCCCTCCTCCCCCAAGCACCTCCAAACCTCAATAGGGATATCATCTGGCCCAACCGCTTTCCCATTCTTCATCATTTTCAATACTTCTTTAACTTCTTCCTTATTGATTCTCCTATAAAACATATTATTCGATTCTTCCCTAGAAATGGTAAGTTGCCCCAATTGTATGTCACTACTACTGCTATCGTTAAATAACTTGTAGAAGTAGCTCTTCCAACGCTCCTTTATCTCCTCATCCTTTACTAATACCTTTTCATCCTCATCCTTAATGCATTTAACTTGGTTTAAGTCCTTGGTCCGCCTATCTCTTGCTTTGGAAAGCTTGCATAGCTCTCTTTCGCCTTCCTTAGTGTCGAGTCGCCTATATAGCTCCTCAAAAGCCTTTGCCTTTGCTTCACTAACTGCCTTTTTGGTCTCTCTTTTTGCTTCTTTATACCTCTCCAAGTTTGCTTCATTTCGATCCTTTTGCCAAGTTTTAAAGCACTCTCTTTTAACTCTTATCTTGTTTTGGACGGCCTCGCTCCACCACCATGCCTCTTTCTGTGCCGGAGCACCCTCTTTGGATTCTCCTAAGACTTCTTTCCCTACCCTCCTAATACACTCTGCTACCTTATACCATATATTATTTGCACTCTCATTTACCGCCCAAACGTCTTCCTCTAGTACTTTTTCCCTTAATGCTAGTTGCTTATCACCTTTCAAGTTGCACCATTTAGTCCTTGAGCATCTATATAACTTCTTTTTTCTAGTCCACCTTTGTAGCTGCACATCTATGATCAACAACCTATGTTGGGAAGTCAAGCTCTCCCTCAGTATAACCTTGCAATCTTTACAAGCTAAGCGGTCTCTTTTTCTAGTTAAGAAGAAGTCAATCTGTGTCCTTGAGGAGCCACTCTTATAATAACAACAACTAAAATAATAATAATAAAGATTTTTTTTTTTTTTTTTTTTACCTTTCTTATATGCAAACTCAAATTCTCAGTCTCACACATTCACTAGGGTGAGCAAGGGTATGTTGTTTTATTGCTATTCTCTGGTCTATGTAACATGGCCACAGCTATATGTACTACTGCCAAGGGCCCAAGATGGACACAGACACGTGGAATGATTATGGACCAAGTTGTTAAAATCCTAGGATTTGGGATACAAACCCCATGACTCATATCAAATCCGTGGGAAAAAGATCCATATGTATACAACAAATCCCAGTTATAGGTAAATCTTTGGATTTGGTTATTTTTAAAAAATAAATTCAATATTTGCTATATCGAATCCCACAATTCAGGCAATTCTTCTAAATGGGAATAACAATAGCCACATGACTGTTTAGCCATCTTTTCCTCTTATCTTTTCATCTTTAGCGTTTTTTTAGGACATTGTCTAGTGATTAAGGAAACCTCATAATATAAGAATTTGCGGAACTTTGTGCAGTTGTAGAGGAAAACAAGCAATGGGCATGTGAGTGGAGTATTCAACTACACGAATGGAGTTTCACCTTAAATTTTTTTTCTTTTTAGTTTTTTTCTCCCTGAATCACTTCTTTAACTTCAGGCAATACTTCCTAATGATGTAACATAGATGATTTTTTTCCTTCCTTTTTTATTTAGAGAGCACAAAGATTAGCAACAGCTGGCTTATTTTTACTACTAATGCTAATATCTAAATATATTGGTATATGTCAATGATGTTCCTCAAATATTCGCATCATAGTCTTCCTTGACTCTATATTGATGCCATACTACTATGGATGGAAGATAGACACATAATGAATAGCTAACAAATCTTCTAACATATTTTTTGTTTTTTACAAAAAGATAAAAAAAAAAAAAAAAAGTCCAATGATTCAGGATTTAATTTGATTCGACTCCTGAACTATTTGTGATACAATTTTGTTTTTCAGAACAATGGCAAAGGGCATAAAAAGAACATCAAAGAAGATCACCTCAATATGCCAAATACAGAGACACATTCATATAAACATTCTATAACAAAACAAAATAGACAATTTGAAATTTGAAAAATGCCAACAACATGGTTCTAAAAAGAAACCCCATAATATGGAGCTTATAGGAAAAAGAACAATCAGAAATAGGGACAGACAAGAAAACAGAAGTTCAGTTCCGGACAGGATGTGCATCAGCGTGTTAAACAGAGGTTCAAACAACAGTGCTAGAGGCTGTATCTTCCACATTGGCGATATGGGTCAGTGTTGAACATATAGATGCAATTTATTTTAATAAAAAAAAGAGATAATAATACAAATTGGCTTGTATCAGCCTTGCCATTATTCATGACATGCCCCACGGGTGCGAATCAGGTACCATACTCTTCTTATGTGAGACAGTTATAAATCAGCTGATACAATATGCATCATCTATATTTAAATTCCTCGTTCCAATCGCTATAAAACACACTTCATAATGCATTGCAAAAATTCCATGATCCTCACGACTAGAAGTAAAACAGTAAATTCCATGATACTCACAACAAAAATTCCATGAATCCCAAACGTGATATCCATCTTTCTTTCTTTCTTTTTTCTTCATTTGAACAGTAAAACATAATTTAATTCTTTAGTAAAACAAAACTTCGCGAAATGTTCCTTTATAGTTGGATACATTGAGAGAGAGAGAGAGAGAGCGAGAGAGAGAGAGGGTTCAAAGTTCAAACCACTCTTCCATGAGCCTTGTTTTCTCCTCGATTGGGATAGTGGGAGAGAATTCCAAGGGCTGATAATAATCATGCAATTCCTCCCTCTTGATGTCATACACAGGATTTCCCTGCTTCAGCAGACCATGACTGCCTGATCACAGTATTATACAACATTCACAAGGGGGAAAAAAATCAAAACTTTGTTTTCTAGAGCACCCAACTTACTATTCCCTCGGCGCCCATTGATCCAATACTTTGTTAAAGTAGCATCGAAGTCAGCAATCACCTGAATTTTTTAGAACCAGGAAAACACAAAATGGTAAGAACTGGAGAATCCATAAACACCCACCCACCCACCCTCACCAAACAAATACAGATCACAGAGAGAGGGAGGAAAAACAACAAAACCCACCTGCAATTTGCTTGGACCATCCAAGCGAATTGCAGCCTTCTTCTTCTCCAATGACTCCGGAAACCCAACCACCACCTCTGGTAAAACCACCGAATGGGAATTTTCCGCTGTTTCCATCTGGGCTCGATTGGAGCCCTTGCTCCTCCAAATCCTAGGGAAGAGGGAAAAAGGATTCCTAGGAAAACTGAAATCCAGGAAAAGTTAATACCTTATGGAAGCAGCAGTTATGATTATATACGTATGTAGATGCAGTGTATGAAGCTGGCAGAGTATTTATTAGCCGTGTACGTGGAAGAGATGTAGAATGTGTTCGTTTTTGTTTTTTTTTTTCTTTTGCTAAAGAGAAATGCATACAAAGAAGAGAATCCAGTTTCCTTGGAAAGTGGAATCCGGGTTTGTGTGGGAGAGTGTGGGAATTCGAATTCAGACCTTGTTTGGATGGGAAAAGGAAGAGGAAGAGGAAGAGGAAGGAAGCGTTGTTTGGTGATGGGGCTGGAAGAAGTAATAGTAATGGAAATGATGTTTTGGAGGAGATGGTTCATTGAATCCCCCCTGTAGTCTGTATGTTGTTCATGTAAGAGATGGATGGAGGGTACCCACCTGTTTTTGTTTTGGTGGTGTGTTTTGGAATGCAGATACTTTTTTTGACCCACATCAATAAAAAGAAGGTGGGACCCACATCAATTTCTATTGTGTTCAGATATTTTTTATGAGAAAGGCCCACCTTACAGTCCCTGTTACGGCCAGGACAAACCCCATTAGGTTTACCGCGACAGCGGCACTTTGTGGGGCTTTGCTAGCTTCGTTACCACTCAATGTTTAGGGAAAAAAGCACTATACCTATCTGGACTTTGGCCGTTTTGCAGAGTGATCCCTGAACTTTGGTATTTGTTACTAAACCTACCTGTAGTTTAAGTTGGCATGCAAAATGGACGGATTCTGTTAGTATTAACAGTGTAGGTCGTATAAAATCTGTTTGGTGCATACTGGCGCCAAGTTACTCTCCAAAAAAGACATATTTGCCCCTGAATCGGCCTATAAAACATTGGAAACGTACCTGCCATGTTCTTAGTGAATTTTTTTCTTTCTTTCCAGCCATGGCTTCCTCTCAAAACTCTCAAAACTCCTGCACCCATTGTTCTCGTGGCCAATACTCTCAACTTGATGGTGAAATTCGTTACTGTCACTGCGGGCATAGGGCTGCTTTGAGAACTTCTCGAACACAGCGCAACATGGGGAGGAGGTTTCTTGGCTGTGCTCTATATGGGGTTATGCTGTCAACTATCTGATTGTTCTTCTTGATGTATGGTCAATAATGCTATTATTGATGTTATTTTGTTTCATTTTTTTTTTCCAGATCCAGCCAGCGTGTGGATTTTTTGAATGGGTTGATGGAGAAAATGATCAGGTACAAAAGCTATTGGATAAGATTGATGTGCTGGAGAAGGAAATGAAGATAGTTTGTCGAAGAGAAAAATGTTACCTACGTGTATTGCTGTGGACTTGGGCTGGAATTGTGTTTTTTTTGTTCATGTGCTACCTAGTTGTGGCTTGGTTCCCTGTAGATGGGTTAGAATTACCATAAGCATATGTATCAGTTGGAATATTTTAATGAAAATGGGTTGGTGAAGTCTGCTTGTCCATGAATGCTTTGTTCACTCCTTATTTTGCTCTGAACTTTAATCAACCTGCAATGAGAAAAGCATCATCATCCAAACACTCAATCCAGACAATTTAAAAGGTCATCTATGCTGCTCCAATCCATCATCATCATCCTAACAGTGAATCCAAACAATAAAAAATGGTCATCTATGCTGCTCCAAACAGACATCATCACTCAAACAGTTTTTTGAAACAGTCATTGACAAACTACATCAGGTTTTCTTAAAACACCATCATCTCTCAAACAGTCTATACCGCCCCATAAACAAATTTATAACATCATCATGACAAAGTTTTTTAAAACAGAACCAAAATAAAATCTTACAATATCATCCAGACAAAGTTTTAAAATAGAATCAACATAACATCATCAGATTGTGCTGCCTTTTCCTGCTCCAATCCTCCCTCTACCTCTGGGTGTTGATGTAGACCTCACTTCTTGTAACTTTCCTCTATCAGTGGTATTACTTGCTGATGAAAGTGGCTGTGAAGCTGGCAACGGCTGAGAAAAAGATTGTCTGACTCTCCCCTGATCAATCAAAATTTTTAATACAGTAGTTAGTAAATGCATGCATATAATCTAGTTAGAAGAAAAAGTATAAAACATGGGTGAAAGTATTGTACCCTATGTGCTGGCATGGGCTGTGATGCTGGGTGGGAAGCTGGCATAGGCTGAGAAGGTGGCATGGGCTGTGATGCTGCCATGGGCTGTGATGAAGCTGTCATGGGCTGTGATGCAGAATGAAATAGTCTTGAATTTGAATGCACTAGTCCCTTGCAAGACCTGGCATTATGGCCTGTTTTCAAGCATCTAGCACAAGTCATTGTTCTGTTCCTTCTGGAAACTCTACTGGAACTATGTACCTCATCCGCTTCCCTCCTCCTCAACTTCCTTGGCCTACCTGCAGGTCTTCTATACAATGGAGGAGCAACTGGTTCTTGTCCACTTTCTTGCCAGGTACAGCGTGTATCATACTACTATATGCATTCAAATACATCTCTTTGTTGTAGCATTCATGAATATAATCTTCAGGCCTTCCTTGATTCATGTATATACATGCTATGGCATGCTTACAAGGTATCCCAGTCAGATCCCACATTCTGCATAAACATGTTCTACTCTCAATGTTCACAACATAAGTTTTGGTAAAACAGTCAACCTCAAACTCACCTCTGCCTGACCAATTGGGAAAACAATGACTGCTGTCATGCTTGTTTTTTTCCAACTTCTCCAATATCGCAGGACATATTGTCCCATCATATTTAGTCATTCCTTTTAACTTCACTTGAGTTCTAATCATAAGTTTCCTCCTAACACACTCAAGCAAACCAACAATTGGTTTCTCCCTAGCTTCAAGTATGTAACTGTTGAAAGATTCACAGAGGTTATTTGTTAATGCATCACATTTGGCCCTTGTAGTAAAATGAGATCTGGCCCACTTGTTTGGATTAGCAGATATCAGCCAATTATATGCAGCCTGGTCCATCTCTTTCACCATCTGCATATGACTATCAAACTCTCTGGGTGACCCACATGATGCTGCAGCCCACATAGCATCTTTCAATAATTTGCCTCTAAACAGTTTTTTGAAGTTATCATACATATGTCGCAGACAGTGCCTGATTTCAGCAGTAGGAACTACTATCTCAAAAGCTGCGTCAAGCCCTTTCTGTCTATCAGACAAAAAAATCCAGCCCATGTCACCCCCATTTCCAATGTCATCAATTAATGATTTCAAAAACCAAGTCCATGAGTCCAAATTTTCAGCCTCTACAACAGCCATTGCAATTGGGAACATATTATCATTCCCATCTCTACCAACTGCAGCCAACACTTGTCCACCATAACTACCTTTGAGGAAGCACCCGTCTAGGCCAATTATGGGTCTACATCCACCAACGAACCCTACCTTTTGTGCCTCATAACAGACGTACAATCTCTGAAAATTTGGGATTCTATCCATGTGAGGTCTTTGTGTCACCACAAATATACTAGTGTTGGGATTGTACTTCTGGACAGTGACACAATAGTCCCTCAATCTAGTGTATTGGATTCTAATATCTCCAGAGATGTTATCTGATGCCTTCCTCTTCGCTCGATACAATTTATCCTTCGACAAATTAACCTTTAGTTCTCTTCTCAGCTCTTTTTGCATTGCAGGAATTGACCATTTCGGATTGTCACTCATCCTCTGCTGGTATTTAGCAGCTATATAGCTGGAAGTTACCAAGTGATTTTCAAACCTCATACCACATGCATGTTTGGGTTTGAATGTCTTAATTTGAAATGTCATCTCACCCTGCATGGGTGATGCATGAATCCTAAACCCACAATCATATTTACAAACAGCCGTGATTCTCTTGTTCTCATTTTTCAGATATTTAATGTCATAGCCTTGCCTTACAGTCCATTCAACAAGTGCTTGTCTGAAAACTTGTGGACTTGAAAATATCATACCCAACTTCAGTTCAGGATTCTCCATATCAGTCAGCTCATTAAACTCAGGCCATTTAGACCTGTTGTTCTCATCAGATGAGCTGCACAATGAGTGAAGATCATCCCCATGCTCATCATCTGTAACCCAATTCTCATCAACTGGTACTTGTTGTTTTCCTTTATGCACCTCTTCCACATTCTCAGAAGATCCTCTAAAGATATTCTCATCTTCTGGTTTCTCAATATCCTCATGTAGCTCTGGTGGCTCATCAGGATCTATAGGATTCTCTTCACTTTCAACCTCACTGTCATCATCTAAATGATGCTGCTGGTTTTGATAATCTCCAACATCAGGATGCTGATGAACATTATCCTCATCATGACCAGCACTTGTTTGAGGATGCTGATGAACATTAGGGTCATCATCACTGTCTTCATCACCAGAAGCTTCATCATCAACATCAGCAGCATAGTCATCCTCACAATGAAGTTTCCTACTAATTGATGCTACTTCTGCTGCAGGTAACTGCTTCAAGGGACCTTCGGTGTGAATATTTTGCATCAAGATCTTCCCCTTAGGTGACACTACCATCAAAGGTTCATGTCCCCTCTCTATATAAACAGTCAACACCTTACTGTCTTTATAATGTTTTAATAGAATAAATACATCCCTGTTTGATTCAATTCGCATCAAACCATCATTAAAATCCATTCCTGGCACCTTAAAATACATTGAACTGTTCCCTGGGTACCCTAATTCTATCATACAATCCCTAAACTCAAAAAATGATGCTTTGTCAATATCAAATTCTCTGACTTCATGTACCATACCCCCAATGTATACACTATTTGGTGGGTCTGTAAAATAACCACCATGGTGGAATTCAATTGTAACTTCATCAAACATCTGCATGTAGAACCTTATACCAGTTAAGAAAAAACAAAATATGTAATTTCTTAATCTAACATATGCAATTTCATAATCTTGATCATTTCTATAGTGCTTCTAAATAATATTCTAAATAACATACAAACACAACGTCTAGTGATCATTTTCACATTATAGAACCACCCATGCTCACTACATTTGTTAATGTCAATGTGTGTGCTGTGCATTGATTATGATGTACACATAGATCTAAGACATACATCTGACCCTTAAGAAAATGCTAGTTGCATTATAATATTGTTCTCCATATAAAACTAAAGTAAATTAGCTGTTGAAGGTAAGTCATTCTGTAGAAAAGCTACAGGGAAGTGTTTCTCCTTTACTTCGTGATTCTCCTTTATTTCAAATGTACTACTCCTAGCTGCTTCTTGTGTGGCAGGAAAAATAAAAATACTGCCACTTTATTCCCAACATACTGCACAGTTACCTGCATTTTTCCTACCATACTGGTTAATAATGCTTCTTAAAGGTGGCTCTGCTTGCCATTTTAGGAGTGGACTCTACCAAGAATACTGATTGCAGAAGTTTGCCGTCATGAAAAATGCTGAATCTGGGTCGAATTTTCATGTTTTTACTGTGATTTGGGTAGCCTTTAGATTTTGAAGACATGCAGCTGGGTAGAAAGTAGATTTGAGCTACATTCCATCTGCATTTCCATAGTCATCTCTTCCCAGTGTTGGCCTATGCATACGCAAGGGAACATAAACACTACACCAGAATAATAATCTTGAAATCACATTGCTGAATGAATTGGTCAGGTACCATTTTACAATGCAGCATTCATTTTCTACTGTTCAAACAGGAAAAGAAATCCATGGAGATTGAAAAGCATGGACATCAACCTTGTTGGGGATTTAAGAACCACGAGACATCCTTTTGCTATGGAATCTGTCCATCAAATAAATTCATATAGGAGATCCCAAGGGTTAGCTTTAGATTTATTTATGTTCTGTTGGACAAGACTCCCATTTCAGTATTTCTATGCTATGGTATGGGTATGAGCTACATACGCTCACACGCAGAAAGTTATACAGTAGAACTCTTCAAGCTGAGCTCTGATTAATGAGATAAGGTCATGATGGTGATGGTGGTGGTGGTGGTGGTGGTGATGACAATAACAACAACGATATGTGTATGTGCCTAATCACTTCTCCATGATGCCAGCACGGCTAATTCTATTGTATTAGAGAAACAATGAATGTATACATTTGACATCCACTGCTGTCTATCTTGTTGCAACATTCACAGGTGACAACATGTGTTATGGACTTATGGGATTCCACCCCAAACCACCACGGCAACAGTTTAAAAACATGATCTCGATTTTTTCCCGGATTGATGACCTGAACCCAACAGTGACGTCAAAATGAGAGAGCCATGGAAGAAATCCTAATTTTCTTCCGTTCCAAAATGCATACCACTTTGGAATCCATATTTCAAGAAACTATGATACACAACATAGAAAACAGAATCTATGAAATCATTTCAATATACAAAGGGGGTTTAGTAAAACATCAGTTTCAACTGGTTTGTATCGTCGTCACATCAAGAGAGAAATCATCAACAACTTGCAAACAGTAATATTGGAGAAATGAATGGGCCCCACAAAATGACATCTTTGATCTCTCTTTCCTTGTCTTCTTCTTCTTCAACCTTCAAACCCACATACAATCCAACAAGGGTTGACTGTGGTCCCCTCCATGTGTAACAGCCACCATGGCTAACCCACAAAAGTAGCAGACATGTGGGGTTTCTATTCCACCAACATTCAAACACAAACAATAAACAAAAGAAACAGATTTTTTCAAGAGGGGACCATTTTCGACAGCGAAAGGTCCTACCTCTGAAACCGTATCAGACATTCACCATATCAGACAAAGAAGTTCAAAATCTTAAACCCATGGTCATCGGGTATGAGATCATACCTCTGAAACCACTGATGGACCTTCAGTGTGGATCTAGTGTTCTTCTTGAGAGATCTGATGCATGCAAGGAAGGAGGAGAAGATTTCGCCTAAAATCGCCAGAACCCTAACCGCAAGTGAAAAGGGGAAAAACCAGAAAAAATCGCTAACAGTAAAACGGATATATCAAGGGTAAATTTGTCATTTACTAAATTCCGTCACGGCAGTTAATATTTGCATGTCAACCCAAAGTACGGGTAGGTTTAGTCACAAATACTAAAGTACAGGGGTCACTCTGCAAAACGACCAAAGTACAGGGAGGTATAGTGCTTTTTTCCCTTTAAAATAGCTACCACTTTTTTTCTTTTTACCACTAAGGGCTTTACAATTTGAAAGATCGAACACTATCAAGTCGTCACTTGAAACTCTACCAGGATTTGAAGCAGACACCTTCTGATTGTAATGAAGATCTGAAGCGGACACCTCCATATTACAACGAGGAGCCTCTACCGTCCAAACATTTAAGTGATGGTAAACATGTAAGTAATTGTGTTTTTTATCACCTTATTGCACTTGTTTCCACTTGAACATCCTAGTTCGAGAGTTAGACAAGTCTCATGTCACGTGCATTAGAATCCAACAAATGACATTTCTGACTGTATATGCACTCTACACTACATACACAGCCCAAAGGGGTACGTGAATTAACTTAAGATCATAATTCGGAGATTATAGGTTCGAAATTGCATTACCACACTAGGAATATACTAGAGTTTACCAAACTTCCACTTAAACCCAGGACTACATGAGAGTTTACATGACTGCCCTTTAGACCTGAAAAAATTAGTCCAATTCAAAAGGTACAAAGTGATCAGTATTGGCACAGGTGGGTCTTTAAAAAACCTGGGCCGCCGGCCCTATCTTATTATAAAAATTTGCTACCATCGTTTTATCCACGTCCACATTTTTATTTGAATTGCATTTGCAGCAGTGCAGAGAGAAAAGAGCGGGAACTTTCGTAATAAAAGCAGGGAAGAAGAAAATATTTTGCTTTCTTTTGTTTTTGTTTTCGGAGAAATGGCAACGATTCCAAATCCAAACAAGGAAAAGGAAGAAATCACGACTCCTGAGAAATTCGACTCAGATGTTGTTGGAGATGAAATGGAGCTTTCAGCACCACTCGGATGGAAGAAGAAGAAGGTCCCATTCCTCTCTCTCTCTCTCTCTCTCTCTCTCTCTCTCTCTCTCTCTCTCTCTCTCTCTCTCTCTCTCTCTCTTCTTCAATCACATTTCACAAAACCCTAAACCCTAATCTAACCCTTTTCAAATCAACACTTCTTTTCTCTTAATTCTTCCCTTTTTTGACCCTACATTTTCATTTTAATGTGTTTTTTAAGCTGATTCTCGGTTTGGTCCTAGGGTTTTAAGAAGATCCGCGGCAACGTTTTGCTATTTTGTTATGGATCTTGCTAGGAATAGTTGGATGAGGGTTTAGAATTTCTGAATTGTGGTTGTTTTCCTGTATTTACTGGATTTGTGTTTGGCTCTTTGTCTCTTCTTTATTCTCACTAAAGTAGGGTTAGGGTAAGCTGAAATGAAGTTAGGAATTAGTATTTAAGTTGCTGAGGTTGGTTGGTGATTGTGGTTGTTTTTCCGAATATACTGCGTTCTGTTGATTTTTGCGATTAAGCTTTTGCTGGGCTGGATTGGAGCTGAGCTGAGAATTAGGGTTGGTGTTACACCCTGTCCCGAGTTAATCAAGATTAACACTAATTATGTTTTAACTTCGGTTAATTTGGAGTTTATGAGAGTAAGTATGATCGCGACTCGGGGTTAACTCGGATTTTATAGTAATCTTGGGCTCGGGTTGTGTCAGTTGAAGTTGCTGCTGAAATTTGGTATTTAGTGTCAGATACGGGAGATGAGCTTTTGAGACTTTGTTTGGAGGTCCATTGAATGATTGGGTGGAGAGATTAGGTGCATTTTTGTACTTCTTATCCTCCCTCTATCGTCCTCTACGCTCTATGTTGTTCTCTTTCGTAATCTCTTGCCTTTCATAAGCTAGGGTTTCGCGCAGTCTATAAGTTGAAATAGGATATAAGTTCTGTTGGAGGGTGCATAATTGAGTCCGGATCCACTGTCGAGTCTCTTACACACTTTTGGGAATGGGATGTCTGGAACTACCCTTGGGCCCCCACATAATGATAATCCAAACCGTTCAAAATGAATGTTGCTGCTTCCAGTGATATATCCTGCAATCTTACTTCAGTAGGATCTTGTCTGGTCCCACCATAAGATTGAGCGCAAGACTGATAACGGGATTAAGGCATATGATTAGTAATACATAAGATTGTGTTCACCGCGTGTTTTATCACATATATTCTCTTGCATACTTGTGGTCACCACTTTTTCACGTAGAACAATCATTTTAGAATGAATAGTTTGTATTCTTGAGATAATGAGATGTGCCTGAATACACATAATGCAGTACTTTATGCTTTAGTTGTCAATTTCATTATGTTCAGAGCCTTTTTGGCCATATTAAGAAATAACTTCTGAAACTAAGTCTTGAACTTGGTTCTAAATAATGAGTCCTGACTCTGCTACTTAGAAATGCCTTGATCCCCGGGCAAGTCTCATTAGTTTTGTTTGAATCTCCCGGAAATGTTCTTTTTTTATTGGTAACATGACTTGAACCAAAGGTTCCATTAGTGAGCACCTTCTACTGTGCCAAGGCTCTTGCCCTGGGTATACCATTTTACATGGAATAAGATGGCTTTGACTATTGAGAATTCTACTTCTATCAATTTCTTTTGGCTCCCAAGGGTTTAAGGAGATAGATTTTAACATTTTAACTTCATTGGTATTTTTGTGGAATAAAATCATTATGAATGTTTAATTGGTTGTCCCTCAAGAAAAGTACATCATTTAAGTTCTATGTGCATTTACGGTTACTGCCAAGCATACATGTGTGTATTCACATTTTTAGAGTAAAACATTCATTTTCTCCTTTTTAATTCAGACTTAATAAAAAATTTATGGGACTTAGTCCGAGTGGGCCATTACAACTTGTTTTTAGTAATACTACTTGATTTGGTCTAGACCAGGACTCACCAGGCAGCTGAAATGTTCTCTGGTGGTAGGGACCACTTGCTACCCAGTTACCCCAAGGGCTCAGTCTGAAAAATACTTGTATGGACCTTCTTTCTGAGTCTGATTGATAATTGGATCTGCTGCTGGGTCCAATCATGTCCCCATGCATGACTACTCATACACCTGATATATATAGTAATGCATAATATCAATAATGCATCATATTCATACCCAATTCCAATTATATTATATGATAATGTATATTATGTATTATAATATATTTATCTATTGACTTGACTCTAGATTGATCTAGCTATATGAACTTAATCAGGTCTGCATCCACCATGGATCTGATGCATTTACATTCCCAGTCGTTGGGCCTAAATCAGTGCAAAGAGTGTATAGTATGTATTATAATATATTTATCTATTGACTTGACTCTAGATTGAGCTAGCTATATGAACTTAGTCAGGTCTGCATCCACCATGGATCTGATGCATTTACATTCCTAGTCGTTGGGCCTAAATCAGTGCAAAGAGCACTTACTTAGTAACCATAAGATTCAAGTACATTTTGCCTGAACCAACTGTAACACGCTTATTTTTGTGTTTCAGCCAAGAAAATTTTCCTCTATGATATCTTACCTCAGCTATTTTAAGGCTTTCGAGGATATTTAATTTGAATGATACCTGCATAAGTCAGAGAAGCCTTTTAGTAAATACAAATTTAAAAAGAAGAGGTGTGATTTTGGCCTTTCGTATTACTGGTGAGAAGAGCTGTGATTTTGGAATACAACTGAAAACAGCCACTCCTAATTCTGCTTAATTCAGATGTGCAAGGTGACAATTTTTTCCATCTTCACTTGTTCCCTTAGCTGTGTGAGAGTATGGATACCCTTTTTCCTTTTTCCATTTTTTTTCAATGAGAGAATGTGAAACAATCAGTATTTGCCCTTTTTTCTGGGTAAGGAGAGATGGCAGTTCTGGTTTTGTTCTTTTTTGCTTCTTTTTTTTTTCCATCTTTTTATTCTTCTTCTTTTGTCCCTATTCTAATGGTGGTTTTGGATTCTTTTTGCCAGTCTAATTTACTATTATTCCTTATAGTTGCTTATCATTGGGGCTCTGATCCTCCAACTTGCTAGCTTTTTTAATGAGGCGTGTGCAGAAGATCTTGGAAGCACAAGTACTATTGAAAATACTAAAACATCCCAAAACCAGGACTTAACTTGAAATGTCTCTCTATCTCTTTTGCCACTTGAATGGTGGATTTGATTTGAGATTGCCATCGGATCAAGTCCACTCCAAAAATCGGCTGATCTTGACCTGGTCAAATCTCAAGACTCAGTCAAGTTTAATACTAAAAAAACAAATATAATTTAGAAAAGGGAAATGATCAGAACATTTATATGTAAGTAAGAAGGCATCACTGTAACATAAGTTAGGAATTCCTTCCATATATAAGGGCATGTCTGTGCAGCAACATTTCCACAGAAAGATGATGATTCCTGTAGATGTTTAAATTCAATGTTTGGTGTGACATTTTCTGCAGATTTTTTTGTGGAAAAGTGCTGCTAAAATCCACATTTTTTAGTATTTGAAAGTCTGAGGACAAGGGGTCCGTTAGATTCCTGCAATATAATTTATTTATTTCTACAGATCTGTGTGCTTTCTCCCTCCTCTTGGCCACTGCACCAAATAAAACTTGTGGATTCCACGACTTGCAAAATCCAACACTGAGATGTCCAAGGTCGAAAGTATGCTGCAGATTCCACAAGTCATGGAATCCTCAGCCGTTTCCAAATGTGCCCGAAGTTGTAGTGATAAAGAAATAATTAAATTGTATTAACTGAATCTATACGATGTTTTTACATGAAATAGTGAAAATATTAGGATTCTGAAAGAAAAATAAGTTGTAAACTTTGTGCAAGGTGAAGTAGAATATGCTATTCCCTTTTAGTTGGTATTTCCTTCTACTATTTCTATTTTATATGATCTGGCTTATGATAAATGACTTGGATTTTTAACAGTAAGAGCCTCTAAAATTTTAGTTGGACAAATTTCATTACTGTTTTGGGTAGGATTACTATACAAAGTTTCTATCATTCCTGACGGCCCTTTATATATTTAATATAAATGGTCATTGGCATGCCCCTACAGTCATACAATGGCCTGTATTTAATCTCCCTGCTTTTATGGCAATCAAGAGATTGACTTTGTAGTATCGTCTCTTGTTTTTGTTATTATTTTTTCCAGCTTAATATTATGAAAGAATTTTGAGCTGCTAGCATTATAGCCCTTAGATTCTAATTGTGTGAATTGATATTGCATTTGGGGTGAGAATTAATCATACAAAGGTTCTATTAGTCCTCAAGTGTTTGAACGTATCATTGCAAGAATACCTATTCCATGTCTGCATGGAATCCTTTTGCTTAGTATCATAGCTGAAGTAAGGTTATAACTTATAACTCCCCTGCTGTAAAGCCTTGGCATATTCAATGATTGACTTCTCTGGAAACTGTTTTTAAATTGTGCCTGAGTTTGTGCAGATGTATTTTCACGTGTGTTTCCCAATGGTGTGGAGTTTCTCATCTCAATCCCAGTGTTCCAAAATTCAATGACTAGGTCTAAGATGGAACACGTACATTCCTAATCTACAGGTCCCGGTGTCGGAAAGTTTGACAACTGATCTAAAATGTTCCAGACCAATTCCTGACTTAGTTATGGGAATGGCTATTCTGTTCAGCCTACAATGTGGCAGTAAACTAATTGACCAAAGTTGAATATTGGAACTATTGTGGTCTTGACATTTTGTTCACATCATGTCATTAAATGTTCTTGACACAAGTACCAAAAGCATTTTCGATTACTCACAAATATTCAAGATTTTAATTATCAGAATATATTATGTCAGCATGCATAATTCCAGGCATTTTTGTGAACTTTAATATTCTTGCATGGTCTTTATGCTTCTGCCATGTTATTCATAGTTCACTCCAAAGAAAGGTGGCACGCTCAGAAGGAACGAGATATTTTTTATTTCGCCAACAGGTGAGGAGATCAGGAACAAGAGGCAGTTGGAACAGTACCTTAAATCACACCCCGGTGGCCCTTCTTCAACTGAATTTGACTGGGGCACTGGTACTCCTCTCTCTCTCTCTCTCTCTCATGTGCATGCACATGTGCTTGTGGCTGTGCACAGTGTACGTATCTAGTATCTACCTCATACATGCATATGACCTTTTTTGCTTGACTGGCTGATGAACAGGGAACACCCCAAGGCGTTCTGCAAGAATTACCGATAAGGTAAAGGCAACTGAGACACCTGAAGGTGAGCAGGCAAAGAAACGAGGTAAAAAGTCGAGTGATTCAAAGGAGGAAGATGAGGAAAAAGGAGGAGATAGAGAAACTGAAGCTCCTGAAGATACTGAAGCAGCTGCTGCCGCCAAAGAACCTAAAGATATTGTTGATGCTGAAATGAAACAAGCGGATGATGGGGGTCAAGAGGTTGAAGATGTTGCTACCAAGGAAGTTGGAGCGAAAGAGGCTTCTGTGGAACAGAAAGACCAGGAAGAAGTTGACAACAACGATGAGAACCCGCAAATCAGAGAGATTAATTCTGATGCAAAGGAAACAGAGCATATTAAACTTGCAGAGCAGAAAGAGAAGGCAAAGGGAGGACAACCAGCGGAATCTGAAGTGCCACCTCCGACATCTGAGTTTGTCAATGGAGAGGCAAAATCCCTAAAAGAAACTGAAGGGGAAAAGGGATTGCCAGAAAAAGACATTGATAATGACATGGAGCCCAAAAGTGCTGAGGTACAGTCTTCAATTAATGGAGTGGATGGACTGCATCCGCCCACCTGTTAGCTGTTAGAAACTATTGTATGTTTAGGCTGGTGCAAGTCCACCATCTGTTTTGAAGTCACTTTCTACTTTTGTTTTTAGGATTTCCTTGGTAACAATGATTTGAGACCCAATAGCAATTCATGTTCCTCACAGTGTTTGCTGGCTTGGCCTTATGCATCTGCCAATGATCGTCATGGTGATTCCTATCACAATCATTGTGGTCACTGACTCTAGTCATATTAGTCAGGAACTTGTACTGATGTAATCTGTACTAACTCATAATAACCACCAGTTCTTGCCACAGTTGTAGTTTGTGATCATTCATGTGTTCTGTTGTGGTCAGAGACTAGAATCATGTTACTTCATCCTCAGGGGAAGAGTGAGCATGTAGGCGTCAAGCTTAGTCAATTGTTCTTTTCTTTTAATCAGCTGAATTGATCTTGACAAATTTTGTTGCATCTTTTGTTATAGACTTGCTGATTCTAATGTCCAGTGTGATTTTCTACAGGTAAGTTGAAAAATGCAGACAGTTTACTATTATGAGCTACCCTGTTGGTCCCCTTTTTTGCTTTTGCATGATTAATTTCCTTTCTTCTGCAGTTGATAAGATGGGCCGTGCCTTGGATTAGAGTCCTTAGATGGACTTACTGTGGCCTTGAAGTTGTAGCCATTTGATAGGAATAATAATTGTCATGTATGTTGACCGAGCTTAAATTGATTGATCATTTGCCCATTACAAATTTCTTTGACCCAGGACTGTCCTATACACATGGCATTGTTGGGCCACGGGAGATCTGTGTAGGGGCCTACTGGATGAAAGATTTGGATATTCGATGTGAGGCGACCCCTAAAAGGTTCTCAGTGGTTTGCTGTGGGGTTTGCAATGGAGGTACCTGATCTATGAAATGAAAGGGCATATGTGTGTGCATGTATTCACTCACTTGCATTCAATCTTGTTGCACTTGTATGAGATGGCATTGTTTTTATTACATCTATGCTTGCACTTGGTGCAAATTCCTCACGAGGAAGATAGAAAAACTATTTTCTGCGCCTATACTGCTTGTATGGGTGATGCCTCGGAGGATGCAAAAACTTTCCATGTCTCTGTGCCATACATATGTGGGGGCCCTATGAAAATCTGATTGGGACTGTATGAGCACTTGGCATTGTGTAAATGTTTGACTGAGATTTACGATGGACTTATCAGATCACTTTCAATGTGTTATAAGAAATGTTTAGTAAGTCATGTTTTCGATCAGATAGTTAATCTTTCAATGGGGCCAACAACTATTGGAGTAAAATTTTGGAATATATCACACAGATGGCGGATATTCACCTTCTGTTTCTACATTTTTAACCGCTTTAAGAAATACTAAAAGCTCAATTACATGAAACAAAGGGGTCCCACACGCATAGTATCACATGGAGACATGAAATGGTGTGCTACACCATGCCCGGTTTTCTTAATCCATTTCAAAGAATCCTGTCAACGTCATGATTGGTTTGGATTTTGGGGTGGGGCCTTGTTTTGATCTGTGTCAGTGGTTGTATGGTTGCTGGTTTATAAATGTATGAAACGTTTGAAACTGATGCCCCAAAACCCGGGAACAGTTTTGACATGGTAGAACCACCTTAGCCCAGTTTTTATTCTTGGCCTAGTACCAGTACCTTTGGGTGAATTACATTCAGCCATGAACATCTTGCTTGGCAAGAAATACTTGGCCAATGTAGCTGCTGATTTTGGTCTCTCTAGGTCAAGGCCACCTTATATCATCCCCATTTGTTAATCACTAATCTTTTAGGTAGCTTTATGTTTCTTCATCCACAAAGCTTTAGAAGGCACCATCTGACACAGAAATCGGATGTACACTTGTTCAGTGTATTTGCTTGAAGTCCTCTGTAATTTGTTTGAGAAATTATATTAGAATATGTGCTCGAAGTCCTTTGTAATTTATCTATGAAACTATCCAAGAGTAGGACCAGAAGACAATAATAAGACTCACTCTCCAATCTCAAATCTCATCAATCAACCCCACTGTCTTGCGTCATTTGTCAATATTCACTCTCCCATCATCCTTCATTAAGCATCAATGTACTCCAAACATCAATATTGGGAGGCTTCCCTATATAAAGGTGAGAGAGGTAATTTCATGGAGTTGGAATGTTAATGGGGCAGAAGGGGTACTTTGGCATTGTGAATTTGCTATCCTACAAATTCCTTCTAAGATTGTCGTGGAGAGTGACTCCTTGAATACCAGCTCTTGAGTGACACGTCTACCTTGCCCCTTTGGTCTATTGGCTTCACCAATTGTTCGGCTAAGCAGGGGGGTGCATAGGACCCTTCCTTTTGTTGCTTTTTTTGTAGTTTGTATCTCTCTTTGGGAGAATACATAGCTCTGGTACTCTTCCTTCCATCTTTTGTGGGGTGATTTTGTTGGTCTGCTTCCAAGCCTTTCTAATGAAAGTTTCTTTCACCAATGGGGGGAAGACAAAAGAACATCAATGTACTCATCCTTCATTGAGCATCAATGTACCAGAACATACAATGCCCAGCAAGCAAAAAAGCAAACATACTGTCTGTTTGGATAAATGAGGAGTTGAATAAAATGAAGTGAATTTCACATGTGGAGTGGAGTAGAGTGAAGAGAAGTAGGTTGAAGTTAAAGTAGAGTACTTCATTTTACTCCATTTGGATGCTTATTTTGAAGTTAAGGTTTGGAATATAATCCACTTTTACTCAATGAAATGAAAGTATTTAGAGCCAAAGTGAAATTGAGTACATGTGACTTACAACATTACTTCATTTATCAGACCAGACTCATCCAAACGGTGCAGATATAAAATTTTAGACCGTTAGGCCCATTTAACTTTACTCTACTCTATTTTTTTACCTATTCAAACAAGCTCTACTCTAATGAATTTCCTGGTAGCCATTAAAAAAAGAGATCATTGGCAAATCCTTGTCCCATCTATCTCCAGCTGGCTTTGAGTTCTGCTCAAAAGGCAACCATCCATGCTCAAGAAGGGATCTATTTGGAACACACTTTTGCCAAACATCTAGATATAAAAAACCTGAAAACCAAGATACTGTTTAAATAACTGTATGGTGTCAGCTTTTTCACTCTTTGTTGGCCAGTATACATGTGAAAATCACCGATATAATCTCATGATGTTTTCTGGTCTGTTCTTTGATTCAATGAAAATCAATTCTGTGAATTCCCAGGATGGGATGGATGGTGACAGCAACACCATTTCTAGAAGGCATGCTTTCACTTGAGAAGCTCAATAGTTACAAGAACTATATTTCTACAGCCAAGGAGCGAAATGATCGCACATGGTAGGGTCTATGCAATGACAAAGGACTCCAATACAATCGAAATGCAGAGAGAAAACATATTACATGCCAATTTCTAATAGGACCTGATTTCTCAGGCCACCTTAGCTATCAGCAATGGGTGAGCGGATCTTTATTTTGAAACCAAACTTGATGCATGTCAATTCCAGCCCGTTTCCACTCAACATCTTCATCTTAAGTGTGTAAGGTCCCTGCAGTGAATAATAGCAACAAAGGAAACATGAGGATAAAAATAATTCAAAACTTAGTAGTCCAAATTCTGAAAATTGCAGGCCGTTTGGGTCAACATCGAGCAAAGAGTAGCCAGTGGCCCAGTAAAGTGATGCAACTCTAGAAACTCCAAATATCTTAATGAAGCCAACATACGAGCAGTAGCTACACCACATATTGATGGTAAAATTGCAGATATGGCTGCTTATATCCCATTTTACAGAGAAAATTTCTCAGACTGTTGCTGCAAACATTTCCAAGAAAGCGTTATGTATTGGACATCTCAGCTTACAACTGGTTTTCAGCTTGGGTTAACAGTGTCTCCAGAATCCATCTGTAAAGTGTTTTGGATAGTGAACATAGCGTTTGCCAACTTCATGCCATTTACTAAAGAGGTGCTCATGATGCTTGACCAAGTGAAACAGCAATTTCTTAATTTTTTTTCTTCCAGTAATGGTACAAGGCCGGCCCAAATTTCATTATCAACGTTGTTCATCTGGTGAGTCCCATAATAGGATGAGTCATCCCTAATATATCATCAACTAGATCTCTTTCTAATTTTACCTACTAACTGGTTTGTAAATGGGCAGTAACAACCAATGATCCATATTTAATGAGGCCATAATCAAATGGTTAGGAACATGAAATTAAAATGGATTTCTAGAGGAACTCCCATCATGGTAGGGCCCATCATATGAAGGAATTTTGCTCAGAAAGGTTGCCTTCACATGCATAATGTAAAGGGCTGATCTTAAGCTAAATGGTGCTTGAACACAACTGCATCCTGACTCCTCTAACAGATACTCAGAAGGGAAAAAAAAAATATATATATATATATATATATCACTATGAAAAGAAACTGCCACAATGGAAGCCCAAAAGCAGAAAAGGAAGGCGACTTACAGGGGGAGTGAATCCAGGCAAACTTTGGGTGTGAGAAAGCACGAAATCCCCTGCTGAGATTGGGCAAGATGTCTCCTCACAAAGGTCGTGAGTTTCTCTGTGAATGTGGGCTCCAAAATAGTAGACATCAATTACCACTTGTCCCCCAGAGATGGCTTTCCCTGCAACAAAGTATCAAGAAACATGATCTACAAAAGGGCACAGTAGAATAAATCTCCATGAAAAGCATTTCATAGCTTATTTTCAACTATTTGTGTCCGCAACCACTTCCTTCTGCTTCACTAATAATCAACGTTACATCAAGGTGCATTTTTTTTATAGGCAGCACAAACTTACAACATGGCTGCAGCAATAAGCACCTTCTCACAGAGTTACAGACTCAAGTCTGTTTGTAATATGCTCATGAGGTCCCAGAATTATTAACTCCATTTCGACCAAGTTTGATTCCTTAGTTGGAACGAGTGGAATGCAAGTTGTCTACCATCCCATTTGTAAAGGTGGCATGCTTGCAACTTGGAGTCTTTATTCTTGAAATTGAAGTTTATCAGGAATTTGCATCAATTTACTGTTTATAGACGGAATGATGGTTGCTGGGGTGTAAGTTTCCGGCATGAGTAGTCCATAAGATAGAAGTGGCACCTTCTATGGTATAAGGGGTAAACACTGAAACCAGTATAATTCAACACACATACAAGAGAAGGCAAAAGGTCACCGCTTCAATGAAAAGCTTCCCAAATTTATAATGAAGAAGACTGATTGATCTTTGACAAGGTGGATGAAATTACTTGGATAGGAGTAGAGACAAATTAAAATTAAAAAAATTCATATTAGATCCTATAATACCCAAATACTTACAAAACAGGCAATGTATTATACTGTGTCCAATATTTCATTATTTATGCGTAAAATTTGTCCCTACCATATCCATGTATCCATCATGTAACTGGGCATCATAGATTAGAATTATGGTTACAATTGGCAACATGATTGATGCTGGGCATTGCAGAAGAAAGGGGTCTCCACACAATCTTTAATAAGGTTCCCATCCTTAAGAGTGTTCACCAAATTGGTTTCTCATAGAATCTCCACCAAAGGAAGAAATAGAATGGATTCCACACCATTCAAAAAAAAAAAAAAAAAGAATGGATTCCACACCACACTGAATTCAAAAGAAAATATGGAATTTCATCGTATTGAATTGTTTGAATCACAAGGCATACTAATAAAATGGATCAAGATATATCCAGCCCTGTAGTTTCCTATTTACAACTGGATGAATAAGACATACTCCAACTAAAACCCATAAAATAGGCTAAAATGGGAATTAGACAGTACCCTATCAGTAAATGGGCAATAACTTCTTCGAAACCTGCAAAGCTTGCATGATAGATAACTCAATAACCCATCAAATGCACCTAATTTCATGACAATTGAACATTGTTCACACAAGAAAAACTCTGCTCATCTTTGAAAAGCTCAGGATTTAGACTCTAAAAACTCCTAACACGAAATAAACAAAATATGGTTACTTTTGATCTATTCCGACTTGTAACTTAAGGAATTAAGCATTAGCTTACTTCTAAACTTAAGTGACACAAATGGGCCTGACATGTGGGGTATTCTTTGGTCAGGTCTACGCGATCCCATGTCTCAGCTGCATCAACAACATTTTGAGACCCTATGAATACCCAGATACAAGAACAACACTGGGAGCAGCGACACAATACAACTAGCCATTTCCCTAAATCTAGGTTACGAATAAAGTGCACACTATACATCGTGTGAATCCAAATCCTACATATTAAATTTGTGCCCCCCAATGCACAAGGACCCTATAGTCAGTGGCATGTAACTCAAGGTTTGTGAGACTAGAGTAATTATTTAGGTTTTAGATACAGCCTTCACTTTAATCTACAGTGGCCTGTGGTACTGGGATCACACATTCACACTAATTATGTTAGTTGTACATACTTCCTTGGCCCTTAATATAAGCCTGCCTTCATCCCAGAAAATAAAAAAGGGCGTTATGACAATCCATTGGTAGCTTAGTGGTGAGGCACCTCACCTCCACAAAAACAAGCGTTATGACAACCCATTGGTAGCTTAGTAGTAAGGCACCTCCCCTCCACAGAAAAAAGTAAAACAGTCAGGGATTAAACCCTGACTGTGGCATTGATGGTGAGGGACTTGGGAAGGGTGTGCGCGTATTTACCAGAGCACACAAAAAAAAAAAAAAAGGGTGTTATGACAATGGGAAGATGTCCCACCCAATGTACAAGATGAGAAAGGCTGAGGGGAATTTTCCAGGGGCTTAATTTCAGTTCATGATATGCGCAAACCTGCACAAACCCCTTTACAACAAAGGCAAGTTGCTTAAATTAAAAATGGAAAAAACCACATTGCTACTTTCCCAAATCGCATAACTGAGACTCCGCCCTAGCACTTTTCATCTTCCTTGTAGTTGTTTCTATCACCTTGTCTCAACCCCATCAAAACCCTAGGTCGTAGCTCATCCATTGTCATGACCAAGGCTAGAAACAAACAAAAAGATGAAGACGACCAGCCCTCCTCATCTTCTATATGTTGCTTAGAACTCGGTGAGTTAAAAAGGAAGAATCGCAACTCTCCTATAAGCAACATATGAAGAAGTGCATGAAGTTCACATATGAGTTAGAGGAAGAAGCTCATCTCACGTATAAGAGTAACGTACGGAGTTGTAGTACATATAGCTCATAACTCAATGCTCATATTCCTTATATAAGAGTAGCATGTATAGGAGAACTCAGTGAAGTGAGTCAATGAGCAAGAAGCTAATCTCCCTTAAAAGAGCAACAAAACAAAGTAATATAACAAACCTATGCAACATGAACTTACCAGTAGATGCAGAGATGTTGAAAGTAGCTGGCTTGCCTCTCACCACTGGATCCGGAGATATCTTGACTCCCTTGACCTCAACGTCATAGTCACCTCCCCTCTCTGCAATCATCATAAAATCAGAGAACACAATCACTAAACCCACTATCTGTTAACTAGTCATCAAAATGGATCAAAACTAGACCTTGCATTGAAGCATTTTTTTTTTCAATATTCATACCTATACGTTTAGGAAATCTGAATCTCTTATAAGAAACATGATGAGAAAAATACTTTCAATAAAGCAACATCTACACACATTTTATCTCAAATATAAGCAAAAAAGCAACTCCAACCAATGAATTTACGATATCAATTTAAAGAAGAATCGAAAAAATTGGTAAAAGAATGATAATGATGAAGATGACCGTGAGCTTCTTAATTATCAACGGAGGAGTATTATTATCAGCAAAATGAAATACATAGGTCTTTTGATACAATTACAAAATAATAGAACTTTAGCTAATGACCAAAACCCAAAAAAAAAAAAAGAGGCAATACTTTGAAAACTTGAATGTTTCGTTATTCTATCCAAGTCTTGCCAGAATCCATCACCCATCATGATCACAATCATCAAAGCCTTGTTCCACCTGTCTAGGACCAGCTTTAGTTCCATTCTTCAACTCAACCCTCAAAAGCATGTTCATCATATCTCCACAATCTATCATGTCATTCCCCACTACTTCATTCAAGGACTACATTTCTCCCTCTCCTTGAACTTGTAATCCCCAACTGCATGATACAGGGGCTGGCTGTTGTGATCCAAAGCTTGCAAGCCCAAACCATCTCAAACAACATTCCTATATTTTTTTTCTTTTTCTATTGCTTGCGAGTTACCTCTTATGTACTCATTCCTAGTTCTATTCTTGTAACTCCAGACATCCATCTTAGCATGTTGAAGCAGTCTAATGGAGTCTAGCATGATTGCAGAGATTTAGAATATCAGGTTATCTAAATCACCAAGTCAAAGTTCTCCCATGTTTTAAAATTTTGATGCCACCAGTAGTAGACTGACATTTAAAAAATCAATTGAATACGCTGAATAAAAAAATGTTTCTAGCAATAAAAGACAATATGAAATTGTTTAGAGCTGAGGAAACTAGGGTAAGGCCAGGGTTTTAGATTTGGGAGAAATGAAGATAAAGACATTATCAGAATTATTGAATTGAAAGTCCATCTTATTTTCTGAGTCGATTTTGGAATAAAAGACTCATGTTTACAGAAACACTGCCACCTTGAAAGCTGCATCCAATTGTAATTATGGTGTGGGTTATAATGCTCTCATATACCTCTTTCTTTTTCGGTGTATGGTCCTATAATGGCTTTCCTTTTTCTCTTAATAAATTTGTGGTTGTTACTGATTAAAAAAAAAAGTTACATCCAATATATTGCAATCATAAGAATTGTATTTTATATAGAATAGGACCAACCGACCAACTTTTAGAAAAAGCATGACTGAGAAATTAACATCCTAAACTGATTCTGTCAAACATCAAATTAAAAGCCTTTGAAATTGCATTTAGAACCATAATAAAAACAACACTAATGGGAATACAACAAATCTTTACAAAAGGTGTGATTGCACAATTTTCTTTAAAACAGGAGCACCATTTTTTTCTTTTTTCTTTTTTTTTTGAATAGTTAAGACAAGAGCACCATAATCATAAACAATTCACCAAAAAAAAAAAATCATTCGAAGAGATTCCCCCTGTGTGAAATCAATAATCCTTTTAAACCACTGAATTCTTGAATTCTAAATGTTGAAAGCACCTCTTATATTTTCATTTTAACATTTCAACTGAAACATAGGCGACTTTTTCATGCCACAGACTACAGAGAGTTGGTTCTATAAGCATGATGAGGTCCTAATCATCAAATTGAGAAATCTACATCCCTGTACAATTTCTCAAAGCATCAATTTATCAAAATTATTGAATCTATTGCTTCTAATAACCATATAAATAAGAATCTCAATGTCAAAATAGAACCCATCGAACACAAATAATCATCAGTATCCTGACATGATTGGAACCAATAATGAGTCATCAACAGAGCCTTGTCCCATCATTTTGAGGGTTGTTTATTTCATCAAACGAATGACTTAGACTTCACTTCACACAATCAAGTCCACATTACATTCAATCACTTCCATAGGAATGATTTACTCAAGATAAGAAAACAATAAATCTCAGAGAAGAAGCCATTGAGAAATCCACATTCATATACAATCCTTTCAAAAACATAAAATTTCCAGCTTTATAGCATCAAGCTTCATCTAATTACATCAGATCGATTCCAATAGAACAAGAGCGAGATTCTTGAAAAAACACCTCCGAAAAAAATCCACATCTGGTCCCGATTCTTAAAAAACCAATTCCAATGAAGATACAAAGAATGCAATTTCAAAAAATCGGCATAAAACACAAAAATCCCTCCAACACGAACGAACTTCCATTTGAATAACTTCTCAAGAACCGCCGATTCCTTCCTTCCGATTCAAAAGATCTAAAAAACATCGAATCGGATCAAGCATCGAAAGAGAAACCATAGATGGACTCGAAGATCTACTCACCACAATAATCGACTTTCGTAGCGTGGATCGAAAAGGATAGGAGAAGAGCAGAGAAAAGCAGCAGAGAGACGAAGCTGACGAATCTGACGGCCATGATCGAGAGAATCCGAAATACAGATCAAGAACGGATCTTTTTTTTTAGGAAGAGAGAGATAGAGATTCGGCGGGATCTTGTTCTTCGGAGGGTTGGAACGACCAAAACCCTAGATTTTCTGGAGGGGGAGAAGGAGAAGGAAAAAGGTTCGGTTGCTGGGCGGGATATTCTCTCACCACACGTGGAATAACCGAATAAGTAACTGAGCTCATAATTTTTTTATGAGTCTCATACATAGCCCATATAGGAGAAAAGGCCAAAAAGGGCTGCCAAATGTAAAGGCTCCACACACCTGTTTCTGCATTCACCATCATATCATCATCATCATTTTATAAAAAGGGTCATGGGCATGCAAGAGAGCAGCGACTCTACCACTATTAAGATTATCATTAATAATAATGTTGTTCTTAGAAAAAAAAATTCTTTTAATATCCGGTGTTCCAGCCATTTGTGCCGAACTAATTTCTAGGAGCTTAGGAGGAGCCGGATAAATCCCTTAAGACCCCATATGGTAGTGCAGTTTGAAATCCTCATAGGAGGAGCCGGATAAATCCCTTAAGACCCAATGTGGCAGTGCAGTTTAAAGTCCTCAACCTACGGAAGTGAACCGTGGTATGAAGGCTACTGAGTTACCCCTCATGGTTATTGTTATTAGAAGTTGTTTGTCTTTTACACATACGTAAATACAATATATATAGGGGCTAGCTCTCCTAAGCTCAAGTATATGGTGGGGCCCACTTGGGGACCCTCATGGGGATGGGGAGAATTTCAATGGCTCCCTGGAATTCTCCTCTCTGCAAAAAAATTAGCCCCAACAATCATTTCCATATGGGCCCAAAAGTTTAATGGTCAATAGACCATTCGGATCGATACATAGTCAATCCAACGGTCTAATAAATTCAGATCTGACCGAAATTTGTGGACATGTGCAATTTAGGGGGGTCATGTGTTTGGTCTATTTGGATGGACTAAAGGTGAGCCCCACAAGCATGAGGTTATAAAATTTTATCCTAAGCTTGAGCTTAAGAGCCCCACAAGCATGAGGTTACAAAATTTTATCCTAAGCTTGAACTTAAGAGAGTCTTGCTCATATATATTATTTAATATTTAATTATTGAGTATGTAACCGTTACACGTATGTTTCTAGTTACAACATTTGCCTATTTTAACATTTTAACAACATCTGTAAATTTGATAAAGTCATTTTTTTAATTACAGGTAAAAATATTTGAATGAAGACCAGATGAGATTCAAATAAAAGATTAACATTTTAAATATTGAATCTCATATTAAATTAAATATTTTGGCATGTTAGTGTTCAATTGGGCATTATTATGATCATAACGATGATGATGCCATAGCGAATCGGCCTTGCCTAAGGAACGAGGATGAAAAAATAAGCTCTTATTTTATGATTTATGATTTATTTATATATTACAATGTTTGGTGCAAACTTTTTTATTGAGTTTTATGTTTAGAACTTATTTATATATTAGAGATTTCCCAAATAAAAAAAGCTAAGTTAAAACGGGCAACTCTTTTTTTAGAGTTTTTTTAGTTAAAGTAGATGGAGGTGGATAATACAAAACTTACAAGTATTTTAAGAAATGACCTCACAATTATCAAAATGACACAAATGGTGAGTTCTACATTGTAATTTGTAAAAAGATGGACCCCAATTAACATGATTCAGAAAGTGGGGCCCAATTATCTCATAAAATTTTGTAAATTAAAACTTAAGAACCAGAGCTTTGATTTTAGGCTTTAATCTAATTAGCTATTTATTTACCTATAAAAATGGCCAATCATACATTGATCTTTAGCCATGTACTGGTCAAATTGTTGCATAATACAAAATAAAGACTAAATTTATCATTGGCGTTGGAGTTTGGACCTACACATGCATGCAAATCAATTATAAAAAAAAAAAAGGTGCAGCTCATATAACTGTAGTATCATGAAAGTTTGATTATGGTGGTATGAAAATTGTGTCTGAATGGGCCTTGTTGATGATTGACATGGTAAGGGCCAGAAGGTAAGTGTAAGTCTCTCTTACACATGCATGTTTGGTTAGTACTGTGGAGTCTTCGCATTTGAGGAGTGGGTGCACCATTAACAAGTTGGAAACTAGACAAAAACAAAGAAAAACTGCATATCAAATGACCTATAAACAAGTCTTCAAACTGGAATTCCATGAAATCATACACAACACACACATATCAAGAGAGTGAGCTTTAGGCAAGTGTGATTGGCTTGCGTAGTGTTCAAGTTACCTTCCCTCTGTTTAGAAATCACCCACTTGCAGCAAACCGTAATTTGGAAATTGTTAATAGGTCAGAGAGAGAGAGAGATCTTAATCTTTATCTCATCTACAGTCTACTTGAAGACTTGTGCTATAATAGAAAAAAAAAATACACTTAAAATAATATGCAAGTCCAATTCTCGATTGTTTGGTTACCGAAAAACCTTGATTGGTTGATTTAGGATATTTAGAACGATGTGTGATCAATTTCATCCCAGTAGTTTGAATTTTGATCCATATATCTTTGCAAATATCACTGAAGAACCATCATATATATAAAAAGGTTATAATTTTCCTTTGTAAGATCACTTCCACTTGAAATGATCTATAGGACATGTTTCTTTATTGGAATTCCAAGAATTTATGTCCCCGGAATTTGTAAATGCCCTAACATAGTGGAATTCCTAAATGCTCTCTTGTACTTGAGCATTTAAAAATTCCATCAAAAACTCAAAAGGGTTGGAGTTTCAAGAATTCTCAAGGTTATTTGAGACCTTTTAGATAGTTTGAATTCTTGTGAAGAAACATAACATTTGCAAATGCTATGTCAAGCCATTACATCACGTCTTGAATTTTCCAAAAGACCATATTATGGTCACAAACTCTAGTACAGAGACATGCCATGTATGAGTAAAACCAAAAAAAAAAAAAAACCCAAGATTCAGGGACATGTGTCAGTCTATCCTCTCATCTAGATCTTCATCTAGAAGATGATGCAATATTGCCCAGATCCCTCCATTTTTAAGGATCTCTTAAGCACATTAGAATTAATTAAAACTGTACAATTATGATATACTAGTACATATTAGAGATGTGATTAACAAAAGTCTGATCACATGGAGTAATCAAGTAAGATCAAGTCAGATCTACACTTGTGGAATCTACTTTAAAACTCCCTAACCATTTTAGTTCCTGCACATTTTAGAATGCTTATCCGCATGAACATGGTGCAAGTAGCAGAATGCTTGTAAGGGGCAACCTTGTCTTGCATTAGGTTTCAGGTGCTAGAGGGTAAGAAAAGTAGATTAGTAGTGGGCCAAAAAGTCTCTTCTATTTTACATTATTACCTAGCACTACTACAATGGGGCTACATGAGAGTTTACCCGGCTTCCCTCTAGGCCTGGAGGGATTAGTCTCCGATGGGAGCAGCAACAACCAAAAAAAAAAAAAAACCAACTTTATAGGTGCAAACTTCTACCATAAAACTCTGATGGTGGAGTAGGAGCTGATAGATTAAGATATAGTTTAACATTCCCTCAAAATAAATAAAAACTTATACTGAATTGTAATATGGATGATGATTGCAGAGGATCATGATTATAAACAAGGACCTAAGATTGTGGTTGGCTTTTGATAGATCATCATACTTACTTAGGTCTCAATGCAAAGAATCAAATGTGTTAGGCCTATTTGTTTGGAAGAATTATGAGAATTCTTTACTGTGAAAATTCTGAGAATTCCAAATACTGCTTTCCAAAGTAGAATTCCAAATGCTTATCCCCCCTCTAGCATTTGAAATGTTGGAATTTTGGAAATTCATAAGGTTAAAAGTGCATTTCCATATGGTTTGTAATTCTAAATTCTAACAACAAACAAAGTACTTGGAATGCTTAGGAACAAGATGTCACATCATGTTAGAAATTCCCAAGAAGCCCAATTTCTTGTCAGAGCTCCTATAACCAAACAAGCCAAAAGGAGACCAAGTTTCATTGGATAATTCTCAAAAGCTGAAAATGTCTCCACTAATGTGTTTAAAATGGGGTGGTATTATGTATGCAAGAAACTGTTTATAAAAATATGTAGTCTCATCTCCTTTCAAAAAGAATTCATGCTTCCCTGGATACTGCATGGGTATATTGGGGAAGCAAATGATGCATATAGAAACGAAGACGCAGCAGTGGCAGCTGAGCTGAGTATTAGAAAAATTATTGCATGATGCATATAGAAATGAAGACGCAGCAGTGGCAGCTGAGCTGAGTATCAGAAAAATTGGCAGGAATACATGAGCCGACCAAATGAAACACAAGAGCTATACATTAAACCCACAATATATTATCTTAGACTACCTCCTCTTAAATGTCTATATTTCAGGATGAACTGTGTACATAGATGACTTTCCTGATATGGGGATGAAAGGATTCGAATGTGCACTGCCTCATGATCCATGAATAGGGCAGGGAACGAATGTTGAGTAAGGAATGAGATGCCATCCTAGTGTTTGGGCGAAGGATCAACTCCTGGCTGGGAGGAGGAGATTTGGGGTTTGAGAATCTCAGATTCTCAGGTGTGTTTGACCCTAGAAAAGGCCCTTAGAAACCCTTGGACCTTACAAGTAAATTCTAAGGGTGGAGTAGACCAAAGTGATCAATTTTAGTTAATTTCTGCTCGATTTACGGCTGACTGCCAGGTTCGCAGTCACTTTTCCAACAACTGACTTTGTAACATGATTACTAGTTTTGGTGACTTGGCGGTCAACTAGCGGCTAACTGGAAAATGAATTTCGGTTAACCACTAGGTCACCACAAATCTTGGGGTCACAAGGCAGTATCTATATATATTTTTTTCCATACTCTGCTTTTCCGTCAGCTGGCGGTCTAACCGCGGCTAACCATAAGGTGTACACGATTAACTGCAGGCCAACTAAAATTCAAAAATTAGACTGTTGAGCTGTCCATTGGGGCCTATCAGCTAACCACAATAAATTTGTAAGCTAACTGTGAACTAGCCGTTAGGGTTCTCTATATATATATATCAAAAGGTAATTTCTTTGAGCAACTTTTGGAGAATTTATGAGAGCTTTTTCATTCTTGAGCTTAAGACAAAGTAACATCCTTTAAGCACCGTAAATCTCTTTCCACTCACATTAAGACCTTCTATTGGCAATTAATAGAGCACCCCTAGTTATTTTTTAAGTGTGATTAATGGAAACCATCCTCTAGGGAAGACCTTGAACTTTCAAGTTAGATCCTCATATTCCCTAGACCTAGACCTCTTCACTTAATTGGGCACGCTTTGGAGCATCTTCATCGACACCAAAAAAGCAAGCAAGAGGTTAGAACTCGAGTTACAGTTCGAGCTTCAAGAGCACTCTCAAGACACGGTCTAGAGGCAAGTGTTCTTAGTTTTAAAATATCATCTCTTACGTTGTGTTGTGACGTGGATTAGGTCAATGTGATCGAACTACCAGATCAAAAAATTCTATTGTGCATGTGATTGGAGATGTACCTTTGTGGCTTCCTTAAAATAGTGGAAACAAGAATGGAAACTCCTGAGAAGCGGATGTAGATCTGAAACCAAACCACTATAAATCCCTTGTGTCATCATTTATTTATCTCTCTCTCTCTCTCTCTCTCTCTCTATATGCAACAATGAAATTCTATTATGTTTAGATATACATGTGCTAGATAGTAACATATTTGATTGACTTCAAAACACACACTCATGCTAAATTACATTGATCAACTTGAAGCACTCCTTAATAAGTGTTTAGCATACTCATTTATAACAATTCACTTGTGTATCTTTGCTACACAGTCACACATATATTGTTGACCATTTCAAGTGAAGTTGTAGATTTGTTTAATCGGACCAAGTAGAATTGTTTAGTTAGAAGTTTTAATTAGTCCTATTCACCTCCCTCTAGGACTCTAGCTTGCACTTTCAGAAACCAGGACCACGCAGGGAGATATTAACATCATCTTTTCGGCCAAAAAAATTGACTAGCACAGTAGCTGAAAGAAAGTTTAACAAAGCGAAAAAATCAATACAAGTCTCAGTAATGCCAATTTAACTGTTTGCGAGCTTTCACCACTGCTGAATCAAATTAAGCTACTAGGCAAAGTGGCCACAAAAGTCCAAAAAAGAATCGAAATACCCTTGGACGTGTTTATGACGATGGCGATTATGATAGTTAGGTGCTGCCCATCTCTTTCTCACTGCTGGGCGCACTGCACCCTCGGTGCACCGCCATGCATATCCTCATCCTCATCATAGGCCTCATGAGCGTGAGCCTGCTTCCTCTTCATCTCCTCCTCAATGTTGACATTGTGGAGTGTCGTCTCTTCACATTCATCCAGCTCCATGTCCGTCAGCTGGGCAGATGTCCTTGGAGGTAGCACCGTCTCCAAGGCCTTGCACTGGTCTGGGTTAAGCGACTCGGGGAAATCCACTGTGAAATGGATGTAGAGTTTCCCTTTCATGAATGGCCGCTGGTACATTGGCAAGCCTTCATCATTTATCGCTTTGTATTGATCTGGAAACATAGTAGGAAAAAATAAAAATCACATAAACCACCACTGCAGGCTAAAATTGAAGTCAAAAGTAAACTACGAAGTTTCCCTGAAAAGTTGTAAAGATCTCGACTATTTGCTTTAAGGATGAAACATACAATGCCTAAAAGGGATAAACAAGTCACAAAAGCATGCCCAAGTATGGAATAGATATAGACCTGAATAGGTCTGGGAATACGGCTCTGCACTTTTGGAAATTTGTGACACAAATACGGCTACAGCCTACAGCAATCCTAATTTTCTTCAGAACATACTAAATTCAATAAGATGGTCATTGTTTGCATTCCTTTCTGACTTTTTTCTTTTATTTTTCATGGAAACATTAAAAAAACTGCTGGGGAAAAAATAATTAATGTACGTAATATGGTAGGATATGCTAAACTTGTATTCTAAGGTAGTGTTTGGTTCGCTGTAATGAGAGCCGGAATGGAATGATCATTCCAATGGAATGATCATTCCCGCGTTTGGTTCGCCAAAAAGTGGCAGAATGACCATTACCTCCGGAATCACCATTCCTTTCTGTAAGGGAATCTGGGAAATTTGGGATCTGGTTTGGATTGTTGGGAGGGATGCCTGGTGGTATCAAGGGTGTTTTGGTCAATTTTATGTAAATTTTATTCCATTCCAGGCATCATTCCAGCATACCAAAGGCAAGAACATGAATCTAGAATTCTATTACTGGGTTGATTCCTCAACGTACCAAACACTGGAATGGAAATGACTATTCCTGCCTCATTCCATTCCAGACTAATTCCACTCTCCATTCCATTCCTGCCTAAAACCATTCCAACGAACCAAACGCTACCCAAAAGTATCAGTGTGCTGTGCCGAGTACTAGGACAAGAGTCATATTGGTCCAACATAGTTACAGGGCATGTACAAGTATATCCTGAGTATCACAGTTCAAAAGAATAGAAAAAAAGGAGGATAAAAAAAAAACATCAAACGGAGTTGCGTCCAAAAAAATCCTCAGCCTCCACTTCAATTTTTACTAATTAAATGGAGTGTAAGTCAAGGATTTAGCTTACCCGGTTTCACAACTTCCCCAGGAATGGATTTAATCAGCAGCTGACGGTTATCAAGATGGGTTAATACAAACTGGAATCCGCAGAGAGCCTCGGTCAATGATAGGGTATGCTCCACAAACAGATCATCACCCTTTCTCTTGAACTTGGGATGCTCCTTTTCTTGTAGGACAAAGACAATATCACCTGTGACAGTGTCAGGCTGCAATTAATATTCCACCACATGTCAGTCCACAGAAGAAGAAAAAGCTTAAAATTGTTGATCAACAAAGAAGAGTACACTAAACATGTAGGGAAAAATGCCAAGGAAAGATATGAGCATTACCGCCTCATCAGCTTCTCCTGGAAAAGTTATTTTCTGGCCATTCTGCATTCCCTTTTCCACAACGACTTCTAATACTTTCTTCTCTTGCCCGACCTTCTCACCTTTGCACTGTGGGCATCGGTCTTTGTCACTGATGGTCTCCCCAGTCCCCTTGCACTCATTGCAAGGATGCTGCATCTGCTGAATCATAGAAGGACCCAGGTGCCGAATTGATATCTTCATCCCAGAGCCTTGACAGCCTGCACACGTCATCGAAGCACCAGATTTTGATCCTTTGCTGCACCCCACGAACAATAAGGAAAGTTAGCATTTGAAACCACCAGGGAAGAGGGTAAAAAAAGATGACATACAAGCACAAACTGGCTCACCCTTTGCATTTGGAGCAAATGACATTTCGAGAGAGTGAAAGCTTCTTTGACGTGCCATTGTACAGTTCCTCTAGGGACACCTTTAGAGGATGAATGACATCCTCTCCCCTTCTCTGCCTTCGTCCTCGACTGCTTCCACCCCCTGAACAACCAAACACATGAAACTCAGAGTCTCAGACTTCCATCATAGAGAGTTTGTAGTCACAGTACCAATAAAGCATAGATAAAAATGTTTGGATTTCATGAAAGGCAAAAAAATGCACCTAATTATGCATAAAGGATCACAGAGTAGCAATATATGGAAAGTATGTTCAATTGGAGTGCACAAGATTCTAATCCAAAATGATTAAAGCTTACCTCCAAAGGGATTTCCTCCAAAGAAAGACTGGAAAATATCAAATGGGTCATGGCCTCCACCACCTCCACCCATTCCTTCCTTGAGTGCATCCTCTCCGTATTGATCATAAATTTCACGTTTTTCAGGATCACTTAGAACCTCATAAGCCTGCGCTAATTCTTTGAACTGCAATAACAAAACACAACCCGGGGCTCAATTCAATTGTAATAGGAGCCTCCAATCACATTACCAACTTAAATGGTACAGCAGTCATGAGAAGCTAAATCCATATAAACAGGCAAAAAGTAAAGAAAAACATTAACAATGAGATAAAGAAGCATTTCAAGGTTCAACTCATTTGGAACATGATATAATTAGACATCGAGTATCAGCGAAACATTAGAAGAACAAATGCATTTTGTGTCTGCAGGTTAGTCTAAATATTAGATTAGCAAATTCAAAATGGCCCTTACAACTAGGGTTGCAAATGTGAATTTCATTATCCGAGTATCTTATGTCATTGGTTCCAAATAATGCAGGCATGAAAACTATTTTTGGATCCGGAAGGAATTCGGATCCAGATCCTTGTACGTCCCAAACCCAAGGATCAGAATTTAGGACGATCCACATCTTAAAAGTATATATAAGTTTCATGGGCCGGCATAGCTTGAGTAATATTGATATTTGAGCATCTACTAGCATATTTAAAATTTTTATTTTGAGCCCTTTTATCCAATTATACTATGCATTCCACACCTTATTTTGGGATACGTATCTGGAACCAAATACTTTTTTTTTTTTTTCTAGTTGCTGGATATGGATACAACACATAGGTTACGTATTGGGTCCAAATGAATGAAGATTGATTTAGGCCTGGATCTATGAAGACTGATTTGGGTCCTGATTCTCCATTGTTCCCACCCTGGATGGGACCTGTTTGCATCCATACTTACCAACTAGTTAGAGTATTAACTTTCCTACAGTCCAGAATGTCTGACATTTGAATTATCATCATAATCATCTTCTTAGCCTTATCCCATCAATGAGAGGTCCGTTTGATGAGTTACAGTAATAAAATTGAAAATAAGCAATTTCCACATTTCCTATCATACCCACTTTGGATGGCTCATGTAAATGTAAAATATATATATATATATATATTCAAGGTTTAGAAAGAATCTCTCTTCCCCATAAAAATCATGCAATCTTGTCCAGCCTGGTGCCAAAAATCCTCCAAAATCAAACCATTCAATTGTTGCAAGGAATAAATGAACAAAGCTCACAGTATCAAGCGCACCACAGACATGAAGTGTAAGTTAATATGAAAAGGAGGAGGCATCACAACAAGCACAAAAGAATTGAGAAAAATATGATTCAAACAATTTTTATTTTTTTTTCGCTCCTATCGATAAGATAGCTTGAACATGGTTTTAAAAATCAGAGTTGATCCATGTTTCTACTGATTACTATAGAGAAGGACTTTACACATCTTTTCTCCATGTTTTCTAGTAAAATAAGCTTCGGGAGACTTTTAGGGATCTTTTACACTGAATTTAGAAGATTAAAACCACGTTTTGTGGAAGATCTAAGCATTCAAAGATCGAACACATTGTTCATTCAACTGAGTGAAAGGCAAATGAAAACACTTTCTTTCCCTCTGTACTCACCACATATCCTTCTATTCTCACCTCTCTAACTTTTTTTTTTTTATACAGAACCCACTTTCCTATGAATTCTTAGGAATTGAATTGAACACCAAGCATGCAACACCGAAGAAAATCCAAGGAAAGCTGACAAACACAATAATTCCCAATTCAGATGAAGTTGCAACAACCCTCATCTTACATTAAAAAAGAACACAGATTTATCACTCAACCTGCAGAGATCTGATGAACCCAAACAACCGAAAGCTAGAAAAAAAGGGGGAAAACTGAAATCAGGGAAATTTAGCAATACCTTCTCGGGATCTCCTCCCTTATCCGGATGGTTCTTGATGGCAGCTTTTCTATAAGCCTTCTTCAGATCCTCCTGCGAAGCCGTCTTCGACACTCCCAGGATCTCATAGTACTTCGTATTGTCGCTCTTCTTCGGTGCTCGCCCAAACATCTTCTCTCAAACGATCAAAGCCCAAAACTCTCCACAAAAAAGGATCAAACGAAAACAGCAAACTGCCGATTTCACAAACAAAACCCTAATTCAAATCAAAAGCTCGAAACTTTCATCAAGAAGAGAAGAAAGAAACCCTAATTCGCATCGAGATTTCACCGATTTCAGAAAGAAAGAGCCCAAAATCAAGCAATCGGCAGAGGAAAAGGCTTCGATCGAGATCTTACCGAAAGATGATGGAACACAAAAACCTCAAGAAACGATGGATGAATCCGATCTAAAACTTTCCAAGAAAACGTGTGATGACTATGAGCTTTCACACGAAATCGGGATTTGTTGGGATCAACGGCTGAGATTCGTCCAGAGCGGAACGTGAGCTGTGGAAGGAAATTCGCAGGGACTGTGGGAGTGGTTAGAAGTAGAGATCCCCACACGAGGGCAGAAGCCAAGAGTTTGCACGTGGAAAGGATCTCAGCCATTGGTTTCCTATAATGGGATCCTAGTGGGTCATGTATGGCAATGGGTCGAGTTAAAATGGAGACCCGCCCAACTCGCTTTTATAGCGGAGGGTTTTCGGCCTATCAATCCGGCTCTACATCGAGAGGATTCTATTTTTTTCCCTCTACAAATATCTAAGGTAAGTCGTTGTAGGACTCGATTTTGAAAAGCTTGTAACCTTAAAGCCGGTGCACGTGCTTTTACCCAAAAATTCTTCATAAATGGAAAATTGTATCCAAAAACTCATTGGAATAGAAAATAGGAAAATAAATTATAAAAAATTAGAAATAAAAAGGAGCACGTATTAAATTGTACTAACTAACCTCAATTGAATTAACTAAATTAAATTCTCTTATCTACAAAGAATATCTTGACCAAGGAGAGTAACAATAGGCAAAAAACCAATTCACTTGAAGTCTGTAAAGTATGAAACTGTACAGTCGACCCACCCATACAACTCCTCTATATATATAGGTGCATGAAGCTCAAAGAAAGAAACCTTGCAACTGAACACTAGAATACTTTCTATTCTTTTTGGAAGGTTATGTGTCTTTGGAAAGTCTACAAAATTTCCTATTATGATTGCACTAGGTTTAAATTGACCCTATCCATGTTGGTTGGTGACTGCCCATGTGGTAATGGTATTTGGTGGGTTTGACCCTGTAGGGGAGCGGGAACCACCACCGCCGCACCAGCTGAACCCCCGTAGGGTGCCCGGGGATGTGGGGCCCTTTACCCTACAGGTTTTCCACCCCAGATTATCTCTTAAAGTGAGAGGTCTCGGATTCGCCTCTTGGTGCGGCAGCGGTGGTTCCCGCTCCCCTACAAAATAGCTCAAGTGGTACCAGGACTCACCCAGATTATCTCTTAAAGTGAGAGGTCTCGGGTTCGACTCCTGGGGAGGCCTCCCCCTCAAGGGGGGAACAAATAAACAATTGGCCCGAGTAGGCCCCATTGGTACGCACTGGGGTAGGCTAACCCCCTGGGGGGGGGGGGGAACCTGCAGGGTGAAGGGCCCCACGTCCCCGGGCACCCTATGGGGGTTCAGCTGGTGCGGCGGCGGCGGTTCCCGCTCCCCTACAGACCCCATCTTGATCCATTTAATTAGGCCCAATCAAAAAGACTGCATGCAAGCGAAGTCGCATATCATGGTCAGATCTTCCAGATGATTTACTATCTACAATATCCACAAAATTGCATCTTGGGGATTATCTCAATTTCCTGAGTGTGTGTACAACATGGAGAGCAGTAGCCACCCAACTGAGCTAATGCCAGGATTCACCTCTGTTGATGCTTCCTTGGCCCCAAGTTGAGAACAATATTGGCTGTTTTTTATGTCCAGTTGACGGCAGATGGTACAGGCTAAATCAACCTGAGTTCGACAAATGATATGAGTGTGTTGGTTCCTCTCATGGCTGGCTGTTGATGATGGATGTGTCTTCAAGATATAAGATCTTTCTCTACAATCCTTTTAGGGGTACCCGGATAGACCTACCCCAAATGGAATGGAAGTTACAAAAGTGATGACATCATTATAAGTGGCACTTTCATCAACTCCTACAGACCCCAACTGCACCATTATAATTCTTCAACATGAAAGATGAAGCATCAAGTCTGGTTTGACTTCATACGGCCCATTTTTATTTGGGTCATGTATTTTCGGGGGCGGACCATTGTGGATTACACCTAGTTTTGTCTAATTATTCTTTTAGAACTATAGACATCATTAGAGTTGCCCTTTCATCAGCTCCCATGGACCCCTAATTTACAGTTAGAGTATTTGATCGTTCAGTTTGTGAGTATAAGTTTTGTAGAGTTGGAGTCCTGGAGATGCTAAATGGACAGAATTGTATGTAGATGCTCTTGAGTGGTGTATATAGAGGAAAATTATAGCTACTGTGCTTTCAAAAGCCTCATACTGAGTCTACTAGCAATACTGCTGCACATCTTAAGCTACAGTGCGTTGGACTACCCCATCCCTCCTTTCCTTATTATTATGTTCTACACCTGATAGAATCTGGTGGAGAGGAAAGATGGATCAGCAGGTGAGATACAAGCAGATAGTTTCATGGCATTTAGACTACATCTATGGACTTCATCATGGTTAGAGTTGAGACAGTTTGGGAACCCGAGTCTTCTTCCTGGGAAAGAGTTGTTCCGTGTCATTCTCTTCAACTGAATTAGGGTGTAGAGGTAATCAGATACACTTTCCAGAGCCAATTTGTCATGACAATGCTTGTGGGTCTTCAAGATGGAAGATGGAAGCATCAATCTTGATTCTAAGCCAAAGCAGGGCCCGTTTGTAATTTAACTTGAGCTATTCTCAAGCTGATGGGGAGGATTCTTCGTTTTAACTCAAATCTTTTTGGAGATTTTGAATTCATTTCAATTGTCCACTCCCATTTTCTCGTGCATCAAAGAATCAAACAGGGATCAACTGCCAAATTTTTCACCAAAACAACTCTCCTTCATCATCAAATACCCACTATGTTGGCAACGGCAACGCAGCGAAACTGTGCAATAAAATAGTCTGTAAGTAGATCTCCAATAGTAGTTCATAGGACATACCAGGAAAACTAGCAGTTAAACCATTTGTAATCTATAAATAAGAAAAACACACTCGCAGAAGCAAATGCATTTATAAAGCCAATGAACGTCCAGCACACTTCTAGCAGCAGTTAAACATAGCAGTTTATCAGACATAACTAAGTCCATGTATGTTAATAAATGGGGATGACAAATATAGTAAGCACCAGAGGCTTGTGGGGATCCATTGGTTTCCCCTCACTGCTGGGCACACTGTACTCTCTGTGCACCACCATGGGCTTCCTCGTCCTCATCATAGGCCTCCTGTCCCTGGGTCTGTTTCCTCCTCATCTCTTCCTCAATGTTCACATCATGCAGCGTTGTCTCTTCACATTCGTCCAGTTCCATATCCGTAAGCAGGGCTGAGGTCCTCAGAGGCAAGACTTTCTCCAATGCCTTGCATTGGTCTGGAGTAAGCGAATCAGGGAAATCCACTGTGTAATGGATGTAGAGTTTCCCCTTCATGAAGGGCCGCTGGTACATTGGCATACCTTCATCATTTATTGCCTTGAACTGATCTGCACACAGCCATAGAATAACAATTAAAGCTTAAAAGAACATTGCCTAAAAGTAACGAAATTCAAAGCTTTTAAAAAAAAATAATCTAGAATATTATCCTGATATCAACCAACTGATGATTATATACATCTGTACAAGCCAGCCACGCCAGATTTTGTTGCGTCGCTCCCAAAGGAAACAGGCACCCTCTACTAAAATCAGGCACAAGTAAAGGTTTGAGCTTGCCTTCACTGATTATGTATATCCATGAAAGAGAGGTAAGAACAAAGAAGGCCACGATCAAACGTAGATAATAGGAGACGAAAATTCTCCTGTGGGAGTCCACAGGAAGCAGCATGCATGAAACTGAGTCTCCACTGTTAATACGGAGGGCCCCATCCTCAATTGAAGGCGCATGTTACAATTCACGCACGTGCATTTTGTGGACGCCCACAGGGAAATATTTCTCAATCATAGGGAAGATCCAAGGCAATCACTTGGTATAATAAAACTCCTCAAAAAATGAGCCCATGATTAAAAAAGTGAAACTCCCTCGCAGAAAATTTCACACCTCATGCCTTTCCCATTATGCACAGGTCACATAGATTGCCCCATGAGAGGACTTTCATCATCCAGCTGGCATACAGGATACTACTATCCAGACCCACACCAGTTCAAATGCTAGTGCAGGAGATATAGGGAAAAACTTTCTAAGATACACACGGTCAATGATTTAGTACATTATTGGCTTTGCTGACAAGGATTTTTTTACACAAACTTACAAAAGAAAGGGTGTACAATGGTAAAAAGGAAAGAATAGAAATGAGAGTACCTGGCTTGACAACCTCCCCAGGATTGGACTTAATCAGCAGCTGCCTGTTATCAAGGTGGGCCAGTACAAACTGGAATCCGCAAAGTGCCTCAGTTAGAGACAGGGTGTGCTCCACAAATAGATCATCTCCCTTGCGCTTATACTTGGGGTGCTCCTTCTGTTGTAGGACAAAGACTATATCACCTGTGACGGTGTCTGGCTGCGGATAGTTTTCCACCACATGGTTAGATTAGGTAATACCTTAACAATTTTAGCACTGGAAAGAAATTAAAATTAACATGTACGCAGAAATTCAAACATCAAGAAGAGAATCATACCGCCTCATCAGCCTCTCCAGGGAAAGTTATCCTCTGACTATTCTGCATCCCCTTCTCCACGATGACTTCCAAAACTTTTTTCTCTTGCACAACCTTCTCACCTTTGCACTGCGAGCACCGATCTTTATCATTGATGGTCTCCCCAGTTCCTTTGCACTCATTGCAAGGATGCTGCATCTGCTGGATCATTGAAGGGCCCAATTGCCTTATTGAGACCTTCATTCCAGACCCTTGACAGCCTGCACACGTCGTTGAAGCACCAGACTTTGAACCTTTGCTGCAACTCATTAGCAATAAGTTAAGAGTTGGACATGTCAAGCAAATAAAGAAAAAAAATTACACCTGACATTAAAGAGCGGCTCACCCCTTGCATTTGGAGCAGATGACATTTCGAGAAAGTGAGAGCTTTTTTGATGTGCCATTGTACAGTTCCTCTAGAGATACCTTCAGAGGATGAATGACATCTTCTCCCTTCCTCTGCCGCCTGCCACGACTGCTTCCACCCCCTGGCCAGAGAAATTACCAAAAAACTTAAAAGACTCCACAAAAGCTAGTGTGCAATGTGACAATTCAATTAAAAATTAAAAGAGAGAGAGAGAGAGAGAGAGAGAGAGAATGATAGAAATGAGAGGAAGGGAAACAGATGAAGATAAACAATACATACAGAAAAAAAAAAAAGAAAAAAAAGAGATAACACAGCGTCAGCATGTCTGAGAGTGCAAAATAGCAATTGAAATTTACCTCCAAAGGGACTTCCACCAAAAAATGACTGGAAAATATCAAACGGGTCATGGCCTCCACCACCTCCACCCATTCCCTCTTTGAGAGCATCCTCTCCATACTGATCGTATATTTCACGCTTTTCAGGATCACTCAGAACCTCATAAGCCTGAGCCAACTCTTTAAACTGCAATAAAAGATTATAAACAATTCAAGGCACAATTCAACTGGGAAAAAAAGGGAAGAAGAATAAGAAGAGGAACAGAACACAAATGTTTGGTTGTGAACTTTGGAGGCATTACATGAATAAATTCATATTGAATCAAGAATATAACTGATTCAAATGTGTCAGATTCTTCAGAGATTCTTTAATGCTAATCTAAGTCATTGTTTTACAAATGAAGAAATGTTATGTTGCCTTCTCTATAATTGCAATCTAAGCATGGCATTAGTATAATCAGGATTTAATTGTTTAGAGAGAAGATCAGCATGTTGGTTTTATTGGTTAGTTTGGAATGGTATTTTTTGTTCGAAAATAAATAGTTATTTAAATTACTTAACTATTATGCCAAATCCACATACTATATGTTGATTTTTGCTGAATTGGACACCTAATAACTGATGCAGAGCAGGTTACCATTCCACCAATGGTCCCACCCAGCATATTTTAGTAGCTTCCTAATTTTATTGTAATTAGGATTAGTATTCTAATTTATTTGGTTTCCTAGTTTAGTTGCTATTATTAGATTAGGTTTTCTTAGGCCCTAAGTTACTTTGCCTATTTATATTACATTGTAGAGAGATTAATCTCAGATTTGGAGTTGAATAAAGATTGGGATTTTCCCTTTTGGAGAGGTTTTCCTCGTGTTAGAAGTCTCTGTGGAGATAATTTGAGGTGTCTTTGACACGTGCTTCCGCATCTATGCAAGCCCTAACCCTACGGCCTGCATCAATTGCTATCAGAGCGAAGATCCACGTCGCTCCAATCCATTTCCGATCACCGATCGGAGCATATCCATTGTCCATCCCCACTTCCATCACGGCCAGCCCTTGCACATTGTCCATCGGAGTACATCACCCCTTCCCAGTGGAAACCCCACTCAACCGAACACTGTTCATCCATTCCACCCCCTCCCCTCTCAACTTCGTCAAAGAACAACAGCAAGGGACGAAGAACAGCAAGGACCTTCTTTTCTTCCCTGCTCTTGCACAGCGACAAATCAATCCAAATCCCTTCGTCCCTGAACCCTAGGAGCACCCGAACACCCAAAAATCAGACCAAATCCAAATCCAACCCCATTGCTCCCTGCCCTACCAAACTCTTGCCGAAACCACCCCACGCTTTCCGCCTCCCACAGAAAACCCCTCCCAGCCAAAAAAAAAAAAAGAGGCAGAGAAAAGAACAAAAAGAGAAGAAAGAAGCAGCAGCAAAAGGAAGAAGAACGATCGAACCAACAATAAAAAAAAAGGTTGTGTACCTGGCACCAGAGCCCCCGTTGCGCCGCATCAACTCCTGCCCTCGCACACCACTCCCATCCCTTTTGTTTTCTCTGTGGAGTGAAGAAAGGCAGCAACGAAAGCCATGGGTTCCTTTGCCCTTTTTTTTTCTTTCTTCTCCAACACCACACTCAAGGTAGAAAGCCACACGTGCCATCTCATTGATTGGGCTTGAACTCGATTTCAGTTCAGGTCCAGGTCAGGCACGCTTGATCCGCTTTGAAGCCCAGTCCCATCAACAGATTCCAGTCAATAGCATTTATTTTTTTTACCGGATCAACGACTGGAATTTCTTTTCGCGATATCGCGCACATCCATCGTCCAATTTTTTATCCATTTTCGTTGGAGTGATCGTGGAAGGCAGACCTACACATCAGGTCAGTCAAAATTTTGCAATTTACTTTAAACGAAAATGCCTCCCAAGAAGCAAGTAGAAGTGGAATCTTCCTCTCACAATGATGATGAATTGAGGGGAACCGTTGCGGAATTATCAGCAAATGTAAATCAACTATCTGCAATCATGGTCCAAATGCAAGACACTCTTGCCAGAATTGACACCCGATTAACTACTTTAGAAACTAATCAGCGTGAGGATAATCATCAAGCTCATGGATGGACATAATCAGAATCAACGAGATCCACATGCAGTCAATGTTGATCGTGATTTGGGCATTAAGCTCGTGATTCCCGAATATGATGGAAAGTTGAAACCGGAGGAATTTATGGATTGATTAGTGTGTGTTGAAAATATTTTTGCACACAAGCCAATGACGGATGGTCATAAAGTCACCTTAGTGGCAACTCGATTGTGCAATTATGTTGCGATTTGGTGGGCCGAGTTGCAAAAGAAACGAAGGAATCAAAATATTGACCCCGTTGAAACATGGATCGAGATGAAGAATTTATTGAAGCAAAAATTCCTCCCTGTGAATTATTCAAGAGATCTTCATTCAAGTTTTCAAGATTTAAAGCAAGGTTCCAAAACTGTGATTGAATATTCTGAGGAGTTTCTAACCATGCAAGCTCGTTGTGGCTTGAATGAAGATGATGATGTATTGGTCGATCGATATTTTCATGGGCTGCGTATTGACATACAACATATCCTTACTTTCAAGAATTTTGATAATGTTGATGAGATCATCCAACATGCGATCAAAGCGGAAGACATTGCTAATTATCAAGCTCGGATGTTTAGTGTCTAAATGGCCCGCACAAAAGACCCCAGCAAAGCCAAACTTCAATCCAAGTGCCAGTTCCTCAGAAAAGTTTGCCTCCAAGTTTGAAGATCAGATCAAGTTCGCATGTTTTCATTGTAAGCAAAAGGGTCACCGTGCATTTGAATGCCCAAAAAGAATCAATTTAATAGAAGGTGAAGGTGCACCAGAAGAACCGGAAACAAAAAATGATCCTAAAAGTGAAGACTCCAATGAAGTGGAGGACATTTCAACTGACACAGAGGGTGAACTTCTCTTGGTGCAACAAAAGTCGTTTCCCCACTGTTGAGAAGAAATGGTTGCGGAAAAATATTTTTCATTTCACAGGTACAATACATGGGAAAAATTGTACAGTTGTGATTGATGGTGGAAGTTGTGAGAATATTATCTCCCAATCTCTTGTTGATCGAAGTTGAAGGTTTACAAGCACAATCGTCCATACTCTGTCAAATGGCTAATGAGAGGTGATGAAGCGCACGTGCGACATACATGTCAGGTTACTTTTGCAGTTGGTAATGATTACAAAGATACAATTTGGTGCGATGTGCTACCAATGGACAGTGAAGATATCCTATTGGGTCGCCCATGGATGTATGACAAGGATGGCACTCATGGGATGCACAACAACACGTATACCTTCATGCACGGTGGACAAGAAGTTACTCTTCATCCAAAGAAGCCAGAATCACCGAAGAAGAAATCAAGGGCACATGCTACGAAGGAAGTGCTTCACGTACATCATATATACAGAGGCAACTTGAAGAAGACCCTAGTTCGAGGTCGAACTCTTCTTTCAACCTGTGGGGAATGATGCAAAGCAGGCTACCATTCCACCAATGGTCTCACCCAGCATATTTTAGTAGCTTCCTAATTTTATTGTAATTAGGATTAGTATTCTAATTTATTTGGTTTCCTAGTTTAGTTGCTATTATTAGATTAGGTTTTCTTAGGCCCTAAGTTACTTTGCCTATTTATATTACATTGTAGATATATTAATCTCAGATTTGGAGTTGAATAAAGATTGGGATTTTCCCTTTTGGAGAGGTTTTCCTTGTGTTAGAAAGAACAAGTCTACTTGGCCCGACCTGGGGGATCGGGCCTGAATCCGGTCCCCAGGTCGGGCCAAGTAGCACGATTGTGTTAGAAATCTCTGTGGAGATAATTTGAGGTGTCTTTGACACGTGCTTCTGCATTTACGCAAGCCCTAACCCTATGGCCTGCATCAATAACAGTCTTGGATTCTGACATACACCCATACTCATGACTCATACAACTTGATACATATGTTTTTGTAAGATGAAGACTTAAAAACAGAAAGGCATTCCAAACGAATGTCTAACATATAAAAGCAATGTCTAAACGGGAGTAAGAACTGTCTGGAAGGGCACAATAGAGTTGAGCACTAGTAGGAGTGGAATTACGCCAATATTCTCTTGAGCCCCCAACTTGTATGTCTTAGTTCTAAATAGCATATATCTAGATGAAGCTAATGCGATGTACTATTGAACTAGTTAGTCAAATAGCAGATAAATAGTTCGACTGCAGTGTCAGTGGATTGGGGTATAGAAGTTGAGTAGTTCAAAACTTAAGATACCTTAATACCACAATGCAATAGAATTAGAATTCAATAACTAGGATCAATCAAACAAATCGATATAGGAATAGTTAGCAACAATGAAGGCAAGCTAGCTTTGAGTGCCACCTTGATTAAAGGGCAATTTTCTAAGGCGGAAGTTTGACATGCTTTGTTTTGTGAAGGGATTTTAACCGATAACTGTGCCTTGAACACTTGGAATGATTAAATTTCAAATATCATCCATGGAATGCTTTGCACCAAAGTACATATTTTATGGGACAAAAATGCCCACGTGACATGATAACAGTATCACAACATGACAAATCACATAGATTGGGTATAAAGCATATGTTCACGTAGATTGGGTTTTGTGGATTACATGCTTAGTAGGTTCCGTTCTGGTGATCCTTGGAGGGGCTTGGATTAGAGAACATATTTCTGCTTCCTTCCTTTTCTGTGCTAGTAAATGGTTCTCCCACTCGTTTATTCAAAACTTCAACAGGGTTAAGGCAGGGTGATCCTTTATCTTCCTTCATATTCACTTTAGTGGCTGAACCTTTGGGTTCAATGCTCGAGAAGGCCAATGATATTGGGTTCATTGAAAGGTTTGAAGTTGGTAATAATGGAGAGGCTATTGCTCATTTACACTTTGCTGATGATACCACGATTTTTAACTTTTGTGAGATGCAAGAAATGGCAAACCTTAAGAGGGTTTTAAGGCGTTTTCAGGTGGTTTCAGGTTTAAAGGTTAACCTTTCAAAAAGTATGGTGGTGGGTGTGGGGTGTTCTGAGGAGATTGTTCAATCTTTAGCAGATGTTTTTTTGTTGTAGAGTGGGCAAGTTTCCAATTTTGTATTTGGGGTTGCCAATTGGGGTGAATCCTAGATCGAATGCCCTTTGAGATCCAATGGTAGAGAAGTTTGAGAAGAAATTATCCATTTGGAAAAGATAATATTTATCTTTAGGGGGAAGAATCACATTAATCAAAGGTACTTTATCCAATCTGTCCATGTATTATGTGTCTCTTTTTAAGATGCCGAGGACTGAGATTTATAGGTTGGATCGAAGGAATTTTCTTTGGAAGGGCCAAGGCGATAGAAGGAAGATATACCTATTAAAATGGAGAGATGTGGTGAAACTGAAATATGCAAGTGGTTTAGGGATCGGTTGCCTTTGTTAAAGAAATTGGGCGCTACTAGTTAAGTGGTGGTGGAGGTTTGGGGAGGAAAAAGACGCTTTATGGAGGTGGTTTATTACTTCCAAGTATGGTGAGGATGAGTGGGGTTGGGTTCCATGAGTGGTCCCTAGGTATAGAGTGTCAGGTGTTTGAGTTATTGCTAGTGTGGAAAATGTGGCAAATCGGACGGGGGAGGTGGGTAAGGGAGGTCTGTCAGGTTTTGTGCCGATGATTGGTTGGGACTGGGCTCCCTACATGCTCTTTTCCCTTGCTTGTGTAGAGTGGCCTCAAATAAAAATTCTTCAATGGTGAGAGAATGTAATGTTCAGTTGAGTAGTAGTATGTCTTGGGGTGTTTCTTTTACGAGGAGTTTGCGTCAACATGAAATAAATGAGTAGGAGTCTACGTTGAGTCTTCTTTCTAACACTTTCATTTACAGGGATGAGAAGGATGTTCACATTTGGCAGCTCTCTCTGTCCGGAAAGTTTTCTACCAAGTCTTTCTATATGGATTTGGTGCAGGACTTTCTTTTTCTCGATGTCAGTTAGTGATAGCTGACAAGGTTTCGACAGCAGATAATATTCGGAGGAGGAGCTTTACTTTAGAGAATATTGTCAATAGGTGCTCGCAATGTGGGAGATACAGGGAGACAGTCAACCATTTGTTTTTGCTCTGTGATCATGTTTATGCAACATACTTGTTGAACTTTTTCTTCAAGGATTGTGGGATTTCTTGGTGCATTCCTAACTCTCTTAGTGAATTGGCAGAAGCTTGGAAATGAGGATTAGAGGGTCATTTTTAAGGTCGTGGTTTACTAATGTGGAAATGTATATCTTTTGCAATTATGTGGTCGATTTGGAAAAATGTAATGACAGGATTTTTAGAGGCGCTTCAAAGTAGGTTGACGATATAGTTTCGTTGGTGGTTCTTCAATTGGCAAGGTGGTTATTATGTAGAAAGGAACTTTAAAGTGTCAAGCTTGATGACATTGTACAAAATTGGGAAGCTTGCATGGTCTGTGGTCCATCTAAGGAGAGGAAATCTATCTGTTGGACACCTACTCCCATTGGATCATTAAAATCCAATGTTGATAGGGGCAGCGAGGAGTAAACCGGGTCATGCAAGGATAGGAGGTGTATTTTGTAATTGTAAGTGAGAAGCCCTATTATGTTCTCCAAGTATGTTGGGGCGAAGGATTCTAATTAAGCAGAGGTGTTAGTCAATCTTAGAGCTCTTCGTTTATATCCAGATCTTTCCTAGAGGAGCTTATTGTGGAAAGTAACTACCTCAATACAATATCATGTGTTAATTAAATGGAGACAAGTCCTTAGAAATTTCAGTTCTACTTCAATGAGAGTGTTTTATCTTTATCTTCTTGGGTGGTCTTTCATGTCAACCAATCCGCCAATTGTACAGCAAATGCATTAGCTAAACAAAGGGTAGATAAGAGTAGTTCCTATGGAATCATATCTTTTGTAGTTGTTTTGCGTTAGGTATAATTCTTTTATACTGACGCTTGTTTTTTTCGGGTTTTTTCTGTTGTATGAATCTTTTAATATAATTCTACAGTTACTGATAAAAAATAATAATAATAATCACATGACAATAACATAAGAATCAGATAAAAAAATAAATATAAGAAACCCATAAGAAGCCACATAAGATTGATCCTCAAATAAAGCCACATATATGCTTAAGAAGCCACATAAGATTGATGCTCACATAAAGCCGCTCAAATAAGGCCACATAAATGCTTAGGTGAGTGTGTGTGTGTGTGTGTGTGTGTGTGTGTGTGTGTGAACACTAACACACACACTCAGAGAAAGCATTGTTGGTTTCTCCGCAACATTATTGGATTTCTGCTACTGTACTTGCCTGAAAGAAGTCCCTACTGACCACAATTAGATAGTATAATGGATTAAACCTGACTTGCTTTGGTTAGCCTGTGCCTGAAAGGCCTGACCTCTTCTTTTCTTTTCTTTTCTTTTTTTAACCTTTCCTAATTTCAGATCCAGCCCGCAGACAGACCTGACTGTGATTTGGAATCACAGCCCTACTGTGTTTTTAAGTGGTTATTAATTGAAGAAAGGAAATTTGAGAAATAAGGGGTAATTAGGAATCACTTCCAAAAAAAAAAAAAAAACCTTCATCTGCACCATCATTATCATTGGTGCGTACCAAAAGGGCCCTAACAACAATATGCATTGTAGAAAACCTAAAGTCCTCATTGTTTACATGGAATTGAAATTCACACGTCTCTTCAAACTTAGCCACATCTAGGAATTATAAAATATTATAGACATAGGCATCAATTTCGAAACTGGAGTGCAATTTGCTAATCAATTGCAAAATTGGACTCTAATCTCAAATCAATTTGAGAAATTGGATCTCAAATCAATTTCAAGAGATACACTCTATCAATTAATTTAAAGTCTACTTTTGTTAAGCTTCTTTATGTGAATTCAAATTTCAATATATATAAAAAAAAAATCCACCTTACTCAATAACTCTATCCAATTTCAGAGTATACTTTTGTTAAGCTTCTTTGTGTGAATTCAAATTTTAATAAATATAAAAAAAATCCACCTTACTCAATAACTCTATCCAACCAAGTTAAAATGAGTCTTCTTTAGGTGGATTTAGAATTTTAATATATCTATTATGGTTAGAAAATCCTTAATGTTTGTGATTTTAAAAAGTGGATCCTTGATAGTGATTTATACATATGGGCTCCACATACAATAAACTTTTGTAAAGTGGGCCTCATATTCTAATTCCTAAAGACAGGGCCACATGCAATTTTGCAAATGTTAATTTACATAAGACTTGAAGTTTCATACTCATTTATATAAAAAGTAATATTTACTTTGTATAAATGTTGGGCTGGGCCCTGCTTCGAACCGTGATAAATGGTATATTTGTTTGTTTTATATTTATTTTCATATTTGTTTGTTTTATATTTATTTTCTCATTAATTAATATCTCATAAAATAGCAACAAATTGGACGTGTTTTTATTTCTGGGCCTGGGCTTAGCGCGGGCATGCTTTGCTAGTACATTTATTAATTTTCTAGGAATTGAATTCCCTATAACAATAGGCCCCTAGAAAAATCAATCCACAACCTTGTGGTTATGCAGATAAGCACATTCCAACCAGCTTCCAACTGTTTTAAGGCCCTTTCCCACTAACTACCAATCAATATGGGACAACTTCAATGAATCTATCTATATATCTAAGGGAATGTTTTTTCCCTTCCTTTAACCACAGGCCTCCAAAGTTCCGTCCCTCGATTCATAGCATACATGAAGACAGCTGTCATGATCTGCTCTCTCTCTCTCTTTACTCTCCTCTCTTCTCTACAATAACTTCCGTATAACTTCCTAAAAAAAAAAAAAGGTCCCATTACATAACTGATTTGATATAGGAAATACAAATAACATTGGAAAAAAAGGGACGGTTAGAAGATAAACCCGTGGGTTGCCCATGGGTCCTCCTTCAGATCCACGGATCAAATGGGTCATCAGGTGGCCCACATGGGTCCCGGTATCGATGCAAGAAAATCAAGACCTCACCGACCATTCCCAACTAAACACCCAAATAAATTCAAATCCCCATTAACAAACAACTTGGGTCCTCGACCAGATCGGAGATCAGATCAACCAGTGGGTCCCACAACAATCTGCTGCAAAACTAATTTTGTTCCTAAAACACGTAATCTCCCTCTGATCAAACACTGGATGGTGGGCCAAACAACGTCCACCTCACACAGGTCCACCACCTTCTGGGTCGCCTGTTGGTCCTCCTTTAGATCCATGGATCAGATCAGTCATCGGGTGGCCCCCCTGGGTCCCGGTATCAATGCAAGAAAATCAAGGCCACACCGAATCCTCCCAACCAAACACCCAAATAAATTCAAATCCCCATAAACAAACAACTTGGGTCCTCAACCAGATCAAAGATCGGATCAACCAGTGGATCCAACAACAATCTGCTGCAAACTAATTTTGTTCCTAAAACACGTCCGCTCCCTCTCTCTGATCAGACGCTAGATGGTAGGCCAAATAAGGCCCACCTCGCACTGGTCCACCACCTACTGAGCCGCCCGTGGGTCCTCCTTCGGATCCACAGATCCGATGGGTCATCGGATGGCCAACCTGGGTCCCAGTATCAACGCAAGAAAATCAAGCCCTCACCGAATCCTCCCAACCAAACACCCTGGAATAATCAGAACCAAATACCCAAATAAATTCAAACCTAAAACACGGCATCTCCCTCTCTCTTATCAAACGGTTTGACCCACCTCGCATGAGTCCACCACCTACTGGATCGCCTGTGGGTCCTCCTTCGAATCCACGGATCAGATGGGTCATTGGGTGGCCCACCTGGATCCCGATATCAACGCAAGAAAATCAAGCCCTTGCTGAATCTTCCCAACCAAACACCCTGAAATAATCAGAACCGAACACCCAAATAAATTCAAATCCCCCTGAACAAACAACTTGGGTCCTCATATCCAAACAAAGTGAACAGCCGTAAAACTGAATGAGCTTAAAATCTGACCAAACAATGACCGAAACTTTACTAGATTTTATCTTAAACAATTGCTGAAATTGGGCTGGGTTACAACTAGATTTTGACAACAAATGGGTTGAGATCGGGTCAAAAACCACCACAAATAGATAGATGTGGTGGGCTGAAACACAGACTAAAAGTGAGTCCTAAATGGATTGAAACTTGGCTCAGCAAACTACTATGAAAAAGCTAAAAATCAGTACCATGAATAGACTTAAAATTACTCCACAATTTGGCTACAAAAACAGTGGATTGGCTATAAAAAAAGGGGGGGGTTTTAATGAATACAGGCCTGAACCCTTGACCAAGCAGGCTAAAAAAATGGCCAAATAAAAATGAGTTGAGGTTAAAGACTCAACCCAAGTTTGTCCTTAGAAAGGGGTTAAAATTAGCCCAAGTATGGCTTCAAATGGGCCAATCTGTGATTGGGGCCCAATGGGACCCAATATCCAGCTGCCCAGATGTAACTCTAGATGAGGGGGCTGGATTTGTCAAGCGTGGAGGCTTGGGCCATCCAGCACCTTGATTAGGGAAAGGACATGTTTGAAGAATAAAAAATTACTAGGGTGTCTTGCATTGTGGGACCCAATGGGCGATCTGATAAGGGGATAGTGTTTTTTTTATTGTCTTTAATCAAACATTCGCATTTAATTAAAAGGCCTGGGCCATCCAGCACCTTGATCAGGGAGAGGGCATGTCACAAAGGGAAAAATAAAACATTTAGGTTTTTCTCACCTCCATCTAAACTTGATGGGTTGGAAAAATAAAAGAGAGGGAATCCATGTCAGCAATGTTTTTGACATGTTCTTGACGAGGCATTGATTTGTTTTTTTTTTTGGTCCCAGGTCTACAGTTAACTATATCATCAGACCATCAAAGCTCTAAGAAAAAACTCATCCTCACACCTCATGCTAAAAATCAAATTAGCAACCAAAAAAAATGACTCAACTATTTACTAATTAAATTATTTAATAAAAATAATACGTATGAGTCTTGTGCATTTAGTGGTACTGTGATCTGTGCATAGTACGGGGTGTTGCTAATTTCATCCTACAAGAAAGATCCATTGAATCCGACAACGCGTGCTTATATAAATCCAAAGTGAAAAGATAACATGTGATTGCATCTAAGAGCAGGAGAAGAAGGAAACAAATAACCTAAAGCTTGCACCTTTCTATGTCAGTCCAGAAAACCCCGACATAATAACAAACAACATTCATCATCAAAGTAAACTTACCTATAAGGTAATCAATCTACCATGGAAATCATGAAACCAAACAACTACAATATACCATAAGCAGGATAAATTTCCAAGAAATCACAAAAACCAACCAACCCCAAACATGAAATCGAAGAAACCAAAAGAGGAAAACGAGAAAAAATTGAAACTGTGGAGAGATACTGCATACCTTTTCGGGATCTCCTCCCTTATCCGGATGGTTTTTTATGGCAGCTTTCCTATAAGCCTTCTTCAGATCCTCCTGCGAAGCTGTCTTCGACACTCCAAGGATCTCATAGTACCTCGTATTGTCGCTCTTCTTCGGCGCTCGCCCAAACATCTTCTCTCAAGCAATCAAAATACGATCAAACGAACACAGAAAGCTGCAAATTTCACAAACAAAACCCTAATTCCACTCAAAATCTCGCCGATTTCAGCTACAGAAAAAAAAAACCCTAATTTCCAAAGAAAGACTTCATTCAATCAATCAAAAGATGCGATGAAAAACAAGATCCTGATGGATGATTCGGTAAGAAACTTACCAAAAACAGAACCCTAGAAGCGATCGATCGAGGGACAACTTTCGAGCGAAGAATATGAGATCGACCGCTCCTGTTGAGTTGGATAGATGGAGATCGACGGCTGAGATTCGTTTAGAGCAGAGCTTTGAGAAGTAGAAAGCCACTTCCTGTGTATTGTCGAGGGTAGTCTTTATATGGAGAAGGAAGCGGAGATCGACGGCTAAGATTTGTTGGGGGTTTGTACGCGTTGTTTTTGGACCGTTGATGTTGGCATGAGGGCAGAAGCGTCCAGAATGGTATATACTTTTCTAGGGAGTTGGAGGATTATGGCCGTTGGATTGTGGATCGGACGGACGTAAGCATTCCTTCTGGATGCTTCGGAAACATGAGTGTCTTCATTGGAACAGACTAGAGAGGAAATGTTCAGTTCAGAGTAGGAGACCTGACCCGAGCTACCCACTCTCATTAGAGGTGGGTTCAATTAGGGGTGTTCATGGGCATGGGCTAGGTGCCTAGGTCGCACCATGACCAGACTGAGTCACTGAGGCACACACATATATCCAATATTGGACCAGTTTTAGAAACACAGGCCTGTATCTGGTCCAGTCCAGGCCTAACACGGGTCTAAGTCCTTGCCCAAAAATGGCCCGTCTCAATCATGCCGAGCCTGAGCCCAGCCATTTAGTCAATTGGACCAGTCCGGGCAATACTTTTTTTTAGGCCTATTAGGGTTAGGATTTGGGCTTTCTATCACTTTTTATAAGCTTGACCTAAATATGAAATGGACCCAGATTTTAAATGGAGTATGGCCTGAGTACGAAAACCTAAGGCCCAAATTTAGTGGGACCCACCAAAGAAACATCAAAATACCCAAGTTTAGTATCCCGCAATACATTTCTTCTAAGTTTCACTACATATTATTGTCATCAGATTGACAGATATTTTATATTTTTTAACTTATGATTCAGATGGGACCAATCTTCTTCTTTCTTTTTTTCTTTTTTTTTTTTTTTTTCTATGGGAGGGTTCCCAACCCTTTAGGCTGGACTAATTCCTCCGGGCCCAAAGGGAATCCGGGTAAACACCCCTATGGCCCTAACGTGGTAGCACTAGCGGACTCAACCTTCGATTTTTGAAGAAGGGGGAACCGGTTGTTGATACTAAGACTTCTAACTCCGAAAGAGGGAGGAACCGTGGTCTTGACCACTCGGCCAACTCTTTGGGTTAGATGGGACCAATCTGATGATGAAAATTACTTGGATGGAAATGAAATTACGTTTACTTGTGAAACAAAGTGAAAGCGATTGTGTGTAGTTTTTATTTGAAAATTTAGCCCTACCAAGGCATGCTTTCAAAAGATCCTACCCAACTTGGAGGGGAAGAAAATGATTCTAAAAGCCAAAACACCTACACAACCCAATTTGAAAACATGGGTAAGGTTCCATTTTTTTTACTTTATTTTAATTTGTATTTTGGATCTAAATTTTCATTTATATGTTTTATAGTTGAGAGGACCAATATGATAGGATACCATTTTATTGGTAAATGACTTAAACCTCGAGCTAAAGGTTGCGGCAGTGAGCACCTTCAACTCTGCTATGGGTTGTAATCAATAGAGATTTTTTTTTCATTTGTTATTATAATTGAGGGTGTCCCAGTCCTTACTAATCCTTACGCCGGGGGGGGCAAAGAGGTAGTCTTGTCGGTCGGGGGTAATCAATAGAGATTATTTTTTATTTTTTTATTATAATTAGGGGGGGCGGGGGTAGGGTTGTAAATGGGTCCCCGATTCTCCGATTACCCGAAGGTTCTGACCTGTTAGGTTCCGAGTCTGGATCCTTATTTTGGTCCCGATAAGGAAACGGGTCCGGTTCCGGATCCTTCTTTTGGAACTATTACCTAAACGGGTCCGGGTCCGGATCCACAGTGGCTCAGACCCATGGACCCGGGACCCGACCCAATATACTATAACCTAACTTTAGTATCCCATGTTGCTGTTACCCTGTGTCAATGTAATGAAGCCAGAAGCATGTAGCGGTCATGTGAATAGTAAGAACAGAACCTCACTGTGAAGAATAGAATTGAAGAAGCTTATGGGCTGATGATGTCTTATTGGATGTAGACTTGTATATTTGAAGTGAAGATGTTATATTACTAATTGTATCAGTCTTTCTCATTCAAGTTAGCGTAGGGGGCTCTATGCGGCCCTTATGCAGTCCTTGCTGTGACTAAATTGTTGACTCTGATGTTATAAAGGCGATTAAATCAAGTGTAAAAATAACTTCTTGAGGCTTTGTTTTTTTTTTTTTTTTTTTTATAAGCTTGTCAGACCTTGCCATATGAACCCCAACATTCCCTTTTATTACTTTTTTTTAACCAGAACCGGAACCATACCTGGAACCGGAACTAGACCCAGACCCGCATCGCAAATGGTTCCGGTTCTGGTTCCCATTAAAATTATCGGAACTGGTTCCGGAACCAGTTTCCTGGTTCCGATTCGGGTCCGGGTCCGGGTCCTCTCTCTTACTAAACGGTTCCGGGTCCGGAACCGACCCGTTTACAACCCTAGCCGGGGGGATGGGTGGGTTGAAATGACCAAAGAGGTAGTCTTGTCAAAGGAAGAGAATTCCCCCCCTTCTCTTCAAATTTCAAGGGCAGGGACGGCAATAAATCAGGTTAAGATTTCAACCCTAGTTGGGTTGATTACATATTCATTGTTCATTAAATAGAAAGTGTTTTTAAAAACTTTATGGACTACCCTAACTTTTTTACTTTAAAAATAATATCCAATAATAATCAATATCAAACCCGACCCAATTCACACCAATTACCACGCAAATTTGGCATCACATATCTCAACTTTGTCAAGTCCAACTACTCAATACATCCCAAAAGCTTAAGTTGTAAATCAATCTACTTGGCAAACTCGTTAGAGGACAAGTGTGAAATAAGTAAAGAGTATTGTTTTAACCCCACCACCACCAGTATGAAACCTGACCAGTGTTGGCTTGTTGCCATCCTGGCGACATGTGAATCACTTCCTCTCCATACCTTTAATCACCTCATTTTTTAACTTCATGGATCAACCTTTTTTTTCTCTCTTTTTCTTAATCAGATCAACCAATCCTTTGCATGTTATCATATGGAAAATTAGGAAATCCTCAGAATCACAGTGATCTTGTGATGCTCTGATCCAAACTCCAAACATTAATGTTGGGGCTTGCCTTTTCAACTGCCCCACTTCATAGAAAAATGGATGGTATCTTTCATTTTGGAAAATATGACATTGAATTTGGTTGTATAGTCTGGAGTGAGGACCATCAAAGAGCCATGTGTCATGTCCCTAGATCAAGTAAGGCGTAGCATCTTTTGCTAGTCAAGTTTATCCATTGTGAAATGAGCAAATAGGAATGACAACAGACTGGGTCTGGCCTGGATCCATCCTATTACCAGACCTAAACAATAAAAAATGTCACCCATCCAAGGTCCCTGTCCTACTCAGGCCCATGGAGAGAGGGAGACTGTGTGTAAAACTCAACCAGCCTGAGTGACTCCAAAGCCCATCAAGTTGAATAACTCATTTGAGTCTGACCTTGAAGTTGAGTTGACATAACTGAGCCAAGATAACTAATTAATTTATCATTTCAGGCAATGGCTGCCAACTCCAATAGTCAGCCATCAGGCTCCATCATCACTTGGGGGGTGCCATTGGCTGTGCCTTATTCTATAACAGGAGTTCAGAATTACCTGCCTCCTTTCTGTTCTCTCACTGACAATAAGCAGAACATCCATTGACAGTCATATGAGGTTGGAAAATACCACAAAGCTAAATCAATGGGCTCCTCGATCTTTAGACTGTTTGAACTTGAATTCTCTGCTAGAAGTAGCAATAGGTATAGTTTAAGAGCAATTGAGCCTATCGATAGGCCAAGGGTTTTGCTCCAGCATTGTATGCTTGTTACATGCCAGCGATCCACAACAATGAATCAAAAGTTTGGTTAAATTGCAGAAAGACAATTCATTACAGAAATTAGTCACGTTCTGAAGAAAACTAGGCAATAATGTGCATAAGCTTTTTTCTTTACGAGAGATAATAAGCCTGTCAGCCCATCCAGAGCTTAACATTGACATCAGTAAATTATAAGCTAACACTGGTGGACAAGACTACAAGCAAACCATAAAACTAGCAAAACACTCTGTCCAAATACATTCAATGTTCATGAAATGGAAGAGAGCATGATGCCTACACCTATGTAGCAGTTGGTCCTGTCTTGCTTATTTGTTACGTTTAACGGCTCCCCTACCTTGTCCCTTCTTGGGTGGGCCCTTCCCACGACGCTTTAACATTTCAAGCTTTGAAAGACGCCTGTTGAAATAATAAGAACGAAAAACAGTTAGCATTTTTTTGTCAAGTCAGATGGGCTAAAAACCCCATTACAGATGGATAATTCAAAGCATATAAAGTAGAAACTAGCTATAAAAGAAACATATATGAAAACATATAGACCTTAATTGCCCTTATTTTGCTCGTCCCAGACCCTTCCCATAAGTCCCCCCTCCCCCCCAAAAAAAAAACCCGCCTTCCCTTCTCAAAAGAAAGCCAGTAATTTCACATTTTTGGGACCCAACTGGTTCATGTGGGAGCCATCATCAAATATTATGTCCAACAGTCATCCACCATAAGATCTTGCCCTCCTTGTCGGTTGATTTATTTGTTCAATGAGCCATTTGGTATATTGTCCACTAAAAGTACACTTTTTTATTCATTAAGACCATCAATAAGCTCATAGAGGATTGTGGTGATCCAAGAGGCCCCCAGTAGATGGAAGGTCTTGCTGAGCCAAATCGATAAAGGTTGTTTGTTTCACTTGAGCATCATGGAACACCCAGTGTTGATCTCATGCATAAGGTGGCTTGTATTAATTGTTTGAGTGCACATTTGGCACAATGGCACTAAACCTAGATTTGGCAACAAACTGAAAATGACTCCACCCTGAAAACTAATTAACTTGCAGCAAGAACAGGGCATCCGGAAAAACTTTCGAAACACCCAGATAGACTGATAAGTTAGGCAGTTCAATTTAATAAGTTAGGCAATTAAGGAGAAAAAAAAAAAAAACCATACTTCAATTTAATAAGTTAGGCAATTAGTTCCCCAAGATGTTCTTCATTTGACAGTATCACACCAAGTTTGCTATTGAGAAAATTATGACTGATAAGAAAACAATTAGGGATAGGATGTGAAAGACAAACAGAGAGAGGATATAAAGTTGAAAACAGTAACTTTCACGGAGACTTCTTTTTAGTATGAACTTAAGCTCTCAAAGAATTGGCAAAGGTTAATTCTCCAGCAGTGCACAGTGGAGAAGAGTGTGGAATGCGGTGCAGATGAATGAGTTCCTGAACTATAAGACACATTGTGTTGGTTTTATATGAGATTTAAGCATGAAAAAAAAGACGGTAGGGTTTGTCTTGTAGATTGGCCTGGCCCACTTGCACATGGCCTATTTATTTATTTATATTTATATATATTTTATTTTTACAATCTTAGTTCCATGGGAATGTGTGCAAAATTTGAGGCCGGTACATGCGGACATTTCCTCAAGCTTTTTTCTTCTTTTATGAAAGACAGAGGAATAGTAACCAGAAGAAAACTTCTTCCTTTCTCCGTGACTACTTTCTTCAGTGGTGGACCCACACCTGGGGCGGAGTTTGGGAAAAAGCCAAAGTCTTAAGTGCAAGCAGCCCATTCACATTTCACCCCCACATTTTTTAAACCTGCCGCCCCACCTCTTGCAACAAAAACTAAACTCTCTTATGCTATCTTTCTTCCCATCCGGCAGCAGCCTCTCTCTCCGACATAGGCGCAGCAGCTGGGTATTCCTCCCTCCATCCCCCTCTCTCTCTCACACACATACATACAAAAACTGAATCCAGTCCTAAATCCGAAAACCCCGGTCCCTAATTCCTAAAACTCCAACCACATTCCTCTTTTCCTAAATCTTAATACCTAAATCCCATGGCAAACCTGAAAAAATGTAAAACAAGCAAGCCAAAAACATAGTGAAAAAGCCCATGCACTCGTTAGAATTAAGGCCCATCCCATGCTCTGTCAAACGACAAAATAATGACGAATTTAATATTATAGTCATTGTTCGCCCTACCCAAATGAAAATCGTGGGTTGCCGCTGACTTTCTTCTTCTCTTTTCTTATTTTTCCAAAGATTTCTTGAGGTTGCACATCAATTTTGTCAAAGGGTTGTAGGTTTAGGAAGCTCCATCCATTAAGTGCACAATTGGTGAAGCAACCCAAGAGGGAGCCATTCCATCATGAAGCAAGCCGTTCCACATTCATTTCACCTTCGTGTGAAGTGAACAACCTTTGCCCAAAGAATGCGTCCTATGAAAATGGAGAAATTGAAATTTCTTATTTGCCTTCAAAAGAATTGATCGCTGCGAATGCTCTCAGATCTTTGGGTGATCCTAAACAAGGGTTCCCATCTCCCTTCAATAGAGCAATCCCTAGGAGTTACAACTCTATCCGGATTCTACCTCTCCTAGAATCCCACATCTCTTGACCAGCGTGGAAAACCTGCCAAACCGGGAGTCTGAACTCGATCCAAACTCTACCACCAAAAGTTTGATCCTTATCTGACTCAACCAGATCAAGACTTATTGGGAGTTCATCCACGGTAAACCGCCCAGCTCGATCTGGCGTGGGCCCCATGCCAATCGGGCCACACAATTTTCCTAACATCCTAGACATGTTTCCGCTTCCAATCAATCTGGGTTCTCTCTTCCGTTTTTTCATTTCATCTCCACAACTTCTGTGATTCTTGATTATAGTCATTCTACACAATTCTTGTGTTATATCTTTGCCACAATACAACACATTAGACATATTTCAATCCTGCAAACTAATATGCCAGGCTTTTGCCTGCCTAAACCAATAATTAACTTCCTAACCGAAGCAATGACACCTACTCATTCAGTATTTGGTTCGCCAAGTGATAATCACAGATTTCATACATTAATAAACCTCCATTTTTAGTCCTTTACACTCTCCATGTACTTTATTGTTTGAGCTTGGCCATGTTTTGTAAGTTTGGGCTCAAATTGGGCTTAATTGATTTTTCCAGCATTATTAGGATTTTACACTGTTTCTGTATTTCGGCCATATCTTGAGTTCTAGATATCTAAAAATTATGTATCTTGCCTTGTAGGAAAGATAGGAGAGAGCTCTGCAACTTTCATGAAGAGCCCCAGAGCTGAATCGGATATCTAGTGGACCGAAATGGGCTTGGAAGTCAGAACAAGGGTGCTGTTGCTGGAACCCGAGCAGCATTCACTAATTGGTCCATAACTTGGGCTGTAGAGGTCTTTTGGAGCTGAAACCGGTGCCGTTGGAACTTACACAAAAGGGGCTCAAACTCTTACGAGTTATGAAGACCACCAATTGGAACTACAACGTTTTGATGGTGTTCTACCCCTGTGCAGTCGGCTAACGAGTCCAGAGACCCATTGAGAGTGATTTGGGCATAACTCTCTCATCTTAAGCCCAAATCAAGTGATTTCGGTGGCCAAGGAAAGCTAAAAGGCAGAGGGTTAACTTTAACCTAGGGGCAAATTAGGATTCTTTTTTTTTTAAGTCGGTTAGTTTTGTATAAATAGGGGGGAATCGGTATTACTCTATTCTTCTACCTAGGTTTTTCTTTTTTTCTTTTGCTGCAACTATGGAGAGCTAAATATTTGAGATCAATCCAAGGATCTTGAGGAAATTCTGGTTTGGCTTTGAGATTTTGTACCTAATTTTGATTTTGAATTGAATTAATTGCTTTCTTCTTCTATTGATTTGGATTTCGAATTGCATGATTAGAAATTTTTGTTGTGTGATGTGATCTGATTGGATCCTTAATCCTAATTGAGATTTGTGATTAAATTGTGATTGATTAATTGTGGTTTAGTCACATGAATTGAAGACGGTTAGGTTGGCAGATTTGTTAATCTAGGTTAATTGAATTCTGGGTGTTAAACTAGCATAGGTTGCATGAATCTAGTGGTCGCAGGTTTATGAATCGTTTGTTAGTTAAATTCTAGGTGATTATCTAGTATTGAATTCTTTGTGTTTGATGCAGAGATTTCGGTCAATCATAGCTTAACCAGTTAATTCAATCCAAATGCATGTTTAGTGTTCGATGAAAAGCCAACTTGATTTCTGACGGTCTCTTGGATTGGTTGCTTTACAATTTTATTTTTCTTACATTTATTTATTACGTTTACATTCTGCATACACAATTTCCCCCTTTGCTTGACCTTGATTTGGTTTAATTGGTACTTTGATCCTCAAGGAAACGACTCAGTTCACTGCCCTGTGCTACAAGTTATCGGGAGAACTAGAATTTTGTTATTTGGGTGAGCTCGACACTCGAGCCAAAATTTGGCGCTGTTGGCGGGGATCATTAGGTGCTAATTAATCATATCAATTAATTTCCTGTTTGGTAGTATTTTTTACTAGTTTTCACTCTGTGGTGGTCCTATAATTTAAAAAAAAAAATCTGTAGAAATAGTTTCTGTTGAGTTTTTGTGTGATTTTTACCATTGCTTTGTGTTTTAGTATTTTAAGTCGGTTTTGAGTCCCTGTAGTGCTATCTGATGCATGACTAGGTCTTCTGATAGTCATATACTTGATCCTGAAATTGAAAGAACCTTGCATGCATTGAATAGGACTCGTAGGATTCGTGAAAGAACAACATCTGAGGTTGAGACTAACATTGAAATTGAAACTGAAGCTGAGCATATAGATAACACTACACCTATGGCTGATAACATGCAACATAGGACCTTAAAGGAGCAAGCTGCACCTGAAGTGAACTATCAACCATTGTGCATTCAATATCCTGATTTGGATGCTGATTTTGAACTTAAATCTGGTTTAATTCACTTGTTGCCTAAGTTTCATGGCCTTGCAGGAGAGGACCCTCATAAGCACTTAAAGGAGTTTCATGTGGTCTGTTCCACCATGAAACCACAAGGAATTGCAGAGGAACACATCAAGCTGAGAGCCTTTCCCTTTTCATTAGATGGTGTAGCCAAGGACTGGTTATACTACTTGCAACCAAGAGCTATCACTTGTTGGAATGACATGAAGAGAGTGTTTCTAGAGAAGTTCTTCCCTGCCTCAAGAGCTGCTGCAATCAGAAAGGATATATGTGGGATCAGACAGGTGAGTGGTGAGACCTTGTATGAATACTAGGAGAGATTCAAGAAATTATGCACAAGCTGCCCACACCACCAGATTAGTCATAAACTGTTGATCCAGTACTTTTATGAAGGCTTGCTGCCAATGGACAGAATCATGATGGATGCTGCGAGTGGAGGTGCCTTAGTTGACAAAACCCCAGCTGCTGCTGGAGACTTGATTGCCAATATGGCTGCCAACTCACAGCAATTTGGTACCAGAATGATAACTCCAACCAGAGGAGTCAATGAAGTCCAGCTTTCTAATGCTGATCAACAAAGATTAGGCACCAACCATCTGTGCAAGGACCTGCTCGAGTGTGCAGTATTTGTTCTTGTCCTTCACACCCCACAGATGCATGCCCTACACTTCAGGATGACAGTCCTGCATTCCATGACCAATCTGTCGCTGCAGCAGTTGTCTTTCCTAGTAAACCACAATTGCAGCAGCAACAAAGATATGATCCCTTCTCCAACACATACAATTATAGCTGGAGAGATCATCCTAACCTGAGATATGGGAATGCAGCAACACAACAGCAATACAAGCAGACCTTCCAACAGCCAATGCAATCGCAGCAATTTCAACAACAAGCTGGGCCAAGCAGACCACCCTTCCAGCAACAACCACAAGGTCCTGCAGCCACAACATCTGAGCCTACTTTGGAGGATCTAATGAAGCAGATGGCCACCAACAACATACAGTTTCAACAGAGGATGGAAGCTTCAATTCAAAGCTTGGAAACTCAAATTGGGCAGTTAGCTTCTACTCTGAGTCAATTACAGAATCAAGGATCTAGCCAACTTCCTTCCCAAACAATTCCCAATCCAAAGGGGAATGTGAGTTCTATTATGCTGAGGTCTGGAAAAACAGTGGAGGCGGATTCCCAACCAGCAGTGAACAAACAACTGCACAAGCCATCAGCAGTCACCACACCTGATTCTGGTGCACCAACCCAAAAATCTAGTAATGATGATGAGAAAGACGTCGATGGAGCCAAACAGAAGCCTCAACCTACCATAGCTCTTCTTTTTCCACAAAGTGCCACACAGCCCAGAAAAATAAAAGAGGCTGAGAAAGACAAAGAGCTGCTTGAGACTTTTAGGAAGGTGGAAGTAAACATCCCACTACTAGATGCCGTCAAGCAAATACCGAAGTATGCCAAGTTCTTGAAGGAATTGTGTACACACAAAAGGAGGCTGAAGGGCAATGAGAGAATCAGCTTGGGACAGAATGTTTCAGCCCTCATCCAGCCTATGCCACAGAAGTGCAAGGATCCAGGGACTTTTACAATTCCTTGCATAATAGGAAATTGTGGATTTGAGAATGCCATGCTAGACTTAGGTGCTTCCATTAGTGTAATGCCTATGTCTATTTTTAATTCCCTTGAACTTGGTCCTTTGCAGACTATAGGTGTGGTGATCCAGCTAGCTAATAGGAGTTATGCTTACCCAGCTGGTTTGGTGGAGGATGTACTGGTCCGGGTGAATGAGCTGATATTCCCAGCTGACTTCTACATTTTGGAGATGGAGGGAGAGTCATCATCCGACAAGACTCCCCTTATTCTATAAAGACCTTTCCTCAAAACAGCACGGACAAAGATTGATGTACATGCAGGAATTCTATCCATGGAGTTTGGAGATTCCATTGTCAGGTTTAGTATTCTTGATGCTATGAAACATCCGATGGAAGAACATTTTGTCTTTCATATTGATTTAATTGATGATTTGGTTAATAATTCATATGCTGACTTGTGTGAGGAGTTTCCTGAGATTGCTGATTTTGGTGACTCTATGTGCGGTGATTTATGTGCTAGTTATGATGGTGATAAGTCGTGTTCAGTGTGTTCTGAAATTTCTACATTTTTGGGATATGATGAATCTGTTCCTATGTTAGCAGATTGTACAACAGGTGATATATATGCAAAGGTTCAGACAGCAGAAGCAGAGCAGCAGCAACCCATTAGATTATTACCTTCTGTAGTGCAACCACCGAAATTGGAGCTAAAGCCGTTACCCGAACACATGAAGTATGCATACTTGGCAGATAATGAGCAGCTTCCAGTGATTGTAGCCAAAAACCTCCCTGCTGAACAGGAGACGAGATTGCTACAGGTTTTGAGAGAGAATAAAAGGGCCATCGGATGGACACTGGCGGATATTCCTGGCATTAGCCCTTCCACATGCATGCACAGAATTTTACTTGAGGATGGAGCTCAACCAGTGAGGCAACCCCAGAGGAGACTGCATCCTCTAATTTTGGATGTAGTGAAGAAAGAGGTAACCAAGCTACTGCAAGCTGGCATTATCTATCCCATCTCTGACAGTCAATGGGTGAGCCCGGTACAGGTTGTCCCCAAGAAATCTGGAGTGACTGTTGTGGCCAATCAGAAGAATGAGCTAATTCCTACCAGAGTACAGAATAGCTGGAGAGTCTGCATTGATTACAGAAGGCTCAATCAGGCTACTCGAAAGGACCATTACTCCTTCCATTCATTGACCAGATGCTGGAGCGGTTGGCTATTACTTCTTGGACGGTTACACTGGATACTTCCAGATCCATATTGCACCTGAAGACCAAGAGAAGACCACATTTACCTGTCCCTTCGGCACCTTCGCCTACAGACGGATACCCTTTGGCCTATGCAATGCCCCGGGCACCTTCCAGCGGTGTATGGTGAGCATCTTTTCATACTTTTTAGAAGAGTGCATGGAGGTATTCATGGATGATTTTATTGTTTATGGCTCTTCTTTTGATTCTTGTTTGGATAGTCTGGCTAAGGTACTACATAGATGCATTGAAACTAACCTTGTTTTAAATTTTGAAAAATGTCACTTCATGGTGGCACAGGGGATAGTTTTGGGCCATGTAGTCTCCAGTAAGGGCATTGAAGTAGATCCTGCTAAAATAGATGTCATTACCCGTTTATCTTATCCCACATGCGTGCGGGAGGTGCGTTCTTTTTTGGGACATGCAGGTTTTTACAGGCGCTTCATCCGGGATTTTAGCAAGATCGCTCTTCCACTATCTAATTTATTACAAAAGGATGTGGAGTTCGTCTTTGACCAAAAATGCCAGGAAGTCTTTGATCATTTGAAGAAGCGTTGACCAGCACTCCAATCATCCAGCCACTTGACTAGACAATTCCGTTTGAGCTTATGTGCGATGCCTCCAACTATGCAGTGGGAGTTGTCCTGGCACAGAGAGTAGGGAAGGATCCTCATGTGATCTACTATGCCTCCAGAACTTTGGATGCTGCTCAAGCCAACTACACAACTACAGAAAAAGAACTCTTAGCCATTGTATTTGCTTTAGACAAATGTCGATCCTATCTGCTTGCTTCTAAAGTAGTTGTGTTTTCTGATCATGCAGCGCTGAAGTTTCTTCTAAAGAAACCCGAAGCGAAACCACGGCTAATTAGGTGGATGCTGCTACTCCAGAAGTTTGATATTGAAATCCGGGAGAAGAGTGGAGCAGAAAACCTGGTGGCTGATCATTTGAGCAGAATTCCGAGAGCTTCAAAACCTTTGGCCATCCATGACTCCTTCTCAGATGAGCAGCTTTTACAGTTGCAAGGTCAGACTACCTCTCCTTGGTTTGCTGACCTAGTTAATTACTTGGTTGCTGGTGCACTGCCCGCATATTTCACTAGGGCTCAGATTGATAAGTTAAAGAGTGAGTCTAAGTATCATGTGTGGGACGATCCTTATATAAGGAGATTTTGTAGTGACCAAGTGATTCAGAGATGCATACCTGATCATGAGTTTGATTCTGTTCTTAGCTTTTGTCATGCATTTGCATGTGGTGGACATTTTGGACCTAAACGTACAACTAGGAAAGTCTTGGACTCTGGTTTATATTGGCCTACCTTATTCCATGATGCATAGTTGTTCTGTAAGTCTTGTGAACAGTGCCAGAGAACAGGGAACATTTCTTGCCGGAATGAGATGCACCAGAAACCTTTGCTATTTTGTGAGATTTTTGATGTATGGGGTATTGATTTTATGGGACCCTTTCCTGTTTCTTTTGGTTTTGTTTACATTTTGCTGGCTGTTGGTTATGTATCTAAGTGGGTGGAGGCAAAAGCCACTCGGACTGATGATTCCAAAGTTGTTTTGGATTTTGTTAGATCACAGATTTTCTGTAGGTTTGGAGTCCCGAGGGCCATCATCAGTGATCAGGGTTCACATTTCTGTAATCAGAGCATGGAGGCTTTAATGAAGAAGTATGGAGTCCTACATAAAGTTTCTACACCTTACCACCCCCAGACCAATGGGCAAGCCGAGGTTTCTAACAGAAAGATAAAACAGATACTTCAGAAGACAGTCCGACCTAACAGAAAGGACTAGAGCAAGAGGCTTGAGGATGCTTTATGGGCTTACCGGACTGCCCCATAAGACACCGATTGGGATGTCCCCTTATCGGATTGTCTTTGGCAAGGCATGCCACCTACTGGTAGAAATTGCACATCGTGCATTTTGGGCGGTGAAAAGTTGCAACCTAGACCTAGACCAAGTGGGCATGGAGAGGATGCTACAGTTACAGGAATTGGAGGAGATCCGCTTGGAGGCATATGAGAGTTCCAGACTTTATAAAGAGAAGACCAAAGCCTTCCATGATAAGATGATTATGAGAAACACATTTGAGATTGGTCAAAAAGTGCTTTTATATAATTCTCGTCTTAAATTGATGCCCGGAAAATTGAGATCTACATGGGAAGGTCCTTCTGTTGTTACTAATGTTTTTCCTTATGGTGTAGTTGAGCTTCAAGATGTGACTACAAAGAGGAGTTTCAAGGATAATGGGCATAGACTCAAGCACTTTTATGATGGTTTCCACGAGCATACCATGGAGGAGGTGGCCTTGCTTGATGCTACTTATCCAACATGAAAGAGGAAGTTTCCTTTCCTTACTTGTTTATTTTCTGTTTTAGTTTTTTCTGTTTTTAATTTAGTTTTCTTTTAATTCTGTCTGCTATTTGAAAAAAAAAAACCTATTTTGAGTGCTTCTTGTTTTTAGTTTTTAATTGCTTTCCAATGGCTCTTGCAATGTGTGGAAGTCGTGAGTTTGGACAACTTGAGGATTCACGGTTCCTGACATAAGTGAATGAATTGTCTTTCATCTTGAATTTGACTTGTTTGGTAATGGAAATTGAATTGGTATATTAAGTTTGATACACTTATACCTTATAAGAATTTGAGCTTCTTGATGAATGGATTACGTATTTGTACCATTCTCTTCCTTCTTGTGTGATTTTCACTCATGGATTTTGATGACTCTAGAACTTGCTTTAATTCTTTTTTAGGCTACATTTTCACATGCCTGCATGAACATGATTGAGGCCTTCTTTCCTTGCATTAGCTACTTTAGCCACATAGCCAACCTTACATATTTTCCCTTGATTAACCCCCTTGAGCCTATTTTCCTATTCTTTGTTGTTCTTAGCTCATTATATACCCTTCAAAAAAAAAAAAAAAAAAAAAATTTGCCCCTTTACCTTAAGGAATAGGAGAGCATTGGCCTTATCCTTGGATGAGCTCATGAACAAGTGTGGGGGACTCTTACATTGCTATTGATTGGCTTGCTTGAGGACAAGCACGGAACAAGTGTGGGGGGTGTGAAAATGTTGTGAATGTTGTGCTAAATTGTAAAAAAAAAAAAAAAAAAAAGAGAGAGAGAGAGAGAGAGAAGGAAAGAGGGGATATATATGAGGAGAATAATTTTCATCATATGGAATTGCATTAAACCTTCATCAGAATTCATCTCCAATGTTCTTTTATTCTCTTTGATTTTTAGCTTGTCATATCCTTTTCATTCTCATCCCTTACCTTGGCCCCATTACAACCTTGAATAAAGTCCTCTTGATTTGTGTATGCATGTGTATAGAATAGTGGAGAAGTAGAAGATAAGCAAGCTTATGGTAGTGTAAATTTTCATGAGTTGAGTTGAGTGAAACACTTACCTTCTAGACATTTCTAGCACTGAACACTTGAGGGAGTGAGAGTATATCCTGTGAGAATCTATCATTCTTGGTTTATGCTTTTCAATTGAAATTACCTTGCTTATTGATTTGAGATGTAAGGAAATGTCACTTCACGAATGTTTTGATCCCTTAAACTTCTAGGTTGCTTTCCTTACTTGTAAACTTTTACATTCTTGAAGCTCATTGGAAAGTGAATCTCTTCGAGTTTTGGTTTTTGAGTTTTTTGTGTGTTCCTTGTCCCTTAGTTTGAATCTTTAGTTTGCCCAGGACGTGCAAAAGCTAAGTGAGGGGGGATTTGATAATCACGTATTTCATACATTAATAAACCTCCATTTTTAGTCCTTTACACTCTCCATGTACTTAATTGTTTGAGCTTGGCCATGTTTTGTAAGTTTGGGCTCAAATTGGGCTTAATTGATTTTTCCAGCATTATTAGGATTTTACACTGTTTCTGAATTTCGGCCATATCTTGAGTTCTAGATATCTAAAAATTATGTATCTTGCCTTGTAGGAAAGATAGGAGAGAGCTCTGCAACTTTCATGAAGAGCCCCAGAGCTGAATCGGATATCTAGTGGACCAAAATGGGCTTGGAAGTCAGAACAAGGGTGCTGTTGCTGGAACCCAAGCAGCATTCACTAATTGGTCCATAACTTGGGCTGTAGAGGTCTTTTGGAGCTGAAACCGGTGCCGTTGGAACTTACACAAAAGGGGCTCAAACTCTTATGAAGACCACCAAGTCAGGAAGACACTTGCAGACTTCTAAACAGGAAAAGACAACACAACCCACTACAAACATGGTCCATGTCCAGATATGGAGTGAACTAAAAAAATGATTCAGTTGCACCCTATGATACCCTCATACACCAGAATAGCCAACATATCCAAATACTTCACTTTTAAATGCATATACTTGTTGTATCTGGACATCCTAAGATCCATTTGCTTCTCATTATCACAATCTTAAAGTCATCAAGAACAGGAATCCATAATTCTATTACTGGGTTGATTCCTTAGCATACCAAATGCTGGAATGGAAATGGCTATTCCTGCCTCATTCCACTCTCCATTCCAGACTCATTCCACTCTCCATTCCATTCCTGCCTAAAATCATTCCAGCGAACCAATCGCTACCTAAGTTTCCAACCTATATATAAATTGTCATGGTACCAAATGACTAGTGACCATAGGTTCTATACTGCTAAAATGTATCATCAAATGAGATGAATTGGTAATAAGGCTACCAAACCCATTGTAAGCGCTCTTTTACAAACACAACCAAAAAGAGAAATATAAGAGTAATTTAAACAAACAGTTTGTGGGCATTTTGTAGAGGGACAATCAGAACAAGAAGAAACCAGAGTCATATGCACAAACAGATTGTGGGCAGCGTGCTCTTGTCTGGCCATGACGAGGGGGTCGTCCTTCTTGATGTCGTAGGGATACCACTGTGCCACCTTCTCTCCTATCAGTTTTTTCCGCAGGATCTTGTGAGGAGAACGTTGACTTGTCGGATTCAGTACGTGCCCTAATATCCTCGCCCTGTCCTCCGTCACACCCTTCACGCCCACCTGAGGCCAATGCGCTCTTCAGGCTCACACCCTTCAAGCCCGCCGAGGCCATTGAGCTCTTCGGACTGCTCATATCTCTCTGTCTGTCTGCTCTATCATCCTCCTTTTCCTATAGCCTCCTTTTCTTATTAGAAATTGAATAATTCTAAATGCACTTGTAGTTTTGTAGACAATTGTATTTTTTATGAAAACAATTAATAATGATTTGACTAGTTCTAAATGAAGGTGTAGTTTTGCTGAATGTAGATGATTGGTGTAGACAGTTGTATTTTTTATACAAAACAATTAATGATGATTTGATTAGTTCCTTTTTTATTTGGACATGATGGTTTTTTTATAACGTTTTTTGAATTTTTTTTATTCTGTTTTATTTATAATGTTTTTATTTGATTATTATTATTATTTATTTGATTTTATTATTATTTTTTGACATGACACTTATAAATAATATTTTTTATTATTAATTTTTGACTTGACATTTAAAAAAAAATTTGTTACTTTATTTTGTTTGATTATTATTACTTGGAATGACACTTATGTTTCCTAAATTATAATTATCTATTGACTAAAATATTTAATCAATTATTATTTCAGATAAATTATAATTAATAATGAAAAAAAAATATCCCTTAAAAATAAATTAATATAAATACCTAAAAAAAGAAAATAATGATAAAACGCTAATTTTGATCCCTAAACGATAGAATTTGGCCAAAAACCAACGTGCATCATCGCACAGTGTGCGATGAGTTAAATTTATTTTGACATTTTCCATCAAACTAGAGGATTCGCGAAAATTTCAGAGAACGTCAGTTCTCTGACATGTGAATAATAATTTATTTATTCCTAACACATGTAAAACCATTTTCAAGTTAATAATAATTACTATATTCCTAACATTTGCAAGACAATTTTTCATATAAATAATTAAGAGATTCCAAACCTTTGAATTTTTCATACATATAATGAGTACATTCCTAACACTTTGTAATTTTTGTTTGAAATAGTTAGTGGATTCTTAACATTTGCAATTTTTCAATGAAATAATAAATAGATTCCTGGCCTTTGTAATTATTCATAGAAATCTTTGGACGAAAATTCCCAAAAAATTATTCCTGACACATGCAAGACCAGTTTCAAGTTAATAATAATTACTGTATTCCCGACATTTGCAACACCATTTTTCAAAGAAATAATTAGGAGATTCCTGACCTTTGAATTTTTCATACAAATAATGAGTACATTCTCGACACTTTGCAATTTTTGTTTGAAATAATTAGTGGATTACTGACATTTGCAATTTCTCAATGAAATAATAAGTAGATTCCTAACCTTTGTAATTATTAATAGAAATAATTAGTGGATTTTCTGACCTTAGTTCACAAGCAATGTTCTTAACCTTTTTTTGTAGTAGCCTATCTTGATCACATACTCTATAACTACTACTTCTTTGGACGAAATTTTCCTAAAAATTATTTATTATCTTCTCAACTTCTCTAATCTACATCTCTGGTTTTCTCAATTCTCTTATCCCTTCGGATATTATTCGATATTATGGATGAACGTATTAAGTTGTGGGGCAAAGATTTACGCCTGTCAAGTTATTGGACTAAGGTAAATTTTTGTTTAATATAATACTAACTAATTGTTGACTAAATACGCACTAATTTTGTTAGTTAATGTGAAACAGGATGACCAGTGCAAAGTGATTACAGCAGCATCAGAAAATATTCAAATTCAAACTGATTATACGGAGCAGTTTACAACTAATATGGTATAATTAAAATTTTTATTTCTTAGTCATTTAAATATGAATAAATACTAATTACTTTTTTCGTTCTTAGGTATTTAAATGTCGCGAATAATTAATTCAATGGGCACGAGCAGTTGGGCGTACAGTTGGATTTGTTTTGACGATTGCAAGTTCAAATCAAGGTGAATTTGGTCAGAAGCCTTACTTGCTTATGCAATGTGAGCGAAATGGACATTACCGGTCGAGATTTCGTCGAAGAAGACTGGTGCTAGAAAATGCAATTGTCCATTTCGTTTGAAAGGCATTAAATTGGAAGTCGGGAATGATTTGGTATCAATGGTCGTTTGCGGGATCCATAATCACCATGCTGCGTATTACATGGAAGGTCATTCGTATGCTGGCAGATTATCAGAGGATGAAATAGGCATTATGATTGATTTGTCCAAAAATTTAGTGAAGCCACGTGACATACTATCCACAATGAAAGCGAGATATCCACTCAATGCGCCAACCATTAAAACCATTTACAATGCTCGTCAAAAACATCGAGTGGCAGAAGCTACAGGGAGGTCTCAGATGCAATAATTCATGTTTAATCTCAGTAAGCATGATTACATCTCGTGGCATAGAAGTCATAGTGAGTCAAACGAGCTTCAAGATTTATTTTTTGCTCATCCTCGTTCACTTGATTTGTTACGTGCTTCCAGAGCACAGAGCATGACGTTGCTTCCTTTATGTTTTGCACCACCACTGCCACACGAACAACATGTAATTTGCATTGGATATGTCAATAAGAACCACTTTGTGGATGTATCATTGGTTCTCAATCCTCCAATGTCCCCTATCATGATCTAATGGGGTGCATACAGACACCAATGTGCAACACAATGGGCTTTAATCTATGAACAAAACTTTGAATACTACTAGCGGATATGGAATCCATCTACTGTATCCCAACCTACTGTACATTTGGATTCTGATTAATATTGTTTGAAGACTATTTTATTCTTGATTCTAATTCATATTGTTCGAAGCCAATTTAGACCATCCATTCTATGTGTTTTCTGTTATCTTTTTTTTTTTTTTTTTTTCACTTAGTAATTTTGACCGTGCTTGATTTAGTATTTTTTCCTTTTTCGTTATAATTTATTGTTATCTTAACATTATCTATTTAATAATTTTTTAAATAATTTTTAATCAAAAGATAACCACAAATTATAAGATATAATCCTAAAATAAGTAATAATAATAAAACAAAAAAATAAAAATTTATGATTTAAACAAAAAATAAATGTAATAATAATAAAACAAAAAAAGAAAAAAAATATGATTTAGACAAAAAAAAATTCAAAAAATATAAGTAATAATAATAATAAAAAAATACAATTTAGACAAAAAAGATATCAAAAATTATAAGTAATAATAATAAAACAAAAAAAAGGAAAAAAAGATTTTAAAAAATATAAAATATAAAGTACACAAAAAATTCCAAAAAAGTTTGTCAATCACATCATAAAGTAAACAAAATAAAAGAAATTAAAAAAAATTAAATTAAAAAAAATTACCATCTCCTTCTTCAAATCCCATTAACCGGACCATGATAATAAAAAAAAATAAAGTAAAAAAAGAATTAATAAAAAAATTAAAAAATATCCGACAAGCCTCCCATTAGATAAGACATTAACTCACTTGTCCCTTTCAAATGAAAAAGTCAAATATCCCAGAATTATTCATACGAAAAGGGAGAAAAAATGTGTTTCAAAAGTTAAATAAAAAATTTCAACTGAAAAGCTTTAAAAAACGTGCTTCTACATTCAGCAAAAATGCATTTGTGTTTAAATGTACCCTTAGAAATTGAACCACATGAAGTGAACATGCAACCTCAGTTGTCTACAGTACAATAGGGCCTTATGGGACCCACAGCTCAAGGTGGTGACCTCCTTACAGTTAATCATTGATAAAACTCCGGATACACAACACCACCCACTAGCATGGTGTATCAAGTAAGGCCCCAAAAGATTTGAAGCCAGGACCTCAACTCAGCCATGACTGGACTTTCCAACTGCTCGAACAATTTAAGTGTGGGTACTATCTTATCAAAGGAGATGGAAAATGAATATCCAACCATAATCCCAATAATTCAAATCCTATAAAAGGTGAGGTCATGTGTGTCTATATAAATAAATATATATATATATATATATATATTCCTTCACCCATCAACTCTTTATAATCCTTTATTGGAGCCCATTGGACCATGAGTTCCTTTCAATCCAATTCCATGCGCACAAATGGACCCTAAGGCCACGTTTGACAACCAAATCTTTAGGAAAAAGATTTTTGGTTTTCCTAATGTTGTGGCAAATTCAAATTTGGTAATTATAAATTCTTGAGGATTTGGACAAATGAAAATCTTCATTTGTTGGGATTTTCATATCCGACCACCCCTCATTAGATTTAAAAATCCTTACTTAAGTGGATTTTCACACCAAACTCTATTTTTCTAGGCTATATGCATCGATACACACCAATATCAATGTGAGATCCTCAACTACACAAATCCCTAGCGATGAATCCTTGTTCCAATGGTAGTGAAGAATCATTAGATCTATGGATTCGTCATGTATTATCAAACGTGCTCTAAAAGTATTTTTCAAATACAATGCAAACGCAAATGTAACCTAGATTAAAACATTTTTATACCTAACTACAGTAAAAGTATATATTCATGTATCATGAGACCTAACTTTATAACTAGCGGTGCTCATGAGCAGGGTCGGGCTGTGCTAAGGCATGTCCAAGCCTGGCCTGACTTTAGAAGGACTTGCATGTATATAGCCCTAGCTCGACACTCACTGTAAGTATCAGGACCAAGCCTGCCAGGCTGGGCCATCTGAGCATTTTAGGTGTTGTGTGGTCCTTCTAGCAATTGTTTAGACAAATTATAAGCATTCCTTATTCAGGCTGAGCAACTTTGGGCTTTCTATTACTTAATCCACGCCCATACGAAATATCAAATGCTCCCAAATTATACATCTAAGCTTGGCCCAAAAGTGGGATGACCCAGCCCATGACCACTCCTAATTGTAACTTGGATTTTAACCCAATTTTTTTTTTTTCAGTTGAAACCTGAATTTGTGTCCTGCAATGCATCCAAACCTTTTGCTTTCCATTTCATGCTAGATCTGATTTATTTTATTTTTTTAATGTTGTGGGTATCCATCCCTAAGGTGTTTGACCCAACATGACTATTCCCACAGGTGGCACCCGCTAAACTAATACAAATGCATACCGGACAAATCTTTCAAACACAAAACGTAGGGAGCAAACCCAAGCCTTATCTCACTCCACCAACTTAACTTCCAGGTGAGCATGCTAGATCAGAATTAAATACATAAAATTCATGTTGAACTCAATAGACACATTCTGCTCCTCAAAAACCGCCCAGATTTGGATGCATCATGGATCTGAACCAAATGTGTCCTATTTATATCTTTAGCTGGATTCAAGTTGGGATCATTCTGAATCCACACTTGTTTTAGGTGCAAGGTCATTTCCAAACCAACTGTTTAAGATGTGACACTGAACATAGATCTTTAACCCCAAGGGGTAGCTTAGTTGGCCTAGGACCACGGTTTGCTCCCGGAGGTTGTGGGTTCGAAACTCCGCTACCACACTAGGGCTACAGAGGATGTACCCGGCTTCCCTCTGGGCACGGAGGGATTGGTCCAGCCCAAAGGGTTGGGAACCCTCCGACAACAAAAAAAAAAAAAAAAAAAAAACATAGATCTTGATTAGGACTAAGTCCAATCCCTATTCTAGTTCGAGTCCAAACTCTAAATAAGCCTTTCTATGCTGTATACAAATCTAACACTGATTTTTTTTTAATGGGACAATTAAAGCTTATATGCCCTATACCTACTAATCTTGCAACTTGATCAAACGTTGCAGGTAGGTCTCTGGCCCAGGCCAAAGGCCCAAAACTGACCTATTCATTTATCAGGTTAATATTCAGGCCCAGACCCAGATGACAAGACTAAAGACAGGCCAAGAATGAGCCCTAAACAAAGTATACTAACTCCTTTGTGCTAACTATGTGGAGCTCTGGGTGATTCAGTATACAAAGGAGCAGGTCAGGAAAAAAACTAGACTCGGGTCCGGCCCAAGGTCATCTAAACAAACTCCAACCTAACCTAATGCAGGCTGGGCTCAGGACTGGGAGGCCACCTTGGATTATCACCGGTTAAGGTTTGAAATAAAATATAATTCTTACAGAGAGGATGTCCATATCTGATCAAACTAAAACTTGCTCTAAAATACCCAAAAGCAAGGAATTGAGTTGAAAAAAGAATATGAATGTTTTTGAATTTGTAACCCAACCGTGAGAACTAGGGGTGTAACGGTTTAGTTAACTGTGTATTTTGGAAAAATCATTAACCAAACCGTGTTTTACGGTTTTCAATTTGTAAAAACTGTACTAGTAACCGTGCCCTAAAAAATTATTAATAAATCGAACCGCTGTTAACCGTATTAGACGGTTTGGTTACGGTTAATTGTCACTTAAAATACATGTTTTTTTTTTTTTTTGGTCAGAATGCAAAATATATGTTGAAAGTCAAAACCAAATATCCTAGATAGAAAATTACACAATTCCAAAATACTAAAGTAGCATTAAAACGTTCACATAGACAAATGAAATAATAAAGTATAGTTTTACAACAAAAACATCCTTAATCCTTCACTTTTTCTTCTTTCATTTTTTGTTCCAACAATTAGGGCTCAAAAGTTAAAATGGGTTGTTTAAGTTATAAAATTACACAATACCCCCTTTCTTTTTCTTTTTTTTTCTTTTAAATTAGGGTGTAGAGGTTCGGTTAACCGTATGTTTTCAAAAAACTGTAAACCAAATCGTATTTTACAGTTCTATTCAGTCTATAACTGTGAAACATGGTAATTAATCGTCGGTTCGATTTGGTTGGGTTCGGTTTGGTCGATTAGTCGATTTTTCGATTTTTTACACCCCCAGTCAGAACGTAATAGAACAGACCAGACAGATAGGGTAACATGTCTCCCAGGTGTTTCGATGTTATAATCTTTGACTCTGATACCGTATTAATAATCAGTTACACCAAAAACTCGAGCAGTTAGTGAACGCCATAACAATGTACATCAATATGTTAGACCTGTTTTTGAATGCATTGTCTCAGTTTCTTTTCAAGAAAGGTTGTAGGGAGACTTTTCAAACCCCTAATAAATGCCAACCCAAAACATCCCCTTTTCTATTAACCCAAAAAAAAAAAATTCCCCTTTCCGTGCCTAAGCCAACCAATTATTGTCACGCTACAGGTGCACCATAATCGAAATGACTTGGTGAGTCTCTGGAGTTGTGGTGATGAACTCGTTAACTCAGGAGTCTCTTGAATTCATCTGTTGAGGGCCTGATAAGATGATGTAACTAGACTCGACAATAGGATTCAAGTGCACCACTAGGACAAGTTTTTGCAATGTAAGGATTCCTAGGGCGTAAAAAAGAGGCATTCGATTCTTTCATTTTCATGTTGTTTGGTGCAGTATTTTTCTTCGTTAAAAGACAAAAGAAAAAAAAGTTCAAATCCCAAGGTTGGAGAAACGGTTCCAACTTTTGTCTTCCCTGTGTCATCCAGTGGGGCCTCATCTTTAATCCATAGCCGCCCAAAGGACAAAAGTCTACCCTCTTCATACACAAATATAATGACCCAATTTCACTCTAATTAGAATGATACACCCTCCATTGGATTCATCACATGTTCTTACATATGATCAGCACAAAAGTAGGCCCCTCATTCGTGGTCCCCTGGAGGCCTCAACCAATTGGAGAGGAGGTTAGGATGGCAATGTGGACCCGCCTGCCCGGTTACCAAAAAAACTCAGACCCAATTTTTTTTGGGTATGGTCTTATTTTGGGCCTGAATGAATATTGGGTTTGAATTTTGGTCCACATTTATGGATCCATCCAAAATCATATATCTAAATGGATTTTGACCCAATTATTTATAAAAATGTACCAAATTGTAGATGGCAATAAACTTCCATTCACCCAAATGATCTTGATCAAAGAAACAATGGGCCCAAACTCTGGGCCTAATGGGCAATTGGGTCACATTCATGCACCTCATTAGATAATTGGATTAGACTTGGACGAGTTGGGTAAGAAATCAATAAGCCAGTGGCCTGGCCTGTTTACATGAGAGACACTTGTAATAGAGTGGTAGGCAGGTTGGTGATAATGATGATTGCACCTGTTACTATTCAAATAGTTCTATAGAAACCTCTGAAATAATGTCTCCTAGTAAGCATTTATTTTTTATTCTCTTCTCATGAGTCCAATGAAGGGAGATGTAATGTTCTATGATAACATGAGTAAAATATTAAAAGATGGCTTGGCCCTAGAGAATGTACAATTTGGACTTTGGAGACCAAGTGGATGCCAATTGAATTTCATACAGTAGGGCCCATGAGAAAATGTTATCCAGCTCATTTGTGTGGTGTATGATTGATCAAATTAGAGTAACTTTCAACAAGTGTTATATGATAATTGGCTTAAGAATGGACGGTCAGGAAAAGAATGCAGCAAATGATATCCAGCAATTAGAAGATTATAGTAATGCTCCATGGATCATACCGGATATGGGATGGGACTAGCACTATTTCAGGGAGACAATTCCCAATGTGTACAATAGTAAAATGTTTCAGCCTGTGGGGCAAATTGACTGACTCACAAAACACAAGTTACACAAGGCACAACTTATGAGAATTCTTATTTGGAGAGAATTAGGTTTTGGAAAAGCTCAAATACAATCTAACATTTACGGCTCATTTGAATGTTTATAGAATATTTTTTTTTTTTGTTTTTTTTTCCTGCCTCCAAGCAAGCTTAAAAAGCTAAAATTCTAAGAATTCAATGGTCAAAAGTGACTTTTTCAAGAGGTTGGTTTTTGAAATTATAGCACTAAAGACATGATCCGACACTAGTGTCTTAAGTTAACAAGACTTACTTACAATTCTAGTCATAAATACTTCCAACTAAACAGAATGAGATATATAGATTCACCAAATGATGTTCCTAGAAGAATTTTCTTAGGCTTAATACAATTAGAGCACTTGAAGAGGTAGAATTTGGAGAATTACATAAGCCTAAAGTAACACCTATTAATCAGCGGATGCTGAATTTTTGGAATTTCACTTATCAAATAAGAAATTCCAAGTATTTCATACACATAATCTATTTACTTTTAAGGTTGCAAATGGATATCCAATCATTAGAGTGTAAGACGTATGAAACCTACGTAAGAAGATCCTCTCATCGTCAATGAAGTACTTAGAAGATTTTCCTTGAGAGCCACTGTAAGAAAAAAAATATTTGGAGGCTAGGAGGCATATGTAAAAGTCATAGAGTTTTGAAAATCTTTAGGGCGTTTCAGGACTTTTTTTCGGAGGGGACATATGTAAAAATCCAAAGAATCTTTAAAACCCTTGCTTGTGGCCAATTACATATGTAAATGATGCATTAAGGAATGATGTGCTTGAACTCATTTGAGGATTTGGTGAGTAAATAATGTGTGAAAATATTGTGTAAATAAGGCCACTTGCACACAAGAATTTTTACACTACACAGGTGTGAAAGTCATTCACACCCCTCTTGCAAGAAGTTGCGAGTAAAATTTCTTATATGGTGATTTTTTTCTTGTGTGTCCCATCACAATCTTTATTTTTATTTATGCCTGTGAGCCCTACATTTGTAATAAAAAGTTTATTTAATTTGTTTATTGGACTAATAAATCCCATCACATTGAAAACTACACCAAAAATCGGAAATTGGAACGGAAAAGCGTTCCTAATCCTCCCGTTCCTAATCCGTTAAACCGTTCCAATTTCCGTTCCAATTTGGATTAGGAACGGTTGGTACCAAATTGGAACGGAAATTGGAACGGTTTAACGAATTAGGAACGGGAGGATTAGGAACGCTTTTCCGTTCCAATTTTCGATTTTTGGTGTAGGTACTTATTATCTTAAATCTTTATAGACTTTAAGTAATTTGTGAAAAAGCCCAACTTACATATCTAGTTTTTGCACTTTTGTGGGCCTCGACGGCTCCACTACATGATCCAAACCATTTAGTATTCTCATTTTAATTATAAGCAACATAGTATTTAGTTTCATATTTTAAATCTTTATTGATTTTAGAAATTTATGAAAAACATCCAAACACACCGTTTCATGTGTGATTTTGTCGAACGTGATAATATGTTTCATGTCTATAACATTTACATAGGTTATACTAGCAACACCCCGTGCTATGCACGGACCACAGAACCGCTCAATGCACGGACTAACATGTATTATTTTTATTAAATAATTTATTTAGTAAACTGTTTAGTCATTTCTTTGTTGTTAATTTGATTTTTATGAGTTTTTCCAGATGTTTTATTATTTACGTGAGGTATAAATGGAGCTTGTTGAAGCTCGCGCAGGTGTAAAAAAATTAAATAAAAGACACTCCTATGTATATACGCTAATTACCAATTTGTTAGCGGTCCACAAATAATGGTTATTATGATTATTCAACCATTATTTGGTCAATGATAATTACCAATATAATCATATATGATCATTTATAACATGATCATTCTGTAAATTATTAGTTTTGATTATTAATTATGACGGGCAAAATGATCGTAAATGATCATAGAAATATTTGGCTTTTTTCTTTTCATAGTGATTATTTGTCTTTTTTTGTCTGTTTGGGTTGCTCATTTGAAGTTCATATTGTCTTGAGTTTGAGTCTTGGCACATATCATGATTAATTCTTACCACGTCATTAAAAATATACGGGTCAGGTTGGGTCCAAAAAATGTGATTTATCTCTGGCCTGGCCTAATTTACCCCGGCCCGGCCCGGCCCGTTTGCTAGGGTCAAACTAAATTAAATTAGATAAGTCAAAATTAATTGGAGCGAATTGGAATCGATTTCAATTTGAAACCACTTCACTTCATATTATATTTAATAGCTTAGGATGATCCTTATTATCAACTGATTGCCTCGAATAGGAGTGTGACTAATCATTGGTTCCCGCTATCTCCGTGTTTTTTATTGGCCAGGGTAAATTAGTTAGGTCCTCCTCATTTTCCTCCAACCAAACACTAATCATTTACCCTAGGTCAAAAGCAACCTAGTTTCACAGTCCAATTTGGTGTATCATTATAGACAGTTATAGCAACCAGTGACCTGGTTGCTTGTGATCAAACTACTTGATTAATTTATCATTATAAGCTAATTTTTTTACTATGTATATATGCTTATTACCAATTTGTTATCGGTCCACAAATAATGGTTATTTTGATTATTCAACCATTATTTGGTCGATGATAATTACCAATCATTAAGTCTACTTGGACCGAATATGGGGACCGAACCTTGGCCCGGTCCCCATGAGGACCACAGGATCCCAGGGCTCATGGGGGACCGAGCCAAGGTTCGGTCCCCCATTCGGTCCACATAGCACCCCTCATTACCAATAAATGATATATGATAATTTATAAAATGTTCATTCTGTAATTTATTAATTATGATTATTAATTATGACGGGCAAAATGATAGTAAATGATTATAGAAATAATTGGCTTACTAGTGATTATTTGACTTTTTTTGTCTGTTTGGGTTTCCATAATGACATTTATCCCAAAATGATCATTCAACAAAATGATTTGACGCCGTAATAGTTCATTCATTTATTTTGCTACAAAATAAGATGATCATTTATCAAGTCCGTAAATCATTTCTAACTAATTAGTTGATTTAGTTAGTCGGGGGGAAATAATATCCCTCCTTAAGATGATTGATCCCATCAAAGATGAATCATTAGTTAATATATGACCCTGATGGTCATATAATATAGGATGATCAATCGAATATTACCCTCATCCTAATAACTTAGGATGATCCCTATTATCAACTGATTGACCCGAATAGGATTGTGACTAATCACTGTTTCCTACTATCTCCGTGTTTTTTATTGGCCATGGTAAATCAGTTAGGCCATCCTCATTTTTCTCCAACCAAACACTAATCATTTACCTTGGGTCAAAAGTGACCCAGTTTCACGATCCAATTTGGTGTATCGTTATGGTCAGTTATAGCAACCAGTGACCCGATTGCTTGTGATCCAACCACTTGATTAATTTCTTTTCACAAAAGAAAGAAAGACTCTTTCATAACTTGTGCAGAGCCATTGACATTTTCTCATCGATTTATATCATTTGTAACTATATGTAGAGATGTCATTTATTTAATAAATCACAAATAAAATAATGTTGATGTAATCAATATTATTTCTCATTTGATATCATTTGTCTGTAAATTATTAATTATGATTATTAATTATAACGGGCAAAATGATCGTAAATGATTATAGAAATAATTGGCTTATTTCTTTTCATAGTGATTATTTGACTTTTTTGTCTGTTTGGGTTTCCAGAATAACATTATTTCTCATTTGATATCATTTGTTTCATTTTTATATTGCAAATTACATACAGAATAAAAATATAAAAAAGGATAACAGAGAGAAAACCCCCATCCATCATCTATGCATACATTTTCTCAACGGATGGTAGAGTCGCTGTTGCTACAACGAAGATGGAGTTCCAGGTTGACCCCTTAGAGTGACGATGCTGCTGGAGTGACTTATACCGTTGTTTTGTATCCTCAGAAATCAGAGTCATCGCTCTCTTCTTCTTCCTTTCTTTTTATCCTCTATTTCTTCTTCTCTTTCTCTTCCTACATGACCTATTTTTTTTGTGGAAGATTTTGTTGAGGAAGTTTTGTTGAGGAAGTTATTTGTAAGTTAGTGGAGAGACATGTGGCTTGATGAAGTAGGACATGTGTCTTCATGTGAACGAGGACAGGTGTCAGCATAGCAAGAGAGACTACATTCCCTTCGTATAATAGATTTGACTATTTAACATTTACATATGTAAAATCCATTTTCCCATCCCATGCGTGAAAGGCAAACAACAACCTAACGAATATTTTAAGAAACCATTTGTGGTGGTTGGTGGAATGGTGGTTTCAGCCCATGCCTACCATAGCAATGCCTTGAAGTGGAACCTTAAGATTTTAAACATAGCTCCACTGTTGAGACAAAAGAAGTGCTCCTATTTATGAAAGGGATCCATGTATATGAATTATTTAATCCTACCTTCAACTTAGTAGTAGTATTGAGAACGGCTTCTTTGGCAGTTCTTAATGGGAGGTCCAGCATCCCATCCTGGCCCCCCTCCTATTTGTATATGTGAGCTGCTTTTACCTCATATGTGTGATATTCTCACATGTGCCGGTCCTCGTTACTTTACATGTGTGAGTATTGTGTCTCCTTGCATGTATGAGTTCCCATCACCAGCTTGCTTGTGTGAGTCTCTCAAGTCCAACTTGCTTGTGTGAGTCTCTCAGGTCTCAACCCCCTAGCTATGTTACCCAAAAAAAAAAAAAAAACACTACCACAATGGCAAGAGGCATTGGCACTCACCTGGCTGCCTAGGTTCGAACTTTAAACATGCCACCTTCTTTTACAAAAAAAGCTCTGTCAATTCACCCGAGGTCTGCTACTCTCACCCAAGGGGGGTTCCCAGCTCCCTATAGCCGAGGGTGCCAAAAAAAGAAAAAAGAGCAAACCATGACCCAGGAACCAAGAACTACTCTCAGACTCTTGACCTTGTTGAGTCAGTGAGTCATGATTCTCAGCCCTATACATAAATATCAATTATAATGATAGCATGAGCATGGGATTAGGTAGGTGATGGCAAGAGGCGTCAATCAAGGGAATCTTTGTCTTGCTAATAGCTATTAGCTACTAAAAACAAACAAACAATGCTTACACTTATCTTATTATGCTCATAGATCCAACAAGAGATGCTAATGAATAGTCTTCAGTTCACAGCACAATCCTCCTCTCTGAGTGCATTAACTTAATACCCTCCCAAACACCCTTTTGTTTTTGTCTCCTTCTCCATCGGACTGCTTTTAGGTGTGTGTGATCATGTGAGACTATAACCTAGGATCCAGGAACCAAAACCAAGGTGTTCTTGTGAAAGAAATGTGCCTACACACCACTAAACCATGAAACCATCAGCATGTCAGCAATGCCCACTGGTCACTGATAAATAGCCAATTAATTCTTCCTTCTACAATGTCAGTTATTTATTTATTTATTTATTTTTGCTGTTGCCTCATCTTTACTTGATTTAAGTCACTCAAATCACATACCCTCAATAAAGAAGCAAAAATTCAAAAATACACACCTTTGGACTCATCAATATATGAACTTTGAAATTACAAGTTCTCTCTTGTGGACAACCTAGGGCCGTGCCAATCCTTGGGGAGGTGGGGGACACGTGCATGCGCGGAAAATTTCAACTGGTAAATCATTTTAATTCCTTTATCCATGGCCTTTAAGGTTATAGTCTTTAGAAGACAAGATTTGAATCCAACTATGAGTAATAATTGGATGAGCGTCGAATTAGAGCTCATGCCTATAGGTAGTTAATTGGGTAGTGTACTTCCCTTTGCCAATATTTGCCGTTTTGGAGGGGTTAAAGTTGGCATTTGTCAATACACAATGCAACCCATAAAATCCTATTATGAGTTGTTGATGTAATTTGCTAGAGTAGATAGTCCTTTTCAAATGTATACTCAATCTAAATTGTACAAAATGGTGGGCCAAATTTTCGGTGTGACATGACCTAAAGTGCTACCAATTGATGGATGAGCTAGCTGTTGAATCAGGAACCAGCAAAGGCACTGAAAATGAGAAACAGTCTGCCAGAAGTTAAACAAGCAAGTTTCCTTAGCCAGAATTGGAATGTCCAATATGCCTAATTTTATGCCTCTTATTGGTTGGGGTCCAGCATTTTGGACTTTGCAATTATGGCAGAGTGTCACCACTCACCACAAATACATGTGATAATTTTGAAATATTGATATTAGTGTTATATTTACATGAAATATTTTTTTACAAATAATGGTTTTCAGGCACCAGCATTTGTATTTGTGTTTGTGTATGTGCATGTGCATGTGCATGACTTTTCATACTTTACCAAGTAATACCAACCATCACTTAAATTTCACTCCACTTTGTTAGAGGGTTCTCCCACCGACACTTGATGGAAGGAAAGTGACTAAACAAGGAACTGGTACAAAAGCTAATCCAAAACCATAATAGAACACTCATACTTGTACATAAAACAGATGCCGTGCAGTGGTGTACTTTTCCCCCCAACACTTTATTGAGTTGGGATCCCGACATTAATCTCTGAGTGGAAGGAGCTGAACTCTATATAGTGGGCTCACATATTTGAAATTTAAGCTATAGAAAATAAGCACCCTCTCTATTGTTGGTTGTCTTCAAAGTTTACTCCAATAGAGTTGTCCCATTGCAGGATCGAGAATAATTTGATCATGACTATGATTAATTATGAATAAGATTGTTAATTACATTAGTTATTATATGCTCAATCTTATCGGAAAAAACTCGTGTTAGTGTAAAACTTAGGAACATATCATACATATTAAGAGCATTTACTTTAAGCAGCTCGAATTTAAGTCGAGTTCCACTCCTTCCATTCCTTCCGTTCAAGGATTCTTGAGTTAGATGATCGAAGGATCTGAACTTTTCACTTTATTATTTTGTAAATTCTATTTTTTTTTCCAACTTGAAATTGACCCAACCATCATTTACCACTAGGGTGAATGGGTGAGAAGGATCCGATTATAAAATCATTAAACTGTGAGGTCTTAAAATAAAGTGTTAGATTTGTCATATCAAGGTGATTTGTAATTAAATCCCATAATCCTCATAATAACCTTTTTAGTATTTCCTCTGCTCAAATGATTTATGCATTCATGTCATATGGGCTATATGACTTAAATGCTTCCAAAGAGCAAATCGGATTTTATTAGTTTCTCTTTTAAGTCCAAGACATATTGCTTAGGACTTGTATGCTTCCCGGAAGTTTGAAGATTATTGTTGGGGAGGATTATAAATTCTCGTCAATAGGTTTTCTAGATGTTTAAATACAATCATTGATCCGCGAGCAGCAACTTAGAGATTTTTAAAAGCCAACGTTAAGAAGGTTGAGATTTTAGAACAACATTGTGTTGAATTGGAATCCTCTGAGCGGGTATACGTACTGTGGCTGTAGATGGATCAAGTACGATCCGCCATATCACCATGGGGCAGCCCTGCCCTAGACACAGGTAGCTGCCCGTGTGCATTGCATGCTACCCGACGGTGACTTGGCAGACCATAATTAGTTCACTCATGGTCACCATGGGGCTTTACCTCACCATATCCGGACTCTATTGTGTTATATTCAACATAGTATCAAATTAAAATCATCTGGAATAAATCAAAACAAAAAAAAAAGTTAAAATAGTAAATTTTATCAAACTGTTTTTTTACCACTATTGCATATCCAATTCACATTTAATTAATAAATAGATATTTAACTTTTCTGATGATATCTCCCAAGGAAATCTAAAGTCTAAAATCTGAAATTATTTTGTTCTTCCTTTTTCTATTTTGAAATTTAAGTTGTAATGAGTCTCAATATAAACTAAATTCTCATCAAAAGGAGGGAAGAGATTTCAATATTTAAAAAAAAAAATCTTATGAACATAGATGAACTTGATGCTCACAGTCATAGCCTCCCATCCTGTTCAAATTCTGAAATTTGTAGTGCGGAAAGAAAGAGCCTGTGAAATTTGAAATGGTTGTGCACTTGGAAAGTTTCTGAGTTTTTAAATGGCATTGGGCAGTGAGTGAGAGAGAGACTGAGAGCAAATGTCTCTGTGTCTTTGTCTGCGTTTACGCGAAAGGAAGGCAGCATCTGTCCTTGGAAGCTTTTGATCCGACAGCTAACACTGACAAATAAAAACGGAATTGACGCGCAATCAATGCTATGCTCAATCGCCATGCGCGACTGTGCCTCCCACAAATTTTATCCGGACAAACATGGCCATTAAATCAACTTTTTCTCTTCTATGGTGTTATACAAATATCCCCTAAATTATAAAAAAGAAAATATAAAATTACAAACTCAACAAGAAAAAGATAACATCATGCGTAAAAGAAATCTACTCTACCAAAAACGTACACTTTTATGGTATTGCCATTGCAAGTATAATATATTAAGTTGAAATGTTTTGGATTTAATTTTAAAATTTAGTTGCAATTTTGATGGGAAGTTAATATCTTTTTTTTTTTAATTCTCCATATTTTGTCTCCACTACCCATTTTTTATCTCATGAAACCTCACGTCCACTCTCCATTTTTAAAGATTTCACTTATTCTTCTCTAATAAGGTGGTGTTTGGCAACTCTTATTATTGCCTCTACTTGTCTTAAAACGGTGTGTAACAGTTTTACGATTGTTTGGTAAGTCAAGTTGCAAAGCCCATTTGAAATGGACTTTAGATGATTTGACCCCATTTCAATAAGCCAGCAAAATGACCATAATTGAATCAGTGAATGATGTCTGAAGCGGAAAGACTAAACATCTACAATGAGTTGGACGTCCTCATGGGACAGTCCCTTTTTTTATTTTTATTTTTAATTTATGAGACCCAAAGTCATGATCCGGACCACTAGATATATGAAGAAGGTAAAACACGGCCATGTGTCAAAATTTGAACCGTTGATCTATCTCAGATCTCGAGATATTTGCAAAAAATCGTGAGCCATTCGATCTAATATTCTGGACATTGTGGGCCCCATAATCACGATCCGATCCGTTGGTTCTCTTTAGAGGGCCAAAAACGGCTATGGGCCCAAAATTGAGCCTCTAATTCAAAGTGGATCTTGAGATATTTACAAAAACTTTTTTGACCATTGATGTCCCATGCCTTAGTGATTGAGTCTTGAAGTTGTACACAACAGTGTGGTATTTTTTTTTTTTTAAATTCAAGCATCATAAATCATGATCCAAACCATTGGATATATTCAAAAGATCATTCACGACTAAGGGTCCAAATTTTAGTCATTGGATCATCATAGATTTTGAGATATTTACAAAAAACGACAGACATTTATATATAATTTTTTTTAAATCATAGCCCCTAAATGCAAGATCCAAACCAAAATGAAGATCCAAACCGCCTATAGTAATTAAAATGTAGAACACGTGTTTGAGATAAAATTTCAACTGTTGGATGATCACAGATCTTGATATATTTGCAAAATGCCTAGACCATTAGATCTATTTTTACATGTGTCTTACCAAACAGTCTATTTTTAAAATATTTATGTCTTACCAAACAGTCTATTTGTAAAACATCAATTTCAAACCGCTCCATTTGAAATAGATCTATATCATACAGATCTGTTTCGTAAAGATAAGATTTGCCAAACAAGCCCTAACTGTCTTTCTACCCCCACTTCAATTGTAGTATGCAAATATTTGCTTTTAAAATTTTATTTTCTTTTATTTTTTTTTCTAAGATTTAGGTATAAAATTAGCAGGCGATGATTATTTGGAGGTTTTCCTTGGAAGGTAAGGAACCTATGAGTTAATTCTCTTTTATTTTTATGTCCCTTTTATTTCAATTTGATTTTGTTGGCAATTGTTTAATCTTTGTATATACAAATATTTAGTTTGCAATATTTGGACTTACCTGTGCCCGGCATGGGTTATTGTGCCGGTTTATCCTTATAATTATAGTTGCTTGCTAGGATGAAACATCAATCTCAACTACTAATAAAATTAAATAGTATATATTATATTTCTAAGGGGAATAAGATGAAAGTAAAAAGTTGGTTTTGAAAATAAGTTTTGAAGAACCGGTTTTTATTTTATAATTTTCTCAAAATGATAAAATAGATTATTCTTATCAAGTGGGAATAGAAGATTTTAAAAAAATATAGTAAACCACATAAAAATATATAGAAACAATTGCTATATGTATATTGTTTATAGCATGTATGTGTATAATACAACATAATATGTTTGTGTTAATGGAATGGGGGTTGGGTTAAGCTTGGTTTGGTCTAGCCCTATATTGTCCATCAAAATCGGTCCCTACCTTGCGTTCGGGCTTGAGGACAAAAAAAAAAAGCCCTCGTTTTGAGAGCTTTTTGTGGGCTAAGTCACGTTCGGCCCCTTATCAAAGGCCTGGATTGATAGCCTCACACACCACCAAAGGAAAAAAAAAAGCCTAAAGAATTACATGCATGCATTATTTTATGCTATGCAATGTTTTGGACCATATTTGTCATGACCCAAATCACTTACTGTTGATGTTAAGCATAATATGAAATTGTCATCATGTATGGGTATTATTTTATGTTATGGTATGCTTAATTTAAGTACAATATGTTAAAGAATATTAAGTAGATCGGTACTCAAGTATGGCCCATGCTAAACTTGAACTCACTCCTGAACCCAAGTATTGAGTTGTAGAATAAAATTGTCAAATCCCCATACTTCCTAGGCTAGGTCTAATGTATTGGGGTAAAGTCTCCATCCTGTGCTTAGCTATTACACACTTCCTATGTAATAGTCTCCAAAGCCTTGCCATGGAGCCCACATAATGATAATTAAAATTGTCCAAAAAAATCATCATCCCCCTTTTTATGATATAACCTCAAAATTCTAGTTAAGTAAGATTATCATCTTAATATTGAACACATGATTGAAAACTTAACTTAGGCATTAACGTGGCGTTAATCATATTTCAATCATGTACTCAATTTTATGGTGAAACCTGCTCCTACTAAATTGCATCAAAGGAGGGGATGACATTCATCTTACACTATCCAAATTATTATTATATGAGCACCACGAAGGAGTTTAAGAGATCTGGTACATAAAATATGTAATAACTGTGGCAGAAGATCCAACTTCAACCTCTATTTGTTGGGTCTACTGTCAAATTTGCTTAATTTTTATCATGCATTTTATAACCCTAAGAAGTTGACTGAGTGGTCATAACCACGGTTTCTTCCTTTTTCGGAGTTTGATGTCTTGGTATCGACCACCAGTTCCTTCCTTTTTAGAAACCAAAAGTTGAGTCCACTTGTGCTATCACCTAGGGGCTATGGAGATTTTACTTGGCTTCTCTTTGGCCCGGAGGGAATAGTCTAGCCTAAAAAATTAAAAACCTCCAGGTAGCGAGAAAAAGAAAAGAAAAATAGAAGAGAAAATAAAAATAGGCGACTGACCTTAGCATCCCAAATTCCAAATTCCAAGTCGCTCCCCTTCCATTCCACCCGAAATAAAGCAAAAGGTAAGAGTGAGACTGAGAGAGACCAAAGTAAGGAAATAGTAAAAACCAAAAGGCTTTTGCAGGTTCGATAAAAGCTCTGATATCTTAATCGTAACAATGAGAGAGAGAGAGCATTAAAAAGAGGGCCTGTTTCTTTCTTTAATTACATATTGCTCCTCAGCCTCTCTTTCTTGCTTGCTTCTGCTCCTTCTTCCGTGTCTGATTATGGATTTTTTCTCAGAGATTTTTAGGTGAGAGACATTCCTCTCAAATCTTTCTGTCTCTCAGAATTTTCTATTTTTTTTTAATAATAATCGTATCTTTCTTCTCTTCTATTCTCATTTCTCCTCTTTTTGCTCGGATCTATGCTCGGGTGCTGAGAATTGGAGTTCTTCTTTGTTCTTTGTCTCGTTTGTGAGAAATGCAGTTTCTGGAGAGTGATAATGTGTTAAAAAAGGAGTAGTTACCATAAAAATTTGATTTTTTCTTGATGGGTTCTTTTGGTTTTGGTTTTTCTGTGGGTAGAATCTGAGAACATGTGAAGCGGGAGGATTTGGGTTTGATTAATGAGAGGTTTGAGGCAAAATGAAGTGGAACTTGGGTTGGTTTCTTAATTGGTAGTTTTGAGTTGGGGTTGTATTGTTGTTCTTCATGACTTGTTTGGATGTACTGCAATTCAAAATGGATTTGAAAGTTTTGGTACAATGGGTAGGTGTTGGGGTGAAGGAGTTGGGGAAATTGGAATTTGTATTTGGTGTGGTTGAATTGAGATTTTACCTCTTTTTCCTGGTTTTTTTTTTTTTGTCTGAAATTGTTCTGTCAATTGGGGGCATTGACATGGATAACTCTACTTGGTGGTGGAAGCTTGTGTGTCTCATTTCAGTGGTTATGAAAAGAACCCATCTGTGAATTTGGTGTTAGGATCCTATTGTCTGTGGAATGCTGCTTAAATGCTTGTCAGTGTTTAAATCTGGGTCACTGATTGGATGGTAGGATTTTTCTGTCGGTGAATCTGTCTTCTGTATCCACTATGGTTGGTGAAGCTGATCAACGGTGTGGATCTCATCCGCGCCTACCACTTTATGGCTGTTTGTTGCATGTGTACCCATGTTTTTGCAATGCTTGATCATCAGGGTCTTTTTTTTTCTTATTTTAACAGCCATTTATTTATTTAGTTTTAATTATAGATTAGATGGCCGGCTCCTGTATCCTTACACCTCTTCCTGCCATTTGTTGGTATGTAAAGAGCCAATGTGACCAGGAGAGTGACTGTTTGGTAACCATTCATGAATGGAATTGATGTGAAAATGTTATTATAAGTATTTTTTTCCTCTCATGTTATTTTTTTCTCTAGTTATATTTTTAGGACCCATTTGTTTGTTTGTAATTGTATTCCTAGGATTCCTAGGAATTATGGTAAAACTGTTTGCAACAAAGGATTATTAAAGAGGTGAGGGGTGAAGGATGTAAGGTGGGGATGTAGATGGGCCCCGACTTTCCTAGGATTTGATTTACTATGGTGATGGCTGGTTGTATTCATTTTCCATATTCCTTTAATTCATTTTCCGTTGAAGAGGAGATTATTTGATGGCAGTTGATGATCTTCACATCTGTTTCTTCAGTTTTTGCTACTTTTAGAAATACATTTCTTTGAATTCCTTAGAATACAATTCATGCAAACAAACAGTTGGTCTTATATGTTTAGCAAATTGTTGCTTTCATTTTTTGACAGTATGTGTTTGGCATTTTGCTGATGGTATTCGTTAAGTCTACGTTATCAGTCATTCAGCGTATTAGATAACTTGCATGCTTCTTGTTCTTGAGTGATGGATCTTGCTTCAGAATACAATTTCTTCCATCTTAAAATAGCTTATTTTGCTTCCTTCATAATAACTTCTCCTACTTCCTGCTGCTTTTGGTGGAACCTGAAGAGAGATTGCAGGACACCAAAACCTCATTGCTGTTGGGAGGTTCTCTGTATCTGGTACTGTGAAGTATGATTTTAAACACCTAGATCTTATGTTGTGTATTTTGGCTCAGAGTCACTTTCTGTTTACCATATGTGCTTGTCTTAATTGGATAGCTTGCTTTCAAAAGAAGATAGCCTGCTTTCAAAAGTAATTATACTTTTTCAGTTTTTGATGCACTTATATTTTATAGATTGGAGATTATAATTTGGGTCCTAGAGCATTTTTGAGCAAGGGATACCCCTCTGAAGAAGGAAATCTTTGTAGATATGAAACTCCTCTAATTTTATTCTTGATGTGAAACCTTGTTTTTGTATGGTATATCCAATACAAAATGTTTGCCGAACCCAGATAGATGCAATTAGGCTTTACCGCTTTAATATTGATGATATGTCACAAAATGTTTAAAAGTGAATGCTTGGGTTTTCTCTGCTTGAGTGAGCTCCTTGTTGTCTCATGTCACTTTTTTTCTAATAAAATTCAGTTACCTATATAAGAAAAAGAATTAACTTCTAGTGAGGCCCTCTCAAAGCTAATTTTCATTGAAACTGAACGGCTGCCATTAGTCAATTTTTCAAATGAAAAAAAGAAAAGAAAAGGGGATGTTCAACTTTAACTATCTAAAAAAAAATGGGTAATTTATTATCAACTCAATTCTAGGTCTTAGTAAAGAAACAGACAAGATGGCTTTGCACTGAGTCCGAATACATTGTTTCTAGCTTTCATTTAGTATGTGAGGTTCTTTGCTTATAGTTAGAGATGTGGGTGGACCTCCCAATAACCTGAAGGTTCCAACGTGAAAAAAACCTGGGTAGGGACCCTCATTTTGAACCGGCTCCATTTGGGTCCATACCTAAATATCTGATTGCCCAAGTGATTTGTAAAATATACTATTACATTTAGGACATGTATATTAGTAAATATTATATAATTGTAGACTGATAAATGTGCATAGACATATGACAGAAACTGTTTTTAATCCTACCATCACCGAATTGAGTCTCAGCTCCTCAGCCCCAGCATGTGAATTACTCAATAAACACATACATTTAATTGGGTCCAGGTTTGGGTCCATCCCAGACCCGTCCCAAACCGATTCTGTTTACATCCCATTTATGGTGGTGCAGGTCATATACTTATTTTTGGGGTGCTACTGCATGGCAGGTATTAATTTGTTGCAGCTGAAGTGACAGTCATCATGGGAGTCACTGGGAAGTGGTTTAGAACACTGGTTGGTTTAAGGAAGTCAGAAAAATCAAAAGCTTTGGAGAAGGATGAGAATGTGAGTAACTCTCTATCAATTTGGAAAAGCATTGCACCCCTACGTATTGGCACAAATCCATGTCAAAGTCCAATCAAAATTGGCCCCACTTTAAGATTGATCACCAGTAAAACATGGAGTTTTGCTTTGGTTTTCACTTTAGCCATGTGTTTTGCACGTAATCAATTTGAGTGTGGGCCCAACTCTTACTGAAGTAGAATTTTGCCTAGTGGAAATATAGAGAACAGTTTGACCAGTTTGGATTTTATAGATGTAGCCCCTAGTGTACTTATATCATTGGCACAGATGAATTAGTTCATCGAACTCGAACACCCAATCAGAAGAATTTAGAAACAAAGCAAATGTACCTGCTCAATCGAGTTTTCGGATCAAGCTAAGTCTTGAATACGAATTACGAACTCGAATGCGAATTAATCAAACTTGGAACTAGGCAACTATGGTTCATTCTGAATCTGTCTATAGCAGTTAATATTGAAATAGAAACATTTCCCCTGTAATTGTAAAAATTCATTCAAGAAGGTAACGCTAGGACATCAAAAAGCAAAATAGTGTATGAGATGCATATTGATAGAAGGGTATTAAAATGGATATCACCATTTAAAATCAGTTGATTCTCTTTATTTTGTTGGTTAATCCAGTACCTTGGATATGTTGCAGAAAACAGTAGCTGCAGGTCGGTTTTGGAACCGGAGAAAGCACACTATTGATATTGATAGTGTGATTCTTGAGCACGAGTTTGCTCAAAGCACTGCTCCGTCGACAGATGATGTTAATATCCAATCAAGCTCAAATACTGAGCCCTCTCCCACTAGCATGCTCGATGTTCAGACTGCTGCTCAAATTGAACAGGATGCAAAAGAGGAATGGGCTGCCATACAAATCCAAACTGCCTTTCGAGCTTTTCTGGTATTTATCCATTTTTCCCCACTGTTTTGTGTATCAATATATTTGAAGTATGCCATAAGAAACCCCATCTAAATGGGCATTGAGTCAGTTATATACATTTTATATTTTTGAAATCTACCTCTCTCTCTCTCTCTCTCTGTGTGTGTGTGGTTATTTTTTTAAATGGTACAAAAGTTTTACATTCTATGCTACTTTCAAGTAAATAGGTGATGGACAAAGTCTTGGGCTTATGATGCTCAATATTAAAGCATTTGGATCTGAGAAACCTTGAAGCAATGACAGCTACTATGGATGGTGCCGACATCTCCGGATTGGAAGACCCTAAGTCTTTTATCGGTGGCCTATAATAACTTAAGAGATGACAGAGATTAAAATAGCATTTATCAGTAATTGTGACCCACATGAGCATGTACAAACACATGCACACAAAAGTTTTCATATGTAGACTGGTCTACATTATAACCTATATGTGCATATATGGACCACCTTGTAGGCCTACCTCAATGCAACCCATTCAAAGCCCCTTTCACTCCTTTTGAATTGGCATGCTCCCAAACTTAACACTAATTCAACTCTGGCCTTTCTGGTCATTGCATTTCCATTCATACGAAGATGTGTTTTTGAAAGTTTACTTTGACTGTTTTAGGCTAGGCGAGCATTGAGAGCTTTGAAAGGTTTGGTGAGACTTCAGGCCCTTGTTAGGGGCCATGCAGTGAGAAAGCAAGCGGCAATTACACTTCGATGTATGCAAGCTTTGGTAAGAGTTCAGGCACGTGTCAGAGCAAGACGTGTTCGCATGGCATTGGAGAGTCAATTGACACAACAAAACTATCATCAACAGCTTGTACATGAGGCTCATGTTCGAGAAATAGAGGTAGAATGACTGAATCACTATAAAATTATATGCATCATAAGAATTGACATTATCTTTTGGCAGATGATATGGTGCAAGGCAGAACACAAAGGTCAGAACTTAACATTGGAGGTCCAATTGCATGCTGTGACCCATTTTACTTGATTTTTTCAATTTACTACAACTAAACAAGTGAAAATAGCAATAGCAATGGTTGCTTTTTGGGAAGATCAAAACCACTCCACTTTTGAAACCACGAAGAGAGAGACTCAATTGCATGGTTAGTTTGTTAATGCTATATTATAGGTTATAGCTCAAGCCATTTTGTGTCCAACTAAAGTCCCCTTAAAAACGCTACTTTTAAATGACTTATATTTATAAGGACTAATTTAACAACTTATAGCTGCCAACACTCATGATTGAGTGGTGTTGGCATCGTAGTTTCACACACACGCCCAGGGATTGATCCTTGGGTCCTCAGGTCAAAGTATCACACCTTAACCACCGTCCCAACATAGCCTGCTTGGAAGAGGAAATAAACTAGCTTTCAACAAATGCTACTTCAGTTGAATTTTTTGAAATCCTCACTGGAATTGGACAATTCATATGTCCAACTGTGCACCCCAGTGCTCATTGTCCATATCAAAACTACAGAAAAGGAATAGGTTATAGCCAAGTGTAGAATCCACGTCTTCGGGCTGCTTCGTGGTGGGTGTTACTTGTTCTGCAAGAACCACTGGACTTTGCTGGAAAAACTAGAAATATGTCATTAAATTTCCTATCTGCCTTACCTTGGTTGTATTGTTTATTTTTTCAGTTTCTGTGCCAATTTGGAAACCCTTAATTATAAGAATTTGATTTATGTATTTTCAATCCATTTTCTCATATGCTTACATTGCTTTCTGCTGCATTGATTAAAGAACAAATGAACACTTCCATTATTTGGAGGAAGGTGGAATATTTTTGAAAGGCCAGAATTTGATTTATGTATGTTAATTCATTTTCTCATAAGCTTAGGTTGCTTTCTGCTGAATTAATTAAAAAGAAAAAGAAAAAAAAATGAACACTTACATTATTTGGAGGATGGCGGAATATTTTCTTCATTTTTATCTTGAGGTCTACTAATTACAAAACAGCGATAACAAGTGATCTAGTGGATGTGTTATACTGCAAGAGCCTGTGGAAATTTGCTTTGAGGGAGATAAAAGAAGTATTTAATTCTCTCAATACCCTTTTCTCATGTTAAGAGGAATACTGAAGGGATAGTGGATTCCTTACAAAATTGGGTGTAGATATAGATAACATGTATACAAGGAATTTATTGCCATTGTAATTTTTATGGGCAGAGGGAGGACTTTTGTATGTCTCTTACTTAAAAGTATACACGTCTTATCCTGTACAGGTGTTCTTAATTTTAATACCAGTTTTGTTACTGACAAAAATTGTTTTAAAAATGTTGACTTCACTTCTGCTCTTTGGAGGAAATTGGGGCATTTCTATATGATGGCTTTCATGAATTAACTTGAGTTTTCCAAGTACCAATGGCAGAGTATTAATGATAGTGATGATAATGTTTTAATTCCTTTCTTTATGGTAAATTTGAAGAAAACAAAGCTGATGAAGGTGCAGTGCACAACTCCTTATGCAATAAAGTTGTAGATCCTTCAATTTACATTTTATGAGAAAGAAAAATGAAGGTTGGAAAACTCCCCGAGTTGACTCTTGATTCCTGAGTCATCTCGTTTTAATAAAAGGATTGAGTCAAATACACAGGAAATTTAGCCAAGTCACCTTATTTTAAGTTGTTTGCACTCTGAACCATTTGATAGGTTGATCTGATTTTAAATAATTAATGTTTATTTTTAAGTAATTATGCACGAGGTTCGGAGTCAACATGTAATTTGAAACTTATATTTGATCTTTTACATTTGATACTTAGACCAACAAATGATGTAATATGCAATATTTTTTCTATTATTTTTCTTGCATATATAAATTTATTAATTTGAATTGATTCTCATGAATACATGTAAATAAATGTATATTTATATTTTATAAGTATTTCATTCATTTTTAAATATTTTTAAAAATATTAAAAATTCGGGACTCTCTTTAGTCTCCATGTTGACTCTGAGTCCTTGAGAAAAATTGCTGATTTGTGCCTTCCACTGTTCTGTTACAGATACTGCTGCAGCAGGACTTGTTCTTTCTTCTCTTTTTGGAATGAATTTGGTGGAGAGATTCTTATGTTGGTTAATTTCTGATGCAGGAAGGTTGGTGTGATATTGTTGGATCTGTGGAAGATATTCAAGCCAAGTTGTTGAAGAGGAAAGAGGCTGCAGCCAAGCGTGAGAGAGCCATGGCATATGCTCTGGCTCATCAGGTAAAGCTTGGACACTTGCAATTTAACGAATTTGAGAGAGTTTCCTCTGATGCTTTTAGTAAAATAGATGACATTTTATTGATTTTAATTTTGACTTTTCTCTTGTTAACCTTTTTTTTAAGGGATTGAAGATCAGAATGTGGTCCTCGTGACTAATCTGAATAGTCATTAAACTAGAAAGGACCTTTTTTCTCAAGGAAAAGAAATTTGGAAAGGTTCTAAGGGCTTTTTTGGTTGCATGGAATACATAGGAATTCATGGTAAAATGAGCTTCGCCAAAGGATTAATAAGGAGGTGAGATGTGAAGGATAAAGACGCTGCTGCGTATTCATTTCCCATCTCTCCTCAATTCAATTTCCATTAAAGGGAATGTTGTTTGATGGTTATTTTTGGATATTCATCTTTGATGCTTCACTTTTAACTACTCATCGAAATACGAAGTTTCAAAATACCTAGGAATTCAATTATGTGAAACAAATAGGCCCTAAGATGCAAATGATCTTTTTGTGTCATGTAATTGAATTCTTGGGACTATATTTCTATAAGTGGTTAAAAATGAAGAATTAAGGGTTAATATCCAAAAATGACCATCAAATAACCTATGCTTTAATGATATTGAATCAAGGGAAGATGGGAATGAACCTAGCCATCACCCTAGTAATTCAAATCCTTGGAAAGTCAAGGTCCCATCTACATTGCTACCTTATATCTTTTACCTCTCACCTTCTATCCTCCACCCCTCACCCTCACCTCTTAGATAATCCTTTGGCGGAGCTTATTTGACCATAAATTCTAAGGGCACATTTGGTAGCACGTGAGGAATCCGTAGATATGAGGATTCTTCCTCATAGAGGATTTGTAGAGCTGAGGACCATATTGATATCGGTCATATTTATGCATATAGCTGAGAAAAATTGTTATTGGTGCATATAAATCAGCAAAAATGAGGATTTCACAAATCTTGTGGATAGGGGTCAGACCTGAAAATCCTCAATCACTGGCCCCAATCCTGGGGATTTATAATTGCCAAACGTGTTTTTTTCCACAACTCCGTGGAAAACCAGTGAGGAATTCCCGAGGATTTGTCTGCTAAACATGACCTAAGAGTTTATATTTCCTGAATTCTTTCAATTCAGTTTTCAGGTTATTCTCAATTTCTCATATCCGGCTCCATTTTACAGTTTTTATGTTTCAGTTGTTCAAGAATTGATTGTCTAGATGAGCTTCATCTCATGGGTTGGGAAACAGAAGCTTTTTGTTTCAATACTTTTTGCTTCTATTAAAGCATTGTCAGTTTGAGCCTTCTCTGTCATTTGAAAAATTGCATTGTCTTTTTATGTGAAGAATTTGCTCCAGTTCACAACCACACTTTGGTAGGATTGAGTGGAAAGGATGAGCAACAAGAATGTTCAAGCCATAACTTTAACAATGAGAATTATGAAGTGGTCCAAATCATAAAATATCCAGTTTTTGAATAGGCTCCAGTCAGCTTGTCTAGTTAATGCCACTAGTTCTCTGGATGAATTTAAATATATGGTACAAGCAAATACTGGCATTGTTGTCCCATCTACTGGCACCAGACTAAGGACCCGATGGCTATCATTGTTGATTAGTGCAATGCTTTCTCAGTGCCTATAATTTTATAAGTATTTCTTGTAAGCACGTTGGTCTGTGCCTTTTGGCGAGCTACACTTCATTGCTTATCCATGGTGGATCACACCAGGTGAAGAGTCTTTGGATATCTAGATTTAGGTCCTCATGCAATTTAATTCTGTGAATTCTCTAGGCGCTTACCCTGTATTTTGTCCCTTCTTTATATAACAGTGATGTAACTATAACCGTTAACATAGATGAAGATAACCAAGTTGTTTGCATGATTTTGTAATTATGCTGTGATGGTTGCCAGTGTCACAAGTTCAGTACCATAAAAGTTCAATGTACATATGTCCTTTAATTAAAACAAGAAAAACCTACAATTCAACCTAGTAATCATTCTAACCAAAACCTAAGACCATAAAGTTGGTTTAAACAGGTATAGACATCATCATCACCGCCACCAAAGCCTTGCCCCAATTATGGCGGGTTCGTTTGCGTGAATTCTATTTCTCCATTCCGATTTATCTGGAGCCAAATCCTTGGATAGGTTGCACTTCTTCATATCTAATGTTACTACTTCCATCTATGTCCTCTTTGCCTACTCCTTCCCCTTGGTCGGCCATCAATCTACATTAAAAAACTTTTCCTCACTAGCGCTATTGTTGGTGTGCATTGGACATGCCTAAATTATCTCAAATGAGTCCCTTATTTTATCACCTATTGATGCTACCCCTAAATGCTTCTGAAAGTGCTCATTTCTGATTCTATCTTTTCTAGCTTTACCACACATCACTTTAATAGTCTCATCTGTATTACACTTGTTCTATGCATGTCTTGCTTTTTGATTGGCCAACATTTTGCTCCTTAGATCATAGTTGGTCTAATTCCTATCCTGTAAAATTTTCTCTTTAATCTTGTTGTTAAGTGCCGATCACAAAGCACTCTTGAAGCAATTCTCCACTTCAATTATCTTGCTCTTATCCTACTTTTGACATCTTCCTCAATCTCTCCATCCTAACTAATTAGCGAGCCAAGGTATTGGAATGAATCTCTTTGTGGTATCTCTTGAACTTCAACTCTCACAATAGTCTCAGCTCTTTGTACATCCCCACTGAAGTTGCAATCCACATATTCTGTCTTTGTACAGATTTTAAAGCCCTTGGATTATAAAATCTTCCTCCATCTCTCAAGTTTCACATTGATGCCATCTCTTGATTCATCCATTGACACTATATTATCTGCAAACAACATACACCAAGTTACCTCCTCTTGAATATAAATAATTAACTTGTCTATAGTCAGTGTAAAGAGATAAGAGCTTAAGGCTGACCGTTGATCACCTATGGTCACTAGAAACTCATCTGCCCCTACACAATTAGTTCTCATATTCGTTACCACTCCCTTCACATCATCATCAAAGCCTTGTCCCAGCTATGTTGAGGTTGGCAACATGAATTCATTACCACTTCATTATACATGTCTTTTAACAGTGTAGACATGTTCGTTTAAAATTATGAAAATAAAAGGTTATAGACATGTACTTTTGCACCATAAACCTATAATAGCTTGATATCTTGAAACAAGCAATGTTAATTCCTCACTTTTGTGTAAATTCCATCTCCGTATAATATTGATTGCATATCCTTATTGTATCCAAGTTTTATCTGTGATCGTAGCTCTAAACATAGAAGGAAAGCCTAAAACCTTACTAGTTTATCTAGGTGCTTTATGATTCTCTTAGTGCTTAACTCATGATCATAGCAGTAAGACATGGAATCATAGTGCGCATCAAAGCTTCCTTCATCAAGGTACACATTGAAGGTCAAAGTATCGTTAACATGAACATCTTGATAAACATCAAAGATGGGTATATGATCGATATCTTCTTGATAATCATCATCGAACAATTTCTCATTGACATCATGGGATAATTCTCCATCTTGGCACTGATAAAAAATGGATGTATCACATTCATCATCTGGATAAATGTCGAAAATTGGGGGCTTTGACCAATCAACATAATTTTGGACAAGTTCTGATGTCCAATGTGAATTGTCTTCTTGTATTCCTTCAACCAAGAAGAATGTATGATATTCCATTGGTTGAACTTGAGAAAGAGTTGTGGATTGTTTTAAAATCTCACCTATTGAGTCCTTGGTTTCTTGAATGTCATCGCGCACCATTAGTTTGTAGAATTCCTCGGTGACATCGGACTCGTCACTAGAAAAATCAAGGCTCTGTCCATGGTCACTACGAGCCTCTTGACGATTAAGTTGCAGGGTAAGTTCTTCAACTTGTCTCTGAAGTGCTTCTAGTTCTTCATCTCTCGCATCTCCTGACCTCTTCTTGCAGCCATGAATGAAGATGGTAGGTGGGGAAATCAATCTAAGAGCGTAACACAAGCTCTGATACCAAATGATGAGGGAAAGATACAATGGAGACGGCAAGAAGAAACAACAATCACAACAAGAGATGATAAGAGATAAAAGAGAGGAGTCAAGCTCTCCACTGAATTAACATTAATCAAAATGAAACAAACTTAATCTTTTCCACCATTGGACTCTTACAAGATATATATAGCACTCTTCCTCCATGAATACATGCTTAATTCCAAAGATAACTACATTCAAGACCACAACTTACTAGACAGTCAACTAACACTCTCAAAATAAGACACAACTTACTAAGAACTATTTACTGGGCAAAATAAATACTAGGAGTTGCTAGAAATTTACAATAATACCAAACCTCTTCACATTAATTGGGCTAAAGACTTAGGTACCCAATGTTGCCACTTGGTCTTCCAATGTTGCCACATAAGAGCCCACATGGGAATGAGAGTGACATGGCATATATCTTCCTACATCAATGAGTCAGATGAAAAACCACCAACCTTGAAAGAAGATGACTATTTAGGCTTCTAAGATTTACTTTGACTTATTTGTGCACTCTAGTTCATCTGACTTTGAAACAATAAATGCATGCCACCATTCTGTTTTAACGCATTTAAATGGCTACAAGGTATATTTACAATTTATGATAAAAGACATTGTAATAGACTGTTCCGGGAAGCATCTTGAGGTCTAATGCTATTGTTTTCTATTCAAGCAACCAGTATATTCGTAGTTGCCAAGGACACTTACCTCACCATGTGGAAGTATTCCAGTGTAATTTAGTTTAGATCTCATTTCTTAGTGTTTTGCCATTCATTGCTTGAATTAAAATGTTGTTAGTCATGGTTTTGTAGTTTGTATTTCTTCAGTTTGTCATCATGTTTTTGCTTGTTGGCAGTGGCAAGCAGGATCAAGGCAGCAAGCAACTCCAGCAGGTTTTGAACCGGATAAAAACAACTGGGGTTGGAACTGGTTAGAGCGATGGATGGCCGTTCGTCCTTGGGAAAACCGGTTTGTTGACATAAACCTCAAAGACGGAGTGATGGTTCATGGAAATGGACTGGCAGAGGCAAAAACCACCACCAAGATCCAACTTAAATCCACTGGCAAGAAGCCCGTTCCTAGTTCCGGTATTTCGAATCAGAAAATGGGCCCTTCATATTCTGATGGAAGTGGCTCTTCATCGAACAAGTCAACAAACATGCAAGCCACATCTGCCACTCTGTCAGGGAAGGCGAAACCCAAGTTGTCCCTAGAGGAACCAGTTGAAGAAGCTACCTCCAAACCTTCTGGACTCGGTTCCCGTTCATACAGCAATCCGAAAGAGAGGCTTGCAGAGCCAGATATCCATGCACGGAAGCGGTTATCCCTACCTAGTAGTGGTGAGTCTAGTGCACTCACTTGTAGCATATAAATAAGTGATTCCATGAGCTACGTCACCCATTTGACTATAATGAGCAACAGCCATGTTCAGCTTCGGCTATGATTATAAGTCGAGCATGAGATCAACAGGTTGGTTTCCATGCAGTTTGATGTGCCAAGGTGGCTTAGATGTGCAGGATCTGTGGTGTTTTCATGGTGTGCTTGCTGGTTAAATGCTTTTGCCAACAAATCAGTTTGGCCAGACGAGCTCGTGGCACATTGGAAGGTGCTCACTGTTGCAACCTTGAGGTTGTGGGTTGTCATGTTTGATTACCAATAAAAAATAATAAAGTTAGCTTAAGGTGCTCACTGTTGCAACCTTAAGGTGAGCCACATTATTTAAACAAAGAGGGTTGATAAAAATTAGCCAACAACCAAAATTCTCATGGGGCCAGCCTGATGACTAGAGTTGCCTGATTTTCAGGCCAGGCGATCTACACTGCAGCCCCACCTGGTAAATGGGTCTGGCTCCATGAAACTGCATTGTGAAATTTCTGTGTGTGATATACTTACATTATCAAATTATCAAACTTTGTATGCTTACTATTCTTTGGTCTGAGCATGTGTACTTTTTGGTGACTATGGACACACGTACACTACCTGACATTTTTTTATTTGCTGGTTCTCTGTTGCTGTTTCTGTCTGATCTGATTATGCATTGATGCATAACAATGTTTTGTTTTGCTTTGCTTTGCTTCTTTTTTTTAGTATTTTTATGCCAGTCATCAAGAACTTTCTGAATTTAGTGGATAGTTACTATGATCGGTTGTAGATATTTTTAGTTGGCATGATTATGTTTCGCAACCATGTGTGCAGATGATGAATCGTCTGAAACTGTCATTTCTGGTTAGTTTGTTGCTCTTCATTTGGTTCTAGGTTACTCTTGGTGCGATATTTTTTGCATAGAGCACAAGTTTGAGTACGTGCTTTCCCTACTGAAACATGGGTTTCTCATCAAAGATCAAACATTCTCATAGCAGTGATTTCTTTGGTATTTTGTGTTTATTAATTGTTCTGCTTAGTGGGACTATGTTTGGCAACTGCTCGTGTCATTGTAAAAATGAACTAGAGAAATGTCATGGGTTTTTTATTCAGTAGTAATATTTTGTTTCTTGGTTCGAGTTTAATTCTGCCTGTGTAGCCATGTTTCCATGATGATGAAGATCAATTCCCTCTTGTGGAATCAAAATGCCTGACCTTATTGAGCCTTGTGGCTTGCTCCTCAAAATCTTGGGTCTTTATGGCTGCAAACAGGTGTTGGAGCACAAACGGCCCGGCGTACTTCTAACCGTATTGCTGCCAACAAGATGCCTAATGCACACAGGCCTAAAATGGACCGCGCCAAATCTGAAGGAAGGAGAAATTCATACCCAATGGATCAGATTCATCAGGGAGTTGAACTGCAGACATGACCCATCCACAGTTTCTATAGGAATTACAAGGTGCTGTTAGGGAGGCAGGCCACTGGTTGCATCACATGTGTAGGCTTTTTTTTTTTTTTCTTCCTTCCTATCTGGGCTATTTAGGCTTTTCTTTCTCTGCCTTTATTCGTGGGAGTTCAGAAACTGGCGTCGAGTGATTGATCGACTTGCACAATAATATAGAGGAGTTCTTAGGTAGCAATAATCAAAAGAGAGAAGTTCCTGTGGTTGCTGTAATATTTATTTATCACATGTTTGTCTATTTATCATTGTAGATTCGGAAATTATGGGTTTATATTATATCTTTTTCAGCATTATCAGATTTGTTAGTGATACTTGATGCCATCTCCTTTGATATCCAATATCTCTACAGCTAGTTGTATCTCCATGAATAATAAAAAATACCTAGTATGGAAAACAATACCCCTTTCTTTATGGTCTTTCATGAAGTGCCAACAGAATCAAAAGGAGGTGAATATCACAAGTTCGTCACAATTCTACCCAAAAAAAAGAAAGAAAGTTCATCACATATCATGGGGGCAATGTTAAATCTAAGGGGCTCATTTTGATATCTTTAAACAGAATGCAGAAAATCTCTGTACAGGTAGATTAGGATTCATGCAAGTTACCCATTACACCTCTTCTGTTCTTTGCATAACCAAAATCTGTAGGGTTAGTACAGATGACTAGATATACAGTCCTGTCCATACAAAATAAACTGTCTCCCTATAGTGGGATATTCCTAAATTTTACACTATTAGGAGTTGTTCCCACTGTAGGTTGTTTATATGATTAATATAAATAACACAATCCAATATATTATTAATTGTATGAATAATAACATAATTATTCATACGATCAATTTTATGGTGCGACCAACTCTTATTAGAGTAAGGTTTGGAATGTGTGGTCCACTTTTTTTTTTTTTTTGCTATTAAAGGGTTTCCAATCCTTTAGACTGGACTAATCTTTCCGGGCCCGGAGGGAAGCTGGGTAAACTCCCTTATAGCCCCTAGGGTTGCACAAAAAATATGATATCACCGCAAAACCAAACTGAACCGACCGAACTGGGCGGTTCGGATCGGTTTATAGTAGATCAGTTCGGTTAACGGTTTGAAAATCGTAAAAATCGCTTACATTGGTCGGTTATTGTTTTGAGCCCACGGTTAACCGTTTAAATCGAGCCGACCGTATGTAGTAACTTAAGTGTTGCTTTTTTTACTATTTTAGCCTTAGGGTTTTGTTTTTTTACTACTTTCAAAGTTACATTCCACAACTCCATTCTCACATGAATTCAACTGTCAACATTGCCTCAGTGCATCTCCTCTAATATTTCAAATGCTTTTTGATACTTCATTGCAGATGGAGGGATTACTGTATATGATGTTTTTCTTCCATCATAATTCCTACCTCGTTTTAATGAAGTTTTTATGAGAAAGTTGCACTCTTGAGAATGCTAGAAAAGACAGTAAAGCCTAGCCTTTTGATGGTTGATATTGATCTCACATAACCAATATGTTAAGAAACCTTCATTTCTGAAAAATACAATGGGTTCTGATACAGATTCCGTTTGTATGTGATTTTCTTGACATGAACTATTATTCTATTGTAATTCCAAATGGTATCATGTGTAATGAATGTATCATTACAAGTTGGTTATTTTTTTATTTTATTTTTTGTGCGCTTGTATTTAGTCCAAACTCTCTTTTTGGGGTAGAATTATTTTTTATATGCGTTTAGTCCAGTCTTGAATGTTAGATTTTTATGTTTGCACTAAACATTGGAATAAATGCAAATTATAGGGTATCATCATTTTGAAAATTTCAATGTCTGATTTCAAAAAAATAAAAAAAATAACGGCTTTTGGTTCGGTTTGGTTTAAGCCCTCTCCATCGGTCGGGTCGGATCGGATCGGTTAAATAAAAAACCGACAGGTTCGGTTTGATTGTTGGTTTTAGTGTTAAACCAATCTGAACCGCCCATGTGTAGCCTTAGTGTGGTAGTGCAGTTTTGAACCTACAACCTCCGGGTGCAAACCATGGTCCTAGACCAATTGAGCTATCCCTTGGGGTTATGCAGTGGTCCACTCGAATAGGGAGAAATAATGGAATTCTCAGTCCCACGAAAAGAGAAATTGATAATTAACTTGATTTAATTTTCTCCCATCTACTCCCTGTAGTTTTTTTTTCTCTTGATTTAACACTCAATTTTATTTCTTTTTCTTTCTTTCTATTTTTTTCCCCTGAATTGGGTGAGTGGTGCAAGGCATTTGAGATTATCTGCCTGCCCCAAGGCATGTGAGATGGGACGCCCTTTAGGCAGGGCTGCCCCATGTTTCTCTATATATATATATATATATATATATATGTTTTTTTTTTTCATTTTACCCCACCCTACAAACAAACAGGCAAGGGTTAATGTTGGATAACTTGTTTACAATTATTAGGATGTTTGTTTGCATGGCAAGTGTCATAGTCATGCGATATTCTCCGGTCCCCATTGGCATAAAGGAGAGTTGTGGGAGACCAGAAAAGGCATTCATATATTTTTCGGTTATTCCTAAGTTGCACTGGTAGTGGAGAGTGATTCTTAGGTGCCATAGATTTCCTTTTTTCCTATCTCTCAAAATGTTATCATAAAGCCTTTATCATATTATAATAAGCAAGATTCAAGCATTAGGCACCTCGCAAGCACTTAACGCTAAATGCTTAAGCTGATAGAGAAATGTATAACAATATATACAAAGGGCACAACATAACCAATTGTCCATTCTTGGTCTAACTCTTCACTGGAATTTAGAGAATTTTAGATTTTCCAGACATAGTCAAATTCCTGGATGCTCTTTTATGCTTGAGCATCTAGAAATTCCACCAATTGACAAAGGGGCTGAAATTTTAAAATTTTATTGAGGCATTTGAGATCTTTTAGGTGGTTGAGATTTTAAAATTCTTATGAAGATTTATGGCATTTGTAAATTTCAAGGGGCAAGCCATTACATCATATTCGAAAAGTTAACACCCTAAATTCTTATTAGAAATTCTATCAAAGAAACAAGCCAAAAGAGAAAAAAAAATGTAAGGGGGTTATGATGATATTTTATCTTTAGTAGATTGGTAGGGAATCTTTTTTCATTTTTTTTGTAAAAAGTGGGTGTTTTTTTTCTTATTAAAAAAAGAAAATTGCTTTTTGACTTTAAAAAAAAAAAAGAGGGGGGGGGGGGGGGGGGGGGGGGTTTAAAGATGTGTACTTTTGATGTTACCCCTTTTCTAAGAAAATAAAGGCTTTACATTATTTTTACTAACCTAGTAAATTGCCAAACGGACTCTAGGGAGCCATATGTGTCGGCAACTCTTTGGATAAGTTTAGGATAGATAAAGGTTCTTTTTTATTTTTATTTTTGATCCGAGTTGGCTTTTGGTAAGTCATTTAAGGAGCATATATGTTGTGTTTGGTGGAAAATTTTTAAACTTTTTTGTGTGAGGGGGATTTTAAAGTTCAAGGGACCTTGTACGGTAAAAAACCTGTCTTTGTTTTCAACGTCAACTATTTAGCTCCATCCAAGTAATTTCTAAACAACATTGACCCCTAATATTTATTCAATTACAACATATGCCTCTACCTTCACCATCCAATTTCAGTTGCCAAAAAATCAGAATCATAAGTTCAACATACTCATGGTTAAATGGTGTTAGCACCTCAATATCATAAACATGCCTATGGATCAATTCTTAGGCAAACCTGTTGATAACATCACTCCTAACCTAGGCCACCCTGCCAAAAAAACACATAAAAGAATCATGGGTGTTCCTCAATTGAATGTTTTCTATGAAAAAGAGACTGCTTTCTTACTTATTTCTATTATGCTTGCTCTTACTTTTCATATCCATCAAAACTAAGGTGTGGCCAAGGGAAATCGAGGCACCCAAGTGACAAAGGTATCTCATCTCACACAGTTCCTGAGGGATCGATTTTTAAGAATGTAGATTATCTTACACTCTGTGTACTACTCACCCATCAAGCCAAAAAAAAAAAAAAAAAGGAAAGAAAATCCTAAAGTTTGGTCAAATTACATGTGCAACTAGATCAGTTAAAGGGAACACTACATTAGCTTATGAAAAACTAGGAAAACATGACCCTCCATGTAAAATCCCTCCAAGCTACTAATCTAAACAGGTGTAAAACACAAGTAAATACATCCCTCTACCATTCAAAATCTCAACTGCACATAAATTACTTTCTCCAACTTTGATCTGTTTTTTCAAAGAAAAGGCAGGTGAGCAAAAAAAAAAAAGTAATCAATGAAGATTGAAGAAAAGAGTCCAAATCTACAGTGAAAAGTCAAAACAGGACTCAACTCTTCCCAATTCCCACCCTTTCTCATAAAAGTAAAGTAAAGTAAAATTCCGGAGTGAAAATACACCCCGTCAATTTCATGTTCTTTTCCACTTAGAAAAACACACCAACGCGTAAAAACCATCCATGTCTCTTTCCTTCTCTTCTCCAAACTCCATCCAAGAAGAAGAAGAAGAAGAAGAAGATTGAATCCACTGGGCCATGGCTACCATGATCACGCTACTGATCCTTGTCATCATGGCCACTCAATCAACGGCTGGTGATACAAACAATGTATACAGCCCGTGCTCGGACACCAAGATCCAACGGTGGGACGGATTCACGTTCGGAGTCGCCTTTGCCAGCCGCGACTCCTTCTTCAACAACCACAACGTCAGCGGCGCTCTCCTCTCTCCCTGCGATGGGCGCCTCTCCCTCTCCTCTGCCACCGCTCGGGTCGCCGTCTTCCGCCCCAAAGTGGATGAGATCTCGCTCCTCACCATCAACACCACTGGGTCCTTCTCTCCGGTAATTACGAGGATTTTCAACTACTTGTTATTAAAATCTTTTTGGGTCTCTGGTGGTTTTATTAGGGTTTGAGTTTGAATTTGGGTTCTTATTTAGTTTATGATGGTTTTGCCATTTGGGGTGGTGGGGTTTGAGTTTGAATTTGGGTTCTTATTTAGTTTATGATGGTCTTACGATTTGGGGTGGTGGGGTTTGAGCTTGAATTGGGGTTCTTATTTTTAGTTTATGATGGTTTTGTGATTTGGGGTAGTGGCTGTTTGAGTTATGTGTATGTCTTTCTGCTGGAATTAAGGGGTTTTAGTTGTTTATCCGGTGGGAAATATTATGAGATTGTGGAATCGGAGGGCAATGGGATGTTAGGAGCTACTGTGTGAATTGGTGTTTTAGAAAGCTGAATGGTGATGATTGGGAAGTTTGGGTCAAATGGGTGCATTTTGAATGCTGATTCAATTGGGGTCTTAGGGTGGGATTCTAATTATGAGAACAGAACTGAATAATTAATAAGAAATTTTTTACAATCAGTTAAAATCGATTAAAGTTACGAATTTGTAATCTCTGATAGAACTTTTCTTTTTGGCAAAGCAGTTTTAGGAGTTTTGTGTAATTTGAAGTGGTGAAGTGTGTTAGATTGGACTTGTCCATCCAGTGTCTTGTTTTCAGTTTAACCAAGTCTTACTAGGCGGTTTGATCGGTGTTATAAAACAGTGATATGGATGCTGCAATGAATAATGCAGAAAATGCTGGTTGACAATCCCCTTCTATTGCGCTAGCAATTGTGAAATGTGTTTTAAGTTATGGGGATTGAATTACATTTTGAAAATTTGAATTCATACTGGCAAGACCAACATACCCATCTTTGCTAAGAGTACACACACAAGTACACTCATTGATTCAATCATGAAACTATTTTAGAAGCCTGAAGCTGTCTTTTTTTTTTTTTTATTACAAATTTCTATGTTCTTGTGGATGTGTTTGGTAGTGGGGGAAGACACAGTTGTGTAAGCCATGAGCTATCCAGCAATAGGGCTGTCAAAGGGCCGGGCCTGGCTGGGCCAAAGCCCTTGAAGGGCTTGCACTACCTAGGTCCTTTCCCTACCCTTGAGGGTCAGGGACGGGGCAGGGCTCCGTGCCGCAAAACAAGAAAACCATTATTTAATTTTTTTTACACTGTTACCAAATATCAAGTGTCGAATGAACATAATCTTGTCTCACCTCTATTTCGAAGGGACTTCTAAGAAAACATTTGGAGAATATAAGCCATCTCTAAAAACTTTATTTTATCGGATAAAATCATACATGCTTTAGTGACTGGGGTTCTAGATCTACAGTTTTTTTTTTTTGGTCAAAGAAGGAAAATAGTTTAAGAGATTGTTCTATCTCACACCTTTCATAAGAATTTCCATGTACCAGTTGAGAAATTTAAACTATTTTCATTCACCTACCTTATGAATTGATATTATTTTCAATATAACACTGATCTAACTATTAAGCGTTGTTGGATTTCCGTCACAAAATTAGATGCACTTAAAAAATACTTTTAGTTTAGACTTTAAAAAAATGGGATTTATAATTATCTAATTAAAAGGACTTTAAAAAACTACTATTAGTTTTGAGCGTTATTTTTAAGTATCAACTGTGCTGATCGTTATATTCAAAAGATCGGCCACATTATGGGTTGATTTTTTCACTTATTTCTTTTTTTTTTACAAAGTGACCATTATGACCATTCTATTGAAAATAATGTACCGGCCATATTTTTAAACCATGCCTGGTCTCATGTTCATTACCGCATCCCCATTCATGTCTTTAATGATTTCAATATAACCTCTTTGAATACTCCTTTTATCTAAAACCCACAAACTTAAATCTTTGGGTACTTTGTCATAAGTTTTCTCTAGATTGAGGAAGACCATATGTAGATTTTTTCTCCTATCTAAATTTTTCTAGTAACTACCTAGTGAGAAGATAGCTTCCATAGTTGACCTCCCTTACATGAGACTAAATTAATTTTCATATATCTTGGTCATTCGTCTAATTCTTATCTCTACTACTCACATAGTTTTAAAGTGTGACTTATAAGTTTAAGCCCATGATAGTTGTTTACAGCTTTGTATATCTCCTCTGTTCTTGTATATAGGTACTATAATACTTCTTCTCCATTCATCTAACATTTTTTTGTCATTAATATCTTATTGAAGAGCCAAGTTTCATTGTCAGTCCCAAGCCCAGATAAAGGAGGGTTGCGTTAGCTAGGTTGATGGCTAGCATAAAATCTTTTCACAACTCAAGCACATTACAAATGGTGATTTCCTTATTTCTCCCTACACTTGGTGAGACGGTGAGTTGCCTCTTAGATACAATGAAACCTAATAAATGCTGTATGTTGGTATGCAGTTGTAAACCGGAAAATGAACCCAAACCCTGTATCCCTTGAAGGATCCTAGAGCATATTCTAGAAACCGGTTGAGAGAAAGAGAGTTCGGATGGTTCATCATCATCATCATCATTAAAGCTTTGTTCCAACTATGTTGGGATCAGCTACATGAATTCTATTTCATTTCAAAATTCATGTCTTAGTTGTGACAAAAGTTTCATGCTGGCTGTCAACCTACCTGACACAACCGTCCTCCTTTATCTGGGCTTGGTTAATGGTATTGTGTATTTGTTGTGTGTTGTGTACCTCTCCAAGACCCTGATTATAGAGGGTCACATATATATAAAAGGGTTGATGACCCTTCATTAAAATAAGATACAACTTTTCATCAAAAGGGGTTGGTGATCCTTCATGTAAAGCGGTTGTGACCTTTTACCAAAAGGGTCGGTGACCCTTTTTTTATAGAGGTCGTGTCTTTACGAATGGGCACACCAAGAGTCACTTGGATGAGTACCTCTTGGGACAACTGGCTATCCCACGAATGGCATGACCCTAGCCACTTGATGACTCAATGAGTTGACTCAACCTCGCTCAGTGCATTAATTGAGTAGATGCAACTGACTCACTAGGTGCAATCAACTATAGCTACTTGAAGCTCCTCACAACAATGTGAATGTGCCATTGCGCACATGCACACGTGAGGGTGCGGTGAGGTCCAAAGCAAAGCTCGAGCCATGGTCAAAAGTCCACTCACAAAAGAAACTAGGGGCCTATTTGTTTAGCAGAAAGGAGATTAAAGGAGTAAAAAGGGGCATGATGTGATGATTTCTTTAGCTTCAGGTTCTTTGGATGAAAGAAGTAAAGTGGTGATGTGACTGTTTTACTTCATTGTTGTTTGGATGGAAAAAAGTGAGGCGCAAGAAATTACACACTTGCAATTTGCAGATGATACCGTCCTTTTTTGTGATGCGGAAGAAGAGCAGCTTCGCAACATTAAAGCGATCCTCCTCATTAAAGTGATCCTCCTCTGCTTTGAGGTGGTCTCGGGCCTTAGAGCGAATTTCTTTAAAAGTGAGCTCATTGGAATCAGAGTTGATGAAAGCCATTTACAAAATCCGGCAGACCTTATTGGAGTGGCATCCAAATCTATATGGACGCCGGTGCTTGAGAGGCTAGAAAAAAAAAAAACTCTCTTTGTGGAAAACTAAGTATTTGTCTTTTGGTGGCAGGATCACTTTAATTAAAGCGGCCCTAGCAAACCTCCCAATTTACTTCATGTCCCTTTTTAAATTTCCGGTGAAGGTAATCAAAAGAATTGAGAAATTGCAAAGGGACTTCCTATGGCACGGTAATGAGAAGAAAAAAGAAATTTCATTTGATAAAGCGGTCTCAAGTTTGCAAGTCTAAAGAAGATGGGGGTTTGGGAATTAGAACTGTGAAAGAGACCAATCTAGCACTACTTGGCAAATGGTAATGGAGGATTGGGGTGGAAACAGTTAATATTCTCAAAGTATGGAACTTCAAGGGATGGGTGGGAAGTTGGAGATCCTATGCCGCGGTACTCAGTCATATGGAAAGGTATTCTTGCTTCAAAGGAGATGTTTACTAAGAATATCAGATATCGTGTTGGCAAGGGCAACAGAGTCTTTTTTTGGACAGACCTTTGGGTGGGGGGGCCGTTAGCGACTTCCTTTTCAAATATATTCAATTGTGCCACTAATCAAAGAGCCAAAGTTAATGATTACTTGGAATGGATTGATGATAAGAGTAGTGTGGGGGCCAAGGTTTAGAAGAAATCTGAATGAGGCAGCGGCTCAATTCCAAGCTATGATGTTGCTTACTGGTAATGTTTTCATTCCAAAAAAGGGGAAAGATAAAAGGATCTGGACAGCCTCAACAAATGGCATATTTTCGGTGGCGTTGTTCTTCTCAGCCATGACTAAAGATGCAATGACATCACACCCACATATTGCCAGCCTATGGAGGATGAAAGCCCCACCTAGAGTCATTGCATTTGGGTGGTCCGCTCTGCTTGGTAGTATTCTAACAATGGATAACCTACGGCAAATGAGAATGCTGGTTGTAAATGCATGTCCAATGTGTCTATTGGATGAGGAAAACATCGACCACCTTTTGCTCAATTGCAAAACAGCACAATTCATATGGAAGGTTACATTGGGCTGGTTTCGCTGTTGTGGGCTTCTTCCTCAATCCCTACCAGCCTTGTTTGAATATTGGAAAATGGGAGTGGGGTCAAAAAGAGGAAAGACGATGTGGAATCTTTCGTTCTTGGCGGTTTTGTGGTGCATATGGAAAGATAGAAACAAAATATGCTTTGAAGGATTATCTTCTACTGATAATCAACTAGGAGAGAGAATTAAACATTGGGTCGCTATTTGGGCTTCTTCATTAACACTCTTCAAAGGTATTGCAGCAAATGCTACCTTTCAAAATTGAACGGAAATAGCATTCTCACATCCACATAAACCCGGCATAATCTACAAATGCACTCCTCCAGCAAATGGTGCATTGAAACTGGACTTTGACGGAAGTGCAATTGGGAATCGAGGAATGGCAGGTGGGGGTAATTCGCAATGATCAAGTAGTCACCCTGTTATCATACTCAGGTCCAGCTGGTCTATGCTCATGTAACATAGCTGAGATATTATCTCTAAAAATCGGATTACAAGAAGCGGTGAGATTCAATCCTCTGTTGTTGATTGTGGAAGGGGATTCTTCATGCGCAATAAAGTGGGCTTCTCAAGCTTCTATGGCTCCTTGGTACCTTACAGATGTAGTAGAAGAGGTGGCAGAGATTGCTAAGAATATCAACATTTCATATAACCTCATTAAGCGCTTTTGGGGGTGGACAACCGTTTCCTTTTGGGGATTTTGGATTTTGCCCTTGGTTTTTTTGGGGCTTTTGGGTTATCAGTATACTACTCTTATACTGTAAAGTTCCATAGTGAAATGAAATGAATTCAGTCATCCTTTCAAAAAAAAAAGTAAACTTCGATGTCACACCACTAGTGCCTTTTACTTTACTTCACTTTTGGATTTTATTTTATTTATTTTCAACCAATTGTAATAACTTGGTTGGAAGTAAACTTTTGTCTTCTAGTGCATTTTACTTTAACCCCCATCACTTTCACTTTATTCACGTTTTGATTCCTGCTTTCTTTTTACTCATGTATACAATTGTGAGTGGGTTTCCATACAAGAAATGGGTGTTGTGAAAATGAGTAGAGATATTCCTCAAAATTTTCATTTAGAAAATCATGTGTTTGAAAGATACTAGCATAAAAGCCCGTGCTATGCATGGGTCAAATTTCATGTTAATTAAATATCTCATCTTCTGCAACATGTTCATCTCTTTACCTGTTATTTTTTTTTTGAAATGGATCTCTTTACCTGTTATTACTTTATGGGAATGTGTCTTTGTTTGATTTTAGCAGGAAGTCAGTAAAATCATTTTTATTTTGTGAATTTTTTTTGCTATGAATGTTGTATTTAAGTTAAAATTCCCATACATTTTTCTTAATTTGTTTGCATGCTTTTGAAATGATGAGATATTGTGTTTATTTGAGATTCAAAAGCTTGATTTCAATAGAATCTGAGATGCTTTTTAACTTGTTAAAACTTTTATTTGCAGAAATTCTTTTTGGATTGTTGCAATTTTTATTTATTTTTGCATGGAAAATTTTTTTTTTCTAAGAAGATTATTATTTTATAAATCAATCTTCTTCTGCCATTGGGTGATCGTACGAAAACACTACATGAAATGATGATCTACTTTTTCTATTCATTTTATGGATTTTTAATAAAAAATTGAGTTTAAACTCGTAATCACATCCAAGTAGGATAAAGTTAGAAACCATCGGCAGTGTGCTTTGCATGTGATGTCAATTATTTATTTTTTATTTTATCATTTCTTCTGACAAAAATGCCCTGAGTGGTGATATCTTCAGTGTAGTCCCGATATGTCACCCCTTTGTCCTTTCATTGAAAACCTGCAACACCGGAGGAGACTATTTCTGACATAGATCTACATAGAAAAAATATTATTGTTGGGGTTTCTTTGACCAAGTTAAGAGAAATCAAACCATACTTTTGGTGGGCCCCATGTTGGGTTCACTTGGATGGTCCTGGTGTTTTGATCAATAGATTGCTTTGTTGGTAAAATGGAATTGCAAGAGCTTCAAATGTTGTGTAGGCAAAAATCTAATTAAGACTCTGTAACACGATACAGATCGTTTCTATGCCAATGGATTGATGACAAAATCAAATGTTCTTTTTAAGTGTTGCCCAAACTCAATCATTCCATTCAGCCCAACTCTGTGACTTTCTGACCGGAGCAGACTTGGCATCCAAATAAGTTCTTTGATCATGATCAGACTTTCAAGTTTTGTCAACGTTCGATGGTGGTACACTTTTGGCAAGTAGCAACCTTTGTAGCAAGTAGCAACCTTAAACAACTACGAAAAACAGAGAATCGGACATTTATCATTGTTTGTAGAGTTCTCTCTCTGTACACAGGTGTTTTGGTTGAGGAAGAGGGAGAGGAGTTTCCGTTCTATTATCTTTAGAGATGGGTCATGACTCTTGAGCAGCATGTGAAACACCAAGAGGCGTTTTAGATTTGAAACGTTAGGAGTCCTTCATTGCCGAGAATTGGAGATAAGAGTCCCTCATTCTGATGTGGCACAGGGATATGCTGATGTGGCGCAAGGAAATATCAGATTTGAGGTTTTTTTCTGTAACTGCTGAGATTTCTTCCCTAACCATTTCTCAACTTTAAAGATAATTTTTCATAGATCAAATCCACAAATAGATTTTGATAATTTATTGAAAAATTTCCAACAAACCCCCACAATGTTACAAAGTTTTGATATTCAAGACCTTGGGCAGTTGTCTAGTTGTTTGATAAATGAGTTACCCTTTGATTATCAATGAAAATTGGGTTTCTTATCCAAGATTATGGCATTATTTCAAGCACTGAACATGGTGAAAATCACAAAACTCTTGTACAACTCGCCTAACTTGTCTCACACAGGAAATGCTTTTCTTGGCATGGAAAGCACCACACTGGACTGCGGAGCTGTGCTGGAGCAGAAAATAGGAGGATTTTCTGCAGCATCGCTGAATCCTTGGTGTTACATAAATATGATCTTATGGAATGGACTGGAGATTCTATCAAGTTGAAGTGAAAGGGATAGAGTCTTTTATTTTTTCAGTTAGATATTTACTTTTGGGACCGAGTCTTTTGTTGATGGACGCCAAATTCTTGATAGTGTGATTGTTGCTCTTGAATGTGTGGATTCTCGGAATCGACAGAAGTGTCCTGGGCTGATTTGTAAGTTGGATTTCAAAAAAGCATATGATATTGTAGGTTGGGGATTCCTTCAATACATGATGGAAAGAATGGGGTTTGGATATAAATGGCATAAATGGATTCAGAGTTGTGTATCTTCAAATCATTTTTCTGTTATGGTGAATGACTCTTCTAAAGTTTATTTCAAGAGTTCCAGAGGTATCTGGTTAGGTGATCCTTAAATCTTTTATGCTTTTGTACTTGGGGAAGCCTTGAATGTCTTAATGGAGAAAGCCAGACGGATGGGATTAATCTTTATTGATGATTCTGGTCTTGAGGTAACTCATTTACAATTTGCAGATGATTCTATTATTTTCTGTGATGCTTCACTAGATGAGGTTCACGAGTTGAAATTGATTTTGAAATGGTTTGAACTGTTGTCGGGGCTTCAAATCAATCAATGGAAATGTGAATTTATAGGTGTCTGGTTGGCAGCTAGTCAGGTTGTTTCTTTGGCAAATGCTTTTGGTTGCAGAGTTGGCAAGTTGCCTTCAAATTATCTGAGGTTGCCCTTGTATTTGGGGATTCCCAAGAGTTCGTTGTGAGATCCAGTTTTGGAGCGTGTAGATAAAAGGTTGAGTTCTTGGAAAGGTAAGTTTCTGTCTTTCGGAGGGAGAATTACATTGATTAAGTCTATCATGCAAAGTCTTCCTATTTATTATCTCTCCTTTTCCAAACGCCCCAAAAGTGTAGTGCGTCGGATAGAAAAGCTCCAGCGAGATTTTCTTTGGAATGATTATGTTGACAAAAGGAAGTATCATTTGGTTTGGTAGGACTTGGTTTGTAAGCCTATTGATCAAGGAGGGTTAGGGATCGACCTGTTGAGAAAGTTGATAAAGCTCTATCAGGAAAGTGGTTATGGAGGATTGGAGAGTCGGGTCAAGGGTTTTGGAGACAAATTCTAATTTCTAAATATAAGTTGGATAATGATGAGTGGTGCGTGCCAAGTCAATTGTTCAAGGCCTCTTGATTTTGGAAATCAGTTCTTTCTGTCAAGGTTGATTTCTTTGCTTGGATTTGTTTTAGGGTGCGTGATGGATATCGGGTTCGGTTTTGGCATGGTGAATGGCATTGGCAGTTTGCATTTCTCAATCTTTTTTCTAATCTTTACATTTTAGATAGGAGACAACAGGCTATTGTTGCATATAATTTCCTTATTATTTGGTGGTCAAGTTGTATGGGATTTTAATTTTCATCGGGATATGATTGATAGAGAAGCTATTGATTTCACTCGCATGCTTGCCTCATTAGACAATGTTTATGTTACTGGCCTGCGGTTAAAGGTAATTTCTCAGTAAAATTGTTTTATGTTCTGATTGATTCCTCTCATTCTATTCAAGGGTGGAAAATATTTTTGGAACTCTACAATACCACCACAAGTGTTAGCTTTCTGTTGGGTGGTGAGGTTTCATAAATTCCTTACCTTAGACAAGTTGAGGAAGTGTAAGCATATTATTGTCAATGGATGCCTGGTGTGTTTCAAGGATGAGGAATTAGTGCATCATTTGCTTATCCATTGTATTTTTGTTCATAGAGTTTGGTTTGCAATTCTTAATTTGTTTGATATGCGATGGGTCATGCCTTGGAAAGTTGCAGATCTTTTTCACCAATGGCCTTGAGAATAAAAAAATGTTCACATTAGGGTTCTTTGGAAGGTGGTGTTGTATGCGGTTTGTTGGAAAATTTGGTTGGAAAGGAACCATTGTGTTTTCAAAAAGAAAAGTGGTGGAGGAGGATGTTGCGTCTATTAGTTGGTTTGATTCAGAGTGGGTGTGTTCAAGAAAAGAGTTTAAAGGGGTTGAGGATTTAAGTAGATCTTGGGCAGCTCATTTTCAAGATGGATGGGTCTCTAAATCTTTGAATAGTGTTTTGTGGGAATGTCCTTATACTGGCTATTTCAAATTAACCTTTGATGGAAGTTATGTCCAAGCCATTAGAAGAGGTGGATTTGGAGGTGTCATTAGAGACTGGAATGGCATTGTTGTAAAGAATTTCTCTTGGCTGGTGGATACCTTGGATGCTAATGAATTTGAAATTTATGTTCGTTTGGTTGGTTGTCGCGAGTTGTGTAAGTTGGAAGGTTTTAAAGCTATCATTGAAGGAGATTCTTTTTCAGCCATTCGGTGTAGTTTAGGTAATTGTTCTCATCCTTGGTGGTTGGCTGATTTGGTGGAGGTGGTGCAGGATATCTCAAGTCACTTGGGTGTTGTTTTTCATCATGTGTTACATGAGGCTAATATTTCGGCGGATAAGCTTACTAAGGGGTGTTTCGTTCTTCTTTATCTTTTGATGTATAGTTTGTTTTGGGGTTTTTTCTGTGTTTTGTTATTTTTTGGGTTCTCCCTTCTAATTAATAAATTTTATCGTTTTCAAAAAAAAAAAACTTTTGGGGAAAAGTTGTGATGTTATCAACAAGCCTATTGGGTCTAGTATAATGCGGAGAAAATTGTGACTATGGAAAATGGAGCAAAGTTATTGATGCTGAGAAAATTGTGACCGTGGAAAATGGAACAAAGTTATTGGTTTGTTCATAATCAAGACATCATCATCATCAAAGCCTTGTCCCAACTATGTTGGGGTTGGTTACACGAATTCTGTTTCTCTATTTTGATCTATCTTGATTCAAATCCTCATATAAGTTGCACTTCTTCATATCTATTTTTACTACCTCCATCCATGTCCTCTTTGGCTTATCCCTTGCCCTTGATAGGCCATCAACCTGTGGAAAAATAGTTTTGACTTGCCTTTTCTAAGGTCTTTGTATTTCCCATTTATCACTTTGTGTTTCTTTATTATTCATGATGGTAACAGCTTAGGCTGATATAGAGTCACAGTTTTCTCTTCTTTTTATTTTATTTTATTTTTAAATTGTAAGGTAGGTACTCACACACCCATACACAAACAGACTCACACAGGTCCCTCACCATCAATGCTACAACCGGGGATTGATCCCTGGTTGTTGTTCGTTTTATCAAAATGTCAATGCCGAAGTCTCTTCAATTTTTAAATGCAATCCACTTGATCATTTTTAATATCTCCGTTTTCAATTGTTGAATTCATTTTATCATTTGGTCATGTGCATTAACCAATTTGATGGGGCAAGGCTAAGATGATGTAGATGATGAAAACGATGATAATGACTTAGTTATGTGCATTACTATATGAAATAATATAATTCTCATGAGTATGGGGTTTCCCAGGAAAATTTCGGAGGGAACATGGTTGCATTTGCTGGGCGAAAGTATGCAGCACGGTCTGTTCCTACGTTTGTTGCAAACAGTACCTACATCATAACAAGCTTTACTCTGGTAAGGCAATGTCCTATCTAGACATTATAGGGATCTTATTTTCGTCACATCATGCTCTAATTGATGTGTATGCTTTCATGTGTCCAGGTTCTTGAATTTCAGAAGGGTAGGCTACAGAACTTCTATTGGAAAAGAGATGGGTGTGCTTCATGTTCTGGGCAGTCGTCCTTCGTTTGCCTCAACAACCAGGATTGTGCAATCAAACTCTCTAGCTGTAAAGGCCATCAAGGCTCAGGCTCAGTGGATTGCAGCCTAGGGATACAGGTGGCTTTTTCAGGCACAGATAAGCATGAAGCTGTGCTCAACTCATGGTATGAGGTGTCCAATCTTCAGCAGTACTCCCTCTATGGCCTGTATTCCAACTTGAAAAGCTCTCTTACAAGTGAGTATAGCAAGTTCTTCTAGTCTGCTTGGAGTGGTTTTGCTGTTGTGAGCTCCTCCCCGTTTCTATTTGTGGCTTTGAAATTCATCTGGGTTTGCTTCCTTTTCTTGAGAATGCGCTCTGTAGATCTACTGGAAGGTTATTTTGTATGACTGGTTTTAGTACAGTACTGTTTCTTAAGGTGATTTGCCACTTTCAACGTGCTCTCTCTCTCTCTCTCTCTCTCTCTCTCTCTCTCTCTCTCTCTCTCACAATCATACAACTTAACCAAAACCTAACATGTGTTGCCAGGGTTGGAGAGGGGTTCCCCCGTCAACTTTGTGTGTGATAAAAGATTCTCTCTTTTCATATGTAAATCAAACTTGGTCCCACCTTAAGATTTGATCATATGATATTTTTAATCATATGTGCAATCTTATAGTGGGACTAACTCCTATTGGAGTAGAATTTAGGGAAATCCCACTTAAAAGGGGAGAGTTTATTTTGAGCTCGGAAATTTAATAGGTGTCCTCTGTTATAGTATTCCACACATGGGATGTGTGAGACATTCAAATGACCTAGACTTTTAACTTTGTATTATCATATGATTCTGAGTTTATCTTTCATGATTTGGAGCACATTTGGTAACAGGAGAGGAATCTACAGGATTTAGAATTCCTCTCTTCGACTGGAAAAAGAGAATTCTTGGAAGGATTTTCATAGCTAATGATTCGTTGCATTCCACATTTGGTTGTAACTGTGGAGATACCGTGGATTTCATCAATCTATGTTTGGTATTGAATATCAAAATCCATGGATAAAACAACCCAAACACTGCATACATTTGGTTGTGTTCTTTGTTCTTCCTCCACAGTAGGATATCAATCTCACCCAACCCCTCAAATCTGCTGTGTGTGTTTCTTGACTATGGCTATCATTAAAAAGGATTTGTTATGATCCTACGACCAACAAGTTTTTATCTCTTGCAATTGTCCTTTTTATGGAGCACCGGTTCTTCTGTCATGATTTTCCAAAACCTTACTGTATCCACTTCTGCTTTGCCTTCTTTGTTTCACCCATAGCTTCGAGGATGTCACTGTCCTCTTTACTAAACTCTAGGCATCATGTATCATAGTCAGAAGCCCTCACCACCTTTAGATCCTGCAGTAACATCTACTGGATCTGAAACACAAGGGATCTACATCTCTATTATGCAATCCTCTTGCATTTCTAATCCTCCCATCTATAACAAACAACTGAGCTTCTTGATTTTCTCGAACACCCCTTATAAAGTGTGTTTGGCAATTAACTAGTTAAAGTGAAGTAAAGTTAATCCAGACAAGAAATGATAAGGGGTCATATCAAAAGTACTCCATTTTAAAATTCCCTTCGAATTTTTCAAAAAATGTAAAAAAAGCAACCTCCTTTCTCTACTAAAAGAAAAAAAAAAACTTCATTTTTCTATAAAAAAGTAAAAAAGATTCCATACCAAACAACTAAAAATAAAACACCATCATAACACATTATATTTTATTCTCTCTTAATTTGATGTTTCACCTCACCATACTTCAATTCATCATACATTCAAATAGGCCCAGCCTTTACATCTGCAAAAGACGATACAATCATCACTAAATCTAGGATCCCAAAAGAAGAACGACAATTCGAAGACTCTCATGGTGAACAAAAAAAGAAGAGGAAACGACTTGGGGCATGCCCTGAGAATGAAGACAAGCAAGAGAGGAGAGAGAGAGTGATGTTCAGGAACTATTTGTGAGAGAGAGAGAGAGAGAGAGAGAGAGAGAGAGAGAGAGGATAGGCAATTTTGGAAGTGGGGGTGGGATTTTGGCTTTTATACCCACCTCACTTTGCATGGAAGATTTGCATATCTGATGGGTGGAGATCGGATCCCAAAATCATATTGTTCTTGGATCTTAGGCGCAAAAAATCAGCAATGATTTACGGCTGCCAACTTTTAATTTAGCATAAAGTCGTAGAAAGTGGGAATCTTTTCACCATGGATTTTGTTACCAAACATGACCTTGGTGAATTGCTTTAAATGTCACACTATCAAGCACATGCATCTTTCATCAAATTTTCAATCGATGGACTTTCGTTAATTAATAGTGGGTCGGTTGGTTTATATATGATCAATCCGGCGCGGCTTCCATTTTTATTGGAGTGAGATACAACTCTCATGGCTATAAGGAGAAGATGATTGCTTTTTAGTGTTTTGGGTTCATCATACTCACCATCGTCATCAAAGCCTTGTCCTATATGTTGGAACTTGATCAACATCATTTTCTTTTTTCTCGTTTAAATTAATTATAGTTAGTGTTTCTCTTTCTCATTTGAATTTAATTCTATTGAGCACTATTTTGTTCGTATTTTAATTCTGCTAGCAAAGTTTAGAGAAATATACCTCAACAAATGTTTATTTTAACATTTTGGAGCTTTCTTAAAAAATTATTAAAAATCTTCAAAAAAAATATTTTAAATAATTTGTAATGAATCAGTAAATATTAAATGTTATATGTTATAGGGTGACTATTGCTTGCTCCCTGCAAGAAAATCTTGGCTTGGCCATTGTGGCGCATTATACAAGGGAATGTTTGCAAATTAACTAATTATCCAAGAACAAACTCTTCGCACGCATGGTCACTTAATCTCAGAGTGAATGCCAATCATGTGACCAGCATGGTTTGATTTTCATTTGATTTTTGATTCATGCCTTAATTGACATAGTTCAATTATATATATATATATATATATATTAAAGGAATAGGAAAGGAGGCTGAAGGGGGCGTGAATTTAGGGATGAAAGTGGGCCGGGCCGAGCCGGGCTTTGACAGGCCCTAGGTTCGGCCCAAGCATTTTTCAGTAGGCCCTAGCTAGGCCCGAGCTCGAGAGGGCCTCAAAAACCCTGGCTCGGGCTCGACTCTTACTAAGTTATGAGGCCCTAGGGCCGGCCTTTTGAGCCCGGCTAATGATATAGCACTAGCTGAAAGAAAATATTTTCAGGAAAAAAAAAGTCATGTAGGAATTCAAAGAAATCTACATATGCAAACCAGAACAAAAAATGGTCAAATGCATGCATTCATCCCATATTCCCATTTTTTTTTCCCATAATTTGGATTGCAGCAATAAAATTAACTAAAATAAGAAAGACTCCATAAAAGCAAAGGGAGTCCAGTTCCAACACTCCATAATAGTTCAATGTTAATTTAAATGAGCATTATCAAACTCCAACAATAATACAAATCAAATTAAACTCCAACAGCATCATAGAATAAAATAAAGTATTCGGCTAGCATCATAAAATAAAGTCTCCAGCATCACCTATAACAACAACAATAGAGCATTGTTAATAAATAATAATAACAACAAAGGAAAGGTTGTTCCAGAGTTACAAGACTTAAAAAAATATTTTCTAGACCATTAATATACATGCATCATCAAGGTGGTTTAGGGATTATTTATATTGGATTAAAATTAGGGTTTAAGGTTTAGTGCTTAGGTTTAGGATTTATGGATTATTTAGTGCTTATGGTTTAGTGTTTAGTGTTTATGAATTATTTATATTGGATTAAAACTAAGGTTTAAGATTTATGGATTATTTAGTATCATAGATTCATATATGTATTATCTATTGTATAGTGTACAAATATATATAATATATGGATTAATATATGTAGGCCCTATGGCTTACTGCTTAGGTTTAAGATTTATGTATTATTTAGTGTTTAGGGTTTAGAGATTATTTATATTGATTAAAACTAAGGTTTAGGATTTATGGATTATGTTATATCATATATGTATTATATATTGTATAGTGTACATATATATAATATATGTATTAATATATGTAGGCCCTAGGGCTTACGAGCCGGGCTGCATCAAGCCCGACCTCGGCCCCTTTAAGCAAATGGGCCTCCTACTAGGCCCTAGCTCGGCTCTTTTGTCTTTTGAGCCGAGCTTGGGCCGAGCCTATGACGGGCCGTCCGCGGGCGGCCCTAGGATGGCCCGACCCACTTTCGCCCCAGGCGTTATGTCAACGGCACAAGAGTTCTTTCAAAAATATATTGTCAAAAAATAAATGTCCCTATGACGTGCCACGTCACTTTTCTAATCTTTCTCCTAAAATCTCTCAAATTTAAAGTGTCACTTATCTTATAATCTCTCACAAACGACTCCTAAAATCTCTTATAGAAATAACCATCTCTCTCATATCAATTCTCTATAAATTTGAAGATATCCGATCTCTACAAATCCTTACGTTTCTTATTATGCAAAGTCCATTCACTCAATTTCTTCTCTAAAATCTTTCGTGTTAATATCTATCTCTAACTCCACTCTTAAAATCTCTCAAATCAATTCTCTACAAATCTAGAAACAACCAATATTTTCTTAGATTATTGATTTTGATCTTTCATGATCTGAGTCATGTTTAAATTGATAATATTTTGAAAGATCATGTGATACGATGCATGTGTACAGCCGTCCATCCTTATAGAAATTAGTAAAGGGTTATGTAAATATCATTACTAAATGGGGTTGTATGGATGGATCGCTTTAATATTATTTCATGTGGACCATAATTTAAGTGATCAATAGTCCAAAAAAGAAGTACGGGGTATGATGTGCCTAGAGGGCCATCCATTGTTGGGCCCACCTATAAAATCACATGCTACTATAAAGTGGTTGTAAAAAAGTTCAATCTTGCCAATATAACACAAAAGACTCTTCAAAGAGGGTCCACTATGCAGATCTTATAACTCAAAATTTTCAACCTCTTTTACTTATGTGTTACCCCACAAAGGTTTTGTGGAACTCAATACATTTAATCCATGTACCATCTGAGTGGGACCTACCAAATAAATATTTTACTAATCTATGTAGGATTTGATAGATTAAAGATCATAACTGTCTTAAGTTATTTACACTATCTAAGGGGACTCATTTGGTGAAAGATCGACATATATCTATCATGTGTAGTGGTGTTTTATTTTTATGTTTTTTATTTTTTTGCTTTTATAGTAAAAAAATTTCGTTATCACCATCGTTCTTCTCCAGTGGCGGACCCAGGATTTTCGTTTAGGTGGGGCCGAACTCTTGTTCGACTTTGTCAGGCTTTTTTTCACATTTTACACTTTCTTTACATTTCTTTTCCAACTTCTCCAACCCAGATATATACAAGACTACAAGTAGGGGTGTACACGGATCAGATTGGTGTGGATTGAGCCAAATCCGTCATTAATCTGTTCCATACGGATTAACGGATTTGGAATCCGTCACCAATCTGTAGCTGTTAAAATCCGATCTGTGGAGGAGTGGATCGGATCGGATTAATCCGTTCAATCCATCCTTGTACATTACATGGAGAAAAAAAGAAGAAAAAACCTATGAATTCTGAAGCCACCGAATTAAAGGGGTATGAGTTGAGAGTTGTATGCCTATCCTATCCTCTTCTATTCATAACGTTACATATTGACCCCTTACATTTTTTTTCTTATATTATCTATATATTTTATATTTAATGATAACGGATCAGATCGGGTCGAATCTGCGGATTAAGGGTGAAATCCACCACCAATCCATTGCTAATGGATTACATAATTTACAATCCGTCACCAATCCGTTGGCCTTCGGATCGGATTGACTGATCGACGGATTTTTTGTACACCCCTCTACAAAACTCTCTCTCTCTCTCTCTCTCTATATATATATATCACCTAAAGCTCTAGCAATTGTCCGTTTCTTTTCTAAGGCCGCCCTTGGAAAATTCCCACTGAATGCCTGCAAATTTATGGGAAAAAGGGATTTGATCAAAGGGGTGAAGAGATGGGGTCAAGGAGAATTCCATATATATTTTTCTTGATCAGTTGGTGTCTAAGAATATGGTCAGATCCAAAAACTCAAGCCCTTTAACGACCATCTAGTTTGGGGACATGGGCATATCAATGATAGACTAAATCTCTAACAATTGTCCATTTTTTCTTAATGCCACTCTTGGAAAATTCCTACTGAATGCCTACAAATTCATAGGAAAAAGGGTTTTGATCCAAGGAGTGACGCGATGGGGTCATCAAGAATATTAGATATCTATTGAATAAGAACATTAAATTCATTGAATTTAATTGCACAGGTCTAAGGGTAGGCAATCATTCCATATGGAAGAGGGGATACTCTCAAAGGCCCAGTTTTCAGTCTCCAACTTTGGTTTGTCACTCAAAGCCGCAGATTCTAGAAAAGTCCCGAATAAAACAGGCAAAAAGACCATAAATGACGTTGAAGGATCATGTAATTTGCATCTTGTCTATCCATGGAAAGTTGTGCTATGATCTCACACACAAGTGTAATGTGTATGAAAGTATAATCGATGATCATAGAGAGGTTACAAAGTCCCAGCTCAAATCACAAAGCAAGATTTCCCCATAAAAACAAAATTGGGTAAGAGGAGATGAGGGTTTTTTTATTTTTTTATTTTCCTAAGGTTGAAAGAAGAGAATGCACTATGAGATTTGGGGGCTTGAGACACGTGGGGCGGCCATTCTTAGATATGTGCAGCTTGGGCCAAGGCCCTTTCCTAGTTTTGGGGATTTCTTGATACCATCTGGGGCGGTCAACAAGTGGGTCCGCCCCTGTTCTTCTCTTTTATATAGTTCTTTTATAGCAATTTTAAAGTTAGATGACAATACCATTTCAATCTAAATTTTATAAATGAACTAGTTTAGTCTTTTTTCTTAATAATATATTTATTTATTTTATTTTATTTGTGATCAATAATATTTTAAAGAAACTAATAAAATTAAATATATTTTTATTGTTAGGACGGGCATCTTGCTAGTTTTATATATGATAACCATCACATCACACATGAGGTTTCGAAAGAGAGACTCGTTTACCCACAACATAGACATTTCATACAAGCAAAACAAGAATTTCATTGCATTTTAAAAATGAAAATATCATAGTACTCAAACAAAATACACTAAAAACTAAATTTATTAGATTGAAGTTTTTTTAATTCAAATTTGCAAACTAGGTTGAATTAGCATCAATAATATCCAGTAAATTTAATTGTGAATTTTTTGAATAAACAGTTTCAACTCAAGCCTCCTTGGGGGCCATTTCTTAGAATACTTCTGAATTGTTAGATTATTAAATATAAATAGGTGAATAGTAAAGGATATAAGGTGAGCGCCCAAAGATAAATATGCATGGGCTGTAGAAATTTTGGAAAACCCCGCATATGTTATGGGGAATTGAGCACCCGGCCCCTGTATTTGGCTATTCATATCCCATTCTTCCCTTTATTCAATTTGCATTAAACAAGAGATCATTTGATGGTCATTTTTTTAGATTCACAATTGATTCGTCACTTTTTTACCACTTATACATCTACAGTCTTAAAATTCCTGAAAATTCAAATAATTGCATGGAACAAACGGCCCCCTAAATGGTAAAAACTTGATCACCATGGTTTCTCAAGATTATTAACCTGAGTCTTAATGAATATGTAGTCCTTGTTTAAAAATTTTGCTCCACATGGTCACAGACGATCATTGGATGCACTAGGTTGTGGCTCCCATGTCCTTGGGATATAAGGGCTCTCCTTATCGTGATCGTCATAAAAGAAACTCAAAGTATGATAGGAGAGTATTGCCAAGAGGCTGAACTCCAAGAGGTAGTTTAATTGGCCTAGGACCACGGTTTGCACCCGGAGGTTGTAGGTTCGAAATTGCACAACCACACTGGGGCTACATGGGAGTTTACCCGGCTTCCCTCGGGCCCTAAGGGATTAGTCCAACCCAAGGGGTTAGTTGGGAACCCTCCGATAGAAAGGAAAGGAAAAAAAAAAAAAAAGAAGACTGATAATCTCCCATATCCCAAATCTTTCTAGTACTATAATATCCTCATGTCTAAAGAACCATGTATGATATTCAGCTTTATTGAATACCAGCAACGGTCTCGAATCCATTGTATTATGCTTGTGAAAACGGTTTCATCAATAAGAGAAATTTGAAGAATGATTACAGATGTTGATTGACAAACTTGGTAGAGTAATGTAGGCACCACTTTTTGTGGCCACTCATGTGGGGTCTAAATGACTCACATGCCAACATCCTCCCACTTGGTAAGAAAAAAGCTTGAAACTGTGTCATAAGGTTTCACCTACTTTATTATATGACAAAGATTGCTTCCATTATTATATGAACTTATTGTTTACTATGAAGAGATTTTTCATGCTTCCACATATTCTCTTAACTTTTTAGAGTACTGGAGGATTTCTTTTTGTTATTAAACTTCTATTATGAGCTTTATAATTTTTTTTATCTTTGATCATAAGATTTTCATCCCTCTAGTGGGCATGATGACATTCATAACATGTCAAGAGCTTAATAATGAGGTCTTTACACACCTTTTTTTATTTTATTTTATTTTTGTGGAAGTGCCTCTTTTCAACTTATAGATGCATTGGATGAATCCAAATTCATGTTAAAGGATGTTGTCCAAATGGGGGCAGGCACAATTAAACCTCATGAACATTATTTTGATCTGATTTGCCAATAGCTTCAGAGGAGACTAAGGAAGAAGAAAGGATTGTCTCTACAACAAAATGGCCATTGAAAGAAAGCTTGAAAGCTTCCTGAAGGAGTGGGACTGTCACTGTCACATGCCATGGTCTAATTTGTTTTGGGGTGGTGGCTAATGTCATGCCTGCAAGTGCAGTATGACTAAGCTGCACTTGCAATGAGTAAAGGAGAAGATGGAGAGGAAAATCTTTTTTTTTTTTTTTTTCAAATAGATTTTAGTGAGTGCAAGAGCTCCACACACACAGCTACGGGTGGCAACTCGGTTGGGTCGAGTCAAGATGGGTCAAGTTAACCTAGGTTGTCCATGGGTTGACGCCGGCCCATAACCGACCTGTTTTTAAAACAAACGAGGTGACCTCAATCTACACCTGATCAGATCAACCTGAGCAAATCTGCCCACATCCAATGTGGTCAACCCATATAACTTGATCCATTCGAACTCAACTTGCAAGCCCAATCCATTTCAAGCATTTAGGTTATATTTGAGTTGAAAAATTGACCCTTTTTTTTTTTTTATATAACGTAGGGTTTTCAGCGCTTGGGCCAGAAAAATCCCACCGGGCTCAGGAGAGAAAGCCGGATAAAATTCTATAACCTAATATGGTAGTGCAGTTTCAAACCTATAACCTCCGAATGCAAACCGTGATCGTAGGCGAACTGAACTACCCATCGGGATTAAAAGAAAAAGAAATCGACTTTTTCAATGTCACGGATCCTTTAAAATTAAAACCAACAATTTTTACCCTTCCATGACAATGATTTCTTATAAATTAGAAACAGTTAGCCTGTACAATCAACTTAGCACTTGACAATGATTTCTTATAAATTCAAAAACGGTTAGCCTGTACAATCAACTTAACACTTAACACTTGACAATGATTTCTTATAAATTCAAAAACGGTTAGCCTGTACAATCAACTTAACATTGTACCAACCAGTTTCCTTGAATTTGTAATTCCTTTCATTTTTTTCCCTTGTTATTTAAATGATGCTATCTGTGGACCCATCCTGTCTAAAATGATGTGCTGATGCCATGAGTAGGATCCCAAAACACTTTTGTTTTGCTAAATAAGGGTCCTAAAACATGAGACATGCGTAAGTCCGCAATTTCACTACTTTTGTCCCATCCAATAATGCATCTTGAGCTCTTCCACAGTTATTGACGTGTGATTTTGAAAGCGATTTATAGTGATCTATCTTCCGCTTGCATTCCGGAAAAAAGGGAAATGTTTCAAACTCAAGAGATAAATCAAGAATCCCAAGAGGTTGTTCAGTTGGCTTAAGACCACGGTCTGCACTTAGAGATTGTGGGTTTGAAATCCCACTACCATAATGAGGCTATAGGAGAGTTTATCCGGCTTCCAAAGAATTAAGAATCCTCCTATAGCAAAAAAAAAAAAAAAAAAAGAGTCAAATCAAGTGTTACATGGAAGTTGAAAATCTTGAAAGAGATTAAGATCATTTGTCACAAATCTCCCTATTTTATCAAATAAAAAACAAATTATTTTATTATTATTGTTATTGTTGTTGTTTGTTGCAATTGCTTCTGCTGCTGCTATTTTTATTTTTTAGGTTGGGCGGCTAGTATACTATCAACCCTAAGAACCAAGATGCTAGAGTTAAGATAGTAAGATTTTCAATTTTCACCATAAAAAAAAAAAATGCAAATTCCCCTAAATTGAAAATACCCACCAAAAGCTTTTGCATAGCTTCTCATAGGTGTAAACTCCTAAGATAAAAGGATACAGTTCCTATTTAAATTATCCGTCTCATAATTGTAGATCGAACGGTTATAAATTTCTATTGAACCATTGTAATTCTCTTTTAAACCTGATTTGATTTTATGTAAATGACTAATCCAAAAGTTAAAGGTTCCCTCTTCCGTTGGTGGGGCCAATAGGTCAAGAAAATTAGGCCTTGGTATTGTTGCCCATTAAATTATGTTGTTTATCTTTTGTCTTTTAGTATCCGTTGCAGTTGCCTTGCTTTAAAATGACATTGATTAGACGGTCCGATCAATGTAATTCTAGAGATGTGGGCCCCACTGACGTTTCTTCCTGTTCAAGATAAAAAAAAGAAAAGAAAAAAGTCAACAGTAAAGTTTGGGTAAAAGGACAAAAAAAAATTCTAACCCCACACCCAGGGTCTGTTTGGGAGGGGAGGGGAGGGGAGGGGGGGGGGGGGGAAATGGGGGGAGGAAAAAAAAGGGGGAAAGTGGAGGGAAAGTGCTTTTGGGGGGTGTTTGGGAAGGGGGGAGGGAAAATGGGGGGGAGGAAAATGGAGGGAAAAAAACACATTTTTGCCTAAAAAATTTCCCCCCCAAAACAGGGGGGAAAATGAGGGGAAAGTGAGGAGAGAGGGAAGAAATGACTAAAATGCCCTTAGACTTTATTTGAATTTTTTTCAAGAGCAAGGGTAAAATAGTCTTTTTTTATGTACCTCATTAAAAACAAAATTATACTTTTTCACTTTCCTTGGGGGGGGGGGGGGGGGGGGGGGAAATGGGGGGAGGAAAAAAAAGGGGGAAAGTGGAGGGAAAGTGCTTTTGGGCGGTGTTTGGGAAGGGGGGAGGGAAAATGGGGGGGAGGAAAATGGAGGGAAAAAAACACATTTTTGCCTAAAAAATTTCCCCCCCAAAACAGGGGGGAAAATGAGGGGAAAGTGAGGAGAGAGGGAAGAAATGACTAAAATGCCCTTAGACTTTATTTGAATTTTTTTCAAGAGCAAGGGTAAAATAGTCTTTTTTTATGTACCTCATTAAAAACAAAATTATACTTTTTCACTTTCCTTCCCCTTACTTTTTTACTTCCCAAACAAGAGGAGGAAAAATTAATTTTTCCTCCCCTCCCCTTCATTTTACTTCCCCCTCAAATTTTCCATCCCCTCCCCTCCCCTCCTCCCTTCCCAAACGGATAAAAAAAGAAGATTCAAGATGTGGGCCTCACATGGCACCTGATTTTTTTTTTTTAATTTTTGGGTGGTCAATCCAAACGGTCAAATTAGTGGCTCAATTGTGGGCCAGTTTGGCAACTCTACTAATAGAGTAAGGTAAAGTAAAGTTGATTTTGAAAAAAGAATAAAATATAAGTGGGTTATGATAATATTTTGTTTTTAATTGTTTGTTATGGAATTTTTTTTACTTTTTGTATGGGAAAGTGGAGTTTTTCTGTATTTTAATATTTTTTTGGAAAAAGATGGAAGGAATTTTGAATTAAAGTATTTTTTACTGGACATCTTATCTGAAAAATGGATACTTTACTTGACTATATTAGTAAAGTGTCAAACTATTGAAACCTCCGGAATTGAACTATTGAAGACACTTGACCTAGTCTTGTTGAGTTTCTTGTCTAACTTGTCCAACTCGGTGAGTCCGAAATGACAAGTTGAGTCAACTCAGCCGAGTCTGGTTGAGTTATTAGATAGCTGGTGTAGCAGTGGCACTCTTGTATTAGAAAAAAAAAGAAAAAAAAAAAGGCAGGGCAATTTTGGGATTAATTGCCCATTTTTTGTTGCAATCATGTGGCCCCACCATTTGCTATCTACCATTATGATCAAATGAGGGCATGCTCATGATAGGGCCTGGCGATGGACGGCCCTTATTCTGTAGGGTGCTGCCCCAAAATTAAGTTGATTTTTCATGTAAGGCACACCGCACACGTGTGTGAGATCACTTGCCTGGTCCACTCTAAACATGTCTAACAACCAACAGTAAGTTGATCATATGCAAAATTAGGGCCATTCATTGAGTGGTTCGTGCCCATAGTTTTAAAAATGGCTATTACTATCATAATGGTCGTTATGAAACAGTAATGACTTATGCCGTAATGTTATTTTCAATAAAACAGCTATAACGGTATGTTATAAGAAAAGTGAGAAACTTGGTCTATAATGTTATAACGGCCGTTATTTTGAATATAACAATCATAACTACTAATATTTTAAAAATAACGATTAAAATATTCTGATGGATTTTTTTTTCCTTTCTCTTCCCTTGTTTCTTTCCCTAACCATCAGTGGAACTTTCTAAGACTGCGTTAGTTCTTCCCAAGTCTCTTTTTTTCACCAAAACTCAAGTGATTGCAAGATTATAGTGGTTTTATCACATGAAGGCCTCTTCTCTCTTCAATCACAAGACTCCTTTGTCAGTACTCCAATGCTTTCATTAATTAACTTATCTTAATATAGTAATAAATGTGACTTGAAAGTTGATATTCACTCTCAACTTACTTGGTAGTGGAGTAATTGAGTACCACACTACTTCGACTAGGTTTTTACTTTTAGTGTTTAACACTATTTGTTAATTCAGAATTATAATTGCAATGCATACAGTAAAACTTGATATATTTCAATTTATTTTAGTTTATACATATAATTCTATTTAATTCAAAATAGATTTTACAAGTTTCAGATCGGACATCGATACGGAATGTTATGACGTAGGGGGAATAATATATATATTTTTAAAGTGTTTACTAATGTGATTTTTTTAGCATTCTATAATATTTTAGATTTTTTGAGTATTTTCTTATTTTTAGGGGTAAAATAAAATTCGCACCGTAAAAACCGTGACGCGATGCCACATCAGAACAATCGCAACCACTATTTTGAACCATGGTCATACCATGCATGAACATCTATTTATCCGGAATAAAGGGCAGATTCATCAAGTGGGCCCACTTTATAAATGTAAAACTTTTTAAATCAGTCCCTTGTTTATTGGCGTTGGGCCCACATTCCATTCAAATTGGTGTTGGACCACATGCTGAATCACATATTTTTACATCTTATATTAAACACATGTTAGTGTGATTTTTACTCTCTTTTTTAATATGTTTTTACACTGATGTTGGAGTTGGACCACCATCAATAAAGGAGAAGATTTATGCAATAAATAAAGGATGCTAATAAAAGGACCAGTACAAGGTATGAATTATCTGGAGTCTAGAACAGTAGCCCATCTATCTCAAATCAAGTGGTTAGTAAAGTCAGCATGACATTCCCAAGCTCCTGTTTTTTGGTAGAAACTTTCCCAAGCTCTTGGTAATGTACTATATTTAGTATTTCTAATCACTAAATAAGGTCAAGTTTAATTTGTTATGTACTAAATTTCTATTTTTATTTAAGTTATCACTATCTTTTTGAAAAGTATTTATAGTAGTCATACTATGAAGCGTAATATTCATATAAAAACAACATCATCAAAGTCATGTCTCAACTATTTTGGGGTCCCCTACTTATATACAATGTAATACATGGTAAATACCAAGTCAAGCCAAGCTGAAACAAACTGATCTTATTAACAAAGCTAACCCGAGGCAGCATAGCCCCATGAAACAACCAAGTCAAGCTGAAGTTGAGCCTAGGGTCCGATCAAGAAAAGGCCCACTTGACATTCCAAAGTCATACACAGTAGATCTCTGTACTTTTATTTTTAGAAAGTGTAAAAGTTTTCTATAATTCTTTCAATCAAGTCCTCCATATTAAGAAAATATGAGAAATGACAAAAATACCCTTTCCTTATGGCAGTTTTTTTTTTCTTAGTCTCTTTCCTCCCTAAAATCGGTTTTTTTATTTATTTATTTTGATGATCATAGCCATTTAATTAAACTAGTTTTTTCGTCATTTGTAATCCCCTCTTTCAACCATCCAAGCATAAGAGTGGCTGAAGTGGGCCCCACTAGGTCATTTGAGTTGCACTTGATCATTTCTCTTAATTGATTTATTAAGGGGGGAATTTCAAAAGTGGCATAAAGGTATTTTTTCTATTTCACAAAAAAATTAGATTTTTTTTTAAAATAAGGCCTTAAGTTTTTGTCTTATTTAAAAAAAGGACACAAGTTTCAAAACTTTTCAACTTTGTTTGTAAATTTTCTCGAAAGTATTTAATTAAAGACATCCGCCTATTTAAAGCTTATTTTCGGCTACTTTTTATCTCAATTTTTTCAAAATACTCAACTAACCTTCATTGAAATAAAACCCTCCACCTATTCTATATTCTCCTCATTTTCTTCATCAGCGTCCCCACTGTGATCAACTAGTGTTCCCGTGCGATCGGTTGTATGTAGTGGCTGCCAGAACCATATCATGTCTTTAAATGAAGGATAATTTAAAAAAGTTGAGAAAAAAAGTCGCAAAAAATATCTTTAAAGGGTCGGATGTTCTTTATTGAAAACTTACTGTGAAACTTGTGTCGTTTTTAGAAATAAGGCAAAAACTTAAGGCCTTATTTAAATTTCTTTCCAAAAATTATGAGAATACTTGATTGAAAGAATTGCTTAAAACTTAAATACTTTTTTTGAGATATTTAAATCTTCATGTACGTTTTTGAAAACGAGACAAAAGTTTTATACCTTTTTTAATCTTTTTCTTATTTTAAGACCTTTCATGTTACAAAACTCTGTATTCCTAATGTGAATGTGATCACCAATTTAATTTGCATTGGATTTTTATAAAAATGACATCTTTGCCTTTACATTCATCAAGCAAAAATGGGTTTTTCATTATTTACAAAAACACTAACGTACACTTTTTCTCAAATCCCAACCATCTCTCCCTCTCATGAAGTTTCATCATGTGTTTTAATTTTTATCTATCAAATGATGGGTCATTAATGGATTGGGGCCAATTATAGCCAATTAGAACCACAAGGGTTGATTGTCATTATGATCAATTTAGATTTGATGAAATGGGTCGTGTATTGATAACAATGAATTTATATAGAGTCACTCTCTCCCACGAAATATATTATTGCTTTTATAATCGAGAACCAATAATCTAAACAGCTTTCAAATCCAGCAGTATGACCACAAAATTTTTTAGCAATGAAAGTAAAATAAGATGGGGTGAGTTACTGAGTTGGGTGCAAAACATGAATCCATCCCAAACCCAACTCTGCTCATAATCTAGAAATCCTTACCTACCTCAAACCTGACCAACCCATAACCAACCTATCCTTGATAGGAGGGGGTCAACGAGTGTCCATGTTTTAACCTAGCCCAATGTCATCCCTAATTAATTAAAATGCATTTTCTAAACCATAGCCATTTAATGATGCAGGCCAGAATATTGGCCCCGTTTGAAGGTTTATTCCAGAAGGCCCAAAGTCCAAGCCCATAAGTAAAGAAATTGAATCGGCAGTTTCCTATTTTAGTAGTAATCAACCTCCGCCAAGATAAATCGTTGGATGAGCACGATATCCGGCTTCTCATCGTTCCAATTCATCGCGAAGAAATTGAAGATGTCTATGATAATCAGATTGTGTCTACAAAGAATGACGGATATCAAAAGTTTTTGGTCAAGTGGAAAGACAAACCTTTTTCTGAAGCTACATGGATCACCGCCACAGATTTTCAGCGACTCAACCCGGATTTGTACGAGAGGTACCAAGCTGACAACTCGCCGGAGTCGTGTTTCTCCAAGCCGGGGGGATCTGATACAGGCCAGAATACTGGGCCTCGTTTGAAGGTTTATTCCAGAAGGCCAAAAGTCCAAGCCCATAAGTAAAGAAATTGAATCGGCAGTGTCCTATTTTAGTAGAATTCTAGAATTAGTAGATTTCTTTATATACTTTGATTAGGAAGTTTCTAATTTCAAATGTTCTTAGAATTAGAAGTTCTTAGTAGAGGTTGATTACAACTAAAATTATGATTGATACTCTATTATATATAGGATGTAATCCCTTCTCTTGGGATATACAGAAATTTGAATGAAATTAAGTTCTCTCAAACGAGTGACTTCCCCTTTGTATTTGGTGTGAAACCTAAACACCCTGTTGGAGTCGTTTGGCTTGAGGAAAAACCCGTTGGTTTTCCTCCTGTTTTCCTTGCGCTGCTCCATTTAAACCCCTTTTTACATTCTTTTTTAATGAGATCCAAATAGTTTTCTCAGTTATAAAAGCGGTGGGATTAAATGCAAGAATCTCTTTTTGATGATCCTGTAGCTTTTTAAATATCTGAAATCATTCAAATTGTCAAAATATGCAGTCACACATGGTCTAATAACAATAAAAACATGAAAGACAATTTTATTTCAAAAATGAAAAAGGTATATGAAATTTGCCTCACCGATGCTGGCATAATTGCTAGAGGATGAACGATGAAATTTGTATAGGTAGTTGAGCTGGGATTGAACAAGGTGAGAAAGTGGAAGCATGTTTGGTAACAGGTGAGGAATCCATAGATTTAATGATTCTTCACTACCATTGGAACAAGGATTCCTCACTGGGGATTTATAGAGTTGATGATTTCACATTAATATTGGTGTGTATCGATGCATATAGGTGATAAAAATAAGATTCAGTGTACAAATCCACTTAAATGAGGATTTTTAAATTTTATGGGGGGTGGTCGGATATGAAAATCCTAACAAATGAAGATTTCCATTCATCCAAATCCTCAGAAATTTACAATTGCCAAACATGGATTTACCACAACTTTAGGGAGACCAAAAATCTTTTCTCCAAAAATTTGGTTGCCAAACGTGACCTAAAAGATATTGGTGATGGCATGTTTATATATGATTCTGTATGAAAAAAGATAAAAACATGGTCACAAATCATGTCATCCCACACTCAAACTTCACTATGGTTGCCCAATCTACCAATTTCTGAAACATGGAAGGTACTAAAATGAAAACCAAGGATGTATATGGTTAAATACAAAAATCATATGGACTTACTTTTAAAATTTGGAAATCTTAGGGGTTTATACAAAATAAGAACTCTTAAATAAATAATAGTAAAAGGAGAGAGAGGGGTTGTTGGTCTATCAGTCATTGGCAAATACAAAGCCTTTGCATGATAACCACATCCCATTGGCTTCTCCCATGTATGCCTTTACTACGTATATGTATCTTCCCTCTACCTACACATCTCTCTCCTCTGCCTCTCTCTCTTCCATTTCTTTAAACATAGCGTCTGTCTCCCGATGGGTAGGATGCCCTTCCGCTCCACAGCTGCTACCCATCCGCTCCACAGCTGCAACGTGAGCTCTCTCTCTCTCTCTCTCTCTCTCTCTCTCTCTCTCTCTCTCTCTCTCTCTCTCTCTCTCTCTCTCTCTCTCTCTCATTTTTATCATTTACTCAGCAAACCCACAAACCCACTTGGTATGGTGAAAAGATAATCATTCATATATATATATATATATTTGGTAAAAAAGAATACTCATATAGTGTTAAATTGATGATTTGGTTGTTTCTTGTTTTTCTTCTTGATATCTACCATCTGGGAAGTTTCTTTTCTTTTTTCTTTTTTTTTTTCAGTCATTTGGATCGTGACCTTGTTAGGATGAATCCATTGGGTGGTGATTTGGTTTGAGCTTTTTTCCAGTGACGCTTGTGTTTTTGTTGGGATAGGATTTATAGGAATAGAATGGATCTAATGTGTTATATATAGCACTGATAAAAAATGGTATGAGTTTGTTTAGTTTTGTAATGTGTTTTTTCCCCCTCTATCTGGAGAGACCCAATGTTCCTTTATGTGTCTACAGAATTGAGATATATAGTTGGGAGTTTTGGATTCATTTCTGTAATATTTTGTAGAAGAGGATGTATTTGTAGATTTTTTTTTCTTTTTTTTTTTTAATTAATTGAATGTAAAATTTGATAGAAAAGGCTAAAGAGATAATGAAAGATTAAGCCTAGTTCCAAAAATAGCTTATAGTGGATCTGATATTTCAAGTGGGTTTATGATAGTGCCAATTTTCATCTATCAAGTTTCAGTGGAACTTTCTGCCCCTTTAGTGACATTTCAATGAAACTCCGAATTGCAGGTTATTAGTGCTAGATGCTGTTCTTAATTGCTTGGCAGTAGTTAGGTATATGATAAGGTGTAAAAGCATTATGCTGTAAAGGCAAAAAACACCAAAAAAAAAAAAAAAAAAAAAAAATGCAAACTGCGTGCTACAAAGGTCAGGGAGGAGTCCTCCAAAATCCCAGTGTGCTATCATCCCCAGTTCCCTTTGCGCCTTGGTGGACTGTGATTGGATCTGCACGGAACTATGGTGAATTATTTGGGCAAGTGAAGGCTTCATATGTGGACCGCCCAAATGAAAAAGGCCAAACATCAGCAGCTCATGGAGAAGTAACTCATGCAGCAGACCAGGGCACAGCTATTGCATTTCAAGAGAAAGGTAGTTGCAATCTAACTAAAATATCTTTATTTCCCGCTAATTTATTCATTTCTTGTTGAAATGGTTGTCGTTATGTTTTGCTACTTAGTGAACTGAGAATGCTCTGTTAGTGGTACTTTTTTGCTTGCAATTGGGATTATGTATCGATTTCTTGTGTTAATAATGTTAGTGTTTGTACGGACTTGGTTATGAGAAGATTAGGCTCTCAATTTGATTATTTGGGAAATGATTACCCTCCTAAAACCTGAAAGGGAAAGCAAAGACAAATGTCAGAGCCCCTGGCTGTAGGCAGCCGAAGGCACTACAATGCCTGAGTTAGTTCGGTGACTGAACTGTGGAGGAGTGAATGGAGAAGAAGAAAAAATATGTGAATATCTCTTCTTGCATACCTTTGGTGGTTTTACCTCATATATATATATATATATATATATATATAGGCGTGAGAGTTGACTCTTGGGGCAGAATCCCATCAGATCCCTCCTGAACGGAGGTATGTAAAAAGGGGAAGTCCCATCAACCTACATTTCGCCCTGAGTGGGGGTAGGTGACGGTATTGTCCCATCTGTCAATGCCTCAATGGCTGTGGATGTGACCGTGAGATAAGGTTGACTACTTATCTAGGTCCGGTGCCCAGCCTCCTTGTCAACTCACTCCTTGTCAACTCACCATCGTACCTCTATGGCAGCGCATTTATGGCTGACAGTAGAGACTGAGGTCAGGCTTGGATCGAGACCGAGGTGCGTCCTGTTGTGAGGATTTGGGGCTATCCGGTACGTCCTGCTAATGGCACAAGAGAGATATAAATTACACTAAAAAATGAAGAAAAATTGTTTATTCGTTGGTTACTCATTGCATTCTAAGGGATATAGTGTGTATGATCACGAAAATCGAATAATCATGGAATGCCTAGATGTGTTTTTCCTTGAGGATCTGATGGTCAGTTCTAGAAATAAACCACAATAGGTGGAATTGTATGAAATCTCTAAGGGTAAGGGAGTTCAAGCAAGTGGGGGTTCCAACGAAGCGGACATTGGACATGAAAGTCTTGGCTAGTGCCCACTTGAGGTGATTGAACAACCTAATGAGCCAGTTGGTAGGCCATTTCGGAGTGGGAAACAACCGGCATATCTAGATGATTATTGTAGCTTAACAGAAACCATGGATGAATTGGATCTGACTTCCTACTCTCAAGCAGTTAAAGCGCAGGATGCGCTGTATTGGCTAGAGGATATGAGAGAGGAAATGTAATCAATTGAAAAGAACCAGGTATGACATTTAGTCGATCTACCGAAGGATTGGAAAGCCATAGGATGTAAATGGGTTCTTAAGAAGAATTTAAAGTCGGACGGATCCTTGGATAAATATAAGGCACGGTTAGTGGCAAAAGGATTGACACAAGTGGAAAGAATAGATTACGAGGAGACATTTTCTCCGGTCATAAAATTTCAATTCATAAGAACCTTAGCTGCAATGGTAGCATGTTGTGACCTAGAATTGCACCAGATGAATGTGAAAACCGCATTCTTAAACAGTGAATTAGAAAAAGAAATATACATGAAATTAAACAACTTGAGGGTTTTGTGGTGCAAAGTCACGAGGACAAAGTGTACAAATTAAAAAGGGCATTGTATGGATTAAAACAGACCTCTAGACAATGGTATAGAAAGTTTCACAAGGCCATAGGTGAAATAAGTTTTGTCCCCAATATTGTAGACACATGTTTCTATATTAAACGTTGTGGGAGCTACGATACCCGAAACTCATACAAGCCCAACGTATCCATATCGGACAGATACGACACTTGTATTGGTATCTGATACTGCACCAATACTTGTAAGGAACAAGTTTAACATATCCTAGTTATAAAGTCCATTATTTCATATAGTTCTTTTAATATTTTTACTTCTCACCATAAAAAATGCTAGAAAATGACGAAAATAATGATAATTTCATTGATTCAAAAGTGATCCAAAGAAAAAATTAGGACACCCGTATCCGTATTCGTCTTAGATTTTCAAAAGTGGGGAGTCGTGTCCCCAATCCTCTTATCAGTGTCCGTATACATATCTGTATCAGGGCATCATAGAGTTGGAGTAGTAATTTGTATTTGTCATTATATGTGGATCACATATGGATTGCTGGGACGAATTGGCAACCGTAAATGAAATCAAATAGTGGTTAAAATCAAGATTCGAAATGAAAGACATGGGTGAGGTAAAGTATGTCATTGGCATATAGATAACTCGTGATCGTTTAAATAGGTTATTAACTTTATCACATGAGTCTTATTTGGAAACTTTGTTGAAAAGGTTTGATATGATAATGTGCATGGCTGCATGCCAATTGACTCTCCCATGTGCAAAAGTGTGAAATTGTCCAGCGATCAGGGACCCTCGACAAAGCAAGATAAGGAAATGATGCGGTCAAAACCTTTTGCTTAAATTATGGAAAGCATCATGTATGCGATGCTATGTACGAGACCAGATCTTGCATTCGCCGTGGGTCTTGTTAGCAGATTCCTTAGTAATCCGGTGGTATGCAGTGAAAAGGACTCTGTGGTACATCATAGGAACAGTAAAAGCTTCACTTATATTATCAAGGTGAAGTCCTGAAACCGTGGGGCCACTCAAATGTTGATTGGGAAAATGATTTGGATCAGAGAAAGTCAACGACCGGCTATGTGTTTACCCTCGAATTGAGGTGCGGTTTATTGGGGTAATAAGAAACAAAGCTCTACGGCTATGTCAACAGCCGAAATTGAGAATACAGCTTGCAGTACAGCAATCCAGGAGGCTCTTTGATTAAAATACTTCCTAAGTGATTTTGAAACCATTGAGAAAAAAAAGACTGTCTCAATGAACGTAGACAGTACGTCGGCCATATCTATGGTGAATATGCAAAAGTTTAACAGCCGAACAAAACATGTTGAGATAAAGTATCATTTTATCGGAAATAAGACTAAAAAGAAATATTGAAATCTTATATATGCCTTTAGAGGAATTGATGGTTAATTCTCTCACCAAGGCGTTGTATGTAGAGCCCTTTGTAAGGCATGTGATGCGTATGAGACTGAGAAATGTTTGATGTAGATGGGATTCATGCCAAGTTGGAGATTGTTGGAAATCGAGTGGCCCGCATGCCACGGGTCACATGTCAGATCAAGCATGGTTTTGGCCATCAGAGAAATTAGTATCCCACTACAATCAAAAGACTTGATCTGTATCCACGGATATGACTCCTAATAGTATTAGGATGGATGTGGATTTCTGGTGAAGAAGCCTTTATGAAGTGTGACTCTTTAGAACTAGCATTTATAAGAGATATGGAAGCCCTAGGGTTGATATTCTATCATTCTACACCATCATGTAGGTAAAGGCAGAGGCAAAGAGATCCACAAAGCTTCCCAATCGCTGGAACGCATACAGACCTCCAGCTGCGTGTCGGAGTCTCACACATCCAGATCCATAAGTCCTGAGTACGAACCTCAAATGAATAAATTCTAGGCTTTATTCCCAACTATAAAATTCATCATCAAAGTCCACCTAATGCCTATATCTCATACATTTTATGGAGCAAAGTTCGGAAAGGGAGAAGTGCAAGGAACTATAGAAGTTATGATAGTTCAAGATGAATCTCTCCACGCTAAAACTAGTTGGAATTAGGAAAGGTTTTAAATCAAAGAATTCACTTGGTCGTTGGTAGTGAAGAGCAAGAAAGTGTAAGGGTCCATTTGGATGAGGAGAAATGGTGAGGAAAATATGGGTGGAGAAAATTGTACATAGTTCAAGTTTGCAGTGCAGAAATTTCATAAACCTGTTTTCTTTCGATCAAAATGGGCCCTAACATTAAAAGACATATTCAGTTCATATATATAGTTAATTTACTGTGAAAATCGAAGTAAGGTTTGATCATTGATGCAAAACAAAAACACAAGGAAACTCAAACAAATGAACACAAGGATTTTTGTGGTTCAACGTGAGATAGGTATTGTCACTATCTTTTAGAAAAATAGGATTGCAAAGCTTCCTTGGGGTTATTTTATCTTAAATCTCTTGGACTCTACTTTTTATTCTAATACAAAAATCTTAAAAGATGTATATTATATATGTTTGGTACATAAAATATCCACAATGTGACTGACGTACAGTCCCACACAATCAGTCTTCATAGAATACAAGACATCTAACATAATATAGTTATACTAGTTATACGGCGGTCTTCTTTTGATGATGTCCATCTATGATTGATGTTTGGACTGCTGTAATAAATACTTGAATCTGATGATTCCACAGCTTTGTTGTTCTTGGTAAGCTGAGAAGTTTTTGCTGCAGGCCAAAATAAGGATTCAAGGAAGGAGAATAAAGCTCAGCAACATACCACAACCATCTCATTTCAGTCATCCTCACCTGAACACCAAACCCATCTCGGGCTAGGACTTGCTCAACCTATGGTGACCTCTGTTATATATATATTTTTTTTCTCCCTCCATTTTTTTCTGCCTAATTTATTTCTTCCTTTTTACTGTTTCATTTGGGTTTATAAATACTAATTTTGCTACTTTTGAAAATGGTACTGTACAAGGTTTTTGCAAATCATGCTTATATGGATCAATACTATAACCTACATCCGGCTTATGGGGCTCAAGCAAAGGTTTTTTTTTTTCTCTTCCCCTTCTTTCTCCTTCATACCCTATTGTTTATGTACATTACTTGCAAGACATTGTTATAGTTGGAATTGAAAAAAAGTAAAAAAAGAAAATATCGATTTAAGTGGAAAACAAAGATATATAAGAATATAGAAATAAGATATAGAAAAGATTAGGGTAAAAACAAAGAATAAAAAAAGCATTTTGGTGTAGAAAAACTATGGCCATCCAACTTAGGATTGGGTAATAATTAACCAGTAGGATATCTTTATAATGTTTTTTATTTTCAGTATTTTCAAAAAGATCTCTATATTTTATGTATTTAAAATCAATCACTGAATATTTTTAAAATTACAAGAGACCCCTTTCCTCCACCTCAACAGTGATAATATTGTGATATGCACCTGAAGCTGTATTTTTCTGATCATATCACAATATTTTAAAAAATACTTGAAATGAAGATAGTGTGAGAAAATCAGAATAAAAATAGTGAAATAGGAAAATCTATAAAAACAAGTTAACAGATTTTTATTCGTTTTTATTTTAATAATTTAAAATTTTATTTATTTTCTGTGCAACTTTTCCGAATAATGTCATTTTCATGAGACGATAATTTCTTGAGAATGATATTTGTGACAATATTGCAATGATTCCTCACTTTGAAAGTTGCCATGCCTCCCATCCAAGTCAATATTATGGATGGAGCCATGTTCATTAAGAGATGGGAGTACAACAAGGAAAATGGTTCTTGAAATAAAAAATAAAAGAAGAAAAGTTCCTGAAATATTAATCTGTGAACAATTTATATAGTTGGATGTGTATCATAGTCCATGTGATGTTGAAGAATGAAGAAGTCCCAGTACAAAACAGTAGTGTTATTAGTACAAAAACCAGAAGCACTGTAACAAATATTGGCAACTTTCAAGAGTTGCTAATTGTCTATATCATCATAGAACAATACTTTCCCACTAATATCATGTTACAGAAAATGATAAATGGTGATGAAATAGCGATTCTTTTTTAATAAATCAATAAAAAAATCTTATAAAAACATTTTAAATGATTATCTATACTTATTAATACTTTATTGTTTTTTGTATTTTCCAAAGTAACCACCAGGGTTCAAACCCCAGGCTTCCCCATGCATGCCTTATGACTGATCCAAAAGTGGGTTGCATTTTTGTTGTTTTAACAATTAATTTATTTTTCATGAAAGTCTCCAATAATATCTGAGAAACACCCAGATTTGAAACGTCTCGACATTTTCTCAAGTCAATAGCCTTCCAGGAATGGTATCTGTAATGATGGCTGGGAGGCGCCAAATAAAGACCTAGAATGATATAGTTAGAAATAAATGCTAGATTGCCGAGTTACATAAAGACCCAGGATTTTTGTTTGAAGGGGGTAGAAAATGGCCATAGCCATAGCCTGTAATGATATTTTCTTTATTATTTTGTTGTTTGAAGGGAGTGAGGGCTTATTTTTGACGGGGCATGGGCCGTCTGGCCCATAGGCCCCTTTCGGTCTTTTTCAAGGTCCATGGGGGTGAGTGCCCCCAGTACCTAATGTGGCATTGGCAAGTGGATGCCTATTGCTGTGATTTGTGAATAATTATAAATAACTTATCTTTAAAAAATAACTTATCTTGCAAAAAATAATTATAAATACATTGCATATGGCTTATATGCAGTTCAGCTCATGGGGCCTACTTAAATGAAGTTTGTCACCGGGAGGTGGGCAGATGGAAATGTATCTTTATAGATGGGGTACCAAAAAAATCAGTCGCGTGATATTATCCTAGCCCTTGAGTTAATAGTCTTAAATTTGATGGCATCTTAATCGTGAAAATCTTTGATAATTCAATCAAACGGTGAGTGAATGTTCATTAAGTGTACAATTTGACCTGATGCCAGATTATGGGATGACAAGATTATCAAAGGGATTGCACTGATAAGGTGGGTGCAAGTGGGCCCCATAGAGTTGGACTGCACATGCAATATTCTAGTTGTAGGAGCATGGATCAAAATAGCAGCCGCTATATCAGGCATAGTGGTGAAGACCACTACACTAAATAGAATTTAGCGCCGCTACAGTCTGCTCCGCCCGCTACGGGGCTACTACAGAATGAGATAGATTCATACTTTTTAAATTATTTTTAAATGCATAATAATACTTATTTCTTTTCTTTTTCTCCCCAAATAACATTTCTACCCTTTTATGTTTAAAAGAACACAAAAAAACACATGATCTCACCGAATTACAGTCGATACAGAGAGTTCTTCTCAAGGGTTCTTCGTTAGGTACATCCTATTAGACACCTCATTGGAAGATGTATTCTTTTCTCTCAGTACTTTTAACTCTTTTAAGTCATGACTTCATGACCTTTTTTTTTTTTTTTTTTTAATGAGCCTTTCATTAGTTTCTAAGTTAGCATCATTAAGCAACATGAGTACATGTGAAAAAAATTATCATTATTATTACTTTATATTTATACAGCGGTACAGAGCCTCATACACATTTTCTATCATTTTTCAAAATTCTAGATTTTCTACAAATTTTTTAGATTTTTTTGACGATTTTTTCAAATAGCATCACTACGCCGCTACGTAGAGCCCCGCTACGTAGCGTTTTGGCGGCGGGCCGCTATGCCCGCTACCGCTATTTTCATCCTTGCGTAGGAGAACATTTTCCTCTTTTGTGTACACTAAGAGCATTGTAACAATGTTGTAGATTAGCAATCTTTGATGATTAGATGGTGATTAGGGTGATTTCTCATTAGCAGATTATCGGCAATCATTGGATGCTAATAGGATGTAAATTCCCTTGATTATAGTTACTGATTACCTGACCAACTATGTAAAATCCCTTGTATGTATCTATAGTATTGTCATGTTACTGTTCAGATGAGTCTGCATCAGTAGTTTGATTTGTAGAGATGTAAGCATGTAACTCTTAATCCAAGCCTTCCCCGTTTTCGCTTTGAATAATTGACAGGTGTTTTCTGTAGTGGGTCCCTTATTTTGGTGCTTTCTGTTCCTTTGTGCTTTTCCTTTCTGGTATAAGCCTTCTATAGTAGTTTTATATTTTATATCTGTTACCACTCTAATAACAACAATAATAATCATAACTATCAATATGTGCCCGGGCCAAGAAAAAATACTATTATATAAAATTTATAAAAAAAATGAATAAAATTTATCTTTGTCTATAAAGACTCCACGGAGATTTGGACTTCTTGCAAAATAGAATAAGAAAGGATAAGAATGCATCTACTATACATCATGCCAGAGAGACTGGAACCTAAAATAAGATAAATATGATATTTGCAACAAAATAGAAAAATGAACCATCATGTGAGAATATCTCTATCCGAGTCCACCGAGATTTGGGTTTGTTGCTACTCGAAATTAGAGCTCAATTTCAATATCGATTCCTACGTCTATAATATATATTAATTGGACAGGTGCTGTTGCCATTAAATCTGATAGAAGATGGAGCCATATTCGTGAACGCTAAGCAGTACCATGGAATCCTTCGACGTCGACAATCTCGAGCAAAGGCAGAGATGGAGAAAAAAGTGATCAAATCTCGGAAGGTACGCATAAATTTATTAGAACTGACAATCATGCATCTTCTTGATCTGGCCACATCTTGTTAATTCTCATGTTGCGTGCTTGATTTAAAATTTCCAATTTTCAGCCTTACCTTCACGAATCTCGCCATCTTCATGCAATGCGTCGAGTGAGGGGATGCGGAGGCCGCTTCCTGAACACAAAGAACGAGAGCAGTGGAAAGGGAGGATCTGGAATTGGCAAGGTGAGCAGCGGCTACGCTCAGGCCACTGGTTCTTCAAGTTCAGAAAGCCTGCAATCAGACAGTGGGAATTTGAATTCTGGAAAGGCAGCGCGTTCTGGGTCAGAGGTGGCTAGTATCTACTACAAGGGAGATACTGATCGTTATCGAATTGATCAGCATCTTCGCTCTTCCAATGTTCCCCCTCCCACAAGCATGATTGATGGTGGGCCAAATAGTAGCATCACTATCAAATGGGGTGCAGCAGATGGCTGCTGCAGCTTACTCAAAGTGTGACTGCAAGGATATGTTGGGTCATGGGCTGTTGTTCTTGCTTCTATAAATGCCCCTCTTTTTGTTCAGTTAAGAAGCTATGACCACAGCTTACATGTACCCATCCTTGCACCAACCAAATGGGGGAGATTGTTGCATTGTCTTTTTCAGATTACTGCAATGGGCTTTGGTTGAGGGATTGCTCCCGCCACCATTTGGTTGTATCAAAATAGGCAAATCATTCTTGGCTTATCTGCATTAACAACTTTCTCGCGTGAAACTCCTGAAAATTCTTGCAGTCTATGGGAAGTCACGACGTTGAAGTCCTTAATGCATTGTAAAATGACTACAAATGGGCTTTGTTCCCACTGATAATAGTACTACTCTATAGGAGCATGAATGCTTGAGTTTGCTCCCTCTGTGGTTTCAATGAGACTCAGGACACTGGTTTGTTTGAAGTTCCTGTGATGAAAACTTGGATGTTCATGTGTGACATTCAGATGTTGACTCTGTAATGTGATATTACTCAATGATGCTTGTTATTGTGTGAGGGATTTTAGTTACAATTTTGGCTAGTATCTATTAGTGTCTGTTTAGATGTCTGATATACTCCAAGATAGTTTTCTACCTTGACCTTTGTTTAGAAAGCTTCTGCTAGTGGTTCAACATGGGTTCCGCTTCGGCCCAGCCCATGTTGCGCGCACCACTAGCAGAAGCTCGAAACAAAGTTTAAGGTGGAAAACCCGCATGGTGCAGTTTTCATGAGTCTCTTGAGTTGTTGATTATTTGGGTTTGGGGTGGGACTGGCCTGATTTTGAAACCTGCATAGAATCTAGATCTGGTTCCAGTTTTGACCTTGGTTGCCTGTATTTGACCAGGGTACATGAGCTATATATCAACAGATGTATGTGTATTGTATCGACATTTATCATTAATATGAGAATATTGAACAATTCAAGTGTCATGAATTGGGGCCATTAAAGTGCAGAAAATTATATTTATAGGTTGGTTTTTTTTGGACTTTTTCATAAATTTATCAAAACCCATAAAATTTTAAGATATGAAATTAAATATCTCAAGATTTATTAGCCAATAGAGAAGATGAACGGCTTGGATGACCAACATGAGACATACAAAAGTGCAAATATATATGTACTAGTATGGGTTCAAACCTGTCCTGGCACAATTCCTGATTGCAATGTTTATGGAAACTTCTCCTCATTAATTTACATGTATAACTGCATATGGCCCCATGTATGTAAATGAGAAGATCAAAATGGCTTCATCAATACTATTTTTACACCTGATCGTTTAATCAAACATGATATATGCGAGGATGCATGTGCATCATTTACATAGGTAAGTGCAAACAAACGACTCTTTTGATTATCTCTCTTCCTATCTTGTTGGACCTACATGGTTGTCTAGATGCTGCCAGTGTAGTGACCTGCCCTGGTGACACAAGAACAGATGAAGAGAATTTGAAAGTGCTATTTCAGAACAATGGATCCCTCCCTATATACCACTGTCCATGGACCGGGCCTTATCCTAGGAAAATGTGAATTTGAAATAGATCTGACATGGATGTTAGTCCAATCAAATTTATTACATACAGGCCCAACTGGTCCATTTGAGCATCCGATCATTTGATGATGGACTATTGATGTAAGGGAATTGAAAGGGGAGGAAGGATGGTTCTCTTTGAGATTGGAGAACTAACTTCAGAATCAGTGATGTTTGATCAATAAGAAAGACCAAGCAATTTGATTCAGACCTTTGATATGGGCTAGCTCCATCGTGTACTACGGTAACATAGACTCAGAAAAGGATTACTAAAGAGGTGAGGGAGAGAGATACAAGGTGGAGATGCATATGGGATCTTGAGTTCCACGGAGGATCTAAATCACTATGGTGGTAGTCGGGTATTCATTACCCTCTCCGCTTGACTCATTCTTTTATTGAGGGCCCCGTTTGTTTGCATAGAATCCATAGGAGTCGAATACATGAGAATTCATAGTCAAATGAGCTCTATCCAATGACTATTTAAAGGAGATTTAAGAAAGATGCGAGGTGAGGGAGTTAAGGATAGGAGGTAGGGTTTAGATGCAACCCTCACTTTCCAAGAATTTGAATTCCTAGGTTGTGGTGGCTGGCTAATCTCACATTTGTTCTGTTTCCTATGAATGGAGATATAATATGAAGGTCATTTTATGTAGAACTAAAAGTTTTACAATCTCTATGTATTCAATTGCATGAATGTTTGTTTCAAAGAGAGATTATTTGTTGGTCATTTTTTATATTCACCCATGTTCCTTCAATTTTATTCACTCCTAAAAATATATACAAGGTACTAAAAATACCTATGAATTCAATTACGTAGAACAAATGGGACCTTGATTCACTTTTATGAATTTTGCCATTCCACACTATCTCCTAAATCTTTAAATGGGAGGTCAAGCCATCTGTTATGATAAGATGCTCTTCTAAGGAAAATATCAAAAGAAGACGTGGCTAAGGATCGAGAGACTTGGATGTACTTGATATGACACCATCAGATAGATGTGTGCATATAAAATGTACAACACAAGTCAAAAGGCAAAAAAATGTATGTCAAAGAGCAAGCCAATACAACTCAGGCATCTTACACTGCCAAGTGCCAACTGTCTATTGTTAATGGCATCTCCCTTACTTTTAACTTATATACTAATGCACGTGTGTTACGCACTTATTGATTGTAAAAGTTGTATTGATATGGAATCTTAGTTTCCATCATTCCTGTATCTGTATCCTAATTCTATTTATTTACAGGTGTGTGGTTGATTAAATCGTAAGGGATACCTTAATTGGTCTAAAACTACAGTTTTTGGGAATCCTTCAATAGCAAAAAAAAAAAAAAAAAAAAAAGGTGTATGAGAAATAGAGAGGGAGAGAGAGAGTAAAGGAAGAGTGCAATGTCTCATTAATTTAAATCAACGTCATATTGTGGACCCTCAAGAATATCTTTCATCACTTATAGGTGTGTGATCAAAGAGATCTTTTTAATTTAAGCTACTCTTTTTCATAATTACGATGATAATAGTTTTCCATAACAAGGAATGTGCCTTACCACTAGACCAACAGTAGATTACCAACTACATAACTATGTGAAAATTTCATGTGGTGACTTTAGATTTCCTTTGAATGGTTTGGATATATTTTTATTTTTTTGTTGGAAGCTTATCATCATCATCAAAGCCTTATCTCAACTATGTTAGGGTCGGCTATATGAGTTCTATTTCTTCATTGCAATCTATCCAACCTGAAATCATCATTACTCCCAACTTTCAAAATTCCATTTCCAAGTAGAAATACAATGCTTATATACCAACAAAATCATGCTGTTCCCCCTACAGTTTCAAACAAGTTCTATGATAGTCTATGATTTTGGTTAAAGATGACCAACTCTAGGCATGGTTGGCATTTTTTGTTTAAATTCTCAGAAATTCGTAGAAAAGTTTTCTTGTAGAGAGTTGAAGAGTAAAGGGTCAATGGTTGGGATCTACAAAACCATCATTAAATTCTTAAATATTGGTATCACAATGTGGGACAAATATTCGACAATAGAAAGATCTATTGATAGTGAGGAGATTTGCAAAATTGGAGACGGAGTTAAAGTGAAATTAGACAACATGAAAGGATGATGGTTACAAGAATGTTGATCATATGCATCCATTGTGGTGTTCTTGAGATCATTGATGAGAGGAATTAATTGCACTCACTAGTCATAACTAAAATACCATATCTAAAATTAGAAGCGTGGTTCAAATAGCGGTCGCTACGCTATTTTGAAAATAATAGCGCTTCGCCTTAAAATCAAGTAGAGCCAAGTCAATTTTTTTAACACAATTTTTCCTATTTATTCTCCTCAATAACCTTTTTTGAAGTTGCTTCTACTCTTTATATGGTTTCAAATCACTGAAAAAAAAATATCAGATTGGCTACTACACGAGAGATTTGATTTCTTTTGACTACTTAAAAGATTCACACGATCAATCACACTGCTACGTGTCGCTACAGTATTGTCTAGCGTCTTGAGCATTGGCCATTACGCCCTATGCAACCATTATTTTGGCCCTCGATAAGAAGAGAAAATGTGTAATAGAAGCATGAAAACTATACTCCTTAAAGAGATTTTGAAAAGTCTCCATGTGACATAATGGTGTGTGAAAGATGAGAATCATCCATCAGGAGAGTTATGTCTGGATGTGTACAAATCCTAGCAGTTAGAAAAGTTGGATTTGTAGGAAAAAAAATATTAAATGATCAGTTATGGATATAATAATAACCACAATTGATTTAGGGATTTAAATAGTAAGATATGGACTTGACTAAACTTAGACCTAACTAAATTCTGATGGAGTCATAGATGTCTACATAAACTTGAACCTAGATGTCAAATGCTAAAAGAAGCACCCATCCCTGATTTTTTTATTAGTTTCCTTGATACTTTGAGTGGTTGGATGAATAGGTCCACTAACAGCCACAATCATTACAGTGTCTACCACATGGTGAATGAGTCAAGTCTTTGCTAATGTTAACCACTTTTCTAAGAAACACATTTTTCTTATTATCAGTGCTGGAAACACAAGATTATTAAATACCAATGTAAACTCTACTATTTATACTTTTGTTAAATTAAGTTGTGTGTATCCCTCTAAATTGAGTGAAATTTAAGTCCTCACATATTTATGCGACGGCGTCGGATTTAAATAGTTAGGATTAAGCAAAGGTGGGCTTCACATTTATCAACCAAGATGTGAACCTGAGTAAGCTTTATGTTCATCAATATATAACCCCAAGGGGTAACTTAGTTGGCTTAGGACCACAGTTTGCACCCGAATGTTGTAAGTTCGAAATTGCACTACCACAATGGGGCTACATGGGAGTTTATCCGGCTTCCCTCTGGGCTCGGAGGGATTAGTCCAGCCCAAATGATTGATAACCCTTCGATAGAAAAAAAAAAAAAATAATCTGGTGTTACAATTGGTGTTACATTTAACAAAACTGGTGTTACAATCAATATAGGGCCATTTTTCTTTAAAATGAACTTCAATTAGTTTTCTGCATAGAGAAAATCCCTATGGCAATTTGTCCACTCATCTTAATAACAAAACTGGTGTTACAACTCTTGTTAGTGATTATTTACAAAGTTTCAACCACTAATCATTTTCTACTTTTCTATCCAATTGGCTGAAAAGTTAACATTATTAGAAAGATGAGAAAGCTAATGTAAAACTCTTTCTTATGTGGCAGTGACGATAGGTTGAGGACATCCTATGTGACTAGTAGGTGGGACCAATTAACAAAGTATCATATGTAAGGAGGTAGCTTTTATATTTCTAAAGTTATTTCCCGACCAATGCTCAGCCCATCACATGTGTAGTATGCATGGGTGTGTGAGTTCGACTTTCTTATAAAGAGATGATAAAAGAAATTAACAATACAAAAAAAAGGATATTTCTAAAATCACCTCATTGTATATACAAAGAATGTTAATTAATTATGTAAAAAAATAAGGTTTTTCTTATTTTTCTTTTTATTTGATGCAAAAAGGTGATGTTTGGGTTTTTTCTAACTTCATGATTTTGTTACATTTCCATTTATGAGTTGAAAATTGTGATCTTATTCTTTCATCAAGATCATTTTTTGAGGTGGAAAAATTAGGTCCCTAGGGTGAAAATCCAATAATGCAGTAAGTCTCTGCTCTCACTAATTGATCGATATTATATAAAAAAAAAATATCATTCAAATCACATACTTAGGAATGACAAGTCTGTTAGAGACATTAAGATGAGTTTGTTCGGATAAGTTTGTTTGAGATATTAAGGGATAGAATTATAAGTTTTGAGTTTGAAATTATGCACGATTCTTCTTATCTTATTTCAATGGAGAAGCTTGTGTTAATAAAAGATTAAGGTGGTTTTATCCCAATATAAAAATTCTTTAAAATCTACTGATAAACTTAACAGTACATGGTCAATATATGGGGTGATATGCTTTCAAGCAATTTAGATTAAAAAAGGTAGATCCCTCACATTACTTTAGAGGCAAAGTTTTAAGAATCAACCATCCTTCCATTTCACATGTGCCTCCTATCACAATCCAAGTACTTTGTACCCATTATCAACCACCTGCCAAGCTAGCACTTATCCAAATTTGATGCTAATAATGTATGCCTCTAGTTGAATTATGCAAATTTTAATGCTCTACGCTATAAAATCTTGTGTTCACCGTGGAGTACCTCACTTTTTAAATACTACAACGAGATGCTTTGTTAATAGCTCACATGACCCAAAAATTGACATAATATTAGAAAGCTAAGGACTAGTTTTTTTTTTTTTTTTTTTTTTTATATAACGCAGGGTTCCTAGCACTTTGGGCCAAAATAATTCCAACAGGGTCAAGGGAGAAAGCCGGGTAAAATTCTCCCGTGGCTCCAGTGTGGTAGTGCAGTTTCGAACCCATAACCTCCGAGTGCAAACCGTGGTCTTAAACCAACAGAGCTACCCCTTAGGGTTCTATGCTTTATATATATGATTTCAAGTAATTTCCTAGGAAAACATAACATTAATGCCCTGTAGGTAATTTTGATGTCACATCTTCAAAGCATTTAAAACTCTCTGATTCAATTTTATAATTTTGAGAATTAACCTTTCTGAAAAGTCACTCTTGGGCTTTAAAAATTTTAAAATATAAACTTTTTTAATACTCAATTATAGTTAAGCATTTTATGCTAAATTGGGTTAGTGGTAGAGTACCAATGGGACGTCTTCCTCTCCCAGGGATAGATCCATGGGTGACTTTTAGCATTTTGAAAAAACATTTGAGAGGCAATATTTGAAGAATAATTCATGATTCTTTCATACCAAAAAATTTCATAATTATTCTAAGCATCACAGATCCTAATGATTTGCCTAAACAATTAGGCACCTTTGCGCAAGCTATTTACTATGTATTCAAATCAAGTTGTGCTGAGGCTATACTATGCAAAACTTGTTTGACAACATTATATTAAAATTACTCTAGTAAGAATATATACAAAACTTGTTTAGTAATATTATAAAAGTTCTGCTCCAAATAATGGAAGGAAGAGAAACATAGGATTTACAATATGGGGACCTATGTAATATTGTTTGTGGTACTGAAATATCATTGTACATGGGTCCCACCTTTAGAAATTACAACACAGTACCGACTTTTAAAAATTAAAACATGGGACCTATATTGATAGGATTTACAATGTGGACCCACCTTTATAAGAATTATAATGTGGGGCCACCTTTTTGTGAATGTAAATATGGGACCCACATATAGAAATTACAAAGTGGTACGCAGCTTTAGAAATTAAAATATGGGGTCCACATTCATAGGATTTACAATGTGGGCCCACCTTTTGTGATTGTGATCATGTGAGTCGCATTTAGGAATTACAAAGTGGAGCCACATCTTTTGTGATTGTAGACACACGACCCACGTTTAGAAATTACGATGTGGTGTCCAACTTCAGAAATTAGAATATTGGGGCACGTAAATAGGACTTATAGTCTGGGTCGACCTTTACAAGAATTATAATATGGGATAATCTTTTTTGTTGTTTGTGAATGCGAGATCCACCTTTAGAAATCACAATGTGGTGCTCACCTTTGGAAATTAGAACATGGGACAACTCTCACAAGACTCACAACGTGGGCCCGCCCATATTTATAGGATCTATAATGTGGCTTGACCTTTTGAGATTGTGACCATATAACCCACCTTTAAGAATTATAAAATGGGGTCAGCTTTCTTGTAATTGTAGACACAAGACCCACATTTAGAAATTAAAATGTGATGCTCACCTTTAAAATTAGAACATGGAGCCCACATTTATAGGATTTATAATGTGGTCCCACATTTTGTGATTGTGACAATGTGACCAACCTTTAAGAATTATAAAGTGAGGCCATCTTATTTGAGATTGTGAGCATTAGCCTACCTTTTAGAATAAGTGAGAGGGCTTGGAGTTTTTAAATTGCCTTCTTTAAAAGGCAAGAAATAAGTAAGGACTATGGTTTGCACCCGGAGGTTGTGGGTTCGAAACTGCTCTACTACACTGGGGCCACAGGGGAATTTTATCCGGCTTTCTCTCCTGAGCCCGTAGGGATTATTCTGTCCCCAAGGGGTAGGAACCCTACATTATCAAAAAAAAAAAAAAAAAAAAAAAAAAAAAGTAATAAACAACTATGCCACCTTATTTGAGATTGTCAATTGTTGCACCTTATTTGAGATCGCGAACATGGGGCCTACTTTTAAGATAATGCATGAGATAAGTAGAAAACAATGGTATCACCTTTTTTGAGATTGTCAACCGTGTTTGAGATTGTCGATTGTGTCACTTTAGTGAACATGAGGCCTACCTTTAGGATAAGTGGGATAGTTTGGAGAATTTAAATTACCTTCTTTAAGATTCAAGAGATAAATATGAAACAATTGTGGCACCCACCTTCTTTCAGATCATGAACATGAGGACTACCTCTAGGATAAGTGATCGACCCCAGAATAGGGTTTGCAAATATAATTATTCTCCGCTATTATCTCTGCTTGAAAAAGTAGAGATACTAACCGAGTATCGTATCCACTGGGACAAAAAGGCTAAGTTGTGTTGTCTCCTAAATTCCTAAACTAATTCTACTGGAAAACGAAGTAATGGTTTGATTGGTTGATTAACAAATAAATGATTTCTAAATTAACAAATTAAAAGACAGGGGTTGATTCAATTATGTTGAAAAGTCTTAGGGTATGAATCCACCATAGCCTTGTGCAATGGCGAATGTAGGTCTAGGGTTTCACAGTCAATGCTTTCCAGACTCGTTCTGGTTACAAACCTTCACAGAGTCACCAAAAAGGGGTAGTGGATGCAAATCAGGGCATAACCTATCTCTATGGCATAGATTATCCTAGATCTAACAAACACATTCATTCAATCACCATACTTATATAACTTGGTATTCCAAACTACAAGAATAAAATACCAAAAGAAATATTGCATTCATAAAAATCCAATCAATGGATTAGCATCTTGTCATATAAGTAAAGCATTCAACATAAAACCCTAGAACCTACACATTGCCATAAACACAAACACTAAGGTTTCATCACAACCCTAAGATAAGGAGTTAGTTACGCATGGAGGACGATTGGCAAAGAATCTCCGATGAAATCGCCATGGCTCCGCCTCCAAAAGCTCCAAAACCTTGCTCCAGACCTTCTCCCAAAGTGTGAATATCCCCAAAAACGAGTTAGGGCTCCTATATATAAGTTTTGGGATGAAAAAGGTCTTCAATTCGAGTAGGAGTCGGATTCCCGTCGGGTCCGGGCCCACTGGTCATCACAGCGAACTTCGCGAGGTCATATCTCCCTCGATATAACTCCGATTTACACAATCTTGGACTCCACGGATATCTACTCGAAAAGAGCTTTCCAACGGTACGTAGATTTCACGAATCCGACACTCGAGTTGAAAGTTATGATCATTTCAAGTTGCTGCCCCTGAAAATTCCGAGAATCATAGTGCAATTAGAGGACCTTCCATGTTGGCATGCTATGGGGTGAGTGGGACCCATGTTGGATATCCAAGGAATGTTTGGACTCTTGCTTTGCTTTCTTATTTGAGTCTCCTCCCATATTTGGTAATCTTTCTTACTTGCAACTCCTTCTTTGTCATGCTTTGTGATTTCTTCCATTTTAGCTATGAATTGCTCTCCTTGCATTTGTAGGGCCTACAAACAATAAAATAACATAATTAATTTAATTTATCTCTATCGACGGTATAACAAAGTCTTCATTAGGGGGCCTAAAATGTATCTTTTAGGCTCTCATCAATAAGTGAGATGACTTCGGAGTCTTTAAATTGCATTCTTTACTAACATAGTAAAAGTCAAGTAAAGCCTCCATTTTTCTTCTTTCAGATCGTGAACATGAGGACTACCTCTAGGATAAGTGAGATGACTTCGGAGTCTTTAAATTGCATTCTTTACTAACATAGTAAAAGTCAAGTAAAACCTCCATTTTTCAGACAAGATGTCACATTAAAAGCACTTTAATTCAAAACTCACTCCATCTTTTAAAAAAAAAGGTAAAAAAAAAAAACAACAACCACCTTTATCCACTTAAATAAAAAAAAAACCCTCCACTTTCCCATAAAAAAGTAAAAAAGATTCCATATCAAACAATTAAAAATAAAATATCATCATAACCCACTTATATTTTATTATTTCTTCAAAATCAACTTTACTTCACCTAACTCTATCAGTAGAGTTGCCAAAATGACCATAAATGGTAAGAGATAAGTAAGAAACGGTGGGGCTTATTTTTAAGACACGACAAATGAGAGGATTCGGAGTCTTTAAATTGACTATTTAAAAGGAAAAATATAAGTAAAAAACAATCGTGCCAACAAATTATTTCTTAATTTTTTTAATTTTTTAATTTTAACACATACCAAATATGTTTTCCACAACCTCATCTCATGGGTTCGTTTTCGAATTATTTGGTGCAACAAGACCCTCAAAGAAAAATCTAAGATTTTTGTGAGATTTTCGTGCACTGTTTGATTCAAGAAAAAACTCATGTCCCACCCTCCCTAGGTTTTGCCAACTTTCCATGGAACAGCCATCCTTTTCTAGTGAGTTAGAGGGCCACGTTTCAGATGGCCCCCACAGCACTACTGTGGACCGTTTGAAAGAAAACATATAAAAGTAGAAATATCCGGACAAAAAGAAAGAGACACCAATCTGCGCCTCAGGAGATTTTCTGAGAGACAGAAAGAGAGGGAACATGGTCTCTTCATTTTCCCTTCCCTTGTTCTATTTCTAATTCCTCTTTTCTCGCTCCTCTCTATTTGCAGACACACAGACAACCGCTGCGATCGCAATCTCCCTTCCCTTCCCCTCCTGCAATTCATCTCCCTCCCTCTCTCTCTCTCTCTCTCTCTCTCTCTCTCTCTTTGGTTTTCCTTCAAACAGATAGAGAGAGAGAGCGAGAAATCCCAGCCATGTCGACGCGGGCCACGGAAAATGGTAGTCCTCCCTCATAACCACATCTCTCTCTCTCTCTCTCTCTGCTTCAAAGATCTTCCCTTCCTACCTCATGGACGTGGATTCCCCTCTTTCCATGGCGCCCGAACCCGATCCGAATCACGCTCCGAACACCCACCCCGACTCCGATTCCCCTCCGCCACCGCCCCACCAGCCCTCCGCCGCCGGGCCCCGCCCCGCCCCCGCTTACACCGTCGTCAACGCCGTCATCGAAAAGCCCGAAGACGGCCCCGGCCCCCGCTGCGGCCATACCCTCACCGCAGTCGCCTCCGTGGGGGAGGAAGGCTCTCCCGGCCACATTGGCCCTCGTCTCATCCTCTTCGGCGGTGCCACCGCCCTCGAGGGCAATTCTGCTGCCGCCACAGCTCCACCACCCTCCGCCGGGAACGCCGGCATCCGTATGTTTCTTTCCCCTTTTGTTGTTTTTGCAATTGGATTTTGATCTCCTCGCCCTAATTTTCTGATTCCTGATCTGTACATGAATTGAAGATGTTGTGCAAGTTTGCTTCTTGGAATTGATTATGCAGCTGAAATCAATATATGGTTTTGTTGGGTATGTTGTGTGGTGTGGAAAGCTGTGATGGGGGCCTATTTGTTTATTGGATTCCTTGTTTGAATTGTGCAGGGCTTGCGGGTGCGACTGCTGATGTGCACTCTTACGATGTGATGTCTAATAAATGGTCTAGGTAGGCTTTGTTTGAAGTGGTTTGCCCAATTTTGTAGGGTTACAAGTTTCTCATGTTTCTTATCCTGCATCAGTTCTAGTTTTCTAACTCTTTTGGCTTGTTCTAATTGGATTGGGAAAGTCGGCCCCTACCAAAGAAATGATATTTTTGTGTCTTTCCATTCGTGATTTCGATTCATATTTTATGCTGTTGGGTAAGTTGCAAAGAATTAATGTCAATCAATGGGAATCTTTCCTGCATTCGTATCTCTGTTAAAAAACCTCAGTTGAAATTCTTCATGACTTGTTTATTAGTCTACACAATGCGGTCTAAGTTGTATCACATTTATCGTGGCTCTACCAACACGGCATATAACCTCATGAAGATAAGGTGCTTATTGAGCTTCTCTTTGTGTTGGGAAATCTCTGTTGGTCTTCTGCTCTCTCCTGCTGAGGAATGATGTAATCCTTAATGGTTTTAGTCTAATGATTTAGTCAACTGCAATAAAGATGTATTTTAAAAACAATAATCCAAGTTTATTGGGAGGAGGATACATGTCAAATGGTTTGGATTGTAGTTTCCAGGTGAGAAGCAGATGCGTGGAATGATATGAGCCTCATTTTGGCAACATTTTGTTTTAGCATTTGAATGGAAGCTACTAAAAGTATGTTTTTGGGAGCGAATCAAATTTTCTGTTATCAATGATTTTGGTCCATCCTATTTTGATTATGTTGGGGTATGATCTATCCACAGCTGGGGCTGTTAGTTAGACATGGGGCTCATTTGTACGTATTTGAGACCTGAGGCTGTTATGCATATAATAGGTTTGAGGTTCCTGTATTTCTCTTGTTGTTTATTTAGATGTTTTTATTGAACAATGCAAAAGATTGGCAGAATTACAATCTGTTTGTCATGAGGTTTGGTCCACCAATAGCATTGTGGATGCACTAGGCAAGCAGGGGGGGTGGGCAGAATTGTTTCCTGGGTAGCACCATGTAGGTTTTGGGTTGGGTATATTACTTTTTTTACCCTTGTTATAGTTCTCCTTATGGAGAGCTTGTTCATGTATGATCTATTTTGTTTTTATAAAATTTTACACTTTGCCTATCAAAACAAAGAAAAAATCAGCATGTGGACTGGTTCAACTAGCTGAGAGGAGGTGACAGTCTCACCAGAAGGCAAATAATTTTGCTTCATAGTCTTTGGTTTTCGAATTTGAGCATAGTCTCTTTCATACAATATATATATATATAGCCGTGATCCCATGCACATGGTGCGCATGGACACCTCGCTCTGGGCCCCACCTGCTGGCCTACATGGGGATGGGGCTTGGAGAGAGGGATGGGTTGGGGGAGGGGATTGAAAGATCTGGTTGGGGCCCTCCTATGTACAAAAATCATAGTCATCTGATCATTCTAACCCTTTCATGAACGGCCCACAAAATTTCACCAACTAAAATGGGTGCACAATCTATCCAACGGTCGAGTCCATTTACATGAGTGCAAACCCAGGGGTCCGGTGACTATCACAAAGGGACGGGTCCATTCGGATGGACTATTTAGGTGGACCTCACTATGAGGTGCACATGAAATCACCCATGCACACAGTGTGCATGGAATAATCTCTCTCTCTCTCTCTCTCTCTCTTTATATATATATGTTAACAAACAGTTGTCTTTATTGAATATATTGATTTTGGGATTTTTGTCTCAAGTTCCTAGTTTCAGTGTTGTGGATGTCTACCTTAATGAGCTTATTCGCAGGCTTACTCCTCTTGGAGAACAACCCTCGCCTAGGGCTGCACATGTTGCTACTGCTGTTGGGACCATGGTGGTTATTCAAGTAATCTCAGGGCTTTTATTCTCATTTTTTTTGGGCATTTAAAGTATCACTTGTATTCTTTCATGGAACCAGTACCCTTCTAAGCCTCCACCATTTGTTCTTGATGCAACTCAGGGTGGAATAGGTCCAGCTGGTTTGTCCGCGGAGGATCTTCATGTTCTTGACCTAACACAGCAACGGCCACGTTGGCACAGGTTATAGTTGTATCTTGAGGATTTCTTGTTGCTTCATCCATGTATGTCGGTTGGTGATCCTTACTGATAAGAGCAATGTTCTGGCATGTAGGGTAGTTGTACAAGGCCCAGGCCCCGGACCACGTTATGGACACGTGATGGCTCTGGTAGGGCAAAGGTTCCTTTTGGCAATTGGAGGAAATGATGGTAGTCCTATTTTGTTTATTTTAGACATCTAGCTTTATTACACAATAAGATGTTATTTGTCTTTTGCTGTTTCTGCAACTGATAGGTTGCTAAACTTTTATATGTTTCCAGGAAAGCGTCCCTTAGCTGATGTTTGGGCCCTGGACACAGCTGCCAAGCCTTACGAGTGGAGGAAGTTGGAACCAGAAGGGGAAGGGCCACCTCCGTGCATGTGTGTCCTTTCTCGAGTTTCATTTTTTTGTTGGCTTACTGTAACTTTACATTTGTCTTGTTTGTCTTGTGAAGCATTTTTGCGTTTGGCATGCTTTGATGTGGTTTTTCATAGCTTATTTATTAAACTTAGAAATTGTTTGATTGTTTCTATATATTGCCAATTTATTTATTGTTCTGCTCAAATTCATGCATTGTTTTATATCATTCTAATTGCCATTATGCATTGTTATGCTTACAAAGACTGCTAAACATTACCAAAAAAAGAAGGGACTGCTAGAATACACCCTTCCTTGGAGTTTTCAATGTCTTTACTCTTTAGGATAAGTGTGTAAGCTTTTGAAGAAAATATTTTGTTACAACCATTTATAAAGAGAATGCAATCCTTGTCCTGCAATGTGATTGTGTTGGTCTTGCTAAGTTTAATGAACCGACTACCTGTTCAGCTTACTTGTTTTTTGGATTTTGGTACAAACAGTGAGGCCATTGTTCTGCTGCTGCTTGTTTTAATGTATTTTCCTTCTATTTATATTCTTTAGTGAACTGTCGGCAAACTCTTGATATATTGGAGCTTTGCTTACAAGATATATGATATGAAAAATTTACAAGTGTGGTTCAATATTTTTAAGTCTTCACATAAATTCCTCGGTGCACAGAGGCTTGAACATAAACCTATTTTTTCGTCAAAGGTGTTGGCAATGCTTTATGCAGTGGTTCTGTTTCTCATATTTTCATTTTTTATTATTGTTCTCAGACCGCGACATTTTGCATGCTCATTCATAATTTAAATTTAAGCTTGCATGTGGGTTTTTGTTCTTTATAGTGTGTTAATTTCTTCTGCACAATTTCTCCCTCTCTCTCTCTCATGGGTAATTTCTTAACTGCTCTCTGTGTGTGCGTGTGTGCATCCATGCATTGGTTTACCTTCTAACTTTGAACAGTGCGATGACTTCTTTCATATGATTTCAGATGTATCTATGTTTCTCTTCTTCGTAAAAAATTGTATCTATATTTCATATTGCTTATTCTTGAGTAGTTATAAAAGAAGGTGCCACCCTAATAGTATTTGTAGTAGATTCTTGAGTTTCCTCAATTCTTTTTTCTTTTTGAGTTTTTGTAAATGTTGTTTCTTCTTTATTATTCCTTTGAAAGCAAACTTTTATTTATGTAAAAAGAACCTTTGTACTATCGTGAGATTGCTTGTGTTTATGCATATCATCCCTGCTGTTGAAGGCATCCATTACAGGAAAGTTTGAATTTCCCCCCCTGTTTTACTATTTTGCTGCTTAGTATTAACTTGCAACTTGTATTATGGACACCAGTTCTAACTTTATGCGGATGTAATATTAGGCATTATCGAATGTCGATGTTGTGGCAGAATGTGGAGTTCCCTGTTCTTATATTGAGTTTGGTTTATTTTTATCTATTCTTGATTTGCTATTACCATCTTTTTACCTTGACATGTACAAAATGGTTGCGATACCTATGTCTTCCCCTTCAGTTTGTGTAAAGTGCCATATGTAAAATGTACCTGATGCCATACTTAGTTAAAATGAAGATGTTCTTGAGAACTGAAGTTCTCAGCTTAATTTGAACACCGATCTCCTTGGTGTTTAAAAACAGGTATGCAACTGCTAGTGCACGCTCTGATGGTCTTCTGCTGCTTTGTGGAGGGAGAGATGCAAACAGCGTGGTAAGTTCAACAGTGCCATTATGAGAATGGCTATTGATTGTCTAGGAACTTATTATGCAAAGTACTAACAGTAACAGTACCATTATGAGGAATAATTATTTACATTCATTAAGTAAGTAGTTGACTTATAAAAGCATCAAGAGTTGATTCCCTGTAAAAGATAATTAAGAAATGCAAATAACTAAATGCCCATCAACGGGCCCCTTTCAAATCCTTAAATGATCCATTGTTTACATCCTTAAATGATTGCTGGTTAATTTTATCTTGCAATGCCACCCACTCTAGAGCAATATTTTTGGGGACAAGGAAGATAAGGGGGTGCAACACGAGGACTTCCCAGGAGGTCACTCATCCTAGTGCTACTCTCGCCCAAGCATGCTTAACTGCAGAGTTTTGATGGGATCCGGTGCACTAGTGCTGGTATGATCACACCCGCATTTTCCCATATATGACTAAAGACGAACGACTTAACTGTAAATGTCCCATGGGTGGTTTACTTCAATACCCTTTTATCTATGCCAATGCAAAAGACGCAAATACCTTGCAACTGCCAAAACATGACCTTTGTTCACTTCCTCATTAAGCAATTTTCTTTTAAAATATGGATATCAAATTACAGATCCTTAGGGCCCGTTTGGCAATTTACTAGGTTAGTAAAAGTAATGTAAAGCCTCTATGTTTTAGACAAGGGGTCACGTCAAAAATAACATCTTCAAAATTCCCTCATTTTTTTTTAAGTAAAAAAGCGACCTCCTTTCTCCACTAAATGACAAAAAAACACCCACTTTTTACACAAATAGTAAAAAAGATTCCCTACCAATCCACTAAAGACAAAATACCATTATAACCCACTTATATTTTATTCTTTCTTGATTTGATGCTTTACATCACTTTTGCTTTAATAGTAAATTGCCAAACTGACCATTAGGGCCTGTTTGGGGGCTTTACTTGTAGAGTTGAGTGGAGTGGAGGTTATTTTGAAGAAATAATAAAATATAAGTGGATAATGATAGTATTTTGTTTTTAGTTGTTTTTAGTTGACTTTTTTATTGGAAAGTGAAGTTTTTTTGTCTTTTAGTGGGTAAATGAGGTTACTTTTTTGACTTTTTTGGAAAAAGTATGGTGGTAAATTTAATGTAAAGTAATTTTAGTGGGATTTTTTTCTTGAGAATGGGGCTTCACCTTACTTGACTCTACAAGTAAGGTGCCCAAACATGCCCTTAAGTAATGTGACTTGAACCTGCAACCTCAGGGTTGCGGGAGCGAGCACCTGCAATATGGGCTCAGGCCAATACCAAATCAAATTTCTTTTGATCTAGCTTGACATTTTATCAGAGTGGATTCTTGATTTACACGGTCAAGTTTGTTCTCCTTGTGTTTTCCAATTTCCTCTATAGTTTTTCTGCAACAGATGTTAGAAAGGAGAGGATTTTACTAACTGTTAGCCATGTCCTTGAACTTATCAATACCACTCTTGATTTGGTTTCAGCTTACTCATGTTACATTTTGCTTGTTTTGTGCTTTTCCTATAGCCTATGGCAAGTGCATATGGTCTTGCAAAGCATAGAGATGGTCGTTGGGAATGGGCAATTGCTCCTGGTGTCTCACCATCTCCTAGATACCAGCATGCAGCAGTGGGTTTCATCTTCATTTTTTCCTTTTTGAGTTTTTTTTTCCTTCTTTTTTTTTTTTGCCTTCTATAGACTGTGGTCTAATGATGATACTATTAGTAGGTTTTTGTCAATGCAAGGCTTCATGTATCTGGAGGGGCGCTAGGTGGTGGTCGCATGGTAGAAGACTCCTCTAGCATTGCAGGTATTGTTTTGATACACTCATAAATTTGAAAATAATGGATTATTTAACTGTGTTATGGAGCTGCATGATTTGTCTGACATTTGGTTAAGATAGAATGCTTTTCCAATACTCACTTGTAGAAAATTGTCAACGGATAACAAACGTGGAAAAACTTAATTAGAAAAAAGGCATTTTAAGTCTTTGTCTTTACTATAGTGCATTATGTGGATACGATTAGATGTCCAGAATATGAATGTCCTATATATATCGCAATGAATAATCAGGGAAGGCCAGGCTGCCCCCACTCAAGGAATGACCTGGTTTGCCCTATGGCCTGTGGGTCCCACCTGCCCCCTACTCGTGCACTCCTGATCAATCCAACCCATTCACGCCCACTACCTCCCTGGGGATTGCCAGCAGGAGGCAGCAGCCCATATTTGACACTTATCCAAATTTTGTTGGCTGCCGAGTGTCGATCAATCATGCAACATTTGACACCCATTTGACTTTATCTAACGGCTTAGAATTTAATCAACTTTGAAGCCTTTGAAACAGTACCTCCTAGGGAGAACTCTCACACCCTGGTTCTCCTGCAGCCTGGGCCGCTTGAAGCTTATGAACAGCCTTGCCACATAATGACTATATAGCGCGCACACACACGCACCTTGTACCTTAACACGGTATGAGGTAGCATGCTGGGCCCACCCATCACCAGTCCGAACCGTCCACACACATAGACCCCCCGACTTACACTAGATCCCATGGGTTTGCACCCATCCAAATAGACTGGACCTTTAGATCGAGAATCAATTTTTTTTAAATATAAAGCCGTTAAACTTGTGGGCCATGAATCAAGGGGTTAGAGGGCCATAGGCATGAGATTGACCTTATTTTTTATAGCTGGGGCCTACCCGGATGGATCTTTTCATCCCTTTGGTCAAGTGATCAGTGGGGCCCGCAGGTGGGCCCCATCTAGCTATGAGGTATTGTATTACAGTACATACACCTTGTACTGGAGTAGGGCCCTATACATGTACACATGCACAAGACTTTTCACTGTTCCATTCCTTAGGGCCCGTTTGGTAATTTTACCGTATCATAAAGATAAAGTAAAGCATCAAATCAAGAGAGAATAAAAGGTATTTGGGTTATAATGGTATTTTATTTTTAGTTGTTTGATATGGAATCTTTTTGACTTTTTGTATAGAAAAGTGGAGTTTTTTTTTTTTTTTTGTCTTTTAGTGGAGAAAGGATGTTGATTTTTTACATTCTTTTTTTTTTTTTTTTGAAAAAGGAGGGTATTTTGAAAAAGTGTACTTTTGATGTGACCCCTTGTCTGAAAAATGGAGGCTTTACTTGACTTTTACTAAACTAGTAAAGTGCCAAACTGGCCCTTAGTGAATGCTATCAATCCCAAGGAGTGGGTGTGCATAAATGGCGCAGCCCTGGACTTTCGATTGAGTAGGCCAACCTCTCAGGGGAGATTGATCGAATCCAATGAAGGGATTCCACACAAAAGAACACTCAAAACTATATACTCCAGAATAAATCACGATGGTTTATTGATTGAATAAGCATGATAAAAACAATATCTCTCTTTTGTTTATATAGAACATTCTGTTTCTAAAACTAATTATAATATTGGAATTAGTAACATACCTATTCCTAATCAAATTAGAATTTTAGAAAGCAATTCCTATTAAGTAACTAATTGATATTACTAATTTAGATGAATAGGGATCTCTGATTGAATCAGGGATCATGTGGACCCCATTAGATGATCCATCAAGGGGGCCTGCGGGCCCTAGTCTTCTGTTGGGCTGCATCAATAAATTAGCACTTGCCCCAATTTGATAGTCATCTAAGTTATGTAGACTTTGGATTGATAATGCCAATTTGGTACTTATCCAACTTTACCCAAAGGTTGGATTTTATAAACTTTGAAGCCCTTCAAACATTATCTTCCATGATGAGTTGGTTCCCAGTTTTTGCACATAGGTAGGTAATTGTCTTTCAAACTTCCTACTCGCCATGATTGTCATGCTTTCTAGGGGGCCCACCTGGTAGGTTTTTCTTCTTTGCTTCCTAATTGGGAAGTTAGGATCATTGACTCAAGGCCTTTCATATTTGTGTGCATTGTTTTGGCTTTGAATTTTACCCAGTCTAGTACTTTTTTTTATGTTGTATTGATTGCTTCACATATATCTAGGGCTTTTCACCATAGGTTTTGAAAAGTGATGGGACCCGATGATGGATGGAATCTTCACGCATTCAAAATGGATGCTTGGCCTTTGGAGTCATCTCCATATGCAACCCAAGGAGTCTTCACACAAAGGAAAACACTTTCTCACAACAGTGAGAGGGAAAGAGAGAACTTTTCATTTTATCACAAATGAGAGATACAATTGTACTTCTAGAGGAGAGAAGGTCAATCTTGCCTGTTAGGGCCTAGATATGATTTCCTTTTTCCTTAAATGGAATTAATTACATACCAATCTCATTATTCTTGATGGGGTTTGTCTTTCCTTTTCTATGACTATCAGCTATCCTTAATTGATTACGTGTCAATCTATAACGACCTAGGCCCATTTGTCCACATGATATTGTTTGCTTTGGCTCATGGGATTTCTATGCAATCTTGTTGCACGGTTTTAAAAGGCCTCATGTAGGGTTGAGGCCATGCCACACTTATGTACCTAGGATCGGGATTTGCATGTTTCCGATGTGGGACTTATGCATCACTGCATACCTAGTCCTTTAGAGTTTTCCCTGACCTCTCTCTAGGCAGATGCTCGTGGGACCCAACACCCTTCTTCAGGGGGATCACAGGCGTGACACAATCAATCAATTATCTTTAAATGATGACATTTGAATCAAATTTTTCCTAGATTTTAAGATCTCTTTTTTAGATTTAGGAATCTTTATTTGGAAGGAATCAACATTTTGAAAGTAGGCACAGTTGAGCTAATGTGCTGGCATACAATGGGCCTTTTCTTGGGCCTCCTTTCATTGGTCTTGATGCTAATGATGCGCTTGGGCTCCTATGGTTTGCTCCCAAAGGTTGAGGGTTCGAAACTTCGCTACCACACTGGGGCCATAGGGAATTTACACGGCTCTCCCTGGGCCCGTAGGGATTAGTAATGCCCCACCCATACCCATGCATGATATTGTCCGCTTTGGCCCACGGGCCTCACGGATTTGTTTCTGATGGGCCTCAACCCATCAAAAGGCCGCATGCAAGGGAAGGGTATAGGCTCTTCATATAATTCCATTCACTTTCCTCTTTATAGTTGATGTGGGACTCCGGGGTGTCACATTCCACCCCCCTTAAGGCTGCATGTCCCTGTGCATTAGCTTGCCAGCCCTCTTAGCCCACCCACTTGCACCAGAGCATGGCAGGAGACCCACACTCGAACTAGTCGAGAGTCAGCTCTGATACCATTTAACGCCCCACCCCATACCCATGTATGATATTGTCCGCTTTGGCCCACGGGCCTCACGGTTTTGTTTCTGATGGGCTTTAACCCATCAAAAGGCCTAATGCAAGGTAAGGGTATAGGCTCTACATATAATCCCATTCACTTTCCTCTCTATAGTTGATGTGGGACTCCGGGGCGCGGACAATATCATGCATGGGTATGGGGTGAGGCGTTATAAATGATATCAGAGCCGACTCTCAACTAGTTCTAGTGTGGGTCCCCTGCCGTGCTCTGGTGCAAGTGGGCGGGTCTCCATATGGGTGGGCCAAGAGGGCTGGCAGGCTACTATACGGGGATGTGCAGCCCTAAGGGGGGGTGGAATGTGATGCCCCGGAGTCCCACATCAACTATAGAGAGGAAAATGAATGAGATTATATGTAGAGTGTATACCCTTACGTTGCATTAGGCTTTTTGATGGATTTAGGCCCATTAGAAACAAAACCGTGAGGCCCGTGAGCCAAAGCAGACAATATCATGCATGAGTATAGGGTGGGTCGTTACATTGAGGGTTCGAAACTTCGCTACCACACTGGGGCCATAGGGGATTTACCCGGCACCCCCTGGGCCTATAGGGATTAGTCCGTCCCAAAGGGCTGGGACACCCTCCATTATAAAAAAAAATGTTGCACTTGGGCTACATAAAAAGCCCTGGAGTTGAGAAACATGGAGAATAAAGAAAAATTCTTGAAAAGTTACTCTGCAGCTATGTCATTTAGGGTTGGGTGAGCAGCTATATATATTATTATATTATCAAGTATTACAAGAAACCACCTGTAAACTTTCTAAAATTACATAGTAGTCCCTTTTTAGTCTTTATTCAAGCTGGTGGTTGCTTATTCGAAACTACTTTTGTGAGAAAATCTACAAGTTGATCTTTAGTACTCTCATAGTCTCATATACCAACTCGATCTCCTTCCTCTCAACCTTCACTCAAATGAATTGATAGTCAACTTCCAAATGCGCTTATCATAGACTGGATTATTGGCAATATCTATGGGTGACTATCACAATGCAAGACCATTGCTTCCCTTTTCTTAAGACCCAGTTCACACAAGAAGAATTTTAATCAGAGTAACTTGTAGCTTCCATGTGACTCAACCACAGCACTTGAGCAACTACCACGTGCTTCTTGCTCTTCCAGGAAACCAGGTTTCCACCAACTAGTGTACAATACGTTGTAATGGACCATATATCCTTTTTTTTTTTTTTAAATGATCTTGCCCTGCGCAAAAGCATCAGTATATGCTTCTATATCTGAATGTTCATTGCAATTATACAAAATATCGTCTTGGACCTCCTGTAAAGCACTGAATTCTATGAACCAGTCACATGTTCAGTGCGAGGTGCATGCATGAATCGACTTACCACACCAGCCACATATGAGATATCTGGATAGTCAAATAAATCAACTTCCCTACTAATCTCTTAAATGCCTTTGGGTCAAGGTCCTTATGGAGCATTTCACTACTTTCAAAATGTAAGCCATGGTTTTGCTCGTTAAGAGTGTCTATCTGTTTAGCACCCAACTCTCTATCTCTTCAAGTAAATCCAATTCCATTATTGGAATTGCAACTTTAATCCAAGAAAGTACTTTAGCTCACCCGGTTCCTTGATTTCAAATTCTTTTTTAGAATAGAACTTCAGACCTTCAGATCCTTGATTCTTTTTTCATCATTTCTGGTGATCTCAATATCATCGACATACACAACCAACATTGTAACTTTATAACTTTATAACCATTTCTCCTCACAAAATTGTATGATCTAGATGGCATCTCTTGTGCGCATACCAAATCACTGTGTGACTAAACCTGTTGATGCATGCACAAAGAGATTGCTTTGGTCCATATAGTGCCTTCTTGAGTCATCACACCTTTTTTTTTTTTTTTTTGCCCTTTTGTTATAAAACCTGTTGGTAAATCTGTATATACTTCTTCTTTTAGATCTCCATGTAGAAAAGCATTTTTGACATCTAGTTGATACAGAGGCTTATGAGAAATTGGTTTCTAGGCAGCTAGAGACAATATTCCTGTGACTGAGTTTAATTTTGCAACTGGAGAAAGTGTTCCAAATAGTCCACACTGTAGGACTGTATGATTTCCTTTACCACTAGTCTTGTTTTGTACCTTTGAATTGAACTGTCTGGGTTATGCTTGATTGTAAAGAGTAAGGGTGTGCTTGGCATCGTTCCCCAAGGAAGTTTCCACATTCCCGCGAGACATGGGACAATGAAATGTGTTTGGAATAAAATTTTGTTTGTTTCAAATTCTGAATTCAGGGAAGGATCCGTTCCTTGTGGCTTTGTTAGACCAAAATTATCGAAACGATCTAACATTGTTTTTTATTTGGAACAGCTGTGTGGACGAAAGCGTAACCCACTCCTCCTGTTCTCCATCTGTCACCTCTCTCTCTCTCTCTTTCTCTCTCTCCCCTTACCTTCTCCCCTCTCCCAATCCCTCTCTTTGTTCAAGCCCCAGCCTCTCTCTGTCCCTCTTTCCGCCGCCCTTTAAAACTATATCCTAGTCATTGTGTGCACCCCTCCTCCTCTTGTCTGGATTGACTGATTGGATGAGGCTCATATTGCAACTGTCACTTTATTTATTTATTTATTTATGAAATGAGACTTAATAAAGATTTAGCAATGACTAAATTCATTACCAGTCATTTATCTGTTGTAAGATTTTTTTAAATCATACCATGGGTCAAATTCATGCAACTTTTCGTATATCCCTGCATAATTCACCTGGGCAACCAACCATCTGTGAGAAAACGAATTCCTTTATGTGCATTCCTACAACCATTTCTCTTTTGATGAATATGGATTTTCTTCTTCTGTATAATGTTGATTTGAACCAATCAACTGATGTTAAAATTGTCACTATAATTTTAGTTTGTATTCACCAAATGATTGAAGTCACCTTCACTTGGATACATTGGATATATTGTGACATTTCCTTATTTCACATTTTTTAGGAGAACCAAGACAATGTATTTATATTGTATGTGTACATCTAAAACAACCTCCCATGAGTAATATCTGTGGGTTCGACTTGAAATTTGGGGGTTCATCAAATTGGGTACCCATGTGTCTACATAGCTAGCTTTGTCCATTGTTTTCTCTAACTTTTCTTTAAAAAAACATATGTGAGACCCGTTGATTTTAATGATGATATTAAATGACATAGATATGTGATAATAAATGAAATTTTATATTTTTAATGTACAAAATATATTTATGATTATTTATAATAGATTTAAATTCTACAATGTTGTTAAATATGATTTTATTGATTTTGTTCCTTAGCACAAAACTATTATAATGTTACCAAACAAGTTTCCCATAGCATAGTCTCAACAGAACAATTTGACATTGTTGCGAAGCAAGTTTTGCACAGCACAAATTTTAATGCAACCTAATCTCAATACGACCCAATCTCAGCACAGAATTGGGAACAGTACATAAACAATGCCAGATGGGGCCTAAAATATAAAAATCTACTTGTAGCCTATTATACGTGCTTCCCTTTTGGAAGATCAACCAACTGCCAGCTACCGTTCATTTCAAGGGCTTGGATTTCTTCATCCTTCCACCTAGGGTATGTTAATGCCTCAGAAACATGTGTAGGTATGCATTCAGATAAAACTGGGTAACAAATGAGATAAATGGTCATAGGAATTGAAATTTTGTATAGGATGTTGGGTAACTCAAGACCGTGTCCCCTTAAGCCATGCAGTGGGAAGATTAAGATTTGAATTGGTTGAGTTGGGTTACCTGTTAGTATATGAGTCTAGGACTTCCGTTGATGCAGTGCCAGGTGAGAAAAACATGTGCCAGATGAGAACAATGGTATTGTCTTCTGTTTCTTGGGAGGATACAGGTGCAACTGCTTCTCTGGGACCAACACAACCAACTATTTGTCACTATGGATGTAACCTTTCAGAAAAATATACCATGCTATTCTATAAAAAGTGAAAAAATTTATCAGGCTGACAACCAGAGGAAGTGTAACCTACAGTGGGAGATTCCTCCATTAATTCAGTCAGTGTTCCACCACCCCAACCATTGTTGAAGTGTTCAATAAGGTCAGACTCCAGAAAAGGAGCACTAGGTCTAGAAAAACAATCTTCTCATTGAACCAACACCACCATAAATACCTTCAATCATTATCTCTTACCTTGACTTCTAAATCAGGTTTGATAAACTTGGATGGCTAAATACACCCAAAAAAAAAAAAAAAAGGAAAAACCAAGAAAACTGGTTGATGATGTCAGCCCCAGGGCTTGAATAAACTTCAAAAAAGAACCTTACCAGATGGTCTTTGATAATCAGTAACCTCTATTCTTCAGCTTCAAGCAGTACGATCTGCCTTTCAATCTTCAAATTTCCCTTCCAAAGTATCTAGTACAGAGTTGAACATTTATAGCTATGTCCTCAGTTCTGGAAATTTCTGAATTGAGTTAAATCTTTAAAGCAGACCCCATACAACCTTCTAAGGAGGTCTTCTTCTACTTGATATGAATTATAATACCAAAAACTTAAAAAGTCTTCACTGGTTTCGGTACATTCCTGATGAATCAGGCAACTTTCTTTCTACATTTGGCAGTCCTTGAAGCCTTTGAATCTGGATACAGAACTCCAATTGCTCTCGTCAACCGGCAGCCTATGGTTCTCTAATTTTCTCTAATACAATGTTGCATTGACTGATTCACTAAGGGCTTTTCATCATAGGGTCAAAACATGAAAAATAAAGGGAAGTGAAATGCTTGAAAAGAAACTCTAAAACTGTGTCATCTAGGTTGGATGACCGGCTACATATATATTCTATTGTATTTTCCAATATTACAAAAACTTTCTAAAATTACATAGTAGTCCCTGACTTTTTAATATTTACAGAAAGGTCCAACTCTATTTCTTGATATCTGACTCCAATCTTCTATCTATTATAAAGTGAACGTACAGTACCCAACAGCAAAGAGAGAAAAATGGAAACACTTGACACATTGGTCTTATTATTATTGTTGTTGTTGTTGTTTTGGGTTGAGATTTTTCTGGGATGGGGGTTGGGTTTTTATTACGTGGTAACAATGGCATGCCTTGCCATTATTTTCATTTGGGCAGTTCATTCTACTGATTTCATTTAAGCAGTTCCTTTGTCCTGTTACAAATTTAATGATTTTCTTAATTGTTTAATTATTTGTTAGAAATTAACGATAATCTTTGTGAAAGATGGCTATCATCTGTTTTACATTTCTGTCTTTTATGAGCCCTGGTGCTCTAAGAACATATTTAGTGGAAAACTCACAAATTTCATGACGGCATTCTACTCTATTCAAATTTCTTGTTCTAAAAGATATTAAAAGTTCCTTGTGTTTCTGTGTCAGTGCTGGATACTGCAGCAGGAGTTTGGTGTGATTCCAAGTCTGTTGTCACAACCCCTAGGACAGGCAGGTACAGTGCTGATGCAGCTGGTGGAGATGCTGCAGTTGAGTTAACAAGACGCTGTAGGCATGCTGCTGCTGCTGTTGGTGACTTGATCTTCATCTATGGTGGGCTACGTGGTGGTAGGGCGCTAAACCTAGCTATTACATATGTAAATGACTTTACCAGGGCCGGAAGTGTGAAAATGTTTGCATGAAAATGGGCCCTTCTCCAGCATTTTTTACACTTGATTCTTTTCCATGTGCGAATTCTGAGAAACAGACATACTTGTGCTATTTTTTATTTTTTATTTCTGAAAGATCTTATGTAAAATTTTCACATAGGAAATGTTCACATATGTAAAATGTTGCAAACAAGTGAACACTTTTGAAGTTCCTAAGTGTACTGATTAGAGCTGTTTTTACACCGACTTAATTTCTTTCTATGTACTTTCCAGAAATAATTGGGGCTGATCTATTAGGGAAAAAACACAATATGTAACCTATCATTCCACAAGGAGTTAGAGAGCTCATTTAAGTTATTTCCATTCTTTATATCACCTGTTTGAATTTTGGATTATTCCCTTTTTGCATTTCCTGCAATTTGCCATCATTTTATTGAATTAATGCTTGATTTTGTGCATGATTATCTGCCATGTCGTCACCTTTTTCCTTCTAGCATGTTGACCATCTTCAGCAACCAACCAACGCCTTCTTGTTGCCTGCAACTATTAACAGAAGATGGGCATCTTCTACTGCAAACACAATTCTTGGGATATATTGAACAATGTCACACAAGATTTGCGACAAAACCATATCTAATTCATGCCTACGTTGGAAACTGTCATCTTCAATCTCACAGTACAGTTTTTGGACATGCATCCAATAGCTCAATATTTTCTCTGACGCTGCATAAAGAGGATTACCGTTCAACTTAAGCGAAACATGTCCAATTCAGGTCCAATTACCTCCTTCCATCTATCGAGTCTTCTAAATGGCGTATGGAAAAAGCACTACCACCATAAAGTTAGGGTGAGAAAATTTGACTGACTGCTGACTTAACTCGTATCCGACATGCATGACCTGACCCGTATCCAGGTAAATCTGACTCAGTGTAAAATGGGTCAGGTTTGGGTTGACCTCCACCACCTGTCTCGCCCATGCGTATCACCAAAGAAGGCTTCCAAATTCAAAGGGAAGATGAGATGAAGCTTCCAATTTCAAGTAGAAGAGCAGATAAATATTCTGTTATCAATGAGTTGAAACTGGTGAGTTGAGCAAATCAAAATGAGAAATCAAGGTAAGGTTGAGGCAGTCACAAAGCTGTCCCATAGGCCCCTTTGAGTATTCAAGAGACCCTAACTCTAGGGTTCGGATGATGGAGAAATATGAGATGTTGCAGAAACCCTAGGTACAAAAAGAGCGTGTAAGAACTAAGAAGAAGACAAAGATGACAACTATTTTCTTCTTTCTGTTTTGAGTTCGGAAAGCCCACCACCATCATCATTATTTTCTTCATCTTCATCATCATCTTCTTGATGCAGGCCAGACATTAGGTTGGCCAACAACCAACCCATTGGGCCCCAGTCCATAAGGCGCAAGCGGACATCCCTTTATTGAGGAGTTTGATTTGTTTAGGATTAATATTAGTATGTTTCCTATTTTAGGCTTTGTTCAGATATTAGGAAATATTGTTGCTTTGGGATTAAGCCAACTCCTCTATATAAGGATGTTAGGCCTCGTTGTATTTAGAATGCTTATTCCAGTTAATCAAGTTGATTGAGTTATCGTCAGTTATGGAGTGTTTTATTGTTCTGCTTGTGCCCTAGCTATTATTGGATTGCAGATTTGGGCTGCGCCAATTTGGTATTAGAGCCGAAGTCTCACGATCGCCAGGAAGACGATCTTCTTTCCCGGATTTTATATATCATCAAGTCATCGTCATCCTTCCATCCTTCCATCATTGAATTCACTGTTCCAAACCAGCAACCTTCAAATCAACTGAACTCTTATCACATCCAAAGTCCAATCCTTTCTCTCACCGAAACCATTCAACCACCGAAGCCCTGCCTCTGCCATGCCTCATCACTGAACCAACACTGCCCTAAAACCCGTCCCATAATCCCCTTTAGCCACATCACCTCAACCTTCATGAATCCATTCCCCACCATTCCAGAAACCTTGAATCACCTACCCTTTCCGTTTCCCAACTTTTCCACCAGTCCCAATTCCCAAGTTCCTTTTTCGTCCCTACCAAATTGACTTTCCAATTCATTTGGAGCGTAAACCTGATCTACGAGCCTCGTCAGAATCCAAAACCCAAATCCTCCCTCAATTCATCTCAACTGAACACCAAATCTTCACCAAACCCAAATCCTGAAGCCCTAATCCAACCCTCATCAACCGAATTCCATTCCCCCACCATCCTCCACACTGTCCCGAACTCCCTAGACCCTATCAAAACCATTCCCGTTGACCCTAACCCCGAAATCAAAACCCAACCATACCCGAACCCAATTCCTCACATCCCGAACACCTTCTCTCCACCTTTCATCTTCCCGTAACCCCAATCACCCATCTGCCACCCCCAAAACCCGAGAAAAAAAAGTAGATGAAGTAGAAAGATGAGAAGGAGAGTGGCGTTGAGGAGTACCTGGCACCATGAGTTCGTCACTGCCTTCCCGAAGACCACCATCGCTACCACCTGCATTCAGCGCCCTCTGTCCATTATGAAACAGCAGCCAGCAGTGCCTCCATCACCCTCTGCCATCGTCACCAGGAGCTGCCTCCACTACATCGTCAAAGATCATCCCCTCTCCAGAGCTCCTTGCCCCAGCCATCGTCTCCCAATTCTCTCCTCCCTCCTTCATTTCATCCAAGCAATAAGCCTTCCAACCTGTTTTTTTTTCTCTCTGCACATGAAGCCCAAGAAAGAAGAGAAGTTTTTTTTTCCTCCCTCTCCCTCTTCATATGTGTGTCGTTTGGGAGAAACTGACAAGGCCTTCCAGTTGGGCCTGACCTGAGTCTGGGTCCAACCTGAGCCCAAACCCTACCCATCATCAGAAGCATAATAATAAAAAAAAGGTGGGCCCAGCCAACAAATATCTCAACACGATCCACTTGGGAGTATTTACTGATGGAGCCACTTCATCGAGCACTTCTAAGCAAGATCAGGTTAGTTCATCTTTGAAACAAATAATATGTCTTCTTCCTCTTTTGCATCCAATATGAGAAACATTGAAGATCCGATTGAGCAACAAAGAAAATTTTATGGGGATCGATATTATAAGAAATCTGTATATTTTGAGCAGTTCCTCCATTTGAAGCAAGGAGATCTGACAGTCAATGAGTATACGCCCCAATATCAAAATATGGAATTTGATTGTAATTTAAAGGGCATAGGTAAATATGATAAAAAGCGATATATGAGAGGTTTGTGATCAGAAATATGAGATAAGATGTGTTTATGCATGACCATTGAAGAAGTATATGCTGAAGCACTCCGGGCTGAAAATGAAATTTGGCATTCTCAAGAAAGAAAAACTCAGCAGCGATCAAGAGCTCATGTTGTGGAGAGACTTTTTTCAAGAGAAGATAATCCCACTATTGTCATTCGCCAACTCCTTAATACAAATGCAAAGAAAGAAGAAGAAACTGGCTAAGAAATTTCACATGGGGGTAACAGTCGAAGACAAGTCTGCTAATTTGATTATCGACAATGGTATTGCAATAAATTTTGTCGCGCAAGAGGTCATTAACAAACTTCATTGGCCCATCGAGAAGCTTCCTAAGCCCTACCAATTCACATGATCTGATGGTCATGTCATCCCCATGACTCATAGATGTTTTGGTATCATTTATGATGGTCCATTATGAGGACAAAATTTGGTGTGATGTGATTTATATGAATATTGCTCATATTATTTTTGGACGTCCATGACTTTTTGATCGAAAAGTGCACAATGATAAAGAGGCGAACACGTATACCCTTTTGTGGAATGGAAAAAGGGTTATGCTCATTCCAAACAGCCTCAATCTTCATCTACATCATCACCTTCAACACAAGTGCCATAGAAAGAGCAAAATGTTGAAAAAGAAGTCATGATTGCACCAAAAGAGAAAACACAAGGCATCAAGAATGACTTTGAAGAGCAAGTTCCTGGCAAAGATGATTTCGTGGGTACAAATAATATTGATCAAGGCAATGTCAATCAAGAGCCACGAAGGATTAAGGAAGAACAAGGACGAGTAAGCATTGAAGACTTTGATCAGGTTAGCTAAAAGATTGAGCATCCGATGGGATTTGATTGTGATGCCATTGCTAGAAAATCCAATTGCGTCATCGAAAATCAATTCAATTGTCCAAGTGGTTTCACAAGAACATCACGTTGTTGACATCCCTCACATTGACTTCATCTTCAGGGATCAACAATGGAAGCTTGAAGATTGCACTCGGATATGACAGATTTTACAGTTGCAGTCTCTCATGGGAAAAGCACGCATCTGAGCTAAATGTAGACATCAGAAGAAACGAAACTTCCAATCTACTTTTACATGGAGGAAAAGATTGAGTCGAGTTTTCAAAGTATGTCAAGAGAACGAAGATTACAAGCAAAATCAGAAGTTTGTATGATTGATTTTCGACCCCGGAGGACATTTTCCGAACTTGTGGTCGAATTCTCTCCCTTATTATCAAGCTGTCAACTTGCCGGAGTCGAGTTTTTTCAAGCGAGGGAGAGTTGATGCAGGCCAAACAGTAGGTCGACCAACCCAATGGCGGACCCGGGATTTTTATTTGGGTGGGGCTAAATTTTTCTAGGCTTTGTTAGATTTTTTTCCACATCAACAAATAGTGAGAGAAAATGTATTGCATTTGAAAAAAAAAGGAAGAAGAAATAAGTAGTTAAAACTCAGTTTTTATAATTTATATAATTTAATACATGAAAGGCCTTTTGATTTGACGAATGAGATCATATTGTATAATGGGGCTACGTGTAAAGCATCCAAAACACCGTCTTCATTCTTATATGGTTTTACTCTTGTTTTGAGCAACGTTGAGCTTTTCATTGCACTTGGACATAAATTGAGAAAAAAGAGTAGAGCATTACAGTGGGGCCCATTTATTGAAATCCGAGCCCTACAAATTAAAGGCCTTCAAATGTATAGGATATCGAGAATTACAATTAATCCGACCATTCAACTGACCTTTTCATAAAAATGTGGTTAACATTATTTATGTATATATATATTTTTATCAAACTATTAATCCAGCAGTGAGACCAACTCAAATGGAGATCTCCATACTAATGACGCTGGGACGTTGGAATGTGGTATTGGTTTAGTGGGTCCTTAATTTTTTCTATTTTATTCTTACTCCAAATCACTAATCATTTCAACAAGGAGACACTTTCCAAGTGTCATGGCATTTCCTCCCTTGAAGACTTTTTATCTTAGTTTTTAAATGTTTAATGCTTGTATGAACCTACTTTTTTAATTCTATGATATTATTTATTTCAACATGTGTCTTAGTTAGATTGGAGCTACACTTTCCAAATAAATGTGCGACATACATAGGCCGAATATAAGTGGGCCAGCAAGTGGAACTGCTGTTTTTTGTTTATGGGCAGAGGTAGAAAATGTTTTGGGGTGGGGCAGTCTTTTGGACATGCTCAGGGGATCATTGTAGGTTTTTGGGGATATTCCGAGCCGACCTGGGGCGGTCATCACCTAGGCGCAAGGGGACATCCCTTTATTTAGGAGTTTGATTTGTTTAGGATTAATATTAGTATGTTTCCTATTTTAGGCTTTATTTAGATATTAGGAAATATTGTTGCTTAGGGATTAAGCCAACTCCTCTATATAGGGATGTTAGGCCTCATTGTATTTAGAATGCTTATTCCAATTAATCAAGTTGATTGAGTTATCGTCAGTTATGGAGTGTTTCATTGTTATGCTTGTGCCCTAGTGGCTGAATCCATTGTTGTATTTGACCAATCCTTCGAGAGATTGATATGTTATCAGATTGCAGATCCGGGCTGCGCCACTTCTTCTAGTATGAGTTTGGAAACATCTTCTTTTGTTTGAGTTCGGAGAGCTCATCATCATTATTTTCTTCATCTTCATCTTCATTTTCATCTTGTTTTTCTTCCATTGTTTGAGTTTGGAAACCCCACCATCATCATCATTTACTGGTGAGGGTTTGCGGGTTGGGTTGCATCGACCCATATCGGGTGCAGGTTGAAGTTGCCTGACAGGTTTTAAGAATGGGTCAAATATGGGTTGGGCTTCAACCTAGACACCCATAGTAAGTGAACCCTATTCGACCCATTTGCCACCCCTACCATACGGTTCACTATTAGATATTTTAAGCATATGAACTATGGATTGATTATGCCCTCAGAAGTTTGCAGATATTGTAGAGAAAATCCATGGCTACATTGGGGCAATTTTCTTTTCATTGCATTCTTTGTGAAGAAAATGTGGTGATGCAATCGGCGAAAGAGGGAGCCAATTGATATGTTTTGTTGGACAGCGTGTGTTTTAGCTTGTTCTAGCGCCCTTTTAATGAAAGTTTAAGTTGCCTTGTTAAAAGGAATATTGAGTTAGGTTTGGTGTCCATTCTTCCAGGAGTAAAAACCTTCAGTATGATTTCCTTTGGAGTGCTTGGAAGGAGGGGAACATCTATGTTTATAGCACTTTTAATTTCTCTCTTGAAGTTGGAGATGAATAAGATATATAAACATATAGGCATTTATGGGAAAAGAATATCATGGTTTGTTGTTTCTGACCTTGTGAGGAGTGAAGTGATAATGACCTGCTTCTGAGCCATATCTTATTCACTCAGCCATACGCGTTTTAAACTTCTGTGTTGAAATTCAGTAAGATAACCAGATGAACATATACAGGAAAAGAATATTGTGGTTTTGGTGTTTCTGACATTGAGAGTAATTGGTAAGAGCTAATGGTTCATTTGTGAAACATATTGCATTCACACAGCCTTCTCTCTTTTATTGTATATTTTGTTTCCTTTTTTTTTCAATTCGTTTTATTGTAAGAAACCATATACCAACCCAAAAGCTTAAGCTGATAGATGGAAGGCCCATACATGTATATTAAGACATGTCAAGCCTATTACTTAGGCGATGTGGGATGTGGGAGTTCCCAACACTCCCCTTCATGTGCAGGCCCAACAGATTTTATGGACAGGCCCGTCACATGGGCTACACAAGAACAACGGAATCGAAACCCACTCTGATACCATGTAAGAAACAATATACCAACCCAAAAGCTTAAGCTGATAGGTGGAAGCCAATATAGGTATATTAAGACATGTCAAGCCTATTACTTAGGCAATGTAGGATGTGTGACTTCCTAACATTTATCACTCTAGAAATAAAAATAAAAAGTTGAGAAAGTTGCTATGTGGATGAGGACCTCTACCTTTGTTTGCCTTGCAAATCAAATGTAGATGGGAGTGTCAAAGGGATATCTAGGGCCATTTGGTATGAGCGTCATCTTGAGAGAAGCAAAATGGGCGACTTAACTGAATGGGAGGTTTAAAAGCAATTGGAGAAGGATCAAGGGTTTTCTCATTGTTCAGTCCTGCCAATCTTTTAGTCTAAGAGATTCTTTTAGTGCTTTCACTTGGGATATGGTCATTTCATTGTAATTTCAAACTTATTATGGTGTGAGATGAGCTCATATCTTAGCTGAGGGTATTGAGAGGCCTTGTAGAGTTCTTTTGGTGTTACATACTTTCTGTTTCTCTCATCGTTATGATGACCAAAGCCTTGTCCCAACTATGTTGGGGTTGGCTACATGCATTCTGTTTTTCCCTAGCATGATCACAGAACAGTGTTTTCTCAGAATTCATGTTTAAGTTGTGACAAAAGTTTTATGCTTGCTATCAACCAACCTAATGCAACTCTCCTTTATTTGGACTTTGGTCTGGCAGTAAAACTAGCGAGGTGGTACTTTCTGTTTCTCTATTTAGTATTTATATTATGATGTATCATGACGTGCTCATATTTTGCATAGTTGACTAGTTGGACTGTTATGCAGATTACATAATGCTTCTACTTTGGACATGCTAGTAAATCCACTTTGGATGGTGATGATGGTTATGATGCTGAAGTGCCATATTTTATTGTTTCCTGTAGATAATAAAAGGTTTTTGTGCACAGGGGTGTTGCTAGATGACCTGCTTGTTGCTGAAGATCTTGCTGCTGCTGAAACGACAAGTGCTGCTTTACATGCAGCAGCAGTAGCTGCAGCCAATTCACCGGCTGGGAGATCACCTGGAAGTTGCTTGTTCATTGATGAAAGAATGAGGCAAGGAGTTCCTGAAGCAAATGGTGACGGCGCAGTTGTGCTAGGAAGCCCTGTTGCCCCTCCTATTAATGGGGATATGTGTACTGATATAAGCACTGAAAATGCCTTGCTTCACGGACCAAGGTAGCTCCTGCTGAGTTATTAATTCCTTTTGATAATTAAAGCTTTTATTTTCAGGGTTCTAGTACTTTATTGTCTGTCCTACTCAAGTTGAGGAATAGTGAATTGCGATTTTTTTCTTTTAAATTTCCTGGACGTTTCTTTCCTGTGCAAATGAAGTCCTTTTTGGAATGTACTTGATGAATGCTACAGGAGACTTGGCAAAGGTGTTGAGTACTTGGTTGAAGCCTCAGCAGCAGAAGCTGAGGCGATTAGTGCTACATTAGCTGCTGCCAAGGCACGCCAAGTTAATGGAGAAGCCGAGGAACTTCTAGACAGAGATCGTGGAGCGGAGGCTTCGCCAAGTGGAAACGAGATCCCTAGCCTAATTAAGGTGCCAGATTCTGCATTATCTAATAATGTTACTCCACCCGGTGTTCGACTGCATCATAGAGCTGTCAGTATCAGCATGCCATCCCTATCTAACAATTTTATTTTGTTTTTTGGTATTTGGTACTCGGAGAGTCAGAGTTCATCCCACTGGCATGGAGCTTGTTAGCTTTGGAATCTCACTTTATTGTGATAAATTTTTTTAGGTGGTTGTAGCTGCAGAAACTGGGGGAGCTTTGGGTGGTATGGTCAGGCAGCTTTCCATTGATCAGTTTGAAAATGAAGGCAGGAGGGTTAGCTATGGTACTCCAGAGAATGCAACTGCAGCTAGAAAGCTATTAGATAGGCAAATGTCAATCAATAGTGTGCCCAAGAAGGTACTTGAGGCAGTTTATCTTCCTCTTGAATAATGCATGGGCATCACAATCTGATAACTGTTTGAAATGATGATGTATTTCTGTGTTCTGCGTGAACTGATTAAAAGAAATGAGTCTCCATTGGTCATTCCCATGCGGTTATCTCTATTTTATTTTGACTGTTGATATTTGAGATCTCTTTTGGACTGACTTTTTTTGTTTGCGTTTCTACGTTGACATTGTCTTTATCTACAGTGAGAATCCTTCTTTTTGTTTTTTTCAGTCGAGAAATTATGAAATGATAAAACTATGGTAGTGGTTAATCTCTTAATCTCCTTTGTATCAATATACCTACTTAATCTGTCTAGGATCTGGTGGTTTCAGAGACTCGAAAGGAAATTGTCTTCTTGGGTGGGAGGATTACTTTAATAAAGGTAGCCCTACAAGCTTACTTGACACTGTCTTTCGGTCTTTTAGCTTCTGGTCAGAGGGGTGAAGAGGAAGGAAAGGTTCCAAAAAGATTTTCAATGGAATTATTTTCCATACCATGAGAAGTTCCCTTTTGTAGGATTGAAAAGGGTATTTTTATCTCATAGGAGGTGGTGGGTTGAGAATTTGAACTGGGAAAAGGACTAATAAGGCATTACTTGCTGAGTGGCTTAGGTGGTTGGGCAATGAAGCGCATTGGTGTGCATGCATTGTAGATTAAAAAGTATGGTATTGGGATCATCGTTGTGATATTCCAGATTGTTGTGGAATGCTTTTTGTGTTATGGAAAATTGTGGTAGGTGCATGCCAAACTTCTCTAAATCTGATATAGTTTTGTTAAGGTCAGTTCCAATTGTGGAGTTTTGTTAAGGTCAGTTCCAATTGTGGAAGGATTATTTTTGTGGAATGTTATGCTGGTTGTTCTTTTTACCTTTTTATTTCCTTTGATGGTGGATGGAAATTCTTTCACCTCCTATTTATTGGGTGGCATTTGAACCCCTATTTTTAGATAGAATTTGTGGGAATGATTTGCTGGATCAGATTTTTATACCAAATTGCGGAAGAGATTGGCGGATATGGAACCTGATGAAAAACTGGGGAACTCTTAGTTAAATTTTTTTTCTCCAGGAGACACTTGATCTTAGCCAAAAGGCCGAGAAAGGTATGTCTCCAGGAGACACAGTTCTCTTTTTTTACACTTTCTTATTTGCTAAGCTGGTATAAGACTTTATTAAGTTTCTTTGAAATGCATTAGATGATGTGGCTACCAGTTCGAGCTCTTTTGGAGAGTGTCCTTCCTAATAAGTGTCAATCGTATGGAACCATTATTGGTTGCTGTTTGGTGGGTCGATATAGTTAGAGGGGAATTGGCATACTTTCCAAAATCATTCCGATCCACCAGCAGGTATCGCCAATAAGTCCTGAGCTAGGTTAAAATCATGTCTTTTTGACAAAAGATTTTGTTAAGAATCTCAATGTCGGACTGCTGGAGGTGTGGTGTTACCTTTTTTTATTATTATTAATAAATTTCTTTGATTATTATTTGTTGTTGTGCTTGCCCTGCGCTTGTATTTCTTTGCTGTTCTGTTTAGTCTTTTAGGAAATGAATCATTTTTACTGTTTCGGGGAATAACTTACTTTTTAAGTAATTGTCTTTCCTTTGTTTCATCTTTTGAGAGATCCCGCGTTCTTTACATGGGGTTCATGCTTTGGTTTTAGACAATAACTCATTCTTTCTCTTCTAGTGTCCCAAACATACATTTCAATTTCCTTGTGCTCTCCTCTATCCAGCCCATCCCTCTATAGTTTCCCATATCGACAAATGGCCAATTTCTGTTTGTGCACAAAACGCCCCGGGTGCTTTGTGAAGCCACCATGTTTAATGAATGACATGGAGTTATTTGCTACTTTTTCTCCCTCTTTTAATGACTTTAGGAATGCTTAAAACTTTGGTAAATTGGAGATAATGATGAATCCTGTGTCTTAGGGGGTTCTCTAAATTTAAATACTTGCACATCTTTAATGCCTAAAAATTTGCTTCAAGAAGTTATGCGATTTGTTTTACCAAAACAGGTAGAAGTAACACCCATTCATCACGTGTAAGTCATTTCTTCAGTGGGGGCCAGTTATAAAAATGAAAAATGATCAAAACAAATGGTGATTTTCACAAGTTGTTACGGACCCACTTATAAAAAATTAATGATCAAAACAGATGGTGATTCGCACAAATTGTTACAGGCCCACTTTGAAAAAAATCTAATTCAATCAAAATTAATGCCCTCATCTTTTATGGGCCCACAATTTTATTCAAATAGGCCCACCATCAAAATGATTACTATAGAAAACTTGAAATTTCATAATTTAACAGTGGGCCCAACTCTTATTTGTGTAAATGGGGGCTTAAAAAAATCTGGCCATTTATATTCACATTGATTTGAAGACCCCATGGAGGAAGGTTACAAATTTTATGGGCAAAAACAAAGAAAGAAAGAAATGATTCCCTAAAAACTTGCATAGCTGACACTCAATGACTCCTTATTTTTCTCTTCATGTCTCCTGATATAGCTGGACATTCAATCCAACATCATACCCAATAATAAATAAATTGTTATTGGATGTTTTATAGGGGGTGTGAAGGCCTCTTTTTGACGGGGAGTTTTGAGAATTTCACACACAACACACACACACACACATATAGCATACAGTTATTATGTTTTTTCCTGGCTAGAGTATTATTTTCTCATGTTTTCTTCCAATGCTTAATTCCGTTGAACTTCTCAAATTTTAGGTCATAACACATCTTCTAAAGCCTCGTGGTTGGAAGCCTCCTGTTCAAAGGCAATTCTTCTTAGATTGCAACGAAATTGCAGATCTATGTGACAGTACGGAGCGGATATTTTCTTGTGAACCAAGTGTTCTGCAAATTAAAGCTCCTGTCAAGATTTTTGGTGATTTACATGGTCAATTTGGCGACCTCATGCGTCTCTTTGATGAATATGGCTCTCCTTCAACTGCAGGAGACATAGCGTAAGTGTTTGCTTTGTGCGTCAATAAATTATATTCAGAATGGGAGCTTCTTCAAAGTCTAATTGTTTTGAACTAGTTTTCAAGTGGATTTGTCCATATTGTGATATTTTATGTGAGGCTTTGTTATGATTACGTCATGATACCAAGATTCGTTTTGTATCCCTTTTTGGTTTGGCCGTCAAACTGAAATGTTTTGGCCGATTTGGAATTTCGTTGAAACATTTTGGAGTTACGTTTCATAAAAATATAAAAATTATAAATATATATAGAAAATAGAAAATTAACATTAAATTAAAAAAAATGATTTGATGCATTTAGTTTATTCTACTAAGTCAACTCATAATATGGCATGTATGATATAAACACTTAAACAAATAATAATGTTGTCAACATGACAAATTAATGTCATCATTATGGCCCATCAATATGGAATGCATAATAATGTTGTCGTCCTAGCAACCCGGCAGTGAGCATTGAGCAGTAATTTGGAAAATTTGTCCATTTTGGACCAAATTTGGAAAATTCGTCCAAACTGGAACAAATTTCTGGGTGACTTTATATATATATATATATATTTTATGTTGTTGTTGTGTTGGGGGGTGGGGGTGGTTTGTTTTAATGGTCGATTATCCAAAACGAAACAAATTTTTCATAACTATGCTTGGTACAGATGAAATTTCACTTGTTTAGGCATACTTATGACTTTATTGGTGCTCTAGTCTTCAATGTATCAGCTCTTCATGTTTCTTGCTGGCAGCCTTTCTGTTTCAAGTCTCATGTTCTTATATTCTGGGCATGATATTTTCTTTGTTTCTGAAAGAGTTACTTTTTTTTAGTAGTATCTCTGTTTAAATTTTGCTTTGCCATGTGCATATTAAGCTCTGCTGCAATGTTTCGTGTTGCACCAATTCAAAAGAAAACGGGACGAACTTCCTTTTGATTATTAATTGATAAACGAATCACATAGCTAATAGGTGATTGAACAAGCAGTAAGCATGTAACATTAATATTTCTTAGTTGTGCCTTTTTTATGGCTAATTACATGCATCTGAGATTGTAAGTTATAGCCGAGTTGTAACTTGAAATTATTTTATATTTTTCATTGTCCATGCTGATATCATGTGTTTGATTCCAGTTACATTGACTACCTCTTCTTAGGAGATTATGTTGATCGGGGCCAGCACAGTTTAGAAACTATTTGTCTTCTGCTTTCATTAAAGGTAGTACTTAGCAATTTGCATCTTTCTTCTTATTTATGTCTTATGTGTTTCAACTGGTTTGTCAGTCATCCTTCTGGTTGGCATTTGGTTCTAAAAACTGAGGTAGTCTAAACTTTTTCCCATGGATCATTGGAATGTTCCAGGTTGAGCATCCACACAATGTACACCTAATTCGTGGGAACCATGAGGCAGCAGATATAAATGCACTGTTTGGATTTCGGATTGAGTGCATCGAACGCATGGTATTTATGTCAGAGTTTTATATGTTTTTTCTGAATAAACTTTTCTGTTTTTTTGAAAGGTTTTTTTGCTGAATAAACTTATTTGTGTTTCGTCAACTAAAGCCTGCTTCATGGACAGGGAGAACGAGATGGAATATGGACTTGGCAACGCATAAATCGGTTGTTCAATTGGCTTCCACTGGCAGCCCTAATTGAGAAGAAAATTATTTGCATGCATGGTGGCATTGGTCGGTCTATAAATCATGTAGAACAGATTGAGAACCTACAACGCCCAATTGCAATGGAAGCAGGCTCAGTTGTTCTCATGGATTTATTGTGGTTAGTAAATTACTATATTTGATTTGTGTTCTAGTGCAAGCCAGGTCCATGACCAAGCCCATCAAGATGGTGCAAGGTCCATTAGGTCCAAGCCCATGCTCACTTGTAATCTTTTTTTTTTTTTTTCATGAAAGTCTTGCTGTGTTAAGAAGTCGATTCCTTAGAAGTTTTTATGTTGTTAATAATCCAAAATAGGAGTCTGTCATAAATGGCTTCTAAATAGAAAGTTGGAATCCGGTTAGGTCTTTTTCAAAGATGGATGCAGCTTGGGTGTCAAACAAATTTCAATTGACATGAAATTAGGTCTTTTTGATGGGTTATTTAGCTACCTGTCCAGCAAACCTAAGATTGTGTGATTCTGGCAAGATTTTAATAAATTATGATCCATTTTCTGACAAGTTGCAACCCATTCATGAATTTTGTTAAATTTAGGATACAACTTGTGCACCTTCCTAAGCTTTTATAAAAATACTTGCTTCTTCTCTTTTCTACATTCATCTCATTAATAAAGAAAAGTTTCTTCATGCTGTGTGCCATGTTATACATTAGATCTTAGGCTAAGACTGTAGATCAAATTGGTGGCTTGGAGGTGCCTATGTTAACCTTTTACTTCAAGCTTAGTGCTTGGAATCTGACTGTAATCGAATCCATAGCGGATTGGCATAGCAATTGCTACCTTGTCTGCATTATGTTCCCCTATGTGAAGTACTGCATTTTCTTCTTATTTGATTTTCAGCCATATATGCTGATTGTGATTACCAAAAAAAAAAGCATCTGATTGACTTTTTTTTTTTGCAGGTCGGACCCAACAGAAAATGATAGTGTTGAAGGTTTGCGTCCGAATGCCAGAGGCCCGGGGCTGGTTACCTTTGGGGTGTGTACAATTTTCCTTTTAACCATTTCATTAGTCATTTGAACCACTGCATATGTTTGGTTATCCTCGCCTTAACATCTTTCTGAAATGAACTTGTCACATGATGCTTTAATATTATTGGGAGTTCTGTATATTTTCCAAAAAGAAGTGAAAGAGCTGACTGGGTTCTCATGACAGCAGACAAACTACTTTTCATATTAATGACAAGGTGAAAGTTGTTAGGTGTTTCTTAATCAGTGCTTCATTCTTATTGTGAGGGGTTTACGGTATGATTTCTTAGTGGTCCTTCAACTGGTTGTTTGTTCTTTATTCCTCCCTTCACACTTCTCGATCCATGGGCCTTGTACCTCCCATGGCATTACTCTGTTAGGCTTTTGCCCATTGTAGAAAATTCTCCATTGGTGTCTCCTCTAGGAGTCTGGTGGTGTTACACTCTGAGTGTGGCTAATCATCCACTTGGACCAGGTACTCATCATCACCTTGGTAAGCTATTGCCGCACAAATTAGGTAGTCAGACGTGAGTCCCTCATGTGGATTCCTCTTTTGGTCCTCAACATACGGGGTATAGCAGGTTTCTTTTTATTTTTCCCCTTGTCTTCCTTTTGCTACTCAGCATATGGAGTATCAGCAGTCACTATTGTTGGAAGAAGTATTTACAACTAAAAGAAAACTATACATAACTTGCAAATGCTAGGACATGACTTAGGAAGATTAGGAAGGATAAAGCCACAGGAGAGTTACAAAATTACGCAATTTTCTGACCTGTGGGCTCATATGAAGAATGACAGTCATGGAGGTGTAGCATGTTCGAAAGGCGTCCCTATGACCTACCTCTGCAAAATTTGGGAACCATTTAATCCATAGGATTAACAAGTGGAGGGTCTCAAAATTGCCAAAATCTTAGCCATTAGATAAAGTTGGATGAGTGCTAATTTTGTGTGATATATTCAGTGTTTGTGAAACATGGAAGAGTGTTGAGGGTAGAAGGGAGAGTTGTGAGGTGTTTGTAGATCACATGCTTGGCCATAAAGATGTCAATGAATTTTTGTGTGCCTGGTTACCCAATGGGCCCGACCTGAAAGATCTCCGTTTTTTTTTTTTTTTGGGGAACCAATTGATAATTGGGTCGGGTTCAATCAAATCCGGACTTTAAAATCCAAATACCTGAATGTATAATGCTTTAATGTATAATTATATTAAATATATGATGCATCATCACTTGTTACATGAAACATACATATATAATATTAATATATTAGATTAGTTATTATTATATACAACATAGTAATTTTAAGATTTATTATTTATTATGTATAACATAATAAAAATATATCATCATCATCATCATCAGAGCATTGGGGTTGGCTACATAAATTCTGTTTCTCCATTCCGATCTATCTTGAGACATTCTCAGATAAGTTACACTTCTTCATATCTATATTTACTACCTTTTTCCACATCCTCTTTTGCCTACCCATGGACCAAAATACGTAGTGGCCGCTATATTACCACTACTCTAAATGGAATTTAGTGCCTCACATCCTTAACGGCCGCTACGGAGTGATATAGATTCGTACTTTCCAAAAAAAAAATATATAAAATGCATAATAAGATTTATTTCTTTTCTCTCAAAATAACATTTTTACGCAACTCTTCTGCCCTTTTATGTTTAAAAGAACACCAAAAAACACATGATCTCGCCAAATTATAGTCGATACAGAGAGTTCTTCTCTAGGTACATCCTATTAGACACCCCTTTTGGTAGAGGTATTCGTTTCTCTAAGTACTCTTAAGTCTTGACTTCATGACATAACTAAGCAACATTAATACATGTGAAAAAAACGATTATTACTATTATTTTCTATTTATACAGCGATACAAGACCTCATGCAATGAGGGGACCTCTACTCCCCCTTATCTTAGTTACTTCTGCAACAAATATATATATTACATTTTCTATCATTTTCCAATATTGTAGATTTTCTACAAATTTTTTAGATTTTTTTGACGATTTTTTCAAATCACACCTGCTATGTAGCGTTTTGGTGGCGGGCCGCTACACCTGCTGCTATCGATATTTTCATCCTTGGGCCTACCCTTTCCCCTAGGTGGGCCATCAACCTTCATAGTCAAGTTTTTCCTTACCGGCACCGTTGCCGGCCTACGTTGGACATGCTCAAACCATCTCAAGCGGGTTTCTCTAAGGGTCCCCCCCCCCCCAATTGATGCTACCTATAAATGATTTCAAAAGCGCTTATTTCTAATTTTATCATTCCTAGTTTACTACGCATTCACCTCAACATTCTCAGCTCTGCGACATCCATTTTGTGCATTTGTTGCTTCTTGATCGGCCAACATTCTGCTCCATAAGTCATAGTTGGTATAATCACTATCTTGTAAAAATTCTCTTTTAGTCTTGTTGGCATTTGTTGGTTACAAATTACTCTAGAAGAAAGTCTCCACTTCAACCATATCTCTTTTATTCTGTGTTCGACATCTTCATCAATATCCCTTTTTTTTTTACTAATTATAGAGCTAAGGTAATGAAAAGAATCACTTTGTGGTATCTCATGGTCTTCAATTCTCATAGTAGTTTAAGCTCTTTCTATATGCCCACTGAAGTTACAATTCATATATTCCGTCTTTGTACGGTTTATTTTAAAGCATTTGGATTCTAAAGCCTCATGCCATCTCTCGAGTTTGTCATTCATACCATCTCTTGATCCATCTACCAACACTATATCATACACCAAGGTATCTCTTCTTGAATATGAGAAGTTAACTCATTTATAAACAATGCAAAGAGATACGGGCTTAGGGTTGACTCCTGATGCAAACCTATGGTCACGGGGAACTCCCCTATCTCTTCACAGGTAGTTCTCACACTCGCTACTTGTCATTCATAAATATCTTTAATAACTTCAATATAGCCTCTTGGAACATTAGTTTTATTTAAAACCCACCAAATTAAATCTCTAGGTACCCTGTCGTAGGCTTTTCTAGATCGATGAAGACCATATGCAGATTTTTCCTCTTTACTCGATATTTTTCCATTAATTGCCTAAGTGAGAAGATAACTTCCATCATTGACCTCTCTGACATAAAACCAAATTGATTTTCAGATATCTTGGTCTTCTGTATAAGTTTTTGGTCCATTACTCTCTCCCATAGGTTCATAGTATGACTCATAATTTTAATCCCATGATAGTAGGTACAGTTTTGTATATCTCCCTCGTTCTTATATATAGGTACGATGACACTTCTCCATGCATCTAGCATTTTATTTGTAATTAATATCTTATTGAAGAGTTCAGTTATCTAAATCTCCCCAACTTCTCCTAAGAATTTCCAAGCCTCAATCAGGATGTTATCTGGACCCTAGACTCGTAGCCCTTCCCGTCTTCATTTGTTTTAGTGCTTTCCTCGCCTCCACCACCCTAATTTTACGAAAAAAAGTATGTTGTGCTAATGAAGTATCGTCTTTTGTTCTTGTGTCTCCTATATAGTCTTCATTTTGAAGTATGCTAAAATATTCCCTCCACCTTTCTTTGATATCATTGTCCTTCATTAGAACCTTTTGGTCATTGCTCTTAATACATTTGACTCGATCTAAGTCCCTACTTTTCCTTTCTCTTATTTATATATAATAAATAATAAAAACATACTACGGCTTGAGTCGTGTCTGGAATCCGGTACAGGTCTGGGTCCTGCATGAACCCAAGCCACTTACATCCCTACCTGCCTATTCCATGCTTAGTCATTACTGAAAATCTACACGTGTGCGCACGTGGGGATCAGTGTATGCTATATAGTGATGATTGGTGGCAAGGTTGGATACTGTGGAATGTCTGGATTGTGTTAGTGTGCAAGCCTGCTGCCAAATACTCGGAAGATTTTTCAGTTTAGGAGAGTACTTTCTTGTGGTTTAGGGATATCCTCAAGGCAACTTTGCTATGATTAAGATGAGGAAATGTAATGGGAATTTTAGGTTTCATTACCTTATTCTTTTCCATATTATTTATTCAAGTCCATTACTCACCAGGCTTGATAATGTTGCTGCAAATAGGCACTTCCTAACCATACACAGCCAACCCACCACATCTAATATTAGTCTAAATCTTGTTCCTGCAGCCTGATCGAGTGATGGAGTTCTGCAATAACAATGATCTACAGCTGATTGTGCGTGCACACGAGTGTGTGATGGATGGCTTTGAGCGTTTTGCACAGGGGCATCTGATCACACTTTTCTCAGCCACCAATTACTGTGGTATATAAATATTTTATCCTGTGCATTGATTGAACATTTTGAACCAACTCATTATAATTCCTAACTTGCTTTTTTACAGGTACTGCAAATAATGCAGGGGCAATCTTGGTTTTAGGAAGAGACCTTGTGGTTGTTCCAAAACTCATCCATCCCTTGCCACCAGCTGTTACATCACAAGAAACATCACCTGAACGTCATATTGATGATACATGGATGCAGGTCCTACCATTTTTCTTTTCATAGTGGAATTATACTCTTGAAACTTTACATGTAAATGCTCCCTTTTGGTGATCCAAACTGTTTATATGAATGGGCCTAACTTGGATGGGAGATACATGAAAATCACCCTTGTCAGTTGGTCACAATTTGCCATTATTCTAATATTAAATATGGATAGTTGTTTGTCAATATTGGTTGAAAGCCACCAATCAGAGAGCTAGGATCATCTTGTGTTTCTCAAATACTGTGATCCATCTTTAGGTTCAATGACTAAGATCATTGAGGTGTGCCCCACTTTTTTGTCAATTTTTTTTTCGAACAAATGAAATGCTATTTCCCTCAATCATCATGCATTACTACCAAGTTATCTTTTGTAATGGTCTGGACAGAAAATGATTAATCTTGCATGTTGTTATTGACAAATTGGTATGCTCATGATCAGGAGCTCAACGCCAACAGACCCCCAACGCCAACTAGAGGCCGCCCTCCAGTTGCAAACGATCGGGGTTCTCTCGCGTGGATCTAAGACAGATATATTCTTTACTCGAGTTATTTCTATGGCCCAGGACATGTGCTACCAGAGTTGGATATTTCATTGTTGCCCGCACCGAACTCAAATATTAGTGCTTTCCAATCTTGGTCTGGCCATACTCACATTGGGAGGGAAGATTATCCAAAGGCTGCACCATGTCACAGTGGAAGGGACGTGGATCCAAGGAAGCATGGTATTTCATTCTTTATACAGAGAAATATAACATAACCCAGGTTGCAGTGTTGTGTCCATAGCTGCTTCATTCTTGGAAGTGTTACAGAAAGAAGCGTTGTTCTAAGGGCCCTCTTTGTATATTGAGCCACTAGTCGATAGGTGTTGATCCTCTGCTTTTCCTGTTTGATTAATTATAGTTGTCGTCTTCAGGTATTCTTTAATTTCCCATGTTTCTTCCTCCCTTACCCACACCTGTAGCTGTTTGTCTTGGTGGAGAGGAGGTTGGCTATTGTTATATGATGACAATTTTTTATATAACCTACTACATCAAGGGAATCATGTATCATAGACTTCCGGTATATGTGCAGCAGATTGCCTTTTCACGATTTCAGTTTTAGCTGATTTTACAATGAAAGTTTTGTGTTAAAGCCTAAGGGCAAGATTGGTTGAGAGAATTGGGTGCAGTTGTGTAATTTAAATTATAATCTCATTTTATGTGATCTTGGTGCTTTTTTTTTTTAGAGTCATTCATGTATCCACATTAAAGGTCCAAGGAAACTTCTTGGTATGTTTTTTTTTTTCCTCCAGCGATTCTGCTTTTCCTCATAATCTGTCTTTTTTATGTTGAACAGGATAATTGAACAACCATAGTCATCTGATTAATGGATCTATGCATGATTTTTATTATGAGTAACTTGTGGGTAACAAGTTCACTGCAAAGACAGACGGGTATTGGATCAAACCAACCCATTTTGTGGCCTTTAGAATGAACAGCCGGCTACACTTATTGCATGACTGGATCCTCATAAGCCCAACCAAATGGTAAATGAACTCTGAAATAGAATTGGGTGAAGTGATGGAAAAGGAACCACCTTTTTTAAAAGTGAGATTTGTAGGGAAGACAGGCGCTTCATACAGAACGTTCACTGTATTGAGCTGACCCGAATGTCATGTATCTTGCTCCAGTCAAAAATTTTATTTTTATTTTTATTTTTTTTCCTACACTCATTTGATACATTTCCAAAGAAGAGGAAGATTTGATGATGATTTCTTAACAGCTAATTGGGAATCGAGAAGGACATGGGACCTATGAAATGGGATGGGTTGGGGAACAAAATCATAAACTAGTATATTTGAAATGTTCTCTGTTGCATAAGATATTTAGTGCTCAACTGATCTTATAGCATAAATAGAAGACTTGCTCTTCTTTCTTTTCTTTTTTCTTTTTTTTAAAATTTTTTCTTCTGTAGTTATTATAAGATTAATGATGTTAAGATTTCACTAGCTTTTGGCCGTCTCATCTACAAGATATGCATATGTAGAAGACCTTACTTTCATGTTCTATAGTTAAGGGCCTGTTTGTTGCATGTAATTGTGTTCCTCGGGGATTATAGGAAATATATTTCTAAAAGTGGCTATATCTAAATAAATGGCAAAGATCTATAATGGTTGTCCAATAATCTCCATCTCCAATTCAATGGGAAATGAATACCCAGCAATACCCTGATAAGTCAAATCCTAGGGATGTTAAGGCCCCATCTGCATCTCCACCTCATATCCTTTACCTCTCTCTTTTAATTATCCTTTGCCGCAACCTATTATTCCATGAGCTCCTAGGAAAAAAAATATAACAGAAAGGCCCTACATGGATACAATGACAGCTGCTCCACCACCTTCAAATGGTGGAGCCACAAGTCTAGACTATATATAGACAATGTCTATTAATTTATTGGTAACAGGACAAGCAAACCCAATAGGAGTATGGGAACGACTGAACTGTTATTCTAGGACTTGCAGTTACCCACTTGTTTCCCAGGTCAATTTGCAAGACGGGGGCACCTGCAAAATTAAAAGGAGAAACGAAACAAAACCTTTCAACATAATCAGCAAAAAGTTTTCACCACATAAGTCCTATTTAGTAGTCATAAGAGCCTCATCCTTTCTTAGTTCTGTATCAAACTCACATAAACATGAGACACTGATTATCTTAAACTAACCAAATACTGCAGCAAGCACAAACTTTGTAATACAACATACCTGTCCTATGAGAAAAAAACATTTGCAGATAACTAAAAGAAAAAAATCTCAAATTGTTTAATAAACCGTATGATTCTTGTACCTATAACCCTCATATTTATTCTTCCAGCTTTTCCACTGCAACAAGGAGAAACAAGACCATCTCATAATTTAAACTGGAGAGAGCCCCGCCTTATTAAATGTCAATATTCAACTGCCAAGAGAAGGGGCAAATCGCTTTTGCTACCAATCATTCTTTTATGTTCCGAATTATCTCTCAGACTTACTCTTTCAATAATATGTACCTTCAGTAGCAATTGCTTCACTAACTCATACAAGAAAGATTTAGACGAACTAATTATAATTATCTGGTCTAAGCAACTAACTGTCTTGGGTTGACTCTGCTCCCATAATGCACAGCTTCTGGTTGGGATTCAATTCTTTGGCATGTCAATAGAAAGGAAATGGATTATTACTGATCCAAAATTTCTCATTTGAATGAGCCTGCCCAATTTGTCATGGATCCAGATTGCACAGGGGCATTTCTATGCAGACGAAGTTGACATATATCATCACAAAGACCAGTAGGTTCAGCTGCAAACTACCAATTTTGCAATCGGTCAGTTTTCATGATTATGGAAATCCTTCTCAAGAATCAAGATTATGTATTATGGAACACGTGGCCTAGACTTAGGAATCCTCACTGCCATTATTTTCATTGCTGTCGTCACTGCATCCGTCATCAATGCTATCATTGTGGTTGTTGACATTGCTGATCTTGGCACTTGCAACAGCGAAATCAATGAATGAAGATCCATCCATCCAATCCGTGCCCTCTCCTTCAAGTGCTCCGAGATCCTCAACCCAGTCTCCGGCATCAGCATTCATCCCCTCCAAGCAGGTTGGATCATGCGCTCCACTCATGAGGATCTTACTTCCTAAAGTTCCTGTTTGCCTAAAACATCCCCGAGGAGAGTTCCATGTCAGCATCATTGTAATTTAAAGCTGATAGTAGAAAGGGATAAAAAACATATACAATGAAAAAATAAATTTACAGAGTCATTGCTTTGGTGCAATGGTAAAAGTCTCAGGTGTCATGTATGAGAACACAGGTTCAAGACGTGCGAGCAGCCACTTTGTGCAAAATTGCCAAAGGTTAGGTCTGTCTCCAGTCTAGACCCTACCAGGACCCTGCTTTGGCAGGAGTGTGGGTGAACCTAATGAAAAGCTAAATTTACCTCTGTTGAAGGCGCAAGTTGTAGTGGATGAAGAGAAGGTCATTTAACCTCTTCTGCTCCAATCGATTTCTCTTACTTGCATGGATGCGCTCGAACATGCTCCAGTTCCTCTCACATCTGATTCCACTGCATGTTTGACTTAAGATTCTGATAGCGAAGTGCTGCAGTTCTGGGTAGTCTGATGCATATAGGGACCACCATGTAGCTGTACAAAAAATGCAGGACATTGTGGGTACTGGTGATTACTGAAATTTTGAAATCCTTATAACTAAATGAAGAACCAGAAATTCTCTCAAGTTTGTGTCCACTATATAAAATCAAATTAAAACCCCACCTGGAGACAATGATTCTCGACCACGTATTGCAACAGGTCGACTGAAATCCCCTACAGCTTCCTCATAGTAAGCTTTATGCTGTGTAATTGTATCTTGGCAATTTAGACTAGGCTCCAAGGTCTCAATGCAATCAAGTAAGCCTTTATGAATCCTTTTATTGTTTGAGAAGCTCGGATTGTAAAATATAGCTGGGTTAAGGTAGTATGCAGCTGCATGAAGGGGGCTATGGATTTTTTCTTCCCATATATGATTGATAACCTCCAAGTATGCCCGGTAATCTGATTCCTTGTTGAATGCCGCAACAATACTTCTTTTAGCCTTTTCCATCGCATCATAAATGTAACCCATAGAAGGCCTCTCTTCACTATCTGCTATGTGTAAGACTGTAATGAGGGGTTTGCTGACTCTTAAAACCTTAGCAATTGATGACCAGAACAGTGGATCTAACACAATTTCAGTCACCTCTTCCCCTGCCCTTTCTCTAGACAAAGTGGATTGTGCCCATGTGTTACTAGTAAACATCTGATGAAGGGCTTCTTTCAGAGACATGATGCTTTGCAGCGTTAGGAAGTTTCTTGCGAACTTTGTCACAGCTGGCTGAACAATATCTCTTCCCCCAGTTTTTTTTCTCATCAAATTGAGGACCCATGCATGGTTATATATTAACTGACTGATTCTTTTCGCCTTTGCCAATACCTCCTTGACTTCATCCATCTTCGCCAAGTTCTCAAGCATGAGATCAATACATTGGGCTGCACATGCACTCCAGAAAAAGGTCCCATACTTTTTCCTTAATATTTTGCCCACAATTTCAGAAGTTTCTGAACAATCTGTGATTAAGTGTACAATGTTCTTGGGGCCAACCTCTTGAATGATAGTATCAAACAGATCCGCCAATGCTTCCGGCATTCTATAAATTTTGGATGCATCGACTGACTTAAGGAACATGGTACCTTTAGGACAATAGACAAAGAAGTTTATAACTGTACGATCGGTTTCATCCGCCCACCTATCAGCCATGACTGAACATCCAGTCACTTCCCATGACTTCCTTAGTTCTTGACACAAATCAGCTGCTTCATGGACACTTTTGTTTAGCAGTTTTCCTCTTAAAGCATGGTACGATGGCATTTTGTACCCAGGTCCTACTGCAGCGATGGCATCAGCCATCAGTTGGAAATAAGATGAATTAGCAGCATTGAAAGGGATGCCAGCATCATACATGAATTTTGCAACAGCAATATCTGCTTGGTCCATGCTTTCTTGTGAAGCAAAAGCAAGGTGCATCATGGGTTGATGGATTGGTGGTGCTGTAGGAATAAATGACTTCCTGCTTCTCCTCCTCCTACTCGAGGACCCATCATCCATTGCTTTTCTTCTTCTTTTACCATTAATATTACTTGCCAAATCTGCATTCGCTCTTCTTTGCATGTCATCAGTATTTGCATCTTCACCCTCATGGAAGAGACCCTTTCCATCTTCAGATTCTTTCTGCCTTTTCAGTCGTTCCAACACTTTGAAACCTAAATGCTGTTGCATTAGCCCTTTAACATCTTCAGGTACTTCCTCACATGGGGCTATATTTCCCCTCTCCCCGGCTAAATGCTGTTTTAGTCGGGAAATTCCTCCACCTAGGATCACCCTATGACAGTATTTGCACTTAATTTTTTGTCGGTCCCCATTTACCATCATACCATGAGCCCATCCAAGATCAGTTGCTCTTGAAGGTGCCAAACCCTTAGAACAAGAAGCAATAAAAGGACAGAAACAGAATATTAATGTTAGTTATAAACAGAAATACACTGGCACGGGTTGGAACAGATAATCAGTAAAGAAATCAGGAGATACTATACAATACTCAGGCAAACAGTATCTGCAGCTTAGTTAGGTTCAATAATCATACAGGTGGGACAATCTTTCAATGATCAGTTTGCTCATTTGAGGGGAGTTGGGTCTCAACATGTACATGGGAACAATATATTCTTTCACCGAACGACTCAATCATTTCGCTGCTAATTTGCAGTTGAATACAGAAAACAACACAAGATACTCAAGGAAGCAATAAAATAGAAATAAACACACTGTGGTTATATGTTCACAAAACATAGTAAAACAACAAAGGAGGGTACTTCATGCTAAATATTTATACAGGTGGAGAAATCTTTTTTGAAATGGTGGCGCAATCTTTGAGATCAAATTGTTCATTTGGTATGAGTCAGGACTCATCACAGAAAGGTATGGGAACACCAACCTAAATTTTACAAGTCCAATCACCTGAGTGATACTTTTCAGTTGAATGAAGAACAATGGGAATTTTCTTTATACCATTTATCTTCAAATTAATTATTAGATGGCCATGAGTGTCCATTGATGTTCATTGCCGCGCCACCCATCCAATAGAGCCCCACTACATGAACATTCTGGAACTCTGAAAGATACCCCAACTGTATGAATGCTTGCACAAACAAACTGTAGATCCACTCAGTCCAAGCTTCCACAAAATGCAAAAGGCATGCAAGAACTTGACACTCAAGATTCATATTTATCAAAGAAACATGAGAACAAGTACAGAAACTAGCAACTGCATACCTGCTCATCTTTGCAAGGAACACCTGAGAAAGCATCAAAGAATTCCCGAGATCCCGCCATGAGTTGTTGATTGTCTGATTTACATTCTAGAAGCATAGCACCACAAGAAAGGAAATATCAGGTCAAGATGTTTGTGGCAGACAGCGATGTAAGATAGAATGATGAGCATATCTCCATCTTATCATATGGTAGTCATACAGAGTACTGGAGCATATTTTATAAGTAAATGAAGCTCATGATATTACCCTCATTGCTTCTAGTTCTTTCTTTCTTCCTTCACTCTTCTCTAGCCTGACTCTTTCTCTTTATAAAACCAACTTGGTAACAAAGCAAGGATCTCAAGGGGAAAACAATTTCATGGAGTCAACTGCTAATGTTGTGCAGATGACATCAGCATAATATGAGAAAACTTCTTAGAACTTGAAAGGGTAGTATCAGAATCTCAGTGATTAGTGCAGGGGTTTTCCAGTGAAACTGTTGCATTGTTTTTGTGATGTATGAGATTTTTGAGCTACATGGAAGTCGTGGCCCTCATTTTCATTTGTATAGGTGTTTTATGAAGAGCTTTATCACCATCTCTGACCATTTTTATTATAACGAATTACTCATTCACTTTGACAGTTTGACCCTAGAATCTTGTAATTACGTGCAAGTTTTATTGGGATTACAAGCAAGTTTTGTAAATAAAAAACTAGAGGGCCTTTGAGAATTCTGTGAAGGCAATTGTAAAGTGGTGGAGTGGATCCAACAGGAATGATAAAATAAATAAATAAATAAATTGGAATAAACAGGATCTTGCACAATGGGTGTTGGAAAAGGCAAAAGAAAGGAAAACTTTGGACTTGGGACAAAAACTTGCACAAGAGGGAAAGCTTCTTGGTTATTCCCTGTTCTTTCTATGGCCTTATTCTATAAGTCCTGCTCATTCCTTTTTCACTAAATCCTTACATTGATTCAGCCACATCATGTGTTTTCTAATAATATTCAACATTAACTATATATATGCATATATGTATGCATGCATGTTCCTATGTATGTATATATGTATAGGGTAGTGATTGGAGGCGAAGGTGTGATAATGTGTGTGGCCCACCTCAGAGTTTGACAATACATGGGGGTGGTTGGGATGTTTAGGAAACGAAACCACATGGATATGAGGTACGTGAAGTTTGACACCCATCTAATCATCCTAGTCTTCAGATTTAAAGCTTTAAAGACCTGACTTTTGTCAAGACAGTGACCTTTGTATGGTCCCTCTACTAGTCATCGAAATTCTATAAATAAAGGAGGAGCCAGGAAATGATGGAGATTTATAGCAACTTGAAGTAGGGAGAAGTGATTTTAAATTACAGCACAATGGAGAAATAGCCCTGAATAATAGTAAGTCAAAGTAGAAATCACAGACCCAACCCTAAGGATTGAGGCTTTGTCTTGACCGAGTCACATGCTACATAAACTTTACTTGCTAATGGACAACTAAATTTTAAATAAGGACAGAAGATATTAAACCAACAAGTAATGGATGGGAGGCATCATCACCTTCATGCAAGACTCGCAAGCTTTCAAGTCTTGCAGCTGCCATCTCCCGATCTGATTCATCGGATTCTGTGTCTTTACCATCAAATGTTGACACATTCATGGGTTCCATGTGTACCTTTGCTTTCTTCCTACTAGATGTCTTTCTCGGTTTTGCTGCAGCTAAGTGTTTCCTTATGATCTCTCTTACTTCATTGGGTACAGCATCACAACCCTTAATCTCCCCCCTTTTACCAGCCAAGTGTTTCTTGAAACGAGTAACGCCTCCAATCATTTTTCGATGGCAATAGTTACACTGTACATGATGCCTATGTCCCCCAACCATTGTTCCATGTTGCCACCCTATATCTGGTTCACGTGGCATTTTAGTAATTGCGAAGTCCAAACCAAAGTATGCAACTGCAATCTCAACCTCTGAGATATGAAGCACTGCATACAATTAAGGTAAAAAAAAAAGAAGACATGAGCGGCGCAAAGTATATTCATATTCATTCAGTCAAAAATGCAAGTATAGATAGTAAACTTCAAGATGCATATGGCATGCATTCGAAAGAACTAAAAGTAGATCATGAGATTGCAAACCACTTTAATTTTTCTACGGTCAACTCAAACCTTACACATGTATTAAGAAACCAATTAATAGCCAACAAAACTAGCAAAATCTGTTACATGATTTTTCTGAGTTGAGAGGGAATTACATCCCCAATTTTATTTTAAGTATCAATGAGCCATTTTTTATTTTCTTTCTAAAAATTCTTTTGCATCATATTGAAGGAAAAAAAATATAAAACAAAAAATGCATGTTTCGAAATGCTTAGTGAAAGAAAGCCACACAGAAAAGTCAAAAAAAAAAAAAAAGAAAACGACACTAAAGAAGAAAAGAATGCAAAATTTTTGCTAATATCTTAAGTGCATGCATGTGCTAAGAAATCTCCAAACAGAAGCATGTGCATAATTCACAAGCTAAATGAGAGCATGAACACAAGATGAGAAATGATAATAACAAAAATTTTCAAAAATCACCCAAACAAGATCTGAGAATCAGAAAGCCACCTAATCAGGTTAATAGGAAAGGGATTATAGAGCCTAAAAAATTATTGAGTTGGAGGTTAAGGAGGGTTTCGAATAGCAAGAAAATAGAAAAAATCTGAACAGAATAGAATACCTCATGATAATTAAAAGAAAAAAGAAAAAGGAGTCCAAGAAAAATCCTAGCAAATCAATCTCTATTCCCACAAAAAGACATGCACATATATCCCTTCTTTCTTGATATAATCCTATTAAGTTTATAAGGCAAATTAGCTAACCCCAAAGCAACACATTAAAACATGGACTGAACTCCTGCACCCAAAACAATAAAATAGTATCCTCTTTAAGGTGCTTGCTCCAAATAGGAAACCTCTAAATGGAGCAAAAGAAAAAAAAATAAAAAAAATAATACACAACCAAATTAGGTCTGACACTAAGTAGGACTCATTTCAATTTTCTAATGAAATTGCTTGGATATAACTGATGCCACAAAACCAGGCTTATTTTTATGGTGGAACCTTTTCAGTTCTAAGTCCACAAAAACACACTTTTATCCTCAATGACAAACAACAAAACCATGTGAATATTCACACGGTGAATACATCTACATAGTAATCCTCATGTACACATTAGTTCTTCATTGGAGGAAACTCACCTTCACATATATTGTTAAGGAATTTTCAGACTTTTACCTCAATTCAAGAAACTTTGTTCCTTGCTCCACATTTGTGCACCCAAGTATATTTTTTCTGCTATAAAGATAATTTGCTTAAACTGTAGTTCATTAATAACAACATTGTACAAACAAAAATCTATACAGTGCAGAGAGGTCTAGAACGTAAGCAAATGCAAGAAGTTTCCCTCATGAAACACATCAATGGCCCCAAAAACATGGATCAAACCCAGCCCAATAATTGGAAAATCAAAATAGATGCATATCATCTCTTTCTACTCCTTGTATATCAAGGATGACAGCAGCTTCATTTACAATATGGATTCCATGCACAAATCAGGTCATCTTTCCCTCACAAAGATTCCAAAACTCCCTTTCTAGGAATGCGAGTAGGACTAAGGGAATCATCAAGCATCACATTGGAAAAACTATGATGTGCTCCTAGGCCTGGTAGGACTAGGGGATTCTAGCAAGGTAGAAATCTCAGAAATCAAGGGCGGGCTCAAATTGAATTTGTCTCACTTCCAAGGGACAGTGCAAATGGAGGTTGGACTTCCACCTCCTGTGGGGGTTTTGCAGTTTAATGTTGATGGTGTAGCTAGAAGAAAGCTGGTTGGCATTGGAAGGGCTTTACATAATGACCAGGGGGAGATCCTGTATATGTTCTTTAAAAGTGTGGGGATCAAGGATTCAAATGATTCTGAGGAGTTGATGATCTTGGAGGTTTTGAGGATTTTCTCTTGCACTTTTCAGTATCTTGGAGGCAACCCGGCCAATCTGGTCTCATGGGTGAATCTCAATGGGCCCAAGCCTTGGAAGCTTCAATAATGCTTTAATGAGATTAAGGCTTTGGCTTCTCTTCTTCTGTGGAGTTAAGGAGTGAGCTTACGTTAGCCAATGATTTGGCTGATGCTTTAGCAAAACAGAAGGGTATTAGGTCTTTCCCTTGGGAGGCTTTATAATGTAATCAAGTGGGGTATAAGTCTTTTATATCCCTGGTGCCCTTAAGTCTGATGTATAGTGTTGCATGAATCTTAATAAAATCTTCGGTTGCTTCTTCAAATAGTAAAAAAAATGCAAATGGAGGGGCTCATGGAATGCCACTTGGGCTAGTGGCAAGGTGGAGGACCCTTGGAGATTATTTTACATTTAAATGAGATAAAAATGTTATCGAGGGTCACGGGCTGACAGATGCCTCATTGCATCATATTCCAAGAGGAGAGAATACAGAAGCATATGCTCTTGCAAAATCAAAGGTGGATAGGGAGGATCTTATTACTACAAATGCATTACCGTAGAAGTTCTTGTATCCTTTTTATGTATGGGCCTCACCCATTAACCTTGACGGGTTGCCTGTCCTCATACATACTTTTCTTAGTTCAAATGCTTTATTCTCATCGATGGCTGCCAAAGAGACTTAGACCATCTGATCCTGTTAAAATCAATGTGAGTGAATGAGCTCCGTGTTATAGGGATAAAGAATCTATCAACCACCTTTTTCTTCATTTTCATGTTGATAGAGATATGGGTTCCTTTTTTCTTTTGAAATCGTAACACCCTAGCATTTGAGGTGTCCTAAGAGATGCCAAGAGGATGTTAGGAACATAAGGATGGCATTCTCAGCCTGGTGGGTGATGACATTGACCTCGAGGACATCTCAGCCACTTGCACTAGCTTGAAATTAGTCAAGAAAAGTTTTATGGAGACTTTGATTGTTGAGGCTGAGTCAAGGACCTTGAGAAATTCAATGGAACCATGAAGGCTCTCTATCATTCTGGTGAGGTCTGCATACTGCATACTCTGAGATGCAAGTGTTGTTCCATAATAAAGGTGAATTCCAATCCAGGTGCATTAGTTAATGAAGGGATTAGTAAGTCATCTTTGTGTAGTGGTGATTCACTTCCATTACAATTAGTTAATGAAGGATTAGATGTCATCCTTGTATATTGCATTGGTTATTTCAAAACTAATATTCTTGCATGAAATATGTTGACCATTACATGTTCTATTTTAGATATTTCTATGTTTTTAAATGGTTGACCATTTTAGCACTAGTGCTGAAGAGTATTCAGAACCCTTTCTAACAGATGTAAATTGCTATTTTTTGAGATTTTGGCCAATCATAAAAACTGTTCAAGAAAGTTTTTAAACACATAAGTCCATCAGTTACAGAATTCTCAACTGTCCTCTTGGATGGCTATATATACCCCTCACCTCCTTTGGTTTTCACAAAACAAAATCTCCTCTTCAATGCACTTCTTCTCTACATCTTACATAAAATTTTCTTTTCCAACGTATTGGTAATTGGTTTCCACTGCCAATGTAGATCATATTTGTCCTACAATCTCCTTAATAGCATGTCGCTTGCACACCATTGTTTACAATCTATTTTTCCTTTTCTGCAAAGTGTTTTTAATTATCACTCAGAAAAAAGTATTTCCAATCACAACGCAGCAAAGAACAATCACAGAAAAGCAAACAAAATTGTTACTTTTTTTCTGCCTTCCCCACACCCACTTATTTTCAATGATGAACAGCAATAATGATTTTGAAAAAAACGTATTCACCAAACACAATAACTGATTTCCTTGCCACCCCAAATACAGAGTAGAATGAATAGCAATTGTAAATTGGATTACATAAAAGACACTCTAAAAACCCTAAATTGTTTTCAAAATGGCCAACTTAATCTACTACATAGTGTTTTTTTATTCAATGAAACCCACAACCTATAGTCATGGCGCACCGCAACCATGGCGAAGATCCTAAAATCTCATGCATTGAATAAAAGGAAAATGCACCATCTTATAACCAAGACCAGCACCAAAGTTCTTCCTTTCCCAGCCCAAATTGTCACCCCAAGCAGCTCTCTAACTGCAGACAAACTCCACAGAGCTAAATTCACATAAAATTTAAACTCTACATTACTAAAATCACTTCCTCACTCAAAAAAAAAAAAAAAAAATCTAAAATCAAAACAAACGAAGTAAGAGAAAAACCCAATCAAACAACCCCACTAACAACCCAAACAGAGAAACCAACATCAAAAACAAAAAAGATACAAGAAACCCATGTATCATAAAGTATCGGGATTCTATCATGACACCCAAAAACGAAAAATCACATCATTCAAGCAGATATCGTACCGGTACCAAAACCTAAACATGAAATTGCAATTCTCCAGAGAATACGAACCAAAGAATCCGATTGTATACCTGAAGGAGACTGATTTCTTGTCCGTAACTGCCGTCCGAATAGCAGATGAATGAGAAAGAGATTAGAAAAAACCGCTTCCAGGCCCAAAAGGGGGGAAACGATACCAATTCGAAGGCGAAACGAGAGCGAGAAATCTCTGGCTTTGGGGTGAGATTCGGTTATGCGATCGAGGTTTCGGGCGATCGAGAGCGTGATCGATCGCGATCGGGAGCGATTCGGAACGGTGCCGGTCTCGAAGCGTCGGAGATGCCGATGTCTCGGAAGTAAAGGCCGAGATTTGGGGAAAATACGAAAAGGGCAACGAAACCGTACACCCGATAAAAAGTTTTATATCGGCTCGCTTTACTTATCGGTGTGTGGACGTTCAGGTCCGTTTCGTATCGGAATTCGGGTCGGTCAACGGCACGGGCATTTCGGAGAAAACGAAAGCCGAAAAAGAAAAGAAAAGTTACGTATACAGTGTTGAGTTTGGTGGTTCACGACTTCACGTGTCTTGTGTTGGAAATGATCGGGAACGCTTATCGCGTGGGCCCCGAAATAGATGATCATTGATTGAAAGGTCAAGGGAAGATCTAACGGTCAATTGATTATCATAGCCTTTGATTTAACAAAATTAAAATTTATCTACGTTTTGTCTTAAGATTTTTTTTTTTATTAAGATTCAATCAACGTAAAATTGGTCTTTTTTGCGGGAAGGGGCTATAAAGAATAAAGTTAGGCCTAGGTGGGCCTCATAGAGCTGGGCTACCCATTCAATCAGCGCTTAGGAGAAGATTTTCCATGAGAAGATTTTCCATGGATTGACATAAATAAACACTACTCCTATTCTGGATCAGCAGATGAATTAAAATTATTTAGAAAAGAAAGTAAGAGCTTTTATTTTAGACCTTAATATGATTAGCTTTTATTAGATAAATTAGAGTTACCAAACGGCAAACGGGCCCTTAGTAATCAAAAACTCTATACAGGTCAAGCCTTACTTAACTGAGCTGATTAGTATTTCCGTATCAAATCCGTCTTCAAACTCCTGATGAAATTAAATTTTGTGTGATTATAGAAATGCAGGGGATCACGCAATATATATACATATATATGTATATAGGAGAATATTCATATGTATCCATCTCTCACCATAGGTTGATGGACACTTCTATAATTGGAAATTTTCATGTGCAAAAAGAGGAAAAATATTATTTTATTATATGCATAAAAGGAATTTGCATGCAAAAAGGAAAAGTTCCCTCACCTATGGTGAAGGATGGATGCACATAAATGTCCCTGTGTATATATTTCGAATGCATTAACTTTTTAGTATCAAATCCAACCTGTATGGCTGTATCCATCATAGGGGGCTTCGCCCAGGGCACTGCAGGTGTGGGCGTTGGTTGACTAGATAAAATGTAAATGACTCAATCTGTTGTCAACACGTTCTCCAATAATTGACAGTAAGCCATATTGTTGTTTCTAAATAACCCAACACAATCTTGTTTGCAAAGAACCAACTATGATGGTAAGTTCAAAGTCAAAAGCTGATGTAGGGGACCATGATATGCACAAACAATTCATTGGAAATTGATTTGGATGAATACCCATTTGCAATCTTCCGTTTATCTAAAACATCCACATTCTCTAAGTGTACCTCTAAGAGGCAACATGACACCAGTTTTCACCTCTCAACCTCCATGTCTTTGTAGTTGGACTGATTTAACAACTCACACCAAATTCCAACTTATATATATATATATGAGGCTGCAGCTAATGGAGAACGGATCACACAGGCTGCAGCTAATGGAATCACAAGCTGGAGGCGTGTGAGCCCAATGGATTTGCCTGACGCTTATGACTAAATTTGAATGGCAACAGTAACGAAATGTTGTTTTGGCCCGCTCTTTCTGAAATCTTTTCCCCATTTCTCATTTCTCATTTCTCATTCCACAGAGCAGCTTCTCATTCCTCTCCTCTGTCTCTCGTCTCTCTCCCTTTCTCTCATTGAATCGCCTGAGGAGAAACTCGCCTCTCCCTCTCGACGACGACGACCGGCATCGACAACCATCGAGCTCGATCTCATCTTCGTGCGATTTTTCATCTCCCGATCTCATCGAGCTCGATCTCTCTCACTACCACTGGACGTCTGCAGACCTACTCCCGATCTCGTCGAGCTCTCTCTCTCTCTCTCGCTAGCTCTCCCTCTCTCGTGGATCTCTCTAGCGTCGTCTCTCCCGCCGAAGCTCTGCCAACGTGATCTCTCTCTCTCTCCGACCATCGCTCGCTCCCAGACGTCTCTCTCACTGCAGCTGTGTCTGCCGCGTCGTCTCCCTCGCTGCAGTCTCCCTGTCGTCAACTCGTAAGTACAAAAACCCCAAAATGTGCAGGAGGACGGGTCCATAAGAAGAAACTTGAGAGATTTTGTCACGATAGTGTCAGTGTGGATTGGATGCATTCGAAAATCATACTATACTCATTTCTGGATTTCCAAATGAACCAAACAACTATGGCTCCAGGAATGCAATCTTGTGGTAAGGATCCCCGTAATCAACGTCAAACTATTCTCTATTGACTGGGAAGTTTTCGACTATAAATTCATTTCATTCTATTGTTGCAGGAAGTTTTCGACTTGGTCATGTGGCCTATCCCCTTTGGACGTATGCACACAGTCGGCTGGGAAGAATATATGAAAATCAATCGTTTCTACAAAGAAGAAATTGGACGAATCGTGAGCAGAGTTCAATCAGAGGCCGTCGATAAGATGTTCGATGAAATGCCAACATTAAGTACAAACAGTGAAGAGTGCCTGTTATCTTCCATTAATAATTCACAGTGCCTTAAGTTACAATCATCAATTTCCACCTGTACCCCTATTTTTGGTCTAATCAGATTACTGAAGGTATATCATTCTCATAGTGAAGAAAACCAACAGTTTCATTTTATATGGTTCCTGTTCTTATTATTAATGCATTGGAGAATTTCTGTATTGATACAATTTTCTACTTTTTTTCTTATGTAAGACTGGAGGTGATTATTTTCGATCTTGTAGGTCCAAAGTAGGGAATCTACTTTCTGCAAAACCACTGAAAAGTGCTTCAACCTCAAAGAAAAGAACTAAATAAAAGCAGTTGTAAAAGTTTTGACATGCACCAAGGGAAAAACACTTACCCACCTCAGAGTTCTTTTTTTTCCTTTCTGGTATAACACCTCAGAGTTGGTGGAGCATTCACATAAGGTGTGAGTTTGCTTCCCGGTTTTTGCATTCAAAATCACCCCAGTTTACTTGGTGTGTGTTTGTATGGGTTTAGTGGGCGCTCACCCAGGCAATTAGTCTCTTTCATTCCTCTAGGTTTTTTATGTATGCCCCTGATATTTTCTACTTTTTGCCGTCTTCAGGTTATGTTATATGTGGATATGGAAGTCAATTGTGTTCCTTCGAAGGTAATAATTATTACTTTTTTCTTTATGCTTGGTTAATTTCTCTTCCACTTTTTCTTTCCTTACCCTTATGATGAATTTAAAGTACAGGCTTGTACATCTGGACATTCCATAAATCAACATTCAACACTTAACATTGAAAAAAAAAACAAAAAAAAACTAACAGAGATGGCTAAGCTTGGGTTGCCAAATTTGATCCCCATACATATGCAACAAATAGTATAAACATCATCAATATATAGCTACAATAATTTGGGTGTTGCGGCTGAACATTATGAGCTTCAACACTTTCTCTCAAAGATTTTATCTCCTGCTTCATCTCTTCAAGTAACGTTCTCATTTCATCTTCTCTTCGTTCGATTTGCACACGTCCCATACTTCGGACCGGTGAATATTCATTCGCAGCCTCATCCATCCAAATAAACAACCCGCAACCTCCTTCTCCCTACACACAAATTCATAGCAAAAGAAATATTAATTTTAGAGTGAGAATACATAGTAATTTAAGAAGTTGGAATCTATTAACACTTACGTGTAATTTCTCCCTAGCTAATATAAGAACTCACTAATCTAGTTTGTCGACTCTACCTAATTTGTGCCCTGAATTCTAAAAACATCCTAGTAGAATAGACATGCCTATTGAAAGGGTGAGACTATGAGATTGTTAGTTGCCCTAGAAAAACTTTTAATCCTCACTAAAAACAGGAGGTATTTGAATTAAAATAGTACGGTATGGGTGGTGACGTGTCTACATGTGGGGATGTCTACAGTTATGGGATCCTTTTATTGGAGATGCTCACAGGAAAGAGACCTACGGATGATATATTCAAAGAAAATCAAAACCTTCATCAATTTGCTAAGATGGTGTTGCTTGAACAAGTGATGGAGATAATAGATCATCAACTGCTCTCGGAAGAAATTGCAAGTATCAAACACAATGAAAATTACTGTGACATGAGATGCAGAATGCACAAGACTCTAGTTTCATTGGTGAGAATAGGGGTATTATGCTCTATAGAATCACCAAAAGAGCGGATGCAAATGAATGATGTTCTCATAGAATTGCTCAGGGTTAAAGAATTCTATTTAGGTGTAGGAAAGTATCGAGCCAAATGATGTTCTGTTGTGGTTAATCTGGCTCCTGGGCTTTATTCTATTGGGGCTTGAATTTCAAGTCTTTGTAATTTGTTTTCTACTTTAATACAATATTCATTTTAGCAAAAAAGATTTGAAGGTCCATCTTACCTCTGAGATAATATTGATTTATGAGTAGATAAGAAGACAATGTTAAAGAGTGTGTCTTTGTCAACATTGTATTTTCTAATTAGCAGTATGTTATATCTAACAGTGTCTCTTGCAATGGCACTCTAGCCACATGAAATCTGTGTATAAAAATGTGACCATAAGAAGTATAGACCAAATATACATTCCATGCATGTGCATGAATGAAATGAATCTCAACCATTTCCTAAATAAAAATTATCTCATTATAGACCTAATACGCATTCCACGCAAAACACAATTAAATGAACATATTCATAGCACATTCATCTTTTCCAATCGTGAAGGCCTCAGAATCTACACCTTTGAGATCCAATCGAGTAGAATTTAGTTGTTTATCATCTATGCATAGTGATGCTCAAATGGTATCAAGGATATTTGATAATCTTTAAGTGGCAGTTGGCTCGATCTCGAACTTGATATTCAGTGTAAAGCAGAGCTCAAGCTTTGCTTACTCTAATCCTCCATAAATCGGCAAGAGATATGGTCTATGGGTAAAAAAAAAAAAAAACACTGCTTAATTAACAAGTGAACATTCCAAAGGGATTACCCATGTTGGCCATTGCCCGTGGCGGAATTCACAACGACGACATTGGCATTGATGGAACTGTTTGTACTTAATGTTGGCATTTCATCGAACATCTTATCGACGGCCTCTAATTGAACTCTGCTCACGATTCGTCCAATTTCTTCTTTGTAGAAACGATTGATTTTCATATATTCTTCCCAGCCGACTGTGTGCATACGTCCAAAGGGGATAGGCCACATGACCAAGTCGAAAACTTCCTGCAACAATAGAATGAAATGAATTTATAGTCGAAAACTTCCCAGTCAATAGAGAATAGTTTGACGTTGATTACGGGGATCCTTACCACAAGATTGCATTCCTGGAGCCATAGTTGTTTGGTTCATTTGGAAATCCAGAAATGAGTATAGTATGATTTTCGAATGCATCCAATCCACACTGACACTATCGTGACAAAATCTCTCAAGTTTCTTCTTATGGACCCGTCCTCCTGCACATTTTGGGGTTTTTGTACTTATGAGTTGACGACAGGGAGACTGCAGCGAGGAAGACGACGCGGCAAACACAGCTGCAGTGAGAGAGACGTCTAGGAGCGAGCGATGGTCGGAGAGAGAGAGATCACGTTGGCAGAGCTTCGGCGGGAGAGACGACGCGAGAGAGATCCACGAGAGAGGGAGAGCTAGCGAGAGAGAGAGAGAGCTTGACGAGATCGGAAGTAGGTCTGCAGACGTCCAGTGGTAGTGAGAGAGATCGAGCTCGATGAGATCGGGAGATGAAAAATCGCACGAAGATGAGATCGAGCTCGATGGTCGTCGATGCCGGTCGTCGTCGTCGAAAGGGAGAGGCGAGTTTCTCCTCAGGCGATTCGATGAGAGAAAGGGAGAGAGACGAGAGACAGAGGAGAGGAATGAGAAGCTGCTCTGTGGAATGAGAAATGAGAAATGGGGAAAAGATTTCAGAAAGAGCGGGCCAAAACAACATTTCGTTACTGTTGCCATTCAAATTTAGTCATAAGCGTCATGCAGATCCGTTGGGCTCACACGCCTCCAGCTTGTGATTCCATTAGCTGCAGCCTGTGTGATCCGTTCTCATATATATATATAGGAATGTTCATATGCATCCATCCCTCACTATAGGGTGAGGGATGCTTCCATAAATGGGGGATTTCAAGTACACCCTATGTACTTGAAATCCTCCTTTTGTACTTGAAACCCCCCATTTATGGAAGCATCCCTCACCCTATGGTGAGGGATGGATGCATATAAACATTCTCCATATATATATATATATATATATCCAAAGCTCAAGCTTAGGATAAGGTAAGTTCAAGTGTGTGGTGGGGCCCACTTGGGGACCCTCATGGGGATGGGGATGGGGATGGGGATGGGGGGAATTTCAAGGACTCCTTGGGATCCTCCTCCCTGCAAAAAATTAACCCCAACCATGATTTTATCATCTCCATATTGACCCAAAAGTTTAATGGTCAATAGTCCATTCGAATCGATATATAGTCAATCCAACGGTCCAGTAAATTCGGATCTAATCGAAAGTTAGTGGACGTATGCAATTTAGGGAGGTCATGTATTTTGTCCATTTGGATGGACCAAAGGTGAGCCCCACAAACATGATCTTACAAAATTCTATCATAAGCTTAAGCTTAGGAGAACCTTGCTCTATATATATTATATATATTAAAGCAAATGGAGAGGTGGGCTGTGAGGGGTGCCACGTCAGCACCCAATTATTCTCCTTTCAGAAAAATCACTAAGAAAATAGTGAGAGAGTCTTTGCCTTTCAAGTGGGGCCTTCTCAATTCTCCTAAAATCTCTTCATCCCCTCCAATCTTCCCTATAAATCTCTCATTTAGTAGAGTACCTAAAATCCTTTTAACTTCCCATCAAATCTCTTTTTTCCTAACTTTTCTATTTTATCTTCTTATCTTAATCCCCAATTATCAATTTTGATGGTGCAATATTTTATACTATGGACCCCATCTAACTAAAGTCATAAATCTCCAATATTGTAGAGCCCACCAAGCTATGAAGAATGTTAATGATATGGGGCCCGTCTAATGAAATTTGACAAATCCCATAATACGTGGATGGGAATTCAGAGCCCAACTAGCTGTGAAGAAAGTTCGATGCAATACAATAGCACACGTTTAACGAAAATTGTAGAGCTCGCATACCATGAGTCTCATCTAAATGTGAAGAATTTCTAATAATGCAATCAATGTTATATGTATGGGGCCTATCTAATCAAATGTCATAAATTTAAAAACACTAAATTTACAATTTCTATACATTTCATTTTTTATGTATTTTTTGGTGTTTAATGATTTTTTTCCCTTTTATCGTAGTCCTTTTTTTATTTTTCATTCTATTTTAATAGGTTTTAATGGATTTATGGTTTTTCTTTTATTTCTTGGTTTCAATGTTTGATTTTTAGGCGTTGAGTTTCCATGATTTTATTTGTTTCTTCTAAACTATGTGTATCATTGGATATATTACCTCTGCACTTATGTTTTCATGCTGTATTTTGTGGTGTTTTTCTTAATTTTATTTTTTTTATTATGAGTTTATTCTTCTAATTTTATAAGAATGTTTGAAGTAAAATACTCAACTAATTTCAAATAAATTAAAAAGCTCTGAGCCTTACCTATGCATGCTAAATTGGTCCGACGAGCCTCCATGTGCACAACAACGCGGGGCATCGATTTTCATTGGGATAATGATAGTGGGCAATGGTCCTATGTTCTTTGATTACCAATGACGTTTGAAATTTCTTTGATTAAATAGGCCGTCTTGCTTGGGTTTGAGAGTACTATCTACCATAAACCAGAACTCCATTTATGAGGTCTCGATGATCCTATCATCAAAGGAGTTGAATTCATTGGGCTAATTAGCAATGGGTAACAAAAATGTGAATGCATTTCTTATGACTAATATTAATAGACGCATATTGTTTTTTCTTTTCTCATTTTTTTTTCCTTCTTTGAATGGTATCATTTTTTTCTTTTTGCTTTCATCCAGAATTTTCTCTTTTTTAGTGGGGACTTTCAACCCATACATTTTTCAATTTACAAAGATTTTATAGGTGTGATATTACAAAATTCTCATTATTATTTTTCACGATAATTTCTTTATTTTACCATAAAATCTTAAGGTCCTTTTCAACTTTATTCTCAACTAAAAATTCTTTAAAATAATAATAGGGGATTCTTCTTTTTTAGTTTTAATTATTATCATAATTTACTATATCTTTGTTTGAGCCCGGGCATTTGTTGCTAGTATATATATATATATATATATGATGTGCACTCTAACCTTACTATGAGAGATAAATGTGGGGGCCCTCTCATTTATATCAAATGTCAACAACTTAAATGTAAGGACCCCCACTTTTATCTCTCATAGTTTGGTGAGAGTGCACCTCCCATATATGTATATATGCCAGCTCTCCTAAGCGCAAGCTTAAGATAAGGTAAGCTCAAGTGTGTAGTGGGGCCCACCTAGGGACCCACATGGAGATGGAGGTGGGGGGGATTTCAAGGAGTCTTTGAAATCTTCCTCTCTACAAAAAATCTATCATCTTCATATGAGGTCCAAAAGTTTAATGGTCAATAATCCATTCGGATCAATACATAGTCGATTCAACGGTCCAGTAAATTTGGATCTGACCGAAAGATGGTGGACATGTGCAATTTAGAGGGGTCACGTGTTTCGTCCATTTGGATGGACCAAAGTTGGCCCCACAAGCATGAGCTTACGAAATTTTATCCTAAGCTTGAGCTTAGGAGAGTCTTGCTCATATATATATATATATATTTATGTGCAAAGAGGAAGGTGCTCTTGTGAGAGATACTCTCACCTTTACTATGAGAGATAAAGTGGAGCCCCTCACATCCATATCAAATTTCAACAACTTAAATATGAGTGCCCCCGCCTTTATCATTCATAGTATGGTGAGAGTGTCTCTCACAAGAGCACCTCCCAAGTCCCTATCCCCTTCATTCCTTGCCCACAAATTTAACGACGACCTTCAATCTAATGGTCCAATCCAATCAGATTAGTGAAAACTCAATTGATCCATTGTAATTCAAGGGGTCTCAGGTTTGCGAATGGATCATAAAAGCTGGCCCCACTTTTGCAGATGGATCATAAAAGCCGGCCCCACTATGCTTTGACCGTCTTTCATACCCTAAAGAAAATTATTGTGAAATATTTGATTGTGTTTTCATTTTTAGTAATTTTATCACTTAAGAAATAACTTAACTTCTTCCCACTATACTTCTCAATAATATCCAGAGAAAACCCTAAAATTTAAAAATATCCCAGCAGTTCTCAAAACGATAATTTCCTAAAAACGAAATTTCTGAAATTGAACACTATGCTAACTACCATAACTAGTGGTGTTATAATGCACAGTTACATTTTCTAGCGAAAAATAAAAAAAATAAAAAAATGCATAGTTACAATTAGAAAAGGGTAACTAAAGAAAATTACTTTAATTTCAACTAAACCAAACCACATAATACACTGATGGGTTAAGGCTGAGATAATGATGATCCATGTTAAATGTGGATATTCACTTATGATACCTTCATCTATATTATGAAAAAAAAAAAAATATATATATATATATATATATATAGAGAGAGAGAGAGAGAGAGATAGGAAGATGAGGATTTTGCTGCTTTTACTCTATTTGACATTATTGTCAAGACAGAATTTATTCTGAATTCTATTTTATACACTTGCTTGGGTGAACTACATTGCCTAAATACTAGTCTCAACAACATTTCAGGCACAGGCAGCTTCCACTGCAAGGCTCTTAATCACTCCCTTGCATGGGTCTCCAAATGTCTTTGTTGAGACCCCAATGTTGCAACTCTTGGATCCTACACAAGCCTGTTGAACACCAAACAATAAGAAGCATAAGCAAGTAAAATTGACAGAAGAAAAAGAAAACAGATTTTTATTTTTATTTTAAGCAAGGACTGAGAAGACATTATGTGTGTATGAGAAGCCTCTGGGCCATGATGAACCCCTTCTATTGATACATACTGTACATATTATTGTATGATCAGCAAACCCAGATCATTCATCAGTGGGCCAATTTTGAATGGCCCATGGCTAAAAAAGAAAAAAAAGGCTTAAAAGATAACCCTAGCTACAAAATGACTTTTCTTTTGATAAAAGTCAACCCAAGGTCATCTACTTCACTGTTTATAAATCATGGAGCCTTCTACTTCACTGTTTATAAATCATTGATCAATATTGCAGTTTTCCTATTACAAGACAGATGGCAGGAGAGGATGACCACTAGATTCATCAATGAGACCCGCTGACCAAACATTCATTTAGAGACTAATCAGTTTGATCCATGGTGCCATAACATATGCAACCCGAAGTGTAAATTAAGCTTAAACTTGTTGGAATACTAAAAACAGTATTAGAAAACAAGCAGTCCCGCTGGTTAGGGACTGGTCGCATGAGTTTGAGTTTATAAAAGAAAAAAGAAAAAACATTGGACACATGTGTTCAATACTACACTACAAAGTCTAGTAATACATACCTGCTGTACAATGGCAAGAGCTCTGTTACTACTGCACCTGCCATGTCTGTAAGTCCCACATGTCCCTTGGGGAGTTCCAAAACTCACAAATTTGACTCTAGAGATGAGCTGATCTGGAGATGGGCATTCCAAGCGGAGTACTGGACCTGATTTCTGTCCGATCTGTAGATCAGATCCCCATGCATCGAGGGGTGGTGGGTGTAACTCTGACACATGAGCGCACAAGCTTTCTGCTTGTCTTGTAGCAAAAGATATCTGTGTGGGATCACCACCCATCTCTTCAAAAAGCACAAGTGTATTACTGCTGGGTTGAATCCATGAACGAGGCACATGGTACCTGGAAATGAGCAATACCACACCCAATCATCTCAAGAAATGTAGAGAAAGGTTCCAGCATACGGGAGTTTGACCAAAGGAAAAATGCTCCAAACTTACATTTTCTGAGATGGTGATCCACAACCCTTCAGACATTTGCCAGAATCATAATTTCCTCTGTAGTTGCAGGAACTTCCACAACCATTCTCAGGAGAAATGTAGGTCGGCCAATAGCGTCCAATGCTCAGCCCATTAATCCATGCCTCACCCTTACCCATTCCTGTGAAGTCTATAGCAATTGGATTGTTGCCATCAGGGGCGTCAAAGCTCGCCTGGAGTAACAAATATATGATAAGCTAAAAAAAGGTTCCTAACTAACACAATTTAGTTGTCTGCAAATCAAAATCTAAAAGACCAATAATGATCAGAGATCAGTTATGCTTACACATGAAAATGCACATGCATTTCGATTTGTATGAGGAGCTTATGAATGTACTCATTTCATAAGCAATGGCTACCATAATGCATTTCATAAGCAATGGCTACCATAATGCATATTGCAAATCACATGAGTTTGTGTATCTAAGTCACTATAAAGTATAAAGAGTACCAGTGATTCTTTGGTCTGAGTTGAAGAAACCTTCAAGAGTTATTTATTTTAATCCAATGCTTGTCCGGTAAAAAAACTACTTAACCTAGATTCAGATGTGTTTTAATGCCGAACATAGAACCCACAGGTTAAGAATGACCTGGTGCATATGATAGATGACAGTGGACCAGTGATAAGCGCCCCGCGCCCCCCCCCAACACGCACACACATATGAAACCAAGAAAGCCCTTAGCCTTCATCGGGCTAAAGTTTCAGAGAAAATAAAAATATATAACTTTTTCAGTGCACAAAGCATATAAGCAACACCTTTTTAGCAATCTTCAGATATTTGGAAATTTAAATTACTAAACAGTACAAAATATACAACAATAGATATTTCTCTTGAATATTGAAAATAACAAACTAAAATGCAAGATCAAATACTTATAGCAGGCTTGTTCCTATATATATATATATATATATATATATATATATATTACACAGATGTACGTTCATTACTTTAAATCACAGAGCAAAGTCGCTGAAATCTAACATATTTTTACCTTGTACCATATTAGTGGCTGATTCTTGGGCAAGGACCCAGATTTCCAAGGTGAAGAACTTCCACTGGAATCTCTGTACAGGCCCAGTTCTTCGCCTTTCAGTCCAATCTGCATTTGTGAAATGAAGATTAGAGAGGACATTTGGGAATTCAGCACCTCCCTATTCAACATTAGTACGTTAAAACACATTTCTGCAGCTATATATAAAACCACTAGTTTGTTTATATTCAAGCACAAGACACGACTTATTTGCTTTCTCAAAATTGGGGAAATGTAAATTAGATATCATATTCCAAAGCCAAGTACAGTAGATTTTAAGGACAATGAAAAGAATTGATAATGTACAGTGGATTATAAGGACAATGAAAATCACCTGATATGTCCATTGGTTTGAGGATAGATCTAAATCATCATTTTTGCCCTTTAGTTTGACAGGACCAGTAATTCCAGCACCCGATAATTCAAAGAATGCCCCATAGTTCTGAAAAAGACATGAACAAGCCAAATGTATTATACTATCTCTTTGATCAATCATAAGGTATTATATTATTGGCGCTTGTTGAAAGAAAGAATCAGGAGAAGAAGGGAGGCAAATGGAACATATAACAAACACCCAAGACTCGAGCATGTGAAAAAAAAATGATGATGATGATGATCCCCTTTGTTTTTGTGAGGCATCATAGCAGTTTTAAAAGAAAATGTAGAAGAAAATGAAGCAGTAACATTGAACACAAATTGGTCAAACCTGCAAGCCAACTGTCAAGCTCAAGAGATCGATGGTGTTGTGTCCTGACAAAAGCGTAATGGGCTTCTCTAACTTGACCTTTGCATTTCCACTATTTCCCACTCCACTCCCTACAAATATCCCACTGAAAACGAATTAGAACTAGTATTATCACTGCCTGAATGGCCAATGCCAATGCTTATTGACATTTTTCAGCACCTCTTTGGCTCATGGGTTAAGTTTAGACAGGAATAAAGGTGTGTTTTGGCAATTTGTATTAGAGAAAATAAGCTGAAAACTACAAAATCATGGAGAAAGCTGCAATTTTTTATCCTCACATAGGAGGTGAGTCAAAAAATTGGCTGTATGCAACAAAGAAGTCAACCATTTCAAAAGACTTGTCCTACCCAATCCAATCTGCTTAATTGTATATTCTTTATTTAGCATAGCATTTTTGTAAATATCCCAAATTATCAGGGATGCACATCGTTGCAATCTTTCCATACACAGATTATTGAAGAGTAAAATCAGAGGCCTACGAAAGAGAGAGGCACTCCATTCCATCAAATTCTCTTTTGTTTTCTTATATTCTAAGTCTTTTTATGGTATCAGAGCCCAGATCTGGGGATAAGAAATGTAGAGGAAAGCTTTTCTTCTTGGATATCTCATTGTCTCAGGGTTGACAGCTATGATGCACGGATACTTCAAAATGGGCAACATATCATGTCGTATCGTATCTGATACTTCACTTTTTATGTGTAAAATCCATGTCCTTGCCGTGTCTATGGCGTGTCCTTGCCGTATCCATGCCGTATCTGTACATCATAGGTTGACAGTATCTCAGTAAACATATTTGAAGAAGATTGTTGCTCGATCATCTACTGTCTAAAGCCTAGATCTCAGGAAGCTAATTTCTTCCATTCTAGGAAGAAATCTTGGATTTCTGGAGGTGCCGAAGTAGTTCTAGTTGCAGACAGTCGACACCAACACTGCAATCTATCAGGAGTAGGGCCCATCTGGTTCACCGATTTGCTGGGGATTCGCCAGAGTCAGGATCGACTGTATCAGGAGGTGCTAACTGAATTTTATCAGATTTCTTGATCAATTCCAGGTACGGTTTTTGGGATCTTTTGAGCAGTCGATTTTTCAACAGTATATTTTAATCAAGACTGTTAAATCTTGTGGATTGAACTCTAATTCAAATGATTTCAGCTTCATTCGATAAATAAATCCATTGTCTCTGAAATTCTATGAATTGATTTGTATTCAGACACTGTTTTAGGAGGATTTGTTCCCCATGTTCTCCCAATTTTTTGGTCGCCTGGACCTATTTCCTGTTCTGTTCTTGAACTTAAAGTGAAACAGTTCAAGTTTTTTCCTGTGGTTCGACTAGGTTCAAATGTATGGGCACCCCTCCCAAAACTTGCTCAAAAGCCCTATGACAACCCTTGTCAGAGTGCAGGGGTGGATCAATCATGAAGAACCATTTAAACTTTAAAATGAAGAGGCAGTGTGTTTCACACTCTATCTTTTTCCATAGGCACTCCAAGAGAAATATTTTCTTAACCCACCTCTCTCAAGAAATAGCATGGTCTCCATAATTATAAGGCTGGCACAATTCAGCACTACAAGCCATCTGAGAATAAAAATCACAGTACCTGCAAGCTCTCCATTGATGAAAGCATGGAGGCCATGGCCAAGGGATTCCACATGAAGGATGGTTTGAGTCCCATTCAGAAGAAATGGCTCATCTCCCTGGATTTCAGTACTGTCAAAACATCCATGAAAGCCATCAGATCACTAGCACCTTCTTTGCAAGACAACATGACCCAAACCTGCAACCTCATGGTTGCAACAATGATCATCTTCCACCAGTGCTGATGGATGTCACAACAAGGAGGTCGTTGGTAGGGGCATGCAGCAGTTCATAGATATTTAAACAAAGAAACAACTTTGATACCTTATTGAATACCACAAGTAATCACTAGCATCTGCAGTTGTACTTATCTGCTCTAGCAATCCAGACTTTTTGAATGCATCACTCTTAGAGATACCCACAGGTTCACTAACCCATCTCCAATCTGTCTGAGATAATCCAGAGGAAACAGCAATTTCTTCTAATGCTTGGTGGTCAGATTCGGGCTTCAGACGTCTTGTTTCCATACGAGAGGCCTGGGAATTAATCTGTCACAGGACAAGAATCTAGGATTTTCTTATCCAACTCAAAGTCTCAAAAAATAATAATAATAATAATAAATAAAGCATAGATGCTACACAACATCAGAGAATCTTTTAACAAACTTGTTCATTACAGCACACTCTGCAGTTTCATACCATTAGAAGGTTTTACTCAACAAGGAATATATCAACTGGATAAGCTAGCCAACATTAATGAAAAGGCCTATGCCAATGTCATGTCGGCGAACTGTGTCATAGTTCAGTTGTTAAAATCAGTGCATGCATTCTTCTATATAAACCATTCAATAGATGCAACACTTCATGGATTGACTGTAATGCAAAATAGATCATCCTAATTACTTAACCGTGAGTCAACTATTAAGCTTATGTGCAATGGTTTATGAAATCAGGTTATGAGTTTCATACATAAGCCGTCCTGTTTTATGTAATTGTAGGAATATAATCAATCCAAGAGGCATTCATCAACTACACGTATTCATCCTTGTACAGGTGCATTGATTGATGGTTTGAGGTAGGCCATATTAGGTTTTACAAAATCGTCTTCTTTTTTACCTCAAACCAAAACTCTAATTGAATTTAGACAACATTTGAAAAATCTACCTCTTGAATGGATCATGCCCAAAATAGTAAACTTTTAATGAGGTTAGCCATTCACCATCAAAAATTTTGAACAGCTAATAATAATCCATGAAAGGCTCATTGATCATGAGCTGATGGCCAGATGATTTGTACGAGTCTTGGATTTGAATCATCTACAAAAGGGTACCATATTTTAGATGGTCTAGATGGATGAAGATGTCATCGAATTGCTTATACTTTGCCTACGTAACATTAGTAAAAACTGAAAATATTTCCAAGTTGTCAAGTACATGGACTGAAATATATTGGTTTTCAGATTGAATACACACATAGAATCATAGATCCATGACGGGTCAATTTTTATCTTCCAGAAGTGTCACTTTGTATTGAAAATGCTTTCAGTGGAAATGGGTGAGCTACATAAGATTCATAACAACCAGGTTCAAGAGAACAAAAATGTCAGTCAACCAAGATTCCTTAGCAATAGCGGTATCAAGCACATGACTGATGCACAAGGTTAACAGTACTCCACATATATTAAAACAATTATAAAAATAAAAAAGAAGACAAAACTGGTTCCAAGTAGAGGAAATAAAAGCTTCAACTGGAAATAATCTTTAGGAGCCTTCACTGGGATAGCTTAGGCTTAACAGACAACATTTACCTCCAATTGGCAACTCATTATTACCGGTGAAAGTACGGAAAAATATGCATGATGAAACATGAATGCTACAGATAGATAAATATACACACTCGATAACAAAGTAGAATCATTTGAGAGAGAGAGAGAGAGAGAGAGAGAGAGAGAGAGAGAGAGAGATATGATGTAATTGCAAAGGCACAGATGGGAATCTTCCTACTTTGGGATCAAATGCTCATATATGTGCAAACACAAGTTGACAAAGGATAGCTAACCTTTGCAGTATTGAATACCACATTCTTGCAGTCAGGAAGGATGCTCACAGACCATGCAGGTAAATGATATGTGTTGCCATTGAAATTCACAGTTGCATCAGACTGGGTACCCACATTGGCAAGAAAAGCAGCACAGGTTCCTGAACCGGTTTTGTATACATGGGCCTGGAATGGAAACATGTCCTTGTTAAACTAGGAAACAGACCATCAGAGAAATGTAGGTATACTCATTACATTGTCCTCAAATAAATAAATAAACTGTATTGTGCTCAAAAAATAAATAAATAAATAGAAAATAACTCCCTCCCTCTCACCCATGAGAACACTCTCTGCGAACTCTCCCTACAGGATGATGAGTCTGAGGGCCAAGGACGATTGAAGTGAGTTAGTGGTGAAGACTCCTTTCCCTTCAATCTCTACCAGTCTGTTTTAAAATAGATGGACACCTGTATTTTAATGATGCCTGGGCACCAGTAGACTGTCTCTAATGGTCTTTGATTCTACTTCCATATGTTGTAGTTTGTCCCTTCAGAAAGAGGCTATTAGGTAAACTTAGATAACACGGTACACACACGTATATTTGAATGATTTTGATAGTATTTCAGTTTGTTTCTTAATTCCAAAAATTAACCAATCTTTATCAATTTCCATAAATAGATCTCAGATTTCATCACAGCACATAGTTATACCATCTGGTGGCTAATTTCAGCTTGCAAAAACCAGCATCTGATCGTGCGATATGTAGGTTGCAAAAACGGACTACGATAATATAGACCCAAAAAAGGAGAGTACATGACAAGCACAAGGTTAAGATTATATCAGCTCAATCGGTTTGATGAAAGATTCTACCAATGTGCCATCCATGCACTGTCTGAGTGCTGGATCATTGCAATATAGTACTTAGAAGGCTTGAACCAAGCTGCAGAAAAGAGCAAAATAAAAATCATGATGTGGACATCTAAATGTTTAGCTTCTATTCAGCATTCTTTTCCATGCCAAAATTACCTATCATAATAGGAATTTCGTACAAACAAAGGATGCCCATAACATAGTCCAAAGTAGCACAATAATAAACAATTAAGTGACTACTTCTACGTATTTAGATAAATCCATTATGTGAATATTTGTAATAGCAGAGAAATCCCTAGCGCCTCAGCCATGAATGATGGTCATGCCTCCATAAAACTCCTTATCTCCCCCGCCCACCCCCACCCGGAAAAAGGGGGTTGTGGGAGATAAGAAAAACAAAAAGTGGAACGCAATGCAACAACACTATAAGATTTTTCTTCTATTTCCAAAATAGCAAGCAACAGAAGATAAGAAACTTAACAGACCATACCTCCAAATTTGGACCAAGAGAAGAAAATGTCGGATCAGTAGCAATCAATGCTTCTTCGCAGAGCTTTATGGATTTGTGCAAATCTTTTAAGTGGCCCCACTTAGGTTGTCTAACAATTCCTACAGAATTAAAAAGACGATAGTACATGAATTTCAAGGAAGAAGACATTACTGACAATGACTATCGAGATTAACTAGGTAGTGGAACAAGTTCTTTTGAAACTGAAAACTTTTTTTTATTTCCTCACTGTTTTTCAAATTTCTAGAAAAAAGGGGCCAAAACAAACTTTCCATATCCCCTACCTCCATGACTTCCATGCATCCAGGTGGGCCCCACAACCAGATTTGCACCTAAGTCAGGTGCAAGCAGTGTGTGTGTGTGTGTGTGTGTGTGTGAGAGAGAGAGAGAGAGAGAGAGAGAGAGAGAGTATGGAATTCTGTTTACGGACTTTAAATTGAGTAGCCATTACTGAATTGTATCAATATAATGAATAGCAATATCTGATCTATCAAATCGATTCATGGCACGTAGGTCCAGGGACAGACCAACTACGTTGGGTTTGGGCCCTGGGGCTGTAGCCCAATTGGCCATGCCATAGTGTAGAAGATCTTAAGGCCTCAACATCAAGGGGGAAAAGAAATTAAAAAAAAAAAATTGAACATAGAATCTAAGAGGGGATATAGTCCGGATGAGTGTAAAATTGAATCTGGCACCAATTCATTGAGGGCATAAGGTGTTAGGAGGAAGATGAGATCTTAAGTGGGCCTGAAATGGGCTAAGGCTAATTTTTTGCTCAGTCTTATCTGAATAGTTGTGCTTGCACCCAAATGGGCCACACAAAGATGTACTCACAGTAAGGATGAACTACATCACTAAGCAGATCAGTAGTGAGTGTATCGACCTGGGCTAAGTCTTGGTGTTTTGGGTACCTACATGCAATCAAGGTTTGGCTTGGGTTGTGATGCAGATCTGAGGGATGCAATCCAATTTGTATCATGCTTTGGCACTTTTCACACAAACCCTAATCCTAGGGTGTGCATAAAGTTGGCCCCACACCAACCCAGTCCCCTTGGGTTGCACTGCTAACTAGAAATTCACATTTTTTTTTATTGCATGACAAAAATAATGTCATCAGATACAGAACAAAAATTGGATATCAAGCTTACCGTACTCATCAATTGGAGCATCATAGTCGTAACTTGTGGCAATAAAAGGTCCCCCCGTAGTGCGACCAAAGTTCGTTCCCCCATGATACTGATACAGAACAAGCAACAAATTATAATTCATATCGCTTCCTAGGTCCAAAAAAACATAGACCTAAAGAATGATGCATGTATGTTATAAAAAAATGATGCATATAGAATATTCGCTTTAAGACATAGTTCAAAATAGGCTGATATTGATATGTATTGTATCAGCCGGTAAATAGGCTGTATCAGTCTGTGCCATCATGATAAAATGAAAATATCGGTGCTCTCAATTTAATCTGCCTCTCTATCAGCCGATTTTCAATGTATTGGCCATATGCAACGATACAACCTATACATATTGGCCAATACACACTTGTCTCCCTTAAGTCTGGGACCCGGGTGTTATTTTTGAAGCCCAAAAAACCATTCCTTGCCTTTTGTTTTCAACGGAGAATGTCTTAGGGTGGAAATTTGTCATTCTAAAGGGAAAAAAACACCAAAAATCACTCTAAATTGATGGATTGAAGCCGATACAAGGGAGAAGTTTGTTGAATTTCTTTAAGCTCATTTTTTCCTCTTTGGTAAGGAATGATCTTAAAGTTATTCATAGCCATGTTTTGAGCATAGATTTGCTCATGCATGCATTGTTCAAACTCTTTTATATACATCTCCTCATGCATGCATTTGACAAATTTACCCACATAAATCATTTTGATAAATGTCGTTTTAGATTAAATCTATCTATTATTTTGCAATTGATTGCTCATTGATTGGTATCGAAATAACTGATGAATGGTGATGCTATATGATAAACTATTGGCGAGAATTTAGTCATGCTAATCTATGAAGAAATAACATTTTTTTTATTCAAAATGAAATAACATTTTATTAGGTCTTAGTATAACTGAGCAACATGAATACAATGAATAAATACATCAGTATTATTATTTAAAAATCATACAACGATACATTACCTTATTAAGGGTCTCTTGTGCCCATTGATTTTAGTTATTAATGAAAATAAACATGAGATTCTAACATTTTTTAATATTCTAGATTTATTTTTATTTTATTTTGAATTTTTTTTTAAACTTTTTGACCTCCTTTTCGATTCATGTTGATAATCAATACATATCGCTGCAACCAATATGTATCATTTTGGGAGGCAGCCGATACACCCCCCTCCACAACCATTTCTTTGTCCTTTCTTGAAGAGACCAGCCAGCAACCAAATCTAGGAGGCCCCCACAAAAAATTATGGTTAAACGGTTAAACTTACAACACAAGTAATTACCATGTAATAATTTTGGAAAGTACCACCCCTCTGGAAAAAGCGCGCGACAGCAAATGCGAGGTCCTCCACTGGTCTGTATGGAACTCTACCGCCAAAAGAAAGGAACCTAGACATTCAACGTTATTTGAGAAAAATCTGAGACAGCTGAATAGCTATATAGAATATACACAATAAACTGTCACAAAACTTTACAAACCCGATTTACCAACCAATGGGACAATGCATAGCACTATAGAAAAAGGATAGCAGTGTCTCATGAGAAAGAAATATGAGAAGTGAAAAGGATGCAAACACCTTACCACCCACTCCAATTTTCAGTCCAAATCTTGGGTTTCTTGTCAGAATTTGGAGTAAACTGGTCACAGTAAAAGCCATTACAAGTGTTGATCTGCAAGATAAAATGATTCCGTCTGACTTGCTCATATAAGAAAAAGATCTACCAGAAGAGCGATGGAAATTAATCCTAACATGCACGGAGTGATTCTGAAGAGCATAACTGGTAAGTGTGCACTGCTAAGATTTGCAAGGATCATTATTTTTGTATGTAACATAGTGTAGGTAAAATATAGAATCATACATCTTAACAGATCAATTATACTTCTTTGACGTAATATGCAATGAGCTCTTTCTTTTCAGGAGTAAACGGCTGGTCAAGATATAGTCAGACATACAAGGAGTGCAATCTGGGCTTCGTCAAGCCCGAAAATGCATGGCCTGGCACGTAAAAAAATCTAGTTCAGGCTGGACTAGTTCTGATTAAGGCTTGGGTTAATTTTTTAAGCCCTAGAAATTTGATCTAGGCTCACGCTTGGACCTTGGGTGCCTGATTTAGGCCAGGTACCCAATTACCATGTAATTCCAGCAACCATCTCTCCCAAGGTTGTATTTTCCTGGCCGCAGCTATGTTTTCTGCTAGGGTCATTGCTTTGGTGCAATGGTAAAAGTCCCGGGTGCCATGCTTGATAACGCAGGTTCGAGACCTGTGAGCAGCCACTTTGTGTAAAATTGTCAAACGATAGGTCTGTCTCCAATCTAAACCCTCCGAGGATGCTGCTTTGGCGATGACCTTTTTTTAGCTATGTTTTCTGCTCTTTCTTCCCTCCATCCCAATCCCAAGGGGGCTCATCTCCCCAAACCCAATACCCTTCTTTTGTAGGATCCAGCTGCTCTTCTTTTTTCTGTAGGATCCAAACAGTCTTCTTGTGTAGGATCAAAACGGCAGCTTCATTAATCTCAAATTTTGGTTGAAATTTTGAAATGGATACTCAGCTTGTTTCTCACTCGGGCATGGACTTGAGTCAGGCTACGTTTGTGGACTTGGGCTAAGGCTCAAACACAGAATCAATAATTCATGCTTCAACTTGGGCTAAGGTTCAGACACAGAATCAATAATCCATGCTTCATCCAGGCTCAGGCTTACTCATAAGCCCTATGGGACGGACTTGGCTAGTTACACCCAACCAGCCGACCCAAGTCCCACCCCTAGGACATAACATCGTGTTTCGATCAATTAAGTATGGCTGTCTTTTTATCTAATAGAAAATTATTTCAAAAGGGAAAACTTCACACTTACAATTGGGTCAGGAGCATCTGACTGCTGGCACATCACCCAAGGGACACCAGTATCCAAAGATGTGGCCATTGTTGCTGCCCAGTTGATATATGATTTAGCAGCCGAACCATAGGCTGAATCAATGTTTCCATACTCGTTTTCAATCTGTCAGTCAGTAGAGCAATAATTTAAAAAAAAAAAATTAAAAAGGACAAAGAGAAGGAAGTTTCTTAGTAAAGTAGGGGGGAAACTATCTCAATACCAATGCGTACAAAGAAATAAGAATTGCTAGGTTAAAAACAGAGACGACACTAAAAATTCCATGAACGAAGATAAGGAAAAGGTCAGGTCAGATTTAAAAAACCAGATGTGGGTTGGATAGTTGCCCATCTGCCTCCACTATGCTTTTGGGGTGGCATAAGATATGGAAAGAAAATTAGGTAGGATACAGTTTTCTTTTTCTAAACATACGTATTTTCAATGATGATGACAAAAATCATTGAACTGGTTCTCCACCTATTCTGTCACCATATATTTATTTGGGTAGAGAAAACCAAAAAACAACAAACAATATCCCAACTAATGTGGCACCCAAATTTCGTGCTGCCACCAACACTCTACCAAGTCAATTGTGGTTCAAGTTCAAGTTGCATGTGACACTGCAAAAGATATTCACTGAGATCACATTGAAAGGCATGCTGCTTAGGAATTATCTACTTAACAGGCTACTGCTTGAAAATTGAACCATATTCAAAAGGTGAAACGCCGACCTGAGCTAAGATGATGGGACCACCTTGGGATGCAAAGAGCTTCTCCTGCTTCATCATATCCACAATTTTTGCTGTGAACCGCTGCATCTCACTCTGCAACAGGAAAGCATATCAGATGAAAGACCAGTCAATGACGTGGATGATGATGTTGATGATGATCGAGAAAAATACATAAGTGCACTAGGATATAGCCAAGTGTTTAGTTGCTTCTGTTTAACCTCGTTCACATTTACTGACCAAATAAATAAATCAAAACTCTTTCTTTCACACTTTTAATATGTTGATTCCTAGTGATTCCCGTGGTCAACAATTTGTGGTCCAAATCCTACTTTCATCTCCACTCTTTATGATTTTCCTAAGTTTAGATTTCTTTTGTAGACAAACTTCAAGTTTGGGTGTTCTGAGGATTCATTAATTTTTACCAATTGACACGGAACAGAAGTCGTGAACCAGGGCAGATTCAAAAAGAAAATTTAAAAATCATATCTTGGTGAACTTAAGGATAATCCAAGAAATGGGTGCACCAAATCCATAGTAAATAGCAAATCACTTCACACTGACCAATGAATCAGTATAAATTCCGTGATCGCTTAACACACAAGATAACTTTTGCAATTTAGAAACTTTGTGCTGGGCAAACCTTGAACGGCTCGTTATCGGTTCTGAACTTAATCCCAGGAATGAAATGCAGCCAAAGAGGAAAGCCTCTGTACCAAAATCAAAACACATTAGCCACAAATGAAGAGAAAAAAACCTCCCCCACTTCTCCTAAAGGCGAAAAACCAAAGAAAACCCAAAAAAACAACACACCCATAATTCCATTCTGCACAGACATACGGACCAATCCGCAGATGGACATAAAGTCCAGCATCTGCCACTGTCTTCACAAACTTCACCAAATCATTCCTCCCTTCAAAATCATACTGCAAGACAACTCTTCAAATTACTTCACAATAAACCAACCATTATCAATCAATCTATAGTGAAAAAAAAACATACTTTGAATTGAAACATCAAACAGTAAGAAATAAAATAAATGTCCAAACAGAGAAGATTACCTGATTCCGAACAGGTTCATGAAGGTTCCAGAAAACATATGTTTCAATGACATCAAGACCTCCGTCCTTAGATTTCTGGACAAGATCCGGCCACATCTGCAAACACCAAAAACCACACACACACATTTAACTAATCATTTACCTCTTCCTCACTACAAGTGCAATCGAAACGACGCAAGCATTGAAAGAAGAGAAAGAAAAAGAATGACCTGAGGAGTGCTTCTGGGGTAATGTATGGACCCAGAGATCAAAACCCTGCGCTTGCCATCGATCACCAGAGCTCTGTGATCGTATTCAACAGTGCCTCCTTCCACTGCGCACAGTAGCAGAGACCCATAGAAAACGAAAACAAAGAAGAAGAAAAAGAAGAAGAAGAAGAAGAAAGATTCTCTCATGAGAAAGCAGAGTAGAGTTGCTGTTTTCTCTACAGAGGAGAAGAAGAAGAAGAAGAAGAAGGAGAAGGGAGAAGGTCTTGTTTTCTAGTGGAGAAATGGAGAAGGAGAGGAAGTTGGCATTTGGGTTTGGATTCCTTGGCCTTATGATAGGGTTTAAGGAAGGAATGGAGCTACCGTGCGCGGGAGAATGAGATACAGAGTGAGAGAGACTGAGAGAGAGAGAGAGATGTTTTTGTGTTTATGTGGTGTCCTTTTGTTCTTCTGCAGGAGAGAAAAGTTGTCCTTTTCTTTTTTTAATGTTGTGAGGCTGGATGCTAAGCCATGCACGTCTACCTGTTTTTTATCATTAATAGTGAGAGAGAGAGAGAGGGACTGGTTTTACTTTTTCACTCTCCTTGTTGTGCTTTTCACTGTAGTGGTGATTGATGAGGGAGGAGGAAAGAGGGACTGGTTTTACTTTTTCACTCTCCTTCTTGTGCTTTTTACTGTAGTGGTGATTGATGAGGGAGGAGGAAAGCTGGGAGTATAATATTTCAAGAGGATCTGTATAGAAGCTATAAAAAGGTTGAAGAGGGAGAGAGAGAGATGGATGTTGTGAATTGTCTCAAGCGTGTCGTGTGTCCTGTTGTTGGGGGCGTGGACGCGACGTTGGGATTGGAAACAAGCGACTCAGCCAACGTGAGAGCTAGAGAGTTCGGCCACTTTGGATGTATGGTCAATTAAATTATGGTGAGATAAAATATTAAATCACGTGGAAAAGTAATATAAGGTGTTATAATGGTATTTTGTTTAGTTATTTAACATAGAATCTTTTTAACTTTTTATATAAAAAAGTGGAGTTATTTTGTCTTTTAGTGGAGAAATGAGATTTTTTTTTTAATTCGAAAGGAATTTTGAAATTATGTACCTTTGATATGACTCATTGTCATTTCTTGTTTGGATTCACTTTACTTCACTTTAACTAATTAATTGCCAAACACGCCTAACTAAAGAGCGTTTGATTCCCCATCACTTTTGGTTATTTGTAATGAAGGTCAAAACGAAATGGTGATCCCAACGAAATGATCATTTTTACATTTGAATTTCAAAAGAGTGGCGGAATGACCATATCATCATTCTTATGTATAATAGAATCATCATTAAACTGGGAGGTAGAGGAATGGTTATTCCATTCTTTTATAATTTTCCACCCCTCTATCACATTAAAATATGGATGTTATTTTTATACTTATGGATGAATGTTAACTTAATTTCTTTATTTAGCCAATTTAAGTGATGTTTACGTTTAGTAATGTGTTATTTAGATATTTTGATGATGTTTAAGCTATTGTAAATAATGTTTTAATTGTGTTATTTTGTGGTTGTTTTAATGAAAAATCTATCAAAATAGGTAAATAATTAAATTTTGGGTAGCTTGAAATTAAAAAAAAATTAAGAATAAAAAATTATAACAAGAGTATTTTGGTCAGTTTTATGTAAATTTTATTCCATTTCAGGCATTATTCTAGCGAACCAAAACACAATAACATGAATCAAAATTCTATTATTGGATTGATTCTTCAATTAAATCTGAAAAAAACTATTCCTACCTCATTTTATTTTAAAATCACTTCACTCTCTACTCCATTTCAACCTAACACCATCCCAGCGAGCAAAACGCTATTCAACAGTCTGCGCATTGATGTATTCATTAATTGATGTTACGTCATGTGTTACACACTTACACTCACTCGCTCACGCTTTTCCACATTGAAACAAGCGGAGGGCATAGAATATATGGTGCAGGTGCAGCATCTTTTTTAACATGCATGGTGGGGGATGGCTTTTCAAAACTCGAGCTTATTGTCAGCTTTGACAGCGCCATTATATGTGTTGTATCTAAATTTTGAAAGAATTCACTCCATTTCTATTTCAAATCAGAGAGAAAACAAACAGTCCTGATCCTCTAACTAATTTTCCCACAGTGATATTGAGTGGACAAATCAAAGTCACCGTGAGAGAAATCCTCGTGTGATCCCGATTGGAAAACAAAATACTGAATATAATATGATTATTGGACGGCGGCCATCTTATACATTTTACTAATATTTTATACATTGGTCATATACACGGCTAGGATTTTGAAAAGATAGGCTCCACCATAAATTTAAGAAGGATGTCCTATCCATTCATGTGTAGACAGGCACTTCTCCTTCATGTGTGGACTCTAATTTGAGGGTGTCTATATCCATTGAATTGGGCTGCTTTATGGTTGGACCTGGACAGACTCTATTCGTTCCACCAAAGAGGGCCTTTTCTTTTCTTTTCTTTTTTTGGCTTTAAGGGTAATTGAATTGCAAAAAGAGGAAAGAGAAACATGGTTCTAAGAAACCCCTAAAACGGAGAATACAGCAAAAGAAAACAAAAGGAAAACTTAAAAGAACGAGAACCAGAGTGTCGGTACTACCTTGGGCAGGAGTGTCGGTAGGAATATTGGGTAGGATTGGATTGAGATTTCATTTTACTTCTTTCATTGTGTTCCATGTTCCCTATTGAATTTAGAAATCAGTTTACCTAAATTAGGGCTTTCTCCTGTCATCCAAAGCTTCTCAACTCCTATTTAATTTTTACTTTGATATACTCATATATTAATATTAGAGGAGATTTTATATAAAAAAAACCCTTGAAAATTGACTATTTACCTTAAAATGTACTAGTTTTTACATTTTACAGTGAGGTAATACATGAGACCATTATGCTATGTTACTTTTCCGTTTACATATGTCAGATGCTATCAATTGAATTCTACAGTTGCTATGTCAGACTTTTTTTATTTTTTATCCGGGCTACTTAGGAGAGAAGACGCACACGAAAGCAGCCCACTCAAGTGAGAAAGGAGTCTAACAAGTGAAAAATGTGCATGCACACACGAGAAAGAAGTAGCGTACCCAGAGTTGGAATCCTGGGTAATCAGGTGGGAACCGTCACTCCTTTCACACTCTGGTAAGAAGTCATTCTCATGTGAGACATTTAAACATCTAAAATTTACCGATTCATACCTCAATAGTTGTGAATAATGTTTTAATACTCATTTTCATTTTGCTTTAACAAAAAAATGATCAAAAATGGGTTTCCTTGTTACAGGAATCTAAAGGGTGCTTTATGAAACTAGTGAAATCAGCAGTGAGCAGTAGAGAAGAAAATTGTTTTACTTTTTCTTGTAGCCCCTTTATCGATCATTTGATGTGATTCCTTTTTTATAATATCTCATTTTCCCTTGTGAGGATTGCATGATTCCTTTTTATTGCGTTCTAGCGCTAAAATGAAAATCCGCAAAGAGGAAAATACTCTTGCCGCACAAATGCACCTTTGGTGTGCACATGTCGAGAAACATGTTGAGAACGGCTCCTTACCCGAGTAGTAATTAAGGAGCAGCAGTTATCACCTAGCTGTCGAGGTTTCGAACCTGGGTATGCCACATCTTCTTGTTAGTGAGGGCTTCTTTCCCACCTGTGTGGACTTTCTTCCGGCTCATGAGTGCTCTTTTCTCACTTGAATGGGTGGTCTTCCTGTATATGTGTGGGCTCTTTATTGGGTCCCAGCTCGCTTCTCATGTGTGAAGCTTTGTACAGTGGGCCATACATATCATGGCGCTGCATGGTCTAATAATTTGCTTTCTTGGAGCAGTGATCATCATTAATGTTTAATTCAAACACATTGATTATAAAGTGATAATGAAACTACCAGTCTGTCAAATTGGTGATAATAATGGAGATACCTTCAAAAGGCTAATGAGAATTATAGCATACTTGGAGGGAGAGTGTGTTCCTGTATAAACTTGGCTTTTGATGCTAACTTTTTCATCTGTGTGACACTGATTAGATGGTTATGACCAGTTGGTTGATGGGAAGGGAGGGTTCTCAACCCTTTGGGCTGAACCATTTTCTCCGGGCCGAGAGAGAAGCAGGGTAAAACCCCTGTGACTCCTAGGTGGTAGCAGAAGTGGAGTCAACCTTCGATTCCTGAAGAGGATATTAGAAATTCTCTTCACTAATGAATAAGATTAGAAAGTGGCTTCCAAATGCAATTTGGATACATCCACCCAAATTATTGTAAATGGATTCATTTAACAAAGGTTACAAGGGTTCATTGAAGCTTTTAAGGTTTTAATTTCTAGTAGCTTGATTAAGCATCTCAAACATAATTAAATTTCTTTATTTTTAATTTGACACTGATGGTATTGATCTAACAGATTTATTGATGCTCATTTATGGCAAGTAATAATAATAATAAAAAAACTTAAAGACTTCTAATCAAAATGAGCACATCCAAAGGCTTTAGAAATATTTGTGTTTTTTGGACTGTTTTCATAAATTTCTTAAAACTCATAAAGATTTAAGATATGAAACTAAGTTTTTTTGTGTTTTTGCCATTAATACAAGAATACTGAATGATTTGAATCATGAATTGGAGGCAGGAGACACATGGAAGTGCAAAAGACTACATTTATAGGTTGAAACTTGTTCAAAAATTACTCAAAATGTATGAAGATTTATTATTTCTTCTTCAAAATGTTGGAGTTTATAAGTTCAATAAAAAAATGAACAATATGAATTATTAATATAGAGCCCACAAGAACTAGAAAAAATAAAGTTAGGTTGTTGAGGCTTACTATTATGCAATCATTATATAAGAAACTGTACTAGCATCTTTTTGCAAGAAGGGTGTGGATCACTTTCACACCTATTTAAGTGTGAAAACTTTAGTGGGTAAATGGCCTTCTTTATATAGTACTGTCACATCTCATTTAGGCACCACATAGGTAAATGAGTGTAGACGAACATTATGATGCTCAACCATTATCCATGAAATCATTTATATGCTTAAATGAGTACAAACAATCAACCGTCGAGCATATTGGTAATTAGGCCTTATTTAATCTCTCTACTCTTATTCCGACGTAGCCATCCAAAATTGAGCCATGAAAAGAAAAAGGTTAAAGCTTTTATTTTTACAAGCACAAAAATGTGGCCTTTCCTTTTAAGACGATTTGCAGAGTAGAATCATGTATCAAATGCTCTTATTTTTCAAAACTACATATATATTTAGATAAATAGAAATTGGAAATAGAGATGCTGAAGATTGGCTTAGTTTCATTCCAAGTTAAATAAAACAAACAAAATAAGATATGGAGCATCACAAAAAAACACATATGTTTGATGTAAGTATTATTAAAACGGTAATATTTAGATGATAACTAGTTCTCATATATTATATGAGAACTTTTTTGTGCAGCTCAATTGTGGGCCCCATTTGGGGATGGGACCGGGGGGTGGAAAGATCTACGTGAGACCACTCCAAGTATCAAGTTTGACCTCAAACCCATGCCCCTAATCTCTTCATCTGTGACCCACAAATTTAATAGCTTCATATTCAAAAAAATATTCAACCCTCGATCCAACGGTTCAATCTATTCGGATGTGTGACAATCCTTGGGATTAGTAACTATCAGGGGGATTCTCTATTGGTTGCTATGTTTGGATAGGCTGTTATTTGGGCCCTAAAAAAGGTTCTCATTTAATATATGAAAACTAGATATTTCCTTTTATTAAAAAGAGAAGAATTTTGTAATTATGAATCTATGATTGCTTGCTATGTGATGTGCTTCTGCCTTTTGGTATTTCATTGATCACATCCAATGGAGACGCAGACGCGGAGGAGTGCACGACAGTGCACGTGAGAGATCAACTTGACTTGTCTTGCAGGCAGCAACTTGGAATGGCTTTCAACACTTCAATATATTTCTATGATTGAAAGGATCTCCCATTGCCAATTGCCAACACAACCTTGGAAGCAAAGGTCAATCCAAAAATCCAAAAATCCAAAGAGTCCACTGTCCACCTATAGAAATTCACATTTGTCAAGAATTTGGGCCCCACCCAATATATATAAGTGTATAATTCTACTGAGAATCCCACAGGTCATAAAGCAACTCCTATCCAACTACCTGCTTGTGTGAATAATAACAATGCTCATGTTTTAGACATTGCAATTTGTTGTGATCTAGGGCCTACGAGAAGATATTAATCACCCACAAAAAAACACATAAATTTACGTAGTTCGACTTTTAGCTTACGTCCATAGAAAGACGGGAGAATTTACTTTGCAATCAGAAGAGGTGTACATTCTAGAGACTCTTAGTCTCTATTTATAATATTAGCCGTAAAATCCTGTTACACCCAAACCCACTTTTAATCACAGTAGACTTATAGCAGGCCCCACTTCTAATCACAGTACAGCATGGGCAATTCAGGAGCCCGGTTAACCAAGACTTATTAACTTTTATTGAGCCATACAAATTAACACAATTGAAATATTGTCAATGCTGTTGCGCATATAGGTCCACACATGATGGTCATAAAAGAGACTTATAAGATCATTGATTTAGTCAACCTGAAAAATGTTTACCAACTCCATTGAAAAATTGGAGATCCATTTGCTTGAAAAAAATATCTAACCAAAATCGTTGTAAGTAGAAAAATTATGCCGTATCTAGGCATCATAGTTGGTGATGTAAAGAAGTTAGAATAATACGAATAAAATGGAGATGGGCAAAGCTTTTTCCACAGAATCTTTTTTCTACATTCACAAACCCTGTAATGTTGTTTTGGTGGATCAACATGATGATATTGTGGAACACTTTGCTTGCAGCCATTGTTGAAGAACATGTCGACAGACCCATTGTGGAAAGAGATAATGAGCCACTAGCCGATGTAAGGAGTTGCCAATGAATACAATAATTGGAAATTAGAATTTATTATTATGTTGTGATTTTAGTTTTAGTTGTGGGATATGATGTCATGTAGATGTAGGATTCTCAATGTGCAGATAGGGCTGAAAGGAGCAGGGTTGGGCTTGGCCAATTTGTGTCCACTAGTCTTCATGAGTGGGACAGAGGTGACAATGGCTAGGGCTAGGTTTGGCTCTTAGGATGTCAAGTATGAGCAAAGCCTCAACCCAACTCATTTATAATTTGTGTTGGAAATGTCAATTTGAACCCTAAATTTACAGATCTGATTGGTGGGTTCAAGCACAATAAAACAAACAGGCCCTTCTCATTTAGAGCATTAAACATGTTTACGGGGCATCTCATAAAATATGTCACATCTTCTTTTTCATAAATCAAGTTGTTTTAACTCAAGGGGTAGCTCGTAAGGCTTAAGACCACGGTTTGCTCCCGGAGATTGAATGTTCAAAACTGTACTACCATATTGGGGGCAAAAGGGGATTTACCTGGCTCCTTTTGGACCCGTAGGAATTAGTCCGACCCAAAGGGCTGGGACACCCTCCATTATAAAATATATATATATAAATCAAGCTGTTGCACACATAGGTCTACAACCCAGCTGAAACTGAGTGGTAAGGCCTAATACACCGCGTTTAGTCCAAACGGAAAAAGCATATTAATTTTCAGAATTTATAGGGCTTTTTTTTAAAAAAATAATTGAACTTTTTTCAAGTTTGGGTACTCGGGTCTGCCCCTGGTTAAATGACATCTATAACATTCTAAAATCAATTATTTACATTTTATGTTAGGATCATGTAAAAAAGGGTCGAAACAAACTGAGATTTCACTTTCAATCCATTACCTGATACACAAAGACTTTGACTTTGGATAATAAAGTCAGCAAATTTGTATTTTTAAAACCATAGTACCCTAAGCTGTGATGGAAAGTTTGCAGGAGCCTTATGTTCAAGGTTAGTCCTGTGATGTAGGTTTATAACCAAACCTTTAAACGGTTGAACCTAATCCATTTCTCAAATTCTAGTTCTAGTATTATCTTACCAATGCCAAAAAGAACCTACTCAACAAATTCAACCATAACAATAAAGCCAACCACTAAACTCCAACAACTCCAATTTAAGAATGGCAAATGTGCCCATTGACATGTGGTTTTGATTTTGACCTTTTTCTCTTCTTCTAGATGAGCACCCCACTCCATAATGGCACATGTGCCCATTGACACATGGTTTTGACTACGAGACTCTTGAGAAATTTGTGAGGCTTCACAACAACGCGTATTTTTTATAAAAAATTTGAACCACTTAAAATAAATGTCTTTCATTTACATAGTCTCCAATCGACCTTCACTTTAGTTGAAGATGGGCTTACTGTGAGTTTGATCATGTATCAAATATGCAAATTCTTTGTACATGATCAACCTTGAAGTGAGATCAACTCTTATGAAAATAAAATTTGGCCAGATCTCATATAAGACGAGTATTTATTTTGAATGATTTAGATTTTTGATGGGCGAAAATTATGACGGAACCTCAAAGACTGGTCTCATGACCTTGACTTAGCAATAGATGATGTTTGTTCATTTTGACATTAAGAGAATGAATTGCCACAAACATTTGTAATTTTTACCTTTTGAAGTAATCAAGAATGACACTTATTTTTGAAGAGTAATAATAAGTTCAAAAAAAAAGGCACTCTCATTTTCATTTACCCTAAGAAAAAAAAGGCACTCTCATTTTCATTTACCCTATGAAAAAAATGGAAGTTGCAAAATTCCAGTGTCGTGTGGGTGACATTTCATTCTGATTGGAGAATCACATCCATCAATCAGATTGGAGGGCTCATGCCAAGTGAGTGGCTGGACAACTTTTCAACCGTCTATTTGGAAGGCCACTGATTATCAGCAGCAATCAAGTGGTTGTGATCATCTATAATAAGATCTGTCTGGGCAATTATTTTGTGCAGTTTAGATATCAGATGTAGGCCCCTTGGTGGATTTACAATGGAGGGCTCACAGCCTTACAAAATTCACCGGGCCCTGGATTCGGCTTGGTATCTTATTTTTTCTATTTACGCTTTTAGGGCATGTTTATGTAACGTGTTTTCCAACAAAGCCAAAAGGGGACTCCATTTTCCAATGTTTGGTGCAAGTACCTGTCCTTGAGGAAAAACTAGAAGAGCAGTTCAATTTTCTGTGAATCCAAAGGAAAGGGTTTCTTACATGGAATAGAAAAGGTGCAGTGTTTCATGGGACTTATGTTTTCAGTTTCGCAAACGCTACACAAACATGTCCTTAATGTCTAACTCTCTGATTGTTGGCGTACAATCAACTTACCTGCAGTCTCATAGTTTTAGCAAGCTCAGAAACTCAACTTCCCATGGCAGGTTGTTGACTTGAGAAACTAAGGATAGCCAGACCAAGTATTAGTTCAAATTTGGCTTGACACATTTGACACGGTCGACTCGTTGGTCTACTGAGTCACCTGGCACAGTCAAATTCAAAACGAGATGCAACTTCCTCAGATTGTTTAGAGATGATCAAGTTAGGCTATTACACATACTTCAAAGTCGGCAGCATATCTTTATCGTCATGTGTACCACTTCATTAAAGTGTAAAATCCATAATTCACAACCATTTGATGTCCTTTTTGTATCTGAGTAATAAACACTAGCCTGAGGCACATTGCTCATTTTAGTTTGAACTGAAAAGGGCCACATTATTCTAGGTTTTGTGTATCATTGGAGGTTAGGAGTGCTCAAGTGCTTTGCATATTCCTTACTATTCTACGGTGCATTTTTGCTCAGAGAAGAAAAAAGGCGAGGAAGCAACAAATACTTCAAATGATAAAAGAAATATGTTTGTCTGAGCTAAAAAAGCATACAATTCATGATGTCTATACAATCTGAGTGGATTCCCTGGAAATATCTTCCCCCCACACCATTTAATGAAGTATCTGGGCAACTAACCTCAACCCTCTGCTTCAAGAGTTCATATCTTTCATGGGTCTGTTTACCTCCAACATGCACAATTGCATCACATTGCAAGCACAAAGAAGAACCATCTGTTTTGAAGAATAGAAAGGCTACCGAGAATTGCAAGAAAGAAAGATATATTAGCTTGCAAATAAATCGTAAAATCAATGATTTTTTTTTCCAATTGATAAAGAGACAGAATAAAAACTGTTAATTAACATGTCTCTTGTAAAATAAAAATGAAACTGTTAATTAATGTTTCTCTTGTCGGTTCTAGCTACATGAGGTGTGGGCCCTAGTACTCATGTTATAAAAAAAAAAAGGAAAAATAAGGGAGAGGGTATTTAGATTGATAGGATTAAGGTTTCCTTCACCTTCTTAAGTGGAGAAAAAGTTGAGGAAAAAGGAGGATTTCTCTTTGGAGTTCAGATCTTAACATCCTTCACTCTTCCACCACAGTTTTGATAGTCATTGAAGCATGGTGTCTCCACAGCATCTTCCTTCAAGAAAGCTTAACAATGATTTGTGGTGAGAAAGTAGGTTTTGGGTTGACATTGAAGAGGTAACAAATATCTTCTCTATTTAATGTAACACCTCAAGTTTTTGCATAGACTTGAGAAGGTGGAAAGCATTGTACTCTCTTATTTTTATAGCAAACTTCTTTGGATTTGCCCCACATAAATCTCATGCTATGGTTTCATATCCTGGTGTGGCTTGATTTTTCAGTTGAAAATTTCTTGATTCTTTGGGTATTCTACATATGGGTTTATTTTTACATTTCATTCACAAATAGACGGGAAGGCTTCGCTCTCCAAAAAAAAAAAGCAATCATGCCAATGTACAAAAAATCTCTTTTGCATATGCTGGTTTTTCTTTAACAAAAGCCACGTCCAGACTCTTAAACCATGAGAGTGAAATAAGCTGATGCCTTGTGAATCTGTGATTCAGTTTCAATTAGGCAACAACCATAACAAACAGCAGAAACATGACACCAAATTCTCAAGTAGTCAAGTGTACACATGGATGTCATTGGAGTGCAGGTGGGGAATGCTTTCCACTCCAAAGTTTAAGCCACTCAGCATGTCTGATTCAATTGAATAAAGAAGCTTTTGTCATATTGTAAACTATATGGGCAAACAAGTCATGTAGTAAAAATTAGTATAGGTGTCGTATGGTAAATGAAAGGAAAAAAGGTTGTTTGATTTCTTTAAACATTAATGTCTGATTGGATTTTCTTCCCTTCTTAAAAAACTAAAGGTCTTGATGCTGATTCAATCAGAAAGGGAAATAGATTTTCCTAAACAGTCTAAAGCACTCAAACTTCTGTTAGGATCAGTTTTAAGTAAAATAGATCCAATTTTTAGATGCCAAACAGCCACCTAAACAGGATGAAATGAAAATATCCCACCTCCAGTTCCTATTGTTCATGCTGCTCCAAACCGTCACTAGAACGAATAACCATTAATTGTACTTAAATATCTGTTCTGCTTGTAATTTGGGGTACATTCAAAGACACTCTATACTACGCTGCATAAATACTTTAGTAAAAGAATCAAACACATTCAACCTGGTGAGTTTTCACATATGTCACAGTGAGGAACTTCACTTGGTTCACCAAGCCGTACTCGTACATGTCTGCTTACCAGTCTATTACACTCGTGAACCTACAATTCCAATAGTCAATACATTTTTTTAGCATAACATCATATTCTATAGCATCACAAGTGAACTAAATCGGGTGTCCCAACTTTTTAGTTTGCTTTCACTTTGAGTGAGTACAATTTAATCAAATCATTACCTACAAAATCTTTGGATGAGTTCAATTCTAGTTTGAAGAATTTGTTAAGGTAATTCAAGCATTGACAACAAACAAAAAATGATTTCTTTGCATATGAAAATATGGCCATGGCATTTATTTTTACATGCCTGCTTATTTGTTAACTATAGCACACCATACTGACCAAAAAGTTGAAGAAACATGGGAATGTTCTTAAATGCAGATCAATTAGTATAGATGAGATATAACTGAAGAAGCAGCTCGTAAGAAGAAAAAGGAGATGAAAACAATAGCAGCAAAAGTTCAAAGTTGATAAGCAGACTAATCTCAGTCTTACACAAAATAAAACTTCAGGGCTATTGATCCATTATCTGTATCTTGGCATAAATGTAGGTAAGACCACAGAAAGTATGGTAGAATAGAACTTTGCGTAATTTAACTATAAAGAGTTCAACTCATATATGAAATTATCCGCATCGGCCCACGTGGACTTATAGGATCCGACAAATCCAAGGATTTGGCCCTAGAGTCATGCAATAATGAGCACATTCACACCTAGAAGTGGCAAATGGGTGGGGTCGGGCTAAACAGGTCAGGTACTTCTAACCTGCATTCAACCCATTTATTAAACGGGTCGGATGCCCATAACCCGTAGTACCATGGGCTCTTGTCATTGAAAATATTTTTTGTGCCCCCTCACCTTTTTTTCTTATAATCTTTTCAAGTGATAGCCTTGCAGGAGAAGTTGGCAAGGGGGGCATTGATCTTTGATCTTGCCTGCATCTACCTTGCAGAGGTTGGAAAAGAGAAGGAGAGAGAGGGAAATTTTGTAAAAGAAGAAGCAATACTACTACTATACTACTACTACTACTAGAGTTACCTTGTCATCGCAAGATGGACAGAGTGCGGCCTTGTGCGTGGCACAGAAGAGCGCGGCGGGCGCACCCTCGCACATGTGGCAGATGGTCCGCATCACTTAACTAAAAAACACAAAGTAGTCTCCCTCTCTCGTTTGCCGAGTCCGAGTCCGAGCAGAGGTATTTTGTGGCAAACATGGAGGATGGCATGGGAAAGTAATAGATTCGGATATGGGCTGTCTCAGCCACAAAATGGAGCACTGTGGGGCCCCCTTCCTAAAGCTGGGAATGTACTCTTCATTCTCGGCCACAACCTCAAAAATTCGAAGGTACCCCGTGAGGGGTCCATTAAAGCCATTCTTGCTAGCATTGTGGAGGGCTCTGATGAATGCATACCAATCACTAGGAGTATGGGGATGGAGAGGACTCGTCATGCCATGGATTATTAGGGTGAGAGAGAGAGAGAGAGAGAGAGAGAGGGGGAGGGAGAGGTATATGATCTATTTTGTCTTTTAGTCAGTAAAAGTAGTTGCTTTTTGACCTTTTTTTTTTAAAAGATAGAAAAAATTTTGGTAAATAATGCTTTTGATATGATGTTTAACTTGACTTGACTTCACTTGACTTAATAAGTAAAATTACCAAACAGGGCTTAGAAATTCAAATGTACCATTACTTCATTTCATGGAAAAAGAAGGTTGGGCTTTATATCAAATGAAAAAATTGACTCAGATCCTGCCTAGATAATGATTGTGCCTAGATAATGGTTTCAATCAGATATGTCTAAGAATGGCCCGTAGAAAGACCCAAGCCTCCTGAATTAAAGGCACAAATCTTGATGGGCATCATCTCCACAGGAGAAAATTCCCCTCGAGGCCAAATTTTCATTTTTAAAATTTGTCATCCAGAACCGAAATTTGACATTCCCAAGTTGTCATGGCCTCAAGAAAATACTTCTATCCATTAGATGTATTCCAATTTTCACATGGGTTGGCCCCACGCAAGAAAGCTTTTCCCTGTAGGCTGTAGCCATCCAATATTTCATTATTCTTACCGTCCATTCCACCCCAACCAGACTAATAACTAATTGTACCGACGGGCCAGCTGACCCCAAACCCAAACACAAGCTTTTATTTAGTTGAGGACTCGGGTTGACCCTCCTGAACGACCAGGTTGGGTGCAGGTGAATTTTTTAATCCACTTAATAAACAGGTTGGACTCAGGTTGGGCCTATACATATTACCCACATTGCTGAACTCATCTATGACCCAGCCCTCAGCATTCAGTCCCTGCCATTTGCAAGTAAAAAAAACCAAGTCCAGCATCCATCCTCTTACCACCTTTGTCCATTACCCTGGTTCTGTCCCCATCTTCAAAGTGGATGCAACTAAATTCGGGAACCACAAACCCTCTTGGATGGCCCCAAAAAGCCAGCTGCAGGCAGAGGAAGACAGCGAAATTATGGAGGACCATGTCAAGGAAGGTAGAACCCAGCCAAATGCCATCCCATTCAGTTACAAGGGCAATTTTCTAGCGTAGACTCTGCCAACATTCCTGAAAGTTAGGCCCTGGCCCACTCCATCCACAAAATATGACACCCATTTGTACTAAATCTGTCAGGTTAGGCGATGTCTTTAAGCATACAAAAGCCCCGGGAATGCACGCTTAATTATCGGTGCAGGCCCAACAAGCTCAACTCCATTGCTACACAGGCTGAGCTCAAGCTGGCCCAGCCTGCAACCCTGGCTACAGATATCCTGCAATTTCTGGAACTGGATCAAGGCACGAATATAGCACCCACCTGTTGAACTCGGTTGACCTGCACTCAATGTTGCTCAACTGTTGTTGCCTGAAACAAGTTGTTGCAGAGAACAAGGGGTAAAACATGTTTATCCAAACACATGAACCTTTTTCCAGACAGAACAATAGTTACATGCACTCAGTTTAACAAAATCTTACCAGTCTCTTAACCTATCACCATTTCTTCAGCACACAGAAAACCACAACTGAATTGTAAGCCGCAGATCAGATTACCAAAACCAACTTCAAAACTTCAATGCGAGGCACATTGCAATTCCATAAGCAGGAGAATCAGATGCATAACATTAAGGCACCTCTAAATGCACATAAACGTAGCAAACAAATAGAATTTGGGAAGATAAACACAAATTTCAAGTTCAGTTGGAATTTGTTAATATTTAAACATCTGAAGAACCTCCAGAAAACCGTTCCTTGCTTTCTTAATCTGCTCGAGATTGGCCAGCTCGAGATGAGAGAATAATGCCAACAATTAGTCCGTAAAGTGCAAGAGCTTCCGCAAAGATGAGGATGAGAATCATGCCCACAAAAAGCTTTGGCTGCTGAGCATTGGCCCTGCAATTAAATGAACACAAAATTCATTAAGGTTTGTCAAAAGCATATTCCATAGGAACTTGGATTCATGAGAAACATTTCAACACATGACCCGAGCCAGGAATTTCTTCATGAGGGGGTAATTCAGATATCTAGCATCCATAAGGGATATTCAAAATTTTGGGTGGATTATGCACCCCCGGCTCTACCAGAGTGTCCCAATGTGTTAAATTGTACAAATAACTCTTATCATCATTACTCTTAAAATACATATAAAGTGCAGGCACAAAACCCAAAGATAAGACATCTAAGAAAGCAAATAACCACCACAGCAGCAGTAGCAGTAGTATAAGCTAAATTCTAAATGAGTGGAAGTCCAACTGACCAATCTGTCCCCATTTTCAAAGGTAACTGGTTATACTTATGCAGTCATGCCCATAGTCAGCATTCAGTAAAACTCCATTCTAGTATCCGTTTTCTTTTCCCTTCTTTTCAATTGAAAACCAAGCTTCAAAACAATTTTACACACATTTGAAACTCATTTCTTAAAAGTTCACCCTTTTTTGGTTAAAGAAATTCTGTACTTCCAAAAAATGAAAAAGGTTATGTTCCATGGTCCTTTTTTTTTCTTTTTTTTTTTGCTGTTAGACGGAGGCTCTGGAATGAATTCAGGCCCGGGCCGCCCGTATCCATGGTCCATACATTTGACCATCTATACTAATGTTGAGAAGCATTTATAAAGAGGGACCACCAGGAAAGCCAGATAGACTATGGTCCACTCTGTTCTCTTTGTTTTTTGGGTTTTTACTGGGAAAGATGCCTTAGACATCACAACTGTAGAGTGTTTCAATCAAAAGTCTTTTTCTTTGACATTATTTTCCCTTTCCGCTACTGTAGCTCAGCTGTGTGTGCTAATGGATCACCTCACATGCATGCTCACAACCCACTGCAGCAGACACATGGAAGGAAGCTTATAGGCTTGAGGAAGGAAACCTTCAAGATGTGATGATGGTGGGTGAAATGCAGTGATTAGACAACCCGAGTGTAATATCCAAGCAGGTGCTTTAAATAGGGAAGATGCAGGGTTGGTTACTGATAGGTCAAGGTTTGGGGATGAGAGGATCCAAACCGTTGGTTGGTATCTTTCAAAATAGATTCTCCAAACCGTCAGCTAGATGGATGCTACGATCACTCAACTCTTCAGTCTGAGAACGACAAAGGCAAAAGAAAAAAGAGGATTTTGACTTGCAAGCTGAGAATGTTAGATGATGAGATGATGTGATCAATTTGAGAAGTGACCACAGGTTCGCTAGTAGTGACGAAACACCTGGATGGGAGTAGTTGGAGAGGGGCAGACATATCAGAGATCAGGATTATCTTGCAACGTCTTGATGCCTTGCAATAGTTGACGAAGGAAACCTTAAAAAAAAAAAAAAAAAAAAAAAGTTGACGAAGGAAAGATGGGAAAGACATTGTGATATTGCGAGATAATCCTGACATAGCCCGATGGCAACATCAACCCTAATTCTCCCAACTCCTTCAAGATCTAACAACGACAGAGGCCTAGGATCATAAATCTGAGGAAGGATGAGCATTTGCCCAAGCTTTAATCCCCACGAGAGCGAGAATCCACCATTGAATTGTTATTCTAACAACAATAAACAATTGTGTCTCGTTGGATCTATCAACTGATGGATGGAAGGCCCCATGTGTGCAATCGTCTTGAAGGCCCCTTATTAGGAAGTGCCACATGGGAGAAATTAGAGAATAAAAAAAAAAAAAGATTCAAGAGGGGCCCAAGTTAATTTAAATGCAGACTACAAGAGAAAGGGACCCATGTTTTAAAAGAAATAAGAAAAGAGAGGTCCACAACTTAAGTGAGATGCCTTGGAGTTTGTGCCAAGTGGTCTTTTGCACAAATTCCCATGCGCAAGTCCTCGTGTCGATACTTTATATATATATATATATATTAAAGCAATAGGATTTGTGTTGCCACATAGGCAGGTAGGAAGCTCTCCTTTCGAAAAAATACAAAAGAAAAATATACAAGGCTGTGACGTGGGCCCGTCCCCAAACTGCTAAACAAGAAAGCTATCCATTCGATAATTTTGAATCCCCTAAAATTTCTCTACTTATGGTATCTCTCTTAAAAAATTTCAATTATGTAGATTATCTCTTTGAATTCAAATTTTAATTGCTAAAATTTCTCTTTACTGATAGGAAACGTTATTCCCAACGAAGTCATCCCAATCCTAATCCCTATGTTCAAAATGTTAGAATTATTTGATCTAGGATCGATCTCACCTCTTTATCTATAACATATTACATATTACATGATTGAAACAAAGAAGGTACTGATATGGGAATCCATGCCTTCATTGTGCCAATAAGGGACTTGGACACTCATCATACACTTCCTGGCATTGAAATACAAGACTGCAGCTACAAGGTTGGCTTAAATGGAGTTGATAATAGAGCACTGCGGTTTCATTGTGTGAGGGTTCCTCGAGACAATCTACTAAGTCGCTTTGGCAATGTTTCACGGGATGAGAAATACACAAGTAGCCTCACAAGTCACAACCATCAATAAGAGATTTGCAGCTACACTTGGAGGACTTGTTGGGGGTTGATTTTTGCATGTTCCCAATCAGATACAAGTAGTTATGGGAAATGTACAAGAAAGTTCAAGCTAGCTTCTGGATTGGTAACTAATCAACTAATCTCTATCTATCTATCAATTTTTAATCTTTCTATATCTGGGGTTTTTGGGTTTGAGTTCTATTGTGTTTCTTTTGTATCTGCTGTTGTGTTTCTTCTTTCTAGGAATTGGGTTTGATAGTTTTCTTGTATTTTTTTTACTGGGCAGGTTATGACCCTTCTTTAAAGATGGGTAGAGGTTAAAGATGAAGAAAAATGTTACTAGATATTGTTGAAGTGTAAATTAATGTTCTTAATTGCTGTTTGATAAGTGATTAGGTTGAAGATGAGGGTATTTTGCCCACAGAAATGTAAGGATAATGCTATCAGTGTCGATTGAGTTCAGGATTATAAACAGTAGAGAGAGTGAGATCAAAGGGAATCATGAAGTTTGTGGAGATATGTGAGATGTAGTTCTTGCACAGGCATATATATACGTAGGGGAGTTCTCAAGAGAGAACGGTTCCTTACATTTTAGAAAGGAGCTTTTTATATGGCACACCACACCTATGATGAATCCGAACCCTCACACACATCAACTCCTATGTCTTGACATTCACCTCCGGTTTCTAACTTGGCAGACTAATATAAACAATTAAAAAAATCACAGGTCAGCATTTTGTTTGCTTGGCTACTTAATCTTTTTAAAACGCAAATTTGGTTATTGTATCTCCATATGAAGCATGGGCCAATCAACTACATCAATTACATGGTCTTTATTTTAAAAAAAAAAAATATTTTAAAATAATCATGGCACAACAATTAACATTAGAAGTGAGCCCACTAAATCAATAAAAAAACTTAGAAAGGTACCCACCAAATGATTCTCATGATTTAAAAGAATTTTTTTTAAAGTCTATTTAATTTTATAAGTATCTGGAAGTTTGTCTTTTTTATCAATTTTGAAATAAACGATTTAATTTTTTTTATCGAGGCCTGGGCTTGCTAGACTTAAACTTCATTAGACTCTCAAATTAAATTCAAACTTTACATGCTTCTCACGCAGGCAGGTTCCGATTGTTTATTTTGTTTCCTTGTGACTACTCTTTTTAACCAACATTTTTTTTTCTATGTTTATTTTTGTTTGTTGACATTTTTTTCTACTTTATTTTAATCTTTTTTGTGTTAGTAATTGAGGCCTTTTTTCCTATTAAAAATGCTAAATCTTTATTTTTTTTCCCCAGCAAGAAGTACACAATAATATAGATCCTTTTTAAAAAAAATTCAGTTGTGGGCATGAGTTTAACGGGATCCTTTTTTGCTAAATAATATATTTATTTAATTTTAATTCTATTTTGATCAATAATATTATAAAGAAACATTAGATTTAAGTAAATTTAATCCTATGCCCGTGCCAGTTTTATTTATTTTATTTTACGTTTCTCTTTTATTTTAAGTGGCGATGATGTCATCCCTTCCGGGGACTTCACGTTAAAAGACAAGTTATCTTTTTCATTATGCTATGATATGAATGAAAGAAACTCTCTCTTCTCCAAGCTTTCTTGAGTCTACATGTGCGTGCTCTTTAGAACTTCGGATTCACCTCCAGGATTGGAGTTTGGTGTGAGACAAGTCAAGGACTCAAGGTGCCATCTTCTCCTTATTTCTTTTCCTTTGAGTTTTTCCTTGCGATCAAACCCTAGATCTACAAATCCCATCAACTACCAGCCACCTAAGATTGTAGATCTACCCCATCTCCACCATCAGAAAGCTTCCAAACCACACTACCAACCCCTAGATCGCACCATCTTATCATCAAAATCACTCAAACTAGCCAAAACCCATCAGCCGTCCATTCCCTTTGCATCCATACACTAGCCGTCCATCACCTAAAACCAAAACAGCCCCTAATTAGCCCATTCAAGCACCCATCAGGTCCTTATCAGCCCATACACATCCCAATCATCGATTGGCTGAGCCCTTCTCATGCACAATTAGTGCTAGTTCCTACATTTTCACATCTCCACCACCATATGTTTACAGATTTCCACATCTGAATTTATTTTTGAGCCATATAATTGCTGTGGGAATGTTATTTCAGATTTAAATTTTGCCCATTAATTCCTACATTTCAGAATCGAATCATATGTTCTATAAGAGAATAGGTAGGGAAGAAATTAAAGAAGTATTGAAAAGGATGAAGAATGGGAAAGCGGTTGGGCCAGATGGTATCCCTATTGAGGTTTGGAGGTGCTTGGGGGAGGATGGCATAAGTTGGTTGACAAAGCTTTTTAATGTAGTGCTAAAGAGCAAGAAGATGCCTGATGCATGGAGGAAAAGTATTCTTATACCCAAATACAAGAACAAAGGAGATATTCAGAACTGTGCGAACTACCGTGGGATTAAATTGATGAGTCATACAATGAAATTATGGGAGAGAGTTATTGAGAGAAGACTAAGAAGAACAACATACATTTCAAAGAATCAATTTGGTTTCATGCCTGGGAGATCAACCATGGAGGCTATCTTTATCCTGAGAAGGTTAATGGAACAGTATATAGAGAAGGTCAGAGAGATTTACATATGGTGTTCATTGACTTGGAGAAGGCCTATGACCGAATTCCTAGGGAGATTCTATGGAGAGTAATGGAAAAGAAAAGAGTGTGTGTCGCATATATTGAGGCGATAAAGGATATGTATAATAGAGCCGTGACATCTATAAGAACGACTGGCGGAGAGACTAAAGAGTTTCCTATCACGATTGGTCTACATTAATTCTCAGCGTTAAGCCCGTACTTGTTTGCCCTAGTTATGGATGAGATTACAAGACATATTCAGGATGAGGTGCCGTGGTATATGCTATTTGCAGATGACATTATTTTAGTGGATGAGACGAGAGAAAGAGTGAATGCTAAGCTAGAATTGTGGCGGAAAACGTTAGAGACAAAAGAGTTTAGGCTAAGTCGATGCAAGACGGAATATATGGAATGCAAGTTTAGTCAAAGTAGGACATCTGGTAACTTAGAAGTAAGTTTGGGCACACAAAAGATTGTAGAGAAAGAAAACTTTAGGTACCTTGAATCTATGGTGCAACACGATGGAGAGATTGATACTGATGTAAGTCACAGGATTCAGGCCGGGTGGACCAAATGGAGGAGTGCTTCGGAGGTCTTGTGTGATCGGAAAGTCCCCCTCAAGGTTAAAGGAAAGTATTATAAGGTGGCGGTACGTCTAGCGTTGTTATATGGATCAGAGTGTTGGGCAGTAAAGCATAATCATGTTAAAAAGATGAAAGTTGTAGAGATGAGAATGCTAAGATGGATATGCGGGATCACAATGAGAGATAGGATTAGGAATGAGGAGATTAAGAGCAAAGTAGGAATAACACCGATTAAAGATAAAATGAGAGAAAATCGACTGACATGCTTAGGCCATGTTAGAAGGTGCCCAACGGAGGCACTTGTTAAAAGGTGTGAAAGCATAAAGATTGCCCAGAGTAAAAGAGGGAGACCCAAAAGAAGTTGGAAAGAAACTATTAAACATGACCTTGACTACATGGATCTAACGGAGGACAAGGCCCTAAATAGATTTGATTGGCGTCGTCAAATCCATATAGCCAACCCCACCTAGTGGAAAAAGGCTTGGTTTGGTTTGGTTGGTAATCCCATTAATTATATTAAACGCTTGCAAACAATTTGAGTCAGGCCTTTGTTCACATCCTCGCAAACGGGAAGAAATAATTTACATGAATTGGCTATTCCGCCGGTTTGGTAACTCTACTAATATAGTCAAGTCAAGTCAAGTTGATTTTGAAGAAAGAAAAAAATATAAGTAAGTTATAATGATATTTTGTTTTTAGTTGTTTGTTATGGAATCTTTTTTACTTTTTGTATGGAAAAGTGGAGTTTTTTTGTATTTTAGTGGATAAATGTAGTTGTTTTTTGACTTTTTGTATGAAAAAGATGGAGGGAATTTTGAATAAAGTGCATTTGATGTGACATCTTGTCTGGAAAATGAAGGCTTTACTTGACTTTGATTGTATTAGTAACGTACCAAACGGGCCCTAAGCAAGTGGAAGTTCTAACTTCCATCAGGATCGCTCCCTCTCACTACTAGAGGGACCTTTATTGTGGGACTTGTGACATTGCGTTGGATTATTACAAATTACCCACTCAATTTTCAATGCTAGATAGTGCAAATGGTGTGATTTATAATTCAGCATTAATTATTAATTCTCAGATTGATCTCATCATTCCATATTAGATTGCATCGTCCTGCATCATATCCAGATATTGTGACATAAGGGCAATTTTTCCAAAAAACTGTGGTGAAGATTTACCGTACTTGCGTTGTGCATCAAAACCAAGTCCAAGGCATATTTCCTGGAAAGATCCCCCTTTTCCCTCTAAAACCAACTAGCTAGACAAGTAGACCCACAAATAACTCTTCTTTCATCTCACCGGGGCAGTTTAAGCCCTCGGTCGGGTACATGAGCCCCAACCATCTCAGGTGATATTTCATTGGTTTTGACTTTGGTCATCATTATCCTTAACATGCTTCTAATGTAATCCTTTCTAATCATATCATTTAGAGACTAGAGTAACATCGTGCATCCTTGTAAGCACACACATCTTGGGCACCTGAACTTTAGCATCACATGTTTCTTTGTTCTCAAGATTCAGCTACATACGACATACTAGCCTTGATTGCTCTCTCATAAAAATGACATTTTAATCTAACGGGCTGACGAGTAAAGACCACTCCACTAGCTTGCTTATATTTAGCCCATGCTTTATTGATATTTCTGGCTATATTTAACTCAAACCCTCCATTTTTTTCTATGGTGGCTCTTAAATAGCAACTTTAACTGGTACTAGTTACCAGGTATTTTTAATTTTGACCATCTCAACTTCTCTACTCCCAGATCCGCTAAACCTGCACTCCATATATTCAATTTTGAATCTACCAATTTTTAACTCATTAGAGACAAATGCCTTTTTCTAAAGTTTCATTCAATTCATCATTCACCTACTTTTTTGTTTAACTAATTGGCACTGCATCATTTGTGAACAACAGACACTGCAGAACTCCATCTTGGATATCTACCATTAAGTTGTCTATAATCACTGCAACTATGGGTTCAAAAGCAAACCTTTGGTGCATCCCACCTCTCGCAATGAACTCGAATGTGGTCCGAAAAATCAATCTCATGCTTGTAATGCTTCCTTATACATCTTCAATGACGTTGATGTACTACTTAGTGATGCCTATTTTTCTTCACAGCCCACCGAATTAACTACCTCGGTACCCTATCATATGCCTTTTCCACATCAATAAAACCATGTCCAAGTTTTTCATCTCATCCTTGGGCTATTCTGTGATACTATAGTGGACCAACCTGACATTGTGAAACACTACATTCTTGTTGTAGATAGGTATTTCTTTATTATTTTCTCCTAGAGCTTCATCTTATGGCTCATGAGTTTGATGGCTCTAAAGTTGGCACAGTTCCAGATATCCCCTTTATTTTTATAGAAAGGAACCACTACACTCTTTCTCCAATCATCACACATTTTTCTTGTGATCCGAATTTTGTTAGACAATCTAGTTAGCCAATTGACCCCAATCTCGAACATTACTACCCAATACAGAGACGCTCTGGTTCCTGGACCTGCTCTGATTTCTGCTCATCTGGGAAGTCCAGCTGATGTGATCTGTTTGCATCCAACTGCATCTTCAGTTCTGCCGATCACATCTTCTTCAAACATCAGATTTTGGTTTGATTTCTTTCCTCAAGGGATTCTGGAAATCCAAAATCCATATATCAAACTCCAATTTCAAGTTTCCAGATGACTGCAGTCCTGTCATCATCTAGGTTTTTTTGGCATTTTTTTCCTGATCGGATGATTTTCTGAGCCTATTTTCGTCTTGGCTGTCCAATCTGTCTATTACTTCAAGCTTCTACATCAAGATGGGCCACTCAGCTGTAATCTCATCTATTGAAATGGATTTCTCAACTGCCAACCTTTGGACTGCAAATACAACATTCTACTTTTCTCAGGCAAGGTCGTTCAACTAGTCTGGTTAGATACTTCACTCACATTTACTTATTTTCAGAATCTTCATTGCTGGATTATGAATTCTGGTCAGTCCTTCCCCATTTTCATCAAATTTAACAGCACTAATTACACTTATTTGTCCTATCTAATAAAAATTCTCCCACAGGGAAAGGGTTATGAAAAATGATCACTGGCAGATTCCCAAAAACCAACCCCTGATAAAGCCAAAGAATCTGAAGAATGAGACAGTGAAACACCAATAATGTCTGCATCATAACATGGATTGCCCATTCAGTCGAGCTATCCATTGGTGCCAACTTGTCCAAATTTGTAGAGGCTAAGGCCGTGTGAGATTATTTAGCTAGAGTATATGTACAGTCCAATTTTGCTCACCGCTATCAATTAGCTACCCAATTCCCAAGCACATATAGGTATACCAGTCAAATCTCAAGCTCATTTTTTCTTCTTTCTAGTTGAGAGCAGACTTAACTTCTAGTTTAGTGATTTCGGGTCTGTTCAGTTGAGCTTCTTAAAATTCAAAACTGCTTAGTATAAGTAGCCTATAAGAAGCTACTTTTCTTAAGAAATTGTTTGGTTAGTGTGCGTTTTACGTATACTTTTTAACAGCAAAATCACCCAAAGTTGTTTGGTTCTGACATAAAAAAAAAAAAAAAAAAAAGAGCTTTTAGCACAACATAACTAAATAATCTACTAAAATTCCATAAAAAAAAAAATAATTGCACAATATATACAAATCTTATAGGTATAAAATGGCCTCACATAAAATCATATATGTCTCACACACAAAAGGCAAATGTTATGTGGCATCGGCACTATCATTATCTCATAGAGAAATGAGATGCGAGTCTGCATCTATTGGTTCTCCATGTTTGAGCATATAAATCTATTGTTAGATGGGCCCATCTACAGAACCAAATCACTCGAACTTTAGAACTCTAGTGCTGGTTCTTGAAGGAACTTTAGGATTTTACTCCAATCAAAGTTTGGCCCACCATTAGATTTATCATGTAAAATACTATCATTTACTCCCATTGATTTGTGTATTTTTATCACTTTTAATTGATCAATCTGATGATTGGCCTAACTTAGATGAGTGGTTTGGATATCATAGGTAGACCCATAAATGAAAAAGGAAAGAAGGGAAAAAAAACCCAATGCTGCCGTGCTTTCACTCATTTTTCACACAAATCAAAAGGGTCTTTTTGAAAGTTAAAGCCAATCAGAGTTTGCATCTCCAAAAAGCTATTTTTTTACTTTTATTTCTTAAAAAACATTTTTAAAGTTTAATCACCAACTGAGCTTTTAAGGACTTTTGGATTTTTCAAAAGCCAAACGCCCAAATAGAAATTTTGAAAAGTCGAACCAAACACACCCTTCATCAATTACTCCTTGATTCAACTGAATGCCATCATTTATTTCCCTTTGCATACTTAATATTAAAGAGGTCTTGAAAATATGCCTGCCATACATCAAAGACATCTATTTCATTAACCAAGACCGTATCATCTTCATTATTAATGAATATGATCTAGCCAGAATCTCTAATTTTCCTTTCTTTTACTTTGGCAAGCTTATAAACCCTCTCCTTCCCTTCTTTACTTACCAACTTCACGTATAAATTGTCATTTGTACTTGGCTTTACTAACCATTTTCTTTGATTTGTTATTTTTTTTCCAAATTTGTACCTTTCTAAGTCTACTCCACTTCATGTTTTTTGCCACTCTTTGCTTTTTGCAGCTCTTTAAATAATTTCTTCCTTTTCGACAATAACCTTTCGATTTTCCAGGTTCCACCACCAAGTTTCTTTGTGTGCAAAACTTTTATTCCCGTTAGACTGCACTGGAACCAAGTGGCGTCTTATTTAATAAAAGTTTCCATTTAATCCCATACTTCATTCGAGTTAATATCTCAATCTCATTCAGCTTTATTTAAGACTCTGATTTGAATGGTGTCATAATTTCTCGTTCTAAGTTCCACCACCTTATATATGGTCGATCTCCACTTTACAACTTCTTGTACTTTTGTTAATGACCATATCCAAGTTCAATAGCTTATATTGTGTTGCGAGACTCTCCCCCATAATAACTTCACAATCTTCAAAGCAATAAATAGATTAATTAAAAATAATAATCTTTACAAGCAGACAGTATTCTTTCCCAAGTTACAAAGGCTATTTCATTATCTGATTGATCCACCACTTAAACATAGGTGTTCTTTTTCTTCTCAAAATGTTAATGCTGCAAAGATGAAAGGCCGCAACAAATTCAAAAGTAGCTTCCCACATACATTATTTTTCCCAAAATACCAACCTCCATGTGTTTTATCGTACCCATCATCTATCTTCCCAAAATGCTCATTAAAATTTCCTCCAATAATAATACTTTCTCCACAAGGAATATCATGTACTATCTATCAAGTCCCAAAATTTATTCTCATCATCACTACTCAACTCTACTTGAGGAGCATCTACATCAATAATGTTTAGAATTTCTATTTCGGCAACAATATAATCATCATGATTCATGATCTATTACTTTTTCTCTTCACCAATTCAATCTTAATCCTTTAAATTTTCTAGAATTGCATTTTCCTACGTAAACTGGCTTAAACTCTTTCCAAGTCTTCAGCATCCTCTCCCTTTCATTTAGTCTCTTTAAACATGTTATACTTATCCTTCTCTTTTCATAATATCTACTAACTCTAAGCTATTCCCTGTCAATATACAATCAATCATATAAGATCTCCCCAGCAAATCCGATAATTCTTCTATTTCTATAATTTGGATCCAAGCTGAATAGCATCCACAGTACAAGTTTCCATCAGCCGATTCACACTTCACCATACAACACATGGTATTCTCATTCAAGATACTAGGGTCAGCATTTTGCATTGCTAGAGCCACTTACAGCCACACCATCTACATGCCAACAATCCCAGCCTTCCAAGTATTCTCTTTTCATCTCTCTGTTTCACCGGCCAAGTAATCAAAGCTAAGATTGCATGAACATAATCCACATGGGATCCATTAGACAATCAATCTGAATAACTAAGAGGTGGGTCCCACCTGCACTCATACCACTTACTCACCAGAATCCATCATCCTACAGATTTCATCAATTACTTCAATATCTAACAAATACAAGCATAATATTTGATTGGGAAATCACCCAAATCCTACTAATACCAGAAGTCCAAATCTTTTTCATCTTTCTTTGGGAATTCAATAACATACTTTGTAACAGGGGGGGGTGTTTAGAATTATCCACACATGAATTCCCCAAATTCTCAGTATCAACAGAGGGAGAAAGAAAGGGAAGAGTGATTACCTGACGCCAGCGTCTCCGACGATGCCGATGGCCATCCCGGCGGCCAATCCGGCAAGGCCACAAGAAAGACCAGACGAGAGATGAGCGTATCCATCAAACAAGTAATAAGATTTCGCCTTGGGATTAATTCCCGTGCTGATGATGACGGCAATAATCAAACCGTAAATCCCAAGCACGCCGGCCATAACAACGGGCACGATCGACTTCATCACGAGCTCCGGCCGCATCACTCCCATCGACGCCACCCCCACGCCGCTCTTCGCCGTCCCGTAGGCGGCGCCCATACCTGCAAAAGACAGATAGATCCATCCATCAGAATCCAAAACCCTAGATCTAGATCCATTTACACAAATCCAGAGAGAGAGAGGGAGAAGAGATCGTGGCCGTTGAAAGGAAGGGGGGAGTAGAGAAGATCGTGATCGTACGTACAGGAGAAGACTAGGGCAGCAGCAGCGCCAAGGGAGCCAAAGAAGGGAGCAGTCTCATCGCCACTGAAAGCAGTCATCTTTTTGGAATGAATCTCGCTCTCTCTCTCTCTCTCTCTCTCTCTCTCTCTGTGATTTGATTTGAGATCTTGTATTGTATGTGTTGGTTTTGTGTTGTTTCACAGCTGCGCAGAGGAAGAAAGAGAAGATTAGAGAGAGAGAGAGAGAGAGAGAGAGAGAATAAGATGAGATGAGATGAGATCGGAAATTGAAGTGGTGGGAACTGGAACTGGAAAGGGCTTGGACGCACACGTGCCAGTTGCGGTGTGGCAGGGTCGCACATAGGAAAGGAGGAGTTGACACGTGATAAACGTGAATTTTCTGTGTGTTTTTGTCTTTTCAGGGCAATAGCCCATTTCTGCGGAAAAGATTATAGTTTTTTGTGGGAAACTTCTTTTTCATGTGTTTGGTGCGATAGTTTTCTGCGAAAATATTTTTTTACCACGTCAGATTTTTCCTTCCTAAGCATGGAAATAGACTTCCTATGGAGGGTATGGAAAGTCCATTTCCACGGAAAACTGACCCTCCAATTTCCACTATCTCACCCTAACTCCACCCAGCCACCCTCTTTCATCCTCTTCCCCTCCCAACCCCACCCACCCCACACACATACCAACCCACCCACCCAATAATTTTCACTAAAAAGTGGTTTTCACTAAGGGCACGTTTGTGTATATGTAATTTTCGTGAAAATTGGAAATTGCCACATCAGCAAAATCCATGGGTTTCAAATTCTTTGGAAAAGCTTTTCCGCGGAAGTGAAAATTTTATGTTTGGTGCAAAAAGGTTTTCCTCGATGAATTAGTGTTAATGTTGTTTGGTGCAACTATGGATTTCTTTAGTGAAAAACCACTTTTTAGTGAAAACTATTGGGTGAGTGGATTTGTATATGTGTAGGGTGGGTGGGGTTGGGAGGAGAAGAGGAAGAAAGAGGGTGGCTGGGTGGAGTGAGGGTGAGAGAGAGAGATGAAATTGGGGGGTCAAATTTCCGTGGAAATGGACTTCCCATACCCCCCCCCCCCCTCCATAGGAAGTCTATTTCCATACCTAGGAAGGAAAAATCTGGCGTGGCGAAAAAGCATTTCCACAGAAAATTGCCGCACCAAATACATGAAAAAGAAGTTTTCCGCAGAAAACTACAACCTTTTCCACGGAAATGAGCTACACAAACATGTCCTAAAGAAATCCATAGCTGCACCAAACAACATTAGCACTAATTCATCAAGGAAAACATTTTTGCACCAAATATAAATTTTTGACTTCCGCGGAAAAACTTTTCCAAAGAATTTGAAACCCATGGATTTTACTGATGTGGCAATTTTCAATTTCCACGAAAATTACATGTACACAAACGTGCCGGATTCCCGAGCGTGGTCACGATGTGGGGGAAGGGAAACTCCACCGTGATACCCACATGTTCATAACAAAGTTGAATCTCATCCCTGCCTAGGATCGTGCGGGTCCCGCACCAATCAAGGTCAGGCCTCTCTATAATGCTCCTGCGAGAGTTACTCTCTCCGTATCATGAGAATAAGGGTGGGGCCCTCACATCCATAATCACTTGCAACAACCTAAATGTAATGGCCAACACCCCTTACTCTCATACTCTCACAAGAGCATATATATATATATATATAGGGGAGGGAGGCCTCTCCCCAGCTCATGTTGAGGAGAAGGTCTGTTCAAACCCACTAGACACGTGTGTTAGAAACTGCCCCGCTAAAAAAATTTCAAGGAAATAGAAGCTCGCACAACTCATTTCGGCTCCCCTCCATCCCAACCCAACTTCTCTTTCCCCTCCATCCCAATCTCTCTCCCTCCTCTAGCCTCTGTCTCCAGAATGTCTGCTAGGCCCCGACTTCGATCTCAAGTCCACCAGCCTTGTTCTCTTTCGCGCACCTCTCTCTCTATCCCACGACCGTCCGCCAAGACTTGATGCCATCCACCAGCGCCTCGATCCCCGATAGTACGTCCGCCAGCCTCGTTCTCTCTCTCATGACCATCAACTAGGCCTCAATGTCGCCCGCCAGCAGCTGGACCCCGACCACACGATAGGTGAGCCCTCTCCCCTTCACTCTCTCGTCTAAGTTCCTCTCCCTCTCTCTCTCTGTTTTTTTAACCTTCAATGCCCTAGGAATTTATCTTCGATTCTAGATGTATGCGTGTTGTCCTGTTTCTATGCAATTGTACCACTCAAACTGCAATTGCACCATGGAATAGATTCTATGGTCCAGGGTTACAAATTATATTGTATATAATTTTCACTTTTTTTGCCCTAAAAAAAGCCCCCGTACAATGACTAAAATACCCTTGACCTTGAACCGACCATTGGCTAACGCAATGGACCATTTCGGTAAACCGAAATATAAGACATAAACCACAACAGTCTTTACCTTAGCTTGAATTTCGTACAAGTCGAGCCACTAAGAAATACAACCGACAATGTCTTCTCGTATCTCGCTGCTGACGGGTATGCTCTCTCTTCAATACCTTTGACATGTTAAACCAATAATACAAGACATAATCCAACGATCTCCACCTTGGCTTGAATCCGGTTCAACTCGAGCCACCATGACACCAAGAGATAACCTGCAATATCTTCTCATACCTTGCTGATAGGCATGCAGACTCTTCAACATTTTCACACGTTGAACAAGGATTCTCGTCAAAATTATTTACCTCGAACTCTGGTGTTTCACTGACGACATAATGAGTGTTTGCGAATCGCTCACTCTATAGCCATCAATCTGCTCAAATTTCTACATCACGCAGTAGATCTCGTTACCACGAGCACTTAGGATCAAACATATATCAAATCCAACTCCAGATGGTTCCATATCGCAAAAATGAGTCTCTGCCCTTCCATTGGTCAGACTTCTCTATTGATCGTTTGACTGCCAATCTCCTTTTTCAACTGTGTAGATCTGCTTGAAACGAATCCGTGGGTGCAGACGGATCTTAGATTAGGCACGGGTTGCTTCAGATATTGTGAAAAAAAAAAATCTCTGCCGTCTTGATCTGTTCAAATCTGCCTTGACCGTACTGCTAATGCAATTGCTTAACGCCAGCCCCGTGCTGATGAGATCAATTTCCAACCGTGGATTCTTTATAAATCTTGATATATTTAAAAAAAAAAAGGTCCACACCCTAATAAATAATTCTTATTTTATTTTTGTGGGTCCCATTTATAAGATCCAAACCGTCCGTGAAATCTAGAAGGCTAGCGCTCAAATCTTTGGACTCCATTCATCATGGATAGAGAGAAAATGGCAACAAACTTTTGACGGATTGATGTAGTATAGATAAATCATCATATTCCTTGTGTTTGCCAAACCTGGAATTGTACGAGAAAAGTCCTTACTGGGAATAACATTCTATAGGAAAAGTAAGATATCCTCTAGATGATGGATTTCTCTCTCTAGTTGGGACATCTGCCAAACGTAAAGTTTTTCAAAACTTTCATACCATTGATGAAGTGGTGCAGCATGTGTGATAGGTAGAAGAAAAGCCAATCATCAAGCTCACAAACTCACATCTTTTTAAGAGATTTGGCCAATCATCTTTGTCACCTCACATAAGCATACAAGTCAAATCAAACCATGATACAGGGATCAAGCTTCCAATCTAATAATGAGCCAAAGGAGGAAAAGAACAGTTCATACATGGTTTAATGCCCACAATGATCTCCGAAACCTTCAATGCATTTGACAGAAGAACAAGATGTTGAAAAGCATTTCAAGCCAGAATCTAAGGATCAATTGACCATTAAAAAAAAACAAAAAGAATTAGAACTCCAGCATCTCTATTTGTATTTTCTTCTCTTTCAATATAAGTTATTATTACCGATATAAAAAAAAAAGAAATAGAGCTCAAGCTGAAACCAAACTCTCTTGCAACCCAAAAAAAAAAAATGATGCAAAGCTTAAAATTCTTTCTGCAATGGATCAAAAGCTATAAAATGGAAGGAAAGAAAAAGGTCCTACCGGGATTCGAACCCAGGTCGCTGGATTCAAAGTCCAGAGTGCTAACCACTACACCATAGAACCTGTGGTGCAATCAATTTATATAAACTTTTATAAAGCTGATAATTTCTTAATTCCAACCATCCTAATTGGATTCAATTAAAGTTATCTTTAGTAAAAATGAGCTCAAGTTTTGTTTTGATAAATATAGATGGATTACTGATAATCTGAAGCAATTCTTCTCCTTTGATTTGGGCCCTAGGCTGAGGTTAAGATAGGCACCCCATGGTATATAAGTGATAGAAACCAAGTAGGGAATAAAGGTTGAAGGGGCCTCTACAGCACTCAAAGCAATGTTTCACAACAATAAGAGGAACCATCTAAAAGGGTCTTCCTTAAGTAAGGTTCCGTTTGGCAACTCTTAAATGAGCCTCTTATTGACTTAAATCCATATCAAATCTGAAATAGAGCGTTTGGAAACTGAAATAGGGCCTCTGTTTGAAAACTCATAAAGATAGAATCTATCTGTTTCATAAAGCAGCCAAACCTGGATGAATTCAAACATACTTGAAACTCTGAAGCGGAAAGACTACAGGGCAATGATGGTACCTTCTACATCGCCGTTTTTCTTTTTTTTTCTTAACTTCTAAGAACCTACCTGATGATCCGAGCCGTTAGAAGTCTTAAAAAGACCAAACACGGTCACATAGCCTAATTTAAACCGTTGATCTTTCTTGAATGTCGAAATATTTGTAAAAAACCATAAAACAATGGATCTACATTTCTGAACTTCTGTGGGCCCCACAAATTATGATCCAAACCATTGATCCTCTTTGGAATAGTTGAAATGTCTAGTGGTTTCAGCCACTGATTAGGTGTACATCTCGAGGAAATTGTGAGAAACTAACAGCTGTTGGATAAGCACATTGCAAAAAAAGTTGCATTCCACGTGATTTTTCATCAGTCCCTTTTTTCATTTTTTTAGAAATTATGGGACCCTAAATGATGATCAGAACCATAGAAACTCTTCACATGCCCAGACATGGTTAAATGTTGAGATTTGAGCCGTTGATCACTCTCGAATCTTGAGATTTTTACAAAAAATGTAGAACCATATATCTGCATTTTCTGAAATTTTGTGGGTCTCCCAGTTATGATCTGAACCGTTGATCCTCTTTAGGATATTTAAGAGAGGTATGAGTCCAAATTTCAGGTTTTAAATCAATGTAGATTTCAAAAAATTAATAAAAAGCCCTAAACCATTGGATTTTAAATATCTATTTCAAACGGTTTTGGTCCTACCAAACAGTCTATTTTTAAAATATCTATTTTAAACCGCTCCATTTGAAACAGATCTATATCATACAGATCTTTATCATACAGATGAGATTTGCCAAACAAGGCCTTAGTCAATATAAATTAGAGGCTTCAAAAGGAACCATCAAGAAGGGACCATTGCTAATCCATTAGCTCGTTTTATTACTATTCAGATGATAGGGAAAAAGCAAGACATTCTCATGTGGGAAACATTTTCCATCATTTGGTACCAATGCTTATATGCAACAAAAGGCATCAAAAGCAGTTTAATTTTCAATGAAAACAGTAGCAAATGTATCTAATAAGGGGAGGGGCGTAGGGAAAAAAAGAACTACAAAAAAAAAAAAAAAAAAAGAAGGTAAGTCTATGGTTTGTTTCCACAAACACTAAAAACCCTGCCCTAAAATTAGCAACAAGTAATCATATATTTTTCATACAGTCCATCCACACACCGCATCATCTCCATCTTTCTAATTTATGGCCCCAATGTAGATTTATGTTATAAGTCAAGCAACAGGACACACATTCCTATTTGATGGATCATTAAATCAATGGTTAATATCATCAGATGGGACTGATTATTTGTCCAACCTCAAATTATGATGAGACCTTCCAATCCCACTATCTTCTAAATGACATGGATCGAGGTGGGCCCCACAAGTCCTTGACAAATTTATATCACTATACAAGCCACAACTCAATCACATTGACAATTCATTGGTAAAACTGTAATATCTTGAGTTACCTGGGCCCAAGATTAGTTTGGCCCAGGTAGGATCTAGATTGATAGAATTAGAAGTTACTCACGTGAATAGTTTTTAGAAAGAAAACATAAGGAGTTGTTATACAACTCTAATTAGGAAGATAAGAAAGGACTGAGACTCTGTCTTCTCTTCATATATATAAATAAACCAACGATCCCTATTGTATCCAATTCCTTTGAAGCAATTCTGATAGTGAGTCTTGTGGCTGCAATTTAGGAGAATGGGAGGAAAGCTAACTGATGCCCTATTAAGTGGCGGACCCAGGATTTTGACTTCGGGGGGGCTTAAGATAGTCACTTGAAAAGGTCAATTGCTATTTCTTAACTTTAACTTTCGCAAAAGAGAAAATCTCTTGCATTTACAAACCTTTACATATTAGCCAAAGTCAGAACCTTCATATATCAGCAAAGAGAATATTCGGGCCGGGGTCTCTCCAAAACAGATTTCCTAATTTTAAAAAAGGATCTCAACCGCAAAAACCACTTTGAAAGCAAAATTCAACAGCCACTTTTTTCTTGATAGGAATTAGGAACAAACTCACATAAAAAATCAAGCCCATTGCCATTGGGCCCATTCCACATCAGCATCTTCATCAAAATATAACAACGTCATAATCACCATTTAAAGCCTACGTGAGGTTTTATTAACATATGGAATAATGGGAACAAAAATAAAAGTATAAAAACTTGAAGTGGGAAAAGGTGACACCCTTTTGTCCTAGTATGTGCTGACCACCACAGGTAGCATCACTCCACTAGTTTGGAGAGTTCCAATGGCATGCCTGTTTGGATCAAGAAATCACAAACCAACATGCTCCAAGGAAAAACAAACATCTTTTCATGGTCTTCTTTTACCTAATGAGAGAGAGAGAGTAAAATAGATATGAGTACCTGCCCTGCCGCCTGCCGGAGTGAGGGATGGCTTCATGCCGATGTCGGTAGCCACTAGCCAGGGGTTTACTGTTTAGGTTAAAGTGGAAAGGGAAGGGAACGTGGGGGGACTGGGGACTTGGGGTATTTTTAAGTGGGGGCTGGGCTTAAGGGCCCTTAGGGCCCTTATAGGCTTTTTCCCAATTTGGAGGGGGCTTCAGCCCCCAGCACATTGTATGTGCGTCCGCCAATGGCCCTATTCACGTCCACATATTGCAAAGGCGATGATCGTTTATCAAAGGTGAGTGAATCTTCCTTGGTGATTCCAATTTCTAATTAATGATTCCAAACTATGAATTAGATGCTTGAGCAATCCAGATTTTTGTGAGATCATTATATGTAAAATTGCTATTGTGACTGTCGATACATCCAGGCTTCTTGATGTTAAAGAGTGCTCTGATCTCTTGAATATACTTGAGGATTTGGGTTCTTATCATTAATATTGTTCCTAGGTAATGGAATATGTTGATAGAATTAGTTTTGATGATAATCTGTGCAGATAATGAACTCTGCATATATTACTAGTTTCTGTCGTCCGGGGTTGTGCGACCCCCTGGCCCACTACGTGATAGATCTGAACCATGGATCCTCAAGGGGACTCATGGTCGACCATGGAGGTGCTGGTCCTAAAAGGATTGGATTCTGTTTCGGCCACTGTAAGTGCAAAAAATCTCGCGGACTTACTTAGATAGATATATGGAGTTTACGGGATTGCTGGGATGGAGATTAGGCTCGTCGGGAATGATCAGCTGCCTGAAAACCTGAAAGGAGAGGAGAAGCAACGGTCAGAGACCCTGGCTGCAGTCAGCGCAAGGCCTTCCGAAGTGAGTTGTCTGACCGAAGTGAGCTGTTTGGCCGAAGTGAGTTGTTTGGCCGACTGAGCTATCTGGCCGAAGTGAGCTGTTTGGCCGAAGTGAGTTGTTTGGCCGAGCTGAGCTGTCTGGCCGAAGTGAGCTGTCTGGCCGAAGTGAGCTGTTTGGCCGAAGTGAGTTGTTTGGCCGAAGTGAGTTGTTTGGCTGAGCCGAGCTGTTTGGCCGAAGTGAGCTGGCTGTTTGGCCGAGATGAGCTATCTAGCCGAAGTGAGCTGTTTGGCCGAGCAGGAGCTGTCTGGCTGGAGCTGTTATCGAAGTTTAGCACGGTTTTGGTATTGTGAAATTATCCTCACACAATAGCCCCCCAGCTTCTGACTTCTTAGAGTTCTAACTCTTTGAAGTCGGAAGCTATTGAGACGAGAGGGCTTTCTCAATATTGAGTTTGGAGCTCAGATTATATCTTGGCATCGGTTGGTGACGTGCGATCTTTCTGGCTGAAATTGTTGGTGATGCCACCGAGCTGAAACTGTGTTAGCGAGCTGGTGCTGCTAACGAGGCTGATGGTAGAGGACTGTGCCGCCGAGGATGATGGTAGAGGATCATGCCGCCGAGGATGACAGTAGAGGACCGCGCCACTGAGGCCAACGGTAGAGGATCGTGCCGCCAAGCTGAAGCTGTAACCGAGCTGGAGCTGTATAGCGAGTTGGTGCTGACCGAGCAGGAGCTGTATAGCGAGCTGGTGCTGACCGAGCTGGAGTTGTCCGAGCTGGTGTTGTAACCGAGCTGGAGCTGTATAGAGAGCTGGAGCAGTTATCGGGGCCACGAAACTGTCGAGGTACCCACCAAGTTCTTTAACCTGGTGTTTCGCCTGTGCCTTCTGGAGGCAACTAAAATCGAGCTGCTCTCAGCCTGTTTTTTGAAAGTCGATGATCTGTCGATAAAGACCTTCCAAGATGAACCAAAGAATTGTCTCTATGGTTATTCTTCTGTCTTGGTGACTTTTTCTTTATCTTCTGCCCCACAGTTTGGCTGGGCCTAGGGGGTGAAACTGGAGTTGCCGCCCTTTCTCGTAGCTGCTGCTGGAGGTGACGAATCAATTCGTCTTGCTCTTGGATAACAAGGTTTCGGGCCCTGATGGCCTTGACGAGAGAGTCAGCATCGTCATCTTCGTTGTCAGTCCAGTGATAGGACTGACGAGATTTGGAAAGCACTGGAGTTTTATTTAGCCCGGGATGCTCCAGTTGAAGATCGTGTGGCCGGGGCTGCTTCAGTTGAAGGTTATTTTGCCTAGGAGGTGCTGTCACCCCCTTCGAAGGCGAACCTGACTGAGACACATGCCCCTTGACGCCTGCTGGACCAGATCTTGCTCAGGATCTCTTCTGGCAAGGGACCGACGGTTGCTCTGGCAACACAAGTGGTGGTGGTAAGGCCTTTGATGATTCTCCGCCCTTCTTAACTCTCCGAGGCATGGCGTTTTTGTATCTTTTCCCACAGACGGCGCTAATTGTAAGTGCAAAAAATCTCGCGGACTTACTTAGATAGATATATGGAGTTTACAAGATTGCTGGGATGGAGATTAGGGTCATCAGGAATTATCAACTGCCTGAAAACCTGAAAGGAGAGGAGAAGCAACGGTCAGAGACCCTGGCTGCAGTCAGCGCAAGGCATAGTTGTCAAGTTCGTTTCGATTCGGACGAAATCTCCGATTTCTTTCGTTTCGAAACCAGTACCGAACTGAACATCTCGCATTGAGATGTTCGGTTCATATTTCGTTAATGTTCACCAAAATATAGGGTTTCGTAGAGAAGAAACACAAATTCGGACGAATATCACCCGAATCGACAGATTCAAACAAATAAGGGGAAGACCGTTATAGAATGAAAAAAAAATTAATGTAGTTGAGCGAATCTAAAAACGAAATAAATTCGAAATACCTATTTTCGAGCAGAAACACCTCGTCTTCTTCTCTATCGACGGCATGCAGGTTCCAAGATCCCCTTCAATGTATAAACTGGGCTCAAATATGCATGTATCAATAGCAAGATCTTCTATTATCCTATTCTCCTTTCAATATCTTGAGATCATTCGTCCACCAAAGGCTGTCCGATTGGGGCTGAGATCAGTCGAGTGGATTACTCCTCCCAAAGGCTGTCGATTAGATTTCTTTGTGAAGAGCTTTGGTTGATTTCTCCTCTGCGTGCTTTGCCTGATTTCTTCTCGCATATCCTCAGGTATGCATCGATCTCTCCCTCTTCTTCCATTTCAGAGCCACGCCATTTACACTGCAACATCGATGGGTTTTTACTTTCTCTACAAGTTTCGTTTTTTAAGGGCATGTTGGGCGAAATCTAGGGATGCCTTTTATGGTGTGGTCCAGCACACCCATTTTATTTGCTGAAACGATAAAATAATGGTCCTGATGCAATTGTGATGGTGCCAGAAAGTGTGGCCCATTTTATTCTCATTTTTTTCTCTTCTTATGGCTCATATAACGTGAGGCCCACCTTTTTTTTTTTTTTTTGGCTCAAATAATGGTGTTAATAATTAATGATGATATGGCATCAGATAACTTGGCCCACTTTTTTTGCAATTTTCATTTAATCTCAGTTTACTGATGATATGGAATCTAATTTTTTTTAACAATATAAACATTGAGTCTGATGATTGGCATTGTACAGTTGTCTTCATTTCTTTAACCTGATGATCAGAGGGCCACCCATTTTGTATGCTGAAATTGAAATTGATTTGAGGCCCCCCTTTTATTTACTGAAACTGATTTGCACAATGGGCCTTTGAATGAAACCATTTAAAAAACTGATTTGAGGCCCACCTTTTATTTGCTTAAACTGATTTGCACAATGGGCCTTTGAATGAAACCATTTAAAAAATTGATTTGAGGCCCACCTTTTATTTGCTAAATTACTGATTTGCACGATGGGCTTTGAATGAAACCATTTAAAAATTATAAAAAGAGATCCTTCTGATTTACAGAGAGTGAGGCCCACTTATTTTTAATTCTGCCAAATTTTGTAATTGCTTGATGACACCTAGTAATAATTGAAACATTAAACTTACTATTGTACTTGTCTATCATTTGTGTGTTGCTATTGGATCAGATTTGGAAGATTGATTCTTTGATTTGAAAATGAGTGATAGTACACCCATATTATCTGCCGCTGCGAGCGTTAGATCTGATGATCCTGCATGGGCTTATGGTTGTGTGGATCCAACCAACAACAAACAAGTAATATGTCGTTTTTGTAACAAAGTCATAAAAGATGGTAGAATCACTAGACTTAAAGAACACCTTGGGGGGGGGGGGGGGTGAAAGGAGATATTGCACCTTGTAAAAATGTGCCAGGTGATGTCAAATGGCAAATGGAAAGACTTGTTTTAGAAGGTAAAAAGGATAGAGCAAAGAAAAGGCAATTAAATGAGGAGATTGGAAACCCTTATGGAACTCCAAGGGGTAATGCAGATGAAGATGATGTTGAGGTAGAAGAAGTAGAACCATTTACAAATCCAATTACCCCCACCACAACAAGTAGAAAGGGTAAAGAGAAGGTCTCTCAAATATCTACTCAAAACAAAAGAAGGGGTGTGTCAAACACTTCTCAACCTCCAATGTCGAATTTCTTTGCACCACGAACAAGTCCTGGATCTCAGTCAGGCATCAAATCAGCATTGGCAACAAAGGAACTGATGAATGCAACTGATTTGGCTGTTGGCCGTTTTTGGTTTAATGCAAATCTCCCATTTAATGCAGCAAGATCAAAATTTTGTCAAGCAATGGCTGATGGAATCGCAGCAGTGGGGCCAGGTTACAAGATGTCATCATATCATGACCTTCGTGGAAAGATTTTGGGAAAAGTTGTACTAGAAGTTAATGCTTTCATGGAGCATTATAAATCATGTTGGAGTGAAACTGGGTGCTCTGTCATGGTTGATGGGTGGACAGATGAAAGGCAAAGAACATTGATTAACTTTCTTGTGTATTGCCCAAAAGGGGTAATGTTCCTGAAGTCGGTTGATACAAGTCCAATTATAAAAAATTCAGATGCACTATTTAAAATTTTTGATGAAATTGTCTTACTTGTTGGGCCTAACAATATTGTCCAATTTATTACTGACAATGATGCCACTTACAAAGCAGCGGGAAAAAGAGTGGCTGAAAAATATGGGACTTTTTATTGGACAGCTTGTGCAGCCCATTGCATAGATCTGATGTTAGAGGACATGACAAAGCCCCACTTGTTTCCAGTTAATGCATCCACAATTGAGACAGCAAGGAAAATCACAAAGTTCATTTACAATCATTTATCAGTGTTGAATTTAATGAGAAGAGAATATACAAATGGGAGAGAATTAACCCGACCAGCCATCACAAGATTTGCTACCAATTTTATTAGCTTGCAGTGCCTTTTTAAATACAGAAAAGAGCTTAGGCAAATGTTTACAAGTACCGCTTAGGTTGAATCTAATGCTTCGAGTACACCTGTTGGCATGGAGATCACTGAAATCATACTCAATAACACATTTTGGAAGGATGTTGAGCATATATTGAAAGTTAGTGAAGCTTTGGTGATAGTTCTACGTCTAGTGGACAGTGAAGAGAAGCCTGCAATGGGTTATGTGTACGAGGCAATGGACCGAGCAAAAGAGGTTAAAAAATAAGAAAGACTACCGGCTATACTGGAAGATTATCGATCGCAGGTGGGAAAATCAACTTCACAGTGCACTACACGCTGCAGCATACTATCTGAATCCAGCATTTTTCTTTAGTCCTACTTTTTCTAAGCATAGTGAAGTCATGAGGGGTCTGAATAATGTCATAGAGAAATTAGTTCTTGATTTTGATACTCAAGACATGATTTTCAAACAATGTGATGCCTATAAAGATTCACGTTTTGACTTCGGTTCTGCAGCAGCAATACGAAATCGAGAGAAAATGTCTCCAGGTAAATGAAGTTTTTTTTTTCATTAACTTATTATATGACTGCAGTTTATAAAATATAAGTTAATATTTTATATATTTTTTTACAAATAAATGGTGGGATCGGTTTGGAAGTGGTACCCCTGAGTTAAAAAAATTGGCAATTCGAATTTTGAGCCAATGCATCAGTGCTAGTAGTTGTGAAAGAAATTGGAGTATCTTCGAACATATTCATTCTCCTAAGAGAAATAGGCTAGAACATCAGAGGCTGAATGATCTAGTTTTTGTGCATTATAATTTGAAGCTCCGTGAAAGTTATATCAAATGTTAATCGTACGTGATTCTTTTGCAAATTATTAATTGTCATACCAAAATATTAACTTATGTAAATTTTAGGGATATGCTCAAAAGGACTGGGAATGCTGCTTCTGACCCAATAAGTTTGGAGAATATTAATATTTTAGCGGATTGGGTTGCTGAAGAAGCACCTCTCTTGACCATAGAGGATGTCGACGGTTGGACGACTATGGAGCAACCGGCATAAGTGCAAGAGGGTCTCCCTGATTTTGATGGGGGTGATGAAATAGGTGGCCCTATAGGAGAGGATTTGGGAGAAAATGAAGATGATAATCATTATTACAGTGATGCATAGTTAACTGACTTTTTGCTTTATTTTGTGATATTTGATGGGATGTATTTGAACCTTATCTTTTGCAAATTAAATTTTTGATGCTTGGTAGAATGAAATTTTCTATATATTTTTAATATATATATGTAATTTTCTTATATTTTCCGAAATAAATTTCCGAATTGGAAAGTGAAATGACCGAATAACCCGAGATGTTTCATTTTGGAACCAAACCGAAACGGTGTCCGAAACGAACTTGACAACTATGGCGCAAGGCCCTCCGACGCCTGAGTTAGTGCAGTCACTGAACAAAGGGTGAAGTGAGGCGGAGAAAAAGAGAGAGAGCTTTGAGTAAGGGGGGTCCTTATGTACCTGAACCTCTTCCTCCCCTTCTGGTGTTTACCTTTCGCATAATATAGAGGTGGGGAAGTCCCATCAGAAGCTTCCTTAGTGGAGGTAGGTGAAAAGGGGATGTCCCATCTGCCCATACCTTGATCTCTGGTGGATGCGATCGTTCGACGCTCATCCTATCTGTCAGTTCGTACCGCAGCGTGGTTGTCTTGTCATCTGGCACTGCTGCCTAGATGGAGCACTTGGCTGAGGTGGAAGAGTCTGGCCGAGGTGAGTTGTGTGGCCGAAGTGAGCTGTTTGGCAGAAGTGAGCTGTTTGGCCGAAATGAGCTGTCTGGCCGAGATGAGCTGTCTGGCCGAAGTGAGTTGTTTGGCCGAGGTGAGCTGTCTGGCCGAAGTGAGTTGTTTGACCGAAGTGAGCTGTTTGGCCGAGATGTCTTTGGCTGAGCTGAGCTGTTTGACCGAAGTGAGCTGTTTGGCCGAGATGAGCTATCTGGCCGAAGTGAGCCATTTGGCTGAAGTGAGCTGTTTGGCAGAGCTGAGCTGTTTGTCCGAGATGAGCTCTCTGGCCGAAATGAGCTGTTTGGCCGAGCTGAAGCTGTTACCGAAGTTTAGCACGGTTTTGGTATTGTGAAATTATCCCCACACAGCCACCATCTAGGTACCTGGAGTTCCAAAATCATGAATGAACAATAAAACAGAGGACTGGTCGTTTGTAGTTATGAGACCCATTGATTGACCTGATCAATGATCAAGACCACACATCTGGTAGGGGAGGGACCCTTGGTCGACCCTAGGAGACTTGGACCTATGAGGAGTGTGCCCCATCCCGGCCTTCATCCAATTATCATAATGTAAAAGAGGCGATAGATACCAGGTTGGCGTCTTCATGACGTCAAGCCTTAGTGGGACCCATCTTGTCATTGGATTGGAGATCAATTCCATCCATCATGTGGGGGACTGATGGGCGACCATAGAGGAGTGGGACATTTGGGATTTTTATCAGTGGGACCCATTGATCAATGAATTCAAATACAGCCAGGCATGACTTAGTGCAGAAAACACTAAACATTGGTTCTGATTTGTGGGCCCCAGAATATGATTTGATGATGGATCAAATCCATTGGGTTGAAGGCTTACCCTTGGGCGACCATGACCTTGAGGTCTGATTTTGGTTCAGCTGAGTGGGACCCACTGGATTGTATACCACTGTGTTCAGGCATGAGATATTATACTACTTTGTGTTCTGTATGTATGTGGGTGAAACTTGTTAAGGGAAACAACACTGGAATTTGTATATATTTACAAATTTAACCTTTCTACTGGAATGAATCAAGGTTTATTATATGGATTGTGATTAATTACTTAGATTTTGATTAATTATACGGACTGTGATTAATTAATGTAGTACGTGGGCCACTCCTATACCAATTTATATCAATCATGATCAGAAGTGGGGCAGCAACTAGTAAATTGTGTAGGGGTTGGATTCACACTACTGTTGTGTAAATTGTTAATAATAATGAAATTTGGTTGTTATGTGATTATGAAATTGTGTATTGGGTCCCAGACGTGGAATGTTGGACTTAGTGTTCGGAAAATTGATAGCTTCTTACCATGGTGGCCGTTATAGCGGCTGGTCCTAGATGGACATGTCTATTGAGACAGGGTCATGGTGAACGGTATAAATGTATACGATGGGCCTTTAAGGCATGGTAATGTTCATGAGCACGGACTTGCATATGGATGTACTTTTAAATGATAATTGTCTTATTGATTCAGATTTGATGATTTTGTGAAATTATGTTGAATGCAGCTCGTATAATTAGAAAAATTCATTCATCAGTAATACTGATTTTGTGTTTCCCCCTCCAGATAATCATATTGAGGGTGGGCTAGAGCAGAATGACGATCAGCACGTAGATTTTGATAGTGGCTAAAGGGAGAGAACAAAAAAAGCCTAAATAGTTGATGAAGTCATTAGTCTTTGTTTAGGAAATTTTTTTTAATGTTTTAAGCACATTATTGACTTGAGTCAGAACATAATAAATTTGATTACTCAAAAATTATTGATATTTATAATTAGAAATATAATTTGAACTAAATGCTTGATTCCTTGTGAAATTTTTTTGAGACATGCATGGTGAATATTGCTATATAATCACAATCCGGATTTCCGACATAGCCCCGGAATTTGGGTCGCAACAAAAACAATGCATTTCCATTAATCTGTTTATACAAACCCCGCACATCGAATACATGGTAAGACATCAATGTCCATATTCTATTCACTGGTTTTCTGTATGGCTGCTACTGCTTTTACTTCGAGAGAACAATTTCCCAAGCCCATTTCGACTTCCCTCTGAAGCTTGATTGGCCGAAGAAGATGAGGAAGCTGAAGGTGGCGAATCCTTCTCAGCAATACTATTTGGAGAAAGATCTGAACCATCACTAGTTTTTGAAGAATTAACTTCTTTCTTTGCATTAGATGAATCAGTACAGTGTAATCTTAGTTCAGCACCGTTTCTAAGAAAGGGCAATCCTCCATTGAATTCTGGCATGTCGGAATCCATCAAGAACTCCTCTAAAGTAGCTAGTGACTTCAGCTGCAGCCCAAGAGAAGCAATTGTCTTCTGACACTCTGCAAGCTTTCCAGCAGCTACAGCCAACTCTTTCTCCTGTAGGAAGATTTTAAAAAAATGCCATTTAACAGATTATTGCAATTGAATAGTGATACCAGTCATACAACAGACACCACATACTGCAAAGAGTAGGTGTAAACAATCAACAGTTTACTGAGTGAAATGGTGTGTGGGTGAGAACTCCCCAGTAGCAGTTAGTGTTGGTCCAGTGCCCAGTTCACAATCAAGCAAATAATAATCATACAGAATACAAATGTGCATAAGTTCGAACCATGTCAGCCACACTAACAATTCCATCCAATATATAGGTGGATCAAGGCTAATCCCATTTTAAGGTGGACACCAGCGGCATCATTTGTATAGATCAGCATTGATTGTAGGTGGGCCCACTTTCAGGGACCCATATTGGTCATATAGTGGTGTCTACTAGTTAGGAAGTTGGACCAAAACCATCCTCAATAAACAAGGGGTGAGGACAGAACTTCCCCTTTCGTTGTTTTTTCCTATGTAAGTTTTGTTTCTTTTGTTTTTATAGTATAAAGCTTTTATACCTTTGAACCCCCAATCTTTTTGACTGGTGTCTTCCTTGTATTTTCTCTCCAATGAATTCCATTGTCACTAACAAGGAAAAAAAAAAAAAAACTCACTAAACATTACCATCCCAGCGATCTGGGGAATGCTTTTGCTGTTGTATATGGAATGTTGTCCATATTTTCTTCTCAACGATCTATCATCTATGCATTTTGGTAGAAATGAATGGTCCACAATCATTGAAATGTGGGCCAAAGATGTAGGTAATGCTTGAATAGTGAAGACAAAATGAACCATCTGACTGCTGGTTCAGGCCAAGCAGTGTAGATGTTCATCACTTCTGATTGCCATGCATGCAGAGAGTGAGGCCAAAGTGCTCAAAGAATACAAAGGCAGACCTGCTTGATCTTCAACTCGCCACTCGAGCTTGTGGCCCGCCGAAGCTCAGCTTCACGCTTCTTCCTTGATAGCTCATCCTCCAAACTTCGGCACTTGGCTGCAATTTCCAATGACAATGCTCGCTCTTTTTCGACCTGTACTTCTAATGATGCCACCTTCTCACGCAGGACGCGAACTTCTGAATCCACTGCTTCAAGAAGTGACTCTGCCACCTTTCTCTTTGCATTAGTAGCCTCTACTTCTGTCTCAGCAGCTTGCTTTAACTCGTTGGATGTTGCCAGCTCCCTTTCCAGCTCCAACAACTTCTCCTCAGATTCCATAAGCTGACTTAGTGACAACTTGAGCTGGTGTTGGCTTTCAGCCATTGCCATCTCCAATCCCACTTTCTCGTTTTCCATCTTCTCTAACTTCTCTTCCAGTTCAGCTGTCCTTTGAATCATGGCTTGGAGTTCAGCTTTAAACGGATTGTCTCCACTATTATCTTGGTCCCTAACGGCTCCATAGTCAGAGCCATGGCTCCCATTGTCGATCTCGGGCATTGCTGCTAGCTTCTCCATCTCAAGGAAATCATCCATAAGGTCAATGTCTATAGAAGCAGATGTGAGGCTTTTATTAATGGCCTTCTTGTTCTTGAACTGATTGAGTTCAGAGATAAGAGCTGATGCCCATGAGTCTGAACAGCTCATCTCGCACTCACTTGACTCCAACCTACCCATCTTGCGTGTATCAGCATCAACTGCGAGAAATCGTTCTCCACTGTCTGATTGGCTGTCGGTAAGTGACTCCACATAAAGGGAGGAGGCGGCAACATGCTTGTGGTCACTGTTAGCAGGTGATGATGACTTACGAGCCGTGGCCCGTAGCTTACGGCACTCAGCTTCAAGTTTAGCTACCTTCTTTATGCTCTCCAGGTGTTGCTTGCTAGCCATTTCCGCTGCTTGGGTACTCAGCTCTCTCTCTAGTGTCCTAATTTCAAGCTCCTCAGCTCGAGCGAGGAGCTCAAGCTTGAGAGCTGAGTTCTCTTTCTCTGCAGCATCAAGCTTTGGTCGGAGGTCATGATCAGCAGAGGCAGCAGCTTCAGCTTTTGCTGTATCCGGATGGGTATGGAGCTCAGCAAGCTGGCTTTCAAGCTCAAACTTGGCAGACTCCCATTCCTGTGTTTTCTTGACAATGGCTTCATGGATCTTTTGCTCCTGCTCCTCTCTTGCTTGCCGAAGCTGCCTCACACATTCCTTTAGAGCACCATCAAGGTGGCCTACTCGATCTTCAAGGGCCAAGTTCTTCTGAGATGCAGCTTCAAGTTGCTGCTTCAAAGCAACAACTTCATTTTCTGCCTTTTCCCAGCCTAGTAAATTTCATTTCACAAAATCAAATAAGGAATTTTTCTGTATCTTAGCTAGCAATAATGAAGAATTGAAATGAATTCGGGAAAATGATATTTAAAAAATCAACACATCTGGAATTGGAAGAGAAAAAATTATAAATTATAAAATGAGACATTATGGGCTTATAAAAAAATGAAAAGCATTGCAAGAAAAATTAGCACAGAGACATTTGTATAAACATTCAAACAAAAATGTAGGGAATCTTCTTAGTACACATAGGAACTAGGAAGATTTGAGCATGTCATTTGTGTGGGACTAAGTATGTTCATCAGGTGGTACCCACCATGTACATGTCTAGACAAACAACAGGAAAAGAAAAAAAGAAACAAAAGAAAAAAAAAGAAAGAATCATGGGAGCAGCATCTTTATAATAAAAAAGGACAGTCAAAACAGATTGACCGACTGTCGCATTCAATCTATTGCCGCCCACATGATGACCCAGCTGAGTTGACTTTTAGCGTGGGGCACATTCATGGAGGAGCCCTAGGCCAAGCAACCTGAATGTTACACAGTGTTGAAAGGAGTTTGGATTGGACAAGAGCCCCAACATGACCAGAAAAATTCTGGGCTTTGATCTAGGTCCCAAGATCTGACAGACTTAACTACTACGATGAAGACCCAACTTTGACACAAATATCATACGAAGATTATAGAGTTATAGTACTGTTGTAAAATAATTTACTATTTATATATTATTTGGGTTTTGACCTTGAACCCACCCAATTAATTGGTTCAGGGTCTGATCCAGCCGCAGCTGACCTGAATCCAACCCATTTACAGCCCTAGTAACAAACTGGATGTCCTTCACATTTTCACATAAATGAACAGAGGAGCAAAGGGGGGTAAGGAATCTAACATGTAGCTGAATAGAGTGGCCAAATAAAAGCAGAATACTAAACAATACCATCAATCAGAACTAGATATTCTCAAGCAAAATAAAAAATGGCTGGAAGTCAAGAGACATGCAAGTGCCTTCAATGCTGCAAGACAATGACACCCCATGTTTCTTAAAACCAGCTTCATGAGGCCAGCTTCATGAGGGACCATCCAATATGATGGAAACAGCAGTCTTGACCAGAAATGTAAAAGAAACATGTAGCTTGGCAAAACAGGTTGGTCATGTTGGTGAAACATCACCATTGGTGAATGAAAACAATATAGCGGCACTGTTGTAGGCAACATCTCAACTGATTATAACAATCAGGTCTGCTCACTGTTTCGTTTAATCATATGAAAAACCAAGGATGAATAAATGGATCCAGGTTGGTTACCTGAAACAGCTTCTTCAGCAACTTTGGCATGCTGCTTCACTAAAGCATCTTTAGCACTTATGTTTGATAGCGCTGCTGATAGCTTCTCAGTCAAACTCTTCACGGTGTCTTGAACTTCACTACCTGCAAGGTTTGATGAAACTTCGGGTGATCGAGTGTGATTTGGGGATGCCCTTGATGCCTCCTGCTCCATTGATCAACTCCAACAGATCATTCTTCAAATTCATCAACAGTTTGCAAAATTAATGTTTCTTAAATTCAATACCAGGTACCATTCAGTTTCTGTAATACTGTGTTTTTGTTTGCTACCTTCTTTAAAAGAAAAGGTGCGTGATGATTATGAGCAGAAGGTTCACAGAAGAAAACATTACATACATCATTTATGGGGAAGAATATAAATTGACACTTGGAAACTTAGGCCACAAAAGGAACCATTGTTTTCTTTATCTCATATGTAAAACTCTATATTTGTGATATTAAAGGGTGCATCTAGATGAAGCCTGGTTGACAGTAGTTTTAACTTTTATGTAACTTATCATGTAGATTACACTGCTGACAACGTAAGAAAGGCTCTACTTCTCTACTGAGGTTGATCGACCAAACAAGAACTACTTAAAATGCTCAGTTGCAGTCTGCTATACTTCTTTTCCATGTCCACCTGCTCATTCCATTCTCTTCTCATATAAATTAGGTAACAAAGTTTTAATAAAGGTTGGATACCTGCTTTTCTCATTTATTTAATTTAGTGTCACCTCCAGACAGTGTTTTAAATGTTTGTAAAAGCCAGGAGGTCATGTTTTAAACCTTAAATGTTTAAATCCAACCATGTGAATCACTCTCACTGGTAACAGAACCAAATCATCATTTTTAACACTGCATGCTGCCAAATCTCAATTGCTTGAAAAAAAAAAAACATCAATTTATAATTACTCTGCTCAATCTTTAATTACCGATTTCCATGAACTGCAAAGTATCAGAGTGAATTGATCAAGCATCAGCAGCAGAAGTAAGAAACACAGCCTCTCAATATTTTGCTTTAAGAAAGCCGAGAAGATCCCTTTGACTTTGAGCTCACTTTGGGAAATGGGAATTAAGGTTCCTTATTTTTTCTGACAAATTTTAATGAAAGTATTATCCACGTCCTTGATATACACATAATATTCTACATCAAAAGGTGTATGGATGAGATTTCATCAGAGGGCCCACCCTGGAGGTTCTGTGGCTCAAAATTTGTTAAATTGACATTCTATGCCCTATGGCCTAAAACCGGACAAGAAAACACACTCAGTAGTACACATCAATATACAAAAGTCAATGGATTAAAGTTAACTGATGTGATCATTTATATTAGTGGGGCCAACCTAATGAACAGTGAAAATCTCATGCACTGCTGCAGTTTATATTTATCAACTGACACAAACTGATGATTAAAAGAGATTACTGTTTCTAAATTGTTTATTTTACCCCTGCATGCTGATATGGTCATGAAATTATAAAACTTAAAAGCACTCTTAGTCCTATACTTGGCTTTCCTCCAAAAATCATTGTGATGGAATAACAAGGAGAAACTTTAACTACAGGCAACTACTATAAGTTGTAATACAGAAGAGCAAAATACAGAATACTAGTCCAAGTTTTTGCATTCCAAGGAGACGTCTTAATGTCAGTTTTCAACCTTCAACCAACAACTAAGAACATATTTGTTTCCTGCCTTCTCTTAATAGGCAAAAGTCAACCTTAAGGAACTTCTTAATCAACATGTTGCTAATGAGGTAATCCACAATGGGCATACAGCTAAGGTTTTAAATTCAACCTAAAGTGGAAAAGGCGAGACTATAAATTGATCCAGACCTTCTAAAACATCACATTGGAATTTTATTTCTCTTTCTAACATTAGATTATTATTTTATTTATTTATTTTTTTGGGAGTTCTAGTCTTATGCATAGCTACCAGGTTTGAGGCACAACTGATCCATAATCAAGTTTGAGGTTTGTCATTCAGTTTCTAGCATAGTTTGCCAATTTGTTGCAGTACCCTCATTCAATTTTTCCCTTTTTTTCAGTTCACCCATTTCGTAGTTCATGCTCTCTGGTTTCTATGAACAACTTTGATTTTCTGGTTCAATAAATTGTGATTCAAAGCAATCATGGGCACATTATTTTGCTAGCATGTCCTCTTCTAATATACATTAAGCCCTGGATGACCTTGTCTAAGCTCATATATTCAAGTGATTGCCTGCAAAATTATTCATATGATCTCTTAGATGAATTTTCTCAAAACAAAACCCCTTTTAACTAAATGCATTTTAGAATATTGTATACAAATACACTAGAATGTATGTTGGAAAATGCATAATTATGAGAGTACTAATGAAATTAAACTAGTTCACGATCGCTCCAACATGTGCATAGCACTTGTTGAACTATTGGACAATTGAGTTTCAAAATTTATTGAACATAGTGCATTAACATGAACTAGGTAACTCTGTACTTGTGTTTGTGTAACATTGAATTTTCTAAATCATAATTAGGTCACTCAAATTACCTACTGTCATTGAGAAAGAAATGTATTTATCTGTGCTGCCTAGAAATAGACATGGATACAGACACGGATAGGGCTGAGGATACGGCTCTACAATATCTGGAATCTAGGATAGGGATAAGGAAAGCTCCAAATCCATGACATGGAATTCCATAATTCATATTAGGAATTTTATAAAAAGTACTGGTTCTCATCCTAATGGGATTTCTAAATTAATGAAAATTTTACTTATGAAATTGAATATGGATCCCTTTCAAACACATATTTATGCAGAAAAGTAAGAAAGCTAATAAAGCTTCATGAAATAAAGTGTTCCTACAGTAATATACACTAAAACTGTACCCTACAAAATTTGTAGTGTCAATGCCAGTGCGGGTGTCATATTCGTTGGACACTATTGGCTCCAACTGCACTAGCACTCAGATACTAAACCTACACATTTATCCTACTTGTAGCAAAAGTGACATGCACCAGAATAATTATTCTTAAACATTAAATGTAATTGTTGAGTGTGCAAGCATTTGCCATTTGCCAGAAAATGAAACTGATGTGACTGTAACTGTTGCCTGGGCTCAACAGGAAATCCATTTTAGTTCAAAATGAATAAGCAGTCAATTCCCTTACCTACACCAACCACTACATATGATTTACAAATTCTTCATTTTTTTTTTTTTTTCTGAGCATGGGTTTTATATTCATTTAGTGCTGTTTTTCTATTATCTATATGAGAGAACTGTAAACTCTAACCAACTTCTTCTTCTTCTAATAATAATAATAATAATAATAATAATAATTGTAGTTATAACTTGATAATATTGTGAGACTAATTATGATGGTTTATTTTTTTTAAAAGACCACAGAAACTTAAGGAATCTTGTTCCTGGACCCACTTCAGGAGTGACCTTAACCTTGCAATATCCATCAAGAAGAAACTTTGTTCAAATAAAGTATGAGCCATCTACATCCAAAAAAAAAGGTCACAATAAATTGCTTGCAACTAATAAGATCAAACCAAAACTAAAACAAGCACATGTCCACTACATTTGGCAAACTTACAAAATACCAAATGAGAAAGGTTTTTCCTTTTCCCCTTTCCCCCCATAAAATGCAACTTTGCTTGGAGCACAGGTACGCTATAGTAATACCCAGAAAAATGGGTCGGTGAGATGCTTTTTGGCCAATTAAATATCCTTCTGCATTTCAGGTCAGATCTGAAACTCAGCAGGAACTGATTTGACTGAAGAAAAAAATTGCATCCTGCACAATGTGGTTTCAGTGCAACTCTCCAGAAAGAAAGAAAATAATCTTTTCCACCAGTGATTTGGGGCTTATCCAAATTCACCTAAAACACCATCAGTCAAGTCTCAAACAGCCAAAACCATCTGTATTGAAGTTGAACCAATTGGTCTTGCAGAAACAGAAATGCTTAAAGAAGACATCCATTTCAAGAATGAAATTAATAGTAAATGAAACAATTAAGCATCACATGGAGCACATACAATGAGAGATCAATCTCCAAAAGCAAAGAGAATTAAGACCTGATCGTCAGAAAATCTTCCCGAAGATACCGAACCGGAGCTTTCAGTCTCACCAGGACTTTTCTCGGAAGATTTCCTCCTCCAAAGCCAACTCCTACGCTCCATCTCCCAATCCAACCGTCCAAATACTTTACATTAATCTAATCTGCATAAGAATAGCCACCATTCTCCAACAGATAACTAAAAACCACCAGAAAGAAAAGGCAAGCAAGTCACAGCTGCTATACTCTCTTTAAACAAGAAAAGCAGAAGATTCAAAAATAAAGAAAACCCATGTGCCCAAGTCAATTGTTCTCTCCAAAGTTCGGTCCTTTGGAGAAAATGGTATCGGCTATACTTCAAATGGGAAAATCCTAAGAAACCAACCAAAAATAAAGGAACCCCAAGTCTTCACATCTTCATTTCCTTTGATAAATTGTGTCCTGAGAGAAACAGGAATAGAGAACAACAAGAAGGATGTAATAATAGATACATAGAAAATCAACAATTCTAAGATCCTAAGAACTGTCAGAAAGAGAAAATCATTGCTACTGCTTTGCTTCAATCCAAATCCACCCCAGAAACCCCCAAAACTTCAAGAAAATGCTACCTTTTATTATTGAGAAAAAACAGAGAGTAATAAATTATAGGTGAGACTTATACATAAGAGAGAAGAGAAATTATTATTCAAAACATGTAACTGAAATCAACCACACAAAACTGCAAAATCACTGCCACCAACTAGTCAAAACTAAAAACAAGAATCACCAATCCAAGAAAAGTAAAGCTCTTCCACACCCAAAAGAAAAAAATACATCCATACTACTCAACATGGGCGAGAGGAAAGGAAAGAGAGAAAAAATGCAGCATAAAAGTCAAAAATAGCTAAAACCCATGGGCAAAAGCCCCAAAACAGAAGCACCCATCAAACCCAAAACCCAGATTTTCCAAGTTCCAAAACCCAGTTTCAAAAGGGGAAAGAGATGTATATATTTGCAGTTTTGCACAATTAATACTAAATAGCAAAAACAGAACCAGATAGTACAGCATTAAACAGATTAAAAGGCATGCAGGACGCAATAATAATCTACTGAATGTCAGTAGAAATGCAGCTGGCAAGATCAAAGATGAACATTTCTTTATTTTTTTATTACCTGAGAGAGAGAGAGAAGGGGCTTGAGTTTCAAAGGGCTGTTTTTATTTGAGCTGCAAATAATATATTTTGTGTAAGTTTGGGGACATCATTTTCAAAACAGGGTGGCCCTTATTCCCGCCCTTTGGTAAGGGGCCTTTTTCCATTGTTGACATTTTCCTGTGGATGTATATGTTGTTGCAGACTTGCAGTCTCTCTCTCTCTCTTTTTGCAGCTTTGGCCCACTTGTGTTTAAGGTGACATTTTATACTCCCTAAGTTTGAAAAATACAACCCTATCTTGCCTTTTGCAGAAAATACAGGCAGGATGAACATGGATAAGGAAAATAGGATTGGCCAATCCACTGTTTCATAAGTGGTGAGGGCGGGCATCACCTGTCCTGTGGGCCTGTGGCCAAGAAATTTCTTTTTTTAAATGTATATGCGCGTGCGTCCATCTCGCACCGTACCATAGCGTGACGGATGGAGCTAAGTTTATGATCTACCCGAACCATCCACACTGGACCTCTTAACTAATACGTAATTCAATAAGTTTTCATCGATCTAAATAAATTTGACCGTTGTATTGAGGGTCAAATCTTTCTTTTAATATAAAGTCGTAAAACATATGAGCCACGAATGAAGAATAGAGGCATGTGATTGACCCCAAATTTATTATCTAGGCTCATCCAAAATGTCTATTTCCATCCCTTAGTCCCTTGACTAGTATGGTCCCAAGTGAGCCCTATAAAGTTGTCCCTCATCAAAATATTATAAGTGATGGATGCATATAAATATTATATATATATATAATAAAAGCAAGAAAAAGTATAAGAAACTAAAAGGGCCCGTTTGGATGTTTACAGAATAAAATATTTACATATTTAAATATTGTAAGAATAAAATAGTATAGAATATAATAATGTAATATTATAATAGTATAATTTTTTTACTGTTTGGCAATTTTTTAAGAATACTACAGATTTTAAATTGAGATGTTTGGAAGGTGTTATGATTAAAGTAAATTACATTATAAGAATTTTTTTATTAAATATTTTAGTTTATATGTAATTTACCACGTCAGGTTAAAAAAATTAATGTGGTAAAGTAAAGTTTAACTTTCATGTTTTTACCATAAGTTACTTTTCTTTTATCACATAAAACCATGGTAAAGTATAGTAAAGTAAAATAAATGAAAAAACAACTACTTTATAACTCTCTCTCACACTTTGCTTTACCACATACTTCATCTGACCTTACTTTACCTCATCTTTTACCATGATATGACATCGATCTTTATTTTACTTTACCACATCTGTAAACAAGTCACTTTTTATTTACCATATAAAACTACGATAAAATGTTTAAGTAAAGTAAAAAAAAAACTACTTTACCATTCATTCTCACTTTACTTCACCATGTACTTTATCACACCTTTACTTTACCCCACCTTTATCGTCATGTGAGATTTACTTCTACTTTACTTTTCCATATATGTAAACATATACATTATGATGGATTTGTTGAACCAAGGTCTTTACTTTACTCTACCACTTTGTAATCGTCATTTTGAAAGATTTTTATCTTGTAGAAAGTTTTCTACAGGGGGGAGCTGTAGGAGAGAATATTGAGCTTTTTGGTAGAAAAGAATCTTTTCTTCAAATTTTTCTTGAGTTACCAAACGCACAAGATTTTCTTCTTTAAAAAATGAAATATTATATTCTAAAAAATATTATTTTCTTGTACTTTCTTGTGCATCCAAACAGGCCCTAAGATTAAGAAACAGCTTACATATACTTAGACCTAGAGTTGTAAGTTTATGTCACTAACCAAGCTGCTACTTTATTCGTATAGCTTTATAAGGTCACATTTGGGAAAACTTGAAAAATTTAAGGGCACGTTTATGTATTGGCAATTTCTATGGAAAGATGGAGTTTCCACATCAACAAAGTTTATGGATTTTAAATACATCGGAAAAGATTTTCCGCAGAAGTTAGAAATGCATGTTTGGAGCAAATTTATTTTCCTCAGTGAATTGGTGATAATGTTGTTTGGTGCTATTGCGGATTCCTTATGGAAAACTAGTATCAAAGAGGATTGTAAGGAAATGAAGTAATAAAGAGAGGAGAAGTTTTTTACAAAAATGGACTTCCCATGCCTCCTAGAAACTCTATTTTCTGGCTATTCAAGGAAAATGTTCACATGGCGAAAAAATATTTCCGCTAAAAATTGTCACACCAAACACATGAAAAAACAGTTTTCTATAGGAATAGGGCTTTCCTCATTGAGGATATATATAGTTGAGGATTCCTCAATGCCCTAAGTATAGGGCTTTCATCAATGAGGAGTTGTATAGCTAAAGATTCCTTAGATCATGTTTGGTATAAGGTTACAAATTCATAGATTTGAGGATTTTATATTCTTTCTATTTCAACCAAGGATTTTCACATCTTATCTAATGGTTTGGACATAAGAATCCCAAAAATTGAGATAACCCAAATCTTTGGAGATTTACAATTGTCTATCATGAAAATTTCAAGACTATAGAAAAACCAAAAATATTTTCCCCGAATATTTGGTTCGCAAACTTGATGTAACTAGATTTTTCCCCTAGAGAAATCCTACACGGCTGCCGTGTGACATTTCCGGCCAAAGTCTTTAACAAAGGGGTCCTGATTTGTGAATGGGAGGAAATTAAGATCCCACACTGTCCTCATGTGGGAGGACTTCAGTCGGTGAAATTTTGGCAGTATCATATCTTCTCTAAACTTAAAACCATGACAATAGTTGTTATATTTTATGCCAATCGTATTCCACACTTCAGTGAGTATATACTAAATGTGTTTAAGATCTTATTATAAAAACCATTTAATAAAATATATACAGTTATGTGGGCATAGAACTCAAGGACCTGGACCTAAATTTTATTCAGATCCATCTAGTTGACTTAAACAAGGATTCACATTTTAAATGAGTCCAAGAACTGGATCCATAATCAACTTTTCTAAAATGCTGCCAAACTTATGAGGACTTCAAATTCAAAAATGTCTTAGGGCCTATTTGTTTGCATGAGGAGTAAAATTAAATAAAATTAAGGGTTAGATCAAAATAAAACATTAAACAAAGCAAATTATTGATGTGTTGATTGTGTCAGTGATATGTATCAAAGTATAACTGTCAGACTTCATCTTGAGACCAAATGGTGAAAATAGCCTGAATCCGCAAGTAAAGAGGGATGCATCATAACTAGAAAATTGGTTAAGATCTTTGATCTGAAACTTTTCCCCTGGAAAACTGGATGTGTTATTCAATCACTGTGGGGCTCTAGAAAATTTAAAACTTGAATAGATTTTTTTTTTATCAATAACGAAACTCATATTAAAATAAAGAAACCAAAAGAACGAGGAAAGGTACAAAAGCCTTATACCAAAACCTCATTCAAGAAGTAAAAAAACATACAAAGAAACAATGTTAAAAGAATCAAATACTGACAAAAGGACCGTCCCTATAAACTTGAATAGATTCTCCTCCATTGCTTCAAAAGTCCCAAAGTAACCCTTTCAACAGTGCCACTTGTCACAATGGACAATCCAAATCACCAAATCACATGGGTCTGGTATGTGATTGGGCTTGTGGAGACCAGAATAGCAAGGTCTTGGTCATTTGTGTCTATAGTGGCAGTGGTTGCATCTGGAAAAAGGTTGGGTGGTGTTTGGGGAGGACCAAAAATATGATGTTCAAGAAACTTTTAAAAATTGACAACATTAACTTGATCATCTTTTGGGCGGCCACACCAAAAGGTACACATTGAATCAATGGATGATTAGAAATACATTGAGACCTGTTTGCCAGTGGTTATGGATGCAAATTGCAAGAGTAGGAGAAAGAACCCCTGCCCTGGATATGGATTTTCTATGAGATTGATGAAGTCATATATATGTGTGGATGATGATGAAATGTAACCAATCAGTGCCTTCCGGGTATGGATATCATCACTAACAAGTAACAATTCAATGTTTGAGAAAGTTATATAGGCTATTTGGGCTGCGTTTTCAGCAACATATTATGTGAGAGCCACTTATCATCAATCCAGTCTCCATCACACTCAGTAACTTCTCTCCATCCCTAGGTACACACAAGGAATTGACACCCACTTTAATTTGACAGTACTAATAATCTAAGCTGAACACTTTGGCCATTAATACAATGGCCGTGATGATTTTCTTTCCCCTGTACCAGCCAAGATGCTAGTAGGAGTGAAACCCAGCACATGCCGGAAAGAAGACTACCTGACCAAGCAAATGGGTCGGTACCGTTTCGGATTCATGGTGGACCCGGAACAATTTAAAAAAAGGTGGAACTGGATCGGGACCTGAAATCTGTTTTTTAGCTCCGAAATCGGAATCAAAATCATATATGAAACGAGTCTGGATCCGGATCCGGATCTGGATCTAAGTAGCGAATCATATTAAAAAAACATGGTTTTTGGAATAAATTTTCAAAAATTGTGGTAACATGTCGGATCTCGGGTCCTTGGGTCCAAACCAAGGTGGAACCGGACTTGGACCCATTTACTTATCCGGACCTAAATAAGGACTCATACCCGGTTTTTAATGGGTCGGAACCTCCGAATAATCAAAAATCAGGTACTCATTTACATCCATAGAGATGACTAATTACATACAAGCAAGATGACACCAGGAGCTAGGTAGTTGGATGAAAATAGGACTTCCAATCGCTCGGTTGTCCCTTTATTCTCTATCGTGATGATGTTGGTGAGATTTTTTTTTTCTCCAAAATTATATCCACAATATGACCTTTTCATGACTCAATCACCATGTGATAGCACCCATATAGATTTCACAAAGAAAACCTTACACAAATTAACACAAATTATCTACAAGAACTCAAGTAAAGGTTAATTCATACTGACCTGTGTACTACACTACTTACATAAATATGTATGACATGGTAGGATCCAGATATAACATTTCCTCTACCCATGATCCCTTGACAATACAAAAGAACAAAAGGGGTGCAAAATGTAGGAAACATTGGGTGTGTAATATCATTTTCCAAAGTCTAGGAAGCTACTTGTAGGACCTTTATATAGGGGGGCACCCTAGGTCATCTAATATTCAAATGGAGGCTCATACCCATGTGCTTATGGGAGATGATAGATGGACCCTGAACATGGGAGGCCCACTTGTTAATGAACCCACAACATAGAATGTGTGGACTGGTTATTCCCTCTTTTTTTTTTTTTTTTTTTGCTGTCGGAGGGTTCCCAACCCTTTGGGCTGGACTAATCCCTCCGGGCCCAGAGAGAAGCCGGGTAAATCCCCTGTAGCCCTAGTGTGGTAGCAGAGTTTCGAAGCCACAACCTCCGGGAGCAAACCGTGGTTCTAGGCCAACTAAGCTACCCCTTGGGGTTGAGTTATTCCCTCTTTATTAACAGAGAAGCAGAAAAGGAGAAATAATGCTTTGTGTGTGGCCCACCCAATCGTGGACTTTTGGGCCATAGAACATGGGGAATTAGAGCACGCGTCCCACGTCCTGGTCATGCAAGATGCCATATTTTATGGGATGATATGTTGGCACTTGGCATCTAAGATAATCTTAAAATATAGCATATTAAAGTTGGATTCCTCGTTTAATGGGATTACCTGTTTGCTCATATTGCTCTGATGTAAACAGGTACGGCTTTCAGCTGGTACATGAAGTCTTGACTCTTGCCTCATTAGCATTCCATACAGTTGACCCAATATGTGTCAAGTTCAAAGGATCTTGACTTGATTCAGATGGACCTGACCAGATGTGGAACCAACCCTGGGCTCAACTCAAAGCTTTATAATATATTGTAGAATTTATTTTTATTCAACCATATAATATTTTTGGTCTAATAATATACATACGGAAATATTCATATTAAGGTGAGAACTAATTCCCACCTATTATACTAAAACTTTTCTGTTGGGCCACCTAAACAGTCCATTTAAACCTAGCAACCAATAGGAAACCCCCATGCATAATAGTCATTGATCCCAAAAATTGACACACATCCGAATGGACCAAACCGTTGGATCGAGAATTGAATGTTTTTTTTAATATGAAGCCATTAAACTTGTGGACCACAGATGAAGAGGTTAGAGGCATAGGATTGAGGTCAAACTTAATACTTGGGATGGTCTTATATAGATCTTTACATCCCCCCCGGTCCCATCCCCAAAAGGGCCCCACAGATAAGCCCCGAAAAATAGTTTTCATATAATAGTTCTCACCTGAATATTTCCAATATATATATATATATATATTTATGTAGTTTTAGATAAAATATATATCAATGTCTATCATAGAAGGTTTGCTTTTGCGGAGAGGTACCTCCCATCCTGTCTTGAGAGTCAAGAATCTAAGCTCTTGGAACTCACTTGGATCATACCAATTATTGGAGGATGGTACGATAAAAATGTCTCCTTGTGGATATGATTTTGGAGGAACAAATCATCTCAATTAAGTAACGATGATCATAAGAGTACTCACCCAAGCACTGGCTGTGAGTACTGCCGCCTTATGGAGACCACTTGGGGCCATGCCAATCATGTGGAATGTGTGGGATCAGAAAATCTAAATGAAACTTAAGAATATCCAGAATATCAATCCCATTAGACCATTGTGTCCTTTTGATCTATGACTCATTGAGGTCAATGGTTTTAGAAAGTATCATTTTATTTGATTTTCATATAACAGTGTGTAATAGTTTGATAGGTGTCAAATTTGAGGTGGTGCTAATTATGAGTGGGTAGTAAGTGTGAGAGGGTTGAATTTATTATACGAGGGGCCCATGTGCTAGAAAAAGGAGGGTGTTCAAGGATGGTGTTGGGTGAGGGTTTCCCTTTGTATTATATTCAACCCAAACATTGAGAATAATTTGGAAGTGGCACCTCTAAGAAAATGATATTTATATTTGTTAAATATAATACATATTAGAGTGTACAGTGTATCACATATTTTACTTAATAATATAATCTACATCTACTATACACTTATATTAATAGAGTTTTAGTCCAAAATCAGATAGGACTCAACCAAATTATCAATTGAGCCTGAGATGTGAGCCTACCTACAGTTTATTCCGGAGGAGTTACACCTTTAGATGTCCCTTACTAGGCGAGCAAAAACTTTGCAACTAGTACAATAGTTGTAGTAATATCCATCACCACTGAACATAACTCCAAGGGGTAACTCAATTGGCTTAGGACCACGGTTTGCACCCTAAAGATGTATGTTTGAAACTGCATTACCATACTAGGACTACAGGAGAGTTTACCCGGCTTTCCTCTAGATTCGGAAGGATTAGTCCAGTTCAAAGAGTTGAAACCTTCCAATAGCAAAAAACACAAAAAAAAAAAAAAAAAAAAAAAATCATGACTGAACATAGGGCACAAACAAAGACAAGCCAAAAGAGAAAATATTGGATGCATACAACACTAGGGGTAGCTGACAGGCCTTGAGTCATGAGTCATGAGTCATGAGAGGTAAATGAGATGCTGTGAAATTCAATCTGTAGAAGACAAACAGTGCTGACCAGCTGTGAAATTTAATCTGTAGAAGACAAACAGTGGTGACCAGTCCTTTTAAAGCTCATGACTCTGCAGGACATCATTTTCACCCTACATGTTGTAGGACAGTAGGAGTGAATGAGAGGGATCCACATTAAGCTCTGCCAAGGCTGTTGCACCATGGTTCAAATAAAATGCCACTTTGGACGTTTTATATAGCCCTCCGCTATTTAAAGCCCACAATTGCAGATTTGGACCACTTCCATCACCTCTCTCTCTCTCTCTCTCTCTCTCTCATATTAGAAATCCAACGGATTATCACCTACAATTGGGGCACATGGTGTGCGCGGAGCTGCGGGGCCCAATATAGGCTCATCCAAGTAGACCACACACAAAGACCGCTCTTGAGTCGCACCGGTCATCCCATGGATTTGGCACTCATTTAAAATGGATTGGACTATTGGATCACATGTGCACTCGATTTGAATATGAAAAGTTGAGCCCTTGATCATGCGATCATTCGAGCCTAGGTCATCGTACACAGGCATGCACTTGATCATTTGATCATTCAATCCCCCATTTCCCATCCCCAGGTGGACCCCGCAGCCAGGCATGATAACAACTCCTCTTATAAATATTAAATACACTCTCCAGAAAGTTATTTCTATGTAAGCTTTCTTATTAAATTCCTGCTATACACACACCCTATGTATATGTATATATTACCAAAATGGAAGAAAAGTAGGGTAAACGAAGGATATCTCAACGGTAGAGAGAGAGAGAGCCAGACATGAACATATGTAAATAAGACAAAAGTTTTCTAAAACTTTAGGGGAGGCATGCCTAGCATCTCTTTCTAAAACTTTATGGCAAAGAAATTGATGTAGTGCATTGAATCCTGAAAAAAGCAAATGATCACGTCCAAATCTCCTCTTTTCACCCTCATAACCTTTGTGACATTCTTCCTACAGAAATTTTATTTAGTATGGATTTTTAGGACTTGAAAAAGGATGTATGTGAAGGGACACCAATTTTATAGTTTCTAAACCGATCAACGTCAACTTATTAATGGCACGTTTGTGCAATGCATTTTCTCCCGGGTAGTGGGCACTTCCTTTACCTTTTATCACGTTCGGTGCAACATTTGCTTTCAGAGAAATCTGACAAAACTAAACGTATTTTTGCATTTTCCTCACTTTCGTAGAAATGAAGTTCGACCCCTCTCCTTACAGGAAATGTTTTCCCCTTTTAGGGTTGAGAAAGGCCACTTGGACCGAATGGGGGGACCGAACTTAATGGGGGGACCGGGCCGAAGTTCAGTCCCCCATTCGGTCCACATAGCACCACTGTTTAGGGTTATACAAAGACATGCCCTAAAAAGATAAAGAAAAAAAAAAACACACACTTTTATTACACATTAAAAGTTGCTTGGGGCCTGTTTGTTTCATATAATTGAATTCCAATATGCATTAGATTATGTTAATCACATTTTAAACCAAGTGCAATCTTACAAATGGGGTGAAATTTTGGGCTACACCATACGCCGTGAGAGCATTTATTTTGAGCCTCTTTGATTTTCAATACGTGGGCGGAGGCCCATCGAAAATTTCACTCTTTTTAAGGATCTAAGTCAAAGTCTTATAGGACCCTGACTCAGCATATTCTATGTATTAGTATTCTAATGTGATATGACATGCTTGAAGAGAATCCAAGTTTTCAAATTCAAATTAGAGTGAGATCATGTGGGCCGTGACATTCACCCAACAAGAACAACTATGACTTACCACCGAATTTTCAGGAAGAATCAAATGAGTGGAGCCAAGACCGTTGACAAATTGTTGAGCAGATTGTGATCAGCTACTGCACATGCTCCAATTGGTGATTGATTGATGATGAAAGATAGACCCCTCAACCTCACAAGGACTAATCCACCATTTTGATCTCATCTGCTGTTGGGTGTCGTCGTTTTGCATGGTGGAAGGACCCATCGACAACGCATTCCTTGGCACATCTGCAGCCAACCGGCACAAGAGAATGCGAAGATCTCGCTCCATCTCATAAAGTGGAAACAGGTAAGAGGAGGAGATTCCTGTCTTCTTTCATGGGAGTTTCTGTTAAAGCTAACTCAATCTTACCATGGGGCCAAACAGATCGGGCCAAAGACAAACACAACCCCATTTCACGTTTTCTCCTAACTACCTGCTATTAATTGAGAGAAAGCCCGGCCAATCGGCTTTTGGTTTTGCTTTGTTTTTTTAATGGATCGATTGTGACAGCAGGGGCTTCTAAAGGATCAAGAGTCATTTCCGCTAAAGAGGCCGAAACGAGGGCACTACTCTTTGCTCTGAGTGCTATCAAGGAGTGAGTTCATATGGATGCTGTAAAAGTTATAAGAAGTATTAAGGGCAGTAATGATTGATCTATCCAACTTCTAGTAGGAGATATTTTGAAGTGTTTGAAGCATTTTGGGTCTTTTGAGACAGTTTTCATTCCAAGATATTTAAATATGGTTGCCCACTATCTTGATAAATGTAGATAATTTGGAATGAACTTTATATGACCTCATTGTGAATAGGCCTCTATTTGTTTTCTTGTTGGTGTCCGAGGGTTTTTTTTTTAGCTTGTTTGTTGCCTTCCTTTTTAATGAAATCTCCGGTTCTTATATCCTTTTTTTTTTTTTTTGAGAGAGAGAGAAAGCCCAGAACCTTTCACTAACATACTTAAATAGCTACATCTGAAAATAGAAGTCAGTGCTAAGGAGGGCCCTTCAGTGGGGTACATATGAATGCATAACAGATAGGGATAATAGTGGAAAAGTTTAGATTGAGATGAGGAGAATATGAAAAACCACGCTGATTAAATGATCATAGCCCTTTTCCACACATATTGGAGTGTTTCTAAAAAGCTACTAAAGGGTTACAGTAGTTCTTAAAATTTCTCATAGCAACCAAATATATAGATAAAAAAAATATCACACTTAGATCTAAGTCTAACTTTATACTTAATTATATTGCAACATACAATTTTGAGTAGGATTGAGTGAAGAGGTGGTTTAGACTTAATAATCCCTGCCCCATGTAGATGCGATGAGAATGCAATGATGATGATCTTCATTCGGTTGATCCTCATGGGATGAATCCTTTAACATCATCCTGCCTGGCTTACTCTGATCACCATTTGAAGAAAATGGACATTGACAACCAATGTTTCAAGTTTGGTCAGGACTCACCATTAAAGCCCCTGAATCAGAGTGATTCTGCCACCCATATTTTTATATAGTAAAATGTCAGATCTCAGTCAAAAACTGGCCTTTGATTGCAAGTTAAGGTGATTCTTGGAGATTTTATATTGTTACTTTTTTTTATTTTTAAAAGTACCAGTGGTTTATATTATATAAGTAAATTCCAATTCTTTTTTTTAATGTCCATCAAGAATTGGAAGAAGTAGAAAAAAAGGCATAGTAAAGTATTTCATATCAGTAATGGTGAATAATTTAAAGTGTTGCTTTGGAATTGGAGATAAAAACTACTAGTTTTCTTCATTACTATACAATTCTTCAGAAGTTTGTATCTGCACAAAGAGAATATAATAATATAAAAAGCATAATTGAGATAACCAAAAAGAGTATACATTTAGGTCATGTTTGGCAACGGTCTTCGCCAAGGATTCCTCGCCCAAAATCCTCAATCGCGCGGATTTCCTTGTTTGGAATGGCATGGATTTGAAGAGAATGGATTACAGAAATCCACCCTTTTGAATATTTGTAGAGTCGGACCCCCCCCCCCCCCATCGGATTCATGGAATCCGCGCAAGAGGGGATTTGCGGAGCTACAATACATTTGGACGTTAATAGAGGGCAGACCGGTTTTTGCGTTTTTTTGGTTTTTTTGGGCCCCACAATCAAGATCTGAACCGATAATATTGTTAAGAAGGTCCAAAACGGCTATCTCCCAAAATTTCATCCGTTGATTCATCTTAGATCTTGAGATATTTGCAAAATCGTCCAAACCGTTAAAATGTAATATTCTGTGATGCAGTGGGCCAAAAAACGGGATTAAACACAGTCCCTTGTTTTCAATTTTATGGTTCCTGTGGGCCCCAAAATCAAGATCTGAACCGTTAATTATGTTAAAAAGGTCCATAAAGGCTATGTCCCAAAATTTCAGCCGTTGATTCATCTTAGATGTTGATATATTTGCAAAATCGTGAGGGACATTTGCCAAAATGTATTACTGAGCAAACTATTATTGAAAACAGTCCGTTTTTTCTCATTTTTGGGTTTATGTGGGGTCCACGATCAACATCAAAACCGGTCATTAGTTTTGAACGGTCAAACACGGTAAGGTGACCAAATTATAACCGTTGATCCTTACTTTATCTTGAGATACATGTATAAACATCAATTGGATCATACATTCTACAACTTATAAGAATCCTCCCTCCATCCAAACATGGAACTTTCATTGGGAATTCTACTTGAGGATTGTGGCTTTCTTTGGAGATGGAGAGAATCCTCTAAATATAGGATTCTTCACCGTTTACCAAACGTGCCAAGGAACAAGACTCCTGTACAACATTAGTCTTCAGGATCAGGAAAGCATTAATACTTCCTGCAAGTTTAAGTTTGAGAATGAGGGTTTGCCCAGTTGGCCGGCTCTCACCCCAATGACAAGGGATCCATCATTGGTCTCTCACTCCTTGCACATGCGTGTCTCCTCTCTTCACGTGTGTGAGTCTTTCCGCCCCTGTGTGTCCTCACCTTGCATGTGTAAGTCATCCCTTCCCGCATGTGCATGCAGGTGCTCTCATTGGTATTTCTAGTAATGGCGCTCATGAAATAAGAAGAGGAATTTGGAAAAAAAAAAAATTTGAATTTCTCATTCAAGAAAAACCTATAGAGACAAGAACTATTAGGGCACGTTCGTGTAGAGACAACTTCCATGGAAAGATGAAATTATCACATCAGTAAATTCTATCATTTTTAAATTCTTTAGAAAAGTTTTTATGAAGAAGTTAGAAATTCATGTTTGGTGCAAAAAAAATTTCCTTGATGAATTAGTACTAATGTTGTTTGGTGCAACTGCGGATTTCTTTACCCTATGTTTGGGAAGTGGGGAGGGGAGGGGAGGAGAGGGGAAATTTGAGGGGGAAGGAAAATGAAGGGAATTTTCCCTCCTCTTGTTTGGGAAGTCAAAAAGTAGGGGGAAGAAAAGTGAAAAAGTAGGGTTTTGTTTGTTTGTGGGAAGAGAGAAAATTATCATTTTGTCCTTACTTTTATAAAAACTTCAAAATTATATTTTATAGACAAATGGTAGTTTTGTAATTTTTCAACTTTTTCCCTCCTTTCCCCCCATTTTCCCCCCAGTTTTAGGGGGAAATTTTTTTCACCCATTCTCCCCTCCCCCCGCCCCTCCATTTTCCCTCTCTCCTTTCCCAAACACCCTCTAAAAAACTTTTCCCCCCACTTTCCCCTCTTTTTTTTCCTCCCCCCCCCCCATTTTCCTCCCTTTGAAAACGGAGGGTTAGTGAAAACCACTTTTATAGTAAAAACTATTAGGTGGGTGGGGTTGAGAGGGGAGGGAGAAGAAAGAGGGTGGCTGGGTGGAGTAGGGGTGAGAGTAAGGAAATGGGGGGTTAGTTTTTCGTAGAAATGGACTTTCCATACCCCCATAGGAAGTTTATTTTCATGCCTAAGAAGAAAAAAACTGACGTAGCGAAAAAGTAGTTTCACAAAAAATTGTTGTACCAAACACATCACAAAAGATTTTTTCCGCAGAAAATCATATCTTTTTTCACAAAAATGGGCTACACAAACGTGCACATAATCTTTGCTCGACAATTGACAATGCATCAGTGTGGGCCTTACAAATGGACTCTCAATTTTAAAAATCCAAGCCAGTACCTAAACTTAAAAAAAAACCCTAGAATAATCCATAGATAGGAAGAATGGAATAAATATCTATTGAGATTGTCCCAGTTTCCAACACACTGTATCATGCAACTGAATTTTTTTCACTTTGTCTAAATGCTTCCATTGATTCCTCTGACACAGTCAAACAACGTTTTATAAACCCCAAGTAGTCAAATGATTCTTATTTGGAAGGTGGTCCTTAGGGTAAGTAAGTACCTTAATTGGGTATCTTGTCAGAAGAATATGAGGCATCCTCCTAAGTCAGCTACGATTAATTTATACTATTGGAAATTACATATAGTGGTAAGTTGAAGGTTCCCAACCCTTTGGGCTCGACTAATCCCTCCGGGCTCAGAAGGAAGCCGGGTAAATCCCCTATAGCCCTAGTGTGATAGCGGAGTTTCGAACCCACAACCTCCGGGAGCAAACCGTGGTCCTAGGCCAACTAAGCTACCCCTTGGGGTTAAAAGGTGCCTGCTTAGCCACATCTGAAAAATAAACATTACGAAACATTTGTGACTAGTATATGCAAGACTTTGAAATGGACCCTCAGAAAAATATTAGTTAACAACTAAAAACTATTGCCTCATTTATATATGAAAATGGTGCACATGCACAACATTTTACACATTATCACGTTTGTTTTTGTTCCTTTGTGCATCATGAATTGTAAAGAAAGTTGGTGGATATTATATATATATATATATATATATATGGGGGATATTCATGTGCATCTATTCTTTATCATATAGTGAGGGACAAACTTAATGGGGTCCATTTAGGGCCCCACTAATCAAAGGATTTTGGGGGATGGAAAGAGACATCATGGATGGGCACTTATATCAAGTATGAGGTCAATTCCATGCCTCTAACACCTTCATCTGTAGCCCACAAAGTTAACAACTTTATATTGAATAAAGAAATTTGACTCTCGATCCAATGGTCCAATCCATTTGGATTGGTGAAAACTTGATGGACCCTATGTAAATTAGAGGGTCCATGTGTGTGGATGGTTCGGATGTATCATAAAGTCAGCCCTATGATGTTGTTATGGTGAGGGACAACATCGTGTGGTTGACTTTATGATACATCCGAACCATCACACACATTGGACCCCCTTAATTATAATGGATCTATTAAGTTTTTATTAATCCGAATGGATTGGACTATTAGATCGAGAGTCGAATCTTTTTCTTTAATATAAAGTCGTTAGATTTGTGCGTTATGGATAAAGGGGTTAGAAACTTGAATTTGACCACAAACTTGATATATAGGCCCAGGCCCATCCTAGATGACTCTTCCCTTCCCCAAGTCCCATGAGTAATGGGGTTTTAGGTGGGCTCTCTCAAGCTTGTCCCTCACCATATGGTAAGAGATGGTATATATTCTGGAAAATATTCATGCACATCCATCCCTCACGCATGGTGGGGCCAACTTATGATACATCCAAACCATATACATACTTGGGACCCTCTTAATTACACTGGATCAATCGAGTTTTCTCCTATCAGAATGGATTCGACCATTGGATCAATGGTAAAAAAAAAATCATTAAATTTGTGGGTAACAGATAAAAGGGTTAGAGATATGTCATTGATCCCAAACTTGATATATGGGCCCATCCAAGATGTCCCTTTCCATCCTCCCAAATCCCATGATTAGTGGTCATTAAATTTATGGGCCACGGATGAAAGGGTTAGAGGTATGTCATTGATCCCAAACTTGATGTATGAGCCCATCCAAGATGTCCCTTTCCATCCCCCCAAATCCCATGATTAGTGGGCCCTATGTGGGCCCCATTAAATTTGTCTCTCACCGAATGGTAAGGGATGGATGCACATGAATATCTCTCATTATAAAATATATCCTATGCCTATAAAAAATATATATCATATGCCAAGAAGGGTCATAATTCGGCACTTTAATGGGACTTAGTGATCTCTTAGAGGAATATTTCACAATATTTAGAGCAGATTGGGATGTTGAGGGCCCAATTTTGTAGGCGAACTGAATCTGCCTCCCAATATCCAAGAATGCAGGTGTGCCCATCGGAGGTCGATCTGAAGTGGAAGCTTGTGAGTCAAGTTTGCACTTTAGAAATGATGTTTGATATTAGCTCTATAATGGTTTAGATGTTTGTGTTTTGGGCTCTTTTTTTTTTTTTTTTTTTTTTGTGTGTTTATACTGATGATCTAAAATCCCTTTCCAGCAAAAAAAAAAAAACAAAAAAAAAAACAAAAAAAACAAAAGAAATCCTATATAAGTTAGAAAAGCTCCAATGTTTGAAATTTTATGTTTCGGACATGCACATGCCTTGGCTTGTCTTCGATTGTCATACTCTGCTGTGTATGATATTGCAGTAATCATAATACTCATGGTGAGTACACACCCAAATCCGATTCTTAGGCCTATAACCATAAAAAAGAACACATGACAAGAATGACAAAGTTTCTACAAAAGAATGAATTAAAATAGCAAACATCAAATCATGTTTCCTATTATGTAGAAGATAAAGGGTGATCCCGTAGCATACAATGTATTCACACTCCTGGCTAAGAAAAGCAATCCACCAGCAGCAGCAGCAGAAACATTATTGTCGTCGTCTTCTTAGTCGTCGTCATCATCATGTCATCATCATCATGCAGCCTCTTTTCTTCTTTCTAATCCCAGGTTGGTTTTTCCAATTCCACTTTTCCACTCCCTTAGATTTTAAGGGTATTATGCATTGTCTACAATTCAACACATCCAAGATTTACTAGCATTTCCAAGTTCTTCGCACTTTCAATTCCTAATTCTCATACATGGGTTGTTTCCAGTCTTCCTGTAAGTGCCCAAACCATTACAAAAGACTTCTTTTGATTTTTTTTCCCCTCACAGACAACCCATTCCCAACAAAATCTAGCTAGAAAAGAACAGATCAGTTCGTATACATTTACAGACATGCACTAATCTACGTTAGGATATGGACTATAACATCAATGTTACAACAGCAATTACAAAACAGAAAGAATGTCCGTGCAGGAGATGTTACCACATTTGTCTCCAGATGACTTCAATCATCAAGAGATATGACCACAAATACATCATCAAGGGACCATTTTCGAGGTTGCATTTTGTGCAAAGGATTAATAACAGCACGCTCTGCATTGGCAAGACGGTAGCCGATCACTATCTCCTCCCTTTGTCGACCCCGAACCATTATTTCATAAAAACACAACTCTTCTTGATCATACAAATAGAACTCTGCTGGGCGAATACACATCTCGTTCCCCTGTGACGTGTACAACTCATCTTAATTTTTTTCCAAATCCATTTATAATAATAATAATGAAAAAGGCCTGTGGGCAATGACATTTTTCCAAGCAAAGAGGCCATGATACCAAAAAATAAACACTATCATCTTAATAAATGGAAAAAATATATAGCATGGAAAATAGCATCCTGTGATAGCTTGTAAGACCATAGAACCCAATGTGTTTCTAGACATTCAAAGAAACCTGTTTTGCAGATTTTGGAGTATTGGAAATTAGAACTTTAGTGATGAAAAATTTCTTTTTAGACAAGGAAAATAAACCGAGTTGATAATTATGGCAATCAACATTTTGAACCTGAAAGTGGTTTCAATCCCTCAACCAGATGACAACAATTCTGCAAACCAGTGCTTTTGAGTGGAGACTCACCACCACAGGGAAAGTCTTTCTTGGTGAACGTCACTATTATGATCAACCAGATAAAAGAGGCACTGAGATTTCTATTCTCTTTGCTTCAATAAAAGGGCACCATAGGATTTCTGTTCACTTAATCCTCAATAGGCCATACCCCAAGATTTCCATGTACATCCAAACATAACTGATTACTCCCCCTCTCAAATACATCACTGTGGGATTCATGCATTGCCACTAGCTTACTATCCCCAATCAGGTGTTAGTTTTGCAAAAAGATGCTGAGTGAAGACGACTTGAACCCAGGAACGTATAATGGTCCTCCTGCTATGTCAAAAACTGAAAATTGGAAAGAAGAAGGGCCAGAAGGGTCTAATGTGTCATAGCAAGTAACCATCATAGCCATACATTGTTTAATGAATGAATTTAAAACAGTAAACAGACAACAATCCAGCAACCTGAAACATGAAATTGTTCAGAAAACACAACCAGTTCTTATACATCATCATCATCAAAGCCTTATCCCAATTACGTTGGGGTCAGCTACATGAATTCTCATTCACCATTTCAGTCTAACCTAGGCCAATCCTCGTATAAGTTGCACTCTTTCAGATCTATGCTTACCACTTCCATCCATGTCCTCTTCAGCCTACTTTAAAATCTTATTGTTATGCACTGATCACAAACCACTCCAAAAAAATTTCTCCGCTTCAACCATCCAGCTCTTATCTTATATTCGACGTCCTCCTCAATTTCCCCATCTTTACTAATTCTCATACCCCAGAACCTTTTTCAGGGGCTAGATTATTTATTTAGTTTTTAAATTTTGGACTTATGACTTGTCTCGAATAATATACTTATTATTGTGAATAATGATTTCTTATATATAAGTATTATGTGGGGCCAATGACTATTACGGGGTTAATTTTCTAATTATTAGAGTTAAGGGTTTTGGGTAAGGCCCAGTGGCTAACCCATATTTTACAGAATTTGAGTAAGGACCTCCAAGGGACCCACTGGATTTGTTATTGGGATCTAATGGCTGAAGATTAGACTTTTAATGTTAGTGGTAGAACCCATTGGGTTTCAACTAATAGGATTCAGTTAGTTTAGACTTATGTTAGTAGCCTTATGTTTAAATGAGGGAACCCATGTTTAAGTATGGTAGAGAGTTTAATTAGAGATGGGACCCGATTCATTACAACTTGTGCACATGAAACCCCTTGTCCAAGGAGGACTAACATTAAAGAGGACGACCCCCTTGCACACGAAGTCTTTTTGGAGTCTTCTTGTTGCCGCCAGTCTATTAATGGATATGAGACACTCTCTCTCTCTCCCTCTCTCTCCTCTAGCCTTCCTATTCCCCAAATCCTAGAGAGAATTAGTGGAAATCTAGGAGAAGCTTATGAGAAGAAGAGACAACCAGCAGGAAGAGCTTCTTTCCCCATTGATAGAGAGCCATCATAGCATAATTAAAGGTGAGTAGAATCCCTTATCTACTTGTTGATGATGTGGTAATTTTGTAGTTGATTGCTATCCATAATCATGGTTTCAGACCTATATTATTTGTTGTTTGATTTTACACCAAATCTGACAGAGGCCTTACATGTTTAATGATGGAGTTTCCCTCAATCGAGTGTCTACAGTACCATAAACCCCATGTCGACAACCCAGCCAAGAGGGTTTGATGCGATATTCTCAATTTTAGGATTTGAGAATTTGATGAATTGATTTCCTGTGGATAACATGTATCTTAGATGATGACTTCAATATCAAAAGACTGAAATTCAGCAGAGAGTTCAAGTCAGAATTGAATTTCTACCAGTTACACACTGTCAATGCACAGTTTGGTCGACATGGATTGTGTGACCATGGGGCCCATCTGATCACTGATCAGATCCATGGATCTGGTGGTAGCCTCATAGGCGAGGTCTAGGGCCCATGCAGATTGGTCCTGGAGGCCCCATCATCCAGCAGGCCAAAAACCCTGCACATGTATAATACCCTGCTGATCTGAAACCTATCTGGAGTCTTAGAAGTTCTAGAAAATTGCACCAAAACCCCTGTTAGTTTTCCCATGATGACCTGAAATCACTGATGGCCTTATGAATTGATTTTTGTGGCTTGTGAGATAGGATTGATATCATAGCTTGTGGTGTTAAAGCTCTTTAATGGTTTATCCTAGATATATTTTTGTAAAGCAATTTTCATTTAAACAGATTCTTTATGAATAGCAATGCTATACGTAGAACCTAAATTCTATAGTTGTGAGGCTGAGTTCCCAAATATTTGTTGCCACTTGACTGTTTATGACTTCTTCCAGGTTCTAGTTTGGACAACATATGATAACTGTTTTTTTTTTTTTTTTTTTTTTGCGTAACATATATTGTATGTGATGAATTTGTTAAAACTCTCTGTGATCATAGAACCACTCTTACCTATAAAAGGATAGTTAGGTGATGGCTTTTACTCAACAAGATACCACTAATGAAGTTTGTGCGGGGCATGACAAATCCGGAGTTTGTGTAAGAGGCTGATCTCAGACTACCTAGTTGTAGCTGTTGAGAACAACCAAGGAAAATATTCTAATTTGAATTATGGCTATGTAATCATCAAGAGGAGGATATCTTTTGTATAAACCTGAGCAGCCGGGATCGACCCATTCGACAACCCTCGACCAATAGCACATACCAAGGCCATGATGGATATGTCATTCCCCGATTCATAGGCCAGATATACCTGATTCCCTGACTCACAAGTCAGCTGTGGTATTCCCTGACTTTTAGGTCAATGGTGTTTCTCAACTGACAATAGGTCAGCCATTTATGCTGACTGTAGGTCAGCCCTTTTTACATGATATGTGGCATCCATGAGGTATTTTATGGGGCCGTGCTGTCAAGTGGTTAGGGGATTGTGTGGAGCTTAGTTTTAGGAAACCTTGACCGGACCTTAATGAAAACATTTCCTTTATTATTGCAACATTATTATTCCTGTTTAACATGAAATTGTGCGCCCATGTAGATTAGAGTTTCTATTCAATCCATTTCACTGATTATTGTTTTGTTGCCCCACTCCAGGTAACCAATATTTACAGTCTAAGGATTACCATGATGATCAAGAGATAGACTTCCACATGCATTCCTGAGCGTCGGATTCACAAAGAAGACAGACATGAAGAACTGGTCTTCATTATTTTATTTATTTTTTTACAATTAGACTTCTAAAGACTTTGTAGTTGTTTTTTTTTTTTTTTTTCATTGAATTGTGTTCAGAAATCAGATTGACATTGTTATTCGAATTTTAAATCTTAAATGAAGATTTCTTATTAATTAGGTAAATGCTTGGAATTTTATTATGCAAATGGATTTGACACGTGTATGGATATGATACTTTTATAAGTCTCCTACAAAATCCTAACTCTTGAGTTCACCTGCTTCTTTCCCCCATCTCAACACCACCCCTAGCCCCTTTTTTTTTCTAATTTTTTTTAGTAATATAGGTCGGTTCAAGTTGACCCGTATTCAACCCAGGTTAGTGGGTCGGGTTGGGTTGACTCACAACGGTTGTGGGTTGTAACATTATGATCCTTTTAAAAAATGGGTCGGTTACGGGTTAGGCCCAAACAGTGGGGCCTTATTGGCCCGACCTGACACATTTGTCGCCCCTAGTTTGAAGTGAACTGATACATAACTCTTTGAGTATTTACTGAAGTTTGAAGTGAACTGATACATAACTCTTTGAGTATTTACTGAATGATGGGTGGTATGTGCAAGGTAAGTGTAGTTGTTGGCGGTGGTGGTCTTCTTCTTCTTCTTCTTCTTCTTATTATTATTATTATTATTATTATTATTATTATTATCGGGGTCAGGGGGCTCTCCCAAGAGAAAATAGATTGAAAACGGTTAAGAAAGATATCAAGTAAAGAGACCATCTTTATTGAAATTAAAAAAAAGATGTCAGCATCCTCAAAGTCTGGAGATTATTTAAAATACCACAACATTTTCATTTTTTCTATAAATATTAGAAAACTATAATTTCAAATTTAAGCAACATTTTTAACTATGAAAATATACAAGAGTACCTCTTCTGCAAAGAGTTCCTCGAGAACCCGGTTGATTTGCTTGTCCTCAGCCACCATTGCCAGTGCCATGCTTACTAGCTCATTTGACAGAACATAATCACTAATCCTTGACACAGATACCAGGTTTCTTGTTCTAGAATCCAAGATTTCACTAATAATTATTGATTTGTCTGAAGCTTGCTGCATTTCACGGATCCATGAACTGTGAGAGAACCCAGCATGCCGCTGAGGAGTTGATTTCTCCTCTTTGCATGGGAAACGCTTGGACTGCAAGACATGAAAAAATAGGTAGCAGTTAGCGTAGTCAAAAAATCTGAATAGGTATTTGCTAGTGAGGCCAGTTTCCCTTTTTCTCTCTTCCAATTTTAGCACTTTAAGAAGTGGAAAAGACCCCAGAATTTCAAATTTGATTTGCTTTAGGTTTCTTCCTGAACCTGTGCCATACTACCAAATGAATCATTTCTAAGCCGAAATTGGGACACTAGACCCAGACCTAGCTAAACAAGATCCAACTCCAGCATAAACCAAAAAAAAAAACCAGGCACTCAATCTGATTTAACCTAGCAACACTATTCCAACGAATATCATTATTCCAGCTGAGTCAAATGAAAACACAATTAGTTTTTAACATTTGAAAATATCATTTATATCAAATTCTTGGTTTAGTAAGGGTTTGAGAGAGAGATTTAACATTTGAAAAACTCTATTGCCAGAGACAATGATACAAACTGTTATGATAAGCAGTGGTGTCACTCAGTAGGCAGGCCAAGGTGACATTAAGTGATCAGAATTCAGTAGAAGAGTTAGGGAAGTAGAAAGGGGAATACGTGAGCAGTCATGCACCGGCGCACTGACCTCTATTTCACTAAAAACTTAATGAAGCAGTAATTAGAGATTCACGGAAACCTCACTTATGTCAATGGAGGCCCAATGATGAAAGTCCAGGCCCAATAATGGAATACTCACAGGGGATTTGATCAGGATTTGGTCAAACAGATTAGTGTAGTGTATTGCAAATCTCTAAATAAAGCATGGTACACTAATCTGTTTGACCAAATCCTGATCAAATCCCCTGTGAGTATTCCATTATTGGGCCCGGACTTTCATCATTGGGCCTCCATTGACAACTTACGAATAACACAATTGCAAAAACACCCCTCAATATGAGTGTACGAGTTCCTACATACCCCCTCAAGTTGGAGAACTGATATCAATCATGCCCAACTTTACACGTGTATACTATTTTCATTAAGAACTTAATTAAGTGGTAATCACAGAAAGCTCAGTTATTATTAACAAAGATGCAAAAGCAGCCCTCACTCCTCAGTATGAGTTCCTCCACCCCCCCCCCCCCCCCCCCCCCCCCCCCCCCTTACAGAGCTTTGATATCAACCATACCCCATTTTCACATGTGCACTTCAATAACCTTTACTCATCCTGGGTCGTTTGTCAATTACATATGTAAATGTTTCATAAGAAAATGAGGCCTGTGTGTGAAACAACTTCTTATGTTTGTCATTAACATCTTTTCATACCTGAATCTGAGTACATCCAATGGGTCACCGTTTTTCACAAATTTCTCGAAATCAATGATGAATGAAGACATGAAATTTGACCCCTAGCCGTTTTTAGCCTTCTAAAGAAGATAAACGGTTCGAATCCTGATTTAGGGGCCCACAAAAGTCTAGAAAAGGCAGATATAATGCTATCGAGTTTTTCACAAATTTCTCAAAATTCATGATGAACCAATAGATAAAAACACAGTTCCAAGCCACTCTAAGCCTTCTAAAGACGATGAACAGTTTGGATTGTGATTTAGGGGCCCACATAATTGGAAAAAAATGACATGAACATGGCCCCCACGAGAGTAAAAAGTCACCATCACGGAGTACTAGCTCCGTCTTTTATGGAGGTGTGAATTAGTTTCACACCTCACACGGTAAACCAATTCACACCAAGTCCATGTGTTTTGTTTCACATGCGCGAAAGATTTTTAGCGCAAACAAACATTCAAATCTTGTTTTGATGGTAATCATTTACATATGTGGTTCATTTACATACATAAAGGAGACCAAACAAACAAACCCTTAATCAAGATGTCTGCATACTAATCTTTTGTCTTCTAATAGCACATTGTAACTTGTTTTGATACAACTGTTTCCCTAACAACATGGCAATTCATCTCAAAATGTTTTAAGCCTCATGATAAACTGGATTAGTAGTGGTGGGTGGGAACTTGGGTTGGATGCAATCTGAACCCAATTTTTGTCAGATTGGGTGGGCCAATTCAAATTTAGGTTAGTTTGGGTCAGGGTCAACCAAACCCAAGTAAAGGTAGAGCTGGGCTAGGGTTGAGGACTCCAGCAACACAACCCAACCCATCCTAGTTATTAGAATGTATATAAGAAGGAAGTGAGACTCTTGACAGTCTCCTTGACATCTCCTCTCTCTCAACTCTCGTAGAAGAATAACCAAAGTTGACTCTCTTTCAGCCCTTCTCTCAAATCACCTCTCTCCTTTCACCTCTCAAGTATTCTATACTCGAAACTAAAAACATATAGGTAATACACAAAAACCTGAATATCACGGATGAGGAGAAGTGTAGCAAGGGATCTCGAGTCAGAATGTACAATGGAGTCCTCCAAAGATTCATCAGCAAGAATTAGAATCTGCCAGATCATAGATAATATTAGAAACTTAAGCAGATAAACTAAGTGGTCATGAGCAAATTGTGCTGAGTGTACTTACAGAATCAAATGTCTCCAAAGGAAGACTTTCTAAATGGCGACGAATGACAGCATTTCCCTCCCTATGGACCAGTCTTATGTTTGATAACCCCGAGATATCAAGTCCACCGTCTATTAGTTTCTTTTCCCTTTCTTTCTCTGGAACCTCATTAAACATCCACAATTCCGAACCTGGAGCCAAAAACGCCTCCAGTACCTAAAGAAACACAAACAGAGAAGCACCCAGGTAAGATGAATGAAGAAATTTATTAGCAACATGCTATTTAAGGATTTTTGTTTAACCTCCATTTTGTTTCAAAGAAGATATTTAAGAACTAAGGTGCTATTCTTGCCATAAAATTTCTTGAAACCTTTCACGTGCTCTTAGAGATTTCTATGTTAAGCCAATGTGTTAGCCAAAGATGATTTTGTGAAAGATCAACTTAATATGAATCTCCTCGCTTGATCTTGATTCATTGTTGCATCCCGTTTATCCAGTTATTTTATTAACAAAAAGCTACTCCCAACAACTTTCAGCAATACTGTGGGGATATATGAGACATGCAATCAAAATACCATTATCATATCATCAATGTCACGACGCCACCCACAGAATAATATTTTCTCTGGAAACTTTGGAGGGCTTAAAACATTAGGAAGAAAACTCTTGCGCACCTGTAGCACAAAAGGAGCATAAATAAGAAACATGAATTATAAAAAAATGAAGTGATATTATTAAAAAGATTTTGATAGTTAACTAACATAGAGAAATTATTTCCCCTAGCTTGGAGTAGCATTCTTTAATTTACTCTTCTATTTTTAGTACCTGAAAGTTAAGCCATAAGTTACTAACCATTCAATGTCAACCACCTAACATTCCTACTCCCCATGAATTTTGTTACGCACCTAAACCTGATTCTGTTCAAACTGATATTCAGCATCAGGTTAAACCACCAAGAGTTTACACCATTCAATTTTAGGTTCATAAATTAAAGGGCTTGGCCTCAGACTCTCAAGTGGGTCCTTACATTATTACATCAGGCTGATTTTCAGGCCACCCTAATACACATAAGATCTTTCCACCCCTACCCCTTCCCATTCATTGCTGGTGATCTCAGGTGAGCTCCGTAGCACTACACCCCAACAAAATTTCCTGCAATATCTATTGTAGTCTGATTTGATTTGGTTCGGACTATAACACACCAATATATATATATATATAATATTGAATAAATAAAAATAAAAATTGTTGCGACAAGGTGATTTTGTAAGATCACAATGACGCAATCACATTTTCCGAAAGATCTTAGTATTCAAAGATTTGAGATACTATTCATTCGACTCATTAAAAAACAAATGCAGCCACTTATTACTATTTAAATTCATTCTTAATGGTTAAAACATGTCTCGAAATTTAGAATGATTGGACGTCATTTTCTATTTCAGAAGATTAATTGATCACCCTTACAAATATTGTAGTGGTTTTTGGGCTTCAAGGTGAGACCTGGTCCGACTCAGCTAAGTTCCACACAACTCGACTACAACTCAAGGGGGATCGACCAACCGAGTCGCCCCAATTCCAATTTTAAAACTTGATTGCCGGTGATCATATCCTAAACATTGTGTGTAAAAAGTTATTAAGATCAGATTCACAAATGGTTATTCTAAGCAAGAGAAGTCATAGGTAGGAATGGGCATGTGGCCGTACTTGAAAGTACTTGAAACTCATATACAGGAACTGTTTTGTAATTTGTAAGAACCACATGGGTTTTTTTGGTTTTTTTTTCTTTTTTTTTTTTTTGGAAATACAGGGACTGATATGTAAATACTGAGTTTTTTACTAAATATAAAAATATAAGACTGGTTGCCAAACACTGCATTGGACAACGAGCTCTAATTTGGCAAGAAAATCTCTCTTCTTTTTCTCTTATTCTCTTTCTTATTCCTGCTTTTCTCCTTAGTTTTTCTTTCTTCTTTCTTTTACTCTCCAATTTTCTCAATTTAAAGTCTCCAACCTGGCATCAAAGCACTCCTTAACAGTAGAGAGACTCGAGAAGCAGTTGACAGAAGCTTTTTAGGCTGTACAGCAGCCCTCTTCTTGGGGCTGACATCAGTGTAGTATGTGCTGATCTCAGCACCCAAGGGTTGAAGTAGCCACAGTTTTGACAAGTAGTCACATGAAGGTCTGTTTAGAGATGTTGTATGTGTTCTATGGGATTGATTTCTTGAAGCTTTTAGGAGGCCATCCGAGAAAATAGGATCATAATGTGGTAAAATGTTTCAATCTAATAGTAGAGCTTGTAGGCAGCCGTTTTTCAATTATTTGTTGTCTCTCTGGAGATCCTTCCTTTTTCTTGGTAGACGGGGGAGCCATATAGGAACTTGGGTATTTGCAGTAGTTGATCCAAACAACCGAATTAATGTGAAACTCTCTCTCTCTCTCTCTCTCTCAACACACAGACACAGATATATGTAATACACACTCTCTCTCTCAACACACACAGACATAGATATATATAATACACAGAGAGAGAGAATTTCACATTAATTCGGTTGTTCGGATCAACTACTGCAAATATCCGAGTTCCTATATGGCTCCCCCGTCTACCAAGTAAAAGGAAGGATCTCTAGAAAGACAACAAATAATTGAAAAAGGGATGCCTAACTGGGGCTCCGTACGCACCGGTCTGTGGGGCTGGGACCGGAGTGGTTTTCAAGATCTGGGTGGGACCTATCTACCTACCAAGTTTGTGTCCCATCTGATCATCCTATCATCTTCATCCGAGCCGCACAAGTTTAACGATGTACAGTCCATTTGGCTGAGTATGTGTAAGGTCCGCGACCTTACTGGGCCAGTTAGGCCCAATAACAGGCCGTTGACCTGTTTATTTTATTATTATAATTAATTGTATTGTTAGATATTTAAGTGGGTTTAGACCTTGAGTGAGGTTCTTTTAAGGTTAGAATAGTGTCTGTGAAGTTTCGTTTGATTTCGAGTTCGTTTGATCCTAGCAGGGGGGTAGTTTGCAAATTAGGAAAAATTGAGTGTTTTTCCGGAAAAATTATCGCCGTGATTTTAGGTTTGTTGGAAAGGTCTCGTCGCGCTGATCATTTTTGTCTCCTGACTCGTCACGATCCGACGATCAAAAACCCTTCAAAAAGTCTATTATTTCACCGGACCCACTTAAAGGCAAATTAGTCTTTCTCCATTCCCTCTCTTCTTAATCAGAGACTAGCCCTAAGCTCTTATTCATCTTTGCAACGAATGAAGCTACAACAACCTTTTTCTTCTTCCTCATTCTTCCAAGGCTCCAGAACTCCTTCCCTGAAGGATCTCTGCTGCGATCCGAACCGCTTATCTTCTTCCCCTCAATCTTCTCTCTCTTGATCCTGGTTTGGGTAAGTTTTACTCACTTTCATCTTTTCAATCGATTCTCTTTGGTTTAGATTTAGGCTTGATCTTAATCTTTTTCTTTCTTTTCTTCTCCGTGGCGTTCTAGATTGCGTTTGGTCGGATTAGATTGTGGGTTTTGCGAAAGAGAGCTTCTCCTCAGAATTTCCCTATTTCTTGTCATCTTCTTGGTTGAGGTAAGTAGATTTGCAATTTAGAATTAAGCATGGTGTATGCTTCTCCATTGATTGTACTGATTTTCTTGTTAGATTTCTCTAATACCAAGCCTGGTTATGATAGTGATTTTGGATTACATGTTAGGTTAGATTTGTGGTATGGATGAGATTAATTGTTAAATTGGTACCCCTTTTTAGGTTACTAATTTGTTAGAATGGATGTAAAATTGATGAGAATGGATTTTTGGGAGAGCAGGAGGCTCAATTTCGTGCAGGGTATAGTGCTTGTGAAGGCTAGTTGAAGAAACAGGATAAATTCGGACGTCTAGGGAGGGTTTCTGCCTCCTAGCGTCCGGACGCCAGAAGGCAGAAGCCCAGGGTGACCTTACTGGTTCCGGGCGTCCGGACGCCAGAAGACAGAACCTCAGGGCAACCTTACTGGTTCCGGGCGTCCGGACGCCGGGAACCCGCAGGGGCATACAAACATACCATTTTGCAACGCCCATAACTTTTAATCCGCTCGTCGAATTTCGACGTGTAATATACCGTTGGAAAGCTCTTGAGATGTGGAATCAAATGGTTCTAGTTTCATCACGATCGGAGGTCGGGAAGTGATGTAAATACTCAGATTATTGACCCAGCCTATATTTTATTAGAAATGAGACCAGTAACTTAGGTTTAGGCATTAGATGTTGGAAACCATGAACCTACTATCACTTGACCATTAATGGGGAGTAAATCGTAGCACGTGGCTTGGTGTGCTTCGATTAGGTGTCTAGGTATTCGTGTATTGTGTATGGTTTAACCGAATGCGTATGGAACTGAATTAATGGATGCTTAACATGATTGTACACCAAGGGATTTCCTTAGATGCATCATTGATCCAATTCCACACGTACTCCATTAGAACATGTAGGATACATGGATGACACCACTTCCCTAGGTTTGGATCGTATTCCCTCCTTGACTTATTTAATCGTATCCGTTGTTATAATTCCTTGTACACTCACTCTCGGCATAATACACCTAATTAATTATGAAACATAATTCCTTGTAAAATTAGGACTTGGACCTGACTTAGAGTACACCTTAGGACCCCGTGTTATGTAATTGATAAACATGACAGGTTAGACTGAAGGGATTATCATGTGATTCGTTTTGTCTTGTATTGACTGAAATGAGATAATCCTTACGAACATGTCATGTATATTGAGCTAGCCAAACCTGCTTGTCTTGGTCTATTCTCGTGTCAACACCACTTTATTATTATTATTATTATTTGCATGTCATAGCCATCTGCAGTTTGGGGTATTATTGATGGGCCGGTTACTCAGACATCAGGGTGGGCAGTCGGCTTTGGACAGCGTCCATGGCGTTGAATAGTTGGGAGCGGGCTGGGACTGTACTACTATTCCCAGGACCGGGAGCTAGGATCCCCCTGGAGCCGGACTTTGGTATCAGTAGTCCAGATAGGATTGTTACTGGTACCCCGTGAGGTGGCTTGGACATCCACGGAGTCTCCCTCTTGTGCATTGCATTACATTGATAGTGGTGATTGTTAGTATTGCTAGGATTTCTATTTATGATTCGGATGGTTATTTACTCATGCTACATGCCTAGTATTGTTCCTTGTATTCCTACGATCTTGTACTTGTCATTACTCTTATATTTGATGCATTTTATGTTTAATTATATCTTGCTTATCTATTGCTCAACATGTCGTTGACTCTGTTCCTTGGTGTGCAGACTCCTCAGATGAGTACTACTACGAGGAGCATGCCGGTGAGGAGATCCTCAGCCAGTAGAGGAGGAGCGAGAGTGGCGTGCCGATGACGTAGAGTAGCGTCATCATTCCCGGCACAAGAGCGATTCATTGGGACTTCACTAGATTTTATTTCTTCATTTATTATTCTATCGTTGGACCTTTCATTTATTGACATCATATTCTTTTAAAAGGCCTTGGTTATTGGGATGGCCTTTGTTAATACTTGAATTCCTTGATTAGTTTTATTATTTCCTTGTGCAACTTTAACTATTAACGAGATTTATTATTCACTGCTTTGAAATTTAACATGCCTCAAATTGTATGAATTCCGCAGTTTTATATTACTTGAGGTTTGAAATACAATATCCTCACAGCGGACTTACGATCCTTGGGCCTAAAGGACAAATTTTTTAATTAGTCCTAAATTTCACTCCCCGGATCTGGTTTATTCTCTAATCGGGTTCGGGGGACGTGACAGTGTGCAAGTACAATCCATTCGGATGGGTGCAAACCCAAGGGTATATGTGTACTTTTTCCCTTTTTCTTTTTTTGGTAGGGGGGTGGGGTTTGCTCTACTCGGATGGATGGACAGCCAGGCAGGCCCCACTGCGAGTGCGCAACTTGCACACTGAGTGCACGGGATAACCTACGCACACGAAGCGGCCATATTTTACTAAGATGGCTATTGGTGGAACCAAGACACCTGGCACATACAGATGAGAGAATTTCAAAACAAACAACTGATGATCTGAAGTACAGCAATTTTGAAGCTGAAAACAGGTTGGTGATCACTGATGAGTTGGATTCTTAACTCCAGGGAAGATGTTGTTGTTGAGACTTTTGACATTACAAACGGCAAAGGAGTAATGAGATTAAATATCTATTGCTTATGGTCATAGGAAAAATAATGCTCAGATCTATCAATGAGTTTGAGAGATTCGCAGCTTAGTTAGGGTGATCGATCTTCACTAGACTATGATGTATCGGATACGATATGATAGATGCGTTGCCTATTTTGAATTCTCTGGGTATAATAGGTAGTGAGCGTTAAGCATGCATCAGCTATGCATTCTTATTGCATGAAGGAACTAGAGGAGGGACATATGAGCTGCTGAGCAGGTTGAACACAGAGTATGAGTCAATAAATGCACAGATCTTGACTCAGGATCCTCAAACACCTTTGGGAACTGCGTTTATTACTCTACTTCAGAATGAAGAGAGTCAGAAAGTGGTTGTCTTGATTCTTAAATCTATTACAGTTCCTGACTGGTCAGCCTTAGATAACCTGTTGATGGAGGAGGCGGTGGTGATGAAGGTCAAGAACAAAGCAACAGAGGTGGGAAAGGCGAACATAATGACAATGGATGCCCATTTGAAAAAAAAAGAAAAAGAAAAATAGAAGATAATGGATGCAGTTGTGGTGGAACATCACCACAGAAGTATAAACATCTCTGCACACATGTGAAAGTTTTGGCAAGCGGGAAATATGTTGGGATTTAGCAGGTCGCCCTGGTTGGTACGCACATGCCCACTCAACTAAATTAGAAAAGAATAGTGATACAACTCCTCCTAGTGGTTCAACAACTAATAAAGAAGGCCAAAGTGTTAATGATGAGTTTTCAGCACTTTGCCAGAGTCTTCAGTTATCAGAGGGTACACCTTCTATAACATCATATGCATCTTCTAGTGATTCTGTAGGTCATTTGGATCATATCTCAGTGACGTCATATTTCAATCATCTTGGATCATTGGCTCAAAGTGTAACACACATGACAGATTGTGTTGCTAATGGTTCGTTTACCCAAGTGGCAGGTGAAGGATCCATTGATTACCCTACCTTTGTCTTCCATTCTTCAGGTTCCTCAGTTTCCACATAATCTCAAACCAATTAGTACTTTGACAAAGTCACACGATGCAATATTACCTTTTTTCCCCTCATTTTGTTTTCTAGAATCTAGGGATGGGACAGCTAATTGATGGCGGCTGTGATTCACGAAAATAATGGCCACTAACTTTGTGATTCTCCAACAAAGAGTTTATCTGCTCTCCAGTCTTCTATCAATAAGAAAAACATATTGCAGTGGCATTGTCAGCTGGTGCACCTGTTGTTTCATAGTCATACGTTACTCTTTAGGCGTAAACAGTGATCTAAAAGAATCACAATTTCAGACTTGTAAGTTTGTGAAAAGAATAAAGTAATTATCATTGTAATTTGAATGAAAGATGTTTTATTCTTTCTTTGATTCATAATGATGCCTGAGGATAAACTCTTGTTACTTCCACATGATGGTATCATTATTTAGTGCACTTTAAAACAGGTGACAGACAAGCTGTAAATTCCTGAATGGTAGAAGAGATATCCTCCTTTTGGGCTAGCAATTTGGGGGTTTCACAAACTCCTGCACCTGTCTGAAGACAATATTTCATGTAAAAACTAGTTAAAAAGTCTTGAATCCTACTCTTTTTTAGGTCTGCAATGTGGGTTTCAGGAGCCAAAATCTTGGATCAATGATAACCCAATGGAAACCAGAGTTGCCTGGATGTCCATTTAACGAGTTGCTGAAAGCTAACCCAGAAAGCATGTAACACCAACATGAAGAGCATTTCACAGGAAATTACTAGAATTTTATTATTAGATAAGGAACAAAAATGTGTTGGCATAATCTTTTACAGGCAGTCAACCACCAAGTTTATAGACTTCCCTACTGAATCCTAGTTTAATTAAGGCATCTAAAATTTTAAAATCTCCAAGCCAACCTACTGTTTAATCAGTGATTCAGTGTTAAAAGGCACTGCCCCTGTCCAAAACAGGGTTCAGTAAAAGGAAGAAAAAGGCTTGCAAGTGAGACAAGTGGCATGCCGAGCAGCAGCACCAACAACAATCTATTCTCCAAAACAACAACAACAATCCATTCTCCTAACTCCTAATTGTACCAAAATGACTTTAATTCTCATAAATTACCTCCCAATCCTATGCTTTTCCCTCCTAATTACATCATCATTATCAAAGCCTTGTCCTAAATATGTTGGGCACAGCTACATGATTTTTGTTTCTCTTCTCATAATTACACATGGACTCTAAAACAAAACAAGGTAATTGTTTTAAAGGACTGAAAACGCTATTTCTATCCTATTTACAGTCTAGCGGGGCGCTTTAGGGCCCATCAGCTGGATCATCATTGGTCCAAGCATTGCTGGGCTGGTCCTGTAAGGGCCTAGCTGGTTGTGACTAGGCCTGATGAGCCCTGGACTGATGCAGCCTGGCTTGTTTCTAAAGGGCCTAATTTGCATCAGCATAATGATGATAAAATCAAAATTTCTAATGTCGTCTTCTCCAAGTCAAAATATCAAATAATCAAATAGATCATCAAGCAAACCGTTTCTGTTACAAGAGGATATGAAACAGGAGATCACCTCTGGCAAGGGGGCCGGGGCATATGTGTCATCATCCTCCGCTATAACAAGGACTTCATCACCTTCCTCTAGAATGTAATCATCCCTTGGATTTAACATGATCTTCCCTCCATTGGCAGCAACCTTAACACCACAGGGTACTGCATCAGGGAATGAAATCAGTACATCTTTAAAACACATGCCATCCAATTGAGGCCACCTTTTGATATAAAACTCAGCATTCTCAAACCCTAAAATATCCTCCCATATCTGCACAGAAAAATTGCGGGTTTTGATTAATCTAAAATCTATACAGATGTTTACAGAAAAATAAATGACAAGGTTGCTAGGATAGAAAGACCACTGTTAAGTGGTTCACACTTCTCAAAACACACACACACACACATAGATGCTAAACGAAAGATAGTCCTACTTATCATAAAAGCCAGCTGAGATACCTAGACCATCCTGACTGCTAGCATGGGAAATAAGTTGAGACTTCAGCATAACTGACCTTTCTAAATAAGGATGTCCACTGACGTGCGTGAGTACTCTCACTCTCAGAAGAGATACAAATGTTATTGACCTATCTCTAAGAAAAAACTGGTTTATGGAGATATAACTTTTTTCTTAGTATGTTTCATATTTCTCCTCTTGGAAACAGAATATTGTGTACGAGGATTTTGATCCATCTTAATATAACCTATTCCGTTGCCTTTGATTTCCAATGATTGTGTGTCAAGTTCTTGTTATCCTGACAACTCTGGGGGAAAATTAGATTAAGGTGTCCTATGAACAGGATCAACCTCCACATGACAAAAACAACCAGATTTATGGATTCCAAGTATTAAACGATTGTTGTTTGAGGTGCCCTTTGTTAAGTCTACCTTTTTTGGGTCTATTGGACTTAAAACTGATTCAAATGGATGTTTTAACTTTTAAGTGTTTTAGACTATTTGGCAATGCTTATATGAATGTCTATTTCAATTAGCTTTAAGAACTTTTGCTCCCTTTCAAAAAGTAATGGTTACCTTTTTAATGAAAGGTAAGTGCTCACACCCACCCAAGTCCCCACCATCAACACTACAACCGGGATTGATCCCTGGTTGTTTCTATAGAAAGGAGTTGCCACACCAATTGAGCTGCCCAGTGGACAAAAAGGTGACCTTTTCAAATAGAAATGAATGTCTAAAGCAATTAAACATTTTTTTTTCTTTTTCTTTTTCTTTTTTTTTTTTGTGTGTGTGTGTGGGGTGGGGGTGGGGGTGGGGTGGGGTGGGGGGGATGGATTTAAAGTTGCCCAATTTAAACACGGCTCATATTCTTAAAGAAAATAAACACAGATTTGTTGTAAGATATGTGCATGGTTAGAAAAGATCAAATTATCGGCTGATACGTATCGTATTGGCTGTATAGACCATGACTGATTCGATGAATAGAAACAATTGCCACTTACATTAGTATCAGCTCGTATTGGCCAATACAATCCAGAGACTTTGGAGGGAAACAAGCAACAATTGTGGAGCCATGGTTACTATGATCCATATGGAGGGTACTACTCAATGGGCGATCCAAGTGAAGTTCAATACTTCTATCTGTACCCTCGCATGCAAAAATGCAACAATCATCAGAATCAAGCTCATACGATCAATACGCCTATCCAAGACCATATGCATGATACTTCTAATGCCCATGAATGATTTATGATTATACATTTATACCCTGTTCCATGTGGTAAATTGCTTATTTGAATTCAGAAATACATAATAGTGGTAACAATTTGATGAAACTGTTTCATCATTAGCATGTCATTAGTGTCTAAATTAATTATCTGACCAATATGAACATATGAAGACAAATAGACCAATATTATTATTTTATAAACACACAGTGGTGCAAGACCGGTATGACAATGAGGAACGCCTACTTATCTTAGTAACTAATGAAAACAAATTAAATTCTAAAAATTTTCAAAATTATATATATTTAAATTGAATTTTTTTACCTCATTTTCAATTCACAATGATAACTCATACATATCGCCGCAACTGATGTATTGTCTGATACCTACCTTGGTACCTATTGAAGTTAAGAAGAACTTCATGGTCTAAAAAGTAAAAACTGAACCTCATCCAAATCCGGGCTTATATCAAACACTAGTAGGAACTTGATTTCTTTGACCATCACCCGTCTAGATATTGCATATGTTATTAGTTGTATCAGCCAATTTATGTATATGTTGTGTGCTTATCATTTGGTTGTCCAGCAAATTCTTCGATTTTTTATGTCTACTCCAGTCTCCAAGAATTCAAGAACAGACCTTACTATACAGAAAGCATAAAAATTGAGATATCTTTGGATTTGTGATGATGAATGGATTGCATGTATTGACTGGAGGTTAACAAGTGGATATTCTATGTATGTTAGGGGAACTTGGTAACCTGGTAGCCAAAAAAACAATCTGTCGTGGCTAGAGCAAGGTTGAAACTAAATACCAATCTATAGCTTCAGACACGGGAGATGTCATGGCTTCCATATCTTCTACAAGAAATGAGCTTTTTAGTGTCAGTTCCAATTGCAACTACATTGTAATAACCATGCTTCCCTTCATATATCCTCCAATCCAGTCTTACATAAATAAATGAAGCAAATCAAAGTATACTGCCACTTTGTGTGAGAAAATATTATTTCCAAGCTTATTTCCCCCTTTTCTGTTCCCTTGATAATTGTCGATTTCCCAACAAAGAAAAGGGTTACAGGCAACTCGGCTTACCAATACAATCTATGATGCATGGATACTTCAAAACAGTCAACATATTGTGTCGTATCGTATCCAATACTTCACTTTTTTACGTGTAAAATCTGTGTCATTGGCGTGCCCCTGCCGTATCCATCGTGTATCTGGGCATCATAGAATACAATAGACAAGTTGGCCATCTTTGAAATCCATGCATTAACTTGAGGCATAGCATCATGGAGCAACACTATATATATATATATATATATATCATTGATTGTTTAATTGACAATGGAGTCATTCCATTGAAATACAGATGAATTGTAGTATGTCAAAACCCAAAAAGAAACAGTAATATTTAGACGGAATGCATATCAAAGATCATAATGTACATATAATTAATAAAAAAGGAGATCCGAAGTGCTTTATTAAAATGGTCTAGTATATAACAGATTGACAGATACATCAAACAGAAGACCCAGTCCATCTAAAAGTTATATCAACAAATATTTCCTTGATGGATATCTATTTTAATTTTACTAACCTGGGCAAGACCAGGTTGGAGAGCACATTGTATCATCAAGCGCCCAATCACATCATGAGCGACAACTGTTTCAATGAGTTCCCCTCCAACAAGTTTGACTAAAGGCTCATTATCAAGATCACTCATCTCTACCACAACATGACCCATTAAACCTTCTTTTACTCCAGTGAGACTCAGGACAACTCTCAAAGCTCGTGCATCACTCTACAAAAGAACATAAAGATCATTTAAATTAGAAAACCTTATGAGTTCCAGAAAAATTGAGAAAAAGGAATCACTAGCATATGCAAGGTCATTGAAAAAACAAAACCTGATCTGCATTTTCATCAGCAGCCAATACAATGATGGCACGTGCTTTTGATACTGAAACCTGTAGAGTAGCAAATACAAGTCTTCATCCGTATAAGTACAAACTGATCAACATCACTGATGATTAAAGAGAAACGAAAAACATCAGAAATTACAAATGACAATACTATAGAAAGTACCTTTTTCAAGTCTGCCAATATAAGAGGACTTCCACTTCTACAAATGACAGATGTTCCCATGAAGTCAAATTCTAGCTTTGCTATGTCCATTTCCATTTCTTCCTTGTCTCTTTCTGCAAGCACCACAACTATACCACCACCAACACTCTTATTCGCTATTGCTAGCTGCTTGAGAAGTGAGCCCTGTTATTAAGCAATAGGGAAAGCATGATAATTCCGGTCAACAGATTATATGATTTTTTCAAAATATCTGTCAAACACTAAATTGCAATGTACTTTCAAAGTAAATGAATAAATAAATAACTACTGATGCAGTGTGAAAAGAATTCAAGGAAACTAGAATTCTAAAATCCTTACCCAAAGACCAAGATTGTTGGATACTAGAGTTCTAACGTGGAGGGTACTAGAACAGGCATGAAGCAACAAACGTGGAGGGTAAGGATTGTTTTCTGTATCCATCAGGAAACTAGAATTCTAAGCCATCCATTCTGGGTTCAACAGCATATTCTACAATAATGACATCTTAATCTCATGCATTGTTGCAAATAATTAGAAGAAAGAGAGAGACGCAATCCCTGCCACAATCCCCTCCTTTCAACAATGGAACCTCTTCCACTAAAGCCACTGCCTATGTAGATTTATCTTATTGATCCGTTGGAGTTCTAATCTCAACCAAGGCATCCTCCCTAGGACTAGTCCAGATTTCCTTGAACCTGTAAGTGCTCATGCGGCTTGGTGTACAATTAACGCTTATGCTATAGATGCTTACATCTTGGGTGGTGAGGACTTTGAGGACTATTATGGCTCTTCTAGAGCAGTTGAGGAGTGTTGAGAGTATCAAAGAGAGGAAATTTAAGAGGGAAGTGAAGGTGATGATGATCTACCAAGGAGGGAGACCACCCCTCGATATTATTTGGTTTCCAAATTATTCCCATGATTGCACAATTACAAATCTTTTAGATCCACTGTTTATCTCTAATCGCAAATCAAGCAAATCATCAAATTCACTAAAGAGGATTAAGACCATATTAAAGTGCTCCTCATCACAACCAAATCAATGTCCTTCACTAGTGCGGCACTTCACATCTGCACATTACTCTCAACAAGGAGGAAAAGGTCATAGCCGTATCTTGTTTTTTGCTCCTCGACCAATTAGAAAAGTCAATTTAGTTGACAGATCTCTCACTTATTACTTGTCTACCACTTTCTATTATGTTATAGAGAACCGAACCCTCCAGTCGTCATCACCATCATGAAGCTACAATTGCATGAAGCTTCCAGTCACAGATAATTGTCATCCGTAAAATCACTGGAAAAAATAAAAACAACGTATGACTTCTCTTCCTATTAAAATACTATATATAAAATCAAATGATAACTTACTTTGACTCCTTAATGAAAATGCCAATCGTATGCAGCTTAAAATTTTAATCCTAACCAATAATTATCTACATACTTTTCAGAGAGATTTTTTTATCTATATAGAGAAGAAAACACACACAAAAAATAAAAAACAACTCCATCACAGATTCAAGGCTCAATTTATGCCTGGACAAAGAGATGAATAAAATGTGTTGAGATAGTCTTCATGATTTGGAACAATTACTAAGATGAGTTATAGGTCATTTATGGTACATTAAACTGTATGTTAGAAACTGTATTATTCTAACATACACACACGCACGCACACACACATATATGGGCAGCTCTCCTAAGCTGTAACTTAGGATAAGGTAAGCTGAGATAAGCTCAAGTGTGTGGTGGGGCCCACCTGGGGACCCACATGGAGGTGGGGATGAGGGGATTTCAAGGACACCCTGGGACCCTCCTGTTTGCAAAAAATGAGCCCCAACTGTGGTTTCTATCATCTCAGTCTTGGCCCCAAAAGTTTAATGGTCAACAGTCCATTCGGATCGATACACAGTCGATCCAACAGTCCAGTAAATTCAGATCTGACCAAAAGTTGGTGGACATGTGCAATTTTGGGGGGTCGTGTGTTTGGTCCATTTGGATGGACCAAGGGTGGGCCCCATAAGCGTGAGCTTACGGAATCTTATTATAAGTTTTCGCTTAGGAGAGTCTTGCCATATATATATATATATTTTATGAGAAATGCTCTTGTACAAGCTTCCCTTACGGTCTTACGGTACAAGCCACCCAGTGGGGCCCACTAGAGACCCCACAAATCATGGAACGGGGGGGATCAAAAGATCCAAATGGGGCCAACCTAGATATCAAATTTGAAGTCAATCTAATACCTCTAACCTATTCATCCGTGGTCCACAAGTTTAACAGCTTTATATAAAATAATAAAATTGACCCTCCATCCAATGGTTCACTCTATTCGGGTCTTTCAAACCCCGGTGGGACCCATGTAAATAGGAGGGGTTGGTCTGGATGGTCCGCTCGGATGAACAAGGCCCCACTAGTTGGCTTGTACAGTAAGACCGCAAGAGAAGCTTGTACAGGAGCATCTCTCTCTCTCTCTCTCTCTATATATATATATATATATATATATAAACAGGGGGCATCCCTACACATCTCTGTGCACCTCTCTATGGAGTCCACTTGGGAATAGGACTGAGGGGGATGGAAAGATTTGGGTGGGCCCTATCGATATATGAAATTGAGGCTCACCTAATCATCCTAACCCTTGATCAATGGCCCACAAGTTTTATCCCTTAAAAAATATGCATAGTCAATCCAATGGTCCAATCCATTCAAATCGTTACAAACCTAGGGATATGGTGACATTAGGGGGGTCCTTGTGTGTGGTCAATTCGGATGGACCATTAGGTGGGCCCCAATATCACGTGTGCACCAAATCAACCAACGAAAATGTCATAATTGGTTTGGGTGAGTGTGCTTGTTTGTGTGTGTGTTCTTTCATTAAGCTGTGTTTTTCAACTACTACATTTCTTTTCCCTTTTCCAAACTCTGGGTTGCAAAAATTAACCCTGAAGTTCATTCAAGCTGCATATTCCCTATGCACTCCTCTTTTTTATCATCAAAAGTTAATTTATGACGAAGCCCCAAAGGGGGGGGGAATAGAAGAGATTACAGAGGGATAAAATCCTACTCCTAAGCAGGAGAATTTGATCTTCAGCTGGCTTCCCCAAGAAACCCTCCTCAGTCATTTATAGACCTATATCCTGTTGATGCAAGCTGGCCCACATCAAGTGGACAAAAGGCCCAAGTGTTTCAATTAAGCAATAAATCATATTTTCTTTAGTATCTTTCTTAGAATTATTATTTTCTTTACGTATCTTCCCTATTTTAATTTTCCTATTTCAATAGGGTCCAAGTTCAGTAAATGATTTTTTAATGAAAGGAATCCATGTGCAAAAAGGAAAATTATTTCTTTGGATGTCCAAAAGGCCTATTTAAGGACCTCTCATGTATTCTTAAATTCGACCTTTGATAAATATTCATAATTTCTCCTCTTTGGAGTGAAACCCTAGAAGTAACCGTGTCTGGTTAAAGGCAACTGCATTTGGGCAAATCCTTCAACACCAATCCAACTGCATCATCTATAACTTTTTTGACATCTATATTTGAGGTTATCCTTGGAAAAAGACTTGACTAAAATATTTTTCTAGCCAAACCTCAAAACATAGCAGAAATGAGTCGGCTTGATTCAGATGAGTCTCAAGTAGAACAAAAGAGTTTCAGATGAAGGACTAGGTTGATCAAAAAATCGTATGAGTATTACATATTTGAGACCCTTTTCATCCTTAAGAGATCTCCATTGCAACTGTACATTTGCAATAAAAACTTTTTCTACAAAACGTAGAAAGATCCAGTATGAAGCAGGGCTTCATCTAGATTTATGTAGTTAGCCAAACACGTACAGCTTATGGTTAACCCGTTTTTGTAAGATAAAGAGAGCAATCACGGTATTATTGTGATGACACAGAAGACCAGAGTATGACATATAATCTTTTAATATTATATGTGTGAAAATGTGTATCAATTTTAATACATCCTAAACTCAACCAAGTTATCGAGTAGATTTAACCCAGTAGACTGAAGCATCAAGTCAAGCTTCATGATTAAAACATCCCCAGTTTCTTTCGATATCAAATGAAAAAATATCAGTTTTCTGAACTAAAGATATGATACAGTTTTTAATGAATCACAGTGGATAGGCCATACATAGCATACCGACAAAGCTCAGTCCTGCGCTAGCGACTACATAAACTATGCAGGTACATGATAACCAAAACAATATATTAAGGCAGATTCAATACCAAAATCTAAACCAAATTACAAGATTCTAGAAGCAATTAAATGCTATTCCAAGGCTACTTTAAAGTCTAATATATAAAGAAATAATAACCTAGAAGTTGGACATAGAAGTTGGAGTGTAGGATCAAGTTACCATAGTGAATTACCAATTTGTCACTCCATCCAAGAATTAATATATGATTCTTCTCAATAACTTCACTCTTCCCCTTCCGCCATGAATCCACTTTCTCGGATATTGCATCAGAAACTAGCCCAAGCATCATAGCAAATATCAGCATGCCCCCTGAACTTATAGAGACTGAAACAATCCTTGGACCAGTGCCAACCATTTCAGCATGATTTCCAGAGTCTGCCACAAAAGTCCATGAAAGCCAAAGCGCCTCAAAAAGGCCACCATCGCTAACAGAATACAATGCCAAGCCACCAAAACTAATAAGAAGCACAGTAGCAAATAGAAGTGCAAGCAGCTTTGCATAAGGGTAAACGGAGAAAAAGACATCCACCCTGTATGCAATCCTCTTTTTCAGGGGAGCTTCCTCCTCGTTATTCTGTGTCTTCTTTAAGTAAGTTTTTATTATGAAAATGTTGTCGAGACATTTAAATAACAAGAATGGTACAGCGAGGGTCATCACCACAGTATACAAAGCGACGGTTCTACAACTATCATTACTGAAATAAGAAATTGAATTGGCATCATCAAGCTGCAAAACTTTGACGCTGTCACGATAAACAACATCATCATTTCCGTTACATGACCTACGGAGGTTAATGATCACTGCCTGCCAGTAAAACAGGACAAATCTGGTAAATGTCATCAAAACAAGTTGCAGCTCTAGAAATTCAAACTTATATAAAAATGTAAATGGCAATACCTCAAGCTCTGCGACCTTGATCCTCAGAAAAACTGCAAGTGATACAGATAACATACAAGTGACAACAAGCTGCAATACAAGGCAACCCAATTACAGGCTCAATGAAACCGTCTGTTAAAAAACAAACAATGAAAGAAAATGCAATCTACAATGAGGTGAATCCCAATGGCCTTGAGTTTCATGATTGGAACCATTCATTTGGTGGACCCCACTGTTGAAGGCCTATAGATCAACAGGGTCCCCACCAAATTGACAACCCCAATTGCTGACTTTATAGGAAGTACAATGACACATACCCACCAACACCCAAATTGACAACCCCAATTGCTGACTTTATAGGAAGTACAATGACACATACCCACCAACACCCAATTCTTGCAAATTAAAGAGACCACGTTTTTCAGTTGACTTACTTTGAACATTAAAGAGACAACCTTTTCCATTTGAGTGACAAAGTCATACGGTTACAACTGATTGATTGAAAAGATGGGTGAGGGCCATACAAGAAGGCACCATTTCTTGTTTTTTCTTTCATTTTGAATGGATAATAAACTTACCAAATTAAACAGAGTAAACCCACGGAATCGGTAAATCTTCTTCCTCGGCGCCGATCTCACCAGAGGAGAAGGAGGAGGAGGTGGTGGCGGTGGCCGGGGTGGAGGAGGAGAAGAGGAGGAAGAAGAAGAACTCAATCCCACTGGCCTAACTTCTTCCTCCACCTTCTTCTTCCCTTCCGAAACCAAGCTACCGCAATCAGACTGCTGCGAAGGCGGCGGGATTTGGTTGCGCCGAGGTGGGGGCGAAGAATCCAGCTTGGGCTTGGAAACCTTGACGGTAGATCTAGTGCGGGGGAGATGGGGGCCGAGGAAGGAGGGGAAGTGCCAGTCGCGATCGGACATGGAACCGTTGGATAATTGGAAAGGATCGTCGGAGGAGGAGTAGAGAAGGCGGCGAGAGGGGGGAGGAGAGGAGACGACGCGGCTGATGGGAGGGGGGTTTTGGGAGGATCCGGCGGAATCTGCGACGGCGATCGTTCGGGATTTCTTGAGGCGTGGGGGTCTCTCGGCTTTGCTAGGGTTAGGGTTTGGATCGCCATCGCTCTTAGGCATTCTCTGTGGGAGAAGATGAGATCTTTATCGGTTTGGCACCATTTATAGAGAGAGAGTGGGGGGTGTTTGAGCTGAGTAGGAAAGAAGAAGAGACAGAGAGAGGGGAAAGAAAAGGAGTTGGGAGATTCGGTTATAGTTGGTATTTTATAAAGGGAGAATTTAAAATCAGGCCTTTAAGTATTTGCCTTATTCCAAAAAAGAACACAAGTTTAAAATTTTTTCAAATTAGTCCCTAAGTTTTTAATTAAAGACATCCGGCCATTTAAAGGTATTTTTCGGCAACTTTTTTTTCATAATTTTTTTTAAATACCCAAATTACCCTTCATTTAAAGACATGATATAGGTCTGGTTGTCCTTAATTATAATGAGATCGCCGGTAAAGAAAATTAAAAGAATATAGAGAAAAATGAATGAGAGTTTTATTTTAATAAAGAGTAATTTAATTATTTAAAAAACTCGAGAGAGATAGAAAGTTGCCAAAAAATAGTTTTAAATGGATTGATGTCCTTAATTAAAAACTTTTGAGAAAATTTAGAGATTAATTTAAAAAAAAATTAAAATCGTAACCTGTTTTTGAAATAAGATAAAAATTTAATGCCATACTTGAAAACTTTCCTTTTAAAAAAAAATGATGAATGGGACCAATGCCTTTTGGCTTTGGGTCCTGTGACCACTGACCAGGCAAAGTAATAGTAGAGTAGAGATGTCACTCACTCTCGGATCGCGCAGAACGAAAGTAGAGACTAGTGAGTGCGGGAAATGCGAGCGTTACTAGACGCCGAGTGTGCGTGTGGGTCACAGAGAAAGGTTTTGTTCTTCGCGGCTGATGCCGTGTCAAAGCACGTTTTCGTCGCGGGATCACCTTTAAGTGCACGTTTGGCAACAACCCTTACTAGGAGAGGAAACCTTTCTTCGAAGAATTCCTTTGATATAAGCTAGAAACAAATTATACTTGAGGAGGGATTTTTTAAGGGAGTTTCAAGTTTGGAAGCTTGAGAGGAATCCTATCATCTATATTATGTTAGGTCCAATGGTTGTCACGTTTTTGGTAAGTTTTTAATAATCTATGAAGAATTAAGAGCTGGGCTTTCATCCCATAACTGTTTTGATCTCTCTAAAGAAGTTGAACGGATCTTCCAAATGACCTCACATAAATAAAAAATATATATATATTAATTTGAAATTTCTTTCTCACGTTTCTCAAGATTTATAATGGATCAACAGTTGACATTTGACTGCCTGCCCGTGCTTGATCTTCTTAAAATGATGTATGGTATGGATCATGACTTGGGGGCCCGCATAAACCAAAAAACTAAAAAACACGTACCGTCAAAAATCCCTTCTTTAATACTATGGCATATCAATGGTCAATAGTCAATAGTTTTTTGCCATTTTCTCATCATCCATCATTAATCACGTTGCCAAATTTGACTGGCCAGACGTTTGAGGCCTTTTAGAGCAATTGAATGGTTCGGATTCAACATAAGGGCCCCACAGAATTCCAGATCTCATGATCTAATGGTCTGGATTTCTTTGTTAATATCTTAAGATATATGGAAAATCAACAGTTGATTTTTGACATATGAGCCGTTTTAGGGATTCTAAAGATGACAAACGGTCCGGATCATGATTGTGGGACCCATAAAAACAGAAAATCACAAAAAAAAAAAAAAAAAATGTTAACCCCAAAACTGTAGCTCCACAAATGCGCACGCGCTGCTTTCTCCTTTCTAACAGTGGGGGGTCTGATCCTGAATATATTCAAACGCATGGAAAAGAGGACTCCTTCAAAGGCTTTTTCCTCTTTGTTCCAAACTTGGGTTTTCTATGCAAGTGAGGAAAACAGCTAAAATTCATCACTGTGGACGTTTGCCAAAACGTGCCATAATATTCTGAATGATCACTATGCGGGCCCCTGGATGGAGTTCCAAAAAACTATTATATGGCTCTTGTATAATTACTGCAGCAAAGGATCCAGACTTATTAAAGCTAAGAGTCTGGATCCTCCTTTGTAGTCATTTTACGAAAAATCATGTAATACTTTTCTGAAACTCTATCGTGGGGCCCACATGGAGATAATTAAGACAGTTCGAGATGAATTCCTTCCCTCTAGTGACATATCCTTAAATCTCAACTCAATAGGATTGAATTCCACTATCCAATTGAGTACATGATGGAAACAAAATTAATGCTATGCGAAGATGCCGCAATAGCGCCTAGTCATATTTTCAATCATTTGTTTAATCTTATAGTGGAACGCACTTCTATTAAAATGAAAACTAGGGTTATGTCATTAGATAATGTGAGATTCATCTTAAACAGTTCAAATTATCTCTATATAGACCACACGATGGAGTTTCCAACATGTGTCACATTGTTCCATGAGGTCAACCGTAGGAAATTCTCATAAGGGTATAAAACTTTTAGCTCATTTTCAAACAAGTTCCTGAAGACTTTAATATTTCAAAAGAGCATAAAAGTTTTTCAATTTTGTTTCAATCGAGTACACATAAGGGGAAAAGAAGTTTGAAAAATAACAAAAATACCCTTATCTCAGTTTTCAAATTTTCCTTTTAATATGATCAAGTCCAACCCAAATGACATAGTGGGCCCACTTCAACAAATCAAAATGGTTGATTTTGGGGATGAAAAAGGTTAATAAAAGACAAAGACTTGTCAGTTTTTAAACTTTTTTTTTATTGAGAGTACTTGATTGAAAGAGTTCTTGACATTTTTTAAAATGAGTCAAGTTTTATAAATTATCTGATAAAAAATTATATCGAAGTCCATCTAGATCCCCTACAATTAAGAGACGAGTGCAATTAGAGCCTTTTCCATTTGAGTACATTTGTGCAATAAGAGAATTTGGAGAGAGTGGAATTATTGATTTCTTTTTAACCCATTCTTCTATTGCTTGGTAGAATACTTTTTTTATGAAAAAAAAAAACTGAACTCTAGTTTCCTTATATAGTGATAAAGAGGATTTTAATTTCTTATGTAGAGTAGGTATGCAGGATTCCTCCACAAAAATCCAAGTAGAGCAGCACGGCTGCACAGACACACTAGGATCAACCCTGACAGAGAATATGAGATATCACGTTGAGCAAGCGATCCTACATTACTTTTAAGTTTTTAAAGGTTAATAATGGCTATACATGATGTAAATTTATTGTCATACATCCTTTGGTAACTATTTTCAAAACAATATGTAAGTATCAGTTGCAGTTTAAGAAGTCATTGTGAATGGATTTGACTCATTAAAGGTGTGATCTGATAATGAGAATAGGAAATGTAGTGTCGGAGTAATGGGGTATATCAAAAAATTGTGACACCCCCCTTTAGAAACAACTAGCAACAACACTATGTGATTAGCCTGGGACAAAAAGTAAAATATTACATTTTTAATTTATGAGATATCAAAATTAATTATAAATATAATATATTCATATATATTTATATAAAAACAATCAACACATCTTCAATAATAAATACAAGTGATATCTTCACATAGGCCAATGGTCATTTCAATCCATCCGCACAAATTTCTTCTCTACCCCTTTGAAGTAGCATCAATACCATTTTAGAATCGATCAAATTGTTTTTTAGATATAGATTTAAAAAAAATGTATAAACATCTTAACTTTGAAAGCCATAAATTATGAAACTTTAAAACCACATGCTAATGTTTTTTTATTCCAGTAATAATTGACCCACCTTGGATCAATGTCTATATATATATATATATATATATATCTTAATTATGGGTCCATATGGGCCCACAAAAATGTAATTATGGTGGGACAAACCTACGGTTATTTGTTTATATAATCAAATCAGAAAATGATGCCTATAAGATTCAATAAAAAAAAAAAAAACTCCAACCTAATTTATTTTTACCTATGAGGTGGTCTACTAGATGGTCGGGTCTGATTTTTATTCACGCGTAACAATCTCTAAATAGTTTGGAGTAAAGGAGCAACAATTTGAATTTCAATCATCGATAAGACCCACAAAACATATTTAACATGGGACCCATTGGTAATTGAAAATCTAAATAAAAGAAAACAAACCGACCGTAAAGATTTGCTTATAATTTGGATAATGACAAGAAATAAGACTCAAATTCAAACGTTGATAAAAAAAAATCTCTTATGAAAGAGGTTTAAGAAAGAAAGAATAGCCCTCTTTAAAAAGAGAGACTTTTTAGGAATGATATGGCACCCCTCACAGCCCAGAGAGACTTTTTAGGGATGAGGTGGCACCCCTCGCAGCCCACCTTCCCCTTTGCAATTTAGCTTTTTCTTCCTCCTCGCTACATCCAAATTCAAACTCACACACCCATGTCCCTAACAACATAGGAGCATAATATTGGATGATGGGAGATGCTCCAATAAAAAATATCTCTCACTTTATATGAGAGATCGAGGGGGAGGGAAGGGGGATCAAATTCCAAATAGTTCAACATGGGAGCATAATATTGGATGATGGGAGATGCTCCTATAAAAAATATCTCTCACTTTATATGAGAGATCGGAGTGGAGGCCCTCACATTTAAGTTGCTGGCATTGAATATGGATGTGAGAGCCCCCGTAGCCGATCTCATATAAGGTGAGAGATATCTCTCATAAAAGCATCTCCCTTGGATGATTAAAACAAAAGATAAGAAAATCATGCTCTCGCATAAATCTTTGTTTTCCCAAATAAGGGGTACCATTGCCTGATAATAAGAGTTTAGCTTGTGGCCAATCAAAGATGAGCCTATCCAGATTATCCTGCAATTTTGCCACAAGCAGACCATATGATCCTCAACCAAGTCCCGACGTTGTCAATATGAGGTGCACAGTTTTCTTCAACCTCATTTCTTTTTCTTTTTTGCTTGAAGAAGATTGATTTGAGACATTTTATGCACAGACCATTAATAAATTTTCTTGACTGTGGGCCCTAAGAGCATCAGCTGACCACTACAAGCTAAGAAAAGCGTGTCACTATGCAGGGTTTTTGGATGCAAAATAAGCTTCCTGGTTTCAATAGATTAATGTTAGTGCACAAGCACGAGGATCCCAAAACAACCATTTGAGAAAGATGAAAACTGCTATCTGTTCCATGCATGCAGATGGGAATGGACTACTGAAATATGTCCACAAAGAAGGTTGTGGAATAGCAAGTGTTTCATCCACAAAAAGAACTAATCAGTAACTGGAACAAATTATAATTTTTCGTTTTTGCATGGAAACAAATTATAACATTGAGCAACAAGTAACTCAGAAAATTTTATAAAATTACACAAAACAATTGCTACTACATTCTATGAGAGACTGGAAAGAAACGAGGCTAAAAATGAAGCTCAATACAATCTCTTCTATAGAACAGAAAGGAATTAATAAAATAGTCTTCACAATCTAAGGTGCTGGTCATTCAGTTTCAGAAAGAAATAAATGTCAACCAATGGCTACTTGTTTTCTTCTTCATTTTTTTTTTCTTTTTTAGATTGGCAACATTAATTGAAGCACAACCTCAAGGTGGCAGTAGTTAGAACCGCTGATTACTTGCTGGGGATGAGTAAGTTTGAAACTTCTTTACCAGTGACTCCTGATATCCACCAAAGTTTTAAATCATGAAGATAGGCCATAGTCTGTCACCTGCGACTGCTTAAGCATAGAGCAGGCAGTCCCAATTATTCATCTAGGATCAAGACTAAAGAGGGATCCATCCCTGGACAGATAGGTTTAGGTAGTCTATGTTGGCCACTAGGCCAAAAGCAAGCAAAAAAGAATGAAGAGGGGACAGAAAATGGAGTTTTAGCTTAGCTTAAGCATTCATTTCTTTGTCATTAAAAGGAATTCTGATATGCCAGCAGTACTTTCCTAAATTCTTGTAGCCATGAATGCAGTAATATGCTGGTTAACTCAACAACTTGTTACTTTATGAAAAATGCCATGTTTGTGGTGATGTGGTGCTTTATATTTACATAATAATTGCGCTCCAATTTGTGTTGAATTTTGCAGAAAGTATTGCATCCAGGGGGAGGCATACTAGCCATGGACGAATCCAGTGCCACCTGTGGAAGTGACTGACCTTGAGGTGCTGGAAAACACAGTAGCCTTGATTGTGCATCTGTGCTGGAAAACAAAGTGTAACCAACAAGCCTACAGAACACTCATCTCAGCCCATGGATAGATCAGTACATCTTTCACACAATCCTCTTCCAAAAACTCCCTGCTAGTCTACTGTGCATGGCAAGAAAAATGGTAGATGTTCTTATGGAGCAAAATATAATACCTGGATTAAAAGAAATAAGGTCAGTAACACTCCACTAGTATCCCTGATTATGGGAACAGTATTTCACAACAATAATGCACACTTACATACATTCATCTTCTACTTAGAATGCCATTACAGTGCATCAAAATGAACTGCATGTTAGCTCAGTGCTCCACATTTAAAGAAAAATAATAACCTATACATAATGCAAAATGCATGCTGAATGAATGTGGCTGAGCCATTTTGATGTACCAGTACAACACGCTGGCTACAACACCCTGTGGCTCATCTGACTACAAGTTCTGTAATGCTTGTCAGTTCAAAATGAATCGTGGTGCCAAGGATTGGATGGCCGGGTGTCAGGTGCAGCCTATTATTATGTATATATAGACAACTATGTATTGCATGTTATCTCAGTGCTCTACATTTAAAGAAAAATAATAACCTATACATAATACAAAATGCATGCTGAATGTATGTGGCTGAGCCATTTTGATGTACAACACAACACCCTGTGGCTTATCTGACTATCAGGTATGTAATGCTTGTGGGTTCAAAATGAATCGTGGTGCCAAGGATTGGATGGCCTAGTGTCAGGTGCAGCTTACTATCAGCAACAGTATCACACACTTGGCCAAGTGGTAAACTGACCTACCAGATTCTGTAACTCATTTTTTTAAATGCTCTCTTTTTTCACATTTCACCATTGGTATCATAGATGTATGGTTAGTATTCGCAATGGGCCATCAGCAGTTGCCGCGAAGGATGCTGCTTGGGGACTCGCACTATATGCTTCAATTGCACTAACGTGGAAAGTTTTTAACCATTGGATCACAATCTAGCCGAGCTAGGAAATACCATGGTAAAAGGCAGATCAAAATGATGGTGTATAGAAGGTTTTACATTAGAGCATGTGGTATGACACTTTGGGACTTTTCTCTTACCACAGGACAATGTCATGTACCTATAGTTAACCCGAAATACCGCTTGACAGAGGTCATGGAATAGACAGAAGGTCGTCTTTTATTTGGCTGAGAACGTCACAGCATCCTGCCCCAGCATGGTCACCCCAGGTTCAGAGTGTAAAGGAAAAGGCCACAACAGAGCTAGTCATTAAACCTCCACAGGAGTTCCCACCTGCCATTCTGGGATCGTGGTATGATCATCAAACATAGTAAAGATTCCTTATATTTAAATGGAAAATGGAATGACACTGGGCTCCGTTCAGCTCCATCAGTATTCCCACAATGCAATCTCATGGCCCTCTTCCATAGTAAACTATCCCAATCATGGACTCTGTCAATCTGTTGTACTTGGAGGATAGCCTGTCTGACTAAAAATTTAATCCATTAAGTTTGGATGTCAAGTCATTTACAATTTTCCTCTTGACTGTCCCTTCATGGGCCATCAATTAATTAATTAGGACCACTGATCAGTGTTACTTTGGTTACAATCCTCCAAAAATGAGGCCCACATTTGAGAAAGACTTCTTTGGAATGCATGTATGCAACATGTACAATGGACAATTCACCCAAAAAAAATTTGATGTGGAAATGCATAGGAGTATACTCCATGGAGGGAGAATTTTCTCCTATGAGCAATGGGATGCAGAAGATCCCTTCCCAAACCACCATAAGGTGGGACAACGGCACCAATCCGTTTTCCCACATCCCATTGCTCGTAGGACAGTATCTTCCCTCCATGAAAAATCTATAAAATAAGCATGCAACAACTAGATTAAAGATGTTAATGAAGTCATGTGTTCACTAGTGGCAACAGTCTTTCTGGTGGCCAATCTGAAGATAAGGCAACCTTGAAATTTGAATGCTGCGAACCAGCAACCAAAGCGTGGCACGTCTCATTTTCATATGCAAACGTGCTCCAGAAAAAAATGCCTGAAGTGGACGAGGAGGCCAGCAAATGAGAAAGCAGCTCGAGAAGATCTTTAGTAAGAGAGAAGGCAAGCTCATTTGCTGAACTAAGAAAATAGACAGATAAAGGTGAGTCAGAGGAGTCCAAGGAGGGGGGTGTTTATCAAAGGTTATACATATTGAGCATCCTGTTCTAGTACAGTAGTACTAACTTTGCAAACACTGGTTTCTTTACAGGTGAGAACTGGGAATGAAGTGTTCAATTACAGGAATTATCATTCATGATTTAAGACTAGTCAGCAGGCAGAGCCTGTATTTTGACTGCTGATAAGTTCTAAGATAACCTGGATATGGCAAGGATGCACCATGGATAAGGCATAGACCCGGATTACACATAAGAATGAAGTATCAAATAGTTTGGTTAAAATCCTTGTATTCTGGATATGAGTCATTTCAAATCCTGGAGAAAGAAAGACATCCATACAACGAATCCCATTTCTAAGTAAATCTTACAATTTAGATATGAATCTTACTATTTGATACTATAACTGAATCTCATGATTCATGTGATTTATCTGGACAGAAATAGCAATAGCCAAAGCTTTTTCAAGCTAATTCAAGTCCTTTTTTCTAAGTTTCTTCCGAGTTAGGTGCTTCTATTTTTTCAAGAGGTTATCTAGTGATAAAGGAAACATCTTAAGATAAGAATTTGTAGGAATCTTGGGGAGGTTTTAGAGAAAAACAAGGTATAGGCATGTGTCTCGACTGTTTGTAGACTTTTTTTTTTTTTTGAAGTCCCCTACTTAGGGGGGGATACCCTCTTCACAAAAAAATGCATAACGCTAGGATAAGCCTGGTGCCATTAGAAGACCTAACACCTAGACGAGCATCAATGTTAGGAATAGCCTTATGCCAGGAGGGGCCAAAGCTTTTTCAAGCTAATTTAAGTCCTTTTTTCTAAGTTTCTTCCGAGTTAGGTGCTTCTATTTTTTCAAGAGGTTATCTAGTGATAAAGGAAACATCTTAAGATAAGAATTTGTAGGAATCTTGGGGAGGTTTTAGAGCAAAACAAGGTATAGGCATGTTTCTCGACTGTTTGTAGACTTTTTTTTTTTTTTTGAAGTCCCCTACTTAGGGGGGGGATACCCTCTTCACAAAAAAATGCATAACGCTAGGATAAGCCTGGTGCCATTAGAAGACCTAACACCTAGACGAGCATCAATGTTAGGAATAGCCTTATGCCAGGAGGAGACCTGACGCCAGAAGAGGAGCCCCGACATCAAAAATAGCACTGACACCAGCAGGAGTTAGATGCCAAGAGAGGAGCCCACAGTGCCAAGGTGAGTCCCAAATCCACTAGAGGACCTGACATTAGATGACGACCTTGATGCTGGGAGGAGATTTGTACCCCCAAGGATCCTCGAGGCCCTTGATGCCAATAGGGGGGCATAACGCCATGGGTAGTCTTGGCACCGTAAGTAGGAAACAATTCTATACAAAGATCAACTACATCTAAAGACACTGCAATCTAACCAAATAAGGAAAGATGTCAGTTGATCAGAAACATGTCAAATTAGTTGGGATGAAGTTATTATCCAGAACCTGGTACAGAGCCAGAGGTCATGCAGCAAAATTGATGGACAATTAAAGTTGCGGCGTAAGTGCTTTATGCAACCATAAAGATGCCAGCCTGCAGAGCAATAAACAGAAGAAAATGTGGAAAAAAGGAATGCATATGGAACAAAATGGTTGCAGATGGAATGAGAGGATCTCAAACAAAGAATAATGAAGAAATGATATTACATCTTTCACAATAAATTTGTCTGAATAATTCAGTGATGGCAGCACCCATTCAGCTATATAGATTGGCAATTTCTGGTGCTCTCCCTCAACAAAATTTTCATCTACAAATTCAGAAATCGTAATAGAAATTTATTTAACATACGATAGGGAGTGCTTGGTCATTAGCATATAAACTAATAAAAATTAAATTAACAAACAACATGCTGCAGGAAGGATAAAAGTCGAAACCTGAAACACGGAGGAGTATCCTGTGAGTAACAAATGACTGCAATAACACAAATGAACAAATAAATACTTGTGCAGTGTTTCTAAAAATTTTAAGCACTCAATGACCATGACAAGCTATAAAAAACAATTATGGGTGAATATGTAGTATTTTGGTTAGTCAGAATGCTCAAATATGACAGATTAACATAATTAAATCAAGATGACAGTCATTCAAATCTGCATCTTTGCACTTATTCTGACAAGATGCAATTCATTACTCAGCAGAAGTAATTACTTCACAGAAAAAAAAAAAAAGTCTGACTACCAGTCCAAAACAGTGCATCATATGCTTATTCAACCAATGTAATAGACTAATAGTAGAGAATCTAAAAGGATTAAAAATTTATTACTACAAAATACTCATTTGACTAAGTGGATGAGCAGTAGGCATTTATACGTTCTCTTAAGATATTGCCCTTTCAATAAAATATTTTCGTAACACCAACAACAAGAAGCAAACAATAGTGTATTGTGTACCTGCCAGACTAAAGGCATGTATTCGCGATATATGTGCTGCTCTTCCATTCCTCTACTTGAGGTTCTTAAATCCAAGGTATCTTGTGAAGTCCATTTTCTAAACGTCCTGTTGCAGTTCAGAGAATCTCTCCTTGATTTAGAAGATGAAAACCAACTAATAATGCTCCAACTAATAGTGAGCATTAAACTAAGCAGTAACATCTTCCCACACTGTGTAGCATGTTCCATCCGCTGTAATAGATTCAGGCAAACTTGCAAAGAAGAGGTAACTTTTTTTTTTTTTTTGAAGAGTCAATGTCTAATACAAGTCCACAAGCTTGGGAACACTACAACCACAGAATATTAGGACCCAGAACTTGCCAAAGATAACAATAAAGACAGCCCAAATTATATAATTTTATAAGTGACACTTCTAAACTTATGGTATGAAATGTATATTATCCGTTTGGGATTGAAGCATTTATTTCCCCATCTCAATGTGCTTTCTAACTCTATGCTTCAAGGAATATCACTCAGAGAAATATAACTTTTTGTTTACATGTACAACTGTTTAGATGTGTCAACATTTCTAGGGTCCATGCACAAGAGACGTGTTGTAGCTCCCCTAGCATAGAATGGAGCCATAACTCAATTTCAACAGAAGGTTGCTCCAACAAAGAAAGAAACTTGAAAGGTCCATATAGGCCTCCGCTGTCACATCAGCAGCATCTAGAGATGGTTTCCATCAATCTTAGAAAATATATCATTTTTATGTGGCCAATATATCTCCATAACTCAATTACATTTTATACAAGTGATAATAATGTAATATATAAAGTGATGCATATGGGACAACAGGAACTAAATTGACAATGTTAGATACAGAATAATTCTCATGAGGGAAAAGGAAATTAGAAGCAACAGGCTATATCTCGCATTGCATGAATACACATGATCTCATGAACAAACCTCTTGGTGTCACTTGTTATAGCCCCCATTCCATATATATTTGTTTTTGTAGCAAGAACTAGCATCGGTTGCAACTGTAGAATCTTGCGGATTTCTTGGACCACAACTTCTGCCACACTCTGAAGAGATAGGTACCTTCTACAAAAATCAAGAGATTGTTGAAGAGAGATGTGAAAAACTAGATATGGTCAGAAAGATGTAAATTGCTGTTGGCATATTAAATAAGTCAAGTGAAGATCATCCATGTCGTCCCCACTCCCCACCCAATGGCGTAACCAGAAAATATACCTTGCGAGGGCCAATGTAAAAAAATCCAAAATTTTCTATAAGATTTAAGGGTTTCTTGTCCCCCACCGGCCCACCCAACAACAACCACTTAACACACAAAACAGATGTGCATATCAAACTACATAGATAATTAACCTTAACCTTGTATTTGAGACATATTGCTAAAATAATTTTTTTATTGGTATGTGCTAATATATTTAGCCACATAATATAAGCATTTGAGTTCTTATATAAACAGGAACTCAAATTTTACAATGCTAATTATCATAATAGAAAATTTCAGTAACTATTAGCATGAGATCTTCCCACCTTAAATACTCATACCATAACAAAAAGGATGATACATTAAGCTTAGAGTCCAATTTCCCTGACAGTAATGCCTGTAGAAAGTGCATCTTAGACAAGGGGAACCTAGATAGATGAGAAGAACGACATGTTGATGATGATCTTCGACAAGGATATTCACCGCCTCCTTACCCAAAGAGAAATAGTGCTTTACCCAGCAATTTTGGGATTCTTAGTGGCAGAAACAAGTAGAGCATATTTCCATAACACTGACTTTCTATCATACAACTTCATTTCAATGTGATTTTCAGGCACAACTTGAGGCAGGGTCCCCTCCACCATGAAAAGCTTCCAACAATGCTAGACAAGTGCAGACTGGACCAAAAGCTCACATGCCTAAAGAAACAAACTAGTGTTGTTGGATCGAGATAAATATGGGAATCACCACATAAATTCTATGATGTATCAAATGAACAGTTTAAAAAAGAAAATCAGTAACAAAATAACTTTTAGAAGCTGACTGGACCAAAAGCTGGATAGGGTATTAGGAAAATTTTGTGTCAGGCAAGCAGACACAGATTATTGACCAGCCTAATAAAAAAGTGAATTATGACCCCTGACCCTTTGTTATGTCCAAAAAAAAAATATATATATGTAAGTTCCAGCACCAACACCAACCTGAGTAGGATATCAGGGGCCAACCCTATCGTTTTCGATCAATATGTACGATACGACTAGAATCAAAATTTAAAGTTTAGGAACAACTTCCTCAAGAAGTTCCAATCTGATAGGCAACCATTCCAGGAATAAAAATTATGCGAATAAAAATTATGCCTGAAAGTGGCATGCTCAGCCAACCAAATGTTCTCAAAATAGAAATCACATCATCTATCACTAGATGTGTTAAATCAACTCACATTGCAGATATTATAAATGCCATGTATTTCTCTCATCTTAAGTCAAAATTTTACCAAAAATATGAAAAACCAGAGTAAGAATCAGGTTAAAAGGATATTGATTTAACATTTATATACCACTCATAGTCCTCTCATCATTCGAATGGTACCCTGTGAACATTATCTACAATAAGTTAAGTTGATAGACAAATGAAAATGTAAATGAGATTATTATATCTCTTCCAAAGAACTTGCACAATGGATTATTATTAAGAAACATAAAAGCTTCATAAGATTAATGACATTCTCTCTCTTTTTCTTTTTCTTTTAATGGCAAAACACTATCTTTCACCAAACTACAAACCAAGACAACGACAAAATAAACAGAGACCCCTTAACAAACATCACATAGAAACCTTGTCCCAAAGCCCAAATACCAAGCTACTCCTAACGGCAATTTGGCAATTTACTGTTATAGTAAAAGTGATGTGAAGCATCAAATCAAGAGAGAATAAAATATAAGGGGGTTATGAAAGTATTTGGCCTTTAGTGGATTGGTAGGGAATCTTTTTGACTTTTTGTGTAAAAAAAAATGTGTTTTTAAAAAAAGGTTTTTTTTAGATGTGTACTTTTGATGTTACCCCTTGTCTGAAAAATGGAGGCTTTACATTACTTTTATTAACCTAGTAAATTGCCAAATGGGCGCTAAAAAGAAAACAAAAGACACATCACAACTTATCTCTAAAGGACTATCATATTTAGATTCATGACACTTTAATTGATATTATCTTTCATTGTCACCTTCCACGGTCTAAGATGCAATGCACCATCTATACTCTTTTGCTTTTCAAATGCATGTGATTCAATGCCCTAGAGGCCTATAAACTATCATCACCATCATCACAGAAAAGGAAGATTATCTAGGAAAGAATACTAACCTGTTGTCTCCTTCCGAAGCCAAGGGTTTGGAAGCTCGATCTACCCAATAGAAAGCACCAATACTGAAGAAACCAAGGTATTTTAGAAACTAAGTTAGATGTGCCACAGCATGTATATGGTTTACTGTTCAACAACTGAACTATCCACAGAACCTTTGGGATGTCAGAAACCATACCAACAGAAAACCAAAAATGCTCCTATCTACATCTTCAAGACATCAAATAAAGAAAAGCATTGTCCGAGAAATAGAATGAAGTGTTTCTTTTTTTTTTTTTCCAACAGTAATGAGTTGCTTATTATTTTTTAATATAAGTAAAAAAAAAAAAAGAAAAAAAAAGAAAAAAAAAGAGAAAAGGTAGCTCTGTTAGTTGCACTAATGTTAGGGGTATCGGAATTTTGGATGTTTGATACACAGAGGAGAATAAATTTGCATACATTTTCATTGATTTAGAGAAGCCCTATGGGAGGGTGTCAAGACAGCTAATTTGACACACATTGATGGGGAAAACCCTAATGGTTATATCAAAATTATAGAAAACCAATATGATACGTCAGTAACGAGTGTGAGAACTATGGGAAGACACCTGATGCAGGGGATTATTACATCAAGGGTCTGCTTTCAAGCCCTCAATTATTCTCCTGCATTAAGGACAACTTAGTGGTAGATATCCAATCATAATGGAGTTCCATGGTGTATGAGACATTTGCAAACAATGTGATACTCATTAGTCAGGCAAAGAAAGCAGGCAAATGAGATGCCAGAAAATGGGAAGAACAGCTTTAGAAGTTAATGGATTGAAAACTAAGAGAACAAAAATAATACAAGTTTAACAGATCTGGGAGTATGGAAGATGAGATTGTAAAATTTTAAAATAATGTAGAACCGCAGCATGATATATTTCAATACCTAATACCAATTATGGAGCAAAACAGAGGGCATGGGTTTGATATGGCAGAGAGGATCAGTCTTGAGTGGGTAAAGTGGAAACAAGCCAATGGATTGTTATGCACTCATCAAATGCCACTTTGGGGCATTTCATAACATGGCAGTTACACATGCCTTCTTATATGCAGCTGAATGTTGAACAAAGAAAAGAGAAGAAACAAAAGCACATATTGCAGAGATGTGCATGCTCAGATGATATGTGGAATTACAACAAAGTATTGAACTATGAATTGGCACAAAAGAGAACTCACAGGTAGCTCCAATAGACAAGAAAATCAAGAAACAATTTGAACTTTTCTGGGTACATATATAAAAGGGTTATTCAGTTAATAGAACATGATACAAAAAGTCTCAAGTTTCAACATCAGTTGCAATTTACTGGATCAAAGAGTTCCAAACAAGAATTAGAACCCCAATGAAATTGCAGGTGGAACCATACTTGGGAAATTATTAGCACTTCTTCAGCTCCAGTTTCTACATCACTTGTGATCTATGTTCGACAGAGAGCTCTAGTTTCTAAAACAACTGCCCTCCACAGGTAATAAATCTGAACCGCTCAGACTTGGAAACCAAATAGATGACATGTTTCAACCGTTACATCGTGACTATTTTTTTTTTAATGTTTTTGAATTTTTTTTCCAAAATGAGTTATTAAGGGAAAAGGCTTCAACAATGAAGACAATAAATGATATGATGGTGTTGTTATTGATTCCACGTACAAATATTCCAGATATTTATCAAAAGAAACTCAAAACACACAAAAAGGAAGCAAGAAAATTTCTACTGAACGAAAGAAATCCAATAAAAAAGAGAGGAAGGAAAAAAACGCAAATGACACGTGGAACTTGGTTAACAAATTAATAATATAGGAAATTTTCTCCTACAGGAATGTCGGTCCCGATCCAACCATCAAAGATGGGTGGGTGGGTGTGGGTGTGGTGTGGGTGTGGGTGTGGGTGTGGGTGTGGGAACTTCTTCTTGTTGTTCCTGGGGGAGTACTGAATCACAAAATCCAGGGCCCCTGAATCATTAAAGGTGCCCACTGGGATGTCTGCACAAGGACATCTCGAAGTAGAAATTTCCCTTAATAATACATGAAGCGTTAACTCCCTGGACAAGATATACTTGTAAAACTTGAAAAATGAACCATTAAAACATCACCGGAGGCATGTCATACCTGTCGATCATAAGGAAATGAATATCAACACCATGTGCTGCAGTTTCCTTTCGGAATCGATTTTGCATGGTCTACAAAGTCCAATTTGAACACATGAAATAGAATCAGTGTTTTCTGCTCATCTGTAATTATTGCTATTTAAACTGCATTTCATTGCAAGTCTTATTCGAGTGCTTACTTTTGACAGCTTTGAGTCATATTCAAGTACTTACTTTCGTCATTGCCACCAACTAGTTTCTTGTAAGTTGTAAGCACACACGTATGCATGCTCGCACATATATATATATATAGAGAGAGAGAGAGAGGGAGAGTGAGTTATCTTACATTCATGCCTTAGCTAGAAAGTAAATATATGTAAGTAATAGCTTATTGCATAGTCCAATGATAGAAGTTTTAAAGCCAACTACAGATTGACAGCAATGATGATGGTGGTGGTGATGGGTAAAAACAAGAATCCCAGCAATGTTGAATTAACAGATATGTAATGGGATAGAGACACCTGCACTAGAGAGAGAGAGAGAGAGCGAGCTTACTTTCATGCCTTGAACTCAAAGTCAACTACAGATTGATGGACAGTGCTACAGTGCTGATTGATGATTATGAGGAGCTACCAAGAATCCTAGTTACTGATGAAACCTCATAAACAATTAAACAGAGAGTAATGGACCTTTTTTCTCAAGCCTTTTCTAGAAAGTAAAGATACGTCAGTATAGCGTATTTCATACTTCATAGTCCATTAGTGTAACGCTGAAAGACAACTACAGATTGACAGACAGGGTTACCATGATGAAGACAATGAGTAACAACAAGAATCATAGTCACTGACAAAACCTTACACATGCATTTAACAAAGATGTAATAGGATAAACAGTCAAGTTTACATAAAATGACTGAAAACTGGAAGCTAAGGAAAACAACGAATAAAAGTCAAGTCACATTCAATTGGACCACAATTCTTTCTAGTAGAAAACAACAAATTGGAGAGCCACACACTAAAATGGTTATTCCTTACATGTTATTTAGGTAAATATACTAGACCATGAATTGCATCATTTTTTTTTTTTTTATCTTTCACTAAACTCCAAGAATATATATCAAGTGGAGGAGATACCTGCCTTAAGTGCGGCCAAAAATTCCATACTACTGTAACAACGGATATACAAAAATCGCCTCATGCAAGTACGAAATAATTCCTCATTGAAATCAGTTGCTTGAGCCGTCAAAGGAGTGTGATTATTCTCATGTTGTTCCAGACCACTTCTGCTGCTTGAACCTACTGCATATTTGAAATAGTCTTAACAGTTCAAAAATCAAAATGATATGTAGAAAACAGCATGCAGTCCATAAAATCAAATACCATGAAGTTATCATAAATGATTTTAAGAAATGATTTTGAAGTGTGTTTCGTACATGAATCCATTCTGAAAGTGCTAGAGAGCAATGGCAGCTCTAGAAATTCAAGTAAGTGGGGTCAACAAAAGACTTATCTTTCACAAATTGAATAAATTTATTTTCCCCATATTATCAACATCTTTTATCTATTTTTTATAATATTAGGGTTTTCTCCTTCTAATAAGGGGAGAATACCCTATTTAGAGGTTAAGTTAGGGTAAATAAAGACTTACCAACAAAATGTCTAAAAAAAAGAATTTTCTTTAAAAAAATACAAATTGGGCCCATTAGTTTTTCTTTTTTGTTTTTTTTTAATTTTGGTAGACAAATGGCCCATTAATTTAGCCATTGAGTGGGGTTAAAAGCTTCCTATAACTTCAATTCATTAAAGAGTTTTCTTTTTTTATAATATTTTTCCAGATCTTAGTGGGGTCAATTGACTCCACTGAGTTCCATGTAGCGCCGCCCATGCTAGAGAGATAAATTTTGTATAGAACATGGACTAGGCAACAATACAATTCATTTAACAAATTCTTTATCATGATATGAGACAGAAATTTCAACAGAGGTCTCATATTTTAGAATGCATTTTTCTGGGATGAATTAAATTGGAGAAGCTCGTTGTTGCAAGTTAAAACCATGAGGTTGCAGACTAAGGTTACCCATCCCAAAAAAAAGTGTTACTCAAAGTGCGACTTTTGAACGCATATCATTCTTGTGTCTCAGTGAACTAGATTCTTGGAGCACAACATTCCATTCTATAGTCACAAGAATCCATTGTCTAGTTGTAATCAACACCAACTTTTACATAATAATGAATGAATGAAAGTTATGTAGCTTTAAATAAGTGATTTCAGACAGGGACAGAGGGAGGGGAGGTTGAAAGGGGGCAATTGCGCCCCCCTCCCAACACCACCTCCTCAACTTATTTTGTTCATTAGAATACACTGGACAATGGACAAAGTTTCAAAAAAATTTAAGGTTGCTTTGATCTATTGCAACTTTGTCCCTCCACGGCTGCTTTTTTCCTTACATGGAAGGAGAGAATTTAAAAGGTTTTGAGGTCAGTTTTGTCTTTTGCTTACTTCCATAAGGTAACTCTAAGTTGTAAGGAGAGTTTTAAGGAGCAAATCATTCCTTTCCTCCCCTTCTTCCGTAAGAGACATATTTCTCCTTCACAGCATTTTGAGAAAGGCCTTTCTCTATTAGTTGGATTTGGGCATGTTGGCTATCCATCTTTTAAATTCAACTAGGAGTTGGAGCCACCATAGTTAGGCATACATTTAAAATATGACGTCCTTATTCTTATAAAGGGACAAACCCCTGTTTGACTCAAATTTGGGGATAGTCCACTTAAAAAGAGCCCATTTATTCAGGTAGCATGGATATTTCACCTTTTTATGGCATGGGTTAATGGCTATTAGCGGTATGCTCTCAATAATTCATGCCTACCGCAGGCATCGCAGCCCATCAAACGATGACACGTAACCAATCAATGGATTTTCAACTATCCATATCTACCATAAGCATCGTAGCCCATTAAACAGTCACAAGTAACCAATCAACATTTTTCTGCGAAGATTGGTTTAGAATGAGATACAGCTCTGAATCCCAAAACAAAGAGTAAAATGATTATTTTGAGTGGTTTGGGTTCATTATAGCAAGCCCTATTATTTTTACACTTCAACTATCCTCACAGTTTCAAGAAATTGTGTATTCAAAATATCGAAGCACTTTCAAATTTAGAAATTTTCCTTAAATATTAGCAAAAAAATTCCAAAAAAAATAAAATAAATTTACTTTTAAACGACAAGTAAAAAAAAAACAACAGATATACAAATATTATCAATCCCATTAGAAAAAAAATCTCGCTCTGCCTCTGTTAGTCAACTATTGCTTGCCCCCCCCCGCCCCCCCCCCCAAAAGAATATCCTTGCTTGGTCACTGGTTTAAAAAGAAAATGGCATGCTAGTGACAAGTGATGATAACAAATTAAGTTAGAAATACATATGCATACAAAGAGTTAGCAATTAGGTACGAGTTATTATAGAGCATACATACCAGAACCCATGATTATATGATGTTTTAACAACTGAGAAAGGCGAAGAATGTCGAACCGACAATCCAAATCAATATACATCACTAAACGCTCCAACCCACCAAAATGGATACCATTAAACTCTTTGGGAAGAATACAATTGACGGCAGCCTACATCAACAAGTAAAGTAAACAAAAAAAATGTTTCCATGTCACATTCAAGGATAAGACAAACATGAAAAAATATAATATGAGTATATACTTGTAAGAGGATCTGGGATTTAGCAGAGGGAGAAGGGCCGACGATCTCCACGACATTGCCAACACGAAGAGGGACGCGATGGAGAGGAGGAAGGAGGAGGAGGGGCCGCTCTGCTAAAACCCTAGCCAGCATTTGCTTCGCGCTCTCGTCGCCTTCGATCCAGCTCTTGAGCGACATGGCTTGCACTGCACTGAAATGGAGAGAATAGAAGAAATGAAAATTGGGGTTTTCTTCTTAGGTTTGGATTTTGGGTTTTAGAAGTTTGGGTTTCGCGGTTGAGAACGCAGGATTTGAACTCGTTTTCTGTTGGCAACCAAAAACCTCAAAACATATAGGTAATGTCTGGAAACCAATTTCGAGGGAAAAGATTTTCGGCTTCCTTGGTATATGGGGAATTTATATTTGATAATTGTAAATTTTTAAGAATTTATTTATTAAAATTTTTTAATCCGACCATCCTATAAGATTTAAAATTTACAAAACATTGATATTGATAATGCCAAAAAATGTTTTCGGACACCACCGGTCGAGTATTGAATAATTAATGTGGAAATTAAATGAGAGAGAGAGGAAATTTATAGTGATTCGGTCAAGGTGACCTACGTCCGCTCCGAAAAGGCAGAAGTTGCCGGTGATTTTACTTCTCAAGGTAGGGATTACAAGTCAGGAAAATACAATGAATATGCAAAAGCGGATAGAAATTACTTGCCCTCCAGTGCCGGTGGGGCTATTTGATTTATAGTCTTCCCCTAACAGATGTCTTCCCCTAACAGATGGCGACGACTCTTCAGCAACGGGCGCTTCATTTTGACGGAGTCTTCGAACCGCCCTCAACAGACGAGGCAGGTAGGATCTCCTCCGCAGAACTTGGTAAAAGCGGATTAAGGAAAGGACGTGCTGACTTCGTCACTTCGTGGATCTGGACCCGACTTTCAACGAATGGATTTGGATCTGGGCTTATCACGGACTCGGGTCACCTGGGCCTGACCCATCAGATATACACACCAATATTAATGTGAAATTCTCAACTATATAAAATATCCAATAAGTATGGATTCCTCGTCTATTATCAAAAGAATATCTGGTAAAAAATGCTTTTCAATAAGTGAAGATGTAATTATGTGCAATTGCGAAGGAATAGGAACGAACAGTTGTTTGTGGCCCCCAACAATTACGGGAAAATCAAGCTATGAAAAGGGGAGTGTGGAAAATTACCATCTTTTCCACGGAAATCAGTGGGAACTGTGGGAACTCCAGTGTCCCTTGCAGGCTGAGCTTGTCCATGTGATATGATGATGATGCGGGCTGAGCCTTTATATATATATGAGTCAGGCCTGAACCATTTAACAACTGGACTAGGGAATTAGTCACAGGATCCACAGGCCAAAAAGGGATCTCGATGGGCCATGATTTATCTAATCATGACCGTCGAAATCGACAAAGAGTTATATAAGGAATCCCCACATGGAGTGCCCTCTGCAAAGTCCTTTTCCCCTAAGCGAGCTGTGGGTTGCAGGGCCTACATGGCCCGTGTGCACGGCTACTGTGATTTCCTTGAAACAAAATATACAGCTATGATGATTTCCTTGAAATGAAATTTACAGCTTTGATAATTTCAAATTTGAAATAAAATTTACAACTATGATGACTTTCTTGCATTGTATATATAAAATATAATTTACAACCATGGCACTTGTACAGTTTCAATTTTTTGAAAACTAGGCTATTTTCCAATCCTACAAATTCTTCTTTGAAATCTTCTTCTTGCATCATTTGTTGCATCCTTTTCTCCGCCAAAAGCCAATCTTGTAAGCAAATATAATACTCCATTGTTTCTTCTGATAACCACTTCTTATAGTTGTGTACGATTTCAATTTTTGAAAACTAGGATATTTCCAATCCTACAAATTCTTCTTCGAAATCTTCTTCTTGCATCATTTGTTGCATCCTTTTATCCGCCAAAAGCCAATCTCGTAAGCAAATATAATACTCCATTGTTTCTTCTGATAGCCACTTCTTATAGTTGTCAATTATGTGTTCATCTTCTACATTGAAAGCTGACTCCAGTGAAACTGTAAAAACTTGAATTGTTAGTAGATCACGGGCCATGGTGGAAAGTACGGGAAATACATTTTCACTTGCTTTCCACCAAGCCAAAAGGTCGAAACTGGAGACGTCCTCTTGTAGGCTAACATCAATTGGACTAGTTTCGAGATATACCATTAACTCCGACATGACTTGATTGGAAGATTTGTGTAGAGTGCGAGTGAGAAAGCTCCATGCAGCTCCCCTTCGTCCTTGTAGTTGGGGAGGGGGATAATCCCTTGTTCTACCCATTTGGATAGAATATTCCTTGAAAAGTGATTCTAAATTTGTTTTGATGTTATCAATGTTATTTAAGTTAGGTGTTTCCATAATATTATTTATTTCTTCAAGTAGGATTTTTACACCTCCTAGTTTAAGCCTAGGATCTAATATAGCAGCTAAACAAATTGTTAATGGAGCTTCTCTCCAATATTGTCTAAATTTTGTTTCCATTACAGTACAAATTTCTGCGAAGATAGGAATGCTTCTATATTTTTGAAAAACAAGACTAATTTCATAAAAGTGGTTTAGAGCAAGGGTTGAGGTGGGGTAATATACCCCAGAAAAAAATATGATTGCATCGTAAAAAACTTCTAAAAAGTCTCTTATTATGGCAAGAAGCTGCCAATTTTCATCATTTAGAATGTGTTCCTGTAAATGCCTAGCACAAAATTCATTAATTACATCTTTAAATTGTAGTGCTTCATTTAACATTTCATAGGTGTAATTCCACTTCTCCATCATTACATATATTCTTATTTTTTTAGCTCTTTTATTATGTCTTTTACATATTTGTGAAAATAATTGTTTTTGGGATGGAGACATGAAAATGTAAGCCATGATTTCTCTAATATGATTTATTATAGGCTTAATAAAATTTAAGCTATCTTTTACTGCGAGATTTAAAACATCACATAAACTTTTATTGTGAAAAAGACTCTCACTAATATTAAGTGGGAGCATAGTTTTCATTAGATCAACAACATCGTTACTAGTGCTTATATGATCTAAAGTTATAGAAGTAATTTTATTTATAATATTAAACTCTTTGAGTATTTCCATAACAGTGGACACTATGTTATGGTCATTACGTGGGAACTCAATCATAGAAAAGGCAATGATTCGTTTGTTCATTACCCAATCTGCATCAATATAATGTGCAGCTATTGAAATATATTCAAAACCTTCAGAAATCCATAGATCCAAAGTTAATGATATTTTTCCTGGTATGTTTTGAAAAATATTTTTTAAAATCTCCTTTTCCTTTTTAAACATTTTAATAGCATAATTTGTACAAGTGTTAATAGGAACTTTTGTAAATTGCGGGTTAAAGGATTGCATCAGTTTTTCAAACAAGTCATCCTCAGCAAAACTTAATGGCAATTTAGAAGCTATTAAAAATTTTACAAGTTCATATTTTACAGTATTGGCATTATAACTAAAAACTCTATCCCTCTCAGATATATGAGGGGTAAGGTTAGATCCTACTTGGCTTCCCACTATCTCTCTGTTTATATTACTATCATCATCCACCAAATTTGTAGTTGAATACTCATGGACAATGTATTCTGAAGGTCCAGCCATTATTATAAAACTAAATTTGCAAACAAGATAAAATAAATTATATATATATATATATATTTACTGTGGTATTTTATATAAGAAAGGGGAGAGAAGTTGACTTACTTATATATAATATGTATATATTAAACAAAACCTGAAACTTAAATAAAAAATACCTGAAACTTTGTTAGGTTTTCCTTGATGACTTACAGACCCCCCAAAATCTTGTTGAACTTCTTAAAGAGAGCCTTTAGAGAGAGAGAGAGAGATTAGAGAGAGTGGAGAAGATATGTTTGGGAAGGGGGTATGTATAGCCTTCCAAATGTTTAAAATGACCTAAAATGCACAAAATATTACCGTTTTTTAATTGTTAGAAGGGGTAAAAGGGTAAAAATACCCAATAAAACCCTTTTTTTAATTACCGTTACAGTGTTGCTCTTTGGTGTCTATGCAATTCTCAGAAGGGAAGAGAACCGAAGAATCGAATCTCTCACGTCCTTGAAGCACAACGATGAAGGTGGGGCCCACCCAGTCGTGATTGGCCACTCAGAGGAATGTGGTCGGGGAGATCATCGGACGGCTGAGAGACGTCGAGAAAGCAGAGGAAAAAAGCAGCTGGGTGCGAGCCTCTTTTCGAGGTTTCAGACGACGCAATGGGAAATGGTCGCTTCCATGGCCGTCTTCCTCCTCTTCTCTGCCGGGCCATCCTCAGATTGGTGAGCTTTTGAGAAGTTTGATTTTGATGGGGTGATGAGATTTTGGGGATCGTTTGTTTTGTTGGTGGGGGATTTTTAGATAGATTGATTTGAATCTGATTCCAAATAAAAATCCAAATCGGGAAATTGCAGGTGGCCTGGAAATTGGAAAAAAATGAATGAATTGGGGTTTATGGAATAGTGAATAGTGAATTTGTTATTGTTTTTTCGATGCTAAATCAGGAGACTATCATGCTCTGATACCACTATATAGGATCTTACACCACATTGAACTACCACTTATCCCTTATCCCAAAATCAATTAGTGATAAGAAATGACACAACAATAGTTTTATGGTAAGGGCGAGGGCGATGGCTCGAGTTCAACCACAATTATAATAGCTCAGGAGCGATCGTGGACGTTGACATCAACATCATCATAGTAGCTGCTCAGGGATCAATCCCTGGGTGAGTAGGTCTCGTGGCAGTCTTCCCACTGATGTCCATACTAGCAAAAAACAAAAATAAAATAAATATGCATGCTGGTTCATATACTAATTGTGTACTTTTTCTTAGGCCCTGTTTGACAAATCTTATCTGTATGAAACAGACATGTGGATAATAGATTTGTATAGAATAGATCTGTATAAAATAGATGTTTTACATTTAGACAGTTTGGTAAGACCATTTCACAATTTAAATAGACGTTTGAGGATCCTACGGTTCAATGTTTTTCATGAATTTCTAAAGATACAGAAGGAATTAAGGACTCAAATTTGGCGCCATAAACGCTCTTGGGCTTAGGAAGAGGATCAACGGTTCATATCTTGATATTCAGGGCCACAAAATGAAGAAATTCAGATCATACGGTCCACAATCTTTCACAAATATCTCGAGATTGACAAAGAATCAACGGTTCAGTTTTCATGCTATAGTCTTTCTCAACATGATAGAGAGAAACAACAATTTTGATTGAAGTTGAGAACCCCACAATTAAAAAGAAAATAAAAAAATAAGAGTGATGAAACCTAGATAGTTTGAAAGCGCTGATATCAAAGGTTCCGCCATTTTGTATGATTTTCTAGAGATTCTCAAGGGATCAAAGGTTGAAATTTGATCCTATAATCGTTTTTGGGCTTATGAAGAGGATCAATGGTTTTGATCTTGATAGAGGGTCCCACAAAAGGTTAGAAATGTAGATCCAATGGTTTACATCTCTTTGAGATTATCTCGTGATTTGTGCAACATCAACGGTTAAAACTTAATGTCATAGCCGTTATTGAGGTTATTAAGGCATACAACGGTTTGGATTTTCACATAGGGGCCCATAATTTCAAAAAATTACAAAAACACGGACCGACTTCAATGAGCACTGTAGCATCACATCTCTCCGCTTTAGATGAATACATATATCTGGAAAATGATAGGTTTTGGTTCTTCCTCATACAGACATAAAATGTCTTTTTGTCTATTTCAAAAAGATACATACCTACACCATCCAAACAGTCTTAATGTCTAAATATCTATTTCAAACCTCATTAAGAGAAATAGAGGTGGGATTATAGACTTGCCAAACAGCCCCTTGGTCTTTATCATGAAGTTGTTCTTATCTATACAGTTTTTGTGTGCAGAGATCATCTCGCAATGTATACAGTTTTTGTGCTCGATAGCACAATTTAAGCTGGGTTATTGCACAACGTACATCTTCATGCAGACATTTATGATTCCTGGCACCATATATTGATCATGTCACTTCTAGCTGGAGCTCTTTCTGTTGTTGTTGGAGGCTTTCTCTTGGTTGTTCTCACTGTCACCGCTAATTTGTTGGTTGTGGCCAGAAACGTTAAGATTTTTCCAAGCAAAGGCATTCTTCAAGATGATACCATTCATTTCTTCACACTGAACATTTTGTCATGTAATCATATTTATTGGTGCTTCCTTCCTCTCACTTAAAATTTGTTGCCTCTTCAACAGATAGCAATGCGCAGGGAAAAGACACTGAATTATGCTTAGTAGCCTTAAAACATCTTAACTTATGGTAAGATAGGTTGAACCAAGCACCATTGCCGGTGTAGGGCCCAACATGGCTATGGGGTCAATTTTCAAGGCTTGATACACAGTAGATCTTGAGATATTTGCAAAATAATATTAGTCATTGATGTACCATGCTCAATTTTGAATTAGTCCACAAGCAGTCATGTTTCTCTCTCCTTTTTTTTATATTATTTTTGGGATAATAAATTACGATACAAAGTGTTGAAATTGTTCCTAAGATCAAGCACAGCTATGAGACCAAATTTTAGCCGCTGGATCATCACAAATCTTGAGATATGTGCAAAAACATACAGGCCATTTGATGATATTTTTGGATTATGCGGGCCCAAAAAGCAATATCAGGACCGTTAGATCTCTTTGAGAGGATGAACATGACTTAAGAGTCAATTTTTAAGGCTTTGATACCTTGCGGATCTGGAGGAATTTATGAAAAATTTTCAACTACTGATTTAAAAAAGTTTATTTAAAATAGATCATTGCCAAACTCTCGCTGATGTAGAGGAATTTGTGAAAAACTTTCAACTTCTGATTTAAAAAATCTATTTGAAATAGATCATTACATTACCAATCTCTTATTTTGATTCTGGCATCTTCTTTTATGACTCTTTTTAATGGCTCTATTTTAATAGATCTATAAAAAAAAAAGAAAAGAATAGAGATATCAAACAAGCCCTTCGATCGTGTTTCTCCCACAGGACCATAACATACTACCCCAATACCCCATGCAGCAACTACTACTAGTGCACCAACACCGACAGAGAATTCGATGGTTTCTTCCTAGCAAAACAACCCCTTTTTTATGGACGATTGGTTGCTGAGTAGCATATGGTTTGAATATGAAGGATTTGGTTACTTTCTTTTCTTCTTTGCTCTCACAACAACCCATTTAAAAGTTGCTCAGTAGCAGATAATTTGAATATGAAGGGTTTGGTTACTTAGATGGTTTGGCTGGAACTTGGGCAGGTGGAGATTTAACTCATGCATGCGCGAGCTTTACACGTAACGTGTGTGTTATTATGAGAGATAAGGTGGGGGCTCTCACATTTAAATTGTTGGCATTGGATATGGATGTGAGGACCCCCATTTTATCTCTCATAATAAGGTGAGAGCATCTCTCATATGAGTACCTCCATATATATATATATATATGTCCGCTCTCCTAATTTGAAACCGTGCTGCTTCCACAAATAAAAGTCGATTATCGTTGTTTTTTTGCAAAATGATTGTCTCCAAAATCAAGATAAATCAAATCAAAATCGGACTTTCCAGTTCTATCATGCAAAAAACAGATATATCAACTTTGATTTATAATTTGTGATATCCAATGCCAACAACTTCAATGAGAGATTGTGTGGGAGCCCTCATATCCATATCCAATGCCAACAATTTAAATGTGAGGCCCCTACTAGTATATCTCATAAAGTTGTGAAATATCTCTCATAGGAGCATCTCTCATATACCTTCACCCATATCTCTTATACAAGGTGAAAGATCCATATCTCTCACCTTAAATGTCCAATGCCAACAACTTAAATATAAGGCCCCCCACTCATAAGGTGAGAGATATCTAGGAGCATCTCCCATATACCTCCACCCATATCTCTCATATAAGGTGAGAGATATATCTCTCACCTTAAATGAGAGATTGTATGAGGAGCCTTACATCCATATTCAATGCCAATAACTTAAATGTGAGGGTCTCACTCATATCTCTCATATAAGGTAAGAAGGTGAGAGATATCTCTTATAGGAGCATCTCTAATATACCTCCAGCCACATCTCTCACCTTACATGAGAGATTGTGTGGAGGGCCTCACATCCATATCCATTGCCAACAACTTAAATGTGAGGGGCTCACTCATATCTTTCATAGGAGCATATCCCTTATCCGTTTGAGCCTTAACTATTTAATTAACTATAAAATTGTAAAAATATCCAAATAGGTATTCCACTTAACCTGAATCCCATCACTTGACTGTCCCACGAATCAAAATCCCTCACAATTTGATATTCATTTGTGTGGTGGAATTAAAGATTCGGGGAAAAAAAAAAAAAAAGAGCACTCAATATTTTGAAACTTTAGAATATATGATTAGATTTATCTGATCAAAGTAGTATATGACCCAACTTTAATCGATCTCAAATCTAACCATCTCACTTCCTTTTTGGGTAAGGTTTATCGCCCCAATCCTAATGGGTCACAGATTTTCAAGCCCAATTGATATACTTACAGATCCTAACATCAAGGACGAAGCAGGAAACCCAAGCCCATCCATTCTCAAACACAAGGCACCCCATTGGGTTTACATTGAAATGGGACTCAAATATCAGCACAAACTGTGAAACTCCTTCAGAAAGCCAGGCAGGGAATAACAAAGCTGAAGGTAGTCTAAATTCAGCCCAATCCATATATCTATACAATGAGGGCCACTTCACCTCTGCGATCTAAACAAAACTCATAATTTAAACACCCTAATGGTAAAAAAAAATGTATTATTAGTTCTTTAGGTTGCATATGTGCGATAAGAGGATCCCATGATTTATAGGAACCCAAAATGCGAACAGGAAGTTTATGGGGCAAGATGCACGCCCGGTTAAATATTTTTCGGACCTGGAACCCTGGGTCGAACTTGACTCATGTGCATACATACAATTTATTGTAAAAAGCTTCAATTGTTTTAAAGTGTATAGAAAAGGAAAAAGCATATAAAGGCTTCTCAAAAGATGAACTTTAGTAATGTGGAATGACATGTTTTTCACATAGTATACACTTTCCATATAAAGCAAAAGAGTAAGAAGGCAAAACATCCTTTCAAGTCAAAAACACTTTTTTGAGTTTTTGAAACAACTAAAAATCCAATGGTAATTTGTTGGGATTCGTTTTTGTTAGAAAAGAATAAAAAGAATTGATTTTCCTAAACACAGAAAATCTCAATTTGAGAGTAGATGCGCAGAATTTCCTTTTCAGCCTTGAACCCTATAGTTGCACATAATTTGCCCAAAGATTTAGTTGGGCTTAAACCACTACAGATCCAAGTTGAATGATATGCTTATTTTAAGAAAAAAAAGAAGAATAAAAAGAAAATAGAATCAATTTAGAAATTAGATTCGAGTCCTTTAATGGACCTGATTCTGAAACCAGTTCCGGATTTTATTCTTGAAATCGAATTTGGAACCAACAAAATAGGCTTCGATTCAAAACCGAAATCCAAACTTTTATTTAAAAACGGGTCTGGACATGGCTGGTTCCGCTGTGATTCTAATCCGAAACCGTCTCATTTTTAACCCGACCCAAACAGGCTGAAGGAGAGCTTCGTAGAATCCGGATACCGGACCCGACAAATGCGCAATCCTTCTTATTTATCGGACTTTTCGTTGTCATTGTAGCAAAAGAGAGTGAAGGAGACGAAGCAGATGAAGCTATCATCGCTTTCATTGTTGGTGCTGTTCGTGCTTTCGATCATGGCGGAAGGAGGAATTGCAGTTGCAGGCGATAATGGCGGTGCTGTGCACATCGTATACACGGAGAGACCACAGGGAGAAGAAGAACCCGAGGCCTTCCACGTCCGAACCCTTGCTACCGTCCTCGGCAGGTCGATCTCAAACCTAGGGTTTTCCTTCACACCCAAACGCTCCCCTTCTATTCTTGTTTTAGGGTTTTGATTTGATCGTCGTTTTCATCATCCCTGTTTCAGTGAAGAGGCGGCCAAGAATGCGCTGATTTACAGTTACAAGAATGCAGCGAGTGGTTTCTCCGCCAAACTCACTCCAGATCAGGTCTCCGAGTTGTCAAGTAGGGTTCTTTCTGTGCATATCTCTTTTAGGGTTTCATTTGATTTGTTTTGGATTTGAATTATTGCGAGGAGAGGGTGATTTGCGTGTTCATGAATCGTTGGATTTGTAGGTCTTTCGCTCATGTCTTGATGCGTTGAATTCCCTATGCTTTAGAGGTTGGTTGCATAACTTAGGGTTTTTATAAAAAATCGAGTCAGGATAACGCTTTTTCATATAGATCAAGAAATCAAGCATTGTGGAAGTAGCAATCAAGAAGATATATAATCGTTTCTGCAGCGATCGAATATTGAGGGTCTGTTTCTTTGCATGGAATTGAATACATGGGAATTCCAAAACTGGCTAAAATTGAATAAACAAAGGTGAAGGTGGAGTCCATAAATGGCTATAAAATACGCTCAATGAAAAAGTTAATACCTTGCCATCACCCTAATATATGAAATCTTATGAAAGCGGAATTCTATCTAGATATCCACCATATATCCTTCACCTCTTACCATTAATCTTTGTTTGAACCCATTTTACCATGAATTTCTGGGAACTCAATTCCATTCAAACAAAGAAATTTGGGATGTAAAAGAAGAGATTGGCACTTGTGCGAGCATCTTCCACCTAAATTTTCTTGACTTTTTCGAAGAAAAAATCTAGGTATCATTTCTGACCTTTGCTAACAACTAATTGAAACAACCAATTAAATAATAAGAAAAGAAAGTAAATATAGGGCTGGAATCATATCATGCCCTTTTCCTATACATCCAAAGAATGGAAGGGCAGAGGCATTTTTGTTTGATTCAAGAATTCAATCATTAGCTGATATTTCTTTCATCTTTCTCTTCAATCATGGGTTGGTCCTTTGGCATTCTTGTAGGTGTCAAGGAACCATGCCAATTCTACTGTGGTCGCTCCATGTAGAAGTTAAAGTTGTGAGAGAAACTTAGGGCCCACTTGCTTACTTTATATTAGATTCTGAAGAGTTCATAGCATGATTTAGAGCTTGACCAAAACTAAGTTGTACTGCCCGATATGTAATTGTTTGAAAGGGGCGCTCATGGCCCTGGGCCGGTTTTGGATCTTAGGTTTTAGTGTTTGGGTTGGGCTTGGGCCTGACTTGGATTAAGTGATGAAAAGCTCAGAGCACGGCCCATCCCGGCCTGAACATGTAGTGTCATAGTTTAGTGACCAATTTGATCAAACAAGTGATAGAAGACCCGGCCTCGCCCAATTGACTAAATGGGCTGGCTAGGGCTTGACATGTTTCAGGCAGGTTGGGCTCAGGCTAGGCACCGATGGTTTATGTTGGGCTTGGGCTGGATATCGGCCTGTGTTTCTAAAGTCAGTCTAGGCCTAAATATGCCTCAACTTGGCCTGACCCTGCCCATGAACAGCCCTAATGACTGATAATCTTCTTCTGTAAATTCAGTCCAGAAAAAAAATTGTAACCATCACTCTGAAGCAATGAAAATGAAGATTCACAAATTTTACATTTTCTAAAAAACTCTAGAATTGTTTAGGGTAAAAAAGGAGAGAAACAAACTGAAATATTAGTTACAAACAGATACTCAGCCGATGTATAAAGGTTCACTGTTGGATGATACAGTGTCTGAGACTCTGTTTCATAGCCATGGTTCATAGTAAGATGCATTCTATCAGGAGAGTATAAGAGGGGTGGGGGGAAAAGGGTGGAAGATGAAGATGGCCATTTCTTCCATAGGTTTGATATAGTAGAGCCGATCTGTGGTGATGTAGATGGACCTTAGGCCACATTTGCTGAAATAAAAATACTAAATCTACTTGGGCCCTACACATGTGGCCTGAGATCCATCTGTATCATTCTCCCCGGCTTGGAAAGAACTCGACCTCGAGTTCGGAAAATGTCCACTTGGATGATTGGATCAAAGATCAATCTAATGAACTTTCGATTCGTTGGTCCATCTGCATCATTTGGCCATCATATCTTATCAAAGTTGTTTTTTTTTCCTTGGGGTTGTGGGGAGGGGGATTGGGGGAGGGGGATCAAAGCTTCGACAAAAAAAGATTAATGGAACAATTTGATATTACCTACACAGAAGAATGCAAACTTCTGGTAGAGAGGGCTGCAATTTACTAAGGATCCAGGCTAATCAAGTCAAACTACCGACAGCAGTCCAGCAATGATAAAAGAGGAATCAGGCTAAATAAACTTCACTTTATGTCTCAAGATTATCATAGAAGTTCACATCTAGCTCTATGCTGTGTTTATATGTTCCTAAACCTGGTATTAGTAGAAATCTTTTATGAAAGCATCAAATAAGTATGTAGGTATGTCATTGTTATTGAATTACGTGGAAGGAAAATAATTAAGCCTGTATTTGGCCTTTATATCACCAGATATTTTAATCTCAACTTCAGATGACATAATTAATGGTTGAAAAAAGGGAAACTGATATACTCCCATGGCATAAGTTGTTGCTTAGTAATGGAAAAAGTAACCCAAGAAATAATGCAAGTAACCTTTAGGCTTGGATGACCGGTCCCAGACTATGGCTTTCATACATGACCAAAATAGCCCAATGATCCCAAATATATGGACCATTGGTCGCAATAGTTCTTCATGCCAACTGTAGACGTGTCTTCTTCCCCATGACACAGTCAAACCTGTGTATATATGCCTCTGCAATGACTGCCACTCATCTACATTAATCTGATCCTTACGGTTTTATGGGTTATATACACAGATTTAACTGTGTGTACCTAGTCTTCTGGATTTGGTCCAACTCATGGGCATGGATGCATCAAAAAGTCTATTGATTGGATTATAATAAAGAGTTTCCGGGTTAGTTATTATAATCTTTAGGAAAAATGGTTGAATCTGAAATGCACAAGCAAATTCTAATGTGTCTGAAGTTATAACCCTGGGTGACTGAAAAAGAGGGTGACCTCTGGTCTTCCACCCTCTGAACTTTGAATCCAATGCTAGAAATAATGGTAAGACCAATTTTATAATGTCAGTCCAAGACCCTAAACATTGAATATATGGCATGAATATTTTGCATCTGTCCTTAGATCCATGAGTGTTTGTTCTTTTTTGCAAGTTAAACTGCATTTAGCTTAATTTCTCAGTTCTGTTCAATTTCTGTAAGTGATTTGCAGGTGTGGATTCTGCAATGAAATTATGGTGTCCTGGTCTCCTAACCAGAAAAGCCAAAGCGTATGGAGTAGCATTTACTTTCTAACTAATTATCTCCCATCATCTGAATAAGCCACCACTTCCTCATGATGTCATATTTTGAATGACAATGTCCTCTTACATAAATTGAATAAGTAAACCCAGCTGCAGAATGGAATCATTCAGTCTCTGGAATCTTGTAGTTATGCTACTGCAATAACTTTCCCTCATTTTCTTAAATCTCTGTTTTGTTCTTCCAGTCTGGGATTGTTTAAATTCCATTGTTTCTTGCGCACTAAACATGTGGGATTTGCAGAACTTGTACTTTCTGTTTGTGGTGACTAAAATCATTTTTTTTTTTTTTTTGGGCAGAGCAACCAGGAGTTCTTCAGGTGGTGCCAAGCCAGACGTACCGGCTGCATTCAGGACCTGGTGGAATGCATTAAATCGAGGAGAAGGGGTGGCATCTCTATAATAATGGATGAATGTAACTCACTTTGTTTCCAAATTTGAGGATAGAAAATTCAGTAGCATTGGGTGCTGTTGTCGGTTGATGTCTACAGTCTGAACTCCTGTTGTCAGTTGATTTCTATAGTCTGAACTCTGAACCTTGGACAAAGTTTAAATAAGAACTTGTTAGTGGATGTCATAGCCTTTATTATTTAAATACTCCTTTGCCGACCCACACTTTGTTTTTGATGCCCTGTTATTGGTTTTTGTTGCATTGCGTTGCCACTGATGTCAAAATGTTAGGAATCAGCTCTAATCAGGCTTCAAATAGAATTGTGTAAATCTTTAGATGTGTGGCCCACCTAGATCTTTCTGATTTCATACTGATCATTGCGACGGTTTTTGGAAAGTCTTGTCATGTGACATCTCTTCAATCCAGAATCTTCAACAGGTGTTGCCACCTTTCCTCACCCAAGGGTTATCTTACCTTGTTCTTCACCTCACCCTAGGGCTCCTTCCCTCAGCCAAGGGCTGGGTCCCAGTCCCCCTAAGGTGGGTACCCCAAAATAAAAAAAATCCTTCAACTGGTGCTTCTTTTGTTGTGATCACCAGGAGCACCTGTGCCAACAGAGGAACTTGGAATGTGGTTGCTTGTGGGTTCTTCCTACTTACGGATGCCCCCCCTCTTTTGGGGCTTTGCTGGATGGGGGAAGAAACCAGAGTTATATAGCTAATAATAGGAATGTTATCATTATATTGGAGATTTGCCCTAATCTGCTGAGCGAGAATGTTTTTTTAAATTCTATTATCTTTGATTGTGAACTGTTCACTATATATTAATTTATGTAATATCAATGTTTTTGGACCAGCAAGATAACATAATTTTAAAGAGGTTTTGTATAGCTGATTGAAAAATCCTCTTTATGCGTAGTGGGATGCTACAAGTTTTGTAGTTTCATGTGTATATTTATGTTAGCCAAAACTCTAAGTCCAACATGGTCCAACTCTAAGGGTTAGCTCAGTTGGCATAGGATTACGGTTTGCATTTGGAGGCTGTAGGTTATGGAGGTTGTATGTTTCGAAACTGCATTACCACACTGGGGCTATAAGGGAGTTTATTTGACTTTCCTCTGAGTTCGGAGGGATTAGTCCATCTCAAAAAGTTATGAGCCCTTCGATGGCAAAAAAAAAAAAAAAGAGTCCAACATAGTCCAAATCACCTTGTGGTGCTCGCTTTATAGTCATTTATATCCGTAATAGCTTGTTGTTTGAGAATTGCATGCGAGTGACAATGGCCTTGTTTTCGGCCAATTTAGTAGTTTGTCTAGCATCATGAACGGATTGACATGGCATGCTGGGTCCTAATTGTACTGTTAAAATATTCTAAATATTCTGTTGTGGCATGCACCCCGCTCTAATTGTGTGTGACATGCTTTAGATTTTCTCATGCAGAAACTGCATGTCCTCCCTTGATGCAGGAGTGGGCTCCTTGCATTAAAACACGGCCTAGGTGAATTCTTTCGAACTCAATCCCCCTTATTGGTTGATCATTGTGTAAAATTCGAATACACAACACCAACCCACTAGCACTGTACCAAGTAAGGCCCTAACCCATTTGAAGCGGAGACCTTCAGCTCATTGCCGAACTTTTTAACCACTTGAACAATTCAAGTGTAGGTCCAATTTAAGAGTGGTTCAATTTCGACAAAAAAATAAAAATAAAAATGCAAAGGTCTGGGACCCAATAGAGTCCACACAAGTGGGAAGAAGAAGTTAATGAGAGCAAACACTGCCATAAGACTCAGAGACTCATCAATTCTCTTTAAATACAAGACTTTGGAGAATTATTTGGCATAAATTCCCTACTTTAATTTATCATCCTAAAATAAATCAAAGCTAGAATCTATTTTAAATTCCCATAATACTCTTGCCACATGAAAGCCTTGTTCGTAACAATATATAATAATAGAAGAGCATACCGCCTGTTCAATTCCTTGCCATGTATCAAAAACCCATTCCTCATGAACTGGTATGAACTTATTCAGGGGGGAAAGACATTCATTATTGAACTGCTGACCTTTATAATGCATAACTTTTACCAACCCCTATGTAACTCTGTCCAAAAAAACGAATGCCAATCAACCATGACTGTTCAAATGAAAAAGGTCCATGCAGCCATGGAAGATCTAAATAGATGATCTCTTGACTTTTATGAATGGATTTGTCCCTGAGTGGGGACATCAATTAGTTATTGCATCTGTCAGTTTTATCTTTTGGTCCAATCTTTATCCGAAAAGATGCTCAGTACGGAATAGGTGGGTTGGGTTGGGTATGACTATGATCCAAGACAGTTTCATCCAAAAAGATACTCAGAATGGAATAGGTGGATTGGGTTGGGTATTTGGGTTAACCCAAAGCCTGCCCCATATAAAAAAAATGGGTAAGCCCAAGCCTGAATCAAGATGAGATAAAACCCAAATTATCAAGCTCGAACCAGAGTTACCAATATTGGTGTAACATCCTTGCAATCTATGATTTGGGTGATAGTGAATCAAATTGTGGGTCGGTTTATAGGTTTAAAATTCAATTTATGATTCACTTGCCCATGGGTTAGAGTTCTTGCCTCTTATGTATTACTTTTTGAAAGACAAACATGAGATATCTAACAGGATGGGAATGAAACAGTCCCTTCAAACTTTCACATGTACATGATTTATATAGTAGAGTTCATTATGTGTTTTTCATATAGTTGAATACATCAGAATTGTAAGAGTTCTATTTCTAAAAATAATTAAATTAAATTAAAACAAATAAATATGAATTATTAGAAACAACAATCAAATCATCTCCTCTCTAATGAAAAATGAATCAAGAGGAGGTAGAAAATGAATACAAAGCTAACCAATTTAGTAATTTATATTCTTAGAAACCCAGAGTTGCATATACATTACATCCCTGCCTCTTTCACCCTCACCTCCTTAATAATCTTTTGCCCATAAATTCCTCTATATTCTATCCAAACGCTCCGATCCTAAATAATCGTAATATACATAACAGTCAAAATCCGAACCCGCCCTATTATCTCACTGGGGTTACAACTTATTAAGTTATCTATGTCCTGTCTCAGTTGGAGAGAGCAAACCCACCTCGGGTAGGTGCTGTCGAGTTTGATAGAAGCAATCATTTAATCTGATTTATTGGAATCAGATTCTCTGAGGGATTAAATCTAAAGTGGATCAATTACAGCCAGCCACATTAGGACGGGGCAGGTGGGAGTTAAGCCTCATCGGATCAGACTCTTCACCCAACCAATTGCAGTCCCTGGCGTTATCCCTACTTTATTAATGGTGAGATGGTACTGTAGGAGCCCATCTCTTTTATTAAAGACATATATAATAAGTCACTTGACTTGACTCATTTTCCCAGCCCTCTTTCTCTGCCAAGACCCCACCCACCTCTTTTCATTACTTAGACTGACTAAAATTTTTGATTCCCCTCTCTCCCAATCTCTCCCAATCTCTCCCAGTTCCCCGTCTCCCCCACGGTACCTCAGTAATAAAAAACCAAAAAAAGTCACTGAGACTGACTCATTCTCCTCTCCTCCAATTCCCAATTCCTCTCCCTTCTCTCTCAAATCACAATAATATCAAGAGATCAACATCCAGGCCTATTTGACCCCCTCAAACAAAGATTGCAAGCTTACAAAACACTAAAAACAATCATCCAAACAAACACATACCCAAGACCAAATCTCTCCAAAAACCAATCCCATTTCATTCCCCACTCAGTAAAAGAAAGAAAGAACCCAACAACATATCCAAAAAAACCAACATCATCAATCAAAGAAAGAGAAAGAAAGGAAAAGAAGAAGAAGAAGAAGAAGAAGAAGAAAAAACCACTCACCCATGAATAATTCCACATCATCTTCCCTCTCCAAGCCTACCAAGCCCACCTCAGTACTCCCCCACCCAACCCAAAGCCTGAGACAGCTCTATTTGATTGGGAAAAAACTGGGTCAAGGCCAGTTTGGGACGACATACCTCTGTGTGGAGAAGTCCACAGGTCTCGAATACGCCTGCAAGAGCATACCCAAAAGGAAGCTGTTCTGCAAAGAGGACTATGAGGATGTTTGGAGGGAGATCCAGATAATGCACCATCTGTCAGAGCATCCAAACGTGGTTCGGATTAAAGGGGCTTATGAGGATGCTGTTTTTGTGCACATTGTGATGGAGCTCTGCGCGGGAGGTGAGCTTTTCGATCGGATTGTGCAGAAGGGTCACTACACGGAGCGAAAGGCAGCGTGCCTCATCAAGACGATTGTGGGTGTTGTTGAGGGGTGTCACTCACTTGGGGTCATGCACAGGGATCTCAAGCCTGAGAATTTCTTGTTTTCTAGCGCAGATGAGGAGGACACCACGCTCAAAGCCACCGACTTTGGGCTCTCTATCTTCTATAAGCCAGGTGGGTGTTTTTTTTTTTTGTTTTGATGATTCTGGATGTCTTATTTCAATCTTTTTTTAATTCCTTTACTCTCTTGGATTTTTGGATTGTGGGTGTCTTCTGTGTCTCTTGATTTTTGTTTTTTGTGCTTTTTACAGTGATATTGATTTTAAATATGAGTTTGACTTTGTTGAATCTGAGAGTTTGGCTTATTTATGATGATTCTTATATATAGTGATTTATGTGGGTGTTTGTTTTGATAATATATTTATTTTAACATGCCATGGATTTGTTAATTTGGGAAATGGTTGTCTGTTGTTTGAAAGATTGAAGTGTTTGTGTTTAAATTTTTTTATTTATAGTGGGATAATGATGTCATTGTTCTTTTTGGGGTCATTTGCTTCTCCATGTTGAACTCCTTGGAATTCATAGTGAGGGGGTTTTATGTGAGGAATGATGGGTGTAAGGTGGATATGAATATAGGCCACCACTACCCTAGGGTTTAACTTAGCAGGGAGATGGGTGGGTAAGCATTTCCTGTCATAGTAGAGGACATTTGATGGCACTTTGTGGAAATTTACCTTTAATCCCTTGCTCTTAGTCCTTCACTCCTTTGATAGAAGGGCATTGTGTAGAAATCCTAGGAATTCAATATCGATTCAACAAATGTTCCCTTTGTTTGTGTGTGCGCTTTCTTTTTAGTAGAAAATACTAGTTTTGAGGATTTTATTTTCTCTTCGAGGAGTTATTTGATCTGGATATAAAAGGGGTTCTTGTGCAACTTCAAAAATCCAAATGAACTACTGATATGCATTAAACTTATATCAGTCAGAGAACATTTTTGGCTTTGATCCTTTCCTATGTTTCTCTATATGCATTAAACTTATATCAGTCAGAGAACATTTTTGGTTGTGATCCTTTCCTATCTTTTTTTTTTATATGCATGAAACTTATATCTGTCAGAGAACATTTTTGGTTTTGATCCTTTTCTATCTTTTTTTTCCCTGAAATAAATGGCAGCATGACTCAGTAAAATACCATGCTTTCTTGTTATACATAAAATTTGAAAGGGTCCACTAAAAATGAAATTAAACTCTTTCAGATGATTGATGTCTGAACGTACATCACATACAATTCAAGAATGTTGCCAGGTGGGTTCTACACAGTGTCTTGCATGAGCTTGGGCTAATGGTGAATTGCTACTATGATGGCTGAAAGCAGTGACTATGAAATGGAAGTCATAATTTGTAATGCAATTTCTATATAATAAACTACAAATGCCATTCAAAAAAAAAAAAAAAAACCTACAAATGCACTTTAAATAAAGCGTATAATCAGTTAGTATTGTCATCAGTAAGATTGGACAATATAAAATGTTCCATGCACTTCCTGATAGAATCTATAATTTGCTTGGGCCAATGATTCTTTCCAGGTTGCCCATCTTTCTATGATGCAGACCATCCAACTTTCAGTGGAGAAGATTTTCAGTCCATTCCTGATCCCCCTAGATGAATGCCATGAATCACTGAAACATGAATGATAACACAAACATGTTTTAGCTTCCTTTGGGGCATGTATTAGATAGTATCTTAGCCTTTTCTCCTCGCATTCATTAGCTCATGAGTCATTGACTTGTCTTTGGTGGATATAGCATGATTTCCAACATCTTCAAATAACCTGATTCTTTACAGCAAAAGAGTTCGTAGATGTTTTTAGGTAGGGGACATATACGTCATTGTACTAGCAAATTGTGCCCTTCCAAAGCATGGGAAGGAAACCGATGAATGTTGTAGCATCAAATTTGCAATATATATATATATATATATATATATATATATGGGAAATGTTCAAGTGCATCCATCCCTCACCATAGGGTGAGGGATGCTTCCCTTTTTTGCTCATGAATCACCCTTTTGTACTTCACCCCATGTACTTGAAATCCCCCTTTTGTACTTGAAAACTTCCATTTATGGAAGCATCCCTCACTCTATGGTGAGGGATGAATGCACTTGAAACTTCCCGTGGGGGCCCTCACATCCATATCCAATGTCAACAACTTAAATGTGAGGGCCCGCACCTTTATCTCTCATAGTAAGGTGAGAGATGCTCTCATAGGAGCATCTCCTATATATATGTCTCTCTCTCTCTCTCTATATATATATATGCATGTATGCATAGAGAGATTGTCCATGACACGAGTCATCATTTAAATGTTCTGAGTGAATTGGCTATTGCTAATATGATAAATTGTGCACCCCATGAAATAAATTGCTTTCTACGAACACCACATTTTATAGTTATAATTCATCCCAAATATTAAAAACAAACTATTTTTCAAAGTATGTTAAATAACGTGCTCAAAGTTAGAATTTTCATTAAAATAGAATTGTGAATTAATAAGATTAATTAAAACTTCATACAATGCTATGGAACAATCTTTTATTTTGTACTGCTTGTTATTTTATTGATGAATCATTTAAATATAGAACATCTAAGCATGGGCGACCATGCTCAGCTGTTTTGATCTCACTCATTCTAAGAAAATGGCAAATCTGATTTTGTTGCACTGAGCTTCCTATATAAATCTCAGCAGTTGTTAAATCCAAAAGAAGAATATATTATTCTCCTCTTAGAAATAAACAAGAAGAAGAGTGAAGGTTTATTTGGGAGATGGTTTTGAAAAGGATTAGGGTTTTGAAAAGCTGATTAGTGATTTGAAGTTCAAGACATTATAGAGGTTTTGGAGGCTAAGAACAATAAAAGAAATATGGAGGATGTAGGCTCTCCATGTTCAAAAGAACCTGTGCATGACATCATTTGCAAAGAATATTTTTAGAGGATTTTACGGGAAAAATCCCCGTAGGGCCCTATAGCATTGATGAGGACCCAGTAGCGCAGTAGAGACGGATAAAGTCCTCAAGGTGCAATTTTGTCTTTTTTTTTTTGGCATATTGTGGGATGGTCGATATCGACCGTCACAGAAGAATCCATACCGGTGTAACTGTTCATCTTCTTCTTCCTGTCCTTCTCTTTCTCCTTCGTCTTTCTTCTTCTCTTCTGCAATAACAAAGAAAAAAAAAAAAGAAAAAAAAAGAAAAAAAAAAACACTCAAGCTCCAACCCTAACTCATTTCTCAGATTCAACCCTTTTCGCAGTCATGGATCTCAAGCCCCAACCTTAACCCTAGATCTCGATTTCTTGTTCAAGAATATAATCGCATTTGATTGGGTGGCGCACCTCAATACACCTCTCCCTCAAAACCCATTCACCCATAAGAGAAATACAAGTAATCTCATCATTCATGTCCCTCTCTTGGATTTTCCACGCATTTGGGACCTTAAACCCCACCTATATGAAAACCAAAGACATAAAACTCTCAAGCAACTCATTTTCTGGTTCTCTGCAAAAATGGGTGCAGGCTGAAGTAGCCATGGAAGAGTTTGAGAATCCCTCGTATTCTTGTGGGGTCTTTGTTTCATCAAATAATGCTTGAGGATTCTCCTTCTGCCTCTCTTGAATTTTCAACGCATTTGGGATCTCAAACCCCACCTCCATGAAAACATCAAATGACTGGAATCAGAACTATCCCTCGTCGAACATGACAGAATGGTCGTTATCGACCTTGATAACTTAGCCATGATGGTCGATATCGACCAATCAGTCAAGCAGATTTTCTTCACCTTGTAACTGTTTTATTTACTGCATACGACAGAATGGTCGATATCGACTATAATAGCTGAGCCCTAATGGTCGATATCGACCAATCTGTCAGTTAGATTTTCTCCAACATATAACTGTCTTATTTGCTGAACATAATAGAATGGTCGATATCGACCATATCGCTAACGACAATAAAAAAAGACAAAATCGCACCATGAGGACCTTATTTGTCTCTACTATGCTTAACGGACTGTTGACGCAGCCTAGATCCGTAAGCGGTGATGGAACGGGTGATGGAATGGGTGTAGACAAACCCTACAAGAGAGTTCGTTGAATCTTGGACGGATTCCAATGAGGACCAATTCCGCATATGGAAATTGGCCGAATTCCTTTCGGAACTCAATAGCAATCTTCCATTGAAGATAAAGAGAAAACAAAACAAACCAAACCAATCTTTATTATTGAATAATCTTGAACTACTCTTCTAATGGAGGGATTACATATTTATAGGGTTAGACATCCCCTTTTCTAATAGGACTCTATTTTTCCTAAACAATAAAGGAAACTAAACTCGGTTACAATCCAAATAAAATAAAACTCCTAATTTTAATGACTTCTAAATAAATAACAACTCTCTAAATAAGACTTAACTAATTATAACTCTAACTAAATGGATGTCCTATTGGGCTTGTGGACTGGGCCCAATTAGCTGGCAGACCATGGGTCAGGCCTGCATCAACTGTTGATAGTAGGATTGGTAAGCTCAAATGGGTGACTCGCCCCAACCCACTCTTGCTAAGGGGTAGGTTTGATGGTTTTTTTTTTTTTTTTTTTTTTTTTTTTTTTTTCCAGGTTCGGGGTGGGTTATGAACCAAGTCAAGTTTCAAGTGGGTTTGTGTTTTGGTTGCTCTAGTCTGCCTGGTTTATATTTCTAATATTTTGTAATACGAAGGCTTATTTGGGATAGTGTATAGAGCTTATCTCAAAAACTAAAGAAAGAATCATGAGTTTTAAGATTTGTAATACCAAGTCTTATGTGGGATAGTGTATAGAGTGTATCTCAAAAAATTAAAGATAGGATCATGAGTTTCAAATCCTCTTAAATACATATAAATGGACATGAATTAATCTTACATTATAGTATTTTAAAACAAAAAAATATTTATAGTATTAAACCTGACCAGATTTGTACTTGTCATGGGGCTGGTTTGTGATTGTAATTTATAAAGCTGCCATGATTTGGGTTGGGTATGGGGCTGGGCAAGTGTGATTTGTGGCAGTTTCAAGTTTAAGACCTAGTCGGGTACGAGTTGGTGTGGGTTCAGATTTACCCTGTGCGAGTGAGCAACACCTAACCCGATCCATTGTCATCCCTGGTTGAAAATCAAAATTGACAGAAATTGGTCAAAATTGAATGCAAAATGCTTTGCTTTATTACAATAATTGGAAAAAAATGGAGAAAATAAATAAATTTTAAGTAATTAAAAATTAAAATAAGAATTAATATAAACTGTTATTAAAATCATTAAGAAATTCTAAATATCAACATTTTCTCTAGTATGTAGGGTTGTGTTCTAAATGCTTTAGATTTTGCAAGTGGCCCCAGTGATAGATTTATAGTAGACACATGGGATGGGGTAGTGAATCTGAAAGCTTTAGATTCTAAAAGTGGCCCAATAATGAGTATATAAAATTGAAATGTTGGACAGTTTTATATTTTAAAAAGTTCATAAAATAGTATTTTATGGCCAAGTTCATATTAGATAAGAAGTCCATAAAACTTATTATGATTAGACAAAATCATATTTATGCATGATAGCAATCATGAACTCGTTGTGGTTAGACACAATCACATGTATGCGTGATTTATGAATGATGCACACACTATATAAAATACATCTTTCCTTCTCCTTCATCCATAAATACGACTTCAAAGATTTTTGAAGCAGTCAGATAACAAATAAATTCAAAAAATCACTAGGAAATTATTGAGATATTGGACGAAAATATATAAGGTGCAGTAGATACAGTACATCTTAAGAAAATTGAAGGAGGGGTTGCAAGTTCAAATCCACTTAGATTCATCTAAATGTATATTTTTATTATAATGCTTTTAAAAAAATAAAAAATCTAGTATTAAAATTGATGTAATATGTATCACGTCAAGGACGCAAGTTTGGTATCTCAATTATAAGCATGTCACCATTGAAGTCTAGTACAAGGCATGGAAGGTGTGAGGTGAGTTTGTGTTTAGTTCGACCCATACCAAACCCGACGGTTTGCATCCTTTGTTGAAAGTCAAAATTGACAGGCATGGGTCAGAATTGAATGCAAAATGCTCTGCTTTAATGTATAGTAATTGCTTTTCACAGAAACTATAAAATTTCTGATTTTTCTAATGTGGGGCATGTAATTTATCCAATCAGTCGATATAATGGGGCCCACCATGGTTGGCCTATGCTTAGAAAACGTTCAATTGTGTTCATCCAATCTTCCATAGTCTTACTCTATTTTTCGTTCTTGACTGTCCATTTCTGTCTGCTGAATGAGCATGGAATTGTTTATTTTCGAGTTCATTTATTGTTGGTAATGTTTTAGTCTCTTGACACGATTGAATCATTTGTTTCTTGTAGGGGAAACTTTTTCTGAAGTAGTTGGCAGTCCCTACTATGTTGCACCTGAGGTCCTGCTCAAGCATTATGGTCCTGAAGCAGATGTATGGAGTGCTGGAGTTATCTTGTATATCTTACTAAGTGGTGTTCCACCGTTTTGGGCTGGTACATTAATTACATCCTATTATCCTGATCATTCTTGTATAGCAATATCAAACTTTTTACTTTAGTCTTTTCAATCCATTCTACGTCTTACTAGCTATAATTTGCATTTCCTGTTACCTCCAGAAACTGAAGCAGGGATATTTAGAGAGATTTTAAAGGGTCGATTAGATTTAGATTCTGATCCATGGCCATGCATTTCTGAAAGTGCGAAAGATCTGATAAAGAAAATGTTGGAAAGAGACCCTAAGAAAAGATTGTCTGCTCATGAAGTTCTATGTGAGAAATCTTCTTTGGTTTAAAATCAATATAATTGTTCTAAAGGAGCAAGGGCAATGATAATTGCTCTAGCACAATAGATCGAGGCTTATGCATGCCTAATCAACAGTGATGTGGATGTGTTTTGGCAGGTCACTCGTGGATTCTTGATGACAAAGTTGCTCCTGATAGACCTTTAGACTCTGCAGTTTTATCACGCCTGAAGCATTTCTCTGCAATGAACAAAATAAAAAAAATGGCTTTACGGGTAATAAGTTGCCTCATATTTCTAAAGAAGTTATTGGTCATGTTGTCATGGTTGATGTCTGCTTTTTGAGGTTTGTTTCTATTGTACTTCATTTATATTTTGATAAATTTATGGGGGAATCCCTTTGAGTTACTGTTTTGAGATGGAGGGCTTTAGATGAAGGGTTTGTTAAATACTATGTGGCCAATAAAATCCTTATATGAAGAACACCCCTCAAATGCCTCAACTGTGTGTCATATGTTGACATGACACTTGAAAGAAGAGGATGCAAAACACCCTATTGAGTTTTCTGGCTCAGTGTAGTGTATGAACATCATTTGAAAGGTGTACCTTTCGGCTTAAAAAAATAATTTCCATGCATGGTGATATGGGAGATTTGGAAGGGAATGAAGACAGATCTTTTTTAATGATTTGTTGCGGGCCCTCGGGAAAAATCATTGAAGTGATCAAGATGGCACTGCATGTTGGTTCAAACTGAAAGTTTAATCCAAAGATTACTTTATGTTCTTATGGGTTTTTAAGGACTACAGTATTAGTCTCATATAGAGAAATGGTGTCTCTTTTCTGAAGGCTGGGGTGATATTATGATGCATTTGGTTTTTTTCCCCTTATTAGTTTATGTTCCCTTTTTGTGCCTTTGAACTTGGGGTATGCATCTTATAATGTTTAGGCTGCGTTTTTGTATCTGTACATATTCGTAAAAAAAAAAAAATATAAAGGTGCATCTTCATTTTTCTCTTTGAAAAATCTCTAGGATTTTTTTGGAGATACATACTTTATTTTGAAAGTAGGGCCATTGTTAATTGTTAAATACTTGTTTGAAAGTAAAATAATTTACTTTGCAGGTCATAGCAGAAAAAATGTCGGAGGAAGAAATTGGCGGTCTCAAAGAGTTATTCAAAATGATTGATACGGACAACAGTGGGACGATAACATTTGAAGAACTAAAAGATGGCTTGAGAAGAGTGGGCTCTGAACTAATGGAATCTGAGATTAAGGCACTTATGGATGCGGTAAGCTTTTGTTAGCAAGATTTATTATTATTTTCTATGTTGGGACACTGGTCTAGAGGAGATACTTTCACTTGAAGACCCAGGGATCGATCCCCGTGCATGTATTTGAAACCAAGGTGCTGACACAGTGACACCACTCATTTCTGGTCTTAAAATTGGAGATTGTCTTTTGTCGAAAATATAATCACTGGGTCATTTCATGCTAGTCATTATCTGTCCACTGCTGTTGGGCAAGAAATGAGCTAAAAATTGGCATTCTGCACCTAATAGCCTGCAAAGTGGATTATTTTCCTTTTCGTGTTGCATCACCAAAGCTTTATGTCAATTTAAAAAGATCTCAACATAAATTGTCACATGAGTGTAAGATCTCACCAAAGCTTTCTTGTCTTAAAATTGGAAATTGTCTTTTGCCGAAAATATGATCACCGGGTCATTTCATGTTAGTCATTATCTGTCCACTGTTGTTGAGCAAGAAATGAGCTAAAAATCGGCATTCTGCACCAAATAGCCTGCAAAGTGGATTATTTTCCTTTACGTGTTGCATCACCAAAGCTTTATGTGCGTTTAAAAAGATCTCAACATAAATTGTCACACTGAGTGTAAGACTATGACTTACTTGGGCATTCTTGTTTTCAGTTATCGGTTTTTAAGTACCTGCTAATGCTTTCCCATGCATTTGAACAATTATTGTTAAGCTCTGGTTTGAAAAATGTGACTCTAACCAGCATTAGAGTGGGGCCATGGTCCTACCGTGGATGCTCATATCCTAAAACAAGTTAAAACTGGAAAATCCCAACCGCTGAAAAGTTGACCAATTTTATGCTGTGTGAATGGTTCTCTTGACTCTGAGTTTCTCTTTTGAAAATTGCAACAATAATTATATTATTTGGCCAATTGTCTGATGATCTAGATAATTAATCTGATAGATTCTTTTGATAGATAATGCCTTTGAAAGCTGAAACAACCCACATTAGAGAACCATTCAATGATAAAGCGGAAGTTCTGGCAGTCTTGGAAGCTCTTCATATTTTTAATACCTCATTTCATCATTATGTTATTGTGGAGAGTGATTTGGCTAAAGCTGTTTCTTGGGTAAAACATTGAGGGGGCCATAGAAAATGCAATTTCTCTTCAATGAAATTAGTCATCTAATTTCTGACTTACAGGTTACGTTTCAACACATTAGTACTGCAAATGGGATTACAAACTGTTTAACTAAGCAAGGGGTAGATAGATCTTGTAATTTAAGCGCCTCTATTATGTAGTGTGTGGCTGGTTCATTTCTCTTGTATCAGTTCCACTATGGATGGCGTTTTTGTCTTTTCTAAGATGAGTTGTACTTCTTTCTTTCTTTAATAAAGTCCACTGTTACCGATAAAAAAAAAGAATTGGTTTTAGTTGTACATGAAGCCCAAATAATAAGTAGAACCCATATCAGTTTTTTCTACTCCATGGTTCACAATGCATTCCCTTAGATTTGAGTATCATGCAAGGTGTGCTATAAGTAGATATTTCAGTTTACTAACAGGTATTGCAATCTTGCTTGGAGGAATTTGACAGGCTGACATCGACAACAGTGGCACCATAGACTATGGTGAATTCCTTGCTGCTACTATGCATTTGAATAAGATGGAGAAAGAGGAGAATTTGGTTTCCGCCTTCTCTTTCTTTGACAAAGATGATAGTGGCTACATAACGATTGATGAACTCCAGCAAGCATGCCGACAGTTTGGTTTGAGTGAGGTTCACCTAGATGAAATGATCAAAGAAATTGATCAAAACAATGTGAGTTTCTATCTCCCTTGTATTTTTCTCTAGTCAGAAATTCAGCTATTAATTTAGAATCACCAATGTGCCGGACTAAAGTTTGTGCTTTGCTCCACTTTCTTGTCAATCAATTGAGGCATGTGCCCATACTGACCAGGCAAATTGGGGTTGTCATTATAAATGGAGCAAATAACTGATTGGATGATCTTAACTATACAATGGGCGCTTCTGATCCAATTTGCAAAACATGGTCTATCAATCTAATTTTCGAGTTATATTCATTCAATGTGACATTGATGGTTTGAAATGCCTCTGTGAGTTGCCATGAAGTCGAGTCTGTTTATTAATGTGGCAGAATTTTTTTTCTTTCTTTATGTTGATTTTCGGATCACATTATCCCTATTCTGAATCATTTATAAATAATAAAGGGAACGCAATAAAACGGTGCCATTTGTGAATACTAAAAACTGTAACATGAAGACTCGCCCATTAAAAATGTTTTCTTTCATTAATCCTCCTCTCCTCATTCATCATTGTTGATTAAAAAAAACATCAACATTGTTATTGTTTTCAGCATGTTCCTACCATTCAAAAAAGAGAGTATTCAGCATGTTCCTGTGCAAGTATCGAAAGAACACTAAGGGCTTGTTGACAACAGCAGAAAAAAGGAATTAAGAATGAAGAGAAAGACTTAGGGTTATGTTTGAAAAGAAAATTCTAGTAGGATATCCCTTTATGCATATCAAGATATGGGATCTCTCTCTTGCTAATATTTGTTAACTGCTGGTTATGTTACCTGTGAGTGCTCAAATCTCCATCAAGAGATAACTGATATCGCTGTCATCTTAACCTTATGCTATCTAGGCTCACAAGTCACATCTAGGAGGTTTGTCTTCCACCATATTCAATATTTAAAGCCATGCCTTATAACTCTCTATATTTGAACATGTCTACTCTGACTACTTCATATGGGGTCTTTATTTGTCTCCCTCTTCTCCTAGTTCTTTTAACTTGTGAGCCTTCAATGTGTTGTATATGGGCTGTTTTTGGACTTCTATTTGCATTCCTAACAACTGATCGTCAAATGATATTATATGATTTTAACTTCTGGTGAAGCTACTTTAAGTTTCTTGCCATGTATTCTTCTAATTCTACCCTTTTTAACTTCTTGCATCCATCTTTGCATGCGTATCTCTGTGACATGTAGTTTTCATTTCTTCATTCCTCATCTCTCAGCTTCGTTCAACAAAGTAATTCTGATTGTGGGCTTATGAAACTGCTAATTAGAGTGGAAATGGATGATTGCATAACACTCCCCTAGGTCAGACTTCACTTTGCCCATACACACTGATCCTATTCGCTCTTATCTTGTTACTGACACTCTGTTAATTTCTCTGGTTGCTTCTGGATATCAAATCTTTCACTATGGTACTGAGCTTTTAATTTTGGCCATTTCATCTTTTGTAATCACAAACCCACTAAACTTGGACTCCATATATTCTATCTTTGATCTACTAGTTTTGGACACACTAGATTCTTGACGCCTTTCTCCAAAGTTCTAGCATTTCATTTACTTGCCTTTTGGTTTGACTAACAAACACCACATCATCTGTAGAGAAATATACCAAGATAATTCATCTTGGACATCTGTTGTTGTGATGTCCGTACTCCATAGCCAAGGCGACAAGTAAGATTTCTAAACGAATGATTGGTGCTACCCAGGTCTCATTGGAAAATGAAGACATCATTTCACAGTCCTCACACTTACCATACTTGAATTACACCTTTATATGTCTTTTCTGATTTCAACATGGCCATTAGGGGCGCCTTTCTTCTTTGGTATCTGCCAAATCAATTGCCTTGGCACCCTATTATAATGACTGGAAGTAGATAAAAACTGAGGATTCTTTCTACTAAAAGGTACCTCTTAGGGATTGTGTTAGAAGCAACTTTTTTACCATCGCGTGGGACTCTCCATGATCAATCCACTTCCCTGACACTTGCTAATCCCCCATGTGATGCCGACTTTAATTTGACAGTATTCTAAATTACTCACTGTTGGATTGAATTTTGTCAAAAAACGTTACTTAAGAAACCATCGTACTTTGAAGCCCCTACATTAGTAGTTGTAGGATCTGCTTGAGATGATTTTGCCTAAATTCATATCTACAATGAGACCTTCCCTTCGCGCACTCCTCCCATCAGCCCCTCATACAAGTTGTGAGAGGTATCTCCCAGCAAAAATATGACTCTAAAAACTACATGTAAATTTTGTTTCCCTATCTACATTTCCATGAGTTTCTTCAATGGAAAAACCAATTTGTGGCAGATTTACATGGCATAAACCCAAACTACATTATTTAAACCAAGGGCCGCAGGTGCAAACAACTAGCCAGGGGGTTGATTGTGGACCTGCCTCTTAGGCCTTCTTACGTAGGTCTTGGCTCAGGTGGTCCGTGGGCCTGGCTCCAATTGATCCATTGGCCAACCTAGTTGGACTTGTGGGATCAGCAATTTTCTTGGCCTATATCAATTTTTCTCTCAGACATGCTCTACTCTCTCAAAGTTTTCTCCTGTAGCTTATGAGTTTTACTGCTCTGTTTTCTGTATATACCTGCTGTCTTTTTTTAGGTATCACACTTTCTGGGAGGAGTTTGATTCATGTGGGTCTATCATTTTCAGGACGGACAAATTGATTACAGTGAGTTTGCTGCAATGATGAGAAAAGGCAATGCAGGAGGAGTTGGGAGGAGAACCATGAGGAACAGTTTGAACCTTCACTTGGGTGACGCTCTGAAACTGGGAGACCATTAGCATTCAGCTAGAATTGGAAGCTGCCTTTGTATGATTAGAAACACAGGAAAGGCGGTAAGAATATGATAGTCAAATCATTCTCTGTGCGTTTCTTCAATACAGGTTGCAATTTGCCCATTTGTGAAGGTGTCAGGTTGAGTATCCTCAAATTGTCTTCTTTTTTAATCATCCCCACTGCTCCTGAGTTCAGGAGTTGAATGTTTCTTAGATGGACTCTCTAACCAATACAGTATCAATCCAACATTGAAAAAATGCTAGATGTTATTGTGCTAATGAGCCCTGCTCGAGGAAGGGTGTTGTGCTACTGATTAACAAGGTTTATTGTATTAACAATGTTTATTGTGGATGGAAGGTAATTTTGTGAGTATAATATGCATGCACTGATGAAGATTCTTTTCAAATGCTCTTACTGGGTATGTTTTTTTTTTTTTTAACAGAACTCAGCAGATAATTATGTTGCTCCAATCTGACTTTGATTTTTGGTTTCTTTACTATCTTTTTTCACATCTTTTGATCAAAGACATGGGCATGGATAATCTTTTTTTTCAGAATTTGGATGATGGTATTTTTATTTTTCTCTTGTACTAATTTCTGGATTTTGTAGAAATGGAGAAGCTATACTCCGTTAATATGACCCATGAGGTGAGATGAGAGGTGAAATATCAGATATATCTCCCAAACCAGATAGTATTTAGAGTTTAAGCTTAAGGTTAATCCATGAAGGTCTCTGATGGAACAGCCAGAGACTGGAGAAAAAGGCAATTTCTAATGAAAATATTCCATGTTTCTTTGGAAGAAACAAAGTAACCTGTTGTCCTACATAGTTCTTAATCATAGCAATGCAGACATTTTTTTTTTTTTTTAACTTGGTATGAACATTCAAACAAATTAATTCTATGTGATTCTCCCTATCAAGAATTAACGGATGGATCAACAATGATATTCATCACCTGATGAGAGATATTGGGACGGATGCTAATGGCTTGAGGTCAAATTAATTTCTTTAAGGATTATTTTGGAATTTTCTTTGAAAGTTCGTGCAGAACCTACTAGAATGGATGCTGGTCTAATTAATCAAACTAATGCAATGGATGTAATCAACCAAACAATAAAGAATTAGCAAATAAATCTACTAGTCACACACCACAAGAAGGCAGGCATAATTTTTAACGTGAAAACTCTTTCCAGGAGGGAGAAAAATCACGATCCAGAAATCAAGAACCCACGAGCAGTTATAAGATATATTCACATATCGTTTTTCAATCTCTCAACGGCTCTAGAGAATAATTCTCTTTTTAAGATATCTCTTACTCAGATTAATGAGAGAGGGGGTGTGTATCTTTGAATTGAGAGAAACACCCAATATATAACCCCAAATCGGTGTATAAGACTCCTAGTGAAAATCCACTAAGAATTACAAGCAATCTCAAACTCTTTCATAGGGTCCAGGTCGGACTGGGTGCAGTCCGCCACGCGCGCATCTCACGGACAGAGGCCTCTGCATGAGCAACCTGAAGAGGTCTCCGAGCTCCAAAGTCAAATCCCATCACCAACATTATAAAGGCAAGAGAGAGTATAAGAAGTAGGCCCTCTACTGACAAACCATAAGAAAGCTGAAGCCTTTGCACAAGCAAGGACGCTTCCAGCAGTTATATAGACAGGGTAGAGGGTTGCTACATTGCTTAGAAGGTTTTCCAATCTGGGTGTTTTTGGAGGGGGCTGTTCATGAGCTCTCTGGAGAGATTTGATGGAGAGGACCTTTGACTGTGGAGAGGAGATGGGTCTGGTTGGTATGGAGTTTGAGAGCTTGAGGTGGGTTTTGGGGCATGAGACGAGAGGATTGAAGAGGAGAGAGAGGGAGATGTCAGGGTGCCTGTTAGGAGGGGAGACTGGCACACACACAGAGAGAGAGAGAGAGAGAGAGAGAGAGTGTCCCAGGGTGGCTGTTAGGAGGGGAGACAGGCAGAGAGAGTGAGAGAGAGAGCACTGATTTTGGTTTGACTTTTGAGTTCGACCCGACCCGTGGAAATTTGCCTCCCAATTTGAAAATGAGAAAATTTCAAAATATGGCTCATGTTTTGCTCAATTTTCAAATCAAACCTGAATTTAAAAAAAACTCATTTTTCAAAAATAAGCTTAAGTTCTTCTATTATTCTTTTGGGAAATGGATTAAGTTTTTCATTAGTATTTCAAATCAAGACATCGGGCGGGAACATGAGTTTTCCGATAACTTTTCTTTCTGTTTTTCCAAAATATCCAAAATGCCCTATCTCCGTTCCTTCTTCTTCTCTTTTTCTCTTTGTTTTGCTCCATTTCTTTTATCTTGAGAAATTTCTCTCTATTACGTGTAAAATGTGGGGTTTATAATTTCAGTTAATGTAAGTGAGATTGGTCACCACATCTCAAAATCTCTTCTTCCATCATAAAAAAATAAAAAATAGTTTCATTTTTTTTTTAAAGATTCTTTTTCATATGGCTGCCAAATTCCACAAATCCAAACAAGAAATTGATAAATAGATGAGTTGGGTGGGGTTGATCTGTATGGATTCTCGGTTGTGATATTGGGCCTAGCCTGGAGACCACTTATCAACTGAACCCATATGATCAACCTTTTTGCAACCTACAGTGGTATTCAAGAGTGAAGAGCCCTCTTCTACGACTAGAACTAATCAGAATGTCAAGTCAGATGCCAATAGATATATCTTCACCTATGGAAGGCTAACCATGCCTCTCAATATGCCATTTCTCCTCTTGCTTTCATTGGTGTTATGCATGGGTTTCTAGATTTGCATTTGCTATGTCAATGCATTATAAGTAGTAGTTTATATGCTCTCTTTGGGCAATCGTGTTGATTTGCATCGTGTAGTTACTTTCTAAGTTACTTGAGGGGACGTTTGGTAAGCATCCATACTAGGGAGGGGATTCTATGCTCCTGATGATTCCTTTGTTCCAATGGAATCGAGTAATCCTTTGTAAAGAGAGTTTTAAGTTTGGTATTGAAAGAGGATTCCCACCATTAGAAGAATATATGATACAATAGTTGTAAGTTTTTTAGAAATAACTCAAGATCTATGAAGAATTAGGACCTCAACTTTTTATTCAAAGTCAATTTGGGCCATCTAGAGTATTTGAACGGTTCGGATCGTGCGAAGGGGCCTCACAAAAATAAAAAATTAATATTTTAGAATTTGAATGTTTTTATAAATATCTTGATATCTAGACATAATCAACAGCTCAAATTTGATCAACTAGCCGTTTTTGACCTTCCATAGACAGCTCACGGTTTAGATCATGATTATGGGCCGCACAGAAACCAAAAAATTGAAAAAAACACACTTCTTTCTATCCCCTTTTTTGCATGGTGTGAAATCAACGGTTTGTAGTTTTTGGCCAATTTCTCATGATCTATGATGAATCAGGCTGCCAAATTTGGATTCATAGTCATTTTAGGCATTCTGAAGAGATTGGACGGTTCGGATTTCACAAATGGCTCCCATAGAATTCCAAAAATTGCCATCCAACGGTCTGGATTTTTTTTTTTTTTTTGTAAATTTCTTAAAATCTGTGAACAATTAATGGTTGATATTTGACGCTCTAGCTGTTTTGGGCCTTTTAAACAAGATTATCAGTTCAAATCTTAATTGTGGGGCCTAGAAAAGGTTAGATTTTGAAAAAAAAGGAACAACTCCACACTACTGCTTGCGGCACTGTAGCTTTGCGTGGATCCGTTGATTTTGTGTTACAGACGGGGATAATGCATGGGAGCATGGACGCAGGGAGCTTTCCTTGTATTACCAAATGTGGAAAATCCACGAGCATAGAAAACGTGTGAGAAATCATCGCTGAGGATGCTTACCAAACGCCCTAGCGGTAGAAAAGCTTTGAGAGTACCGTTCCCAAAAAAAAAAAAAAAAAAAAGGGAAGAAAAGATAAGAAAAGCTTTGAGAGTGGGTGGCGTCAAGAGATAGGGAGAGGGGTCGTTTGGGAACTTCCTATAGGGGTACAGGGAGTGGGGGAAAGTAGAAAATTTGGTGCAGGACCTGGAAGGCAGCAGGCTCTCTTCCCTGGACTCTTTTGGGTCTTTGACGAAATTTGAAACTTTTTGTTTAAAATTGTCCTTAAATAATATAGAGAAAGGTGCTGATATTCGCTAGTTCTCTTTGGCAATTTACCATTGAAGTAAAGGTAATGTAAAGAATCAAATCAAGAGAGAATAAAATCTAAGGGGATTATGATGGTATTTTGTCTTTAGTAGATTGGTAGGGAATCTTTTTTATTTTTTACATAAGAAGTTGGTGATTTTTTTTTTTTTTATCATTTAGTGGAGAAAAGATGTTGACTTTTTATTTTATTTTTTTAAAAGATGAGGAAATTTTGAATGTGTACTTTTGATGTGACATTTTGTCTGAAAAATTAAAGCTTTACGTTACTTTTTTCTAACCTAGCAAATTTCCAAACGAGCCCAAGAAGTAATGGTGATGCTGGGTGGTGCCGATTTGGGTGGAAAATGTGTCAAACTAGTGTTGTTTTCTTCTACTATGGGAGGTGATATACAACCACCTCCCATAGTTTTATTTGGTGCATATGGATGGAAGGGTTTACATGTATCCTAGAAATTAATTCTCATCGGTCCAAAATCGAGTATCTCTTGGGCTTAGGGCCAAAGACTTGTTGGTTAGGTTGGGTGAGAGATAACCTCTGTTGTAAAAAAAATAAAAAATTACAGTATACACTGGACATTTACCGTCATGTGCTTTGGTGCTTGAGAAAAGTTGCGCCAAATTCTCTTATATAGATTGTCTCAAAAAGAGCATTATTTTTAGGATTTATGAAAAAAATAATAAATAATTTTATAATTTATTTTGAAAGAAGATGAACAATGCATATCCATGGAGAATGTTTAATGGTGATCAAAGGTAAAAATTCAAAATGGTATCAATATAAATCAAACAGAAAGAATAAGCATAAAATGAACAAAAGTATAATCAAATGATTTTTAATATTTCAGACAATCCTTTCAGTAGGTCAATTTGATTTCCAAAAATATATTATATCAATCGAATTCATGCTACAGTTATGTCCGTCTTCAAGTCTATTTTTTTTTATTTAAAGACTCTAAACCAGAGTCCCTAGTGCTCAAATTTGAGTCCACTGGTTTGGAAAATGAAGGAGACCCAGTTCCTCCATTGAAAGACTATTGGGTTCAAGTTGGGTTGGTCCCTACTAATATGGGAAAAGAATTCTCTGATTGATGGATGTACCAACTCAAACACTTAAGCCTATGGACGGGCTCCCAACACTCTCCCTCACATGCATGCCCAACAAAGTTTATGGATGGGCTCCCAACACTCACCCTCATGTGCAAGCCCAACAGAGTTTATGGACGGCCCTGTCACATGGGCTACGAAACCCGCTTTGATACCATGTAAGAAACTATGTACCAATCCAAAAGCTTAAGCTGATAGGTAGAAGGCCCCTGCAGGTATATTAAGACATGTCAAAGCCTATTACTTAGGCCATATAGGATGTGGGACTTCCCAACAGGATCATAGTTATTTTACCAATGACTACATGACAAAGTTCAAATCGAGTGTAATTGCTTTGGCTCACTATATAGCACAAACGCTCAACAGAAAATAAGAAAAAAAAAATCAAATAACTGTATTAGTGAAGATGGGATTCTCAAGAGGCCAAAGCATAAATTTTTTACACATCTATTACCCCACCAAACCCCTTACAAATGAAAACTAAAGAGAAGAGAGTCACAGAACAGCACAATTTCACTGAAAGAAAAGAAACAGACCCGCAATTCTATTAGTACCTTCTTACCATAAAGCAAAGTGCTAAAATAGAGAAAGTGAATGCATCCCATCACCAGCTATAATCTGCAGCTGGAGAAAAGGTGAGAAACATTTGATGTTGATGGCGGGTCTTGGATAAGCACTCACAGAAACTAGGGGTCGAAATAGTTTACTACACACACATTCACACTCAACTAGCACAAGTGGATGGATCCCACCTATATGCAAAATGGGATGATCTGAACCATCCATTTTCCTGGCCTGCTGCTAAGATGGACCGCGATCAATCACAAGCTGCACCAATGAGACCATCCCTGGTCCACCATCTTTTATTATTAACGAAATTTACAGGAGGAAAAAAACAAAGAAGTAGGAGGAAGAAAAAGGATAAAAAAGAACAAGAGCTGCCAGAGACAATGTCTGTACCAACAAAGGAGCTACGAGAGGAGCTCAGAAGACTTCATGAAGTCACATCATGACATCAAGGATCATGTATTATGCTTGTAGTGAAACCCGAGCTTCTTGTGTTTTTTTCGTTCTTTTTTCATCGAACCCGCGCTGTTGGGAGTAACCCTCGAGTGAGGTAAGGAAGCCCTCGGATGAGGGAAGACGTCGGGTGAGGTAAGACAGTCCTTGAGTGAGGGAAGGTGGCATGCCCAAGGATCGATCCTGGACAGCCCCATGAGAACTGAAGTTTGTCAACCCGAGATTCTTGTTAGCATTATAGCAAGAACAACAAAATAGAATTGACTCTTTGCAAAGCTATCGGGACCTTTTCTACCACAATTGTGAGGTATGGAGTGACCTGGTTGGGATCTTTAAAGTCTTTATTCACTTGCATGAATGGTGACGTAATAACAGACATGCTTTTAACACACTGTCGAGAATATGTAGCTTTGTAATAACAGACATGTTTATAAAAAAAAAAAAAAAAAACACATACTGTCGAGAATATTTTCTATAATTTAGCTTTCAAGCTCATTTTTATTGTCTGAAGGATCGATGTATCTCCAAATGAAAGCGAAACTGCTACCCATTATATTCATAACCACAGCAGACATGGCAGGGGGCAGGGCGACCAGCGGGGAGGTGAAATGGGAGGTCGCCAAAACCACACCCAAGACTGAGTTCTGCATCCCAACCTGTGGCAACGAGTAGGCATTGGTGTTAAATAGCTGTAGAAGCAAGACGGTGAGTTCTCCCAAGGGGTATATCTAGTGATGATAAATATGAGAGATTGTAGTTCATCTAGAGGAACCCACTTCATCCAAGTTGTATTTTTTGCTCCAAGCTGATTAAGGGTCTTTTGATATGTTTTGTTTTCAGACGTTCATCTACAAACTAATCATGAAGAATTCGATGGTTATAATTGTTCGAGCAGGGAGATTTTTGCTGCATTACTCTCTCAACAAGGAACTGGGTTCCTACCAGATGAATGATTAGTCCAAACAGACGACAGATCATTAGGGCGGTACATTGTATTTCTCCAGAGCACAGCTCCCTTTTTTTGATAACATGGTAATGAGGAGTGATATAATTTAATGCAGGTTGAGTAGACCCCTTTGCTTTTGTATAAACTGAATGAGGACTGCATAAAAATCAGAATACATGAAAACTGCTTTATGATCTATATTTGGAGAAGGAATACCTCAATCGAGATTGCTCGTCGCTGTGGCTCCTTGAACCCACAGACGGTCGCAGATAAGTACCTGCAGCATGAGAACTTCTTAATACCTTTTAGCTTCTTCAAAACTGGTTCATTTCTTCAAGATTTCTGTTTTGGTGTTTGTGAGACTAGAGAAGAAACTGTATAAGTGTGTACCATTCCAATGATAAGTACACACTTATATAAGAACACCTTGAAGGCATTCTTAATGAAACAAGGAAGTCTAAATCATCCAAATCGTAGCAAAACCTAATCATAACCCTAGCGAATAGGAGATGATATCATAATCCAATTTATTGTATTTATTCAATCCAACTTCTTTTATTTATTCAATCATATCCAACTCTCATATCCTAACCTATGACATATGGATAATTCAACATAGGCAACTATCATGTTGTATAGTATCTGATACTTCATTTTCTATGTGTAGAATTGTAGTCCCTGTTGTATCCTGGGCATCATAGATCCTTACAGTATTACCCTACATTTGGAAGCAAGAAAAAGGGTATATTACAATACATTTCTTTTCATATAATTCTACTAAATGACAAAACCATTAAGAAAGATGAAAAATATGAGGATGGACAAAGAAAATTGATAAGAGCAGCTTTAAGTTGGCAAGAGAATCTCAATAGAATAATAGATACAGGGACACGGGGACGAAAGCTTGGGTGAGATTTTTGGTGTCCTTATCTCCTCTTGTTAGTGGATTTATATGATGTAGCATAAAATGTGGTTACCAGTTATGAACGAAGGCATTTTGCTCTTCATTGGCACCCCTAGAGACGAAATTCCCCTCCCAATTAGCTGTTCTATACTAAACTTCCAGTTCTGTGCTCAAGCCTGAGAGCCTAATCTCAGGTCTACAGCAACCTTTCGCATTGTTGTGTAAGAAATTCATGGATGGCCTGGCCATGTTCTACATGATGAGCCTGTAGCAGTTGGAAGGTGCTCATTGTTGCAACGAGAACATTAGACAATGTCTTGCACAGTTTTTGACATTAAATGTGGGATCTTCAGCCTCCATAACACTAACTGCTTCCGAAATTCACGTTAATGTTACAATAATGTCTTTCATGGCTTAAGACATGCTTCTGTGACCTTTGGAGACCTATGCACCTACCACACACTGTTAGGCAGGCAATGACAGACAGGCCACCCTGATTCAGCATAAATAAGCCCCCCATTTGAAGAAACACTTTGCATCTGACTCATACGCAAGCATAGGTACAAGGGGCGTAACGGGATCATATTTTTTAATCCAATTTTCTAGGGTGTATTTGGTAGAGGAATTATATGAATTCCTGGAATAAAATTATTCCACGTGGTAATGAATTGGGGCTATGTGCTGCTGTGGATTATTCCATATTATAACTCTACATTTGGTTGACAAAATGGAATTCCTAGAATTTTGTACACTCCAAAGAGTGCTTTTACTTGCATATTGCCCTATTTCTGGAATCAGTTTGATGGTGAGATCATAACGTCATGGAATGGCTTCGACAATAAATTCGCATTTTCTTTCCACATGGGATAATTTCATTCCATTCAATTCTGCTAATTCCCCAACCAGATGGGTTCTTAAGTCAGTGAATCAAATCATTTATAGATTTGGTAATTGGAATGACTAAGTGGTCAGTACACCCTTGGTAGCAGGATCTTCTCTCAAAGTCAAAGGTGTTAGTCTTGCCCCCACACTGAAGTCTGGGATCCGCTCTCACTTAATAAGCATTTGCTTGACAGTTTGAGTACCACCTGCCAGCTCTCAGACCTGAATTTGGCCTGGTTCTTGCTTCAAAATTCATGCTCTGAATCCTTGGCAGTAGGCCCTGAATGATTTTGCAACTAAATCCATTCTTGCTCCTGCTCATGCTTTGTACAATTAGGAGTCCAATTTGACAATTTAGATTGTGGAAAGAGAGCAATGGAGAAAGCCATAGGAACCTACTTAACTTTAAGAAGAGAGGGATTCAGCAGGGGGCCTCGGGTATGAAATCCATGGACCATAACTCAGACCTGAATTTTATTTGGATTCATGGAGTGGACAGCAACCAGATCCAAACAAAATTATGGTCCTAAAGTAAAACGCATACTGGTATTTTCAATTAGGGTCCTTCAGGTACTTGATATTTGGAGACCCATTTTGAGCCCTAATATTGAGTGTCTACTCATCCACTTAAGAAACTGGACATATTTTCTTATAAACAATTAAGCCTCTGATTATATGCACGTCAGAAATCATGGAATGCCAGCTGAGATCATTTGGCATGTATATAAAAAGACCACACACAGCCCTTGTATGAAGCGTTACAAAGTTCAAGGAACTAGAAATATGGGGGAGACAATTAAAGATCCAAAGAGTACAAGGAAAGACATGATAGACTGTGAGCTACAAAGAATATGGCAGCAAATAGCTTTCAATGGAAAAAGAAGAATTCACAAGCTCTGATGATAATGATTCATGCATGCATGCACCAGTAACTAAAAACAGGTGGATGCATGTGATTCACACAGGCAAAAAATAACTAATAAAAAATCATAAAGGAGAATGGAGAGATGATACATACCCTACAAAGAAACCCGCAAAATGCAATAACAGGACACAGAGTATTACGATTCCCAGTTCCCCGGATAAGATTCCCTGGAGTCCAAAAAGTGGACCGGAGCCAGAGCCTGCTGATGTGCTGAGGATTGATGATTTGAGACAAACAACATTTTCCGAGAATACACTGATAAAAGGCAAAAGAAGGCTAAATGTAAAAGTTATTCATGTAGAAAGGCAACATGGGAAATATATATAGTTTAAGCTAAGAAATGTACAGTTCATTGTGTTTTCAGTTAGTAGAGCTAGGCTCCATGGTTCTGTGAGCCAAACCAAAGAAATGATGGGGCACACCATTCATGGACCATGCACAAAAAGGTGCAAAATGAAAATCCCAACCATCCAAGCTATGGTTTCTTTCTCTGTTGAATGTAAATTGTTTCTTTACTCTCTTTCTGAGGTCTTAACCATCCATTGTTGGCCACCAGTTGAAAATTACGGGATTCCACTATGAGATTTTTCTAGCTTGTGCCATTACTGTTAGGCCATGAGCCCGAGAAACATCATATTGGTTTCTTTCTCTGTTGAATGTAAATTGTTTCTGTATATTCTTTCTCAAATCTTAACCATCCATTGCTGGCCATCAGTTGAAAATTACGGGATTCCACTATGAGATTTTTCTAGCTTGTGCCATTATTGTTTGGCCATGAGCCCATGAAACATCATATTAACAATTCTGATCATTGAAATGTGGTGTCCAGTTGTATAAATTGAAAGTCATACATTTGAGAGAGAGAGAGAGAGAGAGAGAGAGAGAGAGAGAGAGAGAGTAATCAAAGCTAAACCTGCTGGCAAGCAGTGATGCAGCTAACACAGCAAGAAGAGGAGCAAAAGGTCTTATCATTTTGACAAGGGATGGAAATGTTCTCTGCATAAAAGAACCCAGCAAAATTGGAGCAACAACCACCTGCAACATATAGGTTTAAAATCTTTCTCCAAAAACAGTTTAAGAAGTCAAGATAATTGAATAGTAGGTTGGTAATGACCTGAAGAGTACTGACTGAAAGCTTAACAGCATCCACGGGGACGTAAGCTCCAGCAAGAACTTTAGTCAACAGAGGAGTGAGAACTACTGCACTTAGAGTGGTGCATGCAGTCATAACGATGGATAATGGCACATCCCCTCGAGCAATTAAGGTCACCTGTGACAATCACACAGAAACACATTAATGGATATGGTATATATATATATAGGGAGGTGCTGCTATGAGAGACACTCTCACCAAGTTGGTGACAGATGGGTGGGGGGCCTCACTTCCATATCCACTCTCACCAACTTAAATGCAAGGACCCACCCAACTTAAATATGAGGGCCCCCCACCCATCTCTCACCAACTTGGTGAGAGTGTCTCTCATAGGAGAACCTTCCATATATATATATATAATGAAACTATACCATACAACAGACAGCCAGAGTATATGTGGCACTTAAGGATTTATGAACCTAATTCGGATTCATAATTACATACATTGTTGGTTGAAATAGTGGATAGTGATTATTTTCACTCACACAGTCCATTTGAAGGTCACCCAATAAGTTAAGCATCCATCCAATGGGCTAATTGAACTATTCACCATTTATGATGGGGCCAATAATTTGGTCATTGTGGATTTATGAACATGTATGCCATGTGTACAATGGCAGCTTACTTTGGCAGTGTACAAGTGAATGAATTTCATTTTTCTTGGATAAGCCAACTGCTCTGTACATTTACATTTACATATTTATGGATTGTCGTTCTCCAGTAGGTATCAAGCAATTCCTCATATTTTAAAATAACAATATTTTGAATGTTTGCTCATTGTTTATTTCTTGTTGATATTTAGATTCTCATTTTCCATTTGCCCATGTGCGATTGTGAATCATCCACTTTGAATCGGCTAGAAAGCGAGTACAACAAAGAAAGATATGACCAACTAGGTTCTAAAATGCTCAAAGGCCTCGTGCAAATTTAGTTAGTAAGTCTACAACACGCATGTCAATGAATCCTGGGAGCTTTCATGCAACAAAATCAAAAAAATAAAAGATTAAAAACCAGATAGGTGTCACATTTAATAAAGATTATAAACCAGGATCTACCTAAATTAAAATCCCACAGACAAATGCAAAATGGCCTACATAAAATAGAAAATGCAGAGGGGCACGACAAAAGTAAGTGAGAGGATAATTTTCTAAGGTTTTGTTGAATCTATGGCTGTCGACGAGTTGAGCCAGCTCAACTCTGCTTGGTTGGGCTTGGGCTCAAGCTCGACTTGTGAGCAAATTGAGTTGAGCCTGTCAACGAGTTGAGCTAACTCGATTCTCCTTGGTTGGGCTTGGGCTCAAGATCAACTAATGATCTAATAGAGATGAGCTTGGGTACAACTCAATTGTCTCACAAGTCAATTTTGATTGAGGGCCTGTTCAGCATGACTCACTCAAGCTCGACTAGACTAAGTGCTTAGCTCGAGCTTGCCTCAATTAAGTATAACAATATATATGATCCCAAGCCCAAGTGTTTGGCTCCTTAATATATAGATAAATCATATGCATAAGGAGGACAAGCTGATCCCAAGCCCAACGTCAAGCTTAGCTCGTTTATTATTCGAGCTTAATGTCATAGACTTTGCAGATTCCGTTGGGTCAAGCCCGTTCAACACTTGATTTTCCCCTTTGTGCAATCAAGTTAGCCTTCCCAATGTAGTTCTAGCCCTTAGACCAAAACTCACACCAAGGCTTGCTCACTCACACACCAAGAAAGAGGAAACTTGGAGCAATGAGAGAACTGCTATTCCTTTCTCAACCTTGCTTCCAAATTTTGCTTCCACCAACATGCTCCATTACAAATGAAAGGAAAAACCCCTGTTTGTACTGCTACACTTCTACCCTACATAATCAATGGACAAGATTAAACCATGTGGTCATCCTATAGATGAGAACTTTCTAGACCTTTCTCTAGACTCTAGAAAACTTCTACACAATTATATCTTAATCCTAAACTTGTCCAACCTATTCTAGAACACACCACACATTTACACAGTTTACTATGACACCCTTACATTTCTATGTAATCGAAGACAATTCTAGAGCCTTCTAGAATCTTTCAGACCCTTCAAGATCTCTTTCAATAATAGTACTCAATTCCGTTTCGTTTTGGCTAGAATGGCCAGACTTTTTCGTTCCGGTTGTTCGGCCGAAGAGGAATGGGGGCAAAAAAATTTCGGTTTGAATTCTGGTCCATTATGGTCTATTCCAGTCCATTTTGGTTTGTAGCACAATTTTCACTAATTTTTTTTCTCAATATCCATATCAAGAAACATGCATAATTTCTATTTTGTTTTTCTAGTTTTTACATATATGTATATAGATATATCTTTAAATTTTTATTATTCCGAAAAGTTACTCCGAAAAGTTTTGCCGAAATTTCGAAATATTGAAATATTCCATCTTGGAGGCTAGACTGAAATGACGACCGAAACAGAATTGACAACAGTGCTTTCAATCCATCAAAACCCGTCTATACATCTGCCCACATATATCCCAAAAATCAAACAATCATGATGCTTATGCGACTCCGGGAAACCTTAGACCTCGCCATCGCATATCTTAAGTTGTGAGAGTGTGACATTGAGCTCAAAGGAGTAAGGACAAGCAGAGATTGAGCTTGGCTCTTCAAGCTTGACTCAAGCTCCCACTTTGGATCAAACAGTTTAGCTTGAGCCCGGGCATGGCCAAGCTTGGCTCAGTTTGGCTTGTTTACACCCCCAGTCTAATCAAAATGGGTAATGTCTTGATGATGGCAGGATCCATATGAGATAGGCCCTGTTATGGATGAAGGATACTCCAAATCTTCCTCATCAGATGATCCTATTTATCCAAACTTTGGCTTCTCTTTAAGACCCTTTTCATCCAAATCTTCCTCATCAGATGATCCTATTTATCCAAACTTTGGCTTCTCTTTAAGACCCTTTTCATTTAGTTCTCTAGACATTGAAGTCTAGGCTCAACTTACGCTCTTGTGATTTACCTATTTCTAGGGTAAAACCCAACAACAGAAGAAGTGCATCTTCATTTCCTTGGAATGGCCCATAACCTAGGAAAATTAAGTATTGGATGATTCTATATGCACCCTCCCATAATGCTGTGCACACCCACATCCCCTTTATATGAACAGTGATTTTCACTGTTCATATAAAGGGATGTGGGTGCGTACAGCACATAAAGGGGGTGCATATAGAATCACCCTTAAGTATTTAGGCAGTCATTCTTTGAGTTCTTAGGGAGGGTTGGATAAGTGAATCTAGGAAAAATAAATTTCTCAGAAAACTTTATGCAGCCAAACTTGCCTTTGTAGTTGGTTTATCACTTGTATAGAATTGTTCGGCAAGGATATAGCTGTCTGGATGCATCAAGATTCAGGACCCCATATCTCCTCTATAAGAAGTAAAAAAAAAAAAAACAGAAGAAAAGAAAAACAGAAAATGCTACTTTTCTTGGAAAGGTGTTGTTAAATTTGAAGTTACCAAATCAGGGGGAGTGGGACTGAATTGTGCAAAGCATTGATGTTTTTCATTCCCACAAAACAGGTTTAAGCTCAAAATAGGTCCTTCGATCACCAGGTAGATTGAGAACTGCCATTATAATTTAAGTACCCGATCAAAATCTAAGATGACAAAGCATATGGATATTCAGGATAGCAGTCATAAATGCTGTCATTAAAGGAAAGAAATGGCAGAGTCTTTAAAAATTGGGAAAGGTGGTACTTCTTGAATAAACATGCCAAGGTAAGAGAAGCAAATTGGGAAGTATTCACTGGAGTCTGAATCAAAAAGACTAACGTGCATCGCGGGGAGGAGGATCTAAAAACGCAACATTTTGTACTTAATGAGACGAGCATTATCATAAGATTTACAGGCTTCCTTTGCTCCTGTTTGAAGGAAGGCAGATAAATTACTGACAGAAGAGAATGATGAAATCCAAGTACAAGAAAGACTGACTTCTCAAACAGTTGAGCCTAAGTTCCAACTAGTCCAAGATTCATAACAAAAATTGGAGAAGAATAAAGCAAGGCGTGTATGGATTTTCAATTGAAATAACATAAACTTGATCTCAAAAAGATTAAAAACCACTTGTACAGGGGTCACTTGCAACTACATTGTTGATAATAAACTACTGATCACTTTGTGACTTCTCAAATTCAAATGTCAACTTAACTTCCTAAATTCAAATACACAACTAACTTCCTACTTTATAAAACCACTATATTATTATTAACTAATGCAACAAGCCACTATTACAAAATGATCTAAAGAAATTTACTTAGGCCCTGTTTGTTTGCATAGAATAAAAGGAATTCATGGTCAAATGAACTCCACTAAAGGATTATTAAAGAGGTGGGAGGGGAAGGGTATGAGGCCTGTGGGCGGGAAGGATACAAGGTAGCCATGTAGATGCAAACCTCATTTTCCTAGGATGGTAGCTGGGTTTTCATTTCCCACCACCCCTGATTCATTTTCCATGAGAAGGGGGGCAATTGGATCGTCATTTTCAGAAATTCAAATATGTTTTTTCAATTTGAACCCCTTTTAGAAATAGAAATCTTACAATTCCTATGTATTCAGTTACATGAAACAAACAGGGCCCTTCATTTCAAGAGAATTTGGCAACAAAGGGGTACGCTGGGAATAAATATGTTTCCTCAATTTTAACCACTTTTAGAAATAGAAATCTTACAATTCCTATGTATTCAATTACATGAAACAAACAGGGCCCTTCATTTCAGGAGAATTTGGCAACGAATGGGTACTCTGGGAATATGTATAGGGGTTAATGACTACAAACTGAGGTCTAATGCAATTGCTTAACCATTGGGGATCTCTCTCTCTCTCTATATATATATATACATGTACAGTTTTGAAATATCCCTTTATTTATTTATACATTTTAATCACACCTAAGTAGAAAACAAATGACAAACATTGCTTCTGATAGATAGATATATTAACTTTGTAAAATTACGTTTGTTCTTCTGTTATTTTTTTGTTTATTTTTTTTTTATCAAAGTCCTGTTCATTTCAAGATATTGGTAATTCTACAGATCAGATTCATTTCAAGATCGTTAATTCCACAGATCATACTAGCAAACTCATTTAACAGCTCTACCAATGAAAAGAAGGAATATGAGTTAAAAAGGTAATCTCTTACTCTCTTACCACATTGGATGCAGTTCCTCCAGGGCAACAAGCAAGAAGAATCAAACCCACTGAAAGAGATGGTGAAAGTCCAAGGGATTTGCTAACAATTGCTCCAAATGCTGGCATAATGGTGTACTGAGCAACACACCCAAATAGTATCTGCTCATAACATCAAGAATGGTAAACATGACATCAGAAGTGAAAATTTACGTACTCAAGAAAACCAGATAGTATTCAGAGTATGAGCTTCAGTTTTATCCATGAAGGTCTCTGATGGAACAGCCAGAGACTGGAGAAAAAGGTGACCTCTAATGAAAGTATTCCATGATTCTTAGGAAAATTCTTAATCATTGCAATGCGGAAAATTTGTTTTTTTACTTTAGATTATCATTAAAAATACTAGTTATATGTGATTCTCCCAATCAAGTATTAACAGATGGATCAACAATGATATTCATCGCCCGATGAGAGAATTTGTGAAAGATGCTGATGGCTTCAGATCGTGAAACCAAGTTCCTTAAAATTGTCAAAGGAAGTTCCTTAATGTTCTCTTTAAATGAACTTCACTTTAAATGGCAGGACAAAGATTTATAACCAATTAAAGCTCTGTCTTCATCACATCTAGTGGTTTTCAAGCATGTATGAGGAGTCAACAAATGGAGTGGCAGATGTGTTGGCTAAATGAGGGGTTAACATGGAAAAACTTTTGTTAGCACGCAGCAATTTTCTTTTGTTATAGCATATAGTATCATGCTCTTATACCTATGCTAGTCCTCTTCCTGCTTTGGCTGCTGTCATGCTCTTAATTATTGTAATATAGTTTACCAATCACCTATGAGAAGGAAAACAAATACACAACCAATTTGGCAAGCTCCAATGCCACACATCATCAACATTACCACTACCACCTTAAGCCTTATCTCATCGAACAGGAGTTGGCTTAATGCATTCAGCTCAAGCTAAGAGACACATATCTATAGGTAGTTATTAGGGATTTTCACATATGATACCATGGATAGTCATAGAAAACTTTAGTTAGTAATCACTAAAAATAAAGATGGTAAAATAAGCAAAGTTCATATGGTGAAGGTGCTTCGTAATTAAATTTTAAAAAATAATATGTACTAAAACTGCAAAAAAGGATGTCATGGGCAGTCTACAAAAACCTTACATATCAAGGGAACAGAAAAAAAAAAATGCTGAACCCACTAATATAAACCCTGCCATACACCCTAAAAATTCCACCTAGCAATAACCCAGCCATCCACCCCTGCAATATATCACTAATAGTTCATTGAAACCTCATATTTCAGACATAAACAGCATAATATGCTGACACCTCTATATTAAAACTCTACTAGAATTCATTTTTTTTTTTTTTTTTTGAAATGGTACTAGAATTCAAATCAAAACCATAGATCTCAACTTTGAACCCAATTGAACACCTGCATGAGTTTTTCTCCCCCATGATTGATCATATAAAAATGTAGAAGCAGGGGACTTCAGAAGGCATCTACACTCTACCTACATCAATAGGTATCAACACAATTCACCACGTACAATGTTTCCAGTTTTCATTTTTTCTACAGAAAATAAAATCCTCAATGAAATACAATGCCACAGAGGACTGTAGCCCATTAACATAAACGTGCCTTTTACGGCGACTGGCTCATACCTTTCTACCCCCAATTATTGGTATACATGCAGGTGGGTCCAATTTGCTGTCACTTGTATCATTTTTTTGGTAAAGTTGTCACATGTATCATGAATGCATATGCAGCAACCCCTCCTGCTCAAATTCTATTAGAAGTTCTGATCAAACCCACATAACTTTATTTTAAAAAACAGAAAAAAAAGACACATATAAAAAGGAGAAAGAAGAAGAAGAAGAAGAAGAAGAAGAGAAGTTTTCAATGATCTCTTACAGACAGAGGTCTCTCCATGAGCAACCTGAAAAGGTCTCTGAGCTCCAAAGTCAATCCCATCGCCAACATCACAAAAGCAAGAGAGAGAGTATAAGCAGTAGGTCCTTTACTGACAAACCATGAGAAAGCTGAAGGCTTTGCACATGCAAGGACGCTTCCAGCAGTTACGTAGACGGGGTAGAGGCTTGCTGCAGTGCTTAGAAGGTTTTCCCATCTGGGTTTTTTTGGAGGAGGCTGTTCATGAGCTCTCTGGAGAGATTTGATGGAGAGAACCTTTGACTGTGGAGAGGAGATGGGTCTGGTGGGTATGGAGCTTGAGAGCTTGAGGTGGGTTTTGGGGAATGAGATGACAGGATGGAAGAGGAGAGAGAGAGACATGCTTTGGGTGTCTGTGTCTGGAAAGATTGAAAACTGGTTACAGAGGGAGAGGGAAAGAGAGAGGGACATGGGCTGACATTGATTTCGACGTGACTCTCTGCATGAATAGGATGAAGAATGAATCGTATTGTTAGAGAATGGTAAAGATTGATCACATAGTGTATAAGTGTACTTTACTCACTAATTTGACGGTGAAGCTAATTTTTAACTGGAGTGCAAGTTGATCACATAGTTTATTAGTGTACTTTACTCACTAATTTGACGGTGAACCTAAATTTTAACTGGAGTGCAAGTTGTTAGAGAAGGGTAAAGTTTGATATCTACAAATAAAAGTAAGAGGATTTTATCGACGTCCCACGAAAATGTTCTCTATAGTTGGAGCCTTACGAAAGGGTTCCTTCATCCGACACTAGCGCCACTCGTCTGTGACTACCGGTGACGCTAGCGTCGCTCCTCCTTTTCATTCTTTCATTTCTCTTCTTTCTCCTCCTCCTCTTCTTCTTCCCCCAATCGTTGCACCCACCTACACACCCCCCAGTACCTTCTCGTGTAACGTCCATGTATCGGGAATTTTCTGGTAAAATCCTCTAAAAGTTAAGATGAGGTTTTTTTTTTCCCCTATGGGAGGGTTCTCAACCTTTTAGGCTAGACTATTCCCTCTGGGTCCATAGAGAAGCTGGGTAAAATCCCTGTCGCCTCTAGGAGGTAGCACAAGTGGACTCAACCTTTGGTTCCGGAAGAGGTTCCCTCATACCAAGACCTCTAGCTCCGGAAGGGGAGGAACGGTGGTACAGACCGCTCGGCCAACCCCTTGGGATTAAGATAAGGTTGGTTAGAGATAAAGTTTGATATACTTTATTATGCTTTTGCAGTGTTGATCTCATTGTTACCCCTTTATTCTTTCGATAAATTAAACATCATTTCTTTTCAATCCAATTATGTAAGCCTTGGAATCTCTCTATCTTCATTTTTGTATAATTAAAGCTCCTGAAAGAGATCGAGACATATCTAATTTAATGGGCAGCCGGCATTGACAGACTAAAAAAGGGATGCGACAAAGATGAATCCACATATGGATGGTGATCACCAGCAAAACATCATGATCAATCACTTTAGCCACGTATTTACAGTTTTTTCTTTTCAGAAATCAAATGTTTTATTATTTTCATGTTCACATTCACATGTCTTTTTCTTGAAATTAAGTACCATGTGATTATATGGGACGTTATATAATGTAATGTATCAGGAACATGTGATTACAGGGGACGTTATATAATGTAAAGAGATTGATATCCTGCCAATAAAGATTAGGATAAGATTGAATACATGACATTTTGTAATATTTTCTTCATGTGTTAGACTTGATAAATCTTGTGGTGCCCCCAAAACATATATATTAAAGTGAAAATTTGCTGTATCCCATATGATAGAAACATAATTAATTTTTGATTAGTTCATATTTTAAACACAAGTAGGCCTTGTCTGGAGCCTCACTTATTTATAGCAGGCACATAAGAGAATAGAATGGGTTGGAGGAGTAGTTCAGTTGGCCTAGGACTACGGTTTGCACCCGGAGGTTGTGGGTTCGAAACTGCTCTACCACACTGGGGCCACAGGGGAATTTTACCCGGCTTTCTCTCCTGGGCCCGTGGGGATTATTCTGGCCCAAAGGGCTGGGAACCCTACGTTATCAAAAAAAAAAAAAAAAAAAAAAAATGGGTTGGAGGAAAATGAACTTTTGGATTTTGTAAGATGAAGACCCTGTTGTCCAAATGTGCCAAAAATGACTTTGGCAGTTTTGCTGCTAAAAACAGTTGACTTGGTTAGAAAAATAATCTGTCCTTCTGTTATTGGGTGTCATAAACAATTCGGTCTCTACTAATTTTTATTACATATTTATTCTATTATTGGAGAGATTATGATCTAATCCATCCATTTTTTTTTCTAAAATAAATTAGATAGGAGATAATTAGATTTTCAGATAGAAATTCCTTGGTTCTAGGCATCTACAAAAGATTTTTTTTTGAGAAAACCTAAGTGAAATGCTAAAAAGATTAAAATATTCTTTACTGGCGATCGATGAGGAAACATATTTCAATATGGAAGCATAAAACCTTCAAATATTAATTTCTTGGGACTTTTATAAAAAAAGTTAAGTATAAATCATGATCAGATAGATTGATTAAGAAGTATTCAAAAATATTAAACTAGGGTATCGTACGCATGGAAAAGACGATTTTGCTCCGCAATGATATCATTAGGGATAGTTTAAAATAAAGAGGGATTCGGCGAGAGGTCCCTGAACATTTTACTTTATTGCCTTACGTCCACAATTTTTTTTTATAGTGTGAAAGGTCATTTTTCCAAATTTTAAAACCTAAAATGTCTAATTTACCCTTTCTTCAAATCATATCCCATGATTAGTGGTATAAGCCATTAATAATGGTCAACTACCATTAAATTAGTCACGATTAATAAAATTCCACTAATGAGATTTTCAAATAAATTTCAAAAAACAGGAAACAAATTTCAAATATATTTCTAAAAATGAAATAAATTTAAAAAACGCAAATAAATTTCAAAATATGAAAATCAATTTCAAAAGATCCAAATAAATTTCAAAAGACGAAAATAAATTTCAAAAAATGTAAATAAATCTCAAAAGACGAAAATAAATTTCAAACGATGTAAATAAAATTAAAAAAAACGAAAATAAACTCTAGAAAAAAACAAATTTCAAAAAATACAAATAAATTTGAAATAAGCAAATAAATTTCAAAAAATGTTATAATATCAAAAGAACATAGAGAAATTTAAAAAGTCGCAAATAAATTTAAAAAAATCTAAATTTTTTCAAAAGATGAAAATCAATTTAAAAAGACGCAAATAATTTTCAAAAGAACAAAATAAATTTCAAAAGATGAAAATCAATTTTAAAAGATCCAAATAAATTTCAAAAGATCCAAATAAATTTCAAAAAAATGTAAATAAATTTAGAAAAACGCAAATACATTTGCCACAAACTCGGATAAATTTGTCTCATAACTCAGATAAATTAGCCAAAACTCAGATAGATTTGTCCAGAACGTAAAGAAATTTATTTCAGAACTCAGATAAATTTGCAAAAACTCAGATAGATTTGTTAAGAATTCAGATAAATTTGGTAAAAACTCAGCTAAATTTGTCCATAACTCAGATAAATTTGTTCCAAAACTCAGATTAATTTGTGCAAAACTCAAAACAATTTGAAAAAATACTCAAAACTCCGATAAACTTGATAAAAACTTAGATAAATTTGACAAATCAATAGAGGACGGAGGATATCGAATCAATGGAACACGGAAGAGATCAGATCAGATTTTGAAAAGGCTGCATCACATATCTACTACTGATTGTCAGATCGGTTGGCCACATGCAAGTGGAGAAAAGGGGTCTCATTCTAGGTCGGGTCAGACCTAACCCGAACTTGACACTAGCCAATTGCTCTTTTTCTTCCTTCTGCTTTTGCAACAGAGACAACCGCCCTTGCTGCTTCTTCTCTCTTCTCTTCTGCATTTTGCTGTTGCTGTTCCATTGATCTCACAACAATTGCAACAGGAATTGTAAGGCCGCCCTGCTGCCTTTCTTCTTGGATGGGGCTGGCCGCCCGAACTGCTGTCTGGCGACGTGTGAATCAGTCCGACCCAAGTATTCCTTCTTCGGTTCCGGCAGCGAACGGTGAGAGATCCAGAGCGACGAGGAATCTGCGATTGCAGGATCTGGATCTGTTTCCTCATCAACTAGGTTCCGAGATAGAACCTGAAACACCCATGCTGCCCTTTGATTTACAAATCTTAGAAGAAGGAGAATTTGCTGCTGCTGCCTTTCAAACTCGGAGACAGATCGTTCTGTAGGAGGAGAAAGAAAAGAGAAGTGTCGTCGACGAGAATTCCACCGAGTTGAGGGTGGTATTGGACTTAGAATGAGTTGGTCATGGGCTGTCCTCTTTTGGACTGGGCGTAGAAATCTCTGCAATGATCTCCTTTGGTCATGGGCTGTCTTCTCCGGTTCGAACTGCACAGAGATCTGTGCGTCTTCTCCGATTAAGCAGTCGCGGCCCACTTTGAATTTCAATCCGGATTTGAGAAACCGAATCCTTTTGAGACTTGCAGAAAACAGGACAAGCAGAGGTCTTCGCTGTTTTCTTTAGAAAACGTAGATCAAGGAGGTCAACATCTTGTGGCTTCTATGGCTTTGATCTACAAAAGCAGAACTGCAACCAAATTAGGATCCTCTGTGATTTCTTCTCTGGTTGCGGTTTCTGCAACGATGGTCTGTATACGAGCTGTTGTTGCGATCGGGCGAGGGTTTCATGCGGGAAGGAGAACGAGAAGGGCTCTTTTGGATAGCAGGGATTGAGAGGGAGAATGGAAGATTTGAAATTTGAAATTTCAAAATTAGATGCCTAAATAGTTGGAAGAGGGCAAAGTAGTCATGTTAATTGTATCCAGGGACTTCTGGCTGCAAACAGTCTGGCTGCTTGGACCAGAGCCCTTAAAAAGAATTTGCCTGGACTGGAGGCTGGATAGATTCAATTCTAGGGTCTTTTCGCTAATTATCTCTAAAATAAAACCCCTTTTTCTTTGCTGGAACGATCATATGGCACATTCAAAGAAAAAAAAAACCGTTGTGATGTTCCCCTTATCTACTGCTCTTCTTCCCTGATGGCTTGAGGGATGGCGATTGATCTTCCTTAGAGCTTGGAGCTTCTCATATTTAAATACAAAAGAAAAAGGGTTTGGTTAATCCAACTACACATACAATATCATCTAAGGAGAAGGGCAAATGCATTTCGCAAGAGAGAAAATGCCCATAAAAATGCCACAGATAATCACATTGCGTGGAATAATGGTGAACATACTGAGAAAACTTGCCACAATTGTGCTTTTCAATTGTGATGGTTGGAGAATGGTGGCGAGGAAGAACAACATAGAGCACAACAAGGAGCAAGAGCAATGAAGAAAAAATTGCAGTGTGGGTGGGGCGACGAGCAAGGGCATGCAAATATGGGGAGCTCCAAGGAGATTGTTCCATCAAGCCAACAGGGAATAAGAGGGAAAAATCACGAGGTTTCTTTTTTATTTGAACGTAGTACCCTAACGATGTCATTGCTGAGCAAAATCGTCTTTTCCCTCCATACGACGCCCTAATTTGATATTTTCGAATATTTTTTAATCAATCCGTCTAATCAAGGTTTATGATGAATCTTTTCATAAAAATCCCTAATTTCGATATCAAAATGACTTTTAATACTGAACCTTTCTGAATAGAGAGGATTATGAGGATAGAGAAATGTAACCTTCCCCCCCCCCCCCCCCCCCCCCCCCCCCCGCCCTCATATCTCCAAAAGCATTGTTATCCATATCTTTTATCTCCTAAAGTCTCTCAATCAATATCCACTAAAAACTTTTTCAATTGCAATAAAATTTCCTCCCCATCCACAAACGAAATTCTCTCCCCTTATCTTACTAATATCCTCTTGATCCACAAACCGAATTCTCTCCCCTAATCTTTACTAAACGATTGCAGTGTGGGTGGGGCGACGAGCAAGGGCATGCAAATATGGGGAGCTCCAAGGAGATTGTTCCATCAAGCCAACAGGGAATAAGAGGGAAAAATCACGAGGTTTCTTTTTTATTTGAACGTAGTACCCTAACGATGTCATTGCTGAGCAAAATCGTCTTTTCCCTCCATACGACACCCTAATTTGATATTTTCAAATATTTTTTAATCAATCCGTCTAATCAAGGTTTATGATGAATCTTTTCATAAAAATCCCTAATTTCGATATCAAAATGACTTTTAATACTGAACCTTTCTGAATAGAGAGGATTATGAGGATACATGTAATTTATAGAGAAATGTAACCTCCCCCCACCCCCCCCGTCCCGTCATATCTCCAAAAGCATTGTTATCCATATCTTTTATCTCCTAAAGTCTCTCAATCAATATCCACTAAAAACTTTTTCAATTGCAATAAAATTTCCTCCCCATCCACAAACGAAATTCTCTCCCCTTATCTTACTAATATCCTCTTGATCCACAAACCGAATTCTCTCCCCTAATCTCTACTCAACGATTGTGTAAGTGATGCAGTGGGCCCACATAGCATAAAGAAAGCCAATTTCTGAAAGTGAGGTCTTGGCTGTTAATCCTTTAAAATATGCTTGAATCTCATGGGATAAAATGTTTAACCATCTATCACGGGCGTTTGTTGCTATAGAGAAATGTAAACCCCCCCCCCCCCCCCCCATGAATTTAGAAATATTAGAAAACTAGTCAAGGAGATTAAATCTCCAATTCAAGCCAATCAAAGTTAGCCAATTATGTTGCCTTGTCAACTTTCCAAAATTGTGTAATTACTCATCTATATTTGGATATGATCACTTTCCCTTAAATTAAGAAATGGAACTTAAATTTGAAGAAGGAGAACATACATTTCTGTTGTGAAAGTAGGAAGTTAGGTCCTAAAATACCTTCAGTATCGCAAAAACACCCCTGCAAATGCATAGTCCACTAATGAAATAAAGGAAAAACTGAAAACATTAAAAACTTTAAAAATTAAGAAAGATTCAGTTACAAAAAACTATTTAGAATTACCAAAGTATACCTGGCCGAAAGCCAAAACCCTAGCCATGATAACAAGAAATGAGAAATAAGCAAAGTATAAAATTCACTTGAAATATTAAAATTTATTATTTATGGATTTTAAAGTAAAACAACAACTGTTATAATTATTGACAATAACAAAAATGATGTGATGATAATAATAATATAATTAATAAAGCATTTGCTCTTGGGGAGTTCTATTAGCACCACAAAAATTGCTCTTCCCACCGCAGATATTATTATTATTTTTTTACAATAATATCTTTATGTGAAACTAATTATTGAAATGGACATCTTATTATCCAAAATAAAAAATAACTTTCTCTTCACACACATAACTACTCTGTCCCTTCCTTCTTCCCACACTCACTCATCTCTCTTCCTTCTCCACCGGTCTTCTTCCTACACTCACTCATCTCCCTTTCCTCCACTGCACTTCCACAATTCCTTCTTCCTTCACACTCTCTACAGTATTGTACAACTCTCCCAGACTTTTCCTTCTTCCATCTTAAATCTTCTTGCTTCTATCAAATCAAAATTCTATTTTTTGTAGTTTAATCGAACCAAACATTGCAATGAAGAAGGAAGTTAAAAAGGAAATCGTGTCTTTCATTCTCAATAGCAGCGAAAAGGTAAGTCTGGTTGATTATTTGAGTTTTTTCGCCACTTTTCTTTTCAAGTTTTATGTTGTTTCTCGCGTTCTGTTTGGTCTGATACGACCGAACATATTTCAGAGTGGTCGGCAATTAAATTCCGAACATATGTAGAATGTTCGAACATTAAATTCCGAACATATGTACTATATGTAGAATGTCCGGGAATTAAATTCCGAACACATGTAGAATGTTCGTCAAGTTTTAACCGAACATATAGTATATGTTCGGTTATAATATTTCGAACATTTTTATGATGTGCGGTTGTATATGTCCAAACTGTCCATAGAAATTCACATTTTCTTTCTCCTCATTGTAGATATCCACAGATGAAAGCCAAGTTCTGTCAGCCTATGTGGCAGACTTTATAGATGTGTTTACAACTGAAGAAGTAAGACATATTAAATTATAATTTGAATAAATATTCTGTGTTACGAATGTCTTATTCAATGGTTATGTGTTTAGATATTTCACAGCCGAGATGCAATGGTGAACTGGGCTCGTGACATGGGTAAAAGAAACGGTTTCGTCATCGTCATAAAGGTATCAAATGCTGCAAGGCCTGGAATAAAAGTTAGAGTTGTCCTAGCATGTGAGAGAAGTGGCTATTTCAAGCATAGTAAGACCAATGATGAGGGGCCTTCTAAGAAGAAGATAAAGCAAACAAGGGCGAAGAAATGTTGATGCACTTTTACATTAAAGGGTAAAAAGTTGAAAACTTTTGATGATTGGATGTTGGAAGTTGCATGTGGTGTACATAATCACCATACTGCAGAGTATCTAGAGGGTCATTCATTCGTAAGGAGATTAACAGAGGAGAAAACAAGATTGATGATTGATATGTCTAAGAGCATGGTGCGACCGAAAGACATTCTAGTTACGTTAAAACAAAGAAGTGAATTAAATGTAACAACAATTGTGACCATTTACAATGTTCGTCACATGCACAGAGTTGTTGAGCGAGGTGGGAGGACACAGATGCAACAACTCATGGGAAAATTGACAGAGCATAAGTACATTGAGTGCCACATGAACTGTAAGGACAATGACACTATCATTGATTTGGTTTGGGCTCATCCAAAAAACATAGAGTTGTTGCAGGCATTTCCTCATGTCTTAATAATGGATTGCACTTACAAGACCAACCGGTATCACATGCCCTTATTAGAGATTGTTGGAGTGACTTCAACAGACATGACTTTCTCTATGTGCTTCGCTTACATTGAAGCTGAACGCGAAAGCAACTATGCATGGGCTTTGAGTGTATTACGTTCTATCATTGGTGATGATGCACTTCCTGATGTTATTGTGACAGACAGAGAATTATCACTCATGAAAGCCATCAAAGGTGTATTCCCTAATGCAAAGCATTTATTATGCAAATGGAACATAAACAAGAATGTCCTAGCGAAATGTAAGAAGTTGTTTGAAACAAAGGAAAAGTGGGATAGATTCACATTGTATTGGAATATGTTGGTCCATTCATCCACAGAATAAGAGTATATTGATAATCTCCGTAAGTTAAATCAAGAATTTATAACATATCCTTCAGCACTGCAGTATGTGAAGGGTATTTGGTTAGATGAATACAAGGAGAGATTTGTCTCAGCGTGGGTAGATAAAAGCATGCATTTTGGAAATACTACATCAAACAGGTGAGCCTTATACTTTCATTATCCCATAATTGATACTTTATACGTATTTTTATAATGTTTTCTTGCAAACCAATTAATTTTAATGTTATTGCTATAGGGCTGAGTCTTCACATTTACAGTTGAAGAGGCAACTTGGATCATCTCAGGGTACTTTTGAGTCAAATTGGGCGAAAAGACATAGCTTATTTGAATTACAGCATACAAGTATTAAATCATCATTCGAGAAGAGCAAGACAATCGTGCAACAAGTTTCAAGCCTTCAGAATTTAAGGAGCTTCGTGGGAACATCTCACGAAATGCATTGGAGAAAATATTGGTAGAAACTAAGAGATCAAGTATGGTTAGAACAGATAGGATTGCATGTGGATGTATAATTCGTGTCACACACGGGTTGCCATGTGCACATGAGATCGCTACATATGTTTCAGAAGGACGGCTAATTCCCTCCAATGTATACACCCGCACTGGGCCAAGCTTGACATGCATCATTGTACCATTTCAAAGCGGTCAACTCTAGAGTTGGACTACAAGGCAGAGTTGGGGTTACTTGAACAACGGTTCAATGAATACGATCAAACAAGATAACTGCAACTCTTAAAGAAGATGAGGGAGCTGTCAAAGCCAGACAATACCTTTTTGTTAGAACCCGAAGGTAAGACCCGAACCCATGGGCGACCATGTAGTAGGATTGATACATCCACTAGAAGAGAACCAAGTGCTTTTGAGATGGTACAATCTGCACAGAATAGTCACTCACCTGCTCCCACTAGCATTAAGGCATCGTTGGAAAACAAGCCAAAAAAACAAGAAAAACCTAGAGCAGTGAGAAAAAGATCAAGAAATGCCAATTCATCTAGTTCACAGTTCTCAGAAGGATTAAGGCCTTTTGTACGCCTTATCAAAGATGTTGCAGCCGATGGTAATTGTGGGTTTAGAGCGATTGCTGCTTTGATTGGTCATACTGAAGATGGATGGAGATAGGTTAGGAGAGAACTCTTGCAGGAGCTGTTGGCACATGTGGAAAGTTACAAAGCATTATATGGAATGGAAAATAGAGTGGAAGAACTCATTGAGACACTATCATACTATGAGGCTCATCCTTCATACAACCATTGGTTGACTATGCCTGACATGGGGCATCTTATTGCATCTCGTTACAACTTGGTTCTATTTCACTTCAATAGGTCACAGTGTTTGACCTTTCTTCCTCTCAGGTCACCACCGTTGCCTGCATCTACTCGGTTGGAGATAACGATATGTTTTGTTAATGAAAACCACTTCGTTTAGGTATTGAATTTAAAATTAGATTACTTGTCTACAATACATATGTTAACGTAAATGACATGTTTTTTTTTTTTTTTTTAAGGTATTCATGATCCCAGGTCATCATGTTCCACCTATTGCAAATAAATGGAGAGAATTCCATTTTCCTTGCACGAGCGGTTGGGAATTAGCATACGAAGATCGAATCAGGCGTTTTAAAGAGATTATAAGTCCAGATGTAGCCACATGTGAGACCGTCTCATTGGATTGAGAAGATTATATTTTTTTTCGAACGTTTATTTAGCCACATGGTTGGCAGAGTTCATGTATTGTCCTGGTGTATCACCCCATGTATGGACAACATATTGAATCAGAAATGCAATTGGGTTATATTCATAATTTGTTTTACAACATATTCCAAAATTTGCTGGCAATGCCAACCCACACGATCCATAATGACAATGAAATCCATATAACCAAAAAAGGCTGACAAATGCCAATCCATACAACCTATAAAGATCATTTACATTATATTCTAGTCATGGAACACATGGAATTCACTCATAAATCATCAATTGTCCCTGCAGGGCCTTCGTGAGTAAGAACGAGAAGTCATGCTGGGATGTCGTATCGTGCGCTCCACCTCTTTGATAGACATTCCACGCAGAACATGTGTTGCTTGATCGACTGCAGTGTATATACCATAAGGGTCTTCAATCCAACCCTCCGGACCCCTCTCGATGACTCTATCAAGGATGTTCAGGGCACTCACATTGCGCCGCAATTCAATGGATTAATTCATGAGTTCAATAATAAAAAATAAAAAGGCTTAATATTGTTATATTAACCATACCATCTCATAATCAAGTCTGCAGTAGACTGCGCAGCTCGAGGACGTGGGCGATAATCTGATCGGAGGTTAGGGTTTTGAAGCACTCTTCATGATGCTCGTGCGTGCCAATCCATATAATTTGGTACGCAATCAGAAGGACGTCGAACTGGTGTGCTTTGATTCAACCCAGACAGTAGGTGATCATTCCATCTTTTCCAGACTTGATCAAAATATTGATAAGCAATCTGATATGCTCCTGCGGTCGGGCCTCGTGCAGCACGAATTGGGGCTAACGGGGCTGATGGAACAGTCTACACCCTACCAAATTGCCTAAGGATCATATCTGGATGATAGGGCTCAACAATGTCCATGCACTTAGTACACCCACAGTAAAAGGCGACCTGATTAAATGGATGGTGCTGCCTAACATCACAATAAGGATCCCATGTGACCTGCAATGACCAAGACAATTATGAGAAATTTTCTTCTAAATTAAGAATTTGATGTCAATCAATCCAATGACTTATGAACAAGCAAGAACCCTTACCTGCTCTGCACCAATGCAATCTAGTCGCTCTCGCAGTGCCTGTAGGGGAGCAGCAGTTTCCCAATGAGGGAGCCATCGATGAACTCGGGGCTGATTGACAGTATAGTGAATGTCGGGAGTTGGAGTCCAACACTCAAAATGCTTATAAATTCACGTCTTTAGCAGCGTAAGATATCCGACAATTTGTTTGACTTCATGACGGGTAGCCAATCCCAACTGTCGATACAAGTAAGCCAGAGCAGCGACACCCCATGCATAAGTACGGACACGCTCTAAGTCTGTCAAGAGCGTCAGATATATAATTGGCACACGTGTGTCGCTCTTGTCGGTGAACAATGTGCATCCTAATAAATACAGAAGATATGCTCTCACTATACAATCACTCATGTCCTCTCCATCTTCATCAGATATGTTTGAGAACCTCTCTCTTAGCCACTCCAATCTTACAGATTGGCCCCAAACCTGCTGCAGCTCATTATTTGCCTCATTTGGATCAACTCCCAAGTAGTCAACAAGTAATGAATGAGCATCTTGATATGACATTCTACCATGGTACGCAACAGAACGGCCGGTCACCGGGATCCCAAGTATGGTTGCAACATAATCTAGACTAATGGACATTTCGCCAAACGGCATGTGGAATGTGTTTGTTTCAAGTTGCCACCTTTCCACAAAACAAGATACAAGGATCTTACTAACATAGCGATATGATGCTGTGATAAGTGGACTCAAGTTAGATCTAGCTACTAAGTCTCTAAACCTATCGCTCTCGTTTAAATACCAGTGTGGTATTTTCTGTTCATGGCTCAAACACTTTAGTGCAACCTGTTCCTGTATTCAAAAAATGGTACATTATTGAAGATTGTAACTAATGCATTGATCTTGATATAAAAAGTAAAAAAGCAAGAACATACCTGTGAATGCCAAATGTATGTAGCTATGTGTGTGTTGAAACTAAGCAACAAAGAACGATCTTCTGGCCCCGCAGTTATTTATTGTTCACTGACAGCTTCTTCTTCATCAAGTTGTTCAACTGGGGCTCCTTCTTCGTTGCCCTCTACAAAATCATATTCTAGTTCCTTGGCTTCTTCTTCTACCACCTCTTCAATTCTTTGACGGCGCCTCCTATTGGAAGCTGTCGGTCTTACCCTGGAACTGCTTGGCCTATCCATTTCTGATGAAGCATTAGAACAAGAGTGTAAAACACAAAAACTACAGTAACTAGTTACTGTTTGACACTGTCTGTTTGAACTCTTCATGGAATGTTCGGATTTTAAATTATGAACATTCAGACAGCGTTCGAGACTCAAATTCTGAACATTCACAATATGTTCGAATAATAACTTCCGAACATTCAAGATATGTTCGAATAGTAAAATCCGAACGTTCTTAATATGTTCGAAATTTAAAATCCGAACATTCACAATATGTTCGAACTTTCAGGATTGGACATATCGCGTGGAAAAAAAAAAGTTTGAATGACTCACTACAGTGCGAATACACAACAAATATGTGATAACATTCAAAACATATGTATCCCTTCAACATATTTTTATGCAAAATAGTGGATACAAACAACTATTTGCAAAAATATCACAATGAGAATGGTAGTAAGCTTACCCTTGATTTAAAGATATCGGTGACTTTGCCTTCTTTGTTGAAAATGACCGCAGTAAATTGATTCAAAGACTGTGGTTCGGTCCCTTCACTTGCCTAATCGTCAAAATGAATGTGTGACAGATGAATCAAGGGGCTGGAAGCGTTACGGGCGTTATGGGAGGGTGGAGAACGTGTGTGCATAGAGAGAGGAGAGTAGGTCTAAATGGCCGGGGTAGTTTGGGTATGTGGATGGGTGCGGAAAGTAAAACCAATAAACATTCAAATGTTATACATGGGTGTGGAGAGGAATTCGGTGGGAAGAGAAATTTTTGTGGTGCCAATAGAAACCCTCCTTTGCTCCTGTGCATGTGTCGTATTGCTTTATCATCTAATGCACCTAGTGGGGCCCATTATATAATCAATCTGAATGGACTATCTGTTGGCATTTGTGATGAGGCCCACTTGTGTTTACATGTGGGTAGACCATACTTACAAAGATACACCCCTCACAAGAAGTCCCATGATGATATGGATAAGAATAGTCGGAATTTTATCCAACTCTCTGATTTAATCATCTCTCAATTTGAATTTGAATGGAGATCTTATCACCCATTAGTGAAAAGGGGCTATATATAGACATGAGAGATATCAGAGTGCATCACTTTCGACAATACATCTTCCTTCCACTAGATCTACAATTCTCCATCATCATCTTCTACATCCAGGGTGTCCATTATTGCCCATGGATATTGAAGAGTGAATCATACGTGACTGATCTCACGTAGACGGTCATAGTTTTCCACACCAGTGTTTGATTCAAGCCGACGATGTGCTTATCGCGTTTGTAGCAACCAACCCTTATAGATCCGTGCTTCCGCTGCATCTACCAACTTCACTATCTAATCCTTCCCCTCTTATATGTCATGGATTCCATGGAGTTTGCACTGATCTGAATGAATTGCACTGTTAAATTCAATATAGTTTTTATTTATTTATTTAAAATTGCTAAACTTGCTGGCCACAAATCAAGTGGTTGGGATGATTGGATTGACTTGAAATTTTATATCTGGGTGACTCCACCTAGATCTTTTGATCGCCACCTTTACCATGATTTTATCAAGCCCTAAGTCTCATAAGTTTTCTTGCATGAGAGTGTTTGCACAAGAACATTCCTCTAGTGATAAATATACTAGTAAAAATAACATATAATGATATAAGACAAAAGACAAAGAATTCTTAACATTTTATCAAAAAAGAAAAAGAGAGTTGAAAAGAGAAGAAAAGTAGAGTTAAAGCAAAATCAATAAAATTTGTCTAAACAATATTGAAAAAAAAAAGAAAAGAAAGTCCAAATGGAACTATCTAAAAAAATATATATATATATTTTAAGTTACTAATGTAAGAAAAACCACGACAACATATTTGAAAAGGTAATAAAGATTCAAGAAACATATTCTCAATTAACTAATGTAATAAACTTATATTTAAAAAAAATTGAATAAAAATTAAACAGTTTGTAGTGACAAAGCACCTAAACGAAATTTTTACATTGTAGATGTCACAAAGAAGGAACAAGGAGAATAAGTAGACTGAAAATTTAATCCATGATATAGCAAAACTTGTTGGGTTTGGATTTGTTTTGGATATTATAGGCGTTTTTTTTCCTCTTCGCTTCAAAGTTTTGAAAATAACAAATTAAAGTTTGGAAATAATAAGGGCATTCTCATTAGGGGTCCTCATGGGCCGGGCCAGGCTAATTAAGGCAATTCCAAGCTCGACCCAACTTTAGAAACACTCGCCCAAGGCCGATAAGGGCCTACCTAAGCCCGCCCATTTAATCAATCGGTCCGAGCTGAACCGGGCTTTTCATCACTTTTGTGGGAATTAGAGCACTAATTAAATTAAATTACATGCATTTCTTACACAAGTCAGGACGGGCCGTACTATAGGCTTTCTTTCACTTAATCCAAGCCCGACCCATTAATCAATTGGGCCCACATTACATATCCAAGCTCGGCCCAAAGTAGACTAGCTAGGCCTGGAACGGGCTTGACTGGCCCAGCCCATGAGCCCCCCTAATTCTCATCCATTGCCAAAGTCCATCCCACATCCAACTATTAGTCCAAGTAAAAGCGTTTAGTGAGGGCCATGAGGCTCTTAATGATACACACTTAATAAAAATGAAAAGGGCTAGGAGTGTGGATCCTTTAGGGCCGATGCTCTTGAGTGGGGTCGTCCCACTTAGGAAGAATATAAACCCCATAAAAAAAGTACCCTATTCTTTATAAAAAAAAAAAAAAAAAAAAAAAACTTAACTCAATACCACGGCCCAGTTCAAATTGATCTATATAAAAATTAAGTTGTTTATCACATTTTATTGGAGTATTTTTTTTTTTCAAAAAGTTCCCTATCTGAAGTTAGGTCATTTGAGTGCAATGTGATAAGGACTATATACTACATGAGGAGGTCACTTTTCAATGATTTAGATGCTTTATAAGTGGACTCATTGTCATGTTCTTCTGAAATGCTTTGCTTTCTTTTCGTTCTTTTCTCTGTTGCTAATATAGTAATATGCAGTTAACATCAGTGGGAATTGAAATCACCTAGTTGACCACAAAAGAATTCCCCCTGTTCTATGAAAAATCTCACTACAAAAGAATATAAACCGATTGTCAGATTGATTTCTATAATACATTAGTAAATTTTTATAACATTTATCTAAGTATTCTAAAAGTTATCATTTTTACTTTGGACCATTTAAGTGAAGGAAAATCTTCACCTATATGCTCATGTGTTTGCGGTCAGCTTGTGGGACCCACTTGAATGCATTCCTATTTTTAGAGAATCACAAGTTCCTTATGGGTCATGCAAAAAACCAGCCCGGCCGATTGGAGTATCCTAGCTCTTAATTTAATAACCTTTCAGTCAGATTTTGTTATAAATATATTATTTATTTATTTATTTTGAGTTCTAATCTAACATTTGGTAACAATTCGATAAGCATCAAGATTGGGCACGGTGCTAGATCAAGGTAGGGGTAAAAGTGTGAAAGGAGTTGCACCGATCAAAGGTGAGTGCAAGTGGGCCCCGTAGAACTAGACTTTACATGTAGTCTTCTAATAAGAGAATTTTCCTCTAAAGTGAATCTCATATTGATTATATAGAAAGGGGCCTTTTTTTGAATGATTTAGATTTTTCATAGGTGGGGCCACGACATCATTGGTTGATCATCGATCCTTGCCCCCATATAGAAGAAGTTTTTAACTCTGCCACTGATTGAAGACATTTATTGGTGTCTCCTCCCTCCCTCAATGAGCTATGTTATGTAGTCACTGATTTTGTTACAAACACATAAATATGATTCATCATTAAATGAAAAAGGATTCTATTATGAACAACGTAAAGCTAGCAAAGCACCCATGAAATGTCATTACATCTACCATACAATATGCTTAGGCTATTAGGAGATTCGCTTCGCGAGAAATCCCCAATTAACCAAGATAATTACCTCATCTTCTAGTACTTCTAAACTTGTTTTTTGGTATGCCACCTAAAAGGTTGGGTCCTGTAAGACTTGGACATGCGAGGTAATGAAAACCCGCACATGCCAGGAGACACAACCCATGCTTGCATGTGAGGCCAGGCTCCTAATTGTATTATTATTAGGAGTCACCAAACAATCCAGGAAACTGAGTTCCTTGATTTGGGGCATCTGTACCATAGTCTAGGGGGACTACTGGCAAATTGGAGTTGGAACATGATGTTGGGTCAGTCAGCTGTGATGCAAGTAACTTGTCGATTGCTTTCCAGTCGACGAACTCTGCATTGTAGTCGTCTGCTCTGGGTTCGAAACCTTCTTTATTGACTAAGCCTGTGGACAAAGAAGGGCTGTCTAGCTGTGGGAGTTCAAGGATTTGATTCGGATAAACCTGCTTTAATTCTTCAGGATCATCATAATGGTTGTAAATGGAAGTACGTTGGGAGGGATCACCCATATGGTAAGAGTTTGTGAACTGTGGGCAGTTTGCATTTGGCCATGCTTGTAGGTCATTGTAATTGCCACTCCAAGGGTTGAACATTATTGGCCTTGGATTTGGACTTGGCTTCTTGAATGCTCGGCATACTACCCATCCTTCTTCCTGCAATCCATCAACCAACTGCCAGTTAAGATCATTAAATACTAAAACCCATTTAGATATTTCATAAATGACAAATGACAAATATTGTTGAACAAGGCACAAGGGAGGTCTTCGAGTAGAAAAAAAGCGCCATGGATGTTTCAAAAATGAAATTTGCCAATATTTGTACATATCGTATCTTATATTTCATCTTTATGTATAAAATTCACTTCTTGGCCATAAATCGGCCATGGTGTGTTCTTGCCGGGATTGGACCCAAGAAATTCAACTTGCGGGGGTGGTTTCAATGTAAAAGAAATATTGGGAGAAGGGGCAAATGTAAGAAAGGAACATATTAATTTTTAGAATTTGCAGGGGTTTTTAAAGAATTTTGAATATTTTTCAGGTATGGACCTAAGAATGTAAATGGGTCCCCGATTCTCTAATTACTTGAAGGTTCCAATTCATTAAAAGCCGAGTCTAGGTCTTTATTTAGGCCCCGATAAGTAAATGGGTCCGGGTCTGGGTCCACCTTGGTTTGAACCCGTGGACTCGAGACTCGACATATTACCTCAATTTTCGAAAATCTCTCCTAAAAACCATGTTTTTTTAATATGCTCTATTTAGACGCGGACCCAGATTCAGACTTGTCTCATATATGGTTCTGGTTCCGGTTCCAGAGCCAAGAAATGAGTTCCGGGTCGGGATCTGGTTCCACCTTCTCCTTAACAGTTCCAGGTTTTGGGTCCATCACGGACCTGGACCCAAACCCGGACCGGAACTGACCCGTTTACAGCCCTATATGGATCCAAGACCCCTGTAGCTGGGTCCGTTCCTGGTTCTTGGCATAACCATTATCTGGCCATCATAGGTGGGCAATGCAAAAAAAAATGGAGATGCCTTAAGAATTGAACCTCTCTTCGGCTAGCTATCTGCATATTTATGGAAAAGTATTTACTTATACTACATGAAATTAAGAAAGTAAATATTCTAAAAAAAAAATAGATGGTGGAATGCAATTGCAAGCCACCTCTATTGTTCCTCTATATACGGGAAAAGAAGCAGTAACATAAAAAAATTGGCACCAAATCAAGAGGGGGACAAGAACTGTACTATGATAACACAAAAGAATCCAAAGTCCAAACACTTCCACTGCTTCTTTTTTTATTTATGACAAAGTACCCAAATGGAGCATCCAAACACTTTCACTGTTAGCCTCTCTGAAAATGAAGTACCTTTTTTTTTTTTAATTGTGGTGTAAAAATAAAAGGTTGAGATAAATGACAGCGGTTCACAAGTGGGCCAAACATGAAGAGCTAGCATCTTCTTAATCTAGGAAGTTTTTTGGGGCACCTCCTATCATGGTGGTGTGGGTCCCACCAAAACAACTTCCTCCATCACCAAAGCAGTGCTTCTGCAGGTTATACATTCAATGATGCTTCATGTGAGGGGAATCTTTTCGGCTTCTTATCAAGATGGAAAGATGAAATGGGACATTTTGACATCTATGGGTCAGTGGAATTAAATGGAGGCCAACTTATATTCCTACTAAAAACTCCATGTAATGAAAGCGAAAGCAATTACTTCGTTGGTTGGAAAAAGTTACAAGCCATGAAAATCAAATTGGTTTAGAGGTACAGAGGGCCCACAACGTTTAAGTTAGATTTTGTGTTTGTTTCTCTGAAGAATAGGAGTAATAATTTCACACATGCTTGGTTTGGAGACATTTCCTAAAAAAGGAAAAATTGAATTCTAAGCTTTGCCCAATATTTCCTAGTATGGTCATGAGTTTTTCTTCCTCTTTGCTTTTGTCCTTGCACTTCCATGAGAGAGAGAGAGAGAGAGAGAGAGAGAGAGAAATGGACTTATTAGAAAGGTGGAAATGGTAATATGTAGAAAGGTTTTCTTAAGTATAAAGAATTGATTGCCATGTTTCTGAGGCATCATCTGATTATGGAAATCGATTTCTACTCTCTTATTTCATTTCAAAATTTGCTGTGGAAATTATCTACTGCAATCAACTCCTACTTATTTCCATCTTCGAATTGAAATCTCAAAAATTAGACAAGTAGGACAGCCAATCAAACGGCTTGGATTTAACAACCTTACAGTCACATGGACCAGTGTGGATGGACTAAATGGGCCCTTGGAAGGTGGCCCAAATCAGAATTCCATATCAAGGTTGTATTTGGATACACCATTGAGATTGCTAACTTGTTCAGTTCAATCAAGAAGAATAGAAATAGCAACAATATATATATATATATATATACACACACATATATGAAAATATTTGTGCGCATCCATCCCTCACCATATTACGGAATGGGTCAGCATAGTGGGGCCGACTTTATGATACATCCGAACCATCTACATCTAACACCAACTCTAAAGTTCATTGGACCATCGAGTTTTCACCTATTCGAATGGATTTGACAGTTGGATTGAAAATCAAAATTTTTTCTTTAATAAAAAGTCATTAAATTTGTGTGCTATGGATGAAGGGGTTAGAGGCATCCGATTGATCCAAAACTTGATATGTGGGCTCATCCAAGAAGTTTCTTTCGATCACTCACAAGTCCCATGATCAGTGGGGCCCAGGGTCCCATTAAATTTGTCCCTCGCCCTATGATGAGGATGAATGCATGTGAATCATCCTTAGTAAAGTAGTTCTTGAACTGCATTTGAATTTCTTCCATGTCTAATTCGACATGCTTGAAATAGTAATTTGTATCTCTTCCTCATATTAAATTAAATGAAAATTTGTTCAGTTCCACTTTAGTGAACAAATAGTTGCAATTCAAGTAAATTGTGAATCCAAATACAGCACCAACTGATCAGGATTGATGGCATAGGTCTAAGAAGTGAATCTAATTGCATCTGGTTAGGAAGAACTTGCCTGGGTTGGTCCCTCTTCGCTAGTTTGGAGCCTGTATTCGTGCATGATCCAATCAGTCTTTCTTCCGTTGGGGGCACGTCCTTTGTAGAAAACCAATGTCTTCCTCATTCCTATAATCTTCCGCCTGGAAATCACGGCCTTGTCTCTGCCGGTCGCTTTCCAGAATCCAGCTGCAGTGGCTCTATTAGTCCGTGTTCCAGTCGGGTACTTTCTATCTTTGTGACTGAAGAAGTACCATTCATTTTGCTCTTCATAACCAAGTCTGCATCTCTCTACATGTGATTAACAAAGAGGTTAATGTAGTCTTCTTTACATTGCCAAGAAACTTGATATGTGTTTTTTTTATTTTTCTACGAAACTACATACCTTGAAGATCCCATGGCTCTATTCTGTATAGATCAATTTCTGTGATTACACCCAAGTCAATCTTTTGGGATGCCACTTTCTTCGTCAGGTAGTAACCCACTAGCTCTTCTTCAGTGGGGTGGAATCTAAACCCTGGTGGGACACATGATTCCATTTCCATTTGCTTCTTACCTGAAATCAAGAAAGATATGGTTGAGAGAGAGAGAGAGAGAGAGAGAGAGAGAGAGAGAGAGAGAGAGAGAGAGAGAGAGAGAGAGAAGTGGGTCCAAGAAGACTGAAGCCAGAGAGTACATTGATTCATGTCTTCAAATTTCTTTGAACTTGTTGAAAAATGGGGTTTAGAATAATGAGAGCTTGCATGCATGCTCAAGAGACAGAGACCCAATGGCCAATACCATTCGACTTCTCTGGTCTCGTTATGTGGATGATGAAGTCTTGCAAACTGCTCACTTAAAAGATAAAGGTTCTATAATTCTAGGCAGAATATAAATTATAAATGTAGAGTAGTTATATATGATTCTCTAGAAGGAGCATATGGTGGAATGAACAAAGCATCAATGAACCCTTATATGTATGACATGCAAACATGTCAATTCATACCATCTAAATCATAGTCCCATCAAAGATGGTACAACTCCAACCACCACAAAAAAGAAAAAAAAGAAAAGAAAAGAAAGAAAGAAAGCCTTCATCATCTGATGAATGCTTACTAACTGAATGGGCTAAAACAAGTCCCATGACAATCTGTATTAATTAAATAGAAACTCGACTAACCAAATTAGTATATCTAAAACATATGGACCACCCCAAGTTGGGGTCTACATTTTTAACTAGAAACATGTTATGAAAGTTAGATGTGTGCATGAGCATGGTCCACCACCATACTAGAGTATGGAAAAAGTGGCCGAGAAAATTGACTTTTAAGCTGCAAGCATGCTCATTTCTTTGAGTGCACTTCATGGCTCGTAGACCCTTTCACACCAACCATGAAAAACACACCACAAACAAAGACACTCCATTAATGAACCAAAAAAAAAAAAAAAAACAGCAAAAGACAACATGGGTTCTTCTCAAACTAATTCAATCTCTTTTCCAAGCCATAACATAAGGACACACTGGTGTATACTCACTGAATATCCTGATTTATCCGTCCTTCCGGTGCCCTGAAAAAAACCAAGAACTCCCTATATATGATCTTGAGGGTGTTATTTCTTGGGTTACAATATAGTGATTTTGTAGCTTTGGAAGGTTGTGAAGAGTTTAATATGAGAGAGAGAGAGAGAGAGAGAGAGAGAGAGAGAGAGAGAGAGAGAGAGAGAGAGAGAGAGAGAGAGAGAGCTGAAATGCTGTTTGTTTGTGATGAGAAGGTGAGAGTTGTGAGTTAGAAAATATAAGGAAGAGGGTGTTATCAATTGCGCGTGGGGTGGCAGAGGTGAAAGGTGGGATTTGGACGGCGTGACAGTAACATCTTCACGCCACCCTCCACCGATATTTTGTGGCTTACGATTTTTAGAGAGAGAAGGAGAACATGAATGCCAAGACATCTCCCGGGGCCCATTTGCTGCGCCGCCCATTGCCACGTGTTGGCCCCATCTGCTCTACACGTGGTTGCCCCGTCTTTATGCTACCCATCATGATCATATGGCCAATGATTGTGTCCAGTTCACGTCTTTTGTCATCTTCACATTTCCTACTACAGTCTCAATGAAGCCACCACCTGGCCACCATGTTCTTTTTCTGGCTTGACTTGGCCTTCTATATGTCAGGTTGCATCTTGACTTATGGTTCATGCATCTAATAGAACACACTTTCACTTACATGATGTTGGTTTGTCCAAAACATGTGTCCCTCATTTGTTTGCACCCATGTTTCCAGATTAGCCACCTCTTTCATTAAATGGCCATAGAACAACTTGAGTTTTTTTTGGTGTTGGGTGTTGTATATGTCTAGGCAAGATTATTTGTGGGATTAAGATCTAGATAGCAGATCAAAATACATACTGTTATGCAATGGATCTATTAATACATATCAGGTATATCGGATATGAATAAAACCAACATGGTTTTTATACTAAACAATGTACATCGAGTATCTATGCAACGATTGGAAATAAAGTTTAAATCATATGGCTCAAAATATAGAAGTGTGAAAATGATTGCTACTTGGCTAGGAAAAAACACCAACAAAGCACAAAATCAATTGGTGATAGGAAATTGCACAAATTGCTACTTAATAATTTTAAACGATGAGCAATTTCTAAGCCTAGGATGGGTGTGTCACCAACTAAAATCCCATTCACTTCCTTGTATTGCAAGGATTCATATAATACATGAATCAGAAAAGGAGTTGAACTTTTACCTTGGAGGTGTTGAAATCTATTGTATGTATATTACAAGAAAGATGGTGACCTTTACATGAAAGATGTATGGCTACCAAACTGCTGAAGTTTAACTTTAGTTAAGAGTATATTTTATAAAGATTATGTTATGATAATTGATTTGAAGACTTATTTGCTATTATAGATTATATGTAAGATGGCCAACAATGAAAGTTCAGGAAGTTTGATATGAATTTAGATTGGAAGTGCCCACAAAAACCTCTCCCTGTATTGGTTACGCATTTCTTCCTCTATATAAAGAGGGTACATGGTTTAAGGCTTTGTTCTTTTCTCTAGATAATCTTTAGACTTAAGATGGATATATGTGACACTGAAATTCTGAAAGTGATTGCTACTCCCTCAATAGCTTACGATTCTCTTCATAGTTTATGAGAATTAATACAATTTTCCTCGTTTGCACATTATAGAAGTGCTGCTCCAAATAATAAAAGAATGGAGAAATTGTGGATGCAAAGATTCCATGCTTCATGAAAATCCTCATCTGTACGGTGCAGAATGCTCTCTCCATCCCTTCATCAGATTTGTTTCCTCTCTATCTTGAAAATTTAATTCGTTAGTCTTTTCGAATGGAAGATTGTCACATCCACAAAGGCAAAGTGAGCATACAAAAAATTGAACATTACACAAACCACTTAAATATCAATGCCTTTTTAGAGGCATTGATTTTTCAAATGGGTTGTGTTTCTAATGTTTTCTTTTTTATACCCCATGATAGAACCCAGCGATGGGGAGCACTCGCTCATTTAGGGCCCGTTTGGTAATTTACTTTTAAAATAAAGTGGAGTGGAGTGAAATGAAAAGAATGAATAAAATATAAGTGAGTTATGATGATATTTTATTTTTAATTGCTTGGGGTAGAATATTTGACTTTTTGTATGAAGAAATGGAGTTTTTTTTGTCTTTTAGTAAGTAAATGTGGTTGCTTTTTGACTTTTTTTTAAAAAGATGGAGGGAGTTTTGGTAAAAAATGATTTTGATGAGATATTTAACTTGACTTGACTTGACTTGACTATATTAATAAAATTATCAAACGGGTCCTTAAGAAACAAGGAGCAAATGCAGGTCACCCATACAAGTAGGGGAGAGAACGTAGGCGCCCCGAGGTATTAGTACATCCAGCGGAAATACTTTTTAATATTCCCCTTAGGGTGAAGCCTCAGGTGGAATCCGGTTGACGCACCTTTGAAGGCACATAACATTTTTTTTCCGCCAAATTGTTAGTCTTAAGATTCGAACTAATGGACAGTTTGCTTTGATACCATCTTAAATTTCTTTAATTAATCATTCTTACCAAAACCTCGATGTATTAGCAGAGATAATGGAAACACTTTTTAATATTCCTCTTTGGGTGGGACCCACTTCTCAACAGTAGAAATATATATCCAACCAAGTGGCCTATCCCTTGTTCTCAAAGGAGCTGTATTTCGGCCCAGAATCATAAGTATGCAAAACTTAAATCACATCCTATCTTCCATCCCCTTATTCTCCTTTGGACAGAATATCCCATTTCCTAGGTGATAATAATCCCATTTCAGCCTTCCGAGAGGAGTACCACAAAGGACCAAGTTTTGATGGGTTCTGACAATACCCCTACTACTCTACCTTTAGCAGCAACTACTATATAAATTTGTGAATAAAATACGAGTCCTGAAATGATGGTTGTCTGTGTTTGTGTGACTTGGTTTTCAGAGAATGTTAAGCATATGGGTTATAAAATACTACAAGTTGATTAAGTAATAAGAGATTATACCACTCACTTTTCTTGACTCGAAAGGGTAAAGATTGTGAGAAGGAAATAGAAAAGAATGTTGGAATTGGATATCAATAATCTTCTCTTGTTTGGGGGGGGGGGGGGGGGGGGGTGCTGCTATCATTTGCAACATGACAGGAGCAATGCTCACAAGAAAACAAAAGCTTTTCCTCCTTGTGTGGGTGTGGCTGAGAATGCTCACACCATTTATTTCTGGAAGAGGAATCTAAAGAGGACAATGTTACAGTGATCTTTTTCAACATGGTATTGAGTACTTTGGTTGTCTTCCATTAGTTGCTGCCTCTCGTTTATTATTCTTTTAAAAGAATACTATTTCACCTGGCCCCTTGCTATTTAGTACTGTAGGGACAAACATGAATTATGTTTCACTCTCTCTCTTATTATTATTGGTAGATATGGTAATCATGAACATGATCTATGTAATTTATTGAATACACATAGGAGTTGGTGTAATATGATTGGATTAAATCAATAAACGATTGACCCCACCTTTGTCAAATTTAGTTGCCTTCTACATTTTTCTGAATAGTAATAATTATAAATAGGGCTAAAGCAGTGATTATTTTTAGTGACATAGAACTTCCATTATAAAGTGATCATTTTGAAATGGTAAGTTAACCTAGCACTCGAGTGATGAAGTGTAATGTGAATCAAATGTTACTCGTCTTAGATAGATTTTGGGAAATTCTAAAATGGTTGTAAAGTTGTTTTACCAGTTATTGAAAGAGGAGTTAATGAATCATGAATATGTTAAATGTTCTTAAAAATTTTTAATTTTCTTTCAATTGAGTCCTTTTGGAAAAACCAAGGGCCTGAGGCAACTTAAAGTGTGGAATGATAATAGCCACTTAATGTGCACAAATCTATTATGATAATTAAGATCCCAACGTAATTAATGTGTGGGTTAGTGTCTCAAATTAAAACTAATGCCAAATCCAATTGAGTAGATGTATGTGAAGAGAATGGATTAATCATTAGATGACCAACTAAAGGAGGATTCTAAAGATTCCGGTTTTACTTGAAAATTAAAAAAAAATAGATTGTTTGTCTGAGATAGAGTTATTTCAGTTACACTTTTTACAAATAGATTGTTTGTTTGATTCAATTGAAAAAAATAAATCAAATCAAATCAAATCTATCATAAAGTAGAAGTTATATGAGGAAATTAGTTAAAGTTATGTATGGAAACTTGGAAAAAAGAAAAGAAAACAAATTTTTTTTTTTGCCCCAGTGCGTCTAAAATGCATTATTGAAATAGTTACTTTCTTGTTCCTTGTCTAAAATGTTTTAAAGTTGATTCAAATAGAAATTTATATAAACCTTTTCAACTATTTGAATCAGATGCCAAAGGGCAGGAAGGATTCTAATTTTTGTGCAACTCATTATTTCATTATTTTGTGTGCTATATTTTCTTTAGGAAGAGGACAAAGATGCACTGTTGTTTTTTTTTTCTTTTTTTTTTTCATAGAGAAGCCTTTGATTTTCTATCGAAGGAGTAGAAATGTAGGATTCCTCTTAAGTGAAAATATAAATCCATATAGAGTGGAATTTTCTTGTGCCGCAACAAGTTGCCACTCCATGGGAAGGGATTAGACCCGTTAAATAGTAAAATAAAATAAAAGCCTCTCTCTCCTCTTAACCCTTTGCGTTGCCAAGCATCAGCCGGGTCCCTATAAGATCGATGAGGCCTAGTCTGTCACCATTGCATAACAACTTCTGCTTGAACACACAAGACAGAAAATTTTCAATCTTAATTAGTTGCGTGATCCAAGAGCTTTGTTTCTATTGATGTGCATGTTTCTAGACTACTCTCATATCAAGCAATCCGTTTTATATTATAGAACTTGTATTTATGGGGAAATATTCATGTGCATCCATCCCTCACCACATGGTGAGGGACAACATAAGTAGGGTTGACTTTATAGGGGGACATTCATGTGCATCCATCCCTCACCATAAGGTGAGGGGCACTTACATGGCTTTCCCTCTTTATACATGAACATTTTTTTTTTCTGCATATGATCATATATGACTTTTCATCTTTTGCACATAAATATTTCTAATTATGTAAGTGTTCATCACCCTATGGTGAGGGATGGATGCACATGAATATTTTTCGACTTTATAATATAGTTGAATCATCCACATACATGGAACCCCCTTAAGTACACTAGACCTATTGAATTTTCACCTATTCAAATGGATTGGACTGTTGGATCGAAGGCCAAAATTTTTCCTCTAATATAAAGTCATTAAATTTGTGGGCCACAGATGAAGGGGTTAGAGGCATGAAATTGACCCCAAATTTGATATATAGTCTTATCTAAGATGTCTCTTCCCATCCTCCACAAGTCCCATGATCAGTGAGTCCCATTAAGTTTGTGTCTCACCATATGGTGAGGGAATGATGCACAGGAATATCCCCCGTATTAATGATATCATATTCGTCAGGATCTGCTCATGTTGATTATTTTCTGGACCAGATAATCAAGTTTGGGTCCAGGTCTGAATACCTGATTGTTCTTATATAATAAGGGGGTTTCCAATTTCTTTAAACATCAATCTTTTTTTCACATGTGACCTCCTCAATTTTTTTTTATAACACTTTCACAACTGCTATTATATTATGACATAAAATGTCATATAATTTGGCTTTAGTCATTTCTAGGGTTGAGTCAGGGTCCAATCAGGTTGAAGATAGTTTTGGGTCCAATACATTAGATGCATGTCAAGTCCAAGCATTGAGAACACTAATCAAGTTTGGGTCCGTCCCGGTCGAGATGGATCCGACCCAAACCTGACTAGTTTACATACCTAGCTTTCAACAGATGTTTTAAAAATTGAACCAAGGCTCAACCCACTTGACCAGATGGTTCAGTACAAGTCAATTAGGTCGCGGCTCAATTGGCCAGGACTATTAACATAGTAAATAAAAAATATAAAAATAAATAAAAATTAAAAAATATATTTAAAATGATAAAAGGGTCCAAAATTCATGGTCTCTTACTGGATCAAAAGGTGAATGTTTTAGGTTGAACCAAGCCATTGAATTATCAATAATAGTTCCAACCAGGTAAGGATGTAAATGGGTCCCCGATTCTTTGATTACCCGAAGGTTCTGACCCGTTCAAAACTGGGTCTGGGTCCTTATTTAGTTTCTGATAAGTAAATGGGTATGGGTCTTGTACCATCTTGGTTCAGATTCGTCGATCTGAGACCCGACGTATTACCTTAATTTTAAAAAATCACTTCCAAAAACCATATCTTTTTTAGTATAATTCTCTACCTAGACCCGCCCCATATATGGTTCTAGTTCCGGTTCCGGAGCCAAGAAATAGGTTCCGAACCGGTTCCGAATCCGAATTCGGTTCCACCTTTTTAATGATTTCGATTCCGGGTCGACCATGGACTCAGACCGGAACCAACTGGTTTACAACCCTACAACCAGGTGATTCAGTCCGAGTTCAAAACATTTCATCCAAGACCCGGGCCTTGTTTGACAGTTGATCTGCAGGGTGGAATGTGGACCCGTCTACATAGACGGGCAATGACTCATGGGTGACCCATATGGCCAAGTGCACCAAGGTGGCTGTAATGTACCCAACATTAACATTAAGATCTAACCTTATTGGCTTGCTTTGTCAACATATTGTATTCAAACACACAAACAAAAAAAAAATAGAAAAAAAGAAGATTGATTGGAAGTGGACTCTTGGGGTCGGTTAGTGGGCCCTGTCTGCTCCGTCCCACTATTTTTGAGGATACGTTCAACAAATCTTCATGATCCATCATGCTTTTTCATGAAAATCACTTTCACAGATGGGCCATACAAGCTGCTTCTAGAGGGTTAACTAGCTTGATAATGACAAGTCCCTTGCTGAAACCTCGTTGTCTCCAGGGTGGGTACCGCACATAAGCATACTAAGGGTTAATGGTGGGGTGCCAACTGGCTCCACAACATTGATGCCCATTGGCTACTTAGTTGTTGCAGCCGACCATTACTTCTGTTCAATGATTCCAAAATGTTCCAATGTTGAAGTCGCGGAATGAAATTTTCTCCCACGATCGTCCGCAGCTGACTTCTTACATGAAAACCAATTTGGGGAAGTTCCGTGCATACATCCACAGGTGAAAACTACGGTCACATTAGTCATCAGCAGCAAAGCTTGACACCACCTTTGTTTGTGTCAGCTTAGTCAAATTCATGCTCACTATTTTCATTCGTTAATGTCCAAATCATTTCAAACAGGTTTTTATTAATTTGTCATCTATCGTGTTGTCCTCATATGTGAAATATATAAAGCAATCCATAGATGGAAGAGTCCACATATGCCATACCCAAACTGCCTCAATACATGGGACTCAGCATATATATGTTGATGGGTTAGGTCTGTACACAGTGGTGCATCTGCGGATGATGGGTGCATGGTTGGACTTAATTTCATCTCAAGGGGGGCAGCTTGATTTGTGGATGGTTCAGATTTAATGAGTCACATGTGGGTCCGATGCTTATGGGGCGAGGATGGGCAGGATGGACAACGTACGGGTGTGATCTTACATCTAGGAGAGTCCCAAACTGATGGAAGAGGTTAGATCTGGTGGGTGTGTTTACTTTATAAAATTTTATAATATTATAGACCCAATAAACATGGAATATCGTAAAATTCATTTAAATTTCGATCATACAGAGCAGAGCTCTAGGAAATTTTAATTTGTAAGCACATTTTAGACTCTGAGTTCAGAAGACTGTGGAGTCATCATTTATTAAGTTGAGCCAAAATTTGAAAACATGCCATTGGAAAAGGGGTGACATTCATCTTGTACAGTTTGGATTATCATTAGTGCGGCCCGCAATGGAGTTTTAGACATCTCACTCATGGGAAGTACGTAAAGACGGCATGGGATCCAAACTCAATATGTTGAATCCTAATTTGCTTTTCCGGGTTGTTTGTTTGCATTATATAGCATGAGAATTGAATATATAAGGCCTATTTCATTGCAAGCATTTTGGGATATGTTATCTTTAGCATTTGGAGAATTCTAAATGCTAATCGTTCAAAGTAGAATTCCAAGATGTACAAAGGCAAAGTAGCATTCTGAAATCCAGTATTCTAAGAGTCTGATGTCCATTACTTTGGCAGCTCGACAAATTCTCACAATCTAAACTCAATCAAACTGAGAACTGAAGATTTCCCAAAAACAATTCTTGCATTATCAAGAATAATTTCAAAGAACGGGGCATTCTTGTCAGAAATACTTGCAACCAAACATACCCATAGGAATTCAAGGTCAAATGCGCTCCTCGAAAGACTTTTAAAGAGATTAGGAGTGAAAGATATGTGGTGAAATAGAAGTAAATAAGGTAAAGATGTAGATGAGAATTGACTTTCTCATATATTGAATCATAAGGCGATGGCTGGTTGTTAGTTTTCCATATTCCCTTTATTCTATCTCCATTAAGGGGGAGATCATTTTATGGGAATTTTCACTTAGTCACCTTTGCTCTTCATTTTTTACTACTTAAGACATGAATTATCCCAATTCATATATATATATATATATATATATTCAATTCCTTGGTATTTTAATTCAGAAAACAAATAGCTTTCCCTAAAAACCCAAGATCCAAATCCAAATATGTAGTTTAATTGTTGAACTCTACTCTATGAGACTGTCAATTAGTCACTTAAAACTAAGCAGTGTCCAACCGAGTCACTTGGAACCTGACTCAGCCAAGTGATCGATCCTAAAACAGGGTTTCAAATATAATTTATTCTCCGCTATTATCTCTGCTTGAAGAAGCAAAGACGTTAACCGAGTATCGTATCCACTGGGACAAAAATGCTAAGTTGTATTGTTTCCTAAATTCCTAAACTAATCCTATTGGAAAACAAAGTTCTGATTATTAAACTAATCCTATTAGAAAATGAAGTAATGGGTTGATTGGTTTTGATTAACAAATTAACGATTTCTAAATTAACAAATTAAAGACAACTTTGATTCAATCAGAGAAAAGATCTAAGGGCACGAATCCACTCTAACCTCGCACAATGGCAAGTATAGGCCTAGGGTTTTACTGTCAACGCTACAGAGACTCGTCTTGGTTACAAACCTTCAGAGTCAACAAATAAAAGATGTGGATGTAAATCGGGGCATAACCTATCTCTATGGCATAGATTATCCTAAATCTAACAAGCACATTCATTCAAGCATCATTATATGACTTAGTACTCAAATCTACAAGATTAAAATACCAAAGAAAGAAATATTGCATTCATAAAATCCATTCAATGGATTAACAACTTGTCATATAATCAAAAGCGTTTAAAATAAACCCTAAACCAATACATCACCATAAACAAAAGGTTAGGGCTTCATCGCAACCCAAAGATGAGGAATTAGTTACGCATGGAAGATGATTGGCGAAGAATCTCTGATGAAATCGCCATGGCTACGCTTCCAAAAGCTCCAAAACCTTCTTCAGACCTTCTCCCAAAAGTGTGAATATCTCCAAAAACAAGTTTGGGCTCTTATTTATAAGTTTTGGGGTGAAAAAGGTCTTTAATTCGTGCAGGAGATGGATTCCCATCGGGTCCGGGCCCACTGGTCATCACAGCGAACTTCGCAAGGTCATATATCCCTCGATATAGCTCCAATTTATACAATCTTGGACTCCACGGATATCTACTCGAAAAGAGCTTTCCAACGGTATATAGATTTCATGAATCCGACACTCGAGTTGAAAGTTATGACCATTTCAATTTGCTGCCCCTGAAAATTCCGAAAATAATGGTGCAATTAGAAGACCTTCCATGTTGGCATGCTATGGGGTGAGTGGGACCCATGTTGGACATCCAAGGCATGTTTGGACTCTTGCTTTGCTTTCTTATTTGAGTCTCTTCCCATATTTGACAGCTTTCTTACTTGCAACTCCGGTTTGTCATGCTTTGTGATATTTCTTCCATTTTAGCTCTGAATTTCGCTCCTTGCATTTGTAATACCTACAAACAATAAAATAACATAATTAAGCTAATTAATCTCTTTCGAAGGTATAACCAAGTCCTCATTAAGGGGCCTAAAATGTATCTTTTAGGCTCTCATCACTAAGTCTCGCTAAAATGTTCGAAAATCCTCTTTCAGGGCAGATGGGAGAGGCAAAGGCCGACTGGGGTGATGGAGGTGAGGCCATGAGGGAGGTTGGGGTTGGGTTTGAGTGATGAAGGAGAGAAATCAGTGGATGGGATTTGAGTTTGGATGACGGAGGAAAGAAAGGGAAAATGAGGTTTGGGTTGGAGGAAGATTGTCTATTTATCATAAAATCCATTAAAGGGATCTAGAGTAGGGCTGTACAAAAAATCCGATATCACCGCAAAACTGAACCGAACCGACCGAATCGGGCGGTTCGGATCGGTTTATAGTAGATCGGTTCGGTTAACGGTTTGAAAATCATAAAAACCGCTTACATTGGTCAATTATCAGTTTAAGCTCACGGTTAACCGCTTAAACCGAACCAACCGTATGCAGTAAATTAAGTATTGTTTTTTTACTATTTTAGCCTTAAAGTTTCGTTTTTTACTACTTTCAAAGTTACATTCCACAACTTCATTCTCACATGAAATCAACCGTCAACACCGCCTCAGTGCATCTCCTATAATCTCTCAAATGCCTTTTGATGATACTTCATTGTAGATGGAATGATTCCTTCCATCATAATTCCTACCTCATTTCAATGAAGTTTTTATCAGAAGGCTGCACTCTTGAGAATGCTAGAAAAGCCAGTAGAACTTAGCATTTTGATGGTTGATTTTGGTCTCACCTAACCAATGTGTTAAGAAACCTTCATTTCTGAAAAATACAGTGGGATCTGATACAGATTCCGTTTGTGTGTGACTTTTTTTGACATGGACTATTATTCTATTGTAATTCCAAATGGAATCAGAATGTTTCACTACAAGTTGGGTTTTTTTTTTTTTTTTTTTTTTTGTGATCTTGTGTTTAGTCCAAACTCTCTTTTTGGAGTAGAATTATTTTTTATATGCGTTTAGTCCAGTCTGGAATGTTGGAGTTTTATGTTTGCACTAAACATTGGAATAAATGCAAAGGACGGGATATCATCATTTTGAAATTTTCAATGTCTAATTTTCAAAAAAATAAAATAAAAAACAATGGTTTAACTAACTAAACTATACCGTTTGGTTTCAGCCCTCTCCATCGGTCGGATCGGATTGGTTAATTAAAAAACCGACAGGTTTAGTTTGGTTGTTGGTTTTAATATTAAACCGATCTGAACCGCCCATGTGAAGCTCTAATCTAGAGAACCCATGGGTGTTTCTCCAGAAACTCGACTGTTTTCTACTCTGAATTCTGATTAGGACCACAATCCATTTGGAAAATTTCCATCAAACTCATTGTTCTGAACTTCAAATCTTATATTCAAGCAACATGTGGGAGTCAGATATCAAACCACCAAGGTTTATAAGGCCTTTTCCATGGCAAACATCAGTAGGAAAGAACCCAGGTCCAGATAACCTGTTTAGAGAAACATCCCACCAGCTTTGCCAAACTAGACCCAAACTCCAAAATGAGTTTCCAGACAAGTTGTTCTGAGAAGGATCCTCCTCTTTGAACTCTCTCCCCTCCCCTCCCCTCACACAGCTTTTTCTCTAATTTTTCAGAAGGCAACCTATTTGAAACCAGTGCAAAACCCAAATCTGCAATATCAAGAACAAAAAATGCAGGGGAAAAGAGCGAGCACCTGCAAAACTTCCTTCTCATGAAAAATGGGGCCTTTTCTCCAAGAGTCTACTCAGATCTCATTACCAAGCTCCAAAAAGTCTCCTCCCCATTTTAGGAAAGTGATAAGTCCACAAAATTAGGTCATTAGGGCATCATTTCATGTGCATTTGTGGACTTAATTAGGTTTAATTGCATATAATTACACTTAATTTCATGAGTGCATTTGGAGCTATTTTTTTGGAAAAATGGTCAAAATAGGTCAAAATACACTGAATTGCATGACATTTGTGAAGTTAGGATTTTTTTCATCTCACTCATCGCCCAAAATTAGCCTTTTGGCTTCATAAATGCATTATTGCTATTTTTGGCACCATGTGCCATTTTTAGAAAGGTGGTCATTTTGGTGCATATCATTAGGCTTATTAGGGTCCCATGTTTGGTTCATGTACATTTTCTTACATATGATTAATGATAAATTTATTTCTTTCAATGTGTAGGAAATATCAATAACCTTGGGCCCGCGAAGAGAAAATTTGAGAAAAAGTAGCAAAAGAAGAAAGGAAACAAATAAGAAAAAAATCTGCAAAGTAATGCACGTTCTTACAATGAGTTTTCAAGTGGAGCACATCCATGTGGGACCACCATATGCTCCAAGTTGTATATAAATACCTGAAGATTCAGATTTGAATATTTCTCAAATTAAGAAAGGGCCCACAAGTGTTTCAAAAGTCTAACATCAAAGCCTTCCATAGTTTGAAGTTTCTCAAATGCGAGAATTATCCATGAAAACCATGTCAAAAAGGGAATCCACATCAACACAAGATATGCAATGAATCTGATTTATTCTAAGTTAAAGTGGGGTCTCACATGGGTCTCATACATGTAAAGGACGTCCCATGTATGGAATCCTTCATTATGTGCAAAATTTTGAAAGTATTGGAAAGCTCTCCCATATGCATATTATGTTGCAATCTTTTGAGATAATCTTAGACTTTACAAACAAACAAGGGGCATTCGGCGACGGGTCCCTGAACATGTCACTTTATTGCCTTAGATCTACAATTTTTTTTTATAGTGTGATAGGTCATTTTTCCAAATTTAAAGACATAAGATATCTAATTTACCCCTTCTTCAAAATCATATCCCATAATAAGTGAGATATGCCATTAACAATGGCCAACTACCATTTAATTAGCCAAGTAAATTTCAAAAGATCCAAATAAATTTTAAAAAATGTAAATAAATTTCAAAAGACGAAAATAAAATAAAAAACACAAATAAATCCGAAAAATACAAATAAATTCGAAAGAACGGAAATAAAATTCCAAAAATGCAATGATTTCAAAAAACGCAATAAATTTCAAAAGAAGGCAGAGAAATTCAAAAAGATGCAAATAAATTTCAAAAGATCCAAATAAGTTTCAAAACATATAAATAAATTTGAAAAGATGTAAATCAATTTAAAAAGACGCAAATAAATTTTAAAAGATCCAAATAAATTTCAAAAAATATAAATAAATTTCAAAAGATGAAAATCAATTTCAAAAAATTGAAATAAATTTCAAAAAGTGTAAATAAATTTCAAAGGATGCAAATAAAATTAAAAAACGTAAATAAATTTTAAAAAAATGCAAATACATTTGCCAAAACAAAGATAACTCAATTTTTCAAATTTTAGAAAATTTTTCCAAAAACTAAAGTATTTTTTGTTAAAGCTCGGTTAAATTTATTTTAAAAAATGCAAATAAATTTTAAAAGAACAGTCTGAGTTTAGTTCAAAAACTCAGTTAAGATTTTCCAAATGGAGATAAATTTGTTAGAAAGTCAACTATATTTTTCGAAAACTAAAATAAATTTTCTAAAAACTCAGATAGATTTGTCCAAAACTTGGATAAATTTGTTTCAAAACTCAGATAAATTTGCCAAAAACTCAGATAAATTTGTCCAGAACTAAGATAAATTTGTCCAGAGCTCAGATAAATTTGTTCCAGAAGTCAGATGAATAGCCAAAAATTCAAATAGATTTGTACAGAACTTAGATAAATTTGTCCAGAACTCAAATAAATTTGTTATAGATGTCAGATAAATAGCCAAAAACTCAGATAGATTTGTCCAAAACTAAAATAAATTTGACAAAAAGTATAGAACTCAGATAAATATGACTTCTGAAACGGGTCAGGCTTGACCTGACCTAGACCAACCCGGAACTAAACCATCCCAAATCGCTGTCTTCCTCCCCAACAGAACCTGGGCTTCCTCTTCACGTTCTTTGTGACGTTCTGGAACCAGAACTAGAAATCTCTCCCGGTTTGCTTCTTCTTCCATGGCAGCGGCGCGGCGCGGTAGCAGCGGTGGCGAACTTCCTTGTCCGGCGACGCACAACGGCGACCTCGACGATCTGTTTTCTGTTCACTGTGATGTGGGGCCCAGCCGGACACAAATCTCAAACTGTTGTCTGCTTCTTCTTCTGCAACCTTTTCTCTGTGACAGAAGAAAACTTCGACGATGACACGTCCTGATTCTTCTTCCCAGGCGATGGCAGCGGACGGCGGCGATCACCAGGCGATTCTTCCTTATTCTTGCTGCGTTTGGACGCTGCAACAGGACTCAAACAGAGCAGCCCCTTCTTCACCGTTTCTTTGCAACACGAGGATCTTCTTTCTCTTGACGAGAGAATCGTGGCCCTCCAACAGATTTATCAATCTGCGCCTCTCTTCTTCTTCTTCGATCAATTCTCTGATACGAGTCTCCGGTACTGTGCAGCCTTCAAAACTGATCCCAGACGTTCGGCACTCATCATCTGTAAACTTGAATCCAAACCAAACACGTTCTCTGCAACTTCTTGGATTTGCAAACCGTCCCTGGCTTGTTTTATTTTCTCCTCTTTAGAACCAACGGAGAACTTTGTTTCCTCTGCAACGTGGTTACGTGCAGGGTCCGACTACACTCACCGGAGAAGAATGAAGGAACCTTCGGTAGCTACCCATCCATCGCCGAAAGGGGTTCAAAAATCTTGAGGATTGAATCTCGTCTACCTAGGAAAGAGGAGGGGGAATCCAAGATTTGAAATTTTAAAATTCAAATCTGGTTGCTTAAAAAGTTGAAAGAGGGCAAATTAGTCATGTAAATTGTATTCATAGACCTCTGACTGCAAACAGTCTAGCTGTTTGGACCAGAGCCCTTAAAAAGAATTTGCCTAGACTACAGTCTGGAAAGATTTAATTCTAGGGACATTTCGCTAATTATCTCAAGAAACAATTGCTCTTCAAAGAATTCAATAAGGCAATGAAATCTCTCAAATTTAAAGACTTTCGAAAGAAAAAAGTTAGCTTGGAGCCTGTATAAGACTTTCCAAACAGTCTTCTTGTTTGGATGCACAAGAAAAAGTTAGCAATGGGATCTCTCAAATTTAAAGTCTTTCTTGTTTGGATGCACAAGAAAATACAAAAAAAAAAAAGATTTTATAGAATATAATCTTTCATTTTTAAAAGAAGAGAATCTTGTGCATTTTGTAATCAAAGAAAAATTTAAAGAAAAGACTCTTTTCTTTCAAAAGGCTTAATATTTTCTCCTATAGTTCCCCCCCTTAAGAAAGCATTCTACAAGATGAGAATCTTTCAAAATGACATTTAGAAAGTGGTAGAGTAAAGTAGAGACTTTAGTTTACCAAATCCATTATGATGTGTTTGTTTACATATATGGTAAAGTAAATGTCAAGGCACAGTAAAGTTGGGGTAAAGTAAAGGTGGGATACAATATTTGGTAAAGTAAAGTGGGAAGGAATGGTAGAGTAATTTCTTTTTATTTGACTTTATCACATTTTATCATACTTTTATATGGTAAATAAAAAGTGACTTATTTACAGGAGTGGTAAAGTAAAATAAAGATTGATGTCATACCATAGTAAAGGTGAGGTAAAGTAAGATGAGATAAAGTATGTGGTAAAACAAAGTGAGAGAGAGAGAGAGAGAGTTGTGAAGTAGTTGTTTTTTTGTATTAACTTGATTTTATTATACTTAACCATGGTTTTATATGATAAAAGAAAAGTAACTTAAGGTAAAAACATGACAGTTGAACTTTACTTTACCACACAACTTTGTTTTCATCCAGATTTGGTAAATTACATATAAATTAAAATATTTAATAAAAAAATATTTTAATAATTAAATTTACTTTAATCATAGCACATTCCAAACAACTCAATTTAAAATCTTTAAAATTCTTCAAAAATCGCCAAACAAGGAAAATATTGTAATATTATAATATTACACTATTCTATTCTATACTATCTGATTCTTGCAATATTTAAATCTATAAATATTTTATTCTGTAAACATCCAAACGGGCCCTAAGCAAGAATCTCTACGCATAATGAATGAAGAGCCCTAAAGATGAGAGATTTTTTACTAAAAAAAGATTTGCAAAAAGCATGAAAGGAGCCATGGGGAGGGGTTGGACGTGGATCACCTTAGGAAGCCTTCTCTCTCTCCACTCCATTCCCTCCATCCTTTTTATCTCTAAGTCCCTATCTTCTTCTTCTCTCTTCTAATTCTTTGAGACATAGGTTGAGAGGCCATGCTGAGATAATGAAAAAAATTGAAGAACCTTAATTTCTTGTACTCAAAGATTAAAGAATAAAAATACTACTTGGATTGATTCTGTGTGTTCTTTATGTAAGTGGTTTAGTTTTCTATTTCTAGTTCTTTTATGTATTTTGATTAGAGATAATATTTCACATGATTAAATCTAGGATTTTGAGAATAAAAAAAATTGAATTAAAAATAGAGATACATCACCTAATCACTTGCATTTTTTTTCCTACTCTGAAGAGAAGACTTCATTATTTCATTTTCAATGCTTGTATGATCGTCTAGATTTTAGATCTTTGATATATCTTTTCTGCTTTTTATTTTTCCACCTTTGTTCTTTTTATTTTCTGTAAGTTTTCTGATTAATTTTACATCACATTTTCTAATTTAAAAACTTTTAATTGCATCTTTTATATTATATTAGAAACTTTTTATTTACGTTATTTGCATGATCTATGGTTGGAAAGTGATTAGTGCATTCATCAGAATTCGGTTTCATGTTTAAAATTATATTTTGTTGCTGAAAATCAAAGTTTGTGGACTGATTAAAAAGATTAAATTCGGACTTGGTATATGAATAGTGAAAAATTCTGTGCAGTTTCAGCTGATTTAACCCAACTGTGTTCCGAAAGTGGGCGAGTTGAAAACTAGAAAAACGTGATTGTTTTGTTCTGAAAAATAACAGATTTAAAGTGTATAATAAGGACTTTGAGACCCTCAAATTTCAGCCAGACAATCGCTCGGGAAGTGGGTCAAACAGCGGCACAAACAAGGGTACACAGACAACCTATATCAAATTTCAGCAGCACTGTATGTTCAACTAGGCATCTTTAAGAGATAATAACTTTTTCATCTTAATTCTTTTTTCACTTCTATTTTTTTTGTTGGATTCATGCATCATCAAAGTTGTAAGTCCAGCCATTAGATTATGTGAAAAGGGCATCACATACTTTGATGATGCATGAATCCAACAAAGGCCTTAAGAATGCCCTTTTCAACTAGACTATTTTTTTTTGGTTGGATTCGTGCATCATCAAAGTTCTTTTTTTTTTTTGTTGGATTCATGCATCATCAAACTCGGAGAGGGGAGGGGTCAAAGTTCATTTTTTTTTTTTTTTTTTGGATTCATGCATCATCAAACTCAGAGGGGGGGGGGGGGTGTTTCCTCTCTTGCAGAGTCAGAGGCCTTAACAATGGCGTAGTTCTTAACTAGAATTCACATAATTACTACCAACTGAATTTGTAAATGCTCTAACATGGTAGAATTCCTAAATCCCCCTTGTACTTGAGCATCTAGAAATTCCAACAATAGTTGGAGTTCTACTAATTTAAATTAATTTGTAGCATTCAACATGAATGATAGAATATAGTAAATAACAGTCAGCATCAAACATAACAAACACATGATAACTTCCATTCACACACTTCCAGAATCTGTAGACTTTAATTCATACACTTTGAGCAACAGCAGTAAGGTCATTGCTTCGGTACGTACAATGGTGAGAGTCTCAGATGCCATAAGTGACACTTGCGAGTATTCATTTTGTGCAAAATTGTCAAATGTTTGATTTGTCTCCAGTTTGGACCTTGCTTTAGCATGACCTGCACTTGATAATGACTTTTTTATTGACTTAGAGCAGCACCGGTACATACACTTCCACATAAGAACAACTCCAACATTCTACTTCCTTGTACGTACATTACAACTTTCAATTTACACTTCCATTCAATTATGTGATGCCCTTTTCAACTACAACATGCAATTACAAGATTCAGCATTCAGATTCAACAACACCACTCCATGTCCATGCTTCAGTCCTTTCAAAATACAGGGTAGGAAAAGTCACTTCAACAAATCCACTCCATGTCCATGCTGAAGATATGCAACTGTGTGGAATCTACAAGCAAGGTAAATCAGTATCATCATAGCATTTCATTCCATTAACTAATGCAAAGACTAGTTTTTCTGCTCAGAGATGAGTATGGAGGGAGGGAGAGAGAAGTAGACCACCTGTTTTTATACAGTTTCTGCGTCAGAGAAGCAGCGAGGGAGATCGCTCATGCACTGCAGTTTCTGCTACTAGAGAGAAGAAGCAGCGAGGTAGGAGAAGAGACGCCTTGTTTTTCTACTATTTCAGCGAGAGAGAAGAAGAAGCGTGGCAGAGCTTACATGAAAAGGCTCAGAAAGTGAGAAGAAAGGAACCAAAAGAAAACTTACATGAAACGGCTGGAGAAGGGATCATCTAGTCATGAAGTAAAGAAGCCCCTTTATTTATTTTCATCTCTTGTTTATAGTTCTATGCTTTAGAATATGCTCTTCTTGTTTCCAAAAGAAGGGCAAGGAAGCCAGCTAAAGCTAGCCATGGACCTCCTCTCACGTATTCCTTTTCTCTACATATATGTATATGTGACTTGAAGATGGTTACTCCAACAATAATAACTCAGGGAAAGAGATGGCTTCAATTAATGCTAGTGTTGTTTTACCTGTGTTGTTAATCCTACTCACATTAGGTACTACTTTTTTTTTTTGAGTTTTTTTTTTCTTCAGTTGCTCTAGTGTTGTGTTTGTGGGGTGATTCTTTCAATGATTTAGATTGTTCTCTCTCCTGAAAAAAAAAAAAATTTTGGTTCATTTGAAATGCAGTAGAGTAGAGGTCGGGATGGATTAGATTAGAACAGAGAGACAAAATTCATATAGGTCAATCCAACGTAGTTGGGATAAGACACTTTGATGATGATGACGAATTTAATTGCAGTAGAGTGGTGGTGAAGAGATGAAGGCATGCACTAGTTAGAACTTAGCTAGGATGACCTCTCTCTCTCTATTGCATAAAACTTTTTATTTTCTATCCTATACCTAATCTTACCTGTCCTCACCACTATCTATAAGCTTCAAGTCAATTCAATAAAATGTTAAAATTATCTAATAAGGTGCCTGACCCTGCCTTATCCATCATGGGCAGCTGCGGAACCAGAAAATTTTCTTGCTATAGGCCACTGCATGAGAAAAAAAAAATGCTGGCATGGGCTTCACAAGCTGGACCATGCTGGCCCACTTACCATGCATACGCTACCTGCTTGTAGAAGAAAGCTCCCCAAGCCTTTTATTTTATTTTTTATATTTTATATTTTTGTCTCCCTCTCTCTCACACATTTTTGGGCACAAAGTTATGCCATAGAATCACGTTTTTCCTTTGAATAGGTGGAATGTGAGCTCCATTAGCAGGAATTTTCTCTTGATCAGAAGGTCAAAAAAATTCCATAATGCACATCTCTCTTTCTCTCTCTCTAGGGCACAAAGTGTTCTCGCCAGAGAATCAGATTTATCTTTTTGGGTAGGCAAAATGTGAGCCGTATCAGAGGGTTTTCTCCTCAAATAGTCAAAATAATTCTCTTTTTTTTTAAACATAAAATGATTATAGTGAAGTTATATATGTTTACTAATAAGGTCAAGTTAGTGAATCTATGGTTGGCTTTCATATTGGTTATGAACCATTCATATAATGTGGAAGTGCATCTATCATCAACTAAATACTTTCTATGACCACCTTATATTTATTGAGGAGTGTGTTCTACTCAAAGGGGAATATTGAAAAATATTTTCGCTACCTCTACTAATGCTATGAGGTTTTGGTATGAATGACTAGCTAAAAGAAATTCAAAATGGTATATATCAGAGCAAACCGGCTGTACGTGAGTTTGGATCTAAGGAAGAACGACTCAGCGAAAAAAAAAAAAGCGTGTCGCCAAAAGTGAGCCGGCCAAGTTTCACCTGAGGGGATTATTGAGGAGCACTCCACCCAAGGGGAAATATTGAAAAGTATTTCCGTTGCCTAGAAATGGGGTGGGCGCATTGCCAAAAAGGACTTTAAATTTTAATTAATTTTAAGGGTTTTTCATTAACCATGCCTAATCGATCTCCTCTTTTTTCCATTATCTCTTGTTTTGACCAATCTCTTCACTTGAGTGCATAAATAAATAACGGGTCATGAATTTCAAACATAATGTAACTATGAATTATCAGTTATGTAAGAATTAATATCCAACTTTCATACATCCAAGATCTGCCTAACTTTCAAATTTTTTTTTCCCAGGGGCAAAACCGTCTCAATCCAAAAGGGTCTTTACCATCATCAACGGCTGCAAAGAAACCATCTGGCCCGCCGTCTTCCCCGGCGATAACTTCAACGGAGGCGCCCTCAAACCGGGCCAATCGGTGGTTTTCACCGCCCCAGTCAGTTGGTCCGGCCGGATGTGGGGCCGGACCGGCTGCAATTTCGACAACACCGGGTCCGGCAAGTGCCAGACCGGCAACTGTGGATCGAAACTCAAGTGCGCGGGCTCCGGAGACACCCCGGCAACGCTTGCCGAATTTACCCTCGCGACGTTAGATTTTTATGACGTCAGCCTAGTTGACGGCTTCAACCTGCCCATCGCCGTTACGCCCGTTAAAACTGACAAGGGGAACTGCTCTGCGGCTGGGTGTGACAAGGACCTGAGGACGAATTGTCCGTCAGAGCTTTCCGTTAAACGTAGCGGCAAGACCGTTGCTTGCAGGAGCGCGTGTGACGTGTTCAATACCGACCAGTACTGCTGCAGAGGACTGTACGGGAATTCGATGACGTGTCGTCCCACGACATATTCGAAGACATTCAAGGACGCGTGTCCCAGGGCGTATAGTTATGCGTACGACGACCCAACGAGCATCTTTACGTGCCCGGGGGCGGACTACATTGTATCCTTTTGCGGGTCAAGGTGAGTCCATCAAACCTTATTATATCTTTTTCTTTTTTTCTTTTTGATTTTCCTATTCCTCTCCACGTGTTTTGCAGGGTTTGTTTATGTTGCGTCTGTAAAATTTTGACCTCTATATCATTATAATATTCTCTCTTGAGGTTGGAATATGAAAGATTTCGATTTTAATAAAAAAAAAATGGTGTGACATTATTCATCCAGCTTTTGCAGCAGCCCCTTCACACAAATGAACCCTTATTGGTACTCGCACTCGCCCAAGTTCCTTTCCATTATTCCTATAGACAGGGTTTAATTGCTTGCTTAGGCTTTTTTTTTTTTTTTTTGGGTTTTGGAAGGAAGTGGCTCACCAATTATGCTATCATTGAATAGGCAAATGAAACATGTCTTTCCTTTTGCAAGAAGTATGACTTGCAAATGAGCAAGCCCATGGCCCATCTAACATTCAAAATGATGGAAGTCCTGCAAATGCTCACACTTTTAGTTGTCCTATAAGTGGAATTCCAAATATTCATCGCCCATCTAGCATTAAAAGTGTTGGAATTTTAAGATTTTTAAAGGCTAAAAGTGACTTTTTTACGTGGGTTGGTATTCAAGATTTTATAACTAAAACACATAATCTAAAATGCTTAAAGGGTTATCTTTTACATCAAAATGTGAGAAATCCTCAACACTTCAAATTCTTGTCAAATTGAAGGAGATGAGTGAACTCCACCATGAGGGTTGCATGTTGAAAATCCAAGCGACTAAATTTTTATGGATGCAGCTCATTAATCATTTCATATTTATGGGTATGTACTATAGGGGTGTACACGGATCTGATTGGTGCGGATTGGATCGGACTTACAGATTGACGGATTTTTTGTGCACCCCTAGTATGTAAGGTCTTCCCACTTGTGCGGGCCTCCTTTCCATTTGAGTGAGCTACCTTTCCGTGTGTATGCAGGCTCTCTCTTGGGTTTCAGCCCTTTTGACTATAGTAAAATATATATATATATATTAAAAAAAAAACATTTCATATTTCATCCAACACTGGTATGGTTTACAAACTAATAATCAATCTTCTCACAAAATGTCTGTAGGAACCAAACGGTGTGCACATATCATCACAACAAGGTGGTCTGCAATGGATCCATAAGCTCTAAATCGCTATCTCGGAATTGGATGGTCCTGATGTCCTTTTATGCATTGATGATGACTTTATGGATTGTGTCTTAGAGAAAAGAAAAAAAAAAGGTGATTTTATTTTATTGCATTCTTTGAAATGCAAAAGAGGTGTGGTGTGTGTACCTTACTATTAATTATTCTTTTTTTATTTATTTCTTCATCTTTCCCTGCTGTGGTCTGCAAGGCAGAGAGGATTTATGTTTGTTTTAATTGAAATACCATTCATGTGTAATTATTTTTTTTGCTTTTAATTGCAATGAAAGAATAAAAAGAAAGTAAGTATGCAATGGCATTCTTTCAAGGGAGTCAGTCACACACAGTTGTAAAACTTAGGACTTATTTGTTTGCATTAAAAAAAATATAAAGTGATTAAAAATGAAGATCAAATGAGGATTTCTAAAAACAAGCATCAAATAACATCTTCTTCTGATTCTATTTACCTAAAAAAAAAACTATTTGATGTTCCTTTTTGAAAATTTACCTTTAATTTTCATTTTTAAACCCTGTGTGTATTGAATTGTTATGTAATCTAATGTAAACAAACATGCTTCGAAGATTCTTAGAGTTGGTTAATTTTTTTTTTAGAACGTTTTGTTGGGCTCACCCATGAGCCCTTCAGATAATCAGATGTAGATTTGACCTTGATTAGAGTGATATTCATCAATGGATGGAACTGAAAAATACAAGGGCGATCGGTGTTTTCCCATGGCCCACCCTTGACTAAATCAAGACTTCACATTTTTCCCCCTTTTCCAGTAAAGGCATGCATCAGGGTGGGCCCCATGAGAGTCTCAGTTTACAAAATTGCCTCTGACAAGTGGTAAGTAAAATAGTCAGCACATATACTGGATTAAATTAGCCCCAGAAAGGGTCCAATTAACTGAGGGAACCATAAGATCACTGTTTGGATTCAGGTCGCACCTTACTGTATCAGATCTGGAATCAACTATAATCGGGGTAAAATCATAGAGGACCATACACACGGGCTAGGACGCAAGAGAGAGCCCGCATACATACGGAAAGATAGCCTACTCAAGTGGGAAAAAAGCCCGCATAAGTAGAAATGGGTGACGTACCCAGGGGTTCGAACCCCGGATATGATAGGTAAGAACTGACGCTCCTTACCACTCGGGTAAAGAGCTGTTCTTGTTTAAGTCAAAAATTGAAGTCAACATAATAATGATGCAGTTCACATTGGATAGGTAACAACACAATACAGAAACTCTGCCAAACAATTTTTTAGCAAGACCCAAGCTAAAGTTAGATTGGATAAGACTAAAATGATGACAATTTTTTACCATAACAAGATAATTCACTATTCACAATAATGCAAAATGAGGGCCCCTGATTAACTTAGACTTCACAAAATGAGCACATTGCCCACAGGCAGTGAAATGGAAGGGTACAAGAAAGAATGGGACGCGAGACATGAGTTTAACCATCCATTGTGAACATGATCTCTCTTTGGGAGAAAAAAGGAGCAGATCCCGCTAGTTAGAAGACCTCACCCTTCTTAAATACAAACCATCTCTGACAACTTCTACAGCCATAAAACTATATGTCCCAAATTTCACTTCTACCAGTGGAATTTTGGCCAGTTCTTATCTAAAGAGACCCATGTTATATGAGTGAGTTTTATCATGCAAAAGCAGGTCAAAACAAGATAAATCAAGTGTTATAGCTGCCATCAGAACCATAGAGATGGGAACATGGGATCATTTCCTTTCAGGTAAACGTCGAGCAACACATGATAATATCCGTTGATAATTTCAACTTCTGGACACGTTAATCAGCTTTTGCAAAAATTAAATTGTAAACCACCATCAGTAAGAATGGGGCTGAGATTTTAGCACAAGGATGTAATTAGCAGGATCTGCTTTTCTTGAATTTAATCAAATTGGCTAAAATTACATGCCCGTTCACACTATACAATTCTGTACAATTGTCAAGTAAAATATGATATGTTCCATCATTATCTTAACTTCCCACTGTTTTGGGTTCCTTCTGATTTCTTTTTATCAGTTTCCATGGTTGCATTTTCTGATCCTGTCTCACCACTCTCATATGGCAATACAACCACAGGGGCCGCAGGCACGGTGGCCCACCGCTCCTTCAAAAGGCTCATGAACCTCATAACCATTTCCCTTCGGAACTCGAGCTCCCTTGTGAAAAGATCGAGGAGGAGAAACGCGAGGATGTATTTGAAAGGGATGATGAGGAGAACGGTTGCAGAACAGAGTAGCACCAGAGCGACCTCACTTGTTATCTACCAAAAAAAAAAATCCACAACAGAGATTTCAAAAACAAAAAAGATGATTCAAGTCCCTTTATAAGTCTAGAAAACTAAAACCACTTGCAATTCCAATGGCAAGGAAAGATCTTAATGGTATGAATGGAAAGATGGTTAGGGAACACCCCCCCACACCCACACACACACACACACACACACACAAAAAAAAAAAAAAAAAAAAAAAAAAACCACAAAGAGAAGATAGTGGAAAAAGAAGAATAAATGGATACGATATCTGTCTCTGCATTTAATGAATATCATATATGCGAGGACCAGTTGAGTAAAGATTAACAGTTGGTTCTAAAAACTTGCAAAATCATATTTTGAGTTCTATGAGAAAATTAGCACTCAAGCAACCATTATTGGATGAGATAAGAAAAAATGATGATGATGACACGTAAGGACCTGCTTATTGAAAAAAGAGAAATGGAAAAATATCCTGGGGGCCAGGGCATCTGTGGTGAAGACGCTTTTGTTCTACATATGCCAATATGGCTCATGTGTAAGGTCAAGTGCATTCATCAGGTGGGTCCAATTTAAAAATGCCCTGGCCTAAAATTCAAGCCTGTACAATGAGGTTACATACTAAAAAACAAGGACCAAAGATCTATACTAGACAAACACATGATTGCAGCAAACAACCTGATTTTGGGCCAAGCTCTCTTTGTTTTGGTCTCACCAGATGAATAGCCTGGAACTCACATGTGCTATGTTGGCATGTATAAGGCAAAGACTATTAAAATTGTCAAGTGCACATCAAAAGAAGAAGCTGGGAAGAGGTTTTATTTTTTTGAACACTACCTGGAACACGTCTTTTGTTTGTCGCTTTTACAATTTCATGTAATAAGTATTTCAATGAATAGAATGATGTCGATGGAAGATGTAGATGCAGTTCCAACTCTGGGAATCAGTACATGCATTTGACATATGATCTTAATTTTATTATGGGAAGTATACCAACTATTCACTGCATTTGGAACTGATAGCTTCGATGTTACTACCCAAGTATCCATGTTTGTATCTTCCTTAAAGTTGGCTTTTATGAATGAGAGAACATAATTACCCCAAGAATACATGGGTCTGTAGACCAAATAGAATGAATGAGAGAATATGCAGTTTTTCATCTTGTTATCCCATCGTACTTCAGTTGGTCGGAACACGCACACAGATCTGTAATTGAAATCTGGGCCCGTTGTCGATGGGGCAAACCCAAAGGACATTATTAGATGACATTATTTGTCTGATTTTGCCCATTGAATTTAGACCGTTGACCTATGATGCCCAGATATGGCATGAATACGGCAAGGACACGCCATAGACACGGCAGGGACATGGATTTTATACATAAAAAGTGAAGTATCGGATACGATATGACACGATACATTGCCCATTTTGAAGTATCCGTTGACCACCTACTTCTTTACCATCATTTGCAACATGAATTTTGGTAAAAACCCATTCAAGATAAAGCCCAAAGCTAGGATGGTCAGGATGGAGTGCATGTATAACACATCTTCAGTAGAAATATCACAGTAGTATAACACCTCAAAGCAAATAAATGATTTTTACTGGGACATGTGTAACGGTAGTTCGATTCATTTCATTCTTATACTATGCTCATGGTCATAGGTAAGATAGCAAGTACTGGTAGTTGATGGCATACCTGAGGTTGACCGGATAGAACAATTGTACGAATCTTGAGAAGTAAAATATTCAAATTTTGGAGATAGCTTTCTAAGTCGGCCATGGCTTCTTTAAGAGCTACAATTTTTTGAATTGTGTTTGAAGGTGGCTGATCACGTATCGTAACTTTACCAAAAAATCTTCCCAGACGACCTTGTTCTTTAAGCCCCTTCAATAAAAGCATGCTAGCCGCCACAACCATCAATGCCATAGGAAATACATACGACAGCAAGTTTCTGAAAAGAGTCTCAAAATTAATTAGATCAACTAATTATGTTAGATGTTATAACAATCGTCAGCATAGGTTCTTAGTTCTCACAGATGGTATGCAGTAGAATATTAGATAAAAGACCAGGGATGACATAACTTTCTCATGTGAATGTCCACAATCAAACACTATGTAGAATAGGGGTGTACACAGATCGGATTGGTGCGGATTAGGCCAAATCCGTCACCAATCTATTACCTACGGATTGAAGGATTTGGAATCCGTCACCAATCCGTAGCTGTTAAAAACCGATATGAGGACCGGATCGGATCGGTTTAATCCGTTCAATCTAATGTTAAAGAAAGAGATTAAACATATTGTAAAGAGTTTCGGCATTCAAGCTAACAATCCACAAAAAAATACAAATTACAAATATGTTTTTTTGTCCCAGAAGCTACCCAATTGATCAATACAAAGAGTTGTTTTTATCTACATTACAACCAAAAGATGTCTAATCAACAAATAAAGCCAAACATGATGTTAAATTTATAAAAATCACACTCCATCTGTTGAAACCTTGAACTCTTACATTTTGACCCCTGAAGTTTTTTCTTCTTTTATATTTAGACCTCTTAACTTATATTTAGACCCCCTTAAGTATTTTTTATTTATATTTAATGTGATCGGATCGGATCGGATTGAATCCGCGGATTAAGAGTGAAATCCGTCACCGATCCGTTGCTAACAGATTACAAGATTTTCAATCCATCACCAATCCGTTTACCTTCGGATCGGTTAAAAATCCGTAGATCAGATCGGATCGGTTTTACGGATCGACGGATTTTTCGTGCACCCCTAAATTTGAAGTCCCATTGGAAAACCCCTTATATCATGCAAAGTTTTATGTTTTTTAAAATTGGGCCCCAAGACTTTTTCTCATTTACATATTGAAAATAAGGTAAAATTCCTGGTTCCACCCCTGCAAGCACCGAATACATGGAAAAGGCTATTTAATCTGGACATGGGCATCAAATTGGCATCAGACAGGGTGGGACAAACACAGACCCAGAGGAAACCCAAATGACATTTCCACACACAAACACACGCACAGGTGTATTAATGTATTTAAGAATATGTGCCTATGCAACAACAGATGTGTGTTAGAGCTATATATATATAGAGTTTATAAAGCAATTCAAACATAAGAATAAAAAATAAAAAAAGGTCATTCTTTCTTATCATAAGTGCTAGTAGCCAACATTGTCCTGTTTGGAAATTTACTACTAAAGAAAAAGTAATGTAAAATCTCCATTTTACCTTCACTTCTGCAAATGCAACTCATAGAAAAATAAAAACACAATAAAATCCAAAGTATGTATGTCACTTTAGATTATTCAGGAGACACCATCCTTCTAATAACAATAAACATTCACTTCTCTGCATTAGACATAAATAACTTCAACTTATTCCATATATACAATAAAGTGCATATGAAACCTCAGAGAAACCATGAAACTCACAATGCTCACCTGAAAATGAGAGTATAGGCAAAAGCGATAAAAGACACAGTCAAATGTGGCTCCTCCCAACGCCTAAGCCTGTCAAAATTCTTGACGGTGACTGTTAAAGGAAGCATAAGTTCCTGCATGGTGAAAAGACAGAGCTGTTAACTAACTAATAATGACATGCAAAGCTAAAGGATTGGATTAATATATGAGGATGTTCAGTGTTGTGTGTGCGCGCCTCTACGTTTGTTTTTATGTTAAAAGTTCTCCCAATAAACTTGATACATATGTTCATCCATTCAAACCATTCAGTAGGCATAAGACATTCATAAACTGACTATCTTGCATAAATTTCATCATTGCTCAGACAATGGTATCGTTTTAGGTTTATGTGCGACAGTCTACACAATTATGTCATGAGTTTAACAATTTTAAGTAGGGGTGTAAAAAAAATAACTGAAAAACCGTCTAACCGAACCAAACTGAACCGAACCGCGGTTAATAACCGTATTTCATGGTTCGGTTACGGTTACAGTTAATGAAATCCAAAAACTGCACGGTTCGGTTCGGTTACGGTTTTCCGTAATAATTCATGGTTATTAACCGAACCGAACCGTATAATACGGTTTGGTTAACCGTATGCGGTTAACCGTACCGTTTACAAATAAAATAAAAAATAAGGGGCTGAATGAAATATTTCTTACCTTATTCAATTGCTCATTATGTGTCATTTTACCTTCAATCATTCACATTTATCCCGTTATGTGAGGAAGGCATTCCACGGTTATTAACCGTAACAGAACCATTTAATACGGTTAACTGCGGTTACGGTTTTCCACGGTTTTTGTGGATACGGTTACAGTTATGGTTTTAAAAGACAGAAAACCACGGTTACGGTTCGGTTAACGGTTTTCCCAAATTGACCGGTTAACCGAACCGTTACACCCCTAATTTTAAGTCCTTCCTATGTACAAGCAACTAATTGGCGACTAGAAGTAGGCTATGGGCATATAATAATTTTTTCTTCACAAATCATCATGTTTTCCTTCCTCAAAATAAATAAATATAGGCCATCAAATTAATGGTCAACCTCATGAATGGACACGGCTCAAAAACAGCAACCTTTTTGCAGTGTTAGCTCTTTGATCAATCACCATAACTTTTGAACAGCAAACAAGGAGCCATAGAAGGATCATTGATCACACTTTAACTGTTAAATAATTGGTATGAGTTTTGGACTTTTATTTTTCCAAGAGGGATATATCTTTTAGATGCTCCAAATGGATGAAGAACACCATCCAATTGGTTTGGGTAACTGTTAACATACGTCTCCCATATTGGAGAACATTTGAATATTTATCTATCTGTAAACATTACATATCTCTCTCACCTAGAACTGGTTCTCATGTAGCTTGTCGGGCTCATCTGGATGCATTCCAATCATGAGGCTGGGAAGGTCTACGCATGAATTTTGAGGTCCCAAATATCAATTGTGAACCAGAGAAAAAAAATGGATATTTCAATCCAACAGTAATAGTCAGTAGATGGATCGTCGTTGGTCTACATGAGCCCTGCAAGCGAGTTTGCACAAAGCTATCTAAGAACTGGTTCTTAGGTGAATATTTCTACATGCATGCATGCACATAATAGGTAGAGATATATGACACCTTGAAAAGATCAATGTTACTGGGGATCCCGTTGATCATGGCAGCATCAATTGTAGCTTGGGTTGTCTCCACTATTCGGCTTTTCTCTATGCAGATTGATGATGCCCTTTCAACAAGATTCATATCAGCCACAACTAGATTCTTACTCAAAACCACCCCCTGCCTTACTGAAGAGTTCTTCCAGAAGGAAATTGATGTGCTGGATGTCCAAGATGGAGATCTCATCCATCTGCGCAAGTACACACTTCCATCTATGTCAAAAACATGTACATTAGTGCCAGAAAGTTCTTCTGGAGGCTTTGACCCTTCAGTTGGGCTCCAGTCTTCCTTCCTAAGTATGTTGATCAATGGACCACCCCAATAATTTACAGCCAGAGTCTGGTATACAATATCACCAAAAGGTGCGCTTCGTAAATATGACAACTGAACAAGCTTAGCTGGATCCTCTGATAACTTCCGGATAAACTGAAGTGACTGTAACCTTGCAATACTATTTGCAGCGCTTGCAATTGCTCTTGATTTTCCCTTATACGCACCATATACATTATGAATAGATGGGTCATCTTCATCTGGTCCATATTCACGAATGAAATCATACAAAGAAATCACTTCACTGATAAAAGCATACCAAACATCTCGCCTCATTTCACCACCAAAGTCAACAAATTCGAGAACCCAAGTTTCTGACCTATTTAAAAATAAAAATAAAAATTCAGAATCATGAAATTCACTAAAGCTGAGAGACTGAAAGTCTGAAAGATGGTTTTCAAGCACACTGCATAAGTGCAGGGAAACCATGTAACATGGCTAGCAACAGATGAGGCAAATATCACAATAGATGAGACAAATTCATAGTGATATTTTCAAACTTCAATAGTTTCATAAAAGCTAGAGAAGCAGTTAATCTTCAATAAAGAGTGCCGTCACAAGAGTAGGTACAATCAAAATTAGGGCCTGAACACATGGTAATCTAGTGTTTGCCGATAGTCATTGATTTAGTGTTTACGAACATTTTGGAAACCAAGACCAAAAACAGTCAAGATTGGGTCCAAACAGTACTGGATCTTAAACAGCAGTGTGGAAAGAAATCATGACTTTCCACTTTTCTGCTAAAAACTGATGGTCAGCTTGATTATTGGTTATGGGCAGAATCAATCCCAACCCAGCCAACATCTGTTTCTCAAGTCCTCCAAACACACTCAAAGTGTGAACTGAATTTCTGATTGAAATTGATTTTTGTATCACATCATGGTACTAGTTGAAAAAAAAGAAAAGAAAATAAAGAGTAATGCAATATAACTTACAGCAGCTTGTTAGTGAATCAATCATGTTGAATAGCGGTAAGAAGCTGACCAAGTGAAGATACAGGATAAAAATAAGAATTGTTGAAAAGAATATGTTTACATAAGCTTACTCACTCAGTGCCCGATGAAACAGAGACAGCAGAGTCAAGAAACATAAATCCAAGAGGTCCAACTCTTGTTTTCTCCACACGCGTGCCTTGTCTAGTAAGATCGAATCTAATGGCTTCTTTGTAACCTTTTAGGCCAATTGCCTGCAAATATGAAGTGAGGGCCTTGGATTTTCATCAATATATATTAAATGCAGTGAAAAAATAAACAAGAAAAATAAGCCCAATTATACCCATATAATTTTATGATAAGAAGCACAATCAAAATTTAAGGCTGTCACACAAGCGAGATTTTCCTTCGTCAAAGCTATTATCTTTACCATTTTGTTCCTCCCAAACTAATTTTCTCCTTCTTATTCTAGCCTTACATACAATAGGGTTGTAAACAAGTGAGATCTAGATCTTCTAATGGTTGACATGAATCCAACTAAGCCAACCATAGGATCTTAAGACTTTGAATCTGACTCGGTGGACCCCAAATGTGTATCCAGTATCCACACTTCAATCTGACATGGCCAATTCTTTGGACCACTGGGTCAACCCAATGTTGTCAACAACAATGGAGATTTTATTGGAGCACGCAGGTGCATTGTGAACAAATGACTATGCCTGGTGGGTCGAAGTTCTTGGATAAGGGAAGATTTTCTCCTGCGCACATGCTCCAGCAGGAGTCCGTATCCAGACTGTCGCCAAAGGAAGGACTCCCCCTGAATTTCATCAGGTCCTGCGTGACAAACAGCACCGATTCACAGTGCACAGACGCGCAAGAGAAAATCATCCCTTGTATAAGATTTTCAATGAATGTATTAGTTTATACTTTTAGTTTATGTGGAAACACATTTGTCACAAACAGATATTAGACTAGAAAAAATGCAAAACGATAGTCCCCTTTATTTTGAGAAATCAAAGTAGAGGTAACAAAATTAGTTGGTTACCTCGAAAGATGAGAAAATTCTCAAAACAAAGAAAAAGTTTATCAAATTCCATTCATGCTATGGAAAGGGATGGGTTTTACATATAATTCCTAGGCCTTGGTGTTCCCACTTAAGACTCCAACTTCTAACTTAATACAACCTTCTAAGAATTTTAATGTTCCCTAAAACCCTATTAAAATCATAATTCTATTATAGTATCAGAATATAGATCATAACTCTTTTCTTTTTTTGGGTGAAAACTATAACTTCTTTAATGCCCATCAAAATAGCATAATCTTGTAGTAGCGCAAAAGGTAACTAGGTGATCCATCAAATGCAATCAATTTCATGTCATTCAGGCACTGTTTGACACATCTATTGCGGCCTTTAATCAACACTGCATAATCCAGTTTTTCAGATGGATTAATAAAAATTATTTTAAATAGGGCTCAATAAAATGTTCTTGACAGGGATGTCTTGCACCATTGCATAATCTAGTTTTTCAGGAAAACTGCAGTCTATTGTCTCTGACACTTCAAAGAATTTTCTTGCACATATGCAATTATCCCCTTACAAAATGTATGAAGTTAAGTTAGCAGTGCCAACAGGTGAAGGCTTGGTTACCAAAATCAAAGTGCTGCATGGGTACATCCAGTGGCAGGCCTGGAAATTTTTCCTTGGGGGCCCATTGTGTTTTGGAAAGAAAAACCTTTTCAAGGGGGCACGCAAATATACAAGTATAATTTCAAACATCACGGGTTATACATATGAATAGAAGTGTAGAACTTCTACATCTAAAATCAAGTATCAGCTAAGGACACTACATCATTATCACATGTTAGACTAATAATGCTTCTTTTTTTCTCTTTTTTGAAGTTAGGATAACAAAAAAACCTTGGTGAAAAGGTAATGACTAATGCTGATTTGTCACCCTGCACATCCTATCGACCTCCTCAACAGGCTCCTTGAATTCCACATTCATTTAATGCCCATGATTTAAGGAGCGATAGAAACCAGATGCATACTTGCATGCAGGAAGGCACTGTAAAAGTGACCAATGACATGCCAAAATCAATCAGTCTTTACCCAATTCAATTCTGAGGAAATAAATATTATTACCCACTAGGATGCTCATTATTGATGCTTATTGCACGGATATGCTTCATTGCCTAAACTGTTTTAGTAGAAGGGTGAAAGAAAATATACCTCAAAATAAAGTGCACTATCTGTCAAAGTAAGTTTTCCAGGCCATGCCAAGTTATTCTCCCATTTTAAAACAGGTTGCTTCTTATTGGAACCTATACATAAAAGTTGCTCATTAGAAAGCTGGGCACTTTCTTGAATTTGGTATGACTTCCTCCCTTGGTGGACCCTAGAGTAAAGAAAACAAGTGATAAATGAAACTCTATCAGGATAGAAAATTACAGATAAAACCTAAAATGTACATTATAACTTTCAGAAATATGATAATTGGGAAAAATAAAAAACCTAATCAACCCTGTGAAGTCCTTAAAACTAGAATGGATGGGCAAAGGACACGCTCTTAAAAACATAAAAGGATGGGCATAGGGATGCTTCTAAATAAAACAAAACAAAATGCCTGATAAAATGGTTGATATCTGAACTGAGGAGATGACACGAACATTGTATAATGCCTTCAAATAAACTAGAGGAGGCAAAGATGTTCCACACGTTGAAATCCTTCTATAGGTTCCAAAGAAGCTATTGTACTCAGGCCCTTTTTCCGGTTGGGTTTCTTGTTGTTTCTAGTTTGTTTCGTTAAAAACATTTACCATTATTGATTAAAAAAAAGATTTAATAGCATTTAGACATTTAACCAAGCAATTTGCATAAGAAATTGATTATCATTTCACTAAAGGTTGGCCGACACCCATCAGGCATTGAAACAACTTGCATGCACATATCCAACTGCTTATTTGATTTAGCAATGGGTCATAAGCATTTGTTGAAGCAATTGCTCATTGATTTAGCAATGGGTTGGTCATGAAGTAGACAAGTAAATGGGTTCAAAAGTAGTAATTATTGCAGTTGAAGATCAAAATCTTGCAGTATCTTTGGGGCTGTCTCTGATGAAACTCTTCCGCAAAAGGGTAGGAAAAGCCGCAACCTTAAAAGAAAATGCTTATGTTTTAACCTGATTAAGTTGTCCCTAACCACTGTGCTTGAAAACACAACCTCCAAACAAAATTACTTATAAAAGCGCGCATACACATGCATCCATAGAGATTTACAAGCCCAATTTTGCTGGCCAACCTGGGTGCATGCTAAGTTCAATTTCTTGTCATTGAACCCAGTGGTGAATAACGGTTGAATCATTGCAGTTATCCCAAAAAAAAAAGTTGAGTCATCGCAAATTGGAAGGCCTGACAAACTCAAGTGAGGTTAGACGTGTGAAGGGTTTGGAGTCATTTACACTAGAGTGTACTTTTCAAAACTAAGCCTGTGGTTTCCAACGTTTTAGCACCCATCCACCCACCTTTCCACACATGCACATGCAGGCTTCACATGCACACAGAATCAGATCGTAAGAACCCTGTATCCCATCTAAAATATGATCTGAGTCAGCTTTTTGTGTTTATTGGTGAGTACCGAACTTTTCATGGTCAACATTTTTTCTATCAATATCAAAAGCCTACCGTCAAGATACCTTCATGCACATCCTCCTTCCAAAATTGGACAAAAGCAACACCTATAATCTCAGAGCACCTCTTCTTCTACAGTAATAACCTCAACTCGTAAAATCCGAGTGATGACAGGCTCAAGAAATCCTTTCTTTGCAAAATATTTTCACCCCACTTCCAAGTGATTCTTTGGAGGAGGCCTCCATCTTACTTCTATCCACTCTAAATTGAATGATTTCTTAAAATCATTTGAATTTTATAACTGGATCTCAGTGGAAATGCAAAACTCAAACATACTGGCAATGTGGACAGTACAATAAAGACAATACCGAAGCTTACTTTACAAGTTCAGAAATATAAGAAGTCCACAGGCTAAACGACAGCCCTTGTTCATCTCCTACAAGAGCCTTGAAAAGACTATGAACTGTTGATCTATCAGCCACACCTGAAATAGCAGGAGCAATACGAACAAAAGCCTCTTCACCCACAAGTTTTTTCTACAACAAAGAAAGAGATAGTCCATTTCAGATAACACGCCTTGATAATATTCTTTATGTTTATGTATATATAAGTGAAAGTTTTCAATAAGCCCATCTAAAATGCATGAAAGAACAAACAGCATAAATACCTAACTTCCCAATAAATAATGGTCCAAAAGCATACAACATTAGAAAAACAAGCAAATAAACAAAGAAATAGACCTGCAAAGAAGTAATATTGTGTGAATCAACACCGCCTTCACTGTATGGGTGTTGCCACGCCAGCATTGTTACGAAAATAAGTCTTTGAAAGGCAGGCTCCTGTAGGTACATTAAATAATCATAGTAAGATAACCTTAGGATACATAGTTTGTACCATCATAAAGTGAACTCATCTCTCTCTCTATATATATATATAATATATATATATATATAGAGAGAGAGAGCTTACCTTAGCTTAGGAGAGTTGGCCCCTATATGGGAGTCCTTGAAATCCCCCCAAATCCCCATCCCCATGTGGGTCCCCAGGTGGGCTCCACCACACAATTGAGCTTACCTCCGCTTACCTTATCCTAAGCTTCAGCTTAGCAAAGTTGGCCCCATAAATATATATATATATATATATATATGGGAAATATTCAAGTGAGGGATTCCCTCACCATGTGTGGTGAGGGACTCCCCTTTTGGGGAAGTTTCAAGTACAAAAGGGCTTTTGTACTTTTTGGGAGTACACCCTTTTGTACTTGCAACTTCCCAAAAAGGGGAGTCCCTCACCACACATGGTGAGGGAATCCCTCACTTGAATACCCCTATATATATATATATAGGCCTCGTATCCTCAACTCGAGCTGAGGATAAGGGCTTCCGCTCAATGGCCTGGGGCTCACCTGAATGGGAATGGGGGGATTTGAAGGACACATAGGGGCCCTCCTTTCTACAAAAAATCAGCCCTATCCATGATTTCTATCATCTCCATCTAGACCACAATTTTAACGGTGTACAGTCCATTCAGATGTGTCACTCGATCCAACGGTCCAGTTTAATCGGATGGGGCCAAATTTTGGTGGACAAGTGCAATTCAAGGGCCCTGTGTGTGGTCCATTTGAATGGACCAAAGGCAGCGGACCCCACCCTAGGCAGCAGACAGCCCTCTCCCATCCGCTGGAGCTGAGGAGAGGGCTGGCCATATATATGATGTATGTATGGTGTATGCATGTATGTACATGTGTATATCTGTGTATTTGCATGTGTATAGATATATGGGGGTCACTTGTTATGAGAGACCTCCCCCAATGAATTGACAGGTGCCGCGATCACTGCAATCAGATTGATAATCGGCTTTAGATTATAACCTCCCCCAACACAAAGTAAAACAGTCCAAACCTATTAGTAGGAAAAAAAAAATCCAAACCTTCCACCAAGATGGGCCTTTCCATACGACACAATGATTAGCAGTAGTCACATTTAGGCCCCAAAGCAGAATGAAAAACAAACTTGGAAAGCAATGTGAAAAACGAAAACAAGAAAAGTAGTTCAAAAAGAAGTAGCACCAACAAGTGGAAATTTTGAAGAAAACACGAGAAACACATGGAGGAATGTATGTTTAACCTCTGAAAATGATAAAGGAGTATGTTGCTTATAGAAATGGCTAAGAAATGTTTGGATTTCACTAGAGAAATTTGAAACACATAAGAAGCAATAAAAATTTACAGTACAATAAAAAAAAATTAGAAGTCAATATATTGAAAGCTATTATATCCGAATACTTGTATATGCCTAGAGTACCCCTATTCAGAGGATCGATATTGGTATTGGTACTATATAGTATATACTGCACTAATGCTTGTACGTAATAGTTTCAGTGTATCCTATAGTGACAATTTTCATAAAGTTCTATAAGCTTTCTTACTTCCAACAAAAAAAAAAATGACAGAAAGCACTATAATTAGTGACAATTTCATTAATTAGACGTGAACAATATATGAAAAGCAATACTTCGTATAAATTTTTTAACATAAAACATAAATTTCATGCCATGGATAGGGATAGCTGTATTAGTATTCGTATCCACATCCTAGATTTTGAAAGGTGCAGTTTAATATATTCAATCCCCACCTATGTCCATATCTGTATCCATATTTGGACATCATAGGTTAACAAGCTTAAAAACACCTTGGATAATGTAACTAGACAAAAACACTGACTAATATAACCAAGTTCATAAGATTTTTTAAAGTTAGATTTGTTATAAGTGTATTTTAAACTAATGGTCAAAATGTAAATGTTAATAAAGGTACCAATCTATATGAGGTTTCAAAGAACTATTGTCCTAAACAAATAAACAAGACGGGTAAAGCTCCACATCATTTCCATGAGCCACTTGGGGGCATGTTGAATAGTGTTCTAACTTACCCATCATGATATGATCACAGTAAATCATTGAAACAATAGGAATGCATTCACAAACCTTCAAGCAAGGATGAACACCAGAATTATCCCTCGACAAGTACCTAAAGCAGCAATACTCCACAAAGTTCCGGGCATCACTGCGAATGGTTTCAGGAGCAAGTGATTCAAATATTTTCTGCATTTTCTTTGCAGCCAATCCATTCATCCTGAATCACAGCAATCTTGTAGAAATCAGAGCATTATCTGTAGTCCAAAGTTGAATATTACAAGATCAAAAGCTTAGAAAAACAGAGCAAACTAGTTCAACATGCTGGACAAGAAGGAAAAGAGAAAAGATTTTATCAATGATTATTGTTACTGTAGTGTTCTGTTTTTCCCCGCTTTCTCTAGAGAAGCTTCCTATAAATAAATCAATAAAACTCAATACCCACCAAGGAATCAAAACTTAGTTGGAACTGAGTATAAATGGTTTCACTAGAAAACGAAAGGAGTCATGCTCCAAAACCAAATGAGTAGGAGTCATAAAATTTTAACCCCCACCCAAGTCCCACTCTCGAAACAAGTATAAAATCATTGTTCCCATGCTTGAAGACATGTAATGCCACACATGGTGTAACAAAGACCTTGACCTTCCTGCAAATAAGACCAAAAAAAAAAACAGTGCCAGTATATGCCTGGATGGATTAAAGGATTGTAATGCAAAGATCGTAGCACAGTCACAGAGTCATGCCACTTGATCCCAAAAAAGAAAACTGCCAAAAGATGCAAATGCACTGTTATCATATTCATAAAGATAAACAGGGAACAAAGTAAATAATATTCTTCTCGTTGCAGCACAAATTAGGGAACTTTCATCACAAACTTTTAGTTCACATTGTAAGCACCGATGTCTAAAAGAGTAGACATGTATTGTCGATTCACGCTATCACAGCAAGTGGCAGAGATAATATGATTCTGATTGCAAAGATATTGTACAGAGAAACAATGTAACAAGCATACACGTGATCTTCATGAACTTTTATTCCTATTATGATATTGTAATATAATCTGATATTGTCAAAATTCAGAAATGAGAACTCTCACTCTATCTTCATTAATTTCTATCTCCTAGCATGATATTACAATACAATTTGCTACTTTCGAAACTCGTTCTGGAAATGTCAATGTATTGGATATGGATTTGTTTGGTGTGCCTGAGTCATATACATCAGCACAAAGAAATACTGGAAAACAGTGGAGCCAAACCTTCCCCTACTGTGACAGTAGCAATAGACTCAGAAAGAGAAAACAGTGCGACTGCAAAATCAAGGGAGCAATTGGATGAGGTGAAAACCATATGGAACAGAGGGTTTTCACCAGTGAATCATTTGTCATCCCATCATAGCAGAAATGTAAGCTCCACATGCAGTGTATTTCTTAGATGGGCACAATTGTTATTTCCCAAAAAACTAGTGAAACTACTTTCAACATGAAAACCTATATTCTCCTCTGAAAAATTAGTATTCATCCTTTACAACATTTTCTCCCGTATTGCCAAACAGGACAAAATCTTCTCTTCTCTGCCCTGCTCCTTAACCACCTTTTTCTCATCATTTTCCACTTGGTTGCAATTCCCTGTTTTGTTCTTTCCACACATCCTATATGTGTATATCCAAGTTTTATCAGAAACTGAATTTTGTACTTGCAGTTGCAGCAAGCACATAGAAGATTTAAGCTGATTAAAATGAATGCCCTAGCTAGACGGACCAAAGCCTGAAACTACACAACTTGGAGGTCCCATAGTTCATTTGGAGGACTAAGGATAAGTAAACAAAAAAATTTCATCGATTGCTCGCTTCTTTCTGAAAAAAATAGAAAAACAACCGCCTGGCAGTGATTGATCTAGGCAATAGCCACTTATTATGAGTCCCACTGGATGAACAGTTCAGATTATTAAATTTCCTCAGCTAGTCATTTCTACCAAAACCTCGACGCGTTAGTAGAGGCAGCGGAAATACTTTTCAACACTCCCCCTTCGGTGGAGACTAGTTTTTCTTCAACACTCACGATCAAGTGGAACCCGATCGCTGCACTTTCTACGACACATATATCTTAGCGTCAAGTTGCTCCTCTTAGGATTCGAAATCACAGCCGGTTGGCTCGGATACCATATTAAATTTCTTTAGCTAATCATTTCTACTAAAACCTCGAGGCGTTGGTAGAGGCAACAGAAATACTTTTCAACACTCCCTGTGAGACCTCAATCCGCATGGGTAATCCCTTGAGGCAAGACCAGGTTAAGTGCTCTTGTGAGCCAAGAAAGGGGAATCCGCAGGGGTAAGGGTGGAGTGCTTCAGTTAGCACCACGAGGCTTTGTCCAAGTCCTACATCGGAAATACCCAAGTCCTGACCCTGGGCTTATAATGTGTGACCTGACCTTAACCCGCATGAGGCATTTTAAAACCATGAGGCAAGATTGGGTTAAAATCCCATGAGCCAAAGCAGACAATATCATGTGGACAGCGGGCCCGGGTCGTTACAGACAGTATTAGAGCCGAAGACGGCTCTATTTCCGGTGCGGAGAGTGCTCCTGTGAACCAAGAAAGGGGAATCCGCAAGGGTAAGGGTGGAGTGCTTCGGTTAGCACCATGACCCTGGGCTTATAATGTGTGACCTGGCCTTAACCCTGCATTAGGCCTTTTAAAACCGTGAGGTAAGATTAGGTTGAGATACCATGAGCCAAAGCAGACAATATCATATGGATAGCGGGCCCGGGTCATTACACTCCCCCTCGGATCGAGCCCGGTTTTTCTTCAACACAGATCACATGCACATTGCTGACGACAAGCATTTAATGTTTCAAAATATATATACATATAATACCCAAGTCAATGAGCTTCTTTACCTACTGAATTGTTCAATTGAAACAATAGCAGCTAATGAAAGGCTTCCATTTGGTGTTATGCCATCAATTGTCTGCTCTGCCACAAAAACTTCTTCAGATTCAATAATATCCAATGCATTCTCCAGTTTAGGTTTCCCGGTTTTCACCAGTGGGGCAGCAACTTCATTCAAAAAGTTTTGGGTCTTTACAAACCATAAATTCAATCTTTCCTGAACTGCATCTGTGATAAAGAAGAATATTAGATGGCCCAAATTGCAAAACTATTAACAATATCTCTGCTACATTTTGGAGCTACCATAAGACCTGTGAGCATATATTTTATTTAAATCAATAGGGTACAAATTGTGCATTGCCTTCATTGTCAAATACAGAGTCTGAAGAATCTTTAGGAACGCATGCTGTGAGCAGTGTTTGCTAATAACTCATATAAGAGATCTTATTAGAAAACTTAATTTATTATAATATCTCTAACATAATCTAAACAACCTTAACCTTCACAAGTGTCTGCATCCAACTCTATCATAAGTTTCTCATCACACCAAATGTCCAAGAGCTAAAGACTGTACCAGGTAAATATTTTAAGCAATGACAATAAAGTATCATTAATAAGCAAATACAGAAGCATATATGTATGTATGGTGTGTATGTGTACCTAGGTATACATGAAAGACCATGATGCCATCTTAACAAAAGTATATATGCATGTATAATGTGTCTGTGGATTTATATGAAAAGATCTTGATAAACCATGGCCTCTGAAGTACTTTCATGCATTAAAAGGATTCAAACAATACTAACAACAATGAAGACGACGACGACGACGACGACAACATCATCATCATCATCATCATAATAATAATAATAATAATAATATTCATGATTAATGAAAGAGTCAATATATGATGTAAACAACTTACTCCTGCACTGAATCTCAATGTCTTACGAGATAAGTGCATTAGTTCATATTCTAAACTTTCATCCTTTACAGTTTTTTTTCATTTAAATGGAACTAAAATCCTTTATAATTATTAAGATTTAAGTGTTTCTTTTAGTCTTAAGGGCCATGATCTATGATGCACAGATACTTCAAAATGGGCAATGTATCGTGCAGTATCGTATCCAATACTTCATTTTTTATGTATAAAATCCGTGTCCTTGCCGTGTCTACGACTTGTCCTTGCGTATCCATGCAGTATCTGTGCATCATAGGCCATGATACCCCAGAGTCTTCAAAATAGGCAATATAACATGTCATGTTGTATCGGATACTTCACATTTTATGTGTAAAATTGGTATCCCTGTCATATCCATGGCATGCCCCTGTTGTATCCATGTCATATCTAAGCATCATAGCTTAAGAGTTTTTTTTTTTTTTTTTTGTCCAGAAACTTTAAATCAGTGCATCTGCTCTGAATTATTTCATGAAACATGTCACTTGACATTTTGCGACTCTCAAAATTGTCTCAAACAGAGCAATTTTTGTAAGAACAAAATCCAAAGCTGATACCAAAAGCCTCTGAGCTCACTCTAATGCATTGAGAAATGTAGGATTGTTCAAGTGACATCAATTCATTATAAGTTGATAAGAGGTCCCACCATCTCACCAGATCCATAACTATCACACAAGCAGTGGCGCAACCAGGGAAATTTCCTCAAGGGGCATTATATATAAAAAAATAAAAATTCCTTTGGGGGAGTTGGAAAGAACTCCCTCTTCTGGCCCTGATCACAAACACTCTTCTATTAAAAACTACTATCTACAGACTTGTTTTTCTTGTATATCCACCTCTCATCTGTTGTCTATAAGAGAGGATCCTAGACAAGGTAGGCATCCTCCTATAAACTCAAGTGTTATTCACTCTATCCCACCTATATGGGGTAGACTTTGAGGACTGTTTTCCTGGGGATATCATTTGCAATATATTCTGAAGGTTTGCTCATATGTTTTGAGTTTTGACAAAACCATTCTATAACATTAAAAGATCGCAAAACAGTGTTAAGCATAGGTAAGATGAAACATGAAGGTCATCACATGAACATGAAGTAGTGAAACCATTAACCTACCAACAAGAAAGAAGAGATAAATAAATGAACAAACCAAAGAAATTTTGCACTGTGGAAAATAGGGTTGTAAATCTCTCTTTTTATTTTTACTCGAGTGGTAAAACTTTTGGATTAAAATTTAAAAAGAACGGACATGGGGTTAAACCCAAGTTTTAAAATATCGATCAGCTATTCTGCACTTTTTTTCATTCAAAAAGGTGAAATTTTATAAGAAAAATACAAAGAAAATAAAATAGAGGGATCAAGTTCCAAAATACAACTACAAGGCCAAGAGCTCCTCCAAAGAGACAATCAGACTCATACTCACACTAACACTCACATGTTGTGCAGAAAACTAGAACCATTTCAAACAACCTCAATAAAATCTCATGTTGACGATTGAGACAACAACCATTTTACATTTTGAGACTCCCTCTATTGATGATTGAGACACATCATTTGATTTACATTCTATTTTAGAAATTCATGATTTGTTGCGCTGTTTGCTCATTTTTACGATTTGTGCGGAAATTCAACATAGATCCCACATAATTCATAGTTTGTTTTCCATAATTTTTCCGTTAACCACATCATCATCAAAGCCTACTCCCAACTATGTTGGAATTTTTTCATAAACCACATCAGAACCAATTCAAATGTTAAACTCTGATTCATTCATTGAGTGGGAAAGCAGTCCCATATTGTCAGAAACATCATCATAACTGACCCCTGCTCTATATGAAGGCATAAAGGCTACAGTTTTAAATCCTCTCATTAACAACAAGTTCACTTACAGCCTTACAACAAAACTATATAGACATCAATTTTTTTTAATGGTCCTATATAGACATCAATCATTCCTACAATTCAACCAAATAAAGTATAATTCCAGCAATTTTCTTTTTATCCATCCATTGTCCTTCTTCATACAACTTTATCTGATTTAATTGTAGGAGATTCAATTTGATACATTGCTTGATCCCCAACAAGGTGATTCACTCTACTCCCTTTGGCTTTAATTAAATGATGGGATATGCTCATTTCCAGTTCCAGATGGCCATCACACGGCGGACCTTCCACTTTTAGTTTTATACCAATGGCGGCACACAACGACATAAATGGTTTAACTGGCACCCGTTTGTCTACGACAGGCTTGTTATCTTCTAAAACATACTGTATCAGAACCATGTTCTTCATGGCCACTGCTATTGTCTCAAATTTGCAATCTTAACACGAACAGCAAAGAAAAAGTCAACAGTGTAAGGAAATTAATTTAGGTCCATTACTTGGACCACAAGTCCTTTCCTTTCTAGAAGTGTGGTCATAATAGGAATTCTGTTTTCATAGGATACATATGCTATAATTACTCAAAAAGGTTTCCTAATGAGATAGTTTCCTTAATATCCTCTACCTTGATGGACGGTTGAGATTAAATCTAAAGTAAACCTAATTGGAAATTTGGTCCTCTCTCCACCTATAAATAAAGCCTTTGGTCCATCACAAAGGTTACACACAAAATCAACACATTAAGGTTTATAGGCAAGGAGAGAGAAACCAAAACCATTCACCCAGCCTCTTCTCCGACGGATCTCAACAACAGCGCCAGACAGCAGGATCGGAAAGCTCTCTGCATCAGGATGTCTGGAGGTACTTTTCAATTTATTTAAGATTAAACCTTACCTGTGATTATCATGTTGTTCACGATCTTAGGGTTCATGTTAATAATGATATAACATGTGGTATCAGAGCATGGTTTTAGAACACATGATCGTCCATTAATTAGGGTAATTTTTGCATCGCCATAATCGGCAAATACAAATCCGTTTATGACTCCTTTTTTGCAAAAATTATTGATCAAATTATTATAACCTGCATGAATGGTTTAAATTTATGTTATTCCGCAATTTCAATTTGACCACGACTGTTTGATCGTGATTTATTTAAAGTTTTGATTTTTTTTTTATTATAATGATGCATAAAATTCCTGCGTAAAAAAAAAAAAAAAAAAAAATCGGGTGTGGGGGTTTGGTTTTCCAGTTGGAACAATTAAGGGCTAGGATGGGTCGGATCCACAATCTAACTGTACCGGAGAGAGTCAACGGTTCTTATTCAAAGAGTACATGTGGCCCACCCGACTAATCAACCAGCCCAACTTCTGTGAAAGAAATCCACAAGGCTGGCCAGTGGCCACTTCAAAATTAATTCATATTTAATGCGGCCCACACACGTTATGACCTATGCCTCTGTGCTGTTGTGATATTTAGTGCATTTTCTTCAACTCTCCTTGTGTGAATGTGCCAATGTAATGAAAGTACAGACACCTTAAAGTGGCTACTATTTATTGACCAATTAATCGACCACTGAAGCAAACCTTGGAAAGGGTCAAGACTCGGGTGACAGGAGAGGAAAGTCGGGCAGTCCGACGTTGGGGCTGGAAAGTCGGGCAGTCCGACGTTGGGGCTGAAGGGCTCGGCCTCCTTATCAGTACTTTTCATATATCGAATGATCTATCATGAATGCATGTAACATATCATGTTTATGTTCATATTAAGCTAATTTTGATCACCAAAGTTGTATGCTTATGGTTAGGTCTCACCACAGTGACCCTAATAATTAAATACTGATATTTGGCCCTAATAGTACCATCATGATGTTTACATTACATATTGTTCAAGCGCATGAAACTTTTAGTCGCCCACAGGTGGATTATATTCATACTTTTGAACAATAATTAAGGATTGTTTGCTCATAATTAAGAGTAACATCACTCATTAGCACCACCTTGAATATGACGACCTTAGATGGTATAATGTGTAGAAATTATGGTGACTACCCACAGGAGCACCTAAATTTTATGTCGTATATATTCAGATCTTATGCATGTGTTGTCTTCTTTTTTTTAAATTGAAGCCTTATTGTTGTTTCTCTATTACAGTTGTTGCACCCACTAATCTGAATTCGCATGCTACCTCTGTCACTAAGCTCAATGGAACCAACTTTTCAGAATGGAAAGAGCAAGTTGAGTTCACATTGGGGGTACTCGAGCTGGATATGGCTCTTCTTACAGATAAGCCAGCTTCACTCACTGAAAAAAGTACCCCTGACGAAAAGGCCCTCTTTAATGCTTGGGAGAGGTCTGACAGACTAAGCACCATGTTTATGCGAATGACTATTGCCACCAACATCAAAACATCACTTCCTAAACCTGAGAATGCTAAGGACTATATGAAGGCCATTGAAGATAGGTTTAAGACTGCAGACAAATCCCTTGCTGGGAAACTAATGGCAGATCTTACAACCATGAAGTTTGATGGCACTCGCTCAATGCATGAGCATGTCATTGAGATGACCAACCTTGCTGCTAAACTTAAGAATTTGGGATTATCAGCGGATGAGGCCTTTCTTGTCCAATTTATCCTAAATAGTTTACCTCCTCAGTATGGGCCTTTCCAAATTCACTACAACACTATTACGGACAAGTGGACAGTGAATGAATTGGCTAATAAACTGGTTCAAGAGGAGGCCAGGCTGAATCAACAAGGTATTAAAGTAGCTCATCTCGTTCAAGGAGCTGGACATAAAGCTGGGAAAAAGAATAAATCAGGCCAGAAAAGGGCACCACCCAGACCTAATGAGGCTAGTCAAAACCCCAAGAAGAAAAAGAAGGAAAACGTATGCAGATTTTGCAAGAAACCTGGACATTTTCAGGCAGACTGCATTAAACGTAAAGAATGGTTCGAAAAGAAAGGTAACCCTATGGGTTTCGTAAGTTATTTCGAATCAAATCTTACTTATGTTTCTTCTGGTACTTGGTGGATTGACACTGGTGCTAATGTTCATGTTTCCAATACAATGCAGGGATTCCTTACGATCCAAACCATAAACCCAAGTGAGAACTATCTTTTTATGGGGAACAAAGACAAAGCTCCAGTTGAAGCTATTGGCACTTTTCGTCTTGTTTTAGATAGCGGTTATCAGTTAGACTTATGTCAAACTCTTTATGTTCCGTCTATTTCTCGTAATTTGGTTTCTGTAAGCACACTTGATAAAGTTGGTTATTCGTTTGAAGTAGGAAATGGTAATTTCAGTTTATTTAAAAATTCTAGTCGCATTGGTTCTGGAATATTGATTGACGGACTATACAAGTTACATCTTAATAGTCCATATACTGAAACCCATCTTACCCTGCATTCTAAGGAAACAAAAAGAAAGTCATCTAAAAACGACTCTTATATCTTGTGGCATAAAAGACTGGGTCACATATCCAGTGAAAGAATCAAACGATTAGTAAAAGATGGTGTCCTTCCGGATATAGATTTTACTAATATTACAGTATGTGTGGATTGTATTAAAGGCAAAACAACAAAACACACAAAGAAAGGAGCCACAAGAAGTACTCAGCTTCTTGAAATAATTCATACAGACATTTGCGGACCTTTTGATGTTCCAACCTTTGGGGGAGAAAAATACTTCATTACCTTTATTGATGATTATTCACGTTACTGTTACCTATACTTGTTGCATGACAAATCTCAGTCTGTGGATGCTGTACAAGTATTCATTACTGAAGTCGAAAGGCAACTGGATAGAAAAGTGAAAATCATAAGGTCAGATAGAGGTGGTGAGTTTTATGGTAGGTATGATGAAACAGGACAGCATCCTGGACCTTTTGCAAAACTCCTCCAAAAGCTTGGAATTGTTGCCCAATACACAACGCCTGGTTCTCCATGGCAGAATGGTGTAGCTGAAAGGCGAAATCGTACATACATGGAAATGGTTAGATCCATGATGAGTCATGCCAACTTACCTATATCCTTGTGGATGGATGCTCTACGCACAGCTGTTTATATCTTGAATAGGGTTCCCAGTAAGGCAGTTCCAAAGACACCTTTTGAACTGTGGAAAGGATGGAAACATAGTTTAAGACATCTCCAAATTTGGGGTTGCCCAGCTGAGGCTAGAGTCTACAATCCACATGAAAAGAAATTGGACCTTAAAACGATCAGTGGTTACTTTATAGGTTACCCAGAAAAGTCCAAAGGATTTAGGTTTTACTGCCCTAACCATAGTACGAGAATTGTTGAAACCGGTAATGCTAGATTCTTTGAAAATGGTGAAATCAGTGGGAGTAATAAACCTAAAGATGTGATCATTCAGGAAATCAGGGTACCTATCCCTTTACCCTCTATTCCGAAAGATGTTGGAAATCCTCCCGTTGTTGAACCATTTAACAATGAGGAAAATCCAATAAATGATCAACAACTCCATAATGAGATTGTCACCAATGAACATATGGATGAAGCACCAGAGGAACCAGCATTAAGAAGGTCTCAAAGACAAAAGAGATCAGCTATTTCCGATGATTACATGCTTTACCAAGTAGAATCTGAAGAAGGGACAATTAAAGATCCGGTTTCTTATTCACAAGCCATTAAGGATGTTAATTCTAGTAAATGGATTGATGCCATGAAGGAAGAATTGAAATCTATGGATGAAAATCAAGTATGGGAAGTTGTTCAATTGCCTCCAGGACACAAACCAGTTGGCTGTAAATGGGTCTTCAAGACCAAACGCGACTGCAAAGGCAATATTGAACGACATAAAGCTAGACTTGTTGCCAAAGGTTTTAATCAGAAAGAAGGCATTGATTATACTGAAACTTTTTCCCCTGTGTCCAGGAAGGATTCTCTTAGAATTATCATGGCATTAGTAGCTCACTATGACCTCGAGTTACATCAAATGGATGTGAAAACCGCCTTTCTTAATGGAGACTTGGAAGAAGAAGTCTACATGCGGCAACCTGAAGGCTTCATAATTGAAGGTCAGGAAGACATGGTCTGCAAACTTAAGAAATCAATATATGGACTGAAGCAAGCTTCGAGGCAATGGTAACTAAAGTTTCATGAAATCATTACTGCCTTCGATTTCAAAGAAAACATAGTTGACCCTTGCATATACCTCAAGATCAGTGGGAGCAAGTTCATATTTTTGGTTCTGTATGTTGATGACATATTACTGGCTAGTAGCGACCTTGGTTTGTTACATGAAACAAAGGATTATCTCTTTAAGAACTTTGAAATGAAAGATATGGGTGAGGCTTCCTATGTGATAGGAATAGAAATATTCCGTGATAGATCACTTGGTATTTTGGGATTGTCTCAGCAAGCATATATTGACAAAGTTCTAGAGAGATTTGGCATGATGACATGTTCCTCTAGTCCTGTTCCACTGCATAAAGGAGACAAGCTTGATCTTACGCAGTGTCCACAGAACGAATTGGAACGTAAAGAAATGAAAAAATATCCTTATGCTTCTCTTGTAGGAAGTTTGATGTATGCACAGGTCTGTACAAGACCTGACATTAGTCATGCTGTTGGCATGCTGGGTAGATTTCAAAGTAACCCAGGAATCGCTCATTGGAAGGCTGCAAAGAAAGTACTGAGATACCTCAAGGGAACAATGAATTATATGCTCACATACAGAAAATCAAGTCACCTACAGGTGACTGGTTATTCGGATTCAGATTTTGCTGGATGTCCTGACACCAGACTTTGCACTCTTGGCTATGTGTATCTCTTATGTGGAGGAGCAATATCATGGAAAAGCCAGAAATCCGAGTTGCTTTACACATCCACCATGATGGCTGAATATGTGGCATGTTATGAGGCTGCAATTCAAGGAACATGGTTGCGTAATTTTATCACTCAGTTTGGAGCCTTGAGTTTCATCTCTAAGCCATTAACTATTTACTGTGACAATGACGCTGCAACCTTTTTCTCCAAGCATGACAGGATATCTAAGGGATCCAAACACATGGACCTTAAATATCTATCACTGAAGCAAGATGTTAGATTACAGAAATTTGTCATTGAGTCTATACGTACAGATTTCATGGTCGCAGACATATTCACGAAAGGACTACCTCCAAAGATCTTTCAAAGACATTATGAGACCATTATGTAAATCTCATCTTATGGTCTAGTTATGACGGTTGTAAATGATGTAGTACATGGAAGTAAACATGTTGCAAAATAATATGTGCACGCCATGACTCCCATTAACAACCGAATTAGCCAAGACACTTATGCTAACCGACTAAAGGAGTGTTTAGCATTTAATGCGCGCCTTATGATTCCTAAAAATGAAAACATTAATGGATCTTCCTATTGACCAAGTGGGAGACTGTAAGGAAATTAATTTAGGTCCATTACTTGGACCACAAGTCCTTTCCTTTCTAGAAGTGTGGTCATAATAGGAATTCTGTTTTCATAGGATACATATGCTATAATTACTCAAAAAGGTTTCCTAATGAGATAGTTTCCTTAATATCCTCTACCTTGATGGACGGTTGAGATTAAATCTAAAGTAAACCTAATTGGAAATTTGGTCCTCTCTCCACCTATAAATAAAGCCTTTGGTCCATCACAAAGGTTACACACAAAATCAACACATTAAGGTTTATAGGCAAGGAGAGAGAAACCAAAACCATTCACCCAGCCTCTTCTCCGACGGATCTCAACAACAGCGCCAGACAGCAGGATCGGAAAGCTCTCTGCATCAGGATGTCTGGAGGTACTTTTCAATTTATTTAAGATTAAACCTTACCTGTGATTATCATGTTGTTCACGATCTTAGGGTTCATGTTAATAATGATATAACAAACAGAACCAATACAAGCAGAAGTTAAAAATCAAAACCCACACAAGAAAAACTGAAATAACTAACATGAAAGAAGACCCAGATGAACAAACACTGTAAAACCAGGAATCCCAAAAACCCACTAGTACCGAGCATCTGCAACATGAAACGAGTAGAACCCAATTCTCCAAATCACATAATCTATCGAGAAATCACAACAGCACCCAAGTTAGAAAACACCAAGCTCTCAACAACCCCACAACACATCAATAAAGAAGATAACGAAACCCACAAAGAAGAAAGCAGAAAATCTCAAAACAGACAAAGACCCACCTCTGTCAATGTCATTTAAATTCCATCTACTTCCATCAAAGACCTTGAAACTCAATCTGGGGCTTGGAGACCTTCTTCCCGAGAGCCCAAATCTGTGGAAATCCCGTCTGTAACATGGAGTGAGAGATGACTGTGGATAGAGCGTTTTGGGTTGAGTAAGAAAGAACTGCTGAGGCATGTCTTAATCTGTATTAAGAGTTCCCAATCAGCTTTTACAAATTCTCTTGTGATTGATGAAGAAGGAAAGAGAAAACGAAAGGGAGAGAGCGTATCTTCTTCTTCTCTCTCTAGAAAATAGAAACCGATTCGGAGAAGAAGATAGTGGAAAGTCGAGTCGAGAAAGTGCCTGATGAGCGATGGCTGTTGTCGCAGAAATGTTATGATACTCCGACAGACAACTGTGGATCCTGGCCGTTCACTAATCTGTGGTGGGCCACTGCATATGAATGGCAGAGATGTTTGTGGGGCCCACTTTGGTATGGCAGTACCCATTTTGGAAGATCACCCACCACTTATATTTTTTTAATCCAGTCAATTTGATGGGTGGTGAGATCTATGATGTGCCTACTATATGGACGGCTGAGATGTGTGCTGCAAATTGAAGTGTGTGGTCATGGTCAAAGGAATAACTTATGGTGGTTCAAAGCAGGGAGGATTTTAGCACGTGCAGCACATGAAAAAGGGGTTTTAATAACATGTGTTTGAACTTTGAAGCCATCTTTGCAAAGCTTTTGATCACATAATCAAGAGTTTGATAGAGATAATCTCTCTCTCTCTCTCTCTGGTCTTTGATCATGCCATATGTGATTAATTCAAGTATCATTCCTGACTCACCATCTTACTTGCCTAATAACACACCATTCTACTTGCTTAATAACACTTGTGACCATTTGTTTGAGAGGAATTGAATATATAAGAATTCAGAATCAAATGATCACGAACAAAAAACTTATTAAGAGATGATAGGTGAAAATATAATACGATGGATCTTAACTTTGCTAGAATTTGAATTATCTTTTCCCATGTCTGTTTGATTCATTTTGTACTTGAGGGGCAGCTATTTAATGATCAATTTTGGACATCTACCTTTGTTTTTTTTTCATTTTTGACAAAAATACTAGTTTTGAATCCTAGGGATTCAATTCGATGGCAAAGACTACAGAGAAGGTTATTTGAGAGTTATTTCTGTTCTCCATGTTTGTTTCTTTATTTTTAATAAAAATAAAAACTTGTTAAAATGGAATTGAGTTCCTAAATAATTCTAAGAAATTTAATTATAGCAAGCAAATTGAAAACACAAAGGTGAGGATTCAAAAATAGTCATACAAGAATCTTTCATTTAATGGAAAATGAATAAAGGGGAGGTGCATAATGAATACCCAAACCACGACACTACCAAATCAGATCCTAAGAAAGTCGAAGTCCCATCTAGATCTCGGCCTTATGTCCATCACCATTTGCCTCATTAATAAAATCCTTTGTTTGAACCCCATTCTTACTATATATCTATTTCTAGAAATTCAATCCATACAAATATTAGTCTATTATAGTTTAATTTGCTTCTAATTTTAGTGTGAAATACAGTTCATTGGATTGTTTAGGAGTTTCATGTCTGAATGGAATTTTCTTTCTTCTATTATTTATTTGTATAGTATATATATCATATATTTGACTTAGTTAAAGTTTAAGTCACATGTCCATTATTTTGATTTTGGAAGGATCTTCGTTTTTTATTGACCCAATAAAATGTAATTAAAGAGTCCTAGGATAAACATGGTAGAAAATTATAAAGGTTGTGGCCACTTAATAAGTAAGAAGAGCCAAAGCCTTCACAGTTTTTTTTTTTAAGGGTGATGGATAAACTAATTAAACCAGTTATTTGCAAATACACAAAAATTCATAGTCAAATGTGCGGTTGAGATGCAGATGGGATCTTCTCTTTCCAAGGATTTGAGCATTTCTATTAGGGCATGTTTGGCAATGGTCTTCGCCGAGGATTCCTCGCCCAAAATCCACAATCGCGCGGATTTCCATGTTTGGAATGGCATGGATTTGAAGAGGATGGATTTCAGAAATCCTCCCTTTTGATTATTTGTAGAGTCGGACCTCCCCCCCTCGGATTCATGGAATCCGCGGAAGAGAGGATTTGCGGAGCTACAGTACCTTTGGACGTTAATAGAGGGCAGACCGATTTTTGCGTTTTTTTGCCTTTTTTGGGCCCCACAATCAAGATCTGAACCGATAATATTGTTAAGGAGGTCCAAAACGGCTATCTCCCAAAATTTCAGCCGTTGATTCATCTTAGATCTTGAGATATTTGCAAAATCGTCCAAACCGTTAAAATGCCTTATTCTGTGATGCAGTGGGCCAAAAAACGGGATTAAACACAGTCCCTTGTTTTCAATTTTCTGGTTCCTGTGGGCCCCAAAATCAAGATCTGAACCGTTAATTATGTTAAGAAGGTCCATAACGGCTATGTCCCAAAATTTCAGCCGTTGATTCATCTTAGATGTTGAGATATTTGCAAAACCGTGAGGGACATTGACGATAAGTGACAGTGAAGGCAAAACTGTGCAAACTATTATTGAAAACAGTCCATTTTTTCTCATTTTTGGGTTTATGTGGGGTCCACGATCAACATCAAAACCGGTCATTAGTTCTGGACGGTCAAACATGGTAAGGTGACCAAATTATAACCGTTGATCCTTACTTTATCTTGAGAAATTTGTATAAACATCAATTGGATCATACATTCTACAACTTATAAGAATCCTCCCTCCATCCAAACATGGAACTTTCATTGGGAATTCTACTTGAGGATTGTGGCTTTCTTTGGAGATGGAGAGAATCCTCTAAATATAGGATTCTTCACCGTTTACCAAACGTGCCCTTAAAGTGAGTATTATTTTATGGTCAGCTCATTTCTTCGATTTTTTTACATTTAAAAATAAAAAATCTAACAATTTTCAAAAATTCCATTTTGAGGTTCTTATTTTTCCTTTTTTCATGTTAAGCACTCTCACACTCATCCAAGCCCCTCACCAGCTGCATTACAGTAAAAAATCGATCCTTAGTTATTTCTGTGAAAGAAATATGCCTTACCATTCTAAGCATTTGTCCGGTGAACTGAATAGTACTTTATGTTTGGAGATTCACCTTAGTTTCTTCACTTTTAACTACTTTTGAAAACAAAAATTCACAATTCCTAGAAATTCCATTCAAAGTGAAATCATTAGACAACTTGATTTTTCACTCTCTCATAATGGAGATCCTTTCTGGAAATATAAACTATTTAAAAACTGCATTAACTCTAGGTAGTGTTTATCACTCTCGCTCTTACATGGGAGTGAATCGTAAACTATCATAATTAATCCTAAACTAGCCTAATCCATCGGCCCATGGGGGCATTCCTGGGGTATTCCATTCAATGATAGCTCTACTCACATTGGATCCATGCTTGAGTATTCATTTTCTAGTGTCTTCTACACTGCCCAAGTATACGTCTACTTGAGTCTTTGCCCGACTGCGCTAGGACTAATACTCTTAACAGTGCTGGGGTTGATCCTTGGCCGTGCGGTGAGAAGAGACGCCTCTTTACTAATAAGGCATCTCATGCTTCTTCAGGATAGTGTTTATCTATTACCGCTTTTTTTAAATTGAATTTTTTGTATAACCCAACGAAGGAGACTGAAACCCAATGTAGCCCACACAAGTGGAAAGAATAGCCCACAGATGTGGGAAGAGTGGCGTACTCAGTGATAGAGTCTTAGAGAGACGGGTGTCAACTATGGTCGCCAACCAACTATAATTATTTGTTTTTATATTGAGAAGAATCTTGACACAGTTTTTTTACACAATTGAGAAAAGTCAATGGAGATAGTCATGTCCAACAACATAAGATGAAATCAATAGAACATGTGATCAACTTAATAGTCAACCAGTAAACCTCATAAAATTTTGAGGGAAATATGAGAGTTGGTAACTGGTAAGGTCTTAAGATTCTAGAAAGTGGGGCCCTTATCTCCTTAGTTCACATGGAAAGATGCACTTATTAAATGGCGGCTGGCTGCATTATTGATCAGCTGCCCTAGATCTAGATGCATAGGCAAAGGCAGAAACTCAAAACAATGCATTAGCTGCTCCTAAATTAGAACTAGGTCAATCAAAATCCTATATTGTTTATAAATGACCCAATATAAGGCAAATAGTCTTGATGGTGATGAGTCTTAATTATTATGTGAAAAGCTAAACAAGAAGCCAAGTCATACATAATGACTTTGCCACCTTATCAAAGAAAAATGGCAACCTAACTATCAAATTCATATTGATGTAGTGGAGCACATGCAAAAAGAAAGTGACGGTAAGGAGAGTAGGAGAGTAGGAGACTAGCCAGCTCGGCTGCACTTGACCGGGTTAGGCTCAAGCTTGGCTGTGCTAATCAAAAACTAGTACTGGCTCGATTAACTTCCAAGTCCAGCTTCAAATACAGCCTGTTCAGCTCAATGTGTATATATATAAAATAATAAAATTGACCATTCATCCAACGATTCACTTCATTCAGATATATCAAAATCCGGTTGCACCCGTATAAATAGAAGGGGTGGGTTTGGATGATCCGCTCGGATGAACCAGTAGGTAACCCTATGAGGTGGCCTATACTGTAAGGGAAGCTTGTACAAGAGTAGGTGGCCCATCATGCGCATCCATATATACCTTATGGTCAGTGGCGGATCCAGGATTCAAAATCACTGAGGGCACGATTAAGTAGTAGGGGTCCGGGGCAACGGCCAAAAAAAAAAATTTGGGTTATTTATATGATTGCAAATGATTTTTTTCTTCTTTTTTTCTTCATGCTTGAGAAAAAACAATACACAAAAAAAGTAGTGGACCTTTTACATACACTATCAGTAACTAATACACAGAAAGGTGCATTCAAAGACAGATAGTTTGTAGATATCCACTGCATTGCAAATTATGCCTAATAAGGACAAATAATGTGCAAATTTACCCCAAACCTTTTATATGGAACAAATATAATATAATAATTTCGGAGCTCCTGTCTTGAGTCACTGAGTTGCAGAGTCGATGAAGGTGAAGGATAGATGGAGAGGGCAGTCTCTGCCTTTGGTGCCCTAGTTAAAGATAAATGTATATAAAGAATGGGCCTGATAAGTGATAACTTTTCATTGGGGGGCCTGGTTCAATGTCACTGGGGGCCTAATTGATTTGGGTCTAACTTAGTATACATAATTTTTTTTTCCCAAAAAGTCACTGGGGGCCTGAAACTGCATCCGCCTCTGCTTATGGTGAGGGACAACATAGTTGGGCCGACTTTATAATACATTTGAACCAACTACATGCATGTGACGTCCTTAATTACATTAGATCGATCAAGCTTCCACATATCCAAATGGATTGGACCATTCGATCAAAGGTCAAATTTGTTCTATGGGCCATGGATGAAGGGTTTAGAAGCATGAGATTGACCTCAAACTTGATATATGAGCCCATCCAATAAGTCTCTTTCCATCTCCCCAAGTCCCATGATCAATTGGGCCCCACGTGGGCCCCATTAAGTTTGTCCCTCACCATACTGTGAGAGAATAATGCACATGAAAATCCCCTCACTACACCAAAAATCGGAAATTGGAACGGAAAAGCGTTCCTAATCCTTCCGTTCCTAATCCGTTAAAGTGTTCCAATTTCCGTTCCAATTTGGATTAGGAACGGTTGGTACCAAATTGGAACGGAAATTGGAACACTTTAACGGATTAGGAACGGAAGGATTAAGAACGCTTTTCCGTTCCAATTTCCGATTTTTGGTGTAGTGCCTACACACATATATGGAAATCTTCATGTGCATTCATCCCTCACCTTACTATGGTGAGGGACAATATAGTGTATAGTAAGGTTGACTTTACGGTACATAGGAACCATCTACATGCATCGGCCCTCCTTAAGTACGCTAGATCCATAAAGTTTCAACTTTGTTGGATTTACCTACATAAGTTTTTCTTCTTTTTTTTTTTTTTTTTCAACTATCCTAATATAAGTTCTCAAATGGATTGCACTTCTTCATTTCTAAATTTTTAGATATAAAAGTAATTTTTATACCCTACGTTGTAGATCTTTTTCAAAGTTGGAGGAGAGATAATATTGGAAGTCTTCTAAACAAAAGGATAGTTGGGCCAACCCTAGGCCTGACTCATGGCAAAAGAAATATAAGATAAATGATCATCTCAAGTTTTGGAATGGTCTAGCTTGTGAAGCCTACCTGCCTCCCTCCTCCTGCTTTTTTAAGTAGTATTAATTAGACACTCATTTAAGTTGTATAGACTTTTCTATTGATCGTGTAAATTATCATAGTCATCCCACTTTATCTCTCAGTTGGGATTTAAATAACTTTGAGGCTGTAAAAATCCAGTGTGTTTTTTAATTGGGTGTTTCTCACTTTTTCGCACAAGGACGGATCATAAGCAGACTCAAACTACTAAGCCCATGGCCAGTGGACCCACCCAGTTAGTGTTATCTGTACCTACTGTAGGGCCCAACATGTGTCTAAAGCACTGGATTCTTATCCGACTCCTATGCACTCAATTGGGCCTGGACCTGACTCCAAAATTGAGTCAAAGTCAAAGTATGTTATTCTTATATATAATTAATAATATTAATCTCATGTGTTATTAATATATTAATGTAAGGTTTCATATAATATATTGACAATGACATACAGATATCATATATTATATAATAATAATCTTATATTTAATACATTGTATACATGGATTCAGATCTGGAATCAGATCCGATAGCTGAACGGACAAAAAATATGGATACAAGAGCCAATGTCAATTGGGTCAAAAACAAAAGGTTTCATACCTGATTTTTTGTGGTCAAGTTCTTCTGGTGACCAGGTAACCGGACAAATATATATATATATATATATATATATATATATATATATATATATATTATAGATAGATAGATACACACTGATTGCATGATCCTAACCATCCATTAAGTAGACATTTCATTTTTTATCAAAAAAAAAAAAAAAAAAACCCTCTACCAAGGAAAAAAAAGACATTTCATTCATTTTTGTTTTATTTTGAATCGTTGGGGTATTGGCATTTGGCACAGCTGGGAATGCTGGCCTGGTACAATTTTGCATATTGCCCCTTCTATGTGTAAGTCGTAGATACTGCGGAAGCACGGATTTAATAAGCTAGCCGCTACAAATGTGATAAGGACTGCATCGGCTTGAATCAGGTATTAGTTGTGGAGATATGTGATTGTCTACGAGAGATCAGTCACATGTGACTCGCTCTTCAATATCCAAGGGCAAGGATGGACACCTAGGAATAGAAGATGATGACGGACAATTGTAGATCTAAAGGAAGATGGTGATCTTGTGTTAGGGAATGATCTATTGAGAATTATTTCAACTAATATCTCTTATGTGCAAATATACATATATATATATAGCCCTTTGGCTAATAGGTGATAAGATCTCTATTCAAATTTGAATGGAGAGATGATAAGGATAGTAGGTTGGATAAAACTCTCTCAATTTGAATTTGAATGGAGATAGGACAAGGATAGAGAGTTGGATAAAAATCAAACTATTATTATCCATATATCACCATGATATTCCTTGTGAGGGGTGTCTCTTTGTGAATGGGGTCCACCCACATGTAAACACAAGTGACCCATCACAAATGCCAACACTATTAGCCCCAAGATTTGTAATAAATTTATGTATGTGCTTGGGCGCACTTTAATTCTATAAACTACCAAACTGACTCAACTATTATTAGACAATCTGGATCCTATAAATTGGGGATATAAATGGGTTCCTGATTCTCCGATTACTCAAAGGTTCCGACCCCTTTTTAAAACTGAGTTTGGGTCCTTATTTAGGCCCCGATAAGTAAATAGGTCCGGTTCCGGGTCTTTTTCTGGACCCATTTGGTTCCACATTGGTTCGGACCCATAGACCTAGGACCCGACATATTACCTCAATTTTTGAAAATTTCTCCTAAAAACTCAGTTTTTTCAATATCATTCTCTACCTAGACTCAGGTCTGGACCCGTCCTATATATGGTTATGGTTCTATCTTCTCATTAATGGTTCTGGTTCTTGAACCAAGAAGTTTGTGTTCGGGTTTGGTTCCACATTCTTATTAACGGTTTTACGATTACGGATCAGGATCCACTATTGACCCGGATTGGAACCCACCCATTTATATTCGTACTATATAAATCCATAAATGTAGCCCATATATTGTTGTGGGCCAATATATATCTTACTAATTAAAGTTGGGACCATCATCAAATTGATCATGTGAATTACAAAAACAAAGAAAGCAAGTCACTTATAAATAGCATATTTCCCCTTTTTATGGTTGGTAAATCTCAATGTGGAACCAATTCCGCTTTGTGAAATCTTGGCTCAATGCCCTACACTAGCGGGCGGACCATTCAAATTTTAAGAGGTGTCCCTTGTTGATGAATTTATGGGGTTGGTGACTGGTCCCAAGATTTCTTCTGAGTACTGCCAAAGATGCTAAATATGAACTAAAAACAGCCAATACACTGATAGCTACGTGTTGTCGCATCTTAGTTTCAATGAAACGCTCACAGATCAATCCTAGTATGAAATAAAAATGACCAGAGCACCCAAACCTTATTAGGAGGTCAAAAGATCAATGCAGTCCACATACATCCACAAGGAGAGTTGTCTGATAAAAACCACATTTTGATAAGAATTCTTTAAAAAGCAAGTGTAGGTTTTTTATTTTATTTTATTTTTGGGCAAAGGATTTCATTGGCCAAAAGAAGTTACAAAAGAAAAAAAAAAAACCAAACAAATTATTGGACTACAATTGCATGCAAGCATTATGAAAACGAAGAATTAAAAAGAAAAAACAATTATGGAAGATCAATCTACCCCTTGTTTAGCTAAGGAATCTGCAAACAAATTAGCCGGCAGCCCTATATGTTTTAACTCCACTTGAGATCTTGAAACCAAATAACTAATCTCATAACTGAAACCTTCAAGGAAAAGACCTTGGCGAAGAGACCCAAGATATAGCAGTTGAAGAATCACTGTCCAGCCCCGGCTACAATCTTATTATGAGAAAAGAAACACATAGTCAAAGAGCCCCCAAAATAGTCAAATCTTCCAAAATAGAACATATAGGTTGCTAATGTTAAAGTGCCTTTTCATTCTTATTTACTTCGGGCTGGCTCAAGTTTTATTGGGTTCTTTACCAAATAAAAAAAGAAAGTCTTCTTGGGTTAGAAATAATTTTTTTATTTTTGGGTAAAAGGGTTAAAATATCAAAAATCATTACTGCTAGCTAGAGCGTAAGTTTATGTTATCCTTTTTTAAGATTATGAAAAGCTTCAGGATGTTTTTGAAGTTTTTCTTTAAAATTATATATTTAATTAGCAGTATTCTATAAGGAATGTTTTTTTTTTCTTTTCTTTTTTTTATAGAAAAAAGCAAATTAGAAGCCTTTACACGACCTGCATGGATGCACACCAATCATGAAGAAAGGGAAAAGAAGATAAAGAGTGAAGTAAGGGAAAAGAAGATAAAGAGTGAAGTTGGGTTGGGCGTGCAACTAGGTCATGATGGGATGAAAGTGTGAAAGGGCATGCACTTATCAAAAGTGAGCCCAAGTAATCCCCAAATTGCTGGACCGCATATACTGTTGCTCATAGGAGAACATCTGTTAAGTTACGTGTGGATTAGAGTCGACTATTAAAAGCTCTATTAATATCATCCAAGCCCTTGATTCAAGGACCTTATAGTTTCAACCCCTTCGCGTCAAATAGACAACCAGCTTTAAATACTTTCTAAACCAAACAGGGCATCCACCCAACAATGCCCACATATGACCCGTCCGACCTAACCCGCATAACATACGGGTCGGCCATGGGCCAGACTTTTCTGATCCACATTTAAGAAGGTCAGGTTAGGATTAACCAGCATAATCCACAATTAAGCTTTTAAGTTTTCCATCCAAAATGTATATATATTAAATGGATTGTTTCAATGCATGGGCTAATAAATTGGACTTCATTTTTCACAGATGGAAAACTAAGTAACTCGCCCCATATTTTTTTTTGAAATGAAGTTGGGCTTGGTTAATGCATTTATAAATAAGCTAGAGTTCGCATGAATTGGTTCAATGCATGGGAAATAAAAAGGTTAAGTGACCTTGATCCCACTTTGCCCTATGGAAAGCTAGGTAATGGACCTCCAATAGTCGTTAACATGAAATGGTTAGATCGGGGTAGATGGTTGGGTGGGTTGACTCGTTAAAATGATGCTGGTGATGCGGGTCAACCGGACCCGCACTAACCCGCAATAGCTGTGTTGATTAGCGCAAGTCGGATCATGCTAACCCGCAGTGGGTGAGGAGCATCCGACCCGTTTAGCCCGAACCGACCCGTTTGCCACATCTTGACTACTTATTTCCCTGCATTGTTTGTAAATGTTACATGGAAACCATATGTAACACTTTCAACATAGAGACAAACCCAATATAAATTGCACCATGGACTAAGGCTACATGGTCCCAAACCAAAACAATGAGCAGAACCCTGATCCCAAAAAAAGTTAAAAGTTACCCCCCTGATCAACCTGTTCTCCCCACATTTGAGAAGAGCTGCCACAATCAATCTGGCAATTTTAATCATGTGATCTGGGACCACTAATATAGCTACTGAACCTTTGCCAGTGCCCTTCTGGATGTGAGGCTACCCATCATTTAAGGGAAACAAGTATCTCTTGGTATCTTCTCATGCCACATTGGGACATTTCTTTCACTATCGCTCAACTGTGAGTCCCCTCTCTATTCAACCTACTTTACCCTTTCCCCTGAAACATTAACAATTCTACTCTTCCATAAACTGAACCTTTCTATAAATCTATAATTGAGGCCTAGCTTCAAGATACAAACTGTCCAAAATGGATGTCCTCATAGTATTGATACTGGGATGAATTTTATTTCAGTTGGAGTTGGAGCCACCGTCACATTGATCACTTGTAGAATATGTGATCAGCCCTGCACTAGTGCACGAGAGGACCTTGTTATTGTATAATCAGACTTCTTACTCTGGTCCACCTGATAAGATCAAAACCAAGGCCAGAATCAGATCAGGCATGTTTACTGAGAGTCCTAACCCCAAACATTCTGAGGCAAAATATCTATCACTTTTAAGTACAACCTAAAAACCTAACCATTTGATTCTACAGGGTTAAAATAAAAATGTCCAACTGTTCTTACAAGTCCTCTTGATCCTCTGTAACAGGAGCTAAGTTCCTTAATCCCTGGTGGGGCCCACCTCTTTAATGATTCCACATGTGCCCAGATGTCAGGGGTCATTTGAACACATGGTCCTAGGCACATGCACAACTGACTTTCTCATTTCTAGAAGCAAATGAAGTCCCAAAGGCCCATGCTAATCTACTTTAGCAAGTAGGAGTTACAGAAAATCTTCCTTTAATGATTGTGATGCCATCAATGCAAGTTTAGTTATAAGACCTTATAATAAATATCTCTGTTTGTGATATAGGGCGTGGCTATGATGCAATAATGAGGTTGAAAATACTGTGGGGCCCACCCTGATCAATGTCAATTTGCAAGGGTGTGTGGGCTATCTAGGGGACCAAATGGACAGGGGTTAGTGAAGTTTTATTCCCATTTGATCATAATAGAGTTGTGATTAATTAGGTGATTGAAAACTTCACTTCTATAAACTATTGATTTTTCTATGACTGCAGATGTACAGCAATTAAACCCAAGAATCATTTTGATCAGGGTCATTGATTCGAGGATCCTCTCTCTGGATGGAAACAACCCAAAATTTTGTATGATTAAACAATCTCACATAAAATAGAAAGATTCTTCATTTCCATTCATATTGGATTTTCTGGCTACCAATCAGATGGTTGAAATCACAAGGTCATAGAACAATATATCACAAATCCTACATCAAATGAACATGGGAAAGAAGAGAACTTACATCAACAAAAGCCCAATGCAATTTTAGTGTGGAACAGTTGAAGAGTTTCATATAACCATTTCCCATTACCATTTGATCACAATCAGATGGTGATAGATATCTCACCATGAAAGCTCTCATACAAGACTATATCCAGTAACCATGATACAAGATTACAACAAACAGTTTTTTTTTTTTTGGGTAAGATGATTACAAAAAAACAGTTGAAAAGAGCTATTTGCAGCAAGCAAGTAATAGCACAAGAATACAGAAACAGGAATTATAGGCAAGACCAATTCAGTTCAGTAATAACACACTAGAAACCTCCATAGATTACAACAAAACAAGGCAAGATAGCCCTGGGATTAATGACAGAGAGCTCATCTAAATTCGAGTAGATACCCACATTGCCAGCAACTGAATCAAACTCCTCTGCAGAGTCATTAATCTTCTTTACCCTTCCGGCAATGACCCGACACACCAACATTGCCCCCTTCTCATCTTCCCATGATAATTGCGCATTATCATGTGCTTTTCCACTAGTGGCAGTGGTGCAAATACCAGTAACTCCATCAGTTTTGAATCCATTTCTAAGTATATTGCAGATGTTACAATTTGGAATCGAGTTGCACAGGTTTGAGGATCCATTGATGCCAATAGAACAAATGAAGGTGGTGCAGTAGAATCGAAGTAGCTCATTTCCATCAGCAATGCATCTGGGGTACTTCTTTGGGAGCTTGTTAGCTTTTGCTTTTATGGAGTCTCTGTACTCTTCAAATTTTGTGATGGTTTTTTGGCTGTTGTGAACCTTGAGGATCCTGTCTATCTTACAGACAGGGGACTGTTTCTTCAACCAACTTGATTGGAATATGATCTCTACTATGTTTTTACTGGAATCTTCAGGACCCAGTTCAGATACTGTCAATTTAATCAAACAATCAGTTAGATTAGATGGAAAATAGTTTACAAGTGCTTTTAATATCAGTAGAACTCATCAATTATGTGCCAATGGTTGGAGATACACAGGCATGATGAACTTGGATTTAAGGCAGAACAGAAGGTTTTGGGGTTTTAACAAAAGAAAATTTCAACACCAAGAAATAGTGCAGAAGCCAGTGGAACCATTTGTACTTAGGCTATGAACTTAATCTACTAGTGGATAAAATAAGACCAATGACATTCACAAGAAGCAGAGCATATAAAATACACCTAAGATTCACGATCAACTATCAAACTTCATTTGTGCTCACTGGAGTTGAATTCAAGCTTCAACAATCCAAAATTTGAACCTCAACTAGTGCTTCAGGTCTGAGGCTAGATTCAAGTGCCATCTAGCAGTAATGGTATCAACCCCAGAACGCTTCGTTTAACCTACTGACCAATCCATACCGACCAACTGGTAGGCCAACTCATGGATGGATAAATGGTGATAGACTGCAGCAATTGCCTCTTTTTAAGCAGTTGTCCAGTTGTTATTTTTTTCTCCTGAACCATTTCTCTATCCTCTTTACAAATGTTTGGTAAAAACATGTTCATCTGAGCCACTGAGACATGACAGAACATCAGTCTCATGAAAAGCTCATCACCCATGTTCAGAATCCTCCCCTTACACATGATGTCCAATCAAATCACAAGAAAAAAAAAAGGGTCATTGATGCATTGAGAAACCAGTACCCTGTAAAACAAGTGCATACCTTTAAAGAAAGCAAAAGAAAACAAAAAACAGAAGAGCTTTGATTGAATCTAACCTACCTGCATGTCTAACTGCCTGATGCAGCTCCATACTATCAAATTTCGAGAAGATCTCTCCACAGTCAGGACATGGACATATACTTGTCCTCAGAGAAGGATCTCTTGCAACTCCATTGCTCGGATCTATAACCATATGACACTCATAACAACCTGAAAGTCTTTTCAGTTGCATTCCTCTAAAAGACCCCCCAGAAGTACTAGAAGCAGAAGTAATTGCTCCATTGATCTCAATGAGTGGAACTTTCATGGATCTATTTGAAGAATTACAAGCACTCAATGGGACCCATTTCTTGCAAGTTTCTGGAGAAGCTGTTTCTGGTTTGTGCATGACCTTTGTGTCGTCTCTCAGACTACAAAGAGAGACAGAGCACCCAATCCTCTTGCATTTTCTGTTGCATTCTGCTGTGTGGTGATGGTGCTTACAGGTGAAGAGGGTCCCTACAGAAGCCCAAGAAGGAGGCTTTTTCTCCATTTTGTGGGGGTGGTGGTTCTGGTTATGGTGGATTTTCTTGGTTGATTTTCTTGGATGACCGGCCTCTGCCATTAGAAAAGATATCAGGTGATGGGTTGGTGAGAGAGGGAAAGAGTTTTGGGAAGATGGTTGTGATTGGTGAAGTAGCAGAGTAGCTGCTTTCTTTTTAAGGGGTGCATAGATATAATGGATTTTTTTATTTATAATCAGAGTCCTTTGGCAGTTGATGACTTGGAGATTTGTATTTTTGTGGAGAAAGATATCAACCCAAATAAAAAAGAATCCAACCCAGAATTTAATAATCAAGCAAGAATTATTATTTGGTATATTTTGGATTGATGATTAAAATTTTTGATTATATATTCAGACATAATAATTGAATGCCAAAGGGAAAGTTAAATAATGCTACATTATGGTGAAATTTGTTTTCTTCAAACATGTTACTTGCCACAAAAGTTTCTCCATCTTTTTTTCTTTTTTCCTAGCCCTTTGGGCCAGAATAATCCCTATGAGCCCAGGAGAGAAAGCTAGGTAAAATCCTCTTGTGACCCCAATGTGGTAGTGCAATTTTGAACTAACAAAAGTTTCTCCATCTATATGTGTATCTTGTCGTTTTTTTGGTGCTACTATTTTATATTTGTTTTTTTATATGATTTTAAATTTAGCATAATGAATTTGATTTTTATATTTAAGGGTGTGTGTTTCTTAAGTTTCGCTTTTCTAGTAATATGACATTGTTAGTTTAATTATCTTTTTAAAGATTAGCCTATTAAAGGAAATTTCATAAGAATTTTGTTTTCCTTGAGGCAATATAAAAGGGTTCTAGAAAATATCTGAACTATGCATGCATCATTCATGTGTTAATAGACATAACATGATTCATTTTCAAAAACTTCTCAGCTTAGATGAATTATGTGCAAGTTAATCATCATAGTATGATTCTCCCTCAATGATTGGGTACATGCCAAAAACTCTAACTTAAAATCAAAGCAACAATATTCACTGTTTGGACTTAACTAAAGCAAATCATATGATTAACTCACTCATCTAGTTATTGTCATTTCCATTATTTTAACAGACTTTACCCCAAAAGGTTAGTCAATATCTCCTGATGACGTGATACTGAAGCAAACTCATATTTTTGGGAAAAGATTGACCCAGCTGTTTGAACTGAAAAATGAGCCTCATAATCTCTTAATGGACTTTGTGGACTGCAGTGTATATGGATATGCAGGAAATCTTCACAGGTTTATACATAAATATATATAAAGAACTAAGAGAGATGAATCATTGAAAAGGGGGAAAAGAGAGAGATCAGAAGATCTTTTTGGTGACAGTGAGATTATATCACTTTTGTTGTGTTTTGATAATTGTTCTCCTTTTGAAGCTAACCATCTATGGATCCACTTGCAATTGGCACAAAAGCCTAAACCTTTGATCAAATAAATTAAAGGGCTAATTAAGGATTGAAGGTGCCATTGGAGGAAAGGACCAAGATGCACTTGTGCCAATGGACTGTGGTTTGTAGTTTATATCACTTTTTAGGCCAAGTGGCCAACTTGTGAAAGCCACATTGGCCAAATGATCTTAGCAATTAAGCCATTCCCTAAATTCTTACTTAGGTAGTTCTCTTGGATCATCACCCACAAATGAAATTAAATTAATACCTAGGCCCTTTTTTTTTCCTTCTATCGTTGCTTGGAATTCGTTTATCCAGTGAGTTTGTTTACCTGTAATTGATTATGAGAAAGAACAAAAAGAAAAATAAATGGTTTGCACTTTGTAATCTATTCTAGCAGTTTATAAATATTGTTTTCAGTTAAATTAAATGATTCATACCTTTGGCTCACAACTATAAACCACAGTTTCTTTATTTTCAAGAGAAACAATATCATGATGATGACTGCATTGGACCTTTCATATTGTCCACCTTCTATTAACCCATGAGCCCTTCCTTATCTTGATCCAATCCTTTCGCATTCATGTGTCCATGTGATCTAACTGTTAGATTGACCAATGCCAAAAACAAAGGAGTTTAGCTTGAAATTTAATCACTTTTAAGGCATTTATCAATCCAGTGGTATATATAAATCTGATTGGAATGAATTCAAGAAAACAACAATTTGTAGGCTGTGTCTGACATGAATGATTGGGATCAAATAAAGAGGAGCTTTGCAAGTGATCCCTCAACAGAAAGTCACATGGGACTCATGTGGTCATCATGACAAGATCAGTCTCTTATTTTAAAATAATTAAATGGTTCTTATTCAATATAGTTTGGGCCATTAATCAAGGTATTAATCTGGTGGTTGAAATCATCTACTTTGTTTGACATCTGAAGAGTGAAATCATGTACTAGAACAATGTGGTGAGTACTCACCTAATTTATGTGATGAATAGAGGAAATGTGAAAGTGAAAATCCTCATTTGCCAACACTTTTGTATGATATTTATGTGGAAGGCTAAAACCAAAGGGAGAAAGGGAAGAGAGAGAAGTAGGTGTTTCATGTTTGTGATGGTAAAGGAGAAACATGACCATGAAAGATGATTGAATAGATTTTAAAGTGCCTTTAATGACACTTACTCCTGAAAATTCCCATCAGACCATTCTATTCTCAAGGAAGGGAATCACACTTTTACAGTGATTTCCTACTTTTTGCAGCATATGTTCTCATTGGTCGACTTTTGGTACAGGAATATTATACTACACTGTCAACAAGAAAGAGAGAGGCTGAAAAACATATAAGTACAGGGGACAAGTAGACGGTAGAGACACCAGTACACTTCTGTATTTTGAATGAGTAAGTAGGAAGAAAATGAAATCTGTTTTTTCCACTATTTATGTTTTTCATGATTTTTCTTTTATTAGGTGAAAGCAGTTTTTAAGATTAATGTGGAAAATAGATTTTTTTTTTTTTTTGGGTAGAAATGTGGAAAGTAGAGTTGAACCCAAGAGGTGGAGAACCATTTTCTGCAGTCTAACAAACGCAGAAACCCTTTTACAGCAATGTTTTTTTTTAAACGAAACAGTAGAAACTGAAATCCTAGAAAATGAGGTCGGTTCTAGCAATTTTGGAAGGTCTTAGATTGTTCTCAACAAGATATAGTGGTGCCCTTGTGTAAGAAAGTAAATATTTAAATGCGATTGCATGGGTGTCTAACCGAAAGTCTAACCCATGGAAATTTCAATTCCTCTTCAATGAAATTAGGGAGATATCAGCTCGCATTAATGTCTCATTCCATCATGAGATTAGATTCGCCAACTCAATGGCGGATGTGCTAGCAAAGCAAGGAGTGTATAGGTTAATTCCTTGGGAGGGTGTCATCTTGTAATTGGAGTTGTAGCTGGTGCTTCTTTCTTGCATTTTCCAACTCCTCTTTTCTATAAGTTTTGATGTATTCTTTTCTTCTTTTAATGAAATCTTTGTTACCAGATTCAAAAACTTCTATTATTTGAAGAAAATAAAATTAGTGAGCAAATAAAGTACTGCAGAAAAGTAGCACATGGGTACCCATTAGGCCGATTTGAATCTAAAGAACTCTATTGGGCACACCATATTACTTGTAGTTCATTCAACAAAGTATGAATGTAACAGTCACAAGGAACTCCAGGCTATGCAGCTACAGCAACAGGTTCTGAAGTTTCAAACGGGTCTAGTTTAATGAAATGATTCTGGGTGCAAAATTTCCTGTCTTGGCTCTGCAGGACAAGTCCCCTGTCTTGTTAATACTCAAAAAAGAGTTTACAGTAAAAATCTTCTGAGTTCTAACCCTTAGCTTCATTTGGGTGCACAAATATGAGCTGGACCTTCTCAATAGAAGCAATTCTTAAACAATTCACCTTTTTTCACCTTATTTTTTGGGTTTTCATCTCATAGAATGGATTTTTTCACCTTTGATCAATCCAATCATTTCACATACATCATTCATAATTCCACACTGTTCTACACAATAGGTCCATCATAAAAAAGAAAGTTAAGTGGATTAGCTTCATAAAAGTTGACTTCATTCGACGCTTTTGATCTTTCAATCAATTGGCCAATAGCATTTGATTTTGATGAGACTACTATTGATAACTAATTTAACAAAGGTTACCCATTGCATGGTGAGGCTAGTGAGGCCCACAAACATTGCCACGTGCATGATCTTAAGTGACAGCAAATAGCATAGAAATAATAATTCTAGATCAACCCTTCTCAGGGTTAAGACAATAGAAACAGGCCCCAAGCTGTATCTCATCTGTTTGGTACATGGAGGCATGAGCAAGTGCATGCGTTCTGAGTCTCCAATGTAGAAAAAAAAAGTACACTTTTCTCTTTTTTGTATAATTTCTAGCTCCAAGAGGTGTTAGTGGTCAAGTTGTATATCTTAATCAGCAATTCAGAAGAGTTGAATTAGGGTTGTAAATGGGTCGGTTCCGGTCCGGGTCCATGGCGGACTTGGAACCGGAACCATTAAGTAGAAGATGGAACCGGATCCGGACCTAAAACCGCTTCAGAACTGGTTTCTTGGTTCTGAAACCAGAACCATATATGGGACGGGTCTGCATCCGGGTCCGAGTTTATGTAGAGAATGATATTAAAAAAACATGATTTTTAAGAGATATTTTCTAAAATTAAGGTAATATATCGGGTCTCGGATCCACGGGTCCAAACCAAGGTGGAACCGGACCCAGACCCATTTACTTATCGTGGCCTAAATAAGGATCTAGACTCGGTTTTTAATAGGTCGGAACCTCCGGGTAATCGGAGAATAGGATACCCATTTACATCCCTAAGTTGAACGGTGCTGTCACTAGAGTAAGCGTAGTTGTGCATAAAAACAAAAACTAGCACTGAGTATAAATTTCCCCGAGTAACCAGTGGCATCCTTAACAGGAAAAGGATCTCACACTTTCTTTATAGAGTAAGATCAGCTTTTTATCATCAACAAGAAGAAACCTTAGCCCCACCCCCAAAAAAAAAAAAAAAAGAAGAAGAAGAAGAAGAAAAGAAACCTTAATTCATCAATCTGTGTAATCAGATAAGAGAGTTCTACTCAACTTAAAAAAAAAAAAAATTTGATGAAAATAATAATAATGATCTAAAATCACCAGACCCAACTAGGTCCTTTCTCACTTAAAGATGAGGTGATCTATTTGTTCATGCATGAATACAGTACACCTCATATCCATCAAAATCCATCTGTCACCAATGGTTCAAGCATGGAATATAGATCAACTTATTTGATGTTCCATGCATGAATACAATAAATCTCGCACCATATTTGATGTTTTAAAATGGACTGTATTGATGCATGAACCCACCTTGTCCCATCCAATTTAAAGGTGGTGAAGTTTATCTGTTCTTCAATATAATGATTTCTAAAGGTGTATTGGCCAAAGCCGAATAGAACACACACCAGTAATTACATATGGTTATCACATATTACCAAGCATATCAATGTGATTATTGTAGGTCAAATTATTCCGAAAAAAAAAAGTCCAAAATGGCTGGTATTGTACAATATCTGATTTTGATATCTTATTGCACAACATAGATTATAAGTGTACTAGACCATAAAAGGTCAAAGTATGCCAACATTTCTGACCTTATGTGTCGTATTCTATTGCCCAATACAAAAAACATATTGACCAACCACAGTGAATGTTCGGTATATGGGTAATTACAAAACTATAGATTCATTCAAACCAATACTCAGGTACTATCAGCTGATACCTTGAACCATGTATTGATCATTAACTACTTGCATTCACTCAAAAAAGACAATGAAGCAATCACATACCATCAAGGTCGACAATTGATCATGCATTCTCCAATCAGTTTCAGCTTCCATCAGCCCAGCTTCATCAGCCAACTGGCTGGATGACCAACTAAACCAGGTTTTCTGGCATCCAATTTGTCAGCTTGAAAGACTTGACTGGATGTTGAAGTACAGTTATATATGATATGGTTGATACAAATTCGGTATAGCGAGATGACTTGCATGTTTGAGAGTCTATTCAATAAGTTTCATAACTATTATGATCGGATAAACAAATTTGTCAAGTACCCCTTACATCAAGCAGGTAAGGATCCAAAGTAAAAGACATAAACACAATGATGAAATGTATCCAAGTTTATACAGTGAAGGCGATAAGCATCGAGGCTCTATGCTTGTCTGTCCCCTTGAGGCCCCTCTGGTGGTGATGGGAACATGTCCATCACTGATCTCATGGCACCCATTATATCCTGCATTTGTTGTCCGATGGGTAACTCTACAGTGGTCGTCTCACCGGCTCTGACTGTGAAGCTTACGCTTCCACCTAATGTTATTCCAGGCTCATTTGAACCATTGGAATCGCTGTCCCCAGGACCCACATCCATGAAAATGGTTCCAAAATCATCAGGGAGGGAACCACTGAATGGCATGGACGTGAATGTCGGTCCTCCACGGTTTGACCCAGCAGCAGCAGATTGGCCACTCGAGTCCCGACCATTGGTCCGCCTTGCATTCTGTATTGACAAGAAATCATGCACGTGACTACCAAAAATCAAAGAGACCATGATCGCAATTTTGACAAGATGATCAGACAGATGAAGAGAAGAAGAAAATGTTCTGGGCTAGGAAAGCATTTGTGCTCATGCATGAACATGTGCAGCACTACAGCACCTGTTCTTGAGGCAATTCAGCTCCAACTTTCCCTATTAGAGGAGAAATATCTAAACAGACCATATTATCAACAATCTGGTTTATGAAAACTACCAGTGATCTACCATTTCCCAAGAGAAAATACCTAAGGGCCTAATACATAGGAATCTAAGGGTCAAATGAGCTTCACCGAGTGATTACCAAAGAGATTTGGTGGTGAAAACAAATGATTTGTGATTGAGTATTTGAGTATATGTTATAGTTAATTTGGGACGAATAATTGAAGGCTCTTTCTTTCTTTTTTGTGTGTCTTTGTTGTGCGCGCGCATGCGTGTGGGTGTGGGTGGGTTGGGGGTGTTGACTGGTGAGGTTAATAGATTTGGGGGTTTTATGGAGTGAAGGAAATTGAAGAAAATTAAATATAAAAAAATGAAAGGAAAGAAAGAAAAAGATCAAACTCGTGAATTCAGTGACCCATAGCACAATCCACCAAGAATTTGGATCTAATACCAATATGATGTAGAAGTGTAGGCACCTTCAAGCACACATAAGTAATTTTAGGAAACTACCCAAAGAGAAGAGAATGTCCCAAATTTTAATGATGAACGATTATAAAAATACATGAGAGGTCCTTAAATAGGCCTCTGTGGCATCCATCATGATAATCATCATCAAGGCTTTGTCCCAACTATGTTGGGGTCAATACATGAAATCTGTTTTCTACATTCCAATCTATCTTTAGCCAAATATTTGGATGGGTCGCACTTCTTGTTATCTATCCTTACTACTTCTATCCATGTCCTCTTTGGCCTACCCCTTTTCCTTGGTGGACCATATACCTACATGCTTGTTTGACATCCAAAGAAAGAATTTTCCTTTGTATATAAGGATTCTCTTCCCTTAATAAAAGATCCATTGAACCTAAACCCTAATAAAATAAGAAACCAACTAAAAAATGATACTTAACAATCCTAGCAAAGATATTAAAGGCTTAATTGGGCCCTACTGACTTTGCAAAGCTGGAATGGGCCTGTAAAGCCAGCTGTGGGCCAGTGCTCAGGCCGAGTGTTTGATCCAAAAGATCCACTTTAGCCATGGTGTTGCCAAGGATAAAATCATGGATTATGCATTGGGGGCTAAAGGCTAAAGAGTTAAAAGCCACCTATTATAGTGATTTAAAAGAAGGATGGGAAGTGGTTTTAAAAGGAGGTTTACTTCCCAAAGACCATAGGAGTGATCGCTTTCCCTCTATAGTCGGGATGGATGAAACTAGATAGAAATGGTAGCGCAATAGGCAATCCAAGAGCATCAAGAATAAGAGGAACTTTGAAGAATGACGGGGGTTAATTTGGGTCCTCTTTGGCCTGGTAGGGCCTCAAACCATGCAAAATATCATGGAAATTAGCGAATAAATCAAAATGGTTAGTGAGATTTACTCTCTGGTCCCATTGATAATTTAAGCTGATTCCATAAATCTAGCATGCCATAGAGGATATTCTCTGTGGTCAATTAGAAAGATCAATGTTAACACCAATGAAGGTTGGGCATAAACGTGTGTCAAGAGAGATTAATGAGGATGCAGATGCCCAATCGAAAGCAGGAGAGCAACAACTAGCAAGACAATGTTTGAGAATTGCAAGTGACAACTTAGCTTTGTAATGGCCCCATAAGCTATATGACTAGTAGTCTTTTTTGGTTACTTCTGCAGTACTTTTTATTGTTAACAAAATTTCAGTTAGCGCTCAGAAAAAGAGAAAAAGAAAAAACCTGATCTTGGTCCGTACGCAGCAACTCTTCTCTCAATTTCTGCTCTGCTGCCTAAGAAACAAGACATGGAATTACCAAAGTGAAAGCGAATTACATTAAGAGATAACATAAAACAACTGGAAGAGAAACATTGTAACATAATCTGATAACACAAGCATTTGAACAAACCCTAATGTTTTCTCGTATGGAACTGCTATTTGGATCCAATTGTAAGGCTGCATAAAACGAGACATTGTGATATAAGGCTCCAAGACTGCTTATAATAATAATAATAATAATAATAATAATAATAATAATAATGAAGATGATGATGAACAACTATACAATCCAACAAAAATGTATGATCTGTTTCTTGATATTAAGGACTAAGGCTAAATCATCAAATCAAAGACAGCACCACCAATGATTCCAAGACTCAATTAACCCTTATTTATGGAACTCTGCAAGGTCTGCACACTATGCCCTCAATTTTTCTATATTCTTATAGAACTTGCATTCTTTTCTCTCTTTTTTTTCTCTCTTTTTTTAGAGGCATCTCAATAATTTTTCATATTATTAGGATCTTTTAATCTAAGAAACTGTCCAAAGGGGCATTTTGGAAATTTTAAATAGCAAATTATTTAAACAGATTTTGTGACGACAGAAGTGAATAGGCCTTAAATTTTCCCATCAAATTTCTCCTCTATGTTTTAACATGGTGTTAGAGCTTCAATGAGCTATATAGTTCATTGAATGGGACTTGAAAACTCTAGAAGCATTTCTAGGCTTACTTAATCCATTGAAATGCCAACCCTGGATAGATGTGGCAAGGTTGAAGATGATGATTTAATCTCTTCGTGTGTCACCACAAGATATTCACTAAAGTACAAGCCCATCCACCCCTCTTGCAGTGTAAACACCATTCCCAACTTTTTAGTGTCCATTGTGGGTACTGCTACAGTTTCCACAAGAGTATTAGCTTGTCAGATGTCATTCATGACTACAACTCAGTTTTTGTGTCACTTTTCATGCGTATTTCGTTTCATCAAAATTTCTGTAGCCTTGTCCCCAAGTTTTTATGTCGTGCGAGGGATGTTAGATTAGGAAACTTGCATTATCTGAATCATTTTAGTTTATCTGCTTCTATTCAGTGGCTTTCTCTTAGATTATTTCTACATTAGTGTTCATGGCATGTGAGAACCAGCCACAGATTGGTTGCATCACTAGATTATTTCTAGTCATACTTGGATTCTTCATAAATTCTTTTTCTTGATATTTATTTTTTGAATGTTGACTAACTCATTAAAATGAAGCTTGAGCAAGACAGGAGAAATATACTGATAAGCTAAACAAACAACCAAAAAGAAAAAGGCCAAAAAAAAGGCCTAAGCAAGAGGAAGTAGAGATCCATCCTGATCAATAATCAAACTCTGGCGATCCCCTTAGCCAAGAAATCTGCCAAATCATTAGCACTCCTCTTCAAATGATGGAACAATAGCTTCGAAGTTCTTCCAAAGTTGATGACCACTCCTACCACATCTGCCATAATCCATGCAGTCTAGAGTCTAGACAACCCAATGCCCACCTAATGGTGCAAAAGGTATCTCCCTCCACCAAAATCTTCTGAAGACTCAGGCAACCACCTTCATGAAGACCGACCCTCAAAGCTTCCATTTCTGCCCTATTGACAGAGCAACAACATGCAGGGCCAAAGAAATACAGGATGAACACACCTGCACTTTCCCTAAGTACTACTCCCAAACCTGCTAATCTAGGATTTCCAATCACACTATATTATCAAAGTTCAGTTTATAGGAACACACAGGAGGACACCATCTGAGGAGATAGCAAAGCCACTATGATGATGAAAAAGGAACCTCATTCCAACTTCTCAAGATTGAGGCAATTGAAAAATTGTGGAATAGGGGAAGGACAGACATCCAAGAGGCAACAAGAAACCAAACCTTCCCTATCAATACGACCATGGATGATGAAAATCCTTCAAAGCAATGCAAATTCCTCTCTCCAAATAACCCAAATGATAGGCAGAAAAGAAAATCACCACATGATTCTGCTCGTAGCCTGTCCCACTACCAACCTCCGAGCCTCATGCAAATGATTCAATTTATTGGGGAGCCATCCAAAAGCAGGGGATTTGAGTGACCAAAGTAGCGCTGCAATGGCCATGAAAGACAATGATTCTCATATTGTTGTAAAAGAAGAGACCACAGAAATTCCCCATCCGTAGACCCCATAAATTTTTTTTTTTAATCAATGCCAAGCTCTAAATATAAACCTCTTTTAAAAGAGATAGCAACTCTAGAAATTGACCTTCGAGCCCCACCTAATCTCTTTGAAATATAATGCCCCAAAACAACATGATCTCCAATCCCAACCATGTAGGCACTAACTGCCACATAGCGATCAGTTGCACATCTGAAGAGATCCAGATATTGAGGAGCACGAGGAGATTACCAACCCAAGTATCCATCCAAAATAAGAAACGATATCCTTTTCCAATGCAAAATCGATTATTGCCCACAAATTTCAACTTGAGAGATTTCTAGAAAATTGAGCGAGTCGATCAAGGTGATTGAGTATTCTCATTACAGAAGGAATCCCACTGATATCCCTAAATTGTAGGGATTTATCCTAATCCTAGAGATAATAAAACACATCATATACACACATGGGTCCCAATCACATCCCAGATATCACATTAACCCCCCACCACCACCACAAAACAAAACCCAAAAAAAAAAAAAAAACATTTGTTTCCCTCTCAAACTGATGATGGTGAATTAATTGACCCGCATAATAGCTTTGGTGAAGATGTCCGCAACTTGGAGATCAATTAAGGAGTCCCAAATGTTTGAAAGGGAAAGTAGAATCTATCCTAAAGGCTGTCGAAGTTCAGTTTTGAAGAACACAGGATATTCTAGTATTTTTTATTCATTTTCACAAAATTAGTTCCTTCTCCCCTTTTCTAGATTTTTTTTTATCATTCTTGTGCTTGGGTTGTTTTGTTTTGAATTGAAGTGCCAGAGACTTTTAGCAGCAGGTCTTTGCTGTAAAAGCCAAGAAGTATGTCAAATGTGGCAAAGTCAACTGTAGGACAGAAATATCCCACGAGTCACTGTTGTGTCAGAATCTTTATGAGATGGATAGGAAATATCAAGCCCATATTCAAACGTTGAAGAATTTTGAAGCTGAACATGAACTAACAGCCTTTTCATTTTATTTTTTTCTTTTTCTGTGTTTACCCTCTGTTTTTTCTTTCATAAAAGATGCCTGAATTTCATGGTTTATGTGACCGGGAGTTGCCAGTTACCAATAGCCCACTTGTCATTAAATTTTATAATTGCAAAGAACCATTAACCAAATCAGGCCAAAATAGCATAAACTGTTCTCCAAACAGTAACCTGAACACTTAGATAGTTTGATCCTCTCTAAAATAGTACCTTCTATGAATACAGGTTCAAAGTTTAGTGCATGGACCAAAATTAAGATTTTTCTCTGTGAATTCGTTATAGTTATGAAATGCACACCTTTCAGAAATCCTTTGCTAATAGCATCACTATATTCCCCTTGTTCATAGTATGCAAAGCCCAGACGACTATACGCCTTGCTGTAATTTGGATCGATTTTAATGGATCTATTGCAGTCTGCAATTGCTTCGGTATAATTTTGGAGCTGGGTGTATGCTGCTGCCCTGAAAACCATTCATCAAACTAAATGCAGGATATGTGATTTATTTAAGAAATATATACATACATATATATATATAGAGAGAGAGAGTTCCTGTATCCATAATGGAGAACCACTTATATAACCATAACTCTTGTGGCAGAAAAATACAATCATGCCAAAGGGGGACGTGCAGCCTTAAGGGGGGTGAATTGTGACGCCCCAGAGTCCCACATCGACTATAAAGAGGAAAGTGAATGGAGTTATATGTAGAGCTTACACCCTTACCTTGTATGAGGCCTTTTGATGGGTTGAGAGTTGAGACTCATCAGAAGCAAAACCGTGAGGCCCGTGGGCCAAAACGGACAATATCATGCATGGGTGAAGGGTGGGGGCGCTACAAATGGTATCAGAGTCAAGTTCTCTACTAGTTCGAGTGTGGGTCCCCTGCCGTGGCCTGGTGCAAGTGGGCGGGTCTCTATGTGGGCGGGCCAAGAGGGCTGGCAGGCTACTGCACAGGGACATGCAGCCCTAAAGGGGTGGATTGTGACGCCTCGGAGTCCCAGATCGACTATAGAGAGAAAACTGAATGGGCTTATATGAAGAGCTTATACCCTTACCTTGCATGAGGCCTTTTGATGGGTTGAGGCCCATCAGAAGCAAAACTGTGAAGCCCGTGGGCCAAAGCGGACAATATCATGCATGCGTGAAGAGTGTGGCGTTACATCATCCATAAACAATTTATTCAGAATTTAAAAGGATCACACAAAATATGTACTTACTTTGCGAAAGAGAAATATGTACTAAAAAAGATCAAGAGACTCGAGTCTCAGAAAGTCAGAATATGAAAATCATATAAATTTTACAAAGGAAACTTAAAAGGGATATCCCCAACCCAAATATCATCTCAAAACTAGACCCTATATTGCTTTCCCACATAAAAAAATCACGCCACTTTGAAACCCTTTCATCACTCTATTAGACTCTACCTCAACAACAAAAATTACACTCCACAAGGCGACATTGTAGCTCTGGGGACACATTTGAGAACCTAACCTCACTCCCGTTAACCATACTTGCTTACAATGTCTTTACTTCACACAGCTTCACTCTTCTCACTGAATATCCACCACCATTTACTTAAGAGAGACCAATTTCTATCAAATTATCCTACCAAGCTCAAGCCACCTTCGCTTAACCGTTCTCCCAATTTCTAAATGCATCTTCTTCTTGTCATCAGCTCCTTCGTGCGAAATTGCAGTGAAATCTTTCTAACTCCTCCATCACACCCACCAGTATCTTACTCATAAACAAGTGAAAAACTGGTGAAGTGGACAGGAGTGCCTCAATAAGCATCATGACAACCAAAGAGAGAGAAGGGAGATAATGTCTCTTCCATGAAGATAAACTCCTTTGAAAGTCAGTAACAACCCAATCCCATATAGAGATAGAGCGAGGTTTTGGCCCCTAGAGGTAGCCCAAGATAAGAATTGCACCATATCATCATTGACTCCCACCCCCACCATAATACTTTTATGCAGATTCAGCTTTGAGTCAAATGCTAGCTCAAAACATCTAAGAATACCATTAATCGTCTTGGCCTCCTCTACTGAAGATGAACAGAAAATGATGGTATTAAGTGCAAAATGAAGATAAACGACTCTCAAAATTACCCTGCCTGCTTGAAAACCAATGATCCACCCTCCATCTTTGGCCTTGGAAAAGAGGCTTCCTCTCCACCAGAAAAGTGGAGAGAAAAAGCAAAGTGCTGTTCTGGACAATTTAAGCATGATTAATGGCTTTGTGTGGTGTAGAAAACAGACCTAGGAATATGCACAAAGTAGAGATCAAATGGTAGAAATATGGTCCTAAAAATTGGCCAAGTCCAAGTCGAGTCAAATGACTGATTGGTAATCTCCCTCTACTGTAGGTTTAATTACTGTCTTAAACACCAAAGAACATAAAATTGAACTAAATCATATATAAAAATCTCTGACACGTGGAACACAATTAATTATTAAAATATATATTGAAACTACCTTTCAAAAAAAATATATAGATATAGATATATTTAAAACAAAAAAAAATCAGAGAAATTTAGACGGTTGGGACACGATTGAAAAAACTCTTATTCTCTTGGATTTTTGGAGGGCAAGAAGGGCCCACATACCAGACTCAGGCCAACTCAACTCAGCTCGATGAGAGGCAACTCACCCTGAGTCCAAGTTTTTATAGCCGAGGTAGAAATGAAGAGGGTCAGCTCTGGATTTAAAAGGATAGGTCCCTAAGTTGCAACCTAAAACAAATTTGAGAAAAATAGTGGAATTGAACTTTTAAAATACAGTGGTGAAAGGAAAACAGCCAAAAGAAAGGGCTGAAAAATCGAGTGAGTGGCCAGCCCAGCTGTCTTACCGCATCTGAAAGGGAAAATGAATTTCAGTTTGCCATCTCCTCTGTCAATTACATCAGTCATAATACCAATCTCATACCAAACTAAAAAGGCTTTAGTATTTTTTCAAAATGCACCAGCCAAGTAGTGAACAACTATTTACCTGTTACAGTAGTATACAGCATTTTTCTCACATAGTGCTATGGCACATGTGTACAGCTCAATAGCATCAGAGTACAACTTTGATTTCATGGCTTGGTTACCTGAAGAAACAAATTCAGGTTCTAATTAGTAGCTGAAATTTCATCAGGCATGCACACATCGGTTTGTGAGCCAAAGGCCCACAAATGACTCCACGGGAGAAACACATTATTATTTTTATTTTCTTGAATGATAACTTTCATTAAAATAAACAAATCAATACAAGAGGCTTATACTGACCCTAAAACACACAGAAAATACCGATACACAGAAAAACCCCAACAAACAACAAAAAGTCCGAATGCCAAAAGGAGGAAAGAAAGAAAAGTGAAAACTCCTTGACGCACCACGAAACCTAGATTAAGCGAAAGCAATTTCCTTCCAGTTATACATGATTTGGTCACTAGGGTAGTCCTTGAAAATAGGATTGATCTTCACCCACGGAGTGACAAAGAATTTTATCTTGTCGCATAAGATCTCCTTTAGTTTTTGTCCCTTCAATGCACCTAGCGTTCCTCTCCTCCATATACGCCAAATAACTTAAGGAACGACAGCTTCCGCAATTCCTTTCCTTTCCGAGACACGATTGGAGCTTTCCATGCCTTGAAATGGTGTTGAATTGACCTCAGCAACACCCACTTGCCACCGAACCAATTGATGACAGTGTTCCAAATTTTCACAGCACATCTGCATCTAAAGAGAAGATGATCTACATTCTCCTCGTCTTCCAAACAAATTGGACAAGCGTTATTTTTCCCCTTTTCCAAAGATTATCTAAGGTTAGAATTCTTCTCCGGAGGGCAATCCATCCAAAAGCCACAACCCTAGGTGGGGCCTTGAACCTCCATAGGCCTGCCAATCCGCATCTGCTCCCCTCCCTTACAAATAGAGTTGAGTAAAAAGAGGAGACAGAGAAAACCCCATTTCTTGAGGCCTTCCAAATCATAGTATCTTCCCCTTCCTCTGGAATTTGAGTGTCACTTAACAAAGTTTGGAGAGACAGAAATTGGTTCTCTTCCAAAGTTTGGAGAAACACATTATTGCACATACAGTCCTTTTATCAGTAACTGAAAGAGTCATTGAATGAGAAAGAACACGCATATATATGGAAAAACCTCAAGTGACCACCAGTGCTCACAATAAGGTGAACACCGCGTGCCTAAATACCTAGTGGAGCTCATCTGGTGATCCATCCGAGTGGACCATAAAAGAGGGACCCGCTGATAGCCACTGATCCCGGGTTTGGCACCCATCCAAAGGGACTGGACCATTGGATCGACTATGCGCTCTTTTCTACAGTAAAAACTTCTAGAGCATTGAACAAGTCGTTAGGATCATAGTTTTCAAAATCAGAATCGTATCGCAAATCATTCATACCCATTCATCGAATCGAATTGCGAATCGTGAGATTTTTTATTTTTCTAATAAAAAAACTAACTAAAATTTAAAAGAAAAAAGTAATTATTCATATCCATCCATTCTCCCATTTACAGCAGCATAAATATAATAGCAAGTATGTCTATTATACAATCATATCGAGAGCATCATGACATGTATTAATATATATATGAAAAAAAAAATGATGTGTAAATAGTTAAATAAGTTTAAAGTGTCAATATATATTTTTTATCTTTAAATCAAAATATAAAAATAAAAATAAAAATAAAACCATCAATCTTATATGGTAGGATATCTCTTGAAGTTAAGAAAGTGTTCATGAAGAAAAGACCAAAATAGATTAAAAAAGAAGATATAGACAAGCACCATACGTACAGTTGAATTCTGGCCAAATCCTCAAACTAGTTACACTTCTTCATATCTATTTTTACTACCTCCGTCCACATCCTCTTTGGCCTACCTCTTCCCCTCGGTGGGCCATCAATCTTCATAGCCAAACTTTTCCTTATTGGCACCATTACTGGCTTACGTTGGACATACCCAAAGGCCCCAAACCATATCAAATGGGTTTCTCTAATTTCATCCCCTATTGTTGCTACCCCTAAATGCTCTCAAAAGCACTCATTTCAGTTTTATCCTTCCTAGTTTTACCACATATCCACCTCAACATTCATGCGTGTACATAAAAACTTGGAAAATTATCCTATGCGTGTCGTGCCCACCTATTGGTCCATCCGAGTGGAAACCAACCCACTCACCCACACACACACACAAAAAAAAAAAAAAGGTTCACACACTCGCTGGATTTGGACCCATGCAAATGGACTGGACCATTGGATCAACTATACACCCCATCCCCATGCGAATGGACTAGACTTGCGGGCCCTAGATGATAGGGTTAGGAGAGAGGGGGCTATTTTTTTGTACATATGAGGACGCCACTCAAATCTTCACATCTCCCAGCCCCATCCCGAAGTGGGCCAGAAGGTGGGCCCCACAATGTGCCACACATGGAGATACGGACTCTGTGTGTGTATAGCTTATAGGAGACATACCAAAAAGGCCACATGCTGACACCAAAAACCCAGACGAAGAGGTGAAAAGGCGAAAGAAACAAAGATATCTCAAACCAACATAAGATGGCGTCTATGATGCCCAGAGTCTGCAAAGAGATACACCATGGATATGGCAAGGACAAAAGAATTTGCACATAAAAAGAAAAGCATTTGATATAATACTACACAATGCTCTCCATATTTTTAACTATTGGATACCATTGGAAGGCATCCATTTGGACAAGTTATTGTGAGTACCTAGTGACTTTAATGCTTCGGCCAGGTTGTTAGAATTAACTTTCTGGCATCCAGATTTCTCCATTTCCTGCAAAAAACAGATCAATATTGTCAAGTTAGTGGTAATGACCATGGAAGTGGACTAGTAGGACAATGGAATCTACAGGGTATTCACTAGATGAGAAAAGAAAATCATTCATTCAAGTAAGAATTATAAGTTATTACTATAATTTTGGATCGTTTAGAATGATTGCAATCCAGCCATATTTGGGGGCAATGATGCTTTGAAATATCAAATGGCCATGAAATGTTCTAATGATCTTACCTTCTAGTAATACTTTAAGCTTTAGAATGCTTATTGAATCACTGAATGCTTTAGAATAAACATTTTTTTTTTTTTTCCATCCCCTTCAATATCAGGAAAGGAAGTTGGTACTTAATACTTATCGAGGTTGATCATTAACAGAAAATTAGACAACATCAAAATCTACTTTATAACTTGGTTTTTTTAAATTAAAGTAGTCCTTTCGAAAGTAGCTGTTGACTTTATTAAAGAAGAAAGATTTCTCCAGGTTTAACCCCAGTTAAGATTTATATGCTGCTGCCCATGGACCAATTTATCATTTGTTAGATTCAAAATGGAGAAACAAGAGCAAATCTACTCTTTATGAATGACCTTCATGCCAACCATTGTTGAGAGCCAGGTTCAAGCCATGGGGCGCCCAGCTGATGCCAAATGTTTAAGGAAGAGAGAATTAAATTTTAGGGACTTGATGACACTAAAGAAAAAAGTGGTCACTTCGATCTTCTACAGACACCTGCACATTAGGCACATATTTGGGAACCAAATCGTCTTCTCTTAAGGTTTTGTCCAATAAAGTTTTGTTAGCACCATTAAAAAAAAAAAAGCACTAGGAAATAAGTGCCCAACAAAAATCTTAAACAAGGACTAGCAGTTCCAAATTCTTCTGACAACGAATGTGTTGGTAATTGGTACACAGATCATATGTTTAAAAAAAATGAATTTCAAATGCAAAGGAATTCATTTTAGTGGGTGGGTTATGAATACCTTTTTATTTTTTAATTAATTATTTCCTTTTTATAGAAAAAAATAAAACCTAAGATTCATATGGCAATTCACAATACAACAACCCCTCGAACGAACTACAATTCGATTTCAATTTTCAGAACAACAAATACACCTATTAGGTTATTGAGGTAACTTGGCATTGTCCTAGTGGCTCAAACCTTAAAAGAGTAAATCTGAAATTCAAGAGTTGACAAATGGAAAGCTTTGGAACAGCAAACCAAATTGTATTGCCAATCTTGTTACTGTTGATAACAATGGCGATGATCATCAAGATGATGCTTGCATTAGTCATACATTACACAGGTAGCTTCTGGTACTGTTTACACTTTACAGGCCCGAAAGTCAGTTGAAAGATCCATTGAGGGAGGTTTCGAAATAGAATAAATTGGGGACATGAAATAGTCATATTAATAGTTGTGGGTATTCAATGAGGAAAGTGGGCTCTTCAGAGAAGAGTGATAGTAAAAACTAAAAGTATCCATCATTAAGGATGATGTGGGACCTGAGTGTGTGATCGCTGAGGAGTTATGTATCCGACCTTTGATGATGATGACGATGATTTATGAAAAGTTTGGGTAGAATGTTCATGTAATCTAATGTCACTTGGAGTTGAGGTTTCCAGAATTTTTCGTAGTCCCCAATTAGAATGACTTATTATCTGATATGAAATTCCAAGCAGATTATAATTTAGAATGGAACATTTTCAATAAGGCAAAGAGGAAATATGGTTTTATTTAACAATGTTTTTCTTACAGAGACTTAGAGCATTAGACAATTTGGGCTGCTCTTCAAATTCCTTTCTAAGGCACTAGATGGTCCATTGATGAACTCATCAGATCCAAAAGCTGGGATGACAATAGTGAACACGTTTGTAGTGTTGGATAGTTTACAAAATTTATACACAGCCCATTTACATATTAGCATGAGACAACATTATATTACAAATGTGTGCTCTATGTTCAGTGAAGTAGAGTTGTCAGCTCACCATTCCATTCCACTTTCCTGTTAAGGTAATGGTAATAATTCAGTTCACCATTTCAATCATTTTAGTACCATTTCATTAGCTTTAGTGAAGGCATTAAGTTGCAATAAGCTATATATCGGGCCTTTCCAAAATACTCAACAATTGCTACGAAAACCAGGGTGTGGACAACAATGCTAAGGGAGTTATTCCAGGGGAGTTGGGTGCTTCTTTCATTGCTTTGATTCCTAAAAAAGATAGAGCTATTTCTATTAAGGATCTTAGGCCTGTTAGTCTTATTGGCAGCCTTTATAAGATTCTAGCGCATACGACAAGTGCTTCCAGATATTATTTCCAGCATTCAAGGTGCTTTGATGGATGACCGTTAAATTATTGATTCTGTTTTAATAGCCCGTGAGTGTGTTGATTCAAGGTATCGACAGGAACGCCCAGGTTTGCTTTGCAAGTTGGATTTTGAAAACGCTTATGATATGGTGGATTGGTGTTTTCTTTATTATATGATGGATAGGATGGGGTTTGGATCAAAATGGAAAAGCGGATTCATAGTTGTGTTTCTTCAGCCCAGATTTTAGTCTTGGTGAAAGGCTCCTCGAAAGGCTATTTTAAAAGCTCAAGAGGTCTGCGATAGGGAGATCCTTTATCTCCTATGCTATTTGTTATAGTGGCAGAGGCTCTGAATGCTTTGTTGGAAAGAGCAAAATAGACGAGGTTACTTACGGGTTTTACTGTTGCAAATTTTGTCTATGAGGTAACCCATTTACAGTTTGCAGATGACACTGTAATTTTTTGTGATGGTTTTTCAGATTAGGTGGATAATTTAAAGTTTTTATTGCAATGGTTCGAGATGTTATCAGGGTTGAAGATTAACTATGATAAGTGAGTTAATTGGTGTTCGGACTATGAAAGTCATGTCACCGCTTTAGCTCATTCTTTTCGTCATAGGGTTGGAAGTTTCCTTCCAAGTTTTTGGGGTTGCCATTATGTGTGGGGTTACCTAAGATATATTTATGGGATCCGGTTGTGGAAAGGTTTTACAAAACGTTAAGTTCTGGGAAGGGTAAGTATTTGTCCAGGGGACGTCGGGTTACTTTAATCAAATCAGCTCTTTCTAGCATCCCGATTAATTTCCTCTTGTTTTAAATGTCCTAAAAGTGCTATGTGAAGAATTGAAAAAATTCAGCCAGATTTTCTTTGGAATGATTCCATTGATAAAAGGAAATATACTTGGTTACATGGGAGACAGTGTGCAAACCTATTGTTTAAGGTGGTTTGGGCATTCGTTCCATTGATAAAGTTAACAAAGCTTTACTTGGGAAGTGGCTTTGGAGAAGGGGGGAAGTTGACCAAGGTTTGTGGAGACAACTTATATTAAGCAAGTATAAATTTGGTAACGATGCTTGGTGGGTGCCGAGTCACTGCTATAACGGTTCTGGCTTTTGGAGGTTTATTATTTCTGTTAACGCTGATTTTGATCGAAGGATCCAATATACGGTTCATGATGGGCATCAGGTTAAATTTTGGTATAATGAATGGTGTGGACAGCATGTGCTGCATTCTCTTTTTTCTAATCTCAGTTGTTTACACAGGAGGCAGCATGCAATGGTTGCTGATTATTGTTCTTCTATGGGTGGCACGGTTGTTTGGGATTTTTATTTCTAGAGGGATTTAAATGATCGGGAAGCTTCTGATTTTGTTATATTGCTTGGCATGTTGGATATAAGAATTTGGAAACCTGATATTAAATGTATGTTTTCGGTGAAGTCTTTTTTTAAAGACTTGACAGTTAATTCTGATAGAATGGAAGGTTGGAAAAGTTTTTGGAATCCTTTAGTTCCACCGAGAGTGTTGACTTTTTGTTGGGTTGCAAAGTGGCATAGTATCTTGACTATTGATAAGTTGAAAAGAAGAAATCATATTATAGTCAATGGTTGTCCTATGTGTTGTCAAAATGAGGAAACAATGCATCATCTAATGATTCACTGTGGTTTTGCTCATAGTGTTTGGTCGACCATTCTAATTATGTTTGATTTGCGGTAGGTTATGCCAAGACATGTTGATGAGTTGTTTTGCCAGTGTAGGGTGCAGTGCAAGTTTGTTCATGGTAAAGTTCTTTGCAAATTGGTGTTGTATACTACGTTTTGGAAGATATGGTTGGAAAGGAATAATAGAGTTCTCCGAAATAAAATTCATTCAATGGAGGATATTGTTGATTCAATTGTTTGGTCAGTGTCAGAGTGGGTGTGCAAGAGAAAGGAATTTGATCGGTTTGATTTATTTGATCTTAATCGGTCTTGGGCAGCTATATTCAAGAGGGGCTGGCATGTTAAGCCCAAACTGAAAGTTTCATAGATGAGCCTCCAACAGGCATTCTTAAATTAAATTTTGATGGGAGCTTTATTAAATCTCTTAAGAAAGGAGGAATTGGAGGTGTTATTCATGATTGGTCTAGCAGAATTGTTTGAATTTTTTCAAGGCCAGTGGAGTCTTCGGATGCAAATGAAGCTGAAGTTCTCACTCCTGATTGGTTGTCGCGAATTGTCTGGATTGGGGGGAATTAATGCTATTATTGAGGGTGATTCCTTCTCGGCAATTCAATGGGGTTCAAGAAAGTCTTCTTTTCCCTGGAGATTGGCAGATTGGGTTGAGGAGGATCAGGATATCTCAAGTCGCTTGGGCGCTTTATTTCATCACATCTTACAGGAGGCAAATTCAGTGGTTGATAATCTTTCAGAGGGATTTTTCCACTCGTCTGTAATTTTTTATGTTTGATTGTTGTTTTTCTGTTTGAGCTTTTTAAGCTTTGTATCATGTTTTAGTCTTTCGTGTGCAATAAAAATTTTACTGTAATAAAAAAAAAAAGGGTGTCAACCCTTCAGAGGAGCAAGATGCCTTGTGTGCAGAATTTCACCGGTAGCAATCATTTGTGTTGGAAACGAATGAGTTTTTTCTTTTTTTTTTCCTTTTTTTGGCTACAAGGGGACATGGACTCACGAACACAACACACCCATTCATTTCTCCAACCAGATGAGCTAAGGACTTGAGTATTCAGTACAATAAATAATTCAAAGGAAACTCTAGAGGGACTCTGCCACTTTGGTGAAGTGGCTCTAAGAGAAAGGGGTTTTGAAGTTTGTGGTAATGTCGGGTGAGACTATGATCAGGAACTCTGTAGAAAGATCATTCTTTTTAGTTTAAAAAAATGCAAAAGGGGAATTTAAGGTCGAGCAGGTAGAGGGGGATGAGAAGGCCCTTTACAGATCCAGTTGACAGAAGCAAGTGCGACCATGATACAGAATTTAGATACCATCATAGTGGCAGAGGATTCCAATTTCCAAGAGCACGAATGTTTCAGTGACCAAGTCAAAAAAAGAAACTATAAGATTAATATTAATCTTTTCCAAAATTAGATAAACTTTTGGAGCATTTTTTTGCATGTGGTAATGGAGTTTGACAGGTTGGTGCATAGTTGGGAAAACAAGGGGACGTTCATAGGCATATTTCTTTTTCTTTTCTTTTTGGTTTCTTTCAGCTCTAAGCCTGTATTACATGTACATCTTGTAACTGTAATGTAAAGTTTGATTAAGAAAACATCTGTTATAGAAATAAAGACAAAAAAAAAAAGTATCGCATACCAATAAAGCCTCATCAAATAACCGTTTAGCTTTATCCAGTTGAGCATGATCGTCATCCCCAGAAGCCATTGCCTTGAAAAAATGAATTTTCTCAAGTGCACCACAAAATTGCCCAAAAAGTTCATCTTGTGAGACCCCTACAATTACATGAAATGTTATAAAAACAAAAACAATAGCATTTTCTGGAGTGTCTAAAAATGAGAAACAACTGTGGTGTCAATCATACCAGTTAATTACCTGATATCACCAATATGGGACCAGCCCTTCCAAAATACAAACCATCCATAACAAAAGAATTCACGTGTACAAGCATTAGATGAATTTTACTCCAATTAAAGTGATATGTACAGGTGCATTGACATGATTAGAAAATAAAATTATGCATTCATTACCTGATTTGACCAATGTAGAACCCAACCTTCTAAAATCCAAGCCACCCATATCACACGCTCTCACATGTATAGTAATTGGTCCATATTTAACTATAACTAGAGTGATATATACTGATGGATTGACATGTGAATAATATAAAGTTATGTGCTTTAGACGTGATCGGTCCAACAATGGACATCACTTTGGTTGGAGAGGAACTGTGAGTCTGTGACTAGTTCCAATGCATGAGGATATATGGGCACTTTGGATCGACAAAAGTAGACTCACATAAAACCAAAATGATATGTATTGGGTGGTACATATCTGTTGCAGCGGTGGATAGTATCTGCATGGACTTTATGAGGCCCAAAAAATGGGGGAAAATATTCAAAAATTCCAACTGATGAAAGTTTCACCAATGTTCATGCTATTCGGGTGTGAAGTCAAAACCTAATAAAATGTTAATGGACGAACAGGCACAACAAAATTGTACCAGTATTTAGTATTTAGTATTTACTACATAGTAGTGTGTAGTGCATCATCAATCATGTACTATGTACTGTGCATAATATTAGAACTTATAAACTACCTAGTATTTACTTAATACTTACTACTAACTACTCCGTACTTCCGAGTTTATAACTACACTTAACCTAAGGGATTGATATATGGCAAAAATAAATCAAGTCTAAAAACGCTAACAATAGATGAGCTCTAATAGACATCATATCATTACTTTATGATTTACTATGTCACGGACACAATATTTCTCAAGTTCATCGACACCTTCGGAAATCACAAGTGGTGACAAGAAATAGTTAAATGATGTTTTGTCCAAGCTTGAGGGGGAGTGTTATGAGATAAGAATGAGATATGGTTGTAATTAAATAAACCCCAGGGGAATACAAGAGGGGTTTCTGTAATAGTTCAAAATATAATAAAACTATCTATTGCCAAGGTTGTCTAATTTAGAGCAACTTGGTTGTGTCATTCTAGTCCCCTGAATCCTCTTCTTTCTCCTGTTTTTCTTCATGTTTCCTCTTTCTAGAAAAAATCTAGATTATATTACAATTAACTGTACAACTAATGAATGTAAATAATAATAATAATAATAATATGACGTAATTGGATTCAAGCCGTAGCACATGGCACATAGTTGTCAATTTTGTTTCGAACAACATCAGTTTGGCTCCAAACTGAAACGTTTCATCCATTTCAATGTTTCATTTCAGAGTTGTATTTCAAAGAATAACGAAAAATAATTATATATATGTTCAGAAAATATGAAAAAACAGCAAAGTGAAAAGAGCATATAAACTATATATAAAATTCATTCTATTATAAATCAACAATGTAACCTGTCGTGTCTATATCATATAAATGAATCCCAATTCCTATTATAATGAAATAATTAATAAAAAGAAGAAGAAGGATCCACCTAAGTTGCAAAAGGAAGAAGCCAACTTTTTGCAGAGGTGGGAGGACCCAATGAAGAAGTTGAACAAAGAAGCGGCCAACTTCTATGACATAAACCACTTCCTGCGTGAAGTCGTAAAGAGCTAAAAGCCTTTACTTATAAGTGAAAAAGGACCAAAAAGGAAAAAAAAAAGCCATGCATACCCATCCTGAATGGAGGGCATATTGGTAAAAAACCATGCATACTCAGCCGTAACGGATGATATATTGGTCAAATACCGTTCAAGAGAAAACCAAGTCAAGAAAAATGTGGGGAAAATCCTTGCCCTTGTCAAATTTCAGCGGATATCTCCAAATTCACAACCCAATCGAGAAGTCCAGCCAAATAGGACCGAAATCTTTCAAGGGATTGTTCATTTCAATCTATTGACCAAAATGAATAGTTTCAGCCAGTTCAGCCAAAACGAATTGAAAGTGACAACTAGGTTGCTGCATCTTTTGGAATTATATAATTGAGAATTTGAGATAACATACATAAGACCATACCTGAGGCATGGGGATCTCTGACTGGCTCCTCATTCTGGTTGAAAAGTAAAAGCAAGGAAAATCAGGAAGTATAACAAAATAAAGTCACACATTACCTTTGAAAAAAAAAATCAGTAGAAGAATGCTTAACAATCTCAATTCATATGGTGATATAGCATAATAATCAAAACACTAGAGAGCTTGAGAATAGTTTGAACTAAATTGCATGAGCACGGGTACATGTATTAAAATTTGACACCAGATCAAGATGTCAATTCAGCAGGTCCAAAAGAAAATCATGGACTCAGTTATAAATGTAAATAAAACTGTAAACAACAAATAAAAAGTCAATGCACAAATCTTACTTTAAACAATCAAGTGATAAAAATATTTTAGTTAAACTTAAAAGGCAAAATTATATTTTATCACCTACAAGAAATGCTTAAATTAGTGACAGAAGATTCTAGTAAAGAATCCAAAATGGTGTCATGCTCGGTACATGCCTAACAACACCACATTGCTCAATATAGAGAACCATGCAATGTAGTTTGTGAATGAGAATATGCCAACTACAAGAAAATTCCTAAAATAGCAGTAGAAGATTCTTCAAAGAATCCAACATGGTGCCACGTCCAAGGATAAAAAATCGGAATCGGGACCCAACTCGGTCAGCTCAGAGTCCAAGTCGACTCGGCCAAGCATGGGACTTGGCCGGGTTGAATGGTAAGTCCCTTGTTGCCTTTATTTTAAGTTTTATATTTCCTTATATCGTAGTCCTTGGTCCAACTCTATCCAGGCTCCAGCAGGTAAACATGGGGACAGGGTTCCAGTTTGGCTAGGTTGTACTGGTAAACAAATGTACCAACAAAGTTTTCGCATATCTTCCTATGAGCTGTCTCCATGGACAAAGACTCAAAGTGCGTATGTCATTATAGAAGCCATTTATAACATATATATATAGATATATACAGAAAAAGTGAGAGAGAGAGAGAGAGAAACAAATGTACCAACAAAGTTTTCGCATATCTTCCTATGAGCTGTCTCCATCGACAAAGACTCAAAGTGCGTATGTCATTATAGAAGCCATTTATAACATATATATATAAAGATATATACAGAAAAAGAGAGAGAGAGAGAGAGAGAGAGAGAGAGAGGAATATTAATATGCATCCATCCCTCACTATAAGGTAAGGGACACTTACATGGCTTTCCTTCTTTACACATGAACATTCCTCGTTTGCAAATGACCATATATAGCTTTTCCTCTTTTGCATAAGAATATTTCCAATTATGTATATATATATATAAGGAATGTTCATAGGGTGATATATGCATAATGCATAATGAAAACATTAAGTTCATGGACCATACTTTATTTGCTTGGTTCTTGTTTTGTATCTTTGCTTCAATCAAATCCCAAGTTCTCCACATTGGTCAGAGCCAAGATGCTGCAGACTTGTAAACACTGATATTTCTTCAACATAAACATGTTACATGCTTCTATGGTGAAGGGAGCAAATACCAAGGACAGAGCCCTGTAGCACACAATGTGTTAAGTGATGGTTGGTTGTAGCCAATGGAGAGAACATTGTGGCTCTGCTTTCAATAGCGATTTTCCGCAAACTTTAGATAAGAGGGCAAAAAAGATGAGTCTCGGCAAACTCAAATGAAACTCACCCGAGTCACATCGAACTCGGGTCAGGTCCAAGTCCCAGTGGACCGGATCTGCTAAGGGCTGAATTCAGCTCGACTCGGTCAAGTCAACTAGGAGTCGGCCAATTTTTCAATCCATGGCCACATCTGATATGTGCCAGACAACACCACATCGCCCAATTCTTGAATCGGTTCCAATCCAGTTTTTAGTGATTGCATAATTAAAAACATGTTAAATAATTGGACAGATGAAATCTTTGAGAATGTATTGCACTCATTAAGTCACTGTGGCTAAATTTACCGATCTAGTATGCATATTTCCTAAATCCTTGGGTGGTTGCGGAAAATTGAAATGAATGAAACAAGGCATTCTTGGATGGTAGTATCCTGTTCTGAAAATTTTATTCGTATCACAAACCGATCAAGGGGTCAGATCAAATCGAACTGTATATCATAGGATATTTTTAATTTTTGTAAAAAAATGATAAATACTGAAAATTAAAAGATAAAGAAAAATAGTATCTATTCATAATTTATACATTTTCTGTCCACAATAGCATCAATGCAGTGACAAATACGACTGACACAATCCTATTAAGAACATCACTGACATGTATCAATGTATTTTGTATGATACATGTGAACAGCTGGGAGAGGGAAAAAAACAGAGATTTTGATGCCTCGGAAAGATTGTTGCTTACAACATTCTGAACTGAGCTTGTACTGGGTGCTTCCACTGGCATTGTTGCATGAAAGGAGTCTGGTTGGACCTTATGCTGCTCATCAGCATTGGATGAACTGAACAAGTCAACCAACAAATTTGGCCGTGTCTGAACATCAACAGAAGAAGGATCCAGCTTGAAGACCTCTTCCAAACACTCTCTAACTACCTCGAGCCCTTCAACATCAATTCCAGGAGCAGGTTCAACTGTCCTAGAGAAAACAGCAGTATCAAAACAAGAATTAAATGTCAAAATCTAGGCAGCCAGTCTCAGAGACCCATATAGTAGTTTTGAGAGATACATTCCAAATCACAAAAATACCATGGTAGTCTCTAAAAGATCAACTTGAAAGCTCAATAGCACCGGGATCAAAAACTAATATTAAGAGAATGGCATTACTGATAGTACTCGCTACTGTTTAGGGAAAAGCCCCACCTTGAAGGGCACGGGTTTGCATACAAGCAAAATAAAGTAAATAAAGCATATGAGAAAGTAATCTCAAAACTTCAATCAGGAGGAAAAATCTCATGGTACACATTCTTAAAAAATCAAGAACAACGAAAAACAAAAAACTATAAAGGTATACAGTTCCTTACAGTTCCTAATTCCTATCAACTTTAACAAACATCTAGAGATCTGACTCGGTATCTCATACCATATGATATAAGGAAAACTCAAATCATCATCATCATTCATCAAAGAATTTTCCAACAAATCAATATATTTTTAATTCTCATTCATCACAAAGGAAACCCAGGAATGAAGCACTAATCATATTCATGGTTAAAAATAGCAACCACTACGCTATATTATTGGTCGTAGCAGTTGAGGCCGCTACTCTATTTTGAGAAATAGTGGCACTACGGTCTAAAACCTAGTAGAGGCAAGCAATTTTAATTTAAAACATTATTTATCATATTGCTTCTCCTTAATAGCCTTTCATAAAGTTGTCTCTACCCTTATATGGTTCTAAATCACTAAAAAAAAAAAAAACCACAAGATTGGCTGCTACAAAAAATTCGAATTTTTTCTCCACTTGATAAATCCACACCGCTAAGCCACTACGTAGCATTTTGGCCACTAACTGGTACGCCTGCCGCAACCACCATTTTGATCCGTAATCACATTCAGCTTCACTTTAAATGTTAAGCATAGAAAACTTCAGATTTATTATTTAAAAAAATTACAACTAAACATGGATCAAAATTATCATTCAAAAGAAAGAAAAAAAAAAAGAAACTGATCGAGATGTAAATAGTAAGTATTAAGAAGAGGCCTCAAATAACAAAACAAAATAAAGTAGCATAAGTAACAATGCCGATGCCTCAAAGAATCAAAGGGAATCCCTCAGCAATTTAATTAATAAGATTTCTGCATGGAATTACTGAAAATGCCACCAAAACCATGTATTCATCCCACTACATTGGTTTCTAAGCTATTTACAATCCTTAAAACACATAAAAATCACTAATACAGAAAGTCTAGATAAGGGGAAACAATAGGTTTCGTGCTCCTTTGTGTTCTCTTCATATAGTTCAAGAAAACCATGATCATTGCATTATGTCAGATTTAGTCCATGTTTTTTAGTCATTTCATAAATTACTGTTGATATAAACCACCTTGAATTCAGTTTCCTAACCTGTCAACAACATAACCAGTTGCGAAAAAAATCAAGAATCATTCTTCTTTTTCTTCTTCTATTTTGATTCAAAGAACACATATCAGACACAAACAGCTTAACCCAAAATCACAAAAACAGAAAAAAGGAAGAAAGATAAGCCAACAAGCGATTAATGGGTCCTCTTATTTACAGTAATAGAAGCAAACCCTCAGCTTCAATTTCGGGTCAAAACAACAAACGATGTTCTTATTTAGAGACTAGCCCTTGCAAACTCATGCAAATGAAATCTATCTGTTCTTACTTGAAACCCAATCCTTGATTGCATTTTTACCATTGTTTCGAGTATCGACAGTTCCACTTGGGCAATCAAAAGATTCTAAAAGAAATAATCCATCTATGAGATATATATATATATATATATCGAGAGAGAGAGAGAGAGAGAGAGAGAGAGAGAGATAGAGAACCAGAGTTGAGGAAATCCAAGAAAGCGAGAACGATGCGACGAGAGATTGGGGAGTCTGTACTCGGGTTCGCCATGTTTTTAGCTTGGAGAGAGGGTAGTAGGCGCGTCTGGTAGACTGGTCGGGAATGGGGACTCTTAAAAAGTGACAGTGAGGGAGAAATGAAACTGCCAGGAGGTGTCCAAGAGACAGGCTGTGGAAGTGTTGGCCCTTCCCATCTTTAGTCAATAGATTCCTTTCTCGTAATCTCCTCATTGAATTAGTACCGATCCTAGTTTTACCTCTTTTTTTTTCTCTTTTCTCTTTGATTTGATTTGAAATGTATAACTACTAATTTGCACCATGTATGATTATTACATTTTAAGGAATTAAAATTCGAGCTTACGATTATTTGGTCAGTCTAATATCACGTGTTTCCTTTGGTATGTTTGAACAACTTTTAATATCGTGGCTCTCTTGATTGTCATGCATTGTTTTCCGTTGAGCTTGAGCATCCTGCAATGGTTAATGGATAGGTGAATTCAGGTTTACAATGTGCATCAACCCTCAACTCATTTTCTCGACAATCCTTTTTGGGCGAGAAAGTTCACCTATGTTGACCCGGTTCGAATCTAACTTGTGTGACAATCCTTAAAATACCACTTTTGCATGACACCACAAGTTTCCTCTTTTGCAGAAAGGATCCTCCCATTGAAAGGGGAAGGGAAGGGTGGGTTGGACTTTCGTTTCCTCGTGAAGGAAAATTAAGTGTTATTGAAGTTTTCCTCGATGCATTAGCATTGCACCACGCATGGAAAGTCGTACGAAAGAAGAAAGACGAAAAACTCCATTTCACTTCTGTCGAGAAAGTGCTACACAAAGTTGCCTAAAAACCCTAGACGGGAAATAAGCTCGGGTTAAAATTCTTTAATGTCTTATTGCATCTCAATTAAATGTATGTGTTTTTGTCTCAATATCGCTTTTAAGAATTAATTGGGAGGCTTAAGGGCCTGTTTGGATGCACAAGAAAAGACAAGATTTTTTTATTTTTAAGAAAGTTTTCTTAACTTTCAAATTAAGTTGTTTGGATAACTTCATAATTTTAAATATTATCTACTATCCTCCTAAAATATTGAAAGATTTTTTCCTTCACCCCTGTCCATGTGAAAGGATATGAGCCAATCAAAAGCCTCCAAGTTGAAGGACCACATAAAGCAAAAGGCACATATGCTTTTGGAAGGAAAGTTTGTTGCAACCAATCAAATTGAAGCTATCCATGTGAAAACAAAAGAGCCAATGAAAAGCCTCCAAGTTGAATTCAAGCAATCCATGTGAAAGGATATGAGCCAATCAAAGCTTGCCATGACACAAATCCATGTGAAAGGATATGAGCCAATCAAAAGCCTCCAAGTTGAAGGACCACATAAAGCAAAAGGCACATATGCTTTTGGAAGGAAAGTTTGTTGCAACCAATCAAATTGAAGCTATCCATGTGAAAACAAAAGGCCAAGATTCTAAATCATAACCTAACTACCCTAACAATTAATCATCAACATCAAGCTACAAAAGATCAAAGATAAGGGCTCTAGAGCATGCTATGTGAGAGAACTTAATCCAACTACAAAGCATCAATTGAGATTATCCAAGCATCAAGTGTAGAGATAGAGCATGAAAAATGAGAGAGATTAACACAATTAGATTTAAGATCTATTAATCAATGAAGGCAAAAGTAAGGAATTTGAACTAAAACATGCATATAATTGAACTAATCACATTACTTAGCTTCAAAAGGAGAGCCTAATCCAAGAGCCTTAGCCACTAAACATCAAGAAAGAGCTCCAAATCTTCATTAATGATTTTCAAATACACACTCTCTCTCTAGATTAGTTACAAAGAAGCTCCTAATTACAATCTAAGAGTAAAAATAAAATTGCAAGAAGACTAACTTGCCAAAAGATCCCCCTCACTCTACAAAACATTCTAATTTATAGAAACATTAAAGACATTTGATTGGCTCATTTCATTTCACAAGGATTGCTTCCATTTGATTAGTTGTAACTTGAAGGCTTTTGATTGGCTCATATCCTTTCACATGGATTGCTTGAATTCAACTTGGAGGCTTTTCATTGGCTCTTTTGTTTTCACATGGATAGCTTCAATTTGATTGGTTGCAACAAACTTTCCTTCCAAAAGCATATGTGCCTTTTGCTTTATGTGGTCCTTCAACTTGGAGGCTTTTGATTGGCTCATATCCTTTCACATGGATTTGTGTCATGGCAAGCTTTGATTGGCTCATATCCTTTCACATGGAGAGGTGAGTTGGAAGGAAAAAAAATAATAATATGCCATTGTTAGGATTTGAACCCATAACCTATTCCATACCAACCCAAGCTCCAACCAATACACCAACCAATCCTTTGTGCTAGAAAATGACTTCTTTTATTCATAAAGTCTTCTCCTCTTATTTTGGAATTCTTCAACACTTCCTAAGATTTCTTCATGTAATTTTTTTATTGAAATCTCTTCTTGATGGCTTGGGACACTAGCCGGAATGTTAGGATAGTCACGGGGTCCACCTACACAAGAGAAATTCATAAAAATGTGCTACAAATAATCGGATTTATACATGATAATCCGATAATCTGTTAATGTGATAGAATGATAAAATCTTTGTGTAAGGCAAATGATATGCATATGAGATGTTGATAAAACTCGGACTAATGAGGGGTAAAATATGCAATATTTAACACTCATCACACCCCCAAACCTACATTTTGCTAGTCCCGAGCAAAACTATGAAGAAAAACTAAACAATAAGCAAGAAAACACTATAAAGATCCTAACTCACTTTCGCAGGAATCGCGGTTGCACTTAGCTCGTGCAACAAGCCGTTAAACCCCTAGGTTTCCCCTAGTGGACGAGTTTTGTCTCGTGAGGGTTTTCAGCGAATAAATCCCACAAAATTCTTTTATTTTGAAAAGAAAATATTTTTGGTGTCCAACAGTCTTTAGCAAGAATACTAGTCAACTCTTGAAGATATGATAGTCAATACCTAAGTCCAACTGTGTATGTGTGTGTATTTAGCCAATAATCATGCAATCTTCAAGTCGAATCTCACACAACCTTAATCCCCTTCGGAATACATTTCGCCTTGACTACAGCCTTACAGGTCATACTCTCAACAATTGAAGCACACAAATTTTACTGACTAACTCTCAGTATGTGAGTATGAACAAGGCTAAGAACTCACATAATTGATGAAGAACGGAGTTTATGTATAGAATGATTGATCTCATAGAACAAGATATAACCAATAGAAGGTGGAAATGCTCACTCAACTTCTCACTCATTCAACACCTAACCTTTGTTAGGATCCAATAGGTCTTTCATAGGTTGTAATGGGGTTAGGGTTTAATAGGTAGGATAAGGGTTAAATATGGCTAAAGTTTTTTTGAGAAGGTAAGGGTCTTCAGATCTTCATAGGAAGGTCTTCAACTGTCTTCACTTCTTCCTTTTGCTTTGTGTTCTTTATTCCACTCTATCTCTTCTTTTTTTTTTTTTTTTTTTGCTTGATTTTCTTTGGCTCCCATATCTTTTTCTTTGGTTCTCAATTTTTTTTTTTTTCTACTTTTTTCTTTGGTTTCAACTCTCAAATTCCCTTGTCATCCCTTTGTAGAACATCTTTTTTTTTTTTTTTTTTTTTTTTTTTTTTTTTTTTTTTTTTTTTTTGATAGCCCATGTGAAGTCTTCAACGCTAATGCTCAAATCCTTCCTTTCATCATGTATCATTACCCTTCTAAAAAACAATAGGTAAAAAGGATGATATATATGTGGGTGATGAGGCTTGGGTCAATGAAGGAAGGTTTCTTGTAAGATAGGCTCAAGATGGCTACTAAGGATATAAAATGTGGATTTAAAATTTTGGCCATGGTTTCTTTTTAGAATGCCCTATCATCTTCCCCTAAGTTCGGAAAAATGCATCATAAGCTACAAGTCAAGGTTTATTCGCATTTTGATGTCACCTCTATGGTTAGAACAAGGAGTAGCACTTATGAGATCAGAAATGCTGGACTAAGAAGCTCTAGGAGTAGCTCTTCATTCTACTCAGGAATAGCACAGAAGAGTCCTCACCGAAACGGATATAGATAGGCTCAATCGCTCAATGGGTTCTAGTCTCCACTAATGATTCTTTCGGGTATCTCAGAAGTGATTTGCTTTTCTCTTGGACTACACTCATGTGGCTAAATGTGTAAAAAGTTTTTAGGACTTGTATTTTTGACAACTCTTCAAGCTAAAATCCATGGACAATTTTTAAAATTTTTTCAGATTTTTAGTGATTTTGGAATTTTTTAAATTTTTAGGGTTTTGGGTATAAATGGAAAACAAAACTTATGTACATGCAAAATGCAATGCATGAAATGCAGTGCCTCACCCCCAAACCTATCCTAAACATTGTCCCCAATGTTTATGCAGAACAGAAATAAAATAGGAAAAGGAAGATAAATTGGAATTTCTCACCATGGGGTGCCGACACACGGGTATATTGGGTTGCCTCCCAACAAGCGCTAAGTTTAACGTCTTCAGCCAGACGCAATTAACATGGTATGAGGCCAATCTATCCAGGTTCCATAAGAAGGACCTCCTCAACAACATTCTTAGTATCCACAAACTCTAGGTACTCTTTCAATCTCTGCCCATTCACTTGGAAGGTGCTACCATCTTGTGGATTCAAAAGTTCAACTGCACCGTGGGAATGGACTATCTGAACGACATAGGGTCCTGACCATCGAGACTTTAGCTTGCCTGGGAATAAGTGTAATCTGGAATTATATAGCAAAACTTTCTGGCCAGGATGGAACTCTTTTGTTAGAATTCTCTTATCATGAAACATTTTGGTCCTGGCCTTATAACTCCTCACAGATTCATATGATTCATTCCTCATTTCCTCCAATTCAGCAAGCTGAAGTTTCCGTTGGACCCCAGCCTTTTCTAAGTCAAAGTTTAGACGCTTGATCGCCCAATATGCTCGATGTTCGAGCTCAACCGGCAAGTGGCACGCCTTGCCGAAGACCAACCTGTACGGAGACATTCCGATAGGTGTCTTAAAGGCTGTCCGATATGCCCACAGTGCATCGTGTAAACGCAGAGACCAGTCTTTCCGATTTGGATTGATTGTCTTTTCGAGGATGTTCTTGATCTCACGATTGGAAATTTCTACTTGCCCGCTAGTCTGGGGATGGTATGGTGTAGCAACTTTGTGCGTGATGTGGTACTTCCCCATTAAAGCTTCAAATACTCGGTTGCAAAAATGCTTACCACCGTCACTGATGATTGTGCGGGGTATACCAAAGCGAGCGAAAACTTGATTTTTCAAAAATTCAACCACAACCTTGTGGTCATTGGTCTTACAGGGGATGGCCTCTATCCACTTAGACACATAATCAACTGCAACAAGAATATACTGATAACCAAAAGAAACGGGAAATGGTCCCATGAAGTCTATACCCCAAACGTCAAACAACTCAACGATCAAGATAGGTTGTTGGGGCATTTCATTCCTCTTAGAGATCCTCCCCAATCGTTGACACCGGTCACAATTCTTACAGTGCTCATGTGCATCCTTGAAAAGGGTAGGCCAAATAAATCCAGATTGCAGCACCTTTGCTGCTGTCTTTTTACCAGAAAAATGTCCCCCGCAAGCATGGTTATGACAGAATTCAAGTATGCTCTTTTGGTCCATCTCGGGTACACACCTCCTAATGATTTGGTCAGGGCATTGTTTAAATAAATAGGGATCATCCCAAAAATAGTATTTAGCCCTAGACAATAAGCGGAATTGGTCATTTTTTGACCAATTGCTTGGTGTTTTCCCGGTCACCAGATAGTTAACTATATCTGCATACCACGGGGTTTTACTATCGATCAACAACAATTGCTCATCTGGGAAGGTTTCTGAAATTGGATAGTCATCAGAGGAATCGACAATCAAACGCGAAACATGGTCAGCTACCACGTTTTCAGACCCTTTTTTATCCCGTATCTCAAGATCAAATTCTTGCAAAAGCAATATCCACCTGATCAGCCGAGCTTTGGCATCTTTCTTGCTCAACAAATATTTCAATGCGGCATGATCAGTGAAGACAATGACTTTTGACCCTATGAGATAGGATCTGAACTTATCCAATGCAAAGACGACAGCCAGCAATTCCTTCTCAGTGGTGGTATAGTTAAGCTGTGCGTCGTTAAGGGTCCTACTAGCATAATAGATGACATGAGGCAATTTGTCTCTCCTCTGTCCCAGTACCGCTCCAAGAGCATAATTAGAGGCATCGCACATCAATTCAAAAGGTTTCGTCCAATCGGGAGGACGGATAATGGGTGCAGATGTCAACTCTTGTTTCAAACGATCAAATGATTCTAAACATGTAGCAGAAAAATCAAAATTAGCATTCTTTGCCAAGAGATCACAGAGAGGGCGAACAATTTTGCTGAAGTCCTTGATAAAGCGCCGATAGAAGCCTGCATGGCCCAAAAAGGCTCTCACCTCTCGCACAGTTTTAGGAGGGGGCAGGTTCACAATCAAGTCGACCTTGGCTTTATCTACTTCAATGCCCTTACTCGACACAATATGACCCAAAACAATGCCTGATTTGACCATAAAATGACACTTCTCCCAGTTCAAGACCAGGTTCTTTTCCTTACATCTTTGCAATACCAGGGTCAAATGGTGTAGACAACTATCAAAACTCGAGCCAAAAACAGAGAAGTCATCCATGAAGACTTCCAAAAATCTCTCCACCATGTCTGAGAAAATGCTCAACATACACCTTTGAAAAGTCGCAGGTGCGTTGCACAGGCCAAACGGCATACGCCTGTAGGCAAATGTGCCAAACGGACAGGTGAAGGTTGTCTTCTCTTGGTCCTCGGGGGAGATATGGATCTGGTTATATCCTGAATAACCATCCAAGAAGCAATAGAAAGCATGGCCAGCTAATCTTTCCAACATCTGATCAATGAAGGGTAATGGAAAGTGGTCCTTCCTGGTCATTGAATTCAATTTTCTGTAATCAATACAGACTCTCCAACCTGTTTGAACACGGGTTGGGACCAGTTCATTGTCCTTGTTGGCGACAACGGTTACACCAGATTTCTTGGGTACTACTTGGACAGGACTCACCCATTGACTGTCAGAAATCGGGTAGATAATGCCAGCATCTAAAAGCTTGATTACTTCTCCCCTCACTACTTCCTTTAGGACCGGATTCAGTCGCCTCTGTGGTTCACGAGATGGTTTGCCACCTTCTTCCAGATGAATCTGGTGCATAACTATAGAGGGACTGATTCCTTTAATGTCCGAGATGGTCCAACCTAGGGCACTCTGATGGTCTTTCAGCACATCTAGTAATTTCTTTTCCTGCTCTTCCTCAAGGTCTGAGGCAATAATTACTGGGTTGCTAGCAGAGGGCCCCAAGTAGGCATACTTTAAATTCTCGGGTAATGGTTTTAATTCTGACTTGGGTGGCTCAACAATAATTAATTCCTTTTTTACCTTAGATTCAGAGGTGGATGTAAAGATAGGCTCAATTTTCTGCTTCCATTGGCCAACATCCATTGGCTGGGCCGAATCCAATAATGCATTAACTTCGCATATGGACCCGTCGATGTCTACGTTGGCGTTGAAGTGAGCCAGACATTCCTCCAGCGGATCTGTGTAACATGATGATTGAACTATTTGATCAACTAATGTGTCAATCATGTTTACTTCCTCATCATCATCTAGGTCTGATGTTTGGAGTCCGTTACGAAAAACATTCAACTCCAACTTCATGTTCCCGAAACTAAGTGTCACAACCCCATTCCTGCATCTAATCACTGCATCTGATGTTGCAAGGAACGGTCGACCAAGAATGACAGGAATATGTCGGTCGGGGGCTGCCACTGGTTCGGTATCTAGAACCACAAAATCAACTGGAAAATAAAAATCCTTAACTTTTACGATCACATCTTCAACCACACCTTTTGGATACTTGATTGACCTATCAGCAAGACAAAGGGTAATATCAGTCTTCTTCAGCTCTCCCAAGCCTAACTGCGTGTACACAGAGTACGGCAGTAAATTCACGCTTGCCCCAAGATCAAGGAGACACCTCTCCATGACGGAGTCTCCTATCTGAATGGTAATGGTAGGGCAGCCAGGGTCTTTGTATTTGGGTGCAATGGTCTGCTGGATCAACCCTGATGCTTGGGCTGCCATCACAGCGGTTCTGGGCACTGATGTTTTCCGCTTGACAGTGGTCAGGTCTTTCAAAAACTTGGAGTAGGAAGGAATTTGCTTTATGGCATCAAGGAGGGGTATGTTTATTTGGACATTTTTGAAAACTTCTAAGATTCCCTCAAAGTGATCCTTCTTCCTAGTCTCTTTTAATCGGTGTGGGAATGGTGCTCTAGGTACCCCTTCTGAGGATGATGGGTCAACTACAATGGGCTTCTGAATCTGCTCTCTCTGTGGGTCTCCTCTTGGTATGGAGTCTCCTTTCTCTTTCTCTTTTTCTCTTTCTGCATTCTCTTTCAAATCTTTCTTCACATTCTCTCTCTCGGGTTGGACAACTTTCTTCGAACTCTCTGGTTTTCCTAAAAAAATCTTCTCTCTTTGATCCTCTTCAGGCATCTCAACTCTATTGTCAACAGTCTTTCCTGATCTCAGTGTATGGATCGCCTGCACATGCTCATTACTCTCTACCGAACACTGGCCTCTAGGCTGATTGGGTTGTCCTTTTGGATTAGGAATGGTTTGGCTCGGGAATTGGCCCTTTTCTCTCTCAGACAACTGTAAGGTGAGCTGACCTAATTGGGCCTCTAGTTTTGCAATGGACTGGTTCTGGGCCTGGTTAGTCTGCTCTTGGATTTGAATGAATTTGGTCAACAGGTTCTCCAGATGAGAGGATTGCTGAGGGGCTTGTGCTGGTGTAGAGTAGTTAGGCATCTGATCTGGGACTAGTGCCCTACACTGGTTCTGTGGTTGGAACTGATTCTGTTGTATGGGTTGCTGAGGATGAGGAACTATGGGATGATTAGTTTGAGCAGGTTGCTGGTATTGCTGCCTAGGATACTGCGGTTGGAATCCGGGCTGACCTCCTTGGGACTGAATAGGCTCGGCTTGACGGAACGAGAAATTGGGGTGAAACCTATTGTCTGGGTGGTAGGTCTGACTGAAAGTGTTAACAGTTGGTTTCCGAAAGTTTCCGTAGGAATTCAGTGCATTGGCTTGCTCGGCCTTGACAAATGGTAGACTAGGGCAACTCTCAACCATGTGCTCACAACTATCACATAACACACAAACATGATGCGGTTTGCCCATACTTCTCAAGGTGGGCTCATGTTGCTGAGGGGTGGGTTGGCATGACATTACAGACATAGATCCTATCTTTTTGCTCAAATTTTCCACTCCCTGAACTAAACTAGTCATCACATTTTTCAACTCAGGGTCTTGTTTGATGTTGTACATTCCAGGCTTCTGGATCCCTATCTCATCTCTCTCTAAGTCTTTCCTACTACTGCTCCAATTTTGTGAATTTTCTGCAAGCTTGACAAGGAATTCGTATGCTTGATCAGCAGTTTGATTCATGAATTCTCCTTTATGCATTGATTCAATCAAGATACGCTGGGGATTTGTAAGACCTCTATAAAAGAAATGTATCAACTCTCCTTTGTCAATCCCATGATGTGGGCATTTGATCAATAGGTCATGAAATCTCTCCCAGGTTTCGGAAAACTCCTTTCGAGTCGTCCCCTAAAGTTCCTGATGGCACTCCTAAACTGCTCAGTTTTACTTACTGGGAAAAATTTGGACATAAACTTTTTCACAAGCTCATCCCAGGTGGTAATGGAGTTTGGAGTCAAGGAATTCAGCCAAGCGGCTGCATGATCTTCTAGTGAGAGGGGAAACAACCTAAGCTGCACAGCTTCACTATTCAGATTTTGATTCTTAAACGTGTGGCAGATGGTCAGAAATTTGTTCACATGAATATAGGGCTGCTCACACTCGGATCCATGGAATTTTGGTAACATGTTGATGGTGGCGGGCCGGATCTCAAATTGGTTCGCATTATTTTCTGGCAAAACTATACAACTAGGTGAAGTGGATGAAAATGGTGCAAATAGTTCATTAAGGGTCCTTTGCTGAAGGTTTTGGGCAGCCATTGTGGGTACTATGGGTGGGGCGGGTAAAGCAAGGTAATCAATCCTCACTAATCGGCCTTGATCACGTATCCACACTTGCATACAACTGCGACTAACCCAGCAATGCAATGGTCCACTTAATGAAATGAATGCAACACAACAAAAAGTGTGAAAACTAAATGAAAAGCTAATCTAGACTAAGGTTACCTAAAAGAATTCTAGACAGCTCCTAACTGTGAAGATGATACTCTGGCCTTCAACCTGAACCTATGAAACGGAAATTCTAGCCAGTTAACCCCCAGGTAGATGGTGGGATCACGACGCTCTAGGCGAAGGCTCCTCTTAAAAACCAACTCCTCGAACAACAAAGTTGTCTCCCTATTTGGCAAGATGGTGCCAAGGGACAAGGTTTGCTTAGGCACCAGAAATTCCACCAAGGCACACAATTGACACAACCACAGTGGTCTTCCCTAGTGAGCTCGTAACCTAAGGTCACGTTTCTACTCAATTTTATTATGGTTTATTGGTTCTAAACTAAGTGAGAATTAAAATGAAATCCTAAGGGCAAGAAAACGGTGATGAAATCCGAATCCTTATCTTGTTGGGGTAATTTGCCCTTTACTAGTAGTGCACCAAATTAAAAGTGTATTTGAAATAATTACACTACAAAGCAAGGAACAACCAACAAAGTAAACCCGCTTGCAAGGGATTCGCGGGGGTTAGGAAATGCAAACCTCCCGATTTATTTCGGGGGACGAATCGGTTGTTGTCGACTCACACCACGGACACCAATTTCCGTGTACGAATGTGAGGGGCTGCGACGGTATAGCCCAACCGTCCTCCTTCCCTACAAGTAATTTATTGCAATTCTACTTAAACAACTAACTACTTAAAGCAAGTAAGGTGTGTTAAGTAAAGTAAATGGGTCACGGGCCGACCCGCAACCAAAATTATTACAACTTTGATGATAAGGAAGCAAATAAATGTCTAAACTAATCCTAAACTAGGAAGCAAATAAAATCTTCAAGTTCTCCAAAGCACTTTTCCACTTTCCTTCACTCCAATTGAGAAATTTCCTACAAAACAAACACAAATAATGTGTAGAATCCGCAAGGAAAATAAAGGAAAGATAAAAAGTACACTAAGCTAAAAATTAGTTCAACTCTATGAAATTCAAAGCTTTCCAATGCCTATCCCCGGCAACGGCGCCAAGAACTTGATCGACACTTAGATGTGTAACGTTTAACCGCAAGACTACGGTGTCGTCAAGTAGTAAAGGACTAAAGAGTCCGGATTATCGATCCCACGAGGAGAGGATGGAACAAGCAATGAATCCAACTAATGTAGAATTGAACTAAGATATAGCTAAAATAGACAAATGAAGTGAATAATTAAAACTAATAAACTATGCAATGTAAACAACTAATTAACAATGAAATTAATAAGATCTACACTAAACTAGTGGATGAGTGGTGGTGAGAATGGAAGATTTAAGGTGAAGATGTGGTGTGAAATGTGTGGGTTTTAAAACAAGTGATTTGAAATGTGGATGTAAGAATCTAAAAGTGAAAATAACAAATTAAACAAGGATTTAAGTTAACAACAATAAAAAGAAGAGATTAGGCAATCCAAAATCCACTAAGTATAAAATTAATTGAACCAATGCATGTTCTAATATTTCAACTCCCAAATCTACAATCCAATTAGCAATCTCTTGCCTAATTGGGTTGGATGATATAACAATGAAGATCAAAGTAAAGAAAACAAAAGGCCAAGATTCTAAATCATAACCTAACTACCCTAACAATTAATCATCAACATCAAGCTACAAAAGATCAAAGATAAGGGCTCTAGAGCATGCTATGTGAGAGAACTTAATCCAACTACAAAGCATCAATTGAGATTATCCAAGCATCAAGTGTAGAGATAGAGCATGAAAAATGAGAGAGATTAACACAATTAGATTTAAGATCTATTAATCAATGAAGGCAAAAGTAAGGAATTTGAACTAAAACATGCATATAATTGAACTAATCACATTACTTAGCTTCAAAAGGAGAGCCTAATCCAAGAGCCTTAGCCACTAAACATCAAGAAAGAGCTCCAAATCTTCATTAATGATTTTCAAATACACACTCTCTCTCTAGATTAGTTACAAAGAAGCTCCTAATTACAATCTAAGAGTAAAAATAAAATTGCAAGAAGACTAACTTGCCAAAAGATCCCCCTCACTCTACAAAACATTCTAATTTATAGAAACATTAAAGACATTTGATTGGCTCATTTCATTTCACAAGGATTGCTTCCATTTGATTAGTTGTAACTTGAAGGCTTTTGATTGGCTTATTTGCTTTCACATGGATTGCTTGAATTCAACTTGGAGGCTTTTCATTGGCTCTTTTGTTTTCACATGGATAGCTTCAATTTGATTGGTTGCAACAAACTTTCCTTCCAAAAGCATATGTGCCTTTTGCTTTATGTGGTCCTTCAACTTGGAGGCTTTTGATTGGCTCATATCCTTTCACATGGATTTGTGTCATGGCAAGCTTTGATTGGCTCATATCCTTTCACATGGAGAGGTGAGTTGGAAGGAAAAAAAATAATAATATGCCATTGTTAGGATTTGAACCCATAACCTATTCCATACCAACCCAAGCTCCAACCAATACACCAACCAATCCTTTGTGCTAGAAAATGACTTCTTTTATTCATAAAGTCTTCTCCTCTTATTTTGGAATTCTTCAACACTTCCTAAGATTTCTTCATGTAATTTTTTTATTGAAATCTCTTCTTGATGGCTTGGGACACTAGCCGGAATGTTAGGATAGTCACGGGGTCCACCTACACAAGAGAAATTCATAAAAATGTGCTACAAATAATCGGATTTATACATGATAATCCGATAATCTGTTAATGTGATAGAATGATAAAATCTTTGTGTAAGGCAAATGATATGCATATGAGATGTTGATAAAACTCGGACTAATGAGGGGTAAAATATGCAATATTTAACACTCATCAACCCCTGTTGTGTAGGAAAGAATCTTGCAAGATCACAATATATTATTTCACGGATCTCCCTCGTGCGTCCTCTCTTCCCCTCCTTTTTTTTTATCGTCTCCCGCTTCCTCTCTTTCTCTCCTTCTTCACTTTCCTTCTCCCGCGTCTTCTCCTTCTCTCCTTCTCCTTCTAGATACCATTTCCCACAGGTACACCATCTCATTCCTTTTCTTCTCTCTGACTTCAGTTATTTCATTTGCATTGCTGTTTTTTTGTTTGATCATGGATGATCTGTTTTACATCTCTCCTTTTAATAGAGTTTTTTTTTACTATGCTTTCACATACATTCATCATGAGTTTTACTGAATTGATTTTGTTGTTATGTTTCTGTTTGTAATAGTGGATTATGTATCATTGATAGTATTTTTGGGTTTATGCTGGGTTTATGTCTTTCCGAATTTACATTTGAAGGACTGTGCTTGTTGTTGAGTTAGAAACAGAGGATCTCAGACTCTTTTGAGACATGCAGATGTCGGTGCCGAGAGAGGATCTAGACTTTCTGCCTGCAAGAAGATCAAGGTTCAACTAACTGATTGGAATGGGAGAAGAAGAAAGGATCGGTTTTGGTCCTTGGTGGGCCATTGATTTTGGTTAAGTTGCAGAGGAGATCTCTGGTGGGCCACATTGATTTGTCGGAGTTGGAGAAGAGAGTTTCAGGGCGGAGAAGGCATAGAGAGGACTTAGCTTTTGCTGAAGAAGTAGATCCGGACATTCCATCTCTGGAGAAGACCGAAAATTGCAGGCTGTGTTTTTTTTTTTATGTTGCAGAATAGGAATGTGAGTAAGAAGGGTCTGGTTCTACGCCTGGCCGATTCTCCGTCCAGGTCCACGTCGGTCTTTACAGAGCCGTTAGCAGAGCCCACCATCTCATTCCTTTTCTTCTCTCTGTCTTCAGTTCTTTCATTTGCCTTGTTATTTTTTTGTTTGTGATAAAAGACCAGTATCACTGCAGCCGGCCTATGAGATCACATAGCAAGTAGAAGATCGTCCTAAGTGATGAAAGACCTCTCCACTTACAGTAGCTGGCCTATGAGATCACACAAGAGGTCTTAAGATCGTCCTAGCCCTGCAAGCATTAAAAGGAAAGAGTGAGCAAAGTCAATAAAATAATATACAAAGAGGTGCAAGCATTAAATGAAAGTGGGAGCAAAATCAACAAAATAATATACAAAGAAGTGCAAGCATTAAATGAAAGTGGGAGCAAAATCAACAATATAATATACTAAAAAGATAGAAGATTGGGCTCGAGGTGTGATTTTGGTACACACAAATATGTTGTAATACCTTTGTAAAGAAAAAGATATTCTATAATTATACAACCAGCCACACAGCACATGTAATGGCTAACAACATATTTGTGTGGTTTTTTTTTTCTCATTGTATCTTTCTCCAAACCACTGAAAGTATTTTTCTCCAAGCAAGGCCCTAGTTGACCAGGTGTTACTAATTGATCAGGTGTCACTTGAAAGATGTCTTCATTGCCTTCCGACCCCAAAGGTGGAAACAGAGCTTCATGGACACCTGCACAAGATGCATTTATAGTCGATTTTTTAGCAGAACAATGCAATTTAGGGCGCTTCTCTGACAATGGATTTAAGAAAGAAATATGGAGAAAAGCAACTGAAGAATTGAATAAGAAATTTAATGTTTCTGTAACCCTACAACAATTAAAAAGTCATATGGCGGATTTGAAAGCCCGATATCGGATTGTGAAGGCGTTGAGAGAGCAAAGTGGATTTGGATGGGATGACCTTATGCAGATCTGTATTGCAGATGAAGATGTGTGGAATCGTTATATTCAGGTATATTTGCATGGAAACATAAATTAATTTCATTAATAAAAACTTTCTATTTGAACTAAGTTTATTAATAATTAATACTATATTTTTTATTCTCAGGCACACCCAGAAGCAAAAGCTTATAGAAGGACTTCTTTTCCGCTATATGATAATCTTAGCATCATATATGACGGTATAATATTTTATTTATTAATTAATAAAATCATATATATTATGATGATAAGAAATCATTCTGATTATAGACTTATTGTTATAGGTTGTACGGCAGAGGGCAAGCGACAAAAGTCAAGTCGCATCCCAATTACACAACCATGTGTGGAAGAGCAAATTTCCGTTCAGAATTGCGCTACTCCTGCTATATCTCAACCCCCATCTAATGAGCGAGTGGAAGAGTCTGGTTCAAGCTCAGAAAATTTAGTGATAATGACACAAAAAGATAATCGAAGCAAACGTTGTTCTGCAGTACCAAAATCACTAAATCGTCAAAAAAGAGGTCGAACAAGTGTTGGTGAGAGAATAGCTGATGAAATCTCAAGAATGGTGACATCATCCGATCGCTTATGTGCTGTAACTCCACCTACGTCGACGAAAGATTCATATGAAATATGTCTAGAAGAACTTCAAAAAATAGAAGAACTAGATGAAGACACTATCATAGAAGCAGTAAAATTTCTTCGAGATCGACAAAATGCAATCGCATTTATGACCCTTAAAGGACCATTGCGATTACGATGGCTTCGTCAAAACTGTGGGGGGGACGCCTAATGCATAAATCTTTATAATTTTATAACAGTTTTAATAAACTTTTTTGCATGGTTTATTATGAGTTTGATGATGTTTCGAACTTTGGTCGCTACTCTTTTAATAATGCTTCATTGCGTCGTTTAAGTTGGGTTTAAGGATGTTTAAAGCATTGTCCATTACTCTTTTAATAATAGTTCATTGTGTGATTTCAAATGATATTTTATCAATGCTTGAATTATTTTTAGTGGTTCTATTTTATCAATGCTTGAATTATTTTTAGTGGTTCTTAATATAATCTCTTTAATATTGTATTTATTTTTTTGCAGATATATATTTGATTTTACTATGATGGATTTCATTTCTTAAAACTAAATATTTATTTTATTGCAGAAATTATAAAGAAAAATATAATGTCTAATGATGACATTAATGCTAGCCGAAGGGAGCAGGTTAAACTTAATATGATTACTGTAGCAGCTGTTGCTGGTTGGTACATAGACACTTATTTGGATAAAAAGCCATGTCGTGATTCAGCACTTTCTGGTGCTGCTTATGTAAATGAATTATTAATTGGTCATTTGGAGCGTTTTCGACAAGTTTGTCGTATGGAAAGACCCATATTTATGAAGTTGTGCAATGTTATTCGTAGCAAAAATCTTTTATGTGATACACGAGATATAACTCTCGAAGAACAACTTATAATGTTCCTATTCACGATCGGTCATAATGCTGTCAATCGTCAAGTTCAAGAACGTTTTCAACATTCAGGTGAAACAATCAGTCGTCATTTCAATGGAGTTCTTCAAGCTATACTTTCTCTTTCAACACAATACATACGTGATCCATCAATCAATGTTCCCATAGAAATTGCAAATGATACGCGTTTTTACCCTTTTTTCAAGGTAAATAATATCCTTTTAATTTAGACATTGTACTTATGATTAGTTTAATGATTCATTTTACGTAATATAGGATTGTATCGGAGCAATCGATGGCACACATATTCCTGTGTTCGTCGAGTCCCATAAGCAAGCTCCGTATCGAAATCGACACGGATTATTGTCACAAAATGTTATGGCCGCTTGTACTTTTGATTTGAAGTTCATTCATATTCAAGCGGGATGGGAGGGTTCAGCATCAGACGCTATTGTTTTAAGGGCCGCAGAAGAAGATGGCTTTAAAGTAGCACGAGGTATGTAATTTTATTTTGTTTCGATCAAATAATCCCATTTATTTATTAATCAAAATCTTACTTGTATTTTATCAGGTAAATATTATCTAGTTGATGCGGGATATGGAAACACTCCTAATTACATTGCCCCATACCGAGGAGTGCGATATCATTTGAAAGAGTTTGCTCGTGGAAGTATAGGCCCACAAAATGCCAAAGAACTATTCAACCTTCGCCATTCTTCCTTACGGAATGCAATTGAGCGTGTTTTTGGTGTAATAAAAAATCGCTTTCCAATATTGAAGAACACTTCTTCTCATTCATTTGACACGGTTACAGATGTAATAATTGCATGTTGCACCTTACACAACTTTATCCACGTCCACTCTAACGGTGAAGATTGGATATATGAAGAGTATGACCTTCAAAATGAGAATCAGTCTTTTGAACAGGAAGATATCAATGAACCAGAAGATGATTATAGCACGGATGGGCGACGTCGGGAGGGCAATAGAATGCGGGAAGCAATTGCAAATGCTATGTGGGATGAATACAGCATTCGCACTAGAAGGCTAAGAGATCGGCATGAGCATCAATAAAAAGCTTATCATGGAGTGTAGTTATCGTCTTGATTTCTTTTGTTATGAACTTTGACGGCAAACTATAAATTTGCATATGATTATTTGTTTGACTCTAAAATCTGTGATGTCTTTATTTTAGCATATATTATAATCTTCAGCAACCGCCAAACAGCTCAGTTTGAAATCTGTTGCATTCTTGAAATAATGCCAAACAGCGACAATGTTGCAATATTATAATATTGTAATATTATATTCTACAACATTTGAATCTGCTACTATTTAAATCTAAAAATATTATATTCTGCATGTATCCAAACGGGCCCTAAATCCTTAATTTAAAGTCATTTTTGGCCTTATCCAATTATGCAATTAGCATATCTCGTAATTCTTCCATTGCAACGTTCTTATGCACCGACGTATTACGTAAGTTTACTTTTTTCTTAATATATTCTTGCGTTACCGCACCGACGTATTAGTTTATAAGATATAAGCATTTCCCACGAGGGTTTTTTTTTTTTTCATATATGGCTCCGGGAGATTTTGAATCTCCACCATATAATTCAAGCAAGAGTCTCAAGGGGAAAAAAATCGAGCATTTCTCTATGTTGATCTTTATTACACATTAGGGTTATATTTTGCAAACATGTATCTCTTAGGACTATGAGAAAAGTAAAAGTCTAAGACCAAGGGTTTCGTTGGACGCATGCCAATCATTAGAGGTAGTGCCATAGAAAGCTCTCATTTTCAGGAAAAAAAATAATCTCAAATGGATCATAACGACAATTTCTTTATAGGGTGTAAGTATTTTATGTTTGCTAATTCATGAGTCTGGGTCCATTGAGTTGTATTTTCTATTTTATTTTAGAATAGACTGTGGTTATGTCACTAGAAGAGCTGCAGCGAATAATAGAAGAAAAGAGACGACCGGGCGAAACTCCTAGGCCCGATCGATCAGACAGTAGTTGCGCCCCAGTTATTTGGGTGGTCCGATCGATTGGACAAGCGCAAGCAAAATGGGAAAGTCTCCTAAACTACTACGAGGTTGTTTCCTTTTGAGACTCTGTTTCCCAATTTGAGTCATACTTGTGCACTAAGTCTAAAGCACGAATTTGGGGCTATATATAGGGTATTGCTCTTAACCCTAGAACTCACCTCTCATTAATCTGAGTCAAAGATATCTTAGAGATATTCTCTAGAGCCATTGAGAGATTATTCTGAATGGCTGTTCTAGAAGATTGTTGCTACTTTTACCTTTCTTGTAGAAAATAGTTCATCTTAACTGACAATGTGCGAGGATATCAAGTAAGGAGAACAATGCACGGTGGATGTCGTGTTAGTAGATTCTATGCAAGAACAACCATAATCCTAAAGTCGATGTGCAGACTGAGGTAAAGAAGCTTGTGAGTATATCTTGTAACCGTTCGTGAACTATTGATTTCTGGTTCATGGTTTGTCTCTCTTGATAGGATTTCCATGCTAAATATTTTGCCTGCCTTATTGTAGTGTGTAATTGGTAGATAGCTAGTTTTATATTATCTGATCGGCTATTTCTGCTGCTTTAATTGGTTAAATTAGAACGAGTAATCTATTCTTGTAGCTTGCAAAAACTTTCATAAGGCTTAAATTTTAACGATTTTTTAATGTCACTTCTTTTATGACATTTAATTCAAAAGTATGTATAGTTTGGATGAATGTGAAATTATGATAGGGGCTAACCCATGGGTCCCTTGTGAAAGTGAGGAGTATCTGCTATTGTCCTAGTCCAAGCCCCTAACAAAGGCTCTTGGCGACCTTGCCCACTAAAGCCTGCAAAAAAAAAATGTAGAGAATTTTTTTTTCTTGTCTTATAGCTTGACCGTTAAGGATTCTTCATTTATCATTTATTTTATTTATATTAGGAAACCTATTTTAAGTTGAGTGATACTAAAACTCGAACGACGAAGTTTTTAAATAGGGAAAATAAAATATTATGGCGTATCCAACACACTTGATTGAGTGGTGTTGGCACCTTATCACTCAAGTCTTCAAGTTTTCTTGAGTTCTGGCTAATATAGTAGTAGTAGCCCAACTTAGCAACCCAAAAAGAAAAACAATGTGAATAACATGAGCCAAGTGGAAATCATTTATGATGGTGTATAGGACGACCTAAGTAAAATCACAGATGTGTCCCACTGTGATTTCTGATATTAAATGGGCCCAGCTGTGCTAAGACCTCGGATGGGTCCTATCATTATTGTGCACATTAGATGTCTCGCATGAAACTCCGCCTATGTTGGGGTATCCTTGACATAGCCGGTCCCAAGCCCGGACAAAGGAGGAGGGTTGTGCGCTAGGTAGCCGACAGCCAGCACAATACTCAGTCGGATTTCTTTATGGATTTAAAACCTAATGAAATTTCATGGGGGCGTCCCCTACTTAGTGACGCGCTGTATGGTCTGAGTACAGTGATAAGTGAGAAATGATAGCTGCATCGGCGCCCGGGTACAGTGCTAAATAAGTAAGGGTCCTCACACATGGGACGAGTGTGGGGAGTAAGGAAGCTAATCCAAAATAGAAGGCTGAGATTAGGTACTTGGAACATTGGGAGCCTAACTGGGAAACTTATGGAAGTGGTGGATACAATGGAAAGGAAACGAATCGCAATTGCTTGCTTGTAAGAGACAAGGTGGGTGAGACAAAAAGCTAAAGAGATTGAGAAGACTGGGTATAAGTTATGGTATACGGGACTTAATAGATCGAGGAATGGGGTCGGCATAGTGGTAAGCAAGGACTTAAAGGAAGATATAGTTAGTGTAAAGCGATGTGGAGATAAGATTATTGCAATTAAGTTAGTGTTAGGAGAAGAGATAGTGAACGTAATTAGTACTTATGCCCCCCAGGTGGGCATAGGAGATGGACATAAGGAGAAGTTTTGGGAAGACTTGGAAGGAGTACTACTAGAGATACCCCAATGCGAGATGGTCTTCATAGGAGGAGATTTGAACGGTCATGTAGGACGCGACGTAGATGGATATATAGGAGTACACGGGGGACATGGATACGGTAATAGAAATGAAGAAGGGAAGGATATTTTGGAGTTTTCAGTGGCTTATGCTCTCATGGTAACTAACACCTTTTTTAGGAAGAGAGAGGAACATTTGGTGACTTATAAGAGTGGCTCCTCAAGGACACAGATTGACTTCTTCTTAACTAGGAAAAGAGACCGCTTAGCTTGTAAAGATTGCAAGGTTATACCGGGGGAGAGCTTGACTTCCCAACATAGGTTGTTGATCATAGATGTGCAGCTACAAAGGTGGACTAGAAAAAAAGAAGTTGTATAGATTCTCAAGGACTAAATGTGGAACTTGAAAGGTGATAAGCAACTAGCATTAAGGGAAAAAGTACTAGAGGAAGACGTTTGGGCGGTAAATGAGAGTGGAAATAATATGTGGGATAAGATAGCAGAGTGTATTAGGAGGGTAGGGAAAGAAGTCTTAGGAAAATCCAAAGGGGGTGCTCCGACATAGAAAGAGGCATGATGGTGGAATGAGGCCGTCCAAGACAAGATAAGAATTAAAAGAGAGTGTTTTAAAACTTGGCAAAAGGATCGAAATGAAGTGAACTTGGAGAGATATAAAGAAGCAAAAAGAGAAATAAAAAAAGGCAGTTAGTGAAGCAAAGGCAAAGGCTTTTGAGGAGCTATATAGGCGACTCGACACTAAGGAAGGCGAAAGAGAGATATTCAAGCTTGCCAAAGCTAGAGATAGGCGGACCAAGGACTTAAACCAAGTTAAATGCATTAAGGATGAAGATGAAAATGTATTAGTAAAGGATGAGGAGATAAAGGAGTATTGAAATAGCTACTTCTATAAGTTAGTTAACGATAGCAATAGTAGTGACATACAATTGGGGCAACTTACCATTTCTAGGGAAGAATCGAATCATATGTTTTATAAGAGAATCGATAGGGAAGAAGTTAAAGAAGTATTGAAAAGGATGAAGAATGGGAAAGCGGTTGGGTCAAATGGTATCCCTATTGAGGTTTGGAGGTGCTTGGGGGAGGATGGCATAAGTTGGTTGACAAAGCTTTTTAATGTAGTGCTAAAGAGCAAGAAAATGCCTGATGTATAGAGGAAAAGTATTCTTATACCTATTTACAAGAACAAATGAGATATTCAAAACTGTGCGAATTACCGCGGGATTAAATTGATGAGCCATACAATGAAATTATGAAAGAGAGTTATTGAGAGAAGACTAAGAAGAATAACAAACAATTCAGAGAATCAATCTGGTTTCATGCCTGGAAAATCAACCATGGAGGTTATCTTTCTCCTGAGAAGGTTAATGGAACAGTATAGAGAAGGTCAGAGAGATTTACATATGGTGTTCATTGACTTGGAGAAGGCCTATGACCGAGTTCCTAAGGAGATTCTATGGAGAGTACTGGAAAAGAAAAGAGTGTGTGTCGCATATATTGAGGCGATAAAGGATATGCATAATAGAGCCGCGACATCTATAAGAACGACTGGCGGAGAGACTAAAGAGTTTCCTATCACGATTGGTCTACATCAAGGTTCAGCGTTAAGCCCGTACTTGTTTGCCCTAGTTATGGATAAGATTACAAGACATATTCAGGATGAGGTGCCGCGGTGTATGCTATTTGCAGATGACATTGTTTTAGTGGATGAGACGAGAGGAGTGAATGTTAAGCTATAATTGTGGCGGAAAACGTTAAAAACAAAAGGGTTTAGGTTAAGTCGTTGCAAGACGGAATATATGGAATGCAAGTTTGGTCAAAGTAGGACACCTGGTAACTTAGAAGTAAGTTTGGGCACACAAAAGATTGTAGAGAAAGAAAACTTTAGGTACCTTAGATCTATGGTGCAACAGAATGGAGAGATTGATACTGATGTAAATCACAGGATTCAGGCCGGGTGGACCAAATGAAGGAGTGCTTCGGGAGTCTTGTGTGATCGGAAAGTCCCCCTCAAGGTTAAAAGAAAGTATTATAAAGTGGCGGTACGTCCAGCGTTGTTATATGGATCAGAGTATTGGGCAGTAAAGCATAATCATGTTAAGAAGATGGAAGTTGCGGAGATGAGAATGCTTAAATAGATGTGCGGGAACACAAGGAGAGATAGGATTAGGAATGAGGAGATTATGGACAAAGTAGGAATAACACCAATTAAAGATAAAATGAGAGAAAATCGACTGAGATGGTTCAGCCATGTTAGAAGGCGCCCAATGGAGGCACCTGTTAAAAGGTGTGAAAGCATAGAGATTGCCCGGAGTAGGAGAGGGAGAGGGAGACCCAAGAGAAGTTGGAAAGAAACTATTAAACATGACATTGCCTACATGGATCTAATGGAGGACATGACCATAAACAGATTTGATTGGCGTCGTCAAATCCATATAGCCGATCCCAGCTAGTGGGAAAATGCTTGGTTTGGTTTGGTTTGGTTAGATGTCTCGCATGACTAAATCAAATGATTTCCATTAGTCCCACATGAACACAAATATTGGATTTAAGAACTCAAAATCTGGTCCGAAGATAAGTTTCAACTTCTGTCAAGGGTGCTCATGAGCCTGGAGTGGGGACTCTTAACAAGGGTAGTGAGGGAGAAATGCAACTGCCAGGAGGTGTCCTATCTTTCTTTAGTCAATGCAATCCTTTATCTCACTATCCTCATTGAATTAGTATTGATCCTAATTTTACATTTTTTTCCCTTTGCCTTGAAATGTATAACTACAGAATTGCACCATGTATTATTATTATTATTATTATTATTTTATAGGAATATAATTATTAAGTTTTAAGGACTTAAAACTCGAAATTATGATCTTTTGATTAGCTTGATATACCACATTTCCTTCACGTGCGTTTGATCATTTTTAATATTGTGCATGCCTTGATTGTCATGCACCATTTTCCGCTGAGCTTGAGCAACCTACAATGGTTGACAGATAGATCGATTAAGGTTTATGATGCGCATCAACCCTCAACTCATTTTCTCGACAATCCTTTTTAGGCGAGAAAGTTCACCTATGTCGGTCTAGTTCGAATCTAACTTGTTTGGCAATTATGGTGGACCCAGACCGAGAAACGTTAATAAGAAAATGGAATTAGGCTTGGAACCAAAACCAGTTTCTAGGTTCCAGAATTGAAACCGTTAATAAGAAGATGGAAGCAAAATCGGCACCGTTAATGGGAATATGGGACCAGAACCGAAACTGATTCCGTAAAATCATTTTTGGCTTTATCCAATTACGAAATTAGCGTACCTCCTAATTCTTGCATTGCAACGTTTTTATGCACCGGCGTGTTAGTCCATAGGCTATAAGCATTTCCTACAAGTTTTTTTTTCCATATAGGGCTCCTGGATTACGAGATTTTGAATCTCCACCATTAAATTCATGCAAGTCTCAAGGCAAAAAAAAAAAAAAACCAACAACACTAGCATTTCTCTATGTTGATCTTTACCTTAATCCAAATGCTTACATGGTTACATTTGAGGTTATGATTTGCCAACAGGTATCTCTCATGACCATGTGAGAGGTAAAAATCTAAGACCAAGGGTCTCTTTGGAGAGGTAGCGTGATGGAAAGCTCTCATTTTCGGAACAAAAAAATCATCTCAAATGGATCATAACAACAATTTATTTATAGCCTTTAAAATCTAACGATTTTTTCAAGTCACACTTCTTTATGACATTTAATCCAACAGTCTGTATTGCATTCTTAAAAAAAAAAAAAAAAACCATGTTCCTAATTTGCTCATGAACTTGCAAAGAACTTATATAGACGAGAGGTTTGTGTGGGACTAACAAGGATTGATCTCCTATATAGTTTGGGAAGCTCCTCTTGATTTTATTTTGTTTTCTTTCCTCTCTAATGAAATTGCTTTTTACCAAAAAAATAAATAAATCCAACAATACGTATAGTTCGGATGAATGTAAAATTACGATAGGGGCTAACCCATGGGTCCTTAGTGAATGTGAGGAGTATATATGCCCACTAAAGCATGCAAATTTAAGAGATTTTTTTTTCCTTGTCTTAAAACTTGACCGTGAAAGATTCTTTATTTATCATATATTTTATTTTAATTAGGAAACCTATTTTAAATCGATTGATAATAAAACTCAAAAGACAAAGTTCGTAGGAAAACATAAAATAATATTATGCAGCGAACACGCTCGTGGGTACGTGGTGGACCTTATCACTCACATGCGCGGGGATTGATTCCTGGAGTAGTAGCCCAACTTAGCAACCCAAAAAGAAAAAAAAAGGTAAATGACACGAACCAAAGTGGATTCATATAAATATATATATATATATATGATAGTTGCATAGGACGATCTGATTTTTTTTTTGCTAACGGAGGGTTCTCAACCCTTTGGGCTGGACTAATCCCTCCGGGCTCAGAAAGAAGCTGGGTAAAACCCCCGTGGACCCCAGGTGATAGCACTAGTGAACTCAACCTTCATTCCTGAAGTGTAGGGAATCAGGGACCTCTAGTTCCGGAAAAGAGAGGAACCATGGTCCCAACCACTCGGCCAACCCCTTGGGGTTATGACGACCTGACTAGACATGACTTTGTGCCATGTTACGTTTACTATTTGATCTTATCATCTAGGAAATAAAGTACCTTTGTCAAGTGGATCATTCTTTAAAAAACAAATAATCCACCTTACCCTATTCATTGAAGGAAAAAGCATAGATACTTCATCTCATTAGTCAGCTCAAATATCAGACAACTCCATGCCAATTATCAACATTAATGGGTTCCACTGTATCATCAACTTTAGAAGTGTTCTACTGTCATTTCTGAATTAAATGGGCCTAGCTGTGCTAAGATTTTAGATGAGTATAGGGCTGTCAAAGGGTATAAGCCCTTATCCTACTCTCAAATATGTGCGCGGAGATTAGGTCAAGTCAAAGCACTAGGAGCTATAATATCAAGCCCATGGTTGAAAGAAATTATTTTTTTAATATCATTATATATAGTAGTTTTTCTATACCATAATGCTAACCCTTCTTTATTTGAGGTGCAATGCAAAAATCAATCTTTTTGCACCATTCTAAAAAAATGCATAAACAAATTACTTTGTCTTTTTATAAATATATTATTTAGGATTAAAAGAAAGTTAATTTGATAGTATTGTCAAATGAAATTAGGATGTGGAAGACACTATTAAATACATTAACACACTAGCAGTAGTTACATCGTTTAAGTAATGTGCTTAGTTTTGTTTGTCGTCGGACACTCGGGCTATTAATAAGATTGTCTCGGTTGAAGTTCTACTAGTTGTAGCCTTTTTTACTAGTTCATGTACTATATATATATATATATATTTTATAAAGCTATAATATGGAGCATGAGAATTTGTTTGACAAGTTTCATCTAATTCACTTAGATTTATTTCAAATATGCATTAGACATTTTCCAAATAAATTATTTAGTATGTGTGGTTCAAATAAACATTAGATCACTCTCGAATTAGCATTAACTTTAACTTTTAGTTTTTTGAAACATATCACTGGATTTTATAATAAAGTAATTAAACATTGACTGCTGAACATAAATGGAGAAGATGATTTGATGCATGAAACAACAACAGTCATAAAAGTAAGAGAATAGAACGAAATTGGCATTGATCACTGGATAGTGGGTGAAAATCAACCCCACTCAATGACGATATTGATGGTCATTCATCTAAACTCTCAAACATTAGTTGTTTATATTGATGAAAACCAATCCGAAACATGACAACTTGAATTTCCTTTTCATTGAAGAATATGTCCAGGTTGGACAAATGTAGAGTCAAATATATTGTTCAAAAGAAAACATAGAAATAAACATAAGTGGCAGTATTGTGATTTATGGGGATGTCTATTAAAAAAATTCGTAAGATCTGATTATTATTATTTGATAAAATATTAAGTCTCTATCATTAATTGCTAATGAGAGGAGTTCTTTATAAATTTTTTTTTTGCAAAAATCCCTATATATTATAGTATTTATTTATTTATTTTATATATTAATAGATGAAGGGCCAAGCCGGGCCACTTCAAGCCCGCTAAGTCAAACCCTAGCTTGGCCCTCAAAGTTGCGGGCTTTCTAAAATTGGGCCTTACCTTGCGCTCGCGCTTTAGAACAAAAAGTTGCCAAGTTGGGCCGGGCCCCTAATCAAAAGGGCCAGATTGACAGCCCTAGATGAGTCCCATCATAATTGTCGACAATAGATGTCTCACATGACCAAAGTAGATGACCCCCACTACAGGTTTAACATTAGTCCCCCATCATCACAAGTATCGGATGGGTCCTTGGAAAGATTTAAGCACCCGAAAGGTCCGAAGATGAGTTTCAACTTCTATCAAGGGTGCTCATGAGCCGGCCAGCCTCAGCCTGGACCATGTTGAGCTGGATTTGTGCTCTATTATTTGGCCTGTGGACTACAGCCTAGCATAACCATCTGGCCCAACTGTTAAATGTGCTGGGTTTGTGCCATATCAGCTTAAAGTGTTGCCCTGGTCTGGCCTAACATTTTGACACAATGGACTGTGTACATTTTGCAAACGAGATGGCCCGGGCTTGATGATTGGCACGTCGTCAGGAACGAGCCTAAATTCTAGGCCCAATAAATAAATGATTGGGCTTGGACAAGCTCTGGCCTGGCCTGAAGCAGCCATGAAGACCCTAGTCATTAGATGGGTCCCATCATGATTTTCAGCCATGTATTGAAATACGGAACCAGATCCATTGCCCTGGAAAGAAGCTGGTCCATCTTATATTCTTATTCCATATCAAACCTTACTTTATCTTTTTATGAAGGGGGCATGCCTATGATCAATCAAAAGTCAAGACCTTAAACACGCACACCCATCCTTGTGAATGACATTAGCCCCTTGCAATTCCTTGAAGATAGCTTATGTTCTTCATTTCTACATTGTCAAAATGAAACTATTCAGCAACAAAAGCTTTCCATGATCTATAAAACCTGTAAAAGTGCAATTCCTTGAAGACAGCTTATGTTCTTCCTTTCTACATTGTCAAAATGAAACTATTCAACTACAAAAGCTTTCCATGATTTATAAAACCTGTAAAAGTGATTCAAGAGGCTAATGGAAATGTTAGACAAAAAATGATTGGAAAACAATGGGCTGTTGGATTTCAGAGATAATGTCAAGTTCAATTCAGAATACAGAACTATGAAACGTAACTTTTACATTTTACTTGCTGAAAGAAATGGAAATATTTCTGAGTTTCCCCAAGGGGGAAAAGTGGAAGTCGAGCTGCCTGCCATGATGTAATGGGATTCATATTCTTGGAGTTGCTTTTACAAAGGACTTGGCGACACAGACTGGAGGAATGTCGATTCATTCGTCGGGTGCAAAGTCCTCGTCTGAGCCGCTTTCCAGAAATGAGCCGAGGGATTTACGCAGAATGTTGAAGGACTTGTCATCCTGAGTTTCAGAATATAAAGAGGAAATGATAAGACTAGCTGTATAAGAGAAAGTTCCTTCCTTTGCTCTTTCCTTAATCCATTAATAACCCAGTACCAAAAAAAGAAAGAAAAAAGCTTGATGGAACAACCAAAAACAAATGAACCTGACTAAATGAAAATGATCTTGGGTGATTTCTCTAAGGTCTCATTTGTTTGCTTGGAATTGAATACATAGGAATTCATGGTCAAATAACTCCAACAAAAGGATTATTAAAGAGGTTATATTAAGGACATTAGGCAAGATGTAGATAGGCCCTTGACTTTTCTAGGATTTGAACGACTAGGGTTAAATGAAAAAAAAGGGGCCCTAAGGGTTAGATGCATGAGAAGATAGCACTAAAAAACTGAATGGTGGTGGTAAATGCAGCATTTTATGCTGCTTGGGGCAGTTAAAATTCTATTACATTGAAACATTTGAAAGACAAAATGCTAACCTGCTTCTTCTTTTTCAGAGAATCCTCTGCAGCGGCTACCTTCTCTGTACATGCCTTCTCGAGTTCAGCCAGCATTGACTTTTCTTTCTTCCCTGAAAACAATGACAGTCCTGCAAATTAAGTGAACATTCTATCTTTTGAGTTACATAAGTTTTTAAGGAATATGCGAATTGAATTGCTTACGCTGTTGCTGAAAGCGAACAAACAACTTTTCCTTCTCATCTTCAAATTTGGAAAATATGTCTGCAGAAGGCATTCATTTTAGATTTAAAAACCAAAAGTAGGAAAAATGTTTAGAAACCCGAGTTTCCAAAAATATACATATTGATTATAAGACAGCTTCAGATTCTGAAAGGAATGACATTGAAGGCCATTGCTATTTATGAAGAAAAAGAAAACCAAGAGATACCAATAAAAATTCTAGTTTTATGAGGATTTTTTTTTAGAATAATAGGTATTCTATTACTATTAATTAATTGAGGTAATCTGGTGCTATCTTGCTTAACATTTTGATCGCCAGGTTCCTGCCTGAGCAAAGCCTTTGTGACTCCACTGCAAAGGAAGAGCGGCTCATGGCTTTGATATAAGAAGAAAACAACAAGATAGATAACCTCAGTACATATAAAATGCACTGGATCAGTGGTATAGCAGCTGCCCTGTCTTGGGACAGACTTGGAAAAGCTTGTCAGCTGGTGGCAAGTGACACAGCGAGCAAAGAAAAGAAGTTACAATTGGATTTTTCCAAAAAGGATAGTGGAAATGTCCTAGGCTGTTCACTCAGCTCAGCTGGTATTAATAAAAATCCTGGAAACACATAGTGCTTCGAATTTTCTTTTCCTTTTTCCCTGGAGCTGAGCTTCTGTATGGCGCTCATAACTCATTGCAATACTTTTGAAGAATCATGTACTAATTTCACTTGCTTTTGGTAAAGCATATAATCCTGCACCCAACAGCACAGTGCATTGGAAGATACAAAATGTTGGAAATAATTAAGCGAGAGAGCAGGACCCAAAACACTCCAATAAAGGAGATTCAGGGTATGGTTTTGTTTTCAGGATAATTACTCTAGGTACCTAAAATAGTCAAAAGACTATGGCTATGTGCCTATGTCATGATTTGGTTGTATAATTTTCTATATCAGATAACTTGAAGCTGAAGACATACAATTTGATTACCATTTTCAGATGACATTGAAAAGAAGAAATAGAAAAAGAAAAGGCTCACAGTTACCTTTAAAAGCCTGCAGGTGTACTGCTTTTTCCTCTCTGAATTTCTCAAAAGCTGCTTGGAACTTGGCAGACTCATCTTTCAGAGAGCATTCACACTGAAACTCATGCAAATATGAGTCCTTCAGAATGGAAATAATTCGCACTACATTTTGAACCACCGTCCACACTCCATAGTCCAATTTAAAATGCAATAATATGTAGGCAGTGTACCTCTTTAGAACTCTTTGAAAGTGCCTTTACAAAACTCTGCCTAAAGAAGAAAAAACTTCTAAAACCATGCTCATAACAAAAACAGGAACAGAGTAATAGATATTTAAGAAAAATTTGGAAAATAGAACGCATGCATTGCTACATATGTAACAGTATATTAATTCAAAACCATGTTCAAAACATATGTTTTCACGTTGTAGCTTCCAATGTGAAAAGCTGTGTACTGGTAGGTATTGCTGTATCCATTAAAAAAAATGCAACATTCTCACCTTTCCTTCTCGAGTTTTAACTTTGCATCATCCAGCATAGATTTCACCTCTGCAGCAACACTGTCAATAAAGTAACTTGTCACTAATCTTTTTTTTAATTTGTAAATCACAATCTTATCATACAATAAACTCAAAAGTATGAGGATTAGGAAATGTGAATACTTTCAACAGAAGGCTGAAAAAGCTGAAAGTAGAATACAAGATATAAAGATCAGTCTCAAGTGCCCATAAGAGTCAGTGCCACATTGGATGGTACTCACTGTTGCAACTTTGAGGTTGTGGGTTCAAGTCTTTTTACCAATAAAATAAGGATCAGTCTAAGTACCATTATAATATACTAAGCTGGAAGGTTTTGGATCTAATTTTCACCAGAAATTATTTTCAGTTTCTACAACTGCTAACATACTCTCTCTCCACTTTCTACTAATATACTTCCCTTGCTTATGGACTCCCATCTTCCCCCTTTCTAACATACATAGAATTCTCTCTCTTCATGCATACCCGTGATTAGCACGGGTTTCTGTGCTAGTTTAGATTATGCATACACATCCTAGATTCTTGTCCATGAGCTGACCTCAAGCCAACATTTGAAAAATCATTCCAGGAGATCATTTAATGGAGATAAAGCTATATATACATTGTCTGGTCAGTTAATCTGGATATTAAGGGAGATGTAGAAATGATCGGTTTCACATAATTACGACCGATAATTAAAAAAAGCATCAGCAAAATAAGACATCCAATGAATTCACGAAAGGAACAGAAAACATATCATTCTTTTGACTCAAAGTACAAAATCAAATTATTGATCCAATCCAATTCACAATTCCAATCAGAACATTCATTTTAACAAACAAAAACACGGCATTTTCAAATTCACTATGCTGTGGATGAATAGAACTGAACTATAAAGTCTAAACCCAATCAAGTTCATCATAAGCTCAAATCAAATCATTTACCAGTTTGAGAAACCTTCAATTTCAGTTCAAATCCAGCACAATTTTGTTTCAGATGAACACAACAGAAGAATTCACAATCAATCAACAAAGGCAGAAATCAAAAAGATCAACTTTCAAAGCTAAAAGCACAGCATCATATTGATCCAAAAGAAGAAAACATTTCATAGATCCAATCTAATTCACAATTCGAATCAGAACATTCATTTGACGTAAGCAGTTCATCATAAATTCACTTCAAATCCAGCAAAATTATGTTTCAGATGAACACAGCAGAGTAATTCACAAACGATCAGCAAAAGCAGACGTCAAAGAGATTCAATTTTTCCGAACTAAAAACATAACATCATATTGATTCAAAACACAAAAAGATTTTATAGACCCGATCAAATCCGCAATTCGAACAGATCTACCACTAAGCAATAAGAAGATCATTTAACGAACAGATCTACCACTAAACAATAAGAAGTTCATCATAAATTCACTCCAAATCCAGCAAGATCACTGCGAAATTCTTCCCTAATCAATCAATCAAACCGATCTACCTTGCAATAGTCTCCTCATTCTTTTTCTGCCCGTCCTTCTGCGCCTTCTCTCGGATCTGCTGCAGAGCCGAAATAATCCCTTTGATATCACTGAAAACTCAAGCAAATCTCAATCTCCATTCTCACATCAAAGGATCAAAAGCTGAAAACAAGATGAAGAATTAAAGACATACCTCGAGAAATCTGGATCGAAGTCATCGACATCTCGGCTCTGTTTCTCTGGTCTAAGAGCTTCGGATTCCTTTCCTCGTCTCTTGCTGCTAATTCCTTTCGCTGTCGACATCAGATCGAGCACCGAAACTCGTAAATTCCGGATCTGGAGCGCTAATGCAGATGATTTGCGGGGGGTTCTGATGCACTAATTCTAGGGTTTTGAGATCTAGTTTTTGGGTTTTTCGGAGCGGGAGAGAGAGCTCCGAAAGGCGGGAGAGGGAAGAAGATTCAATTCAAACGAGGAATCGCGAAGACTTCTGGTTATTTATAGCGCGCTGGAGTTTCTAATGTACAGTGCACGGCCGAGACAATATCAATACAGTTTAGGAGCCACTGGCCATACCGTACACGTGGCCCGATCTCTAGAGGATGGTTGTTTGTCTGATGGGACCCAACGTCTTACTATAATATATTAAGCCGAAAGGTTTTTATCTAATTTTGATCATGCTTTTTAATTTTGACCAAAATTACTTTGGGTTTTCACAATTGCTAACGTACTCTTCCATATACTTTCACCCACTTTTGGTCTCCCAATTCACAAGCACCTTATTGAATGTAGCTTGAATGAGCTTGTGAATTCTACATTCATTTTATTCAACATCTTTTTCAGTAAGTTTTCCAATTCACAATTTTGAAAAACAATCACAAAAATCATGTGTTTAAAATGAAAATTTTATCATACTATTCTTATTGTATATTTTTTCTTTGGCCTTTTTGCCTATTCCTCCCATACCAACTATTTCAATCAACTTTGAAGTTTTCAGAGCCTGACGTTTGGAAACTATCTCTGGGACGTTTGGACGCCCAATTTTTTTTTCAAAGATGAAGCATCTGGATGCTAGCGCCCGGACGCTGATGACCTGGTGTCATTTCTAATGATTTTAACATAGAGTTGTAATTGTTTTCCGATTCGTTCATTTATTACTTTGGATTATTTTGTTTTGATTTTTCATGGGGTATGCACCATTGGGAGGCTCTAAAAACCATGTGGGTTTTTTAGAACTCCCATTCTGTAAATTATTTATTGCATAAAATGAAGAACCAACTTACTCTTAAAATAAAAAAAATAAAAAATTATTCCAATCACATTTGAGGGCTCATGTGATTCTAAGACCCACTATTCAACCTTTGAAGCATCATCTTCTAATCCTCTTCAAATAAAACTAGCGAAAGCCCCTTGTGTTGAGCACGGACAATGTAATTAGTGGTAGTTATAATGTAAAGGTTTAAAATAAGAAATTGATATAAATAGTTTAAAGTGTAACCCTAATAAAAAAAAAATCAATGAGTTATTTATGAGAGAAGATGGAGAAGAGGAAAAGGCTTCTGGCGTTTAAAAGTGGAAAATATAGAGACGTGAAGAGAAACACAGAAATAAGATAAAAGAATTTATGTAACAAAAGATTAGTAAAAATAAAGTTATTAATAGGGCTAGTATTAGTAGGAGGATTAATGAGTGATATTAGTAGAAGGCCAACATGAGGAGTCAAAATCAAATTTGAAATTGGAAATCAAATCCAGTTCGCTTCGTATATAATAATAGGAGTAGTTCAACTATTTGGTTGAACTCGGCCTCTCTTCTCAATTTAAAGTTTCTATGCATCCGTATTTAAGAATGGTGAAGGTTCCTTACTGCCCAAAACTCAAGTCATTTCCTCTTGATGTGACTCAAGTCGATATAATTTGGAGGAAAGAAGATGATTAAGCATTAATCAAGCGTAAAAGCTATGAAAAATGAATATCAGGAAAAACTCATATTTTGTGTGTAATTGTTATTAGCACTTCTTATTCTATTGTAAACTGACCATTGTGGTGGTGTCTATCCATTCTCAATGCAATAAATATTTGCAGTTTCATAAAAATTGTCTTACATTTGTGTTTATTTTGATGTAATCTAATGCAACTTGGGAAAACTCGACTCTCATCCACTGACCCCTACAATAATTTTAAAATCCTGATTCTTTGAAAGTGGGCTACGCCTTCATAAATCTAAACTGCTCAAATGCTCATACCCCATTCTCACTGTAGAGTCAGATTGATCATGGGTCACATATGTGATTGGAAACATAGATAAATAAAAGAAAAAGAGTGAGTGAATCAAAGGTTTTTACGATCAATTTGAAGGTAAGCCCAAATTGACCTGGGCTAAAATTTGGTCCAACATTGAATTCTATGTTCTACTAGAACATGGACCGCAAGCTTGTTTAACCCCAGCCTCTCTGGTTATAGGGCTCAGTGTTCGTTTCTGATCAAGTCGTGGGTGCTGGAAGTCAGACATAGGCTGCGAAGTTTGCAGTGTATTAGGCCCATTTGTCGACTTACATGTTGTGAGCTAGGTTAAGCCATTTCGATCTAGATGGGCTTGCGATAGACATTGGTCCATGCATACAAAATGTGTGGGGATATTTGTTCATTCCTGAGCTTATTTTTCCTCTTGAAAAAAGGGTTGTGCAGGTATCGATGATTGATAATATGGTAGAGTATCTGATGAAGTGTGCCTTAACCCTTCTATCAATGATCATCCATTTTGTGGGCTCTAGGTGGATGCCTCCTGCTATTGGGTAATCATTCTATGAGGTGAAGCCTACAAATCCCTCATATTCAATGGTCGGTGTTGAGAAGTGGGCTCCACCCAAGGAGTATTGAAAAATATTTATACTACCTCTACTAATGCCTTGAAGTTTTAGTAAGGATGGTTAGTTAAAGAATTTTAAGATGGTATCAAAGACAACCGGTAGTCAGTTCTAATCACAGGAGGAACGACTCGGCACAAAAAATAATAATAATAATGAGAGGTTGGTTACCAACTATACATTGGAGCCAATTTCACAATCAAGTCTATTTTGGACATAGACAACACAGGTATGGGTCCAACCGAATCAGGTGCAAGTCTCCCAGGACCCCTTCCAAACTGAACTCACGTTAGTGCCTTGTGCCAGACATGCAAAAAAAAATGGACACAAGAATGGACTGCCAACAGCCTAACAAAGGATGTATTACATAAAATATACCTACTTTAATACACTTCTAATTTTCCAAAGGATTATAGAACATGTATATATATAACACAGTTTTCTAACATAAACAAAATTTGAGAAATTCTACTATGTCATTAATATAATATTTTAACACCTATTGCCATAAAAACCATAGACTTGTTACTGTAATTGCAGCCTGAAGCAATTTACAAGTGGCTAGATAACTGTTTTTGTGCCTCTTAGTCTTAATGCAAACAAAGAGGCACATACAAAACCTAATGATTACTCAAAACTTTGAGCCTTCGACTCCTTCGAACCTCCTGCAAGTAATACAAGTCAATAAATGGGCAAGAGAACAAGAGAGAGAGAGGACACAGTAATGCAGAAGAAAGAACAAACTAGCTCACAGCTGTTGCAGCTTCATCAATGACCTTGGATGTTTGTCTCATTCTCTTTATGGGAAGTGGGTGTTCAGCGTTCTTTTTCCTCTCCTTAGTTGCATCTGAAATATCAATGAAAAGATGACTTCCAATTAACACAGTAACACAGTGCAATAAACCTTCAAACCTTAGTTTAAGTAGAAGTGCCGGGGTTTCATCTTCCACATTGTTTTAAGTAATCTATAGCAACATCCAATTTTAATTAGTTGTATATTTACAAGCACAAGGTTCATTACCATTAATTGATGCACAGCTCTGGAATTTTTTTCCAGAACTCACTAAATTGCCAAATTAATTATATAGCGTCCAAAGATAGATGCATTTGAACAATACTTCTACATGGATCACTGTAAATGGTAAATATGATTAAAAGAAGAAATAAATTCACCCATTAATGAAAGTATAGTATTAGTAGAGAAAATCTTCAATATAATCCAAACATTGCCAAAAGTAATATTGAAAATGGGCATTCAGTTCTAAAAATGTTTACCCGCAGCAGAATAAACAATTTCCCCATGAAGATTTCCACTTCCTGTCTCATCTTTATCATCAGAAATACTGATGACTTCCTTGACGCCAGTGAATGAGGTTTCCATCCCAGGTTCACTACAAAAAAATGTCATTTTGTTTCCATTCCATACAGCAACTGAATGTTACACAGAAAAAAAACCAAGAGGAAAAAATCAATATTTTTTACCAATATGCCGAAGACTCGGGCTGCACAAATTTTAATTGATTGGAAGCATCTAATAACCTTTCTTCTTGACATTTCCTGCAATAGTAGAACTGTGAGACAAATATAACAAACTGCCACCATCTCAGTGGAAATAATGACTGTCATACACTCATACTAAGCAGAAACTAACCGTATTTTCATTTCGATGTTCATGATAAAATACTACTGAATGAGCAGACAGCAACCTTAAGAGTGGGGAAGTAAGCTATAGTAGTGCACAAGATTCCTAGGGGTGGTTCGGATTTCTTACATGGATTCTTCAAATTCATATCAGGAATCTCACATTTGGACATACAAGGATTTACCTTATTGCAGAATATGGTTGGTGAATCTACAAAAAGTGAGGATTTGGAGCCCAATAACATCGCCCCTTCGACCTTGTTATTTCAGGATATCATTGCCCAAATCCATGGCCCCAAGTTTCTTCACAGAAAAGATCATTCCCACGCAACCATACCACATGTGAAATAATAATATGATATTGTCATGACTATAACAATAAGCATATATTAGATAGGGTTGTCAATGGCTTACTGCCTAGTTATGCAAAGGAACCAACTGAAAAAAAGAGTTGGGTGTGTGTGTGTGTGTGTGTGTGTGTGTGTGTGTGGGGGGGGGGGGGGGGGGGGGGGGTTGCTATGTTGGGGGTTGTGTGCGCAGAGGGGGGGGGTGTGGTTGCTATGTTGGGGGTTGTGTGCGCAGATCCATTTTAAGCTCCAACTGATGATTGAGTTCAGGTCTAGATCGACTGTTCCAGGTCTATACTCAAATGCCCATTTACCTGAATGTACAAAAACAAAAACAATAATAGAGGATTTAACCGGAAAAAACACTTAATGCGTACGTGTGACCCGATCAAACACTGTAGATGGCGGTGCACCAATTAGAGCAATTGGGCCGAATTTTCATTTATTATTATTATTATTATTTTTACCTATTTGGCATATCGTTGGTGCTGACCTGATTTACACTGCATAAGGTCGGTACCGACCCTATCCGCGAACCCTATTCGGGCTCGAAACCCTATCCGACCCTAGACGAATGTTCCTGCATGGTAGCTGCCATTTCCACTTGTATCGGGCTTCAAACTTCCTCCTCAACTGCATCTTTTTGCTCCCGATCGGCTTTTACATCGTTTGTTTTTCCCATCTTGACTGCAGAGGTATCCATCTCCTTCCATTTTTTAATCTTTCTCTATGTTTTTTGTATTTTCCTTCCTTTTGGTTCTCCCGCCATCTCGCATACGACATCGAAGTGTTCGAGCATAGTACATGGGCTTCAACGTCGTTGTGGGATTTGTAGATTGTTCATTTGGATGGACTAGGGTTTGTAGGATTCCAAATTTGGGGTTTTCTAAGTTGAGAAGGACGATGGTTCCGGAGCAGTTACCGTCTTTGGAAGTTAGAATGAATTTGTTCTCCTAGATACTTTTTCTTGTTTTGTGAAATGGATTGGATTGATTTTGGTCCCAAAGCTTTAAGATAACAGATTCATTCTGTTTTGGGTGTTCAGTTGGATCTGTAATTAAATTAAAATTATGGTTTGATTAGTTTCCTTTTATTTAATTGGTCTTTTAGTTTGTTGCCAAAACCTACCTCATAGCTCATTGATGCAGCCCAAATGCATGGGATCCATATGGAAAACATGTCTTAGTCAAGTGACCCAAAATTAGGCCATTTCGTGTTCCAAAAAATGGTCACTAGTTTCTTTATGAAATCACATTTTAGTTGAACCATGTTTGAAACTGTTATCAGGGAACCACCATGGGATCAATAATGAAACTCTTTTTAATCGAACTAATTATCAAAGGAATGGTTCATGTACAAAAATGAAGGTTATAAAATAAAATTTTTAGGATAATTTAACTAGAATGATATTGGTCTCATTCTTTACTAGCAAAGAGAAATCCGTGCCGAGCATGGGCAAGCCACCAACTAAATTTGTAATACGAAAATTGTAATACGGCATTACACAACTTTCCAGCAAACTTTTCGGTCAATTTTGGGAATTTCAGCCGATTTCAGTGGATTTCGGCCGAGTTCGGCAGAATTCAGAAAATTCGCCCAAATGAATTTAAGAAAGGACTTCCTGCGATTTATTCCTTCTAAAAAGCCCAAACCTTATCCTAGGCCCTTTTTCAAACAAAAATAAAAAGGAGAAGACTTAAATAAGTTTCCTAATCAAATTCCACTTAAAATAAATCCTTCATCAAATTTCTACATGTATAGGTATATATTTAAATTTATATTTCATCCGAAACATAAGCACGAAAATTTTTTAGAGTCGGCCGATTTCATTTGGAGACCAAACCGAAACGGTGTCCAAAACGAAATTCACAACTATGGTTTCTAGTAGAGCCCAATATACTACCAGTTGGTATTCTGGAGAAAATTATTTTTCGGTTTAGGGATGTGCCATTTTTGTGTGTCGCCAGGTTAGGGGGGGGTGGGTTGGTTTCTTGTGCGTATTTGGCTGGGCCCTTCCCCATAAGGCCCCACCGACGGAGCATAATGGCCTTCTTATGAAGGTTGAATCAATTGCAGCAACATCGCTTGCATCACCCTCCAATTCCGCATCCATCTTCTCACTAACTCTTTCAAGACAACTTGCTTCAGAGTGCGGGAGGGAGACTCTAAGTCCGTTTTTGGGTTGATGATCATGTGGGAGCTGGGTTCTTTACATTTGGTTTTTTCCTAGGTTATTTAGATTTTGGGGTTGTGGTCAATAAGTGGGATTCAATTAAAGATTGTTATGTGGGTGAAGGGGTTTTGGTGTCATGGGTTGTTCTTTTGTAGAACCTTGCGTTAGCATGGGGAGTTAGAGTTCCAGGTCTTAGAGAAGTATTCTCTAACATCTTCATTCGCAGAAATGTAGGTGATACTCATATTGGAAATCTTGTTCATCTGGTATTTTCTCTTGTAAGCCCTCAAAAGCTAGAAGGGGTGCCAGAAGTCAAAGCCACTTCTTCTATTGTTTGATTTAGGTTGGCTCCGCCATCTATCTAGAGTGGAGGCATTTTGTTGGATTCTAGTTTAGTGGAAGATTTCTACCGTAGACAATCTTAGGAGGAGAGACTAGGTTTCAGTGTGTTTGGTGTTTGGGAATGAGTAGGAGTTGGTTGATGCGCTGAGTTTTCTCATTGCTTGCGGTACATGGTTTTATCCCAGTGGTGTCCTTTGGTGTAGTTGGGAATGATGATTGAATAATGGGAGCACTATATTTTTGTAGGCTGTGGGTTGATCACGAGGAGACTAAGGACTCATACCATTTGCCATTTTGTGGTTGATTTAGGAAGTGATGATGCTAGGGTGTTTAGGGGGTCCTCCATGTCTTTGTAGGATTTTGGCGTCCTTAGGGGTTGTCTATATAGCCAAATGGACCTCGGTAAGGAGCAACTTTGACAGTTCAAGTGTAGCTGGTGTGTTACACAATTGGGAGGCCTCCTAACTCTCTGGAGTTAAAAAAGTGAAAAAGTTGGTATTTCAGGCTCCTCCATGTCTGTTAAAGTTTAATGTGGATGGGGCTGCTAGGGGGAAGCCAGGGCTTGCGGGTGTCGGACGGATACTTTGTGATAGCAATGGTGTTGTTTTCATTATGTTCTTGAAGCATATGGGTTATATGGACTCTAATGAGACGGAGGTAGTAGCTATCCTAGAAGCAATCCAGATTTATAATTCTTCATCATTGCAATCAAAGTTGGTTCTCTCAATGCAATGTCATGGTTGACGTCAGTTGACAAGACTCAGAGATTTCAGTTCTGTTTTAAAGAAATTAGAGCTTTGTCATTGTCAATTCAGGTGGAATTTCAACATGCTAGGTGAATGGCCAATGGTTTCCTAGATTCATGGGCTAGGGTGGATAGGTCTTCTAAGAATGGTTGCTCGATAGGTCTTCTATGCTGGTTGCTTTTACTTTGTAATTTGCCTTTCTGTCCATGGTGTATTTCTCTTATACCATTATGGCCCCAGTTTCTGTGGTTTTGGGGCTCGCTGGTAATCAGAAATAAAACATTAATAACTATTCATATCCATGAATATGCACCAGCAGAAAATGGAACATAAGGGAGCTTTCATATTCTAGACTAGGATGAAACAAAACAATCGAATGGCCCAATCATTTGACTTGCTGGTCATTGAAGCCATGTTGACAATGAAACAACTTTTCTGAAGCAAATCCCAGCAGGCAGAGAAATTGAAGATGAAATGACACCATAGTTCACAGGTGACAAGAGTAAGAATCAAACAATTTATTAAGCACTCACCAATCCTTCAAATGGAACTTGGTTGCAACCTGCATCGATACGATTTTTCCTTGTGAGCCAAGGGTTGCAAATGCAAAAAGGACACCAAGTCAGTAATCTTATACCTTCTCTGTCGAGGATGTATTGCTAATAACCTCCCACTTTTCATTAGCCAAGCATAACCATTCAACCTCACCACCATCATAGACGACCTTCCAGTCAATATTCATTTTTTCAGTACACATATTAAACACCACAATGGCTCATTCAACTGACTGATAACATCAAAACAGAACAATGAAAGCATGCCAACAAAAATATGCAGCCAATTATTTTAATAATCACTTTTGATAACAACTGTCAAAAAGAGGAAATACAAGTGCTTTTGCTCGGAGTACCCCACAAGTGTAGCAAATCTAATTAACATTCTAAAGTAATTTTATTGGCCAGAGAGGTTATCTTGGAGATTTAGGCTTCTGACCAAGGAGATTCTTGATCGGAAAGAGATAGCAAGGTGATTTTTCAGCTCATTCTTGATAACAGGTGCCTGAGGAGCAAATATCAATTAAGCTCCCATTGAGCATTTTAACTCGATACAGATGCACCAAAAGTAGTAGTCCCTGGGAGCACCACTTATATGAGTTGGATAGAATCTTTCTTTCTTAGACTTGTTCTCCCTCATTTTGCTGTAGCTATGAGGGCTCTCTTCTGTTGAAACAATACAAGCAATATACTATATATATAATCTCATGAGATCCCTTCAGTGACCTCATGACCTTTCACCACGGCTCAGTCCATTTTACTCTAGTTAACATGGTATCAGAGCCCCTGGTCCTCTGATCCTTTCATTTTCTTCTCATGGCCCATGCAAATGAAATTTTAAATCTCCAAAAATCTTTCATTCCTGCAATCTGCTCTCTGATCTTTGGCTATTCACTCACCTGAAATAAACATATAGTCTGATCTGTCCATTCTCCAAGCGGCCATCACATCTCAGGTGGGCCACCTATATCAGCAAGGGGTATTGTTATTCAGAGTCCCATTACAGAAAGGAAAGCCTGTCTGCAACTCTGGTTGAATTTTCTTTCAGCAAAACAAACCTCTTGTTCATAACTGAAGGAGGTGCAAGATTTCAGGTGGGGGCCACTCTTTGATCAGTGATCAATGAAACTCAGTGTTAAGGTCATCCCATTTTCTGAGAGTTTTGGCATATTTTCAAGAATTTTAAAGCTGCAAAACGTTGGTGTTGTGCACCTTCCTTAGATCAGTCAATTCTGCAGACAAATTTCATTTCCACAGTACAAATTATTTGATTTTTCAAATTTCTCTCACAATTTACACTGTAGTGAGAAAAGTACATGAAAATTGCATCCAATTTCCTAATTTCCAATTCAACTCTGTTCTGAAGGACTTTTCGTTGTTTTACCCAAAAAATCGGTCGACATCGAGTCCTGATTTTATATATTTTGTCTTTAAATCAGCCCCTGTTAAGCCACACCTGATCTGATCCAATCTTATGGCATCAGAACCTACTCATCCTGTCTCGGTGAAACTAAATGGACTAAACTAAATAACTGGTCCTATATAATTAGCAATTTCCTCGTGTTAAGGTGATTGTGGAACAATGTAAGTGATGTGACCTCTTATCCTGCCTCTGACAAGGCTTAATAATTAGATGAAAGAGAAACAAACCAAACCAAACCAAACCAAGCCTTTTCCCACTAGGTGGGGTCGGCTATATGGATTTGACGACGCCAATCAAATCTGTTTAGGGCCATGTCCTCCGTTAGGTCCATGTAGGCAATGTCATGTTTAATAGTCTTTAAAAGAGAAACAAACAATGCAAAAAAAAAAAAAATTTACATGGATTGTAAACTTCGTAGAGCCATCCATTGGGTTTCAATTAGCAAATTTTGAAACTGCAAAATCAGTTTGGGACTATTAGTTGAAATTATAGACTACATGTTTAACGACTGACTTAATCTCAAATCTCTTTGGTGATTTCATTAAGAATAGCCAATGGCTATTTATAAGAGTACAACCAAAGATATCAATTCAAACTAGCAAGCTTAATCGACAATCCTAATCCTTATCTCATCACAACTCTATCCTAAATTAACTCCAATAATTACATATAAACCCAATGGCACCAAATTACGAATAAGTCCTGATATTCTCAATACTATTTAGCTGGATTATACGTCCAATCCAATTTTGCTAAGAGATATCAACTAGAGTTGGATATTCGGTCTCTCAAGCTAGATGACAAACCTGTTCAAGAGTTTTATTTGTTGATGGCAAATTACAGGGACCAATTTGTCTTAATGGACCCACAATACCCAAAAGCTGAAGTATCAATATTTCGACAGCATCAAGAATAAAGTTGATTGGTTCAATTTCTTAAGGCCCATCGACCTGAATTTGAAACTTGGGCTCCATCCTTCATCGTTCTCCATTACCTACTGTTGATGAGGCACTGTCTGAGCTCCTCAGTCCTCATTGAAGAGATCCGTCTTCAATCCTTAAATACGGTTGCTCCATCTTTTGACGTTGTCTTCTTAGCTCATCAAAGATGCCTACAACATCCACAACCAGAAAAGGGACATACTTAATGACCGGATCTACCACTGAAGAGTGCCATTACTGTCACAAGATGGGTCATCACAAATGGAATTTTACTATGAACTCTAATGCCCAGACACGACAGAGACACGCCATGGGCATGTCAGGGAGTGGGACACAACTTCTACATATAGAAAGTGAAGTATCAAATACAATACAACATGATACGTTGCCCATTTTGAAGTATCCGTGCATCATAGCCAATAAGGCTGCCACCCCAAGGAAAGTCTTCTTCGAGCAACCCATGCACAACACTGGCACTGCAATCACGTCTTCGTCAACCATTGTTGAGACCATGCTTGCTGTTACTTTGGACTCGGTAAAAACATGATTTCTGCATCTGTTGCTGAGTTTCAACAGGTACTGTATGTTGGGAGAGTCCCACATCCCACATCGCCTTTGACAAGGCTTCATATACCTCTTTGGGCCTTCCATCTATCAGCTTAAGCTTTTGGGTTTTGGTACATGGTATCTTACATGGTTTCAGAGCCAAGTTCCTAGTCGTTCTTGTCTAGCCCACGTGCCAGGCTCATCCATGAAACCTATTGGGCCTACACGTGAGGTGGAGCGTTGGGAAAATCCCACATCGCCCAAGTAATGGCTTTGATAGGGCTTTATAAACCTGTTTGGGCCTTCCACCTATCATCTTAAACTTTTGGGTTGGTACATGATATCTTACATAAGAGCGACAAGAATCGGCTCTGACCGGTCGGCGCGCTTTTGGCAACACGCGATTTTTTTTTTGCCAAGTCGCTCCTCCTGGGATTTGAACTCGCTACCGGTTGGCTTTAATATCATCTTAAATTTCTTCAGCACACCATTCATACTAAAACCTCGAGGTGTTACTAGAGGCAGCACAAATACTATTCAATTCTTCCCTTTGGGTGGAGCCCACTCCTCAACATTGTAGTCCCATGTGGGCATGTATGGATCAGTTACCACTACCATGTTTGGCTCAGTAGCCAACCCAGGTTTGTCCCTTACATCTCGGATTGTTGATCTCGGCACTTCATCTCCTAGGACATCTGATGATTCTTACTTTATTCAAAGTAAATCTATGCCTAATTCTTGTATTTTCTTTATTTGTCCCCTGGCCACCATATTTCTTTAACCAATGTTTTTCATGTACCTAATTACTTGTCCCTTAACCTTCAGTCTCTGGGCCAACTCGTCGATTCTGGCTTTGATGTTCTCCATTTACTTTGGGTTATTTTGTGCAAAACCTGTGTACAAAGAAGGCAGTTGGGACAGGGCATAAGGTCGATTGACTATTCTGTTTTGAGTATCTATCCTTCCCTCCCATTGCTACTACAACCAGTGCCCTCTCTCTTTATGCTTCCCAGCCTCATTTGATGTGGAATAAACAACTAGGACATGCATCGTCTTATGTTTTGCACCGTTTAATTTCTTTTGGTTCAATTTGAAAAGCTCCATTGTCTAATATATAGTCTTGTACAGGCTGTAAGTTTGAAAAGTATTCAATGTTAACGAACAAACTAAATGGAACTGCATCCATTTCTATGGTTAATCATCTAAAAATAAATAAAAATAAAATGATAAATGTGTATGGAATATTTCTTTTCTTTTACAAGATCACATTTTTCCTTATAACACTTTAACAAGATCACATTACCAATTAAAAAACTAATTTTACTTGGTACCTTTTAAAGAAAAAAAATTTTGGGGGTAAAACAAGAAATTGTTAGAGAGCTTCAAATGCAAACTATTTGTATGATTTGTATCTAGTAAAAACTTCCATTCCACTCATTTTTATCATTTTTTTTATCAATAAATCATTTTTGCATATCCTTACAATAGGTATTTGCAAATTCTAGTTCCCTGAACTAGCAAATGTTCTTAAACCAACCAAGATTGTACTTGCAGTCTTGTTCTGTTGACACTTCTGCAGAAACATTCTGATGCTACTATTTCTATTAGTATTACAATTTCTTTTACAGATTAAAAATGAAGATCTGCAGGATAAGCATGCAGAATGGCAAATAATAACAATAAAAAAAATGGAATGTAATGATCTGATCATTTCTCTGGAAACAGTAATGCCTGACCCACAAAAGAAACGGTATAATAATGCCAAAATTTGTTGTGCACCCATTTTTTTTTTTTTGAAAAATGGTTGTGCACCCAGATATCAACAATTATAACCAATTAAATCAATGGAGATTGTTCCCCGACAATGTAAATGTTTATTCAGGAAGCTTGCATGAAAGAAAATACAAACTTGTACAGTCATCAGGGATCTCAATGAACCTCCAGTCCCAAAAAATCCAGATATGGGCCCTAATTTTGGGCCTGATAGATAGGGCCAGGTCTAGCTGGATCCATACTCAAACATCTAGACACTTGAGTCATTTGTATAGAAACACAATATATTAATTAATAAGTATTTAATAATATTATTTTATACAAGAGTGGAGAAGACGAGCTTACAGAAAGGATGGTATGCTCATTTACATCCCTAACATATTCCATCATCTCATGCAGAAATGTACCTTGTGAGTACTGTTTTGAGAGTCAAACTCATCGACTGTGCCTGAATAGAAACTACAGAATGCGAGGTATCAGTTACTCAAAAGAATTATAAAACAGTCATAATCTTGAGTCTTGGAATTGTTAAACTCACCACTTGTCCACTAGTGACCAGAGTTTGATTCGTCGCCCAAGTAGTGACTCGCACCCATATCCAAACTCCTTTCCACTCTATAAGACAATTCACAGAAAGCTGCTAAAAAACCAGCAGAGCTGCTTTTTTTTGTCTTAACAATGAGAAAGAGTAAAGTTTTATAATTGGTCAAAAATGATAAAATATTTACCTTTGCATTTTTACAATGAAGTTCATGACTTCCTTCTGACATTCTGGAATTTTTAATAGAAATTCTGCTGTTTGTACTTGTCATGTCTTTGTCCAAATCAATCCAGTTAACAAGTTCTTTCCCCTTGTTTGAAGCCTGTGAATCAGATAATGCTGGTTTCGTGACTACAGAGCCACAAGAAGATAAAAGATGCTCTCTCAGCAGGTTAGGCTCAGCATTTTGAGGTGACTCATTTCTGCCCTCACAGACAGTAGAAACCTGCTGAAGTTCAACTGACATACAAGCAGCAGATGATAGAACTGCCTCATTCATTTCTCCAGTACTTCGTTGCTGCTTTGTTGTTCTTTTGAGCTCCTTCCCAGGAGCAGAAGAATAATCATCTTTTGTTTTGTCCATCCATGGATCTGTTTGCTTTCTCAATGACAATTTCCTTGCGTTATACCTGACATCCAAGTGCATAGAATCTTCCTGAAGTTTTCTACCTTGTTTAGCATCAGGACTAGTAGGCTGCTACATGAAAAACGAAACATCAAACAAGTTAGTTCTTCACCTGAAGAGAAAAATCATATAAGCTTAACAAAGGTTCAGCAAAAAACAAAATAATCATTGAAGGAAAACTACTAACAAGCTACCTGAGCAATTTGCCAATTAATCATATAATGGACCCTCTCAATGAAACTTTTGTCAATGGAACATTTGGTAAGAATACTTGAACTTGCCTGCAAGAAGTCAATGGGATGAAATGGAATTTTAGGAAAACCAAAAAAAAATAGATATTAATGTTTACATACCCAATGCTTATGATCTACTAGAAAACTTGCCTTCTCATTTTTGGTATTGTAACTGGCCTTATAGAATGATGATGGCAGCAAAACCAAACCAGAAGTATGAGGTGAAGATACTTCAGTATGGTTCAGTGCTTTTATGATAAGCGCACCAATGTCTGAAAGTACATGAAGTTTCTGCGGCAGCAAAATTAAATTCACTTATTAGCTACTGAAAGCAAAGACTCGAGACAAATAGTCCTTTTGTATATTCAAAATAATAAGGTGCTACCAAATAATAGTCACAGCCGCACTTACAGGAGTCATACAAGAATCAACAGCATCCTCAGCCAATTTAATAGCCCGCAAAATGCTAAGTAAAAATGATGCAGCTTCATTGACATCATTCTTGTTGCTATCAACACAACTGGGACTGGCAATTGCTTCTAAGAAAACAAGTAATGGACTGAAAGAAAAAGCAAAAGATGGTAGCATTGTGAAGAAGAAAAATAAATCTAAATCAGCCGGTTGAAAAGAACTCAGCTATCGCAAAGGAAGTGCCTTTCCGTGAGCCAAGAAAATTTTCAGCTGAGGGACTTGGCATGGCATATTGGAGTCCACGAGCCCTACCAGACACGTGGTCCACAAGGCCCACATATTCATCTGAACTAAGGACCTGAAATAAACAATTGACATGACATCATTTTGACAAATCATTTTATTATAGTACATCAGATAGATACCTAATCACAGTCCGCCCATGCATCTAGCAGGGCCAGTGACTCCACAAATTTGCCGAGTGTCTCAGATGAGAATTCTAAACAGAACAATCAAACTCTACTGTTTATTCTTTTTAATTTAGAATAAGAGCAACAGGCGCGTAACTATTACGTTTCAATGCATTAGCATTTGCACAGTGTCCATATGCATCATTATACAAATTAGTCCATGGATTGCGGACAGTGTATAATATAGGCAGCACTGCCAAAGAGGCATGCAATGGAAACCTTTCCAATTAGATAATCCTATTTGTACAGTGTTTAGACTACAAAGTGACTGTCAGAATTCAGAACAAGACAGGAATGTTTCCTGTATGGATGTAACTTGGACCCAAGATGTGATGAGTGGAGAAGAGAAACACAGACCGTCCATGGAAAGAAGGTAAGTGCCAGGATGGTGTATATGTCACCTAAAAAGAGGATAGTGTACATGTCCTGATCAGTAGTGATCAAATAATTACCCCAGAACAAGTATCCTACCTGCAAAACCTAGCATAAGAATCTTCGTCCTGACTTTCAGAAGGAAAGTCTGGATGGTGAGCAAGAACATGAATCAAGAATACCACAACATACTCAGGACAGCTTGTCATTGTTCTTCCTGGAACCTGCACTTCACGATTCTGACAGATTCGAGCCTCTTGACTGTAATCCTTGATAAACTCAGCTAGGTATTTTGTGGACTAGATTGACGAACAGAAGAAAGCAAGAAAACAACAGTGAGTGACAACTGCTTACAGCAAGCAAAACACGATAAAAGAAAACCAAACAGCATGATAAATATGTTGGAAACCAACATACATCTTCAATGCAATCTGAGGCAGCCAGTGCAAAAGCACAAGCATATCTGCTAGGAATAGCATGTTCCCTCAAAAGTTTATGTATTTTCTCCAGAAAAGATCTGCGCACAAGAGATGAAGGATCCTGGAATATTACAGAAGAAATTGAAGATTTTCTGTAAGAGCATGGACTTCAAAAAATAAAGTCAAACCAGATAATCTATCGATACATGTTTCATATACCAAAACATCACAGAAGAAAAATATCAGATGGTTTCAAGAAAGATCTTAGAGACTTTCACAATTCACACACACCCTTTTTGGGAATTACACCCACACTATTAGTCATCAGAAAATTTAAAACTGTCTGAACTATAGTAATCTTAGGCAAGTGAAAAGTAACTATAATTGTTATTAGCAATCAAAATAAACGTCTATTCTCATACGGAAAACATTTGCATACCCTGGCCATGAGTATTACTAAATGAAAAATTGGGGGTGAAATATATGAATCCCATCTTCTAGCCAGCCGGAGAAAGGATTTTGCCACAGCTAATCTAACGTGAGCACTGTCACTTTCACTGCACATAATAGAATAATATCAATAGCTGAATGCCAAAAAGGAAGGTAAGAGTTACATAAAAAGTCAAGCACTATCTTTGATTATTTGTATGCTAATATGCATAGATGAAGGTGGAAAAGCAAAGCAATAAAAATGAATCATCATCAAAACCTTAACCCAAATATGTCGGGAAAATGAATCAAAATCATGTGTCAAAATCATGGTGCCGGTCACCAATGTGGTTCACCCTGAAAATCGGTACATCACGGTTCACATCCACCATAGCCCATCGCCGCGTGAAATTTTTTTACCCTAACAAATCTCAAAAAATATCCAAACATCCATAATATTGAAAAATGCTAGAAAACCAGTTTTTTTTTTCTTTTTTAATAGTGTACACTATAAACAAAAATATCAGGGTCATTGCTTTGGTGCATTGGTAAAAGTCTCGGGTGCCATGTGATGCAGACCGGATTAATGGACCCCATCTGAAGGTTTATACGAGAAGGCCAAAGGCCCACAAGATCCAGCAATGAGTGATTCCCCAAGATTCTCTCCATCAGCAGTTTCTAGTTTTATATCTTCGAGTGGATTTCCTAGATTTAGTAGATTTCCAAGACATCCTACTCTAAGCACTTTGGCTTGGAGTTTAGCCCGTTGGCTAATCTCCTCTTCCCCATGCTGCGTCACCGTGCGTGATAACGCACATTCGAGACCTGTGAGCAGCCGCTTTGTGCAAAATTGCCAAAGGTTAGGTCTATATCCAGTCTGGACCCTCCCAGGACCCTGCTTCGGCAGGACCGCATTGGGTGAAAACCTTTTCTTTTTACTATAAACAAAAATATTGGTCCCCCAAAGTCATAACATCCATTATAGATATTTATTCTTTATCTGTTTAATATGTTAAATTATAGTGTTTAATCTCTAGGCCCATCCTAATAATTTATAAATCAATCAATGTAGCTCATATCTAATATCCAAAAGACTCAGAATATCTATCAACTCTCATATCAGCTTTGTGAAAAATCTCACACCAAATTGCTTACTGTTCACTAAATGAATTTGGTTGGCAGCTGGCAAAACCCAATTTCACTCTAATTCAACATGGCCCAACAATATTGCATTGAGCACTACAAAACAGTTGAAGTTTCGTTGAAATTTTATTCACATGTTTTATAAGTGATCAATATGACCATGGGCACATTTCCTATCTTGACAGTTTAGATTTTTCATAAGTGGGCCCTATCAGAGGGTACAACTGGAATTTGGTCAGACTAGAAGGAATTCAAGGCTCCATAATGCGGCCCACTGATTAAAAATCTAAATTTCTGAAAATAAATGCCCTCTCTTGTATGGGTTCTGGAGAAATTTCACTATAATAGAGATGGGTCCACGGAGATTGGTTATATATATATATATATATAGGAGCATCTCTCACCTTACCATGAGAAATCAAGGTGAGGGCCCTCACATTTAAGTTGTTGGCATTGGATATGGATGTGAGGGCCCCCACCTTATCTCTCATGGTAAGGTGAGAGATGCTCTCATAGTAGCATCTCCCATATATATATATATATATATATATATATATATATATATATATATATATATATGAGGGGCCCTCCTAAGCTACAACTTATGTTATTCTAAGCTGAAATCGTCTAGAAAATCCTCTCCATTATAAACTGCCTCAAATCATCGTCTCCAAAATCAAGATAAATAAGAGATAGTCAACTTTGATTTGTGGGACCAGCACTGTTTCAACTTAGGAGAGCCAGAAACAGTATGATGTATGTATGTATATCTAGATATTCCAGAAACTGGAATTACTGAAAATTCAAAGGCTTATTATATAAGGCCAGCTTGTTAAAAATCCAATCTGCTCAAAACAAAAGATACCTCTTGTAGGGCCCCGCCTAAATTCACTCTAATAGGAGATAGGCCCACCATCAGAAGTGTGGATACTTCATATGCCGTCTGTGCAGTTGGTTCATGCTTTGCGCAATGGACACTCAAATGCAGGCAGTTCTTCAGATTCTAAAATACCTGAAGGGCTCTCTGGGGCAAGGTTTACTCTATATGTCATGGTCATTTACATATTTAAGATTTAACAGGGACCAGAAACAACTAAGTCTATGCCTTGACTTGGACAAGAAACTCTATGTGTCGGTCATCTAAGTATCACACCAAAGACAAGAAACAACTCAAAAGAGAGAAGAAACACAATTTTCTATACAACTTTCAAAGTTCGACTAAGAGGGGATTACAACTCTTAATATATGCTAATCTATGCCTTAACATGGAAAACAAATCTTAGTAAAAATAGAAATTCCTAATTAAGTTATAAATCTCAGCAATTATTAATAATCAGGAAATCCTAAGAAATCTTCTAGAAAATTGCAAAATAGAGAAAGTGTAGCTGAGAAAGATATTCAGGGATTTTTCTTCTCCATTGGGGTTGGATCCATTCAACTGGCCTACATCAATTCTCCCCCTCTTGAAGAGATTTCATCCTCAAGTTCGGTAAATGTCCTTCTGGGTTGAAAATCAAGCATACAACTTTCCAATGCTCTTAATCTTGATTTTCTTTGCATGAGTTAAAAGCTTGGCGCAATCTTTTCCTCCTAGAAGTAGATTGGAGGTGTTTCTACTTCTGCTGTCTGAATTGAGCTAGAACATGTCATCTGACCATTAGATTCTTCAATTGTTGAGTCTATTCCAATGGTCGATCCCCAAAGATGAAATCAATGTGGGGAACCACAATGGCTTATTCTTCGTTCGCAGCCTCAAGGGTCATAGCTTTGCCGTCTGATGAGCATATTATTGGCTTTTCAAGAAGTTGGCCTATGATTAGAACCATCGGATTATCAACCTCCTCGCTAACCATATCCAAGTCTTCAGTGCTTGTGTCGTGTTCCTTTGATGCATGTGTCTTTTGAGCGTCTTTTCATCAACACTGACAGCTCCTTTGCCTCCCAGATCTTACAAAATCAGATCTTCAGAAGTTGAGATTATCATGAAATTTTCTGGCTTTAATTCTTGTATCTCAATGTCAGTCTTGTTATCTTCTACCAGTGGTTCCACGACACTGGCTTTCATTATTTGTGGAGACTTTCTTTCTTGACACTTACCTTTTGCAGGCGAGACTGTTTAAGTATGTGCTTAACACGAATTGCTTCCTAATATGCTTCATAAATGGTCTTGCAGTCATTCATATTTTGCAATATATTTGGTCTCAAACCTCTGATAAAGCTATTCAAATCATATGGCTCACTTTGTTCTACTTCACAAACTTGTTGCAACCTTGAAAATTGATCAGAATATTAGTCTACTGTCAAATCTCCGTCTCAGATACGGAACCGCTAAAAGTAGACATCATTCTCATAATACCAATCTCCATATTCTTGCTCATATAAATTTCTTTAAACTTCATTCAGTGTCCAAAAATTCTGATGATGACCTGAATGTAAGGACATAAAATTATAACTGCTTTTGAAGAATGGACTCACCAAGCAACCAGCTATGTAGATCCTCTTATACGAGTATGCAGGCGAAAACGGATAGTTGATCAGATCCTAGATGATCAAGATGTCAGCAAAACAAGTATGGGCCATCCAATTTGGTCCACTTGTGAATTTGTGCTTGGGCTCTCAAATCAGGCCGAGACTGACCTGTTATGGGCCTAGACCTGACCCGAAATGCTCTCCCCTTTTTTTTTACTACTACTTGGATTCGGGCCTAACCTGAACTGAGGCCCAAGAGATCTGCATAAGCATGTCACAGTCTCACAGACACGTGACTGCTCTCTCCTCGAGCGTTGCGCATGAAGAGAAGAAAAGGAGGAGGGCCTTTGGGGATATTTCAAAACCCTCCCTACTCTGCTGCTGTATGCTGACGGGGGACATGGGTGCCAAGTACTCTCGTCCTCTCAGCCTCTTTCTTCTTTCTTTCTTTTTTTTACTCAGATGGGGGGTGCTAGTTTGGCTCTCGCAAGTTTGGGTTTATTGGAGTTGGGGCTCTCTAGATGGGTTCTTAGGGCTTTAGATAGGTTGGGGAATGGGTGGAATCGACTGTGGCTTTGGGATTTGGGATGGGAATAAGGTTTCTGTGATCAGACAGGGGGGATAGGGTTCGAATGACTTTGATTGAGGGTTTGAAGGGTGGATTCGGTTCCAGATAAGGGATTTGGATGGACTGGAATTGATTGGAAATGTGGTTGGGTTCCTACAAAAAGGGGTTTGGGAGGAATTGGGAATTTGGTTTAGGGCTTTGGGTAATTTGGGAATTTTTTTAAAAAATGGGTAGAATGGGGCTCTGAAATTGGTGACTAGGGTTCTGTTGGGCTGGTTTGGTGATTGGGGGTTTGTGGATTTGGGGGATTTTGGGTTTGGTTATAGATGGGATTTGGCAATTGGGTTTGGTTAGGCGCAGGGCCTTTGATGGGTTGCTGTAATGGACGGATGATGATGATGGATCGATGGTGCTGGTGGTGGTGCTGGTGGTGGTGAACAGAAACTCAAACAGTGAAATCAGATTCGCGGGTTATCTCGATTGGCAAATGGAGCGGCAATCTGAGAAATGGATTTTTGCTCTAATATCAATTTATGCAACGTCGGGCATGGATCAAAATAGCAGCTGGCCGCTATGCTAAAATGAGTTCAGCGCTGCGCTCTTCCATAGCAGCCACTATGGCCCGCTATGGAGTGTGAATGACAGCTACTTTCCAAAACAATTTGAAATACATAGTAAGGCTTATTTCTTTCCTTCTTCTCTCCAAACAACATTTTTACAAAACTCTTCCATCCTTCACCAAAACACATAGGATCTCGCTGAATTGAAGATGATGCGGAGAATTTCTCTCAAGGGCTCTTCATTAGGAAATGTCCTGGCAGACACCCCCTTTGATACCCCGAAAATGACTCCCCTTTGCATAAGCCCTGCGGGACGACTTGCCAAAAGACTACTCGCTACTAACTAGAGGTGTGACGCTCATGCTTCTTTCAAGGAAGCCACTTCGATGCCTCTACCAAGGTCCTACTCATATGGTCACTATGGTCAAACTCAATATAGATATCCACCTCCTCCAAGTTCCTATGATGTCTTCTTTGCATTTCAGGATCCTTATGCCCACCAAAATCAAATTCAATATGGTGGGCATATGCAAGATGGTAGTTGCACTACAAATGATAACGATGGGAATGAAGACAGCGCCATCATATATCTTGGTAGACATTCCCTTCGGTATTAGAGCCGACCAGCCGAGGTCCTTCACCAACTCGATGCTCTTTAAGTGGATTGTTTTTTTTTATTAAGTTATTAATTATTATGTCATTTCACATTGGTTGTATTGGCTGCTGATTGTTGAGTATTGAGTATTGACTGTTCACTATGACTGTTGAACTCCTAAGTCCTAACTCTTAAGTCTTGACTTCAAGTTCAATACATTGTTTATTTTGATGGTATTTCTTCATGACATAGTTTTTCCTTACAAGCCTTTCATTAGTTTCTATGTTAGCATAACTTAGCAACATGAATATATGTCGAAAAAATGGTTATTACTATTATTTTCTATTCATACAGCGCTAGAGGGCCGCTACGCCCCCTTATCTTAGTTACTTTTACAAGAAAAACACATTCTATCATTTTCCAATATTCTGGATTTTTTTTAATTTCTTCAGAGTTTTTTTATGATTTTTCCAAATCGCACCACTACGTAGCGTCCGCTATGCCCGCCACTACCACCATTTTTATCCTTGGTGCCAAGGAAGAATAGCCAACTGGCTAATCTCCACGCCAATGGCTTAGGGTAGGTCGTCTATTCAACTTGCAATATTCAACTAAGAGGGGATTACAACTCTTTCCATAGGCTAGTCTATCCCTTAAACTTCGAAAACATATCGTAGTAAAAATAGAAATTCCTAATTTAGTTCTAAATCTCAGCAATTACTAAAAATCAGGAAACCCTACAAAAACTTCTTGAAAATTGCAAATTAGGGAAAGTGTAACTAGGAAACATATTCAGGAATTTTCTTCTTCATTGGGCCTTATTGGGTTTAGGCATTCAGGCATAGACTTTTGGGATAGACACATTAGTCTGGCCTGCATCAATATACCCTTGTCTCGCTAGTTCCTTGTCTTTTTCTCTGTTTCTTCCTTTTTCTCATCTTAGGTTTTTTCATACACCTGAGGATAGAACCCTAGATTAAAAGCAGTCAATCTCTCTAACTTGATATCAAAACCTCATCTACAGTAAAAGACACCCAAACAAGGATATCTAAGGGCTGTTTGGAAAATTTTCTTCTTTAGGAGGAGGGAGTTAAACGTCACATCACATCATTGGAAATTAGTGAAAGTGGAATTGACCTTTTGGTTAAATGAGAAAGGTATTTGGATGATTGTGGCAAAGGTATAGCATTCGGATAACTCAAGAGCAGTAAAGAATTAAAAATCTAAAATAAAATGGACATATAAATTCATCGTGGGGCTCACATAGAGATCATTTGGACCATTCAATATGAATCCCATCTCCTCCAGTGAAATATCTTGACATTTCGCTTCAATAAGAATGGGTCCCACCATCGAATTGAACTCATCATTGGAAACGTGATTCGATGCTGACATGGTATTGCTACTGACATGGAGTTAAACATGTTTCCATGTTGCTCTCAATCCAACGGTAGGACCCACTTCTATTGAACTGCAATTTTTATGATATATCAATGGAGGGGATGGCATTCATTTTGAACGGTTCGGATTATCATTATGTGAGCCCTATGATAGAGTTCTAGAGACCTGTTAGTCTGTTACATGGTTGCCATGAAATAGTTGTGACAGAATGACCGGACTCTACCAGATCATATAATGTCCCATAGTAACTTGAGGTTAAGATTCATTTTGTGTCTGCATCAACTTGTCAAAAAAGTGACCTACCCTAGACGCACTCCAAACAGCAAAAATATAAAGCCGTTGATTGTACGGCCTACTTAACTTCTATTACCCTGTGCTTTACCAAACTGCCCCTGAGGAAGCAAATCGAAGAAAGAGATGCACATTAAGCCCCAGACAAAACTTTCCTGAAGATCGCCGGTTCGGCATCAACATTTTCTTGGAATCTAAGGTATTTTTGGACCTTTTTCTTTTTCAACTGGTTAGAAGCATAGGGGTGATCATTCAATCAGAGCTCCAGGAGTTTGGTGGCAAGATCTGCCAACTGGTGCTAATGTCAACAGTGGTGTGCAGACATAAGCCAGGAAGGCCTCTCAATCTTCGGTTCTATGTAAATCTTAGGGCTATCAATGTTTCTTGTGCGTTTATCATAACAATTTGGCCTAATTTGTGAGGGGGAAAAAGTCCTCCCAGGTATACGGGTGCATTGTAGACATCATGGTTAAATCTACAAAATTGTTGAATCTACAAAACTAAGTTTTGAAGTAAAAGCATCCAAGTGTACAAGTTACGAAAACAAACCTCAATTTAGTATCATCTGAAATATCATCTTCTCTAATTAGTTCTAACAAAGTGTTCACCAATCTCCCAATCTGAAGCTTAACATGAGTTGTTTGGAAAGGCAAAAAACTCCTAACAAGTGTTCTAAGCCCATAAATCTGCAAAGAAATAGAACGTAAGGATAGAAGGCAACCATTTAAATCTCTTGTTAAAATGAGACATCAAAACAAACATATGGAAGTGGAATGGATAATGAAATGATACAATAAACCAATCACATTACATCAAACAGAACGAAATAAAAAAATATATAATGTGGAAACAAATATTCAAGATCGGAGAATAGCATTGCCAACAAAGGCAAGAGATTTGTAAAATCTTCATAATTGAAACCTTATTCCATCATTTAAGGTCTTCTTTGCATGTCAAACATTTCCATTTAAATCTTCATAACTATTTTATTAGAAGTCTTTACAGGTCACCCCCTTCTCTTAGTACGTTAGCTTCTAACACTTTCAGACTCCATATAGCAGTTGTTACTGATCTTTCTATCGGACATGCCCAAACAATCTCAAACCAATGTTTGAAAACGTTGAGGTGTGAGGTGAAACCTTCCAATTGCCCAATGTGACGCATGGTGTGTGAACTCCATGAGTAATTTTTTTTTTAAATAAATAATAGCACAATATATAGAGAATCATCATCAAAGTCATGTCCCAATCATGTTGGGGTCGGCTACATGAATTATGTTTCTCCATTCCAATCTATCTTGAGCCAAATCCCTAGATAAGTAACACTTCTTCACATATATTTTTACTACCTCCATCTATGTCCTCTTTGGCCAGCCCCTTCCCCTTGGTGGGCCATCAACCGTCATGGCCAAACTTTTCGTTACTCGCATTGTTACCGACTTAAGTTGGACATGCCCAAACCATATCAAATAAGTTTCTCTAATTTTATCCCCTATTGTTGCAACCCCGAAATGCTATCGAAAGCGCTCGTTTCAATTTTATCCTTCATAGTTTTACCACACATCCACCTCAACATTCGTGCGTGTACATAAAAACATAGAAAATTATCCTATGCATGCTGTGCCCACCTGATGGTCCATCCATCAGGTAGGCACGACCAAACCAAATCAAACCAAGCCTTTTCCCACTAGGTGGGATCGGCTATATGGATTTGACGACGCCAATCAAATCTGTTTAGGGTCATGTCCTCCGTTAGATCCATGTAGGCAAGGTCGTGTTTAATAGTTTCTTTCCAACTTCTCTTGGGTCTCCATCTCCCTCTCCTACTCCGGGCAATCTCCATGCTTTCACACCTTTTAACAGGTGCCTCCATTGGGCGCCTTGTGACATGGTCGAACCATCTCAGTCGATTTTCTCTCATTTTATCTTTAATCGGTGCTATTCCTACTTCGCCCCTAATCTCCTCATTCCTAATCCTATCTCTCCTTGTGATCCCGCACATCCATCTTAGCTAGCATTCTCATCTCCGCAACTTCCATCTTCTTAATATGATTATGCTTTACTGCCCAACACTCTGATCCATATAACAACGTTGGACGTACCGCCACCTTATAATACTTTCCTTTAACCTTGAGGGGGACTTTCCGATCACACAAGAGCCCCGAAGCACTCCTCCATTTGGTCCACCCGGCCTGAATCCTGTGACTTACATCAGTATCAATCTCTCCATCCTGTTGCACCATAGATCCAAGGTATCTAAAGTTTTCTTTCTTTAAAATCTTTTGTGTGCCCAAACTTACTTCTAAGTTACCAGTGTCCCACTTTGACTAAACTTGCATTCCATATATTCCGTCTTGCATCAGGTAGGCACGACATGCAGAAAAAAAAAAAAAAAAAAAAAACACCAAACCCACCTGGGTTCACACACCCCCTGGGTTTGCACCCATGTAATTGGACACAGTCCATGCGAATGGACTAGACTTGCGGGCCCTTTTGCTGGAGCTAATCATAAATTTCCTATTATGTAGCCATACATACATGCACCTATCGTTTCTAGTTACTCCACACATTCAACCTAGCTTCTCAAAAAAAAATTCATCACCTAAGAACATTAGCTACACGACAATCACACAGCACCCCACTATCTTGTCTCCACTTTGCCCACCTAACGAAAACTTATTTGCAATATCCATGTCAAATCTTTAATTTTTCTTCTATAGTCGATAATTGCAATTTAGATTTCTTGAAAAGGAAAAATAACACCCTCAAACTTCAACTAGCTCAATGAGAGCACTTAGGTAACCTAAGGCCATGCCTAAATTCCATAACACCTATCCTAATGAAGCTTGATTTCCCAAACAGGCCAATGCGTGTATCAATCAAATCACCAAATCATCTTGTTAAGGAATACCAACTCCATCCTAAGCTTCCACTCGTACATCTAAGCCCATCACACGCCACCACATCCAACAAACCACACTTCCCCCAACACCCAAAAAGACAGAAAGAAAAGGCAACCATTTTCATTCTATTTATGAATAGATTCTAGGAGAATCATGTGCAGAGAATGAGAGAAAATCTATGCATCCTTGAGATCGACAATTTAACAAAAAATAAAAAAATGTGCCGCCGTCGTCATCAAAGCCTTCTCGTCGACTACACGAATTGTGTTTCTCCATTCCAATCTATCGTGTGCCAAATCCTTAGATAAGTTGCACTTCTTTAGATCCATTTCTACTAACTTCATCCACATCCTCTTTAGCCTACCCCTTCCCCTCGGTGGACCATCAACCTCCATAGCCAAACTTTTCTCCACCGGGACTGTTGCCGACCTGCGTCGGGCATGCCCAAACCATCTCAAATGGATTTCTCTAATTTTATCCGTGCATTGATGCTACCATTAAATTCTTTCGAAAGGACTCAATTTTAATTTTATCCTCCATAGTCTTACCACATCCACCTCAACATTCTCATCTCCGCTGGATCCATTTTGTGCATATGTTGCTTCTTGATTGGCCAACATTTTACTCCATAGGTCGTAGATGGAACTTTTCCTTCAATCTTGTTGGCATTCGTCAATCACAAAGCACTCTAGAAGCAAGTATCCACTTCAACAATCCCGCTTTTATCTTATGTTCGACATCTTCATCAGTCGCTCCATCCTTACTACTTATAGAGCCAAAGTAACGGAAAGAATCTCTTTGTGGTATCTCATTGTCTTCAATTCTCACAATAGTTTTAGCACTTTTTATATGCCCACTGAAGTTCTATATATATATATATATATATATCTACACACGGTAATATTCAGGTGAGAACTAGTTCTCACATATTATATGAGAACTTTTTTGTGGGGCCCATTTGGGGATGGGACCGGGGGGGGATGGAAAGATCTATGTTAGACCACCCCAAGTATCAAGTTTTACCCCAAACCCATGCCCCTAACCCCTTCATTCGTGGCCCACAAGTTTAATGGCTTCATATACAAAAAAATATTCAACCCTCGATCAAACGGTTCAGTTCATTCGGATGTGTGCCAATCCTTGGGATTAGTGACTATCAAAGGGTTCCCTATTGGTTGTTAGGTTTGGATGGATTGCTAGTTGGGCCCCGCAAAAAAGTTCTCATATAATAAGTGAGAACTAGTTCTCACTTGAATATTTCCCGTATATATATATATTCTGTCTTTATACGGCTTATTTTAAAGCCTTTGGATTCTAAAGCCTCCCGCCATCTCTCGAGTTTTGCATTCACACCATCTTTTGATTCATCTACTAACATTATATCAACTGCAAATAACAAACACCAAGGCACCTCTTCCTAAATTTGAGCAGTTAACTCATCCACAATCAATGCAAAGAGATAAGGGCTTAGGGCTGACCCTTGATGCAAACCTATTGCCAGTGGGAACTCAACTATCACTCCACAAGTAGTTCTCACACTCACACTCATTACCTCTCTTCCATACATGTTTTTAATAATTTCAGTACAACCTTTTGGAACATTCCTTTTATCTAATAAAACTCACCAAATTAAATCTCTAAGTACCATGTCGTAGGCTTTTTTAAGATCGATGAAGACCATATGCAAATCTTTCATCTTCGCTCCATATTTTTCCATTAATTGCCCAAGTGAGAAGATAGCTTCCAAAGTTAACCTCCCTGGTGTAAAACCAAATTGATTTTCAAATATCTTGGTCTTCAGTCTAAGTCTTTGCTCCATTACTCTCTCTCTCATATATTCATAGCATGACTCTTAAGTTTAATCCCACAATAGTTGGTGAGTTTTGTATATCGCCCTTGATCTTAGTCTTTGTTGGAAGTTGGTGGGCCTGGATAGGTTTTCAAAACTTTTGACCCACTTGACTGAGGGATCAAGTACCCATAAGGCCATAAACCACATCCAGTATCCAATCACTCAAACTCATCAATCATGTACATCAATAAACTCTATCTAGAAGATAGAAATCAGCAACAATCAAGCAACCAAAAATCTACAACATTCAATGAAATAGATTATACCTTTGGAGCCCGGTAGAGCTCTAATGGAGAAGAAGATTTGCTAGATGAAGAAACTCTTTCTTTGTAGCAAACTTAGGATCTCCAAGACCTAATTGTCTTCCACGCTATGACCCACTATCAGATCTCTTTTCTCAAGAAGAATTGTGGGATCTTCAAGAAAAAACCAACTAGAAGCTCTTAAGAAACTAGAAGAGAGAGGAAAATAGAAATAGAAGTGCAACTCTTGCACTCTAGGGGTTGGGCGTGTGCTCTAGCCCTCAAGCAACCTCCTCTCTTCCTCTTTTTCTAATTGAAATGGAAGTCTCACTTCCACAATAATTAGTAACTTACTCTTCCTACTATTACCACAATTAGAAGTCTCACTTCAAAATTCAAATAGAAATAATAACTTTCTAATTCCTTCCTTTTAAAGTTCAAGATTAGTAACTTTCTAATAACTTGGGCTAACGTGGGGACCACTAGGGATTCCATAGAAAGCTAGCTCCAACTGGGACACCGCGACCCCACATCTCATGTGCAATCCGAGACCACAGTTAATTGCAAATAACTCCACTATATAAATGCAATTGCACTCCAGTCTTAGGAATAAATTATAAAGAAGACCCTAAACTTTCCAATTACCACAAGTAGGCCCCTCTATCAATATCCATGTATCAATTGGATAAAACATGTCCCTTCCAATGTTAAATCCACATATTATTATCATTGAGCCCCAATTAATCACAGTGATCATCAGTACCATCCAATTAACTCTTAATTAAGATGGGTGCGCACTTACTAATGATAAATCCATTAATTGGCACAAGGAGATAATATAGATAGATTTCATCTTGACCATTGAATGTTCCCACAGTCCTACTATCACGTACCCAAGACACCGAGGTATTGACCTACTACAATTGGCCTCACTCATTGGTGACTCAAAGCAAATGAATAGACAGAAACTTGAGTTCATCAATGTCTTATGAATGAGAGCCTATTGCTAGGGAATTATGAGAGTAAACCTTAAAATAAAGACAGCATTCCATAAGGTGCTTCTCATGGTCCTTCAATACATCCAATGTACCAGCACCATGATCCAGAATCTTATATTCTGATGATCGAGACAAATCACACTATCTCATAGTGATCAAAGTGCTGCAACCTTATCAGATGAGATGCTCAGTCTCATCACTAGTTGTGAAGATATTTAAGTATAAGATTTGTAACACATTTTCCATATGTAGATCTCATCCATACACATATATCACATCTAATATACTAATAGGACCCGGTTCATCTCATGAACCATCATGTCATATGTATTGGTCATGTGCATTAAGTAGTAAAACACCATTCATCTCATGAAAGGAAAGTATGATTTTATTGATAAATAAAAAAATTAATCAATTTATTACATCATCTGATGAATTGAGACCATACAAACTAACAGTCTTTGCTCCATTACTCTCTCTCATATATTCATAGTATGACTCTTAAGTTTAATCCCACAATAGTTGGTGCAGTTTTGTATATCGCCCTTGTTCTTATATATAGGTACTACAACACTTCTTCTCTATTCATCCGACAGTTTCTTTGTCAATAATATCTTATTGAAGAGTCTAGTAAACCAAATCTCTCTAACTTTTGTTTTTTTGATAACCCAAGATATCTTCCGCCTAGCTCAACCCAGGAGCATTTGGCCTTGAGCCCAAGAGACACTCGATAGTGGACAACCTAGAACTAATCCCTAGGGGCACATGTAAACCCTCTTATCCACATGCACCAAGTGAGACAATGGGAGGTGGCCAACGAAAGTAAGTGTCGAACATAAGACCTCTCCGCTTCACGAGGCGCCGAGTCCTTGGCCAACAGAGCTACCACTTGTTGGTAACCAAATCTCCTCAACTTCTAAGCATTATCAAGCCTCAATCGGAATATCATCTAGACCCATAGCCTTTCCTCTCTTCATTTATTTCAATGCTTCCCTCACTTCCACCACCCTAATTCTATGAAAAAGAAAAAAGTATGCTTTGCTAACGAAGTATCCGCTTTTGTTCTCATGTCTCCAATATAATATTCATTTAAAAGCATGCTAAAATATTCCCTCCACCTTTCTTCGATATCGTTGTCCTTCTCACTAGAACCTTTTGGTCATTGCTCTTAATAAATTTGATATGATCTAAGTCCCTACTTGATTTCTGTACGAATACTTCTTTTTACACATTTATTTAATTTTTTTTAATTTTAATTGATTAAAAGTTTTTAAAAAGTGTAAAAATAAGTATTCGCACGAAAATCAAGGTTGATGCATTCAAAGGTTTTAACAGTATACTTAAAGCAAATTGAAGTTAATACTAAATTAACACATAATAAAGAGTCAACCACCAGAATGCTATGAAGAAACTAATTTCACACTCAATTAGGAATGATATAAAGTGAATCTAGAAAATTCAATTAAATCATCTCACTCTCCCAAGTACCTTCAATTTACAACAGTTGCTGGAAAAGGATTCATCATTGAAGGAATTCTGTCCAATAGATAACTGTGGCCAGAAAATTAATGTCAATGTTTGAACATTTAGTTTCCGAAAATCAATACACGGCAAACAAGAAATGCAGCGCTAGCTAGTAGTTTCCTATATGAATCAAATTAACTGTAAAGAGTAAATTCTTTAGGATAATCATAACTCACATTTGTAGAATAAAAAATCTTATTTATGATGAATTGTGTGACCTCCTCCCCTCGAGACTCATAAGTGGGTACAGAATGCTGTGCAATATAACCCAATGACTGTAACACAGACGGGATATTCCGGCCATTTTGAAGAGAGTCCACTAGTTTCTGGAGAAGAAATAACAAAAACAATCAACAAAAGCTGTACATAAGGTACAGGTGTTATCGCGGCAAAAGAGATTTTACCACCCCCTTTCATATTATACGAGAATTCACACTGCAATTGTTCAAGGAAATTTTCTGTGCACTGGTTCTAAGCATTTACTAAGTTAACAACATTCAGAAATTCTGAAAGAAAATAAACATGAAACTGTTCTTCATTATAAAAGTAACATGGGAAAAGATAAAACTATGGACAAATTCCAAGGCCATCACTAAACATGAAATATATATATGGGAAATTCTCAAAAACACCCCTTTTTTCCACCCCTTATTTTTGGTCATGAGGCCCATGTTGAGTTAATCTAATCTTTTTCACACACACTACACCCCATGAATAGTCACAAGTCCAAATTTGACACTCACCCTACTTTTCCTCACCGTTGGATTGAAATCATGATAAAATGATGCCTTTTAAACCATTAAATCTTAGGGTCATGGATCAAAAGGTTAGGATGATCTTATGGACTCAAGAGTTTGCACATAGGTAGGCCTCATATATGGTTCTTTCCATCCAATGGACTTCCATGAGCATCATGCATCCCAGTAGGCCCAACTTTCGATCCCCCATGGTCCCACCCCTAGGTGGGCCCCGCAAGTGTTTGACTTATTAGAGCATGAGCTCAAGCATTGTAGAGGGGTGCGTCTGTGTGTGTTGTAATCTGATTTCTAATGGGATTAGGTCTCTTGATTATGATTTCTCATTTGTCCAATAACATGGGTTTTCTATTAAATAAAATGGGTTCTGAGTGCTAGCTCTCTAAAGTTCACAAGGTATTAGAGCAAACCCTTCATACCCATCATCCGTTCCATACCCCACAACCACCATTCATCTCTTCCACTATCAGTCAGCGTCTATTGTTGTTGTCATTCATCTGATCCCCGTCCACTCCACATTCATACCCACCGACCATTCGTGTTGCTCATGGAGTATGTCCCCTCCACCCATGAGTTGTGTCCACCAACCACAGAAAACCATGTCTACTACAGTTTTCAAGAGGAATATGAAACTTGTAACAGAATGAGTCCACCATTAGAGAACTATTACATGGTTAAAATTTGATATGAATCCTTGTTTTCATTGTTGTTGCTAAATCCTAATGTCTCCTAGAACATGTATTGAGATATGCGATTATTCATCATCATATATCCTAAGCACTTATGCATGAAGAGTATTTATACATAAACATACTATATTTTATTAATTCAAATCACATGATATAATCTTTCTTACAATCACAAGTCTGACCTACAAATTCAGATTAATGCCGACAGTTAAGACATTTACAATTAAACCCTACATTTAAACCTAAATGAAAAATTCATGCAATTACATATGATTGTGTTATGTGTGGCATGTTATAATGCATAAGACTAACCCAATAAATTTATCACTTTGGGATCAAAATTCAAGGAAACCCTAGCAATAAATATCAATTGAGTATTTCTGGGTTCAGGTCCTTACAGATTGGGGCTGATAATAACCTCAGTTTACACCAGTCAAAGAATCAAAGATATTAAAAAAGAAATAAGAAAAAAAAATGGCAGATAATGGAAGACACATCCAGTACAAAATTTAAAAATGAAACCTAAGAATTATATAATATCCATCTATACAACATAAAAAATTATGGGCATAACTGGAGGCTGACCTCAGAGAAGTAATGAAAAGAACAAATTGTGAATATATACATTGTATAAATCAGAAAAGACTGACTGATTAGAAGCCCCAGCTAATGCAGCAATTGCAGCAACAGAGAATTTTGCCTGTATACGTGTTCCCTCCATACATACCCGCTCCAAGGATGGGTAAATATCACTGCAAAAATCAACAACTAAAATGAAAAATCAGATATCTGATTCATCAGAAACATTTAAGTCAGGGCCAGTGAAATTATTGGAAGGAAAAATATGTTATAGGTTTCTTAAACCAGCAAAATAATTACACTGAAAAGCAATTCAAAGGGCAAATATCATTCTCAGACACCTGCTCCAGTGACCATTTGTTCTTTTATAAATAGTAATTTTATCAATGAATAAAACTGAAGAACAAAGAGAAGCCTCAGAACATTCCCATTGAAGATGCTTCACCAAATGACCATGGCAATCAACCTCATCATGCAATGAGGAAACCGATGAGCTTTTTTTTTTTTTTAAGGGGAGAAAAGGAAAAAGACAGAAGAGGAAGAAGAAGAATAGCCAAACAACTAAAGAAAGAAATCCAAACTTAGTAGAAGAGCCTAACGACTAAAAAAGGATGGCAGAACTACTAAAGAAGAACGATAGCTTAATTCAGATTATGCATTGTCTGATAGCCAAACTACTAAAGAAGAAAAAAGAAAGAGAAAGATGACTTCAGAGAAATTATGCAATGTGGATAGCCAAACTATTTAAGAAGAAAAATAGCTGAATTCAGATAAATTATGCATCTTCTTTGTTCTTATTTTCTTTTGCCACCTCTACATGAACAGAATTCAAGCTGAAGAAACAGAGACAGAGAGAGGGACACACAGACAGAGAGAGCACAAACCCTTCAAGAATTACTTGAAGAAAGTCCGCCAAATTCAGAAAGAGTATGCACCTTCTTTTGTCCACATCTGCATTTGCCATCTCTCCAATAACAAGATAATATTAACTTCACATTTGTCCTCCTCACCTCTTGTACACTCAAATGCAGCCCCTTTAAAATCCTTCAAAATTAATCAGAATGCCACATCTAGAGTTTTAGTTAATGTGTTTCAGCAATATGATATTTAGTGTAAACATGGTTCTCAAGGACCTGTGAATCCCATGTTTGGTTGCAACTAAGCTTCTTATTATCCAAGTAGATGAAACCTAAGCTAGATTGACAATTAATTGACTTCTGCAAGACGTATCAAATTCAAGACAGCAAACCCTTTAAGGCCCTCTGGGATCGGTAATAAGCCCTACCGAACCTATGAATTTTATTCTATTCCCTAAGTGCACATTGAAATCGGTTCTCAAAAAAGCATTAATTCCATTATCACATGAAGATAAATGCTCATTGGCCCACCCCATATCCAAGCAATTCAATCCATGTGACTCACCTTCCACATTTTTTAACCCATCAATGGTCCAATCTTTGCACCGATTCACTTTTCAAGTTGGCATCCTGAGCAGACTTAGTATCAAATATTCAAGGTGACTCACTCATCTTCTTCCTTGGGCTCAAATTCCATAAAAGCATTGTTTCTATAATAGAACCTCACCCGTACTGTTTTCTCTCCGAAAATGTGGTGCACACATCCATTCACTAAAAGGAAACTGAATATACTTGTAGCTTGCACCACAAATAGGAATTTCCTTCCACTCCCAAAGATGAAAAGGAACCTTGGACTGACCAAACATCCATCCACATTCTTCACCCCCATTAAGTGATCAAGCCATGGAATTTACACATGGAGGGATGCTTCTCTTACTTTAAATAAATCCAACATCTGTCTTTCTTAAAGCTTGACTGCAGGAATGAATATCTTCCTCAAGTCCATCACAATTCAAGCTCTCACTTCGTCATCATAAGAGATTCCCTTTTCGTCCTCAAAACAAACCACCAGAACAGCACACTAATACCCCTGAACTTAAATTAGGGGTTAGAAATTGTGTTTAAACTAATGTCTTTGCTTTTTGAAATGTTTGATGAACCCTTTTTATTTATTTTTATGATATATGAGACCCATTAATTATGTGGACTTAATTTTATTTGAATAGGCTTTAATCATTAGACATTAGTGAGTCTCCAGTTCTATTTTCTAAAATATTATAAGTTTCCAGTAGGACCCATAGTTTTAAGTCGTTAAGGCTTGAGCAGGACCTTGACAATTTTAGTAGAGTCATTCAACCACTAGAGATGGGACCTGACTATAAGTAAATAAGTATAACTTCATAGGGCCACAAATTCGTAACTAGAATATGGTCTAATACCTAATGTTAATTGATCTATGGACTGAAATTGTATTCCACATGTCGCCTATTGTGTAGTACTGTTGTGAATCGACATTTAATGAAGCATCTCAAACCTATGAGAGGCTAGTTATGTGATTGCTCTTACACAATCGGTTACCAATAATGAACCAGTGTGGGGCATAATATAAATCCGGAATTTGTGTAAGGTGTTGATCTCAAACTACCTTGATGTAGGGTTTTTTTTTTTTAATAACCCAGGGTATCTCCCGCCCAGCCCAACCCAAGAGCCTTTGGCCCTGAGCTTGAGGGACACTCGAATCTGGAAAGCCAATAACTAATCCCTAAGGCGTGTTTGGATCTATGGCGAATTGAAGTAAAGTGAGGTGAAGCATCAAATGACGAGAGAATAAAATATAGAGGGTTATGATGGTCTTTTGTTTTTATTTGTTTGATAGGGAATCTTTTTGACTTTTTGTGTAAAGAGAGATTATTTTATTGTCATTTAGTGGAGAAAGAAGGTTGATTTTTTTACTTTCTTTTAAAAAGGAATGAATTTTGAATTTGTGTACTTTTGATATGACCCCTAGTCTTTTCTTGTATGGATAATGGAGGCTTTACTTCAATTTAACTTTACTAGTGAATTGCGGAACACGCCCTTAATGTCAGCATTAAAATTGTCTTCGGATTGTAAAGTTTCATCAATTTGTCTTGTTATAATTTGGGAATCTTTATTAATTAAAGTGGAATCGTTTAGATAAATGCTCAATTTATCATAGAGCTTTGATTTGACCTATGCATGTGAATATGGTGCTGCATACGATTAGTGGGCCCTGGATTCCTGGTCGTGAACATTACTTGTTACAGATCAAGAATCACTCGATGAAACAATCAATATCCCTTATCCCAAACACTGTCAATCTGTTCTTAAGAACCAAATCAAATAGCAAACCGCCCGTTCACAATGGTTGTTACCATGGGAAATGAGAACCCTCCCCAATTGATGTTTGCAATCCTTTGAGCCTCTTGAAAATTCAACCTCTTCTACGAATGGAATCTTCTACCATCACAAAATTTTATGTATTCCTTTCTTTCTTCCTCATTATCACCTTCACAAAGTTCATAATCAACATTTTTTGAGGGAAACATCTTTATTCCATTTCTAGTTCTTTTTTGTTCTTCTATGGTTGATAAAAGGAGTAAAGAAAACTTTGTCAACAGCCAGGCTGAGTTTCTGTTGAATTTTCCCACTACCAAGTCCAAGCACCTCGATCTCTTCATCATTCCACATTTTCTTTCCTCAATCCATGGCCATCCAGAACCTAGTCACACAAAGCAAAAGGGCACACCAGTAGGGAAAAAAAAAGAAACAGACCCACAACACCACCGAAGAAAAGGGAACGGATCACTAACACTTCCAAATCAGAAGGGGAAACACCTTCTATAGGAGAGAGATCGATTCAGGTAAGAATGGAACCTCTCTCTCTCTCTCTCTCTCTCTCTCTCTCTCTCTCTCTCTCTCTCTCTCTCTCTCTCTCTATTCATCTAATTGAAACTCAAATGTTAACTTTAAATTTTGAGATAATCATTTAATAAATTCCATTAATAAGATGTGACAACAGAAAAGAAAGAGATTTTGTAATTCCCTCAACATCAATTCTCTGAATTCCTGCTACCAAACATATCCTCACCCAATGCACTGAGATTGGCACATGGATTATCAACATGTGACAGAGTTGCTTGATGGTATTGGAATCCATAATTTATATTGTATTTAGCGGTAGTACCAATAAGTGATAAATTAAGAGAGACACTTCGAGATCGTTTGAACACGCCCAACGCAAGCCAACAATGGTACCAGTGAGGATAAAATTTTCTATGTAGGTTGATGGCCTCTCAAGGAAAAGAAATAGGCCAAACAGAACATGAATGGAAGTAGCAAGGATAGATCTAAAAAAGTGCAACCGATCCAAGGATTTGGCCTAGGTAGATTAGAATGGCAAAACAAAATTCATGCAACTGACTCAACATAATTGGGACTTTGGAATGGCAAAACAAATTTCTTGTAGCAGACCCAGCATAGTTGGGACAAGGCTTTGATGAAGATTATGATGAAAGAACGAATTATTTCTTGCTTAATATCACTAATTAAATGTACAATTCAATCAATGTGATTATTTTTCATTCCATCTTTCCTAGTTTTAACAAACTTCCATCTCAGCATTCTCATCTCTACTACACTCATTTTTCACACGTGTTGTTGCCTAATTGGCCAACATTATGCTCCATAGGTCATAGTTGGTTTTTTTAACCCCTTCCTCTATCCACTTGATCCAAGAAATCTGCCTCCAGTTTACTTTTCCGGACCACATTTCCACACGAATTCCTCGGAGGGGATGCTTCACATAGACCATCAATTCTGCCAACAGCACTTCTCCTCCACTCGAATTTAACTTTCAACAATTTTAATTTGTGACTCAAGCAAGATGCCCATTCACCCAACCTATAACCTATAATCAAGCAAAGTGATTGTGGATTATTTTCGCAAATTCTTTTTCCTCCACCCATATATATATGTGAGAACTAGTTCTCACATATTATATGAGAACTTTTTTATGGGGCCCAATTGTGGGCCCCATTTGGGGATGGGAACAGGGGGGAATGAAAAGATCTATGTGAGACCACCCCAAATATCAAATTTGACCCCAAACCCATGCCCCTAACCCCTTCATCCATGGCCCACAAGTTTAATGGCTTCATATTCAAAAAAATATTCAACCATGGATCCAACAGTTAGTGACTATCAGGGGGTTTACTATTGGGTGCTAGGTTAGGATGGGGTGCTAGTTGGGCCCCGCAAAAAAGTTCTCATATAATAGGTGAGAACTAGTTCTCACTTGAATATTTCCCATATATATATGGAGATGCTCCTATGATAGCATCTCTCACCTTACTATGAGATAAAGGTGGGGGCCCTCACATCCATATCCAATGTCAACAACTTAAATGTGAGGGCCCTCACATTTATCTCTCATAGTAAGGTGAGAGATGCTCTCACATATATATATATATATATATTTATATAAACAAAGGCTGGAGACCAGGGCCCATTGAACCATCAAATGTATTTGTGAACTCTGTGTCAATGTGACACAACGATCTCTAATTTATAATGGCATTTGGATACAAATGTGATAACTACAAAAAGGAAAAATATCCATGTCAGAGCACTCACAAGGAACTGTGGCTATCTATAAGATCACAGCAATATTACAAAGATAGATATACAGAGTTACAATAGTTCAAAGGACTCTAGGATCAAAGTCTTCTTTTTCATGAGTTGTCTTCTGGATCGTTACACAGATGCCCCGAATACTTTCCATCCTGAATTAAAAATACCAGGTATGGGTCTAATTAAAAATACCCAGATGGATTTTAAAGTTGGTCCATGGATAGGTTTAGTACATGGACCTGAAAATTCAGTTCCAGGTTTTGGTCGATAGGTCTCATAAAGATCTATTGCGACCAATAGGTCAATACCAATGGATCTAGCCAACTTGACAGACCAGGCAAGTCACCCAATTGTAAACCGAAAGTCATCCAAACCAAGTTACATTCAACTTATTCACCTAGTATGAGACTAGGTCAAGTAAACTCAACCAAGCTCCTAGATAGAAAACAATTTTCAATTATACTGATGTAACATTCCGTTCAAAAGAACGCTTCAGACCTAATTATACTAAGATCGATATCTCCAAAATATGAATCCATACTAATAGGAAGAGTTAATATATGAACACAACCAGCAGTGAAATTATTCAATGCAATGTCATGATAGCAGCAACACAAAATTCAGCAGAAAATATCCTTTTTTTTTTATTCGTATTCAGCACAATTGAAATTTCAAGGGAAACTCTTTCCAAGTATTGTTCAAACTGAAACAAAGTAAATGACACCTAAGTTGCCTCAACATTCAGTTCTCCATGCACTAAGAATAGACAGACATCTTGGGGAGATTTATTTAGAGAAAGACATACCTTCTTGTATTTCTTTATTCCTAGTTATAGTAAATAAAAAAGGAAGAATGAATTTATCCTATAGTGTTGAAGATACTTGGAAAAGCAATCCCGATTGCAAACATAACCATTAAAATATCCTTTTGCAAGCAAATCATGCCAGAATACAGTTACCTGAGCTTGAGTGAAATATGAGGGCCTACACCAGCTAACATTCGAAGAAGTTTATCATTAAATGGGTTACTCTCCCTAGAGAACAACTTCAAGAAGCATTCTTCTGAACCTCTTAGCAACAATGGGAACATGCTCACAATAGTCTAGCATTAGAAAAACCGATTTTCAGAATCTGCAAATGAATAGGCAATGAACAACATATTATAGTGTAAAACAAACATAACATACACACACAAACAACAACTTTTAGGTGACTACAATTTAAATTTCAAATTTTAGAACCAATTTGTGGTCCTGGAGTCATCCAATAAGTATGATATAGTAGAATGGAAATATTCTGGAAATTGGTGAGTCAAAAATCAACATGGTCAGATGATCCTAACCGTAAAAGAGAAACAGGTTTAATGGTTTTATAGCTACACCATTCAAAAAAAAACTTTGACCCTTTTTTTTTGTGACTGCCAACAAAATAACATGAATCAAAATGTACAATAATGAAAAATCATAAGTAGTGTAGACAAGGTAGGTCATAGGGAGCCTCTTTGTTCAGACCACAGGGGGCTTGCTTGACAAGGAGTTCTCTTCATCATCTAAATCATTCAGCTTATATCACCATCAGAAAAGCAGGTCACTCTGTTTAGCAAGAAGCCTTCCCCAGGAGATGGTGTTTCCTTCAGTACATACAAAGCAGTCAGTACTCAGTAGCTCATGACAGATCAAAAGATAAATCCCTACAATGGAAAGAAGATGGCGTTTCGAGTGGGAATATTGGTGGGAGTTTAATTTGGTGAGATGGACAGAAACTGTTGGCATTTAATGTGGAGAAAAGGACTATGAAGTGAATTTAGGGGTATGTTTTAGAAGATGGAGAAAAGAGAAACAGGTAAAAAGGATCAGCATGGTGATCCGAGTGTGATGGAATAGAGTAGGGATTAAAGAATCTAGAACCTTATGCCAATCATTTCAGAGGACTGAAAGGCAACAAAGGTAATTGAAAAGAGCCCATCACAAAGCTGAAAGGTACCCAGTTTTGCAGCCATGAGGTTGGAAAATCAAGTCATGATGATGCCAATAAGAAAAGCTTATGTCAAACCAGATGAAATGAATGTAACACATCGAAATAATAGGAATAGAAGATTTCATTTCCATGGAAATTTCCAAGCACAAGATTTCTGTGAATAATGTCCGATGACCTCAACGTGAGATTTCATCTTCTTATACACAGTATTCTTGATCCATATACAGTTAGTGCTATAAATTTACAATCCCATTGATAGGGCAATTACAGTTAATGACTATGTAATCAAATCTCCTAACAAGGAAATATACAATTGTGCATGATTTAATGTTTGACCACACGTGGAGAATAAGAATGTAGTAAGTAGGTTTGGGCCTAGGTGTGATTAACAATGGGACAGGGCCCATGTAGTTTCCAAATGGACCTACATTAACAGGAGAACCATTAAAACTTGTTTAAGGATGATAAAGCTACAGTTCATCTGCAGGAGACCAAGCTTCAGTCCTCCCATGCAGCTATCACCCACTCAATTTGGAGTAGCAAATGCAATTGTCGGAAGTTTATGAATGCATGTCAACTGAGGGAGCTATTTCTCTCTAGATCTCTAAAACCCCCACCAAACAGGACCCATGGATAGGGGAATGCTAAATGTCAGTGGTGTTATGGATCTAAAACATAGGGGTGGATCTAAACAAACATACATAGGACTGCAAATAGTAATAAAGCTTGAGATTTCTGGCAAGAATTAGATAGCATTGGGAACAGATGGAACTAATTTATATGTTGAAGTGTCAACACCATTAAACATGGAATAGAGAGCTGAGGGAAGACCAGAGGAAGGGAACTAATTTATAGTGCAAATCAATACGCATCAGCGGACATGGATAAAAATATATATATATATATAAATAAATAAAAACCCAACAACTTTTGGTTCGAGTTTTCAAATATTTGATTGCTCATGATGGGGCGTATGGGAACCAAACACCTTTAGAGTGGATCAGAGATTGAATGGGACTCAAACAATCCCCATAAATTTAATGAAATACCATGTCAAGGTCTGTTTTGAAAAAACTGGGAACTGCAGGTGGGTTTCTGCAAATTGCAGAAAAAAACCTGCAAAACAAGTGGTTTTCAGGCTCCTTTAAATGGACCAAAAACAGGCTGATAGGTGGTTGGGAGATAGACCATTGGTTGACCAGTTCCCAGAGCTGCTTTGATGTGTTTGTGATTAACAAGCTGTGGTTAGTAACTACCTCTCTTAGACTCAGATTGTGGGGGGGGGTGGGGGGCACCTTTCATATAAATTTTATTAAGTAAAAGCTGCAAATTCAAAGCCTATTGGGCATGCTTGGTACTATATGTACTTATTATGAAGACAGAGATAGACAAATTTGGGAGAACTGTCTTGCTATCAGGAGATTTCAGGTGATGGCACCTCTCCTCCACAGATGGCTAGCATTTGGAAGATCAAAGTGCCCCCGCAAGTGGTGGCTTTTGGTTGGTTGACTGTAATTGGTTGCATTCTTAGTAAGGATAACCATTGGACCATAGGATCCTTATCCCAAATGCTGCAACCCTCTGTCTAGCTGATGCAGAATCAATTGTTCATCCTCTTAACAATGAAGGTGTCTCAACATTGTGGAGACCTTTTCATGGAAACTTTCTTTACATCCGCAATGGAGTCCTCTGGCCCCTGGTATTTTTAACTTCGGCGGGAATGCCGTGAGTAACCAGGGTCTGAAAAGTGTTCGGACCAACGAAGGATCTACTTTGATGTTGCTTTCAGGTCTGGTGGGTTGTCGTTCTGCGAATAAACAGGAGCTAGAAACCTTGAAGTTAGGTTATTAAGCAGGCTTCGGAACCTATAGTGCTCCATGTACTATGGAAGATGTTGTCGAGGAGGTGGACTTATCGAAGGACATGGTGGTTTCCATCTCTCATGCCGAAACTAATGCAAATTCATCAGCAGAGTATTAGGAGTCAATTATTTTGGGGCCAGTTAAAAAAAAAATTGTTAGTTTTAATTACTGATTGGGATTTGGACTATAGATTTCAAGTTAAGAGATTTTTGAGAGATTAAATTTGATGTTATTAGTGGGTCAGTAAGAAATATTTAACTAATTAGTGGGACCCATGGGAATAACCCATTGAGAAATTAGTTTTGTGTTGATAATCTGGGCCCACAATTGGTGTTATCAAAGAAAATTAGTTTTGCATGGAAAATTGAGACCATGTTTTCATTAATGATGTGTGTAGTTTAAAGTTATAAAGCGGAGCCATGATTTGTGTAACAAGAGAGGGAGTGGCTTGCGCACGAGCCCAAGTCCCCTTTTTCACTTGTCGACACCCACAAGTCTAACCTCTTCACTCTTTTCTCTTTACACTTCTCCATCCAAAACCCTAACTCCATTCTCACCATTGGAAGTTAGAGGAAGGACGACTTGAAGGCAAGCAAGGACAAGAAGGATTGGGAGGGAGAATAACCTCCTTGGGAATGACATACAGTTTCCCTCAAGTGATTAGAGCAAATGTTATATGTAGCTGGTCCCGTGATGCAATTTTGTACTGCCCTTGTAATAAATTATGTGAATCTTAATGTTACAAAATCTGATCACCAAGATGGAATCTGACAACCATAAAAGGGTGGGTTATGCAGCTGGTCTCGCACGCAGTGGATACCAATTTTGAAACGGATGGGGGCAAGGGCAATTGAGAATGCAAGCAGAGTGTGAGAGGCCGGCTGCAGAAGCCAACCTGTGGGTGTTGAGAACAAGGATGATACCAAGTTTAAGCAAGGTGGTGATGTAACTGAAATAGGTGAATGAGATAAAAGTGGGATGACTTAGCTGAATGGAGGAGGCCCCACTAGGTACCCCTAGATTGATAGCACCAAATAGGGCGATGCTCCTGTCGAAGGCCCAATGAGGTTAATATGATGTTTAAGGACCCTATGTGGTCAATGATGATGTTTAAAAACCTTCATGGCCAATGATGATGTTCAAGGACCTTCATGGCCAATGATGGTGTTTAAGGACCCTATGTGGTGACTGGTGATTGATGACTTTTAAGGACCTTCATACTCCATGATTATGTTTAAGGACCCTACGTGGTCAATGATGATGTTTAAGGATCTTCATGGTCAGAGATGATGTGCAAGGACCCTATGTGGTCAGTGCTGATGTTTAAGGACCTCCATGGTCAAACATGATGTTTAAGGACACTACGTGGCCAATGATGATGTTTAAGGACCCCCATGGTCAATGATGATATTTTAAGGACCCTAAATGGTCAATGATGAGGTTAAAAGACCCTTTGTGGGCAAGTGATGCTTAAGAACCCTTTGTGGTCAAATCATGTTAATGGCCTACCAAGCAGTTAGGCGGTTGTCATTAGTTGCGGCGTCACCCCATTTAGCGACGTTTAAGTAAATTATAAGTTGTCTTTTGTATATTCACACGTAGTCTTTTGTATATTTATGCGTAGTTCTCTCTTAACATGTTACTGCTCACACATACAAGAAGATTAGGATATTTGCTCATTCAGTTTCACTGATTTCCTGTTTGCCCCTACCAAGTAACCAGCTTCTATAAGTCAGAGCTGACCGCTATGATCAAGAGTTAGGATTTGACATCTGAGTCTGAGTGACACAACATATAGTTTCAAGACTAACTTCCTTATAATTTGGGGGCATTCTTTTGACAAATATAGAATATTTTGTTGTGCTTTTGTATATTTTGGGTTGGGTTGTACTCAAAAGTGAATCTTTTGTTGGAATAGACTCTAATTATCAAATGCAATTACTTATGCCCTGAAACTCTTACCTTGATATTGATTTGACTTATGTAAGTGTGATACAATATAGTCACGACGCGGAGTCCGAGGGCCCCAGAATTCAGGTCATGACAAAGCATGCAGCCCACTTTTGACGGTCAAACAATGTCAAAATTCAACGATCTTTAGTACAATGGTTTCATCTTGTCGAGTGACCATTAAATTTGGACATGATATAAAAGTTTTAAACTGTGCAAGGTTACAGTTAAAAACAGTCTAATTCGGTAAATTTTGCTATTGGTCCCTACTTGTATGCTTAAGAGAATCAAACCAACAGATTTGATGTAATTTGTATAAACCTAGTGCTTCAAATTTTTCCCATACTAACAAGGTCACACAAATCGAATTTAGATACCTAGCTAACTTGATAAGGAAATTTTGTGAGGGTACTTGTAAATGGTAGATTTTGTCCGACACTTGACTAAATGTAGAATTTGAGGATATTTGTTAATTGTTTAGAGTAGTTCCCTAATTGTTCGATGAATTCATATATCTTTGCCGGATACCTTGACTCTTAATCAAGGATGAAAATAGCTACACCCGCCGCCAAAACGCTACGAAGCTGGCGATACGTAGCGCAGCGGGGATACGTAGCAGTGCGATTTGAAAAAATCGCCAAAAAAATCTGAAAAAATTTCAGAAAATGCAGAAAATTGTAAAATGAAAGAAAATGTTTTTTTTTTTTTTGCAAAAGTAACTAAGGTAAGAGGGCGTAGCGGTCCCCTCACTGTATGAGGTCTTGTATCGCTGTATAAATAGAAAATAATAGTAATGATCATTTTTTTCATATGTGTTCATGTTGCTTAGTTATACTAACTTAGAAACTAATGAAAGGCTTATAAAAGAAAAAACTATGTTATGAAGTCAAGACTCAAGAGTACCTAGAGAAAAAAAATACATCTACCAAAGGGGGTGTCTAATAGGATGTAATCAGAGAAGAATCATTGAGAAGAACTCTCTATATCGACTGTAATTCGGCGAGATCATATGCTTTTTGGTGTTCTTTTAAACATAAAAGGGTAGACGAGTTGTGTAGAAATGTTATTTGGAAAGAAGAAGAAAAGAAATAAGTCTTATTATGCATTTTAAAAAAATGGGAAAGTAGGAATTTTTCTCACCCCGTAGCGGTCCCGTAGCGGCCGCTACGGGTGCGACGGCCGATTTATCGGCCGTAGCGTAGCGGTGGCGGCCGCCACGGCCGATATAGCGGCCGCTACGTAGCTATTTTCATCCATGCTCTTAATGAGTCAGCACCACTAAGTTGCATTTAACCTAGCATGGAGGGGACACCGTTTGTGTAGAGGTTCTTTCAGATTATTATTACTCAGCAATCTAACTTTTGTAAGTGAACTGTCACTTGGTACCAAATTTTTATCTCATATTTGATGCCCATTATTCCTATGGGGAACTTTTGGGTACTGCTTTTAACCATCTGCTGAGGGGGCTAAAATACCTGGCACTTTGACCTTCCTAGTGAGGCTAGAATACACCATTATAGCTCATGCGGATTGCCACATTAGTAGTTTACAATCTGATTATCTTGTAATACTGTAACTTTATCTACCACTAGTCTTACAGTGTTCTCCTTGCATTGACTTCATACAATCTTACTTGCCTTTACTCTTATTTGCATGATTGTATGCGATATTTTGAAGGCTTGTTTACTTGCTAAGTTTCCCCGTAACGGAATCATGGGCACTTTTTATATAACGAAGTAAATTCAGAAAACAAGGACAATGCATATTGAGGACGAGCCTGAGGGGGATCAAGAGTAGAGTGCTGACAGTGTTGTCGAGGCATCTTCTAGAGACGCTGCGAAAACATTATCTTGATTTAGTTACTTAAATTGGGTTACTGTTATAAGAGTATAAGATCCTCAAATTAGTCAAGATATTTATTTAGTTTGATTAGTTTTATATTTGGTTAGACAATTTGATTTCATTAATAAATTAGAATTTATTAATTACTTGTGCTCCATTATGCAATGACTGCTCATTTTAAAAATGCATATATTCTACTGCAATTTGATTTGATCAATTCTCACAATTGCAGAAATTACATTCGTGGTATAAAATACAGACTTTTAAGAAATAAGGGTTCCGAATTGTGGCAAGCAAGAAGGGGATTATGCCAATATGCCTGAGAATTGATTTGATAGAATTAGTTTAGTTTTAATTATTCAGTTTTGGAAGAATGTAATTGAAAGACTTTTAGTCAGTTTATTATTTGATTCAAACTTAGACTTTATTAGCTTATTTGTTTCAATTTATTGACAAATTTAGACTAGGTTTAATCTAATAAATAGCGTTATTTAGTTAAGCTTTTTTTATTGTCTAATCATGGGGACTTATAGTGATGTTTGAAAAAAAAAATCCACTGCAATGACTAGACCAATCTCACATATGTATGAGCTCATGATGCGAAATTCAGTATTTGATGTATTTGGATTTCGGGTTGACACCAAGCCCGCACCCCTATTTAATATTATGACATTGGGGTTGTTATTTTACTGTTACCATCAATAGCAAGTTATAAATAATTACTATATATAGATAATTTCTTGCTCAGTATGTGTTCAATGATCTTTCCTCAAACCACAACTGACGAACATCACGCTACCTTAAGAAAAAAAGGAATATCACTATAACTGATTAAGGATAGAATTAAATTATCAAATTTACACACTTCTAGCATTTTTTCTATTATTTGTTAATTCTTCTTGATTTTTAGAAAAATCTTTCAATATTTTACGTCCGCCAACCATATGTCGATCCAGCATGAGTGGCACCAACTCATCCAAGTCCTGACCAGCTTGAAGGCCGGCACCGGGATTTAAAACCTTGATTGTGATACCTCTTATTATCAAATTGCAACGAATATTGTCAAATTTATTCATTCGTTGCAATATCTCTGAGTGCATTTTAGGGCCTTTGAGTGGAATTATTGAAGTGTAGAGGGTAAGTTCCTTTTTCAGATGTGGGGTAGTCCTTTGAAGACTTGAGTTATGATTCCCTTTGCCTTCCATTGGTTTGTTTGGAAGGAGAAAAACAAGAGCGTTTTCAAAGGCTCAATGATGTCATTTGTGATCTTCTATCAATACCGATCCTTTTACTCAGAAACAAGGAAAATGGGCTACACAAAGAAAGACTGAAGATCTTAAGTTATACAACATTATTCATAATTGGGATGCTAGCTTATGTTGCATCCCATCTAAGATGAGAAAATTGTATTGTTTGTCCCCTTCCCATATAAGAGTTCTAAAGTTCAATGTTGATGGAAAAGCTAGAAGCTAGGTCCGGCAGGTATAGGAGGGATGATCATAATAGCTAAGGAAAAGTGGTATAGATGTCCTCGAAGCATGTGGGTGATCAAGAGACAAAATGAAACCAAGGTGATGTCCATCTTGGAAGCTCTTTGGATTTATTAGTCTTCATTTCATGATGAGTTAATTGTGGAAATCACTGAAAAGTGATTTGTTACATGTTATTTCTTGGGTTTCTTCTTCTGATGCAGGCCCTTATAAGCTTCCCTTTTATCTCAAAGAAATCAAATCATTGTCTTTTTTTTAAAGGTGTTCACGTATGTAAGGTGGTTGGTTAATGGAATGGTATATTCCTTGGCTAAGGTTTAAATAGGGAAATTCCATTGGCGGCGTCACAATGTAATTTCCTTTTGCTTTTACATATGGTGTAATGCTCTTATGCCAACAATCTCCAATCCTTCAGATTGGATGTTTTTGCTCTCGTTGCACACTTTCTTATTCATATCACTATCTGTAACCAATTCAAAAAAAAAAGTCTTCCAATCATCAAAAATGGTAATGCTTCACAAAAGAAGACAGTCATTGTAATAGACGTAACTATAATATATTTCAGATTCCATCTACAAGCCAATAGCAGTTTTCATTCAACAGCTTAACAGGGTGTTAAAAATTTTCAGTTGATTTATTAACAGTGCACACTGCACAACATAAAATAACATTCATGAGAAAGTAATGAACTGCATGCAATATCTGAGAATAACACATTCTAAATGACATAATAGGCATCATCCTACATGGAGAAAGATAAGAACATAATTCTAAGTTGTAACTATTTTTTGTTTAAAAGATGCACTAAGTCAAAGCAACACATTTCATACCAGAAGAAGGTCAATGCTCGTCGTTTGCAAGTTCTTCTTTCTATCAGTCTGCTCAGATAAAACATCTAACAGAATACACTGTACATGCTCTGCATTAAATAAGGTATATGAGCATTTTGCAGAGAGCAATCTGAGAAATTCATAGTTTGGATGCTTCTTCCCGACCCTTTCTAGAAAAGCTTTCTGAAAAAATGTATGTGTTACAAGAAGTTAGGAGGCAATCCAAAAAACAAAAGGGCTAAAATCAAGCCGTCACCACTGTCTTGAAGATTGACACACTTAAAAAATGAATATCTCAAGTCATTTAAGCCAACAGTGGAATCATGAACCTATTTTATAGAAAAATGAGAAAATTTATATCGCTGTGAGTAGAACAAGAAACTACGTTCATCATTTTGACATGAAGAGCCAATTTGGAAGAGAGAGGATGATAAGAGCATCTCCAAGAGTGATGTTAAATTTGGAGATGCCTTTTTGAAAATGAAGGCTTATGTGGCAAATTAACCCTTTACAATTTGACATTTCTGTTGGAGTATACTCCACCCCATATGTCAAATGTAATATTTTATTATTTTTTTTATTTTACCTTTTTTATATATTAAACTCAACTCATTGACAATAGTCTATTTGGAATAAAATAATGTAAAGTGTTATTTGGCACTTTACTTTTTCACATGCCAAATTTGGCATCTCACTCCCATATGCCAAATGCCACCTCATTTTTGGCATAGTTGTTGGAGTGAAAATTCATGCCAAAAATCCTATGTGGCATGTCCACCTTGGATTTGGCATGTCTCTTGGAGATGCTCTAAGCACCATGTCAAGTGAGTCAGTAGGGCTATTGTTTGGAGCCTGATTTCCGGACACAATCATGATTCTAGAGGATGAAGTTAATCAGTTGGTGGTGCTTCTTCAGCTTCTTAGTGATGCCTTCATCCCTATGCAGGGAAAGATAAGAGAACTGGTCAAATACTTAGAGAAAAATCTTCTTGCAGGCAGACCTGAACATAGTTACCTAGTTCGTAGTTCGAATAATTCGCATTCAAATTCATAGTTCGCAATTCGACACTTATCTGAATTCGTAAATTCGATGGTGTAGGTTCATTTAGTTCGTTTCCTGATTCGATTAATTCGTAGTTCGAATTCAACATGTTCGATATAATAGTTCGAATATATAAATTAATGAGATTTGTTATGACTTGCATATTCCTAGGTCTTAACTCATATCTAACTTTCTTCTAAAAATGGTGGTAACATAAACATATGCTAGATTTAAACCTCCTAAAATTGTATGCCATCAATTTAATAGTGACTAAAATTTAATTTCAATTGGAGTGAGGCCCACAGCTTGATCAATCATGTTTTATACATAGCTTCATGATTTTTCAGTGGTGTAGATTGGAAACCCAGTACCCAAGTCATGAATATATATATATATATATATATATATTATATATATATAAAGAGCATAGACTAGCTACTAAAGCGTTAGGTCATCTCATCCAGGATAAGATTTTAGCCTATATATGATATAATAATATTCTATTGTACGCATGACAGCTAAGAAAGAGAGAGAAGAAGGAAAGGTCAAATTCCATTTTCCCAACGGTACGACTGAGAGAGCAAAGCGAGAAGCTTCCCTTTTTCATGGTTTTCTTCTTCGACTAGAGTCCGGCTCCTCTTTTTCAGTTGAAAACGTTGCGCCTTCGAGTGGTGCCCTTGATCGAACACTTTATCATTGAGATTCCAGCAGTGAAAGCATGTGCTGGACCATGGAGAATGTGTAACTGAGAACTAAAAGCATTTAGGTAAGCCTGTGACTTCATCATCCCCACCCTGCAGCCTTTGATTTTTCAGTTTTCTTTTACTGCAAACTGCCTCGAATCGAGCATTTTATTTTCACGAACATGGTGAATCGAACTGCGAATTGTTCGATTCGAACAGTTCACAGTTCGAGTCCTAAACCAGCGAATTAGGTAACTGTGGACCTGAACCCCCAGTCCCTTGAAAAAGATGAGTAAAGATCAACTTCGCTTGCAATGCAAGGTTGCCAGAGCCATTTCAAAATTCATCCACTCATGGTTAGGGGTTAGCTAGATACAACATAATGAGCAAGACCACCAAGAAGGATGGAGGCTCCGTGTCAGCTCTGTCCCATGGTAACGTACCATGGAGTATGGATGCTATTCCAATTTCGAAGGTGGTCTTCTCCTCCTCCTCCTCCAACAACTGTCTTCAAGCGAAGCTTTGATGATTGTGTGTTAGGGAACCGAGGGCGGAAGGGACTTTAAGGGGCCATCTGTGACTCAAACTCGATGGCAGTCAGAACCAGAAGCTTTTCCAGCCTTGTGGGTAGTCAGATGTGTCAATGAAGCAGAAGCCTTAGCTCTCTTGAATCCTTGATTAATGTCCCAGAGGCAGTTGGCTCCGTCCAGAAGCCCCTTGTGGTCGAAGGTGATTCTTCCTGTCCAATCACATCGGCTGTAGGCTCTTTTAAGGTCCATGGTGTCCAGAAAGCACTTTTATTGAATTAAATGATTACATCCAGCATTTACCAAACTCCTTACACCTCACTCTTAGAGTGCAAATAGTGTTAACAGATGCCCTAGCCAAAGGCGTCTTGACTAGATTATATGTTTTGGAGATGTAATTGCATGGACTTGATACGGAGCTTTGTTGTCTTACCCTCCATTTTTTGGTGGTATCAATCTCAGGGTTGGCCTGTCCTTTGCAGACTCTTGTTTCTTCTTTTCCAGAGATACCAGTTACCGTCCAAAAACAACAAACTATTTGGAATATTTGCTTTTCATTTCTTCTAGCTTAAATATTTTCTTTTCTTCTAGCTTAGATATAAAGAAAGTCAGATCAAGATCATTTAACACACAAACTTCTAACCAATTGCTAAATCCACAGAAGAAGAAAAATGCACAAGACACAAAGAAATTTCTGGTATAATAGATAAACAAATACAGAAATATGAATGAACTTCAAGTATGCCAACATGTCCATCATTCAAAGAAGTAAATGCACAAAGAGCCACTTAAAAAATAAAAAGTAAAATCACCACTAGAATCACCTATCCAAGCTGCAGTAGTCTTAATGGGAGAAACCTCACCTAGTGCTCAAGTTGAATATTTCAAAAAAAAAAAAAAAAAAGGATCCTGTTCATGTTTCTTTTTCCAGCTAAAGTATAATTGAAGAAGTAAGATCGAAGCTATGCATATAAAAACAGTTCACCAATTACCAGAGACAAGCTTGAAGTATATGATAAATAACTCCAGAGACAAGCTTGAAGTATTTGATATAACATGTACATGATTCATGCAGAAAATACATCAAGCAAACGTATCCATTATTACATATAAATCCACAAAATAGCTGAATTAATCAACTTACACGAATAGTTTGAGCAGTTACAGTTGTCGTTCCACCATCCAACAATTGCAGGAATGCCTTAAACATGCTAGTATCTCTCATCTGGTGCAACTTTTGGAAGCACTCTTCAGCTTTAGATGGATCAATAAATGAAGCTGACATTCTCTTAAATGAACCTAAAATTCTCTTCTTCAATTCTTCTGAGTCATTCTCCTACATTACCAGTTGAAAATATAACATGAATATAACTTTCTAAAAGGATAACAGGTTAGTTAATAAAACACAAATAATACAAAGGCAAACATGCCATGCATAAAAAGACAGATATCAAAATCTAGAATGGAGGAGGTCAAAGGCCGAAATTTCCACGAATTCTTTTGTTGAAATGGCCCAAAAAATTATGAAGTAGTTGCAATATCAACGGAGATTTGGATTTTTTTTCAAAGTACAGTGGTTCTTTCCAAACCAAATCAACCATAGGACGGCAACTAACTTGCAACTCCAAAGAAAAGACATTTTTCCTGAAAAGTACTCATACCTCCAATTCTCTGTAGGAGAAAATAACTTCACACCAAATTAATATCTTGCCCAGAATAAGCAAATGGGACACATCCTATATGTTCCACCAGACCCAACAGGCACACATTCACAATATCAATTTTGCTTTTGCTCTTTCAGAGATCATCAGTTATTATTATCCTTTTCAAAACAGCTTCCCAAGAAAACATGATTTTAAACTCTGAACACCCCCCCCCCCCCCCCCCCCCCCCCACCCCCCCCCACCACCACCCACGACCCCCAAACAAACAAACACACACAGAGAGAAAACGCTAAGTGACTGATTCCTTTGCGAAAATGGCCAAAAAAAAAATCCCCAATTTCAAGTTGTAAGAACATGTAGGACTGTGGGAGGCTTTCAGGTCCTTTCCGCGCTATTTTCAAAAATCAGAACTACATTTTCCTTATGATTTTAGCATTTCAAAGAACAAAGGTAATATTCATTCAACTCGATAAAATAAAATAAAATAAAAAAATGCGGCCGCTTATTACTACCTGTTTCAATGCACAGAAATAGAAAATTATAGAACATAATCTTTAGTTTTCTAAACATAAAAGTCTTGCATGTTTGGCAAACCAAGTAAGAAGAAAATACTCTTTTCTTTCAAAAAGTCCAATATTTTCTCCTAACACCTCCCTCCTCTAGAAAATTTTCTACAAGATCAAAATCTCTTAAAATGCAACCATTAAATTTTAAAAACAAAAAAATTCATCTCTAGCTCCTACTGAAGGAATGAACTAGCGGTGGTAACAACGATGGTGTGGCAATGTTGGTGATGATGAAGACTATGGAAACGTGATGGTGGTGATGATGGTGATGATGACACTGGTGGTGGCTGTCATAATGATAGTGGTGGTAGTCGCCATGATGATAACCAACAAGGCTGACTCTCTAATTTTAGTAGGATACAAGAGTCGTCCTCCTTTCCTATTCTTGATCAACCACTACTTTCTAATTCATGGTCCTTTCTTATAATGAGAATACAATTCCTCTTAAATCACTTCTCAATGTCCCATTAATATCTCTCAATCCCCAAATTAGAAGTCCACCCATAAAATATAAACTATTTAATATACAAAGGGTCCTATCAATAGTTGTAAAAGACTTGATCCTATTAACTTAAAATCAATGGGTCCTACATATGCCTAATAACTTAAAACCCAATTCAAAAGGAGAGACTTAATCAAAACAATTTAATTGTTCACACACCAGATAAACAAAATAAAGATTACACTAAGTCAAAAATTCCAAAGGCAGTGAAATTGAGTGAAAAGCCATAACCCAAATTTTTAACTTCCCAAATTCCTTCTAAGGTGCTCTGGGGTATTACAATGGATAAGCCCCACCTTAGCAGCCCAAGCCTCCCAGCTTATGATGGGGAACATCAACCCTAATTCCCCCAATTCCTTTAAGATCAACAATGACGGGGCCGCAGGATCGTGGATCGAGCTAAATCTATGGATGGATGAGCATTGCCCAAGCTTCGATCACCATGAGAATGAAAATCCATCATTAAATTGTTATTCTGACAACAATCAACAGGTGGATCTCATCGAATCTAACCTCTAATGAACGCAAGGCCCCATGTGTGCAATCACCTTTAAGGCTCCACGCTGAGAGTGCCACATGGGAAGAAAAAAGGGTTAAATGACATAAAGAGGGTCCTACAAGGGAGGGGCCTATGTTATAAAGAAATAAATGAGGGGCCCGCAAGTTAAGTTGTAGTGTTCTTGGGATTCATGCACATATGCCTTGTGCATGAAATCCTATGCGCAAGTACTCGTGTCAACTTGCTTTTTTTTTTTTTAATTAGTGGCGATGTCATCATTAAGGTCATGTTTAAGCAAGGTTTAAAAATTGACTCAGACTCGACCATCACTGAGTCGGGTTTGCAGTGACTCGGACTCAGCCAGGCACTTGTATTTGACTTAAAGTGTAAAAAAAAGGACACAAAAGGGTCTTTTTTTTTTTACAAATACTTTAAATAGAGGGAGGGGTAGAGAGAGAAAGCAGTATGAAAGAAAAAGAAAAGGATTTTGGGCAGCTGGCAGTAAGGGGAAAAAAATCTGCTGCTCCACTGTGCTGGGTGCTTGCTGCTGCTGTGCTGTGCTGGCAGTGTTGCTGCTGTTGCTATTGTGCTGCTGCACTGCTGCTACTCCTGTGCTACTGGCTGGCTAGTCCCAGCCTGGTAGGCCTTTTCTTCTTCTTCCTTGTTATTCTCTATATATATTTTTTTTAGCAGTGTAGGGACTCGATCCGACTCGGCCAAGTCTCATGCGACCCACCCAAGTCAGGCGAATCGACTCGGACTCGGCCATGGGCGCGTCGGGTCCCACGTCTGTCTTTTTAAACCTTGTGTTTTAGAGACCTTTATTGTATCTTTTCATTTTCATGATATGCTGTGCTGTGCTATGGAATGAAAACCCTCTTTTTGAGTTTTCCTTGAGCGTCCACTGTTCTGCTCGTCAGATCTTCGGTAATGCCTCCGGATCGGAGTTTGGTGAGAGCACTAGTAAAGGTGTCTTCTCTTCTCCTTATTTCTTTTCCTTTTGAGTTTTCCTTTGCACTCAAACCCTAGAGCTACAAATCTCATCAACCATCAGCCACCTAAGAATGTAGACCTACACCATCTCCACGATTAGATCACCTCCAAACCACTAGATCCATACCATCAGCAGATCTCTTCATCTCATCATCAAACCCTCAAATCCAACCAACAAAACTTTAGATCCAAGCCATCCATAATATTTATCAGCCATTTAATTACCCAAGCACTAAGATCCCTTCACTGGACCCAAATCCCATCATCCGACCCAAGCTGACCCTTCACTGGCCTACAGCAGTCCAGCAGAATCAAGTTTAGCCTTGAACAGCCCTATCCGAATCTCCCCATCTGAATCTGATCACACCCATATCAACCGTTGGCCACATCCTAGACTAGCATAATTTGTGTTAGTTTCCACCTTTTAACATCACCATCCCTAAATTATCATTAAATCACTTCGAAATTTAGGTTGGGCCTTGAACATAATGTGGGAACATTAATCTCATATCTGAATTTAACAAATAGCCCCATATTACACATTGTTCAATTGCACCCAAGTTGAGCCAAGCCCTTCGATCAAATCCTCGCAAACGGGAACAAGTAATCTATGTGAATTGGCCATTCCCTAAGCAAGTAGAAGTCCTAATTTTCATTAGGATCCTTCCTCTTCACTTACTAGAGGGGTATTTATTGCAGGACTAGTGACATTGCCTTTGATCATTATAAACTACCAACTTAATTTCAATGCTAGATAGTGTGAATGGTGTGGTTCATGGTTTAATTTTAATAATTAATTCCTAAACCGGTCTTACTTTCCATATTAAGCTAGAATTCTTAGTTGTCCGGCATCATCTTACTACAGATCACACTTGGATAACACCCACAAAAATCTGCAACCATAGTTGGGCCCAATACAGATCTCCATCAAATACAAGGGTCCAAGCAGGATCAACCCAAAACCTTGTTCCTCCAATTAAGCTCCTTCTGTTGGGCATCACCTTTGTCACACAAAACTCCATCTCTACTAGGCAAAAAGATAAATATGGGCATGATGGGATGTCAATAGTACTCACCCACCACCCACCGCTTCTGTTGACATGCGTCCCTCTCCCTCCTCGTGGAACGTGCCCTTTTCTCATGAGACTAAAGATGAGAAGCTTCTTTTCCTCTATTCAGCCTTCACTTTCCTTTCAATGAAAGGATTTCAAAATCTTCTCTATCGAATGAAATCTCTCGGCACCTCCCTTCAATACCCAAAGGATGAAAGCTCGAATCAATAATCTTCGCATCACTGACTTAAATTGGAACAACAATGACTGAGTTAAGACCTGCCAACTTTGTCACCATTCTCCATACATCTTATTGAACGACAAACATCCTTGCCTCTAGTGAACTTCCTATTCCATCCTCCTTATCTTAAAATGGATGGATTTCGAAATCCTTGTTTTTTTTTTCTTTGCTAAGTTGAAAATTGAATTAATAAGAGCAAAAAAGAGAAACAATAGCCAAACAGGCAGCAGAAAAGAAAACCGCAAACAGAAACTCTACCTTATAGATGGATAGAGCTGATTACAGAGTAAGGAGAAAGAATCTAAAAAATGACTAGAGAAAGGAGAAGACAATTTGCTAAGAGCAAGGGAAGCATCCTCCAAAAAGAATTTAATAGTTGTGTCCAGAGAAGGTACCTTGTTGTTGAAGATAGTCAAGTTCCTAACCTTCCAAATGCTGAAAATTGCAATGATGAAGAGAGCACCCAGCCCCTTCTTAGCTCTGGAGCAAGAGTTAAAGGAGAAGGCGATCCATTTTGAAGAGACAGAGCTGGAGGGGGGGAACCTGAAGTTCCCTTGATCTTCTAACCAGGCCCAGAAAGCTGCAGCGAAGGGGCAGAGGAAGAACATAAGGTAAGCTGACTCCTGATGAGTGCCACACAGACAGCAAGCAGCAAGATGACGCCATATGCACTCCAATAGACTGGGCTCAAGCATTGGTGGGGAGTTTGTTATGGAACAATTTCCATGCAAAACATGCGGTGGAAGGCTTTAGGAGATTGTTCCAGGCAAACTTGGACCAAACTGTGGGGGGTTTTCTTGATCTGATGGACTCCCAGGCAGCTACAAAGGAGAGGTTGTTGGAGTTGGAGCTTGACCAAATTAGCTGATCAGGCTCATCAACAAGGGAGAAAGAAGCTCTGATGGAAGAGGAGAGGGATATCACCTGCTGGGGGTAGGAAAGACTTGGGAGTCTCTGATGATTTGAGAAAACAGCGTACACTGAATCTAACCATTGGAAGTTTACGTCAGGAAAAATCTGCGCCAAAGAGAGAGGGCCATGCCATTTATCATGCCAGAAGTCCGTGTTTTTCCCATCACCTAAGAGCCAGTGACTGCTTTGAAAAAGGAAAAGAGAGATTCTCTTGATAGGCCTCCAGATGCAAGAACCAAAAGATAGGGAGATAGGACGCCAAGGAGAATAACCTTTGAAGTATTTAGCTCTAAACCAGCTACCCAAAGAGAAGAAGAGGAGAAAGCTGCCCACCCCAGCCTAATTGAATTGGCATTGATCATGTCCTTAATACGACGGAGGCCCAGCCCTCCTTCCAGTTTAGGTATACAAACAGACGTCCAGTTGAGAAGGCTCCTTTTAACTTTATCAAGGCCCCCAGACCAAAGAAAGTTCCTCATCCATTTCTCAAGGAAAATGCAAATGGAGTTAGGAATGGGAAGAACAAGAAGGATGTGAATTGGAAGACTCTGGAGAACATGCTTGACAAGGATGAGTCTCCCCGCAAAAGAAAGCAGATTGCTTTTCCAGCCAGAAAGCCTTTGCCTGAAGTTATCCTTTAAACTCTCAAAGTATCTGGCTTTGGGGCTGCCAATGAAGAGAGGAGCACCCAAGTAGTTAGAAGAAAAGAAGGCCTGAGAGAAGCCTACAGATCTTAAAACTCTGGTTTTGAAAGACTGCCTGATGTTGCCAAATAGGACACTGCATTTCCTATGGTTGAAATGTTGGCCAGCTGCCAGTTGATAGGCTTTTAAGACCTCTTTTATAACTTTGATACTCCGAGGAAAGGCTTGGAAGAATAGCATAATATCATCCGCAAAAATCAGGTGACAGACTGAGGGAGAAGCTAGAGCTCTGTAAATCGGAGTCACAAGCTTCTGGGTAACTAGATGAGCAATGTTCAAGCTTAGGATTTCTTCCGCAAGGATGAATAGGTAAGGGGATAGAGGATCTCCCTGCCTAAGCCCACACCCAACTTCAAAGTAACCAGCAGGCTCTCTGTTGATAAGGACCGACCCTTTGGAGGAGCAAACACAAGCTTGAATAAGAGAGGCCCAATCTTTGCTAAAGCCAAAGAATTCTAAAGCTTTGAATAAAAACAGCCAGCTCAACTTGTCAAAAGCTTTTGAAATATCCAACTTCAAACAAATTCTTTTACCTTTGGCACCCTTTTGAAGATACTGTGTTAGCTCATGAGCCAGAGCAATATGGTCTTGAATTTTCCTACCTTTCAAGAAGGCCACCTGATGAAGAGAAATGAGGTTTGGAAGAACAGCAGCCATTCTGGAGGCTAGGATTTTAGATATAACTTTGTAGGAGAAGTTAAGGAGGCTGATGGGATGATGGTCTCCAAAGGAAGAGGGGACAGCAACTTTAGGAATGAGAGTGATAAAGAAGGAGTTGGTAGCCTTAAGAAGCTTTTTTGAAGTGAAAAAATTCTGAACCGCAGCTATCACAGTCGATCCAACTATGTCCCAGCAACTGCAGAAGAAGCTACCAGAGAACCCATCCGGACCAGGAGAGCTGGATTTTTTGAGGCTGAAAACCGAAGCCTTAATTTCTTCAAAGGAAGGAACTGCAAGCAGAACCGAATTCTGAATAGGAGAAACACTATTATTGGGAACTTGGAAAAGCTTGGGATCCATGATTCCAGGGGAAGGCTTGAAACTGTCAGAAAAGAAATCCACAGCAGCTGCTTTGATCTGAGATTGAGTTTCCAGAGACTGACCTTTATAATTCATTGTATCAATACGATTCTTGGAGCCTCTGATTTTTGACACCATGTGGAAAAAACTTGTATTTCTGTCACCTTCCTGCAGCCAATTAGTCCTAGATTTCTGCTTCCAATGAGTTTCTTCTGCTTGAAGTAAGTTTTGAAGAGAGCATCTGGCAAGGCTGAGGGCGGTCTTGGTGGAATCCGGGGGATTGGCGTCCATACTTTCCTGCCAATGAATGATGCTAGCTTCAGCAGCAGCTATGTTGGTCTTCAAGAAACCAAAAGCTTCCTTATTCCAGGACTTCAATCTTTGTTTGAGGGCCTTGAGCTTTTGGCTGAGGATATACTGAGGATTGCCATGACCAGGAATGTTTTAAACTGTAGCCACCAAATCTTTGAAAGAGGGGTGACTAATCCACATTTCTTCAAATTTGAAAGGAATGAATCTAACTGCCATAGGAGGACGGCTACAAAGCAAAATGGGGTTGTGGTCTGAGTCTTGTCTGACAAGGTGATGTAGAAGACCATCAGGGAAGCAGAGAGACCAAGCTTGATTGGTAAGGGAGCGATCAAGTCTGGCAGCAACATAGGACCGGCCTTGCCTGTTGTTTGACCAGGTGAACTTACTACCAGAATAGCCTAAGTCCATAAGACCAGAGGAAGCTATCATGGTGTTAAATTCTGAAGAGGAAGGAGAGTTGCTTGGGTGAAAACTGAGCCTTTCAATTGTAGAGGAGACTGCATTAAAGTCACCTATAACTGCCCAGGGATGACAGGAAGAAAAGGGGGTGGAGCAGAGGTACTGCCATAGGGATCTCCTCTGAATGTAGGAAGTGGAGGCATAAATTCCAGTGAAAAAGGTAGTTTGACTATTTTGGGAGGAAGAAAGGGAAATGAAGAGGTGTTGGGAAGAGCTATCCACCAAGGAAGAGGAGTAATTAGGAGAGGCTTTGATGAAACACCAGATAGAGGGGATATGAGAAGAGTGGGAGGAGTTTGATAAAAAGGTGGAGAAACCAAGCCTTTCTAATTTCTGGAAGAGAGGATTGGCATTAGGAGATTTGGGCTCTGAGAGGAAGATAATATCTGGAGAATGGGAATTGACCAAGAAGATGAGGGTCCTAGAAGTTGGGGAGTTTGCAATTCCCCTACAGTTCCAATACAGGGACTTAAACATGGAGATTGGTAGGAGGATGGGGGCCAGTTGGGGGGTTAAGGGAGGGACTTAGCTCTATAACTCTAGAGGACTTTTTTCCCTTCATGGTTCTTTTTCTTTTTTGGAGGCTGAACGGTTATGGCCAAATCTGCAGAGGAGGGGGACCAAATTAAGGTTGAGGGAGCAGGTTTTGAGGCTTTGATGGTTGGGTGGGATGGAGGTTCATCCTGAAAACAGAGCTCAACAGAGAGGTTAGTGGATATATCAGCCAAGAAACTGTTAGTTTGAAAATGTTGGGGACTGGAATGGTTGGGATCAAGGACTACAGAATCAGATGAAGGTAAGGGAACCAACTGAGCAACTTGTTCCAGGACAGAAAAGGGATTATGGAGATCTAGAGATGAAGCTGATGGGGATAGGGGATCCTCCAAAGGGATATGATCAGCTGCAGTGTTGGAAGTTCTGGAATCATGTGGAATAGGGGAAGAGGCTGGATGCAGGGGATCAGGGTAATTTTTTCCAGGAGCAAGGGGGGTTGGTAATAGACCAGGGCCGGAGGAACGAGGTGGAGGAGGCTTGGTCCTAAGCTTCTCCGTTCTACGGGTAGATTGGCATAAACCTTCACCATGGCCTGATCCCATACAAAGGGAGCAGGATAAATTTTCATACAAGACTTCCACTTCCACTTTGGTATCACCTGCAAGGTCGACCACTATAGTAGAGGGCTTAGGTTTTTGCAGATCAAGGTTTATACAGATCCTGGCATACGAGAGGAACCTTTGGGAAGCTGTAATCTCATCTATTAGGATGGGGTTTCCTATGGAATTAGCAATTGAGAAAAGAATGTGCTGGCTCCAACAGTGGAAAGGAAGGCCTTTTAACCTAATCCAGGTTGGGGACAGAGTAGGCCAGGAGAAGGTTTCCATACCTAAGGACCAAGGTAGGAGATGTAACTTTCTATGGCCAAGAGGGAGAGGGGAAGAAGATAAGAAGGAATCCCTAACCTGAGCGCAGTGAAACCTGAAGAGGAAATACCACTGATCCGTTAGGGAGATCAGGCTGTTGATGGGAAGGTTCCAAGATTGGTTTGAAAGTTGCTCTACCCACTCCAGAGAGGGTCGTTTCCCTTCAAAACGGCCAATCACTGCATAGGAGAAAGACTCTTGGCTGGAAGAAATCATAGCTTTAGGTATGGATACTGTTGGCTTTCCATCAACCCAGGAGGTTGGGGGCAGAGGTTGAGGGAGGGCCAGAGGGATTTGGGAGAGGAGAGAGGCATAAGATCTAGGATTGGGGTTAGAGGAAGAAACCATAGTGGATGGTTGGATGTTGGATCCATGAAGGCAGGGCTGGTTCAGAAGGGCAGCAAGTTTTTGAATTTGGCTAGAGGATAGAGTGGAAGGAGGAGTCGGGGAGTGCTGATCGGCTTGAAGAATGGCCATAATCTCGGCAACATGAATGGAGGACTCTGGTTGAGCTGAGGGAGGAGAGAGATCGGGGAAGAGGGGATCGGGGTCGGGATCTGCAGACATCGCGTTGTGCGATCTCGGCAATTTCGAAATCCTTGTTAAGTATGGAGGATGAGAATTTTCAGTTTGACTAAAAAATAACAAGACAGAAAAACTCTCTCTCTCTCTCTCTCTCTCTCTCTCTCTCTCTCTCTCTCTAAACAAAAACAAATCCAACGAATAAGAAGTCTGTAACCTGAATGAACTATCCTTACAGCTCTGTATTTTTATTTTTATTTTTTGAATAATCTTACAGCTCTATATTTAGTAGTGGAAAAATGCAGAAAGTATGAATAACAAATCCTGCCAAAATGATGGCATACTATTGAGAAGTTTTACATGACCTAAATAACAAATACTTCAAGATATTGCAGATGAAAGTTACAAATGTTGATACACGTCAAATAAATGCATGGATGGGAACTTATTTTAGAATGGAGACCCGCAGAATGATACCTTCTCTTTTACTCGAAGAGTTAAATAGACTTGCATCTCCATCTGCAACCTGAAAGAAGTTAAATATTCTAAGGAAACAAAACTTGCACTGCCCACTGTGCTAACAATTTAGAAACAATACCTTCGTTTCTGAGATAAGATGGAATTTAATGCCTTTATGTGAGCTGACGTGAAAAATGAGAATGAAGACATCCAGTGTCTGGCCCTCTCCTCAACAGTAAGAGTAGCTGGGAATAAATCCTCTGCAAGCACAAGCTCCATGCTCTGGGGCCTGTAACATTATGCAAACAAATCATCACACTCAAGCACAAAAGATATACTATAGTATATTTAATGTTGTACAGTGTAAATATGCAGACCTGAACTCCTTACAGTCTTTGTCAAAGCAAAGAGCCAAAATTCTACTTGGAATCTGCTCAAAGTGGTCAATATGTGTGAGGGAACCTTCAGAGCACTTTGTACAGTAAGACCGATACAACTCCAGCAGCTTTTGCATGGCATTCTTTCTAACAGAAACCTGCAGAAAAAAGGATGTACACTTTCGAAAATGAGCACCACAAGGTAATGAAATTGATCCTTCATTAATTAGCGAAAAACACAACTCTGCCACCCTACTAAAGAAATTACTTTCTTGTCTCGAAGTCGCTCCATAGCTTGCAATATAAGTTCAGATCGAATGCTTCTTGGGTAAGATTTAGCCAAATCACAGACTGCATCAACAGCTTTGGTTCTCACTTTATCATCAAAATCTAGCAGCCGTCCTTCGAGTGCAGCTGCCACAACATGCAAGTTGATGCTCAGATAGAAAAAAATCCAGATAGCAGCCATCTGCTCAAGTGAAAAAACTTAAACAGCAGAATAGCTTACTGAGAACTTCAATTGCTTCTGTCCCAGAGGGATTGACCATATAGCAAGTTTTAGCACATTCTACTGCACCGAGTCTAACTTCTACTGACTTGTCAGAGAATCTTTTCAAGAACTCTAAAAAGAGTTGACGGTATTCATTTGCAACATGGTGCCCAGGAACTGAAAAAAGCCTCCCAAGCAAATTAACTGCCTTTATTCGGACATCAACCTGATCAGTCTGAAAATGGAGAGACTAATAAAATGAACTGATAAATGCTAATAGAACCCAAGTCATCAAGTGAACAAACAATCTTCATAACAAGTAGAAAGATAAGATCCATCACCTTTCACCAAATAATAATAACAACGACGACAACAACAATAATAAGACCCATCTAAATACAATGCATCAATCAATGTTAATTCGATAAAGAAATACCCACGTACTAGTAGTTCTTGAGTCAAGTTTGGAATGACAGAAAGAAGCATCTGGGGTGCACATTTAAATATTTCAAAAATAATATCATGGTAAAATGCTTTAAGTTCACTCCCTTCACTATCTTTGTCCTCAATTGAAGATATTAAAAAACTTTGAACAAGGGGCCCCAGCTTTTCTGCACAATTTTGAAGGACTGAAACAGCAAGTCTATAGGAAGAAGGAGGCTCATGCTGCAAACAAGGAACAAAGATGTTATCGACATGGTCATCACAGAGATATTTCTACAATAAGCCAAAAAAGAAAAAAAGAAAACCTTTTATATGAATTAGGAGCTGAAGAAATATATAGAATTAATCAATATAAGATATTGTTACATACACATAATCAAAAACACCGAAAAGCATCGCAATAAAAAGGAAGGCACTTTATCATAATGAAGTGGATAAAAAATAGCACTTGATCCTGAAGATGATCAACTGCCATAAGGAGATGAGAGACCATACACCAGAAGTAGCAAAGACAACACAAAGATCATTGATAGAATTTACATCATTTAAGGGAACTAAATTTCTTCACACAACTCACACGGCAAACACAAGTGACTTCAATACGCAAAGGAAGAAGACAAGTTAGCCGATTCGTCAATTTGAGGAATTATATCTGGAAAGAAAAAGGAATTGGATAAAGTTTCAAAAAGAAAATAAAGTAAAACCTCCAATATCAAAGGAAATACTAAATGACCATTAATTTCACCAGGATCAAACTTCTGCAATTTATTAAGAGTTGATATAAGCAACAATAAGGAAAAGGAGATGTGAATGCATCACAAATTCACAGTACCCAATACAATGGAAGAGGAATGCAGTCAACTCAAGAAGTTCTGTAAGAGCTATTCATCCTTGGAGGCTAGCTGATTGGGTGGAGGAGGTATTTCAAGCCTGTTGGGTGCTTCTTTCCATCATATTTTAAGAGAGGCTAACACTATGGCGGATGGTCTGGCCAGGGAAGGAGTTTTTCGTACTTCTAGTTCTTTTGATGTATAATTTCCATAATCCCAAGGGGTTGGCCGAGTGGTCAGGACCACGGTTCCTCCCTCTTCCGGAGCTAGAGGTCTTGGTAACGACCCCCAATTCCCGTTTCTTCAGGATTCGAATGTTGAGTCCACCAGTGCTACCACCTTAGAGCCACAGGGATGTTTACCCGGCTTCCCTCTAGGCCCGGAGGGATTAGTCCAGCCCAAAGGGTTGGGAACCCTCTAATAGCAAAAATAAAAATGTATAATTTCCATTGTTTCTCCCTTGTTCGTTGTAGCTTTCATTGTCTTTGTTTTTGTCTAGTTTCTAGTGGAATAAAATTTTATCATTTATCAAAAAAAAAAAAAAAATCTTGGATCGGAGGAGCAAAGATGTATGAAAAAAGCCACCACTTTGGATAAGTTAAATTCTGGGGGAAATACTTCTGAGGCATGAACTTGCACTGAGATATGCATTTTAGATAGTTTACGGCTCATCTAAAAGGTACTTTTAAGATCTACGCCTGTTATTTGACAGTTTGAAATTGATAAGGAATTAAAAAGAACACTATTTTGTCAAATTGTTTGAAAATCAGTAGAAGAAAGACGAAATGTGTGAAGTGCAAGTTCTGTAGTTCATGGGTAGCGGGTTCAAAATTGATAACCACAAAACCACGGTGTGTGTTAAGTTCTGATGCTTTCTATTTTCATTTCTAGAATTACCAATACTTGGGAGCAATTACAGATCAAAATGAATGATTGACGATGATATCGTAAATATGAAATGGGCAAGTGGAAGGGCACTGACAAACTTGTGGAGTATAATGTGTTCATCACGTGCCATTTTGAATAGAGGGACAGTTCTGTATAACATAAGTTTAACCTGCATTGTTTTATAGAGTTGTGGCAAGGATGCAAAGATGGACGTGGAGGCTAAGAAGGGTAAAATTAGGAATGAGTACATTAGAAGAATTTACAATGTCTCCAACTAGGATAGCAAGGGGTTGATTTAAATGAGGGTCGATTTAGATGGGTAACCTATCCAAAGATGCACCTATTGGGTAAGGAATAAGGATATCGATCAAACCCTAATTAACCAGTTCCAAGAAGGATCTGACCTAGAAAAACTGGGTTTGGGTCCTTATTAGATATAAAAGATAATTTGTTCCATGTCCTGGCCAATAATTTAGACCCAGTTAATGAATGGTTCTAGGTTTTGGTCTAGTCCACCAATGCTTGAATAACCATATACCCAAGTGTATATTATATAATAATATATCCTAAACCCTTGATCAATAGCCCACATTTTTCAATGGCTTTATATAAAAAATAATAATAATTAGTCTATCCAATGGTTCAATCCATGTGGTTGCCGGGTGCAAGCTTGGGGTCCGGTGACCATCAGGGAGTCCCGGTTTTGTGGACCCCTCAGATTGATCATCAATGAGCACCATGTACGATGTACGCACATGATCACCAATCTCTCTCTCTCTCTCTCTCTCTCTCTCTCTCTCTCTCTCTCTCTCTCTCTCTCTCTATATATATATATATATATATATACATATGGAGGCAGCTCTCCCAAGCTGAGGTAAGCTCAAGTATGTGTGAGGCCCACATGGGGGTGGGGATGGGGGGATTTCAAGAACTCCCTAGGACCCTCCTCTGTGCAAAAAAACAGCCCCAACCGTGGTTTTTATCATCTCCATCAGGACCCCAAACGTTTAATGGTCAACAGTTCATTCGGATCGGTACACAGTCAATCTAACGGTCCAATAAATCCGGATTTTACCAAAAGTTGGTGGACATGCGCAATTTAGGGGTCGTGTGTTTGGTCCATTTGGATGGACCAAGAGTGGGCCCCACAAGCATGAGCTTACAGAATTTTATCGTAAGCTTTAGCTTAGGAGAGCCTTGGCCTTTATATATATATATGGGAGATGCTTCTATGAGAATGACTATCACGGTACTATGAGAGTAAGGGTGGGGCCCCTTACATGCATATCCAATGTGTATATGTGTGTGTCTGTGCGTGTGGGAGATGCTCCAATGAGAGTAACTCTCACGGTACTATGAGAGTAAAGATGAGCCCCTTCTCTTAAGATGTATTTAATGTCTTCTAGACATTGAAGGGACAGCAATCGATACCATACCTGTCCCAACCCGCACCCATTACACAGCAAGTCTGGTATGTTGTAGCACACATCCTAAACCCATCCTAGAGCAAGGTGAGTGTAACTTGGGTAGGATATAGAATCACCCAAATTCTGTCAAACTGGACCTTCTGCCTTTTCAAAGTCCCATTGAATAAAAAAAATTAAAGGAATACACCTGAGATGTTATTGTCATGTGCTTAAAGAGACTGGAAACAGCCCACATATGAAGAATGAAAGTGTGGCATATACAAAAAACTGGGAGAAAGTGAAGGTCAGTAAAGGTTTGGAAGCCACCCTAGACAGATTCTTAGAAACGTTTCAGCATAGATAAACATAGGGCATGATTGCCTTTATGTCTTGGTTGTTTAGGTTTGAAAACTTGGAAAGTTATAGTTTGGATTTATGCTTTAGCATTTATTCTTAGACGCTTGAAAAAAATGATTTTATTTCAACCAAAAAAATTACACATTCCTACCTCTTTGCATTAACACAACTCCCATTGGATTGCTTTTATATTTTAAATTTTCAACAATGGTTTTCATCTATTCCAATTTCCCAATCTTCTTTTCTAGATGCAAATATGGTCAGAGATGAGACATCTCAAGTCACATATAATAACAGACAAATATAAGTCCCCACTCTTTCTCAAACCCTCAATTCTGCCTTATACAGTTTTAAAGGCTGAGAGATAAAGAAGAAAAAGCATAACCCAGGAGCAGAGAACCCGTTGAAAAGAGGAAATTGATGTTCATCTTCCAAGTAAAGATTATTTTGTTAGTCTACCACAGACAATTCTTAGAGTCAAAAATTGCATCAGAAAGCATCAATTTGTAAATCCATGTCGAAAAAGACTCCTTTGCAGCTTTGCTTATGGATGGGGATTGAAATGCTTGTCTTTTGCTTACAACGGAAGCTACACATATAAGAGGGATAAACTTTTACGATGAGAATGTTTTCAAATAAGTGTAATTACCGAACTCTTATCTGTTTCATGCTCAAAAAAAGTTAATGCAAATGCTAACCATATCTAGGGAAGAACTATAGAGCATCTTTTCATTGTTTTAAATTAAAGGTGACTCTAGGCCTGATTTATATATTTAGTTAAGCTTCATTGTTAATTTTGAGTTTCTTTTCAGTTCAATTCAACTCTAGTTTGTATCTGATTCCAATTGATGAATTGATGTGCTACAACTATAAAAACATATATAACACATCATATAGAAGTGCAACCTATCGGATGTGGGGAACAAGTAAGCTGAAGTGGACATGGATGGAAGTAGAAAGTTTACATCTGATTAAGTGCAACCTATCCAAGGATTTGGCCCGGGATAGACCAGAATGGAGAAACATAATTCATGTAGCTGACCAGTACCTAGTTGGGACAACGCTATGATGATGATTGAATAGAAGCGCTGACGTTGGGATTTGAGGGAACTAAAGATCTCATGCATCTAAGTGTTTCCTGAGATCCCAGAACTGGACTGCAGGGAAAATAAAGACCTCAAGGAACTGTCATTGAATTTTTTTAAACCAGAAGATAGCAGCACTTCTTCACATGAAAAGCTAGCTTAATTAGCATCTATATTCAAACTCCCATAAGATTTAGCATCCGCCTTCCTTCTTGAAACAGCCAAGCTAATGAAAAATTTCGGTTGCATATTCTTAAATCAAGCATTACCAAAATACGTTCTAAGAATGTCCTCTCCATAAATGTGTCTATAATATATATATATATATATATCAAACAGGTCATCAAAGGGAAAATACAGATGAATCCAAGTATTCCACAACCAGTACCTTTTCCTTCTTTAGAAGATTTCGCAGAATAACATCCAGAAGAGGCTGAGAAACCCTTTCCTCAAGAAGAGGCTGAGACAGCATTTCCTCAAGAATATTTGTCATTATTGACACCATAGACTGATACAAACTCTGTTGATGATCTTCTCTAAAAACAAAACAGTTCCATTTTCATTAGTAACATTAGCACGTTCAGCAAAGAAACAGTACTTAGTTCATAGAAGCAATAATTAAGAAAAGGAAGGACTAAAGCAAACTGACTACCATACAAAAAAATATTTAAGCGGCAAGCCAGCAACTAATCAGAAATTGATTTAAGCAATGGAATGGGAAGAAAGAGACCCGCAAGGCAGTTAACGAGGGTACATACTACTCAAGTCAACAAAGAAAACATATGAGAGGAAATTGACGTCCGTGTCTACGCAAAATGATGCCAAGAGTGTTGTCTATGAATCCTTACTAGAAAAAATTTTCATTTTATTAAAATGAAGTGCCTCATGAAGAAAAAACTTTTTAAAAAAAAAATTCTGGAAAAAGTCCTCCCATTACCATACATATGATTGAACGCTCTAGTCACATGCATTTTCCTTATTAATTTCTAAAACAACCCCAAAATTGAAATTTTCATAAGAGGTTTCACTAATCACTAAATAATTATAATATTTAAAAAAAAAAAAATGCTAACAAAAACTTTTAAAACATTAATATTAACCTCTCAGCTATAGTTGTTCACTAGTTCCCTCTCAAACGGATCACTTAAATCACAAGATTCCATAAAAGAACGTATCGAATCGTAAGATTCACAACTAAATCATAAGATTCACCAACTAAATGGTATTCGTTGTATATATACAAATCCTTTTCCCTGGGAATCGATACGAATTATGGGATTCAAGATACGAATCATAAAATTTTGACAACAATGGATGAACATAGTAACAAGCTCAGAAGGAATAAGTAGGGGCATGTGATGAACATTAATGGTAGTACAAAAGCCCAAAATACTATTGGATAAAATGATAACATTAATCAAGGGGATTGGTAGTAAACAAGAAGCGGAGGAAGATTCAGAAAGGCATAAACTAGCAAAAATTGACACCGTAAAAGTTGTCAGGCAAAGTACAAAGCTTGGTGACAATTTGTATATTCAGTTTGAAATTAAAGAGAATAAGGTTTTTGTAAGCTTGCTGGCACAACGCGGATCCACGATCGATGCGTTAGATCAATCTCACGAATGATTTGGATTCCAGCCACTAGGGCACAAACAAAACTAAGGAACAATCCATAAAACTCACGAGCAACTCAGAAACCTATTATTGATTGAAAATTAAGCATTCTAAATAAATGAGGCCTGACATCCTTAAATAGAGGAGTTGGCTTAATCCATAAGCAACAGTATTTCCTAATATCTAACTAATGCCTAAAATAGAAAACATACTGATTTTAATCCTAAACAAACCAAACTACTTAATAATACTCCTAACTAAATGAATGTCCCTTTGAGCCTATTAGCTAGACCCAATGGGTTGGCCGACCTATTGTCTGGCTTGCATCACTTACCAAGATTAAGGATCATAAAACTAGAGACTGTTAGGATGCTTTTGTGCAACAAGAGGATTTCGCTCTCTAAGGATTTCCATTTCCGCGATAGAGAGGAATCCTACATTTCAACCAATCATATAGGAAATAGAAATATTCACTATCTAAGAAAATCAATTCATTGTTTTCATTGTTGTCCTTTTCCATGAAGAAAAAGTGTTGCATTCACTTTCAAAAGATATTGATGCACCAAACGACCAAAAAATAGGCTTCACAGAAAATCAAAACAATTTTGCTCTCTACCATGGATTGATTCCTCTTGTCACACAAATGCACCCTTAGATAAAACTGAGAGGATATTGACAAAAGTATAAGGTGTATAAGATAGATCAATGGTGCATTCTAAAAATTACAAATCAAAATCAAGGAATGATAAATAAAACATTTAAAATAGAAATAAAGGCAATCGTAGCTGAGATGAAGACAGATAGAGGAAACGGACCAAACGGCATACATATAAACATATGGGTTTGGGGTTGATTGGTTAACCATTTTATACAATTATACCACAAAATTTCGAGTCTAACAAAAGTACACGATGGATTAGAAAGGATGTTGTAGTCACTTTATATAACAATTAAAAAAAAAAGATATTAAGAACTGCACAAGCAACAAAACTTTCGGAGAGACTTATTAAGCAATTCCCCACTGGATTGATCAAAGATTTTAGAGAATCAGATTGAGTCTATGCTAAGTAGCTTGAGGTTTACAGTTTACCATAAAACCCATTTTCTATCGAGAATAGGAGGATTTACATTTCGTTCTTAGTGATTTAGAGAAGGCCAACAGTAAAGTGTTGAGACTTGAGGCATGTAACTAGCAGACATTGAAAAAGAAAAGAGAAAGATGCTTTCCTGATGGTCATGTCAAAATTATATACACCATGTAAGAAAGGCCAGTAATAAGTGCAATGATTGTGTATCGGGTGACTTATGAATTCGCTATTATACTTAAATTTCTCCAAAGGCCATTGGTACCCACAAATAAGATCACAGGCCAGTAATAAGTGTAATGATTGCGTATGGGGTGACTTGTGAATTCGCTATTATACTAGAATTTCTCCAAAGGCCATTGGCAGCCACAAAAAAGATCACAAACAACCCCCATCTATGATGCATTTTAGCATTCCAAGTTCAAGGAACTAGGAGAATGAAGATAACAATAAAAGCATTGAATGAAGTGGGAAGGAAAGGCATGATAAATTGTCAAATTAAAGAGAACAAGAGTATGTGCATGCATACATGAATTAAGCCGACTACAAATAGATGGATAAAGGATTCGGCAATGATGTATAATATGTATATTATATTGATATATCAAGCATAGGCCTATGAAACAGACCCGTGCTTTAAAAAAATCATGGGTTGACGTGTTGTCTTAAGCAAATGAATCGAGATAGTTAAAAAAAAAAAATCTAGTGTCCATGGAAAACTTGGAAAGCAATCACAAAGCATCCAATTTCACAAGTGCAATTGAGTACTTGAAATGCAAACCTTACCTCACAACAGAAAAGAAAACTTTGAACATTTTTACAACAAGATGATCACATATGTCCAGCATTAGCACACAGCATTTGAGTGCAGCAACAGTCTCCAGTATTTTAACCCTCCTTGTGAAATATGGACTTGCTATATCAGACAGTTCAGCAAACATACCAATCATAAGATCAAATATGTCCTGCAAATTCGATGCACAAAAGCGATTAGCAAGCAGGAGAACATGCACACTTACGCAAATCCTAAATCTGTCACAAATGGAGCTTCCACTCCATGCAAAATTAAATAGTCTAGTCAATTACTGTGTGAAGAGATCAATTTAGAATCAAGATGGAATATTCATCAGTAGCATCATCTTGAATCAAAACTTTATTCATTTTCCTTTCATTGATACAGTTACTATAATGAGTTCACAATAAAATATAAGATCAAAATCTTCAAATGCAATGAAGGTAAATAGTCTTAACCACAAAAAAAAGATGAAATGAATGGATGGTCATTCACAGACCTTTAAGGTCTTGTCGTTGTAAGGCGGATCAGGTGCTAGGACCCGAATGATCTCACAGAAACAGGCAGCCACCAGAAGCCTGACATCTTTATCATTGTGATGGAGCAAGTTATGCTGAACAAGAGCATCACTCAAAGGCTCTATTTCAGGCTGGAGAGACTCAGACTGGCATAATTTCAACAAAGCACACTCAGCTTGCTGCAAGACAAGAAAGAGAGAAATACATGTATAGCAAATCAACCAAGTGATATAGAAAGAAAACCCTATCTAGCACTAACAACAAGCCCTTCTTAGAAACATGAAATCAGTGCTGCTAAAATGTATGATTATCCCTCTTTTCTATTATGCATGTAAAAGTAGTCTAGTCTAGCATGAAAGCAATGTGACCTTTCGATCATCATCGATTGGGGAGAAAAGAAAGAGAGAAAGAAATGGATGGAATAACAGCATGAAAGTAACCATCAAGCATACCCTGAGCAACTTCACGAGAGAATCTTTGTTGAGACGCGATTGGGAAAGGGCTATTGCGATGTTGGAAAGAGACTTGGAATCGGAAGGAGCCATGTTGGGGAAGCAAAAAAAAACCCTAGCGAGATCTCTCAAAACTCAAATAGGGTTTGGTAGTATAACTACAACATCGGTGTTTGCTGTGAGAGGAAGACAAGGGCGAGGGCCTTTTGTTTTTTGACACGAATGCAGTTTGCAGGAGCACAAGGGGATTTTATTGCGAAGGGGAGGGGGCTCTTCCAAAATCTATTCTCCCGCCTTCGCGGCTCTCGTGAGGAACTGCTGGTGCGTCGTGTGAGGTTGCGTTAGGCTAACCATGGTCCGTACTCCGTAGCCCCACCACCAACTTTTTTTTTTTTTTTTTTTAGGTCGGATCACATGTAATCAGTGTGAGTGGACCAATTGTGATTTCGATTTAAAGGTGTAAAAGCATATCTACTAATATGCGAAATTCCAAACCAATAAATTGTCACGGAAACTTTCAAATGGAATTTGGCATCCCCAATAAAAATAAACTCCATCTCATATGTCAAATTTATTATTTTATTAAAGTTATGTCTTTTTATGGGACTCATCATAAAAGGAATGGATATTGTATTCTTTTATTCTTATGAGCCCTTGTTACATAAAATAATTCAAAATAATAGAAGGCATTTGTCTTTTCGTACTTCGAATTTAGTATGCCCATCAATCCTACCAAATGCAACATCTCACAAATGGCATAACTGTTGGAGACACGGTCGATGTCATGTCACAAATGGCATGGCTGTTAGAGATGTTCAAAGATGTTTGAATTGAACGAAGCAGTCGTGCAAAGTTTCTTATCGATGCGGCGCACTGTAATTGGTTCATCTGTCATAAACGTGTATTAATAGTAATAGAGGACCTATAACTCTTATTTGTTTTTTGCTCTTTTACATATGATCCCCTTTTTACGAGTCATTCTTATCAATTCCTTAGAAAAATTACATTTGGGGCATGTTTAGATGCATAAGAAAACACAAGAAAAATAAAATTTTATAAACTATAGTCTTTCATTTTCTAAATAAGAGAATCTTGTGCTTCTGATAACCCAACAAAATTTGAAGAAAATATTATTTTCTTTCAAAAAGCTCAATTTTTTCTCCTACAACTCTCCCCTTTATAAAACTTTCTACAATATAAGAATATTTAAAAAGACGATAACAAAAGTGGTTGAGTAAAGTAAAGATTTTAGTTCACTAAATCCATCGTGATGTGTTTGTTTGCATATATGGTAAGGTAAAATAAAAGTAAATATCACAACACGGTAAAAGTGGGGTAAAGTAGAGGTGAGATAAAAAAATTGGTAAAGTAAAGTGAAAATGAATGATAAAGTAGTTTCTTTTTATTTAACTTTACTTTATCACATTCTATCGTAGTTTTATATAGTAAATAAAAAGTGACTTGTTTACAATCGTGGTAAGTGAAATAAAAATTGATGTCATGTCATAATAAATGTAAGGTAAAATAAAGCGAGACAAAATATGTGGTAAAATAAAGTGGGAGAGAGTTGTAAAGTAGCTGGTTTTTGTATTTACTCGACTTTATTATACTTTATCATGATTTTATGTGATAAAGGAAAAGTAACTCAAGGTAAAAACACGACGGTTGAACTTTTCCTTACCACACTACTTTTTTTATCAAGATGTGGTAAATTACATATAAATTAAAATATTTAATAAAATATTTTATCAAAATATAATTTACTTTAATCATAGCACATTCCAAACAACTCAATTTAAAATATGTAAATTCTTCAAAAATCACCACGCAACAAAAATATTGTAATGTTATAATATTACATTAGTTTATTCTATACTAGAGAGATACGCCCCCGAGTACTTGGTTTGGTCCGGAGTATTTTGGATTCCCACCTCCTTTTTAATTAGACATGCTAAATCCGAAGGAGTTTTACATGTGGAAAAACAAGGTGCATCTTCTATGGTTTGAAATATGTCTTGATTCCAAACCAAACATGTGAAGGGCTTTGTTTATCTCTTGAGACCACTTTTGTTTGGTAGAGAAGAATATGCTGACATCACCCGGTGGGTAGATAATGGTCAATTAAAAATGTCATCTTTTTTTTTATTTTTTCAAGACATATTTCACCTAAATAATAACAAAAGAGAAAATATATTACATTTAAACATATATACACAAAATACTTAACTGCATCTACTAACATTGATTTCTCTCGTAAAAAATCAACACAAACTTACATCATCCTGTTTCACTCGAAATTTATGTCAAAATCAATGCCTATGGAAAATCACTGTAGATTCATGGTGAATGGGTATGGCAAAAAATTGGATACAAGAACATTTCTCAAAGGCAACAAGACATTTGCATACGTGGGGCGGTTGTTTAAAAACATGTGGGCCATGACGTAGGGCCCATTGGGCTTTTGGGAAGTTTCAAGATCCGACCTAGATCTCCTTGCCTTGGACGTCTGGAGGGGGAGAAAGGCTAGGATAGCTTGCCAGTAATTTTGACCACGTACAAGACAGTTGTGATGCATTGCAAAATTCTCCTAATCACTTCCCCCATTAAACCCCCCAACCGAGAGAGACATTGCCTGAGGAATTCCAAGGAGACAATTACGCCTGTCAATGGGACAGGCCGAGCCTAGGCATGGGCTGTCCAATCCTGTCACATATATTGGATGGGCTTGCTTGGGGTTGTCCAATCCTGGCCCTAAATTGAGCGGGTCTATGTCAAATCTCATCTCATGCGGGTAGATACCAGTCTCCAGCAAGCCCAACAAATAATTCTGTGTCCTTTTCATCAACTTAAAAAAAAATTGTTTAAAGAATGATTAAAGCACATATGAGCACTTGAATAAGAGATGATCTTCATATTCTTCCTGCTGAAGAATAATAAGGCAGTCAGTGGCTGTCTGAATACCAACACTCGGCCCAAACAGAGGTTGGATTTTTCTATGAAACAATCACCAGGCAAAACAGGCTGTATCAGGTTGCATTATGCTATTCCATACCAATTGGCACCAAGGTTTCCTAGTGCCCTGAAAGAATCAACTTCGAATCATTTTTTAGTGAAAGATCCCCACTAGTAGCCTTGCTCCAAACAAGAGTGTGTGGGCCAATTCATAGGCAATTGTGTGGGCCAATTCGTAGACGATATAGGCACTCACTTTGGATGCATGCACCTCGGCACTAGTCTTGAATGACTGGCCGAGACCAGATCTCCCGGCACCAATTCTGCCGAAGTCGATGCCACCTCTTTTGCTGCCGAAGTGGAGACGGCCGCCCGAAATGGGCCTATTTTGCCACGGGTAGCATACGGACACGTGGAAAAATGAGAGCGCCGTGATAGGACGGACACCATCCGGGCCGTCTAGTCTCAATACGCTTCTGACAATCATGTCCAATGGCTGCGGCTGTATCAGGGCAAGGCCCGAGGGAGGATCCGATGGGACTCCAACCGCCAATAAGCCAAGACAGGGTCAGGCCCAACATGACCAGCATTTAATGCTATATGGGCTGATCGGACCCTCATTAAATGTAATGAGGGCTGTGATGGACCCTCATTAATGACTATGTGGGCTGATAAGACCCTAGTCACGTCGTGAGGCCCACTGGCACAGGCACCAAAAACAACTTCTCATATATAGCATGGGACAACCCAAAAATGAGGTATGCATTCTCTTACATGCAACAATAGATCTCTTCCTTCTTCTTCTCCGATCACTGCTGACTTGAGCATCGGAGAGCCCTGTGCTGCCCCAGCCAGGGTCCTTTGACCGCTTTCTTCCTCCTTTCAGGTTCGCCAGACACGCAGCTACTTCTTTGGTACTTTGAGTAAGTCCTTGAAGGCATCCTAAGCTTGTGAGTATATTTTTCTGCACTTACAATTGGCGCCGTCTGTGGGAATGCGATTTCTGCAATCTTCCCTTTCACCATGACGAGGAGAGCTGCGAAAGGCGGAGAAACATCCAAGACAAGGCGTGCAGGATCGTCCTCCGACCTCCTCCCTGCTAAGAAGAGGTCCGGGAAGAAACCAGTAGTAGAGGATGACGTCGAGCGTGGCCTCGTCCGAATCAACGTTCAGGAGCGTGATCATCGCTTGGAGTCTGCTCTCCCGAGGAAAAACTCTCAGCAGCAACCTGCAGGAGGCCTCCTGACGGGACGAGATCAGCGGAGCAAGTCTCCGGTGGACGACGGACCACGTCCTTCTGACCAGATAGAGGATGCTGAGGACGCTGAGGATGAGGAGTATAATCCTAGTGATGATTTCGACTCCACCCTCCAAGAGATTAGAGCGCAGAATGAGGCCATCAAGGAGAGAGACGCTCTGATCCTCCAGCTCCAGCAGCAGCTGGAAAGAGCTACGGGTTCGGCAGGGCTCCGGCAACAGTCCCATCAGCAGTCACGGCAGCAGCAGCGGTCGCGACAACAGCGCTCACTGCGACAGCACGAGAGGAGGGTGTCTCGTAGCAGGCGCCCCGATTCCCCCGAGAAGGATTTGAGGGACCATTTGAATAAGAAAAGGCGCGACCGAACTCGAGACGAAGGCGCGACCGAACTCGAGACGAAGGCTCGAGCGCCAGTCATAGCTACTCGAGGAAGGCGTCAGAAACCATTCCGGAGAGCAGGTATCATGATCAGGAGTGGCTGGACGCGCACATAAGGGAAACGGTCCAGCGTAATCTGGAGGTGGCTGGTATCGGCTGAGACCATAAGGACGTTTGTTGCAACTCCATTGATCTCGGCGCGTCTCCTTTCTCTCGCGATATCAGTAAGTACCCCCTGCCGAAGAAGTTCACCGTCCCGAGGTTCGCCACTTATGACGGGACCTCGGACCTAGCTACACATCTCAAGCACTTCTCCCAGAGGATGTCTGTCTGGGGAGATGAGGGTCATCTGAACTGTCGAGTCTTCTCCTCCAGTTTGGGTGACCTCCCCCTGAAGTGGTTCTGTGCGCTCCCGGAGGGGTCCATTTCGAGTTGGCAGCAGCTCCAGCAGTTCTTTATGAGGAAGTTCCAGGCCTACAGAGCCCAGCCGAAGACATATGCGGATATCATGGCCCTGAAGATGAAGCAGGGAGAAAACGTCACCCAGTTCGCAAAGCGATTCTGGACGGTCTACAGCCAGATTGAAGACTCCAAGGACGAAGTGGCCGTCTTCGCATTTCGGAATGCCCTGCTGCCAGACAGTGATCTTCGCAAAAATTTAGCCAGGAACCCGGTATCCTCCATAACAGCGCTCATGTCCACCGTCAACCGCTACATCGCCCAAGAGGACGACCAGGTCCGAGCTCGGGAGAACCATGGGGCCGCACAGAAGAACCGAAGTGAAAGGTTTTCTAAGGAAGAAAGGGGACCGTCCCGAAGAGACGAGCTCCGAAGAGATGATTCACAGAGACACCGGGCGTCAGCTAGCTCAGCAAGGGCTCAGGCGTTTACCTCGGCGAGAGGCAAAAGGCCCAGGCTGTCCGAAGATACGTATCGGGCGGTTAACACGATCTTCAAGGAGCCTATCCACCGGATCATGTACAAGATTAAGTCTCGGCCATACTTCAGCTGGCAAGAGCACCTGAGAAGTGATCCTTCTTTTCGGGATCAGACCAGGTTCTGCGCGTACCACAAGGAGAGCGGCCACAAAACTGAGGAATGCAGGATACTGCGTTCACATTTGGAGAAGCTTGTCCAAGAGGGACACCTGCAGGAGTTCGTCAAGGCGGACACCGGGGCCGAGACCCGAGGCCCACGCCGAGACGAGAGGGGCCAAGATAGCGACGGGTCAGAGAAGATCATCAATGTCATCCATCTAGCTCCCCCGCCCAAGGGGAGTAACCGAGCTCGTGCCGAGGCCAGGCAGGCCTCCCACAGTAAGCAAGTCATGGCCGCCGAACTCGGCTCAGCTCCGAAGAGGGCTCGGAGGGAGTGGCCCGAAATCAGGTTTACGGATGCAGACCTAGAAGGGGTGCAGCTTCCCCACAACGACCCGCTGATCGTCACCCTGAAGTTTGATTGCTCTAAGCAAGGTGTGAAGAACTGTACCGTGAAGAAGGTCCTCGTCGACCCCGTAGTTCATCCGAGGTCCTCTATTTCGATAGCTTCCGGAGGATGGGACTGACGGAGAAGGACCTGCAGGAGGCCCGAATTCCCCTCATTGGCTTCAGCGCCAAGCCGGTGTACCCCAAGGGAAAGGTGACGTTCAAGGTCGAGGCCGGCGGCGCGTCTGTTGAGACTACCTTCATGGTGATTGACGCACCCTCGCCTTACAATGCTATAGTGGGCAGATCTTGGCTTCATAGCCTGGAGGCGGTCCCTTCCACCCTCCACCAGAAGCTGAAATTTCCGTGGGGAGGGAAGAATGGCCGAGTCGAGATCGTCACAGTCAAAGGAGATTAGCAGGCCGCCAAGCAATGCCTGACAGCTGTGGTATCCGGAGAACGAGAGCCCAAGGAGGTTAACATGGCCGAGATGGAAAATTGGCTGGAGAAGAAGCTCGACGAGGTCGGCCAGGACCCAGAGAGCAAGAGCGTGGAGAACCTGACCGAAATCAGGATCGATTCACAAGATCCGGAACGGTTCTTCTTGCTCGGCAGTCAGCTCGGAGAGCCAGAGAAGACCGAACCGGTCCAGTTCCTGGTGCAGAACAAAGAAGCCTTCGCCTGGACGCCTCAAGAGATGCCTGGCATCGACCCGGAGGTAATATACCATAAATTGAATGTGGACACTAACTATAAACCGGTGATGCAGAGAGCCCGCCGGACTGGGGTGCCACAAACCGAGGCCGTCGTCGAACAGGTGGACAAACTGCTTGAGGCCGGCGCCATCAGAGAAGTCCAGTACCCGACCTGGCTAGCTAATACCGTGGTCGTCAGAAAGTAGACTGGCAAGTGGAGGGTGTGTGTCGACTTTACCGACCTCAACAAGGCCTGTCCCAAGGACAACTTTTTCCTCCCAAAGATCGACCAGATGATCGATGTCACAGCCGGACATGACAGGATGAGCTTCCTCGATGCATATCGCGGCTATCACCAGATTCCGTTATATGGGCCGGATGAAGAGAAGACAGCTTTTATCACACCCAGAGGGACTTATTGTTATAAGGTGATGCCGTTTGGGTTGAAGAATGCAGGAGCCACCTACCAGCGACTTGTCACCAAGATGTTCCACGATTAGCTCGGCAAGACTGTTGAAGTCTACATCGACGACATGGTGGTCAAGTCCAAGCGAGCCCATAACCATTTAGCAGACCTGGCTGAAGTTTTCGCCACTTTGAAGAGGTTCAAGGTCAAGCTCAACGCCTCCAAATGCGCCTTTGGTGTCGGCTCTGGCAAATTCCTGGGGAGCTTGGTCACACGGAGGGGGATTGAGGCTAATCCAGATCAGATTTCGGCTATCCTCAGAGTGCAGAGCCCCACCTCGGCTAAGGAAGTCCAAAAGCTAACCGGAATGGCAGCCGCACTGAATCGGTTCATCAGCAGATCCTCAGATAAGTGTCGGCCTTTCTTTCAGCTTCTTAGAAAGAATTTTAAATTTCAATGGACTCCAGACTGCGACCAGGCGTTGCAGGAGCTTAAGGCCTACCTTTCTTCACCCCCTCTACTGTCGACTCCGGTCCACGGAGAGTTTTTGTATTTATACCTGGCGGTCTCAGATCATGCAATCTGCTCGGTCCTCCTCCGAGAAGAGGATAGGGTCCAAAAACCCATCTACTATACGAGCAAGACCTTGATGCCGAGACCAGGTACTTGCCTCTCGAGAAGCTCGCGCTGGCACTCGTTAGCGCCTCGCGGAAGCTCTCTCATTACTTTCAAACACATACTATAGTGGTTGTTACGGAACATCCACTTAAATCTGTTTTCAGAAAAGCTGACTTTTCAGGAAGACTTTCAAGATGGGCTGTCGAACTAGGGCAGTATGAAATTCAGTATCAGCCCAGGACAGCGATTAAGGCTCAGGTTCTGGCAGATTTCCTTGCCGAGTTCGATTCAAGTTCGGTACCAACCCAGCTCGGCACCAAACTGGGGGGCAGGGAGCATGAGGCGCCCACGGGCCCTGTACAGTCACAATGCCAAGCCCTCACCCCAGTTTGGAAGGTCTTCGTTGATGGATCTTCCACCTCGAGGAGAGCCGGAGCAGGAGTTGTTCTCCAATCGCCAGAGGAGCTGGTCATCGAGCAGGCTCTGACCCTGGATTTCAAGGCGTCGAACAATGAAGCTGAGTATGAAGCCCTTTTAGCCGGACTGAACAGCGCCAAAATCCTCGGAGCTCAACAGTTGGTGGTCTTCAGTGATTCACAGTTGGTGACTATCAGGCTCGCGACGACCGGATGACTGCGTATTTAGCCCTGACAAAGAAGCTGCTCTCTCAGTTCCATACGGCCGAAATCAAACAGATAGGCAGAGAAGCAAACTCCCATGCAGATGCTCTCGCAAATTTGGCCAGCGCTGTCGAAGCTGGAAGAAAAAGAACCATCGAAATAGAGTCCTTAGCCGCACCCAACATCGAGCTCCATCCACCTCGGGAAGTATCGTGTATTGACCTCAGCCCGAGTTGGATGGACCCCATTATCGCCTGCCTCAAGGACGACAAGTTACCCGAAGACGGCAACGAGGCCCATCGAATCAGACTCAAAGCAGTCCGGTTCTGGTTGTCTCCCGAAGTCAAGCTCTACAGGAAGTCATACACAGGCCCGTACTTCCAGTGCGTTCATCCGAGCAAGGTAGAGGACCTGCTCTTCGAAATACATGAAGGAATATGCGGAAGCAATATCGGAGGAAGGTCGCTAGCTTATCGGGCTATCAGCCAGGGTTACTGGTGGCCCTATATGCAGAAGGATGCGCAGGTGTACGCGAAGAAGTGCGAGAAGTGTCAGAAATATTCCTACTCTCTCCATCACCCAGCACAGGACCTCAGTCCGCTTTCAAGCCCGTGGCCATTCGCCCAGTGGGGGCTCGACATAGTGGGACCGCTCCACCGAACTCTTGGAAATAAAAGATGGCTGATAGTAGCCACGGATTACTTCACCAAATGGATCGAAGCGGAGCTGTTGTCCTCCATCTCGGAGCTGGACTCCAAAAATTTCGTCTGGAAAAACATCGTCACAAGGTTCAGCATCCCAGAATATTGATCTCGGACAACGGGACTCAGTTCGACTCCAACCTCTTCAGAAGCTTCTGCCAGGAGCACGGCATCCGCAATCGCTACTCCACCCCGGCCTACCCGCAGAGTAATGGTCAGGCGGAAATTTCCAATAAAGTGGTGCTAGACGGGCTGAAGAAACGGCTGGACAGAGCCAAAGGAAGATGGGTAGAAGAGCTCCCGAGTGTCCTATGGGCCTACCGAACTACCCCTAGGAGGTCCACTTCGGCGACACCCTTCTCCCTAGCCTACGGAATGGAGGCCGTCATTCCCTTAGAAATTGGCCTCCCTACCCTAAGGTCCGAACTCTTCGACTAGGGCCGAAATGAGATCCATCTGGCTGTGGAACTGGACCTGGCCGATGAGCGAAGAGAAGCAGCAGCAGTTCGGCTTACAGCCTATCAGCGGCAACTGGCCAGGGGCTACAACCAGAGGGTTAGGGAGAGGAAATTCTCAGTGGGAGAGCTGGTCCTTAAGAAGACACTCCCGGAGGACAAGGACCCGAATCAAGGCAAGCTGGGGCCGAATTGGCACGGACCGTTCAAAGTGACTTCTATTGCCAGGCAGTCAGCTTACCGACTTGAAGATATGGCAGGAAAACAGTTACCGAGACCGTGGAACGCGTCTCACCTCAAGAAGTTTTATTTCTGAAATTTGTACATATGTACTTCGAAGAAATCAATGAAAAGAGATCATTCAAAAGAACGGGGCATCCTGTGTCAGCACTTCGGCCACGGCCAACGATGAGATCGTCTAGGGTCGGCTACGTGCCGCCCAGGCGTGAAGCCTTCGGGCCAACGATGAGATCGTCTCGGGTCCGCTACGTGCCGCCCAGGCGTGAAGCCTTCGGGCCAACGATGAGATCGTCTCGGGTCGGCTACGTGCCGCCCAGGCGTGAAGCCTTCGGGCCAACGATGAGATCGTCTCGGGTCGGCTACGTGCCGCCCAGGCGTGAAGCCTTCGGGCCAACGATGAGATCGTCTAGGGTCGGCTACGTGCCGCCCAGGCGTGAAGCCTTCTGGCCAACGATGAGATCGTCTCGGGTCGGCTACGTGCCGCCCAGGCGTGAAGCCTTCGGGCCAACGATGAGATCGTCTCGGGTCGGCTACGTGCCGCCCAGGCGTGAAGCCTTCGGGCCAACGATGAGATCGTCTCGGGTCGGCTACGTGCCGCCCAGGCGTGAAGCCTTCTGGCCAACGATGAGATCGTCTCGGGTCGGTTACGTGCCACCCAGGCGTGAAGCCTTCGGGCCAACGATGAGATCGTCTCGGGTCGGCTATGGGCCACCCGGGCGTTAACACGGTCAACTCCCAAAGTCGCCTCGGACCTGTCTAATCCGTAGGCGCAAAGCCCTTACGGACACTGCCGAGACCGCCTTTATTCACCGACCCAAGGGGTTCCACCTCGGCCAAGTTTCACCCCCCTTTTACCAAAGCGGATAACATCCTTATGGCTGACAAAGGCCCCTCAAGTTTACACGTCACTCCTGACCAGGTCCTAAACTGGCTAGTCCGCCTCTACCGAACTCGCATGCTCACAAGCAGAAAGTACAGGAAAATGACATCAAGTCAGTCGGATTACATCCAGGATTACAAGAGAACAATGAGGCAAAAATGTGTTATTCCATTAATTAAACCTTTCTTTTTACATTGAGTTTTTGCAAAGAGGCAATCCTTACAGAAAGTGCAAAGTCCTACAAAAACAACAAAAACAACTAAGCTAAAGGGTCCGGGGCAGAGACATTGGTTGCGGCCTCGAGCTGAACCGACGGCTCAATGACGATGTTGGCCCTGGGGATAGTAGGGCCAGGGAATGGGGGAGACTCTGCGAAAGATGGGTGCCCTTCGTTGATCTCAGCCTTCCTCAAGGCGGCGCGCCACCCCTTCTCCCATGCTTTGTCTCTGACCCGCAGAACTCGAGTCTCGTAGTGTGTGGTGGCCTGCTTCACCGCGTCGGCAAAGGCAACGCCAGCCTCGGCCTGGGCTGTTTGAGCCTTGGCCTCGACTTCAGCCACTTTCTTCGACTCAGCGGCGAGGTCGCCTCTTAGTTTTTCCACAGTTGCCTCGAGCTCGGCATTTTTGTTCTTCTCGGCCTCAGTCTCCGCCCTGGCGCCCCCCAACTTGGCAATAAGCTCGACTCCTTGGGCCTCGAGTTGACCTGCCCTCTGGGTGGCAGCTCCCAACGCTTCCTCTAACTCCAGTCTCTTCGCGTCCAGCATGGCGACCACTGGGCTCTGCTTGGTATATCTGTCGATAAGCACCATCGATTTCTGCAGGGCCTGCAGTATAAAAATGACAGGACAAGTCAGTCGAGGTGGAATATGGATATAAAATGATGAAATGAACTCGGGGAGAGGCTCACCTGGATGTTCGTCTGCAGCAGTGACGCAAGGAGCTTCGGATCACTGTACCCCGAGTATAGCGCCATATCCTTTGGCAGAGCGCATCCCTTGGCTAGCGCCTCCAGGACGAGGGAGTTGGTCGCGTGGACGCAATGCTCAACTGTCAACCGCTCGCCCGAGGTCGTGGTAAAGCTCGACTCCCAAGGAGCCGGAGGTGGCGCGACTCCCGAGCTCGAGTCTTCCTCCCTTGGCCTCTTTCCCAGAACGCTCCCTCCTGGAGCATCCCCAAAGGCGGGGGAGCGGTCCTGATCAAGATCCCTGCCGGCACCCTCCTCGGTCTGGTCCGTGGTGTCGGGGGCCACCTCATGGACCCCGACACCACTCAGGGACAGCGGTGTTTGGGGCACTTGGAGCACCGGAGCAGATGACGCTGGAGTAGGCGCCTCGGGGGATTCGTCCCCAAAAGCCAGCGCCTCGAGGTCAACGTAGGTGATGTTGCGAGCCATCTCTTCTGTCCTCGGCGACGAACGTCGTGGGCGTCTCGCAAGAGGAGTATCTTCCGGATCAGACTCAGAAGAGGAGACCGGGCTTCTGGCGGTAGCCTCGGCCTCGGTCAGTGAGGGTCCGGCTTCGGCCTCGGTTCGAGAGGGCCCAGCTTCAGTCGGGATTTCCCTTCTCTCCGGGCAACTACTTTGTAGCTCGATTTCAGCTACGGCAACCTCTGGTTCGTCTCCCGACCTCCTGACGATATAGCCCCTGTATCTGGGCTTGTACTTGAGCAACGCCCACGCGGCTCGGTTGTCGAAGTCAGTACACTTGGCAACCCTGTTATGCCAAGAGTCGTTCCTCACCCAACGGTGAAGCCCGACTTTTCTCTGCCGTGCACCTGCGAGACAGAGAAGACGTCAGTTCGAGAATATGAGGGCAGAAGCAAGTAAAATTTTTAGAACAGAGGTTTGGAGAAGTCCGTACTTGGAGCAACCCCGGGGTAGCGGGGAATGCTGTAAACTCTTGCTTCCTCCTCGGGGCCGAACTCCCAGTTCCCCGAGATGGAAATGAGCTCGTCCCCTGCGTACTTGTTCGAATCCTCGAGTGCATTGACGAAGGCCCTCCGCCTCGGCGTGACGCGGAGGTAATAAGTGTCCTCCTTTGTCTTGCAGAGGTCGTATACATCCTCTATGTCACGGATGTCTAAATCTATGTGGAGGTGCCGATTCAACGCCACAGTGCCCATGATAACCTTGAAGGCGTTCGGCATCAACTGGCAGGGGGTAAGGTTCCAGGAGGAGAGGCAGGCCCGAAGCAGTGGGTGCAACGGAAATCTGACTCCCCCTTCGACCACCGCTATGAGCGGAAAGGGCATCCAGCCCTCAACGCAGCATCGGCGATGATGGTCCGCTGGGTCACCCTTCCGGACGAGAACATCGCCCGGAATCTCATAGACAGTCCTAAAGGCCTCTATAGACTGGGGAGAGTCAACCCAGTGACTGAAGATCCCCATGACCGATAAAAAGGTAAAGAGAGGGAAAAGGACCGGACGAAAGCAGAAGATGGACGCAAGAGACTTACTAGTACGAGAACCTAGGGCAAGGACAGGCGGGGATATCCTGCGGGCAGACGAGGACTTCGCTCCGATTTCTTAGCTCTGTCTCTTTGTTCTCTCTCTCAGGAGCGTCCGTTCACAAAAGTGAAGAGTAGAAAGGAGGAAGAAGATGAGGACCTGTATTTATAGAAGAGCGCCAAATCATGGCGCCGTTTCCAAATTTGAAAAAGTCACTTCAACGGCCGCGTGCGTACAGGCAAATACCGAAGCGTTGAATCCGGCAGTGACGCGTGGGGCGAACGATCCGCCTCCCACCATTATTAGGATTTGGCAGTTAATGCAAGTAATTACCCTCTGCACGAGAAGGGAGGTCGAGCAGGCTCCACGTGTCGGATGTGACGTCAGAGCGCCCCCCCCCCCGGTAATCTCAAGTCGCTGCCGAAACGAGTTCCCACTCCCAATGATCCTGAGATCCTGACGAGTTGAAAACTCGGGGGCAATTGTGTGGGCCAATTCGTAGGCAATTGTGTGGGCCAATTCGTAGACGATATAGGCACTCACTTCGGATGCATGCACCTCGGCACTAGTCTTGAATGACTGGCCAAGACCAGATCTCCCGGCACCAATTCTGCCGAAATCGATGCCACCTCTTTTGCTGCCGAAGTGGAGACGGCCGCCCGAAATGGACCTGTTTTGCCACGGGCAGCATACGGACACGTGGAAAGATGAGGGCGCCGTGATAGGACGGACACCATCCAGGCCGTCTATTCTCAATACGCTTCTGACAATCATGTCCAATGGCTGCGGCTGTATCAGGGCAAGGCCCGAGGGAGGATCCGATGGGACCCCAGCCGCCAATAAGCCAAGACAGGGTCAGGCCCAACATGACCAGCATTTAATGCTATATGGGCTGATCGGACCCTCATTAAATGTAATGAGGGCTGTGATGGACCCTCATTAATGACTATGTGGGCTGATAAGACCCTAGTCACGTCGTGAGGCCCACTGGCACAGGCACCAAAAACAACTTCTCATATATAGCATGGGACAACCCAAAAATGAGGTATGCATTCTCTTACATGCAACAATAGATCTATTCCTTCTTCTTCTCCGATCACTGCTGACTTGAGCATCGGAGAGCCCTGTGCTGCCCCAGCCAGGGTCCTTTGACCGCTTTCTTCCTCCTTTCAGGTTCGCCAGACACGCAGCTACTTCTTTGGTACTTTGAGTAAGTCCTTGAAGGCATCCTAAGCTTGTGAGTATATTTTTCTGCACTTACAAAGAGAGTCAGAATTCAGTAAGTTAGGTGAGGGTAGATTGGAAATGTCCTGGATTAAACATAACCTGATATTTAGAGGAACAAAATGCAGGACGACCCATAGGCCATTAACAATTAGATTGCAGACTATTTGAGTAGCTGAGGTTTTAAAGAGGGAAGAAGACAGCAAGAGGCAATTTGGTCACCCACTTATCATACCACAGACTTGCAGATTTACCATTTCCCATTACCCATTTACTACATTGGAGAAGAAACGAGTCACCGACCTGACTTTCCTCTATAAAAAGTAACCAACATGAAAATACTTAAACTTGCCTTAACATAGGCGGAGGTCCCAATAAAAACGATATCAGACGAATATCAAGTAAAATGTGATTATACTAGTAATTAACCCTAATCCAGATTAAGCAATCAAACCACAAGAGAGAGGACACGTGGATTTATACGTGGAGAATCCTACTCGGAAAAAACCACGGGCCTTACCGTCTAGGCCAACAAACAACCAAGCATTATGTAAAACTTGAAGATTACAAGACACTTACAACCCATCCCAGCTGCTGACTCAACCTAAGGACTGCTTCAGATCTTGTTGACTGCTCGTCACGAATCTTCACCGTGCTTGAACAAAGGAGTCTTCAAGAAAAGCGATGGAATCATACAAAGACTTAAATCATCAGTGCAACAGTATAATAGACAGCCTTGGGGCAGAACAATGGATCTCTCAAACTCTCTCACTTATGGATTTCTTCTCATTCATAGTGGTTTTGAAGAGGAGATATTAATAGCCCTTTTATAGAGAGTATTTCATGTAGCAAGGGCATCTTCAAATAGGTGACTTCCTTCAATGAAATTAGTAAGAGAAGTTCGTCCAAAATTAGAATTCTTAGGTTCGCTCGAGTGGACATGGGGCTCGCTAGAGCGAACTGCTCTATGGAAATAGACGTTCAACGCATTGCTTCATGGGTCAAGCGAATGAGAAAGTGCGGTCGAGCGAACAACTCTCTATGAGAGGTTCACTCAAGCGATCATCTAGCGAACCTCTTACCGTCTCAAAAACTTCATTCCAGAACCTGGATGGGTCGAGCGCACGGATTGATGGGTCGAGCGAGCTTCTTTCTGTTTGGTCCGCTTGAGCGAAGTTATGATTGCTCGAGCGACCATACTAAATCTTCATAATTCGGACTCTTTGGAAATCTTTCCATTTTAGACTCTGGCAGTCATTTCCTACACTCAATACATTATTAAAGAAACACAGTTTTATCCAATCACCTATGAATTAGCCAACTAAAATCTTTATACAACAAAAGGAGAAATTGGGGACCAAATTTGGTCTATCGCTATATTATGACCTGAGCAAAGAGGCCCAAATAGAAATTGAAGACACTGCATCTAACCCTGAAGAACCATGCATGGCATGTTCATCTATGAGATACTCTAGATATCCAGTACCCTTTTTTTACTGTTAGAGGGCCAATTTCGGTAAATATATAAAAAAAACTTAATTAATTTACCTTGCAACGGGGCCGGGCATGCTCTGCCCAGTTCTAGTACCATTTTGGTCGGGCTTTCAAAAAATTGTCCAAGCCCAGCCCGCTGGGCTCAAACTTAATTAATTTATCTTATAATTGGGCCGGGCATGCTCTACCCAGTTCTAGTCCCATTTTGGCCGGACTTTCAAAAAATTGTCCAAGTCCAGCCCGCTGGGCTCAAATTTTTTTTAAAGCCATGTGTTTTTGGGCTTGGGCTTGGCCGGGCTGGATACCCATTTAAACGGGCTAAATTGACAGGCCTAGAGACAATGTCATAACTCATAAGCCATACTGATATCTAATTTTAAGGCGACAATGAGCCTTTTTCGATGGGATTGGCGCATTTGGCGAAAAAACTCAAGGGGTCAGTTTGGTAATTTACTATTAAATTAAAAGTGATGTAAATCGAGAAAGTATAAAATATAAGGAATTATTATGGTATTTTATTTTTAGTGGATTTGTATGAAATATTTTTTACTTTTTGTGTAAAAAGTGGGTTTTTTTTGTCATTTAGTGGAGAAAATAGTTTGTTTTTAGTGCAAAAAGTATGCTTTTTGAAGATGTGACCTCATGTTTAAAAAATATAGGCTTTATATTACTTTTACTTATCTGGTAAATTGCCAAAATAGTGGCTATAATATTGTCCAAAGGACGACGTCCAAGGAGAGAAGCTCCTTAAGATTTGGAGATAATTTTCATCAAAATTGGCCTAAGGCGAGGTATGAGAATCATGGAGACAGTTTTATAACGAACACTATAAAGACTGATGGGTCTATAGTCATAGAGATCTTCAAAACAATCAAAATTTTGGAACCAGAATAGTCAAAGTCTTGTTTGCCTTAGTCTCATTTTTCTCGCACCCGCGTACTAACACTTGAATTTGCCCACCCAACTAAATGCATAATTTCGTATGAAAATGGTTTCGACAAATGCATGTATATATATATAAAATAAAATTAAATGAATAATGGTCCCATAAGGATAGCCCTTATCGTGTATTACTTTATATACGACGTTGTGGAGCTCACTTGGGACCTTAGGAGAATCGAAAAATCCAAGTAGAGCCTACCTATATATTAAATTTAAAATCAATTTAATACCTCCAACCATTCATCCACTATCCACAAATTTAACGACCTTAATTAAAACAACAAATTTGGCCATTTAATCAGTGGTTCAATACATATGGATGTGTTGGTAACTATAGAGGGTTTGTGGTTTTGGGTATGTGTGGTGCATTTGTATAGGTAAGATGGGACCTGAAATGTACCGTAATCGAGTGATGACTTGAAATATATATATATATATATACACACACACACGTGTCCTACGAAGTAGGGGTACACATGGGCAGTTCGGTCGATTTAGAAGGAAAACCACTAACCAAACCAAACCAAACCTATCGGTTTTCAATTTTTGCAAACCGAACATAACCGAACCGCCATGTGCTTAAAGTGAAGCGAAGTGAACAGAAAGAAACTTGTATGGTTACGATTTTTTTGCTTATTTTTTTCACAGAAAAAGACAATTTAATTAGTGAGAGATTTTAGACTTCAAATAACGAAGTGACTGTTGGAGTCTTCTTCAAATCGAAGTGACTGTTCAGGTCTTCTTTTATATTATTTTTTCTTTTATTTTATAAAAAAATATATATTTATACAATTGGCTCAGCGACATTTTCAAATTGAAAACTCAACCAAATCAAATGATCCGAAGGAATCCAAACCGTGAACTAACCAATGGATCCCAACCAACCGATCGAAACCGACCAGGATTGATTTAGGTTTAGCGTTTTTTGTGCACCCTTGCTGCTAAGTGCTAACGCACTAATCCCATTGGAGTAGAAATGTGGAGTTCCACAGCCCTGGAGTCGACTACACAACTGCTTAGTAGGGATTGTGCCATTTTCATCTTTTAAGTCTGGATCATCTGGTGGGAAGGAAGATGAGCCAGAGCGGAGGTAGCAGTACCGGCGCTTTGTGCGACGAGAGCAACGCTTCCTTCCATTTCCCAGCAGATCTAGTCTCTCCTCAAGATCGCAAGGAAGAAGCCCTCACTTGTACTCAAATGAACCCCTTCCCTTTCAATCTTCTCTTATTTCCCCTCATTCATAGTTCCATACATCTAATTCTCAATTCTAGGGTTTTCAAAATTTCAATGTGGAACTCTCAAGCTGCTCTGGTTTTGTCTGTGTTTGGGAAATTTTGCAGTTCTAAAAACCGATGTGATGGAAGCACTCGAGAAGGAGGTGAAGTCGTTGGACGAAGATAGTTGGAAGTTTGCAGGTCCTCGCTCCCAAATCCACCTCATTTCAAGACCTGGTAAACCATTCATTCAATTTAACACTTTGCTTCTGCTTTCCCTGTTGCTGCTTTGAATTACGAGGAAGGAATTAGAAAATTTATGTTAGTTTTTACAGTTGCATTTCCCCGGAGAGGCAAGTTTTCTGTGTGGATTGTGTGCAAATCCAATGTTTGGTGTTGGAAATTTGACGCAGATACATCGCAGAATAGTGCCTCCAATGATTTTTGAGGCATGACCTAACAAGATTTTTGGATTTCCCATAATGTTCATGGGAAAAAAGTAGGGATTGGATTTTGGTATCTGCAGACCGCACTGTTTCTTCCAAGTGTGTTCTATGTCGTAGATTTTGTTCTTGTTGGTTCTTCATTTGCTGCTTCCTTCTTTTGCTACATTGTTGCCATTGATTGGATTTGGAAATCGGATGCATAATCATTCCCCATGCTGATGCCAGCTAGTTACTACAGGTACAATATTAAACAGGGATGCATAATCATATGGGAAATGCCATGAAGATGTTTTTAGGTATCTTATGAATTAATCACAAGGGATGCATAAAGGTCTATCTAGGCTGGGTCAACCAATACGGTCTTGTGCCTTTATACTCCACAGAAAGCAACGAAAATTGCTTTGATTTGAAGAAACGAAGCCCATCTACAGCCACAGTACTTTCCTTTAAGGATTTGTCCAAATTTTTTTGGTCTTTTTATTTTTTATTTTTTTGGGTAGAAATGATTTCAAAGTCATTCATAATTACATGTTTGGAGCGTAGGTTTTCTCATACATGCATTATTTGTGACATTTGCATTTGTTAAGGGTTTTTCTTATAGTAATTGTGAACTTAGAAGAAGTTTTTTAAAAGATATTATTAAATATAAGTGGAAAGAATATTTTAATAGACATTTAAATGAAAATTCTATGGGAGGCTCAAGAACGAGAGAGGATACTTCATTAGTAGGATATAATAAGGGTAGAAGAAGTGAAGAAAGCATTGACAAGAATGAAGGCAAAAAAATGCTATGGCGACAGATAAGTCCTCTTAAGGCATTCCAACGCTAAGAAGAAATTGGATGGGCTTGGTTAACTAGGCTATTCAATCGGATAATAAGAAAAAGAAAATGCAAGTAAACGGAGAAGCATTGCAGTTGCAAGACCTATATAAAAGAACAAAAGAGATAAAGTTGCACTAATTATCGTGAGATTAAACTTATGAGTCATACTTTGAAACTAATATATATATATATATATATATAGAGAGAGAGAGAGAGAGAGAGAGAGAGAGAGAGAGAGAGAGAGAGAGAGAGAGAGAGAGAGAGAGATAAGTATAAGATGCCAGGGAGGTCAAGTATGAAAGCTATCCTCTCACTTAACAATTTATAGGAAAAATACCGAGAGAAGAAAAAATCTTCATATGGTCTTCATCGATCTAGAGAAAGCCTATGTTAGGATCCCTAGAGATTTGATTTGATGAGTTTTTAGATAAAGGGAGTGTCCCAATAGGATTTGAATCAAGAGATGGTGTCAATGCGAAACTTGAGGATGAAGGGAGGCTTTAGGATCTAAGGGCTTTAAATGAGTTGTAGAAAGATGGAATATATGGATTGTAACTTTAGTGGGGATGTTCAGAGAGATGTCACTCGTATGAGACTTGAAGCTCAAAAGTACCACAAAGAGAGTCCTTCCAATATCTTGGTTCTATATTTAGCAATGATGGAGAGATTGAGGAAGACGCTGAACATAGTATAAGAGCTGGATGGTTAAGACTTGCTTTTGGTTTTCGGCACATAGTAAAAAACGGATGGAAAATTTTATATAAGCGATTAAAGCAACCATGACCTATGGAGCAACATGTTGGGCAATTAGGAAATTATACGTGCAAAATGAATATAGCAAAGAAAGAATGTTGAGATGGATGTGTGGTGAAATTATGAAAGATAGATTTAGAAATAAGCGCATTCGGGGTATAAACTGAGAAAGGATCGTTTGAGGTGGTTTGGACATGTCCAACTAACACCAAAAATAGTGTTAGTGAGGAAATGCTTCTTTATATGGGTGGATGATCTCTCAAAGAAAATGGTAGTGGGCCGAAGAAAATAGTAAGAGCTAAGAATAGATATGAAGAAGTGCAACATGTCCGTGGGTCTAGCCCTAGATAGATTTTGGAATAGTTAAACAAAATTCATATAGCTGACCCAACATAGTTGGGCCGGGTCAAGGCTTTGATGATACTGATGAACAAGATTATACATTTTTTTAAATTTTTTTCTCACGAATATCATTTCAGCAGTGTTTTCTACTTTTCTTTCCCTAGATTTATGTGTTCCATAGATGTAAGTGTTGGTATTAAATGGTAAGTAATGCGGTCTAAGTAGTTAGAAGTAAATATTAAAAAAGTACTGAGTCATAACTAAGTAGTAGTATACTGCACACTACATAGTACACAGCACATGAGTGATGATGCCATGGTACTACATACTTCATACGTACTAAATAATGATACTTTTATGTTAGTCGCCAATATAATAATTACCCACATCTCACATTTTAGATTTTGGATAATTTTTGTCCAGTCTTTTTCCCATCAAACTAAACTCATGCTGATACTTGGTAGATATCACCACGATTAATGTGTATTGCCAGAATTTTTTTTTTTTTTGGTGTGTGTGCGCTTTTTGGGTTTTTTTTTTTATTGTGGGGGGGTGTGGCGGATGGTGTGTTCAACTGCATTTTTTTAATCCTTGTTGTCAAGCATCCAGGCGGGCCCCACATGAGATGGGCCTTTTTAAAGAAAACATGCTCAAGTGTGTTCTATATATATGTTCATGTATGTTAGAATTTAAATAAGAAAAAGGCAGTTTGTTCTGTATGTGGGTTTGCATGTGTTGGTGCGCACACATGCTTGTGTGCCAATGTGGTGATTTTTGAGCCTGCTCATTATCCATATCCAAGTATGTCCATCTCCACAGTTTGGTTGTCAAGCATTCAGGTGGGCTCCACATTAGGTTATAAGCCTTTTTAAAGAAAACACCCCAAGCATTCTGTTTATGTGCGTGTCTTTAGAGGAAAAAACAGTGCTAGGCTGTATCATATATATATGTATGTATGTATGTATGCATGCATGTATATGTCAGCATGTGTGTTTGTGATTTTGTGTCCATGTAAACGATCAGGTGAGCATTTGTTGCATGTGTGTGCATGTAAATGATCAGGTATGCTATATAACTCATGATATTATGTTGTGCTACAACCCATATGGGGGTCAACCTATGATCCCATCTCCCTCCTAAAACCCACAGTCCCCATGAATCGGGAGAATAGTTTGCTGAGTCCATTGGCGAGTTGAGGCTCCCTCCTATTCACACATATGACGGTTTCTTTTGTATCTACTGGTTTTTTCCCTTTTTGCCCTCATTTGAAGAGGGCATTAGAGGTCATTTAACAAGTTTTTGGGGTGAGTTTTGGAGATCAACATTAATTTTTTTAAAGATCTAGTTATACAAAGATCAATGTTAGTCCTCATCAAGAGATAATGATTAACCTCAAAAACAAAAGAAGCCCACCTGTAAATACTTAAATCCATTAAAATCAATTAAAGAAAAATGTGAGTACAGTTATAAAAATTATTTTTCATTTTATATATTTTTTATATGCATCTTACATATATTAAGCTATGAGTATGACACCCATGTACTTCAAAATAGGCAACCTATTGTGTCCGATATGTCACTTTTTATGTATAAATTCCATGTACCTGCCGTATACATGGTGTGTTTGTCATATATATGCATTGTAAATGATTCCTTGTTGTCAGGACTGGAAATCTTTAAAAGTACTCTCGAGCTCATGGAGGTTTTTCCCCCAATCCAAGCTCTCTTGGAGCTCTTTAAGTCAAAGATTCAAGGAAGGAGAGTGCACATCAACCACTTCACCTCTTTTCTCTCTTTCATCATTGTTTTCTTTACTGTGCTTTGTATTTAGTTTTCAAGGGGGCTTCATTTTGAGCTCCCAAGTGTCTACATCCACAAAACAACCTTAGTAAATATCATATTTTGAAATTTCTTAAATATTTGTTCCACATTTGATATGAGTCTGTTTATCTGAGGATTTAACTCAAGATAGATCGGAATGGAAAAATATAATTCTTGTAGCCGACCCCACTATAGTTTGGACAAGGTTTTGATGATGATGATGATTTGACAAGAGCCAATGACACAGCGGAAGTTGCTCACTATTGCAACCTTGAGGTTGTGGGCTCAAGTCATGTTACCAAACCAAAAAAGAAGAGAAGAAAAAAGAAAAAAAAAAGAGAAGAATTTGTGTACACATTTTATTTGTGTCCAACCTTGAGGTTGGACATTTTCACTCTATAGTATGCCTCCATAACCCAAAATAGACCCCTATATAATTCCTTAATATTATCTTTTTTTTTGAATTGTAACTTTCATTAGACCCCAATATAATTCCTTAATATTATCAGAAGAAAGTTTTAAAAGACAACATCAATATATCCATAGCAAAACAATTCAAGAGATATAAACTGAGAAGCTAACCTCCCAAAAGGAAAAAAGAAGCCCGACAAAAGACAAGAAACAACTAAAAGCATCAATTCAAATGGGAACTATCATTAGAAATGGCCAAACTCTAGTGTGAAACTCCCTCCTTAGCTAGGCCATTTGCCACTTGATTAGCTGTATGCTTGACATGACGAAAAGAAGCATTTGAATTTCCGGCCAAGTCCAAAACTTCTTCTGTCACATTCGCCAAGATCCAAGAAGCATTACAATAACCTTGAGCCCAACAAATCACCCTTCACGAAATGGTAATGAAGATTAAGGCAAAGACCCTCTTGCTATCTCTTATTCACTGAACAAGCATCAACAGGGCCAAAACAATTAAGGACTTCTGATGCATTCTTGTGTTGAATGATTCCTCTAATGCCAGCAATTCCCGGATTGCCAATGCCAATAGCATTTTCATCAAAATTTTATTTAAAGCAACCAAAAGGGGAGGAGACTAATAAGCTTACACTACAAACGAACATGATAGTAAAAAGCTCTCTCCTATGAAGGAATATATATAGTGCCCTTTCCAATCTATTTTTAAGTAATGTGGCCTATCTTGTCAGGTATTTATATGTTCATTATTTGAACTTCCTATCGATATTTTACCCACACATTAGTTCTAACAAGTCAATTCATCGTCAATGATGAAGCCTTATCTCTTCTATTTTGCGTAGCTTTGGGGCCTTTTGTTTTACACTTGTCCTGGTACAGGTCTAGTGGGTTATCTATAGTGGTTTGGCCATCTCTTAAAATGGTCCAACTTGTAGGGCCGCCAGAGTCCTCTATGAAGTTCAACCTTCATGCTCAATAGTTAGTACTCACCCATCCTTCGGCACTCATTGCAATTTGACACTTATTCAAGTTTACTGAACACTAAAAATGCACTTTTATCTTAATATTTTCTAATTTTAAAGGCTTTTGAATCAAAGGCTGGGATGATCCCCCCTTTTGGTGTGCAGTTCTGGCCTGAACATATGACCTTCCTATCCCTCCTCCATGATTGGCATGCATCCTGGTGGACCCCCAAACTGTTGTTTAAGTAATGACCATGTTGCTGTGGATAATCCCACTCTACATCTATGCTTAGGGATGTTCTTGCGATGGTGACAGTTGGGCCAAAGCTTGTCCAAGCCTGGTCCATTTAGTTATTGGCCTGATATTTGTGCCTGTATACAATTGATGGCTGGAAAGTCAGGCCAGACCTAGGACATTTGCAAAATATATACATCTTATCGTGTTAAATCTTTGGTCAGGCTGGCCATCAAGCATGTATAGCACAGGCCTTGCCCATATAAGGCCTCATGAGCCTAAAAACAGAGCCCAACTCCAACCCAGTGTTGACTTGAGCGCCCCTATCAATGCTCTCTATTACAGTCTAACATGTTAGTTCTGATTGTGTCGTTCCGTTTCTTCATTGGTGTTTGTTTTCTTCTAGGTCCTTGGCAATCTCTAACCTGTCAACAAGAAACTAAAATTCAACCCTTGTTTCAGGAGTCATATCTTATTTTATGTATGGAATTGAGTGCTAAAAGATCTAGAATTTAATAACCAGACAAATAAACTCTGCATCACACATTGATGAATTTTTCAAAGAGAAACATGTGGCAACACAAAAGAGCGGGTTTGTTTATTGGGTATTTAACAAAAGAAACCATGCCCATTAGAGGTTGCTGCTTGTCTGACCAAAGGCGGTGAAAATGATGTGGGCTGCTCTTGCAAAGCCTCTACAAGGCTAGTGCCGCAATGCCTATGACCTTCAAGAAGCAAAAGCTTCCCAAAGTGAATTCTCCAGAAGAGGGGGAAAAACCCGATAATCTATCTTATTTAATACTACAAACTCTTAAAATAAAGGTTCAAGAGATGAGCCCTGATTAAATTTAATATGGATGCTTCATCTAGCAAAAGTTAAACAGAATCAAATCTAAACTATTAAATAAATAAGCTATCTTACAAAAAAAAATAAAAAAATAATAATAATAATAACTGGAATAGTATAACAGTAAGACCTTTGGGCTAGGTTCTTGTCACACAAACACCATCACTTTTTTTAGGCCATAGATTTGGATCATGGACTGCATTGTTCTCCCCTATTGAAATAGAATTTGTACTCGGTTGGTATCATTCCGCATTGAAGAGGCTGGTGCCTGGCTGATTTGGTGGAAAAGAGGTGACAATGATATTGGCATCAATCGGTAGGAGCGAAGCATCCATCAGTAGGACTCAAATACTTCCAGGCAAGATCAAGGTTCTTGCCAAACCTTCGTAGCAAGATTCAGCCTCTTGCAAAGCCTTTGCAAGGCCATTGCCTCATAGCAACAATAAGGCTCTAGCAAAGGCCTCACTAGCTCCTCAATGTATATGATCTAAAACCAGCAAACATTCCTCAAGAGAAGATGTACAAAAAAATATATACATTCCAATAACTTTTCCTTTTTATACAAAATGACTCTTATATAAAGGTTTAAGATATGAAAAGAATTCCAAAAGTATTCTGGACCCTTTATTTATTTTTTATTTTTTTTCTGTTTGGAACTATTCTAGACCCTGCATCCAGAAAATCTTAAAATAGAAAATAACCTGAATTGCAAGACAAATAACCTACCTAGTTGGACTAGTACAACAACAAGACCTCTTGGGTTCTCATCACGTGAGCATTTGGATCTGAATCTTAGGTTATGGATCATTCGGTTAGTATAGAAATTAGTGAATGACTTGTAATTGTTCCTTTTGTTCAGATGATGGAAACCTCTAATAAGGCTGGTTTTGGTATATACTTGACCCACAAACCTCTCTTGTTAAGTGATGGAGCCTCAAAATGCTACATGCCCCTCTTAGACAGATTCATTAGTTTGTGTTGCACACTGATTCGCTCGGCTCTCTTTTTGAAAATCATGTGGACTTCAAGCATTCGATTTACTTGAGTAGGCTAATTCTCAACTCCATTGATGGTCTCAAAAGAAGGAAATGTAGGGAATTAGCTAAAAACTCAATAGCATTTCCTTCTGTACTACTTTGCTGATACCACTTTAAGCTGGAAAGTTTTTGTTGTTTTCCTGGCTTTTAGATTTCCATGTTCCATTGGTGAAGGATTTGAGTGCATATTTAGTCACCCAATTATTATTTAAATAATCATTAGTAAAATACGATGCGATTTATGCCTATTTTCTGCAGCAACAAGGATTACACAACTGATCATTTTTCTACTTCCCTGGGCTTTCTTCTTAGGTGGCTTTCCATACAAGCCTCTTGAGACCTCAAAAAAATGACCTTTATATGGATTTTTGCTCAAGGAGGGGATGGAGAACTGTTTTGGTCAGGACATGCTGGATTAAAGAAGAAAAGGCAAGCCTGCCTTATATTGTAAGGACATGAATTTGGGTCAGGATTTATATGTTGGTAAATGGGCATCATCCTGTTAGTAATTGTATTATTGTATTCATTTTATATAGTTTATGTGATTATATTCTTCCATGTTAATATCCGTAATTGGAATGGAGAAACATAATTCATGTAGCCGACCCCAACATAGTTGGGAGAAGGCTTTGATATTGATGATGATGATGCTATAATCAGTAAATGGAACATAGATCTGCCACCCTCCTGTAATATCATGCATTTGGATTTATATGGCTGCCTAAGCATAGATGTACAGAGTCAGCTCCATTGGCATTGCCCACCCACGCCGCAAAACTCAATTCGTCATGGCACCTATGGATGCAGTGATCCCCAATAAAACTCAGTCTTATGTTTCTTCTGCTGGTTACAGTCTATTAGAGCCATGGCAATTGGCAGCTCTTCCATTTTCAGCCTTTTGTCCTGTGAAGAAAATTCAGGCATCAGTTGAGGTGGGGTAGGTCACATTGCATTTTTAGTGCTGACGGTTCAGACATTTTAGGTAATTTTTTCTTTTTATCTCTGTTTTCGGTAGTGCGTCAGTTGCACCTGATAAGTGTACCTGACTGATTTTGGGCCACAATATATTTGCAGTTGCTGAGCCTAGGGGACACTGATAACTTCCATGGCAACTATAGTTTGATTGTACCACTGACCTTAATATGAAATTCTATAGTGAAGTAGAAATCTGTGGAGCAACCTTTTGAGACATCCTAACTCAATGCATGATGAACGGTGCTTATCTGACACTCACAGGCATGTGCCACGTTTGAATCAAGTGCCTCAATGGCCAAGGCTCATAAACCTTGGTCAGTCTAAAATGCCGGCTTATGCTCTCTCTACAGGGGTGCATGTGATGTGCTGCATAACTGCTCCTTGGGGACCTCCAATCAACAAGGTGAAGTAGACGTGATAAACTAGGCAAATAAATTAAAACTACTTAGCCATGTATATGGTTCGGATTTAGTACTGCAGGCCATACATGATGGGGCCCCATTTTGAGGTCTGGAATCTCCGACTTATAGGACAACAACATAAGAACATCGCTCGGGCCATGCATGTCCAAACACTGGACCTTTTATAATAGTTCTTTGTGCTTATCGCTACCCTGTTTAACCCATTGGCTTACCAGCGTGCAATTTCCATGTATAAATCGATGTCCCTAGTCTTCTACTCGCTTCATTCATAAGTTCCATGTCCCCAGCCATGGAACTTCTCTCTCATCTCAGTTTCCTTTCCTTCTTCTTTCTCGTCTCCCTCCTTATGACACCATCTTATGCCGGCGATGATGATGACCGCCGGACCTACGTCATCCACATGGACAAATCAGCCATTCCAGCTCCCTTTGCCACCCCCCATAGTTGGTACGAGTCGATTCTCCCATCCCTCTCTGAGTCGGATGCTGACTCGCCAACCCATCTCTACACCTACAACCATGTCATGAATGGTTTCAGCGCTGTGCTATCATCCTCGCAGCTTGCCCAGCTAGAGAGAATGCCAGGTCATATTGCCACATATCCAGAGACTTATGGCCAGCTCCATACCACACACACCCCTCATTTCCTGGGCCTTAACAGACATGTGGGGCTGTGGCCTACAGCCCAGTTTGGTGATGATATGATCATTGGCATAGTGGACACTGGAATTTGGCCGGAGAGTGAGAGCTTCCGTGATGATGGCATGCCGCCTGTGCCGGCAAGATGGAAGGGCGCGTGTGAGTCAGGCACTGAGTTCAACTCTTCCAACTGCAACCGGAAGCTCATTGGAGCTCGCTCTTTCAGCAAAGGGCTCAAACAACGTGGCCTTAACATCTCTACGACCGACGACTATGATTCTCCCAGGGACTTCTTTGGTCATGGGACCCACACCTCATCTACAGCAGCTGGAAGCCCAGCGCGGAATGCTGACTACTTTGGCTATGCCCCGGGCACTGCCATCGGCATTGCACCCATGGCCAGGGTTGCTATGTACAAAGTCCTGTTTGCCACCGACGGTCTCGTGTCAGCATCGACTGATGTGTTAGCCGGCATGGATCAGGCAATTGCCGATGGTGTTGATCTCATGTCATTGTCCCTGGGGTTCCCAGAAGACCACTTCTATGCGAACCCAATTGCACTGGGTGCATTTGCAGCCCTGGAGAAGGGCATCTTTGTCTCATGTTCAGCTGGGAACAGCGGCCCACAGGGTTACACTATCCACAACGGCGCACCATGGATCACGACTGTTGGTGCAGGGACCATCGACAGAGACTACGCCGCGTCTGTGACGCTTGGCAATGGCAGCATTGCCCCATTCCAAGGGAGGTCCATCTTTCCTGAGAGCTTATACACATCTGGCTCTCCTCTCTACTATGGACATGGCAATACCAGTAAAGAGACCTGCAAGTCCCACGCTCTAGACCCCAAAGATGTTGCTGGGAAGTTTGTTTTCTGCTCATTTGGGGATGTTCGTAGTCAAATGGATGAAGTAAACAGAAGTGGGGCCGTAGGAGGTATCTTTGCCACTGACTCCGCCCAGTTCTTGAGCCCAAGTGATTTCTATATGCCGTTTGTGGCAGTGAGCTTGAAGGATGGAGAGAAGGTGAAGGAATATATAGTGACTTCATCACCTGCTTCGCCGGCCACGGTGGATATCACATTCCAGTTGACGGTTCTCGGATCAAAACCGGCGCCTCAAGTGGCCGACTTCTCGTCTCGTGGGCCATATCTAATCTCACCATGGATTCTGAAGCCGGACATACTGGCACCCGGAGTCAATATATTGGCTGCATGGGCTCCCAATCGTGGATGGCAACCCATTGGCAATGACTACTTGGTAACGGATTTTGCGCTCGTATCTGGTACTTCCATGTCATCTCCCCATCTCGTTGGCATAGCAGCACTGGTGCGAGCTGTGCATCCAGACTGGAGCCCAGCTGCGATCCGGTCCGCGATCATGACTACTGCATATTTAATCGACAACACCCATGGACCTATCCTCGACATGATTACAGGTAGGGATGTAAATGAGTCTAGTGTGGGATGGAACCATGGTTGGTGTAGCTGAATCCATTTCCAAATCTTTTTACCATGTGATCCAACCCTGGTCTTATAGGTTGGATCCAAAAACCAGGTTCAGATCCATGACAAGAAGTGTTCTATATATATACTCTGGTCCAAGATAAATTTGTCCAGTGGGAAAACTTTCTCCTGCGCACATGCTCCCGTGGGAGTGTGCATTCTTCACCAAAGGCCAGACCCCCCCAATTTCATGGGTTCCCCTGCGTCGAACGCTTGAAAATTGGCCTGGTTTAGTGTACAAGATTTTGTAGGTTCTTAAAATATGTATCACTTAATATCCCACTATAGTTTCTATCAGATCTAGGTCCTGAAATCTGACCTCTCAAGCTTCCAGATTTGAGAGCATCTAGATCTTAAATGCTTGGATTTGGGTTCAGATCCAGATCTGAATATCTTTTGGATCCAAGACAAGGTCCATACTACATGTGGTCATGGGCCAGATTGGAGAATTGATTCTTGTCCTAGCGTAGCCCATTTAGTTTATCACACTCACTCAATAGTCAATAGCCAATGCAGGCTCCTTTAACATCCATTGTTTTTTTTTTTTTTTTTAGTAAATCATCCCTATCCTATTGAATGACAGGAACTTCAGCGACACCACTGGACTTCGGAGGGGGCCATGTGAATCCGAACAAGGCAATGGACCCGGGCTTGGTGTATGACATTGGGGTGCAGGACTACTTGGATTTTCTTTGTGGGCTCAACTACACCAGCAATCAGATGAAGGTGATAACAAGGCAATCCAACTACACATGCACAAACCCCAGGCTGGATCTCAATTACCCCTCCTTCATTGTCATTCTCAACAACACCAACTACACCACTTCCAGGTTTACCAGAGTGCTGACCAACGTGGAGGAGGGTCCTGCTGTTTATCGTGCGGTGGTGTATGCACCCGCAGGCATGAGAGTGGTGGTGGAGCCAGAAACGCTTAAGTTCGATGGTAAGAACAGCAGGCAGTGGTTTGAGGTGAGTGTGGAGGCCACGACTGGTATGGCCAGGAGTGAAGGGGATTATATTGGGAATTATGGGTATCTGAGTTGGCATGAGGATGGAGGGAAGCATGTGGTGAGGAGTCCCATTGTTTCTGCCTACGGGCCATGAACAGGCAAACAGCCCAAAATAAGGATATATAAGTATCTATGTTGATTTATAGTTGGCTCACGGATGAACATTTATGTAACACTCCCAATAATGACCCAAATTTTATTCCAATTGTAATAATATCGACGTTCCCATATATTTCCATGGGACAAGCAATCATTATACACGTTCTGATGGTATTTTATATTGATCCACAGTTTTGCTCCAAGGACATTTCACGGAACGTTGTCCGCATAGCATGAGTTTTTCGAAACCATTTATAAGTTCATCTTTTCCTTGGGACATTTCAGTGGGAATGTATCATAGTTGTCAATTTCATTTTGTTTCGTTCGTCATTTCAGCTTAGCATCAAAGATAAACTATGAACCATCATCATTTCTTTCCATACACTAGTTCGTTTTATGCAATTCAACCAAACCTGGCCGTTCAGATGGCCCATGCATGGTCCAGGCCAGCCCATCGTTCATGGGGCAGAATGTACATTGTTTGCCCATTGAGGCATCAGGTGGAGAAATGGACCATATCTAATTTAGAAGTGGGGTTTTACTAAATCAAACTTTAATAGGAGTTGGGAACATTATCATTTTTAGTTACTTCCCATATATTAATTTTTGTAAATAATTCAACACATACATTTATAATTGATTAATCTAATTGTTGGTTCTTAGAACATAATTGTGTTGATTATGTTCCTTTGAAAAATACTAATATAATGTTGCCAAAAAAGTTCTGAATAATCTATTCTCATCAGAAAATCTGGTATAACGCCGCCAAAAAAGTTTTATATTATACCATCTTGGCACAACCCAATCTCTACACAAAATCAGGAACTATGAAGGAATGATGCCAAATGAGGGCTTAGTTTTTTAAAATGAGATCAACTATTGTTCTGAATATCTATTTCCATAAAATTATCTAACCAACAGTAGATCATTTTAAATGAAGAAAAAAACTGAATGATTTGGATCAAGTAAATGCGGAGCCCAAATTTGGATCAAGTAACTCTAAAATCCTATAAATAAAAAAACCTATACATGTTTAGCTTACGCGGCTAGTAGCTTTTGGATTTTTAATAAATCAACATAAAAAAGAGAATGGTTTAGATTAAAAACTCAATGCTCACAAGAGTTTAAAAAACAGAAAATGGTGAAGGGATTTAATATTGTTATCTATCTTACATGAAATATATACCATCCCATCGACACCTCCTTCATTGAAAAGGTTGTAAACATTTGAAAATGATTCATGTGTGTAAATGACCCACATGTGAATCATTTACATGTGCAAATGATTCGAATGAGAAACACATTCCACTATTAGTCATTTTTACACCATTTCATATGTGAATTTGTGATCAATCAAACATATCAATATTTTTCACAAAACTTTCAAAATCTACGATACTTGAGAACTAAAATTTGACTCCATAGCGGTTTTTTGCTTTTTAAAGAGGATGAACAATTTGGATTGTAAAAATGAGGCTTATAGAAGTCAAGAATAGCAGAATTTATGGTATGTACTTCAGAATCTGCGATAAATCAACAAATGAAATTTGACCACATGACCGTTTTGACCTTATAAAGAGGATGGATGTTCATATCATAATTTAAGGTCCCACAAGAGCCAAGAAAATGAAAGAAATTTCTGAAATTGTTGAGGCATTTTTTAGCATGTTATTTACATTTGATTAATCCAATGTTTGTACATTTTTTTTTTTGAAGATATCTTAAAATCTATGATGAATTAAGATGTAAGATTTATTCCCTTAGCTGTATCTAGCATTCTAGAAAGGTTGAATGGTTATCATCGTAAAATTAGGCTCCACATAAATTTAGAAAGACAGATTTTAGTCTTTGAATTTTTTTAATTTTAAATGTCTCGAAATCCATAATGAATCAATTTGAAAATTGAATAATTGTTTTTGACTTTATGAGGAGGACAAATGATCCAAATTTTGACTTAGGGGCCCACAAAAATTTAGAAAAGGACTACTCCCACAAATGTTTTAAAATCTCGGTTTCAGTAGCAGTATTGGTAGGGCCGAAAAACTAATATGATATCAGTATCAGTCGAAGTTATTGATCTGTCGCAGTCGTGGTGGTGTGAATTTCTCTTTAATCCAAACAAATTTGCAAAAATTTCCAAAAGATCCAAAATATTAGAAAATAATGGAAAATAATATTTTTTTCCATTAGTAACAACAATAAATCAAAATATTAGTCACCTTAAGTTATGAGTCATGTCTGTGTTGCAGTTCGTTGTCTTCTCCAGTATTTCATATAATGCAATCATTATTGATGCTCATGATTAATTTATTAGTGTAAAATATAAGAAAATAAAAATAACATATCAATCATCATTTAATACTAATTCAATCAACAAATAAAGTTGTGAAATTCAAAATAAAAAAAAAACATTTTTTCTACAACCAAAATCATATGATATATATGAGTAGATCTAGCAAGAAAGTGTGCAGATCTAACTTCTAACTGAAGAACACAACATATGTGACAAACCCAATGATCTTTACATTCATTTCTATGCTTATTTAAAAAATAAAATAAAAAACACATAATAGTAAAATTAAGGGAGTTAAGTTGATTTTCTCTTACCAAATAAAATATTTTCTTCAAGAAATAATAACTATGGAGTATGGAGTATGGATGACTGCTGCTACTCCAATGAGATGATAAGAGAGGAGAAGAAGATGGGAAAAAGTAAAAAAATAAGGGTTTTTATCAACCATAAATATCGACCGATATATCGGTAAAACCGATATTGATCTTCATCTCGGCCGATATTCGTTGAGATTTTTTGGGAATATTTTGTCGATACTGATTTATCAGCAAAATATCCGTTTGGTGGATACGAACCGGCATCGGTCGTTTTTTTAAACCATTACCGATTCCCACCTATGTACATGTCACATGCCATGAGGTCTGAAAATCTTGGGTCCAAAAATAGCCCATTTTAACACTAATTTTAAACCCCTGTGCAAATCAATACAAAAGAAGCCCAAGATCTTGACGGATTCCCATCGCTTTAGATACAACAATCATCTCCTCTTATTTCCCTCGTCAGATGCTCAATTTCAGGGTTTTCAATGGGACTACTTGGAACTCTCAAGCTGCTGTGGTTTGTTTGTGTTTGGGGAATCTTGTAGTTTTGAAAACCGATTTGATGGCAGCACTTGAAAAGGAGGTGAAGTCGGTCGTGGGACGAAGATAGTTGGAAGTTTGGGGTTCATCTCTCCCAAATCCACCTTATTTCAATACCTGGTAAATCGTTCATTTCACAATCTGCTTCTGCTTTGATTTGTTGTTGTGAATTATGAGAAAGGAATTAGAGATTTTCTGTTGAGAAGATTTTTGAGGGGGGTGGGGTTCGAGGGTTGGGACCTACAATTATTCAACACACACAAATCTCACTCCAAAATATCTAGGGGAAGAACACAACTGTTGTTTCCAAGCATGCCCTAAGTGGTGGATTTTGTTCTTGTTGGTTCTTACTTAGCTGCTTCTTTCTTTTGCTGCATTGCTGCTATTGGTTGGATTTGGATGCATAATCATATGGGAAATGCAATGTAGATACCTTCCAATAACTACCACTATCAATATCAAAATAAATAGGGATGCATAATTTTAGTAATGATAGGGTGTTTTTTAGTTTTATTTTGAATTAATCACAAGGGACGCATAAAGGTCTATCTAGGTTGGGTCCAACCAACAGGGTTTTGTGCCTTTCTACTCCACAAACAAAAAAAAAAAACCCTCTTTGAATCAAATAATTGAAGCCAATATACCATCTAAAGCTTTAATATTTTTCTTCAAGAATTTAAGCAGTTTTTAGGCCTTTTATCTCTTGTATTTTATAGAAATGATTTAAAATGTCATTCATAATCATAATGCATCTTTGGAGCATAGATTTTCTCATACATGCAATACCATTTTTTTCAGTTTTTCTTATAAATATCTGTGAACTTATAGGAATTTTTCAAAAGATAAATTTTAAATAAAAGAGGAAAGAATATTTTAAGAAAAATCTAAATAAAGATTCTATGGGAGACTTGGGCATGAGTGAGATTACTTCTTTAACAGGATAGGATTAGGGTAGCAGAAGTGAAGAAAACGTTGACAAGAATTTAGACAAGAAATGCTATGGGGCGATTTTGATAAAGGCTTTGAATTGCTTAAGAGAAACTCGATGGGTGTTAACTAGGGTATTCAATGTGATATTATGAACAAAGAAAATATAGATAAACGGAGAAGTGTTTCAGTACCAATATAAAAGAACAAATGATATAAAGTTGCACTAATTGTCATGGGATTAAACTTATGAGTCATGCTATGAAACTATGTGAGAGTTAGAGAGAGAGTATGGAGCAAAGACTTGGATAAAAAAACTAAGATATTTGAAAATCAATTTGATTTCATGTTTAGGAGGTCGACTATGGAAGCTATGTTCTCACTTGACAATTAATGGAAAAATACCAAGAGAAGAGGAAAATCCTTCATATGGTCTTCTCCGATCTAGTGAATGCCTACGTTTGGGTTTGTAGAGATTTGATTTGATGGGTTTTTAGATAAAAGGAGTGTTTCTATAGGATTTGAATTAAGAGATGATATGAATGCGAAACTTGAGAGACGACAAGAGACTTTAGGTTAGGACCCAAGGGCTTTAAAATAAGTTGTATGGGGACACAATATAAGGATTGCAATTAATTTTAGTGGGGATGTGCAGAGAGATGTAACTCTTGTTAAACTTGAAAGCTAAAGAGTACCACAAACAGAGTCCTTCCAATGGCTTGGTTCTATAGCTAGTAAGCACGGGGAGATTGACGGGGATGTCGAACATAGGATAAGAGGTGGATGGTTAAAGTTGAGACTTGCTTTTGGAGTATTTTTTCGGCACATACCAAAAAAGATTGGAAGGGATGGGGGATAGCTCAGGCTCACACTTGAAAATTGGCCTTATACCAAACTCCAATCTAGGAGGAAAAACTCAAGGGCACTTTGGAGAAGAACTCAAAGGAGAATTCAAAAACTCAATTTTAATTATCATGACATCAACCATAGAGCTAAAGAGGTTTATAATGCTTTAAATAAACAAAAACATAACCCTAAAGTTAATCTCAACCATCTAAACATTCCTACGGTTGAGATTAAAACAACTTAACCCAAACAAAGAAAAGACAAAAGTCATTAAAACAACTCTAAATAAAATAACGATAGGTGGGCTAGGCCCAAAGGCTGGTCAAGATAAATGGGCTAGGCCCATATCTGGTCGACACATGGGGACCGTGAGTCTATCGTGCATTAGGTGATTAGACCAATTATGATTGTTGGAGCAGAATGTTGGCCAATTAGGAAATTATACGTGCAACATGAGTATGGTAGAAATGAGAATGTTGAGATGGATGTATGGTAAAAATAGGAAAGAAAATTAGAAATGAACGCATTCGGGTGGATTTAGGGTATAAACTAATACTCACCATTTAAAAAAAAAAGAAAAAAAAAAGGAAAGAAGAAGAAGGTCCTTCGAATAAAAGGGTAGGCCGAAGAGGACATAGATGGAAGTAGTAAGGATAAATCTGAAGAAGTGGAACGCATTTTGGGGTCTGGCCCAAGATAGACTAGAATCGCTAAACATAATTCATGTATTTAACCTTAACATAGTTGTGATAAGGCTTTTATGATAATGATGATGAACATTATTTTTTAAACTTCTCTCACAAAGATCATTTCATTAGTGTTTCCTACTTTTCTTACTTAGACTTACTTGTTCGATAGAGTTAAGTGTAGGTATCTACAGGTAAGTACTGTGCTCTAAGTAGCCAGAAGTAAGCCTGGATTTTGATTTCTATGCTCCAGTGGTGAAGGATTAGCATGCATATTTGGATACACAATTATTATCCAAATAATCCAAATAATCATCAGTAAGATACTGTCAGTCAAACACTGACCTTCTCCAAGACTCTAAAGTAGTCTAAAAGAGCCCAATGACAAGACTCAAGAGAATTCAAGAAGTCTCTCATCATCTCCACCTCACACAACCGACCATTCCAGAATATTCAAGACTCCCCACCGACCTTGCAAACCGACCTAAAGCACGGTTAAAAAGTAGGCCACATTGATCAGGCCTCCACCACATGGTCCATCACCGACTTTAGTAGAGTGCCTATAAATAGTAGTGCTCAGCCACTCTGAGATCATCAAGTGAAGTCAAGTCTAGCTCAAGTGTAGTGAGAGTGAAGTGTGAAGTGAAGTTAAGTGAGTAGAGTGTGGAGTGAGACACACTGAAGTGTGTAGTGAGAAACTAGAGTGAGTGCTCTTTTGTAGTGAGTGAGTGTATTGAGTAAAGTGTAGTGAGTGAGTTTCTTGCTTGTAAGTGTGTAGGCTTAAAAGTGTATTCCTTTGTAATAGTGTATTTGTGTAAAATTTATAAAGTGGGTTCTTGTTCTTAGTGTAATTTATATTTTGTAATTAAGCTGTAGCTAGTTAGTATCTCCCATTGTCTAAACTATCAAAGCCATCTTCCATAGCAATTTATGCTATCTTCTGCAGCAACAAGGATTACACAACTGATCATTTTTCTACTTCCATGGACTTTTCTTCTTAGGTGGTTTTCCATACAAGCCTCTTTGGACCACAAAAAGGTGAACTTTATATGGATGTTAGTTGAAGGCGGGAATGATGGAGAACTGTTTTGATCAGCACATGCTGGATTAAAGAAACAAAAGAAAACCTGCCTTCTTTTGTAAGGACATGAGATTGGGTCAGGATTTCTTACTATGTTGGTAAATGGGCATCGTGCCTTATTAATTGTAGTCTTCTACTCTTCTTGTATTCATGTTATATAGTTTATGTGATTATATTCATGTATGCTATAATCAGTAAATGGAGCATAGGTTTGCCCTCTAATGTGAGCTTCAAGATCATGCCTTTGGATCTATGGCTGCCTTAGCATAACATGTACACCATCAGCTCCATTAGCATGCCCACTCACGCTGCAAAACTAATTCTGTCATGACAACTATGGATGCAGTGATCCCCAATGAATCTCGGTCTGCTGTTTTGATAACATTTTCATGCACTTGTCTTGCCAGGAAAACTTAGTCATCTGTTGAGGCTGGGTAGGTTACATTGCATTTTGAAGGCCAGACATTTCAGACATTTTAGGTTCCTCTCTCTCTCTCTCTCTCTCTCTCTCTGTTTTTGGTAGTGTCAGTTGCACCTGATGAGCATACTTGACTGATTTTGGGCCACAATATATTTGCAGCAGCTGATCTTTAGAGGACATTGATATTTCCATGGCAACTGTAGGTTGATTGTACCACTGACCTTCATATGAAATTCTGTAGTGAAGAAATACGTGGAGCAGCCTTTGGAGACATCCTGACTCAATACATGATGAGCGATGCTCATCTTAGTCACGGGCACATGCCCGGTTTGAATGAGGTGCCTTAAGGGCCAGGGCATCAACCTTGCTGAGTCTAAAACTAGTTTGGAATAGGACAGTTTGCAGAGTTTAAAACCCATATTGCAATGTGTGGGTTGATGTTTGGAATAGGACGGCTGGGAAGTCCGATTGTATGTATAGGACTAAACTGTGAAATGGGGCATTATTGATAGATAATGCAAAGGATTTGAAATTTTCAGCTTTGATCTGTTTATGTCTATGATGTACAGATACGGCATGGATACGGCAAGGACACGCTATAGACACGGCAAGGACATGGATTTTACACATAGAAAGTGAAGTATCGGATACGATACGACACGATACGTTGCCAATTTTGAAGTATCTGTGCATCATAGGTTAATGTGAATTGGGTTGCTTTCAGTTTTGGTTTTTACAGTAATGTATGGTAATGTTTTGTGTTTTTTTATTTTTTGTTATTTTTTTTTATATTTTGAGTTATTTCTTCATTTTTAGAGGCAATCAAATGTAATCTTCTTTGAGATGGGTTGGCCAGCATGTGCAAAGAGCAACAGGCCATATTTGATGTGTTGTAGGGTTAATGGTTTAAGAAACTAGGAGAAAGGGCATAACATTTAAGGCCTAGTGTGAAGCAATGAGGAAAGATACTGGGACTCTTTTAAGAGTTTCTATGGACATGTCCTCGAATAGGAAAAGCAAAACTCACCAAGCTTTCCCTAAATTGTTGGTGTTAGGCCACGATGACAGTGACAATGGAGCTCATGTTCTTCCTTTCCATCTTTCTTTCTTTATGAGAGAGAGAGAGAGAGAGAGAGAGAGAGAGAGAGAGAGAGAGAGAGAGAGAGAGAGAGAGAGAGAGAGAGATGCAATCTTCTTACTGTATTCTTCCTTGTTATTATGGCCTTTTATTTTGTTTGTTGTCGGCAATTCATATTAAGAATCATGAGACTTTATAGAATAACAAATGCATCCAATCTTTATTGTTCTTATATGAAATGACATAGTTTTTGAATCTTATGAAATCAAGATGTGGGGGGCGCATATGGTGATAAACAACTCCTTTGGAAACAGACGTGATACTAGGAACACCAAAATTGAAACTGGCTACTTGCCCCATGTTTATGGTTCGGATTTAGTACTGCCGGCCATACATAGTGGGGGCCCATTATGAGGCCTGGAATCTCCAATTGATCATAGGACAACAACATAGGTTTCTCGCTCAGTCCATCCATGTCCAAACACCCCCATCTTTTATAATAGTTCTGAGTTTATCACTTCCCTGTTCACCCCATTAGCTTAGCAGTTTTAAAGTCCATGTATAAATCGACGTCCCTAGTCTTCTACTTGCTTCAATCATATGTTCCATGTCCCCAGCCATGAAACTCCTCCCTCGTCTCAGTCTCCTTTCCTTCTTCTTTCTCGCCTTCCTCCTTGTGGCACCAACTTATGCCGGCGATGAACGCCAGTCATACATCATCCACATGGACAAATCAGCCATTCCGGCTTCCTTCGCCACTCACGACCATTGGTACGCATCGATGCTCTCATCCATCACCGATTCAGATGTTGGGTCGCCAACCCATCTCTACACCTACAAACATGTCATGCATGGTTTCAGCGCCGTACTGTCGCCCTCACAGCTTGCTCAGCTGGAGAGAATGCCTGGTCATATTGCCACATATCCAGAGACTTATGGCCAGCTCCATACCACACGCACCCCTCGGTTCCTGGGCCTTAATAGACAAGTGGGACTGTGGCCTGCAGCCCAGTTTGGCGATGACATGATCATCGGCATAGTGGACACTGGAGTTTGGCCCGAGAGCGAGAGCTTCAATGATGCCGGCATGCCGCCTGTGCCGGCAAGATGGAAGGGTGCATGCGAGTCGGGCACTGAGTTCCACTCCTCCAACTGCAACCGTAAGCTCATTGGAGCTCGCTCTTTCAGCAAAGGGCTCAAAGAGCGCGGCCTAAACATCTCTAGGATCGGCGACTATGATTCTCCCAGGGACTACTTTGGTCATGGGACCCACACCTCATCGACGGCAGCTGGAAGCCGGGTGCGGAATGCTGACTACTTTGGCTATGCTCCAGGCAGTGCCATCGGCATTGCACCCATGGCTAGGGTTGCTATGTACAAAGCCGGGTTTAAAACGGACACTTTTGAGTCCGCATCAACGGATGTGTTAGCCGGCATGGATCAGGCAATTGCCGATGGCGTCGATCTCATGTCATTGTCCCTGGCGTTCCCAGAAGACCCCTACTATGTGAACCCAATTTCACTGGGTGCATTTGCAGCCATGGAGAGGGGCATCTTTGTCTCATGTTCAGCTGGGAACAGGGGCCCACAGGCGTACACCATCCGCAATGGTGCGCCCTGGATCACGACTGTTGGTGCAGGGACCTTGGACAGAGATTATGCCGCGTCTGTGACGCTTGGTAATGGCAGCATTGCCCCATTCCAAGGGAGGTCCTTCTTTCCTGAGAGTTTATATATATCTCACACTCCTCTATACTTTGGACATGGCAATGCCAGTATAGAGACTTGCAATAACTACACTCTAGACCCCAAAGATGTTGCTGGGAAGATTGTTTTCTGCTCATTTGGGAATGTTTCTAATCAAATGCATGAAGTAAACAGAAGCGGGGCTGAAGGAGGTATCTTCGCCACGGACTCGGCCCAGTTTTTGTACCCAGATGCCTTCTATATGCCGTTTGTGGCTGTAAGCTTGGAAGATGGAGAGAAGGTGAAGGAATACATAGTGGCGTCGTCTTCACCGGCGACAGTAGATATCAAGTTCCAGTTGACCGTTCTTGGATCAAAACCAGCACCTCAGGTGGCCCACTTCTCCGCTCGTGGGCCATATCGTCTCACACCAGGGATCCTGAAACCCGACATAGTGGCACCCGGAGTCAATATCTTGGCTGCATGGGCCCCTAATCGTGGATGGCAACCCATTGGCAACGACTACTTGGTAACGGATTTTGCGCTTGTGTCCGGTACTTCCATGTCATCTCCCCATCTGGTTGGCGTAGCAGCACTGGTTCGAGCTGTGCACCCTGACTGGAGCCCAGCTGCTATCCGGTCTGCGCTCATGACCACTGCATTTCTTATGGACAACACCCATGGACCTATCCTTGATATGAGTACAGGTAAGGGTGTAAATGAGTCAAGTCCGGGATGGAACCATGGTGGATCTGGATCCATTTCCAAATTCTGTTTTCACATGATCCAATACCGGTCTTATGTGTTGGATCGATCGAGAAACCTTATCAACTAGAAGAACTAATAAGTCTGAAAATCTGGTCCGCATCCATTATATGAAGATAGATCGGAATAGAGAAATAGAATTTGTGTAGTTTATCCCAATATAGTTGGGACAAGGCTTTGATGTTGATGATGATCCATCACAAGAAGAGAGTACTCCATAGTCCATACTAAGGCCTAAATATAGGTTTTTTTTTTTTTCCCACTATAGTTTCTACCAGTCCCAGATCTTCTCGATCATGAAATCTGAACTCTCAAGTTTCCAGATTTTAAAACGTATAGATCTTACATATATGGATCTGGACTTGCAAAAACAGGTTCCATGCTGCACGCGGTCGTGGGCCAGATTTGCTGGACCGATATTTGTTCAAGTGCAGCCCATTTAGTTATCACACTCACTCTCACTCTCACTCTCACTCTCACTCAAAACTCAAAAAGCCAATCGGGCTCTTTTATTATCCCTGTTATGTTGATTGGCAGGAACTTCAGCAACCCCACTGGATTTTGGAGGTGGCCATGTGAATCCAAACAAGGTAATGGACCCGGGCCTGGTGTACGACATTGGGGTTCAGGACTACGTGGATTTCGTCTGCGGGCTTAACTATACCAGTGATCAGATGAAGATTTTAACAAGGCAATCCAACTACACATGCACAAAGCCAAGTCTGGATCTCAACTACCCCTCCTTCATGGTCATCCTCAACAACACCAACTCAACTGCTTCCAGGTTTAGCAGGGTTCTGACCAACGTCGCGGATGGTCCCTCTGTTTATCGTGCAGTGGTGTATGCCCCCACAGGCATGAGAGTGGTGGTGAAGCCAGACACCCTTAAGTTCGAGGGTAAGAACAGCAGGCAGGGGTTTGAGATGAGTGTGGAGATCGACATGGCCAAGACTGATATGGTCAGGATTGAAAGTGATTACATTGGGAATTATGGGTATCTGAGTTGGTATGAGGTTGGAGGGAAGCATGTGGTGAGGAGTCCCATTGTTTCTGCTTACGGGCAATGAACAGCCCCACATTACATAAGTCTATGGGTATGGTATCTTATGCAGATTTCCACAGGGAGTTTTCGTTTTCTTTCTTTCTTTCTTTTTTTTTTTATAATCCCAACTTAGGGGGCCCTCGGATGAGGTTGGGGGGCCATTTGAAGAGGGAAGTAGACCTCTGATGAGGTATTATAACCTCGGGTGAGAAAATGTGCATGCCCGGGTTTGAACCCAGAACATAGAGGTAAGAAGTGACGCCTCTTACCACTAAGGCAAGAGGCCATTCTTGGGAGTCTTTGTTATGTTGATTTATAGTTGGCTCATGAGGGGTCATTTATATAGCACGCCCCATAGTGACGCATGATTCATTGCAATCGTAATAATATCAATGGCTAAATAGAATTTTTTTTGGGTCCCTCAGCTTAGGGGGGTTGGCCCCCTAGCCATCTGGCAAGGGGGAGAGTAAACCTTAGGGGTGAGGTAGGGGGCCCTTCGGTGAGATATCAGAGCATCGGGTGAGGAAACGTGCCTATCTGGTTGTAACCTACGATAGGCAGGTAAGAACCGACGCCTCTAACCACTAGGGTAGGAGGAAAGACTAAATAAATTAGTTTATGAAAATGAAATCAACTATTGTTCTAAATTTCTATTTCTATAAAATTATCTAAGCGACATTAGATCAAGTAAATGCTGGACCAATGTGTGAATGATTTGGATCAAGTAAATATGGGGACCAAATCCCAAGTAAATGTGGGGCCTACTTTAGTTAAACTAATTCATCTACATAGAACTTCCTGATGGATAGCAATAAATTCTTCATAAATGATCATATTTGATATACATATCAAATGCTTTAGGGATGACAATACATTGAGTTCAAAGGGGACCCGTCTTGACCTCCTATTGTTAGAGGCAAGTTTGGTAGTGAGTTGGTCAAGTTAAATATTTTAGGGGTTTTGATATATTAGTCATCCTTAAATCTGCTTGTCCCAAATTTCATGACTGAAGCTTGAATAATGTCACCAAAGTAATTTGACTCAAGGCAACATTTTTTTGCCCTATATCCCATGATATCATGAGATTTATGACTTTTTGTATCATACATTTTCTGCAAACGAGCAAATAACTTCATTTTTTACATAATACAAAAATTGACATTTTATGAAAAGTAAATATACATTTGGTCACCATTTCTTAAGTTTTATTATTCATTTTTTTTTTTTTTGCCCTTAGATGCTGTATACAAGCCAAGCCATGACATCATTGGAAAATCCTATAATATTATGAGATTTATCAGTTTCTGTGACATACATTATTTCCATAACATCACGAAATTTAGGAAAAAAATAAAACAAATATTGAATGGTGTCAAGCGAGAGTGAAGTGACTCTAGTGACATTATTTGAATTTTTGTCATGAATTTGAAAAATCCCAAAGGATTAACATGTCAAAACCCAATCACATATCCAAACGTCCCTAAACCTCTTCAATAAAAGTAATAATAGCCCAAGTATGGCAATAGGCAATGCATGCTATTAGGTCATAGTTCAATTCTTACCCGCTACATGAAAATAGAAACTTCCATTTTGATCGGGCTCGAGTTGGCATGAACAAAATCAATAGAAGAATCAAACCCTAATTAGTGAGATCCGACCGATCTCTCCTCTTTTCTTGCAGCCAACGAAATGTGATCTTCATTCCAGTTCCTTAGATTCGAGCCCTTCATCAAATGCTGAATTCTAGGGTTTTCAATGGGAATTCTCAAGCTTCTGTGGGTTTGTTTGTGTTTGGGGAATTTTGCACTTCTGAAAACCGATGTTATAGCGGCACCTGGAGAAGGAAGTAAAGTCCTTGGACGAAGATAGTTATGGGAAGTTTGCGGGTCCTCGCCTCACTCCCAAATCCACCTCATTTCATTTCTAGACCCGGTAAATCATTCATTCATTCATTTCATGTCATTTCATCATCTGTTTCTTTTTCTGCTTTGATTTGTTGTTGTGAATTAATTATGAGGAATGAATTAGAGATTATCTGTTTATTGGGGAAAATCCAAATGTTAAGAAGGTATTAGAAGTCATTAACAAGATTTTGGGGTTAGTTTTGAAGATCTACACTGATTTTGTTTTTCATATCTAATGATACAAAAGTCAAGGTTACTGCTATTCATTAGGAGATAAATGTCAAACCTCATAAAACAAAAGCGGCCCACCACCTTCAACTACTGAAATCCATTAAGACAATTAAAATATAATGTGAGTAGAGTTGTGGAAAATTATTTTTCATTTTTTAGATTTTTATATGCATTTTACATATTTTAAGGTTTGATTATGATACCCATAATCCATATACTTCAAAATAGGCAACGTATCGTGTCATATATTGTGTTTCATCCCCGTAATGATTGGTATACACCAAGTGACCCCACGGGGGCCGTTTCTCACAATAAGAGGGATCTATATATAAAGGGACAATGTACAAAATACATGTTTATGATTTCTCATTCCAACACTAGAATCAAATGTTAGGGAAAGCAAAGTTTTGAGATTTGAGGCGACCAATAGTTACAATTTTGTTGGCCTTTGCAGTCAATTGCCATGCCTTGTTTCTAGGGGGAGCCAAGGAATTTCAAATGTGCATGGATTTGCTCGAGAAGGTACCAGTACCGCTATATTTGCTGAAATTCTCATATATATATCTCTTGGCATAAAAAAATATATTTAAAATGCATTTCAGGTGGCTGCCCATTCTTGTTTTCAAGGAGCTATTGGTTCCCCTCTTGAGTAGAGTACTCTCGATAAGCCCTTTTACATCCCATGGGTTGAGACTTGAGAATTCTTCTAGCTCTCCTTTTCTTCCCCACTAGCATGTCATCTTGGATTTAGGACTTCCCGAAGACAAACACCATTTGAGATTGCACATTTTCAAGAAATCGAACTTTTGGATGCATATATATTATAAAGGCACCAAATGAGGCTGAAATCAGACTGGAAATGGGCTAGAAATACAACCATATATGGCCATGTTTAGGGAGGTTCTAATGGCACCATCCACCCCTAGTGCTATGCATACTAGACATGCCGAGTAAGTAATATATATATATATATATATATATATAGATATATTCCTAGAAATGATCCCTTTAACATATTTTATGCACGGTCATGATTGAAAATCTTTAAAAGTACTCACACTCTCAAGCTCATGGAGGTGTTTTCCTTCCAATTCAACCTTTTTTTGGAGCTCTTGGTAAAAGATTCAACGAAGGAGAACGTTCATCACTACGTCACTATTATTCTCTTTCATTGCCGTTTTCTTTATTGTGCCTTGTATTTAGGTTTTTAAAGTGTCTATCTATATCCACAAAACAACCCCAATAAATATCATTTTAAAATCTCTTAGATATTTGTTCCGCATTTGACAAGAGCCTGTGTGGCTTAGTAGAAGGTGCTCACTATTGCATCCTTGAGGTTGTGGGCTCAAATCATATTACCCCCACCCCCTCTCCCCAACACAAAGAAGAAAGGAAAAGGAAAGAATTTGTTTACAAATTTGAGGTTGGACATTTTCGTTCTATTGTATGCCTCTGTTAGTAGAATAGACTCCAATATATACAATTGTTTAAAATGATCAGAAGAAATTTTTTAAAAGAAACATTAATACATCCATTGCAAAGTAGTACAAGAGATACAAATTGAAAAGATTGCCACCTGAATAACTGTATGCTTGACATGACGAAATGAAGCATTTGAATTTCCGGCCAAGTCCAAAATTTCTCCTGTCCCATCCGCCAAAATCCAAGGAGCGTTACCATAACCTCAAGCCCTATGAATGATGCACAACAAATCACCCTCCACTGAACAGCCACAAACATGAGGCGAAGAGCCTCTCGAAGACCTGTCTGCAAAGCCATCAACTCTCTGAGTCTCTAATATTTACCGAACAAGCACCAGCTGGGTCAGAACAAGAAAGTACTTGTGATGCTTTCTGGTCTTGAACAGCTCCTCTAATGCCAGCAATTACCGGATTGCAAATAGCGCTTCCATCACAATTTTATTTAAAACAACTGAAAGGGGAGGAGGCCAATAAGCCTTACACTAAAAAGGAACATGAGAGGTAAAAAGCTGTCTCTTGCGAAAGAATATACATAGTGCCCTTTGCAATATATATTTAAGTAATTTGGTCCATCTTATCAAGTGTTTATATCTTCATTATTTGAACTTCCTATCCATATTTTACCTGCACATTAGAGCTAATTAGTAATTACAAATAAATCAATTCATCATTAACATTGTAGCCTTGTCTCATCTATTTGTGGTAGCTTTGGGAGTTCTTGTTTTTCACTTGTCCTGGTACAAGTCTAGTGGGTTATCTATAGCGGCCATTAGAGTCCTCCTATGAAGTTCAACTTTCATGCTCAATAGTCAGTACTCACCCATCTATTGGCACTCATCCCGTTTTGATACTTATTCGAGTTTATTGAACACTAAAAATGCACTTTTATTTTAAAATTTTCTAATAAGGCCTTTAAATCAAAGGCTAGGATGATCCCCTCTTTTGATGCTGTCCTGGCCTCGAACATAGGACCTTCCCATCCCCCCTCATACAGGATTGGCATGCTGATGCAGGCTAGCCATGGGTCGGCCAGCCCATTGGGCCCAATCCATCGGCCCAACATGACATTTGTTTAATTAGAAGTTTAGGTTGTTTAGTAGCTTAATTACTTAATTAATTATTTATTTAGAAGTTTTTTAATCAGGAATATTAATTTTAGTTGGATTGTTAAGCAAGTTTAGTGGTTTAATTTCCTTTATTGTTTAGGAAAGTCTTGGCTTCCAAGTTATTCTACTCTATATAAATCTGAGTTTTTCTGAGTTTTGAAAATTTCTCTCAGTTATAGTATTTCTCCTCATCATGAGTGTGCTCTAGTAGCTGAATCTATCATTGCATTCGATCAATCCTTCGGGGGCTGCATTACATGCATCTTGGTGGGCCCCCAAAGTGTTAGTTAAATAATGGACATGTTGCCCACTTTATGTCTGTGCTTAGGGACGTTCTTGGGCCAGTGATGGTTGGGCTAGAGCTTGTCCAAACTTGGCCCATTTAGTCATCGACCTGTTATTTGTGCCTGTGTAAAGCCAATGGCTAGAAAGTCAGGCCCAGACCTAGACCGTTTGCAACATATATACATCTTTTAAATCTTGGGTTAGAGGGTGGCCATCAAGAACATGTAGCCCAGGCCTGGCCCATACAAGGACCCATGAGCCTAAACATAGCCAACTTCAACCCAGTGATGGCCCGGCTCAAGTTGGCCTGGCCCTGGTGCTCCTATGTATGCTCTCTATTACTCCCCAATCTAACATGTTGGTTCTGATCGTGTCATTTTGTTTCTTCATTGGTGTCTCTTTTCTTCTAGTTCCTCGGCAGTCTCTAACCTGTCAAACAAGAAACTAACATTCAACCCTTGTTTCAAGGGTAATATCCTATTTTATGTATGCCTTAAGGGCTAGTTTGGCAATTAACTAGTATAGTAAAATTAAGTATACCTACTTACTTTTTTGGGTAAAAGTTTGACATTCGATAAAGTGGCGTCCGTAACATTTTAACAACACCGCGTTTGGATGATTTGAACTCACTACCAAGGCTACTATATCACGTTGTAAACCAAAGTGTAGATGTAGTCATAATTCAAGGGGCGTTGGAATCAAGACTTGACGTCATATGAGCAGTTGAAAGATGTAGACTTTGACATGACAAAGTTTTTCAAAAGAAGATGCTAGAATGAGGCCATGCATAGTTATCTTAAATAAAGGGCAAGATATTTTGATGGCCCCACGACGTGGCAAGATGGGGAGCCATCATTAACGTTGGCTTGATTTTTGTCTGAACACCATGTTTGTCTGGTGTCTTGCAATTAGATACCAACTCTTTTTTAAATGGTAAAAGTTTGGATTACATGTGGATTTCTGATTTGCACATGCACAATTTTAAGTGTGCTCTATGATCCTGCCAAATGGCAAGTGTAGCAACATATTCAACTTTATTAGACTCGTATCCACACGCACATTAAATCCAAAATATGGGCCCCACTATATATAGGGGTGGAGGCTTTCATTCAAATATACATATACTATCCCCATATATTAACATAGTGGATGCTGACAATAGCAACTAACGTTTCTTACAAAGCTAATCCAATTGTTTGAAGGACGGCGGTAAACAGCAGAAGGTAGAAAATCATTTGAATGTACATATGCTGCGCAGACACCATCTTTTTCTTCTCCTTTTTACCTTCCAAGGCCAATTGAACAAGTCGATTTTGAGTTTGAATCTCTTTCAACAAATCTTCGACGTTGGATGACATCCTCTGCATATCAATACGGGTGTCAACTCGTTTGCATGCCGCTGCATCCGCATCTGAAATGTCCTCTACCGAACCTCTATCTTTCCATCGAAAAGCACCACATCCATATCCTTCCTACAAATCAATGTTTCGTTAACAGAAGTTAGAGATTATACTTGGTCATATTTTTTTATACTTTACATTGGTACACAATATACGGGAGCACAAATCACACTTACACTCCATTTTGGACACCCCCAGAACTTCCTATTTGGATTCGACTTGGTGTGTGATGTGAAAAGTCTCATATCACCGTTTCCACAACGACACCTTGGTACTGCGCCCGCACTCGAGGATCCGTACTGTGACATGCTGCAATTTCGTAGAAAAATTGTCAAAGAAATTGGTCAGTCAGTCAACAACCTCTATGTATGGCTAGAAATTGGTCTGTCAGTCAACACCATCTAAATTGAAGGAGTGTCTGCAAAATGAAAGTGGGTCGTCAATATCATAATTAACATTAAAACTACGCAGTATTGAAAGCGAGTAATAGAAAAGGCTCATACAGCCATCTACCATAGAAACCGTTAATAAAGTTATAGGCTCATACAACCATCTACCATAGAAACCGTTAATAAAGTTATATCAAACGATATGCCACTGTCCGGACCGATAGTGTGCATGAGTGCAGGAGTTAAAGCTAAGTCCCTATTAATACAAATTAGTTCCAAATTAAACAGTCCATTTGAACATTTTCAACAAGTTTGTCAACACAACGATTAAGATGGCAACGAATCAGATTGGATCCATTTCGATCATTTCTAGAGACCAGTCTCCCTATGCATGCGCTCTAGGCGGCGGAAAATCCAAGCAGACTTGTCCTTCGAATGGAGAAATGCCGTTGAACTATCTGCACTATTGTTCAACCATTCGTGCGCTATGTCCAAATCAGAAGGGGAAAGTTCGGGGATTTTATCCAATTCTGCTGCGACAATTTCTGACAGGCGCTCGGACGGCTCCAACATCTTACGAGCTACCTCCTCGATCGCGGAACTGATAACCCCGGATGCTTCCTTAAAACCTGCGATGAATTCTGTCATACCAACGCCTTTCCTATTGCGTTTTCGTGAGCCTGTAGATCCCTCCCCACCACCCGTGCTCATGCGCATTTCCTCCATAATATGGTCCGAGAAAATTTCAGCATTACCGGACAATGCATGTGTGTTGGTTCGTGACTGGGAGTCGTTCACTGGCACAGCATTCTGTGATGACCTTGCAAAGTGACCCGTTGCAACATCACGCCCAAAGACATTGGAAAGTTTGTCGTAGTCAATAGTCTTTGAACGCCACGAATGGGCGTCGGGATGTCCCTGCATTGTTTAAACAATGATGTTAATGATATAAATTTCTAACAATATTAAACATAAAGCTTCGTACTGGTCATCCTACCAAAATCCAGTCCCTCCATACTTCATCACTCGCCACGATGCGCTTCGTCGCATTATCGAAGCCAAAGCCAGATGCATTTAACAACTCAGTGCACACAGCATATTGCTTTTTTAGATTCTTACAGCGGTTTCGAATGGTGCCTTCTGTGAAGACCCTGCCAGACACATCCGCTCTTGTCATTGTCTTAGCAACAGCAACGTAAGCCTCGTCGTTGAAGCCCCTATCCCCTTTCCGTCCCAATGCAACTTGCTCTAGCATGAGCTCCAAGAGCAGTTCATCCATCTCCGCATTGAATACGCAGTTCTTTCTCTGTGCCTTTGTTGGGGCTATTTACATCAAAGTCAGTAGTGAACAATTATCTTAAATGGGCTATGTCTTTCAAAGTCAATATTGAACCACTATCTTAAATAAATTCAACTGTAAATATTATCACATTGTTTCAACAACAACTGACATGTATAACAAAAAAGTAATGACTAAATAAAAGACAACTTGGCCATTTCATGTCAAATGTCAGAGAACAGAGTGCATGGACTTTTGTCAAATGTCCATAAGTCTGTGTTGACACAATGCTGCAACAGACGTGGTGGATATAACAACGATTAACATAAACATGTAAAACTAGTAATGTTCATTTTTCAGTTATAATCTATTCATTGCATCCTACTAATTTGATAATCTTGCCACAGCTTGGAGGCAAAATTATCCCGAAATGCATGCCACTCATCCCTCTCTCGCTGGGTATACGGCCTGAATACGTTCGCAAGATCAATCTCGTTTGCTGGCTCATAGTTAAGGTCAGTATCACCAATTTCAGATGCCTCCATCTCATCCCCATCTGGTGACGATCCCTGATTCTGATGAAGGATGAAATTATGTAATGTACAGCAAACGTGCACAATTGACACCTGATGTCTGAATTCATACTGGGGGGCTGTTCGCAAAATACCAAAGCGGCCTTTTAGCAACCCGAATGCCCTTTCAATGACATTCCTAGCCTGTGAATGTCGTTTGTTGAACAATTCTTTCGCATTCTCCGGTGTCCGCCCGCGGTGGTCCTTCAAATGATACCGGACGCCACGATACGGTGCTAGGAAACCCGGTGCATTTGCAAAGCCAGCATCAACGAGATAGTAGCGGCCTATTCCAAACGAGAGGATAATGACTGGTTACATTCCAGTAATAGATACTGTGGACCCACTCACTCCTAAGAACCATATATATGAACAAAATTACCTGGAGGCACAACTAGTGGATCAGCCCGTGAAAGTGCGTTGTGGAGAACTCGTGCGTCTGTTGCAGATCCCTCCCAACCTGGCAGCACATAATGAAACTTCAAGTCGAAACCGCACGCTGCCAGGACATTCTGTGACAACGTTCCCTTCCGATTTCGGTATGAAGGTTGTGATTCTAGTGGTAGGAATGCAGGAATGTGTGTGCCATCAATAGCGCCAACGCAATCCTGTACACCAATTAGCAAAAAGTGAGTCTAATCAAGGTATTGTTCGGCTATTTCCTTACAAATTCATTTAATACAGCAAATAGCCTTCAAATTAGATTAACAACTTTGTACCTCAAAATGGGTAGGACCTCTTGGCGTATGCTGTCCTGATGGTCGAATGAAATTTGGGGATAGCGTTAGGATAGCGTTTAGGACTCCATGGAAGTGTCTACTGACTGTTTCACCCGACCTCATAAACCTCGAGGCGATCGTTCTGTTCTTCACTGCATGAGCGAGAATGTGCAAGCACGCAGCAACTTCTTCCTCAACGGTTACCTGACGACTATCTTTGAGTAGACCCCTAACTCTTAGAAGTTCACAAAGGTAATCGAAGCTGTTTTTGTTCAATCTTACTTGGCTAGTGCACTCCTCGTCCCTCCCCATTGTTAGTGTTGACAAATAATGTGCTCGTCCGGCACTCCTCAGTTTCCGACTTTCTGATTTATTCTGCGTGTTGAAGATTACCGCAGCTGCAGCCCAGACTTGCATTTGCCAGGCTGCAAGGGTAGCCCATAACACTGCCAACACAGCCTTCTTTTTCTTATTTCTTTTTTCTCTCCTCTTCTTATTTGAACTGGTAGCAGACATTCGTGCACCCTCCATTTAACGTACCCTTCAAATGAAGTTTGATGGTACTAACTAGAGTTCCAATTTTTTCAGAGAGCTTGTGACATAGATACAGGTTAGTTGTATGAATAGTGGAAATAAGACAGTATTAGGTATCCATATGATCAATATAAATCATATGATATGGAAGTAGCATAATGGACAGAGCTGAAAGTACAAATGCTGTATCAACAAATCCTATCCTACACTTGGAACATTACAATTACTATTAGACGCAGTGTTTCCACACGCAGTTTATATCAATTTAGACAAAACAGGCCACATTTTTGTAATGCAATTCATATATATGGAAACAGACATCCTAAGACGAAGTAAATGTGAAAGGCCATGCATTTTGTAGCATCATGTATGCGATCAATTATTATCCTTAAATCAAACATGGCTTCTTCTCGAAAAAACTTATAGAGTTTCACTGAGAAAGAGTTAAGCATATACCTTGACTCTCGACTGACATGTTGTCCACTGCTTCGGAAGCCATCGCATGCGGCAACTGAGTTCAGAAAGTGTTGCACCGCTATCTTCCTTGGGATGGTTCTTATAGATGTAAAGAGGTGTAGTTGAGTCGTTCAATCCGTCCTGGGTTTTGACGGCAGTGTTCTGCCCCAAATTGATTGAAGGAGTGAGAATCTGATTTTCAGAGAAATAAGTTGCGATGTAGCCGTGATAGACAATAGAAGGATTAAATAGCAGATCACCCGAACGTTGAATTTCTGCCCCAAATCGATTACAGATGTAAATCGTCAGATTCTCATCAAAGGCGGTTGTTGGGGCCTTGATTGCCCTTTCTTACCTCTATGTACTATGCGACTTGATCAAAGAGAGAGTGGATTGAAGGAGTAAGTAACCTATCGCCGAGTGTAGATCCGCTTTTAAGTTGTAATCACATCGAATTAGCACCATTTGCCTGACTGGATGCAACGGAGAGGACGACCTTCCTATTTGGGAGCTAACTGCCCAATATTAGGAGTGGTTTTATGCGAAGGCTTCTGTATCCACATCTGGTGAAGGCAATAGGGGAGGAAGAAGCCTTATCTCTTTCGTTGACTTATTTATGTCGAATAATGCTCTACTTTCCCTGGTATTCAGTCTTCGCCATTGGTATGCAGTAAAACCAAGTGTGAGGTTTGTTGCCTATTGATGAAGATTACGTTCTGTGACGACCCCCCTTGAGTTAAGGCTAGACCTCTAAAACAATAGACTATGGAAAAGTTGCAGAGAAGAAATCCTCAGTTGAAAATTTGCTGTACTATGACATAGCCTTGATGTGGTGGAGGCGTGTACAGTAAAGTAGCACAGGCTACAAGTAGGACAACTTTGATGTAAAGTTAGTCAAGAATATTGCTAGTAGTCTGTTTCGTCAACCAAATGCGTTAAAGTCGATTTACCTACCGTTGGCATAGGCTTCTACTTGACTTGACTATACAAGTTTATTTACCAAACTGGCCCTAATGGAATCAATAGCTAAAAGACTTATAGTTTGATAGCCAGACAAACAACTCTGTAAGGGTTATTATCCTATTAAAATATTATATTGGCAAATTCATTTTGGACAAAACTGGGACACTTGCCTTTATATCATGTATTCTTAGTGGACTCTGTAAGGAAAAAGGCTACAAGGACTCTTGCCATCACACGTGGACTCTTGCCTTTATCATGTGTCTTGATGACATCAGACGGTAACACAAAAGTGTCAAAGGAATTGTTTTGCCTTGGGATCCGTGCGCCATGAAGTGTGGAATTGCAACTTGGGCATTCGAGACGGAGCCCCGCGCACACCTGCGCTCGAGCGCCTGGCTCGTGGCAAGTGTGATTTATTCGGGACTTTATATTTTTATTTGAGACACTTTATTCATTGGAGTACTCCTACTTGCTTTACAAGTATTGAGGCACAAATAAAAGCCTATTTAATGCCTTCCTCTCTCAACTCTAGGGTATCATTCTCCCATCCAAAAACCTAGAGATCTATTGAGAGATTGTTTTCCTCTACAAAGTTTTAAGTTGCTGCGCTGAAGTTCAAGTCTTTGGAGGTTCTTTCTGCTACTTTTCTGAAGTAGATTCATCTTGAAGAGGCATTCAAGGCGGTTGGTTCCAGCACAGTGAAGGTGTACGACGAGCAGTTGGTAAGATAAAAGTAGTCCTTATGTTGAGTCAGCAACTGAAAAATGGTTGTGAGTTTTCTTATAACTTTCGATTTATAGTGCTTGGTTGTCTGTTGGCCTAGACGGTAATACCCGTGGTTTTTTCCCGAATAGGGTTTTCCACGTATATATCGTATGTCCTTCTCATTGTGTGATTGATTGATTTTAATCTGGATTAGGGTTAATTACTAGATTAATCGTTTGTTCTTGAAATCTAATAGAGATTTAGTTATTGGGACCTAAGCCTGTGTTAAGGTCGGTTTTTTCAATTGGTATCAGAGCAAGGTTACATTAATTTGCTGTGTGATCTATTTAGCACTATTTTCTAATGGATTTCAATAGAGAAGGTACGTCTACAAACAAGCCCCCTCTTTTAGATGGAACCAATTATGCTTACTGGAAGGTAAGGATGGTTACTTTTCTTAGGGCTATAGATAATCAAGTCTGGGATATTGTAGTGGATGGATACTTTGATCCCACTATTGTTGTAGATGGGTAGACTAACCTGAAACCTAAAGCCCAATGGACTGTTGCTGAAAAGACCAAGTCTAATTGTAGTAATAAGGCCATTAATGCTATCTACAACGGAGTGACCCCAGTAGAGTTTCATAGAATTTTTGCGTGTCCTAATGCCAAGGCAGCTTGGGATCTGTTAATGACTGTCCATGAGGGAACAAACACCGTTAAGCAAACCAAACTCCAAAACTTGATAACCACTTTTGAGACGATTTGGATGAAAGATTTTGAAACTTTTGACGAGTTCAATTTTAAATTGAGTAAAATTATGAACTCAAGTTTTAATTTGGGAGAACCTATAATTCAACCCAAAACTGTCAAGAAAATATTGAGATCTCTCTCAGAAAGGTTTTGTCATAAGGTAGTTGCCATTGAGGAGTACCAAGATCTAAATTCCCTTAGTGAGGAAGAGTTAGATGGAAATCTATAGACTTATGAAGCTAATCATTGTCTTAGCAAGAATGGTAAGGAAGTTGCTCTCAAGTCTTCAAAATTAGTGGACAGTAGTTCTGAATCAGAGTGTGACTTGGAGGACGCTGAGTTTGAAAAATATTTCATTAAAAAAATTCAAAGAGATGTTGAAAAATAAAAAGGCTAAGAAGGATGGTAACAACAAGGCACCCTACAAGACCAAATTTGTGTTTGAAAAGAACCCATCTAAAGGATCAACCAAGCCCATCAAATGCTTTGAATGTCAAGGATACGGTCACATTGCTGCTAAGTGTGCCAACAAAAAGGAAAAGAGCAAAGGTAATGTTCTTAATGTTTCTTAGGAAGATGATATAGATGAGGAAAAGAGTGAGCTTGAATATCCTGATAGTGAGTTTAAAGATTGTGTTGCTTTCGTGGCTTTGTCTACTGTCTCTTCTATGCATGGTTCATCTGATAGGGAGTCCAAGTCAAATGAAAATTCAAATTCTGATGACTTCTCTAATGATGACAAGGACTGGAAAACTACATACAAGAAATTGCTGCAAGATTCCATACGCATGTCGAAGATCAATAAGAAAAGAGCATTAAAGCTGAAAGAAATGGAATCTCAAAATTCTTCTCTAACTGCACAACTGGAGGAATCACATGCTAAGGTACGCCAGTTAGAAGATTAACATATAATATTGTCTAATAATCTTATTGCTGCAGGTAAGGAGAGTGGATTGTTGATGCAACAAGAACTGAAAGGAAAAATCTGAGATGGACAACTTGAAGAAAGAGTTGAGTCATTGTAAAGCTGAAAAGGTTGATTTAATTGGAAAGCTCAAGTTGACAACCTCAGAATTGTCAACTGCAAAGGCCTCTTTGGACCGCATGAACAAAGGGTCTATGAAGCTCGATGAAATACTTGGAAGCCTAAAGACTGACTTGTCTAAATCTGGAATTGGCTACACTCATGGAGCTTCGTCCTCAAAAGATAAAGGTAAATCCCTATTTGTTCAAGGGCCTACTGTGTACTCCATGACACCCTTAATTCATAAGTCTTCACCTTTGAAATCTGTGAATGCTAAGGATGTGCCCCAGCCTAAATTCACCCCCACATGTCACTTTTGTGGAATTAAAAGGCACATTAGACCACACTGCAATAAAAGAAAAAATCATATAAGAAATCAGACGAGGAAGAATCCTTCTTCTCCTCAACAGGTCAAGACTAAGCTTGTTTGGATTCATAAGACTGACCTGAGTTGTAATGTGGTCTACACGACGCTGTCTAAATCAATTGAGAATGCTAAGGTTGATCCCCCTCTCTGTAAGGCCCTAGGCAGTGGCCTAAACCACTAGTCCTCAAAACATATTTTGAATAGCACAGGCAAACTCATTCGGGCTAATTTTGAGATTATCCGGCATGTGATGCACTTTAATTTGTTGGATTTTCGAACTGAGTTTTCTTTTACGATTTAACAATTTTGATCATGTCCACAAGTACATGATGACTCACTTGGACACTCACTTAAGGTCAATGAGACTCTAGGATTGACAGGATTCACGGTCTTAGTGATCTTGTACTTATTCGGAGCATCGATTTTGATTTTTCCATTTCTTTATGCTCTCTTCTTAATGTCTATATCTATATATGTGACCCAAAGTGCGTAGAGATTTCTGTAGACCGCCGCAATGAAACTGTATCTTATAGGGTTTAGAAATTTCTAAAAAAAATGAGCACTAGAACTTGAGCATTTTTATATGTGAAGAAGTTCATGAGAATATCTAATTTTGGGCTAAGAAAAAAAAAATATAAAAAAAAATAAAATTGTGTGACATCAAGGGGGAGCTTCACATCTCATTGCTGATTAGATCGAATGTTTTTGAATGGTGTGAAATTTGCTTTGTATCTATCACGTCCCCCGAACCCGATTAGAGAATAAACTGGATCCGAGGAGTAAAATTTAGGGCTAATTAAAAAATTTTGCCCTTTAAGCCCAAAGATCATAAGTCCGCTGTGAGGATATTGCATTTCAAACCTCAAGTAATATAAAACTGCGAAATTCATACAATTTGAGGCATATTAAATTTCGAAGCAATGAATAACAAATCTCATAAATAGTTAAAGTTGCACAAGGAATTAAATAAAACTTAAACAAAGAAATTAATTTATTACAATGGCCATCCCACTAATCAAGGCCATTTAAAACAATAAATAAGTCAATAATGTGAAAGGTTCAATGAGAGATAATAAAGAATAAAAAATTTAATGAGGTCCCAATGAATCTCTCTCGTGCTAGGTATGATGACGCTATTCTACATCATCTGCACGCCACTCTCGTCCCTCCTCAGCCGGTTGGAGATCCTCTGGGATCTCCTCACCTGCCTGCTCCTCATAGTAGTACTCACTTGAAGTGTTTGCACACCAAGGAACAGAGTCAACGACATGTTGAACAATAGATAAACAAGATATAAATAATCATGACATGCATCAAGTATAAGAGTAATGACAGGCATGATAATCAAGAGAATATAAGGAATCGAAGTTAGGCATAAAACATGAATAAATAACCAGAAATAATTACATGAAATCCTAACATACTAGTAATAACCATTGTCCGAACAATGCAATGCAAGAATCAAGAGGGAGACTCCGAGGATGTCCAAGCCACCTCTCGGGATACCAGTAACAATCCTACTCGGACTTCTGATACCAAAGTCTGGCTCCAGGGGGATCCAAGTTTCCGGTCGTGGGAATAGTAGCACGGTCCTAGCCAGCTCCCAACTATTCAACGCCATGGGCGCCGTCCAAAGCCGACTGCCCACCCCGATGTCTGAGTAACCGGCCCATCAATAATACCACAAACTGCAGTTGGCCATGACATGTAAATAATAGTAAAGTAGTGTTGGCACGAGGAAATCAAGACAAGCAAGTCTGGCTAGCTCAAAATACAGGACATGTTCATAGGGAATATCTCATTCAAGTCAATACAAGACAAATCCAATATCATGATAATCCATTCAGTCTAGTCAGTCATGTTTATCAATTATATAACACGGAGTCCTAAGGTATACTCTAAGTCAGGTTCAAGTCCTAATTCTACAAGGGATTATGTTTCATAATTAACTAGGTGTGTTATGCCGAGAGAGTGTACAAGGTGTAATTACAACGTATACAATTAAACAAATCAAGGAGGAATTACAAGCCAACCCTAGGCAAGTGGTGTCATCCGTATATCCTACATGTTCTAACGGAGTACATGTGGAATTGAATCAATGATGCTTCCAAGGAAATCCCTTGGTGTACAATCATGTTAAGCATCCGTTAATTCAGTTCCATATGCATTCGGTTAAACTATGTGTAATACACGAATACCTAGACAAACCAATCGAAGCACACCAAGCCACGTGCTACGATTTAATCTCCATTAATGGTCAACTGATAGAAGGTTCATGGTTTCCAACATCTAAGGCCCAAGCCTAAGTTACTGGTCTCATTTCCAATAAAATATAGGCCGGGTCAATAATATGAGTTTTTACATCACTTCCCGACCTCTAATCGTGATGAAATCAGAACCATCAGATTCTACATCTCAAGGGCTTTTTAACGGTAGATAATATGTAGAAATCCGACGGATGGATTAAAAGTTACAAGTATTTTAAGTTTTTTTCTAAATGTTGTTAGAAATTACAAAATTGCCCTCCGATTGATCGGACAAAAGATCCGATCGATTGGTCTGAGATCCGTCTTAGTTAACTGAGACCAATTTCAGTCCGATCGATCGGTCTGCAGGTCCGATCAATCGGCACTGCGCGACCTTAACCCAAAAAATGGGTTTTCTACTCCTTTTTCCTTCGGCCAAGCATGGCTAATCTGCAGAAAACGAGCCTCCATGCTTCACATTCATCACATTTATCATTCTACACCTATTCCAATAATTTAAAACATAAAAAAGGGTACCAATTTAACAATTAATCCAATCCATACCACAAATCTAACCTAACATGTAATCCAAAATTAATATCATAACCATGCTTGGTATTAGGGAAATCTAACAAGGAAATCATTACAATCAATGGAGAAACATAATACATGCTTAATTTATAAATTCCAAATCTACTTGCCTCAACCAAGAAAAGATTGGAAATTAGGGAAAACTTGAGGAGAAGCTTTCTATCACGAAATCCATGAATCCAACCCAACCAAACGTAATCTAAAACACTAAAGAGAAGAAAAGAGAGGAAAAGATCGAGATCAAACCTAAATCTAACCAAAAGAGAAGATAATTGAAAGATGAGCGTGAGGGAAATCTTACTAAATCAGTATCAATGGAAAGAGGAGATCGAGAGGCTGAAGATAAGCGGTTCGGATCGCGGAGGTGATCTCTCCCAGGTAAAGTTCTGGGTTTGAGAAAAGAAGAGGAAAAAGATGGGCTGCTGTACCTCTTGTTCGTTGCAGAGATGAATAAGAGATTAGGGCTAATCCCTGATTAAGAAGAGAGGGAAGGGAAAAGGACTGATTTGCCCTGAAGTGGGTATGGTGAAAGAATGGACCACTTGAAGGATTTCTGTCGGATCGCGATGAACTAAGAGAAAAAAATGATCAGCGCGACAGGACCTTTCCAACGAACCAAAAATGATCACAGTGATAGGAATTTTTTCCCGAAAAACACTCAATTTTCCTTAAATTGCAAACTACTCTCCTGCTAGGATCAAACAAACTCGAAATTGAACGAAACTTCGCAGACACTATTTTAACACTAAAAAAAACTTACTTAAATATCTAACAATACAAATAATTATAATAATAATAAAATAAACGGCTGAACGGGCCTGCTATTAGGCCCAATTGACCTAGTAAGGTCGCGGACCTTACAGTATCTGATGATTGTTGATTTCTGGTCGATCTACGATTTCTTTGTGGTTTACATTTGAGATCATCTCACTCACAATTTACACTCATGATAAAATCCCCAAAATTGTGTTGCCTCATGATTTGCAAATTAACGTATTTGATCATCGAGGGTTTTCCATTGTTGGCTTGATTGAGTTTTGCTTTTGTGCAGTTTTTTTCGAGGATATAGATTATAAGATTTAGGGGGGAGCAAGTTCTTTGTCAATTCTGAACAAAAAGGGGGAGAAGCTGAGATAGCTCATGCGATTACGTGTGCTGATTAGTGTTGCTGAATGATTTGATTATGTTATTGATTACTTTTAATTTTCATTATTTCATGCTTGATCTTTTGTCAAGTTTTCGTGAACAAGATTTGCATGGCTGAAATGAAAATTGTCTTTGTATTTCGGGTTATATTGTCTAGGTAGAACTTTTCTTGTATTTATGTGTTTTGTCCATGAATTACCAAAGGGGGAGATTGTAATGATTATTATTCTTTCAAAATATTACAAATTCATTTTGGACAAAACTGAGACACTTTTATCAATTGTATTCTTAGTGGACTGTGCAAGAAAAAGGCTACAAGGACTCTTGCCATCACACGTGGACTCTTGCCTTTATCATGTGTCTTGGCTATGATGACATCAGATGGTAACACAAAAGTGTCAAAGGAATTGTTTTGCCTTGGGATCTGTGCGTCATGAAGTGAGGAATTGCAACTTGGGCATTCAAGACAGAGCCTCGACGCGCTTGAGCGCGCACACCTGCGCTCGAGTGCCTGGCTCGTGGCAAGTGTGATTTATTCGGGACTTTATATTTTTATTTGAGAGAGTTTATTTATTGGAGTCCTACTTGCTCTATAAATATTGAGGCACAAATAAAAGCTTATTTAATATCTTCCTCTTTCAACTGTAGGGTACCACTCTCCCATCCAAAAATTTAGAGATCTATTGAGAGATTGTTTTCATCTCCAAAGCTTAAGTTGCTGCGCTGAAGTTCAAATCTTTAGAGGTTCTTTCTGCTACTTTTCTGAAGAAAATTCATCTTGAAGAGGCATTCAAGGTGGTTGGTTCTAGCACGGTGAAGGTGTACGGCGAGCAGTCGGCAAGATAGAAGCAGTCCTTAGGTTGAGTCAGCAACTGAAAAATAATTGTTAGTTTTCTTGTAACTTTCGATTTATAGTGCTTGGTTGTCTGTTGGCTTAGACGGTAAGGCCCGTGGTTTTTTTCCGAGTATGGTTTTCCACGTATATATCGTGTGTCCTTTTCATTGTGTGATTGATTGATTTTAATTTGGATTAGGGTTAATTACTAGATTAATCGTTTGTTCTTGAAATCTAATAGAGATTTAGTTATTGGGACCTAAGCATGTGTTATGGCCGGTTTTTTTTAAACTCTGAATCAGACATTGGTGGATTTTTTAAAGAGAGGTGGCAATACAACATTTGTTTATTGGGTACTGAACAAATTAAATCATGCCCATTAGAGATTGCTACTCGTCTGACCAATGGCAGTGGAAATGATGTGGGTTAAGGTCCTTGCAAAGCTTTCTTCATTCTTGCGAAACCTTTGCAAGCTCCATAGCAAGATTGAGTCTCTTGCGAGTTGCGGAGACCTTTGCAAGCTCCATAGCAAGATTGAGTCTCTTGCGAGTTGCGGAGGCTAGTGCCACAAGGCCTATGGCCTCCAAGAAGCAGAAGCTTCCCAAGCGAAATCTCCAGAAAATGGGGGAAATTATCTGATAATCTATCTTGTTTAAAACAAAGAGCTCTTAAAGGTTCAAGAGATAATCCCTAATTCAATATAGCATGGATACTTTAACTAGAAAAGCTGAAACAGAATTAAGTCAGATTATAAATTACATAAGCTATTTTACAAAAAAAAAAAAAAAACTAAATTGGACTAGTACAACAGTAAGACCTTTTGGGACAGGTTCTTGTCACATAAGCACGATCACTGATTTTAGGTCGTAGATTTGGATTGTGGATTGCATCGTTCTCCCCTCTTGAAATATAATATGTCCTCTATTGGTATCCTTCCGCATTCAAGATGCTGGTGGATTTGGTGGAAAAGAGGCAATGATGATATTGGCATAAATCAGTAGGACTAAAGCGAGCTCTAATACCAAATGATACAGGCAAGATCAAGGTTCTTGCCAAACCTCCATAGCAAGATTAAAAAAAAAAAAAGATATGATTCAGGCTCTTGCAAAGCCTATGCAAGGCCTGTGCCTCACAGTAACACTAAAGCTCTTGCAAAAGCCTCGCCAAATCCTCAATGTCTGTGACCTACAATCAGCAAAGCTTCCGAAGAAAAGATGAAAAAAAAAAGAAAAGAATTATTGCAATAACTTATCTTTTTCAATAAAAAAGAATTGTTGTATAAAGGTTCAAAAGATGAAAATAACCCTAAAACTATTCTGGACCTTATTTATTTTTTCTGATTGCAACTACTCTTGACCTCGCATCTGGCGAATCTTAAAATAGAAGATAATCGGAACTGCAAGACAAGGCTACTATTCTGGACTAGTAGAATGACAGGACCTCTTGGGTTCTGATCATCACATGAGCACTTGGATCTGAATCTTAGGTTATAGATTTAGACGTAGACTGCATCAGAATGAATGGTCAGTATAGAATATAGTGAATGGCTTGCAATTGCTCCTTTTGTTCAGATGATAGCAACCTCTATCTATTAAGGCTGGTTTTAGTGCATACTTGACCCACAACCACAAACTCCTCTTTTAAGTGGTGGGGCCTGAAAATGCCACATGCCTCTCTTAGACAGATTCATCAATTTGTGTTGCACACTGATTTCTCTGTTTCTCTTTTTGAAAAACATATGGACTTCAGACACTCCTTCTACTTGAAGGCTAATTTTCAACTGATAATCTATCTTGTTTAAAACAAAGAGCTCTTAAAAGGTTCAAGAGATAATCCCTAATTCAATTTAGCATGGATGCTTTGTCTAGAAAAGCTGAAACCGAATTAAATCAGATTATAAATTACATAAGCTATTTTATAAAAAAAAAAAAAAAATCTCCAACCCTTAAGTAGACGTGATAAACTAGGAACACAATACGTTGGAACTCCCAAATATTTCTTACCTCAAATAATTTGAAGTAGACGTGATAAACTACGAACACAATAATTAAGAGCGTATGATTCTGATTTCATACTACAGGCCATACGTTGTTGGGGCCCATTATGAGGCCTGGAATCTCCAATTGATAGGACAACAGCATAAGATCCTCGCTCAGTCCATGCATGTCCAAACACCCTGATCTTTTATAATAGTCCTGAGTTTATCGCTGCCCTGTTCATCCCATTAGCTTAGCAGTTTTAAAGTCCATGTATAAATCGACGTCCCTAGACTTCTACTTGCTTCATTCATATATTCCATGTCCCTAGCCATGGAATTCCTCCCTCACGTCAATCTCCTTTCCTTCTTCTTTCTCGGCTTCCTCCTTGCGGCTCCAACTTATGCCGGCGATGAACGCCAGTCATACGTCATCCACATGGACAAATCAGCCATTCCAGCTCCCTTCGCCACTCATGACCATTGGTACGCATCGATGCTCTCATCCATCTCCGACTCAGAAGTCGGGTCACTAACCCATCTATACACCTACAACCATGTCATCAATGGTTTCAGCGCCGTGCTGTCATCCTCGCAGCTTTCCCACCTGGAGAGAATGCCAGGTCATATTGCCACATATCCAGAGACTTATGGCCAGCACCATACCACACACACCCCTCGCTTCCTGGGCCTTAATAGACATGTGGGCCTCTGGCCTACAGCCCAGTTTGGCGATAACATGATCATCGGCATACTCGACACTGGAATTTGGCCAGAGAGCGAGAGCTTCAATGACGCTGGCATGTCGCCTGTGCCGGATAGATGGAAGGGCGCGTGTGAGGCAGGCACTGCGTTCAACTCCTCCAACTGCAACCGGAAGCTCATTGGAGCTCGCTCTTTCAGCAAAGGGCTCAAAGAACGCGGCCTGAACATCTCAAAGACCTACGACTATGATTCTCCCAGGGACTACTTTGGTCATGGGACCCACACCTCATCGACGGCAGCTGGAAGCCCGGTGCAGAATGCTGACTACTTTGGCTATGCCCCAGGCACTGCCATCGGCATTGCACCCAAGGCCAGGGTTGCTATGTACAAAGTCCTGTTTGCCACCGACAGTATTGTGTCAGCATCGACTGATGTGTTAGCCGGCATGGATCAGGCAATTGCCGATGGTGTCGATCTCATGTCATTGTCCCTGGGGTTCCCAGAAGCCTCCTTCTACAAGAACCCAATTGCACTGGGTGCATTTGCAGCCCTGGAGAGGGGCATCTTTGTCTCATGTTCAGCCGGGAATAGCGGTCCACAGGGTTACACCATCCACAACGGTGCGCCCTGGATCACGACTGTTGGCGCTGGGACCATTGATAGAGATTATGCCGCGTCTGTAACCCTTGGCAATGGCAGCATTGCCCCCTTTCAAGGGAGGTCCTTCTTTCCTGAGAGTATATATATATCTCATACTCCTCTATACTATGGACATGGCAATGCCAGTATAGAGACTTGCTATAACTACACTCTAGACCCCAAAGATGTTGCTGGGAAGATTGTTTTCTGCTCATTTGGGAATGTTTCTAATCAAATGGATGAAGTGAACAGAAGTGGGGCTGAAGGAGGTATCTTCGCCACGGACTCGGCCCAGTTTTTGTACCCAGATGACTTCTATATGCCGTTTGTGGCTGTAAGCTTGGAAGATGGAGAGAAGGTGAAGGAATACATAGTGGCGTCTTCTAAAACGGCGACAGTAGATATCAAGTTCCAGTTGACCGTTCTCGGATCAAAACCAGCACCTCAGGTGGCCCACTTCTCGGCTCGTGGGCCATATCGTCTCACACCATGCAGGGATCCTGAAACCCGACATAGTGGCACCCGGAGTCAATATCTTGGCTGCATGGGCCCGTAATCGTGGATGGCAACCCATTGGCAATGACTACTTGGTAACGGATTTTGCACTTGTGTCCGGTACATCCATGTCATCTCCCCATCTGGTTGGCGTAGCAGCACTGGTACGAGCTGTGCACCCTGACTGGAGCCCAGCTGCTATCCGGTCTGCGATCATGACCACTGCATTTCTAATGGACAACACCCATGGACCTATCCTTGATATGAGTACAGGTAAGGGTGTAAATGAGTCAAATCCGGGATCTGGATCCATTTCCAAATTCTGTTTTCACATGATCCAATACCGGTCTTATGTGTTGGATCTAGAAACCTTATCAACTAGAAGAACTAATAAGTCTGAAAATCTGGTCCACATCCATTGTAGGAAGATAGGTTGGAAAAGAGAAATAGAATTCGTGTAGCTGACCTCAACATAGTTAGGACAAGGCTTTTATGATGATGATGATCCATCACAGGAAGAATACTATACTCAGGCCTAAATATAGGTTTTTTTTATTTTTTTTATTCCACTATAGTTTCTACCGATCCCAGATCTTCACGATCATGAAATCTGAACTCTCAAGTTTCTAAATTTTAGAACGTATGGATCTGGACTTGCAAAAACAGATTCCATGCTTCACGCGGTCGTGGTCCCGATTGGCTGGACCGATATTTGTCCAAGTGCAGCCCATTTAGTAATCACACTCACACTCACTCTCACTCAAAACTCAAAAAGCCAATCGGGCTCTTTTAGTATCCTTGTTATGTTGATTGGCAGGAACTTCAGCAACCCCACTAGATTTTGGAGGTGGCCATGTGAATCCAAACAGGGCAATGGACCCGGGCCTGGTGTACGACATTGGGGTGCAGGACTACGTGGATTTCGTCTGCGGGCTTAACTATACCAGTGATCAGATGAACATTTTAACAAGGCAATCCAACTGCACATGCACAAAGCCAAGTCTGGATCTCAACTACCCCTCCTTCATGGTCATCCTCAACAACACCAACTCAACTGCTTCCAGGTTTAGCAGGGTTCTGACTAACGTCGCGGATGGTCCCTCTGTTTATCGTGCAGTGGTGTATGCCCCCACAGGCATGAGAGTGGTGGTGAAGCCAGACACGCTTGAGTTCGAGGGTAAGAACAGCAGGCAGGGGTTTGAGATGAGTGTGGTGATCGACATGGCCAAGACTGATATGGTCAGGATTGAAAGTGATTACATTGGGAATTATGGGTATCTGAGTTGGTATGAGGTTGGAGGGAAGCATGTGGTGAGGAGTCCCATTGTTTCTGCCTACGGGCAATGAACAGCCCCACATTACATAATTCTATGGGTATGGTATCTTATGCAGATTTCCACAGGGAGTTTTCGTTTTCTTTCTTTCTTTATTTTCTTCTTTTTTTTTGAATCCCAACTTTGGGGGCTATTTGAAGAGGGAAGTAGACCTCTGGTGATGTATTATAGCCTCGGGTGAGAAAATGTGTATGCCCGGGTTCAAACCCAGAACATGGAGGTAAGAAGTGGAGCCTCTTACCACTAAGGCAAGAGGCCATTCTTGGGAGTCTACGTTTTGTTTATTTATAGTTGGCTCATGAGGGGTCATTTATATAGCACGCCCCATAGTGACGCATGATTCATTGCAATCGTAATAATATCAATGGCTAAATATATATATTTTTTGGGTACCCCAGCTTAGGGGGGTTGGCCCCCATAGCCCTCTAGCAAGGGGGAGAGTAAACCTTGGGGTGAGGTGAGGGGCCCTTAATTTGGTGAGATATCAGAGCTATCAGAGCCTCAGGTGAGGAAACGTGCCTATCTGGTTGTAACCCAGGCTAGGTAGGTAAGAACCGGCGCCTCCAACCACTAGGGTAGGAGGAAAGACTAAATAGATTGGTTTCTGAAAATGAAATCAACTACTGTTCTAAATTTGTATTTCTATGAAATTATCTAAGCGACATTAGATCAAGTGCATGGGGGACCAAATCTGTATATTCAGGGGAGGGCTGTGTGTGAATGATTTGGATCAAGTAAATATGGGGACCAAATTTGGATCAAGTAAATGCGGGGCCTACTTTAGTTAAACTAATTCATCTACATAGAACTCCCTGATGGATAGCAATAAATTCTTCATAAATGATCATATTTGATATACATAGCAAAGGCTTTAGGGATGACAATACGTTGGATTCAATGGGGACCCGTCCCGACCACCTACTGTTAGAGGCAAGTTTGGTAGTGAATTGGTCAAGTTAAATATTTTAGGGGTTTTGATATATTAGCCCTTCTTAAATCTGTTTTTCCCAAATTTCATGACTGAAGCTCGAATAATGTCACCAAAGTAATTTGACTCAAGTCAACATTTTTTTGCCCTATATTCCATGATATCTTGAGATTTATGACTTTTTGTATCATACATTTTCTGCAACCAGCAAACAACTTTATTTTTCACATAATACAAAAATTGACATTTTATGAAAAGTAAATATACATTTGGTCACTATTTCTTAAGTTTTATTATTCAAATTTTTTTTTTGCCCTTAGATGCTGTATACAAGCATGACATCATTGGAAAATCCTATGATATTATGAAATTTATTAGTTTCTGTGACATACATTATTTCCATGACATCACGAAATTTAGGAAAAAAATAAAACAAATATTGAAGCGAGAGTGAAGTGACTCTAGTGACATTATTTAAATTTTTGTCATGAATTTGAAAAATCCCAAAGGATTAACATGTCAAAACCCAATGACATATCCAAACGTCCCTAAACCTCTTCAATAAAAGTAATAATAGCACAGGTGTGGCAATAGGCAATGCATGATATTAGGTCATAGTTCAATTCTTACCCGCTACATGAAAATAGAAACTTCCATTTTGATTGGGCTTGAGTTAGCATGAACAAAATCAATAGAAGAATCAAACCCTAATTATCAGTGAGATCCGACCGATCTCTCCTCTTTTCTTGCAGCCAACGAATGTGATCCTCATTCCAGTTCCTTAGATTAGAGCCCCTCATCAAATGCTAAATTCTAGGGTTTTCAATGGGAATTCTCAAGCTTCTGTGGGTTTGTTTTTGTTTGGGGAATTTTGCACTTCTGAAAAACCGATGTGATGGCGGCGACACTTGGAGAAGGAGGTGAAGTCCTTGGACGAAGATAGTCGTGGGAAGTTTGTGGGTCCTCTCCTCACTCCCAAATCCACCTCATTTCATTTCTAGACCCGGTAAATCATTCATTCCTTCATGTCATAATCTGTTTCTGCTTTGATTTGTTGTTGTGAATTAATTATGAGGAATGAATTAGAGATTATCTGTTTATTGGGGAAAATCCAAATGTTAAGAAGGTATTAGAAGTCATTAACAAGATTTTGGGGTTAGTTTTGAAGATCTACACTGATTTTGTTTTTCATATCTAATGATACAAAAGTCAAGGTTATTGGTATTCATTAGGAGATAAATGTCAAACCTCATAAAACAAAAGCGGCCCACCACCTTCAACTACTGAAATCCATTAAGACAATTAAGATATAATGCGAGTAGAGTTGTGGAAAATTATTTTACATTTTTTAGATTTTTATATGCATTTTACATATTTTAAGGTTTGATTATGATACCCTGTAATCCATATACTTCAAAATAGGCAACGTATCGTGTCATATATTGTGTTTCATCCCCGTGATGAATGGTATACACCAAGTGAGACCGTTTCTCACAATAATAGGGATCTATATATAAAGGGACAATGTACAAATACATGTTTATGATTTCTCATTCCAACACTAGAATCAAATGTTAGGGACAGCAAAGTTTTGAGATTTGAGGCGACCAATCGTTACAATTTTGTTGGCCTTTGCAGTCAATTGCAATGCCTTGTTTCTAGGGGGAGCCAAGGAATTTCAAATGTGCATGGTTTTGCTCGAGAAGGTACCAGTACCACTATATTTGCCGAAATTCTCTTATATATCTCTTGGGATAAAGAAAAAATATTTAAAATGCACATCAGGTGGCTGCCCATTCTTGTTTTCAAGGAGCTATTGGTTCCCCTCTTCAGTAGAGTACTCACGAGAAGCCCTTTTACATCCCATGGGTTGAGAAATGAGAATTCTTCTAGCTCTCCTTTTCTTCCCCACTAGCATGTCATCTGGGATTTAGGACTTCCCGGAGACAAACCCCATTTGAGATTGCACATTTTCAAGAAATCGAACTTTTGGATGCATATATATTAATTAGAAAGGCACCAAATGAGGCTGAAATCAGACTGGAAATGGGCTAGAAATACAACCATGGCCATGTTTAGGGAGGTTCTGATGGCACCATCCACCCCGAGCGCTATGCATACTAGACATGCCGAGTAAGTAATATATATATTCCTAGAAAAGATTCCTTTAACATATTTTATGCACGGTCATGATTGAAAATCTTTAAAAGTACTCTAACTCTTAAGCTCATGGAGGTGTTTTCCCTCCAATCACTACAAGAAACTGCACTTTTAGTGACGAAAATTTTCGTCGCTAAAAGTATGTAAAACGTCGGTAAAACAATTTACCGACGAAACTACTTTCGTCGCCAAGACGTCGGTAACAAGTGGTGGAAAAAAACTTTTACCGATGAAATAATTTTCCTTCGGCAAATTTTTTTTTTTACCGACGATTATTTTACTTTTACCGACGTCTTATTTCGTCGGGAAAATAAAAAAAGAAAAAAAAATTAAACATGTATTACTTTTACCGGCGTTGTTTTTTCGTCGGTAAAGAAAAATAAATAAAAAATAGAAAATAAAATGACTTTTGCTGACGTTTTAATTTCGTTGGTAAAATAAAAAGGGCAATAAATAAAAGTTAAATTACTTTTACAGACGTTTTAGTTTCGTCGGTAAAATATAAAAGGAAAAATATACATAAAATACAATGCCTTTTACCGATGTTTGTTTTCGTCGGTAAAAGATAAAAGAAAAAATATATATAATAAAATGGATTTTACCGATGTGTTTTCTCGTCAGTAAAAGTAAAAAGAAAAAAAAAAAAATATATATATATATAAAATAAAATGGATTTTACCGACGATTTTTTTCGTCGGTAAAATGTAAAAGAAAAATATATACAAAATAAAATGGATTTTACCGACGATTTTTTCTGTAGGCAAAAGTCTTTTATTTTTTTAAAATTACCTTTTACCGACGAAAAAAATCGTCGGTAAAAGTATTTTTTTTAATCAATATTGATTTTTTCAATATATTTTTCCTGTAAACCTGTTTATACACTTGTATTAAAAATAAACCTGTTCCTCTACCTATATTCAATATATAAAATGAATCCAAACAAAAGTTGCTAAATGAAATCATTCATCTCATTAACCAAATATTACAATCAATAATAATACAGTCCCATATAGATATCCAATATACATATACAAATAAACAAAAAAAGAATAAAACACCCAGAAGCGTCAATTAATCTGCAACCGACCCTAAAGCGTCAATCAATCTGCAATGAGAAAAATAGCATTAGAGTCTTTTCAATGAATTAAATTATAAATGAAAAATAAACATGTATATATATAAATCTTTTCCAAAGTTTTCGACAGCCTATTTTCCAACCTAAGTGTTGAGAATTAGGCAGTTTTTGTGTCTAATTCGATAACCGGAAGTCCGATTCACTAATCGTAAATTCCAATAATTTACTTTGGCCTTGAACAAGATACCCGTGCTGGTTTCTGGGCTGTCCGATGACTGTTTCCCGTTATCGACCTCCAACGGCCTATTTTCAAGACTAAGTGTTAAGAATACAACAGTTTTAGGTCTAATTCGTTAACTGGGAGTCCGATTTACGAGCCGTCAGTTCCTGCAAGTTAATTTCGACTCGAGCGAGGTGGTCGTGCCGGTTCCCGATTTTTACAGGGGCCGATGCCCGTTCCGGACCCCCAGCGGGCCGTTTTCGAGCCAAGTGTTGGAAACTCCGATGTTTTGGCCTCTAGTTCTCTAACCGGGAGTCTTATCTGTGAACCGTCAGTTACAACAAATCACTCTACCCTCGAGTGAGGTGCTCGTGCTGGCTCCCGTTCCGGACCCCCGGCGGGCCGTTTTCAAGCGTAAGTGTTGGAAAATCCGATGTTTTGGCCTCTAGTTTTGTAACCGGGAGTCATATCTGCGAACCGTCAGTTCCTACAAGTCACTTTACCCTCGAACGAGGTGCTCGCGTTGGTTTCCGATTTTTTCGCTGCCCGGTTCCCGTTTCGGACCCCCGGCGGGCCGTTTTCGAGCCTAAGTATTGGAAAATCTGATGTTTTGGCCTCTAGTTCTCTAATTGGGAGTCCTATCTGCGAACCGTCAGTTCCAACAAGTCACTCTACCCTCGAGCGAGGTGCTCGTGCCAGTTCCCAATTTTTCCGAGGCCCGGTTCCAGTTCCGGACCCCCGACGGGCTGTTTTCGAGCCTAAGTGTTGGAAAATCCGATGTTTTCGCCTCTAGTTCTGTAACCGGGAGTCCTATCTGCGAACCGTCAGTTCTTACAAGTCACTCTACCCTCGAGCGAGGTGCTTGTACTGGTTCCCGATTTTTTCGGGGCCCGGTTCCAGTTCCGTACCCCCGACGGACTGTTTTCGAGCCTAAGTGTTGGAAAATCCGATGTTTTCGCCTCTAGTTCTATAATTGGGAGTCCTATCTGCGAACCGTCAATTCCTACAAGTCACTCTACCCTCGAGTTAGGTGCTCGTGCTGGTTCCCAATTTTTCCAGGGCCCGGTTCTCGTTCCGGACCCCCGGCGGGCCGTTTTCGAGCCTAAGTGTTGGAAAATCCGTTATTTGGTACATACTTAAGTGCCCCAAAATGAAATAAAATAAAAAATCCAAGAACTAAATTTGGAATGAACAAAGGAATAGAACATGTTTTCATTTTACATAAAATAAAATAGTACACAATGGATTACCTTATTTGAAGCATATTTTTTACCGATCGCAGTATCCTGCAGTATGTGGGCAGCAACCTGGAGATTTAAACAAGATAGTCGCCAAGCATATCAATTTAGAAAGTCTTAGCAAAATGGAGAAATCTAAACATAGGTGTAAGGCACAGATATACATATCAGGGTATCAACTTGATGTTTTAATATTATTAACGTAAAAAATATTTCCTTTCAAAAAGAAAGAGAAGAACAACTACAATTAAGGAAGCAATGAAGAGACTATAAGAAAACACTATAGAAAATTTATGTTTAGCATAATTTGGTAAGCTCCTTTTTTTGATGAGGGTGTTCAATATGGGTGGTTAGGATATTAAAGTGAGGGCTCCATGGGGTCAACTGATGGCACCTGCATAAAATCCCATGCAGTCAACAACATGAGATCATTTCTGGCTAGAAGGGGAGAAAGAAACGAAATAACTAAACAATGAATCTGATCACAAACGAAAGAAACGTAAGCACTAATAGTAACTGCATTTTTCAAAGTGCCAAATTCTTGAGATTTAGCTTACCTTATTACAGGCTACAACAAATTAATGCCAAACTCAGGACTGTTATCATGTGTGGAAAGAGGTTGACTTAATCCGATGAAGACAGCTATCACCACCTTCTTACTTGTGAAGCGAGCAACTGTAATAAGAAGCAGCAGCGAAACATTAGTAATGATTCTCAACACATGCAGCCATGCCGGCAGAGTTGGGGTCATGTTATAGTCATCAAGCATCTTACTTCACCAGTTCTAGTTTAATATTTAGTTGCAACTTGCAACAATGACAGCAAATTTGCCATCCAAAACCCTATTCTCACAAAGAATCATCCAAAGATTATCTGGAAATTAAGCCATTACAAGTCATGACGTGGGTTTAATCAATTTGAATCAGTCAAGGAATGATTAGCTCTTTTGACCTTGATGATCACAAGAAGTTCAAACTATCCTGATTACACGCTGTGGTGTTTAAGTTGTTGTAACGAGAAGATAATATGAATAGATTGGATCAAGCAAAATATATGTTAGTGTCACATTATCTAATTGGGTCGTGAGTATAGTTTGATCGTCAAGATATGATCATTTCTCTTTTAAAGTCTTGAATTATCAGTGATGAAGTAATTAAATGGGCATGGCATAACCAATCAACAATTATGTCACAAACAAGGCTGAATTAACAGGTTGGACCTAAACTTTAAGCGCATTTTTGTGTCTTTCAAACCTGGTTTCAGCTGAAAGAGGAGAAAATTATACATAGGCCTAATTTCAGTGTCACAGAGAGAGGGTGAGATCCCTTTTCTAATAGAAAATTGACCATCCATTCAAATCCTTCTAATGACTCCATGTCTCTTTTTCACTAACCTTTAAGATCTCAGCCCTCCAAAATATCAGGTGGGAAACAAATGAAATGTCAAAAGAGACGGTCTCACTTCAGACCTGGAAATTAAGGCTTATATCCCTAGTTGTGAAAGCCACCCCCACACATCAAGCTAACCCAAACTACAGACAATTTGGGCAAGGAAAAAAATGGATACCTTTTCAATCGGAACTTCATGGCGCTTGCACCATGCAACTGATATCCTAGGATCAAGGTAGTTGATCTTTGATGTGCCCAACGCTACAGTCTTTAAATCCTCTTTGATCTTCATATCGAACTCCATTTTCTCAATCTTTGCATTTGTCTGCGCAATTTTCTTTTCTAACATGCAGATCAGTGGATAATTAAACTAATAAAGGAGGCAATGAAGACTATAGATAAGCACATCAAGTGGACAGGGAATAGAGAAAGAATGAGTATCAAATTTACTGGTCTAAGAGGAAGTCCTTGTGAGCTGAGAGTGCCAGCGGCTAGTGGTACATGTCTCTCTTTTGGATGGTGGTATTTGCAGGTTGATCCATATTGCATCTTTTTGCAACAAGTATCAAACGTCAGAAGATGAATTGAAGAAGACAATGGAGAAAGCTAACAATTTAATTGTTGACATTTTGAAGAAAAAACCACAATTGGACTCTGATTGTAAATCAGAGAACCTAGATAATATCAATACATGTATATTTTAATGAATGATAGATGTAAAAAAAAAAAAAAAATAAGTAATTTAAATAAAAAGTTAACTTTAATCTATGTACAGAGGATTCTCAAAATGAAAGAGACACATATATTAATGGTTAAAATTAGATCAATATAGATGGTAGCAATGATTGTGAATGTGAGAAAATAAAATATAATCTGTACATCTCATAAATTTCGACTAGTTATTATGTTAAAATTTCAAGAGAATAATCTACTAACCAAAGGGTCGCATCATGATCTCCCGTAGCTGTGCCATCACTAGCAGAAGTGGTCCCTCTCATGATGTTGAAATAGCTGATCAGATCTATCCCTGCCGTAGTTGCCAATTGTTGAACGAGGGCCTCAAGTGCACGTGTTCTCCTGTCCTGCTCAGCCTGCCTCCTAGCCTGCTCAGCTAGTTGCTCCCGTAGGGTAATCCCCTCAGGATCCGGTGCCCGAGACTATGTGGAAGATGAAGAGGTCCTCGTGTATGTCCCATACCCTTTTAAGTATCCCGACCTCGATCCAAGCACATCAACAACAATTTGTTCCTCCGTTATCGGAGCTGTGACAGAGGGCTGTGACTGCTCCTCAGTCCGCTGCACCAAGGCCTCCTGCCATTTAAATAAAAAAGGGAGTTAGAAGGCTTTTATGACAATATTGATCACAATTGATTTATTAGCAAACGTATATGTCTCTGCTGAGCCACCTCATTTACCCACTCATTACTCTTTTCTCTGTAGTGGGTGTCGCGGAAGAATTGAGTAATAGGCGGCGCTTGACCGACATTTTGTCTGTCATTTGAAATAACTTTGTATTAGATATGAACCTAGTTACATATTGATAAATTAATAAACTTAATCAAGTTTCTTCATATGAATATAATTAGTACCATCAGAGGCATCCTCGAGGCAAATGACCTGGAGCCACTAGTATGATTATATGGCAGCATGGCTTGACTCTCTTGAGCTTTTTTCGACTTCGCCTACATAGAAAAACAATAATACAGTAGCAGTCATTTATAAAATAATTACTAATAGAATTACGTTGGAATATAATTAATTGTTGTAGATAACATCCCAAAGTTACCTTTCAGGCTGGTGATTCCCAGCACTACGAGACCATCAACTGTCAGTCAGCTAGATCACAACCCTCTGCCAGGTGGTCTTGGGGTCGGGGAACCCCCTGCTCCAATAGCTCGAGATAGTGACTATGCAGCTCATCCTTCCAACTCCTATACAAAACCCCGCATTGGCGGTCAATGTCCGCCCTGAGCTGCATATTGCCCTTGTAGTCCCCAATATCAAAAAGTTGCTGCAATTAGGGGAGAGCCATGTAAAAATTAGTAATAACAAAATATAATAAGATCTTGTAATGCGGAGCACAACTATAATCAATTTGGTTGATATTTTCAATATAAAATTTACCTGAACTGCAGCAATGACGACAAGCTTGATCCCACTGTCAAGCTTCTTCCAGCCATGGGGCCTGACTGGGGCAACCTCTCTAATGGCTAACCCAAGATGGTTAACCAGTGATGGGGCAAGTTCCCCTTCTGGACTATGACTGGAGATGGGGATCGGGACTGGGTTGTTATGACCTAGCTATCTCCTCAGCTTTGTCACATTCTTCCCCCGCATAACACCCCTTCCACGGCTCGGAACCTCCGAGACTGGGGCTGATGCTATTAAGATGACAGTGCTAAATGAGTTAGTGAACACAAATCATTAAATTAAGGTGAACCATTCTGAATTTTAAAATGTTATAATTTTCTCACCTACGCTACTCCCGACTGTATGAAGACTCATCGGAGGCTGGGATGGTTGAGTCTGAGTTGGCGAGGGCTGTGTGGTCGGAGGTTGAATCGGCAGAGGCTGGGGGGCTGCCAAATTGGGGGTGCTCCTTGATCCTCCAGACCGTGTAGCTAGAAGAGCAGCCGACGAAGGCTGTGTCGAGGCCTCAGGTGGGCTCTCTGCACGAGCTAACCCGAGCGCGGTTGCGATCCTCCGAGCACGTTTCACCCTATTATCCCGAGGCATCTCTGCAACCTGGCTTAAAGCAAAGTGACAAGGAAAATAAATAATTATTAGCAAAAATCAATAATATTGGTAAAGTAAACGTCAGCAATTTATATTAAATAGAAATGGAAATCATTTTAGCATGAGTAGTCTTTTTAAATTCCAGCAGCTTGTATCTGTTTAGATGAGTGCCAGAGTGGAATGGATTGAGTGTCAATTCACTTTTTCTTCTTCTGTCTTTTTTTCTTTTCTTTTCTTTTTTTTGGGGCGGGTAGACAATTATAGTTTGAGGGGGTTGGATTGACCATGGGTTACATGGTGTCAACATCCTTAGGAGAAAATTCCTTTATATGTTTGTATCCATATATATATATATATATAACATTCAAAAGGGGATGTCCTTCACATAGAGATTAAATGATCGATGTCTTTAGGGGGCCACATTAGGCCACTTTCAGCACATCTCCTCTCTTTAAGGATAGCATGATTTCGAATATTCCTCTCTCTCTCTCTCTCTCATGTTGTGTCTCAATCTGCTGTTTGGTGTGGTGTTAAAAGTAAAAAAAAAAAAACAAGAACCTTGTAAGAGATATGAGTATCAACTACGCCCGTGCCCGTTCTTTTTCTAAATTTTTTTAATCTTCTATTGAGAATGGTTCTAATGTGGAATAACAACTTCTAATGTTCTAATGTTTAATTGTCATTGACAGTGTCCTTTGAAGGGGAGGGAAACGTGACTATCCTAATGTAGGCAGCATGTCACTTCCTGGTCCCGAAATCACCTTGGCCTAGGGTAATCCCCGAGGTGTGTCACACGTACTCCCGCATGTTGTACCTGTCTCGAGCCAACTACAACACACGAAGGAGAGAAAATCGACTAATCCACATGCGAGTCTAGCTCACTAACATAAACAATAACATTTGAATATAGCGGAAGTCGTATTTCATTCATAGAAGGTATCAATTCCATCCAGTTCAGTTAACATTTAAGTTTAATACAAAAGAATTATACAAGTATATACATTAAGTTACAAAAGAGGGACTAATGAAAGAATCCCTAAACATTCACTACCAAAAGTATTTTCAAAAGAATTCGTATGACCACACAAAATGGCTAGTCACACGAACTATGGTATTTGCAAAAGTGTAGTCCGCACTCCGAGGAGGTAGAATCTAAGCTGGCCCTGGTTCTGGCCACTCTTCTAATCCTGACGGTACCTCTTGGGTAACCTCCTTTCCCTCCTAGACCTCTTTAGGGTCGGGAGTTGGACCTGCGTTTGTGACACCAAATGTAGTATCTCAATACGACGATTTCGCAAGTATAGGCAAAATAAGAAATCACATAATGTTACAAAATTGAATTTAAGACAAGTACATTGAATTTAGTGATGTCAATGATAAGTATTTACTACGCAAATTGTGCCAAGATTGACTAATTATGCTGATGAATCAATTAATAAGAAAACACACTAATTTTGGCTACTACTTTAAGCTCATCCTCTCAAAGAGAGCAAATCTAGTTGGGATGTCACTAGCTGCCCGGCCAAAGGCTAACTAGCTACCCGGTTCTGGAGTTCCGGTGCTGCAGGCGACTTACTGCAGTAGTCTCTAATAAATAAACCAAGTGCTGACCCCGTCGGGCGTCACAAGGTTGAAGTTAGGTAGTGCCGACTCAATCGAATCAAACTAATCGAAATAATATGTGGATTCAAGTGAGTTTGTATTTCAAACTGTCTATAATCCAAATCAATTCAATTTATATATCACAATATACTTACTCTATCTACATTTCCAAGAATTACCAAATCAATATATAAGATTGAAGAATGACGGAGGAAATAAAGCAATTAAACCTCAAGAATCTTGATGATGCAATAACTTATTTATTTATAATGATTGATCTATCAAAGGAAGAATAATTCAATATGAAATGTAATAATTTTAAGGAATCAAGGAATTTACTAGCCAATCTAGTCTAATCCTCTATTGTTTCCTCACCATCCAATTCGATATACATTTAAGGAATCTTTACTTAGTGTCACAGTTTAATAAAAAGTTCATTAAATTAATATCCATGGCATGGTGATACGGTCCTGATTGTTTTTAGGGCTACTCAACCTCCTAGGGTTTCAATTAGGCAACTAAGGGCTTAGGTATTAATTTATGACTCTAAGAGGGCCTTTGGAATAAAATAAAACAAGTTGGAAAACCAGGGTTTTGGTCAGCTAGAGGTGACCTGGCAGTTAGCCGCCTGTGGGCTGGCGGTTAGCCGCCTGGGTTCCTGACAAAAAGTCAGGTCATTGGAAAAGTGACCGTAGGATTACGGTTAGCCGCTTGGGGTTCACGCGGCTAGCCGCTAGCCAGTCCGCGCAGCTAGCCGCCTGGTCTGCAGACTTATTTGGTTTTTCCTTTTCTGAGACTCTCTCTCCTCTTTTCCTTTCCAAACTTTTTCTCACTTTCTGTAACATGGAGCCTTCTTGCTCCCATGTCCAACATATAATCAATCCATCACATTTAATTACATAAAAAGAGTCCAACCTGCAATCTAAATCAAAATTTACATTGTTGAATGCTAAGAATTATGAGTAAAACATGGAATCAATGGAAATAACAAAATGTAAATTCATATTATGCTTATACTTGCCTCAAATTAAGCTTTTCAAACTTTCTTCTACACCCTTGATGTTCAAAACCCTAAAATCCCCAAAATACTCAAACCCTAAACACAAATATCCATCAAAACACCAATTAATACCTATACATGCTTATGAGAGGGTCCTTTGACTTTAATGCAACTCAAAATTCCAAAAGGAAAGAGTGTTGACTCATACCTCAACAAAGAAATCCGAATTGAAGAAAATGGAAGATGATGGGGTATTTCCTTGCCAACAAAGAAGAGAGGAAGATGAAGAAGAAGATCTCCACTATGGTCTTCACTTGCACAATGTTAAAGAACTTAAGGAAATGGAGAGAAATTGAAAAGAGAAGAAGAGGGGAAGAAGAGTTCTCTCACTCACTCTCTCCACAGTCCACATGCAGCAAACGAATGAAATAGAAGGGGTTGGGGTTGTTTTAGGTGATAAAGATGGACATTTTGCAGAAAAGCCCATTAGTTGTGTATAATTCCAATTTAAGTCAAATGAGGGTCCATTTCTTTAACGAGTGATCAAATGAAGTGAAGCTAAATACGAAAATTGACGTGCTCAACGAGATACACGCAATGACGCCAAGATGACGTGAAAACAATGCAAAACGAGAAAATCTATAATTACGGAAAAGTCCTTGACTCAATCCAAGTGAGTCAACTCTACTCCACTCGCTTATTCAAGACTCAAGATTCAATTTAACTCAGTCTAAAAAGACTAATGAGTACTAAGGTCGATGATTTACAACTAAACAAAATTAATTAGACTAAATCCCCATTAATTAACACTAATGAAGATTAAGTTGGGTTGGGGTGTAACACATCACCTGTCTATTTGTATATCCATCTTGAACATTAATTTGGATTTTGTATATATGTACAATCCAGAATTGGTTTCACAGAAGTTATCCCGATGCAAAACTCAAACTGTGTATCAGAAACAACCATCACGTTATGTTATGAGGCTATGCAATGTAAAATCTGGAATCAAAACTATGTTCAAAAGGAAAATTTTCTTTTTTAGATAAATGGTTATGTTTCCTCTCAAGCAGTGGATGAAATAGAACTGTTCTCTCTGTTTTGGTGTTGAATGTTTGCTGATGTGAGACCAAGATGTGTGAATGGCTTGGGGAGTAATCATTGATTACTCTTCCCCACCCTTGGTGTGTCACCATAGCATCATCATTTGTTGGAATGGGAATACCTACAAGATCTTCGTCACAATTTGTGTTGGTCAAAGAAGTCAGAATTTGTCTTACACAAGTCATACATTTTTTTTATTTTAAATGCGATGCTATAGCAGTTATTGCATGTGATTTTGTATCTCAAAATGCATTGAACCATATCATTATCATTATCATCATCCTCATCTCATCCTTACCCCATTGGGGTCGGCTTAATGTGTTTTACTCACATACAAGGTAACAACATCCATCTTTTTAAGAAACACAAGTTGCTAATATATCTATGCTACTCTTGCAAATTGATCTTACCATTCAACTCCTTTCTTTCCTAACCATTCAACATTTAACTGATGATCTGAAGGGTCACTTGTTCTGCTGGGTGGCACAAGGCTCTCTCTGAGAACTATATATATGTTGTAAATATGTAGGATTATCTTATTTGAAATGCTGATAACTCAAGGTAAGCTTCCTGTGCCCGTGCGTGCTAGTATCAGATGCCAGGACAACATAAAATATCCTTTTCCATTTCATTTTCTTGTATCTGAACTGGACTCCATAGAAGGCTTAGAATTTTCTAAGTTTGATATGTCATCTTGGTGTCTTTAACAGTCCATTGAATTCTTGGATCAGATATGAACTTAGTGCCTCTCTCATACTATTTTGTGGTGAGCATAGTTGTTTACATATGGGTAAATATCCAACTATTTCCAGGAGCATTGGTCTTAATCCCGCATTCAATCGAAACCTAAAGGAAATGAGACGTGTAAAGCCATCGTCACTGTATCTAACATGGAGAAATGTTGCTGTAGCATTGTTATTGTAATGCACACACATCTCAGAGTGGCTTTTGCTTTATGTTTGTATCATCATCAGTGTAATATCATGCTACATTTCCAAAGAATCTGGTTCCTTGTTCTTGATAGTGTGATCCTGTTCAAAGTTTGGCCATTCTACAAGTCCACCTTGTTAGACATCTCATATTTCTTGTCTCTTCTTACCTCTGAAGCTGCACAAAGACTTGGGCTCATTAGAATTTACTCACTTTAGTTGCGAATCAGGTTTCATGTGTATTGATGATATGACTTACCTATAAGTGACAATTGCCCTTTTCCTTTACCATAATAGATGATAGGTAATCGGGGTTGGAGGTAATTACAATTACAGGAAACGGAGCGCAAATCAACCAAGCTCTACAAATCCAAATGGGGCCTTGGCATCATTCTGTTTCCTCAGCCTTCATTAATGGTAAAAACCACTTACCTGGTCATACTTGGTGAGAGTATTCTTGTAGCCAAAATGAGTGGTCGGTTCAAAAGCTGGTTCTGTGATCAGTTTACTTCTTGATATGCAGTCACATGAGTTAAAATAAGGAATGAAATATTCTAGTGATTCTATATGAAAGGTTAGTAGCATCATGAAACATTCCATGTATAGAAGAGTTGAAAGTGTTGAGACTATAAGAAACTGGGAAAAGGGAATATAACTCAAGAGGGATAATAATTTTATGTTTTAAGAAAACAAGTCTGATCAGGGGCGGATCCATGACTTCTAATCTGGGGGGGCTGTACTTAAGTTACACTAAAAAAATTCTTTGGGCTAAGATAAAACTTTTATTGAAATGTTGTCAAACTTTACAAGAAACATAAATGTTTCAGGCATCATCCAAAGAGAAAATCACGAGGAGGAGTCAGAAAACCCACCAGAAAAAACCCAACAAAACCCATATTTCAGTCATCATCCAAAGAGAGAATGATAAGGAGGAGAAAACCCACCGGGGGGGGGGAACCATGTTTCAGTCATCAAACACATGAAAAAGGGAAAAAAGAAAGAAAAGAAAAACCCATCTTAAAAAACCCAACAAAAAGCATGTTTCAGTCATCAACCACGTGAAAAATGGAAGAAGAATGGAAGATTTGGGAGGCAATGAGCCTGAATAGGAGACAAATTCCTCTGATAAAACACAGTCGTTGTATCTTGAGACTCCCCAAGTTTCTTACAAATGTTGTTAAAACCATGGCTTTTGTTACTGATCAAAGGAGGATGACCAACAGTGTGCTCATTTTAACATATTCAATAGGAAGTTTGGTATTTGCCAAAATTGAAAATTTAGTTTTTTTTTTTTGGGCAGAAATCTTGGGTGGGCTGCAGCCACCCCCGTCATCCGCCCCTGAGTCTGATAAAGAAGGTTCTATGATGATGATGATGTGTTAAAATCAAGTCCTTAGGCCTCACTTTGGCTACAATTAATAGAATGATTATTGTTATTATTGTTATTTATTAGTCAAATTAATCATGTGTAAAGCATGCAATTTATTTTCTTTGGTCTTTATATTTTGATCTTGTATTTTTAGATATAATTAATCTGACAGTAAGGCCCTGTTTTGGTTAGATAAAAATTTGACCAAGTTTCACACTTGGAGAGGGATTTCTTTGAGCAGCTTAGATTCAAGTGGCCTCAGTGGCTCACCATGCAAGTAAACTGGAAGAATCATTCCAAGTCAGTCCAGAGAATGTACATAGAAACTATTAAATTAAAAAAAAAGAAAAAGGAAAAAAATTTCGAAAATTCTAAATTATGGTTTGTAACCAGTCTCATTTTCTATATCATCACCATAATGAAAAAACATATATAACAACTTTTTTCATTAGGCTGTTATGGGAAATCAGTTGTACTAGATTTTGCAGGTTGCTCCAAATTCCAATAGGTTGAAAGACAATATTTGAAGACCTAAATCCAGACTTGATATTTGATTTGCACCACTCCTATAGGTGTGGGTTTGGACTGGATTTTCTACTTGGCCCAAATCAATCTCTGTATCCTACCTTTACATATTTTTGCAAATTGCCTCCATTTCCAAGAAGAGACTGGGTTCTAGTGCAATTACTTATATTATAACACTGATACCTATTTAGCTGTAGTCCTAACCCAACTTAATAATTGATGGGTCAAAAAAAAAAAGCACAATAGTATAAAAGAATTATACCACGAAAAGGAAAAGGAAAAAACAAAGAAACATCACACAGTGAAAGCCACCAAATTAGAAGACCTATCCACCCTTGCTTAGCTAACGAATAAGCAAAACCATTTGCCGACCAGCATTAACAGCATGGGAACAATAGCATTATTTTTCATGAACTAGTCATCAAATTGGCTCCTTATTATGCCATTAGCTCAGTCGGCTTAGGCCTTCCCTTAGGCTCCAGCTTTTGCAAGTAGCTTTTAATCATCTTTGCTCATTTATAGGAAGATTGTTTTGCAATAGTGTTCTGGCACTATTACCGAGATGGAAAATGTTGAAATCAAGATATGCCTAGCTGGTACCCTTACCAAAGCTAACATAATCTCGGTATTAGGAAAATGTCCCACACAGATACTATGGTTGTGAGTTTTCTCTAGATAGTGGTTTTGCGATTATCTTTGGTGAGAAATATATATATATATATATATATATATGCTACTAATGACAACAAATTTAAAACATGGGTAAAAGATAACACTGTCAATGTAAGTTTTCCTAAAATAGTAGTTTTGAGATTTTCTTTGGTCAGTAATGTGCTGCTGATAACAACAAATTTAAAACATGGGATGAAGTACCATGATTGAACTTCTATATAACCATGCCTTAGGAGTTAAGTACGCTTTGAAGAGCTGCTACCCTTCGCCTTCACAATGGAAGATGATGCGCTTCACGTTGCTATGGTGCCCTGGCTGGCTTTTGGTCACATGGGACCCTATCTAGAGCTCGCCAAGGCCTTGGCCAAAAGGGGGACACAACATCTCCTTCATCTCTACCCCAAGAAACATTGAACGGCTACCCAAAATCCCTCTCGATCTATCACCCCACATAGATCTATGATAAGTCCATAAAAATGCATAATTTCCTCATTATTTTAGAATTAATTAAGGACTTAATCATCAAATCATGCACCATTTTAGTTAAAAAATCATGATTCTATGTTGGTAGGCATCAAAGTTTGAATTCGAGTCAAAACTCATTGAAAAATTGCATTTTCACATAAAATCATGAATTTCTCTATTTTTGGCATTGAAAGTCACAAATTTCCCATTACTTTTTATTTACACATGAAATGATGAATTTTATTTGCACCATTGATTTAATTGAAGATTAGATAAAATGGTGACATTTTATGCATCTATTTAATATGAATTGGACCCGCATCTTGCATAATTCCTCCCTATATAAATAGTTTATTCTTTGACATTTGTTTTCATTTTTGAAGGAAGTTTCAAAAATTGGGGCCCGCGGAAGAGAATTGATGAATCAAATACACCATGGGGCCCATCTACTTTTGGCATAAATTCCATGGTAGGGGCGGCCATGGCAGGGTCCGTTCTCATATGCAAAAATTCAGATTTAATCTCTTGAATTTAAGTTCTAGATTTGTAGGCCATGTGATGAGGTGTCCAAGACCTTCCATTAAAGAATCACACATCAAAGTGGGGCCCATCATCTCTTACAAGTTGCAAAAAAAAATCTGAATTTCAGATTTGGTGGTTCTGCATAGACGTCCATGGTAAGGAAAATCATTACACATTTCCAAAGTGGGTCCCACTCTTATGTCATGTGTGCAATTAATTTCAGATTTGAGATGGTTTTTTAAGAGAGAAAGTGGGTCCACATGAGTTCCAAGATTTACATAAAAACCTGAATTTCAGTTTTTGAAATTATCTGTTAGCTAAAAGGGAGTCCTATGAAAGAGGATATTGCTTACCAAGAATTGAAATTCAAAATCAAATTATGAGGGGATATTGAAGATCCCACTCCCTTGGACGTCCAACCCCTATGAAGGCACAAAGATTGGCTAACAATCTGAATTTTTTGGGGAATATTATGGCATGAAATCCTTGGAGACAAATGAAGAATCCTGCATGGAAAATCTAGCTCCACAAGAAGTTAACTTGGGAAAGGAATCTCTTTCAATTAAAATTTGTTTCTAATCAAGAAACTTGCTTGGTGTTTAAGCTAAGGATTCTATGTTTTAAAAAAAAAAGTCCATAGGAGGACTGGACGGTGGGGATAGCACAAATTGCCCCAAAAGGGAGGCTCAAAAAAAAAAAAAAAATCACTATCCCCCTATTCTTTCTCTCTTTATCTCTCTTCCCCTCCTAATTTTTCTCTCTTTATTCTCTCCCTCTCAATCTCTAACTCCCTCATTCCTAATCTCTCTCTCTTTCTCTCTCCCGTCTCTGTCCCTCACGTTTTTTTTCTCTCCCATCTCCAATCTCTCACGTGAATCTCTCCCCTCCTAAATTCTCTCTCTTTCTTTCTCTCCCATTAACCTTTTTATTTTAAAATCTCTCTCACCCTTATACCCCCATACGGCCAATCTCTCTCTCACTCACGTCCAAAATCTCCCCCATCTACCTTGGATGACTAGCAACTCTTTCCCATCATTTTCCATCAATTTTTCTCCATCTCTCATCCTTCCATCAATATTTCATCCAAGGCCTTCCCTAAGGCACATCACAACTTGGATTTCTACGCTACTGTCGCACCACCGTCGTTGCTACTGTCGATCCACCATCGGACCAGCCATTCATCATCTTCCCTTGCTTGAATTTCAAATCGCAAAACGAGTGCCGGTTGGATCGCCGTTCAAGACTGCGAGTCCCTCTCCTCCGTTTAGTGTTTCATGTGTCTAAGGTAAGGTTGGATGCATTTTATTTTGATTCAAATAATTTTGTAATGGCTATTTGCTTGTAATGAGTCTTTCATTAATAAATCAAGTTTATGGGGTCTTGGTCTTCACCAATGGGTCAACATCGAATTTTTGTGCGTAGTGACAGTGCGCACTTGGTGCGATGGTCTTGATTTTTATTGATGGCATTTAGCAAAGTAATTATTGCAAAGTTTTAGAATTAAAATCCATTTTTTTAATTCTCTGATTTTTTTTATTTTATTTTCATGCATCTTAATAATTATTGCAATTGGTTGGACTAATAATTCTTATGGTGATGCAGTACTTAGATTATGTTTCTAGATTAGGATTTTTATTTTTCTTTGGTTGTAATTTTTTTCTCAGACTTGTAATTAATTTTTAATTAAAGTAGGACATTTGATTTGTATTGTTTTTTTAGGCTAGAACTAGTTTTCAATAGGACAGGTTTTGCACGATTTATTACTCCCTGTGGATTGACATCGGACTTCACCGAGTTATTACTACAATTGCGGCCGTGCACTTGGGGCTACGATCAAGGTTTTGGCACCGTTGCCGGGGAGTTTTTCTTCGTTTGAGGTAATTTTTCCAACCTATCTTTTTAATTGCTTTGTGGATGTGCCTTTACTATTCCGCAATCATTCTAGATCTAAGGGTACCATGCATGGAATGTTTGGACCAGCCCTATTGCATTAAAAAGTGGATTTTTAATATCTGATTTTTGATAAAATTGGGACTATTTCAGATCTGAAAAGTTATTATTTCTGATTTTTCAAAAATCACATCAATTTCGGAAAATTGCCTAGTTTACTTGTTCTAATTCGGACTAGTTTAGGTCGTTTTTTTAGTTGCTGGTTAGGATTAATTAAGGTGTGTTAAAATCATTTTTTTTTTCATATTTTTAGGTTTTTAAAGTTTCCAAAAAAATTATGGAACTTTCCCTCACAAAGGCAAGTCTTAGATCGCGCGAATTCGGTTTTTTGGCCATCAAACTTGCCAAAATCTAAAAATTTCAGAACTTTCATTGAAAATTCAGTTATTTTAGTTGTTTTTAAATTGAAAAGAACTCTTAAAAACTTGCTGGAATTTTTCTCTAAGAAGGTTAGTTATTTCTTTGGAAAGCCGAACAAACTGCCTTTCTTGATTGGTTCGATGTCTAGGCAAGTCTTGTCCCATTAGATAAGGGAGACAAGTCTCTTGTTCTAGAAAGTGGTTTTTAAGCGGAGCCCTTGCAATGCATCGTGACCCCACCACTGATCTGAGGGCTTACCTTGTCAGGCCAGTTTCATAGACTTAAGTTTGGGAACTTTCCTTAGAGATATCAAACTCTCTAAGATTAATACTTTGCAAGAATTTGAGAATTTTCTTTTAAATCTAAAAACGGTCCTTAGGTAGTTTTTCTTTCTAGGTTTCTTAAAAAAAAAAAAAAACTTTTCAAAATTCCAAAAAAGAAGGAAAGACCCCCATCTTCTTGGCAGAGGGACTCCTCAAATCGGTTAGAAAGGAAGGAATCACCTATCAAGAGCTTGATTAAATTCTACGAATCTAGATCTCCTGGTTCCCTTAGAATTTCCAATATGGCTGATGAGCACAGTGATACTGATGAAATGAGGAATGAGAACGGTAATGGGAATGGACCCAATAATAATGGGGAGGTGAATCAACCACTTAGGAGTCTACGTGATTACCTTCACCCTACATGACAAGCCACACCGTCGTGCATGGTTATACCCGCAGGTGCGGGTCAATTTGATATCAAATCGGGAGTAATTCAACTTCTCCCCAAATCTCATGGACTTGAATCGGAAAGTGCATATTTGCACATAAAAGAGTTTGAAGAAGTGTGTGCAACACTACACTTCAATAATGTGAGGGAGCACCTTATCAAATTTCGTTTATTTCCATTTTCCCTCAAAGATAAGGCTAAGGTATGGCTTCACTCCTTACAGCCCAATTCGATTGCTCTATGGTCCGACATGGTTCGGGAATTTTTAAAGAAAATTTTCCCATTACATAAGACCAACACCTTACGGAGAAATATTATGAATTTTAAACAAAAAGACAAGGAGTCTTATTATAGGTGTTGGGAACACTTTAATGAACTACTCCTTGCATGTCCCCACCATGGATTTGAATTGCACAATACAATTGGTCACTCCTATGATGGACTTAGTCTAGAAATACGACAATTCGTGGAGATGATGTGCAATGGGGAGTTCATAGCAAAGAACCCAAATCAAGCATGGACCTACCTTCAGTTTTTGGTAGATAGTGCACAAAATTGGGACACATCTGAAGGTATAGACCCCGTAAAGCAATCGAATCAGGCCAAAGGAGGGGGGTTATATGTATTGAAAGAAAATGATGATCTTCAAGCAAAAATTGCCTATCTCACAAGAGAAGTTGAGTCCTTGAAATTTGTGAAGAATAAGGAACCTGCTATAGTTTGTGGCATCTGTGCTAGTGATAAACACATTTCTTCAGAGTGCCCAACACTCCCTGCCTTTCAAGAAGTGTTTCACGAGCAAGCAAATGCCACCAACACATACAACCGGTAGTTTAACAATTCTTTGGGTAAAACGTATAACCCTAATTGGAGGAATCACCCCAACTTTAGTTGGAGGAATGGTCCAAATGCTACTCCGCCCAATTTCAACCAAATGTCAAATCAGTTTGGGGGTACTTCTGGTACATATGCTCAAAACACACAGCAAATGGTACCCCCTACAACTCAAACGACGCCTTGGGATGAACTTGTGGCTAAGTTTATGGTGAATCAAGAGTCCATCAACAAGAAACATGATAGGAACTTTGAGAATTTACAGAACACCATGCAAAACCTCTGCAAATTGATTGAAGCACAAAATAAGGGGGCTTTTCCAGCCCAACCACAACCCAATCCAAAAGGGCAATATGAGGTTCATCAAGGTGGTTTGTCAAATTCAAAGGAGCAGGTTCAAGCTGTTACTACTCTACGTAGTGGTGAAGAGATTGAAAAGCCCGATCTGAAAAAAGATAAACAACCTGCATCCTCAGATCAGAAAGGGAAAGAAAATGAAGTCCCTCTTATCAAGGAGAAAAGTCCAGTTCCTCCAGGATTCAAGCCCTTACCGCCTTTTCCCAACCGATTAACTCCTCCCAAGCCATCTATACAGAACCAGGAAATCTTGGATGTGCTTAAAGAGGTCAAAATTAACATCCCGTTGTTAGACACAGTCAAACAAGTCCCATCTTATGCAAAGTTTCTTAAAGAGTTATGCACGTTGAAGCATAAGATACATGTACAAAAGAAAGCGTTTCTCACTGAGCAAGCTAGTGCAATTCTAAAGCATGACACTCCCCCTAAATTCAAAGACCTAGGATGTGCCACAATTTCGTGCATTATTGGAAATTATCAAATTGAACAAGCATTGATTGATCTTGGGGCAAGTGTCAACTTACTACCTTACTCGGTTTATGTAAAATTGGGGCTAGGCGAACTCAAACCCACCAAGGTTACTTTGCAGCTAGTAGATCGATTAATCAAAAGACCGAGAGGGATAGTAGAGGATGTGCTTGTGTAGGTTGACAAGTTCTACTTTCCGGTAGACTTTATTGTGCTAGACACTCATCCTGTGGCAGATCCTCATGCTCAGATTCCAGTAATTTTGGGGAGACCATTTTTAGCCACATCCAATGCAGTAATCAATTGCCGGAATGGAAAAATTACGCTATCTTTTGGTAACATGACTTTAGAGCTAAATATTTTTGACCTTTGCAAACAACCACGGGATGATAACATTGACCTTGAAGAAGTAGATTTGATCGGTGTTCTTATAGCAGAAACTTTTGAAAAATCGATCTCCAATTCTATTAAGTCAATTGAGGACTTGACCCTCTGCGAAGAAAAACATGATAGCAATGTTGAACTGGTCAACACTATAGGCAAATCCTCTTTTGAAGAGCTAGTACTAACTGGCACTCCGTCTCTTCCATCTCAGGTGAGGCCGCCCAAACCTGAGTGGAAACCCTTGCCGTCTCACCTGAAATATGCAGACCTTGGAGAAAAAGAAACATTTCCTGTAGTCATTTCTGCACACCTTGACAAGGACCAAGAAGTCCAACTCTTAGAAGTGCTCAAACTGCACAAAGGTGCAATTGTTTGGACCGTGGCTGACATTAAGGGAATTAATCCCCTCGTGTGTACACATCATATCTATTTGGAGGAGAATGCAAAACCCTCCCGTCAGATGCAACGCCGATTAAACCCCACCATGCAGGAAGTGGTTAGGGCTGAAGTCTTGAAACTTCTAGATGTGGGTTTCATCTATCCAATTTCGGATAGCCAATGGGTTAGCCCTACCCAAGTTGTACATAAAAAGGCCGGCGTCACTGTAGTCCGTAATGCTTATGATGAGCTCGTCCCAACCCGCGTACCGACATGTTGGCGAGTTTGTATCGACTACAGAAAATTAAATGCTGTCACACGAAAGGATTATTTACCCCTACCCTTCTTGGACCAAATTTTAGAACGAGTAGCTGACCACGAGTATTATTGTTTCTTAGATGGATATTCTGGATACAATCAAATAGATATCGCTCCGGAAGACCAAGAGAAAACAACTTTTACATGCTCCTTTGGTACCTTTGCTTACCGACGGATGCCCTTTGGGTTGTGTAATGCTCCTGCAACTTTTCAAAGGTGTATGCTTAGTATTTTTAATGATATGGTGGAACGTTTTCTCAAAGTCTTCATGGACGATTTTTCAGTTTTTGGAGATACATTCCAAGATTGTTTGAGCAACTTAACTAGGGTCCTCTCTAGGTGTGAAGAAAAGAATTTAGTACTGAATTGAGAAAAATGTCATTTTATGGTACGACAAGGGATTGTCCTTGGCCACATTGTATCATCTAGAGGATTGGAAGTGGACAAAGCCAAAATAGATATAATTTTCAATTTGCCTGCCCCAAAAATTGTAAGAGATGTAAGATCTTTCTTAGGGCATGCCGGATTCTACAGAAGATTCATAAAAGATTTCAGTGTCATTTCTAGGCCATTATGTAACCTTCTGCTAAAGGAAGCAGAATTTGAGTGGACGGAGGCATGTCTAGCGGCTTTTACCAAGCTTAAGGACATGTTGACGACTGCTCCAATTATGCAACCTCCAGATTGGAGCCTGCCCTTTGAAATCATGTGCGATGCTAGCGATTATGCGGTTGGGGCAGTTCTTGGGCAACGTAGGGACAAAAAGCCATATGTGATTTACTATGCTAGCAGGACTTTAAACAATGCACAGATTAATTATTCTATAACAGAGAAAGAACTATTGGATGTGGTCTATGCACTGGATAAATTCCGTTCCTACTTAATTGGATCCAAAATTGTGATCTTTACTAATCATTCTGCGCTGAAGTACCTTCTTTCTAAGAAAGAAGCCAAGCCCAGATTGATTAGATGGATCCTTCTACTCCAAGAGTTCAATATCAAAATCAAGGATAAGAAAGGAGTAGAAAATGTGGTGGCTGATCATCTTTCTATGCTTGTCCTTTCCAACACTTTAGAACCCTTGCCAATCCAGGACACTTTCCCTGATGAGCAATTATTTGCCACATTTGCCCATTCTCCATGGTATGCCGACATTGCTAATTATCTAGCTTCGGGTGAAATTCCAAAAGAATGGACGCAACAAGATAAAAATAAGTTTTTCACTGAGGTGAGATAATTTTTCTGGGATGAACCATACCTTTTTAAATACTGCCCAGACCAAATCATTAGGAGATGCATTCCTGACCATGAAGTAAATAGTGTAATATCATTCTGTCACTCACATGCTTGTGGTGGCCATTTTTCTACTAAAAAGACCGCTTACAAAATTTTATAATCTGGATTTTACTGGCCCACGTTATTTAAAGATGCACATGACTTCTGTAAGGCATGTGAGCGGTGCCAAAAATTGGGTTCCATTTCCAAAAGAAATATGATGCCTTTAAACCCAATTTTGGTCGTCGAGTTATTTGATGTTTGGGGTATAGACTTTATGGGGTCTTTCCCTAAGCTTTGGTTTTCATTATATCCTCGTCGCAGTCGATTATGTGTCCAAATGGATTGAAGCAGTCCCATGTAGGAATAATGATTCTAAAACGGTCAAAAAGTTTATCTTGGATAATATCTTTTCCCATTTTGGAACTCCACGTGCCATCATTAGTGATGGGGGCACTCACTTTTGTAACCGCATCATTGAGAGTTTGTTTAAAAATTACGGTGTTACACATAAAGTGGCTACTCCCTATCACCCTCAAACAAGTGGGCAGGTAGAGGTCTCAAATAGGGAAATCAAAAGAATTTTGGAGACCACGGTAAAACCAAATCGTAAGGATTGGTCAATGCGGCTAAATGATGCTTTGTGGGCTTATAGAACTGCTTATAAGACCCCAATTGGGATGTCTCCATACTGGCTTATATATGGGAAAGCTTGCCACCTTCCGGTGGAGCTGGAACATAAAGCTTATTGGGCCATAAAACAATTGAACCTTGACCTAGACAAGGCTGGGGAAAAAAGAGCCATTCATTTAAATGAATTAGAAGAATTGAGAAACGAGGCTTATATGAACTCAAGAATTTACAAAGAGAGGACTAAGGTCTTTCATGATAAACGGATATTAAGGAAGTCATTCCATCCGTCTCAAAAAGTCCTATTGTACAATTCTCGACTTCATCTTTTCCCTGGAAAGTTAAGATCTCGTTGGACAGGCCCCTACATTGTTCAAGAAGTATTTCCATATGGGGCAGTGACACTCATTGATCCATCGAATGGTTCCTCTTTTAAAGTTAATGGACAACGTTTAAAACCATTCTTGGAGACTTTTCCTCCAAAGGAAAATGAAATTCCTCTGATCGATTCTGTCTATCAGGATTGATGAGCACTAGATCTGACAGTGGCTCACACCATTGTACATTATGTGTATATATATATTTTCCTATTTTTTTTCTTTTTGTTCTTCGTCTCACGTTGGACAGGTTTCTACGCGAAAGCTTCATTACTCCAGGTGCTTTCTACCCCTTTCCTCCCTTTACATTTTCACCTCATGTTACATTCCATTTTGCATTTCATATATGACATCGAGGACGCTGTCTAGTTTAGGTTGGGGGGTGGGAACAAGCACACTTGTCCAATTTTAGACATTTTTTTTTTCTGCATGGTTTTCTAAAAAAAGAAAAAAAGAAAAAAAAGGGGTGCGTCTCGCGGCCTTTGAAAAAACAGTAGTGCGAAAGCCGTCATAGTAGTTTTGAGAGGATACTTGTATTTACCCCGAGTCTAGGAAAGTTGGAAATTCTTAGAGAGAATTTTGTTTTAATGGCATTATCATAGAACATTTAAAATTTTTGATTTGATGTATACACCTGCACTGGGCACCCAAAGTTTTGGTATAATTTTTGAAAAAGATTTGAAAAGAAAAACGTGAACTAGATTTTGAAAAGTCTGAAATCTTGATTATTCGAGGATTCAAGGCATCCGATTTGACTCAATCGCCTTTTGAAAAACTTTTCGTTGATTTATTTTATTTTTTAGGTAAATGAACTTTGTGGGCATATTCACTGCAAACCCTCACGAGGCACAACTCGCCCACTAGGGGTAACCTAGGGGTTTAAGGGCTTGCTGCATTCGCTACCAGCGAAAGTGGTGTTTTCCATTTTGTCTTTGCATTTAGATTATATTAATAGATTAGGCTAGAAGGCCTACCCTAGTTCGCATATTTTGCTCGGGATTGGCAAAATGCTAGTTGGGGGAGTGTGATAAGTCCTTAAAAATGCATAATCTCCTCATTATTTTAGAATTAATTAAGGACTTAATTATCAAATCATGCACCATTTTAGTTAAAAAATCATGATTCTATGTTTGTAGGCATCAAAGTTTGAATTCGAGTCAAAACTCATTGAAAAATTGCATTTTCACATAAAATAATGAATTTCTCTATTTTTGGCATTGAAAGTCACAAATTTCTCATTACTTATTATTTACACATGAAATGATGAATTTTATTTGCACCATTGATTTAATTGTGAAGATTAGATAAAATGGTGACATTGTATGCATCTATTTAATATGAATTGGGCCCGCATCTTGCATAATTCCTCCCTATATAAATAGTTTATTCTTTGACATTTGTTTTCATTTTTGTAGGAAATTTAAAAAATTGGGGCCTGCGGAAGAGAATTGATGAATCAAATACACCATAGGACCCATCTACTTTTGGCATAAATTCCATGGTAGGGGTGGCCATGGCAGGGTCCGTTCTCATATGCAAAAATTCAGATAGATTTGTAGGCCATGTGATGAGGTGTCCAAGACCTTCAATTAAAGAATTGCACATCAAAGTGGGGCCCATCATCTCTTACAAGTTGCAAAACAAAATCTGAATTTTAGATTTGGTGGTTCTGCGTAGACGTCCATGGTAAGGAAAAGCATTATACATTTCCAAAGTGGGTCCCACTCTTATGTCATGTGTGCAATTAATTTCAGATTTGAGATGATTTTTTAAGAGAGAGAGTGGGTCCACATGAGTTCCAAGATTTACATTAAAATCTGAAAGTGGGTCCCACACAGATACTATGGTTGTGAGTTTTCTATAGATAGTGGTTTTGCGATTATCTTTGGTGAGAAATATATATATATATATATAAATATATATATATATATATATATATATGCTACTAATGACAACAAATTTAAAACATGGGTAGGAAGATAACATTGTCAATGTAAGTTTTCTTAAAATAGTAGTTTTGAGATTTTCTTTGGTCAGTAATGTGCTGCTGATAACAACAAATTTAAAACATGGGATGAAGTACCATGATTGAACTTCTATATAACCATGCCTTAGGAGTTAAGGACGCTTTGAAGAGCTGCTACCCTTCGCCTTCACAATGGAAGATGATGCGCTTCACGTTGCTATGGTGCCCTGGCTGGCTTTTGGTCACATGGGACCCTATCTAGAGCTCGCCAAGGCCTTGGCCAAAAGGGGACACCACATCTCCTTCATCTCTACCCCAAGAAACATTGAACGGCTACCCAAAATCCCTCTCGATCTATCACCCCACATAGATCTAGTGGGCCTTCCTTTGCCCCACGCAGATGGCCTCCCGGATGGCGCCGAGTCTACGATGGATGTCGCCCCAGATCAGATGTACTGCCTCAAGAACGCATTCGACGGTCTCGAAGGACCCGTGGATACCTTTTTGGAATCTGCAGCCCCCGATTGGATCATCTATGATGTGATCAGTTATTGGGTGCCTCGGATCGCAGCCAAACTCGGACTACCATGTGCACACTTCAACACCTTCCCTGCGGTCGTACATGGGGTTCTTGGGCCACCCTCTAAATGGGTCGGGGGCGGGGGTGGCCGTTTTAAGGACCTAGAGAGTCTAATCAGTGTGCCACCATGGGTCCGATTCCACACCAATGTTGCAATCCGCTCCTTCGAGGCCATTCCATTGCTGCAATACGTACGACACTTGCCTACTGGTGGGACTGATATCCATCGGTTTGAAATCGCCCTCCGAGACTGCCCCATTATTTTGCTCCGCGATTGCACGGAATTCAGCTCGGATTGGTTGCGCCTCATGGAGGATCTCTATCAAAAGCCTGTCCTTCCGATCGGGTTTCTCCCACCGCCAATCCAGGAAGCCAACAGTAGTGGAGATGAGACGTATCCTTATCGCGAGTGGCTCGACAAAAAAGCCCATGGATCCACGGTGTATGTCGCGTTTGGGACTGAGGTCAGCCTAAGTAAAGAGCAACTTCATCAGCTGGCCCTGGGGTTGGAGCAATCTCAGCTGCCCTTCATTTGGGCTCTGCGGACTGGGGCTCACAACCCAGAGATGCTGCCGCTGGGCTTCGAGGACCGGATCAAGGGCCGGGGCGTCGTTCACAAGGGTTGGGTCCCACAGCTTAAGATACTGGCCCACCCATCGATTGGAGGGTTCTTGACACATGGTGGTTGGAGTTCGCTGATAGAGGCACTTGGGCTGGGTAGGACTCTGGTGCTATTAACATTAACTTGTGATCAAGGTGTCACTGCTAGGTTGATAGAAGAGTCTTGGCTGGGATTGGAAGTGCCAAGGGACGAGATGGATGGATCTTTCACTGGGGCTGATGTTGCCAAGACATTGAGGAAGGTGATGGTGGAAGCTGAGGGTGACATCTACAGAGCCAATGCAATGAAGGTGAAGGAGGTGTTTGGAAACCAGCTAAGTGACCAATACATAGATTCTTTTGATCGTTATCTCAAGGGCAACAAGAGTGGTAATCGTCTGTCGTCATCTTCAGCTTGACCCTATTAATATGATTATGTAACGGTTCTCTTTTCATTAAACAAAATAATATAATATTTCCATCGTTCGAGGGAAGAGAACTTTCTGTCAGATTGTTTAAGGGAACCCAAAACCTTCTATTGTATTTACTTAAGTAAATCTAAATCTTTCTAGTTGCATTCCAACAATCTATTCAATCTATTTATATAGATGAGATGAAGTTGCATTTTAATTTCAAATGAGAGAATCATTGTAGGTTAGCTGTGAGATTCTCCAAATATCTGTGAGTTTTTGCTTATTTAACTGTCTATGTCAAAACCGCAAATCTCCGGCGTTAAAGATAAGGGAAAAATTTAACGACGGCTGTGGTTGTCGTTTAGATTTTGGTTCTTAGCCGTTGATCATCTGCCGTTTAGATTTTGATGGTTCTCAGCCGTACTTCATCCTTTTTTGAAGCTCTTAGTAAAAGATTCAATGAAGGAGAACGTACATCACTGCATCACTATTACTCTCTTTCATTGCCGTTTTCTTTACTGTGCCTTGTATTTAGGTTTTTAAAGTGTCTATATCCACAAAACAACCCCAATAAATATCAGTTCTAAAATCTCTTAGATATTTGTTCCGCATTTGACAAGAGCCTATGTGGCTTAGTGGAAGGTGCTCACTATTGCATCCTTGAGGTCGTGGGCTCAAATCATATTACCCCCACCCCCTCACCCACAACACAAAGAAGAAAGGAAAAGAAAAGAGTTTGTGTACAAATTTCAGGTTGGACATTTTCGTTCTATTGTATGTCTCTGTTACTAGAATAGACTCCAATACAATTGTTTAAAATTATCAGAAGAAAGTTTTTAAAAGAAACTTTAATACATCGTTAGCAAAGTAGTACAAGAGATACAAATTGAAAAGATAGCCATCAAAAGGAAAAACCAAAAAAAAAAAAAAACGCCTGAGAAAAGACAGTTAACAACTAAAAACATCAATTCAAATTGGAACTATCTTGAGAAATAGGCAAACTCTAGCTTGAAAATCCCTCCTTTGCTAGGCCATTTGCCACCTGAATAACTGTATGCTTGACATGACGAAATGAAGCATTTGAATTTCCGGCCAAGTCCAAAACTTCCCCTGTCCCATCCGCCAAAATCCAAGGAGCGTTACCATAACCTCAAGCCCTATGAATGGTGCACAACAAATCACCCTCCACTGAACAGCCACAAACATGAGGCGAAGAATGTATAAAAGGGTAAAAAATTCTGGCCCTAGAGAGTTGTCGATGGGTTTGTTGTCTTTGGGTTGCCCACCATGGCATCGATATGGCATTGTTCGCAACATCACATAATGACTTCAATGTTTATGGAAGTTGCAGTAAGTCTGTTGGGGTTGAACATTGTAGGGAAGAAGAATGGGTCGAAAGTTGATAAATGGAAAATATATTCACACCCCAAAGTTGATGAATGGTGATCTAACCCTCCCATATGGGCCTGAACTACATTAGCAACCTGTGATGCATAGACATATTATCTCTAAATGGCACGAAGTGATTAAACTTGAGAGTTTCAGTTCTATTTTTTATACATTGTGATGTAGCGGAAGATAGAGTCATGACCACGCTGAGTCCGAGGGAGTCCCAAAACAAAATCCATGTTCACATTCGTCCATGGTTGAGTTGGAATAGGTAGTGGCATATACAAACCAGCATTTGTGGCCTTTCCTTTAGAAAGAGGAACATGTAGCAGGGGATTCACCCAATCCAAGAACTCTTCAGGTTGTAACCCACTATGGAATTCAGGGATATCAATCTTGAATCCTGATTCCCAACGCCTGTTATCCTCACGTCCCCCTACTCTCCTCCGACCTGGTATCTCCATTGGTTGGTCAAGTGGGGCAAACAGATTCTCTTCCTCAAAATCTTCATGGGGTCGGACCACATGTGCTCCTTGCTGCGGATTGAGGGCAGCAAGTTGTTGCGTCAGCAACTCCACTTGTTGACGCAATTGTACGATCTCGTCACGTCTATTCATCTCCTCTAACATGGCGTCACGAACTTCTGGCCGCCTTCTCGGTGGCATGGTGAAGGAACGAACCTGTCTCTGATACCAACTGATGTAGCGGAAGCTTATAGAAAAGATCAAAACATCACACGAAACACTCAAACTTGTTGATTGACTCACGAATGCCAAGAAGGAGAGAAACTGAGAAAAATCTTCAGAATAAGTTCTTATTTCATCAAAAACTGCCGGGCCATCTCGGCTTACAACGTTTTAAGTATCAAACCCAAAAAAATAGAAACTGCTGAAAATGCTAAAAAAAAAAAAAAGATTTTTTTCCAAAAATGGAAAAAAAATAAGATAATGCCGAAAATTAAAAGGCCTAAACTTCAGGACCAATCCGCAGCAAACGGGATTGGAATCCAAATTTATTTGCTAAAGTTATTAAAAAAAGAAAAAATTACCAAAAACGGAAAAACACATTTTCTGAGGCCCAAACGATGGAATTTGCCAAAAATAGCCATTTTTCAGGGGCATAGCCACTGAGTCTTGCTCATTAGGCCGTTTCCACCCAAAATTGACTTCTGCTACTTCAAAAACGGATGCTCCGAAAGATTTTCCACAATCCTAAAAATTGCCTTATTTAGGCTTGCGACGATCCCAATTATCCATGAAATCCATCGCCTTCTGTACCGCATCACATTGATTGCATATATATTTCTTGATGCATTTTTATAGTGCAAGTTTGTATGCTACATTTTTCATGTGAAACATTATCTTCCAATTTTTGTGAGTGAAACTTTCTTGATGATTCCAAACGATGAATTAGATGCCTGATGAACTCAGATTTTGGTGAGACTGTTACATGTAAAATTGTTACAATAACCGTCGACACACCCAGGCCTTGATTAATGTTAAAGATTAATCAGATCTCTTAGATAAACATGGGGGATTGAGTTCTGATTACTACTATTGTTCCTAGATAATAGTTCATACAGAAAGAATTGGATTTGACGATGATTCAATGCAGATTTTACAATTCTGCACTTTCTTCACCGACACAAACGGTATCTGTCGACAGGGGTTGTGGGACCCCATGGCCCACTTGATGAGGGATCGAGAGAACCCATGCTAGACCACCGTAGCACTGGACCCATGTAGAATGGGCCCCGCAAGGTGGACCATCCACCTGCCTCTAGTTCAGGAGGCGTGTTTTGGAATGGTTGTTGTCGACAGTCTTTTGGGAACCATAGGACTAACCTGATTAAGGATCAGATCCTTATGTCTGGAATGGGACCCAAGGGTGACCCCAGTGGTGCTGGTCCCATGTGCAGTGGGTCCCGGTTGGCGCACCAATTTGTGGCATCAGATCTTAGAGGCGGAAGACAGTATACATAAAATACCCTGTTTGTTTTGAGACTGGGGGACAAGGGGAACTATTTGATCATTGATCAGATCCAATGATCTGCAAGCACACCCTTGGGCAACCCTAAATACTAGGTCTGATCATGGATTAGGCTAGTGGGGTCCACTGCCTAGTATACGCTAATCCCAGGCTTGTGCTACTGTGTTCCGGAAGGTGAGTTGTATTTGGGGAGAAATATGGGTGAATGGGTTTTGTCTGATTGTGAGTTTAAGAGGTGCACTAAGGCCTGCTACTTGTAGGAAACATCCAAGAACCCTTGTCTTAACTTTATGATTGTTATTAAATTGCTTATGAACCATATTGCTTGGTATAAGAAATCTATGGAACTCTGGATTCTTTAATGGAATGGGTTAATGTCAAAAAGGGTGGGCCACCCCCTACACCATAGCCACGGGTTATGATTAGAAGTGGGGCATGGCAAACACTAATTTTATAATGAAAATTGTTATGAATCCTCAGACTAGCTAGTGTCTTTTGGCATGAGACACTTCATGTAGTTGTAACTGTTCATAACTATTTTTTTATAAATGTGGACATTGAGGCCCATCCTTGATCAATCTTTAGAATGATCGATTTAATTTTTTTATTTATTTATCTGCTGGATCTTTAATTTTTGAGTTGTTGGCATCCTGTAAATTGTGGTGGCCGGGGTTATATTTGTGTTTTCCTCAATGATGTCACTATAAATTAGTTGTGAGTTCTATTTTTTACAACCTAGTGGGGAATTATTATAGATATGTGTGAATTCTATAAGTGAGAAGGAAGGTTCTTTTCTATGTATAGATAAGAATTATCCCACATGATTCAGGTTATCATTTAACAAGAAATTTTGGCTATGTTTTTTTTAATCATTAGAAGCTTGTTAGTGCCATTACTGGTGTGATTTAATTGCAGTGATTTCACGAATCTAGATTTTTCACTTGTGATTTACAAAGTTTTGATAATCCTAGTACATGAGTTTGGAAGGTTATTGGTAGAGATCAAATTCCAATGAGTGCTAGATGGATATATTAATTGGTTTTGTTGATCACTTATACGAGCGATTGTAAGGCAACATCTGCTTGGATATTTACTCAGAGTAATAGAGTGGTCTGACAAGCTCCAAGTAAATGAAGATATGATTTGTATGCCTTGATAGTATAGTGGGCAAAGAGATATACTGGCTAAAGAATTTTCCATGAGATAAAAAGTTGTGGCCACAACTAGTATAGCAAGTTCTTTACACACAGGGATAAATACTATGTTGAGAAGTTTTGATTTGCATCATAACTTTTGGGGAGAAGCATAGCATAGTCATCCTATGAATTATTAAAATCAAGCCCAAAAAGCTACAGTCAAATGGGTAATACATTCAGTTGTCAATATATTAAAAAAAGAGAGCACTACTGAAGATCAGGCCAGTGAGTGATGGGAGAACCAATTACCTTCATGGAAATCAGAGGCTTCTGGGGTCGACTAGCCCCGGCCCCAAAGAATCAAAGAAAAGAAGAAGAAGAGAAAAACGAACGCCAGAACAAAAGCAAGAAAATAGCATCTCCTAGGAAGGCCCTTGTCCCTGTCATCATCTTCAAGGAGTCCCTCTTCTTCAATGACAACACACTCCTTCCATGGCTTGGTGGACTCCTTTTTATTTTCCTAGATCCAGGCTTGAAAGAGCTGGAGAAGCGGCTGGAGGAGGACTCACGGGAGTGTTGGCCGAGGGATGAGTGGGAGTGGGGAGGGGAGCCCATGCATGGGGCTGAGGACTGGGGTGGAGTGGAAGGAGGTGGTGGTCTTCTCGCCATCGTGGGAGTCGCGGGATAGGCTCTGCAAGTAGTAGACTGGCCTGCGAGGGGACCTTGTGGGAGAGGAGGCTGCGAGGCTGGTCACCTCCGAGTCTGTTTTTGCATGCATCTTTGGTCGCCCTCTGCTGAACGGCCACAAACATGAGGCGAAGAGCCTCTCGAAGACCTGTCTGCAAAGCCATCGACTCTATCTTATTCACCGAACAAGCACCAGCTGGGCCAGAACAAGAAAGCACTTGTGATGCATTCTGGTCTTGAACGACTCCTCTAATGCCAGCAATTACCGGATTGCAAATAGCACTTCCATCACAATTTTATTTAAAACAACCGACGGGGGAGGAGACCAATAAGCCTTACACTGAAAAGGAACATGAGAGGAAAAAAGCTCTGTTGTGTAAGAATTTACGTACTGCCCTTTGCAATATATATTTTGGTCTATCTTGTCAAGTATTTGTATCTTCAGTATTTGAGCTTCCTATCCATATTTTACCTGCACATTAGAGCTAATTACAAATAAATCAATTCATCATCAACATTGAAGCCTTAATTGTCTCTTTTATTAGCTTTAATTGGGAGTTCTTGTTTTTCACTTGTCCTGTTACAGGTCTAGTGGGTTATCTATAGCGGTTTGGCCATCTTTTAAAATGGTCCGGCATGTAAGGCCATCAGAGTCCTCCTATAAAGTTCAACTTTCATGCTTAATAGTTAGTATTCAACCATCTATTGACACTGATCCCATTTTGACACTTTTTAAAGTGTACATGAACATTAAAACTACACTTTTATCTTAAAATTTTCTAATAAGGCCGTGAAATCAAAGGCTTAGGATGATCCCCTCTTTTGATGCAGTCCCGGCCTTGAACAGAGGACCTTCCCATCCCTCCTCATACATCATGATTTGCATGCAGATGCAGGCTAGACCATGGGTTGGCCAGCCCATTGGGCCCAATCCATAGGCCCAACATGACATTTGTTTAATTAGAAGTTTAGGCTGTTTAGGAGTCTTAATCAAGTGTTTTTTTATTTATTTAGAAGTTTTTTTAATTAGGAGTTTTAGTTGGATTGTTAAGCAAGTTTAGTGGTTTAGTTTCCTTTATTGTTTTGTTTAGGAAAGTCTTGGTGTCCAAGTTATCCTACTCTATATAAGGATGATTATGACGTCTCAGTTGTAATGCAATGCCTATTATCAATTAAAGGGGCTGCACCACATGCATCTTGGTGGACCCCCAAAGCGTTGATGATCCCACTTTACGTCTATGCTTTGGGACGTTCTTGGGCCAGTGATGGTTGGGCTAGAACTTGTCCAAACTTGGCCCATTTAGTCATCGGCCTGATATTTGTGCCTGTGTAAAGCTGATGGCTGGAAAGTCAGGCCCAGACCTAGGCCGTTTACCCCATGACCCTAAACAGTCTCTAAGCTGTCAACGAGAAACCAACATTCAACCCTTGTTTCAAGAGTAATATCCTATTTTATGTATGCGTTTATGGAATCAAGAGCTAAAAGATGTATAGTTTGATAGCCAAACAAACAACTCTGCATCAGACATTGATGGGTTTTTTAAAGAGATATGTGGCAATACAATGTTTGTTTATTGGGCACTGAACAAAAGAAACCATGCCCAAATAGAGATTGCTACTCGTCTGACTAAAGGCAGTGAAAATGATGTGGGTTAAGGTCCTTGCAAAGCCTTTTTCATTCTTGCAAAACCTTTGCAAGCTCCATAGCAAGACTAGCTTCTAGAAGGCCAGTGCCACAAGGCCTATGACCTCCGAGAAACAAAAGCTTTTCAAGCGAAATCTCCAGAAAAGGGGAAAATTATCTGGTAACCCATCTTGTTTAAAACGAACAGCTCTCAAAGGTTCAAGAGATAATCCCTAATTAAATTTTGCATGGTTGCTTTATCTAGAAAAGCTTAAACAGAATTTAATCAAATTATAAATTACATAAGCTATCTTACCAAAAAAATAAAAATAAATCTTAATTGGACTAGTACAACAGTAAGACCTTTTGGGCCAGGTTCTTGTCACATAAGCACAATTACTGATTTTAGGCCATAGATTTGGCTTGTGGATTGCATTCTTCTCCCCTCTTGAAATAGAATGTGTCCTCTATTGGTATCCTTTCACATTGAAGAGGCTGGCGGATTTGGTGGAAAAGAGGTGACGATGATATTGGCATCAATCAGTAGGACCAAAGTGAGCTCTAGTACCAAATGATACAGGCAAGATCAAGGTTCTTGCCAAACTCCATAGCAAGATTCAGTCTCTTGCAAAGCCCATGCAGGGTCTGTGCCTCACAGCAACACTAAAGCTCTTGCAAAAGCCTTGCCAAGTCCTCAATGTCTATGACCTACAATCAGCAAAGCTTCCTGAAGAAAAGATACAAGAAAAAAAAAAGAAGAGTTATTCCAAGAACTTAATTATCTTTTTCAATAAGGTTCAAAAGATGAAAATAACTCTAAAACTATTCTGGAACCTTTATTTATTTTTTATTTTTTATTTTTTATGATTGTAACTACTCTGGACCCTGCATCTGGCGAATCTTAAACTAGAAGATGATCAGAACTGCAAGACAAGGCTACTATTCTGGACTAGTAGAATGACTGGACCAGTGGCGAATCTAGGATTCAAAGTCATTGGGGGCGAAATTTTTTTTTGGTTATTTCTAAATGCACAAGGAGCAACCAATGATGGCTGCGACTCAGCGATGACTGCTGTTGATTTTCCTTGGCATTAGCCCTTGCATGAGACTGAGAACGCGGTGATGCTACAAGAAAGTGATTAACACAATCAAAATTGGGAAGGACAAGAATATAGAATACCTAAAGTCAATATTGGGCTACAAAAATCCATTGGGGGCCCAAAAAATTCATTGGGGCCTTATGGAAAAAATTAGTGGGCCTCACCAAAATTAGAACTAAAACTTAGAAATTCACTGGGGGCCCAGGCTCCCAGTGGATTATACTCCATCCGCCACTGGACAGGACCTCTTGGGTTTCTGATCATCAATCACATCTGAATCTTAGGTCATAGATTTAGACGTAGACTGCATCAGAATGGTCAGTATAGAATATAGTGAATGGCTTGCAATTGCTCCTTTTGTTCAGATGATAGCAACCTCTATCTAATAAGGCTGGTTTTAGTGTATACTTGATCCACAACCACAAACTCCTCTTTTATGTGGTGGGACCTGGAAATGCCACATGCCTTTCTTAGACAGATTCATCAGTTTGTGTTGCACACTGATTTGTCTATTTCTCTTTTTGAAAAACATATGGACTTCAAACACTCCCTTTACTTGAGTAGGCAAATTTTCAACTTCAGCGGTATGAAAAAGAAGGAAAATTTAGGGGAATGGCTAAAACTTGTGAGTATTTCCTGTTATTAAATTGTAGGGTATTTTGTTGATACCACTTTAAGTTGAAAAGTTTTTGGTTTTCCTGGCTTTGAGATTTCTATGTTCCATTGGTGAAGGATTTGTGTGCATATTTGCTTACACAATTATTATTTAGATAATCATCAGTAAAATGAAATGCAATTTTTTACTATTTTCTGCAGCAACAAGGATTACACGACTGATCACTTTTCTACTTCCATGGGCTTTCTTCTTAGTTAGTTTCCCATACTAGCCTCTTGAGACCACAAAAAACTGAACTCTATTTGGATTTTTGCTCAAGGAGGGAATGAGGGAGAACTGTTTTGATCAGTACATGCTGGATTAAAGAAGGAAAAGCAAGCCCGCCTTCCATTGTAAGGACGTGAAATTGGGTCAGGATTTCTTACTATGTTGGAAAATGGGCATCCTGCTGTTATAAATTGTAGCCTTGTATTCATGTTGTCCATTTTATGTGTTAGATTCTTGCATGCTATAATCAGTAAATGTAACATAGGTTTACCCTCCCCCTGTAATGTCATTAGCTTCGAGATCATGCCACTGGATCTATATGGCTGCGTAAGTGTAGCATGTGCAAACATTTTAGGTTACATTCTGTTAGAGCCGAATACACTGTCATGGCACTTATGGATGCAGTGATCCCCAATAAACCTGTCTCCCATTCCTTCTGCTGGTTACATTCTATTAGAGCCGTGGCCGCTCTCCCACTGTTAGCCAATTGTCCTGTGATGAAAATTAAGGCATCAGTTGAGAGGTGAGGTAGGTCACATTGCATTTTGACTGCCGACTGTTTAGACATTTTAGATTCTTTTTTCTTCTCTCTGTTTTTGTTAGTGTGCCAGTTGCAACTGATCAGTGCACCTGACTGATTTTTTGGGCCACAATATATTTGTCGTGCAAAAACTGAAGGTTGATTGTACCAAGACCTTCATATGAAATCCATGCCTAATTGGGTAATTTACTTGTAAAGTGAATTGATGTGAAATGTCACTTTACGAGACAAAAAAAAGAAAGAAAAGAGGTAATATCTTAAAATATATACAAAATTTCAAAATTCACAATTCCTAACCTTTTGTCTTTGTGTGGCGTGAGAAGGAGCTTTTTTGACTTCTTTGAATAAAAAGAAGAGGCCTTTTATCATTTAGTAGAATGATGGAATAACGTCCTTCTTAACTTTTAAAAAAAAGGTAGAGGTGATTTTTGAAAATTTTACTTTTTAATATGACGCTCTTGTTTTCCTTTCTTTTAAAGTGACATTTCTCATTGACTCACTCTACAGTTGAGTTACCCAAACAGATCCAATTAAATAGTAATGTGAAGAAGAAATCTGGGGAGCAACTTTTCGAGACATCCAAACTCAATACATGATGAAAGGTGCTTATATCAGAGTCACAGGCATGTGCCCGGTTTGAATAAAGTGCCTCAAGGGCCAAGACTCATCAACCTAGCTGAGTCTAAAATGCCCGCAAATGCTCCATGCGGGGTCTCATATGCTGAGAAACAGCTCCTTTGGAACTCCCAATTTCTTACCTTAAACAATTTGAAGTAGACATGATAAACTACGAACACAATAATTAAGAGCGTATGATTCTGATTTCGTACTGCAGGCCATACGTTGTGGGGGCTCATTATGAGGCCTGGAACCTTCAATTGAAAGGACAACAGAATAAGACCCTCGCTCAGGCCATGCATGTCCAGACACCCTGATCTTTTATAATAGTCCTGAGTTTATCACTGCCCTGTTCACCCCATTAGCTTAGCAGTTATAAAGTCCATGTATAAATCGACGTCCCTAGTCTTCTACTTGCTTCAATCATATGTTCCATGTCCCTAGCCATGGAACTCCTCCCTCATGTCAGTCTCCTTTCCATCTTCTTTCTCGCCTTCCTCCTTGTGGTACCAACTTATGCCGGCGATGAACGCCAGTCATACATCATCCACATGGACAAATCAGCCATTCCGGCTCCTTTCGCCACTCATGACCATTGGTACGCATCGATGCTCTCATCCATCTCCGACTCAGATGTCGGTTCGCCAACCCATCTATACACTTATAACCATGTCATCAATGGTTTCAGCGCCGTGCTGTCATCGTCGCAGCTTGCCCACCTGGAGAGAATGCCAGGTCATATTGCCACGTACCCAGAGACTTATGGCCAGCTCCATACCACACACACCCCTCGCTTCCTGGGCCTTAATAGACATGCGGGCCTCTGGCCTTCAGCCCAGTTTGGCGATGATGTGATCATTGGCATACTCGACACTGGAATTTGGCCAGAGAGCGAGAGCTTCAATGACGCCGGCATGTCGCCTGTGCCGGATAGATGGAAGGGCGCGTGCGAGGCAGGCACTGAGTTCAACTCCTCCCACTGCAACCGGAAGCTCATTGGAGCTCGCTCTTTCAGCAAAGGGCTCAAAGAACACGGCCAAAACATCTCAAAGACCTACGACTATGATTCTCCAAGGGACTACTTTGGTCATGGGACCCACACCTCATCGACGGCAGCTGGAAGCCCGGTGCAGAATGCTGACTACTTTGGCTATGCCCCAGGCACTGCCATCGGCATTTCACCCAAGGCCAGGGTTGCTATGTACAAAGTCGTGTTTGCCTTCAACAGTCTCTTGTCAGCATCGACTGATGTGTTAGCCGGCATGGATCAGGCAATTGCCGATGGTGTCGATCTCATGTCATTGTCCCTGGCGTTTCCAGACGAGTCCTTCTACACGAACCCAATTGCATTGGGTGCCTTTGCAGCCCTGGAGAGGGGCATCTTTGTCTCATGTTCAGCCGGGAATAGCGGTCCGCAGGGTTACACCATCCACAACGGTGCGCCCTGGATCACGACTGTTGGCGCAGGGACCATTGATAGGGATTATGCCGCGTCTGTAACCCTTGGCAATGGCAGCATTGCCCCCTTCCAAGGGAGGTCCTTCTTTCCTGAGAGCTTATACGTATCTGGCTATCCTCTCTACTATGGACATGGCAATGCCAGTAAAGAGGCCTGCAATTCCTACGCTCTAGACCCCAAAGATGTTGCTGGGAAGATTGTTTTCTGTTCATTTGGGGACGTTTTTAATCAAATGGATGAAGTAAACAGAAGCGGGGCGGAAGGAGGTATCTTTGCCACTGACTTGGCCCAGTTCTTGAGACCATCTAACTTCTATATGCCGTTTGTGGCAGTAAGCTTGGAGGAAGGGGAGAAGGTGAAGGAATACATAGTGACGTCCTCACCGGCTTCGCCTGCCACTGTGGATATCAAGTTCCAGATGACGGTTCTCAGATCAAAACCGGCGCCTCAGGTGGCCAACTTCTCGTCGCGTGGGCCATATAGCCTCTCACCAGGGATCCTGAAGCCCGACATACTGGCACCCGGAGTCAATATCTTGGCTGCATGGGCTCCCAATGTTGGATGGCAACCGATCGGCAATGACTACTTGGTAACGGATTTTGCGCTTGTGTCCGGTACTTCCATGTCATCTCCCCATCTGGTTGGCGTAGCAGCACTGGTGCGAGCTGTGCACCCTGACTGGAGCCCAGCTGCTATCCGATCTGCTCTCATGACTACTGCGTATGTAATCGACAATACCGATCGACCTATACTAGCCCTCACTACAGGTATATCGTAAATGAGTTAAAAGAGTCGGGGATGGAACCATGGTGTATCTGGATCCATTTCCAAATCCGTTTTCCTCATGATCCAACACCTATCTTATGCGTTGGATCCAGAGATCTTATCAACTAAACAACCTAGAATGTCCGAAAATCTGGTCCAGATCCATAACAAGAAGTCTAGTATACCAGCCTTTGTGCACTCTTAAAATATGTATAGATCCTGATTTCTGAACTCTCAAGTTTCCAGATTTGAGGGCATCTAGATCTTATATGCATGGATCCAGATTCGGATCCAGATCCAGAGCTGTTTATCTATTGGATCTATAAAACCACTTCTAAACTATATGCGGTCCTGGGCCAGATTGGATGGACTGATTCTTGTTCAAGTGCCAGCCCTTTCAGTTGTCATGCTCACTCAGCCGCTAACGCTGGCCGGTCTCCGGTTAGCGTGGGCTGGTCTAGCCCTATTCCTTGAGCAGATACCCATTAAGATTGCTATTATGTTAAATGACAGGAACTTCAGCGACGCCACTGGATTTCGGAGGGGGCCATGTGAATCCGAACAAGGCAATGGACCCGGGCTTGGTGTATGACATTGGGGTGCAGGACTACTTGGATTTTCTATGTGGGCTCAACTACACCAGCGATCAGATGAAGGTGATAACAAGGAAATCCAACTACACATGCACAAACCCCAGTCTGGATCTCAATTACCCTTCCTTCATGGTTATTCTCAACAATACCAACTCCACTACTTCCAGGTTTACCAGAGTGCTGACCAACGTGGAGGAGGGTCCTGCTGTTTATCGTGCGGTGGTGTATGCCCCCGCAGGCATGAGAGTGGTGGTGGAGCCAGAGACGCTTAAGTTTGAGGGTAAGAACAGCAGGCAGGGGTTTGAGATGAGTGTGGAGATTGACATGGCCAAGACTGATATGGCCAGGACTGAAGGGGATTACATTGGGAATTATGGGTATCTGAGTTGGCATGAGGTTGGAGGGAAGCATGTGGTGAGGAGTCCCATTGTTTCTGCCTATGGGCCGTGAACTACCCCCACATATTCCTATTGGCATCTTATGCTGATGTCTTATGGGCATGGGAGTTTCTATCCTGTGTGTTTATAGTTGGCTCATGTGGGGTAACAGGCCCACAGTGACCCAAATTTCACTGCAATAGCAATAATAACATCTGCTAAACAGATTAGCCTTTTGAGATTCGCTATTGTTCTAAATTTCTACTTCTATTAAAAAAAAATCGAACGGATAGTTTTAACTCATTTTAAATGAAGAAAAATCTGCTTGAGTGCACTCAGGAGGGGCCCCGTGTTGTGAATCATTTGGATCACATATATATGGAGTCCACTTTAGTCAAACTAATTCATCTGCATAAAAATTCCCATATGAACAATTGCATATTCTTCACAAATGATCATATAAGATGTATGTAGTGCATTATTTATGTGTCAATAAACCATGATTTCTCGATTATTCAAAGGCCTAATTGAAATAGCTGCGCCTGGACCCCTTAACTAGCCAGTTGAACAATTACATAACACCCATGATTAGAAACCATAATTTAGAAGTAAAAAAAGAAGAAGAAGATCAAAACAACTACAATTTCTTTACTATGAAGTGGCATTTGTGCCATGATTTAAATATACTTTAAATGGGAAATACTACAATAAAATGTAAATAGTTATTGATATTAGAGGAACTTCTGAACACTTAGGCCAAAAAGCAGGACCACAAAATAAACCTCACTATTAAAAATGTGGTGTATCTATCACCAATAAATAACACGTCCTAATCAACTTCACAAAAATAGATAAAGAAGAAATCAAAACAGGAGCAAATTGAAATGAATGGATGCACTTTGTCAGCATTCCAAACCCACATGGAGGGCCACATCCAGAAAGTCAGTAGCAAAACCAAAAAGCAAACCCCAAGAGAAAGTCCAAACCTCTTTTATTGAACACCCCTCATATAATTTAACAATATTATTAAACTACATACAACAAAGTCCCCAGATCTAATTGGCTTTTGGGCATCTTGGCACCCAAACCGCGTCTGCCCATCCATTTTCCAACCCCAAAAGCTGCCCAGACAGCTGTAAGAAAGAATACATAAATAAAAACAAATAACCCTATTGTCACCTTTGTCGCTTCCCCACTCCATTGATTTCTTCATTAATAGACATCTTAATCTCACCATATCACTATCAACTGTATTGACATGAGTTCTTGAGAGAAACAGGCTTATTCAGTTTAGTGGGGTCTAAAACAACTGAGCAGTCCACCTTGATATAGAACTTTGGTTTCACCAACTTCCCCAAGACATAAGCTCTGGATCTGACCATGAAACTGAGATTCAAGGGCACAAGCACATTTGTATTTCCTGTTGAACTGCTCCAACCAGCCCCACCTCCATACAAGGGGATTCTAGTGCCCAAAATAACCACATTCATGGTTCTCTGGGTCTTTCTCGATTGGTAGAACTGCTTTATCTGCAACACCCAGAAAGAAAATTGCTTGTTGGAAATGGGTTTGATTTAGAAAAATAAGAAAAAAAGAGGGATGTGGGTTTGGATGATTACAGCTCCACTGGCAATGGTGAGCTGAGAGAAGGAGAGATCCAGAGGGGTTGATGTCACATGAAGACCAAAGAATGTTGCTTTGTTTACGAAGGTGAATTTTACTGTAGAATTCATGGAGACCATATCTGTAGGCACTCCTGTTGAATCCGTCCCCGCTTGAATCACAAATGTCTCAAATGTAATGCTCTGTTCATGGAAGGAAGAAACAAGAATCTGTTACCACCCCATGTTATGAAAATGGCCTGAAAAGCTATATGCTCGAATGGGTAGATGCATTTGCAAGCAAAAATCGCGAGTTTAAAGAAAAAAAACAAATGGGTAGATTGAATTAGGTGGTTAAAATCGATGGATCCGACTTATTGAGTCTGTCGATGCAGAAACATGGATCTACAACCATCAAATCTAATCTCATCAAAATGGGTTCATGAACCTGTGCAAAAATTAGATCTTTTTCCAGTGAAAATCATGCCCAATTAGCTAAATGCTCAAATGGGCATATACATTTAGCTGGTTAAAATCAATGGATCTAATGTATTTGGTCTATGGATTGAGGAATACAGATCTAGAGCCATCAAATCTAATGTCGCCAAAATGGGTTCATGAACTTGCGCAAACATTTTTCTTTTATCGAAAAAGAAAACAAGCCAATTACATTACATATATGCTCTAATGGCTAGAGATGCATTTAGTCTATGGATGGAGAAAAACAGATCTACAACAATCAAATCCAATAACCCCAAAATGGGTTCACAAGCTACTGCAAAAACTTCACTTTTTCAATGAAAATCAAGCCCAAAAAGCTACACAGTCAAATGGGTAATTCATTCAGTTGTCAATATATTAAAAAAAAGAGGGCACTACTGAAGATCAAGGCCAGTGAGTGATGGGAGAATCAATTACCTTCATAGAAATCAGAGGCTTCTGGGGTCGACTAGCACCCCAAAGAATCAAAGAAAAGATGGAGAAGAGAAAGACGAACCCCAGAACAAAAGCAAGAAAATAGCATCTTCTAGGAAGGCCCTTGTCCATGTCATCATCTTCAAGGAGTCCCTCTTCTTCAATGACAGCACACTCCTTCCATGGCTTGGTGGACTCCTTCTTCATTTTCCTAGATCCAGGCTTGAAAGAGCCGGAGAATCGGCTGGAGGAGGACTCACGGGAGTGATGGCCGAGGGAGGAGTGGGAGTGGGGAGGGGAGCCCATGGGGCTGAGGACTGGGGTGGAGTGGAAGGAGGTGGTGGTCTTCTCGCCATCATGGGAGTCGCGGGATGGGCTCTGCACGTAGTAGACTGGCCTGCGAGGGGACCTTGTGGGAGAGGAGGCTGCGAGGCTGGTCACCTCCGAGTCTGTTTTTGCATGCATCTCTGGTCGATGGATCTCTCTCTCTCTCTCTCTCTCTCTCTGGTTTTCTTGTTCTTTTGATGGGAGTGGTGGCTTTTGATGGTGGGGTGTTGAGTTGATGGGTTTGATTGGCTTTACAGGATGGAAAGGGAGAGGGATCTTGGCTCTTTATTATATTTAACAGGAATGGGGGAAGAGAACATGTGAAATCTTGTTAGATATTGTGTGGCAATTGGCATGTTATTTAGGAGAAGTTTCCCCCAGGAGCAGACTGCCTGTCGCTGATGATGTCCAGCTCTTTGGGCCCACTTGGGTCCGTATTTGATTCCCATTGCATCTAAAAAAACTTATGGTTAAAAAATCATTAAATTAAAGATTAAGATAATCTTAAGGGGCTAATCTTATATTAACGAGACCTTTCATCTATCATATCTTTAATAATAGAAATACATTCGAATGTGCTTCGTGAGTTGAACCGCAAAATCACAGTATAATAATGTGTGGAAGATATTCATCTATGCACCGTGCATAGCATGCGCATGTCATAGTTGTGAATTTCGTCTCGGACACCGTGTAGGTTTGGCCTCCAAATGAAAATTTCCGACCAATTTGAAAATTTCGGCAAAACTATTCAGGGTTTTGTTTCAAAAAAATATATATTTAAATATATAGATATACATGTAGAAATTTAATTAAGGATTTGTTTTAAGCGAAATTTGATTAAAAATTTATTTTAAGTGAAATTATTCTCCTTCTTTTCATTTTACTTTTGTTTGAAAAATGGCCTAGGTAGGAGTTGGGGCTTTTTAGAAGGAAGAAAATTGCATTAAGTCTTTTTTTAATTCATTTTGGGCTAATTTTTCGAATTCTACCGAAATCGGCCGAAAGTGGAATATTTCCGGCCAATTCAAAATTTTAGGTGAAACTTTTCGAGGTTTTGTTTCAAAAAAATATAAATTTAAAGGGAAATGTTCATGTGCATCCATCCCTCGCCATATTATGGTTGACTTTATAACACATCTGAATCATCTACGCACATGAAACCACCTTAAGTACACTAGACCCTCTGAGTTTTCCCTTATCCAAATGGAATAAACCGTTGGATCTAGTGTTAAATTTCTTCCTTTAATTTAAAATCGTTAAATTTGTGGGCCACAAATGAAGGGGTTAGAGGCAAGTGATTGACCCCAAATTTGATATATAAGCTCATCCAAGATGTCACATTCCATACCTCACAAGTCCCATGATCAGTGAGTCCCTTGGTAGGTCCCATTAAGTTTATCCCTCACCACAGGAATATCTCTCAAATTTAAATATATAGATATACATGTAGAAATTTGATTAAGGATTTGTTTTAAGCGAAATTTGATTAGAAAATTTATTTTAAGAGAAATTATTCTCCTCCTTTTCCCTTTTATTTTTGTTTGAAAAATGGCCTAGGTAGGGGTTGGGGCTTTTTAGAATGAAGAAAATTGCATAAAATTTTTTTAATTCATTTTGGACGAATTTCTCGAATTCTGCCAAAATTCCCAAAGTTGACCGAAATGGCAGAAATTGACCAAAAAGTTGTACAGTGTTGTTTTATTTTGGTATATGATTGAAAAAAAAATCTTTCAAAAATTTCGTCCAAAACAAAATGAAATTGACAACTATGAGATGTGCCCCTCGGCCATCACAACTACCGTGTGAAATTCACTTCCAGTAATGTCCTGATTGCACGGTGCGCACTTGGAACAACCATCTTGAGTAACGCGTGAAATTCAGAGGTGGGCTTCCTTCTGGCTTCTGGGATGTCCTGGATGCACTAGTATCCTGTGCATGTGAAGGTCAATGTTATCCCAGGTTAAAATGCATGTTAATTTATTGGAAGGTGGGTTCTGCCTAATTCCTTGGGTGGGTTAAACTGGGTCAGATCTCAATTTATTGGAAGGTGGGTTAAACGGGGTCAGATCTCAATTTATTGGAAGGTGGGTTAAACTGGGTCAGATCTTGTTTAACAACTCATTTCTTTGTCGATCCTAAAATCAAGGCCTGTTTCATTCCACATTGCCTGAAAGTCAGATCCTGGCTCAGCCAATTTGCAAAATATATACAGTCCATTGTGTTAAATAATTTGGCTTGGGATGGTCTCAATCATATATAAGATCAGGCCCGGCCCAGTTCAAAATAATGACCCAAAATTAGCTTAAATACGGCCAATGAGCCTAAAAATAAAGCCCAATTCCAGCCCAGAAAGATGAGCTATGGTTAAGCAGGCCCGGCCCTGCCCGCCCATGAGCACCACTTGCGTTCAAAATATGAAAATACATACTTCCAATTAACCAACCTGTAAGTTCTGACAATTACAACAACCAGCTGCCCATTTCTTGACCTAAAAATCTTACCCACCTCATATTTACATTTGATTTGAACAACAAATGGTTGACGAAGTCAACATATATCTTTTATTGTAAAATGATACAAATGGCTTAGGGGCGTTTGGTAACTCTAAAAGTAAGCTTTTATTTTATGATTTACAACTTATTTACTTATTAGAGAGTTTGGAAAACCTCTAATTGTATTTTCTAATTTTAAAGTTTATTTACAAATCAAAGCCTTTGCCTCTGAAAAAATTAGCTAAGGGAAGCTGCTTTTAATTAAAGTCTTTCTAGTTAAAGTAGATGAATGTGGAAAATGTAAAATCTACAAGTATTTTAGATGAAAATAATCTCACAAGATTTCCAAAAGAATGTAAATACCATGTTCTACAACGTAATTTTTAGAAGGGGGCCCCAATTACCACAATTTCTCAAGGTGGGCCCTCAATTACCTCATGAAATAAGAGCACCTCTTTTTATGATTTTACCAAACACACTAATTGTAAATAATTAGAATTTAAAACTAGACCTTTTGTTTTCCGACCTCAATCTAATTAGCTCTTATTAGATTAAATCAAGTGCATTAATGCGGAAAGTGCATTAAACTCAAGCAGACTTATTCATGACTAATATCATGCATTTAAGCCCAAGTATAGATTAGATATGAGGTAACTTTCATGTTTCCTGAGTGAGTAGAAATTTACTCTTTGGCTGTTGGTCAAAATGATTGGTACTTGAGATTGTGGAATTAAGAAAAATGGTTATAAAAATTAGAAAGATTAAGTAAATCATTCCTTATGATATGAGAAATACAAATAGTTTATTTATAAAATTACCTACGTTTTGTCATTTTAGGAGTAAAATAGTGGGGAACATGCGAGGGCTTGCTTGCAGGGATGGTTGGTATGGTATGGTGTGACATGAAATTGAATAATGAATGGAATGGGTCATGGGAAAGCATTAGATCTACCAGGATAAAATACATCTTTATTCGTTGGAAGTTGGGTTTTCATTTTTACTATTGTTGGACTGGGTGGTTTTTGGTAGAAAAGATTTTCTGCATGTATTTGCATATATAGCAACAATTTGCAAATGGCCCCACTTTGATTTAATGGGTGACAGGCTGAGAGGGTGGTATATGATCTTAACAATTCAATTGATTGAACTCAGGTGGGTCTGAGATATGAATGAAAATCACCTGATGTAAAGCATCACAATATCATAAGACCTATAACTTTCAATTAAAGAACAGTACATCAGCAGATCAGCTAAAATCCTCCACTTTGAAGGACTTGCTTTTTTATGTAATGTGCCAAGAACATATTTTGCTGATGTGCTGTGTTTTGATGAAAGCCTAGAGCTTTTTAGTGATGTCAGTCAGGCATCAGGTAATGGTTTATCTGGAAGTTGACATGCTCTATGAAAATTGTCTTTTGAGACAGTTTCTCGAGAGTGATAGGAGGGGTTTTCTCGAAAACTTTGGTAATCAACTAGGCCATACCCCTGGTTTAAAAAATTGTTGGGCTCTTTGATTTTATTTTAAATTATTCAAACTCCATACTAATTTTTAATGAAATATTTTTTTTTTCATAAAATACCTCAATTTGGGCATGGTTACATAGAGTTGCATGCTCAACCTTTAGCTTCCACAATAGAGTGTACTGTAGGATAAGCAAATGATATGACAAAATTACATACTTTTGGGCTTGTTTGTTTGCATAAAACATTTTGGAACTGAATATATAGAAACCCATGGTCAAATGAGCTCCACCGAGGAATTATTAAAAAAGGTGAAAGTAATTGGAACGAGTCTTGGGGGTGAAGGATGTAAGATAGTAATGTAGATGAGACATTGGCTTCCTATTCTATGGTGATGGCTGAGTAATCTTTCCCATCTAACTTTGGTTCGATTTTCATTAAATATGAATTATATGATGGTACTCTTTTGTAATATTCACTTTTGATTTTTCATTTTTAACGACTTACATAACTACAAACTCTTAAAATATTAAGAATTCAATTACATGGAACAATACTGCACGTATAATGTCAATTTTATGCTTGAATGTATCATGTCAAATTTGTGGTACCTCAGGACAGAAAATATATAAAGCCAATCCTTAGAACTTCCCTCCCACTACAATTTTTCCCAAAGCCCTAGCTAACTTACTTGACTTCATTCTTCATTCGTGCCAGTTCACTTCCTCCCCACCTCTATTGTGGACTCAGTGTTGTTCTTTTTTATCATCATACTGTTGGACAGAATCTTCTCCCCTTGTGGGATTCATAGAATTTTGTATAGAAGAGGGAGTGGAGATGACTGACAACTGGTAGGAGAAGACAACATCTTCTAGAAAAAAGATAATGTCAAGAAGAGAGCTACAAGCATCGTAAATAAGTCTCTCCATAGTGATGATAAAAAAAAAGCTTCATCGAGTGCAATTAGCCACCTGATTAAAGAAATTGACTTCTATTGGTAAGTATGAAAGCTGACAGAATGTTTGAAACCAGTGCTTTTAATTGGATGGCTACCATTTGTTTACTGAAACTATTTTTTTTTTTTTTAATAGAAAGCTAATCCACCAAATCTTATACATGCAAAATGGAATAAATATCTTGGTCCTATCTAATTTCAAACATGTTAACAGCCCTTAGATATGATCATAAATATAAGTACAAATCCTTTTAGGCTGACACGACAATAAAAGATGTTAAGTTTATGGGTTTGGGTTTTGGCCTGTTTTATATGCCGAACTTTTTTTTTCTTTTTTTCTTTAAGGATAATTGTATTGAAAAGAAAGCAAAAGCAGAGACAAAAGGATGAGATATACATGGGTCTAATTGAGACCCCCAAAAATATCACAAAGCTAAAAAGAAAGAAGAAAAGGCAAAGATGGAACACCCAGCTGGGATTTTGATCGAGCCTGGAGGTTGGAGGAAGCAGAGCTGCAGGGCCCTGATCGGAGGAGAACTACTATCGACTGCAAAAGAGAAGCTATTGAGCCCTTGATGGGTTGCAGAAAGAGGATGCCCGGATGATGCTGAGCTGCAACCAAAGGGGCAGACCAAGGAGAAGACTCCCTAGGGAGAAGGAACTACAGAGCCTCGAGCAAGAAGGGGCTAGCAGACAGCTACAGAAGATATCCAAAAATTGGATCACCCAGCTGGGATTCTGAGGAAGAGGAGAATTGATCTAAGTATTAGGGTTGAGGGGTAATTTGGTATTTGTCTAAAACTACATATTATCTCTTTTGGTTGTAACCCTAACGTAATGGAAAAAACCCTGAAGATGATGAGCTTTTGTCCATGAACGTAGGTTTGAAATCACCGAGCCACGTAAATCTGTGTTTCCTTTTGTGTGGTTTGATTTATTTGCTTGTTGATCGCACGCTTCCGCACACACTCGATCACAACAAAAGAAATATATATCTTGATAATACTTTATCATATCTTGAGTGGGTCTACCGAAACCACTGAAACAAATGTCCTCTTTGTCATTGGCTGTGGCTGAGTTTCACTTGATAAGAGTTAAGACTACTGTTGAATTAATGAATCTATAAAACAGACTTTATTTTGAGTGGTATATATAATTAATTTTACTATGTTCCATAGGAATTGAATACATTACTGATTAAAAGGATTGGAATCAAATACATCCGAGTTTTTGGTCAAATGAGCTCCACCAAATGATCATTAAAAGGGTAAGGGCTATTGGAGATGTAGATAAGAACCTGGCTTTTTAGTATTTGAAATATGAGAGCAATGACTGAGTATTAGTTCTCCATCTCTCGGTCCTTTCTTTCTTCTTCATTTTTTTATTATATATATATATATATATATATATATATTTCTTATTGGTAAGGCTCTCCATTTTCCTTGATGAGATTGTATCAAGTAGATTATTCACAGATGTTCACCTTTTGGTTTCTCATTTTTAACTACTTATAACATACATATTTCTATAGTCGAATACCCTGCTCAGGTTTAATAGGGGACTGATTTTTTTATGTGAAGGCCTCAACCTCTTTCTTATTAAACATTACTCTATCCAATTCAATCCTATTATAGAATAAGATGGATCTCAAAATATTTACTTATTTGTTTCATGTAAATGTAATTGAATTAGTGGGAATTTTAAGCTTAGATAGAGACTGGCCAAGATCAAAGTGGACAGGGCAATCATAGAATGCTTCTAGAAGAGTGCACTCGTGCTAATGTTCCCAGCACGTGTCATGTAAGAATGGCATGCAAAATGGGCAATGATCACTTTCCCAATTATAGTAAATTTACTTTCCTAGTGGTAACGTGAATGATCATTTTAAAAGATAAACTTTTTTGAGTTAAATAAAAAAACACCATATTTCAAAACACGCTTCTATTTTTCACCAAAAAGAAAAGTTATTTTACCATGCCACTGAATTATAAAAAGCCATCATTTTCTTATTTCACTCATCTTTTTATTTGTCTTGCAGTGTTTGAATGTGTGGTAAAATGAAGTGAGGTGAGGTAAAACCTCGTCATTCAGACAAGAAAAAACAATGAGTCATATATATATATATATATATGGGAGGTTTCAAGTGCATCCATCCCTCACCATAGGGTGAGGGACACTTCCATAATTGGGCATTTTCAAGTACAAAAGTTACTTTTCAAGTACATAGGGTGAGGTACACATCCTTGTCTTCATATGCAAAAATGGGAAGTGTCTCTCACCCTATTATGAGGAATAGATGCACTTGAAACTTTCCCATATATATATATATATATATATTATGAGGTTTGGATTAAGGTGGGCCGACTGAGGTGATTTTCTTTTATATCAAAGGATCCTGATCGTCCATACCCCACAAGAGTTTGACCAGCAGCCGATCACAAGTGGCCCACTTATCTTAATTCTATGTACGAGTCTTATTAAGTCTTTTACATGGGTGGCAGAGAGCGGTGATTTTAAAATTCGTATCGGGTCGTGGTTGACGGGGCATCGAATCCTTGATTTCATCGCCGCGGTTTGTGGTTGTGTAAGTGCTGTCGGAAGGTGGGGCCCACACGAGACATGTGAGTGCATGTGGGTAGGGAAGCTGGAACCCCCCCCCCCCCCCCCCAACACGAAGGTCTTGCGTTTACATTATTCTGCAATTAATTTGTTGGATCTTAGCTTCCCATCATGCCCCCCCCCACGAAGGTCTTGCGTTTACATTATTCTGCAATTAATTTGTTGGATCTTAGCTTCCCATCATTAGCACACATCATGCTGATACTATGGATTGCAATTTCCAACCCAAACTCAATCCCAATTGTTTGTAGGTGGATACCAAAAACACAAAAAGTGTTTGTAGGGCAGGTTTCTTTACTGAATTCATAGAATTTCAATATAGAAAATTGTGTATTCTCTACTAGTTGGGGTACTTAAATGTTCATTTGTATTTGAGCATTCAAAAATTCCATAGGAAAAAAGTAAAAACAATTGGAATGATAGGTATTCTAAAGGTCATTTGAGACTTTTTAGGTGATTAGAATTTTAGATCTTTTTTTTTTAGAAACATGATATATGCTAATGTCATGAGATACGATATCGTAGGATGTCCGAGAAAACCAAAACATGGCAAATTCTTAAGGAATTCTTAAAGAAGCATGCCCGTAGTTTCTGATCCTTGTACTTGGGTCAGATATTGGGTACCAACATCTTAGTTTTGGCTTGCTTTTAATGGATATAAAATTTCTTAAATGTGCATTTTTTTATATACCATACTAAATATATCTATAGGTTTATAGGATAATGTTTTTGCACTATGAAGATTGAGGAACATAATTCATGCAGCTTACCTCAATATAGTTGGGATAAGCATTTGATGATGATGATGTTTTGGGCTATGAATATTGCATATCGGTTATATGCAGTTTTGCTCATGCGGCCCACTTGGATGCATGTGTAATCAATGGAAAGATGAAAAGAGGGCAGATGGAAATGTCTCTTTATAAATATGACATTTTGAACATAGATCTTTTTGAGATTCAATCTAGTGGGGAGTGAAGGCTTAATGACTACAAAATCGAATATGATGCCAAACGAGGGGATGAAAAAAGTATCAAAGGGGCTGCATTAGTGAAAGGCAGGTCCCATTGAGCTTGGGTAGGAGAACATTTTCCTAGGTTTATATAGTTAGCTGGAGGACACATGCTGAATTCAAGTATCTAAAACTCAAACTTGACCAACCCAAATCCAATTTTTAAAATTTTGGCCCAAATGGCTCCCAAACTTTTTTTTTTTTTTTTTTCAATAGTAAGTATGATTCTATTCAAAAGGGAAAAAACCCAAAGACAACGCACCTAACTCTGAGGAAAGGAGTAAGGCAAAAGAGAGAGTTTAAAGACATGAAAACAATAAAAGCCCACAACCTGGTCTAAATTAAAGTGAAAGAAACCCACATCATGGGTATGGAAATTAAACCGAACTAGTGCCCAAAAGTTGAGCTAACTCCAATTCTGAAAAATACGCCAGGAGAGGCAATACTCTTTTCATCTTTTTAAGAAGCATCTTAGAAGAGCGGGAAATTGGAATAATGTTGACTAAGTATTTTGCTTTGATAGCATCTGAGATCCGACAAGCCTGAAAACGAGTCATCCAATGTGAAGTATCCCGAGATTTCACAATTTTTATAAGATTATCATCAATCTCGAAGCACAATTGAGTAGTTTGGCACTTTACTAATATAGTAAAAGTCAAGTAAAGCTTTTATTTTTCAGACAAGATGTTACATCAAAAGCACTTAATTCAAAACTCCCTCTATTTTTTTTTTAAAAAAAAATAAAAAAGCAATCACCTGTATCCACTAAAATAAAAAGAAAAAACTCCACTTTTCCATACAAAAAGTCAAAAAAATTGCATAACAAACAACTTAAAACAAAATACCATCATAGCCCATTTATATTTTATTTTTTCTTCAAAATCAACTTTTACTTCACTTAACTCTATTAGTAAAGTTGTAAAACTGAAAGCAAGTAAAGAAGTAATATGAGATTTTGATATGAGATTTTGATATAAAGTAACTTGAAGGAGCCCAACCCAAATTTCACTTCTGATTGAGACGGGCCACCAACCTTAGTTGCATACTTATACAGCATTATGTGCCTCCATTGCGGATCCGACAGGTCATTGGGTGGACCACAAACAATGCAATAAATGATTCTCGACATTGGACCTAGTGGATGAAGAGGACGCCTTCATTTTCTCTTTTGTAGATCCAGAGTCTCAAGCCCAGCCATGGGTGTAATTAATCTGCATTCACCTCCGTCAATCAATGGCTTGAGCTTGGTTTGACTCCACAAGTCTGGGTTTATCTTCAACTTATAGAGGTACTACACTAATCAGGTACAACTACAAGCCCAATTGTAAACAAGTAGAGCTTGAGTATGGGCTTGGCCTTGGCTTACAGCATTTATACATTTTATTTATGACCTGAGCTAGCACCTGATCTTGTATATGTGAATTGGTGTATGTTAGCTTGATCGAAACAAAGATGAGCTAAGCCCAGTGAAAAGGTCCTAGCTCTGCTCAAGCTTTAGTAAAGCCCAAGCACAACTGAGCCCAGTCCAGCTTTCTCAGATGCTTTCTCAGCTTGTTGACAGCCCCAGGCCTTAGTAATAAATACTTGATGTTAAACCTTGTAGAGGCCCTGAAAAACCAACATACATTAGTTGGAGAGGTGAAAAGGATTTGAGTATCAGCTAAGTACAAGGCTCTCTTGGGGCGAATTTTCTCCGGCTGACGTCTACATGAGAATGTCTCATTGGGCACTTTTAATTAAGGGGATCCCAGTATTTTTTTTTTTTATGCTCCCCTGCCATTTTTAACCGTCAGATAGGGACATCAGATGTTCATGTTTTTGCCTGTGTGGAGATCCTCACAGGCCAAAATAGATTGCAGTCAGATTGATAATGATTGAGCAGATCTGCTTCTTCAGCCCAAACCAAGAAATGAAATAGAACAATGCTAAGCTTAGATACATAAGCTAAACTAGGACTTTACAAGGTTCATTTCAGCCTACCCCATTTGGTTATCAAGCTTAATATGGTACCAAATGAAAGACTCGAGCCCAAGATTTTGAGCTCAGAACTCTAACTTGAGTGCATTTAGTCTATTGGGCCATCAGTTGGGCATCTAGTCAATGTACAACCAATCAAACCTCATTTAGCAAAAGGTTGAAAAACAAATCCTTTCCTAAACAAATAGCTCAAATTTAAACCAAAACGCCAACAATGGCTGGGCTTGGGCTGAACTAGGCCTTGTGACATCCTATATTGCGATTTTGCAGACTACTCACAGGAGGGCATGTGGTATATATGGCTTAAGTTCGGCAAAGGTCGATCTAATTAACTTTGGGCCTTTGTACTGTCCATGTTAAACCTGAACTGGTATGATCAAAACCGCTAAATAATGAAAGTGAACCGCAGATTGATTGAAAAATCATGGCTATTTTCTGGAAGGAGATACAAGATATGCGGCCCACCATCAGGTACCATCTAAACAATTCCCATATGGGTCAATTTGTTGGGCCCCAGGGCCCATTTATGTTGACACACACATGGATTTGGTTGATGTAGACACTCCAAAACGTGTGATAAGGACCATCCCAAGCCTCATCCTATAGATGAAGATACTATACAGTGCTCCCACACCTTAGTCTAGACTCTTAAGTATATTCTGACAGAATATTAAGTGCCATGTGGATATGTGGAACTTCTCTTTCATGCCAGTTGCAATGCCAATTGAGTAAGTACAAGGAACTTTCCTGCCCTCCAAGTTCAATCCGTGAACATGCAGGAAAAGATTGGTTCTTATTATTATTATTATTAGTTAAGAAGGACCAAATTGATTACTACATGTTGGCGTTGTGAATCATGTGTTAGTTGGTCCTAATAAGACTAGAAACAGGAAGTCCATTAATATCAAATAGTCTGCCAGTCTGCCAGCCTTAAAATCTTGCTACTCTTGAAGAATTACACTTTGACTGGGCATTGTTCCAAGGACTTGAGAGTATTCACACTCAAGTATCACCCTTTAATGACAATAAAGGGACAGCCCAGTGGTTCAAAGTCCCATTCTCACCCAACTGCCGGCGTTTGATGCCCAAGTCCTCTCCCTCTCAGTTGCATGTGGTCCTCTCCATAGTTACCTAGTTTACAATTCGATTAATTCGCATTCGAGTTCATAATTTGTAATTCGAGTAAATATTGGATCAATGAATTCAATGGAGTAGGTTCATTTGATTCACATATCAGTTCGTCTAATTTGCAATTTGAATTTGACAAATTCGATGAACTAATTCATTAGTGTCCATGTTTAGGCAATTACTAGGGCCCACATCTAAAATCCAAATAGCCGAAGATAACTATTCTTTATATTTAATGTGGTGGGATTTTACTAATTAGAGTTGTGCCCACATAGATTGATTATGTGTAAAATACATGTTTAAAATGAAAACCAAAGTAAAACTTTTCATGCTTTGCCGGTCGGCAACCCTAAGGTGCCACTTTGATTGGAGTTAGATGTGGGTTAGCGCTAATAAATAGGGGCTCCATGCTTTTGAATTGCTTGGATTTTCAGGTGGGCATTGCAATCGAATTTATAGGACTCAATTTACAGAACTATTCGACATTAGTACAGAGCATGACCCTGAAATGTTAAAGTCAAACTTGTGCTGTCACATATTTTGTTTATAACCATATCTGAAATCATCATCACCATCACCCTCAAAACTCAATATTATGATGAATGTCCTGTAATCTATTGTCACTGATCTTCTGGATCATACTGCACGATCAGGGGAGATATATGGTGCAATGCAAATTGCCTCAATACATGGAACTTGCCTGCCCTCAAAATTCAATCCGTGAATACACAGGAAAAGACTGGTTTTTGTTTTTATTATTATTTTAGAAGGATCTGATTGATTACGAATTCCTGTGGTGTTGTGAAACATGTGTTGGTCCTAAGACTAGGAACAGGGGAGTCAATTGATAACAAATAGGCTATCAGCCATAAAATCTTGTGACTCTTGGAGAGTAACACTTTGATTGGATAATGTTCCAGGGGCAGGAGAGTGCTCAAGTATGACCCTTGATGAGAATAGGGGGCAGCTAGTCGTTGGGAGTCCCGCTCTCACTCAAATGCCTAGTGTTCGATCTCCGGTTCTCTCTCTTGTATTTGCTTGTGGTCCTTTTTCCTTCTTGTGCGGGTGGTCTCCTCCCACTGGGTTCATGGTTCACTTCCATGTCAATTGGGTCACTCAAATGGTATAAACAAAAACGAAAGTATTACCTTTATAGTTGTATCTATGGTAGCTGATCTGTAAGTTCTTGAGCTGGATAGGCCATCCATTAAAAAAAAAAAAATCCACCTTCAGAGATGATCAAAGTCTGGGTGGTCAAGAGTGCAAAACCACCGTCCAATTCTAATCATCCAAATGGGCTTGAAATATTTTGTATGGTTATTTTCAGAGAATCACAAGAACCATCAGATCAAGGGCACCGGTGGGCGTGATCTACGAATTTCAATACATGAGCAATTAGAACAGTATTCTATGTATTCTATGTATATTCCTTAATCTAATTATATAATACAGAGCATGACCCTGAGATGTTTTAAGTCGAACTTGTGCTGTTGTTATATGTTGTTTATAACCATATCTGACATCATCATCACCATCACCCTTAAACTCAATATTTCTTGTATTCTACTGTGACTGATCTTCTGAATCATACCGTATGATCAAGAGAGAAATTTGGTGTATGCTCAAACCATGGTGCGAACCATCGAATAAATTATTTGGATCATAGAATCAGCGGCCTCATTGGTACATACTCAAATGGGAACTGCAGTAAGTACTTAGACAACCCAAATGTAGTTTTCTTTTTTTCTTTTTTATTTCAGCATATGAAAGGGAAATAACGAGTACAAGAAAGCAATAATCTGGCCTACACAACAAACTTTGATGTATATTATATTTGAAGTTATTGTCTGAGGCTCCCTACATCCCTGTCAGGTAGGCCTCCCTTGTTCCATCTAATCATTATCCATTCCTTATCATGTAGTTGTAATATACCTATCATTTGGTGTATGTGGATCTAACCTTACAATGGATCCATTATGATTGTTGTAACAACTATGGGGCTACTCACAACATGCTTTCCTGCCTCATCAGTCCAACCCAAGTGACCATGAATCACTGCCTTTTTCATCTTTGAACTGCTCTTTAACACCAGCATGAAGCTCTGTTTCTCATTCTTCTCATTGAAAACCAGCTTCTCCGGCACAACATTGACTGTAAAACCTTCTATTGGTGTCACCTTGGCACTATACGTGGAGATTCCATTCCCAACATTTGTCACCGTGCGTCGAAATTCCTTAAACGAAGAGGAATCGTTTGCATTGACAAAGGCAATGAAAGATGGATAATTGAGATCGTTAGATGGGTCCGAGCAATTATATGAAGGCGACCTAGTGATGGTGTGAATTTGGTCCTTTGTGTAATTCATTGCACAAAGGAGCCGCACATAGTCGGTTGCGTCAATGTCATAGACTAGACCTGGGTCCAGGGCCTTGTTGGGATCAATATGCCCTGCCCCCATGGCTAGTGGAGTTGCATCTTGGTCAGTTTCTGATGAATCTCCGATTGGACTTAGAGTGTTATCCAATGGGTTAGCTGAGGTGATCATGGCGGACCGGATAGCAGCTGGGCTCCAATCTGGGTGTGCACCCTTCAGCAGTGCAGCCACTCCCGCCGCGTGTGGGCAGGCCATGGATGTCCCTGATATGATATTAAAATCACTGTACAACAAGTGTGAGTTTTGCACTGCCACTGCGCTGTTACGCGGCCATGACGCCAATATTAAGGAGCCCGGCGCGACAAGGTCAGGTTTAAGGACACTGGGACAGCTTTGAGATGGCCCTCTGGAGCTGTAGGAAGTCATTGCTGGAGCTGGCTTTGTACCCAACAGGGTCTTTTGGAATTGCATACTCCCAATTGGGTCTGAGATTTTCTTCATGTAGTCTAAGATGATTTGAGCATCTTGGGGCCTTACTATTGCTGCGGGAAATGAGAACTGTATGTAGGATTCTAGTGTGGTGGCGTTTGATATGAAAAGCCCTCCAGCTACCTTGGCAGAAGAAACACTGTCTATTTGATCATTTAAATTGTTGTTTTCTTCACACACCACAATTTTGTAACCAACATCCTTCAGTAGCCTTGTATTGTTACACCCGCCCCCTAGAAAAACTAGTGACACTTGGCTCAAAGATGAATTGGTCGGGTATAAAGATGGGCCAGTGACTGAATTTCCATTGCCTAGAGTGATGACTGCAGCAAATTCGCGATCAACGGTGCTGGCACCAACGGTTAGTACCCAAGGAATACCATTATGTAAGGTCCCCAAAATTGGCCCCTCGTTCCCTGCAGATGAAGCCATGAAGATTCCCTTCTCCATCGCCGCATAGGAGGCTATGGCAACTGGATCACTGTATAGGGGAACCCTATCCAAGCCTAATGATATGGAAATGACGTCGACACCGTCTGCGATTGCTTGGTCTATTCCGGCGAGAATGTCCGCCGTGGAGCTCCCTTCATCCCACAGGACCTTGTACATGGCTACATGTGCCCGTGGTGCCATCCCTCTGGCAGTTCCTGGGGCATATCCAAAGTAGGATGCGCCTTCAGCATACCCCCCTGCGGCGGTTGATGATGTGTGTGTCCCATGTCCATCTGTGTCACGGGCAGAATTGACACGGAATGTGATATTGGGATTGCTAGCTTGGAGTACTCCTTTGTTGAAGAAGCGCGCGCCTATGAGTTTCTTGTTGCAATTGGATGAATTGAACATGGTGCCTTCCTCACAGATCCCTCTCCACCTCTCCGGCGCTGGCATCATACCATCATCTCTAAAACTCTTACTCTCCGGCCAAACTCCCGTGTCGATCACCCCAACTATCACACCTTCACCTGAATTGGACGCCGCCCAGGCGCCCGAGTCGGCCTCAAGGTGGAGGAACTCAGACGTGTGGGTGGTGTCCATTTTCACAGGTCTGTCTCTATAGGAGGATACATATCCAAAGGACTTCTGGAGCACGCCCAGCTGAGACGGTGATAGGCGCGCGCTGAATCCATGCATAACGTTATCATATGTGTAAATAAGGTTAGGGGTGCCGCCTTTGATGGCAGAGAGGGTGGCTGTATACCAGCTCCGGTGGTCGGAGAAGGCCTTGGGCATGGCAGTTAAATCCATGTGGACAATATATGTGGTCATCTGAGATGATATGGAGCTGAAATGGACAGTGGTAATCAAGAACCAGACATAGAGGGGACTTGGTGTTGGAGATGCCATGGAGTGGGAGGCCATGGCAAGGTTGTGACTGCACAGACTCTACATTTATAATGGTGCAAGAGATTTTGGGGATGTGGGATGGATCAAAAGTCCAAATTATCCTGTTCGGTAAAATTGAACTGGATGAAAAAACTGATTCAATAGGGGACCAATCCCATTTGAATTGGCACCACCACTCTATATATGGTTGGTAGGGGTCTATTCAATTATTAAAGATATCAATTATTAAAGATATCAATCATTTTATCACTTTTACCATAGGGTTTGGACTGTTTATGAGATACTTTAAAAGAACCCAAGATTAGATTCTGAGTTTTAGTTTTTACACAATGTTATTTTCCATTTTTATATACACTTTGATAAATGATTTATTTTGACTTTCTTGTCTGCTGTGAGTAGATACTACCAAACTTTAAAAAGTGATATCACCTCGGAAATCCAAACCATTGACAGTAACTGTATTTTCCGTGTATTTTTGCTTGAACAAAATTGACTATGATGGGTGAATGGTAGGCCATTCATTGGTGAACAAAATTAGTAGTGTTTTTTTTTTTTTTTTTGCTAATGAGGGTATCCCTTGGTATTTGACCTGACCCGACTAATTCCCTCGGAGTTCGGTTTGTTCCGAACACACGACATGGGGAGTGGTGCAGAGCCAATGCATAGGAGGACAGTGATTTTGAGCAATTTCGGTTTTAGAGGTGTGCCCTGCTGGTGGATTTATATAGTTGGCTTTAGAAAATGAGGTCTGGCCTGTGAGAATCCTGATTAAAAGAAGACCATGGAAATTTTAAAATGAGTTTATAATGACTGATCATATATAATATCTTGTATTTTAAATCATCTGGACCTTGACCTTGTCATATGTGGGAACTTGGGCTTTTTAAGTATCCCCGCAATTAGTGGGTGCCATTTCAATCATCATATCCTGATGGGATCTTAGGAACCCATTACTAGCAAGAGAACTGGACCCAGTAATTCAGGGTTGGGTCTCACCCTTTTTACTTCAAAGTACTTAGATTAACCAATTAATAAACTGATTGTGTCAGGGCTTAGTCCATATTATTATATCCACTAACCCAACCTAATTAAGCTCAACTAAGGGTGTTCGTGGGACGGGTCTGGCTCGTGTAAGTTTACCCGATCCCATTTCATTTAGTCATGGCACCAGATATTCAGGCAGGAAATCCATCCCATGGACCTGAAAATCATGTTCAGGACAACCCAATTGGAAAATATGGACCTCAGTTCCAAATTCCAAATAGGTGGGGGTTTTAGGATACATTGGCCTAAGTGGCCTGTGGAGACAATATTGGGCCAGAAACTAGGCCAGGTCCAGCCTACGGCCCTAAAAGCCCAGCCCAATGTGGGCTAGGCTTAATCTGGCCCGGTCTGTCCTGGCCCATGAGCATCTTTAAGCTCTAACCCAGACTGATTCATTGCATGTGTCAGCCTGTGACCTCAAATCTCACCTGTTTAACTATTAGGATGTGAACTCATCTGTTTCTCCTTCTCCTTTTTGGCTACGGGTAGGATTGGAAGTTGCACTGACACATCCTTACCATATGAGCCCTTGCTAGGTTGACCTTTTTTACTTCCTCGATAGATTTGAATTTGCTTTTCTTACGCAATTAATAAATTGCACTAGCTGACCCCACATCCCAATCCTGAACTCACCCAGACACCATCCTTTCCCACTATTACATATAGCTTTAAATGAATGTTTTCATGGCCCAAAGAAAATGGAGGATTGGAGGATTGCAGGGCTCATCCAACTTTCCCTCTTGATTGAAATCATAATAAAATGATGCCTTTAAACCATTAAACTGTATGGCCATGGATACAAAATTCAGAATGAACTAATGGAGTCTGAATTTTCCATATAGGTAGTGGGCCCAATTAGGAGGCCTATTTTCCTCCTAAAAAACTCCTGGGCAATGTCTAGCCCTCCACAGTGGGGTGGGGGATGGGGGGGTGTGGCGTGGGGTGTTAGAACCTGGAGGGCCAATGTAAAAACACCCAGTTTGCAGGGGAAAAATGGAGGATTGAAGGAGGTCACTTGGATAAGAGCTGTATCATGTTTCCAGGAGTGAGATTTTACTGGATAGTAGAACAAGACGAGACAGAGACAGTAACTTATATAGTTTAAATTTTGGAAAGGTGAGCCTCACCATTGAATCTATGACAATGTTCATACAGAAATTCTGATTGTTGCCTACCAGAAATTCAGACCATACCCAACTCAATCTCCATCTCACAAGTGAAAAGAACCATGATCGAGGATGCACGCGGCACTCCACTTTTTCCACCGTGTTTTCTCCACAGCAGAAAACGTAAGTGAGCCCACTTCCTATTTTCCACCAATGTTCCAACAAGATCATGACATTTAGTCCACTCCATGTCTCAAGAAATTATGTGGTGCTCCAGAGTCGACTCCAAGAAGGTAATTAGTATGCTTGAATCAACCAAATCGGATCTGGATGTAATCTTTATGATCATTGACCCAATGAATTGATGAAGTATGATCAATAATGTCAAGGAAACCTTGTTCACATGTCAACACCATGCATGCATCAATCTTTACAACTTTTCTCATCTGTTTTGCATCATCAAAGCACAGCCTTGCCATGTTTATATTTGTCATCTCTTAGTCTGTTAGTATTTTTGTTGGCTAATTCATGGGTCGGACAAAACTCTAGGTCCATTGAATTGTATTTTCTAATTTATTTTAGAATGGACCGTGGTTGTGTCGCCGTAAGAGCTGAAGTGAAGAATAGAAGAAAAGAGCAGACCGGGCAAAATTCCCCAGGCCCAATCGATCGGAGTCTCAGACCGATCGATCGGTCATAAAAGGTATCTAGTTATTTGAATGGTCCGATCGATCGGATGCACAGTCCGAGTCCGATCGATCGGACAATGTGCCCAGAAATGGGAAAGTCTATTTTTCTAATCAGATTTAGTTTCCTTTTGAGACTATCTTTCCCAGTTTGAGTCCTACTTGTGCACTAAGTCTAAGGCACGAATTTGGGGCTATATATAGGGTGTTACTCTCAACCCTAGAAGGTATCACCACCAACACAACTCTCATTAATCTGAGTCAGAGATATCTTAGAGAGAGTTTATTCTCTAGAGCCATTGAGAGACTATTCTGAAGAGCTGCTCTAGAAGGTTGTTGCTGCTTCTACTTTTCTTGTAGAAGATTGATCATCTTGGTTGACAGGGTGTGAGGAGATCAAGTAAGGAGAACGGGGCGCGGTGGATGTCGTGTCAGTGGATTTTTTGCAAGAATAACTACAGTCCTTAGGTCGAGGTAAAGACTGAGGTAAATGAGCTTGTGAGTATATCTTGTAACTGTTCGTGAACTCTTGATTTCTGGTTCGTGGCTTTTCTACCTGGATAGGGTTTCCACGTTAAATATTGTGTCTGCCTTCTTGTGGTGTGTGATTGGTAGATAGCTAGTTCTAAATTGTCTGATTGATTTATTTCCGCTGCATTGATTGGTTAATTAGAATTAGTAACCCATTCTGATAGCCTCTCAAAAATTTCATAGTCCACAAAAATGAAGGGTTGCTCCACTGGTGTTATGCCCTTCTCTTATATGTGAAGAATTACGGCTGGTTTGTCCAACTCCAATGAAAAGTTATGACAATGAAATTGGTCATTTTTTGTGGTTTGTCACTTTTTCTAATATGTATTTGACTGACACCTTTCTTGCCGGAGAGGAAAATGGGGGAAAAACACTACTATTTTCTTGTAATGTCACTAAAAGCAATTTTGTAGGATGACGGAGATGGCATAGCTTTTTTGGTACACATAAAATGAAATAATTATGGATTTAAACATTGGAAGAATAAAATCCCATAGAATAGGATTATAATAGAGTAAAGACTTAGATAAAAGAACAAGAAATTTGAAAATCAACTTGGTTTTCATTCTAGAGAAGTTAACTACGCAAGTTATCTTCTCACTTAAGTAATTAATGAGATTTTATATCGAGAGGAGAAAAAACCTTTCACGTGGTCTCCATCAATATAAACAATGTGTGTGACATGGTATCCAAAGATTTAATTTGTGTGAGTATTTAGATAAAAGGATGAGGTTATATTGAAATTATTAAAGACATGTATAGATGAACAATATCTAGTGTGAGAATTACATGTGGAGTGATGGTGAGGTTTTACTAACTATGGATTTTCATTAGGGATTAGTTTTAAACATGTATCTCTTTATACTAATTATAAATAAGCTAATTGCTAAAATATAAGATGAGGTCCTTATGTATGCCTTTTTGTTTTCAATGATATAATGTTGGTGGATAAATTGAAAGACATTGTAAATTCAAAACTTTAGAGAGGACATGATGCTTTAGAATTCAAAAGGCTTTAAAGTAAATCGTATAAAGATAAAATATATGAATTGCAATTATAGTAGGAATATGTGAAAAATTGAAACTATTATGAGAATTGAAGCTCAAGATATAACAAAAATAGATTCATTTGAAAACGATGCCGCACATAAGATAAGAGCGGGATAGTTGAAGTGATGACTTGCTTTTAGAGTGCTTTGCGATTAGAGCATACTAACAAGATTGACGGAAGACTTTTACAGGATAACAATTAGACAAGCTATGATTTGTTGAGCAGAATGCTAGCTAATCAAGAAGCAACATGAGAATGTTGAGATGAGTGTGTAGTAAAATTAAAAATTAAAAAAAATAAGAAATGAATTTTCCGGAACATTAAAGTATAGCATCAATAGGTGAAACATTAAAATAAATTTACCTTTTTTTTTATTGGTAGAGAAAACAAACTTACTTGAAATAGTTTTTGGCATGTCCAATGCATACCACTATTAGTGCTGTTGAACAAAAGACTTTATTTGCACGTTGATGGCACACTAAGGAGAAAGAATATATGAATAGAAGTAATAATGATAGATTTGAAGAACAGAACATTGAAGAATTTGAGTCTGGATAGATGACAGTAAGAAACATATTTTATGTTACTACGCAAGGCTTTGGTGATAACTGCCACGCTGATAATTTGAAAGTTTTCACCCATCAATAATTTTGGTACAAGTGGAGTACACTACAAACTTGACCCGTTTTCTTTCCTACCTCGAGATTATGCCTAGCAGGTGGTAAGGAGATTAGACCCATCCTTTTCAACACAAGATATGGATGTGAGCTCACCATGCGAACTTTATCTTTTCCAATCCAAGATATGGGATGCACTTTTTTTTTTTTAGTTTTAAATTATAACTTACAAATTACGTGCACAAAGAAGGTTCAATACCCATCTTGAGATTGAAGAAAAAATCCATACTGAAATAATAATTGGTGATTTCAACTCAATGAAAGAACATTGAGTACAGCTTCAATAATAAAGGTTAATACATATTTTATTATCAAATTTATAATTTTGTTTAATTTTTTTTCTTTAGCCCCCTAAACAAAATTCCTCGTTTTGCCCCTACATGTCAACACCATGCATCAATCTTCACACCTTTTTCTCATCTGTTTCGCATCATCAGAGCACTGCCTTGTCATGTTTATCTTTGTCATTTTAGTCCACAAAAAAGTAGGGTTGCTGCACTGATGTTATGCCCTTCTCTTATATGTGTAGAATTACGGTTGATTTGTTGAACTCAAATGAAAAGTTGTGAAAATGAAATTGATTGATTTTTGTGTTTTGTCACTTTTGCTATATTTATTTGACACCTTTCGTGTCGGAAAGGGAAGTGGGAAAAATCACAACTATTTTCTTCTAATGTCACCGAAAGCAACGTTCACGGCTCACTAATGAGAAAATGTACTCCAGGAAAGATACGAATGAAAATATTAAAGATAGATTTGAAGAAGTGAATATAAAAGGCTTTGACTGGGGAGAAATGACCATAAAGAAACATATTTTTATGTTACTAAGGCAAGGCTTTGGTGATAACCTGACGCTAGCTAATGATTTGAAAGTTTTCACTTATCAATAATTTGGAATTCTGTTTGGACTAATCAAGGGGTGCCACATGGAAAGAGAAACTTTTTAAGATAGTGAATTTTTTTTTAAGGAGATGGGATGTGATATCTCAAACCCATGTGGCACCATGAATGGTCCAAACAAGGAATCCATTTCCCAATAATTTTGGCACAGTCCAAGTACACTACAAACTTGACCCGTTTTCTTTCCTAGCTAGATATTATGCCTAGCAGTGGCAGGTGGTAAGGAGGGTAGACCCATCCTCTTCAACACAAGATATGGATGTGAGCTCACCATGCGTACTTTATCTTTTCCAATCCAAGATAAGAAGTGAGGTCAGATATGAAGATAATGGGGTCCATAGGACGTAGAATATTAAAACTCCAATTTGAGAGATAGTTTGATCAGTTGTAAATCAGGTGAGTAATTTAGCCAGTGGCCTATTTAACAAGAATAAAACTTCACTGGTTTGTATCAGAACTTTTGATTCCATGGCCTACATCAATATGTTAGCATGTGGGAGCCATATATGTGGCCCTCAAAGCCATACCATCAAATGGAATTTCTTGGTGGTATTCATTGCTTGTTTCTATCACTCCATAACTGACAGTGATCATAACGTGGTGGAATCTTATAAATTAGATAGTCACTCCCTCTACACATTGTGATAGAGAAAGATGACCATTTTGCAAAGACCACCTGCTTTCCACTAACTCTTTCTTTTATTTACTTGTGGCTTTTGTCTTCTTCCTTCGCCTTTCCTAGGATTCGTGGCATCTCATTTTCAGCTTTCAAAGTTATTGATCTTACGTATTATCTTTCCCTTCTTTCCTTTCTTGTAGCTGTTTTTTTTATGTAGGACTGATATAGGAACCACAACTTTTCTTAATAGAACTGAGGGAATGAGAAGGGGATAAAAGTAGCAAATCCAAGGGTTGTACTTTATTAACATGATCTTCATGGCAAAAGTACTACATTGATGGATTTTTTTTATTTTCTTTTTCCTTTTCTTTTTTTCAGATGGGAAATGTGACTTGTACATATTAGTGAAACTTAGCCTTTCAAGATTAATTGCCCTTTCTTAAAAGAGAGATGTAATGATTCATAACATGGTTGCTTGTTGGGTCTAAAAGAGCTATGATCAGAGCCATAAATAATGGTTGCTTGTTGGGCCGGTCTAAAAGAGCTATGATCAAAACCATAAATATCGGTTGCTTGTTGGGTCTAAACACGCTACAATTAGAGCCAAAAATATCGTTTTTTAAGGGGAAATTTTTAAATATGGCCTTAAGTTTTTGCCTTATTTCAGAAAACGACATAAGTTTTGAAACTTTTCAAATTAGTCTCTAAGCTTTTTAGTAAATTTTCAATTAAGGACACCCGGCCATTTAAAGGTATTTTCTGGTGACTTTTTCCCTTAGTATTTTAAAAATACCCAAATTACCCTTCATTTAAAGTCATGACATGGTTTCTGCAGCCACTCCATGAAGCCAATCGCTGTAGGAATATTGGGTGTCTTTGATCACCGTGAGGACATCAGGGAAAAAAAAATAGGAGAATATAAAGGAAGTGAATGAGAGTTTTATCACAATGAAGGGTAATTTGAGTATTTAAAAAAATAGGAAAAATGTTGCTGAAAAATAACTTTAAATAGATGGATGTCCTTAATTAATTGAAAACTTCCTGAAAAACTTAGAGACTAATTTGAGAAGTTTTAAAACTTGTGTCCTTTTTTTGAAAAAAGTTTGAAACTTAAGGACCTTTTTGAAATTCTCCCTTCTTTAAGCCATCATCTTGAGAAAGTGTCTGAATATTAGGTTTTTTTTTCAGATATTATAAAAATTTGCCGTGAAAGAAATCAAGATGTTATTTAATTAAAATGAAAAAAAAAACTAAAAAGACTATTATTAGAAATTGATTGTTGTAGAGTTTTTATGGTTTCTACCGTTTTATTCCAATTATATCACGATTTTCTCTCAACATCTACAACGCCAATATATTATATATATTTCTATTATATATATATTTCAATATTATCAGAAAATTAATATTTCAATATAACTATATCAGAATATTTTCAAAATACTGTTCCTATTTGTGACAATAGCTGTATTACATGACATCAACCATTGCCATTGAAGCATCATATAAGGGACTCTTTCTATTTTTGGTAAAACATATAAGGGACTTATCTCAATCCAAATCAATGCATGGGTTGAATCAAAGGACATTAGAAGGCGCAGTGAGTATCATCATTCACGGATGTGAATAAATGGGTGAAATCAATGGGGCCAATGAATTAAAACAGAACATTTACTTGTAATAAAGTCAATTCAACAAATGATATCAATCAATGGTGAATTAGGAAGTCGAATCATGTGATGCTCCAACAGAGTATGATTATCAACACTAATAAACATGGGTAGTTCAAAATGGTTCATATTGTGGGTCCCACAGTGCATAGGGACATAACCCAAAACCATACAACTAAAAGAAGTGAGTGGGAGTGTATAATTTGCAGCAATCAAATGGACAGTTGAAATGATGACAATGGAGAACCCAAATTCAAAGGACAAATGATCATGAGCCAAAGGCTAGGATTCGACGAGCCATCTGATTGGGGCCAAGCCATTGAGCAGCAGGACCCACAATATGGATGGTTTGATTAGATGCACCAGCATGTGGGGTTGGTTCGCATGATTGGATAACATTCTACAATATGACATGTTAACCTGTCTTTGGGTGGGGATGGCAAATTAAATTTGATGTGATCTGCATTTTTTATCTGACCCGGAATATATGTGGGCCATTCAAATTAAGGTAACCTAATGAGTAGGGATCACCTATCGGCTATTGCATTTATTATACCTTTACCGTGAGTGGACCAATAATACTCCGCCACATCATCCAAAAATTTAGGTGATTCTCTTTCATCTAATTTAAACTTTTAAAACTTCAAAATCAACTAAATTTTTGGATGACGTTGCGAAGTATTAGTAATCCACTCATGGTAAATGTATAAAAAATGCGATAGGTGATACGAACTCATAATGTAACATGAAGTAATTTGTGTCCTGTTAGGGCTGATCTGCTAACATGTATTTCTTCTATATTTAAAAACACCTAATAAATAAAAAAATATTATAGTATAATATGATATAAATAATATTTGTAAGTTCTGTTGGCACTAATTGGGATCTTGCTGGTGTTTACTAATACTTTAATCATAATTTTTATAGCCATTCTGGCCAAATAATGCATAACTTCTAGTGAACATACAACAAGATTTTAAAAATTAATTAGGCTTACGTCTGTAGGTCAGGCTTGGGACATGCCCATGACCTGAAATTTAAATACATTGAGGTGGCTAGGCTTGGGCTTGAAATATCTTGTATGGTTATTTTCAGAGAATCACAAGAACCATCAGAACAACGGCACTGGTGAGCGTGATCTACTAATTTCAATACATGAGCAATTAGAACAGTATTCTATGTATGGGAGATGCTCGTGAGAGATCTCTCTCACCATATATGAGAGATATGAGTGGGACCATCACATTTAAGTTGTTGGCATTTGATATTCCTTAATCTAATTATATAATACAGAGCATGACCCTGAGATGTTTTAAGTTGAATTTCGGCCGTTGTTATATGTTGTTTATAACAATATCTGACATCACCATCACCCTTAAACTCAATATTTCTTGTATTCTACTGTGACTGATCTTCTGAATCATACTGTATGATCAAGAGATCGAGATATTTGGTGCATGCTCAAACCATGGTGCGAATCATCGAATCAATGATTTGGATGATAGAATCAGCGGCCTCATTGGTACATACTCAAATCCTAACTGCAATAAGTACTTAGACAACCCAAATGTAGTTTCCTTTTTTTTTTTTTTTTCATTTTTATTTCAGCATATGAAAGGGAAATAACGAGTACAAGAAAGCAATAATCTGGCCTACACAACAAACTAGCTGTATATTCTATTTGAAGTTATTGTCTGAGGCACCCTACATCCTTGTCAGGTAGGCCTCCCTTATTGTTCCATCTAATCATTATCCATTCCTTATCATATAGTTGTAATATACCAATCATTTGGTGTATGTGGATCTAACCTTACAATGGATCCATTATGATTGTTGTAACAACTATGGGGCTACTCACAACATGCTTTCCTGCCTCATCAGTCCAACTCAAGTAACCATGAATCACTGGCCTTTTCATCTTTGAACTGCTCTTTAACACCAGCATGAAGCTCTGTTTCTCATTCTTCTCTTTGAAAACCAGCTTCTCGGGCACAACATTGACTGTAAAACCTTCTATTGGTGTCACCTTGGCACTATACGTCGAGATTCCATTCCCAACATTTGTCACCGTGCGTCGAAATTCCTCAAACGAAGAGGAATCACTTGCATTGACAAAGGCAATGAAAGATGGATAATTGAGTTCAATAGATGGGTCCGAGCAATTATATGAAGGCGACCTAGTGATGGTGTGAATTTGGTCCTTTGTGTAATTCATTGCACAAAGGAGCCGCACATAGTCGGTTGCGTCAATGTCATAGACTAGACCTGGGTCCAGGGCCTTGTTGGGATCAATATGCCCTGCCCCCATGGCTAGTGGAGTTGCATGTTGGTCAGTTTCGGATGAATCTCCGATTGGACTTAGAGTGTTATCCAATGGGTTAGCTGAGGTGATCATGGCGGACCGGATAGCAGCTGGGCTCCAATCTGGGTGTGCACCCTTCAGCAGTGCAGCCACTCCCGCCGCGTGTGGGCAGGCCATGGATGTCCCTGATATGAGATTAAAATCACTGTACAACAAGTGTGAGTTTTGCACTGCCACTGAGCTGTTACGCGGCCATGACGCCAATATAAAGGAGCCCGGCGCGACAAGGTCAGGTTTAAGGACACTGGGACAGCTTTGAGATGGCCCTCTGGAGCTGTAGGAAGTCATTGCTGGAGCTGGCTTTGTACCCAACAGGGTCTTTTGGAATTGCATACTCCCAATTGGGTCTGAGATTTTCTTCATGTAGTCTAAGATGATTTGAGCATCTTGGGGCCTTACTATTGCTGCGGGAAATGAGAACTGTATGTAGAATTCTAGGGTGGTGGCGTTTGATATGAAAAGCCCTCCAGCTACCTTGGCAGAGGAAACACTATCTATTTGATCATCTAAACTGTTGTTGTCTTCACACACCACAATTTTGTAACCAACATCCTTCAGTAGCCTTGTATTGTTACACTCCCCTAGAAAAACTAGTGGCACTTGGCTCAAAGATGAATTGGTCAGGTATAAAGATGGGCCAGTGACTGAATTTCCATTGCCTAGAGTGATAACTGCGGAGAATTCGCGATCAACGGTGCTTGCACCAACGGTTAGTACCCAAGGAATACCATTATGTAAGGTCCCCCAAAATGGCCCCTCGTTCCCCGCCGATGAAGACATGAAAATTCCCTTCTCCATCGCCGCATAGGAGGCTATGGCAACTGGATCCCTGTATAATGGAACCCCATCCAAGCCTAATGATATGGAAATGACGTCGACACCGTCGGCGATTGCCTGGTCTATTCCTGCAAGAATGTCCGCTGTCGAGCTCCCTTCATCCCACAGGACCTTGTACATGGCTACGTGTGCCCGTGGTGCCATCCCTCTAGCAGTTCCTGGAGCATATCCAAAGTAGGATGCGCCTTCAGCATAACCCCCTGCTGCGGTTGATGATGTGTGTGTCCCATGTCCATCTGTGTCACGGGCTGAATTGACACTGAATGTGATATTGGGATTGCTGGCTTGGAGTCCTTTGTTGAAGAAGCGCGCGCCGATGAGTTTCTTATTGCAATTGGATGAATTGAACATGGTGCCTTCCTCACAAATCCCTCTCCACCTCTCCGGCGCAGGCATCATACCATCATCTCCAAAACTCTTGCTCTCCGGCCAAACTCCCGTGTCGATCACCCCAACTATCACACCTTCACCTGAATTGGACGCCGCCCAGGCGCCCGAGTCGGCCTCAAGGTGGAGGAACTCAGAAGTGTGGGTGGTGTCCATTTTCACAGGTCTGTCTCTATAGGAGGATACATATCCAAAGGACTTCTGGAGCACGCCCAGCTGAGACGGTGATAGGCGCGCGCTGAATCCATGCATAACATTATCATATGTGTAAATAAGGTTAGGGGTGCCGCCTTTGATGGCTGAGAGGGTGGCTGTATACCAGCTCCGGTGGTCGGAGAAGGCCTTGGGCATGGCAGTTAAATCCATGTGGACAATATATGTGGTCATTTGAGATGATATGGAGCTGAAATGGACAGTGGTAATCAAGAACCAGACATAGAGGGGCCTTGGTGTTGGAGATGCCATGGAGTGGGAGGCCATGGCAAGGTTGTGACTGCACTTACTCTACATTTATAATGGTGCAAGAGATTTTGGGGATGTGGGGAGGATCAAAGGTCCAAATTATCCTGTTCGGTATAATTGACATGGATGAAAAAACTGATTCAAGTGGGGACCAATCCCATTTGAATTGGCACCACCACTCTATGGTTGGTATCCCATTTGAGGGGTCTATTCAATTATTAAAGATATCAATAATTTTACCTCCATTACTGAGGATTTTTACTGTTTATGAGATATTTCCAAAGAACGCCAGATTAGATTCTGGATGTGAAAGGAGTTGTTGTTTGTACACAAGGTTTTTATGTACACTTGGATAAATGATTTGTTCAGACTTTCTTCTTTGCATGTCTGCTGTTGCTGTTGGTAGATACTACCAAACTTTCAACAGTGATGTCACCTCGGGAATCCAAGCCATTGAAAGTAACTGTTTATCCACGTATTTTTGCTTGAACAAAGTTGACTATGATGGGTGGATGGTAGGCCACTTATAAAAGGACACGATAAAAGGCACAATGAGTATCATCATTCACGGATGTGAAAAAATGGGTGAAATCAATGGGGCTGATGAATTAAAACAGCACAATTACTCGTAATAAAGCCAAGTCAACAAACATTATCAATCAATGGCGAATTAGGAAATGAAATCATGTGATGCTCCAACTGAGTATGATTATCAACACTAATGCACATGGGTAATTCAAAACCAAAGGGACATAACCCAAAACCATACAACTAACAGAAGTGGGTGGGAATGTTTAATTTGCATGAATCAAATGGACAGTTGAAATGATGACAATGGAGAACCCAAATTCAAAGGACAAATGATCATAAGCCAGAGGCTAGGATTCGACGAGCCATCTGATCGGGGCTAAGCCGTTGAGCAGTGGGACCCACAATATGGATGGTTTGATTAGATGCACCAGCATGTGGGGTTGGTTAACATGATTGGATAACATTCTACAATGACATGTTAGCTGTCTTTGGGTGGGGATGGCAAAATTTGTTGTGATCTGCAATTTTTATCAGACCCGGAATATATGTGGGCCATTCACATTAAGGTAACCTAACATGAAGTAATTTGTGTCCTGTTAGGGCTGATCTGCTAACCTGTATTTCTTCTATATTTAAAAACACCTAATAAATAAAATAATATTATAGTATAATATGATATAAATAATATTTGTAAGTTCTGTTGGCAGTAATTGGGATCTTGCTGGTGTTTACTAATACTTTAATCACAATTTTTATGTCATTCTGGCCAAATGATGCATAAATTATAGTGAACATACGATAAGATTTTAAAAGTTAATTAGGCTTACGTCTGTAGGTCAGGCTTGGGTCATGCCCATACCCTGAAATTTAAATATATTGAGGTGGCTAGGCTTAGGGGCAAAGCATCTACGCTCATAAAGCCGACATAAGTGGGTTAAGCGGGTCAGGTCAACACGATCCTGGCCCAGGTTAGGGTTGACTAACCCGCTTAATAAATGACTTGAGCCTCTATTGACAGAAGTCACAGAACCCTCAAGTCATGGTATTGGTGGCGCATTTTGACCCGACTCGACCTATTTGTCATCCGTATCTTGGGCCTCTACCTGAGCAAGGGAGACCCATTTAGACCCAATCAACCCGTTTGTCACCCGTATCTGGGTTACAAAAATAATTGTGATTCTGTCAGTGCCTATAGTTACAAGTGGGCGAGCCAACCTGCTTTTCACTGGATTCAGGTCGCATTCTATAGTCCATGTGATGAGAATGAGATCGTTTATTGTCCTGGTAACTGAGGGGCTAAGCCTGGGCCAATGTATACCTGAAGGTTCAAATAGATAGGTTCCTGATGGTTTAATGGTAAAAGTCTCGGCTTCCATGCGTGATAATACAGGTTAGAAACCTGCGAGCAACCACTTTGTATAAAATTGCCAAAGGTTAGGTCTGTTTCCGGTCTAGACCTTGCTTCGGCGGGACCACACTGGGTGATAACCTTTATGCCGACACATCTAAAATGAACCAGCTTTCTCTTTTACTACTATGGTCATGTTTGGGACCACTAGTCTATTTCTTAACGACCATTCAATATAGACCCATACAAAAAAGAGTCATAGAAAAAAAATGCTAAAATAAAAGGAGGTGTTTGGTAATGTAAGGGTCTCTATGCAAAATAGACATTTTTATATTATTGGTTGAGAGTTTTTCCACATATTTCTTGAGATTCACAAGGTATTAGACCATGAAAATTGACCATATGGACGTGCTCATCCTTCCAAAGAGATCTCACGGTTTGGACCTTGTGTTTGGGCCCACATAATTCACAAAAATTTACCTAATGGCTCACATTTTTTGCACATATCTAGAGATTGGTAATAATCCAACAGGTGAAATTTGGTCTCATGGTCATGTTTGATATTGTGAACATTACTAACGGTTTAAATCTTATTTGACACGCTTCTAAATAGTAATAAAAATTGAGACAGTTTACTGCTCAGGGACAAATGCAATATTGAGCATAATACATCAATGGTTATTTTTGTTTTGCACATATCTCGAGATTCACATGGTATTATGTGATCAAGAATGACCACATTGCTATTTTCAGCCTCCCAAACATATCCAACGGTTTTGATCATGTGTTTGGGGCCTACAGATCATAACAAATTATATCCAATGGCTCACGGTTTGTGGGACATATCTTGATATTGGTGATGATTTAACGGCTGAAATTTGGTTACATGGCCGTGTTTGACCTTATGAACATTTTCAATGGTTCAGATCTTGATTGGACCTCTTAGATTTGGAGAAAAATTGAAAAAAGGGGAATGGGCTTGATTATGTATAAACACTAGCTATGCGTCTTCTTTTTTCCCTCTATTTCTCAATTATCTCATAACGGGGCTGTGGAAAGTAGAGTCATTGCCTCTATTTCTCTAAAATTTGTAGAGGCTGGAAGGTGGTGCCAAACACTTTATTTTTTCAAACCTCTATCTAATTTTAAAAAATAGAGAAATAGAGGACAAAATTATACCTCCCAAACAGCACTAAGAGACAGGGCCCGAGCCTTATTATCAGGCCAAAGGACAGATATATGCTCAAGTAGTAAGTCAAAATGACTGGTGGAGAATTGTTTTTTATGCCACACCTTTAGACCCTTGGATTAAGTGGCGATGTCCAATAAATTAGTTGACTTCCTGTAAATGGATAATTCACAACCCACACCCCCTTGCCCCTTGAACTTGTGAAGCCAGTGGGCTGCTGCAACATGCTACATACCCTGCTTTTAAATTAATGGGCCTTGCAATTTAACATTGTACCCAATATATTCATGAAAGTGAGAATTTCACCTCTGGGGCTCCTGCACAAAAGTTTGTTGATTGGGTCAATGTTATTTCAGACCATCTACATGATAAAACAGAATCAACTAACCCTAGCTTTTAGAAGCTTGATAGTATATTAGTTGGAAAGCCTAGAGATGCGTTTCAATGGATATGAAGGGAGTATAATAATACCACACTAATTACACCTAATATATACAATGATTTCACAATCACGGGTAAAGCTGGCTTCATTCATCAAAAACATCAAGACTAGCACCAGTCAATTTGCATTGTATTGGTCTGCAAGGTCTTTGGCCGGCCTTCTAAATATATATGGATCCTTCTTCTAGATGGGAAAGGGGTTGTCTTCACCTCTTTGTAATTTCCAAAGTGCTACTCTTGTAGAGATGGATGGGACTCGGCACATGATTTTGTCGCTAGGCTTCTTTGTAATGATCGATATTGGTGGATTTAAACATGATGATAAGCAAGTGTACACGCCACAAATTTCATTGATTCCTCGAAATCTATTGGGTTCCATACATCATTTTTTGCTAGGATGATTTCACAATCACATCAAAACAGTTCCTTGACATCTTCTATCCTTCACATGTGTGTAAGTGCCTTAAATCTTATGGACTTGATTGAACGAGTACGAAACTCGTAATAATGTTGTTAAGCTTCTTTGGGAATGATTGATTACATTAAAACCTGAAAGGAAATGAGAAACAAACATCAAAGACCTTCGCTGCAGTCAACTGAAGGCTCTCCAATGCCTTAATTAGTGCTATCAATGAACAAAGGATGGAGAAGAAAGACAAATATGCTTGTATTGTATTGCGTTGTATGGCGTTATGTAGCGTACCTTTCTGGGTTCTTACCCTCGTATATATATATATATATGTGTGTGTGTGTATAGGGGGAAGTTTCATCTGGCGCTCCCTTAGTGGGGGTAGGTGGAGATATTGTTCAGTCGGATCATGCGCCGACTTCTTCTATTAATGTGGATGTGATCGCCCAATAAGGACGACCTCTTATCATCCGGAGCCCATGTTGTCTGTCAGTACGTTCTGCAATATAGCCGTAGCTTTATGGGAGTACAATTATGGCTTAGCATTCATCTCAATTGGTCGTGGCGAGTTGAAGATGATACCGAGACCAGATATGAACGCAACTTGGCACTGCTGCCTAGGCGCCTTATGCCGAGACCAAGGTGAGCCTAGCTGGTACTCTTACCGAAGCTAGTTCAAGTTTGGTGCTAACTGGCATTGTTGCCGAGCTAGGTGTGTCTTGACACTGAGATTGGGATAAGTCAAGTCGGTACTATAATCAAGACTAGCTCAATCTTGCTATTAGGAAAATGTTCCGCACTCTCGGTATCGACTGATGACGTCTAATCTTTATCATGATGTTTATCCATCTGCCGGAGACAATTAATAGTACGTCGATGTCGCTTCGTCTGCCTGATGCGATAAATAGCACGTCGGTGTCACTTCGTCTGCCCGAAACGATAAATATTGTGTCTGAATCATTGCAGGAGATTAACTGGCGGTACCACGTGTCTCCATCTAGTTGGTTGTCCAATGAATTCGAAGCAACGCGTACAACGTTCAAGGTAATGCTTCGCACGCGTGCTTTTCGGAATTTGAAATGGTGTCATTCCTTCTATAAATAGGGTTTTTCCTTCTTCGTTCTTCTACTTTGGCATTCATTGTTAGGGATTTTGTATTTGCAATTTGATGGATGCATTAACATTTTAACATCATTTGATTTTCACACTTGCATTGATTTAGAAAAACTTGAAATCTTGATTTACACATGCATTGTTTTTAAGACTTGTAGAAATATTGTTTTATGCATGTTTTGTTTTTAAACTTGGGTGTAATTAGTTTTGAAAAGAAGTTTTAGAAATCAAGCAAGCCTATGTTTTAAATCTTTCAAATCATTTTAGGCTTTTTGTGTTTTATGATTTTAAGCCTCTTACTTTGATTTAAATCATGATTCAAAGCTTGATTTAATTGCCCATAAGTTCCCTTCAAGAAATACTTTGAAAAACACAATTTTAGGGAATTTTGGTCCCAGGCCCAGGTCGACCCGCAGTGGGCTTGGTCGACCGGCCCAGGGGACCCGGTCGACCGGCCACACTGCGCGGTTGACTGGGAAAGAGCCGTTGCTGCCTTTTCTAAACAGTCAGTTTTATGACTGTTGAAGGCCAAGTCGATCGGGGACTAGCCGTTGGGCAGTTTTGGGCTATAAAATGAAGTTCATTCCTTTGCCAAAGTTGGAGATTTTTAAGACATTATTGAAGTGTTTGGAGACAAGGCAAAGGGGATGAACTAAAAGAGACCAAGGGGTCATTTGGAGAGCTAAAGCTTGGATTAATGAAGTTAAATTTCTAAGTAAGCTTTACCTTTCTTAATCATATGTTATATGCTTTGTTTAAATTATTGGTAAATGAATTTTAGCATTATAACTATGATGTGTTGAATCCATTCTTATTTTAATCTTTGATCTAAGTTGGATTGGATTCTTCACTTTGATTTCAAACCAAGTTTTGTTTTAAAATCTTCATTAATCATGCTTAGCCTAAATCTTTGATTTCTTTTATAGCATGATTCATTTACTTGGTTGAAAAATTATTTGTTGTTTTCATTCATTTAAACCTTAGTCAAATTTGTTTAGTTTTGAAAACAACATTGTATATGCATCACATGTTTTAAGTTAGTTATTTTCATACAACTTGTGAGTCTTTGATTTTCATATCATTAACAAGTTGATATTCATACAAGTGATTTGCATTAAACTTCAATCAAATCTTTTATGTGCCTTAAACTTTGAAATGCTTTAAGCATATATTAATTGAGCTTTGTTTTTAACTTGATTGAAGTTATCACACACACACATCATGAGCATACATCTTTGCTTTCATATCCGCCTATTTTAGAGGCAAATATATTGAGCTTAAATTGTATCTCTTTAAGTGTTTTTGTAGACACTTCTTTAAGAGAAATTTTTTTCTTGTAAAGGTTATTGCTTAGCCTAAGAAAAGCATTAGTATAGAGGTTATTGCTTAGCCTTGGAAAAGCATCCTGTAAAGGTTGTTGTTTAGCCTAGAAAAATAACATTATAAAGGTTATTACTTAGCCTATTGAAAAGCATAGATAGTAGAAATCCGGTGGGGTGATTAGATCACAAGCCGGTAGTGGATGTAGGCATTGAGGCCAAACCACTATAAATCATTGTATGGTGGTGAATGCGTTGTGGTGATTCTTTTTAGCTTCCGCATTTTGTTTGTTTATCATCACTTGTGACTAGTTTATTTTTAAGAAGTTAAAATTTGTCATAATTGGTCACATATTGTAGCTCACCCTATTCAACCCCCCCCCCCCCCCCCGCCCCCGTGCCCCTCTAGGGTTAGGATCCCAGGACTTTCATTCATCAGAGAGAGTTTCTGCTGCAAAAGAGAAGAAGCCTTGCAGGAATTCTGTCTTTAGTGAGTCTGAGTCCGGAGTTGTCTTTTTCTCTCTGTGAGTCTTCTCCCTCATCTCTTTCTTTTGTTCATCTTCTATTTCTGTTTGGGTTTCTGCCATCTGTTCTTTCCAGTTTCTTCGTTCTTAGGAAAATGGGAACTTAAAGGCATTGGCTGGACACCCCTGAGGCCATGGCTGGGTTCAAGGAGATGTATGGGATCCCAAACAACGTCCAAACCCAACTAGACAATCCAAAGAACCCTTTTGAGGGTTATTCGTTCCGCGATGGCTGGATGTCATTTCCTTTGGTCTCAATAATCGAATGAGGGGTTAGGTTTCCTGTTCACCCTCTTCATAGAGCTTGCTTGGCGACATGGCACCTTAGCCCCTGTCAGTTGATGCCCAACAGCTACAAAGTAAGAATGGGTGCCGCCGAGCTCAATAAGATCTTGGGCATTAACCTCGGTGTCCATGACATCGAGGATGTATATGATGTCTGCAAGTCCGTGGGAGACGGTCACTGCTACTACCTCCGGGGGAAGCCAAAACTTGAGCCTTTTGTCTATTATTTGGAGGACTCGAACAGAAATGCCGGGGATGATCATCTACTCGTCTCCGATAACTGGGAGTTCGGTGAGGCAGAGACCGAGGCGGAGAGGTCATATAGGATCCCTCGTCACTTCGGGGTTCCTCCAAGTAATTATCGACCTCCTCTGATTGCTCTTGTTTTCTTTTCTTATTTTGCTGAGTTGACGCTTTCTCTTGTCGCGCAGAGGTCAACCAGAGAAGGCAGGGGGCCGAGCGCGCCGGCTGGAAGAGAAACGACAGCTGGCTGAAGATCGTGAGCGACTATCAGGGTCATCACGGGCGAGTTGCTTGGGCCCTGCTAGGATACAGCCGATGTACCATACGTACTTCAAGAGGAAGGAGCCCGTGCTCGCCCTGACTGACGCTGAGTGCCGAAGAGCTTCAGGCTATGAGGCATCCAAATCACCCGCCGACTCGGAGGTCGCCGACCTGTCCCAACTTGTCGAAGCCTACTCATCCCCTTCCAACCAAGAAGAAGAAAGAGGAGAGGATATGGAGCGATGTCGCCCTGCATTGAAGGTCAAAGACCTAGGGGCTAAACTTTTTGGAGGCCGAGCTCATTTTTCTACGTCTTCCGTTGCTGACCCCACTCCCGCCTATGCGACCTCGGGTAGCGCCGGAGCTCATTTTTCTGTTGCTTCGGGTGCAGTTCGGCAACGCTCCGCCGACACCACAAGGGAAGGAGGTCGGGCGGAGAAAAGGCCTCGGTCCGAAGGCCAATGCACAGGAGCTCGGAAGCGTTTTGCTGAAAGGGCGAGGGAAAAGGCTCCAACGGAGAAGAGGTCCAGGGCTGAGGGTTCGGCGGAGAAGGGCCCCAACCAAGTCTCGACTCCGCAACCCACAGGACCGGCCCCATGGAGGCCAAACCTCCAACTCGGGCCTAGGAGGCCTATGATCGTGGAAGACCGTCTATCCAGCGGCCCCCTCGTTGTTGATGTTCTCGCGAATGCTTGTGCTCTTCCACCTGACATGCAGAGGCATAAGAGAGGAGATGATGCGTCGCTGCTGATTTCCTCTCTGCAGTCGACCTTCTCAGTAAGTCTTTATCATGATCCTATGTAGTGTTTGATCTTGTTCACTTTTCTTTGACACTTGATTCTTTTTTCAGATTGTGCAGAGGGTTCAGGTGGTCCTGGACATGACCCATCAAAACAGCTCCAAGGTCGAAAAGCTGGAAGCAGAAAAGAAGAAACTTGCGATGGCCTTGGAGGGGAGTAGCCAAAAGCTGAAAGAGAAGGAAGAGAAGAACAACAGCCAAGGGGCAGAGCTTAAATTTGTACTCAACGAAATTTGCAAGCTGAAGGTCGAGACTCATGAGCTGAAGGGCGCTGCCAAGGTCAAGGCAAAGAGGGTACTCGAGCTTGAGGCCTAGCTGGTGAAACAGAATGCCGAGCTGGAACTAATGCATAAGGAAAAAGGCCGAACTCCAAGCCTTAGTTCAAGCTGAAGTTGACGCCGTTTTCCAAGACGGGGTGGATGCGACAACTAAGGAATATGAGGCCCAAGTCGAGAAGATAAGCTCGGTTTTGTTCGAGCTTGGGAGTCAAGCTGCATTGAAGAAGGCAGGGATCCCCGAGGATCACTGTAACGCCCCAATTCCGGATACCGATAAACTCGTTCGATCACCCGAAATTGGCGCGCTACTTCCCGGAAAAATCCGAGAACTTCCAAGATCGTAGGCCGCAGTGAGGTCCAATTTAAAACTTTTTGAACCAAATAACATTCAATGGTTAAAACTTGCGGAAGCATAACATTTAAATAGAGCGGAAGCAATAGGTATCATGTATATATAAAGTAAGAGCAAGACTACAGTCTTCTTTGTAAATGGTTCCATGTTAATAAAAAGTTATACATTGTGTTCTACCCCCAACTCACTACAAAAGGCACTCAAACCCAAAACAAATAGTGTCTCTCAAAACCCCTGTGGATACTCGTCTCCGCCCTCCGGCTCGACGTCCGTGTCGGCCGGGCCCCAAGCGTACTCTCCGGCTACAGGTGCCTCCACGAGGGCTAGTGTGTCGTCGGGAATCTCTGGGTCAAGGCCTAAGCACCATAGAATGGGTCAGATCTAAACGATCTGGCAAGATACAGCATACTACTAACATAGCATATATATATCAAAGGAATTAAAGACGGGTACATAATTTAAATGAATAACAAGGAAAGAGAACTAGGCAATCGTGCATGTAAAGCATAAGGAATCAGTATAAATGGATACATCTAAACTACTACAAACAAGGTGGCACATTCACACGAGCTGGAATACCGCGGGATATTATGCCGCAGCCCTCCCATACTGAACACAGTCGCGGTGGGGAACCTAACCAGGGAATAACTAATCCCGAATATCACTCATCAACTCATCATCTCATCACTCCAGATCGGCACGGCATGACACCTTGCCGTCTTAACCACACAGCTCATCATGATAGCTCCTCAACACTCAACTAGCTCCTACCGGGGATGATCAGTCCACCGGCTGAGCTTAAATCAACCGAGTGAATGTTCATGCCGACTCGAGAATAACTCTAAGGTCTGTGTCTGTCTAGGCTTTGCCTTGCGTGAACAAGGTCCTAACAATAACCCTAAGAGGTCCAAACATCTCAACACAGTCTCTGGATCTCATTCAAGGTCCAGGCCCACTCGTTGGATCCATACCAAGGCCCATCAGTACATGGCCTGGTCTAAAACCGTCCAAACGAAGCAACCAATCCATCTACTACTGACCAACAGTTCTATCACAATCCATATAACTTAACAGTCCAATAGAAACTATCTCTTCAAGCTAAAGGGTTCTCATCACCACACTTAGGCCCAATAAGGACCCGCCTAGACACAGACACGGGTCAATGATCTCCGAAATCACATCATCGGGTCACCTCTAGATACCCTAGGTTCAGGTCTTCCAATTATGATTAATTAACAGTAAACAACTGTCTAAAGATCTACGAATGACAGAATAATACTAAAGAAGTATGAACTTCAATACATGAATCAATAGGGAGAATCCAACGGTCCAATCCTAGGTTATGGGCCACTTTAGGTTCGGGTCTATCTCCGGTAATTCGATCGCTAAAAGACGTCATTAATGCCGTAAAATATTGTATTTGGTGCTTAGTTAATTAATGGCATCTATGACCACTCTTAGAGGTCGAATCATCTTAGATTATCAACCAAAACACTAAACAGTGGGCCCCGCGAGTCAAGGTTGAGCCACACCATTGACTCGGGTTTAGATCACTGATAAACTTTCATTTGGATGGTCAATGGGCCCCACAACTGATCACATCTACTAATGTTGAAAACTGGATAATCAGGGTTATCTAGGTGAACCTGATGTATCGTGAGCTCGGTTGATTTCCTGGCCTGGAAGATCAACCGAGTGCACTGGCTAATCTAAATCAGGCTTCCTGGACAACTCAATTCATTTCTATAGGCTTACAGCGTGTCCGGTCAAACAACCTGGCCTGGATGATTGACCGCATACTCTGAAAACTTTAGAAAGATTTGATAATCCAGCTTTAAACATTATCTAAAGTAAATCCTAAGTACCAAGTCCATTTGGGTGTAAAGAGTATATGTTACGGGTGAAAACCAACTTTCAGTCACATCTTGCACCAACAGAAATGAACCAGGTCCACCGGAGCAAGGCCCGGACAACCCGGCCATTTAGAAATGAAATCGGTGCAAGAAATGGCTGAGGGCCAATTTTCCCCTTGTTTTACAGTGTGGCCGGTAGACCGGCCTGCAAAGCCCGGTCTACCGGCTGTGTTACAGAAGGGCCCTGCAGAGACTTAACTGGGAGTTGCCATTTCTGGTTTCAGGGTGGCCGGTAGACCGGCCTGCAAAGCCCGGTCTGCCGGCTACACTGCCGGTTAATCACCGGTTAACCACCGGTCAACCGGCCTGCAGAAAAACCCAGTTGCAGAATCCCTTCCGTTTTGCCTCCTTTTACACCCAAATCACTCCCAATCTCTTCCAAACCCAACCAAAACTTCTCCAAACATAAATCAACTCAATAACCATCCATTAAACTACCTTATGGCCCACTGATCTTCCAAATGGGGGGTGAAAACCCCCATCCATCAGTGACCTTTCCATCCACAGACACAAACAGAGCTCAATGTAGAAATCTAAGACTAAATGAAGCATAAACATGAAATGGAACTACTGAATCATGAAATCAAACACATATCCTAAGTTATTAGTATGATGTACTTGCCTCTTTAGTGTTTGAGAAGGTTGTAGAGAAGAAGTAGAGCTATATAAAAGAGGGAAAAGGCCCAGTCCAGCAGAACAGAGGAGAGGGGAAGAAGAAGATGAACACCCAGCTGCTGTAGTAGTGTAGCAGTAGCTCCAAAACAGTCCCAGCACCACTGAAATGGTCCTAGCTCAAAGGAGAAGAAGTAATATGGCAGCTGCAGCTCCTTTAATAAATTCCAGCAGTGAAGAAGAAGGAGAAGATGACTTTGCAGCAGCTCTGGAAATGGGTTCCAGTAGTAGCAGATAGCTTGGAAAATTCCCAGTTCAAACAGAGAGGAGAAGGGAAATAAGAAGATGAAGGAGAAGATGATCACCCTGCTGCTGCTCTTAGGACAATCCAGCAACAGTCACAGCTGTAGAGCCTTGGAGAAAATGAAATGAGAAGGGAAGATGGGGTGATATCAGTAGCTCCTGGAAAAATTCCAGCAGAGTAACAGTAGAGAAATGAAGAGAAGGAGATGAAGAAAGTGATGGAGTGGCTGGAGCAGTAGCTGGAAATGAAGAAGACAGCAGCAGAGCTTCAAGGTGGATTTTCCAGCACGGCAGGGGAGATGGAGATGTGGCTGCTCCAGCTGAAGTGAAGAAGAGGAAGATCACAGCCGTATGATGTGGTTCCAGCAGATCAGAAACGAAGGAGGAGTAGTGGAAGAAGACAGCTACAGCAGCTTTGTGGAAATGAGATGGGAAGGAAGATGACAGTGGCTATCTCTTGCTCCAACGTAGGGGAGGAAATTGAAATGGCAGTTGGGTGGCTGGAGGTTATCTTGGGATGGGGGCTGAAGGTCTCCTTGGGATGAGGGCTGAGATTAGGGTTTAGGGCTTATTGCAAATGTTAAGAGAGGTTTTATATAGGATTAGTGGAGTGACTAATGACCATGATACCCTTAGGGTTTAGTGAGATTAGGGTTAGGGTTTGGGGTAGGTTGGTCATTAGGTTAGGAAGTTTCTAGAAAGTACCTTTAGCTTACACTAACCCTCCTAATTAACTTAATTAATTAGACTCTACTAACTAAGCCTAAGATTAACACAACACCCCACTTAATTAAAAACACTAACCCACTAAGTTAACCTAACTAACTTAGGAAATCTAACTAGTCCATCTAATTAGCCCCAAATAAACTCAATTAAAACAGTAATTAACAATGATTAGCCATAATTAGCAAGGATTAGCAATAATTAGCGAAGATTAGTAAAGATTAACATAATTAAACAATAATTAACATAAATTAAAGTTAATTAGTCTATAAAATAGCCCTTAGAGGGCCCACCAAGGGTGGGACCTCACAATCACCCCGTTTATCAGAATCTGCCCAAGTTTTCTAACTCCAAGCCCGAGCCGAGTCTTGCCCCCACTCCTGAGGTCGCTCCAGAAGCTGTCTCGACTCCTCTGCCCGAGGCTACTTCCCAAGCTGCTGCGACAGAGCCTCCTATGGTCGACCCTCCAGAGGCCAATGTCGAGGCTCCTGCTCCTTGAAATCTTTTTCTGATGTGTTTCTTTTCTTTTTTGAACTGGTGGAAAATGTAAAGAATTTTGTAATTTCTATATCAATCAATGAATACAATCTCTTTCCCATACTTGCCTTCAATCTTTCTTTTGAAAATTACATCCACGTGTTTGACCTCTGTTCCATAATTGGGCCCTTAGCATAAATGTTTGATTCTTTGACCAAGTAGTTGAGTTCGGTTCAGTAACCGGAGCTGAGTAACTATTGGGCAAATGACTTCGATTCCACATCCAGAAGTGACTTGGCCTAATCGAATTCGGTTCAACAATCGGAATTCCATTTGTTCTTAAGTTCTGTAACTCAAGAAGTACTTGCACCCTGATGTCGAATTTGTAATGTCAAGCTTAGTTCACTAACCGAACTTGACAAAGGCAAACTGGACTAAATTATTTAACTCGAGCTTTACCTTGATGATAGAAAAACTTTAGTTGGTTCCGTAACTGAACTTAATTTTCAGAAGTAGCCAACGAGTTCTTCAACTGCATAGTTGGTTCTGCAACCGAATTAGGATAGCCGCCAAGTTCCATAACCTGGCGTATTGTACATTTAGTATTGTGACCGAGTTGGTTGGTTCCATAACCGAGTCGAGATTTTTGCCGAGTTTCGTAACTTGACATTTTGTATAGCTGATTCCATAACCGAACTGAAGCCACCGAGTTCTGTAACGAGGTGTCATATATAGCTGGTTCTGCAACCGAGCTAGAGCCACCGAGTTTTGTAACAAGGTGTTTTGTATAACTGGTTCTGTAATCGAGCTGGAGCCACCGAGTTTTGTAACAAGGTATGCCTTAAACTATTTTAAGGTATTTCTTCACTTTTCTAATGCTCTGTAGTAGTTGGGTAGGTAGGTAATTGCCGAGTTCCACAACTTGGCAAGAATTGGAGTTGTTGTGACTGATGCTATCCGAGCCGTGGCTAGTGCTATCACTGAGGCCACTACTTGAGCTGTCACGATTTGAGTTATCCGAGCTGTGGTTGTGCTATCATCGAGGCCACTGCTGAAGCTTTGTATAGCGAGGCCGGTGCTATGACCGAGGCCAATGCTGAAGCTGTGCAGTCTAGGCTGGTGCTGCCACCGAGGCCAATGCTGAAGTTGTCACGATTAAGAGAAAGGTCAATAGATTTAGGTCCACATTTGGGACTATGTACCAGGACTATGTCGAGACGTGTAGTTCATCCGATGAGGAAGTTGACGATACTCTCGTAAGGATATAATTAAATTCGAGCATTTCATTTTGTGAATTTGTGAATGTTTTTTGTGATTTTCTCACCATAACTTGTTTCATTTTGCAGACCAGCAAGGATTAATAGGAAGTCCTCAAAAAGCCCCGCTAAGAAGCCTCGACCTAGTATCGAGGCTCCCTTGATGATAGAGGACTCCCTCGTCAAGGCATCAACCTCCCACACTTTGAATGAGGAGAAAAAAATGAAGCTAATGCCAGCAATTTTGACGCAGCTTTTGGTGATGTGGATGACATCCCTATCAAGGATCTGATCTCCGTCTCGCCTGGTCGTCAAGGATACAGCACTCCACCGAAGGGCACTAGCCAGGCAATCATTGTATCCCCCACACAGGCTACAATCGATTCTTTGATATGGAGGTGAATATGCCGAGGCTAAGGAAGATCTCGGATAGGTTTCTTGATTATCAACATCCATTGCCTCAAACGGGTTATGTTCTGACAGATGTGGAGAATGAACTGTTGATGAATTTTTATAAATATTACACGCATAGGTAACTGCAATTGTTGAAAACAGTTCCGTAGTAATGCAGTCTTTGTTTGTTTTTTTACTAATTCAACGTCGAAATACACATTGCGTTAACAGGAAAGAGGAGCTGGATATGATCATCTCGTGCGTCGATTCTAAGTCCCTAAGAGATTATTGGACGAGGGCACTTGGATGTACTCGAGTTATTTTTGGTTTGAAGTGCTACGGGAAAGGTGCAAAGATGCATACTTGGCTGACCCTAGTATATGCGTAAGTTCGATAAAAAATGAAAGCCACTTTGACTTTCTACTCACTTGGTTAAATGTCCTCTCTTGTTTGATGTCTGAATGCTTGTCTTGTAGAGTTACTGGGAAAAAGGGTCTAAAGACTGGGGATGACATGGCCTTTAGGCCAAAGGGAGAACGTGTAATGGACGTGATAGACTCCAAAACTCTAGTCTACGTGATTCACGCTCACAACCATTAGTCCTTACTCGTTGGATATGTCGATGAGAGCCGTTGGGAGTACTATAACAGTTCGAAGCAAGAGATCTGGGGCGAAAAGATCTGTGAAAGATTCGTAAGTACATATTTGCTCCTCTTTTGGCAGCATAATGTTTGGATAGTACATAAATTTCAAAATTGATGTATCATGCAATTTCACTTTGTTTGGACAAATATTGTGGCTTCAACAAAGATTTTTGGATCACGGGTGGTCAGTGCCTATGATGTGGACGATGACGACAAAGACGGACATCCCATTTCAAGAAAATGGAAATGATTGTGGGTTGTTCACTTGTGCATTCAAGGAACAATGCATATATCGTCGTCCCATCGAGTTCACTCAGTCAGACACCCCGTACTACCGGCGGAGAATTGTCATCATGATTTAAAATCTCGGTCTCGGTCGCGGTATCGGCCAAGCCGAAAAACCGTTATGATATCGATATCGGTTGCGGATATCGATCCGTCGCGGTCATCGCGGTGTGAATTTTTTTTTAATCCAAAAAAATTCGCAAAAATATCCAAAAAATCCAGAATATTAGAAAATGCTGGAAAACAATATTTTTTTTCCATTAGTAACAATAATAAATCAAAATCTCAATCACCTTAAGTTATGAGTCATGTCTGTGTCGTAGTTTGCTGTCTTCTCCAGTATTTCATATAATGTAACCATTATTGATGCTCATTATCAATTTATTAGTGTAAAATATAAGGAAATAAAGATAACATATCAAGTATCATTTAATACTAACTCAATTATCAAAATAAGTTGTGAAATCCAAGACCATGAAGATAAAATATTAAAATCTGTAACATGATAGTGAGATAAATCAATCAAATAGCACTTGGACATCAAAAGGTTTATGGTTTACCTGAAATTAGGGCAGACTAGAGCGATAGAGATTGATGAGCATGACAGCCTAATTTCAAGTTGAGTGTCGCCCCACACTCGATATCAATATCATCATCATTTATTCTGTATGGATTGTTAAAGAATACATAATAGTTAAAATAAGGGAGTATGTTGATTTTCTTACCAAAATAAAATGATTTTTTTCAAGAAATAATGTTGGAAATATGCAAGAAAATCAGCTAAGGAGGAGGGGTTGCTCTAAGGAGATGAGTGGAGATGAAGAATGAGGGAAAAAATGAAAAATTTAAGGTTTTTTCCATTATTCCATCTTGGCTGAGATGGACCGATATTTTGGCGATATTTTGGTCTGCGATATCGAGACCGATATATCACCAAAATAACGGACCGGTATGGGACGATACCGGTTCATATCGGCCGATATGAACCGGTATCGGCCGATATTTAATACCATGATTGTCATCGACATATTTAAGCAAAACTGGGTTCGAAATGCTTCAAGGCTTAACCTCCCTCCACTCCCGGTCTTGCCCCCTAACTTCCAATGAACAGTTCCTTGTGCTACATGTGTTGTAATGTAACTTGTAATTGAAATGGTTATGATGTGAATGTTGTGAATTTCTAACTGTATGTTGGATGTTGATTTCTAACTTATATATGGGATGTTGATTGAAAGTGGATTCAATGCATGGTTTGTCTTTTCTTGTTACACTGTGTTGTTGTATTTTGATGTAAATGTCATAGTCTCTGCATATTATTTTTTTCCTTCTTCATACAACGTCATCACCGACCCTGTACGACTAAAACATACTCGAAAAGTTACAACTTCCAAGATGAAAAACTAGGAAACCTGCGTTGGTGATGACCTTATTTACAGTGCTAAGGTCATCACCGACCCTGTAACACTTAATCTTTACTGGAAAAGTTACAACTATTGGTCAAAAAGATTGAAACTTGCGTCGGTGATGACTTTATTTTACAAAGGTAAGGTCATCGCTGACTCGTACTTAGAAATTTTTTCAAAAGCCTATTGGAAAAGTTACAACTCTTGGTTAAAAAATAGGGAAACCTGCGTCGATGGTGACCTTATTTAACACTACTAAGGTCATCACCGACCCTGTAATGAAACATTCCATGTACATTAGATAAAAATCCATACAGAATCGTTACGTTGCATAACTGCATTACATCATTTTCGAGAAAAAAAAAATGGGTTCCACACCTCTTTCAAAAGAAATGATAAATTATACAAAAGCATCCAAAAGTCCAAAACATTGTTTCAAAAGAAATGATAATTTATACACAAACTTCCAAAAATACAACAAAAAACAATGCTTCTATGTTAATAAGACAACCCATAAACATACATGCCAAAAAAAAAAAAACTTTCCAAAAAACATACCGCAAAACAAAAAAAATTACATGAGCGGCCCCAAAACAGAAAATCCATCAACGTCATTGTTGAATTGGCGAAATTTTACAGCTGCCACGGTTCTGACCCCTCTCTTTACAACACAAACAAGTTAAGACTCTTCGCTTGCGATGTCGATCTTTAACTCAGATCCTGTTCTTTTTTTGTTGACCCGGTTGCTTGCTAACCAATGGTGGGAGGACTCTCCCGGTGGTTAAATGTTGTTCCCATTGCTTTCTATCACGAGTGGCATGAATTACATCATTTTACGTTTTTTGGTACGTGCTTGTGAGGTACCAGTGCTCGCAATACTCATATGGATTCATATTCTGCGCTTTCATGGCGGCAACAACATGGCAACATGGGATCCTAATCATGTCCCATTTGCGGTACGAGCATGTCCTGCGATCTAAATTAACTACATCAACATACTCTGAAGATTGCTCTTGATATTCATTCAATGCCGTTATCCGTAGCATCAGCCTTCGCGATTCTTCTATCTCTGTGGCTAGGTACTTCCCTGCGTACGGTGTTAATATTGAATTGATGCTTTGTACTTAAGTTGACCGTCTCTGAAAGAATTCCATGAGTTTTGCATGTATCTCTTCCACTTCTTTTGTAATCGGGAGCACTCGAGTGTCTTTTAGTAGACTATTTGTGCACTCTGCAGCATTGCTGGTAAGCATGTCATACCTGCGTCCATGAGCAAATGCCGTTGACCAGAATTAATAGCCGATCGCATGGATGTAATTATATGCACGCTCATCTACACTTTTTATGTGGTCCATGCAAGCATCGTACTCACAAGGTCGGTATGCCCTCGCCGCGCTCCAAAACTTTCTTATAATGCCATGGTCGTTGAAAGCCGCCTTTATGTTTTCGGCTATATGATGGCATCAAAAACAATGCTTTGCGCTTGGCATTATGGCTTATACTGCAGGAATCAGACCTTTTTGACGGTCGGATACGATTGTCAGATTTTTTGGTTCACCCAACAACAAGGACAAGTGTGCAAGAAACCACTCTCAACTATCACGTCGCTTCGCTTTAGTAAATGCAAATGCAATGGGGAACAACTAATGATTTGCATCATGTGTTACGGCCGCCATTAGCACTCCTGGATATTTGCCACGAAGGTGTGATACATCCACCGCTATCAATGACCTTAGAGAGGTTTGGAATGACCTTAAGCATGGATCGAAGGACCAAAAGAAGCATCTGAATCATTCATCCTCCCTGATGTCCAACGCAGTGTACGAACCGGGGTTTGTTCTATGAAGCTCATTGCAATAGAGCGACAATATCATAAAAGACTCCTCGTACGATCCACGCACTTGCACAGTGCAAGCTCATTTGCCATATGTACTCTCCTGTATGCAATGCGAGTCCCAAACTCAAACTGACATTCATTGATGATCTCCTTTGGCCTAAGATCGTTATTGCATCGCACCTTCTCTTCAATGAATTCTACTATTAACTTCGCGGTTACTTGCCGATTTGCAGTTCCCATGAGTTTAGAGCAGCAATGTTTGGAATTATACTTTCGAACTCTGAAGTGTGAACCAGAATCTACCATGGAGGCATGTATACGCCAGGGACAATCTACTCCTTTACAACTCACTGCCACCATCTTCATGTTAGTCCTCTCGTGTTTCAAGGTGAAGTTGTTGTATATTGCGTATTTTGCTATAGCTCTTCTAAAAGCCTCACGATCAAGAAACTCCATACCTAGCCACATCTCCCTACCTGAACTGGTCCCTTCTTTGGGCACGACATTATCAGAGACCATCGAGTCCACGAGGGGAGCTATTTAAATGTTGTCTTCTTCATTTCTGCTTCTAGTATCTCTTTCGACACCTGAGTTAATTAGCTCGACGACTGTTGAACTTCCAATCCTAACCACATTAGTTGCGGGAGCACCTGTGAAGCTGTGTACACTTTCACTTCCATGCACATGAAGCATTTCTACATTGATTTCTTTGAACTTGGACTCATCATCATCTGCAAAATAAGACAATGTTGTTGGATATCGTCATCCTCATGTATATCGATCGTGGGAAATTCTTTTAAAGGTGGAGGTGACGGTGGTAGCTTGCCCTTTAATTTATTATCAGGCTTTTCAATGCTAGGAGGGTCTCGAATGATTTCATTTCTTTCATCTTGTAAAGTCCTAAAATACAAGGTTAGGAAAATAAAAAATTACTTTTGATCCAGGCTAAAATGTTGAAATATAGTTTTAACTTCAGAACATACCTATTGCCACGGGTGCGTTGGAAACTATTTTAATCGCATAGCCTTCTTGAAACGAATAATAATATCCCCTTTGCTTCACTTCTTGACGATTTTAACAAAGCATTGAAATCATTGTCATCGTCGATATCTATCAACAAAAAAAAATGCCATTGTGTAGAAGATACTTTAGAGTTAACTCATTGGAAGTTGTTGACCAACTCGATGCTTCCAAAGCAATTTTGGATAGCTCCTTAAACGTGACATTGCTTGAGAGATATCTCAACTTCTGCCTTCCACCCTTGTAATGAGGACGATTGAGCTCAAATTCAAACTCACCGTCATAGTAAAAGATTACGATGTGCTCAACGTCTGCCATGCTATTAGAACATCATAAAAACATAAATTACTTGGACAATCCTTCTCACGCAATAATGCATGGGGTGTAGATTAAATTTGTGAACATTTTCCTCCTTATTAGAAACTAATTATGTATAAAGTGTTTTGAACAATGCAAAACAGTAAATAGGGCTCCTGTGCAACGTATATCATATTCAATGAAACAGACAATAAACATCATACAATGAAAGAGAACATGTATCCATGCATTGAATGATATATATGTATAATATGTTGTCAATAGAAAGAGGGGATTGATTTCTAGGGTTCCATCATGTGAAGAGAAGAATTTTCATTATCTCCTTTCTGTAGACCCTATCAATAGCAAGAGAAGATCGATTGAAAATTAATGGTGACATCAACGGTGGAAAAATACAGTAGTCATCATGTTTCATAGCTATACAATACTGAAGGAAGGCGGCCTCTGCATTTTTGGTGAAGTGGGACGAATGAAGCTCGAAATCGGATTATATAGAAGTTCGCAAATAGGGTCATCACCGACCTTATTCAGTGTAAATAAGGTCGGCGCTGACCATGTGAGAAATTGGTAAAAAAAAATGAAAATCGGGCCCAATTACTCTAATTGGTCCACCAATGGCTAAAGTGTTTAATTGCGTAAAACATCCGGATTAAGGGTTTTTTCTAGTTAAATCCTCACAATTCAATGTAGAAGATGTTTTTTTTTCTTTTTTTACTTTTTAATGAAAATTTCAGGGGTACATAAATCTATCAATACATTTCGTAATTCCTGTACACAAACTATGGATCTCAAAATAGTTACAAGATGCTGAAACTTAACAAACCACTAAACAGCTTCAGTGCACTCCAACTGGATCCCTTGTGTCTTTTGGTAAACAAGAAACAGTCTATAAGATTACAGCACTAAAATAGTGCAAACGTATAGGATAGATCTCCATCTTTGACGTAACAATCTCTATAAGAAGTGCTCTCTTCTATTCTTGTTCTTCACTCTCCTTTCCTGTGAATGTTAAGAATGAAAGGCCCAAAAATATTCGTGTTATACCAGTAGTGTGGTCACTAGTACTAATGGGGTGCCCCACTGCCACGCTGGCATCAGGCGAACGCCAGACATACATCATCCACATGGACCACGCCCAAAAACTTGCGCGATTCTCCACCCATAACTCATGGCACCGATCCATATTGTCATCCTTGTCATCCACACAAGAAACATCAGAGTATGAACCAAAAGCAATGCTGCTCTACTCCTACAGCCATGTCATGCATGGCTTTAGTGCCAACTTGACTACCACTCAGCTCTTTGAGCTGGAAAAACTGTCGGCTCATTACACTACATACCGTGAGTCCTTTGGCAAGCTCTTCACAACTCATACATCTAGGTATCTCGGCCGGAGACATGACACTGGCACATGGCCTGCGGCCTCATATGGCCAAGATGTGATAATCGACACAGTAATTTGGCCAGAGAGTGAGAGCTTTACCGACCGGGGGATGTCACTCCGGAGAGGTGGAAGGGAGCATGTGAGAATGGGATAGAGTTCAGTCCTTCACTCTGCAACCGGAAGCTCATTGGCGCCAGATCATTCTGCAAAGGACTAAAAGCTACTGGTGGAAACCTAGTTACTGGTGAATACGACTCACCAAGAGACTCGTTCGGGCATGGGACACACCCCTCATCCACTGCAGCTGGTGCTTATGTCCCCGGTGCCGACTACTTTGGATATGCATGTTAAGAAAATTGTGTAGTTCGACTGCCATTGGGCCCACGCCAAATCGAGTCCGGCAGTGTGCCGCATATGAACTCCCAACAAGTCTTGATCTAGTTGAATCAGATAAAGATCAAACTCTTGGTGGTAGAGTTAGATTAAGTTCAGACTCTCGGTCGGCAAAATTCACGCTAATCAGGAGATGTGGGATTCTAGGAGAGGTAGAGTTCGGATAGAGTTGTAACTTTTAGGGATTGATCTATATAAGGGAGATGGGAACCCTTGGTTGATCATCTAGAAGATCTAAGAGCATTCGCAGTGAGTTCGCAGGTCTACCTTACATCGGAACGCACAAGGTTCACGATGAGTTCGGGTTCCGACACCCATCTGGGATCAACTAATTCTTTTAATTAGTATCAGAACCTGATATGTGCGTTTGACGGTTCGGATTTTCCGATAGTGCTATGGATCGACCGGATCTACGTCTTCTCTCTCTTGAGCACAGTCTCGATTTTTCATTATGTTTTTCTACAACAGAAGCACAAGGAGGAAGAAGACACGTGACGGCAACAAGCAAGGGCAATCTGACCCGTTGACAGGTAGAAAAGTCTTTCAATTTTTTTTTTTTCAGGCCTCAGGACGCGCACCAGTGCAAATCTAGCCAAGCTTTCGCTGCAAGGCAAGTTTCGGGCCAGGTTACGTTGACACGACCCGTCTTCAGCCCGGTCCACTTTGTTGAAGTTAGAGACAGCGCAAGCCAACCCTTGAGATAGCTTTATGCCTCAATTCGCGCCTGGGTCAACACGTGTCAATGCGGGTCAAGACCATGTGTTGCAAGCAGCAACTGCTGCAGTCGATTTTCTTCTGCCTCGGGACGAGCGCCAGGAAGGGGGGATTATTTCCTTCCGCCTCTGGACTTGCGTATGGTTGTTGTTTCTCCTCGAGACGCACGCCCAAAAGAGGAGCTGGGTATTTCGCTGCATCCCAAGGCAGGCCAAGTCTACCCAACCATATATAAACCCAGATGCCCAGTTTACAGGTCAACGGAGAACTTTGACTGACCATAACTTGTTCATCTTAGCTTCGATGGATGATCCGTCTGCGTCTGCGGACTCCTGGCAACGAGATTTATATAGAGGCAGTGAGAGATTGACGATCCATTGGTTAGAAAAGTTCTTGGTCAGCAATCACGGTCAGTGGTATCTTGACTTTTCCTTTTATTTATATGTTGGATGTGTCTTATATAATCTGCACTATATGACCTCACCAAGAGCGATATCTTCAGCGACAAGAACCAACTCGTGTGAAGATATCAGTTGGGTTCCCTTTGCAGGAATTGTGCATTTATTTGTCTTGATAAGACCCAAATTGTATTTTCTTTTGATAAAATCTTGACGACCACTACCATATCATCTAATGGTAACTTGGGGTTACCATGTGCAGTGGGGGTGTAATAATTGATCAGTTAAATATTTAATGTGTGGATCAAAGGGGTCGAGGATTTGATACAAAAAATGTGAGCACAATTCAACGGCACAAGAGACATGATCTCTGGTTAGTGGTTTAAAACATTGATGAAAAAAACACTAGATCTCGGATGAAAAATAATCTATGATGCATGCATGCACTATTTAATTGCCTGATGTGTCAATGACTGACAACTAGGTTGATCAGATCGACTATAAAAGTGTTAACCAAGGTGAGGAAAACTAATTGATCAAAGTGTTCCACTTCTATATCTATTGTCATGGTCCTCCACTTAAGTGGGGGTGTATCTCTTAAGTCCCAAGCCTCTCAAGGCACGAAATAACAATAATTTATTTTAGTTAAGGGGACAAAAGCATATGACCGGATAGACAACCCAGTGAATCGGATACAAATGTTATAGTCATATAACGGTGGATCTAATGAAGGTGTAAGAATGGAACTGGTGGATTAATTTGTGGTTTTCCATGTGATCTCAAGAATGGAAATTGAATTTTTGAATTCATGAAAACAAAATCCGGAGATTGTAAGCATCTGTAAATATGAAACAATTTTGTGATGTGTTTTCAAAAGTGACATGAGTCTATAATACATTTGACTCTGAAAATCCAATTTGTTATATTCTGTGAATGCTTTACTAATTACTACTCTGTGATGAATAAAAATTCGTGGCTCAACTGGTGATAGAATAGATTAAGGAAATCTGTTTTGAGGCAATATAGTAGTGATTTGCATGCATGGGAGATTGTTGCAAAAAAAAATTTTAGATTTCTGAGATGATATTTACTTGCTTGATATAGCTTATAATGTATGAATCTTCTAGTTTTAATTATTATGTATGTGTTGGATGTATGGTTTGGCACACTGATGGCATTGAGAATATGACACATCAACAAAGACATAATAAATGAACTGGTTGGGATGAAACCTTTACCTGACCTTGGTATATTGGAACCATGTCTGGGTGGAAAGTGACTGTGCGTACCTTTTCCAAAATAACTAAAAGTGTGGTTGAATGATATCATATACTCTATAATATACTGATCATTTTATTTGTCCAAATTTAAATGGGTGGGAGTTATTTGCTACTCCGATTGGTGACTTTAGCAATTATATTTAAATTTATCTATTATGATATAAACTTAAGGCACAATAAAAATACATTGAGTGGTATGTTGCTGAGTCATGGACCAATAGGGCTGACAAATTAATGGATGAGATCCGTTAAGTGGGGAGTGTACCTATGAACGATTCAAATATATTGTGCATGGAGATGATCATACATTTGATTTTGTACACCCTACAGCTAAAAGTAGTGTGGTTGGAAACTTTTAAATTATTCTATGTTGGATATATTAGATCCATGTTAACACTATACGTATCTTCCACTGTGTGCTATACGCGGGGGGGGGGGGGGGGGGGGAGGATATTATTGAGTGCACAATATATATTGAGTTAAATACCTCCAAAAATTTAGACCAAAGACCCATTTATGAGTTATGGACTAGTGCCAAACCTAAAAACTTGACCTATGACATTGTGGGGATGTGTTGTACACAAACTATTGCGGGCCACAATTATAATACCAAATGCAAATGGAAACGAAGAAAATCATTATTTCGATAGAAAACTGAATCATCCACAGGGATATCGTGTGATCAATCACGAATATCGAATTATAACCATAGGTCGAAATGTGTGTTTCCTTATAGATCCCATACAAATCGTAGAGATGCAATACAACATCTTTGAGGATGGAGGGTGTTGCGAAAAGTGGGAGTTTCAACGTTGGCCGTGTTGGAAGTGTAAGTCCTGGCCAAGGCCCACTTGACATTGAACAACCCGGGTTATTGGGAGTCATGTAGGATTGATAACATTCGACGTGGTTGGATGATTGGTGCAGTTATTTGATAAAAATCGTGCAAGATCTTAATCTGTCATCCGTTGTCAATCTACGCAATATGGTGATTGACTATACACTGTAGATGTGAAAACAAAATAAGAACCAAGCATGGCAATTGGTCGATCCAAATAAGGATTGAAAGGCCATGGGTTCTTGACAAGATAATGATAATGATAGATTAGTAGATAAGCATGATGGGTGGCACAAGATTAAGAAATGGAAGGATTTGTATATGTAGAGATTATCTCTCCAGGCGTAAATTCCTATTCATGTAAATCTTAAGGGCAATGGTTGGTTGTAAGAATCTGTAGTTGCACCTGGTGGATGTAAAGGCAAAGTTCCTAAACGGTGAAAAGTAGGAAAACTTTACATGTAATATACAGATTTGGTGGTGCAAAGATCATGAGGATATATGTGTACAAATTTTCTTAACATGAGAATTTCACGAGGCCATATGTGAAATTAGTTTATCCTCGGCATTTGAGATATGCAATTAGGTCAAAGCAGTGTGAGTAGTTATATATATTTGTCATTGGATGACATTGATTGTTGGTAACGAATTTGAATTAATCTCCAAACAACAGTGTTGAAGTCTTGATTTGAGATGGAAAACATAAGTTAAAGCATGATGTACTGGGCATATGCAGCAACCATGTAAGCTAAATCTGATACGGACTTTGTTACATGGGTCCGAGTAGGACGCTGTGTTAAAACAGTTGGATATGGAGATGTGCATGACACTCTCATTTGCATGTGAATGAAATTGTCCAACAATCGAGATCTCATTAGTGAGAAGGACATGCTCATGACCAGAGACAGGCCTTACTCAAGGATAGTGGGAGGAGCATACTGCATGACATCCTCATTGTGCATAAAATGCTATAATTCCAGATTTATGAGACTGGAAATGGATCGCCGTTGGTCTCATAATCAGATTTCTAAGTTATCCATGTTTGCTTGTTATGGCAAGTGATAAGAGGAATCTGGGTTCATCAAAAATATTTGCTAAACCATTTTTTTTTTTTGGCACTGTTATTGTCTTGGAACTGCATGGTTGTATGATTGCCTCTTGGGATGATGACTTGGACGAGAGGGAGTCCATGTCTGGTTATATTTTAACCCATTGGCAAAGGTCTTGATTTTCTGGTATAAAGAAAACAGACATGGTAGCGATGTTGTAAACAGAAACTGTGATACAACCTGCGATGCAGTAAACCAAGTGGCCATCAGGTTGGATCTCTTCATGGATATTTGAAGTTGGTCAGAACCGATGAACCGGTGCAAATGTTATGAGTTTGCCATTACATCGATGAATGGAACCACAATTCCACAATCCTTCATGATATTGAACTGTGATATCTGTATACCTAAAATGTGGGAGACAAACTTAAGATTTCAATCTCGAGAATCCCACTGGTGGAATTGACGTATATTCCTTGATTAAGCCTTTACTAGGCTGGAGATATATGTATGCACTAGAGTAGGACTAGAGTATATGTTGATGTACATTGGCATGTTTGATTTACATGGTATTTGTGCCAAGTAGGAGATTGTTAGGAAAATTGTGTGGCCCAACTGCCATTAGGCCCACGCCAGATCAAGCCCGGCGGTGTGTCGCAGATGAACTCCAACAACTCTTGATCTGGTTGAGTTAGATAAGGATAAAACTCTTGGTGATAGAGTTTAGATCAAGTTCAGACTCTCGGTTAGTAGTATTCCCACGCTGGTCAGGAGATGTGGGACTCCTGGAGGGGTAGAGTCCGGATAGAGTTGTAACTCCTAGGGATTGCTCTCTATAAGGGAGATGGAAACCCTTGGTTGATCATCCAGAAGATCCGAGAGCATTCGTAGCAAGTTCGCAGGTCTACCTCACACTGGAACGCACAAGGCTCACAGCGAGTTCGGTTCTGACACTCATCTGGGACTAGCTAGTTCTTTCAATGCAGAGGGTATAGCCAAAGGAGTAGTTCCAGGTGCATGAGTTGCCATGTACAAGGTGCTCAGACGACCGAAACCGAAGTAAGTACAGCGACAGATGTGCTGGCAGGAATGGACTGTTGGAAAAATGGCTAAGAGCACCACTAGTTTTTGTCAACATTGAGCCAAAAATTAAGTGGGACCCACTTATCCTTTTGGAAGGGAATACATGGGAATGTAATCTACTCCATGAGAAGATTAAGGACATGCATTGAGTTGCTCTAATCCATTAAGGAGTAAATGAGAAATTGCCTCATAAACACCACTACTTGAACATGTTAAACATGGAAACAAAAGGAAGTGGTGAACTTGCTTCCCACATTGCTTGGGAGCAAAACACTCCTTGGATATAAATATGTCTACCTTGGTAGTATAAGATGAGCCCCAAGGGGCATCCCACTTTTGTGGAGGAGGGAGGACCTAGATCAAAGTAGGGTCACCACCACACGCGCGCGCCCCACACCGAACTGGGCTGGGCTTGGGCTTCACGCTCGAGTTGGGCCTGGCTCGGCCCACTACCCATTTATTATTTTTGGAGAAATTTTATTTAATAAGATTTTTTTTTTGAAAATGGGATGTGTCCTTAGTGGTGTGTCCATTCGCCTTTGAAAGGGTGTGTCCAAACCCAAGAGAAGTGTGTGTAGCATCTGTTCACTGAACAGTCACTGTTCTGAACAGATGCAACCCCCCCGAAGAGTCCGGAAGCAGGCTTATATAAAGCATCTTGTCCATGCAATTTTGATCATCCAATCACTGTTGCTGCATTGCATTTTTCGAATCATCATCTGTGTCTAGAGAGAGTTCTGTTGCACTGCTGGTTCACCTGTCACTCAGTTTTTAGTGCTGCAACTGCTGTGAGACCGATCATTGTATCCTGAAAGACAAACGCTGCTGAAGCTCATGAGCACCATTGCGGGGGCGAATTTTGTCTTAAGGACATAGTGTCAAACACTAGCGTTAATCAATCCTCTTCTACAAATTTCTGAGATTCGTAACTCCAGCAACAGAGTACTGTATTCTGCCTTCAAACAGTAAGTGATTTCCATTAATAAATTACATTCTGTAGTTGTGTTTTACTGTTGTTTTAATTCACTATTGTGAGGAACTGTTTCCTGAATTCTGAACTACTACTGTATGTACTCGGACTAACTTGGACCAAGCGGTTGCTGATGGAGTAGACATCATGTCCTTGTCCCTGGGCTTTACTACAGTGATTTCATTGCCATGGGAGCGGTTTCAGCCATTGAGAAAGGCATTTTTGTTACTTGTGCAGCAAGGAATGACGGAGTGAAGAATTCAACCTACAATGGTGCACCTTGGATCATGACAGTTGGTGTAGGTACAGTCGACCGAGTTTTCTTGGCAAGAGTAACATTTGGAAATGTTGTATCGCTGGAAGGAAAATCCTACTATCTGGAGAGCATTTACATTGCTGATGCACCACTTTTCTATGGCATAGGCGATGCAGGGAAAGTGGCATGTAACTCATTGTCATTAAACGAGAGCGAAGTCGCAGGAAAAGTGGTTTTATGTGACACTAGCAACACGAGTAATACCTTTGAGCAAATGGGAGATGTTAATAGGAGCAATGCGGAAGTCGGTATCTTCATCTTCTCGGACACACGTAGTACATTGATTATCAATCCATCAGATTTCAGCATCCCTAGCCTTTTCATAAAAAGTGACGGCGCCACAACTTCATTGAAGCAATATGCCTTAGAAACAGTTAATGCAACAGTAAGGGAGATGAAGTTCAAAATCACAAAGCTGTGAATCAAACCAGCACCTCGGGTGGCATTTTTCCTCTATAGGGCCAGATCTAGTTAACCCAAGCGTCCTAAAATCGGATGTAATTGCACCAGGAGAGGATGTTCTGGCAGCATGGATCCCCAACCAGCCCTTTGCTAGCAGGAGCTCAGACTACTTGGTGACGGATTATGCACTATTGTCGGGTACATCAATGTCAACACCCCATGTTGCTGGGGTTACCGCCTTGCTAAGAGCCATCCATAAGGACTGGAGTCCAGCAGCCATCCGTTTGGTGATCATGACCATTGCAACAACCATCGACAACATTAATTCAACCATTAGTGATGAGTGGATTGGGTTGCCTGCCACGCCTTTAGAATTTGGAGGCGGCCACATCAATCCTATTAAAGTCGTGGACCCGGGGCTCATCTATGATGTGGACTTCCAAGACTATATATAGAGTTCTTTTGCGGCCTTGGCTACAACAGGACACAAATGGAGGCTGTTATTGTCACTTCCCCAAAATACAGCTACGGAATAACTTGAAAAATATGAATAAATAATTATTTTCCTGTGTTTCATGCAACACAAGCTCCCAAATATGGACCTACAAAATTTCGAAACATAATGAGTCATAACAAAATATTTGCGGAAGCATTAAACCAATCGGTATCAATATCCAAAATTAAACCAACACATAACTACTGAATATTTAAGGTTTAAAGTTTCCAAAATAACTTAAATAAAACAATTAAATAAAAATTATGTTCATTATGAATAAATTGCTTCTAAAATAGTTTCTACGATGAAAGTCACTCCCGTGCGGTCTCAAATGGCTTCGTAGCCATCTCTGGCTCTCCACTCAGGTTCATCAACTGGCTGAAACGCTTGAAACGTTTGACCATCCTCCGTCTCCACAGTAGGGTAGGGGTCGGTACCTATGCACCAATAAACAAAGTAAACAGCAAGCACAAAAGCATAATTTATAAATAAAACACTAGATCAATGTGAGTAATGATAGGTAAAGAATATAAGATATTAACAACGGAACAATGTTGAAAAGAACGGATAACCTAAATTCATTCTACACAATAGAGCAATATAATAATAACACAAAAGTACTGCTACTGTTTTGGGTGGTCAGTCCTAACTATAAAGCGGGAAAACTCATTCGAAGGCCGGCTGCCATAAACCGATTCGTAATCGAAATCATAGGCCGGATAAACCGGTTTGAAATTCGGATAGTATAGTGTCTGCACACATCGGTGATCATTCGTCTAATTACAACTGCAGTCGTTCGAATATGACACAATCAATATACACATATATATATATATATACATATTTATAGTATAATAGACCTAATTATCTGAAAAGCTTTGACACAGAAACCTAAGTCAAAGTGAAGGGCTGGCTGCAGAACAATCCATAATCGAATACCAAACATATCATTCGAATAAACCTCTACAATATCTCAATCGATTGCCACGCCACATCACGGTTCATATCCAATCAACATAGGATATGCAACTAATAGACCAATATCAATCTCAATCATGTATGCAAACCCGAAGGTCAAAGGAATAATCACAAACTAATCATAAGGTCAAACATAAGGTCTCATACCCAATAACCACATGAATCTCTAATAGATAAAAGATCAACGCACCCCTTCTCAATCAATAGTGCATACACCCAATTAAGGGTTTTTCCAATAGAGATAGGTTGATCTTGAATCCAATTGGATTTCCCCGAGGTCATACAAAGTACTAAATCTCATGTTAGTAAGATACTATGTACCCAGACGGTATTTACTCGGCCCAATGATCCAATTAACCAAAGTACAAAAATATAATTTTAACACATTGAAAACCATAGATATGATTTAATATTAATTTGCAAATAAAAATAATCTTAATTTTACAAAACCGAAGAACTCCATCCAAAATATTTTCCAAATTCAATTCATTATAAAATAAGCCAAGGGTTATAATTTAGATTCTTTAAAAGCTGGATTCTAATTTAGATTCATTAAAAGCTAAGGGTCTTTTTTTCTAAATTCAAGAAACTAATGGGCAAGGTGTATAATTTAATAGAAGGGAAAATTACCGTACGGACGGCCCAAAACCCCAAATTTACCCGAGACAAGATGAAAGACCAAAATCTACCTAATAAAAGATCGTACATAAAAGGACAACCAAAGTGGGACAGTTTGCCCTTTATCATGTCCGTAGGATATCCCAAACATTGATATCCTAGACTAGTAGGATATCGCACCATTCGATATCCTACGATCGTAAGATATCGCATAGCTCGATATCCTAGGATCATAGGATATCGCACCATTACCTACTCCCATCCCATCACATAACTCATTTTTATACCATGAATTGAAAGACCTCCATTTCCAATTGGAGAGCTCTGTTTGCATTTTCTTCTCCGTTTTGGCTTGTGGGTTCCAATAGGATATTACCATTCAATCTTTTTTTATCCATACTTTATACATTTTTTTCATCACAACAGGTATGTGAGACCATATAATTTCTGAATGTGTTAAAAAAAACAGCCCATAAATGTAGTATTGATAAACCTTTTTTCTACTTTGATTCTTTTGATGGAAATCTTAAATCACTTATTAAGATTTAGATCCCTCCATGAAATGCATTATTTTGCCCATCTATTTGCATTTGATGTGTTTTTTTTTTATTTATTGATAGACCGCTCCCTCATCTTGTATCTTTCACCATTAACATATTTAATAGTCCATTGGTGAAGCCTTTTTTTTATTTCCATGTTATAATAAAATGTATGAAGTTGTTACTCACTAGAAAATAAGGCATTCTGAGTCCTTTATAGGTACTAATACTGTGGCATTATATTGTTCTTATAAATCTCAAAACAAAGGATTTGATGGTAAAATTCATCCTATGATTACTTCATATTTCCAACCCATGCAATTTTTATTAATAAAATATTTTTTATTTTATTTTTTTAATTAGGATGTCAGATGTTGATTTGTATCTTATACTGCACTTTGATAGAGAGCTAGATGTGGATTGCTCACATCCAACATATAACAGCGGAGAGCAGAAGCCTATCTTTGTCTATAGCAACATAACTTACAATTCACTAATTGAAAAAGTTGCAGCAGAAACCAATTACGAGATGAGAAATGAGTACCCTTACATGCAATACATTTATCATACAGGCCAGAACTTTACATTAGTAGGCCTAAGAGGTGATGACGATCTCACGAGAATGTTCAGATTATTTCGATATGGAGTAGATCCTATCTTTCTGTATATCCATATAAGTGATGGTGTTGCCACAAACCATCAACCACCAAGTTTAAGGTATGGAATAAATCACATTACTGCTTGATATCTATTATTATGATTTTTATTACCTAAATCAATTTGGATGCATGGTACGTGTACAATAGCTCGATTAGACCAAGATGATGAGAAGGTAACGAGAAGTATTGGCGCAATGAAGAGATCGCTCATGAATGAAGCTAATATAAACTCATCAAGAGTTTTTTAGGATGAGCAAGACGATGAGAAAGTAACGAGAAGTGATGACGTAAGAAAGAGATTGTTCATGAATGAAGCTGATATAAACCCATCAATATTTCTTGAGGATGAACAATATAATGAGAAGGTAACGAGAAGTAATGGCGTAAAGAAGAGATTGATCATGAATGAAGCTGATATAAACCCATCAATAGTCCTTGAGGATGAAGTCGGTCTTTTTCCAATTACTAAATCCAATAGGTTTGCACTAAAACATTTGAAATTTAGTTTCTGAATATTTTTTCCATCAATGTGTTTATGATTGATCATTCACTATTCATGTTTGATTTATCGAGCACTGAACCTATTCAGTTCGATTTATACAGTCTGGGCACTAAACCTATTCAGTTTGATTTAAACAGTCCCGTGGCATGTGTTACTCCCCCACCGTGTGAATCCCAACATTTTGTTATGGTAGAAAACGGAGCATGTGTCAACTCAATTAATGGAGAGAAATCTAATGCAGTACAAGACAATAATATTGTTGACACTTTGATTCATGATTTAGAGCACACTGATGATGAGCACGTAGAGAATTCCAAACATGACATGTGGAAGGGAAGACAATTTCTAGATCATGATTCATTCAGAGAACCATTGGTGAAATTTGAAATGCACAAAAACTTTGTTATTAAGCCTCTGCAAAAGAGCAAGATAGAAGTCACTGCAAGATGTGCTGATCATACTTGTCCGTGGCGAATCCACGCTTCGATTGTGGCTTCTAGACCACAATTTCAAGTGAGGACACATAACAGTAGTCACTATTGTTCAAAGCCAGTGATAGGGATGGGACATAGGCAAGCTACATCGATTTTAGTTGCTAAGTGGATCAAGGAGCGGCTTCGACACCATCCGTTGTACACACCGAAGAAAATTATTACTGACTTTCAATTGGAATTTGGTGTCTTACTTTGTTACAGGAAGGCGTGGAAAGCAAAAGAAATTGCGATGCTTGATATACAGGGTTCTTATAAGGAGTCTTTCTGTATTTTGCCCCACTATTGCCTTGAACTGAATAGGACAAATTCTGGTAGCGTAACGGTGCTGATTAAGGAAGATGATGATTCATTCTTAAGATTTTTTTGGGCATTTTGGTCAAGCATACAATCATTTCGTTCATCCCTAAGACCATTAATTGCTGTCGATTGTGCCCATCTTCGCAGAAAATATCCTAGAGTATTACTCATAGTCGTGACTTATGATGGAGACCGCAAACTCTTTCAACTCGCATTTGCCATAGCCGAAATTGAGCGACAAGATTCTTGGGAGTGGTTCATTGCTACAATTTTTTTTGCGTTTTGTCCTACACAGAATTTGACCATGGTCTCTGATCGGCAGAAAGGACTTGTACAAGTTGTTTCCAATAGGTTCCCAACTGCATATCATTGCATTGCGTACGACATGTTGCACAAAATATAGCCGAAAGATTCAAGGATAAAGCTATCGTGGCTAAATTTTGGAGAGTGGCAAAAACGTACAGAGCATGCGAGTATAAGAAAGAGATGGCTGATATAATGATTGTTTTAGAGGAAGCAAACAAGTACATTGACAACATCCCAAAAGAGCAGTGGGCAAATGCATTTGTAAGGGGCCGACGTTATGATATGCTCACTCAGAACATTGCGGAATGTACGAATGATTTGTTGAAGCAAGTGAGGGAGTTTCCTATAGCGAAACAAGTTGAAGCGATATGCACCAAACTGATGGAGTTTTCTAAAGATCGATGCTTGAAATCACAATTGTTGGAAACAAGAATGACCCATTATGTTGAAAAGGTCATAAACAAAGAGTTGGAACGTTCACATAGATTAGGAGTGCATCCAGCCAGTCAATGGGAATTTCAAGTTCATTCACCTGGCGAGTATGTAGACATCGTTTTACTTGACAAACATTCATGTACTTGTCGGAAGTGGGACGTACTTGGAACCCCATCTTCTCATGCCTTAGCTGTCATCAAGGCCAGGGGTCTCGACCCATATGACTTTTCTCAGCATTGGTTCTCTAGGGATACATATCGACAAACATACAGTTATGTTTTGCATGCAACACGAGATATAAGGCAATGGGAGGAAAGAAACAACGTGCGGGTGTTACCACCCCATGCAAGAAGACAACCTGGCCGACCAAAAAAGAATAGAATTTGTACGGAAACCGACAAAGGAATCCAGTCACGTGCTCCCGCTGTCGAGGAAAGGGGCATAATCGACAAACATGTCACAATCCACCGGTTCAAGAATAAAGCCATTTCATTCGTACAGAAAGTTGGTAGGATTTGCTGACAATTATTGTTTATAGTAATTGCATTTGTAACAAGAAAAAATAGCTGAATTTTGTTTATCATGACCCACTGTTGATTGTTGTCTATAATTTTATTGTTACAGATGCTAATGCATTTGGGAACTTTGTTGAATGCTTGTTGTATATATGGGAAACAAGCATCATATGGGTCCTTTTTGTAATAGCCTTTCTATAATAGATAAATTTGTGAAGCATCTAGACTAAATGAATCCAACCTCTTTTGCGTGAAATTATATCACCCTTTTTAAAAATTATTTTTATTGTTATTTTTTGTGATGTTTTTGTTGGATTTTGTGGATTAGTTGTTTTTAGCGCAAATGTGCTAGTTAATTGAACATTAATACCCTAAGGGTGTTAGCAATCTGAAGCAGAGAAGGTTGGATTGGAAAAAGTCCTGAGTTCATTAGATAATAATAATGTACAGAAGGTTAAACCAAAATATAAAACTACCATTCAGACTTTTGATACATGTTAGGTTATACATAGTCATACATAACGAAGAGAAAAGCATCAAAAAAAATTCTGAAGGAGCATTAAAAAAAATTCTGAAGGAGGCCCTGCATTGATGACGAAGTTGGTTGAAATTTCAATCAACTGATTACGAATGTCAGAAAAACCGGTCGCCACCCTTTCCTCCAGTTGTTCAATCTGAACAGACTGATCAAACACTGCATTTTCAATCGCAATGATACAATTTTCAATGGAATCTGCCTCTGCATCGACAGCTTGGCCTGGGGCTTCCCCCCCTTGAAGACGTTGACGCACATGTATATCAGACATTGCTTGGGTTCTGCCATCTATTTTCTGTCTTTACCCCTTCTTCGTGCATATTTTAAAAAAAATGCTAAATATATAAGTTCGTCGAATCTAATGACACAAAACGAAACTACATTACACGAGTATATTTAAGAGAGAAAAAATGATAATAGCCATGAGAAGAATAAGATAAGAAGAAGAAAAGAGAATAATACCTGATAAGAATTTGAGAGAAGGAAAATGAAAGAAGAGAGCAGGAGTGGATTGGAAAAGTTAGAGACGAGTAAGGGAATAAATTACCCTGGACGAAAATATCCTTTGACGAAAGTGCCCTCGGTCTCGGTCTCGCTATAGTGAGAAAGGGTCTCGTTATAGCGAGCCCACATTCTGTGTTGGCGCTGCGGGCTCATCTCCTGTATATGCTCGCTATAGCGAGAAAATGGTCGCGATAGCGAGACCACTCTCTGGATTTTTCCTAAAATGCAGGGCAGAGAGTCCAGTGCTACCCCAAAAGAAACTCAAACTTCAGAAAAAGATAAAAAAAAGGGTGGGGGAACAAACTTTGGTTTGGAAAATTTCTATTATTGAAAATAAAATTAATTTAAATTATAAAATAAGAATAGAGAAATCAAAAATCATTCTTCTATTAAAATCAGACATTAAGATTCTTTTTATTAAACTATTATGATAGTATGATAAAAAAAATTCTTTTTCTGTATTTATCACACCACTGGTTGGACTCATAATTTCAAGATATCAATGGATATAGTACTGACTAATATATATCAACTTCCTACCCAATTTTTATTAAACAAAAACAAAATGGAACAAAAACACTCCAAAAACATGTATAGATCAAAAAAAAAGTACACTATAAACATGTACACTGTTCTTTACATTGTTGTAGGTTAAACACTCCAAAAACATGTTTACTAAAAGCCTGTATACTTTTCTTTACATTGTTGTAGGTTAAACAAAATAATGATTGACATTAAAAATGACCTTGTCTGATCCTGGCCTTTGAAACCAAAATTGAACTGGACAGTCACATCATACTGAACCTATCATATACAAAAACTTCATACATCCCTATAACTACTCTTTCAGTATGGCTGCCCTCCATCATCTGTCCCTCCGTCGTCTGTAGTAGATTCGAGAAAACCACTATTTTCCCATTGCTTGTAATATATGTCATGTACGATGTTTTGTCTGTAAAACCTCATGACGCTCTGTGTGAACTGCATGGGTCGGCCAAGTAATAAATGCTCGGCATATTGCATCACAAATACTCCACAAATCATCCCTGCACAAATTTTTACATATGAGAACATGTATCCAATCATCCAATAATGCAAACATCCAACATTTGTAACTTAAACTCACGTATTATCTTGCTTAGGACATTCATGAGGTATAGTTGGCTAGTGTGCAGGACCGTCCCAACCAAGTTGGGAGAAACAACCGCTAATGAATAAAACATGTACAGATGAGATTACATATGTCAATGCACAAGGACGTGATACTCTAAAATATATAATAAATATATTTAAGTAGAGATACACTTACAAAATGGCGAGTATATTTCCAGTCAGCATCGCTATCCAAATTGTTATAAAACTCCCATTTTTCTCTTTTTGGATATCCAACTAGGAGGAAAAATGTGATTGATGCCAGATTGGAAAAAACAACATTTGATATTCACTAAACTCTGTAAGTCTCTCTTTCCGAAATGCAATACAATAATAATCTGTCAAATTTTTCTGCTCCCAATGCTGCATGGTAAAGAAACAAAATGTTACTATGACCCACACTCCATACTATAAGTCACCAAGGAAAAAAAAAACATCCATACCGCCAATGAAGATGGAAAGAAATGTGTTGTTGGGACCTTGGCCTCAAGAATATCAAACCAGCAATCCATTATCTAAGACACATGCACCATAATCAACCCATCTAACACAATTTATTCATTTACATGGAAAAATCAGTATTGAATACAATATTACTATCCACAATTGCGACGTACATTGGTATCAACCCAATGTCTACGCAGGCTCTGATGCTGTAACGCCCCAATTCCGGGTACCGATAAAATTGTTCGAATACCCGAAGTTGGCGCGCTACTTCCCGGAAAATCCGAGAACTTCCAAGATCGTAGGCCCGCAGTGAGGTCCAATTTAAAACTTTTGAACATTTCAAACTCAATGGTTAACTTGCGGAAGCATAATAAACAAAGCGGAAGAAATTTGGTATCGATATATATATATAAAGTGTGAGCAGAACTACAGTCTAGTTAAATGTACCAGTGGTTAATATCAAGGTTAATACATGTTTGATTTCTAACCAACTCACTACAAAATTTCCTCTCAAACCCAAATTAAGGTGAACTCTCAGAACCCAAGTAGATCATCTCCGCCCTCCGGCTCGACATCCGTGTCAGCCGGGCCCCACGCGAACTCTCCAGCAATCGGCGCCTCTACAAGCGCAAGTGCATCCTCGGGGATCTCTGGGTCAATGCCTAAGCACCAAAGATGGGTCAGATCTAAAAGATCTGGTAAGTCACAGCATACTACTAACATAGAACATATATATCAAGTGAATAGAGACAGGTAATTAAATTAAAGAATGACAAGGTAAAGAACTAGGCAGTTGAGCAATATAATCATAAGGAATCAGGATAAATATAAAACATCTAATCTACTACAAAATGGCACATTCACACGAGCTGGAATACCGCGGGATATTATGACGCGGCCCTCCCATACTGAACACAGTTGCGGCGGGGAAATCTCACCAGTGCTGGGAATTACTAATCCCGCAAACCACTCATCACACTCATCACTCAAGACCGGACACGGTATCACACCGTCCGTCTTAACACCATACCTCATCATGATAGCTCCTCAACACTCATAATAGCTCCTACCGGGGATGATCAGTCCACAGGCTGAGCTTAAATCAACCGAGTGAATGTCTATGCCGACTCAAGAATACTCTAAGGGTCTGTGTCTGTCTAGGCTTTGCCTTGCGTGAACAAGGTCCTAACCAAGTCTCTAAGAGGTTTATATATAACAATTAATCAATGGATTGTAATTCAAGCTTAAGCCCACTCGTTGGATCCATACCAAGGCCCATCAGCACATGGCCTGGTCTAAAACAGTCCAAACGAGGCAGCACATCCATTTATACTGATAAACAGTTCCTTCTAACCCCACATGACTTAAAATCCCAATATAAACTACATCTTCCAACTAAAGGTACACATCTCCCCACTTAGGCCCAATAAGGGCCCGCCTAGACACAGACACGGGTCAATGTTCTCCAAATCATACTAACGGGTCACCTCTAAGATATCCTAGGTTCATGTCCTCCATTTATATTTAATTAACAGGTAACAGCTATACTAAGGATATAAGAGTAACAGTAAATAATTGAAGTGAAGCATGAACTTTAATAAGAGAATCAACGGGAATAACAACAGTCCAATCCTAGGTAATGGACCACATTCAGGTTCAGATCCATCTCCGGTAATTTGATCGCTAAATGAAGTCACTGATGCCATATGATACTGTGTTTGGTGCTCCTGAGGTTACGGGCATCATTGACAACTCTTAGGGGTCAAATCATCTTAGATTACATGACCAAAACCTTAATCGGTGGTCCTCACGAGTCAAGGTCGAGCCACGCCATTGACTCGTGCTTGGCACATTGATGGAAGTTCATTTGGATGGTCAATGGGCCCCACAATCGATCAATCATAGAACAAATGCTAAACTCACATCTTAGTGTTCACAGTGTGGCAGGTCGACCTGGCAAGGGTCGGGTCGATCTGCTCCACTGGAATCAAAGTTGGGACTTGGTTTGGATTCTGGAATTTCCAGTGTACCCGATTGACCAGGTGGCCAGCCGGTCGATCTGGTACACAGGTGTACCTGAGCCAACAGATTCCAGGCCAAATCTCAACTTTTACACTAAAGTCTGGGTCTGATGGAAAAATCCAAGTCATACACAAACTATTAGAATTGGGTTCATAAAATACTCAGGGCTTAATCAAATTATAAAATCTAATGAAATTTCTAAAAGTATAAATCTAAAGGGTCCAAACTAATTTAAATTAATTAAAGACTAAGGGGTCTTTTATTTCTAATTCCTAAAATTAATAGGGTTTCATAAAGGCTAAGGGTCCTACTTTCCTAATTTTCTAAAACTAATGGGTTATGGATTAGTGGGCCCCACTGGTCCCGGCTCCAATTTGGTTCAATAAAAACTAATGGATTTATATTTCCAATTTATGAAAATTAATGGTGCTAATTGTATGCCTTAAAAACTAAAGGATTGATTTTAATTAATATAACTAGGGGGGTTATTGGATTAGTGGGCCCCACTGGGCCCAAAGCCCTCCATCCAGAACCTATCAGGCCACCCCCTTTCCCACGTCAGCACACATCAACCAACTTTCCCCTCTCCTATTCCTATACACCTACCATCCAGAGGACCATGGGCTTTGAAACCATAACGTTACAACTTGTAGTGGGCCTGATAACAGTGAGTTATGTATCCATTGTCCTACTCCACTACTGTTCCAGAATAATAATAAAAAAAAAAAGGGAAGGTACATAAAGCAAGTGGGTATACATTTTCCCATGCTTCCTCAGGCTACCCTTTCCCCACTCATCTCTTTCCCACTCAACAAAACACAGGTTCTGCACAGAACATTGCACAACGTTGCCAGCAGAGGACAAGCTTGTCTGGTGAATGGAGAAGCAACGATCGTGGGCCCCACTGATCAAGGGCCCACGATCAGCCCTCATCATCTGGGTCGCCCAAGGTGGCCCTACACGATGTGGGGTCCGGATCTCCAAGGGTGGCCCACCTGGACCCCACTGATCTCAATACAAAAAAACCTAAAATCTCTCTGTTTTCCATTATAGTGACTGTAACAGTCACTCTTCTTCACCCATTTCAAATCAAATTGTTTCTAAACAAAACCATTAATCAAATTAACAATTAAGATTGTAAAAACACTACAATGCCCATCAATCCATCACCATTTGGACTCATTGATCTTCCAAATGGGGGGTGAAACCCCCATCCATCAATGGCCAATCCATCCAAACACACAACTAAGCTCAGGAAATTTCTAAGACTAATCAATAACATACTTGAATTAAAAACCACAGAATCAAAGGAAAATCAACATACATTCTAAGCTAATAGTAAGGTGCACTTGCCTTTAGTAAAGGGGAGAAGGTTTTGTAGAGAGAGAGCAATAGAAGAGAGAAATCCCAGCTCAACAAAGAAGAAGAAGAAGAAGTAGTAGCAGCTCTTAAGAGATAATCTCCCAGCACAAACAGTCCCAGCACAACAGTAGCTTAGCAAGAGGGAAATGAGAGAGGAAGAAGAGAGGAAATGGAGAAGGAAAGAGTTGCTAGGTTTTCATTGGGATTTGTGCTGGATTTATAGCTTAGGGGGAGTGACTAATGACTGTAATAGCCCTTAGGTTAACATAGGATTAGGGTTAGGGTTAGGGGCTTTTTAGTCTTTAGGTTAGAAGGTTCTAGAGATGCACTTTTACACTAAATCCCCTATAAATTTCTAAAATCCATACTAAGGGCCTCTCTACACTAACTAGCCTAGAATTACAAAAGACTACACAAAAACTCTAATACTAATACAACTAACTAGTCTAACACTAACTTAGGAGATTAACACAAAACCACCCTGATTAACCCCTAATTAGCATAATTAACTAGTAATTAGCATTAATTAGCATTAATTACCAAGTAATTAGTATTTAAAATAGTAATTAGAGGGCCCACAAAGGGTGGGGCCTCACAGATGCAAACTCTCAGCAGAAACCCTTGAGCAAGTTTGATTTAATTTTGGTATGCTGCATATATAAGATCATTATATATTTGCATTGCCCAATCCAGTAATGCAAATTTAAAAAATATATATTATACATACATACTTTTTATAATAACACCTCCAAAACTTATCTAAGATCTTATCTTCTTCTGGTGTAAGAGAATATTGTGGGTTGGGCAGTGGGCGTTTGCTTCTTGGACCCAAGATATATGGAGAGAGCCTTGGAGGAATAATCATTTTCCTAGGATTACCTTTCACTCGGCCAACCACTGAAGATACCTCGTGTGTTGGACTTGAGATAAAGATTGGAGATGGATGGGGTGTGGGACTTTGGATTACAAAAAGGACTGCTTGGGGTGTTGGACTCCGAACCACAGATGGATCAGTTTGGTGTGTGGAGCTCGAAGGTACGAATGGGGGTCGTTGTGTTGTTGGACTTGGAATCACATATGGAGAAGGCTCAGGTGTGGAGCTGGAGGGTACAAACCGGGGTGGTTGTGGTGTTGGACTTGGAACCACAGATGGAGAAGGTTGGGGTGTAGCGCTTAGGGTTAGGAATGGGGGTGGATGTGGATGTGGTGTGGGACTTGGGTTTGCAAATGGGGAAGGTTGGGGTGTGTGGACATCAGGTGACACTTGTCTCATTTCTTCCTGTTGGACTGCATGTTCATATTGTGGATTTCTCCTCCCTTCTGGTGGCCGCCCGACAAGCATTCTAGTGATACAGTGGTACCAAGCAAAGTATTCATTAGAATGTCTACCGACCAAGTCATTGTACTCTCCATCGATAACTAATGACACTTTATTTTCCCATACTTCTACTTGTTGTTTCAGCTTAACTCTATGATCGATTGTAACATTTGAGCCTTTTCAGCTCTCCAAGGAGTTGGATGGAGTGGTGGAGGTAGGATTTGTCTCCAGCCAAATTGCTTCATTACACGGTCCGCATTGTGAGGTTCAACAATTGAGTAAAAGATCATTTTCATGCATGTTGTAAAACTGCACGTGTTCAATCAACTCTTCAGCAAATTGGAGGTAAGGCTGCCACTCAAACTGCACCCATTTTTTCATTACTCCATTTTAAGAGAAAAAATGGATAAGAACATAAAGATAACTGAAAGAACTTACCTGATCAATGCCTTGCTGATCGAGTTGTTGACGAGCTTATTCAACAGTAGTCAGCCAAAAGTGATTTCTCAGTCTTTTTCCCACATTTTAAAAAGTGGAAACTCGAATTTGATAGAATCCATATTTTGTTTGATTGTACGTCCAATTTTCATTTGGGAATATGCCCATATCTGTCGAAACATAATCAATTTATAAACTTGGATTTTCAATATGTGTTGTGATCAAGCAATAAACGTGTAGTTATTATTTACCTGAAGAAGTTGGAGGGCCCCACATATTGTTCTTATCTCATTCTCCACTCGGGTAGCCTTGGATATTGTTCTGTATAAATCTGCGAGGCAAGCAGGAGCCCATGCATACACTTGGAAGGTTTCAAATAATTCAAGAAGGTAGGCAGGCCCCCTTGACCCCGACATAAACCCACAAATTTGGGTTGAAACAAGGCAAAAGAGATATGTCCTAGTATACCTATTGATATCCTCTTCAGATGCATTCTCTGGGGGCTCAACGAAGTTTTTATGAAACCATGTCAGTTTGAGCGTCCACCCTCGATGTCCGTGGGTTTAGGCACCTTTCCTAAGAGTGAATTGCATACTTCCTCAATGATGGGTCTCTTCATGTATGTACGGCCTATGACTGGTGGACCATCAATGGGTAAGCCATAAATATATGCCACATCTTCAAGTGTAATAGTGGCCTCTCCGAACAAAAAATGAAAAGTATTTATTTCTGGCCTCCACCTTTCAATTAATGCACTTATCAAAGCATGATCGATTCGCATGTGGCAAATCTGCGATAGATGGTGGAGGCCAGTCTTTCTCACAATGTCGCATTGCCTATTATTTAATTTCCAAAACCCACTCTTAGGGTTAGCGGGAATACATCGGTAAACACCGGGTTCCTTGCCATTCCATATTGATGTCGATACGTGATTCTCTTATTCTGACAATATAGATGCATCAATCGGACCGGGTTGAAATTGTTTCATCTACAATTTAAAAATTGAGTAAAAATCAAATACAATTTAACAGACAATCTAACGTCCAAAAAAACAATCTATCATAATCAACTCAGACATCATAATAGTTGTGCTGTGATAGTCATTTTCATGTACTTATAATCACAAATAGTTGGATCTCTATTTGTTGTTATTACATTATACATAATTTCAATAGTTGAAGCCACAATACACCAATTTTCAAAGAGTGGTCAGACAAAAAAATCAATTAGGGAGCCATGCCATGGTGGTTTTTTTTTTTTTTTTTAGACATTAACCCCTCTGCTGTGGGAGTGATAATCTGAGATGGAAGGGTGCCTCCTAATAAAGGCCTTTCTGTGGGGTTTTCGTAAACTTTGGAATCTTTGCTTTTGGTCAAACTTGTCGCTTGTTTTTTTTTTTTTTTTTTGTTCTATTCTTACTATCTATTGTAAAGAGGATTCTGTGGATCCTCCTACCAACCTTTTCTTAATGTAACTCTTCAGCAAAAGAAAAAAAAGTTTTTAAGAAATATAAAGTAGAGATCCAAATTAAATTTTAAATCAGGTCTTTAGTTCTCTAACGATCTCATGGTAAATGAAGCCATCGTACTCATTTTATTCTTCCATCATACGTTGTCTCTTAACATTTGCTATGAAGTTTACTAGGAGTCGTTTACCAATTTATTAGCCTAATTTTGAATGAAGTAGCATTCAAACTACCCTGCAGTACTTGAAAAAATTTAATCTGCTGATATACCTTTTTGTGAGTGTTCAACCTTTTAAGCCTAAAAGTAAAACATGGAGAGCAACGAAGTTTTTCATGGAAAAATGGTAAACTAAGCAAACAATAGCATCACTGCCAAATTTTTTTTGCAAGGGATCTCCAATAATCAGAAAGTAGAAGAAAAATAAGATTCGTAGCAACATCAAACGATGCAACCCCCAAATAACAATAAAAACCCAAATGTCCAGCCTTAAAACAAGCCCTAATCCAGAAAAAAGTCAAACAAATCAAGAGATAAGGGAAAAACAATACTTCTTCCCCATACCTTAAACTGTTGACGAGTGGGTATATTTCCCGCAGTAAAACCCTATCCAGTTGAAGATACACGACGTTGCAGCGATTGGCGAAGGAGAATGGAGTGGAAGTCTGTGTTCCTGCAATATCCATAGCAAGGCGATGAGAAGCAAATAGAGGAAAATCCATTGGAGGATCGAAGAAGATGATCACAGTAAAAAGGGGTTTTTATCGAGTTATCTTTGTCCTGTTTGACCTAGGTTGAAAGGAGAATGGTGAAAATTTGAAGATATCGCATATATGTAAGATATCTAACAGTGCGATATCCTAATGGCCTGGGATATCGAATCTTGAGATATCCTATAGGCCTAGGATATCCCAGGATAAAGGGCAAAACTATCCATCTTTGGACTTCCTTTATGAACGATCTTTTATTAGGAAATATTATATTCTTTCGTCTGGTCTCGAGCAAATTTGGAATTTTGGGACGTCCGTACGGTCATTTTCCCTTAATAGAACTTAATGTTCTGTCACATGGGGAACTCCTTTTCCCCCATTCAAGTCCAGGTCAAACCATCCGAAGTCATCATCATTCCATCTCTCCTTATCTCCACACCCATGTGTCATCACCATCTTTTACTCTCTTTTTTTTCACTTATCACAGACGTTATCACCATTTATCTCTTCCTCGCTGTAAACAAAATCGAGTTCTGTAATGGAGCTCGACACAACAGAAACTGGGCTACTCGGATGGTGGTCTCACTGATCAAGAGCACACGATCAGCCCTCATCAATATGGTCGCCCAATGTGAGAACCCGACCCCTAATCTCTTGGATTAGTGTTGTTTATTTGTGGATTAGTTTCTTTTAGTGGGATTAGTATTTTTTGGGTTGAGTTTATGAGCTAGAATGGTTTTTCTCTAGTTTTGGGGAATTTTGAGGGCCTTTGTGATTAGTGGGACCCTTTGGGGGTTCTTTTAGTGACTTTGCGCGAGATTGGGAGATTATTCGAATTCCTGATAATTCTTATTTTAGCCTCATTTGACTCATTTTGTTAACCTCTACAACTTTCGTGTTGACTCCGTACCCATTCGAAGCTCCGAAAATCAGTTTTTCCAGCCCGGAGGGCAAAACAGTCTTTTCACACCAAATATGGACCCAAATTTCGAGATCTCGAAACCATGCCAAAGTTATACTTTTTGGAAACTAGATTTTTTGAGAAACATCTTTCTCTCCTTCGTCGATCGCATCCGAGGCCCACAAATAGATGTTTTACCCTTTGCAAGCTTTGAGTGTAGTGGGACCCACACCCACCCATTATATAAGTGACTCCACTCTCTCTTTCTCCCTCATTTCTCCATTCCATCGACTGAAACCTCCCAGCTACAGTGCCAGCAGCCCCTCTTCTCCGTTTCTTCCATTTCTCTTGCTCTAATGGAGCCTCCAAGCCACCAATCCGACGAGGGAACTCCGGCAACTTCTTCTCCTTCATCTCCTCTCTTGTTTGACACCATTCTTGTGCAAAACCAAGGTGGGCAGCCCCTATTGCAAGCTCCTTCTTGTTCATTCATGACTCTAGAGGTAAAGACTCTTTCCCATTTTCCTTGGATGTGCAATGGCTTTCCCTTAGGTTCTATTTCCTAGCTTGGTTTGAGCCCTTTCCTTGTCTTTCATTGTTTAACCCATTTTAGGGTTTGTTTTGGGGGTTTTTGTAGAGATTGTTGATCTTGAGCTTGAGAGGTGATTAGAGGCTTGATTTGCTAGCTTGGGACCCAAGGCAAGTGAATGAATGGATGGTTTGAATGTTATCAAAGTTTTATGAGAAAATCCTAAGTTTTATTACTTGTCCTTGATCATTGGATACATGTTTTCACATATGCTTCTTGCCACATATATATTGATTTCGAAATTTGCATATCAATGGTTGTTTCTCTCTTGTTAATTTCTTGGAAAGATATGCTTTCAAATTGTCAAAGATATGCGGCGGCTAACCGCCAGGTAACCGAAATTCCCCAGATTTCGAAAAGCTCCCCGCTCGAACGAACTCTCCGGTTCGTTCGAGCGTTGAGCTTTGTCGATCAAAGGAGATTCACTAGGCATTGTATGAGGCCATTCGAGAAAGAAATCATATCACAAGGATGTCATTCGAAGTTTTGAAAAGTGTAAAAGTGCATAAGGAGCCCGGAATGTCTTCAAACTCACAGAGTACCAAGTAAGGACTATAATAGACATACGGGACCCTATTCACTTAAATAGATCTTGAAATTAATATTTTACCCGAAATTTGTTATAGTTCGTTATTTTACCTCGTTTCCAAGATTTGCATTACATGACTCGTTTTCCCGAAAGCATTGAAGTTACTCTAGTAACAGTTATTTGTCCCGAAAGGTATTGCCCGATATGAAATGACAGCGTGCCCTTGAGCACCCCCGTGTTACCCGTTTATTTACTGTACTCGAATTACTTAAATATGTCCCGATTTGTTATTTGACCTATGAGTCGGCATCACTAAGCTTGGATACCTTGTTGGTTTGATCCACCGACTTGGAAATCCCTCTCCCGTCCCGCCAGCTGCAGTTTGGATCCCGATACCCGGTTATTGTCGTGGTCCCGTCCCGATACCCGGTTCGCTACCGTGGTCCCGTTCCCGTATATTTATATTGTATATATGATTTACGTTGAGTCTCCTCACCTTGTGTGACTGAGACCAACGTCCCGTTATACTCTTGTCACTTCGGTGATAGAGGACTTAGCTTCTTGTGATTGCCATCTTGCCAGTTCCCGATTCCTTGGATACCCGACATGTTTTATATTGCTTACTTGCTTTCCGATAAATGATTCGTTTCCTTTGTGAAAGTTGTTATTTAAACAAGTGTTAATATTCTCCAATGTAAATTCAGTTATTATTATATTATTTTCTGTTCTTTGTACCCGCACATGTTTTAAATGATTACCCAATTCGTTAAATACCCATGCTTTTATATATGTTTCAAACGATCAATGATTTTGCTAGATTTATATGATTACACATGTTTTAAAGGAATACCCGAATTGTTAAATATCCGAGCTTGCTTTAAAGGACATTTGGTTGTCAGATATCTATGTTTATACTTGTTTTGAAATGATACCCGATTTGTTAAATATCCATGCTTTGAAATATGTTTCAAATGACACTGGTTTGCCAGATCCCTACGTTTATACCTGTTTTAAACGATATCCGGTTTGTTAAATATCCGCATTTCTACATAGGTTTCAAATGGACATTGGTTTTGCTAGACTGCTATGAATACCTGGTTGTTGTATACTCACGTTTTTACTTAAGTTTCAAATGAACGTTGTTTTGGCCATACCGCTATATTTATACATGTTTTAGACGAACACCCGATTGTCAAATATCTATGATTATAGATGATGTAAATGAACACATGTTTTGTTAGATATTCATGTTTTACCCGTGCTTGAAATGAATACAGGTTTTTCCCGAGATTCCCGACTCTACACCCGTTTAATTATATGCAGCATTTGATCGAATAGCATGATTTATCATATGTTTTATTCTGCAGTATATTCGTTATCTTTTCATCCACCTGCCAGACCGTCGTGTCTGACCCACTACTTTTGGTACTCAGGTTCAGATTTCTTCGCCCCGAGTTGAGTGCTTTTGTTGGCTGTAGAGCCATGCTTTGCAGGTTAGTTTGTCGGCTATGTCATGTAGACATTGAGCTTGACATCGGAGCTACGTCACATTTGGGTAGTAGTTTATAGCTTATTGTTGTATGGCTTTTATTAGCCTTTTCTTGGGATTCTTAATTAATGTACATTGATAATTGTAACTTGAACATATTTGGGAATGTAATATCCTGTTACCGTCAGCTCTGTAATTTATTGTGATGGTTACTCCAGTCCGATATGATTCATGATATAATAGCTATGTGCTAAAGGTTGAGTGCGACGCGGAATCCGATGGCCACGGACTTCGGGTCGCAACGCCACAAATGCTTCCGCAAAATATTCAGAATGTGTTGTCTTCACACACGCGGATCCTGGGAGAAGTAAAATACATTTATGCTAAATCCCATCTCCCGCCCCCGAGGTTTCGGTTCGGGGGCGTGACACCCAAGCCCCCTCTACAAGATCTATAGTCAAGATTTCCATTGGTGACCCACCTGGGTCCCACGGTCTCCAAAAAATGGAATTATCCCCCTTTCTTCTTCAAAACTGTCAAGCCCTCTTTGGGTCGTTGGATGATGGACCAAATAGGGCCCATCTCACAAGGGTCCGCCACCCCTATGGTCGCCCGTGGGTCCACTACCGGATCTACGGTCTTGATCAATCATCAGTGGGGTCCAACTGGCCACACATCCAATACACAGTAACAAAGTCTCATGGTTCTGTTTTCAGAAACCTGTGACAGGTCCGGTCCGCTTTGGGTGGATTTGGTGGGTCAACAATGATGCTAAAAAAATATAAGAAAATCAATCGGATGATCTCCAATTCCGATCTCTATAATCAAAACAAGGCCATCGAAGGGCTTCTACATGTATTAACACACAAATCAAGGAAGAACACAAGTATAAAATTTACAAATTATGGTTAAGTACTTGCTTGAGGTCTGCGGTTGAGGGAGACGGTCTAGAATTCCTACTGCCAAAGCCCAAAGTGCTAACCCAGAGAAAAGTTGGAAGAGAGAGAGAGAGAGAGAGTTGTGTGTGAAAATAAAAGAGTATGCTGGTGTATAAATAGAAAATAAGAATAAGAGTTGTAGTCTAACTTAGATTCTAAAGAATATAGAGTTTGGTTTCTAAAAAAATATAGGAGTTTGGATTAGAGAAGAATTTGAGTTTGAAGGACTATTCCACTAAATTGGGCCCGGGTTAACTATGGGTAAGACACCTATCCAACAAGCCTAACTCACCAAACTTAAGCCTAACGTGGTTCCCACTTAGAATAATCACATATTTAATTAAAATACAATCAATTGTATAATAATAAAATAATTAATATATATCAAAACGTCACAATTATCAGACGATCTCAATGGAACTGTAGTAGCATTCCTCAAGAACTCAACTACCCTTCTTTCATCGCCTTCTTCTCCAACACAATTGGCTTTCCGACTACAAAGAATTTCAGTAGGGTTGTGACTAATGTGGGAAGTGACGCTGCCATTTACCGAGCAGTTCCAGAGGTTCCTAGAGGAATGAGAATTCGAATAGAGCCTGATTCTCTCACATTCAGCAGCAAGCACCAGAAGCAAGGCTTTGTGGTAAACGTAGAGATTGACAAAGAAGCGTGGAGTGAGAGCCCGTTTGGCACTTTACTAATACAATCAAAGTCAAGTAAAGTCTTCATTTTTCAGACAAGATGTCACATCAAATACACTTTATTCAAAACTCCCCCCATCTTTTTCATACAAAAAGTCAAAAAACAACTACTTTTATCCACTAAAATACAAAAAAACTCAACTTTTCCATGCAAAAAGTCAAAAAGATTCTATAACAAATAACTAAAAATAAAATACCATCATAACTCACTTATATTTTATTCTTTCTTCAAAATCAACTTTATTTAACTTAACTATATTAGTAGAGTTACCAAACTGGCGAGAGGAATGAGAATTTGAGCAGAGCCTGATTCTCTCACATTCAGCAGCAAGCACCAGAAGCAAGGCTTTGTGGTAAATGTAGAGATTGACAAAGAAGCGTGGAGTGAGAGCCCAGTGGCATATGGTTACCTCAAGTGGGTTGATGACCAAAATCATGTTGTATCAAGCCCCGTAGTGGCTGTTTCTGGGTGACAGACATCGATTTGATACCTTCCAACCTAAAAACATTCTCTATTCGAAAACTTCTTGACTTGGAGACAGTGATTCTTGTTTCTGTGGAAGTATAGGCTCCTAGGATTCAAATTACTATATATAAGAAACAAAAAAAAGTTCCTCAGGACACAGCCCACTAATCATCTGTCTCACTGTGCATTTGGGCAGTCATGGAAAGTGGAATCAAGTTTGGACATTTACACCCCTAAAACAACAATGCTGATTGCCATATGTAGTGATTTGAGGGAGAGAAAGCAGAAAAACAGAATTAGTGCCAAAGGTTTCAAACCACTTGCTGCTCTGTTACATCCAAAATTCAAACACAATAAAGTACAAACACAATTACAAACTAAGAAATGAACTATTTACAATTTTCCATACAAAAATGAAATGGGATGCACCTGCACAGCTGCATTATATGACTGTAGAAAATAATGTTCGATTCAAGAGGCAAGAATGGGGACTGATGACATCATCAGATAAGTGGGCCATCTGGGCCATTACCACTAGATAGAAATAATGGGCCCTGGTGAGCAATGCAGCATGTGGAACTCAGATCATTGGTGTGATTTGATCTAGTATGTGGAAAGGATAACTTGAAATCGCTGATGTCGTTGATTGGGCCCAATTTGGACAAAGTTCGTTGACTGGGTCAATCTCGTAGTTGACCAGATAGAATTTCAGATCATCTATAAAATAAGAATGAATCAACTAACCCCAGCTTTCAGATGCTTGATAGTAAATAAATTGGAATGCCTAGAGTGGTGATATCAAGGGGAATGAAGGGACTATAATACTACAACACTAATTACACTATGATTGCAGAAGTCATAGGTAATGTGTGGCTTCATTCATGAAAAACATCAAGACTGACTGCAATCAATTTGCAAGGTCTTTGGCCGGCCTTCTAGCTTATGTGGATCCTTTTGGAGCTGGGGAAGGGCTTCTCTTCCCCTCTTTGTATTTTCCAAAGTGCTTGTCTTGTGTAGATGGATGGAGGACTCTGTATCTAGACTGTTTGTGACGATATTGGTGGATTTAAACATCAGGGCAAACACGTCACAAGTGTACATGCTCTATAGCAGCCTATGTTTTCCTAAAACCAGTGTGTATTTAGTGTAAGAAGAATTTCTCCTATATGCAAACTGCATATTGCATTTACTTAGTCCAGCTCATGGCGCCCGTTTAGATGAATGCCTATCAATAAGAGATGGCAGATAGACGGGTCTCTCTATAGAGAATGGGGAGCCAAAAAAAATCAGTTCCACCAGATTTTTCTAGGTCTTGATTTCACAGCCTTAAAGTTTAATGATATCTAATAAATTGCCAAATCATGGTGAGTGTAGGTTCAATCCAATAGTGATTGAAGGTTCAACAAATGTAAAAATAGGCCTAATGTCAGATCATGTGATGATAAGATTATCAAAGGGTTGCACTGATCAAAGGTAGGCTCAAGTGAGGGCCACAAAGCTGGACTTTACATGCAGTTGCTCGTAGGGGAACATTTCCCTGGATCCTTTACCACTAAGCCTTCATTTCATGGCCTTATCAGACAACTTGCAATATCCATGGGACATTTTTTGTGTATGGTAAAATTCCGAACTCCTTTTATATTGCACAGGGTCATAGAGCGTCGCAAACTCTGCCGCTAATCTCGTTTTAAAAAGCTGACCTGAGAACAATAATGCTTAAGAAGGATTTGGATGAGTATGATACAATATTGATATGGGTATAACTGGGATAGAAGATTAAAAAACAATAAAATTTCAGTAACAATAATGCAAAACACCAAAAAGTTAGTGCAAATGGGTTCAAGTATCATGTTTTCTTCAAAGAAAAGTTCAGAACCAAAATTTCAGGCCTTTAAGTAGTATGTTTGGTTTCATGCTTAAATGTGAAGTTTCAAATGTAAAAACTTCTAAATAAAAACTTCCTTAAAACATGTTTATAACCCGTAGCTTTCACATAAGTATTATAAAAGTTGAAAGTTTTTTCATTTTTCTATGTTAGAAAAAAAAATCCCTAATTTTGGTGTTTCAACCAAATCTACTTTTGGAATAAATCAGCTGTCGAGGTCCATCTGATTCCATATTTTCACACTTTCCAAAATACAGAGTACAAACTACCAACCACATCATGATATAATACATGAAAAAAAAATTACATTAAGTATCGAACAACAGTTCATTTAAAAACATTCCATTTAATCAAATCAATTAATCCATCATCGTTTAATCTTTAAAAATACCGAGACAAACAGATCGCCCTAAACAAGAATAAATCTAGCATAAAATCAGTAAAGAATTCTTGAAAACAACCAAACTCTCCAACATTCATGAACAAAAGGTTAAACAATCATAAATTTGAGAAAATAAAAGGGCAATATGAGAGACAACACCAAACCACTACAACTGCAGAGTATTAGCTATCCAACCTATGCGCGCCATTCAGTATCACTAATACAAACTATTGGAAATCAAAATTTCTGAAATTAGGTACAAATGTATCAACATTCGGTCCATACATCAAATTCATTCCATGCAATTTTTCTGAAATTCAATCCGTATATCAACATTTAATACATCAAGATCGAACCCACACATTCTGAAATTCAATTCATGCAAATCATTCAAGTGTTGGGTTTAGGGATTAAGGTGGAAACGGTTAGGGATTAGAGATTGGGTTTAGAGTTCAGGAATTAGGGATTAAGGGATTCGGGAATGTGTGTAGTAATTAGAGATTTGAGGATTAGGGTTTATACTTTAGGAATTGAGGATTATGGTTCGGGTATACGGATTTGGGGTTTAGGGATTTAGGCAGTGGCGGACCTAGGATTTTCATTTGGGTGGGGCTAAAACTTTGCTAGACTTAATCTTAAAAAAAAAAAAAAAATTCTTTCCTAGAATTTGCTAGACCTTTTCACATTACCAAATAGCACCTGTAAGTTTTTCTTTAGAAAATGTTCAACTCGTGAAACTCAACTAGATGCGTGATAATTATTGAAGATTAGGCAATGAATAGGTTAGAAACTAGGATGTGAATTAGAAGTACCGAAAAACAATAGATATATAAAAAATGATTCTTACCTTAATTTTAGATACTCGAACTCACATTATAATTTTCACTAAATTTATATGGAAAAATCAATGCCCACTGGAGGTCGCTGCAAGTTCAAGGTGAGTAGGTGTGTGAGGAAAAACTGAGTGGGGTAAGAAGAGATGATAACAAAAATGGATTTGGTCATCTTTGGATTTGTAAATACGCTTAGATTAATTTGATGGTTTAGGGCTCAGGGTTTGGATTAGGATTTGAGGATTTAGGGCTTGGCATTAGGATTTGGAGATTAAGCGTTCAGATTTAGAAATAGAGTGATTAGGAAGGATACTGCATATGTTTGGCAGACGAAGATACAGTAGTCTTTACAATATAGTGATTGGCGACAAGGAGCTTGATTGACAATCGGCGCGAATGGATTTCGAAAGAAAAGGTTGAAGAAGAGGGAGTGTTGTGTTGCCACAAAGTTTTTTTTTTCCACTTTCTCTCTTTCTTTTTTTTACCAACGAAGCTTTATATATGTGGAGTAACAAATTTAGACATATGGGCCATTCTCTAAGGACCATTCAAGTCTATGGGGATTTCAATTTCGACCTAGGGTAATTGCCCATATCGCTCCAACGTAGGTCCACCCTTGCTCCAAGGCCCCATTCAAATTCCATGGTTCTACAAAAATTTCAAAAAAAAAAAAGCACTTAATAGGGATTTAATTTTTGACCTGGGGCGGCTAGGTCCGCCCCTGGATTTAGGGTTTCGGATTAGGTTTGTTTCGATCGAGAGAGACAGTGAGAGATACCTGGAGGTGCGAGGGAGAGAGATGAACAGCTACTCGATGATAAGTCCGGCCCAAAAGTAAAAATACAATTTAAATTTAGGATTTGAATGAGGATGTTATGGAAAATCCCCTTAGATTTGGTAGGGATAAAAAAATGAGGGATTCTAAATACAGAACGATTTTTGCCTTTTACATAAAGAATCTTTTTAAAAAAATTATTACATTTATTCCCCTATATGAAATTACCAAAAATAGCAATCACCTATCACACTCAAACCTCCAATTTCTCTTTGCACACAGTCCCATTTCACTTTTATCACTCCATTCTCATTACTCTCGTTCCTGCCATTCCACCGTCTCATTCATCCCTTCACTCTGATTCCCTTCTTCTTACAATCTCATTCTTCCCTTCACATCACCATCTCTCCATTTATCACATTCTACTCTCCCTTCATATCCCACCATTGTCAAACATATTATCTCTTAGTGAAACCTCACTCTCAATATCAATTTTTTGTCTAATGGATGAGCAAACTAATAAGCAAAATGTAGTTTCTGAACATAATTTAATGAGAAGATGAGTTATTGTGTTGTTTATTTTGATTTCCGCCATTTCTCGAAGCTTGTAAAGCCTTTCTTAATTTCTATTGCCACGAAACATTTGGACTTTCAGTGCAGAACAAACTGCCAACGTTTGGCCCCTTATAGCTAAACATATCAATTTTGTTCAGCAGTTTATGTTCAGCCACAGCCTCTTCTACCTAAACATATCAATTTTGTTCAACCGTATCTGGCTGAACGAAAAGTTCATGCTCAGCCATGTAGGGCTAAACATATCGATTCTTTTCTCTCATTTCCCTTTACTTTGTAATCAACAACAAATTTGTTGTGGGTTTTATTGTGGACTGGTTGTAAGTGCTAAACTCTAGATTAGACATGGCATATCATAGTCTATGATGACCCTATCTATGACGAAGCTCAAATACACATTCAGAGATGAACAACAAATGGAGAAAATATAGCAAACATTACTTGATTGAAAGGGGGTAAGAGAGAGTGGTAATGATAGATGGATGGATGGCATGAAAAATAGATAGAGGAGAAGGAGACGAAGAAGATGATGATCTTGAGTACACTCACTATATGACAGATAGAGAGAAATAAGAAGAAAAGGAGGATGAGGGTTTTCACCGATTGGAAGGAAGGCTCCAAATGATGGTAGTAAGTTGTGTGTAGAGAGAAAGGGGATAGGGCTATTTTAGGTATGTTTTGAGTGTGTGGAAAGCAAAACCAGAATTTTAAATTTTTTATACTGACTGTGGATAGAATTTGTGTACAAAGGGCTAAAATCGTTGTGTATTTAGAAGCCCTCTAAAAAACGCCTCAAACTTTGATATCGACCAAAAAAGCCCTACACGGGGATATTATCGATCATTTTATTATTATTATTTTGCATAGCGGTGTTATTGTAGATTATCAAGATTAGCAAGGATTTCGTCGTTCATTCTTCTATTTCACCTATATACAAAAGCTGGGATGTCCTCATTTACGACCCTCTTTGTCGATATTGAAGTTTAAGGACCATTTTGGTCCTCACAAAGTCTTAGGGGATTTTTCTTGTAAAACTCTTGAATATTAAATTTTTTTAATATATATAATGTTTTTATCATTTTAAAGATATTTCATCAAATTTTAAAGAGGAAACTACGAAAAAAAAGACCCTAGATGGCCATTAACCGAAAAGAGGTCACTAGTCAATGTTGCACGAAAGTGGTCCCCTATGACCACTTCCGTTAATTTTTTTATTAAAGATTTAAATGTATGACGACGTCGTCGCTTAATATCCCATCTAAACGTGTGACGACGTTGTCACTTAATCACCTGAAACCCCATTTTCCTCATTTTCTCATTCTTCCTCCCTATCACAATTCCTCTCTCATAGATCATAGAAATCGCCTTGTATACCCAAATCCCATTGTAACACAGGCATGCAGTGGCCCAAATCCCCTGCCCAGATCTCTCTGATCTGTAAACGCAGCACGAGGCCAACCCTTTTCCAGTCGTCTTCTGCAACAACGAAACCTGTGTGTGCTCGATAGAGCCCAGCCCTCTTCGTCTCTCTGTTCTTCTTGTTTCTGCAACAGGGCTTGCAACAAATATGCACTGCAACCACAAAAACCAGAAACTCAAGGAATTTTCTTGATATTCTCGAGGTGTTTGGGAGAGGCGAGCCTCTGGTCTCGAAGCTTGCAATAATCTCTGAGTACATAATATTTTCAGGCGTTATGTTTGTAGCCCTCATCTACTCCTTAGAAAACGATCCCATCAAGCACAAGGGCAACCACACCTTGGGAGGAAGGGGAAAACGATGGGAGGAAGAAGGGGAAAATGGCAAAAATGGTGTGGCGATTAAGCGACGACGTCGTGATACGTGTAGATGAGATATTAAGCAACAACGTCATCACACGTTTAAATCTTTAATAATAAAAAAATGTAAGTGATCCAATATTGACTAGTGACCTCTTTTTCGATTAGTGGTCATCTAAGGTCCTTTTTTTCATAGTTTCCTCATGAAACTTAAAGGAAAGTGAAAAACATAACTAAAATCATATTAACTACATATAAAAAAATTACCAAAAAAACTATATATCAAGTTGGAATTTATAAATATTTTCATTTTTTAAATAATTTTTAGGAAGAAAAGAGGATAAGAATTGTCATAAGATAACTTGATTCCTACTTAAGCTTTGATTAGGACTTTACAAAAAGCATAGTCGATTAGTTCAAACTTTCAAATATATATAAAGTGTTATTTTCTTTGAAGAATTTATAAATTCTTAAATGTATTATTATCATTTTAAAAATACAGATCCATTAAAATGTTAAAAAATAAAAATAACTTTAAATTAAAAAATAAAATACCTGTCATATCAGTATAGATTGAATATAGGAAATTAAATAAAATATAATGGCAAATGATTCTGGAAAAAATTGGCATCTTGTGTTTGGCATATACTATTTTTCACTCTTAAAATAATTACAAATCAAAATTATGTTTTTTTTATCAAAATTACAAATCAAAATTATTTTATATAGAAATTTATGATTTTTCATTTAACTTTGGGATGATAAAGAGAGAAGAATTGTGTTAAGTTAAATTAGTTAATATCTTATCTATTAATATGAGATCTACAAATGGAGAGACGTGAGTTTCCATTAATCATAAGTTTCCATCTGGGGGTCAACCTCTTATTCTTTTATATTTTATATCGGCCAAGTTAGGGTTAACTAACCCGCTTAATAAATGACTTGGGCCTCTATTGACAGAACCCTCATGTTATGATATTGATGGCACATTTTGACCCGACTCGACCTATTTGCCATCAATATCTTGGGCCTCTACCTGAGCCAGGGAAACCCATTTGGACCCCTTCAACCCGTTCGTCACCGTCGCTTGGTTACAAAAATAATTGTGATTCTGTCAATCCCTATAGTTACAAGTGGGTGAGCCAACCTGCTTTTCACTGGATTCAGTTCGCATTCTATAGTCCATGTGATGAGAATGAGATCGTTTATTGTCCTGGTAACTGAGGGGTTAAGCCTGGGCCAATGTATACCTGAAAGTTCAAATAGATACGTTCCTTGATGGTTCAATGGTAAAAGTCTCGACTTCCATGCGTGATAACACAGGTTCGAAACCTGCGAGCAACCACTTTGTACAAAATTGTCAAAGGTTACGTCTGTCTCCACTCTCTAGTGTAGACCCTGCTTTGGTGGGACCGCACTAGGTGATGACCTTTACACCGACACATCTAAAATGAACCGGCTTTCTCTTTTATTACTAAGAGACAGGGCGGGCACGAGCCTTATCAGGCCAATGGACAGATATATGCTCAAGTAGTAAGTCAAATGGCGATGTCGAATAAAGTTGTCTTCCTGTAAATGGATAATTCACAACCCACACCCGCTTGCCGCTTGAACTTGTGAAGCCACTGGGCTGCTGCAACATGCTACATACCCTATTGCAATTTAACTTTGTACCTAATATATTCATGAAAGTGAACATTTCACCTATGGGGCTCCTGCACAAAAGTTTGTTGATTGGGTCAATGTTATTCCAGACCATCTACATGATAAAACAGAATCAACTAACCCTAGCCTTTAGAAGAGCTTGATAGTATATTAATTGGAAAGCCTAGAGATGGGTTTCAATGGATATGAAGGGAGTATAATACTACCACACTAATTACACCTAATATATACAATGATTTCACAATCATGGGTAAAGCTGGCTTCATTCATCAAAAACATTAAGACTAGCAACAGTCAATTTGCATTGTATTGGTCTGCAAGGTCTTTGGCCGGCCTTCTAATTATATATGGATCCTTCTTCTAGATGGGAAAGGGGTTGTCTTCACCTCTTTGTAATTTCCAAGGTGCTACTCTTGTATAGATGGATGGGACTCGGCACATGATTTTGTCGCTAGGCTTCTTTGTAATGATCGATATTGGTGGATTTAAACATGATGATAAGCAAGTGTACACGCGACAAATTTCATTGATTCCTCAAAAACTATTGGGTTCCATACATCATTTTCTGCTAGGATGATTTCACCATCACATTAAAACAGTTCCTTGACATCTTCTATGCTGCACATGTGATATCCTCTGTCTAGTGGGCTATGCATTGCAAATAAGTATTCCATTATCCGAGTATCCAAACTATCTGAATAAAGTATTTTTAATCCAATTATACTAAAGAATCAAGTGTTAATATTAGAAAGATTCAGTGTAGAAGATGTTTTTTTTTTTTTTTTCCTCTTCTTTTTTTATGAAAATTTCAGGGGTTCTTACATCTATCAATACATTTCGTAATTTCCTGTACGCAAACTATGGAACTTGACCTTATGAAGACAAAATAGTTGCAAGATGCTGAAACATAACAATCCATGCACTAAACAGCATCAGTGCGCTCCAACTGGATCCCTTGTGTCTTTTGGTAAACAACAAACAGTCTATAAGATTACAGCACTAAAATAGTGCAAACGTATAGGATAGATTGCCGTCTTTGACATGACAATCTCTATAAGAAGTGCTCTCTACTATTCTTGTTCTTCACTCTCCTTTCCTGTGAATGCTAAGAATGAAAGGCCCAAAAAATTTCGTGTTACACCAACTACTGGTGTGGTCACTAGTACTAATGGGGTGCCCCACTGCCATGCACGCATCAGGCGAACGCCAGTCATACATCATTCACATGGACCACGCCCAAAAACCTGAGCGATTCTCCACCCATAACTCATGGCACCAATCCATACTGTCATCCTTGTCATCCACACAAGCCACATCAGAGGATGAATCAGAAGCAATGCTGCTCTACTCCTACAGCCATGTCATGCATGGCTTTAGTGCCAGCTTGACTACCACTCAGCTCTCTGAGCTGGAAAAACTGCCAGCTCATCGCACTACATACCGTGAGTCCTTTGGCAAGCTCTTCACAACTCATACACCAAGGTATCTCGGCCTGAGACATGACACTGGCATATGGCCTGCGGCCTCATACGGCCAAGATGTGATAATAGGGATAATCGACACAGGAATCTGGCCGGAGAGTGAGAGCTTTAACGACCGGGGGATGTCACCAGTGCCAGAGAGATGGAAGGGAGCATGTGAGAATGGTACAGAGTTCAGTCCTTCACTCTGCAACCGGAAGCTCATTGGCGCCAGATCCTTCAGCAAAGGACTAAAAGCTGCTGGTAGAAACCTAGTTACTGGTGAATACGACTCACCAAGAGACTCGTCTGGACATGGCACACACACCTCATCCACTGCAGCTGGTGCTTATGTCCCCAGTGCCGACTACTTTGGATATGCAGAGGGTACAGCCAAGGGAGTAGCTCCAGGTGCGCGAGTTGCCATGTACAAGGTGCTCTGGGCTACCGACACCGAAGCAAGTGCAGCGACAGATGTGCTGGCAGGAATGGACCAAGCGATCGCTGATGGAGTAGACATCATGTCCTTGTCCCTGGGCTTTGACCAAACACCATACTACAGTGATTTCATTGCCATGGGTGCGCTTTCAGCCATTGAGAAAGGCATTTTTGTTACTTGTGCAGCAGGGAATGACGGAGTGAAGAATTCAACCTACAATGGTGCACCCTGGATCATGACAGTTGGTGCAGGTACGGTCGACCGGGCTTTCTTGGCAAGAGCAACATTTGGAAATGGTGTATCGCTGGAAGGAAAATCCTACTATCCCGAGAGCATTTACATTGCTGATGCACCACTGTTCTATGGCATAGGAGATGCAGGGAAAGCGGCATGTAACTCATTGTCATTAAATGAAAGCGAAGTCGCAGGAAAAGTGGTTCTATGTGACACTAGCAACATGAGTAATACCTTTGAGCAAATGGGAGAGGTTAATAGGAGCAATGCGGAAGCCGGTATCTTCATCTTCTCGGACACACGTAATACAATTATTATCGATCCATCAGATTTCAACATCCCTAGCCTTCTCATAAAAAGTGACGGCGCCACAGCTTCATTGAAGCAATATGCCTCAGAAACAGTTAATGCAACAGTAAGGGAGATGAAGTTCCAAATCACAAAGCTGCGACTCAAACCAGCACCTCAGGTGGCATTTTTCTCCTCTATAGGGCCGGATCCAGTCAACCCAAGTGTCCTAAAACCGGATGTAATTGCACCAGGAGAGGATGTTCTGGCAGCATGGATCCCCAACCAGCCCTTTGCTAGCAGGGGCTCAGACCAGTTGGTGACGGATTATGCACTGTTGTCGGGTACATCAATGTCAACACCCCATGTTGCTGGGGTTGCAGCCTTGCTAAGAGCCATTCATAAGGACTGGAGTCCAGCAGCCATCCGTTCAGCGATCATGACCACTGCAACAACCGTGGACAACACAAATTCAACCATTAGAGATGAGTGGACCGGGCTGCCTGCCACACCTTTAGCATTTGGAGCCGGTCACATCAATCCTAACAAAGCCTTGGACCCGGGGCTCATCTATGATGTGGACTTCCAAGACTATATAGAGTTCCTTTGCGGCCTTGGCTACAACAGGACACAAATGGAGGCTGTTATCAGACGATCTCAATGGAACTGTAGTAGCATTCCTCAAGAACTCAACTACCCTTCTTTCATAGCCTTCTTCTCCAACATGACTGGCTTTCCAACCGCAAAGAATTTCAGTAGGGTTGTGACTAATGTGGGAAGTGACATTGCCATTTACCGAGCAGTTCCAGAGGTCCCTAGAGGAATGAGAATTCGAACAGAGCCTGATTTTCTCACATTCAGCAGCAAGCACCAGAAGCAACGCTTTGTGGTAAATGTAGAGATTGACAAAGAAGCGTGGAGTGAGAGCCCTGTGGCGTATGGTTACCTCAAGTGGGCTGATGACCAAAATCATGTTGTATCAAGCCCTGTAGTGGCTATTTCTGGGTGACAGACATTGATTTGATACCCTCCAACCTATTGAAAACATTCTCAATTCCAAAACTTCTAGACATGGAGACAATGATTCTTGTTTCTGTGGAAGTATAGGCTCCTAGGATTCAAATTACTATATATAAGAAACAAAAAAATCCTCAGGACACAGCCCACTATTCAGGAAATGAACGAAGAGTCCCACCACTAGAAAATGGACAGGTTATATTAGTTTTGAATATAATGGGTTCGATTGATTTTAGCAGAATGGGGTAATCATCTGTCTGTCTCACTGTGCATTTGGACAGGCATGGAAACTGGAATCACGTTAGGACACTTACACCCCTAAAACAACAATGGTGATTGCCATATGTAGAGATTTGAGGGAGTGCAAGCAGAAAAACAGAATCCCATCAGCGTTTCCTGTTTCCTTTCAGTGCCAAAGGTTACAAAACACTTGCTGCTCTGTTACATCCAAAATTCAAACACCATAAAGTACTAACAGAATTACAAACTAAGAAATAAACTATTTACAATTTTCCATGCAAAAATGAAATGGGATGCACCTGCACAGCCATGCCTTCTACTCGTAGTATATGACTTTAGAAAATAATGTTCGATTCAAGAGTCAGAGAATGGGGACTGATGACATCATCAGAGAAGTGGGCCATCTGGGCCATTATGACTAGATGGGCCCTGATGGGCAATGCAGCATGAGGAACTCAGATCATTGGCGAGATTTGATCTAGTATGTGATGTCGTTGATTGGGCCCAATTAGGACAAATTCGTTGACCAGGTCAATCTCTAAGTTGACCAGATAGAGTTTCGGATCATCTATAAAATAAGAATGAATCAACTAACCCCAGCTTTCAGATGCTTGATGGTAAATAAATTGGAAAGCCTAGAGGGGTGATATCAAGGGGAATGAAGGGATTATAATACTACAACACAAATTACACTAATTACACCTAATATACACTATGATTGCAGAAGTGATAGGTAATGTGTGGCTTCATTCATGAAAAAGATCAAGACTAACCGCAGTCAATTTGCAAGGTCTTTGGCCGGCCTTCTAGCTTATGTGGATCCTTTTGGAGCTGGGGAAGGGCTTGTCGTCCCCTCTTTGTAATTTCCGAAGTGCTTGTCTTGTGTAGATGGATGGAGGACTCAGCGCCGGATAATGTCTCTAGACTGTTTGTGACGATATTGGTGGATTTAAACATCATGACAAACATGTCACAAGTGCACATGCTCTATAGCAGCCTATGTATTCCTAAAACCAGTGTATATATAGTGTAAGAAGAATTTCTCCTCCTGTGTGCAAACTGCATATTGCATTTACTCAGTCCAGCTCATGGGTCCCGCTTAGATGAATGCCTATCAATAAGAGAGGGCAAATGGACAGGTCTCCTTATAGAGAAGGGGGAGCCAAAAAATGAGTCCCACCAGATTTTCCTAGGTCTTGATTTCACAGCCTTAAAGTTTAATGATATCTTATAAATTGCCAAATCATGGTGAGTGTAGGTTCAATCCAATGGTGATTGAAGGTTCAACGAATGTAAAATTAGGCCTAATGTCATATCATGTGATGATAAGATTATCAAAGGTTTGCACTGATCAAAGGTGGGCTCGAGTGGGGGCCACAAAGCTGGACTGCACATGCAGTTCCTCGTAGGAGAACATTTCCCAGGATCCTTTACCACTAAGCCTTCATTTCATGGCCTTATCGGACAACTTGCAATATCCATTGGTCATTTTTTGTGTATGGTAAAATTCCAAACTCCTTTTATATTGCATAGGGCTATAGAGCGTCGCAAACTCTGCCGCTAATCCCGTTTTAAAAAGCTGACCTGAGAACAATAATGCTTAATGATGCAGCCAAGAAAGAGGACCAAATCCACAATAGGGATTTGGCCGAATCCAGAAGGATTCTACAGCCAATAACTCACGCACAGAATAACTAACCAAATCAATAACAAATCAGAACTCAATTTCAATTCAATATTCAGAAGTTGTTGATCCCTAAAGGAGATTTACATATTTATAATAAAACTCTTACCATCTTTCCTATATCATAATACACCTACTAATTTCTAAACTACTAAAGTAATTAGAAGACTACTAAAAATAGGATAGCTTCCCACAACAGTCGGTTCAAACTCATTGGATTTGTGGGCTTTTCCAATGGGTTGGATCTGATTGATCCGATAGCTCACGGGCTAGGCCCAATGGACTTGGGTCTGGCTTGACTTGCACGACTTAAGAAGGATTTGGATGAGTATGATACAATATTGATATGGGTATAACTGGGATAGAAGATTAAAAACCATTGAAATTTCGGTAACAGTAATGCAAAACACCAAAAAGTTAGTGCCAATGGGTTCAGGTATCATGTTTTCTTAAAAGAAAAGTTCAGAACCAAAATTTCAGGCCTTAAGTAGTATGTTTGGTTTCATGCTTAAATGTGAAGTTTCAGATTTAAAAACTTATAAATAAAAACTTCCATAAAACATGTTTATAACCCGTAGCTTTCGCATAAGTATTATATGAAAGTTTTTTTTTTTTCTATCTTAAAAAAAATACATCCCTAATTTTGGTGTTTCAACCAAATCTACTTTTGGAATAAATGATTTAGCTGTCAAGGTCCATCTGATTCCATCTCTTCACACTTTCCAAAATACAAAGTACAAACACTACCAACCACATCATGATATAATACATGAAAGAAAAATTACATTAACTATCTAACAACAGTTCATTTAAAAACATTTCATTTAATCAAATCAATTAATCCATCATCGTTTAATCTTTAAAAATACCGAGACAGACAGATCTCCCTAAACAAGAATAAATCTAGCATAAAATCAGTAAAGAATTCTTGAAAACAACCAAACTCTCCAACATTCATGAACAAAAGGTTAAACAATCAAATGTTGGAGAGTGTGAGTGTGTGTGTGTGTGTGTGTGTGTGTGTGATCTTCATGAAGGTTATATATCTGTGTGTGTGTGTGTGTGATCTTCATGAAGGTTATATATCTCTGTGTGTGTGTGTGTGATCTTCATCATCAGGAAACAAAAAGGATTGTATATATATAAGAGACAACTCCAAACCACTACAACTGCAGAGTATTAGCTATCCAACCTATGCCATTCAGTAGCACTAATAAAACCTAAGCTCAACAGTAACAAATGGTACAAATGTATCAACATTCGGTCCATACATCAACATTCATTCCATGCAAATTTTTCTGAAATTCAATCCGTATATCGACATTTAATACATCAAGATTGAACCCACACATTCTGACATTCAATTCATGCAAATCCTTTCTAGCATTGGGTTTAGAGATTAAGGTGGAAACGGTTAGGGATTAGAGATTGGTTCAGAGTTCAGGAATTAGGGATTAAGGGATTCGGGAATGGGTGTAGTGATTAGAGATTTGAGGATTAGGTTTTATGGTTTAGGAATTGAGGATTATGGTTCGGGTATACGGATTTGGGGATTAGGGCTTTAGTGTTTCGGATTAGGTTTGTTTCGATCGAGAGCAACAGCGAGAGATACCTGAGAAGGTGCGAGGGAGAGAGATGAACAGCTACTCGATGATCAGTCCGGCCCAAAAGTAAAAATACATTTAAAATTTAGGATTTGAATGAGGATGTTATGGAAAATCCCCTTAGATTTGGTAGGGATAAAAAAAACGATGGATTCTAAATACAGGAACGATATTTGCCTTTTACACAAAGAATCTTTAAAAAAAAAATTATTACATTTACTTCCCTTTATGAAATTACCAAAAAGAACAATCACCTATCACACCTAAACTCCTAATTTCTCTTTGCAGAGAGTTTCCTTTCATTTTCATCATTCCATTCTCATTACTCTCGTTCCTCCCATTCCATCGTCCCATTCATCCCCTCACTCTGATTCACTTCTCCTTCCAATCTCATTCTTCCCTTCACATCATCATCTCTCCATTTATCACATTCTACTCTCCCTTCATGTCCCACCATTGTGAAAAATATTACTTTTTAGTGAAACCTCACTCTGAATATCATTTTTTTGTCTAATGGATGAGCAAACTATTAAGCAAAATGTAGTTTACGAACATAACATCGGTGAAAAGATGAGTTGTTGTGTTGTTTATTTTGATTTCTGCCATTTCTTGAAGCTTGTAAAGCCTTCTTTAATTATTTTTTTTACTGCGAAACGTTCGGACTTTCAGTGCAGAACAAACTAACTATGTTCAACCTCTTGTAGCTAAACATATCAATTTTGTTCAACAGTTTATGTTCAGCCACAGCCTATTATAGCTGAACATATCGATTCTTTTCTCTGATTTTCCTTTACTTTGTAATCAACAATGAGTTTGCTGTGGGTTTTATTATGGACTGATTGTAAGTGCTAAAATCCAGATTAGACATGGCATATCATTGTTTATGATGACCATATCTATGACGAAGCTCAAATACGCATTCAGAGATGAACAACAAATGGAGAAAATGTAGCAAACATTACTTGATTGAAAGGGGGCAAGAGAGAATGATAATGATAGATGGATGGATGGCTGGAAAAATAGATAGAGGAGAAGGAGACGAAGAAGATGTTGATCTTGAGTACACTCACCATATGACAGATAGAGAGGAATAAGAAAAAAAGGAGGAGGAGGGTTTTCACCGATTGGAAGGAAGGCTCCAAATGATGGTGATAAGTTTTCTGTAGAGAGAAAGGGGATAGAGCTATTTTAGGTATGTTTTGAGTGTGTGCAAAGCAATACTAGAATTTTAAATTTTTTATGCTGAGTGTGGATAGAATTTGTGTGTAAACGGCTAAAATCGTTGTGTATTTAGAAGCCCTCTAAAAAACGCCTCAAACTTCGATATTGACCAAAAAAGCCCTACACGAGGATATTATTGATCATTTTATTATTATTATTTTGCTTAGCAATGTTATCGTAGATTATCTATGCTAGCAGGGATTTCATCGTTCATTCTTCTATTTCACCTATATACAAAAGCTGGGACGTCCTCATTAACGACCCTTTTTGTCGATATTGAAGTGTAAGGACCATTTTGGTCCTCACAAACTCTTAGGGGATTTTTCTTATAAAACTCTCGAATATTAAAAAAATTAATGTATATAATGTTTTCATCATTTTAAAGATGTTTCATCAAATTTTAAAACTAAAGGAAAGTATAAAAAAAAAAAACATAACTAAAATCATATAAACTACATATAAAAAATTACCAAAAAGAAAACTATATATCAAGTCGGAATTTATAAATATTTTCATTTTTTATATAATTTTTAGGAAGAAAAGAGGATAAGAATTGTCATCAGATAAACTGATTCCTACTTAAGCCTTGATTAGGACTTTACAAAAAAGCATAGTCGATTAGTTCAAACTTTCAAATAAATATAAAGTCTTATTTTCTTTAAAGAATTTATAAATTCTTAAATGTATTATTATCATTTTAAAAATACAGATCTATTCAAATGATAAAAAAATTAAAAAAAACTTTAAATTAAAAAATAGAATACTTTTCACATCAATATAGATTGAATATAGGAAATTAAATAAAATATAATGGCAAATGATTCCGGCAAAAATTGGCATCTTGTGTTTGGCATATACCATTTTTCATTCTTAAAATAATTACAAATCAAATTATGATTTTTTTTATCAAAATTATGTTATATAGAAATTTATGATTTTTCATTTAACTTTGGGATAATAAAGAGAGAAGAATTGTGTTAATTAAAATTAGTTAATATCTTATCTATTAACTAGCAACAAACGCCCGGGCTCAAAACAAAGATATAGTAAATTATTATAATAATTAAAACTAAAAAAGAAGAATCTACTATTATTATTTTAAAGAATTCTTAGAAGAAAATAAAGTGAAAAAAGACCTTAAGATTTTATGGTAAAAGAAAGAAATTATCGTGAAAAATAATAATGAGAGTTTTGTAATATCACACCTATAAAATCTTTTTAAATTGAAAAAATGCATGGGTTGAAAGTCCCCACTAAAAAAGAGATTATTTTGGATGGAAGCAAAAAGAAAAAAATGATACCATTCAAAGAAGGGAAAAAAATGAGAAAAGAAAAAAAATATGCATCCATTAATATTAGTCATAAGAAATGCATTCAGATATTTGTTACCCGTTGCTAATTTCAAAGCCCAATGAATTCAATTTCTTTGATGATAGGATAATCGAGACTTCATAAATGGAGTTCTTGCTGCCGTCAGATTGATTATGTCTGAAATACATAAAAAAAAATAAAGAAAACAGTAAAAGAAATTTCAAGCTTTATGGTGGATAGTACTCTCAAACCCATCATCAAACCTAAGCAATACGGCCTATTTAATCAAAGAAATTTCAAATGTCATTGGTAATCAAAGAACATAGGACCATTGCCCACTATCATCATCCCAATGAAAATCGATGCCCTGTGCTGTTGTGCCCATGAAGGCTCGTCGAGCCAATTTAGCATGCATGGGCAAAGCTCAGAGCTTTTTAATTTATTTGAGATTAGTTGAGTAATTTATTTCAAACATTCATTTAAAATTAGAAGAATAAACCCATAATAAAAAATAAAATTAAGAAAAATACCAAAAAAATACAGCATGAAAACATAAGTGCATAGACAATCCAATGATAGAAATAGTTTAGAAGAAACAAATAAAATCATGGAAACTCAACGCCTAAAAATCAAACATTGAAACCAAGAAATAAAAGAAAAGCCATAAATCCATGAAAACCTATCAAAATAGAAAGAAAAATAAAATAGGACTACGATAAAAAGGAAAAAAAATCATTAAACACCAATACATAAAAAGGGAAATGTATAGAAATTGTACACTTAGTGTTTTTAAATTTATGAAATTTGATTAAATAGGCCTCATACATATAACATTGATTGCATCATTAGATATTCTTTACATTTAGATGAGACTCATGGTATGTAAGCTCTACAATTTTCGTTAAACGTATGCTATTGTATTGCATCGGACTTTCTTCATAGTTAGTTGGGCTCTGAATTCTCATCCACGTATTATGGGATTTGTCACATTTCATTAGATGGGCCCCATATCATTAACATTCTTCATAGCTTGGTAGGCTCCACAATATTGGAGATTTATAACTTTAGTTAGATGTGGTCCATAGTATATAATATTGTACCATCAAAATTGATAATTGATGATTAAGATACGAAGATAAAATAGAAAAGTTAGGAAAAGAGAGATTGGTACTCCACTAAATGAGAGATTTTTTAGAGAAGATTGGAGGGGATGGGGAGAATTTAGGATATTTGAGGAGAATTAAGAATGCCCCACCTAAAAGGCAAAGGCTCTTTCACTATTTTCTAAGTGATTTTCCTGAAAAGTGAATAATTGGGTGCTAACGTGCACCCGTACAGGCCACCTCCCTTATTACTTTAATATATACAATATAATATAATATGAGATCTACAAATGGAGAGACATGTGAGTTTCCATTAACCATAGGTTTCCATATGGAGTCAACCTCTTATTATTTTATATTTTATATCGGCAAGGTTAGGGTTGACTAACCGGCTTAATAACTGACTTGGGCCTCTATTGACAGAACCCTCATGTCATGGTATTGGTGGCACATTTTGACCCGACTCGACCTATTTGCCATCCCTATCTCGGGCCTTTACCTGAGCAAGGGAGACCCATTTAGACCCACTCAACCCGTTTGCCACCCGTCGCTGGGTTACAAAAATAATTGTGATTCTGTCAGTGCCTATAGTTACAAGTGGGCGAGCCAACCTGCTTTTCACTGGATTCAGTTCGCATCTATAGTCCATGTGATGAGAAAGAGATCTTTTATTGTCCTGATAACTAAGGGGCTAAGCCTGGGCCAATCTATACCTGAAGGTTAAAATAGATAGGTTCCTGATGGTTCAATGGTAAAAGTCTCGGCTTCCATGCGTGATAACAGAGGTTCGAAACCTGCAAGGAACCCGTTTGTATAAAATTATAAAATGCTAGGTTAGTCTCCGGTCTAGACCCTGCTTTCATGGGACCGCACTGGGTGATAACCTTTACACGCACACATATAAAATGAACTGGCTTTCTCCCTTCACTGGTGCTACAGACCCTGACTGGGAGCCCGGGCTCCCATGGGGGCCGTTGGATCCCAGCCCGATTGGGAGCCCGGGCTCCCAGTCAGGTCCGTAGACATAATCTTTTCTTTTAGAGTAATGCTACATGGACAAACTTTTTGGCCAGAATTTTGGCCAACCCATATGGTTTCCATTGAATATCATAGTGATATTCAATGGAAACCATATGGGTTGGCCAAAATTCTGGCCAAAAAGTTTGTCCAAGTAGACTTTTTGTTTCTTTTATTACTAAGAGACAGGGCCCGTGCCTTCCTATCAAGCCAACGGACAGATATATGCTCAAGTAATAAGTCAAAATGACTGGTGGAGAATTGGATTAAGTGGCGATGTCGAATAAAGTTGGCTTCCTGTAAATGGACAATTCACAACCCACACCCCCTTGCCCCTTGAACTTGTGAAGCCAGTGGGCTGCTGCAACATGCTACATACCCTGCTTTTAAATTAATGGGCCTTGCAATTTAACTTTGTACCTAATATATTCATGAAAGTGAGAATTTCACCTCTGGGGCTCCTGCACAAAAGTTTGTTGATTGGGTCAATGTTATTTCAGACCATCTACATGATAAAACAGAATCAACTAACCCTAGCTTTTAGAAGCTTGATAGTATATTAATTTTTTTTTTTTTTTTTGCTGTCGGAGGGTTCCCAACCCTTTGGGCTGGACTAATCCCTCCGGGCCCAGAGGGAAGCCGGGTAAATCCCCTGTAGCCCTAGTGTGGTAGTATATTAATTGGAAAGCCTAGAGATGCGTTTCAATGGATATGAAGGGAGTATAATACTACCACACTAATTACACCTAATATATACAATGATTTCACAATCACGGGTAAAGCTGGCTTCATTCATCAAAAACATCAAGACTAGCAACAGTCAATTTGCATTGTAATGGTCTGCAAGGTCTTTGGCCGGCCGTCTAAATATATATGGATCCTTCTTCTAGATGGGAAAGGGGTTCTCTTCACCTCTTTGTAATTTCCAAAGTGCTACTCTTGTAGAGATGGATGGGACTCGCACATGATTTTGTCGCTAGGCTACTTTGCAATGATCGATATTGGTGGATTTAAACATGATGATAAGCAAGTGCACACGCGACAAATTTCATTGATTTCTCAAAATCTATGGGTTCTATACATCATTTTCTGCTAGGATGATTTCACCATCACATTAAAACAGTTCATTGACATCTTCTATGCTTCACATGTAAAATCCTGTGTCTTGTGGGTTATGCATTGCAAATAAGTTTTCCATTATACGAGTATCCAAACTATCTGAATAAAGCATTTTTAATCCAATTATATTAAAGCAATATGCATCTTATATAGGATTTGGACCTGAAGCAGCATGCATCATTTTAAGTTTCATATTTAAATGCAAAGCTTAATTCCAGATATTAGAAATTATAAATAAAATTTCCATAAAATAGATTTATAATATGCATTTATTTGCATGCATGTCGATCTTATTCATGTATTGTTTGATTTCTTTAAAAATTCAAGTATTAATCTTAGAAAGATTCAGTGTTGAAGATGTTTTTTTTAATTATTATTATGAAAATTTCAGGGGTACATACATCTATCCATACATTTCGTAATTTCCTGTACACAAACTATGGATCTTGACCTTATTGAGGCAAAATAGTTACAAGATGCTGAAACATAACAATCCACTAAACAGCTTCAGTGCGCTCCAACTGGATCCCTTGTGTCTTTTGGTAAACAAGAAACAGTCTATAAGATTACAGCACTAAAAAAAGTGCAAACGTATAGGATAGATCGCCGTCTTTGACATAGCAATCTCTATAAGAAGTGCTCTCTACTATTCTTCTTCTTCACTGTCCTTTCCTGTGAATGCTAAGAATGAAAGGCCCAACAAATTTCATGTTACACCAACTACTGGTGTGGTCACTAGTACTAATCGGGTGCCCCACTGCCACGCTCGCATCGGGCGACCGCCAGACTTACATCATCCACACATGGACCACGCCCAAAAACCTGAGCGATTCTCCACCCATAACTCATGGCACCGATCCATACTGTCATCCTTGTCATCCACACAAGCAACATCAGAGGATGAATCAGAAGCAATGCTGCTCTACTCCTACAGCCATGTCATGCATGGCTTTAGTGCCAGCTTGACTACCACTCAGCTCTCTGAGCTGGAAAAACTGCCAGCTCATCACACTACATACCGTGAGTCCTTTGGAAAGCTCTTCACAACTCATACACCAAGGTATCTCGGCCTGAGACATGACACTGGCATATGACCTGCGGCCTCATATGGCCAAGATGTGATAATAGGGATAATCGACACAGGAATCTGGCCAGAGAGTGAGAGCTTTAACGACCGGGGGATGTCACCAGTGCCAGAGAGATGGAAGGGAGCATGTGAGAATGGTACAGAGTTCAGTCCTTCACTCTGCAACCGGAAGCTCATTGGCGCCAGATCCTTCAGCAAAGGACTAAAAGCTGCTGGTAGAAACCTAGTTACTGGTGAATACGACTCACCAAGAGACTCGTCTGGACATGGCACACACACCTCATCCACTGCAGCTGGTGCTTATGTCCCCGGTGCCGACTACTTTGGATATGCAGAGGGTACAGCCAAGGGAGTAGCTCCAGGTGCGCGAGTTGCCATGTACAAGGTGCTCTGGGCTACCGACACCGAAGCAAGTGCAGCGACAGATGTGCTGGCAGGAATGGACCAAGCGATCGCTGATGGAGTAGACATCATGTCCTTGTCACTGGGCTTTGACCAAACACCATACTACAGTGATGTCATTGCCATGGGTGCGCTTTCAGCCATTGAGAAAGGCATTTTTGTTACTTGTGCAGCAGGGAATGATGGAGCGAAGAATTCAACCCACAATGGTGCACCCTGGATCATGACTGTTGGTGCAGGTACTGTCGACAGGGCTTTCTTGGCAAGAGTAACATTTGGAAATGGTGTATCGTTGGAAGGAAAATCCTACTATCCCGAGAGCATTTACATTGCTGATGCACCACTGTTCTATGGCATAGGCGATGCAGGGAAAGCGGCATGTAACTCAATGTCATTAAAAGAAAGCGAAGTCGCAGGGAAAGTGGTTCTATGTGACGGTAGTAACACGACTAATACCTATGAGCAAATGATAGAGGTTAATAGGAGCAATGCGGAAGCTGGTATCTTCATCTTTTCGGAGACAATTAATGCCTTGTTTCTCGATCCGTCAGATTTCAACTTCCCCAGCCTTCTCATAAAAAGTGACGGAGCCACAGCTTCATTGAAGCAGTATGCCTCAGAAACAGTTAATGCAACAGTAAGAGAGATGAAGTTCAAAATCACGAAGCTGAGACTCAAACCAGCGCCTCAGGTGGCATTTTTCTCTTCTGGAGGGCCAGATCCAATTACCCCAGGTGTCCTAAAACCGGATGTAATTGCACCAGGAGAGGATGTTCTGGCAGCATGGATCCCCAACCAGCCCTTTGCTAGCAGGGGCTCAGACTACTTGGTGACGGATTATGCACTATTGTCTGGTACATCAATGTCAGCACCCCATGTTGCTGGGGTTGCAGCCTTGCTAAGAGCCATCCATAAGGACTGGAGCCCAGCAGCAATCCGTTCGGCGATCATGACCACTGCAACAACCGTGGACAACACTAATTCAACCATTAGAGATGAGTGAACCGGGCTGCCTGCCACGCCTTTATCATTTGGAGCCGGCCACATCAATCCTAACAAAGCCGTGGACCCAGGGCTCGTCTACGATATGGACTTCCAAGACTATATCGAGTTCCTTTGCAGCCTTGGCTACAACAGGACACAAATGGAGGCTGTTATCAGACGATCTCAATGGAACTGTAGTAGCATCCCTCATGAACTCAACTACCCTTCTTTCATTGCCTTCTTCTCCGGCCAACACGACTGGTTTTCCGACCGCAAAGAATTTCAGTAGGGTTGTGACTAATTTGGGAAGCGACACTGCCTTTTACCGAGCAGTTCCAGAGGTCCCTAGAGGAATGAGAATTCGAACAGAGCCTGATTCTCTCACATTCAGCAGCAAGCACCAGAAGCAAGGCTTTGTGGTAAATGTAGAGATTGACAAAGAAGCGTGGAGTGAGAGCCCAGTGGCTTATGGTTACCTCAAGTGGGTTGATGACCAAAATCATGTTGTATCAAGCCCCGTAGTGGCTATTTCTGGGTGACAGACATCGATTTGATACCTTCCAACCTATTGAAAACATTCTCTAATCCAAAACTTCTTGACTTGGAGACAGTGATTCTTGTTTCTGTAGAAGTATAGGCTCCTAGGATTCAAATTACTATATATAAGAAACAAAAAAATCCTCAGGACACAGCCCACTAATCATCTGTCTCACTGTGCATTTGGGCAGGCATGGAAACTGGAATCCAGTTAGGACATTTACACCCCTAAAACAACAATGCTGATTTCCGTATGTAGTGATTTGAGGGAGAGAAAGCAGAAAAACAGAATTAGTGCCAAAGGTTTCAAACCACTTGCTGCTCTGTTACATCCAAAATTCAAACACCATAAAAGTACTAACAGAATTACAAACTAAGAAATGAACTATTTACAATTTTCCATACAAAAATGAAATGGGATGCACCTGCACAGCTGCATTATATGACTGTAGAAAATAATGTTCGATTCAAGAGGCAAGAATGGGGACTGATGACATCATCAGATAAGTGGGCCATCTGGGCCATTACCACTAGATAGAAATAATGGGCCCTGGTGAGCAATGCAGCATGTGGAACTCAGATCATTGGTGTGATTTGATCTAGTATGTGGAAAGGAGAGCTTGAAATCGCTGATGTCGTTGATTGGGCCCAATTTGGACAAAGTTCCTTGACCGGGTCAATCTCGTAGTTGACCAGATAGAATTTCAGATCATCTATAAAATAAGAATGAATTAACTAACCACAGCTTTCAGATGCTTGATGGTAAATAACTTGGAAAGCCTAGAGTGGTGATATCACTGCAACAAATGGGATTTTCAGCGAGGAAAATATTTGTGGCGCAACCCATAGCGTCGCAAAAAATAAATTTTTTGCAACATAAAATTAGACCCATCACAAGTTAAGTATTTGCTACACAAGACTCCATGCATCGCAAGTAGATACTTTCAGCAATGAATATAGTGCGTCGCAAATAAATGCGTCAAAAAGTCATTGGCGCCAAATGACGGTAAAATTATTCGCGACACTAGATACACATTTGCGACACAATCAACAGTCGCAAATAAGGGCCACTATTTGCGACGCCATCCCCACGTCGCAAATAATTTTCAGTCTAAGCTATGTCGTAGAAAAGTTATAGGTTTTTTGCAACAGTTGCCTTTTTGAGTTGCACATAATATCTTATTCGCGACGCTAATGTCTTTGCGTCATAGATAATTATTATTAGTGACCTCCATCATATGGTGTCATAAAAATTTTAAGCTAAAAAAATAACTATTTATTTGGGACGCAATTTTGACGTCACAAATAATATTTAGTTGTGACAGTATACCTACTACGTCGCAGATAATGAGTTTTTTTGCAACGTAGATTTAAATGCGTCGTAAATAAAAGTTTTATTAGCGACATTATTTTATAGCATTACAAAAAAAAAATTAAGTTTCCCAATTATTCCCATCTCCCGCCTTTTTTTTTTTTTGAATCGATCACCCGCCTTTCTTAAGAGTTCTTTTATAAACGGAAGTCTCTCCTATTATGTCTTTGCGCTTCTCTCTTCCGTCTTTGTTAGTCTTCTATGAACGGAGAAGTCTCTTTGGCCTCCCTAGCTCTCTGCGCATTACTCTCTCTTTCTATCTCTCCGCCCTAAATCCAAACCAAAGTCCAAGATCTCGATGGTCTTCTACAAACAATAGAGAAATCTGTCCCAATCTCCTCCAAGTTATATATATGCAATCCTTCTAAATCTCTAGGGTTTTTATTTCCCATACATCCAAACAGGTCCTTACTTTCAATTTCGTTCTACTATATGCGCCTATCTTCTTCATGTCTTCTTTACAATCATTTCTGGTTTTCAGACTTGTGTCGACATGGCTAGCGGCTGCTACTTGTGGAGGAATCTTCATTTGATGTCTTCTTCAAAGCAGCGCTGATTAAAGAGGTTCTCTTCCTCTTCTTTTTTTTCTACCTGTCGAAATTTCTTTCCATGTATGCTTGTATTTGATTGATGCTTTCAAATACATAATGTGAACCATTGTGCGGGTTCAAAATCATTTGTCGAATATCTTCATGAGATGGTACTATTAATTCTAATATTTTAATAAGTATTGATTTATTACTTTTTTAAATTTTAATATTTTGTTTGAATTTATACTACGTGATGCTCCAATCGGTAGGATAGAATTGTGGCATAAGACACACTATTGTCAAGAAAAGGGTTGGTCTACTCCCAAGTGTCAGCTACTCTATGTAAGGACACTTTTTTTAAAGTTTCATCTAATTACCTGTTTCTTTTGTTCTTCTGTTTTTCTATACATGTATAAATATTTATGTGAATTTTTTTCTTTTATAGGAGAAAATGATTACACTCCAGTCGCAACTCACAGAAGAGGATTCTCCTCTATTGACAGATGATGAAATATGCAAACGAGTGTTGGGTACAATGCCCGGATATGTCCAAGGTCTTGGGCATGGCATCGTGGCCCCTCCATCCTCTTCAACTGGCCTTCACAATAATCAACGGGTGGAAGAGCTTACTAAAAGGGCCACGGCAGCTGAAAGACAAGCTCAAGAGTTGGCTAAGCAATTACATCGAATGGAAACTCGAAGGCTCAGAGGCAACAAATGGAGGCTCAGATGGAGGTTCAAATGGCGGGTGAAAAAAAAACAAATGAAGGCTCAGATGGATGATATGAGATCCTGGCAAAAGATTATGGAGGCTATGATGCAATTTATAATGGCGCAAAAGATGGGCACTCTTCCATGGTAAAACGTTTATTCATTGCTTCTATACATCATCAGGTGCATGTTCAGTTCAAATAGAAGGCAAATAAAAATGGATAAAATTTCCTCTTAAATTCTGAGATATCAGGTGCTTCATTTTCTTAGTTGCAGTTACCATATATGTTGAATCTCTCTTCACAAATGTCACATACCCAAAAAGCATATCTAGTGAAGAAATGTTTAAAATGAGAAATAAGTAGTTGTATCATCAAGTCAATCTGATGTTTTCCATACCCCATATACATCAAGGGGCCATGATTTCAATGATATGGATTGATGTACATGTGGTGACTTTGTGCATAGGCTACAATCAACATGAACAAATAAGATTTCAACTTGAGATCTCAAATTCCAGTTTTAACATCTATCTTGTTTTATAAATTTTAACATCTATCCTGTCTTATTTATTACCAATCGAAATGAGAGATGAAGAGAAAAATAAGAACAGGCAACATTTTTTGGACCGGTTTGAATGGCGCAAATCAATTTGAGGATGCTATATTTTATCGTGAAAATTGTTCATTGTCTCTCCGTGATACATATCGAAGACCGCATTTCAGTTATTGTTTCTATGTTATATTGAGATCAACTATTATATAGATTTATGTTTAACAGAATTTTATCGATATCTTCAATAATAATTTGTGATGAGGACAACTGCTGCACTCAAATTCAATGAATTAATTTAATTTATGTTTTTACATCAATGGAGTGTTATTTTCATACCTAAATTGCTAATTAGAGATATATATGATTGTGGTGACCTAAGGATGACTTTGCATTAAAGATTTGTGAATGAATGGATTGTGAATGGATGATGAGATTATATTTGTATTGATTGGGTATCAAAACAGGAAAAATATATATTTTTTGAAAATATTTAAAAAAAACTTCTGAAAATTTATTATTTGTGGTGCTTTTATTGCGTTGCAAATAATCAAATGTAACAAGATGAAGATTATTTATGACACCACAAAAGCGTTGCAAAAAAAATTTATTTGCAACTTTATAAGAGCGTCTCCCTTAATGATTTATTAACGACTTTTTTGAATGGTCGCAAATATAAATTATTGGTGACACAATTTTGGCGTTGCAAATAAATCATTATCTGCAACGCTTATAATAAGTCAAAATTGATACGTAATTAGCAACTCTTTGAAACCGTCACAAATACTCTCTCCTATTGCCACGCTGCAGCCTTTAGTAGTAAAGGGTAATGAAGGGATTATAATACTACAACACAAATTACACTAATTACACCTAATATACACTATGATTGCAGAAGTCATAGGTAATGTGTGGCTTCATTCATGAGAAAGATCAAGACTAACCGCGGTCAATTTGCAAGGTCTTTGGCCGGCCTTCTAGCTTATGTGGATCCTTTTGGATCTAGGGAAGGGCTTCTCTTCCCCTCTTTGTAATTTCCAAAGTGCTTGTCTTGTGTAGATGGATGGAGGACTCTGTCTCTAGACTATTTGTGACGATATTGGTGGATTTAAACATCATGACAAACACATCACAAGTGGACATGCATGCTCTATAGCAGCCTATGTATTCCTAAAACCAGTGTGTATTTAGTGTAAGAAGAATTTCTCTGATGTGCAAATTGCATATTTCATTTACTCAATCCAACTCATGGGGCTTGCTTAGATGAATGCCTATCAATAGGAGAGTGCAGATGGCCAGGTTTCCTTAAAGAGAAGGGGGAGCCAAAAAATCAATCCCACCAGATTTTCCTAGGTCTTGATTCCACAGCCTTAAAGTTTAATTCAAGAAAAGAATTTATAAACCTTTTGAAAAAAATCATAAAAATTTTAAAAAAAAAAGCCTAAGGGGATTTTTCTTGTAAAATCCACAAATATTTAAAAAAAACAAATTTAATACATATATATTGTTTTTATCATTTTAAAGATTTTCATATCAAAATTTAAAACTAAGGGAAAAAAAAACATAACTAAAATCATATTAACTACATATAAAAGATTTACCAAAAAAAAAACTAAGTATCAAATCTGAATTTATAAATGGGAGATGCTCCTGTGAGAGTAACTCCCACAGTAGTACGAGACTAAGGTTAATAAAGCCTTAATTAAGACTTTACAAAAAGTCACAGTCGATTAGTTCCAACTTTCAAACATATATAAAGTCTTATCTTCTTCAGAGAAATTATAAATTCTTAGATGTATTATTATCATTTTAAAGATACAAATCTATTCAAATGTTAAAAATAAAAATAACTTTAAATTAAAAAAACAAAATACCTTTCCTATCAATATAGATTAAATAGAGGAAATTAAATAAAATATAATGGCAAGTGATTCCAACAAACATTGGCATTTTGGCATATAGTATTTTCCATTCTTAGATTAATTACAAATCAAAATTATTATATATAAAAATTTATGATTTTTCATTTAACTTTTTGATAATAAAGAGAGACAAACGGCGTTAAGTTAAATTAGTTAATATCTTATCTATTAATATAAGAACTATATGTGGAGAGACATGTGATTTTTTATTCACCTTAGGTTTGCATCAGGTGTCAACCATAAGCTCTTTTTTTTATATATTGATTATAAATGAGTTGCCTACTGATATTCAAAATGAGGTGCCTTGGTGTATATTGTTACAAATGATATCTTGTTGGTGGATGAATCACGGGATGATGTGAAAGTAAAACTTGAAAGATAATGGGAGGCTTTAGAATCTAAAGACTTTAAAATAAACTGCAGAAAGACACAATATATAGATTGCGACTTCAGTGGACATATATAATGAGCTAAAACTATTGTGGAAATTGAAGCCTAAGAGATACCACAAAAAGATTCATTTAATTACATTGGCTCGATAATTATTAAGGATGAGGAGATTGATAAAGATATCGAACATAAAATAAAAGCTGGCTGGTTTGAGTGTAGACTTACTTTAGCAGTGTTGACCGACGAATGCCAACAATAGGACAATAAGTAGACCGGTTATAACCTTTGGTCAATCAAGAAACAACATTTTCATAAAATGAATGTAGAGATGAGAACATTGAGGTAGATGTGTGGTAAAATTAGTTAGGATAAAATTAGAAATAAGTATTTTCGAGAGTATTTAGGGGTAGCATCAATAAGATATCAAATTCGAGAAATCTGTTTGAGATGGCTTGGGTGTGTCCGCCTATTGGCAGCAGCTCCTATAAGAAAAGGTTTGGTTATGCAGATTGACGACCCACCAAGGGAAAATAGTAGGCTAAAGAGAACGTAGATGGATGTAGTAAAATTAGATTTGAAGAAGTGCAATTTATGTGAGGATTTAGCTCTGGATAAATTGAAATGCAGAAACAGAATTCATGTAGTTGACCCCAACATAGTTGGGACAAGGCTTCCATGATGATGATGGTCATTGTAGGGGATCGGAAACCCGTATCCCCCACAGGGGATAGGCGGGGCCCAGGGCCCCGGGCCTATTGTATATACTTCGGGAGACGTACTCCGTAATCATGCATTTGTCCCAGGGTGCCTGGGGAGGCCCCTGGGGTGCCTGATTTACGGAATCCACCCTGGACGGCCTTTTTGTAGGGGATCGGAAACCCGTATCCCCCCACAGGGATAGGCGGGGCCCAGGGCCCCTGGCCTATTGTATACACTTCGGGAGACGTACTCCGTAATCATGCATTTGTCCCAGGGTGGATTCCGTAAATCAGGCACCCCAGGGGCCTCCCCAGGACTCGAACCCAAGACCCCTTCCTTAAAGTTTAGTCTGGGAGAATCCTGGTACCACTTGGGCTACGATCCCCCCACAGTCATGATGATGATCTTATCTATTAAATAAGATGTTACTCATAATCAAAGTTGAGCAATTCTAATTTCAAAATATCTGTAAATCCTTGTATTTCTTGAAATTTTATAAATCCTCATATGCATTGTTACTATTAAAAAAGAGGGCTTTATCCAAAAAAAAAAAACACTTAATGTGGCTATTGGACCAAATCAGACAAATTATCTAAACATGCACCAAATAGGACAATTCACCCAAAAACCCATTTTTTTACTACTTTTTTTTATTATCGATATCGACCTTGGGCAAACAAAAAGAAACAATTTCCCTCTTCTTCTTCCTACTTCCTCTCTTCCCCAAACCCAATCCAATGATAGAAAAAACCAGTTTTTGGGCCCTGTTTGGATTTGTGCTACTCTTGAATGAATCACTCTTGGTAGTGTCGAATGTTAATGACTATCATTTCTTGACTTCTTCGGCTGTTCAAAAGGAGGTCCTGTTCAGAGGACTAGATTTAGTTCTCAAACCAATCCGAACTAGAGGATGGGGGGCTAGTTCCAAAATTGGTTTTTACTTCTTTTCCATTTATTTTTATTTTTTTTTTTTGCTTAAAATAAATGATATCATTCAACTTATAATAGTACATCAAGTCTACTACCTTATCTTCTTCCTACTTCCTCTCTTCCCCAAACCCAGTCCAATGATGGAAAAAATAGTTTTTGGGCCCTGTTTGGATTTGTGCTACTCTAGAATGAATCACCCTTGGTAGTGTCAAATATTAATGACTGTCATTTCTTTACTTCTTTAACAGTTCAGAAGGAGGTCATGTTCAAAGGACTAGATTTAGTTCTCAAACCAATCCGAACTAGAGGACAGGGGGCTAATTCCAAAACTGGTTTTAACTTCTTTTTCATTTAATTTTTTTCTCTAAAAATAAATAATATCATTCAACTTATAATAGTGCATCAAGTCTACTACCTCTATTACCTCTTAGATTAAACCTAAAAAATATTGCAATTTACAACATTAAACACTCATAGGTCGTGTCTCGGGTCCATGGATTAAAACTTGTATGGATCAAGATCCGGACCCATTTATCAATAATAACCTAAAATAGGTGTGCCCCACCATGGATTTAACGAAGGGACCATGGATTTAAAGAAGGGTGTTGCACCATACTATAACGCAGCGCCGTTGTATTATAGTTCTACCCAAATTGGAATGGAGAAAAAGAATTCATATAGCCTACCTCTACATAGTTGTGACAAGGCTTTGAAATGATGATGACAATTGTTAGTAGTGTGATTCGATCCAGTCAAGTGGGAAGGATAACATGATATTGTGATGCTCTTGAATGAGCTCAATTTGGACAAAGCTTGTTGATCTGGTCGTTCTCTTCGTTGATCAGAAAGAATTCCAGATGATCTCATAAGCTAGGATCAAATCAACTTACCTAAATTTTTAGATGATTGACTGTAAATAAATTGAAATGCCTAAAAAGGGTAACAAGACAGGGGAATGAAGGGATTATAAAACTAAAACACTAATTACACCTAATATATACTATAATTGCATCAGTCATGTGTAAGTAGTGCTGCACAAAAAATCCGGTATCACCGCAATACCGAACCAAACCGGGCTGTTCGGATCAGTTTATAGTAGATTGGTTCGGTTAACGGTTTGAAAATCATAAAAATCGCTTACATCGGTCGGTTATCGGTTTGAGCCCACAATTAACCGTTTAAACCGAACCAACTGTATGCAGTAACTTAAATATTACTTTTTTACTAATTTAGCCTTAGGGTTTCTTTCATAGTTACATTAGACAACTCCTTTCTGCATATGAACTTAACAGTCAACACTGCCTCAGACGATATCATGTGGAATTAATGTTTCACTGCAAGCTGGTTATTATTTTTATTTTATTTTTTTGTACACTTACGTTTAGTCCAAACTCTCTTTTTGGAGTAGAATTATTTTTTATATGCGTTTAGTCCAGTCTGAAATGTTTGATTCTTATGTTTGCACTAAACATTGGAATAAATGCAAAGAACGGGGTATCATCATTTTGAAATTTCAATGTCTGATTAAAAAAAAACAATTTAACCGACCGAATTCGGTTCGGTTTAAGCCCTCTCAATCGATCGAATCAGATCGGTTAATTAAAAAACCGATAGGTTCGGTTTGGTTGTTGGTTTTAGTGTTAAACCGATCCGAACCGCCCATGTGCAGCGCTATGTGTAAGCGCCAGTCAATTTACTTCATGTTGATTGTGTTGATTTGCAAGGTCTTCAACAGGCCTTCTAGCTAATGTGGATCCTAGTGTTCTTGTACAATGCTCTTGTACTCTTTAGTTTGATTTTCTTTTCTCTTTATTTTCTTATATTCTTGCCTCATTGTTGTTTGTCCTCTTGTATTCTCTCCTTCTCTCCATGAAAGTTTCAGTTAAGGATAAAAAAAATAAAAAAATTGTGGATCCTTTTGCAGCTGGAAAAGGTTTGTATTCACCTCTGTGATTTCCTAAGTCCTATCTTGTAGATGGGACCTGGCACCTGATATTGTCAAAGTTGTTTGTCTTCATTAAAAAATGACTATGATGGAAGAAACAACAATGATAGGACTTAAATTGTATCTAAAGACTTTTTGTAACGACCGATGTTTAGTGGATTTAAAAATGAAGATCCACAAGTACTTGTCAAAGTTCATTAATTTCTTCACTGCTATGGATTCTTATCATTTTCTGTTAGCCCTGTTCATCATATCCAGGTTTCTTTGTCCCCAAAGCCATGAATAATGGGTCATATCGGGCTTGTGGCTGTGGGGGCACACCTAGACCTCCCAATGATCAATCTCAGCTCTTCACATTCACGTTCCCCACCAACATGGGCCCATTTTCACTAATCTGAAAATTACTCTCTTTGAAACCACGCAAATTACCCAAAAACTGTCCTGTATCTTTTTAAAGTTCAAGTAGTAATCTGGACCTTTAGAAAGATTCAGGGGACAAGATGCATTGTGAAAATTTCTATGTTCATATATACTACACTTGTATACACAATAGCTGACATTGGATTGTGATCCTTCCATGGAAAAATAGAACAATCTGCCAAACAGAATTAGGAGAGAATATTACAATAAGATCCCTTCTGTTCATTTGGGAAAACAACAAACATCCCTCTCGAACAAGAGAAAATCCATTTCTTTAAGATTAAAGCATAGAAACAGCACAAAATGTATCGGATAAATCGCCATCTTTGACTAACAAACTCTATAAAAAGTCCTCTATAGCATCCTTACTTTTCACTCTCCTTTCATGTGAATGGCAAAGATGAAAGGCCCAACAAATTTCATCTTACACATCCTACTGGTATGGTCACTAGTACTAATGGGGTACCCCACTGCCATGCTGGCATCGGGTGAACGGCAGACGTACATCATCCACATGGACCACTCACACAAACCCCACTCATTCTCCACACCTGAATTGTGGCACCGGTCCATCCTGTCATCCCTGTCATCCACCCAAGCCACATCAGAGGAAGAAGAGGAAGCCATGCTGCTCTACTCCTACAGCCATGTCATGCATGGCTTCAGTGCCAGCCTTACTACCTCTCAGCTTTCTGAGCTGGAAAAACTGCCAGCTCATCGCGCTACATATCACGAGTCCTTTGGCAAGCTCTTCACCACCCATACACCAAGGTTCCTAGGCCTAAGACATGACAGTGGCATATGGCCCGCGGCATCATATGGCCAAGAAGTGATAATTGGGATAATAGACACGGGAATTTGGCCAGAGAGTGAGAGCTTCAATGACCGGGGCATGTCACCGGTGCCAGAGAGATGGAAGGGAACATGTGAGAATGGGACAGAGTTCAGCCCTTCACTCTGCAACCGCAAGCTCATTGGCGCAAGATCCTTCAGCAAAGGACTAAAAGCTGCGGGCAGAAACATAGCTGCCTATGATTACGACTCACCGAGAGACTCTTTTGGACATGGCACACACACCTCGTCCACTGCTGCTGGTGCTTATGTTTCCGGCGCCGACTACTTTGGATATGCGGAGGGTACAGCCAAAGGAGTAGCTCCAGGTGCACGAGTGGCCATGTACAAGGTGCTCTGGTATGGCGATACATACGAAAGCGCAGCAACAGATGTGCTTGCAGGAATGGACCAAGCGATCGCCGATGGAGTAGACATCATGTCCTTATCACTGGGCTTTGAGCAAACACCATATTACAGTGATGTTATTGGCATGGGCGCGCTCTCAGCCCTTGAGGAAGGCATTTTTGTTACCTGTGCTGCAGGGAATGATGGAGAAGATCTGAATACAACCCTCAATGGTGCACCCTGGATAACCACAGTTGGTGCAGGCACGGTTGACCGTGCTTTCTTGGCAAGTGTTACACTCGGAAATGGTGTATTTCTGGAAGGACAGTCCTACTACCCCGAGCGAATTTACATTGCCAATGCACCATTGTTCTATGGCAAAGGTGACGCAGGGAAAGTGATATGTAATCGATTGTCTTTGAATGAGAGCGAGGTTGCTGGAAAAGTGGTTCTATGTGACACTAGCAACGATAGTGATATCTATACGCAAATGCACGAGGTTTTTAGGAGCAATGCGGAAGCTGGTATCTTCATCGTCTCGGACCCACACGATTCCTTGTTTCGCTTTCCATCAGACTTCAACTTCCCCAGCCTGATCATAAAAAGTGATGACAGTACCACCGCTTCATTGAAGCAATATGCCTCGGAAACGGTTAATGCAACAGTGAGGGAGATGAACTTTGAAATTACTAGGTTGCGATTCAAACCAGCACCTCAGGTGGCATTTTTCTCTTCTAGAGGGCCTGACCCAATTACCCCAGGTATCCTAAAACCGGACATAATTGCTCCCGGAAAGGATGTTCTCGCAGCATGGATCCCCAACAAACCCCTTGCTGGAAGGGGTTCAGACAGATTGGTGTCAGATTATGCGCTACTGTCAGGTACATCAATGGCAGCACCCCATGTTGCTGGGGTTGCAGCCTTGCTGAGAGCCATCCATAAGGACTGGAGCCCAGCAGCCATCCGTTCGGCGATCATGACCACTGCAACAATTGTAGACAACACCAAGTCAGCCATCAAAGATGAGTGGACCGGGCTGCCTACCACACCTTTAGTGTTCGGCGCTGGGCAAATCAATCCTAACAAAGCCATGGACCCGGGGCTTGTCTATGATGCGGACTTCCAAGACTATATAGAGTTCCTTTGCGGCCTTGGCTACAACAGTACACAGATGGGGGCTGTTTTAAGACGATCTCAATGGAACTGTAGTAGCATTCCTCATGAACTCAATTACCCTTCTTTCATTGCCTTCTTCTCCAACACGACTGGCTTTCCAGCCAAAAAAATTTTCAGTAGGGTTGTGACTAATATGGGAAGTGACAGTGCCGTTTACCGAGCAGTTACAGAGGTCTCCATAGGAATGAGAATGTGGACAGAACCTCAGTCCCTCACATTCAGCAGCAAGAACCAGAAGCAAGGCTTTGTACTAAATGTAGAGATTGACAAAGAAGCCTGGAGTGATAGCCCCGTGGTATATGGTTTCCTCAAGTGGGTTGATGACCAAAATCATGTTGTATCAAGCCCTGTAGTGGCTATTTATGGGTGGTAGACATCAATTTGACACTCTCCAATGTACTGAATAACAAAGCCATCAGTCCATTACATTTGACGGACGGTTTCAGATGAAATAAAATCTTCAATAAATAGTGGCGCCAACCCCGTCTCATAAAAAAAAATTTAATTTGACAGGTCTTAGCTTACAAGTTACATAGTTTCCAGATTACTAGACATGAGAGAGAGAGAGAGAGAGAGAGAGAGAGAGAGAGAGAGAGAGAGAGAGAGAGAGAGAGAGTTCAGCCTGGCTAAGGTAAGCTCCAACGCTGTTAGATGCATTGTTCAACCCATTCCAGGCTCCGCCTTTTGCCAGAAAACTTTCCAACAACTGCAAAAGCGAAGGAAGACAGAGATTCCCTATGAAGTCAGGACTGAAACCATGCCATCTAAAACAACAGGGGAGGCAAGTGGAGAACAGAGTATGATAGACTGGGCTTGAGGGACATTGTGCTGGCTGCTGGAGCTCAGTTGAAATGGCTGAAACAGAAATAGTTGGATTAAGGTTCTGACTCTGATTTAATGTTTTGAGTAATAGATCCAACAGAGCAGCTGCAGAAAAGATTCAGTGGCCTCAGTCAAGGAGAGGATTGATGGGAGATTGGAGCTACTTGTGTATGTATATATAAATGAATTAATAGTGCCAAGCTAACACCTAAGATTAAACACCAAAGAAATCTTCTTCTTGTAATTTTTTCTTTTCTTCTCTCCATCCTCAGATATTGGCTTTACACTGTCACACTGAATTCCCCATACAGGATACAGGACATGAACCTTTGCTCAGTAGAGTCAAGAAGAACATGATCAGATTTTCACAAAATTGGACTAATTAAACCATTGAATATCCAACTTATATACAATCATCTAACAGTTTCCACTGAATCTGTTTTAATCCAAAGAAACATGAATGGGTGTCCAAATAATGCATAGATTCACTAGAATATATAACAAGGTTTGAGTCATTAATCAGGCTTGTGCCTGCCTGAATTAAATAGGTCAGAGTACACTCAGGCTTGACTCATGCCCATGACCTGAAATTTAAATGCTTGCGGCGGCTAGGCTTTGTTTTTTTCTTTTTGATTATCTGGCGGCTAGACTTGGGCAAAGCATCTACAACCATGAAGCAAACCTAAGCAGGTAGGTGGGTCAGGTCTAATTGATGCAATTCTAGCCCAGGTTAGGGTCGACTGACCTATTTAATAAATGACTTGGGCCTCTATACGGAGAATCCTCATGTCAGGGAGACACAATTAGACCTGACTCGACCCATTTGCCATCCCTGTCTTGGGCCTCATCTACAGGACCAGGCTGACCCATATTGCACCAGTCTCTGGGTCATGACAGATTACAGGACCAAAACCGAATCAAGGTTGAACAGGGGCACAGACATTTGACCTGTTATTTGCAAAATTAATAGTGATTCCTTTAGTGACTATAGTTACAAGTGGGTGAGCCAACCTGCATTTTGTTGGATTTAGTCAGCATGCTTTGGCCTGTGGCATGAGAATGGGATTGTTTGTTGTCCCAGAGGCCGATGTATGGCTGAAGGCCCAATTAGATAGGTACACACTTACACATCTAAAATGAAACGGCCTTGTCCATTATTACTAAGAGGCAGCCATCTTTAGGCCATTTGACTGGATATATATGCACGAATAGTGAGTCAAAATTGGTGGCATGAAGTGTTTATTTATGCTACACATTCTAAATCCTTGGATCAAGTAGCCAGCAATGTCCAATGAAGTTAACTTCTTATAAATGGATAATTCACAACCCCACCCCCTACCCTTGAATTTTGTGGGACCAGTGGGCCGCAGAAACATCCTACATACCCTGCTTTTAGGTGGGCCTTGTAATTTTAACTTTTGAAAAAACAACAGAGAGAGATCTGATATATTCATGAAGGTGAGATTTTCACCTGTGGGGAACTCTTGTAAAAAGTTTGTTGGATGGGTTGATCTCATAGTTGATGAGAGAATTTCAGATCATCTACAATATAAGATAGAATCAACTAAACCTACATTTTAGATGCGTGACAGTAAATAAATTGGAAGGTCTAGAGAGGGGTATAAAGGGAAATGAAGGGATTATAATACTACAACACTAATTACACTTAATATATACTATGACTGCAACAGTCATGGGAAAAGTGTGGCTTCATTCATTAAAAGCTTCAACACTAGCTGCAGTCAATTTGCAAGGTCTTTGACCGGCCTTCTAGTTTAGGTGGATTCATTTGGGGTAGGGAACGGCTTGTCTTCACCTCTTTGTAATTTCCAAAGTGCCTGGCGTATGTAGATGGATGGGACTTAGCACCTGATATTGTCTCTAGACTCTTTGTAATGATCCATGGACTTAAAAATGATAAGCAAGAGTACATGCTACAAATTTCATTGATTCCTCAAAATCTATGGAATCTTTACTTCATTTTCTGCTACCACAGTTTCATTGTATTAAAACAGTTCCAGACATATATTGATCCAGGGTATGCTATGAGATTAAAAGTTATATATAGAGTGTGAATAACAATATTAACTGGTATGCTATGAGATGCATATAGGTATATCTAGGATAAAAGAAAAAAAAACTAAAAAAAGAAGGGTGAAAATTCGATAATGAAAATGCAAAACACCAGGTCAGGACCAAAAGTCAGGACCAAAAATAATTGCCAGACGGCCAACAGAACAATATTCGAAACAGCTTCAGTGGGGAGTACTGCAATTAAATCCCGTTTGTCCTCTGGTAAACAACACAGATCCTCTCAAACAAAAAGAATATGCACTGTGTAGGATTACAGCACAAAAACAGTGCAAGCATATAGGATAAATCCCCGTCTTTGACTAAACAATCTCTATAAGAAGCCCGCTCTAGTATATCCTTATTCTCCACACTTCCATTTCACAAGAAAGGCAAGGATGAAGGGGCCAACAGATTTCATCTTACACCACCTACTGGTGTGGTCACTCTCACTAATGAGGTGCCCCACTTCCCCACTGGCATCAGGCGAACGCCAGACGTACATAATCCACATGGACCACACACAGAAACACGAACCATTCTCCAATCTCCACCCATGACTCATGGCACCAGTCCATCCTGTCATCCCTGTCATCAACCCAAGCCATGTCAGACAACCCTAAGCAATGCTGCCCTACTCTTACAGCCATGTCATGCATGGCTTTAGTGCCAGCCTGACTGCTACTCAGCTCTCTGAGCTGCGAAAAAATGTCAGTCCATCGCGCTACATACCACTAGTCCTTTGGCAATCTCTTCGCCACCCACACACCAAGGTACGTACGCCTGAGACATGATGCTGGGATATGGCCTGTCACCTCCTATGGCCAAGATGTAATAATTGAGATAATCGACAAAGGAATTTGGCCAGGGAGTGAGTTTCAATGACCGGGGCATGTCACCAGTGCCGGAGAGATGGAACGGAATGTGCAAGACTGGAACAGAGTTCAATCCTTCACTTTGCAAAGGACTAAAAGCTGCTGGTAGAAACATAGGTACCGGGGAATACGACTCACCGAGAGATTCATTTGGACATGGCACACACAGCATCCACTGCAGCTGGAGCTTATGTTCCCGGTGCCGACTACTTTGGATATGCAGAGGGTACAAGTGCAATCACCGACAGAGTAGACATCATCTTCTTATCACTGGGCTTTGACCAAACACCATACCACAATGATTTTGTTGCCATGGACGCACTTTCAGCCATTGAAAAGGGCATTTTTGTTACCTGTGCTGCAGGGAATGAAGGAGAAATGATGGCCTCGACCTACAATGGTGCACCCTGGATCACGACAGTTGGTGCAGGGACCATCAACCGGGTTTTTTTGGCAAGAGTGACACTGGGAAACGGAGTATCACTGGAAGGGAAATCCTACTATCCCGAGAGCGTTAACATTTCTAATGCACCATTGTTTTATGGCAAAGGAGATGCGGGGAAAGCAACATGTAACTCACTGTTTTTGAATGAGAGGAGGTCACTGGAAAAGTGGTTCTATGTGAACAAGCAACATAAGTACTATCTATGGTCAAATGTTAGAGGCTAATAGAAGCAATGCAAAAGCCGGTATCTACTTCTTCTTGGACACACGCTATGCCCTGTCTCTCAATCCATCAGACTTCAACTTCCCTAGCTTGGTCATAAAAGTGACCACACCGCAGCTTCATTGAAGCAATATGCCTCAGAAACAGTTAATGCAACAGTAAGGGAGATGAAGTTCAAAATCACAAAGCTGCGATTCAAACCAGCGCCTCGGGTGGCATTTTTCTCTTCTATAGGGCCAGATCCAATTACCCCACTCGTCCTAAAACCAGATGTAATTGCACCAGGAGAGGATGTTCTGGAAGCATGGATCCCCAACCAGCCCGCTGGTTGGTGACGGATTATGCACTACTATTGGGTACATCAATGGCATCACCCCATGTTGCTGGGTTGCAGCTTTGCTGAGAGTCGTCCATAAGGACTGGAGCCCAACAGCCATCCGTTCTGCGATCATGACGATTGCAACAACTGTTGACAACTCTAATTCAACCATCAGAGATGAGTGGACTGGGCTGCCTCCTACCACACCTTTAGAATTTGGAGCCGGCCACATCAATCCTAACAAAGCCAGGGAACCAGGGCCCATCTACAACTATATCGAGTTCCTTTGCAGCCTTGGCTACAACAAGACATAAATGGAGGCTGTTATCATATGATCTCAATGGAACTGTAGTAGCATCCCTTACGAACTCAACTACCCTCTTTCATTCCCTTCTTCTCCAACACGACTGGATTTCCGACCACAAAGACTTTCAGTAGAATTATGAATAATGTGGAAAGTGACTGTCATTTACCGGGCAGTTCCAGTCTTCCAGAGTACCTACAGGAATGAGAATTCGAACAGAGCCTGATATTCTCACATTCAGCAGCAAGTACCGAAAGCAAGATTCTGTAGTAAATGTAGAGACTGACAAAGAAGCCTGGAATGAGAGGCCTCTATTATATGGTTACCTCAAGTGGGTTGATGACCAAAATCATGTTGTATCAAGTCCTGTAGTGGCTATTTATGGGTGGGATACATCAATTTGACACCCTCCAACCTATTGAAAACATTTTGTATCTGCAAACTTCTAGACCTGGTAACAGGGATTCTTGTTTCTGTGGAAGTTTAGGCTTTTAGGATTCAAATTATTGTATATAACAAACATAGAGCCTCAGTGACAATCCCACCGATCAAGAAATTAACGAACAGTCCAAGACTAGAAGATGACAGGTTATATTAGTTTGAATTTAACAGGTTGAAATGTTTTAGCAGATGGGGTAATCAGCTGTCCCACTGTGCATTTGGAAAGGCATGGAAATTGGAGTTACGTTAGGTTTGGATATTGTTGTCCACAATTACATTTACACTGCTAAAGCAATAATGCTGATTGCCACATTCAGTGATTTTAGGGAGAACAAGCACAAAAACAGTATGGCATCTGTGTCTCCAGTTCCTTAGTGCCAAAGGTTTCAAGCTACTGCTGCTCTGTTACTTCCAAAATCCAAACACGATATAAAGTACAAAAGAATTGAAAATAATCTATTTATAATTGTTTCCATACAAAATGCAATGGGATGCACCTGTATAGCCAGTCCTTCTAATTGTAGAATATGACTAGCATAATCATGTTGAATTCATAAGGCAGAGAATGGGATTGGGGAATAGGGACTGATGACATCATCAGAGAAGTGGGCCATCTGAGCCATCACAATTTGGACAAAGTTTGTTGATCGGGTCTCTCTCTTTGTTGATCAGAGAGAATTTCAGATCTATAAGAGAAGATTGAATCAGATAACCCTAGATTTTAGATGCTTGATTGTAAAGTAACTCGAACGCCTAGAGAAGAGGGTTTTCACAGGGAAAGAAGGGATTATAATACTACAACACTAATTACACAATTTACACCTAATAAATTGGAAAACCTAGAGAGGGAGGTACCAAGGAGAATGAAGGATTTATAATTCTACAACATTAATTGCACGTAATATATACTCTGATTGCAAAAGTCATGAGTAAGGTATGGCTTCATTCATCAAAATCATCAAGACTAGCTTAAGTCAATTTGCAAGGTCTTTAGCCAGCCTTCTAGTTTATGTGGATCCTTTGAAGCTAGGGATGCCCTTGTCTTCACCTTGTTGTAATAATTTCAAAAGCTCGTCTTGTGTAGGTGGATGGCATTTAGCACCTGATAGTCTCTAGACTCTTTGTAATGATTGATATTGGTGGATTCAAACATGATGATAAGCAAGTGTACATCCTTTATAGCAGCTCGAGAATTCCTAAAAATCTTTGTGTATTTAGTGTAAATAACAATGTTAAATGATATATACATATAACTAGTCCATACTATTAAAACTATTAGCATTATGCCTTAAAAAACTTTATATATATACAATATTAAATTATTATCAGATAAACTCTCCGAGTATGGGTCCAATTGGGTCTCTCAGTTCTGTGTTTGGGAGCATAATATTTGTTGATTAACTGAATTCAAGTATACCATGGACTGACCCACCGGGACCTTTTACCGCTTTGCCTTCAATAAAATTTTATGAGAAATCATTTAAAAAAGGATCAGGATCCTTTACTAGAATGATGGCTGGGTATTGATTTCCCATCTACCCTTTATTCACTTTCCATTAAAGGGGAAATTATTTGATGGTCATTTTCATATATTTACCTTCAACCTTTATTTTTAACCACTTACAATATGAAGTATGAACTCCCATGTATTCTATGCAAACAAACAGGCCTTAAGGAGGCATTTGTGCAGGAGGGTTTACTGCAGTGCCTGCGTCATTGATGTTTGGGGCGGCTAGGAATCGGAATAGGAAAGTGCCCAAAAGTGACTGATTTCAGTGATAGAGAGTATCTGGAGTTCCTATCTGGGATGGTGGAAAATACAGATTTCTGATGTCCTCTTCTGTGGTGTTTACCAAACGCATCCTAAGTGTCCATCGAACCCCATTGCAGCGCCTCTAAGTGCTAATCAAATCACATTGTTGTGCCCCTCTCAGGTCTGGCTGAAACATGACTTGACAGATCAAGAAAAAATAAATAAAAAATCTATAGATCTTGACCTTTGAAGGAAAATATAGCTGCTAGATGGTCGAACCGACCAATCCATTAAACAGCTACAGTAAAGAGTACTGCAATTAGATCCCTTCTGTCTTTTAGTAAGCAACAAACATCCTCTCAAACAAACACAATATCCATTCTATAAGATTACAGAACAAAAACAGTGCAGACACATAGGATGAATCGCCATCTTTGACTAACAATCTCTATAAGAAGTCCTCTCTGCTACCCTTATTTTTCACTCTCCTTTCACAAGAATGGCAAGGAAGAAAGGGCCAACAAATTTCATCTTACGCAACCTACTGGTGTGGTCATTAATACTAATGGGGTGCCCCACTGCCACACTGGCATCAGGCAAACACCAGACGTACATCATCCACATGGACCACTCACAGAAGCCTGAGCCATTCTCCACCCATGACTTGTGGCACCCAATCAATCCTGTCATCCTTATCATCAACCCAAGCCACATCAGACAACCCTTAACTCCTTAAGCAATGCTGCTTTACTCTTACAACCAAGTCATGCATGGCTTCAGTGCCATCCTGACTGCTACTCAGCTCTCTAAGCTGGAAAAACCGCCAGCCCATCGAGCTACATACCGCGAGTCCTTTGGAAAGCTCTTCACCACCCACACACCAGGATATGTAGGCCTTAGAAATGAAACCGGGATATGGCCTGCAGCCTCCTATGGCCAATATGTCATAATTGGGATAATCGACACAGGAATTTGGCCAGAGAGTGAGAGCTTCAACGGCCGAGGCATGTTGCCAGTGCTGGAGAGATGGAAGGGGGTATGTGAGAACAGGACGGATTTCAATTCTTCACTTAGCAACCGGAAGCTCATCGGCGCTAGATCCTTCAGCAAAGGACTAAAAGCTGCTGGTGAAAACATATCAGCTACCATCGACTATGACTCACCGAGAGACTCGTTTGGACATGGCACACACCTCCTCCACCGCAGCTGGAGCTTATGTTTCTTGTGCCAACTACTATCGATATGCGGAGGGTACAACCAAAGGAGTAGCTCCAGGTGCGCGGGTCGCCATGTACAAGGTGGTTTAGCACGCTGAGATCGAAGATATTGCAGCAACAGATGTGCTTGCAATGAACCAAGCCATCGCTGATGGAGTAGACATCATGTCCTTATCATTGAGTTTTAAGCAATCGCCATACTACAGCGATGTCATTGCCATGGGCGCGCTTTCAGCAATTTTAGAAGGTATTTCTGTTGCCTGCGCTGCAGGGAATGATGGAGAAGCGATGAATTTAACCCACAATGGTGCACCCAGGATCGCAACAGCTGGTGCAAGTACCATTGATTGGGCTTTCTTGGAAAGAGTGACACTTGGAAACAGTGTATCTCTAGAAGGAAAATCCTACTACCCTGAGAGCATCGACATTGCCAATGCACCCTTGTTTTATGGAAAAGGTGATGCAAGAAAAGCAACATGTAACTCATTGTCTTTGAATCAGAGTGAGGGCGCTGGAAAAGTGGTTCTATCTGACATTGGCAACAGAAGTGATATCTATGAGAAAATGAGAGAGGTGGATAGGACCAATGCAAAAGCTGGTATCTTCATCTTCTCAGACACAGGCAATACATTGTTTCTCTTTAAATCAGACTTCAACTTCCCCGGATTGCTCATAAAAAGTGATGACGCCACCGCTTCATTGAAGCAATATGCTTTGGAAACAGATAATGCAACAGTGAGGGAGTTGAAGTTCAAAATTACATAGCTACAATTCAATCCAGCACCTCAGGTGGCATCTTTCTCTTCTAGAGGGCCCAACCCAATTACTCTAGGTGTCCTAAAATCGGACATAATTGCTCCAGGAAAGGATGTCCTGGCAGCATGGAGCCCTGTCCAGCCAATTGGTAGAACAGGCTCAAACCACTTGGTGACGGATTATGCACTATTGTCAGGTACATCAACGGCAGCACCCCATGTTGCCGGGGTTGCAGCCTTATTGAGAGACATCCATAAGGACAGGAGCCCAGCAGCCATCCTTTCTGCCTTTCTGCTGACTACTGCAGCAATCTTAGACAACACTAATGCCACCATCAGAGATGAGTGGACTGGGCTGCCTACCATGCCTTTAGTGTTCGGCGCTGGCCAAATCACATCCTAATAGAGCCATGGACCCAGGGCTTGTCTATGATGCGGACTTTCGAGACTATATAGAGTTCCTTTGCGGCCTTGTCTACAGCAAGACACAAATGGAGGCTGTTATCAGACGATCTCAATGGAACTGTAGTAGCATCCCTTACGAACTCAACTACCCTTCTTTCATTGCCTTCTTCTCCAACACGACTGGCTTTCCGACCACGAAGACTTTCAGTAGAATTGTGACTAATGTGGGAAGCGACAATGTCATTTACTGGGCAGTTCCAGAGGTACCTACAGGAATGAGGATTCGAACAGAGCCTGATTCTCTCACATTCAGCAGCAAGTACCAGAGGCAAGGGTTTGTAGTAAAAATAAAGATTGAAAAAGAAGCATGGAGTAAGAGCTCTGTGGTATATGGTTACCTCAAGTGGGTTGATGAACAAAATCATGTTGTATCAAGCCCTGTAGTGGCTATTTATGGGTGACAGACATCAATTGGACACCCTCCAACCTATTGAAAACATTCTCTATTCGCACAATTCTAGGCTAGGACACAATGACTCTTGTTTCTGTGTAAGTTTAGGCTTTTAGGATTCATACTACTGTATATGACAAACATAGAGCCTCGACGACACAATCCCACCAGTGGAGAAATTAACAAACAGTCCAACACTTGAAAAATAGACAAGTTATATTTGTTTGAATTTAATGGGTTCGAATGTTTTCGCAGAACAGGATGATCATCTGCCCCACCATGCATTTGGCTTGCATGGAAATTGGAATCACATTAGGTTTGGATATTGTTGTCCACCTCTAAACCAATTTCCGCATACAGTGATTTGAGAGAGAACAAGCAGAAAAACAGTATCGCATCTGTGTCTCCAATTTCCTTGGTGCCAAAGATTTCAAACCACTTGTTGCTCTGTTGCAACCAAATCTAAACACACCATTGAGTACTGACACTGACAGAATTGCAAACCAGGAAATAAACTATTTATAATTTTCCATACAAAACTGCAAAAATGTGAAGCAAGGACATGAAAAGGCACATGGCATTCCTCACCATTTTAAGCAATGGTTCTTGACAAATTGGAAATTTTCGCTCATTACTCTTTGAATTTGAACGGCATAAATACCTGTATATCAGATACAGCTCGAACCTATAGATGGAAACTGTGAACTGTCCCATAATCCAATTACAACTCGTGAGAGCTGGTGATACTTGAAAGTGGCTTAAGGATAAACAATGAGGGCCCATCTTCCAACTGCATCTCTTGAGATCTCGTGATCCTTCTAAGTGTTGTAAGAAGAAACACTGAGGTACCTACAGCATTCAACTGGAGAAAATGCCAGGAGGAGATTGTGGTGAACCCGTCTCGAGTAAAAAACTCCTGCTGCAGTAAGATCTGGATGTACTCGAAGAGGACTGAAGACACCTAGCATCCCCACTGTGAAAGATCACATCACTCCCTTGCACCTTCTCCCTATTAGACCTTCCCCCGCAATCGGTCCCTTCATCCTCATCTTCCACAGCCTGTACAAAGCCAGTGTACACTGGATCCAATCTTTCATAAAGAAGCCTAAGAACTTGTTTAATTGAAGGCCTTGCTCGTCCTTCTCTCTGGGTGCACCACCTTACAATCCTCACCACTGTTTGAAGCTGTTCCAAGTCAAAAGAGCCCATGATTGCAGGGTCAACCAATTCAGGCAGCCTAGAATCCATCACCATGAATTTCTGAGACCATTCCACCAGATTTCTGCTTTCTTGTATTGCACGCCTCCCTGTCACCAACTCCAGCAACAGCACACCATAACTGTATACATCACTTTTGTCTGTCAGCTCCTGAGTCACCACATATTCAGGATCCATGTAACCTGTAAGCCATTAATGAGTTAGAGTGTCGCTTTGGAGCTACTAACTATAATAGTGCATGTGGGGTCAAGAATCAGTAACCTGGAGTTCCTCTGATATCTGTGTTGACCGGTTCAAAGCTAATGGAACCACTTCTTGAAGCATGTGCAAGGCCAAAGTCTGCAACCTATGAGAAATAAAGGTAAAAGTTATCCAAATAATACTCGGATCAAGTTCCAGATTGAAGGGGAGCTTTAAAGGATAAAGTTTCTACCTTGGCAACGAAAATCTCATCCAGAAGAATGTTGCTTGACTTTATGTCTCTGTGACAGAGAGGAGGATCACAATAGAAATGGAGGTACTCCTGTGTACAGAAACATCAATGAGGTATTAGAAGGAAAAGGAAATTGCAGAAGAGAAGAGGTTCTCAAGGCACAACAGAACATATAATTGTTAATTAAATCATGATTTCGGATAGAGTCATAATGATTCAATTGTGACAAAGCATATCATCAACCACCGTCGTCATCATCGTCGTTAGAAGAAGAAGAGCCCTTCCAATGTTCTATGATATTGAGCTTTTATGGCCCCGCCCATAAACAAATAATTCAGTTAAAATTTTAAAATTTGTCCTCATGATGATAATGATAATGGACTTGGAGCCCCATGAACCAAAATACATGTGGGGGCGTGTGTAAGCTTTAGACCATATGAGATCCAGGAACCCAACAGGTGTTGTATGTTCCCCATCATGTACATGACTTGGCCTAGAAATAGGCTAGCCTGCTAATTAGGTGAGCCACACGGATAAAAGACAAACTACTTTGACCTGCATTCCAAATTAACCGTAGGAGGCCGACGTGATTAGCGGTAACATTCAATCAGGGGCATTTTTATAGTTATGCCCGCTGTAATATCCTGAGTCGCCTGGGCCCCAGGATTAGCATTATTAGTATGGCCCAGGTGGACCCTCGAATATTGTTTATTTTATTGAAAGAGTCCCATGTGAGTTTGGTATTAAGATGATTTAGGTTGTATCTCAACTCCAATTGAGAGCCCTACATGCCTTATACTAGTATTACTATATGTTCAATTTGCATATAGGATTCTAAGAGTAGTTTGAGAAGAATAATGACTCTAGTGTTTAAATAAGAAACCAACGACCCTTATGTTGGTATTCTATTCTCTTCTCCTTTTGAGAGAAAGATATCTGAGAGAGAGTTTGGTGGCTGGAAATCCAGGGGAAGAAGAAGAAGGCAATTAGTGAGAAAGCGATCAGCGGATGTCCTACTCGCACCCTCACATCGCGAACGTGGAATTTGGGCCGTACCACCTGCCCTAGGAATGGAGCCTTGCTAAGTATGCCATGAAGATCTCTCTTGAAATCCCAATTACAAGAAGAAAAAAACTGAAAGGAAGAGAGAAAAAAAAACTCTCAAAATCATGGTTAAGCTGGCAACACCGTTGCATTTCTTTGTGGATTACCAAAGCATTGGCCACATCTATGGCGATTTGAATTCTGGTCTGCCAACCTAATGGAGTCTTCCCTGGAGCTGCACAGGGAGGAAAAGAATGGTAATTACCATTAGACTAGCACACAGCTTTAAAAATTAAGCAAGTAGAAACAAAAAAGTGAGATGGGAAGATTACAGTGGAGATGATCCTTTAAGCTTCCATTTTCCATGTATTCATACATTAGAAACCTGACAGCAACGGAAGACAGCTAAATTAGGCAGGCCACTTAAAATCACAAAGCAATAGAAAATGGAAACTACCTCTCGTGTTTGTCAACACAGAAACCTCTGAGAGAAACAAGATGACGATGGTGCAGCCTCCCAAGAAGCTCCATCTCTCGGCAAAACTCATCCTCTCCTTGCTCTGAAACTTTGTCCATCCGTTTCACAGCTGCCACAAACCCATCCTTGAATTGAGCCTTGTAAACAGTTCCAAATCCGCCCCTTCCTATGACGGTGCCGAAGTTGCCCGTAGCCTTCTTTGTTTCCTTATAGCTGAACCTTCGGAACATGGATGACGGACCTGCATAACCATTCCCAATAAGACTGCTTACGTTAGATAGAGGATAGAGGTGCCAACTGGCTTGATCTGGCAAAACCCTTAATTATCAAGATCTTTAAAAAAATTATTTGAAACAGACCACAACGACGGACCTTCCTGAGATTTTCGGTTTGGCTGAGGGAAGGATTTCCAAGAAATCCCATTTGGACTATCAGACTCAGAACCTTTCAGTTCTCTGCTTTTCCTTCGAATGAGAAGTATCAAGACTACCAACAGCAGAACAGCCGCACCCGTAACAGCAATACCAATACCTGGAACTAACGTCAGGTGATAGGGATTTCGGTGTTCCTTTAGAGGTATTACTGCTAGGCCATGACCAGGACTTGCAGCAGACATTGGACCTACAGAAGGCTTAGGTGCAAGCAACGGTGAAGATGGCTCCGAGTTTATCACTGCATGTGCAAAACAAATAAAAATATATATCAATCGTTTAAATCCATTCAACTCATTTATAACAGACTGACATGAAAATTTATCAATTTGCACTTTTGACACTTAGACCAACACAAATCCAGTGATTAAAAAGAACCACAAATCCTAGCATATCCTAACATCAGTGGTGTTCCAAAAACGGATGGACTGTCACAGCAGAAAACAAAACAAGTTATTACATGCTTGACATATGAAGATTTTAGTACAGATTGGAAGCCCTCAAGTCCGAACAGTTGTACCTGGAAATATACTGAGCCCTTGAACGCCAAAGAAACAGCTTGCCATGTCCAAGGCCGATACATTGTCACCTTGGCTTGCAATTGAAACAAAAGTTGCATCTCGGCAAGTACTCAATGTCATGTTACCATCTGCTCCTACAAGATGATGAAGGTATACAATTCCAGCATTTAGGCACTTCTTGCAACTAACCTCCAATGAAAGTGATCCCTTGCAGTTTTGTGTAACATTTTTAAAATTTGGTGAGAGCAGCATTTCTGGAACAGTGGTCCGGCCTTTGCACTGATAAGTGACTGGAATTTTTGTCCCTAGCCCACAGAAAACTGTAGCATTTGGTTGAATCCCATAAAGTTCCAAGGTTTCTGATACAGACTTAAGACAGGTTGCAGATAGCTCTGAAGGAACTCCAAGATTGCCAGTCGTATTTGCATAACGAGTAACAGCTACTGCAATGAAAGCATTAATATAACGGCAACATTTTCCTCTATCATCTTGGTTAGAGCATATTGAAGCTGTCAAAGTGAAGTTCGACCCACTCAAATCAAGAGGACACTCTACATGAAGAGAAAAGGAACATCAGTGACATTTACTGTATTGATGATACAAAAAAACACATGTTAAAAAGCCCAGATGATTGTGGCAAGAATAGATGGGCAGATGTTAAGAAGTGTATTTTTTGCTTAGTAGCCTGACTTGGAGATCCCAGTTGTTGATCTGATAAACCCCATGATGGAATGAGAATGATACGAAGCTTTTTCAATTTTAACTCTTCAATACATGCCCATCTTTATAAGAAATGTGAACAACAGCTGTATTATTGTCTTTCATTATTCTCTTTCATCTCTAGTATATCACCAATTGTATGCCCATTATACAAGGGTCGGGAATTAGGATCTTCAATCCAGGGGACTCTTGGATTATACGACCCATCATATTAATGATCTAGATAATTAAACCACTATCCTGTTAAGTAGTTAGTTTGCCGCACCTTTCATGCCTAGGTATTTTGGGTGTATTGTTTAGCAACTTCAGATGGTATCCGAGCTAACATGTCCCGGGTTCAAATCCGCGCACCGTGGGGGTGTTAATTAGTTAGTTTGCAGCACCTTTAATGCCTAGGCATTTTGGGTGTATTGGTTAGCAACTCTGAGATGGTATCAAAGCAAACTAACCAATACACCCAAAATGCCTAGGCATTAAAGGTGCGGCAAACAAACTACTTAACATATCCACAACCAAAGAGCTGGGATGTGGGGGAAGGTCAATAGAAAAACAGAATGAAGGTGTGAGAAAAGACATGCTAGGATGTAGAGTTACAAAGGACATTGCTTTAAGTAGGTTTTAGTAGAAAAAATAAACCTCACAAAGCCAAAGCCGGATGGATGGAGTAAGTCTTCGATGATGATGGTGATGCGGATGACCATGACAGCAATGGAACTTGTAAAAACCCTGATTTGGGGATTTTTCTTTTTTTTTTTTGAAAAAAAGTGACTGTATCCATTGCTCAAAGGGAATCGTACAGTATAAGAGATACATACTGACTTAAAAAAAAAAACCCTCAAAGAACTGGGGTAGAGCAACCAAACCAAAAGGGCAAAGGGGTAAACCCCAAAAATGCAGGCAATAACCCCAGAATAAGAGCTAAAAACAAAAGCACATTAAACAGAAACAGTCAAGGCGGTTTTAAGAACTTCCTCTTTGGCAAGACGCTTCCTCATTGGCCGAGCGCTTAATATGGTGGAAGGAGATATTTAACTACCTCGAAAACTGGACGGCCTCTTCAATGATATCTAATTTGGGAAATTCCAGCCATCAAAGACCCCTCGAAAGAAAAATAAAAGGCTCTTTTCTCATGAAATGACAAGAAGCCAAAGGGAGGCATAACTAGTAAGAGATGTTTCTCAATTCTACGATCTTAGAGAAGATTGTGTGTGTGTGTGTGTGTGAGAGAGAGAGAGAGAGAGAGAGACTATGCAGGTGGATTAACAATGACAAGGGAAAAAATCTCTGGATTATAGAAGAATTGTTGATACTGTGATGAGCGATATAGAGTATGAGATGTTCTTAAAAGGAATACATGAAGGGTTGAGCATTTATGGGAGTGAAATTGTTAAATAGTTAATTTGCCGCACCTTTAACGCCTAGGTATTTTGGGTGTATTAGTTAGCAACTTGAGATGGTCTCAAAATAAACACGTCCTGGGTTTGAATCCGCACAAAGCAAAAAAGGTCCCATGCCACGTCTTGTGGGCGGGCACATGTGCACAGGGCAAAAAGGCCTCATGAAATGTCTTGTGTGGGCGTGTGCGTCGAATTCAGGCAGTGTCCCGCCCGGGGGGTTAAGTAGTTAGTTTGTCGCACCTTTAACACCTAGGCATTTTGGGTGTATTAGTTAACAACTTGAGAGAAATGAGGTTCTTGATATAAAGAATATGAGACACATTTCTAATATGAATCTAATATGAAGATTTGATATCAGCTCTCAAATGACAGAAAGCAGATGTTTCTAGGTTTTTGGAACTAATAAAGTTAAAAGAGCATGCATGACAAGCTTTGTTATAAACTTGACATGTCAGCAAGACATTTGGGTATTACATTGGCAACAAAGTTTCTTTTACCACTAAAAGAATGCCCCGTTATTTTCTTTTGTCGCCCTAATCAGCTCAATATTCCAACATTGCATTTACTATGCAATTATTTACTATTTAAACCTCTATATTTTTTTTTTCAGATTTTATAAATATGTCACATCATTATTATTTAAATAGAAGTCATTTGGCCCATTTTGGACTCTTCATCTTTCAAGTGTAAGCCTACTCAAAATACAAATGTAGTATGACTAAAACAGACCATAGTACCAACTACTGCTATACTGGTTTTCATAAAGCAATCTATTAAACAAACCAAAAGAAGTTCAAAATTTCCCATGATTAGTAAAAGTCCCAACTTCCAATGAAAACCAACAAAAGTAAAAATTTTTAAGAATCTGAAAGTTTTAACTTCCCCTGTAAACCAACAAAAGTAAAAATTTTAAGAACATTAATAAAAAGTTGGGTTGGTCACTAGTGAGAAACAAGTTGGATATATTTAGGCAAAAATTATACAATAAAAATTCCAAAAAAGAGTGAGCAGAAAAGAAGTTGGAAAAGACACCCAAAATTTTTTATGTTGCTGTAACAGTCCATCAGACTATTATTGTGGACTGTCACACTTGGCGGTAGCAGCAAAGAAGAAGAAGAAGAAGAAAGAGCCCCGCCCACACACCCCCCCCCCCCCCCCCCCCCCCACACCAAAAAAAAAAAAACCAACAACAAAAAAAAAAGCAAGAAAATCAAACCTTGTTATAGCCAGATGTACCGGTTCAATACTTGGTTGTAGCAATCAAGAAGAAGAGACATAGAAGTGATTAAAAGAGAAACAATCCAAACAACTATGACAGTTGATTGCCTATTACAGTCAGTTGCAACAGAGTCTAGAAGAGGATGATGAGGAGAAAAAATGATGAAGAATATTAGAAGGGCTCATATTTCTCAAATCTACTCTTTTTTTCTCAGGTTCTTTGAGTTATTGACTTATTTCTCAAAAGCATTTCTCTAAAAGACCCTAGCAACAAATGAAAACGAGTTATCTATATTTGTGGCCATGAGGCAATTATAAGTGTTGTAAAAATTTAAAAACACACACGCACACACTTTGATAGGAAACGCCAAAGCACTCACCAAGCGTGCGCCAAAAAGTGGAGCCATGCCAGGGCCCATGAAAGCCTAGTTTTGATGATCCTAGGTACACTTTTCACTACAGACTAGTTTTTATCACAATTGGCAAGATTTGACTTGAGGATAATTTAAGTACACGCTTCACAAATTTTGACCAAACATAGATGTAATAGGTGTTTGAAACTATGCCTTTATCCCAATTGGGGAAAAGAATCCTAGCTGGTACTTGCTTCTTTGGCTTTCCTAATATGGAAGGAAAACTACCTTTCTTAGGAGGTCTACATTACTTTTAATCTAAGTGAAGGTTGTTTTAAGTTATCATTTGAGGTAGAGTGAGAAGCTTTGTTAAAAGATTTTTTTTTTTTATATGAGAGTTTGTTTAATAGGTTTTACAGGTTTGGCATGCATATGGCACATGCTCATATAGTCCCTTACTCTCTCTTTAACCCATATAGTGGATTAAGCCATCTTCCTTTCACCAATGCGTGGAGCTTTTAGATGTGAACCATGTAAAATCGTTGTGCCTGTGATTTCTTTCCTATTGTTTATGCACTTCTCCACAACACAACGGTAGGAACAGTGAACTGTGGTGATTTAAGAATTTTTAGGTGAAAAGGCTAGCTTATTTACATATTGAATTTACCAATTTATGAAAAATGGAAATGAATTCACGACAAATTATGTGCTCAGATGCCACGTGAAGGGAGCTTAATAGATTCAGTATCATGGAATAATCATTCAGTGTTCGAGACCGCATCCAGCTGATGAATACTAATAGAGGTTAAGAGACGTATAATGGGATGGGTGCTGAACTTTTTATCACAAGTTTCCTGTTTCGCTTTTCCTCTATACCAATGAGATAATGTTGTTACTATTAATAAAAATAAATCATACTATATAGGGCATACAAATTAAGGTGTTCACGTAATCAAGGTCTTAGGGATATATTAGGGTCTGCCTAGGACAAGATCGAAACCTATCACCCCTCAAGTCATCTCATTTCCTTTCTCTCCCAGTAAAATCCAGCATATAGAGAGCAATAAATGGAATAAAAAGAAATGGTTGAAAAACAAAAAGAAAGAGAGATAATTATCCGCACATGTATGTACATAAATTTACACAAAACATGGTCAAGTTTAGGAAAAAAAAAAAAAGGGTTCCAACCCCAGATAGTAATGGTCAAGTAACATGATTCAACACTTCCATATTTTTATCAGACAACTTACAAACAATGATCAAGATATTCATGTTTAGGTAATGAAAGTCATGCATTGTACAATGGGTCTATAAACACCACCAACTGAACTCCTATACTTCACATCCCCCACAATCTCAACAACCATATGTTTCTTCTACTCTGTTATCTCCTGCCTTCTATTCACATTCATCAAATCATCCTATGTGAAGAGAAGGGGCTGAACAATGAAATGCCAGTCATTTCTCAAAAATGCTCTATTACAGCCTAATAACCAAGAAATCACTCTTAAAGCAAAAGCAAAAGAACTTCCAATACTAATCCACAACTCGAACAAGGAACCCAGTACCAAATGCCTGCAAAACCCAACAAACCCAGCACCGAGTGAAGCTCGAAACCAAAACCCCAGTTCAGAAACAGCAACATACAACCAAACCCAACAAAACCCACTTCCGGATTCCCCTCAAATCACCACAAAACCATCACAAAATCAAAAACCCATGTCCCAAAACACCATCGAAAGCAAAATCCTAGCTCAGAAACAGCAACATACAACCAAACCCAACAAGACCCAGTTCCAGGTTCCCCTCAATCACCACAAAACCATCACAAAAATGAGAACCCATCCCCCAAAACATCCATTAAACCAAACAACACACAGATTATATCATGCAGCAGATCCTTTCAGAAAAGAACAGTCATAAACAGTTGAAGCGTACTACTCTTTTAGCTCTCTATTCAAGCATTAAAAGCAACAGGGGAAAAACATGAAAGAAAGAGAGAGAAAACACTAGAGGAGTTAAAGACAAACCTGCCATTGCAAGCTTCTGCATTTCGAGAAATGCCGCAAGGGCTATCCACCAGTGCAGAAACATTGCAACGAGAGAGAGAGAGAGAGAGGAAAGCGAGAAAGTGCGTGTAAATTAGCAGAGCCCAGTGAGGGAGTGAGGGGGGGTGATGGGACCCATTTGACCGTGAGAGCATGCCCGATTTTCAAACCGGGCAGAGACAGGCATTGAGGGAGGTGGGCCACACAGATCGCTGATTGGTTTTGGGGGGTGGGACCCACATCGGGCTGTCTCTTCTTTCTCGTGAAGCGTGAAGAGTGAGCATGTCTGGCTGGCGGTGGCCGGCCACGAGGTCGCTTGTTTATTACTTCTCTTCTTTCGTGGGCTTCCAACTTTTGAAGGCATGGGGCCACTTTTGTCATCATCAGCAGATCTGGTCCAAGTCCAATGTGGACCGTCAGATGGAACTTGGTAGCACTAGATGGGGCCCACTCTATTAATTCATACATCAACCTACAAAAATAGATCCAAAGAGAGTCGAACACAGGGTTGAGTGGTGTTTGCACATTATAAATATCACTGTGCATTGATCTTTAGGACTTCGGAACCAGATTGATAGAGGCCAATATTTATCTGACAATGAAAGTAGGATCAATGAAAAAGTTACTTTAATGGGGATGGAATTGCACTTTAGCATGGCTGTTTAGGATAAATGATGTCCTCATATTAGGATAATTAAAAGATTTTTAGGTCATAATTGGCAATCAAATTCCTTGGGGAATAGATTTCATCTTTTCATACAGCCGGGGGAATTTATATTTGGCTATTCCGATGATTTGGACTATTGGAAATTCTCTTCTTTTTTTTTTTAAGATTTTTAGATCCAACCTCTCTTATATGAATTTGAAATGCTCGTTTTTGCAAATTTGCGCATTAAAACTAATTTTTCTAGCGGTATGCATTGAAAAGCACTTGCATCGATGTGGAATCATCAACCATACAAATCATTAGGAGTAATCATTGTTCTAAAAGGGTAGAGATGAATCCTCATATCTACAAATTCTCTCGCATGTTACCATAAAGTGCTCTTAATCTTATATTAGGTTTGGCATTTAAATATTTAACAATTCCTTGTTGGTTTTTACGAAGTCATTGAGAGCTCGCATTCGATAATTGTAAATCGTAGAAAATCCTCATTTTTTAGAAATCTCGGGTCCAAGTTCTGCCAATAATTTGAGATTATTTTGTTTTTGTGGATTTATGTATCAATATCAATTTTTCTCAACCATACACATTTTTTTTTTTTTTTTGTTGTCGGAGGGTTCCCAACCCTTTGGGCTGGACTAATCCCTCCGGGCCCAGAGGGAAGCCGGATAAATCCCCTGTAGCCCTAGTGTGGTAGCGGAGTTTCGAACCCACAACCTCCGGGAACAAACCGTGGTCCTAGAGGGTTCCCAACCCTTTGGGCTGGACTAATCCCTCCGGGCCCAGAGGGAAGCCGGATAAATCCCCTGTAGCCCTAGTGTGGTAGCGGAGTTTCGAACTCACAACCTCCGGGAACAAACCGTGGTCCTAGGCCAACTAAGCTACCCCTTGGGGTTTCAACCATACACATGGATACACACAGGTAAATATAAAATCCTGAAATCCTTGTTCCAGGGGAAGTCAAGAATCCCCAAATCTACATATTCCTCGTGTTTCATCACCAAATACCAAATGTGCCCTTATAAAGGATATGTTTATGGTCGAATTTATCTGTAAAAGTTATATGACTTTACATAATATTTTCTTCTTTTTTTATAGGTGATAAATTTCACAACAAACCTGTTTTCTCTATAAGGGTAAAGGTTTTTTTTTCTTCTAAGTACTCATGCAATTGCAGATCATTTAATTTGAATATCTTGAGTTTTTCCAAAGCAAGCCTCATATCCGAACTCAATTGAGTGTAGTTTAGGTTAACAAGGTGAGCCCCACTGTCATTTTCCCCTTTTTGTCCTGAATCAAATCAGACATCCGAGGGTAGATCCTGACCTTTACTCAGGATGGCCCACCATGGAAAACTAATAGCTCAAGTGCAGCAACAATCCAAGGGGTGCAAGTGCAACAAACTCACAGGCATTCATTCTACTTCATTGAAAATGAGCAAAATCTTTGGAGTGAAGGCTAAGATTGTTGGATGAATGTCATTTGGACGGACCTGATGAATAGTGCACACCTGTCTGGATATGCCACGTGTACACATTTCTTCTGTGGTCAATGGTCATAAATCATAATTAGCTGCTTAATCATTTGGTAGGTGAAGCACTAGATATACCGTTAGATTGAATGGGCCATCATTGCACTCGGGAAATGGAACAAGTTTTGGTTAATCAATGGTGGGCCTCATCAGGCAATACCCTAAATTGTATTCGTGACATTTTTAAGTGGAATACATTTGACGGGGCCCAATTTGAACCAGGTATGCCACTCAAAATTAGCATCCTCCCCATGGGAGCATATATGTATTCATGCTAACCCCAAGGGGTTTTTCGAGTGGGCAGGATCACGGTTCCTCCCTCTTCTGGAGTTAGAGATCTTGGTATCGACCCCTGGTTTCCCTCTTTTCAGGAACCGAATGTTGAGTCCGCTTGTGCTACCACCTATGGGCTGTGGGGTTTTACCCGGCTTCTCTCTAGGCCTTGTTAGTAAAAGAAAATATATGTAATCATGCTATCACTTAAAAAAAAAAAAAAATTAATCAAGATTTGATCGGTGGTAATTAAGAAAGTGTAGATAGATTTTGTGTTGTTTGCATCTTATTCATATCCCTCGATGAGAAAGGCACTGGTACAGGTTGTTATATGGTATTTTTCTCACGTGGGGTCTATCAATGACCTTTTTTCTCTTATAAATTTGGGCCCCATACTTTATTTTATTCAAATAACAAACTAACCAAAAGACTTTATATTTGATTATATTAAAGTTTCATAGATTTTGAGTAATTTGTGAAAAAAGTCTTAATGTATAAATCTAGGTTTTTGGACTCCTAGGGTCTCCAATTCATTATATGAACTGTTCAATATTATTATATTAATGGTAAATATCTTGATTAAAAGCTTCATATATTAATTTTTCATGGATTTTGACAAGTGTTATGAAAAATAGAGAAATAAATAAATATATAACAATTGTATATACTCATTTACTTATGTGAGAAAGTGATTTGACGGATTTGGTAATATGTTTCTTATGTGTTATAGTGTGGAACACATGCATATGCATATGTAAAAGGCAAACAACCCCTAGGATAATATTTACTTTTCCTCTTAATCCTTGATTCTATTTGTAGAAAAAATTGTATCCCATTAAAGAGAATTTTCACCTCCCTAGTAATCTTCATGGTTGACGAGCTCTAAAATAGCCCGCTGGATTTATTGCAAAGAAGAGATCTTCCTCCATTGAATTTAAGGCTGAGAACTATCAAAATAAAATCAATTGACAAGTAATATCTATTGCCCTAGCTAAGCTAATTATCATAGACAGATGAAATTGGTCTTTGGCGGTAGGAAGTTTTTCTTGAAAGGGGCACTGCTTGAAAAAAGGAAATTATCTTAGAGGACGGTTTGGAAAAAGAAAGAAAGGGTTTTCAAAAGATAGGGGGATGGTTACAAATAGGGTTGCAAACAGGATGGTTTCGGATCGGAACCATAGCGAATCCTGACCCGAATCCATTTTAAAATAACGGTTCTGGATCCGGTTTTGAATTGAACCTGTATTGTTGGTTCCGAATCTGGTTTTGATAAGAAAAACCAGGTCCGGTTCCGGAATTGGATCCACCTATAGAGGACTCGAACCTAGTTCCAAAATCGATTCTATTTTCTCTTTATTCTTCATTTTTTCTTAAAATAAGCATATCGTTCAACTTATAACAGTGCATCAAATCTACCACATTCAGAAATATATACATAAGAATGCCAAAAAATAATCGGTTTTCAAGTACAATTTGCAATATCAAAGACTCATATGCCGGGTGCAGGGTGCAGGGTCCACGGGCCAGAATCTATATGGATTCGAAGCCGAAGCCGGACTAGTTTATCAATCAAAACCTAAATTAGGTTCTAGACCCGGACCCGTTTATAAATCGGAACCTAAAATAGGTTTCAAGTCTGGTTTTTACGGGTCGAAACTTTCGCGTGACCGGGTAATCAAATACCTGTTTGCGGCCCAAGTTACAAATGGCATTTTTTTTTTTTTTTTGGTCTTTTATTTTCTTCCCTTTTTTACATGAACATGTTTCTAAGAAGTACAAGATGGAAACATGGTAGCCTAAATAATTAATATGTATGAACAATGCTCGGCTTGACAAGCTCATCATAATTATGAGTGCCAGTGTGGGAAATATACCACTCCGTTATATAATTTGGCCCGTAACTTTGTGTTGGTGAAAACTGAAAACATCCCCAACTCATATAATTATGAGTTGGAAAGTTTTAAATAAATCTTCGCCAAATGGAATAGTTATTGTACAAAAACTATCCTAAAAGAAAGTACAGGAATGGACTATACAAACCATGGTACAAGCAAAATTTCAGATGCAACAAGGACTCATCAAATCCATCAAACTAAGCACAAGTGGGCCATATAACTTCTCATTTGTATTGCTACTATCTTATTGATGAATAGGCCGCTATCTCCAAGATAGCGTTATTGTCGAGAAATTTTTCCTTACCCCAGGGGCAGACACAAGTACTACACTCTGGGTCAACATGTCAGATATCAAGCAAGAAGAAAACTATTATGTGTGAGCGCGATTCAATTGGCTAAGAATATAATGTTTTTTTTTTTTTTTTTTTTTTTTTTTGATAACGTAGGGTTTCCAGCCTTTTGGGCCAGAATAATCCCTACGGGCCCAGGAGAGAAAGCCGGGTAAAATTCTCCTGTGGCCCCAGTGTGGTAGAGCAGTTTCGAACCCACAACCTCCGGGTGCAAACCGTAGTCCTAGGCCAACTGAGCTACCCCTTGGGGTTTAGAATATAATGTTCATGCTTAGAAGGAGCGTGTTGGAGTGCATCACCATTTCATCTAAAATAACATACTCTATAGTCAAAATAATACCATAGGGCTGGCAGTACGACAAGGCCAACAAATTCTTTGCTTTAGGCAACAAAAATAAAAAATAAAAAAATCTAAAAAAAGGCCTCATAATAGAAGCTGACATCTTTTGAAATTTTAAAACACCAAACTTGTCAACCGCCATCTCTTTTTATTTTTTTTCCTCCCCAAAATATAAGGCCTCGTAATAACCCTCTCCTAAGAAGATGCTACCAATATTTTCATTAGGCCTTAAAGTGTCATTTATGGCCTATTATGTTTCCAAATCTACCCCTTATATTTCTTCTATTGCTAAGAGTTCAATTGATTTGAGCACCCCCATTATATTTCTAACAGTCCATATGTATCAAATCTCAACTATACATTCAGTCATGAATTTGCTTCACATACCTTTCTCATTATTTTTTTGTATCATATTTCAACAAGGGTCCATTCAAATTTGATAAATGATGTGGTTGTAATAGATCCATAGCTTGGGATTTTAGTCATACCAATAGATCTTTAAATTTAAGATAAACAATGGCCCTCCGCCGGGATTTATTAACTTGCCCACAATGCATATAAGTACCGTGCATCTGAAACATCCAATACGTGGGTCGCACAAAGTTCATCTTGGATGGTCCTAACTCATCGCGCATATGTGTACCGTGCGCCGGTGAAAATGCTTCGAGCGTCACCTATGGCACTCAAGTTTTTTTTTTTTTTTTGTCGGGTGGGGGAGTGAGACTTCTGATGAGTCCTGAAAAGTGCACATTTTCATACACATTTTGGACTATTTTAAGAGCTTATTGATATTAAAGAGCTTTATTTAGTGACAAATCATGTTTTTGTGCATTTATGGTCTATTGTAGTGCATTCATGCATAATTTGCTCAAAAATCACATTTTTTTCATAAATTCATGAAACCTGCTATTTTTGGAAATTTATTTTTGGAAAGTCGGCTAGTTTGGGTGCATCAAGTAGGGTCTCATGCATCGTCCATTTAAATTCCTTACATAAAATTATTCTTGAATCCATTTATTTTAATTTGTGTAGGAGAAATCAACCAACATGGGACTCACATTGGTGAAATTTGAGAGAGATCAAGGGTATGACATCTTTCATGGTGGACCCACATATCTTGGTATTTTTTGAGAGTTTGAAAAGTCAACAATGGAAAGCTAGATTTGTAATTTCAATATCAAGAAAGTAAACTTCAGATTTGGTAAGATCTAATTCTTACTAAGTTTGAAAACTCAAAAATCAAGAAAGAAATTCAAGAAAGAAAAGTGTGCTAAAAGAGTTGACTAGTCAATAAAAGAAGCTTGGAAGCAAACCAAAGATGAAAGGGGAGTCAAGAAACAAGGAAATAAATATCCCAAGATCCCTTTCGACGTCCACATGGGTCCCACACACCCTATTGCACAACTATCATTCCATATGTGCACAATTATTTTCAGATTTTTCAGAGACAGTAATATTAAATTGGCCATAACTCTTAATCTAGTTGTCGAATTGGTACAATCCATACACCGTTGGAGAGCTCTTTTCGAGTAGATATCTTTAGAACCTAAGATTGTATCAATCGGAGCTAAAACGAGGATGATATGGCCTCTGGAAGTTGGTGTTATAATTTCTACTCGTGATTATAATTTTTGCACATGAAAAGCACCAAAAATCTCTCACTCACCTTGCTATTTCTTTAAAGAATTGTTGGTCAAGAAATGGACTTTCTATACAAAGAAGATTGCATGCTACAAACTTAGAGCAAAAAAGGAAATAAAGAGAACAAAAATCTATAAATTGAAGGCATAAGCATCCCTCTCCTCTCATGGAAAAATAGACCACCTCTCTCTAGAATTACTATTACTCTCCATTTGAGTCCTCAAGGAGGTTTGGCCGGAAATCACACAACGCCTTGGGTTTTTCATCTAGAAGAGGCTTCTCATCCTAGTATGTAATTGTCATTGTTTATTTTTTTATATATTATGTAAGACTTTGCATATTGGTAAAATTGTTTCTTACTTTTTCAATTTTTCTTTCTTGTCCTTGGGTGATTGGTGCCTGTTTTGTGTTATTTTTTCCTGTTGACATTTGGACTTACAACTCAAAGGTCCTAAGAGCATGATTCAAATTAAAACCTCGCTTAGAAAAGAATTTTGAAATAGGAGAATACACTTCCACACATAAATTTATGTTCTTCCACACATTTAATTTTTTGTTAAAACCACACATTTACTTTTCATGTTTTAACCACACATTTAAATTCTTGAACTTTTGTTTATTGTCTTTATTTTTATAATCAATTCAATTTTATGTTTATTTTGTGCATAGTTTATGGTTAGAACTAATTAGCATTACATGCATATTTATATTGGTGGATTTTAGACATGTTTAAGTTGTTGGAATCAGAGTTTTAAATTGAATAAGCAAGAAAAATTAGAGGTTTGAGCCAATAATCTCGGCCAATTAATTTTTGGAAATTTGGATCCCAATATAAAGTGCACAATTCAGCACATTAATGCAGAAATTTTAGGACAAATTTTGTGTAAAAAGTTTGCGATTAGAAACCTGATCAAAACACATTATTTTTCTATGGAACTTGGGAAATTAAAGTTTGATCAGTTTATTTTCAAACCCCAGAATTTCAAGAAAAAATAATTTTGGAAAGATGGTGGACGAGCGGCTCAAACAGGGTTGGTCGGACCCATCTGTGTGCATAATTTCTGCACTGTTTTTTTTTTTTTTTTTTATCTCCTTCGTTTTAAATCGTTTTTCACTTCCATTTTTTTTTTAATTTGATTCATGCATCATTGTAGTTCAAAACCCAGCCATTAAACTCAGTTTTAGGCTGCATTAGATTAGGAGAAATCATGCATAAAAACAGTCATGCATACTAGTTTTCCAGACTTTGAAATTTTTTCAGGATAGCATGCATCGCATTGCATTACTAACTTTCTCACTTAGGTTTCTTTTGTTTCTAGTTTAGTTTCTTATTTTTATTTTTGGTACTTTTTATTCTTGATGTTCTAACTTGTGTGTTCTCTTGTAGCAATTTTAGTTTTTATTTTAGGATTTTTAGATTTAGGAAGTTTTTGGTTTGTAATTAATTTAGTTTTTGGAAAGTAGGAATGATGGTTGTGATTTTCTAATTTATTAGGATAGATATACATTTTTAATTTAGGGCAGGTACAAGTTGAGAAGGAACTTTAGTTTACATTGCTCCATGTGGATCGGCCTGATCTCACCAGTTTATTACTACATCGTGACTCTACACTTGGAGCTCACGATCAACTTCCATGTGAGTTTTGGGAACAAGCCCAAAAATTTTATGTGGGTTTTGAAAGTGGACTTAAGATAAACTTAATTATTAATTTTACATAAAAAAAAAATAAAGAAAAGTAAGTTTTAAATAAAATATTTATAGTAATATTAAAATATAGAAAATGTCTCATTTAAGATTGTCGTTTTAGGCCTCGAATTGCCTCAAACCAGCCCTGCTATACCAATTTCTTGTCAACATTTCATAGAAGAATTATCTTTTATGAAACTCAAAAGTTGAAAGCACATCAACTTCAACAAAATAACGTTGGCAACAATCTCCCGTTTAATGCAAGGTTAGAAAATTCCCTTGAGTTGACTCGTGACTTTCCTGAATTATTTCATTTTGATGAAAGACCGAGTTAAATATGGGGGAAATTCAGCCAAGTCACCTCATTTTAATAAATTATTTGCATTTTGAATCATTTGATAAGTAGATTTGATTTTAAATACGTAATTATACTTGAGGTTTAGAGTTAATAATGTAAAAATAAAAACCAAAATGTAATTTGTAAATTGAGGAGACTTTGATAGAAATCCAACCCAACTTACTGGATTTGGATAAGTTGTATTAAATATATTCAAATGCACAGTTGTAATAAATGAGAGAATAATGATGACGGTCCTGTAGACTTGGTAATACAATGTCTAAGTGGTCAGCGTTTGTTATGAACGAATTACCCAGTCAGAGTATAGTGTATGGGTATAATATAGGGGGGCCCAGACTGCTCTCTATCAATTTGGAACTTATATTTAATATTTTACATTGGATATTTAGACTAATAAATTATATACTATGAATTTTTATTTTTATTTTAGTGTTTTTTTTTTTTTTTTTTGCATATACAAATTTATTAATTTGAATCGGTCATTATGAATGATTATAAATAAAATGTTTATTTATGTTTTATAAGTATTTAATACATTTTCAAATATTTTGAAATTATTTTAAGAAAACACAACTCTCTCGAGCCTATGTATTGACTCTGTTCTAGTCCATTTATTATTTAACCCCGAGGGGTAGCTCAGTTGGCCTAGGACTACAGTTTGCACCCGGAGGTTGTGGGTTCGAAACTGCTCTACCACACTGGGGCCACAGGGGAATTTTACCCGGCTTTCTCTCCTGGGCCCGTAGGGATTATTCTGGCCCAAAGGGCTGGGAACTCTACGTTATCAAAAAAAAAAAAAAATAGTCCGTTTATTTTTTATTTACTTTATGACATTCGACAAGTTGAATCTCAGTCGCGAGTTATTTAATATTGACAGCATAAAGTGTAAAATTTCATTGATGCAATTGGAGCATTGTCTCGTTCAAATTAGTGTAAACACTCATAGTTCCATTGCGGCTGTTGGTTAGCTAACTTTTCTATTTCTCTTTTTCCTACATATGTTTCTAGTGTTGACAATAAAGAAAAATACACTTGCTTATTTTTATGAATAATGTAATTACCTTTAGTGGAAATAGTGCCACTGAGAAGTAAAGTTACCCAAAAAACCCACTAAGCAATAGTTGCAGAGAATCTCTCTCATCATCGTCATTATTATCAAAGCATTGTCCTGATTATGTTTGGATTCTTTTTATAAATAAAAAAAAATTGTATTGGGTCAGCTCCACGAAAACTGTTTCTCAATTTCAATCTATCTTGAACCAAATAGTCGTCTATACTGAATCTTTTTCTCCAGTTTAATTGATCTTGAACCAAATCTTTAGATAAGTTATACTTATTTGAATCTATTTTTACAGCCTCCATGTACATCATCTTTGGCCTACTCATTTCTTTTGATGTGCCAACAACCTTCATAGCCTGGCAGAGAATCTCTCTATAGAATAAAATCTTATTTAATGACACCCTACTTTAGCTTTGAGTCAGTCTGATCAGTCATGTCCATGTCCAATTGATGCCTTGGGTCCAAGTTCATGTCACATGCATTAGACCAAGGTGGGACCGGGTCCGGGTCCGAGTACACAAAACACTAATTGGGTCGAGGTCCAGCGAAGGACCCAGCAATCCCAACTTGAACCCCATTCATTTACATCTCTATGGATGAGGCCAAGAAAGCTAGTTCTGGGTGATGCCAAGGCCCAGATCTTGGTTTTGGTGTGCTTAATTACTAATCCAACTAAGTGAAACAAATTTAAGGCCATGAGGCTGAGGCTTAAATTTTCCAGTATCACTTGCTCTGGCCCAAGATTAACATGTCTACAGACCACTCTTAGTGTGACCCAAAGAAATTTGAAGCCTTGCTAGAGGTTTAACTCCATCCAAGGTTACTCCAAGATTAAGAAAGCATATGGTTGCAGCAGTTCAGACTTTGAGTCAATTAGGAGGTTTTTTTTTTTTTTTTTTTTTTTTTTTTTTTTTTTTTTATAACGTAGGGTTCCCAGCCCTTTGGGCCAGAATAATCCCTACGGGCCCAGGAGAGAAAGCCGGGTAAAATTCCCCTGTGGCCCCAGTGTGGTAGAGCAGTTTCGAACCCACAACCTCCGGGTGCAAACCGTAGTCCTAGGCCAACTGAGCTACCCCTCGGGGTTGTAAGAGGGAGGTATTTTAAAATACCTCGGTAATCTCTCTCTTTTCCTCCCTCTCTCTCTTATTGTTGGTGCCACATCTCGATCCAATGCCCTAATGGTTAAACGATATGTTCTAACCATCGTGACAAAGTAGAGATTGGAAAAAATATTTTAATAATAAGAGTCAATTAGGAGTTTAATGTGCTTGTGTTACAATAATCTACAGAAACCATGTGTTGATGCTATCTGTTTAAATTATTTATTCAAACACGTGATTTGAAAGGCATGGGCAGCTGCCAAATTGGCCAGATAATGAAGCTTTTGTCCCCTCACCATGTGAAAAACACCTCTAATGTTAAATTTTAAAAAAGGAGAAATTCTCAATATATATATATATAATTTGCCCATTTTAAAAAAAGTACATGAAAATTTGAATATTTAAAAAAAATATAGGTTTTTCCTACAATTCTTTGGAACAAGTCCTTCCATAATCCTTTCGAGAAATAGCAAAAATACCCTTCTTTTATGAATGATTTTCGTATTTTCTTAACATCTTTCCTTCCCACCAAAATTGGTAATTTTGACTTTGATGATCATAATCATTTAATGAAGCAAGTTATTTAGTAATTTGAAATCCCCTTTTTTCTAACCATCCATGCATAAAAGTAGTTGAAGTGGGTCCCGGTATGCCATTTGGGTTGGACTAGATCATTTCTCTTAAATAATTTATTAAAGTGTGAATTTGGAAAATGATATAAGGGTATTTTTGTCATTTATTAATTATTTTTTTATAGAGATGACTTGATTGAAAGAATCGTAGAAAACTTTTATACTTTTTTAGAAATATTCAAATCTTCATGTACTTTTTAAAAAATGAGCCAAATAGTTCATACCTTTTGGCAATTCTAAAAAAGAAATCTAATGTGACATTTTATGTTGAAGAATGATGATTAGAAATCCCCCCACGTCCTAATTCATCTTATCATGCTCTGTTTCTAAGAAGTGGGCCCGGGCTACAGTTTGATGTTTGGACCATGTTTTCGTGCATCTCACCATGTATAGAGGATGTCCCACAAATGTTCCCCACTGAATTTTCTGAATGGTTAAAGGAAAAAACAGGAGAAAGAAAAGGGTTTCAAACTTCTACTTTATAAAGTGTTAAAATTGAATATCCAAATAGCATCATCAAATAAACTTCTCCTTGACATTTGAATAAAAGGGGATGAAAAATGAATATTTAGCCATCTCTCCCATAACTAAAATTCAAACAAACTTAGGATAAGGTAAGCTCAAGTGGGGGGACCCACATGAGGATATTTTTTTGGGGGGGCGAGGACTTTCTAGGATCTTTCTCTCTGCAAAAAATCAACCCTAACCATAATTTTTATTATCTCCATATGGGCTCAAAAGTTTAATGATCAATAATCCACTCGGATCGATACATAATCAATCCAACGGTCCAGTAAATTCGAATCTAACCGAAAGTTTGTGGACATGTGCAATTTAGAGGGTTCATGTGATTGATCCATTTGGATGGACGAAAGGTGGGCCCCACAAGCATGAGCTTACGTGATTTTATTTTAAGCTTGAACTTAGGAAAGCCTTACTCTTTTGTGTACATGTAATTTCCGTGGAAATTGGAAATTGCCACATCAGCAAAATCCATGGGTTTTAAATTCTTTAGAAAAGTTTTTCCGTGGAAGTCAAAATTTTATATTTGGTGCAAAAAGTTTTTCCTTGATGAATTGGTGTTGATGTTGTTTGGTGCGGCTACGGATTCCTTACGGAAAACTAGAATTTATTGTTTGGTGCGACAATTTTCTACGGAAAAATAATAAAACTACAATGGTATTATCATTTGTATTTTACTTTCTATGTACTCATTTGTTCACACTTCTATGTATAAAACCAGGGATCCTAAAAAATTTAGGACAAAATAAATGGCCATGTGGGACCATGAAAGTATGTGAAGTAATGGGTATGTACACACAAGAACTTCTCTCTCTTGATCCAAATCAATAATACTTCATCTTAAATCCCAAATATCAGAGGTATTGTGGAATAGAGGCCATGGACCCACTTGCACAAACTAGAAATCAGGTTATGGTGGGAGTCTAATTTGTACCTTTGTTGTTGATGGTGGGAGTCTAAATATCAGAGGTCTTTTTTTTTTGTTGTTGATGCATATTTCATTAAAAAAAATTGTCCTTCCAAAAAATTAACCCTTCTGTTTACTGTGTATTATTCTCTAAAAACTTGTGTAAAACCAAGTAAATGCCCTTGCAGCTAGACTAGTTCTAGTTATTGGGGGATTCTGACAAACAAATGATGTGGAACCTAATGCAATTGGTTAAATAATGATCCAATGGTTGAGATGTTGTCAACTTGAATTGATTAGGACGATAATCTTGGATTCTTTGAATGCCTGGATTGACATGCAAACACATGATGCAATGTTGCTAACAACTCAAAAACTCAGCATTTAACAGAAATTATGAGATTAATGCCTTGAAGTGGGGGCTAGGGTTTTGGATGGGAAATGGATAGGAAAAGAGGTTTATAAAGGGGGGGCAAGTTTTATGAGGAAATAGACTTCCCATACCCCCCCCCCCCCCATGGGAAGTCTATTTCCATAGTGAGGAAGGAAAATGCTGATGTGGCAACAAAGTGATTTCTAGAAAAAAAAACCTACACCAAACACATGAAAAGTTTCATTTCCACGGAAAACTGTCTCAATTTCCATGGAAATGGGCTACACAAACATGCCCTTATATATATAATATCTTAAATTCTTTCTCCAAATAACACAAAGATGTATGTATATTCAATGACATCCAATCCAATTAAACTTTCTTTTGTTAACTAATGAGCCAACCAAACATTATCTAATACTATAAACTCAAAATAAAACTTATTTTCTCTCCAAGTCTGTAATTCAAGATCCAGCAGAGTTACAAAGAATGTTCTTTCAGAATTAAAAGTGCATAAGAAAGTTAAAAATGATTTAAAAAGTTGAATAGTGATAGTGGGCATAGATCTTAAACATATATGAACAGGAAAGTAAGACTCAGGTATCATCTTGGACTATCCAAATTTCCAATCTGGACACAGATCAAAGTAGGGCTGTCAAGTGTCAACGAGCCTCAGGAGATTTTTTTGGCTAAGCTCGACTTGACTTGAGCTCAAGCCAATGAGTTGAGCTTAAGGCAGGAGGACCAGCTCTTCGGATTATGACCACCTCATGAAAATCAGCACAGCTTTGGACAAGCTCAGCCCGAGCTTAAACATATATTTATAATAGATATAGAATGATTAACTAGAGAGGTCAATAAGTTGGATCGGAAGAATGCTGACAAAAGAATCTAATGTTATATCCGGATCCAACACTAACTTATAAAAAACGAATCCAATTTCGAATTGTATTCAAAATAAGATGTAGAGTGCATTTGCATAGTTGGATGAAATAGCTTCAAAATATTTTTTTCAATACAAAAATGGTGTTAATGGTGTATGACTGCAGTTGAGTAAACTCTCAAATTTGAATTCAACCCAACTATATAGGCTCTTAAAACCCATATATATATATTTAATATATGAATGTAATTGTCCTTAATTCGGATATTTGGATTGGAACATACAAGGATTTGGCTTCAAATTCAGATATTTCAAATCATCGATGTTTGGATCAAGATTCGGATTCAAATTTCTCTTGCATTCTTCATTAGTAGGTTTGGTATTTGTTTTTTTTTTAACTGAAGACCTCAAATATTCAAATAATCTAGTACCTATTTGCAACCCTAGAAAGTGTTATGTCCCTTTTTTGTTTTTTTAGCTCAGAGGATATGCCCATCAAAATGGTCATAATATTATCTGAATTCTCCCTAAAAAGTAGGGCCCCCCCATGGGCCCCACGTGGATGCATCCAATCATGAGGATTGGAATGATAGGGGATGAAACATTATAATTGAGATCTTGTGGTCATTATTGATTGATAACAATCATTCCATACATCAATGTATGTTGCGTGTGTATATCCGAGTGTAAAATCTCAAAAGATTGGCCAAGTGGTTAAGACCACGGTTTCTCTCTCTTTTGGAGTTAGATGGTGTCGACCCCGGTTGCCCCTTTTTCTAAAATCGAAAGTTGAGTTCACTAGTGCTACCACTTTATGGTCACAGGGCTGTTTACCTGACTTCCCTCTGAGCCCGGAGGGATTAGTCCAGTTCAAACGGTTGGAAACCCTCGGATAGTAAAAAAAAAAAAAGAGTATATAACCAAGTGTTGCTTCAACAATTTAAAGGCAATAAGAAAAGGAAATGAAATGATACCGTGTAAGTTTCATACTCTAACAACCCAATTGCTTAGCTGCAGACACTTTTGAGTTTTGAGTGATATTTTGAAACTACTGAACTGATGTTATAGCTATAATGAAACAATTTTCCAGATATGAGAACAGTTTTTTTTTTTGGAAACAGCACGGTAATGTCAGCATAAAATGGGGTGTTGATAACAAAATCTAAAATATAGGTTTTAACAAGATTATAAATATTACATATATATATATATATTTATTTATTGTATTAATATGGTTTAGTCTCAATGAAAATCATTCCATATCACTTAAGGTGAAATATCCGGACCTTTTTTTTTTTAGGAGAACAACATTATCACGTCACTTCTATTGTCACAAATATCAACATATATTTCTTTGAAAACATTGTTATTGCAGTATTATTTTAATATTTTTAGAGGAAAATGAAAGAGGGCATCTGTGCAACACCTTTTTCTATGGAAACGTAAGGGTGCCTATGAAAACCGGATTTTGGCATACTTTTCCACACAAGAGGAGATCCTAAAATCCTACGTAACGTCTGTTAATTTTCAACCAACATACTTAAATCGGATCTTCACATTAATAAAATAAATTTGAATAACACAATATAGATCTTAAAATATAAATGCATACCTAACTCCATCGCATTCACTTGATTTACTGCACTTCTCCAATATGCCGTTTCTACGTAATTTTGATAGAGTACTCAGTGTATTATTATAAAGAGGAGCCGTAACCCTAAACTCTACCTTCCCATCATAGAGTTAATGTGGAATGACCATTTAAAGTGGAGGACCACATGGGCATAATTCTTACAGAATACCTAAATTTCTTCTTTGGCGGCTCTAAAGTGGAGGACCCACATGAGCTTGGAAAGCCATTGCGTGACGTCTGAGGCTGCCTAGTAGGAAGGTAGGTTCCTCCTCCATTATTGACTCCTGTCAGTTAGTTGGTTATAAATATCTACAATTGGGCCAATCCGCCAATGCATTAAGAACAATCTTGTATTTTGTACATAACTCGGCAGGCTACCTAACCCAGGTCCCAGCATATGCAATATCATTCATTAGTCCTTTTTAAAACTGATTTTTATTATTTAAACAGAGATTACCACATGCCCTGTAACAACATACAAGTGGCAAAATTCAATCCGTTCGGTCAGATGGGGCTTCAAAGTTTGAAAATGGCTACATCCACCAACGTCTTCGAGAAATATTTGAGTGAAAACTATTATATAAAAAATTTTTGTAGGCCCAACTAGCAATTCATCAAAACCTAGCAACTAACAGAGAATACTTGATAGTCACAAATTTCAATGATTGGCATACATCCGAATGGACTGAACCGTTGAATCGAGGATTGAATATTTTTTTGAATATGAAGCCATTAAATTTATGGGTCGTGGATGAAGGGGTTAGGGACATGAATTTGGAATCAAACTTAATACTTGAAGTAGTCTCACATAGATCTTTCCATTTCTCCGTTCACATCCCCAAATGGAGCCCACAGTTGGGCCTTAAAAAAAAAGTTCACACGTTCCCACACGAATATTAGAGGGCTGGATCCAGCACAGCTAAACCCCTCATTTGTCAGCAAAAGGACAAAGAAAAAGGAAAAGGTCCAACAACATTTCTCACACTCTAATAAACTAGTGTGAACCACAAAAATCACATCTTATTTCTCATTATACATTCCCTTGCAAAATAACCAGAACCCCCTCTACTCCCCAATATTTACAGAAACACTTTCGAGTTTTGACAACCAAATTCTAGTTACACAAGAGATGGCTATATAGAGACATCTCTCTCTCTCTGTCTGTCTGTCTCTCAACCACCACAAAAAGAATGATGAAAAAGAAGGCATCCAAAGCCCTCTTTCAGAACCTTCACAATGCAACATCAGCTCTCCTATTGCTCTCCCTTTACACCTTCATCACCTGTGCCACATCTCGCAAGGTTTACTTCTCTCATCTCCCTTTCCAAAAGACCTCTCTCTCTTCTTCTCTCTTTTTCTGTCTCACGTGTTCTTTTATTTGTTATTAGATAGGAGAAACATGTGCATTAAACAGAAACTGCGACTCGGGTCTGCATTGCGAGACATGTGTGGCGAACGGAAACACTCGTCCGAGATGCACTCGTATCCAACCTCTGAGTCCGACATCCAAGGTGGGTGGTATCAAGAACAAAAATTCCCATCACAGTACTGTATTCTAATTAAAAAGGCCTGTTCTACTGTCCTTGTAATTCTTCTAACTTGTGAGTGGTTTCTGTGATACTAATTAAAAAGGTGATGGGTCTTCCTTTCAATCGATATTCATGGCTTACAACCCATAACTCGTTTGCTCGTGTGGGAGTGAAATCAGGCACAGGAGGAATTCTTGTCACACCTACAAACCAGCAGGACACCATCACCCAACAACTCAATGTAAGAACAAGTCTTTAAAATTATTGCTTCTTTCTTCCTGGTCCCTTTTTTTAATCTTCTGCCTTTTGAGTTTGGTTTCGTAATCGTACTGGAGAGAGCACAAAGGAAGAAAGCCTTTTGTGGGGGTATTGTTTATCTTTTTGTTGTGGGCCATGAAATCATCATAGCCGTTTACGTTGTTGTTGGGACTTCTTTTTCTTAAAATGTAGGGTTACGTGTTAACATCATGACGTTTACACGGCTGTAAATTCAATGGTATTGGTGGGGCCCATTTTATTATTAACTTTATGCTACTTCCAAGTACAAACATTCAAAATTAACTTTGCTTGTAAACTGGGCAGAAGAAATGAGAGGCATCTAGACCTCAGTGACCTTGTGATTTAGGCCTGTTGTAGTGAGGGCCTTTGGCTTCATTTTGTATCAACTGTCATTTTGTGGGATCAGTGGGCCCCACAAAAAGGGTACAAGTCAGTGGTCCATGGTCTACAGTCGAGCTGATTCCCAGCCATCTAGTAATTGACATGGGGCACGTGTGGTGTCATGCATACCTAGGATGTCCTGAATAGCTCATATTGTAAAATCCTATCTAAATTTGAGGCAAATCAAGTTCCTCAACATACCCTAGTGCCAAGGGTGTCACCCATCTAAGCAGAAAATAGAGAAAAAAAAAAAAAACTTACCTTTAACTTTGTAAATGTCTTCAGTTCCAAGATTATTATTTATTCAATCTAATTTGCCTCTTACTGTCACATTTTTTTTTTGGTAAACTTTTTATTTACTTGTAAAACTACAGTCACATTTTTAGTAGATGACCAAGTTACACTCTCTTTATTTCTGAGTCCAACTGCACTGTAGGCCCCCTTCAAAAATGCGAGCTGTTTAAAATAAACACCTTTTGAATATATTGGGTATCTCCAAATTTTACTACAAAAGAAATTGATTCCACCATAAGAATGATCATTTGATTAAAAACATGATTAACACAATCTTATGGGTGTTCATTAATCAAAATTTGTTTTATTGAACACTCAATCTCACTGTGGGGCCAACTCCCTTTGAGGAAAGATTTAAGGATAGCCCACATGGTGTGGCCGTATTTATCCTGAGCCAAAGGTGGCCCCCAGTGTGAAGTTCAAATTCTTTAACACAGGATTTCTCCGAGTTTCAGCCACAGAGGATCCGGACTCCAAGTTACACCCGTGTGTCCCCCTCTTAACGGAAACATATACCCTGTGTTCCCTGTTTGGACCAAACGAGACACGTAGGGGGTGGATGTAGTTTCCTCCGCCCCATTATGTGTCTTTTTCTGTTTGGACCAAACAGGAATCCAGTTCCCCTCTTAACATGCTGAAACTAGAATATAAAAACAAACTGTTCTACTTTCTAAAAACAAATTTTTAAATGGACAAATGCGTCTATTGATAATTGATCCATGTGATGGCACACAACTAAGCCCTCATTAGTTGGCATTCAGCTCATTTTAATACTAAAGTAATCATCTGTAGTTGGATTGAAACATGTTGATCTCTTAAAACTATTAAATGCTGAGCACCAAAGTGGTTGATGGCCCAACTATAATCCATACCAACACTTAGTGGCGCATCCAGGATTCAAAATCACTGGGGGCACGATTAAGTAGTAGGGGGTCCGGGGGCAACGGCCCCGGAAATTTTTTTTGGGTTATTTATATGATTGCAAATGATTTTTTCTTCTTTTTTTCTTTATGCTTGAGAAAAAACAATACACAAAAAAAGTAATGGACCTTTTACATACACTAGCAGTAATTAATACACAGAAAGGTGCATTCAAAGACAGATAATTTGTAGATTTCCACTGCATTGCAAATCATGCCTAGCAAGGACAAATAGTGTGCAGATTTACCCTAAACCTTTTATATGGAACGAATATAATATAATAATTTCAAGCAATAAAACAAGACATATTTATTTATCACAATTGTTCTCTACGAGTTTTCATTGGGGGGCCTGGTTCAATGTCACTGGGGGCCTAATTGATTTGGGCCTAACTTAGTATACATAATTTTTTTTTTTCCAAAAAGTCACTGGGGGCCCAGCCCTAGCCCCCCAGTGACTATGAACTACATCCGCCTCTGCATACTAATTTATCTTAACTGTTTTCAGCGATGACTGCTGTTAATTTTCCTTGGCATTAGCTCTTGCAGGAGACTGAGAACACGGTGATACTACAAGAAAGTGACTAAAACAATCAAAATTAGGGAGGACAAGAATATGGAATACCTAAAGTTAATATTGGGCAACAAAAATCCATTGGGGGCCCAAAAAATTCACTAGGGGCCTTATGGAAAAAATTAGTGGGCCCCACCAAAATTTGAATTGAAACTTAGAAATCCACTGGGGGCCTGGTTACATACTCCATCCGCCTCTGCCAATACTGTCCAATCCCTTCTCCCTCATGAACTATAATATTATAGCTGGGGCCGGATGATGTCGTATTGAATGAGATACTCTTGTGTAAAATCTGTGTCCCTGTAATATTTGTGGCGTGTCCTTGTAGCATATATGATAGCTTATGAATAACAATTGGTATTCTTTCAAAGTGAGCTCCGAAAAAATAGAATGCACTCAAGTGATATACTCTGTTGGATTGGTCTGTATATAAAAGTAGGGACTTAAATGATCATTTAATGTCATTTTTCATTTGTTGATCAATCTAACAGCGAGTATATCTCTGATTGAATCGAAACTGTTACCGACTCATTGGGGGCGAAATATGAATGAATTAGATCAAGAAAAATGGGGGGCGGGGGGTGTCGTCGCATGAGGGGGAGTTCCCATGTGGACGACTGCATGGGATCAGTCTCTAAAGGAAGCTATTGTATTACCATCAAGATTATATGGATGAAGATAAACCTCATACAAATTAAATGGAGGAAGTGTTTCTCACTCTCCATACTACATTCTATACTCCATCCACAATAGTTAGACCAATTGGTCGCTTAAACAGTAGGGCAATGACCCATTTGAAAGGCGATCAACAGATGGATTTCTTCAGATCAATGGGGCATGTGCTCCAATTGTGTGGTAGAGATGGTCTGCATGATTACTGTGAAAAAAAAACCCTATGCCAACTTCAAGATTTCTGAATGCTTCTTAAATAAAAGCTCTATTAATAACTTGATTTCTGGATCCTTATGCAGAATGGTGTTAGAGGGCTGATGCTTGATATGTATGACTTCAAAAATGACATTTGGTTGTGTCACTCTTTTGGTGGCCAATGTCACAATTTCACAGCTTTTGTAAGTGTGAAAAGTACGATTTTTTAAAAGGATATAAAATCATGAATTCGTTGGTTGGAATCTGATTAATAGAATTTTTTGTTCAGCAACCTGTGATCAACGTGCTGAAAGAAATTCAAGTGTTCCTCACTGCGAACCCTTCGGAGATCATCACCATCTTCATTGAAGACTATGTCACATCCCCTCAGGGACTAACGAAGGTCTTCAATGCTGCTGGTCTCAGAAAATTCTGGTTCCCTGTATCTCGCATGCCTAAAAATGGAGGTAACTGGCCTCTGATCGATGATATGATCAGCAATAATCAGCGGCTGCTGGTATTCACCTCAAAATCATCCAAGGAGGCTTCCGAAGGCATCGCATATGAATGGCGATATGTTGTAGAAAACCAATGTAAGCCCTGTTTACTCTCTACAAATAAATTCTTTGTTAAATCTTATATCAATATGTAATGAGACCCATGATGGGCGAAAAAGAATTCATGTAGTTGAACCCAAAATAGCTGGGGACATGGCTTTTACAATGATAATGGTGGTGATGATACAAATGAAAAAACCATGTGTACAAAATTCCTAGAATTTTGTGAAGACAAGTATAGATAGTTAGGAAACGATCTTCCAGTATATATGAACATAATGATGAGAGACATACATGCTCCATTCAATGTGATGTGTACATAAAATACTCCAGAATCCCCTTTAGCATGGGTGTCTAATTGCTCACCTCAAAATAGATGGTTAGAAAGAAACATAGCCAACAGCCCCTTCTCAGTGGTATAAAGATGCATCAACCATCATTGGGATGACTTGATTTTTGAGTTTCCTTTTCCTATTAATCAATCATAGTGGTGCCCACCAGATTAGGCATCTAGTTCACTGCTAGTCCAGCCCACATGACATTGCCTTTAACAGTCAAAAACTTTGAATTGAAGCACATTTGAGGGGCCTAAATCGGTTGATCTATTTGCTGGTTTGAATGGGTTTGGGGTGTGGCTGAATTTGCAGATGGCACTGGTGGGATGAAACCAGGCTTCTGTCCCAACCGCGCGGAGTCATCTCCAATGAACACAACAACAAGATCACTTGTTCTACAAAACTATTTCCCTACTGCTCCGAATTTACCGAGGGCGTGCAAGGATAATTCAGCTCCTCTGATTAGCATGATGAATACATGCCATTCAGCTGCGGGTAATCGGTGGCCCAACTTTATTGCTGTTGATTTCTACAAGGTATACTACTTTGTTTTCCCTTTCTTCACTTAAGCCTTCAGAACTGTGAAATGAAAGTAGTTTAGAGTTTTCTGTCTCTCTTAGAAACTTGGGCACTTTTTGCTCATGAAATTTTTTATTGATGTGCATTTTATGGTTGCAGAGAAGTGATGGATTGGGAGCCCCGGAGGCCGTTGATGAGGCGAATGGGCATCTGATTTGTGGTTGTGACAATGTTTCCATTTGCAAGGTCAGCTAAAATTTCCTAAGCTTGTCCATTTTGTGATTTCTTCATCCTCTCGTGCATGGTGATGATGCAAAAAAGTTCTTGTCTGATGGGACTAGTGGGCCTGGCTGCTCGCCTACGTACATGCCATTCCCAATTTTAATAGACCTACATGTGAAAAGTTGATCAAAGAATTCTCATTAAATGAATAATCATGGCCATTAATCCAGGGAATTCATACAGGTAGTAAGTAAAGATGAAAAAAAAATTTGACCCACATTTCAAATGAACTAATGTGACAACCACAGGTCCACAAGTATTGGTTCAGAAACAATTAAAGGTGGGACATCGTGGATAGAAGGTTCATATCTAGACCTTATTCTGCCCAGTTTAGGACAACATCAGAAATTGAATTGATAATGAACAGAGCACAAATACTAATACTAGCTATTTTATGAAACTGCCTCACACCTTAATTTACAATCTAGGTGCAGGAAGTGCTCAATTAAATTCTTTATATTGTTGTTTGCAGCCAAATGCTACCTTCGGCGTATGCAGCACCCCCAAGCCAGCTACTGTGCCTGGTTCATCTCCCACAGGAACTGTCTCACATGAATGCAGTGCTTATTCATGTATTAAATCATTAACATGGTGGTGGCTGCTGCTTAGGACAATGTCAATGGCCTTTCTCTTATTATGATTAACTTAGATGCTTTCATCTTCTAATGTTCTCTTCTTCTTTTTTTTTTTTTAAAAAAAAAAACCTGCAAACTAAGTTTTTTAACCCATTTAATTTGTGTAGTTATTGGGTGAAATGTGATAAACAAAGCTCATCTAATTGTTTCATTGTGGTTGGTGGTTTCTGCTTTCTATAAAGAGAAGATAGAGTAGGTGACATTCAAACCCAGACAAATTGATAACAAGACTATAAATTGCAGCAGGATGACCTGCATGTGTGTTAGTAGTTTTATGTTGACTAATTCATGGGTTGGACAAAACTCTGGATTTATTGAATTGTATTTTCTATTTTATTTTGGAATGGACTGTAGTTGTGTCGCCGGAAGCTGAAGCGATTATTAGAAGTAAAGAGAAGACCGAGCGAAACCCCCTAGGTCCGATCGATCGGAGCCTCAGTCCAATCAATCAGACTGAATGTGTGCCTCAGTTATTTGGGTGGTCCGACCGATCTATCAGATGCTTTGTCCAATCAATCGGACAAGCGCAGAATTTAGGGAAAGTCTCCTATTCTGATCGGAATTAGTTTCCCTTTGAGACTATGTTTCCCAATTTGAGCCCTACTTGGTCTAAGGCATGAATTTGGGGCTATAAATAAGGTGTTACTCTCAATCCTATAAACGACCACTCCCATTAATCTGAGTCAGAGATATCTTAGAGAGAGAATATTCTCTAGAGCCATTGAGAGATCGTTCTGAATGGCTACTCTAAGTCATTGGTGCTTCAACCTTTCTTGTGGAAGATAATTCATCTTCACTGGCAAGGTGCGAGGAGATCAAGTAAAGAGAACAGGACAAGGTAGATGTTGTGTTAGTGGATTCTTTGTAAAAACAACTATAGTCCTTAGGTCTAGGTATATATTGAGGTAAAGGAGCTTGGGAGTATATCTTGTAACTATTCGTGAAATCTTGATTTCTGGTTTACGGTTTTTCTCCCTGGATAGGATTTTCGTGTTAAAAATTGTATCTGCCTTCTTGTGGTGATTGATTGGTAAATAGCTAGTTCTATATTGTCTGATTAATTTATTTTCGCTGCATTGATTGGTTAAATTAGAACTAGTAATCCATTCTGGTAGCCCTCCAAAACTTTCAATGTGCACTTTGTATGGGCTTTTTGTACTGGTACTTGACGGCACCATTCATGTGCTAATACTTTTGAGTCCTAGTTGCAAGGTCTATTTTAGCATAATCCAAACAATGTGAATAAATAGACATTTGTTTTTTTATATCAGTCCAGCAGTAAAATAAGGGCATGGTCAAGTTCAATAAATAAGGGGGTATGGACTATGGAGGTCGTTTTATTTCATTTTTGTTTTAGTTTTATTTTCACTTTCTTCAAAAATTGAAGACAGATTATTTTTTTTCCAGTTTCAGTTTTCAATTTTTTGGTGCAGCTAAACATTTTCTGTATTGAAATATGTTTCTACAAGCTGTGCAAGGAATGAAACAAATAGTTCTTACTTTCTTGGGGCATCTGCTTTCTAAAAAAATCATGAGAAATGCATGTGCTGCTCGGAAGAAAAACCACAGAAATGTTAACATGGAATAATGGAGTATGGAAGTGATCATTTTTATTTTTAATATAGACTGCCCCACACAAACATACCTCAGTATTTTAGTGAAAATCCAAAGAGATGTGGAAAAGATGGCAACAACATAAAAGTAAAATAGTTAATATAGGTCTTCCTCAAAATCGAGAAAAATAAGAGAGGATTCCTCTCCAAGGCCATTATCCAAACATACTCTAACAACTCCTTGGTAGCACTAAAAATACCTTCAATGGATTTGCAAAATTCAATGGGGGAAGTGGAGACGAAGGAATCAATGAAAGAGAAGGTTTTTGATGAGTCGTAGGATTTAGAAAATCCTCTCCCACTTTTCTTTTTGTCACCCAAATGTGAATCAAGAAGAGAGGATTCCTTACCGAGGACATTACCCAAACATGCCCTTAAATTTATAAGCCTTGGATTGAAACACTAATTAATGTTATTTAGCAATGAAATTAGTATAAAGGAATTATAAAAAAGGGAATGATGATGATGATGATAGTTGAAAGTTCTATTTAAATAAAATAAAAAGTAGTATTTCTAAAAACTAACTAGTGTGTATGGATGCTTGAGTTTTTAATGATTTTTATGAAAACTATGCTTTAAGAATGATCGAGTGGATAACCATGAAAAAATATAAAACTATCCACAGAGGGTGTCATACATTCTTCTTCTTCTTTTGGATGAAACTACCCTATTCGCCTAATTGGTAAAATCGTCACGCATTTCCCTAGATAATGGTTGGACCATAAAGGTGGTGGTGGTGGTGGTGGTGGTGGGGTAGTTGCCAAGCTATAGGGGCCAGTGGAGTGAAGAGAGAGGGAAAGAAAAAGAGAGGGTGTGTAATGGAGTTACAATATTTTTTCATGCAAGTCGTTGTGTTTTAAAACTTTATGCAAATAATATCATTTAAGGGCATAGTGGGACACAATACACATCCAAATATCATGAAGTGAAGCCCATTACAAAAAATCCCAAACCACATTACTTCTTGAACCTGAAAATTCTACCATTTCTCTAATTGAGGGTTTGCAATAAATTCACTCAATATCCATGAAAATAGGTTCATAAGTTCAAGTAACGTCCACTCTCCAACGCCACAAAACCAAAAAAAAAACCCCTAAAATTAGAGATGTAAATGGGTATCCGATTCTCCGATTACCCGGAGGTTCCGACCTGTTAAAAATATGGTCTGGGTCCTTATTTAGGCTCCGATAAGTAAATAAGTCTGGTTCAACCTTGGTTTGGACCCGTGGATACGAGACCCAACATATTGCTTCAATTTTTGAAAATTTCCTCTAAAATTCATGTTTTTTTTTTAAATATCATTCTCTACCTAAACCCGGACTTGGATCCAGACCTGTCTCATATATGGTTCTGGTTTCGGAGTCAAGAAACCGGTTCCGGGTCCGGATCCAGTTCCACTTTCTCCTTAACGGTTTCGGTTTCGGTTTTGGGTCCACCATCTAGGACCGAAACCGGCCCGTTTACAACCTTACCTAAAATCCTAAAAAACTCCATTTAAAAAAATAGAAAATTTATCTTTCATAATCCCAAAAGTCTCATCCCTTGACATGTCAAATAACATAAGAATACATGGTCATCCATCAAAGTGGAACTAAAAAATCTATAAATCAAAAAGGCAAGTGTAGAGGTTTTATTTAAGCAACCCAAAGTTCCACCTTGTAAATATGAAATAGTTCAAACTGAGAGGAGGAGGTAGAGAAAAAAAATAGGTGATTTAACTAAAAGGAAGTTTCCTTTGCACTCAAGCTGGATTTTTGAGAAATTCCAGGAGACCTTTTAAGAAATGAAGTACAAATGAATTTAGCATCTCAAGTTTTTGGCGGAAAGATTTTCGGGCTGCGTGGACTTTCGGGTGCTCGAAATCTTCACGTGGCAGTACCACAACAAAAGTGCAGGGCTCCCTATTGCTTTAAGTATATACTAGCAATATTCCCCGTCCAATCTAAACAGAATCGCAGGGGGTGTTTAATATTTTTTAAAAATTTCAAAATTCAAAAATTGTGATTAATTTCAATTTTGATTGAAATGGTGGTCTTCATTGTATTCATAATCAATTAATTTCAATTTTTTATCTCACAGAAATATTCATAATCAATTATTTTAATAATTAAATCAACTTATATTTTAATATTCATAATAAAAAATTGTGCTTGGTTCATAATCAAAATTGCGTATATGCATTGCTTTTAATCTTAGTTTCAGCCCACCACAACTATCTTGAATTTCTTACATTGACACCAAGACCCAAGTGGGTCACCCAATAACTCATCTAATCCGTGGATCCGAAGGAGAACCCACAGGTGACCCAGTAGGTGCTGGACCCGTGCGAGGTGGGCCCTATTTGGCCCACCATCTAGCGTCTAATCAGAGAGAGGGAGAGGACGTGTTTTAGGAACAAAATTAGTTTTGCAGCAAATTGTTGTGGAACCCATTGGTTGATCCATTACCGATCTGGTCGAGGATCCAAGTTGTTTATTTAGGGGGATTTGAATTTACTTGGGTGTTTGGTTTGGAGGATTCGGTGAGGGCTTGATTTTCTTACGTTGATATCGGGACCCAGGTGGGCCACCTGATGACCCATCTGATCTATGTATCCGAAGGAGGACCCATGAGTGACCAAGTAGGTGATGGACCCGTGCGAGATGGGCCCTGTTTTGCCCACCATCCAGCGTCTAATCAAAGAGAGGTATAGGACGTGTTTTAGAAACAAAATCAGTTTTGCAACAAATTGTTGTGGGACCCACTGGTTGATCCGATCGCGATCTGGTCGAGGGCCCAAGTTGTTTGTTTATGGGGATTTGAATTTATTTGGGTGTTTGGTTCTGATTATTCCAGGGTGTTTGGTTGAAAGGATTCAGTGAGGACTTGATTTTCTTGCGTTGATACCGAGACCCAAGTGGGCCACCCGATGACCCATCTGATCCGTGAATCCGAAGAATGACCCACGAGCGACCCAGTAGGTGGTAGACCCGTGCAAAGTGGGGCAACGTCTGATCAGAGAGAGGGAGATGACGTGTTTTATGAACAAAATCAATATTGCAGCAGATTGTTGTGGGACCCACTGGATGATCCGATCGTAGATCTGGTCGAGGACACAATTTGTTTGTTTAGGGGGATTTGAATTTATTTGGGTGTTTGGTTCTAATTATTCCAGGGTGTTTGGTTGGGAGGATTCAATGAGGGCTTGATTTTCTTGTGTTGATACCGGGACCCAGGTGGGCCACCCGATGACCCATCTGATCCAAAGATCCAAAGGAGGACCCAAGGGCGACCTAGTAGGTGGTGGACCCATGCGAGGTGGGCCCTATTTAGCCCACCATCCAGCGTCTGATCAGAGAAAGGGAGATAACGTGTTTTATGAACAAAATCAGTTTTGCAGCAGATTGTTGTGGGACCCACTGGTTGATCCGATCGTGATCCGGTCAAGGACCCAAGTTGTTTGTTTAGGGGGATTTGAATTTATTTGGGTGTTTGGTTGGGAGGATTCGGTGAGTGCTTGATTTTCTTACGTTGATATCGGGACCCAAGTGTGCCACCCGATGACCCATCTAATTCGTTGATCCAAAAGAGAACCCACGAGCGACCCAGTGAGTGGTGGACCCATGCGAGGTGGGCCTCCCTATTTGGCCCACCATCTAACGTTTGATCAGAGAGAGGGAGAGGACGTTTTTTAGGAAGCAGTTAAAAAGTGGGAATTTTTTTTTTTTAAGTTTCAATCATTCTTTGGGCAAATTTTAAGATCATATTTAGTTTTACATCTGTTCATCTTGTTTGGATATGAGGACCCAAGTTGTTTGTTTAGGTGGATTTGAATTTATTTGGGTGTTTAGTTCTGATTATTCAATGGTGTTTGGTTGGGAGAATTCGGTGAGGGCTTGATTTTCTTTCGTTGATACAGGGGCCCAGGTGGGCTACCCGATGACCCATCTGATCCGTGGATCCGAATGAGGACCCACGGGCGGCGACCCAGTAGGTGGTGGACCCGTACGAGGTGGGCCTTGTTTGGGCCACCATCCGGTGTCTGATCAGAGATAGGGAGATGACATGTTTTAGGAAAAAAATCAGTTTTGCAGCAGATTGTTTTGGGACCCACTGGTTGATCCGATCGCGATCTAATCCGACCACCACTCAATTCTTAATTTCACATTCTCATTCACAGTGCTTTTAATTTATTTGGGTGTTTGGTTCTGATTATTCAAGAGTGTTTGGTTGGGAGGATTCGGTGAGAGCTTGATTTTCTTGCGTTGATACTGATATCCAGGGAGGCCACCCGATGACCCATCTGATCCATGGATTCAAAGGAGGACCCAAGGGCGACCCAGTAGGTGGTGGACCCGTGCGAGGTGGGCCAAACAGCATCCAATCAGAGAGAGGGAGAGGTCGTGTTTTAGGAACAAAATCAGTTTTGCAGCAGATTGTTGTGGGACCCAGTGGTTGATCCGATCGCCGATCTGGTCCGACCATCACTCAATTCATAATTTCACATTCTCATTCACAGTGCTTTGAATTTATTTGGGTGCTTGGTTCTGATTATTCCAGGGTGTTTGGTTGGGAGGATTCGGTGAGTGCTTGATTTTTTTGCGTTGATACCGAGATCCAGGTTGGCCACCCGATGATCCATCTGATCCGTGAATCCAAATGAGCACCCAAGGGCGACCCAGTAGGTGGTGGACTCGTGTGAGGTAGGCCCTGTTTGGCCCACCATTCAGCGTCTAATTAGAAAGAGGGAGAGGATGTGTTTTAGGAACAAAATCAGTTTTGCAGCAGGTTGTTATGGGACCCACTGGTTGATCCGATCGCTGATCTGGTCTGACCACCACTCAATTCATAATTTCACATTCTTGTTCACAGTGCTTTGAATTTACTTAGGTGTTTGGTTATGATTATTCCAAGGTGTTTGGTTTGGAGGATTCGGTGAGGGCTTGATTTTCTTGCGTTGATATCGGGACCCAGGTGGGCCACCCGATGACCTAGGGGTGTAACGGTTCGGTTAACTGTTCATATTGGGAAAACCGTTAACCGAACCGTAACCGCGGTTTTCTATTTTTCAAAACCGTAACCGTAACCGTATCCACAAAAACCGTGGAAAACCGAACCGTGGTTAACCGTATGAAACGGTTCGGTTACGGTTAATAACCGTGGAAAAAAATCTTCATTGCTATTATTTAGCCACTTTTTTTGTGCTTTAAAGTAGGCTCACTTGGGTGACATTGGGATGAGATGGGTTCAAAGATGGCCTAATTTATTACATTCAATCAAGTAGAGCCATCCAAATGGGTCAATCTCAAGCCTGGATTTTGAACCGATAGGAATAAACTTCGTGGCCATGGGCATAATGTGGCGTTTGAGACTTTGACCATAAACCTAGGCATGAGCCTCCCTCATATTTGTCAGGCCTGAAACTAGTCTTGCATCAAGCTTAAATTGATGTGTAAGACCCTATTCAGTAGATTTATCCTTGAAAGGCCAGTGACAACACACACACATTTGAGAGAGAGAGAGACCCTCTTTAGAATTACATCTAGGCCGTTTAGTTTTTCTTATATTAGTATAACGGTACGGTTAACCGTATGCGGTTAACCGAACCGTATGTTACGGTTCGGTTCGGTTAATAACCGTGAATTAATACAGAAAACCGTAACCGAACCGTAGGGTGCGGTTTTTGGAGTTCAATAACCGTAACCGTAAACCACGGTTATTAACCGCGGTTCGGTTCGGTTCGGTTCGATTAGACGGTTATTCGGTTTTTTTTTACACCCCTACGATGACCCATCTGATTCGTGGATCTGAAGGAGGACCCATTGGCGACCCAATAGGTGGTGGACCCGTGCAAGGTGGGCCAACGTCTGATCATAAAGACTTATTGGGTTATTATTATTATTATTATTATTTTGAGAAAGTTATGTGAGTCAGTTAGTGAGAGTGGATAGTGGAGACAGAGGAGATAGTGACAGGTGTCTTCATGTATGCTATGAATTAAGGGATGGAACTTTGGAGGCCTATGGTTAAACGAAGGGAGACCACATTCCCTTAGAGATATAGATAATGGGATGGTTGTCTTCTTTTGCTTGTTATGACATGGAACAAAGAATTGCATAAAATCAAAATATTGCACACACATTGTAAGACATTAGTTAGATATGATTAACTATGTTATAATTAGATGTAAATAAACACTTGGAATTTTTTTGTTAGACTCAACTCAAGCATATAAAAACAATATTTTCTTCTAAGTATTTGGTGTGGTGCATAACTAAATAATGGAGACTACTCCATAAATATTATCATCTCTACGACATCCATTTTGTACATATGTTACTTCTTAATTGGCTAACATTTTACTCCATAGGTCATAGCCGGTCCAATCACCGTCTTATAAAAATTTTGCTTCAATATTATTGGAATTCATCTCATCTTATGTTCAACATTTCCATCAATCTCCCCATCCTTGTGAATTATCGAGCCAATATAACGAAATGAATCTCTTTGTGGTATCTTCTGGACTTCAATTCTCACGGTAGTTTCAACTCTTCATAAATATCTACTAAATTGCTATTCATATATTATGTCTTTGTATGGCCTATTTTAAAGCTTTTGAATTCTAAAGCTTCCCGCCATCTCTCGAGTTTTACATTTATACCACCTCTTGATTAATCCCCTATCATCAACTAACAAAATACAATCAATTACATTCTCTTGAATATGAAAAATTAACTTATCCATAATCATTACATATTTAGATAACTAGCGGAGTTGTGCACACTTATACTTTGTATTGTGCAACACTTTTTTCACTGTACTGATTTCTTGAAAACAACACAGGAGGGAATTGTGCAGAACTTTTTCTTTGTCTTGTATTGATTTCTTGAAAACGGAAATGTAAAAGCAATACAGCTCAGGGGGTAGGGTGGCCCACCGTCGATCATGGTTTGTTTTCAACAGTCCCACCCAACCTTGTCCCTACATGACCTAGCCATCCTCCACTTTACACACATGGCTCTACTGGGCTGTCGATGTCTCTGAAGTGGACACCATGCACCCCTAATTAAATCCGGATGGCCCACAATGTTCACATATTTTAAGCTACAGAGGATCAGGACCCACCGAGAGAAGCCTAATAAGACTTGATATAATCTTAGTTACCCCCGCTAATTTAAATCAAAACTGTTCAAAATAAATGTGCTCCGTCTTCTATTTAATTAAACCAAATTTGACATTGAATAAAAGATTAGGCCCAATTTCACATTTTAGTGTCAGTTTAGAGATGAAACATCTCAAATGTAAGTCCTACACAATATGTGATTCCATCTCTTACAACAAAGCCAAAACCCCAAAAAGGAGAAAAGGCCTCTGTAACTTTATTTCATGGCCAAAACCTGCAATTGATTGAATGGGGACTAAAACAGGCCAAATGCCATGATGAAGGATGGTTTCCTTTCAGAACGCCCTCCCATGTGAGGATGCCCCCCAACTGATAAATCAAACCCCACTAGATGGAAAAATTGCTTTCTCTTGATTCCTGTGCCTTTAATCTGAGGAAAGTACTAAAGCTAAATTCGACAACCATGCAGGTTTCAAAGCAAGAACACCATTTCAATTCAATTCACTCTATTCAAGCTGAACAGCATGATCTAAAATTTGTCAATGTTTGTGCTTGTAGTTTTTTTCTTCTTGCATGTACCTGCAGTAATGTCCACAGAGAAATTCTATTCTTCTCGCTGTAACATTCGTGCAATATTCTATTTTTGCTACATTAAGAATTCGAATGCATACACTCTATTTACACACCCATGTCTCTAACCAGCTAAGCTCTAGCTGAAGAACCAACCAATATATATTCTTTGATTTCACCAGTTTCAGCATCGCTTTATAACTTGATTTGGCACTAAGTCATTGGGAGCGTTCTTGTCATCCTTCGTAAATCAAGTTAGCTGCAAAGATATGATAAACCATTCTAGCATAGTTCTCGGTAGATAACTCCAATTTTAGTTTATTAATACATCCCACCCTTTCTTTGTTCTTTGTGCGAGTTGAAGAACTCTTTTGGCTGAGCCCATGGTAATAGGATAAGGTTTTGATGATGGCAATGACAACAACAGGGACGCTATTGATGTATCCATCCTAATAAGGAATGGCCATAAGGACCCAAAACTTCGCACTCTCACTCACCTAACCATGTCCCTAACCAGCTGAGCAACAGGCGGGGACAAGGATGACTGCACTTGTTCAGTTTAGGACCATACCTTATTTTGCTCATTGGGTCTTCCTGCTTCCAAACAAAATGAAGTCTATAGAAGTTGTTGTAAAAGAAGCTTTTAGAAGTTGGTGTTCCTCAACTTTGATTCTAGAAGTCAGTCAGTGGATGGAGTTGAACATCTTGCAAATTCCAAGAGAATAGATGTTTATTCTTATGCTCAATTTGAGGCACTGTGGAAATAGAAACCCAATTCTAATAGAACTTGGCTTGGATAGGATGAATGAAGTAGAGCCCCTTACATTAATTTAAAATAGAAGGGTAAGGTTTTTATGATGATGATGACTGCCTTTATATTTTTTTAAAAATTTTCCATGTCATAGTAGTACGAACTGTCCAAGCAAATAATTTTTTTGTTGGGTATTTTTTTAAAAACATAAATTACATTTATAAATTATTAATTTAATTATATTATTGAGTTATTCTCTTGTGAAGAGATATTGATCATGTTGTCTTTCCATATCATTATATTAAAGTAGTTATTTACTGAAGGGTGTATACCATTCAAAACTTTTCCTTTACATTATTTAAATTATTTATGTATTTTGTGTAAAAGGGTGTGACCCTTCAAGCATTTCCTTGAGACAAGAAGTCATCTTCTAGATAAAGAGAACTCATAAGTTGTTCAGTATATATGAAGACCTAGATCTCTACCAATCCTTTTCTTGGTCTTTTGGTCATTGGGCACTGGGCATTCAATTCAGTGACTTGTTGGTGTATAGAACAATTAAGAAATGTTAAAGAGGTATTGTATCCCGGGGGACAGGCTTTCTGATGAATCCACTTGCATAATGGGGAAACAAGTGTATCTGAGAAACCATCTCAATGGTGTGCCTTTTTTAACTCCAATTTTTCTAGTAAAGTATTTTTAACTGATTATTTATTTTCAAAATTACACATCTTGTATATATTTTCCCCAACATGTTTCTCTTAAATTAAACTTCTGCCTTTATCTTAAAACCACTCACAAATTGGGGTAAAAATAAAACACAACTTGACTCAGAACTGCTATGTCAAGAGTTTATGTGGAAGCCTTTCAGTTTCAGGTTTCTTCGGTTTCAATTTCCTATTAATGGTGCAAATGCCGTCAGTTCAAGCCTTAAAACTATTAAAGTTTCTACTGCTTGACAAAAGAAGGATATAGTGATTAATATAGGCCATATAGCTTCAGCATTTCTATATACTGCTGACTGCAATGTATGTCAATTGTTCAAATGTCAGCAGAATATTTACATATTTTGCCTCATTTCTAAAAATTTTTTTTGCCAATGATGGTGTCAATTTAATTTGAAAAGATATACAAACAATTTATAGCAGATCATTTCAAGGCTTTAACGGGTATCTGTCATTGAAAAGAGGAAAAAAAAAAAAAAGAACCCTAATATATTGTTTTGTTTTGTGAAGATTCGAAGTGCTATTGCTGAGCAAGACTTATACTTACAATATAAATTATAGTTCATGGTTTCAGTTAATGAATGGAGTTTCCATTTTCCAGCTTATTCTGTGTTTTGACATGAATGAGGAAAGTAAAAAGAACGCAAAATGAAATATGAAACAAATTTGGAAGTGCAAAATATATACTCGGATCTTCCCAATGATGACTATATTTACAATGGTCAACTCCAACTTACAAAAATAAGCTCATGATACAAAAGCTCCGTCCATAAACATATTTCAATCAGGATATCTGAATCTAAATATCAACAATATACAGAGCACAGCCCACATACCATAATGTTATAAAATATATTGTATAGACTAGCTTGAAATGACAATGTATGAGCCAGTACTAGATGGATGAAGATAAAGAGGGCGAAAGCTGGTGGATCACCTTGTGCAAAGATGAGGACTTCCAAACAGTGGAAGCTTTGGATTTTGGTAATGCAGCTAGCCTTGTTGCTTTCTCCACCTTGCCTTGTTAGCATGAATGCTGCTTTCATACCCACTACTATCACCTGACTCTGTTGGCTGCTTCTCTAGCAATTTAGCTTGCTCCTGCTGACTATCACAGCGTGTGTGTCCCTTATCTCGGCCACCTCGTCGATCCTGAAATTAGATGTATCATGTGTTGTTTCACACGATGGACATGGTGATCATTTCCCATTAGTTATCAGATACAAAAGTAAACCTTATGCATAAATTTAAAAACTGTATCCCCAGAAGGCATATGACGCTAACTATACCCGAATATTCAGTCATGTATTGCTGACAGTGGTGTTCCAATTCCAGGGGGAAAAAACCATGGACAGAATGGAACTACAGAATAAAAATGCAGAGGAAGATTCTCCAAATAGAACAGTAGGAATATGGGTGTGGACTTATTTCAAAGAAAATGGGAATATGATTTCACTGCATGACATTGGTGACCAACAACGCCAATAGAACAGCATTTGTTTCCACTTCACGACAGAAATGCAGGGTCCACGAACTGAGTGGAGATAAACCAATTCGTTGCCAAAAAAATCATGATTCAAACTAGAAACATCATCCACTTAGTTTTCAGGATCCATACAATTACAAAAACAAAGAATGTGAGAGATTAGAATTGCCATGCTGCTTTAGTTTTTATGCCCAGATAGAAATTAGATCAGATTTAGAACACCGCTGCTAATTCAAGAGTTCCAAGTAAAAAATATTTCTGATTAAAACAGGAAAAGAAAAGTCTCAGAATGTAGGTATTAGTAAAAGATGGTACACATGAGATGAGAGACTAATCCAGTTTGGAAATGCAAAATGGAATGCAGAAGAAGAGAGTACCAAATGTCAAGTAGTTGAAAAAGTCTCCTGGTGATAGAGCTAATAGAATATTAAGATTGAAGGTTCTGATAAGGTTAAGCAAATCAATGACATACATCTCGGAAGGGAAAATCATCAACTTCAAGCATGTGTATCACATGTCCCATCTTCGGCCTTTTCTGTGCATCTGGGTCTACACATCGTAGTGCCACTAGAAGAGTCCTCTTCAATGCCCTTGAGGAAGGTTTGTCGGGCATCTTAGGATCTAACACTCCTTCAGAATTTCGGTTTGAAACCATTGTTTTAAGCCACTCAACCAAATTAACCTGAAAATCTCATTAACATCCATATTAAAGACAACCTTGAGAGGCTTTTAGCTTACACTAGAGTTTTGTACAAAAGGGTAAATCTTAATTATAGTCTTATACCAACCTCGCCAGGAGGCCTGCTGTAGTCAACCGGGTTTCTCCCTGATATTATCTCCATGATAAGAATCCCAAAGCTATATATATCACTTCTTTCGTTCAACATACCGGTGCTAGCATATTCAGGAGCTACGTAGCTATGAAATGGAAACAAAAAGTTATCATTATTTCACTCTCTTCATACCATCCTAGTTTTCTCATGAAAATTAATGAAGATAACAGTTAAAATAGGAGATTTTAACTGACCCGAATGTTCCCATTACACGGGTTGTAACATAGCTCCTCTCAGAGCCCAATAGCTTGGCAAGGCCAAAATCGGAGACCTTGGAGTTCCATTGCTTGTCAAGCAATATGTTGCTCGACTTCACATCACGGTGGACAACCTTGGGTTCAAGTCCTTCGTGTAGGTACATCAATCTGTGCAAAGAGAACAACAATCTGATAAAAGTTCTAGAGCTTACTTTAACAAATAAACAACTAGAAGCATACCCTTTTGCTGTCCCAAGAATGATATTCATCCGAATCTCCCATGTAAGAGAGCTGCATGGCCCCACATCCCCATGAAGCCATTGTTCCAAGTTCCCATTGTCTACATACTCATAGACAAGCATCCTAGAATGACCAAGACAAGGAGATGAAAGCAGCACTCTTAAGCATCATGATGTGATCCAAAGATTCAAATAAAAAGGAGAAGAGAGTAACAAAGATCAGCACCTATATGCTCCTTCAGCACAATAACCAAGCAATCTCACTAAATTCTTATGTCTAACACGCCCAATGGTTTCGACTTCGACCTTAAATTCCTTTTCAGCTTGACCCCTGTGAAAACAATCCATTTACTTGGGAAAATAATCTGCAATATTGAGATTCTAATAAAGAAACAATACATCTAAACAAACTGACTAACTCACAATAAAAACACCACTCAAAACCTATGTAACACATGCTGTTTGTGATTTAGGTCATTGGAAAACCCCTGTTTGCTTGCTTGGAGTTTTGAGTGTTGTACCGCTCTTCTTGCTTGTGTTGGTTAGTTGAGGGAGATGAGTTTTCAAGTCCCACGTGCAAATGTGGAGCACTTTCCATAGGTATAATTTGATCTCCCCATTAATACTTGTGTTTAGATACCTAGGGAATAGCTATGTTAGTGACTAAATGTTAAATTTTTGAGTGTTGGCTAATTCATAGGTTGGACAAAACTCTAGATCCAGTGAGTTGTAATTTTTATTTTTAGAAAAGACCGTGTTTTTGCTCTGAAGATAGAAGACTGGAAGAATTAGAAGAAGAAAGTTTGGAAGAATTAGAAGAAAGAAAGTCTGGAAGAATTAGAAGTATGCTGAATGAAAGAAAAAGAAGTCATAATGGATTAGAACCGTTATTTCTAATTTTTGTCAAACTGCCCGTCTTAGTCCTAATCAACTTAGTCAACCTTAAGCACGTCCCTAAGCCCATTTATAGGACCCTTGGGCTACCCTAAAGATATAACTCTCTCATTATTCTGAGTTGGAAGATCTAATTGAGAGAATTATTCTCCAGAGATCCAGTTGAAGAGTTGTGCTACAAGAGTTCATCTAGAGAGCAGTTTCTTCTACTTCCCTTATAGAAGACCATCTTCTTTCGTAGAAGATTTGAGGAGTAAAAAGGGGTTTGAATCTGTTGCAATCAACGGTGTGAAGTCATTGAGGCGTGAAGCTACACAAGGTGACAGGAGGTAACTCCTTAGGTAGTGATTATTTGGAGGGTGATCTGTGAGTGTCTTATAATTGCAAAATTCATAGTGCTTGATTATTAGTTTGGATCCGTGGTTTTTCACCCAGTTTGGGTTTTCCACGTTATATCTGGTGCCCTTGTGGTGTGTGTTTTTTGTTATTTATTTCCGCTGCATATTTTATGGTTTGCACATATTGGGCTGTTGAGTTGACCAATCTAGAGATCAATTCACTAAACCTTCACTATATGTGCGCATGAATGTGCATGTGGGCCTGGCTGAGCTAGGTTGCAGCACAGTGCATGTATTTCTATCACATGTGACAGGCCTCAACATTATAGAAATGGGAGATGGCAACCCAAGAAGCAATGATGCACTGATACTTCAAAATGGGCAACATATTGTGTCGTATCGTATCCGATACTTCACTTTTTATATGTAAAATATGTGTCCCTGCCATGTCCATGGCGTGTCCCTACTGTATCCACCCCGTATCTGGGCATCATAGCCAAGAAGAGAGCTGTCGCCCCACAACTACAAGGCGGACTCTGCCTAGTGCCTAAAGACAGCGTCCTCCACTTGTTTCAGTTCAGTTGCCACCAATCTTCGAGTTCCATATTCCCTTCTACAGATTTATTTTCATTTGATTTATTTATTGCATCAATTCTCAGTTATACAGCAGGGAAATTAAAAACGCAAACATAGCAGCTGAATTAAAACACCAAAATTGGGTTTTATCATAACTGAGATATAACTCAAATTATGACATATCATCTACCAGGTGAATTTTTTCTTCCCTTTGAAGTCCTACCACATAGCCCTGTACAAACACAGCAACAATTCAGGCACTAAGTTACTAATATCTAAGCATTGGTTGTGTTACAGAAGAACTGGTCAATTTTCCATGATCACCCTCATAGGCATAACCCATCAGCACCAAATCAATAGATACAACACAACATTGAAGAAAACTTATACCTGTTATTGAGCAAGTTCTTGACAGCAACCTGAGTATTATCCTCCAACACACCTTTGTAAACAATTCCATATCCTCCTTCTCCAATCACATTCTCATCTGCAAATCCATTAGTTGAGGCTTCAAGCTCTCTGAGAGTGTACCAATGCCCCCAACCCAAGTGAGAAACCCCAGGAACCACCATGGCCACCTGTTCCGCCAATCGGCTATCGCCGCCCCCATGCAAAGAACCACCAAAAAAGCGGTCCGGGTAAGAAATCCGGCGGCCTTTACCAATTTCAACCTGAATTTTGTGAACCCCAACTGGGCTCTCTTCTTCAGGGGGCAGGAGAGCTTGGCGCTCGATCGCCGCGATGGGTTCTTGTTCGGGCAGCGGATTGGGGATGAATTGGGAGCTGGGTTTGGCATTCTCCTGGTGGTCGATACGGATTTCTTGGATATCTCTGGAGACGTCTGGAATTAAGGGTTTTGGAGAGGTTTTGTGTTTGGTTCTATTGCGCCTGGAGGAGAGCCAAAGGGAGATGAGAAAAAGGAGGATGACGAATGCCGCTCCCAAGCAGATTCCAACGATGACCCAGAGTCTCAAACCAAAGATTGAGGTGCGTTTGGAGAGCTGTTCATTGAGGAAGGCAGCTTTGTACCCAGACATTCTTCTCCTCCTCCTCTTCTTGTTTGCAAAATGGGTTGATGTTGGTGGTGGTTTCTTAGAGATTTCCTTAGTTGGGAGGCAGGAAGACAGTTGAAACAGTTGAGATGAAGACTTTTAAGAAATGGGGTCTGAAGATTATGATCAAATATGTAAAGAAAGAGACTGATGGAATTGAATTGATTAAGACTGGTTATTTGAAAGAATGAGGATTTAATTCTCACAACCAGAGAGAGAGAGAGAGATTTTATTATTGGAATTGAAGAGGAATATGATTGAGTGAACAACTTAGGAAGAAATGTGCATTAGAAAAAAGAGAATTTTCCAGCTTTCTCTTTATGCTTTTTCTGGATGCTTGTGTTGCTGAAGTGTTTATTTGAGAGGCGAGCTTAGCAGGAAGAAAAGAAGAAAACAGATAGACTGAAGAGGAGGAAGGGAGAGCGAATGGAAATAGAGGAGATTGACTTATCAGAAGTGAGTGAGGTTTTGCTGTGTGAGGACTAAAGTGGAAGACAGTGGCAGCAGCTGTCCTGATGGAGACATTTGGAAGGAAAAGATCCAATGCTCCTACTTTTTCACCTTTTTAAATGAAGAATGAAGGGGTTGTTTGCACTTGGAATCTCTACAGCTTTTTGGTTTTGGATTTATACTCATTCATTAATTTCAGTGTCATCTAGAAAGTTAATAGTTTCATAGATTTTACTGGAAGTGAATACTGTTTTAGTTTATTATACTTGTTCCTCTTAATTTCCACCACTCTCAATTGGCCCAGAAGGTCTCAATTGGCTTGATCACAGTGGATCAGACATTGATGAGTCTGCTAGGTCAAATCCAAGTATTCTACTTTTTGTTAATGACTTGTCAGGAGTCTGGACCTTCTTAGTTCTCAGCATGATTCAAGTGTGTCTGATTAATTTAGAAAAAAATGTGCAGGTGTGCACTTTCTCCCCTGATCAATTCAAGGCCAAGAAAAATTCCAATTTGTGTCTAATATGAACGAATCTTAATTCAACAGTTTTAATAGATGAGATGGGGATCCAAAAAGCCTCCTAAAACCTCATATTTTCTTGCTCCAAAAGGTGTATATTTACATACTCAAGCCTCAAATAAACGAGAGTTTAGAGTCCCACTTGGTGTTCAAAATGATCGTCATCATCATCAAAACTTTCTATCAATTATATTGGAGTAATGTACATGAAATATTTTTCGCATTTCAGTCTATCCTAGGCCAGCTCTTCCGATTGATTGCACTTCTTCAAATCATTACAAAATAGTGTCTCAAGATTCACATCGTTGATGTGACAGAGATTTTATGCTAGCTATCAATTGGACGCAGCCCTCGTCCTATTATGCATTTTCAGAATTCAAATCCAAAATACATTTTTCATGTAGGGTGGGAGTTTAAGGATGGAAATCAGCTGTAACACTATTGATGGAGTATATCAAGAAATAACTTAGCAACTAGGACAGGCATTAAACAAATTCACATGATTCTTTCTTCTAATCTAATAATTGCCTTTTTGTCTGCATCTTATTTTTCTAATCTCCTGTTATTCCCATTTCAAAGTAATATATTCGGAAACCAACTCATCACGGGGCCTTCAATTACATAGCTAGAAAATAAAATATGCTATAGTGATGCTGACCCATCCAAAAGAGCTGGTGATTATACCAAATATGTTAATAAATTGCATGTACCTCTCACTTCCTTGTCTCTTTACTGAGGAATTTTCACCAACTAGTGGAACAATCACCGTTTATGCATGCCTGTAAGGATAGAAAGATGATGGAACGTCGATCTCATCGTGGATAAGGGCTAGGTGAAATAACAGCCCCATTAGCTTATCAAATGCTTAACAATAGCTCAAAGTTTAATTATCTTTTAATTATACATTCTTTTCGGATTTAATCGAATGGTGAGTAAAGTTCAGATAAGTTTAAATTGGGCATGATGCTTAATAATGTAAGATGGTGAGTAGGGTTGCAAACGGGTATCCAATTCTCCGATTACCCAAAAGTTTCGATCCGAAATAAATCGGGTCTAAAACCTATTTTAGGTTCCTATTCATAAACGTGTCCGGGTCCGAAACCTAATTTTGGTTCCGACAGGTCCAGGTCTGGGTCCATATAGGTTTTGATCCGTGGACTTAGGACCCGACGTATAAGTCTTTGATATTGTAAATTGTACCTCAAAATAAACTTTTTTTGGACATTTTTTTTGTATAATGTCATAAGTAATAGACTTGATACATTGTTATAAGTTGAGCAAGATACTTATTTTAAGAAAAAAAAATTTGAAAAAAAAGTTATAACCAATTTTTGAACTAAATCCAATTTTCTAAGTGGATCCAGTTCCGAAATCAGATCCGGATATTTTTATCGAAACCGGGTGTGAAACAAAAAAAACATATTTTTAGTCAAATCCAGATCCAAAACCATTATTTAGAAACGGAAACCGGAGTGATTCCAGTGTGGAGTATGACAGGATATACCGATGGCAGTAGGTGGGGCCCATGGATCTGGAGTGCACTTTCGCTGCTCTACCATATGCAGGCTAGACAGTCCCGTGTATCCATAGGACTGGAAGATCACGTACAACTTGGAGTAGTCCAGTGGGGCAGTCAATGGGCTCATGGTTTGGGCCCAAATATCTCACCAAGTATCTCACCAAGTGGCTGCTATCAATCCATAGATGAAATATTTTGTTAAGATAAAATTTCATAAGTTCATGATTGTGGGCTCACTGTTGGTCCATCCAAATAGATCAAACACATGTCCACAAACTTTCGGTCAGATATTGTTGGATTGAATATGTATTTATCCGAATGGACTATTGACCATTAAACTTTTGGGTCCATATAGAGACGATAGAAATCACGATTTGGTCTAATTTTTTGCAGAGATGATGATCATAGTGAGTCCTTGAAATTCCCCCATCCCCACGAGGGTCCCCAAGTGGGCCCCACCACACACTTGACCCTACATTTTCTTAAACTTTAGCTTAAGAGAGGTGAGGACCCTACGCTATCTCTCATAGTAAGGTGAGAGATGCTCTCATAGGAACATATCCATATATATATATATATAGAGAGAGAGAGAGAGATGACAACATGTTCACCACGTGATCAGTACAAATTTTCAATTGATGGGCAATATTTTCATTTAGTATAAGTAACCTTAACTCATCACCCAAAACCCATAATCAATTAATAGGAATAACCAAAAAAATTAACCATTCACACCCTAGTACATTAAATTATAAATAAAGTAATGATCTATTTACATCTCAAGAGAAGAAAGATCCTTCACACCAGACCCATTTTAATACTCCTTCCATAGATACTTTCACCACAAATTTCATAATAAGAAAACAAAATGATGTACGCGAGCAGGCCATTGTAAGGGCAGCATAATTTATGACCGTTTAATTTGTGGAAGGAGGGCTGTCGTCTTAGTGGGATTTGGTGCACCATGAAACTTAATGTGAGCACCAGGACTTCATGGGTATTGGCATAGGCAAGATAAATAGTTCTCAACACTCACCCCTCGAGTGAGCCCACTCCTCAACACTGTTATTATGTATTTATGCGGTTGATTTTGATCGATCAAATTTTTATTTTGTTCATTTAAATTTTGATTTTATATGGGATGTGGGAGCCCACAACCTCTGTATTCTTATTAGGGTTGTCAATCGTGTCGTGTTAACAAATTCGGATTATGGTTTAACGAATTCGTGTTAAAATCACCTTAACCCATACATGACCCGTTAACTTAACGGTTCAAAAAATCAAACCCGAACACGATCCGCTAATTTAACGAGTTACACAACCAAACCTGTTAAGTAATTAAGTTGTTTCAAAAATTAAAAGAAAATCCATTCAAAATATATATAAGGAGAAAAATTTATAAGCCATGAGAAACTATAAGTGAGGATCTATAGTGGATTCCAACTAAAACCCCACTATAAAACAATAAATTTCAATTTATTCTTTATAAATATAAATTAATTCTAGCTACACTTAGAGACTAAACAAATTTTAAAGAGTTAAGCAGGTTGTTAACGTGCTACTGGTTTAATTCGTACATGACCCGTTAACTTAACGTGTTAACGGGTTTGACCCATTAACGACCCAAATCCATTAAGAGCCCACCCAAACTCGTTAATATCGTGTCGTGTTAACGAATTCGGGTTAAAATCACCTCAACCCGTACCTAACCCGTTAACTTAACGGGTCAAAAAATCAAACCCGAACATGAACGACCCATTAATTTAACGGGTTACACGACCCAACCCGTTAACCCATTAAGTAATTAAGTCATTTCGAAATTTAAAAAATATATATATATAAATAGAAGAAAAAATATATATAAACCACAAGAAACTGTAAGTGAGGATCTCGAGTGAATCCCACCTAAAAACCCACTATAAAACAATAAATCTCAATTTATTCTTTATGAATATAAATTAATTCTAGTTATATTTATGGAGTAAAAAAAAAATAACTGGTTAAGTGGGTTGTTAACGGATTACTGGTTTAATTCGTACACGACCCGTTAACATAACGTGTTAACGGGTTTGACCCGTTAACGATTCGAACCCACTAAGAGCCAATTTAAACCCGTTAATATCGTGTGGGTTCGTGTCGTGTTAATAGGTCGTATGATATTTTGACAGCCCTTGTATCGTGTTAACGGATCTTGTGTCATTTGACAGCCTTACTTCTTATTGACTTTTAAATGTCACTCTCTATCATCTAGCCATCGCATTACATTAAATTCTTATATGATGCATTGTCAATAAAATGTTATAAATACTTACAGCTGGGGTGAGGGCCTTTGTCTCATGGAATATGAAATATCTAATTCTTGACATGACTGTGAACTTAGTCACACATGCACTACTATATCATTCACATGCATTTATTGTTGAAAACATAAGAAGTTCAGTGATTGAGGATAGTAGTAGAAAAACTGAAAATTCATATTTGATGATCCAGATGGGTTCGATCCGTTTAAAAGTTGGCTGAATCAAAAAAGGGTTCCCCTAACCTGGCTTGAAGAGGAAGTAATTTCATGGTTAAACGACTTAGAATCTACTTAGATCAGCCAACAAAATAATCAGGCTAAAGCCCTAAAAAGGAGTTACCTACAGGCCGGGTCAGTCCAAAAACCCATAGGCCAGGCCCAGCCAGAGAAGCGGAAATAGAGAATCAGATGCACCAGCACAGAGACAGCAGCACCACAGAAATAACTGAAAGAGCACAGGAACACCAGCACAGTCAATAACTTTGAAATATGAGTTTTCTGTAGAGCTGCTTTTGACCTGAATACCAGATGAAGGCTTCCTTGTCGGCATGAGAACATACAAGAACAGCCAAGGTCTTCCAATAGCTTTCCCTGATCAAGGCATGGGAAACAAAAATATGGAGAGATGTCATTATATCGGCACCTTCTTGAATAAGCTTGAACGTAGCTTTATTGTTTCTATATAGGGGAGGTGTAATTGGATTGGCAGAAATTGGACTTCCATTGCTATGCATCTTACTGGGAAAAAAAAAAGGGTGAAAAAACAAAATTTTGCATTAATTGCACCTATGATCCTTTTCTTGGTTAGTTTGAAGTATCTCTCAAAAATTGAAGAATATTCAAGTAGGTGCAATTGGCAGAAATTGGACTTCCATTGCTATGCATCTTACTGGAAAAAAAAAAAGGGTGAAAAAACAAAATTTTGCATTAATTGCACCTATGATCCTTTTCTTGGTTAGTTCGAAGTATCTCTAAAAAATTGAAGAATATTCAAGTAGGTGCAATTGGCAGAAATTGGACTTCCATTGCTATGCATCTTACTGGAAAAAAAAAGGGTGAAAAAACAAAATTTTGCATTAATTGCACTTATGATCCTTTTCTTGGTTATTTTGAAGTATCTCTCAAAAATTTAAGAATATTCAAGTAGGTGCATTATTTGCACCTACTTTATTTGCGAGCGTTGCTATCGGCACAGCAAATTTTACTATTCAAACACAAGCAATTTATCTCTTTTTTATTACATTTTTACTCCTTCATGAAATGGCTAAAATATCTATTGTCCCGAAATATATGATCTTTCAGGGCCGAACATATGGCATATGTTCGGATGTATAGTTCCGAACATATGCCATATACCATATGTTCAGACCTTTAAGACTGAATAGTGATATTTGACTTGAGTGTCTGAACACTATTCTTTTGTTCGGACACTCAGGTCCGAACACCTGCAATATGTTCGGTAACTCAGAGACCGAACAGAGTCGCGATTTATGGGTTAAAAATAATTGCGACGATGGATAAAATGCAACCCAAATGCATGAAAAAACACTAACATTGTATGTAAAAACTTTCATTGAATGAGAATCTACTCCCATAAAAAGTTTTCATGAAAAACAAAGGTAATCTAAGATGAAAAAAATGATAAAGAAGAGATAGGGATGAGGATGTGTGTGGGAAGAAAGAGGGAAAATGAGGAATGGGTAGTTTGGAAATTTTTGGTGTGTGTGGAAAGAACTATTGTAAATTTTAAATTATAATGATGTGTGTAGAGAGAATTTATGTGGGAAAAGCAAAAAACCGTATACCAATAGAATTTTCCCTTTATTTGCACCTTCTTTCTCACTGTGTTTGTTTGAGTTTCTGTTTATTTACTTGGGCTCACCCTTTTAAGTGCATTAAATAAACAAGGAGGATGAGACATGAAATAGCTTACCAATTGTATTATAAGAAGTTGATTACATTTTTTATGTGGTTATGGTATTAGATATTCAGTTTCTTGGGCATGAGATTGAAGGACTTGAACTCGGACACAAGTAATTCCTGAAATTTATTTGGATTTATGCATTGAACCCAATGTCTTGTGTGCATTAGAAATGGGTCAAAATATTGGACTAATACCTGGTATTTTCACTTCCAATTTAGGCATTTCAGGTATTTGGGGACCATTTTCAATTTTTCATCCCTGGCCTCCACCATTGCTAGGTAGGTGCAGAAACACCATTTGAATCTTGAAATAAAATCTCAATGGATATGCCCCACCATTGGAATGTCAATGAGTCGTAGCAGCTCACAAGCCTACTAGACTTTCTAACACCCGTTCAACGGTTATAACACCCACTGTGGTATATACATATAAAATATTATTCAAGTCAACAACATACACACGGTTGGATTGACTAAATTCTCAACACGTGTATGAATCACTTTCCTCAACATAAGTCTATCTAATGGTGGGCCCCACGAAATACATTTTCAATTTATATATGTAAAGATCAGGATGTGTGTAAAAGATGATGAACATATTAGATTTCCAAAAGTGGCCCCCACCAAATATGATGCGGCGCTGTATTGTATTCTTGCCCATGAGCGGAGGAATTCAAAATTCAAAATTATTTAGGGTTTGCATGCTATTTGCTGTTATATGAAATTTTCACCTGGATAATTCTCCCCAAAATGCCTCTAACCAAACACGCCCTTAACTTTTAACTTTAAACCCGGGCTTTTCAATTATGAATTAACACATGTATCAACTTTGAGATTTAGCAATGCATAAAATCTAAGTTTATTGAATGTTTAAGGGCAATTGGGGTGGACAACAAAGAAGGAAACTTCACAATCCTCTGTCCCATGTGGTCATTTCCAAATGAACTATTTCAGTGATTTCAAAGCCTGTGATAAACCCACACTCCCTCTGGAGTTGCTGTGCATCCTATTCCTGTAGTTCGCGGACTATATAACTAAACCCACAGCCTTCTGTTTCGCGCCAAAATGCAAGGGTTTTCCCCTCCAAAACACCTCATCCCAGTCCATTTCTAAACTGCCGCAGAGAGAAAGAAGGGTGAGAGAGAGGTAGAGAAGAGGGAGAGATGGAAGAGACCCCTAATTCCGGCCGCCGGAGAGGCAAAGGAGCAGAGGCGACGGCCCGGGCTGGCGCCCTCGAGCGGCTGAAAGCCCTACGCCGCCCTGGCTCCCGCCGTTCTGAATCCGCCTTCCAGATCAAGATGGAAGCCCCAATCTACGACACCGTCGCCGAGGATGACTACGCCGCCCTAGTCGCCAAGCGCCGCGAGGCCGCTCGCGACTTCATCGTCGACGATGACGGCCTCGGCTACGGCGACGAAGGTGAGGAAGAGGACTGGGAGCAGAACGGCCTCCCTCCTTCCTCTGATGAATCCGACAAAGACTCCGAAAAACCCAAGAAGAAGAAGGCGGAGAAGAAAGACCCAGCTCCCAAGAAACCCTCCTCTGGGCTCTCCGCGGCGGCGGCTCTGATGGGCAAGCAGCGCCTATCTTCGATGTTCACATCTTCGGTCTTCAAGAAGAGCAGGGACGACAAGGCCAAAGGGTCGGTGGCATCGGAGAGCATTGTGGATGATGTAATTGCTGAGTTTGCCCCTGACGAGACCGATCGAGAGAGGCGGAGAAGGGGACCCTCGAATTCCGTATTGGGCGTGAGGAATTCGGCGCCAGTTCTTCATATTAGGAACGAACAGCAGCCTATTTTTGCTAATCCTATTGTAAATCCCGAACCTACTGTTGTTTTAGCTAGCGATTTGAGTGCGGTCTGTAAAGAAATCAATGATAACAGTGATTCAGGTTGCCTAACAGTTGCGCCCCTAGATTTGAAAGATGAGAATGTTTTGAAATCTGAGATGGATGTCGACGGAAATCCTCAACAGAAGGATTTGGAGGCAAATGGAAGTGTAGATGCGGACGCAGTGAATGATGGGATTGTGAAATTGGAAGCGGTAAAGAGCGAGGAGAAGTTTTCTCTCAATGCAAAGGTCAAGGTAGAGAGGGATCCTGCGTTGAGTGCTTCAGCTGGGTGGAAGGCGGTGCGTGGAGGAGAGAATGGGCATGGTGGTTGCGATGGAGGGGTTGTTGTTGCAACAGATGGTAACAGTGAAGAGAAGTCGGATTTTGAGCTGGATTCAGATGGGTCACTTCCATTCTATATGATTGATGCATATGAAGAGATCCATGGTGCTAATATGGGCACACTCTATCTCTTTGGAAAGGTATTGGACTTGAGACTCTGTCTACTTTCTTATTTTTTTTAAATTGTAATTTTTAGTTTATTCTGAAATTCTATCTATTTACTTTCTTGCTTTGTTCAGATTTGGTTCTTAATTTACATGGTTCTCCTATTTACAATGCGAATGAAGTTAAGGTGCTTAACTTTGTTGAATATTATTGTGAATGTCTAGCTTGGTAACTTTGTTGAATATTATTGTGAAGGAACATGTTCTTCAAAGGTTTTAAGTAAATTTTTGTTCAAGGCTTTGTCATCTAATCCCAAATTATTTAATTTTTGAGCCTGGTTAGGATTAACATGAGGATCATGATTTTCTGCATACAGTAGAGGCTTTAAATTAAGTGTAAAGTTTCCAACATTTATAGAGAGTCAATGGTTGTGGTGAGTTTTCAAGATGTTAATTCAAGTGGAGGTAGTAACAAATGGTGGAGTGCGTCAGGAAAGCGCTTGAGTAGAAGGTAAAACTTGTCCTTTTATATCCGCCCAAGTCAATTTAATTGCATATTCCTTGGAAAATTAGGCTCATACCAGCACTGGTGGGTTGAGATAGAGATGGAAACTATAGACTGGTCTGGCCCTATTGTGGTGAAAATTTGTAATGAGGCTGAGGCCAAGTTCAGGTCTAGGATTATTCTGAGTGTTAATGAATGAGAGACCATCAAATTTATACAAGGAAACTTGACTGCCGTTCATCATAGGGCATGTTTGGTTGCATGGGAATTGAATACGTAGGAATTCAAGGTCAATTTGGCTTCAAAAATGATTATTAAAGGGGTAAGTGGGGAAAGATATAAGTGGAGATGGAGATTATTTTGCTAATGGAGGAAATGATCCCTTATTTGCTCTCTACGTGAGGTTTGGTAGCTGTCTCCTGTTTCTTGTGCTTCCAAGACATCAGAGGACTTATGAGGTTAATGTCAGTATTCAATGACAAACGTTTGAGCATTCAGCCTCATCAAGATCAAATAGATAATGGAGAGGGGTTGGGGGTGGGGGATATGAGTGAAGGATTCAATTAGTCTGTGAGACTGTGGCATCATGACATAAACAGAACACAGTGTTAAAAGTGTCAAACTGGGTTATATTAAGATTGCGAATGATGCAGCTTTGGTTTTTCAATAAGATCTGATGAATGTTTGCTCAAGGTGTCTATGCTACCTGCTTGTAATGTAAGGATCAGGTACCACTGCTGAATTTGAAACTGTGTAGTTTGGCATTCGGTCTTGCTTTAAGTAAATAATTCATTCAACTGATGCATGTATTTTTAACTTTGACAAAAGTTCCTTAGCGGCCTTATTGACTAAAGCTCTCCATAGCTGATAATACCACTAAATTCTGTAAATTAGAACATCTTGTTCGAAATATTATAGAAAGAATGGTTTTCAAAAGCAATATACCAGCCGTTTTATTATTATTATTATTATTATTTTTGGAGATAGTGCATCGTATGTTTTTTTTTTTTTAATTATCGGTAATGGTAAACATAGTGCTTTGTATCCGAGAGTGATTTTTTTAACTTCTCAAGTAATCACTTACTTCCACAATGATGTGATTGTTTCTTTTATTGTTCAAATTAAAAATGGGCTGTGCAGCTTTTGGAGACCTTCTAATAGTGTTCTCAATGCATGTTGTCTATTGGAACTTGCCTTTTTTCCCCTATCCTCGACTGTTGTGCTATATTTGCTGTCTATTCAAGTGGAGACAATGTATTGATATGGTGTCATCTGTAAGGTAAAAGCAGGAAGCACATTCCAAAGCTGCTGTGTGATTGTAAAGAACATGCAGAGATGTGTCTATGCCATCCCGAACAATTCTGTGTTCCCAGACAACACTATCATGGAGCTTGAAAGGAATGTTACAGAGTCTCAATTATCACCTACAGCCTTCCGGACTAAGCTGCAAGTAATTTCTTCTGAAGATCTGGTTTATATTCACCCAGTGTAGTTCTGCATTGATCCTTTGATATTATACTCTTTTGTGCTTTTTTATTGAATGGTTCTATTATGCGTTTTGTTAATATGGCTTTTTTGTTTGTTTTCAATAGGAGATGGCATCACAGTTAAAGAATGAAATAGCAACAAGTTTGTTAGGTATCAATGTGTCAAGTTTCAGCATGGCACCAGTTAAGGTTTGTAGATTAAAACTTTGCTTCGCCATCAAGTGGTGCTAATTGGTAGTTGGTAATATCACATGTATTTTGTATTAGTATGTGTACTGCTGCTTTCATTTTTCTCAACTATTCTCCATGTTACCTTAACAAATTGCAGCGTGGTTATGCATTCGAACGATCTGACATACCCAATGGGGAGCATTATGTTCTAAAGGTCAACTACCCATTTAAGGTATCTCATTCCCATTATTCACTTTGCTTTTGCATAAATATATCTCTGTTTTGCCTTTTTTTTAAACATTTCTTTTTATTGTCCTTGTTATTAGCGCATGGAATCAAATTGCTACTTTAATGTCGATAAGATTGTTCTTTCCATCCATGTGTTTACTCCTTTGAGTTTTCCATGCTCTCCAATAATTGATTGTCAGATCTGATGGAATTCCTTATGAGTCGAATAACAGTCATTCTCTCTCTCTCTCTATATATATATATATAGATAATTGTCGAAATAAAAATTTTATCCCTTCTTTCAGATGATCTGGATAAACATTACCCTAAACTTTCCAAAAATTGCATCTGTTTTGAATTTTTTGAAGAAGAGATGGTTCTCTGTTACGCATTGTTTGGAGCAATGATGATTTGGATGTAAAGTGGGATACTCTCATCTTACTTTCCGCATCCAATCACTATCAGTTGTTGCTGCTTATTATGTTTTGGAGCACAACACATCAGCAAACAATGTGTGTTTTCTATTTCCATGCTGCTCCAATGCTTGATGGATTCAATAATGGCTCACCAAAATAATGACACCTCCTGTTCTTTATGGTACAACAAAGCACATTTTGATTAATGCCAAGTTTTAATTTATGCATGTTACACTTGAGATATATTGAGCCATGTTAAAGTACAGTTAGATGTATGTCTCTCTGTGTGTGTCTTTCTATCTTTGTATATAAATTTATATATGCATATGCATCATTTTACAAAATTTTTCCCCTTCAGCCTTCTCATCTCCCTTTACATTCCACTATGATGTTTAGATTTATTTGATGTTCCAACAGAATTCTCTATAAAACAAAAACCCCCTCTTTTTTTATATATATTTGGTTTGCCAATTTTTTTAAATTTTTATTTCCTGTTATCTTGTTTGATAATTGATTTACTTCTTTCTTTATTCCATTTTGTTTTACTTCAGCTTATATGAAGCTAACTGCATTATGAGTTAGAGTGTGACCGCACATAGTTCTTTCCCGGAAGCAATTATACTCGCTTATGTCTCATTCTCCGCATCTTATTTATTTTGACTGCTGGGGCATTTTATTTGTAATATGATTTCTCATTTATTCATGCTATTTTTTATGACTATAACAACAGTCATAGACAAGGGCATCGCATCCTCTACAGAGTGATTCTTTGGGATTTACATTCTGCGTTTCACTTCATAAACTTTCAGGAGAGATTATTCTGATATGTGCACATTGTTTACAAAAGCATGTGTTTGTATACGTTAATGTGTATTAGATAATAATTCTGAAATTATGTTGGAGTAAGGCTGGAAAATGGAAAGAAGTTATTCCCAACATTATGGAAGATGATCTTAGCTTAATTGAAAGTTTATGTCATTATGTCAATTATTTTGTTTATGTCAAAGTTCAGGGACAGAGATCTTTTCTTCTTTTTGATGAGTGGGCGTCAGATCTATCAACTTTCTTGTCATCTTCTTCCACAGTTGTACCTTACTATGATAACATGTCCAGTCTTCTTGCAGAATTGACAAACATATATGTTACATTGTGACTTTTAAACTGTATTTGCAATGATCATTGATAATGAAATCTGCAAATGCAGGATCCACCACTTTCATTAGATCTTAGAGGAGAGCATTTCTCTGCTCTACTTGGAACACATACGAGGTATAACTAGTAACAAGTGGTTGCTCTTTTCATACTTGTTCATTTTACATAGTTCTGTTTCTATGCAGTTGAGTTTTTTCCTTTTAAGTGTTACCACCAGGGTTTCAGTTTTATGTTTGAACTCATGTATAAATCTATTTATATCATGATTTAATAAAGATTGCATGCAGTTCCAAGAGAAACAGTGTACCCCGTTGTAAAACATGAATTGTGAGTACTGTTATATTATCTTTGAGGTAATAATATTAGCCTTAATTTGCAGTGTTTCTCAAATAAAAAAGAAAGAAGCAAATCAAAACGAAAGCATTTTTTGATAAAAAAGATTAGCCAGCTGCCACTAGAAGTTATGCTGAAAATATTTAAAACTTATTGCCTTTTCCTCTCATTGTTTCCCCTTTATACTCCAGATCTGTCTTTTTCTTTCCCATCCACTCTCCGAATCAGGGGAGCATATGCTTGTTCACGTAAGAATATGATTATATTTTTCAAATGAAAGCATTTCGTGCAAGAACACTGACAATAGGCTTTAGTTCCATGTAGTTCTTGATAACCACATGAAAGTTGCTTATACATCAATGAATGTGTAAAGCACTCACTGGTGTTGAATGCATTAGTCCAGGCACAATGCTAAGCTGACTTTTGCATGTGAGTACCTTAATATGGTTTTTTCATTATTCTTAATGTGTTTGTGAATGTGATCCACAATTCATCTTTGGTTTCATGTGCAGATCCTTTTTTATTTGTTTTTATTAAAGATTCATTAGTAAACCTGATAGTGTGGGTCTCATCATCTTAATTTCTAGTGGTATTACACGTTAGAAATGTCTTCTATTGACATGTGCTAAATTATTATCAATTTTGGTGTTGATCTTCATTGTACCTTGTAACTCATATTGTGTTTAAACTAAATTCTATACCGAATGTATTTGTCACATGTGTTTGCTAGAAATAAGAGACAAGCTTGTGTTAGCATTTTTTTTCTTTTAGAATATCTTGAAATTAAACTATAAAAGAGCCTAGGAAATGTCTGGACATAAATATTGAAGACCAAGAGTATTGTTCTATAAGCTTGAAATCAAGATCAGTTAATCTTTTGGCAGGGTGGTTATCCGGTTCGCTCCAACACATCAATATAATTGATTAGCATTTATTATGAATTGGGGTGGAAAGGTAAGAAAAGAACATGAGCCCACTTAATGTTTAGGTGTCACCCAAACAAAACAGAAATAATACTTGGAGCTATGTTGGGCATATCCTATTGTACTGAGTTATGTTGGGCTGCTGGTCTAGGAGTGATACAGTCACTTGGAGACCCAGGGATCGTCTAGGCATGTGCGTGGGACTAAGGTGCCAACACTGCGCAACCATGAGTGTGTTGGCTATCCTATTGTACTGAGTTTCTTGTTTTATGTTTCTAGAATTTTTATTTTTAATATTTTTACTTCTCAACATTACACATGCTATAAAGGAAAGTAAACAAGGATAAGTTACATTAATTTTGTAGTGTTTTAAAGAAGGAAATAAGTACTTTGTATAACGTCTTAATATATTATAAAACACGAAATTCATGTTATGTATAGTATAGCCATATCTGTATCCATGTCTTGGATTTCCAAAAGTGCTCCCAAATCCTTGTTTCTATGTTTGTATTCGTGTCTATATCCGGAGATCAGAGGTTACCATTGATAAAAACCATAAATGGAAGGCTATTTATTTTGTTAATTCCTTTTATTATATGTAATATCCATTGCTTTCTGCCATTATCCAATGAAAATTCTATACCTACAGAATAACCGTTTCTCTTTGTTGGAATGATATATTACACTCCACAAGTGAAATCTAAGCATCATGTATTAGGATTTATTAAAATTATTATGTAAATTCATTAAGGTTAAAACTTTAACATTACAGAGAACTAATTGAACGAGTATATCAAACTGATTTTGCTTTCTTAGTCTCATTTGATTTCTTATCTACTACACAAATCTCAATTACTGCAGTTTTGGAATTAGGTATTTCATTGACCTTTATGTTCGTTCTGTTAATGCATTCTTTCTTGAATGGTTTCTGTTAATGTATTATTGTATTAGATTCCTGGTTACAATTTCATAATTGCTCATGCATTTTTTCTTGGTAAATCACATGCCTGATTGATATCACACTATGCAGTGCCTTGGAGCTGTTTTTAGTGAAGCGGAAGATAAAAGGACCTTCTTGGTTATCGATTTCAAAGTTTGTCAGCTGTCCTGTTCCTCAGAGGGTGATGTTTTGAACACTTGTCCTTGTTACTGTTTGTGCTATTTCTGAGCCTAAAATAAGGATAGTTCCTCTGGTTTTCATTTAAGACTCTGTTTGGAGTTGGTGCAAGAAGATAAGTCTTGCAAGGGACTGACAACAGTGAGCAGGTTGATAGCAAATGTCAAACTCGAATTCTTCTTGCTTACTTGTTTAGAAATAGGAGTATCAGTTTCTGATTAGACCAAAAGGCCAACTACTTTCATTTTTGTGAGGAAAGAAAGGCACATACTGTTTTGTTGGTGCCTTTCATGGATTTCTTTATCCCTTACAAGATTCTGTTCTTTCACTCACCCTGACTTCACAGTCTTTGCCATCGAATCTCTCTCAGTTCTTCTATGGTGGTTGTGTTAGCTTTCCTTGCTAACTTTCTTTTCAAAGTAATGAGTTCAATTGGTCTTGGAACAGGTAAGCTGGTGCAAATTTGAGTTGACTGTTGATTGTCCGAAGGATATACAAATCTTGACTTCTTCAAAAGCTCCACAAGAGATTCCTCCAGTAGTTGTTACGGCAATCAATCTGAAGACAATTATCAATGAGAAGCACAATGCAAGTGAAATAGTCTCTGCTTCTGTCATCTGCTGTAACAAGGCCAAGGTATGTACTGCTAGTTTAGTAACCTTTTCATACGGTCAATTTAATATAATGACTTTCTGTCAGTTCTAAGTTGTCAAAAGATACTATGGTCCCAGTTGCAATTTGCAGAGTTTGTACTTGAACGTGTCATGGATATTATTGCTTTTGATTTGCACTATTATGCCAGTTATGTTGATGTTACATTAACAACTAAATATCCACAGGTTGATAGTCCCATGATGTCATCGGAATGGAAGAGACCTGGCATGCTCAGTCATTTTACTGTTGTGCGAAAGCTTGATGGAGGCATATTTCCCATGGGTTTCGCAAAAGAGGTTGCAGACATAAACTCAAAGGCTTCCTCTATTGTTCTAGCAACCGACAGCAGGCATGGTTCCATCATATATTATATTTCCATTTCATATTTTTCTTGTTCTGGTTTTCCTTTGCATCAGTCATGCACCTATTTTGGTTCTACAGTTTCTTCCCATTTTCATTAGATTTTGTTTTGGTATCTTCTTTCGCAGTGAAAGGGCTTTGTTGAATCGATTATTGATTGAACTACATAAATTGGATAGTGACATTCTCGTGGGACACAACATTTCTGGATTTGACCTGGATGTTCTTCTCCACAGAGCTCAGGTTTGGTTTGCTCAACAAGCTAAACATTTGTTATTTTGGAAATGGTACTAAATTTAGTAGCCTTGTATACTCCTAAATTTAGTTAAACATCTTCAGTGGCCAGAATCATCTTGGATGCTCAGATACTTTTAAATGCTTAGGCTACAGGCAATTCAACGCTGTATCATGTTGGTACTGCTGTCCTATCCTACTTATCAGACTTGGGAGTTTTAGGTTCTGTGTTGAGATAAATATGTTTTTCTGTTGCTGGAAATGGCTTCTAATAAAAGTACCGATGTTTGGATTTATTGTTGCTAGTGCTATCAACTATGGGGTATCTGTATAAATGTAAATAGTAAATAGTTACAATGTAGTCTGGCTCTGTTTTTTTTTTTTTTTTCCTGTGGCTATTGTACATTATTGGTGCAGTACGGAAGGGCCCTGGGCCCACATGATGGACCCAGCCATCCAACCCAGCTTTTTGGGTTCAGCCCACAGGCCCAAATTGGCTGAGAAGCTACTGTGGCCTACTATTTTTATCTTAATTTATTTAATTAGGAATTGTTTCTAATTCTATTGTTAATTTGGATTAGTAGCTTTCTATTTAGGATTCTTAATAGCAAAGAATACTCCTCTATATATAGAGGAGCCCTTCATTGTATTTGGCATGCTTACTTCAATTAATAAAGAATTTCTTTGAGTTTATCGTGAGTTATGGGTTGTTCCATGGTTTTGTTTGTGCCCTAGTGGCTGGGATCCCTCTTTGGATTCGATCAATCCTTCGGGAGATTGTTCTATTGCGCGATCGCGGATCTTGGCTGTGCCTCCTAAGTTCCTCTTCTCCAGTAGTAACATTTTTTGTCATTGATGAAAGACATAATTAGTATTAATAGACTATGAGAATATAACTCTTCTTCTCTTTGGTCAATAAAAATTTACAAGTTACCGATAAAAAAATAGAATTATACTTTTCATCCTTTTTAAATACCATATCTGACATCACATATAAGTATCTGATGCCAAAACATGTGCCATTATTCATGTTAATGGGCAATTATGATACTGGATACTTCATGAATACTTATTAGATTGAATAGTATCCTGCTATTTTATGTGTTTTTGTTCAGTGCCTTCTTAGCTTGCAGCCTGAATTATTGCATGGGTTAGCATACAAATATAGATGCCCTAGAATTTCTGAACTGCAGTCATATCTCTGTCCCCCATACTGTGTTATGCATACCCCCATATTTGGGTATCATATGATATTAATTAATAAATTACAAAATGATATGAAGCAGTCGGACATCTCCAAAAGTAATAAACTTTGATTGAATACATTCAAATTCCTTGGGTTTCTACCTCCATAGAAATCAAGAGGATATTTTTGTTGGTGATTGATGAGGAGAAGATCCAAACTAAGAGGGAATCTCACAAAACAGGCTCTGCACAGGAGACATGAAGATTCATGTGGTTCATTTTGAAAGCTATGTTCATGGGTGAGGAGGATGATGACTTAATTATATTGAGAAGGGGGGAATAACATCACCAAAGAGAGAACATGAGATTACAATCATGTGTCCTTTAATGCAAAAATAATCTCCAAAATGAAGTCTCTCATACCAGAAGGCCTCTCAAAGGCCTCTCAAAGGCCTCTCAAATTGTATCATTTGAATAATTCTTTTAAAGGGCACCCATGCCTCTCAAGTCTCAACTGTCAACTCCTTTGGGGGAGTTGAATGATGAATACTCTCTTCTACACAATTATATCATAAAGGAGTTTCCTTTATAAACAGACCAAACCAAACCAAACCAAGCCTTTTTCCGCTAGGTGGGGTCGGCTATATGGATTTGACGACGCCAATCAAATCTGTTTAGGGTCATGTCCTCCATTAGATCCATGTAGGTAAGGTTATGTTTAATAGCTTCTTTCCAACTTCTCTTGGGTCTCCCTCTCCCTCTCCTACTCTTGGCAATTTCCATGCTTTCACACATTTTAACAGGTGCCTCCGTTGGGCGCCTTCTAACATGGCCGAACCATCTCAGTCGATTTTCTCTCATTTTATCTTCAATTGGTGCTATTCCTACTTTGCCCCTAATCTCCTCATTCCTAATCCTATCTCTCCTTGTGATCCCGCACATCCATCTTAGTATTCTCATCTCCGCAACTTCCATCTTCTTAACATGATTATGCTTTACTGCCCAACACACTGATCCATATAACAACGTTGGACGTACCGTCACTTTATAATACTTTCCTTTGACCTTGATGGGGACTTTCCGATCACATAAGACCCCCGAAGCACTCCTCCATTTGGTCCACTCGGCTTGAATCCTGTGACTTACATCAGTATCAATCTCTCCATCTTATTGCACAGTAGATCCAAGGTACCTAAAGTTTTCTTTCTCTACAATCTTTTTGGTGCCCAAACTTACTTCTATGTTACCGGGTGTCCTACTTTGACTAAACTTGCATTCCATAAATTCCGTCTTTCATCGACTTAGCCTAAACCCTTTTGTCTCTAACGTATTCCGTCACAATTCTAGTTTAGCATTCACTCATTCTCTCGTCTCATCCACTAAAACAATGTCATCTGCAAATAGCATACACCACGGCACCACATCCTGAATATGTCTTGTAATCTCATCCATAACTAGGGCAAACAAGTACGGGCTTAACGCTGAGCCTTGGTGTAGACCAATCGTGATAGGAAACTCTTTAGTTTCTCCACCAGTCGTTCTTATAGATGTCACGACTCTATCATACATATCCTTTATCGCCTCAATATAGTTTCCTTTATAAACAGGCATCACCAAAATTCTTTCTAACACAAGAATGCTCTTTTAAATATGTCATATCCAAGAGGAAAGTGGTTGGATCTTGTCTGCATAATAAACTGTGCCACTCAATCATCCCAAAAAAGGACAAGTAAATCTTTCTAAAAAAGAATTGAGTTCCAACAATGTCAACATGCAATTAGCATTAATGCTGACAAAAGACAGTATTTCATGTTGAAACAACAATATCGACATTAATCCTAAAAAGGAAACAATAACTAACAAACATAACATATCCAATCTGTCGCAATATGCACACTGTTTGCATTGTCACAAGATATAACAGGAACTCAATAGGATTGGCATGTTGTGAGAGTCAATCAACCATTAAATAAAACGTATATCGAGTATTGGCTTCAAGTAGCACTAAAAGTGGAAGACTCTCTCTCTCTCTCTCTCTCTCTCTCCAACAAAAAATTCCAACAAGTTCTGTATTTCCTTTTTAATCACTCTGAAAGACATCCCTTATTTCCACCTTACATTTTCTGATGGACTTTAGAAGAGGAAGAGATAAGTTAAAGGTATTTTTCTACTACCAGGTACTCAATCAAGACATTCGGTGTTGGCACAACATAAATGGTGACACCACGTTAAAGTTTTAACAAAGAGCTTGCTAAGAATGGACCCAATGCTTATAGGCTATATATACTAAACAAAACTTCAAGAATACTCTAAATAGGAATCAAATAGATAGAGTTTGTGATCCTTACCCATGCATGATTGAAATTTTAAGTTGCTGAGGGTGCCACCCCATGTTTGGTCTGAAACACGGGCCTCTGAATGGGTTCCACCTCCAATCATGATTGAACCTCATCTAGTAATTTCGGGTTGCATTAGGATTGGACTTCGACTAATGATGATGGTGAATGCAGCCTTCTTTACTTATCTTACAAAGACTGCTTGAAATTTCTGCAGTATTGATCACAATGTGATTTGTCCAGCTGAAGATTTTCCTTTTCATTCAAAATTCCAGGTCCTGCCTCCCCTTATTGCACATTCTATGATAAACATGAACTACCTATGTTCTCTCATTTTATATATTATTTCTGAAGTCTTGGTCAGAGGTCGGTTGAACTGTTTTTGGGACAATTTATTATCATTTATTTATGCAGGCCTGCAAGGTGCCTAGCAGCATGTGGTCTAAAATTGGTCGCCTCAAGCGTTCTGTAATGCCAAGGCTTACAAAAGGAAGCACCATTTTTGGTTCTGGAGCAAGTCCTGGGATCATGTCTTGCATTGCAGGTCGAATCTTATGTGACACTTATTTGTGTGCACGAGACCTCTTGAAGGAGGTATGAGAGACCCAGATACACCATTTACTTGTTAACTGATTTAATATGGTTTCTATGATGTGGATAATGCCCATATGCTTGTTACAATACCTTATCAAGAATGTGGATCTGTTTCTAGGTAAGCTACTCTCTGACACAACTAGCAAAGACACAACTGAACAAAGACAGGAAGGAGATTCCTCCACATGATATCCCCACTATGTTCCAAACATCTGGATCACTTTTGGAACTAGTAGGTTTCTATGCTGAGACCCCTTTTATTTGTTTATGCTGCTGCTGCTAGTACCCCTCAAAATTTGTTATTTTTGGCAAATTACATGTTAATATTTGTTTATGTACACCTTGTGGAGCCCACCAACAGTGGATCTTGCGTAATTTATCATTACTGTCACTAGAACTTAGAAGACATTTCTTTGTGTACCAAATGATGATCCTGGTGACGAAATCAGGTTGAATATGGGGAGACTGATGCTTGGCTATCTTTGGAACTTATGTTTCATTTGAGTGTTCTCCCATTGACACGACAACTTACTAATATTAGTGGCAACCTGTGGGGCAAAACTCTCCAGGTAAGTTCTCATATACTGTTCTTCAGAAGATGTCTCTGTTCTTTGACTTTCTACCTACTACTGAATTGTCATTTCCAACAGGGTGCTAGGGCACAAAGAGTGGAATATCTGTTGTTGCATGAATTTCATGCAAAGAAGTATATGGTCCCTGATAAGATTTCTGCACGTGGGAAGGAGGCAAATTCGATTAAACGGAGAGTGCACAATGCAGAGGGCGAAGATGATATCAATGATTTTGAGAATGATGCTCAATATATTGATGGGAAAGGCAAAAAGGGTCCGGCCTATGCTGGTGGATTGGTTCTAGAACCAAAAAAAGGCTTATATGACAAGTACATATTGCTTTTGGACTTTAATAGTCTCTATCCTTCAATCATTCAGGTTGTTTACTTTATTTATTTTTTATTACTTTTAACATTTTATTTTGAGAAAGATTCTGACTTCTAGAATATCCATTCCCGTGTTGTGCAGGAGTACAATATTTGCTTCACAACTGTTCAAAAATCTCCTGATGGGTCGATTCCCAGTTTGCCATCTTGTAAAACAACCGGACTTCTACCTAAGGTAACCCATTATCATTTAGTTGACAGCTATCACTTGAAGTGTGATTGGACAGTCAAAACATAGTAGTATTACAATATTATGTTTTTTGCTCCTATTTTTTCTGATACTCCTTTCTATTATTTACAGTAGAATAGTACTCAGATGCTAGAAAGAAAGGGGTGTGTGTGTAAATGTCCAAAACATTTGGGTGGAAATGTCATTTGCCTATTTTGTTATTGTCTACTTCTGGGCATCCAGATGGGAATGCAGAAGTATGGAAAGGCAATTGAATAAAAAAAATAGTTGAGATATGCAAATATATTAATATTGCAACATTTGGCAGAGGCTGCAATCTTGCAATATGTGGGCCAGCCTTTATGCAGACTTTGGTTCCACGTTTCTTTCACATTTTGTGTGTTAATATAATCTTTTAGCCATTTTACTGAAAATTTAGTTGGGAAGTACATACATCAAGATGTTGAGTCTTTGCCTTATATGGCCTCAAGTGGTGAACTTTGAGGTCTGGGGATTACAATTTAGTTTTATCAATATTCAGTAGATCAAAGTATATTATGCAAGTTTTCCTCACCACCTACTGTTTTCATTTTATTCTTGCAATTCCTTTGGTTTCCAGTTGTTGAAGTTTTTAGTTGAGCGTCGGAGAAGTGTTAAGAAATATCTCAAGACTGCATCTGGTCTCAAGGTTCAGCAACTTGATATTCAGCAGCAAGCATTGAAACTTACTGCAAATAGGTTTTTTTCTTTATTACTCAGTGCTGGAACATTCTCCTTAAATTGATCTCTGTGATCAATTCAATTTTTCTAACAGTTTTCATTTTACTCGTGATTCAGTATATATGGTTGCTTAGGCTTTTCCAATTCAAGATTTTATGCAAAGCCACTTGCAGAGCTCATAACACTTCAAGTAAGATGAAGTTACAGTATCACAGATTTGGTCTACATAATGTACTTATCCACAATAAGTGAAGTTAAGCTCATAGAGCCGAATCCTGATAATGAATGTGCCCATGTTTGTGTACCCCATATTTATTGAACAGATGAGTCATAGTTGCAATTTTCTAATGCATGTATTTTCTGTAGGGAAGGGAAATCCTACAAAGTACTGTTGATCTTGTTCAGAATAACTTGAATCTAGAGGTGTTTCTTCTTCCCACTTTTAAATTCACATTTCGTTAAAGTGGTTCTTTGATGTTAATCTTACAAGCTTGGTGACGAACTTCAGAATTCATACTTGAATTATCTATCATATGGTTAATTTTTTATTTGTGATGTTTAGGTTCTTGCATTTTTAAAAGCTACTATCATGATATGAATAAATGATGTCTGTTTGACCAGTTAACCAGTAATCAATTGGGTCAAATAACTGAATAACACATCATACAATAGAGAGATTATCGACAATTAGGATTTATCATAAAGCAGTGTTACATTTACTTTCCACAGTCAGAAGAGTCACCATTTGAATAAAACATTGACAACTAATTTGCTAAAGATAGATCATTAAAATCATATATACAATCGTAGAAACGTGAGAGAAGAGATAAGGAAAGAATCTAGAAAACTAAAGAGAGGATAAGTAGAAGGAAGCAGGAAAGAGAAAGATAAGGGGATAAAGAGACAAGAATTTTGACAGAAGAGACGGTTTTCTTCTTTTTGTCCAAAGCTATTTGTTTGACCAAAAGCTCTTTTCCAAATAGTAGTATGCAATTAGAAGAAAACCCCATTTTTAAATGAGTTCGATTAGTGTGTCTCATGGGCCTCTCTTACTAGCAATTCTTTTATGAGTCTGGATGGCCTGCTGGCTACTGCATTGTTGCTCCTTCTACCTGGGGCATTGTTGTTACTCTTGCTCCAACTTCCTAATCAACTACACTGACTATTTTCAGTCACCACGTGCATCCATCCACTCATGCGCCTGGTGCAACTAAGAATTAAGGCCATTCTACTGCTTCAGTACAAAGATACATATACTGATTAAGATTCTAAAGTCTTAGAATTTAAGTCTATAGTCCTGTACTGAATGATGACTTTTCAACATAAAAGTAGATTTCTTGGACTTAGCAATTTGGAGCATGGCTTTCCAAATTTAGTCCAACACGGTCATCTATGTGCTAAAGATCAAATGCTCTTATGCTCATCATGCCAAGTAGGATTCACTCACATTGCTAGTTTTATATTCTCTTTTTTGGTCATTAACAGAAAATATTGTTAAGGAACCCAATGAAACATAGAACCCCGACAAAAGAAACCATGTATAGGAGGACTATACCAAAAAAAAAAAAAAAAAGAGTAAAAATCACCCAAGGAGAAACCCTATGCACCCCATGTTTGGTTAAAACATCTGCCAAACTATTGGCCAATCTAGGCATATGATAACTCCACCTGCCAATGGGAAGATAACATCCTCATCAAAATAGAATTGAAGCCAAGGCTTTGTGCGGGGCTGAGATACCCAAAAGCATTTACCAAAATTCACTTTCCACCACTACCTTCCCTTGAAAAGACCCAAGAAAAATCTGCGTAGCTTCCAGAATAGCCAAGACCTCCCTGTTACTAGTTTTATCCTTTTCCCAAAATGTGACCGGTTAGATAATAATAAGATATCAAACTCATGATAACTGCAAACTAATGTTGATGGGGTCAAATGAATTAGTTCCTTAATGAAATTCAATGGCTGTGTTTGGTTAATGTGAAGGTTGTTAAGTAATGGAAACCACATTTATAACTTGTTTCTTCTTTCTGTAAATTACTCCAATGAGCTTTCTTCAGCTGAATGACATGTTCTTGTCTTTGGCAGGTAATATACGGGGATACAGATTCAATTATGATTTACAGTGGACTAGATGACATTACAGCAGCTAAAGCAATTGCAGGGAAGGTCATTCAAGAGGTAGATTTGTGTTAGAACTATAAAAGTTCAGTTCTATGCATAAAGTGCATGTTTCTTATCTTTAGGAAGCACACGGTGAAACTTACTGAGCATGATAACAACTAGAAATGTACATTCATTTTCTTTTTTGATGTCATATTGTACTTCCTTGTCTGCTTCAATGTTAGGTCAACAAGAAATACCGTTGTTTGGAGATTGATCTTGATGGGTTGTACAAGAGAATGCTACTTCTCAAGAAAAAAAAATATGCAGCTGTCAAACTGCAGTTCAAGGATGGGACACCTTATGAGGTTGAAGATGGATATTTTCTACCATTTTCTCTTGGGGAATTGAGCTGTGGTCTCTAAATGTGTGACTTCCATTTTTTTTTTTTTATCCATATAGGTTATTGAACGTAAGGGTCTTGACATGGTTCGGCGTGACTGGAGCTTGCTATCGAAAGAATTGGGGGACTTCTGCCTAAGTCAAATATTATCTGGAGGGTATGCATTTAATCATTTCAGCCTGGTAGTGCTCAAATCAGTCCAAGCATTTCTAAATTTATTTATGTCACATTTTGCAACCAAATCATCAAGGAAAAGATTTTCGCATTCTACACAGTTGAAAACTCACATTTGGAAATTGTAAATCCTTGAGGACTTGGGCTTCGGAAATCCCCACTTTGCGGATTTGCATACTTAAAAACCAATTTTTCTCAGCTATATGCATCAATATGCACCACTATCGATTTGAAACCCCCAGCTATACAAATCCTCAGGGAGGAATTCATGTTCCAAGGGCAGTGAGGAATCCTCAAATGTACAGATCCCTCACCTATTACCAAACATGCTGTTTGACTTATTTATGATTTTTTGGTTACAGATCATGTGAAGATGTTGTGGAGTCCATACATAGCTCTCTCATGAAGGTAAGCTATCACCTCATGTGATGATTACTGCATCACTATGGTTTTCTAAGTTGATTGTGATCGATGTACCCACAATCAGGGGATTGAATTTTTAGGCGGATCAATAGATTGTAAATCTGAGATTTAATTTAAGGTTTTGCTAAAGAGATGGGAGGTTGGTTAGTCACATGTGCACGTGTCACACATGTGGGTTACTTGGTGCACATGTTATCTTAATATTTTAATGATGGAAACATATGTGAGAGAACATGATAATAGATGAAAGAAGAGTCACTCAATACATTTCCGTTCCTTTGCTAGCGAAAGTTATTTACAATTCAGCAGTTACTATAAGGCCATTAGCAAATAGCACAAGAACGCCCTGCTTTAATGCTAGGTCTTTATTTCTACATTCCCCCTTTAGCAAAAAACATCACTTCACCACTATACTTCGCACTTCACTTTTTTCATCCAGATGGGAGCAATAAAAAACGTCACATCAAGGCGTACTTTTTCTGCTCCCTTACTACTTTTGCTAAACAAACAGGACAAGTTGATTAGGGGATGGGGTCATTGGGATCTCATGACTAGTTAATGATGTTATGAACTCAACTGGTGAAAGCATCTACTTATTATATGAAGATACATATTCTGGAGGGCTGAGTATCCGAAGATGCAGATTCTGGAGACTGATGATGATGTCGTGGTCTGACAATCAGACTCATCATTCTTGGTATGATCATGAAGGTTAAGTCTACATTTACCAAAAAAAAAAAATGAAGGTTTAAGTTTAATGACATCTTAAAGCTGTTTGATTGTAAGACTCACAGTCCTAGTCCAAATAAAATATGTTTTGAGTCATGTACTTTTAGCTGTGGGATATTTCCTAGTATTAATTTTATAGTTTGATCATTCAATTGTGTATCTTTCTGTTAGACTAAAAGATCAAATAACCTGCAAGGAAGATGCATTATCTGCTAGTGGGTCATGGAGTATTTGGGTTACGATTCCGTTTTCCATCTAATTGGCTACAGTTCAAATTCCACAATGTTCTCTATGGAAAAAAGGATACCATCAATCACTGTGCACTTAGGATATTTCTTAATTTACATAGAAGCAACTGTTTGGGGTTGTCCTTAGGATAGAAGTTAAATGTCCAGTGTCTCCACAAGTGAGCTCATCACTACTTAACTGCTGAGTTTGATGTTTGGAGGGTTCCCAGGGTGGACTAGCAAAGAAAGAATGAATACAAGGAAGCAAGATATCTGAAGGATATGTAGAGAATTGGATAAAAGTGATGGTAGAAACTGAACATATGATCAATGTATGGATGACTGCTTTCATTAATGAGAAAAGTGAAAAAGGATAGTATAAGATTATGAAAGAAAAGAGGAATCAAAAGAAGAAAAAGATTAAAGAAAGAATGAAAGGAAAGGAAATTCAGATAAATAACTAGAAGGTAAGCAGAAAAAGAAGATTAAAGAGGGGGAGGAAGATTAAAAAGAGAGAGATTGGGTTGATAAGGCATGGATTGAATAGGAGTTAAAGAGAAATGTAGGGCTTTTGATTTATAAAGAAGGTAAGACTATGAATTAAAACTTAAGGAAAGTCCTTTTGAAAGTGTAACATTGTAACTTTAATTTCCGAACTTGACACCATGTGAATATGAGTTCTTTAAACGGTTATGTATCTTTATGCATGTTGCTTACCAATATAGAATTAATTTATCAATATTTTCTTAAACTCAATTAGTAAATAGAAGTGAAAAATGTGTGGAGCATGCCTCCTAGATCTAAATCTGTATTATCTTCTTCTTAGCCATTGAGCCCTGAACAATATCATGTTATAGAGTCTCTTCCTGCATATTTTGGACCATGGGAATGATAAAACAGTATCAGAAAGCTGATGGTGCTGGCAGATGAGAGCTTATGCATGCTTGAACAATATCTCAAGTGATCACATATGGGCCTTTCTTTGGGCTGTCTCATTAACTCTCTAACATAAATACCTCTCAATCCTCCATGTATTTCGATGCACAGAAGACATGAGCTATATTATACTGTGTATGGTTTTTCTTTTATGTTCACAAAGTATTTCTATATAAGTCCTTGCTGAAATGCAGTGAATATTTGGGAATAAATATATAGAATTTTCAAGATAGAACTAGTTCCTTATTTTTTTAGAAATAGAACTTCTAATAGGGCCCATGTATGATGAATCACCTTCATATACACCTACCCCTCCATGAATTGGCACTCACCTAAATTTGAATCTTTTTAGAAGGAACTTCTAATTGGGCCCTTTGTGATGAATCCAAACCTACGTACACTTAACCCTCCATGAATTGGTACTCACCCCAATTCGACACTCATCATGCATCAATGTGGTCCCATATAATCTTTCTTATGGTGACAAAAGGAGTTGTTCCTTGTAGAATATTGTGTGAATCCTGCCTACTGACACTTCTGACATTCAAATGTGTACTTTATTATTGATTCTCTTGCATGGTATGGATGAGATATTTCAAAAGGTCTTGAGGGTAATTGTGTCTTTGAAATTTTCTTGCAAAATTTAACCATTTTTCGAAGATTTATGGAGATTACACTCAAATCTACGAAAGCAAGTGTTTTCATCGATCCCCTCTTTCCTCCAAAAGTAAGTCTCCGTAGGAGACGTTTCTCCTTCCCCAACATTTTGATATGGATTTGTGGATTCTCATTATATGACTTCCATTTTTTACCTTTTCCATCATCTAGACATAATTTTATGTGGCTTGTGAGTGGGGTCCACTATAATCCATACACTGGTTATCTTAGATATTGAATTACCAACATCACAAAAGGAAGTCATCTTTGCCAATATTCAAATCAATGTTCAGATCTCAATTGATTTCTTTTTCATTCCTAAAAAACCAAAAAATAGATGAATCCAAAAAAGAAATCACCTTTCATCTCATATTAGCACTTAATAAATAAATAAGCCAAGGTAAAAAAAACACCATGGAGTACAATAGTAAAATTGGAGAGGGTACAATGTTCAACCATGAGTGTCTCACTCGTGCTAAAATGAGAGGAATGGTCTCCATATCGTGCCCTTGTCTTGAAATTCATAGCCACTAAAAGTAATGTCCCTTTCCCTTGGTTGGGCTATCCCCTAACTTTATTCCAATAGGAGTTGGTTCAACCATATTAAGCTTGCATTAAAAATATGGAAGTATTCCAAATTTAGGATTTGTTTTTGGATATTATTAAAATAAAACTGTGCAAATAATAATCATTTTAAAATGATAAGTAAAACATCAATACATATATATATATATATTTTTATTGGTACCCTCTAAGAAAATCTTAGCTTTGTTGCTATAATTCTGGCTCCGCCACTGGTTCAATCTAATGAATAATTAATATGAGTATGGCAATCACGCCCAGAAAGTCAGTTCTCTAATTGGAGGTAAAGTGAAATTTCAAGTACTGTTCTAAACTTCTTATCATTGATCCTTCCATATGCCAAACAGGTGCAGGAGGAGATGAGGAGTGGTGACGTAGCTCTTGAGAAATATATTATTACTAAGACATTGACCAAACCACCTGAAGACTATCCAGATGCCAAAAACCAACCTCATGTGCAGGTGTGCCAATCTTTAGTGCTATATCTTTAGATGGTTGATGTTTATACAATAATTTATTATCATTATACTTGGCTTGTCCATTCTCTAGGTGGCACTAAGATTGAAGCAAAGTGGCTACTCCACCGGGTGCTCCGCTGGGGACACTGTCCCATACATCATATGCTGTCAGCAGGTATGTCTTTCATACCTGAAGATGTCTGTTTTTAACTTCATCTCTAATATGCATATATACTGGTTGGCGTTGAAACGTTTGGAATTTGAAAGTAGAAGTTGGAGGACTGACTGGCCAATCTTTGTTATGTATATCAAGAAAATGACCAGCTGTAGACTTTGAAATATGATGGGGATTATATGAATTTTGCAGATGCTACTGCTTGCTAGCTTTAGTTGTCACTTGAGTAAATAGATAGTTCAAAAGTTGAGAAATGTTGAATGTTAAGTCCCTTATGGATTACCAATACAAGTTTATTGTTTTTTATTTATCATCTGGAACTTGCAACTGGGCAGGGGAATGGATCTGGTTCTTCTACAGGAATGGCTCAAAGGGCTAGGCATCCCGAGGAGCTGAAGAAAGACAATGGGAATTGGATAATTGACATTGATTATTATTTGTCACAGCAGGTTTGTCTGTTTCCATGGATGGAATTCATTCTTTACCCAATGTACTGGCATGCATCAAAGTTCTGTGCCTATGCAGATTCATCCTGTGGTTTCACGTCTATGTGCTTCCATTCAAGGTACTAGCCCAGCACGTTTAGCTGATTGCCTGGGGCTTGATTCATCTAAGGTGGGTCTTCATTACCACCAACTAGACATCCTCAGTGACAGGACACGAGTTTGCCATCTTATTATTGACACAAGACTTGATTATTCTTGCTTTAGTTTCAATCTAAAACAACTGAAGATGTCAGCAAAGATCAATCTAGTGCACTATTGGGCATTGCAGATGATGAAGAGAGGTAAGTGATTCTCTGATTTCAGTATCATAATCATTCATGTAAGAATACAAGAAAACTCGAAACATTAATTGGAGCCTGGTTTAAATGGCAAAATTGCAGATATTGTGGCTGCAAGCCCTTGTGGTTATCATGTCCTGGTTGCTCTAGTACTTTTGAGTGCCCCCCTGTATCCAGTTTACTCTCGACTTCAAGCAGTGAAATCCCGACAGATCCACCGGCAGAGAAAGAATCTGGCAGTAATTTCTGGCACAGAATGCATTGCCCAAGATGCCCCGATGGCGATGATGGAACGAAAATAACCCCAGCCATGATAGCCAACCAGGTAATGAATTGGTGCTTGAGGCTGACTCTGGTCTATTACTATATCGTTCATATATGCATTTGGTAAATATGGACTGCCACCTTGTTGCCCTCCATGGATGGACCATAGTAGATAACGATCACACAATTGTGGCTGTTGGCTGCAGCCTTCAAATGAACAGGGAAAGAAAAAAGTGTCAGCTCAACTTCAAATTCAAATTTTGTTCATTAGATATTTAGGTGCATAGGATTTTTTCATCAGCGTAGTCTTGTAGGGTCATCTGCAGGAACATCTGGGTTCAGGGACCATATGTCCCAACAAATTGAAGATCTCTTGATAGTGAGCTTTAGTCTAGGTCTATTTATTTGTTTAATGTTGGTGATAATTGTCACGCCCCCAAACCAGAACCTCGGGAGTGTGAATGGGATTAAGGATAATTATATTTTTCTCCCAAGATCCGCGTGTGTGAAGACATCACATTCCAATACACTCTAAATATTTTGCGGAAGCTTTCGTGGCGTTGCGACTCAGAGTCCGTGGCCATCAGATTCCGTGTCGCACTCAACCGCTAGTATATAGCTATTATATCAAGAATCATATCAGACTGGAATAAACCATTACAACCAAGTACAGTGCTGATATTACATTCCCATACATGTTCAAGTTACAATCATCAATGTGCATTAATTAAGAATCCCAAGAAAAGGCTAATAAAAGCCATACAATAACAAGTTAATAATCACTACCCATATTTGACGCAACTCCGATGTCAAGTTCAATGTCTACATGACATAGCCGACAAAACAACTTGCAACTCATGGCTCCACAGCCAACAAAAGCACTCAGCTCGGGACGAAGAAGTCTGGACATGAGTACCAAAATAGTGGGTCAGACACGACGGTCTGGCATGTGGATGAAAAAGATAATAAATATGCTGAAAAATAAAACATGTGATAATTCATATTATTTGATCAAAGACTGCATATAATTAAAACGAGTGGAAAATCATGGATCTTTGACAAAACCTATATTCATTTAAAGCATGAGTAAAACATGGATATTTGACAAATCGGGTGTTCATCTAAAACATGTATAAACATAGAGATATGACAAAACAAGTGTTCATTTGTAATATATGTAAAAGCATGGATATTTGACAAATCGGGTATTCATTTAAAACATGTATAAACATAGAGATCTGGCAAAACGAGTGTTCATTTGTAACATATGTAAAAGCATGGATATTTGACAAATCGGGTATTCATTTAAAACATGTAAGTGCACCAAGGAACGAGAAACCCTATAACAATACTGAATTTACCTTGGAAAACATTAAAACCTGTTTAAATAATAACTTTCATGAAAGAGGATGCATTATCTGTTAGAAAAACACATGCGTAGTATGAAACATGAAAGGTACCAAGGAAACAGGAAATTGGCAAGATGGCAACCACATTGAGCTAAATCCTCCATCACTAATGTGATGAGAGCATGCTAGAGGCGTTGGTCTTGGACACTCGAGGTGACGAGAACCAACTAAATATATATATATATATACACAAATAGCTAGACAAGACCACGGCCGCGGAACCGGGTAACGGGACAAGCAGGATCCAGACTGTAGCTGGCAGGAGCAAGATGGGGACGCCAAGTCAGTGGATCAAGCTGACAAGGTTGTCCAAGCTTAGTGGTGCCGACTTATAGGTTACAAGCGAGAAATCAAGACATATACATATATATACTGGAAGGTGTGTAACACCTTAGCAGGCGGGACAGGGTGCACAAAGGCACATAAATCACGTTCATGTCTGGTCATGCATATACAGGCTAACAGGACACTTAAAAGTGTATAGTTCAGGCTTTCTGGAACAAGCTAGTAAAAATCACGTGAAAACAGGCGAGTGTATATGAAATCTAAGTACACGAAAACACAAGAAAGATTTCCACAAGATACCGAACTATGCATTGTGGATTTAAGATTTAAATCAAGGTGTATAAGGTCCCGTATGTCAATTTGTCACTGGCTTGGTACTCATAAGATTTAGGACGTTCCAAGCACCCTATACACATTGGTAATTCGAGAGTCCTCAACGTATTTCCGAGATGAGATTTTTCCTCTAAAAGTCCCCAAATAGTCCTTCCTAACCATCCCATAAACATATGGTTCAAAACAATTTTTCTTCCCTCTCAATCTCCAAAAATTACTGGGAGGTCGGTCACCTTGGCGGTCAGCAGGCGGCTAGCCGACTGGTCACCGCCTGGTGACCACCCCTGTAGGAACCAGAATACCACCTTACTGATATGTCGACCGACCCTGAGCCAGGGCCGGTTCTGAATTTTTCAGGGCCCAGGGCAAGAGTAAAAATTAAGCATATATATATATATATATGAGTAATATTCAAGTGAGGGATTCCCTCACCATAGGGTGAGGGACACTCCTCTTTTTGGGAATTTGAGAAATCCCCCTCAACAACAATAAACTTGATATTTTCAAATTTGCAGTCAAATAGAGCTTAAAAGAATTCCTGCAAAGAGAATGTTTAACTCATGCAAATTCACAGATCTACAAACAAATAAACAAACAAAAATCATATTTTCCTTTTCATTTGATATCAAATCATGAAAAATTACCTTCAATTGATTTCTACAATGACCAATTTTGCACTGAAAAAAGCCACACTTTGGATTTTGGAATCTCCCCAATCTACCAACAGAAAAATTAATTTAGGGATTCAATACTCTAGGCTTAGATAAGATGAGATGAGATGAGAAGAAGAAGAGGAAGAAGAAAAATTTATAAAAAAAAAAAATCTACTGTTACTAACCTAGATGAGTGGACAGGGCCAGCTCGAGACAATTTGAGGCCTAAAGCGACAATTCTAAATAAGATTTTTTTTTTATTTTTCAATATTATTATAAATATTTTATTTAAAATATGTTTTTTTCGCCTTTTGTAATGCAAAATTACTAATTAAATAGGCATTTTTCCAGTGGGACCGTTTACTTTTAGAAAGTCTAAAAAATATTATGTAGGTCCAGATCCATCAGTGGGCCCACCCTTGGAATAGATTTAATAATTTTAGGGTGATCGAACAGTTGGCCCATTGATGATTGAAAGCGCATGTAAAGGACTAAAGGGATCGAACCGCTAGAAAGTGTTCTCTAACATTTGTTTGACTGTAATGGGTTGAATTCAGGCTCCATCTGAATTCAAGTCTAAAAATCCAACTCTGAAATAGATTCTCCACTTAAAGTCCCATTGTTTTTTCGTTCACTGGGCTTTTACAGTCAAACTCTAGGAAGTGGAATATTTTATTAAGTGTGATTTTTTATGCCTTTTGGATAAGGATTGCAACTAAAGTCACGGCAGTATGTTGTGCAAGCGCAATCATCTATTGTAAGTCTAGAACAATAAAAAAAAATATATGGAGAGAGAGACTGAGATGTGTAAAGGCCCTTTACATTGTCCCTTCTGTTACAAAAATTAAAAAAGAAAAGAAAAAAGTATGTGGTCAGGGGGGAGGATGAGTCAGTGATGGAGACAGCTGATGGGTGGGAGTTTGGGAGCTCAATAAGCTCATGTCCCAGTCTCCCAGGAACCTTGAGAGTTGTGTAAAGGGAAGAAAAAACATAAAAAATGCAAACTTGCCTTCTAACTAAAGCAGTAGAGAATTCAGCAGTTCCTCTTCTTGACGCCTCCATATTGCAGCGGCGGCATTTGTAGATGGGTGACTAGGAAGAGACTTCTGGAGTGCAAGACTGGGGTCTGAACAAATCCTCTTAGATTGAAGGAATCAAAGAAGAATACAGAGGTGAAGATGTAGAGGAAAAAAAGGTGCAAACGTGAAGATTTTCAGAACTTGCTATTGGGTTTCCTTTTTTTTTTTTTAATGGCAACTACGAGGAAAGTGGCTTTGATATTTTTTTAGACGTGAAAAAATAGCAATCAGTTCTCTTTTGGAATGTGAAAAGATGCAGTTGGGGCCTTATTATTTTGGAGACAAAAGGACGGCCATTTGCATTTTTCTTTTTGGAATTTGAAAGATGTTAGTTGGTTTAATTGGAGTCTAAATTTTTGGGATTGAAATAAATGCAGTCGCGATTTTATGACATTTTTGGGCCCCTCTGAAAAATGGGCCCGGGGCGAGCGCACTTACAGCTCCTCTTAAGGGCCGGCCTGCCCTGAGCGGTCACCAGGTCGATGATCAGTCGGCGTGATCGCCTCCTGACCACCCAGTCAGCGGGTAGTGTAGATTTTCAACAAATTTCAGCCCCTTTTTCCTCCAATACATTTCTCCTGTGAACCTCTTCATTTCCTGCAATAAAAATGAGCTCCAAGCTCCTCTAATTCATCATTCACACTTCCATTCTCTTCATTTCAAATTTCTCCCTTTCCATCCTTTCCATTCACAATCAATCTCAAGGTAAAGAAAACCCATTTATATGAGAAATCATTTGCAACTTTGACAACACAATACATGCATTTCCAAGATATGAACAAGAGAGAAATAAACTCATCAATATGCATTTTTAAGAGTAATGTAAACCATTGCAAAAGAATAGATAAATCACATTAAGAATTATTAGTAAAATATCAAGATTTCTCTATAAAACATGTAAATATTCAAAATGATCCATTCATCCGCTTGCCTTGGGTCCAAGCTAGCAAATCAAGCTTCTAATCTCACTCCCAAGCCAAAGATCTCCAAGCTATACAAAATCCCTCAAAATAAACCATTACAAACCCTAAATAGTCAAAACAATGAAATAAAAGGAGAACTTTCAATAAAGGAGATGGAGCTTCTCTAGGGTCACAAGAATACATATCTAGAAGATGGAGAAGATTGCTTACTTGGAAGGTCCTCTAATGGCAAGAGTTAGCTCAAGGAGAGTCTCAAAGTTGGTGGATTTCTCTTCTAATGGCATCCATGGAAAGCTTGCAAGGTGGGGAAGAAGAAGATGAAACCCATTTCTTGATTGGTGCAAGGTTGATGGTGGATTGAGGAGGAAAAACAAGAAGAAGAAGATGAAGAAAAGGGCAAAAGCCCTAAAGGAGCTGACCTCTCCCTCAAGTGTGCTGGAACAAATGGGAGAAGAAGAGAGGGGTTGGTCCCTTTTTATAGAAAATGAAGGTGAGTCCCACAACTAACATGACTTGTCGAGCTAGAAACATGTTTCTCGGGATCTTGGATGAGTTCGACGAAGAAGGAAGAAATGATCGTTGAAATATCTAGTTTCCAAAAAGTATATATTTTGCGGGTTTCGGAGACATTGAAAATAGTGTCCAGAGTTTCATGTAAAAAGATTGTTTTGCCCCTAACATTGAAAAAGTAAGGTTTCGGGGTCTCGAACGGGGACGGGATCAACACGAAAGTTGTAGAGAATGACGAGATTAGTCAAACGAAGCCAAAATGGAAATTTTTGGGAATCACGAAGAACCTCTCCAAGCTGTTCATGCAAAACAAGTAGGACCCTACGGTCACTGATTAGGTTCACTGGCTCTCAAAACTCCAAAAAACTAGTTAAAAACCATTCTAGCTCACAAACTAAACCAAACAAACACTAATCCCACTGAGAGAAACTAATCCACAAATAAAACAACACTAATCTAGGAAATTAGGAGTCGGGTTCTCACAATAATCCTATTTGCATATTTTGCAGGTGAAGAGGCAGGCTGAGAAGTTTATCTCTACATACTACATGGGCTTGATGACGGTGTCTACTGACCTTCCTATATGCTTTCTTCCAGTGTTCTCATTCATGAACCTTCTGTTAACTATGTATTTTATAAGCTTTATGGGTCACTCTGACAGCTGTTTTATGTTATCAGTGTGATGATGAAATGTGCAAGTACACAACTCGGAGTCTAAATTTGCGGGTGATTGGTGATTCTGAAAGAGGAACTGTTTGTCCAAACTACCCTCGCTGCAATGGGCGTCTCATACAACAGGTTAGAATGGTGTCACCAACAATGACCTGCGTCTTTAAATGAGTAATACCAATTGTCTCGTTTTTAATTTGGTATGAACTGAAGATTATGATGTTTGCTTGGAGCAGTATACAGAGGTGGATCTATATAAGCAGCTCTCCTATTTTTGCCACGTGTTGGATGTTGTGCAGTGCATTGAGAAGGTTACTTTATGCTCTTTTCCCCCTTGTTTATGGTGCACTTTGTATTTGAACTGTGTGTTTTGTTCCATGAAGAAACAAGAAATGCAGGTATTTTCTTCTCATGCTATTGATTGTTGCAGTTGGAGTACAATGCGAGATTGCCACTAGAGAAAGAGATTGCAAGAATTAGGCCAGTGGTTGACTTGGCAGCTTCGACAATACAGAAAATCCGGGATCGCTGCGCATACGGGTGGGTGCAGCTGAAGGATCTCACAGTTTCTGTTTGACTGTTGGTAGAGACCGATCAATCTCTCTACATTACTGTCATTTGAATGCTGCAGAAATTTCATTCATTTGTAGTTGAGATCCAAGTCCAGAGGCTGTCATTCATTTGTTCTTTTGTAGTTGTAAATTATGCATTCAGTCTCTCAATAGTAAAGGCAGTTTTGTAGGCAAAGAAGGGTCCGTGTTCCATCACCATACCATGAATAGGATCCCTACTTTTTGGGCCCCTTTTTTGTATGGAATTAAATACATAAGAATTCATGGGCAAATGGACCTCAACGAAGGATTATTCAAGTGGTGATGAGCAAATGATATAAGGTAGTGATATAGATGAGATCTCGAGTTAACTGGTATTTGAATGACCAGGTGGCTTTTGATATTTTCAATTAAAGTTTGATATTTTCCATTAAAAGGTAGATGATTTGACGGTCATTTTTGAATAGTTACTAGGAGTTCAATTACATCACACGGGACATTCGGGTGAGCCCAAAAATTAATGGTGGATCTTGAAAAATCTCTTGGACTTGAAGACTAACCCTTGATCTATGACCCAACCAATGAGTGTTTGGGAGGAACACGGCCGGGACATGGTGATTCCTTTCCATGCATCAGTATCAATTTAATTACAATCAAATTAATTGCTTCACCAACTCTCCATCCAAAATAATAAAATCAGTTACCATTTACAAAATGTTTTCCCACCTCCTTAACGGAAACATTAGACAATAATAATCAGTTCATAAACCTGATCCTCTGTGTTGGTCAAATATATTGATTGATGGTCAATTGACCTTCCACAGTGGCCCCATCTATCAGTCATAACAAAATAATAGTTTGGGCTCCACCATTTACTCACTTCCTCATGAAAGTTAAATCATCAGTTTGTAATTAGGATCCATCTAAGGAAAGATTAGCAGTTTCTGATGGGGGATGGGAATTTTTTTATGCTATACAAACATGTCCCAAGGGTAATTGAGAGTTTGTGGCTCATGTCTCTGCTTCATTTATGGTAGTAATTTCAATTCCTACAGGTACCAAACTATGCCATAATTCTTATCGATAGAGCACTGTGTTGAACACAACAATTATTTAAAAATAACATAAGACTTTTGATATTGAGATTTTAGGCATTTGATACGTTAGGCACGAGTCAAAGTCGTACTTGCTTTCAAATTTGAATATTTTAATTAATGAAAGTTGTGGTCACAATTTAAGAGGATCAAGTTTTCAACCTTCAAACTAGTTGAGTATTACGCAAAAGAAATTAGGTTGGTAGATAGTTTGACTCATCAAAAGTGACCCACAATCTGGTTTGCAATGACACAGATTTCGGACAGCAAGCATGATCTAGGAAACCTGTCTGATTTATGTAAGTTGTAAGTGCCTGACCCAAGCCAATCCCACCTCATCATACATGTCAGGCCCGAGCCCGCCCGTTCAGCAGGGCTCAACCATGATTAAAGCCTAATTAGTACTAACAATAAAACATGACTGGAAATATTCATGCGCGGCAAGGGACAACAATAGTGGAGCCGACTTTATGATCCCTCCAAACTATCTACACACATAGGACCTCGAAAATCACAATGGATCCATTGAGTTTTTATCTATTCGAATGGATTGGACCATTGAATCGAGGGTCAAATTTCTTCCTTAATATAAAGTAGTTAAATTCTTGCGCTACGGATGAAGGGGTTAGAGGTATGAGATTGACCCCAAACTTGATATATGGGCCCATCTAAGATGTCTCTTTTCATCCCCTAAGTTCCAAGATCAAGGGGGCCTTAGATGGCCCTCCATCAAGTTTGTTCCTCACCATATGGTTAAGAGATGGATACACATGAATGTCCTCCAAACATGACAGAGATCTTAAATTCAAATACAAAAATTCTTACATTCAAGTACAACGAAACAAGTAACAGTAAAACAAAGAAAAATATGCAGTACTAGTAGGATATAAACATATCTTTGACAGCTGAAGCTGTATAGTACAACTACGATTAAGCATGCCAAAGTATTCTTAGAAACATATGGCCATCTCTGGACTACGATTAATGAAAGCTTGGCCAAAATATTATATGCTTCCGAATTTTAGATCCATGCCCGACTCAAGTACTAAAACTTAAGGCTCAAACCTAACACATTAGGGGTGTAAAAGAAAACTGAGAAGCCGTCTAACAGAACTGAACCGTGGTTAATAACCGTGTTTCACGGTTCGGTTACAATTACGGTTATTAAAATCGGAAAACCGTACTTCACGGTTCACTTACGGTTTTTATTTCGACTAACAATTATTAACTGAACCGAACTGTTAACCGCAGTTCGATTAACCATGTTCCCAAAACACACGGTTAACTGAACCGTTTTGCTAAGAAGAATAAAACCTAAGGGCTTGAATGAAAATTATTTATTGTTATTGTTTTTTTTTTTTTTTTTTACATTAACATATTATGCCATTCTCCAACTATGTTCCTTTTTTTTTTTTTTTTTTTTTTTTTTTTTCATAGCAAGTTTGATTGGTAAATGGCAAAATTTTCACAAAATTTTTTAAGTGAAAATTAACCGTAACCGAACCGTTAACTGTGTTTCGGTTAACAGTTTTTTCAAAATAAACGATTAACCGAACCGTTACGCCCCTATAACACATAACGAATTGGCCTGGGTCAAACTTGGGTGGGTCCTTCCTACGAGCATCAACTTCCAACCTTCACTCATACTAACTCGACCATATGAATTGATCGTTATTAATTTTTGAGGATTTTACCGAAAAAATCACATTAGATTCATTGTATATCAAGAATGATCTAAAAGATACGTATCTACTATAGTAGTCCCAGTGGTCCTTTTTGGTTCATTCCTTTTGTTATTTTTTTTACCAGCGATTCCCCGCTCACCTGCATGTATGAGCAGGGATATCCCCGCTCGTTTCTTATTCTTCCTACTTGTCCTCCTTCCTCCTTGTTCTCCTTTTCCTTCTTTCAACTCCTTCTATCTCTACCAAGTAGCCCCTTACCCGCACGACATTTTCTTTCATGATATGATGACCTCAATAGTCTTGGACATAGGTGTATGTGTATAGTCATCAAAATCTATCATATTCCTCACCCCTCTTTCTCCCACAACCTAAACAAACCGATCTAAACCCTAAACCCTAAACCCATTCATCTTATTCCAACCAAATGAATGAAACTCCACTCCATCTCACAAAAATCAGACTGTCTCTCCTTCTTGAACGTGTCTTTTCTTCTCTTCTTTCTTTTGTTTTCTTTTCCTTTTATTATTTTCCATTTGAGACCTTTATCACCATCTTTTTCTCATCTCCTTAGACAACCATTGCCCGTTTCCAAACCACCTCTACCCCATCATCATTGCATCTCATTTCCTCTGCATCCCCCTTCCCCACCAATCCAATTGACAACCACTTAAACAAGCTCTATACCTACGACCAAGGCCCATCTCACATTTTCCTTTCGCCATCATCTTCAACTTCACCCATCATCACCATCCCGCCTCTATCATCAAGTGACCACATCCAAAAGAAGAAAGATTCTTTTTTCTGAATCTGACTTCGGTGGTGATTTTGCTGCTTAGCTATGAAAAAGAAAAAACCGAGTGGTGATATCCCCGCTCGTATATGCAGGTGAGCGGGGATATTACCGCTTGGCAAAAAAAAAAAAAAAAAAAAAAAAAGAAGAACCTCTGGGACTACTATGTTAGATGCATATCTTTTAGATCCTTTTCGTTAAAATCCTCTTAATTTTTTTATTGGCGTTGGATTTCAAAAATCAGATAAACAAAAAATAATAAAACGAGGTAGAATTTATATAAAATAAAAAATTAATACAAATTTAAGGTGAAAGCTGCGAAAATGAAAAGAAATAGGTACAAAAAACCAATTTTCTTTTCCAACTCTCGAAATTTAGAACTAAAAAGAAAAAAAAATCACCTTTAGTAGAACTAAATATAGATGCCTATCATTACTCACATAAAACTTAAAACCTAAGCGCTCATATGTGTAATGTTTGTGGAAGAGTGTTGATGAGGACTTCTGCATTTCTGTGAACCGCACGTAGGAAATGGTTTTCTATGGTATTTTGAGGCAATTAGTCTCTCTCTCTTTTTTTTTTTTCTATTTTATCATATAAATGGAACCTTTTTCATGAGAATGATGTTACATAAATGTAGCCTAGAAAAAGGAAAAATCACTTGGTCTTTGAAAGTTTTAAAATAAATTAAACCATTTGATACATTTGAATATCTATTATCACATTATGTGGATAGTATTTAAAGAAAAAAGAAATCCAAACCACTCAGAATAAATGCTTGATATGTTGGATTTAGATGAGATTTATTTTTGATTTGGCCCACCATTAGATTATCTTTTATAAAAAAAAATATATGATTCAAATACATAAAATGGAGCAAAAAATATTAAAATATAAATATAATGAAAACAGAAAAAATAACGGTGGAATACATAAATCATGAAAAGTACTTAGATTACAATCCAGCTGCGGCTTCTAAAAGTAAAGAATGTAATGCATTCTATCACAATTTAAGGAGACAAAGAAAGTATATTGACCAGTGAATTGATTGGAATCGGGTTCTACATTCTGAACCTAATAAGTCAGATTTGGGGCAAGTTTGGATCTTGGTTATGCTTGCTTTCCTAGTTACTTTGCCTTAGCTTCATTTGTCATCACTTTAATATACATATTGATCAGAAAAGGAGAAAAGTTCTCTACAACAAGTAGTGGCTGGCAATTTCCTCATTGTGCAAAATTATATTTTTTAGATTAAAAAAATCTAATAAATTGGTCAAAATTGAAAGGGTTGATCCAAATCAAAATTAAGGGGGTCAAAACAATTGACAACTTTCTATATGATAATTTGTAAAAGCTTGCCCTTTAAGGGGTGGAATGCTTGATAAGTTTAGAATGGGTGTGGATGTGTAGCATGGAATCAGTGCCATGTTGAGGATAAAACATGTTTGGTACCTGTCATTGATTGCGTCTTTAGATACTGCAAATGATGGTACACTAAGTTAGGTTAGTTATTCTATACCAAAAGAAAAAAAAAGTTAGGTTAGTTATTAGGTTAATGGTCTTGATCCTGCCTCCATCAGTAATGTTCAATTTAGGCATATACCTGAATGAGACATCTGCTTTTTCTTTAAGAAAATAAGAGAAAAGGAAAAAGGGGAGCTGGTGGAGCCCATATATATCCCATGAAGAATTGAAGATGAAGAAGAAACCATATGTGTTTTATCATGCAACATGGGGCTCTAAATTTATCCGATTAGGAGATTTAAATGACAATCAGACAAACACTAGAGTAAAATCCATCAGTGATATTTTGAAAACATTATGCTTATATCATTTACCTAAAACAGTATTGTCATGACCCGAACCCGAAACCGGGGGGTCACTGTAATGTTCTGCATCTCGGGTTGCAAACTGGGGGTTGGTATAATAATAATCTTTCTGTGAGGAATTTTATTGTTTTGGCTGATTCATGGGTTGGATAAAACTTTGGGTCCATTTGAGTTGTAATTTTGTATTTATTTTAGAATGGACTATGGTTGAGTCATCGGAAGATTTGAAGCGAAGACTGAACTGTTTTGGATCCAAGAGAGCCAGAATTCAGAACACTAGTTTGCTATAGCGGAGGTTCATCTCGCTAGAGCGAACTTGGGACAAAGAGTGGCCTCACTATAGCAAGGATTGTGCCTGGTTTGATCCGAACTCTTAGTTAGAGTTTGTGTTGAGTTGCTATTCTGATTGAGATATAATTAGAAGACTCTTGTACGATTTTGGGGCTATATAAAAAGGGTGATTCTCTCAACCCTAAGTACACACAAGAAGTTGCTTTCTCTTGTTTTGAGGTAAGAAAACCCTAAGAGAGATTCATTATTCTCTAGAACTATCATTGAGAGATTGGGCTGAAGATTTGCTCTAGAAGGTTTGGTGCTTCTACTTCTTTGTAGAGGATTTGTGCATCTTGATTTTCAAGGTGTTATTGGAGGACCAAGCACAAGGAGCGGTGTGCGACGAGTAGTCGTGGCAATGAGGAGTTGTGTAAAAACAACTACAGTCCTTAGGTCGACGTACTGATTGAGAAACGGAGCTGTGAGTATATCTTGTAACCGCTCAATAGTGACTAATTTTCCTGATCGTGGTATTTCTCCCTAGATAGGATTTCCACCTTAAAGATTGTGTTTGTCTTCTTGTGGTGATTGCTTGGTAGATTGATTAGCTAGTTTGCTTTGATTTTATCCCGCTGCATTGACTTTCAAGAAAATTTAACAGGGGTTTATATGCGTTGTAGTCCAAAGTCCAGAGCTCATTGGATCCCGTGTCACAACATATATATGCTATCGTATTACACATCATTAGACATGTATAACATAGATAAGAATTTTACACAGCTTGACAGGTAAACATAGGATATTTCATTCCCAATATTTAAGTTAATAAACACAAAAGATACATTAATTCCATTACCCAAAAGTAAAGGGCCGGCCAACAACGGTCAGTTTGGAAGATAACAAAATCCAATATTTAAACTCCCAAAAGTAACAATATCTCCTATGCAAGGTAGGATGTCTACATGAGATCTACTACACATCAATCTCACATCTTGTGGCTCATCAACCATTGTCTCAATATTCAGCACTAGGGTAAGGGTAGGGGCATATATCAATACCTACAACACTAAGTGTAGAGTAAAAAATTGTGGCTATCACTGGAGCTTCATCGATGTTCCCCCCCTTTTCGCCAACCCAACCTCCATTGTCCGCCAAAGCTTCTCCGGTCATAGCTCCGGCGGATCTTCTTCCACCTTGCAGTGATGGGCAGATTCTTCCTTCTTGTCTTCAACCCCATAATTTCCCCCCACTCTCTGCTTCTCCATCCGTTTCGTCATCAACTTCCCCACTGGTCCCCCACACCCCTTTTCCCAGTCAACCTTCACTTCCCCAACCTGTTCCCCAACCCCTGCTCCCCTCCCTCATATCTTTCCCTCCTTTCCCTGCCAACCCACCTACCTCCCACATAACTTTTCCCCCTTTCCCAATCAACCCTTACTTCCTCAAGCTGCTCCCCACTCTCTCAACCTTCCTCCAGCTTTCCCACCTATCCCCACACTAGTCTCAAATACCCTTCCACTAGCAACCAACCCCTTTACCCAAACAAGTAACTATCTCCTCTCTCAACCTCCAGGTACATCCTCCCTAATCCCTCTATCTTCTCTTCAAACCCCACCTCCATCTACTCCGATTCTGTTAGCTAGTTCCCCCTCTCCAATCAGGCCATCTTTTGCTAACCTGTTCACCACTAACCCTCCCCTGCAATCCCTTATCCCCTGTCTGCCTCCTGCTTCCTACCCTACTTCTTTTTGGAAAAATGGCAAGCCGTCTCTTACTATTCCCCAATCTATGATTTCTTCTAGCAAATAATCCTTCACTAATGCTGTTATAGGCAGATTTGTAGGTAGACGCCCCTCTCTTGAATGGGTAGAAGAGAGAGCCAAGCAATGACCTCTTTCTAGACCCTGTATGGTTTCCCTCACCAACAAAGGCTACTTCCTCTTTCATTTCAACTCACCTGAAGATAAAGCTTTCATCCTAGGTCTTTCCCCCCTTTCTATGGATAAGCTAAAAGTCTTCTTCCTGCCTTGGTCCCCAGGTCAAGAGGAATCACCTTGGCCTTCAATAGCTCCAGTCTGGATAAGATTCAAAGGGCTGCCCTACCATTGTTGGAGCCAAAACATCATCTTTTCAATAGCAAACACAATAGGTCAACCAATCAAGCTTGATAACATTACTTTGGGCCAGAAAATTCTATCTTTTGCTAGAGTCTTGGTTAACATTGATCTCTCAAAACCTAAGCCAGATTCTATTCTTGTGGAGCTTCAAGGAGAAAAAGAACTGGAGATAGACATCGAATATGAAAATTATCCTTGTCCTCACTGTCTTCAAGTTGGTCATAAGCAAATCCCGCCCTTTCTCTCAATTAGGCAAAACCAGTATAGCTTTAGCCTCTCCAGCAACAGTTTCCTCTACCACCATACCTTCTAACATTAAGCCCTCTGGCCAAGTCCTTCCAGGTCAATTAATCAACTCCTCTTCATTTAGTCTTGCTAACCCAAATCAGCTCACCATTCCTATCTCTTCCTCCCCTGCCCCTTCTCCACAAGCTCAGCACCCTATCCCTACCCCTTTCTCCTCTTCCCCTGCTATTCTTCAAACTCCCTCAGGACCTCATATTAGGCCATCCCCATCCTCCCAACTTGTAGCACTTAACCACCATCCAATCTGCAGCAAGCAGACACTAGAACCTTCTTCCTCTAAATCTGCAGCAAATAGTCTCCAACATCTCCCTCCAAAGCCTCCTTCTATAAAGACCACCTCCTCCAAACCAACCTCCTCTAACCCAAAAGCTTCTTCCCTCTCCTTCATAGACTTGCCTTATGATGCAATCACAAAGATCCTCCAAAGAATTCCCATTCAACCCATAGACACTTCCAACCCCTTCGACATTCTTGATAAATGCTCCTTTGTAGATCCAGTTCTCAACTCATCTACTTTTGGCCGCAACCTTCAGGCTTTTTCAGAAGATAACTCCTCATCCTCCTCAAGGCTTTGAGCCTTCAATTCCACCTCCTGAAATTCGGTCACCTGACCACCTCTCACCTCTTGAAGTAGTCCAACCCCCAGCAAAGCAAATCGACCAATCTCCCTCTCCTGTTCCTTCAGCTCTGGGAAACAAGTTCTCTTCTGATGCCACCAGTTCCCCCTCAGAAGCTGCAAACACCAATCCAAGCAACCTAAAACCAGGCAAAGATAAAGGGAGAACCAAATCCTCTAAAGACTCTTCCTCTAGTCCAATCACTAGGAGAACTAGAGGCAGAGTCTCCTGCCCAAATCTTCCACCATGTTAAAAGTCCTCTACTGGAATTGTAGGGGCATTACCAATAACCCTACCAAAAGATCTTTGGCAAACATGGTCCAAAAGTATTCTCCTGACCTCATCTTCATCTCAGAACCTATGACTCTATTCTCTTCAACTTCTTCTCTTCGTTTGAGTAGTTTGGTTTTGATACCTTCCATTCCAATGCCTCCCAATCGACTGTCACCAATCTTTGGTGTATCTCCAAGTCTTCCCATCACCTCTCCATCTCAATTTTAGACTTATCTACCCAACACCTTTCAATGCTCCTTCACAATCCCATTTTTGGCCTTTCTAGCATCATCACAGGTGTCTATGGCTCCAACAACCCCACCCAAAGAAAGGAGCTATGGAAAGTGCTTATTGATTCCTCCTCTACAACCTTCCCCTGGTGCGTCCTAGGGGACTTCAATGCAACTCTCTCCCATGTAGATAAGCTTAGCCTTCGCCAGTCAAACCCTTCAAATCTCAGAGACTTCCAAGCTACAGTTCTTCAAGCTGGTCTGATTGAAGTTCTTTTCTTAGGTAACAAATTCACTCGGTCCAATAATAGACAAGGCCTCTCCTATATTGCAGCTAGACTTGACAGAGCTTTAGTTAACCCCCAGTGGCTGGCTCACTTTCCAGACCCTTTACTTCTTCATCTCCCTAGGATTTCCTTTGACCATAGTCCAATCCTCCTAGACTACCAAAACGAAGCCACAACATCCAATGCTCCTTTTAAATTTGAAAATAAATGGCTGTTACATTCTTTTTTCTTTGAGGTAGTCAAAACCAGTTGGGAAACTCCTATCCTTGGCAACCCTCAGTTTATTCTTGCTCAAAAACTAAAGGCCCTGAAGATCTCTCTCAAGCAATGGAGTAAGTTCACATTTGGCAATATCCATTAGAATATCCTTGCAGCTGAAGCTAGAGTGCTACATTGTCAACATCAGTTAGATTCTTCTCCTTCGGAGCCTTCCCGCGTAGATCTTCTCTCAGCAAGATCAAAGCTTCATGATGCTCTCAAAGCTCAAGAGATCCATTGGCTCCAGAGATCAAGAATTGCTTGGTTGAAAGATGGTGATCAAAACACTAAATTCTTTCACCATTCAGCTAGAGCTAGGAGTTCTATCAACAAAATCAATCACATCTCAGCTAATGGTAGAACCTTCGAAGATCCAGCTACTATTCAAGCTCTGGCAGTTGAACACTTCTCAAACCTGTTCTAGCCTCAGGATTGCCAACCCAGTCCCTCCTTGTTCTAGGTTGATAGTCCTAAAGTCTCAGACATTGAGAACTCCACCTTAACTTCTGTCCCCTCTGCAGAAGAAATTAAATGTGGTTTTTGGTCTCAAGCAGCATAGTAACCCAAGCCCGGGCGTTTTCAATGGAGTTTTCTTCACTTCAGCCTGGAGCATAATTGGTCAAACAGTTTCCAAGGCAGTGCAACACTTTTTCCAAACCAAGAGAATTCATAAAGCCTCCAACACCTTCTTCTTGGCCCTCATCCCAAAAACAAAATCTCCTTCTAATTTTGTTGAATTTAGACCTATCAGCCTGCTGAATTTCACTTACAAAATTATTTCAAAAATCCTAGCATGCAGACTTGCCAAAATTCTCCCTAAGCTGATTTCCTATCATCAAGCTGCCTTTATCAAAGGCAGGAACATTCAACACCATTCAGGCTTGGCTTTTGAGTTATTCCAGAAGCTGAACTTCAAGCAATCTAAAGGTTGTTTCTGCCTTAAGCTAGACATTACCAAAGCTTTTGACAAACTAAAACTTTCTTTTCTCTGCCTTCCAATTTTTCAAATTCTCTGACAGTTGGATCAATCTAATCAAAGAGTGTGTTTGCACTTCTTGTTAGGAATTTTCTAGATTGCAATTTGATGGATGCATTTCATTCTAGCATCATTTGATTTACACACCTGCATTGGTTTTAAAGTAAACTTGAAATCTTGTTTTATTCATGCATTGCTTTTAAGTTTTGTAAAAGTATTGATTTATGCATGATTTGTATTTTCATCTTGGATGCATTTGTTTTAGAAAAGAGTTTTCAAGAAATCAAGCAAGCCTTTGTTTTAAAAGTTTTGAAACTTTTTAGGCTTTTTATGTCATGTTTTAAAAACCTTTAAAATCTTTAAAACATGTTTTCCAAGCTTGATTTAGTGGCCAAAAGGTCCCCCAAAGAAATAACTTTGAAAAGTGCAAAAGTTGGAAACTTTGCAAAAAGGGGGTTGTCCCGGCAGTGTCGTCGGTCGACCGAGAGGCAGGTCTCGGTCGACCGAGACAACTGCAGGCAAAAATTGCCTGGGAGCACCAACGGTCAGAAATATGACCGTTGTGTGTTCTCGGTCGACCGAGGCCTGTTTGCCGGTCGACCGAGAACTAGCCGTTGGCCACTTTTCCCTATAAATATGAGTTCTTTCCCTTGCCAAAAGTTGGGAATTTTTAACCCCTCCTTGAGAGGATTTGAGGCATATCAAAAGGGAAGAGAACCAAGGGATGAAGGGGAAGATTAGGAAAGCTAAAGCTTGGATTAATGAAGTTAAACCACCAAGTAGGCTCTTCCTTTCTTAATCATATGTTTGCATGCTTTTGTTTTATTTTTGGTAAATCATTTCTAGCATGTTAAACTATGTTTGTGTTGTGTCCTTAACATATTTTATGTTTTGAGTTGATTTATTGTTTTGGATACAACATCATATGATTCAATCCAAGTAGTACTTGAATTGGTAAATCAAAGTAGATCATGTTAATGAAAGAAACTTGGTAAATCATATGTAACATGATTCCTATACTTGGTTGAATCTTTGGTTGTTGTTTTCCATCATAAGAAAATCACTTTCAAAAGTATCTTATGTTTTGGATTCAACTTCTTTACAAATCATATGTTTTCATGTTTTGTTTTATCATTGGTAAATCTTAGTAACATGTTAACCTATGATGTGTTGTATCCTTAGCATGTGTTATATTTTGAATAGATCTATTGTTTTGGATACATCACCATTGATTCATCAAAGTAGTACTTTATCTTTGGTAAATCTAAGTAGATCATGTTAATGAAATATGTAACATGATTCATATACTTTGTTGAATCATTGGTTGTTGTTTTTCCATCATAAGAAAATCTCTCTCAAATGTATCTTATGTTTTGGATCCAACATCATTACAAATCATATGTGTATTATTGTTTTTAAAGTATCAACTTGCTTTACTTTGATAGGTATATCATTTTCAAGTTGTCCTTATAATTACATATGATTTGTCCCCTCTTTTCAATCAAATCTATTTTTATGTTTTGAGCTTCATTGGTGATTTGATTGACATCCCTATGCATCACATGTTTAGAGCTAATCCATTTCATACAACTTGTGTAACTTTGATATCATTAACAAGTTGTTACTTTTAACATGTGATTGCATTATATCCTCAATCATAAATGTTTTTGAGCTAAAACTTTCAAAAGCCTTAGGCATACATTTATGAGCTTTCATTTTCAAAATGATTGAGGACCACACACACACACTTCATATGTTTTCATCTTTGCATTCATAGTGTGAGTGTGTATTAGATTTTCACTTCCATATCCGCCTATTTAAGAGGCAATGTAATGAGCTTAATAGAATCTCCATCAAGTGTATGTTAGACACTAATTAGTGAGATAACCAACCTTGTGGTTGAAGAGGTTATTGCTTAGCCTATAAAAGCATAATGTATAGGTTGATGTTAAGCCTTGAAAAACATCATTGTAAGGTTATTGCTTAGCCTTGGAAAGCATATTGTAAAGGTTATTGCTTAGCCTATTGAAAAGCATAAATAGTGGAAATCCGGTGGGGTGTTGGATCACAAGCCGGTAGTGGATGTAGGCATTGAGGCCGAACCACTATAAATACTTGTGTGATGGTGCTTGCTTTGTGGTGATTGTTTTTATTAGCTTCCGCATATTGTTTGATAATCATCACTTATGACTAGTTTGTTTTAAAGAAGTTAAAATTGTTAAAATTGGTCATAAAAGAAGCTCACCCTATTCACCCCCCCTCTAGGGTTCGGATCCAGATGGACTTACAAGTGGTATCAGAGCGGGTTACTCCATTTTAGGGCTTAACAACCCGGAGTTGATCCTTGCTAGATTTAAACCCTAGTGTTGTGTTTTTAATGCATATCTTTTTGATGATTTCCACTATGTTTGAAATTGAATTTCCCTAGCCTCATTGCACCACTCTAAGACTTTCTCAAGTTATATCTTCTAGAGTTGGTGAGTCCTCAAAGTGTTCTCTCATGGACAACCTTTTCAAGGCTTTAGGTGAATTTTCAAAGGTAGACTATTTGAGTAACCTTAGGCCTTGATACCCCTAGACCAACCTATGCTTTTTAGTTATATCCTTTTGTTGGTCATGTTACATTTGCATTTTGTTTCTTTATAGTCACATCTTTTAAAATGCAATGTTTCTTTGTGATCATTTGATTTTGTCTTCATGAACTTTTATAGTTATATCTCATGGTTTTCAAAATCCTTTGATTGCAACCTTTTCATGATGGATTTGCATATTGTTCATTTAGTAATATCTCTTGTTGTGCATATCTATTCATGATCAATTGATTGTGATTACAAATGCTTTCTAGCTAGTTTTTCATGATCAATTGATGTTGGAAAATCATTTGATGGTTGTCATAGTTAGATCCTCTTTGGAAATCAAATGATTTGAAGCAACCTTAGTTTTCCATTGATTTACAAGTTATATCTTTTGATATGGAAAATTTGTAAGTGTCTATTGTTTTTACAAATTGAAAACTTTACAATAGTACACTTCTTGTTTTTCAAATTCACTTGCTCTTAATTCTATAAATGATTCTTTGTTGGAATTTCATACATTGAAGTGATTTGAAAAACTTTGGAAAATGTTCTAAGCTTTATTAGTTATATTTATAGAAGCATTTTCCTTGAATTTATTTCCTTGTGCCTAATTATGATTATATCTTTTGGAAGGAAATAGTTGTTACAAACAATTTGCATCTTTGCTCATTTAGTTATATTTCTTTATGCAAATTGATTTTGATGTCTTACATTGCTTGGTTGGATATGGTTTCATTGATTTGCATTTTTGTGATTATCTTGGTATATATTCTCATTAATGCATTTTGATGATTGTTTATGTGCTTTATAGTAAAATCTTGTTTTTGAGCTTTTTAAGTACATATGTGATTTTATGTGCTAAGTTCATTTGGTGTAAACCACATATCCTTTTCCATTGCATTGTAAGCTTAGTACATTTGCTAAGAGTGGAGATGTTACATGATAGCTTAATGGATCATTTTAGATGAATTGGAATTAAACCATTGTTCTTAATAGGTATATCCATTTATGTGGTCCATCTTCATCTTTATGTGATCCATGATGTCTCTCTAACTTCATACCTTCTTGTGCTTACATAGTTATATTCTTTATGGATGATTGGTATGAGTTAGATCTTGAATGTTGATTAATCCTCTCTATGCAAATGTCATAGTGTTCTATGTATGGTTGTGGTATTTATAATATTTGTTGAAACCATACTAGAACCCAAATCCATCCTCTTTGCCTTCTAGTCATATTTTTATTGGATGGTTATGATGTTGATTCATGTGTATTTTCTAAGTGTTTTCATTCTTATACATGTTTCAACTTCATAAGTAGTGTTCTTAATCATATGAAACTCTTTGAAACCCATTTCTCATATTTCTATATGTTTGATGGATATCTTAGATGTTGAATTCATATGATTTAGACACTTTGGAAATTACATGCTTTACCAAGTCATATCTTTTTGCATTGCAATTTCTCTTGTTCATCACTATGCTCAATAGTTATATCTTTAAAAGTGATGAATATGCATTTATGATGCTTGATGGAATTTTGTCACATTCTTGCTCTTTATCATGTTATCAAATTCAATTGGTTTCATTTGGTATAATGTTTGATTGATTTGATTTCTTGTGAATGTGATAAATCTTGTGTGCATTGGATTGAACTTGATAAGTAATATGATTGTTCCATGTCACACACCATTAGCATCATAATGTTCATGTTGCCACCTCTTTTGCTCTCATAGGTATATCTCATGACCACCATGTTTATGTGTTCATAATATTGGTTGGTTATAGTTGAGGTTGGCTTCATGCTTGAATTTCATTTCACTCATCTTGCACTTTAATAGTCATATTTAATGATTGAATGAAATGATTTTCAAAACTTTCATAGCATATGTTCTTCTTAGTTAAATTATTTGATGCTATGATTAGTAAACCCCATTGCTTCATGGATAGCTCTAATTTGGATTTTTCCTAATAGGTATATCTTTAAATCCATTTTAGAGTGATTGATTTTATTAAGTCATATCCTTAGATCTCAATTGGTATTCTTTGTTTTTCCAATTGATATCCATGATTGCTTTTCTCTTTGACCTTGCTTTCTTTTGGCAATTTGATCATATGAGCTTTATAGTTAAATGAATCTAATCCTTTCTTTGAAGTTGACCCTCACTTGGTTAAACCATCTTCTTCTTGTACCTAATAGTTAAATCTTTGTCAAAAGTTTGACAAAAGAAGAGAATGGATTGAGGGGGAGTGTAAACCTTCATAGGAAGTATTAGTTGTGATCAAATTGACCCTAGGATTGCCTTTGAGCCCTTAGAGACTACTACCTCACATGATAGCCTGTTATGTATTTCATTTTCGATGTCATTTGTTAACAGGTGCTACTAAAGGTATTTTCTTTGTTTCATGTGTGTAGGTACCTTTGCAATTTAATGGCAAAGGGGGAGAAATTATGCAAGTTCTCAAAAGGGTGAAGAGAAAGTCCAAGCTTCCAAAGGGGAGAGTTGTGTATGATCTTCTACAAAGGGAGAGAATGCATACCTTGCCAAAGGGAGAAAGAGGCATGGTCAAAGGGGGAGAGCTAATAGAAGAAAGAAGCTTGGAAGCTAAAGAAGATGCTTGGATAAAGAAAGAAAGAAGAAAGAAAGCTTGAAGGTTGATCAAGCTCCAAGCATCATGAAGATTGAAGAAAAGAGCTCAAGCTAAGAGAAGGAGCATCCAAGAAGATTTCAAGCCTTGTCCAGCTGAGGGGGAGCTGAAGACTAAGTGTGTATTTTCAGTGGTGAGTGTGTTTGCCATCAAATTGCAAAGGGGGAGATTGTTAGGAATTTTCTAGATTGCAATTTGATGGATGCATTTCATTCTCTGCTGCAGAAATTTGGCTATCTCTTTCTCAAGGAAATGACTTACCAGGTTCTAAGTTCATGGCTGCAGTTTTCATTGAAGTTATCTATACTCTCTGGAAGGTTAGAAACAAGTCAATTTTTGAAGATCACAATCTCCCCTCAATCTCATTATTTTGCAGCTGCAAGAAGATATCACCTTCTCTTTGAAGAACATAAGTCCTTTTGCAGCTCCCAGCTCAAGTCTATTTGCCTTTTTTTTGAAAGTTCAAGTTGCTAGCTAGTCTTCCTTTTGTTCTGGCTCCTTTTATTTAGCTTTATCTTCCTTTTGGGGGTCCTATTTGACCCTTGTATATTCCTTCCCCTGTTTTCTCCTTCTTCTTTTTAATACAATTACCCTTAAAGCAAAAAAAAGAAAAGAAAAGAAAAGTGTAGAGTCAAACAATAGCCTACCAAGGGCTTAAAATAAATGAAATAGCATGTTGCATCAATATGGAGTTTAAAGACAAATAATTAGCAAAAGTCGGATGAGGTCTAGTCTAGGTGTACTGAGCATGAATAGTAATCACTTGAGAAATCGAATTAATACGAAGATAAACATTAAATCATAATCTTAGCAAAATGGTATCGACATGGCTAAATCCTCTGAACAATCACAAGCGCGACTGTGTTTCTCATGGCCATGACTAATAAGAACTGGTACGGCATGAGACTCCCCTAGAGTATATTATGGCTATGACGAAATATTTGGCCTTTCCACAGGTGTGACCGCATTTCCAAAGTAGGGTTTGGTATTGCAATACTAATTGAGAGTGCTCATTACAAAATTTCTCGTATGTAGACGACATAGTAACATCAAGATCTATTCCCAGCTAAGTGGTGCCAAGTGCCAACTCAAGACCCCAAGTAAAAAAGGTCCAACTAGACTGTCTCGAAAAAGGCATGGTAAGGGATGAATACTCTCCGAGTATGAGGAAGATTGACCAAGATTGTAGTCCTCAATGAGTATCCCTTTACAAGTCTTAAACTGGCTAATTTGAACAAGTATTGATAAGATCGACAAACTAGCACACTAATTGGCAAGACTTGACTAAACGGGGTAAAACAAGGCTAAATAACCAAACAGGACAAGGCTTGGCTTAGCATTTTAGACTGGACTAAAATAGGCTAAGCCAAATTGGAAAACATTTCGGTCGGAGATAGGTAGCCCCAAAAACGGGTAGGAAAGGTTTAGGGTGAATCCAAGCAATGAGGAAGATAACAATGCAGTGTATGCTTGCTCACCAACCAAGTAAACCATAACAAACGATCCAGTTAGTCTAAGGTAGACTCGGGCAAGTCAATGAACACATAGTCCTAAGCGCTGACTCACATAAGTTAAATGACTAAGCTCAATTCGAGTAAGACATAGGGTAAGACAAATGATACAAATTACACACTTAAGAGATACATGTGCGAGGCACGCAAAGTTGACAAGTATAACAAGCTACAATTGATTTCATATTAACCAACATTCAAGGAACCATAAAAAAATCACCATCTTAAGTCTTATATTGCCATTAATAAGATAACATAAGGCTATTAAACTCTATGCACTCTTTTTTTGCTGCTATCGGAGGGTTCCCAACCCTTTGGGCTAGACTAATCCCTACGGGCCCAGAGGGAAGCCGGTAAACTCCCCTGTAGCCCCAGTGTGGTAGTGTAGTTTCGAACCCACAACCTCCAGGTGCAAACCGTGGTCCTAGGCCAAATGAGCTACCCCTTGAGGTTAAACTCTATGCACTCTTAAGGCTTGAATGTTGGGATTTATACGTCCTTTGGTGCTTTTGAAGGTATTTGACATTCCAAATCCTAACTTCACATAAACAACTCTCTGGACAATCCCCCCGAGTGAAGGTCAGTTCAAACAATTAGTTCCCATTGGTCTCAAGCATAAATAAAAGGCGAGTCCAAGTTACAAGTCAAATGTCACCTCATGTGTGAGGACTCGGGCCTTAATTCTACTAAATGGTCACTTATTAGGGGCAAACAATGACCCATAAACTCATGGGAAAAAGTTCAAAAGAATTGGGCCAGAAGAGTTCCGGGGGGGGGGGGGGGGGGGGGTTGGGTTTTAGATCTTAGACAGTAATTTCAATTTCAAAACTTACCAACACTACAAGAAATTTAGGCTGTTGCAACGAAATCTGATGACGAATTTTTTTTTTTGTCTTAAAAGAACACCCAGAGGGGATGAAATATAAATTTTGTCGTATGTTTTCATTTTTCTCAAAAGTATAGGAGACGAAAACAAAATTTCGTCTACAAAAATATGGCGCCAACTTGTTTTGTGTTGGCGCCAATTATTTTAGCTCATTAGAGACGAAAATTGTTGTCACAAAATAAATGTTTTTTTTTTTTACGAACGTAATTCATCACCAATAAGGATAAGTTATGGAAGACGAACATATTTCGTCATCAAAATAAGGCGCCAATTTCATTTGCTTTGGCGCGGACTATTTTAGCTCATTGGAGACGAACATTTTTGTCACAAAATATAATTTGTTTTTGTGACGAACTTAATTCGTCACTAATAAGGATAAGTTATGGAAGACGAAAATATTTCGTCACTAGAATAAGGTGCTAATTTCATTTGCAAGCGCGAATTATTTTAGCTCATTGGAGACGAAAATTTTTGTCACAAAATATAATTTGTTTTTGCGACGAACGTAATTCGTCACCAATAAGGATAATATATAGACAATAAACATATTTCGTCACCAAAATAAGACGCCAATTTCATTTGCTTTGGCACGAATTATTTTAGCTCATTGGAGACGAAAATTTTTGTCACAAAATATAATTTGTTTTTGTGACGAACATAATTCGTCACTATTAAGGATAAGTTATTGAAGACGAAAATATTTGGTCACCAAAATAAGGCGCCAATTTCATTTGCGGTGGCACCAATTTCGTTCGCACTTGAGCCTATTCATCTCTTACAAGTATTGCTTTGGAAAAGCCTTTAAAATGACTAAAATGGGCCCCCCCAAGGCCCTAACGTCCATCCCCCCCCCTCCACCCCAATCCAACGCCCCTTTTCCAAAACTTATTTCCCCCTTTGTCCCTCCATCTATCCCGGTCTCTCTTTTCCAAAACCCTTTCCCCCCTTTTCTAAAACCCTTTTCCAGAAGAGGAGAGAAGAACCCTTTTCCCCAATTTCCAAAACCCTTTTCCAACATCTCCCACCCATCGTCTCAAGCAGCAGCCCCATGGCCCATTGGCCCCCATCAATCATCATCACCCTCCATCAACACACGCAGTGCAGACCCATCCCTGATCAGTGATCCCTCTCATCTCTACTTCTCTCAGTCTCTCTCGCCTAGAATTCCCAGACGCAGCCACCATCACCAATCACCATCATCTGTGCCCATCATCCTCCATCCAGGAGTCCGCCACCGCCAGGTACACCTACCTCTCTCAGTCTCTGCTACTGTGAGAACTTGGTCCGGACGGTACCCTTAACCACGGGGTGTAGCATGTCAACCACGGGCTTCAAACGGTGAGTCTCCGTTAGCCCGCATCCGAAATATCCAAGTCCTGACCTTGGGCTTATAAGTCAAACCTCGTATTAACTTAGCATGAGGCTTTTTAAAACCATGCGTCTCCGGAAATCGTAAGAACTCCGAAGTTAAGCGTGCTCGGGGGGGAGAAGTATTAGGATGAGTGACCTCCTGGGAAGTCCTCGCGTGGACGTGGGCCAAAGCGGACAATTTCATGCTGAGTTGGGCGGGGCTGTGAAAGTTGGTATCAGAGCCGAGGACGACTCTATTTCTAGTGGGGGAGAATGTGAGATCTTGGTCCGGGCGGTACCCTTAACAACTGGGCGTAGCGTGTCAATCACAGGCTTCAAACGACGAGTCTACGATAGCCCGCATCGGAAATATCCAAGTCCTGACCATGAGCTTATAAGTTAAACTCCATATTAACTTAGCATAAGGCTTTTTAAAACCGTGCGGCCCAGGAAATCGTAAGAACTCCGAAGTTAAGGGTGCTCGGGCGGGAGCAGTACTAGGATGAGTGACCTCCTGGGAAGTCCTCGCACGTACACGTGGGCCAAAGCGGACAATTTCATGCTAAGTTGGGCGGGGCTGTGACTGTTGGTATCAGAGCCGAGGACGACTCTATTTCTAGTGGGGGAGAATGTGAGATCTTGGTCCGGACGGTACTCTTAATCGCGGGGTGTAGCGTGTCAACCACCGGCTTCAAACGATGAGTCTCCGTTAGCCCGCATCGGAAATATCCAAGTCTTGAGCATGACTTATAAGTCAAACCTCGTATTAACTTAGTATGAAGTCTTCTAAAATTGTGTGGTTCTAAAAATCGTAAGAACTTCGAAGTTAAGCGTGCTCGGGTTGGAACAGTATTAGGATGGGTGACCTCCTGAGAAGTCCTTGAGTTGGGCGGGGTAAATGTGATAAATTTTTTTTGTCTCTATTTCTTATATTTATGAAATTTTTTTTTTTTTAATTTCTTCCTTTAATGACAAAATATTTTGTCACTAATTACTTACAAGTATGTTTCCAACATAGTGTATTGGAGACGAAAAAAAAATTACTTGTTTCCAACAGAGTGTATTGGAGATAAAAAAAAACCGTCACAAATTTATCTTTTTCAATGACGAATTTTTTTTCCGTCTCCAATACCTTTTAGCGACAAGGCTTTGGCAACAAAACGGGTGACGAAAAATTTTCGTCTCAATTAGTTTTAGTGACGAAATATGTACATTTTGGGACAAATTTGTGTCGTCCTTAAACCCCAAATTTCTTGTAGTGCAAATTTCACATGAGCTTAAACGAAGTTAACTAGCATAACCGTGAAAATTTCAAGAATCATCAAGGCAAGCATGTATGAAATTTAAATTGAGAACTTGCCTTGGTCTACTAAGCTTTCCAATCAACGAATAGTTACTTCAATTCCACTCAATTGAGTCAAAGAACAAAACCCCAAATCCAACACAAAAAGTCTCTCAAAAATAAAAAACGGAGAAGGAAATGGGATGAGGCCATGCATGTCGGGATCCACAAGTGAAATGTTCTCCCCAACAACATTCTAGAAGGTGGAAAGAAAAGCTCGCATCTAAGTGCTCAATTGAGCTCAAATCGACAATAAAGGCGGCTACACAATGAACTTGAAAATAAAGTTGACTGACACACACACACAATATATATATATATATATATAGGGATATGCTCTTATAAGAGATATCTCTCACCTTATATGAGAGATGAAGGTGGGGGCCCTCAAATTTAAGTTGTTGGCATTGGATATGGATGTCCACCCGAGAGAGAGAGAGAGAGAGGGAGAGAGGGGTGAGTGCAATGATTGTCTTCGCTCTTCGCTAAGCAAATGGAAGTCTAACACTTAAGGTATGATCTAGGGAAGAAAGAAGAAATGAGATGAAAGGAGAAGGGAACGTTGTTGGAACAAGGAGAAAGGAGGGAAAGGAGTTGGTGCTTATATACATATCGCCTTTTATCAAAAATGATGTTTACATCCCGACTTACGTGAAAAAGTGTATAAACAAAACAAGGTTCTTCTAGACATTGGATGGGTATGGGCCAAAAACGAAAGTTTCTTAAATTCATTTCATCATTCCAATAGACCCAAAATAACAATACTCTAAAGTTCCCAATATACCCTTAACTTTTTCCGAAATCCCAACTAGTTCCTATAATGCACTAAACTAAGTCCAAAAGTTTTCAAAACTTCCCAACACTTTCCAAACACTATTCTAAGGCTCAAAACTAATTATTTAACATCTAAATATACTTGATTAATTATTAAAAATAATTAATTAATACTAATCACCAAATTAAGGATTGGGGATCTTACAAGTATTTCTCTAATAATTATATTACAATATTTTAAAAATATTTTCAAAATTGAAAACATAGATAAAATATTGCAGTTATATAACATTGGACTAAAAATGAACAAGTTGGGAAAACTTATATAATAGTTTTACCAGTGTTTCATACTTATTTATTGTTGAATTATTTTAAAGTTCATTTAATCTCAACTACATTTTTCCAACGATATGATGCATAGAAGAATCAAAATTCGAAAGTATCGGGACACTACCCTAAGACTAGTCATATTTAACCATTGTTAAGGGATCGATGACTAGATTTATTTACCCATTGAACAGCAATAGAGAGTTTTGTTGCTAGAAATTGGTGAAGTTTTCTTGGAGTAATTTCAAAACCTACCAAAGGATGTTGGCAAACTTTTAAATTTTTTTTGGATAGTCTAACAGTTGGTAGTCATGTTTTCAAGAAATTCAAAGATAGAAAACTATCTTTTGTTGATGCTTTAAAATTTATTTTTAAATTTTTTTACATTAATCTAATTTTTTTTAATAAATTTTAATAAGGACTCAAAATTTTCAACAACCAGTTTCACAAAAAGAAATAAGAGCATCTTCACATTAAACAAGCTCTTATGCCATTCATGGGTTCTGGAAATTAGGTTGCCTTCGATTCGTTCACCAATAACTCAACTTATTCAAAACCCTGATTTACAAGTTTTTAAGATTGGGTCCAAAAACCTTGCAGCAAGATCCACCAGCAATGGGGCCCACCTACAAAAAAGTATGGATCATGAGAGGTGGACCCCACCTGTGGGTCAAACAGATCCATCATACGGTGAAACATCAGACTTATGGGGGCACAATCCTATCTATAGGATATATAGTTAGTGGGATTGCCATATAGTTGCATATTTTAGTGATAACCCATCACCAGAAAGATTAAATGTGCACTAACCACATGTATGATGGAGAATTGGAGATGGCATGACCAATTAAAAACCATCAGCAGCCCTATATATGGAAAAAGACCTTACATATAGATATATACTCTTACATATTGCTATGTACACATGAAGCCATCTCTACAAGCCGTCAACCTCGGATGCACAATTACATAGACTCTATAAAACATAAGGCCCTAGGCACGTGATATAATTAGATTGAAGGAACGTGATATAATTAGATTGAAGGAACCTTCGCAGAACAAGTGAACCAAAAAGTGGCCAGACTAGCATGAGTACCCAAAACTTAGACCAACGCAAAGCCAGTCTCTCTCCAAGAGACTCAAACCACTCACACTATATCCTTAACCATCTGAGCAATAGCTGATGACCTCTCTCCAACTCAGAACGTTTGAATCTAGATAAGATTGACTTTTTTAATTTAATATAAATTGGTCAGGATATGTTTGAGTCTTGCTAACCTGTCAATTACATCTAAACAGATCTAAGTGACTAATTGCACTATTATTGGTCAATTCAATTTGATCTCCACCCCCACTAAATTAATGGTTTGGGTTGATCTCAACTTTTAATTTGGGTTCAGGTTTACATTTTCAACTAGATTAATAATATATTAAGTTCGAGTTGAGCTGGCACTCGGGTGCTTAATTGACCTCCCCCATCCAAAATCATACTCTACAAAACTTTACACAAGGGAGGAAATATATTTTTTCCCTCTAATCCAAGCTCGAATATTGTTCCACTAGACGGCTATTACAAGCGGCTTACTATGTGAAAACCCCACCCATCACACTACAGGATAAACTACCATGATCCACAATAATTCATTTCCAATCAAGCCAAAAATGATAATGATTGTCCATGTCTTGTGCCCCACAATGGATTGGTCTGATATAGATGCCCTGCAGACTACCAATTTGGGTCGTCATCTGGAGCACCCAATTGTTATGCTCATTCAAACAAATTTTTTGTAAGTTTTCTACATTGGCTGCCTTCAGTTTGAAACACCACCACCAATGAAATGAATGCAAAAATTCATCTTACTTTGTTTTACCAACTACATTCTATTCAATTCAATACATCCCTACTTTTCATAGCGTGGAAAAGCAACTATCACTCAATCACTAAAAAATTATAGATGTGGGTGTATATATATACGAACCATCCCATTCCATCAAATCTATGTTCATCTCTTTATGTGACTAAAGAGAGAAAGATATGGTGGCCCAAAGATCTGTAACGGTTTTGAGGGGTGCTTTGATTGTTGTCATTCTACTTCTGATGATGGCTTCAAGGGGGTGGTGTGGCCGGACGATGAGTGGTCGGGTTTTCGATGGCGCGGCGTCCATCCAGAGCATGCTTCCTAAAGGGCCTGTTCCCCCTTCTGGGCCTTCACCTTGTCATAACAAGGTCAGGTCTTCCCATGAGAGCCAAATCTCTCACCCAGATGATGTTATATGCTACATTCCATAGATAGAAGAAGAAGAAGAAGAAGAGAAATTGATTGTTATTCTTCAGTTGTTCATTTGTTTATTCATAAGCTCCCATTCAGAGAATTTGGAGTTATGGGGTCATCTGATGTGATTACTAGTTGTATTTTGGCTCTGAGATTGTATTTTGTATAGGAAAGAAAACGCGAATTTTGCGATTTCTTGTATGATGAAAAGAAATTTGATAGTTGCTTATTGAGTTGTGTTGGTGATGGGAATTTTATTTATTGTCTTTTTTTTCCCTCTTTGTTCTGGGTTACTGTTCTATTCTGTTATCAGAATCTCTTACAACCCAACATGAACCTGAGCCCAACATGGTAATTAAGGGCTTGGGTTGAGCCTTTTTTATTTTCAGGTCAACATTTCTGACCGGAAGAATAAATGAGTTGGGTTTCAGTTGAGTCCCTACATGCTTTCTACCTGCCAACCTATCCAAACCAGACCTAACCTGGCCTGTTAATTAAGGTTTCGGACTGACCCTTTTAATTTCTTGGTTGGGTATGGGACCATGAGTTAACAGGTTCAAACTGATTCACAATGGCTCAGGTTAGGTTTGAAACTGTGCATGACACGCATTGCTCAACATGACTCGAACCTAGCAGGACCTGACCATTGCCAACCCCAATTTGGAGGCAACCAATCACAGGGCTAGAATCTTCTAATATGGGAGATGTTGTATAGTAGTAACCACCGCCCCCCTCCCATCTGACCTTCTATGGTAGGCCTCATCATATCAATGCAGGAGTGTTTAATTGTACTTGGGGGTTTAACCCATGGCCTGTCTATTTACTAATCTGACCTAAAACTCATACCCAGGCCCAATTCTTTTTTGTTAAGGGGGGTCATGCATTTGCCTTAGTCTAAGCCATGCAAGTGTTGCAGAAAATGGAACCCAAAACAGGCAGACCGGCAAGACTGAAACTCCAGACTAAACTCAGCTTTTTGGGGGCCGGGCCAGCCCAATGGTTCAATATCATGAATCATCCAAGAACAGTGCTTGAACATATGGAAATTGGGCATCTAGAAACTGAACATTACTAGTGAAAAATCTTCCAGATTTCATGCAAGTGAGCCACACAAGATTAGTTAGGCCTATGGGTGAGAGGCCTTTACACCCTAAGTCAGCAGCTGCAACCAATTGGACCGGAATGACATGAAATTGGCCCATTGCCAACTTGCCTCACGGGTAGGGATATCAATGACTAAAGTAAGATGGTGTTGGGGTCTGGTTATACTGTTTGGATTACGAGTAGGGGCAGAAGACGGATCAAATCTATTTACTAATTGGGTTAGAAATGTCAATCTGAATAGTAAATTCAACGATTTGTTCGATCACTAGGCTGATCCAGTATGGTTGGCCAGCTTGCTATTGACTGAACATGGCCTGACATTTTAGGCCAATGGTTCTGGGCCTGATATCTTGGGCCCAAAAGCGAATGAGGTGTGCCTAGTCCTATGTCTAGCTGAGGTCCCAGAAAAATGGGCTAGTTCAAGCAGGACGAGACCATCACTATCGTTCCTAATAAATATCAGTAATGGCTTGTGTTGGGTCTGAATGTTGGCCCAATGGATGGACTCAGGCCTGGATAATTGGCTCAATTAAAAGGGATGCCCCATGTGAAACTCTTGTTGGGTTGTGACTGAGGCCTAACCCTTATCCCAAATTCCTTGGGAAGCTCTCGTCCGGAGATAATGCTGGGATATGTGCAAATTGTTGTGATAAATTGTACTATGCGGGGAGTGATCTTCTACATTATGTTGTACTCCACCTCTGAATTCAGGATGTCTGAGTGCATTGTGCAGACATTTGATAGCAAGTATGGTGAAAATATTCTCTTGGAGTATGGCCTGGTGAGCATCCGTCTAGAGAAAAAGGGCGGGAAACTCTTAACAATTAAGTTTGGAGTGTTACATAAGTTCTACATTGAAAATATCTAAGTCCTGATTTTGAGTATATGTACAACCTGACCTTTTACCCCACATGATGTGTTTAGCCAAGGGAGTCATGTAGATTTGTGAAGGGATGGCGAAGATTTCAAAGACTATGCATTGTTGTGAAATGAATCACATGAGTAAATGATGCACATATATATAAATCATTTGCATAAGGAAATGATACACATGTGAAACACATTCCATTTTGTCATTTTCACCACTTTTCGCATGTGAATCTGGTAACATCCATCGTTCTATGTATTTACAAATTAATGGTTTGGAGTACTTTCTTTTCATAATTTCTCAAAATGCATGCTGCATTAAGATATGAAATTTGACCCCAAGCTATTTTTAACCTTTTTCAAGGAGATGAATAGTTCGGATTGTGAATTAGGGGCCCATCGTGTTGAGATTGTTTTGCTACTTGAAGGGCTCCATGGGACGTGAACTCACATTAGTGTCACTATAGCACGCGCCTCTTGCTTTAGGTGTGTAAATGGGAAGCAAAAATTTCCACCATGTGTTAGAGACCCGTAAATTTAGGTGCGATAAGGAACTCATTTTCACACCCCATTTAGGTATGTAACTTGCAATGAGTGTATACAAATGTTAATGTGCATAACCACTATGCAATTGCAACATGTACATATATAAATGGGCGCAAACAAACGACCCTCACTATTGTTGTAGCAATTCTCTCTCAATATTTTCAATAATGGCAAAAATATCAATATGTTATCAATAAAATGCCGTTTTGGGTAAAAGTTTCCAATATTTTCAATGTAGTGCAGACATTAGTGAGATGGAGTAACCATGAAATGGCTGATATTACATAATAAGTAATCTGGCGTAAACTTTGAAGCCTACTTCGTGGTCTTGAGAGATGGTTTCTCTCGCAGCGGCAGCACATGTTAACAACATGGGTGGGGCCCACCTTTAGAAAGTTCAAACCTCTTATTAACCCTTGAACCCATTGTAGTGGTCAAATAATAAATTATTCTTCAAATTAGTGAGATGGCCACCGTTGGATCAACAAAATTTGAAACCTGTGATTAACTTTTTTTTTTTTATTTCCTTTTTTAATAGGCAGAAATGGAAGGAGTCTCTCATGTATGAAATCTGATGATCAATCCATCGGTTGGCCCACTAAAATCGACACTATTTAATGGGTCTTAGGGCTGTAGACCGGTTTGGGTTTTCCAAAGGTCCGCCAAACCCAAGTTGTTAACATGGGCGTTGCACTGTACTACCATGCAACGTTGAGCATTTTTATAAATCTTCTCTTATACAATGATTGGACAAGTAATTAATTGTTAATGACAAGTTACATAATTTCTTCATTCATGAGGGATGTTCATGTACTTCTTTCCTTGTGATGCTGTTGAAGGGCAAGAGATTAGGGCGGTCAAACCTGTCGTGTTAACGAATTCGAGTTAGGTCGGGTTAACGTATTCGTGTTAAAATCATTTCAACCCATACACGGCCCGTTAACTTAACGGGTAAAAAAATCAAATCTGAACACGACCCGTTAATTTAACGAGTTATCCGGCCTAACCTGTTAACCCATTAAGTAATTAAGTCATTTCAAAAATTAAAAGAAAATCCACATAAAAATATATAAGGAGAAAATTATATAAGCCACACAAAACTCTGAGGATCTCGAGTGGATCCCACCTAAAATCCCACTATAAAATAATAAATCTTAATTTCTTCTTTATGAATATAAACTAATTCTAGCTACACTTAGGGACTAAAAAAAAATTTAACGGGTTAAGCAGGTTGTTAATGGGTTATTGGTTTAATTCGCACATAACCTGTTAACGTGTTAATGAGTTTGACCCGTTAATGATCCGAATCAATTAAGAGCTCACCCAAACCCGTTACTATCGTGTGGGTTCGTGTCATGTTAACGGGTCGTGTGACATTTTGACGGCCCTATAAGAGATGATGGGCTTATATTCTAGGTTCATTAATTAGCAATTGCAAACTTGACCCCGGCTTAAATTGTATTATTTTGTGCATGCCTTTTGGCAGATTAACTAGGAGAAGACTAAAGTCTTACTCAAAGAATATTGGAAGGTATATTGATTAGGGACCAGAGGTAGGGAATTTCAAAAGGAAGAAAGTACATAGTTCAATTGTTAAATAATGTATCCTTTAATTGCTTGTGTTTGAAATTTGTCATACTTTGTGATAAATTAAGTTGAAAATTGGTTAAAGAGACAGAGACCTACCCTTAAATAAGGCATTTTTGTTCTAAACCTCTTGACATTAAATGTAAATGGGCACAAAATTGGTCAATGTAGGCGACCGTTGGATGATTAATTAAAGAGATTTTGTCTTTGATTATTTAAAATCAGTCTGGTATTTGTTTGATGAAATTGTGGGTCTTGCTGTTCATAAAGGATCAGTTTGACTGCCGTAAGGATATTAGGCCTTTTATAGTAGAGTTTGGATCACCTATCGTATCATGTCATCCAAAATTTTAAGTTTGATCTACTTATGGTAAAAGTGTAATATCTGCAATAGGTGATGATTGCAATAGGTGATGATGACTCTTTACAGTGGATGACATTTGAGGGACGAATGGGGAGCACAATCTTCAAAGCATATAACGTTTGAAAATATAACATGTGGCTAAGATTGTGTGTCCACATTTTCAGTAACGTTTCTCCTCCTTGGAAGGCTGTTCTCCATGATGCAAAATCCCAAATAAAATCTTGTGCTCTGTTTCTCAACCTTGGCATAGCTTCAAACTGGGACTTGACTGTGCACTCTAACCATTCTCATGTGCATCGTGTTTCTGAAGTTTCAGGTTGGAACCTTCTGATCTCCCCAAGAGACGGTTTCTCACTATGGGTTTCTTCAGATTACATCCCAAGTCTCTTCTCTGGTCTATAAGACTGTTCTGGACAGTGATGCCTTCAATGCAACCTTCAGAAAGCTTCCAGGGATTCTAGCTCTCCTATTGTTCTTGTGGACAGGAAATGTATTCGGTCTTCTATCATGGATCCTGGCCTTTCAACTTGGAAGTTTAGGTTTAAGTCTTGTAGGGATCAATCTGATGGTAGGCCTATGTTTTATTTGATTGAAATTTCTTGCACTTCTATTTTGTGTTTCTATCTGGGTTGTAGGCTTTTCTTCCTTTTGAGTCTGGCTAACAAACCCCCCACCACCCCCGACTTTATTTGGATGTCCAACGCAATATTGGGTTATTGATGCGGTTTTGACAGCTACAAGTATGCTGTTGAATTTATCTGGCTAAGATATTGGTGCCGGGTGATTTTCAAAGGGGCCACATTACTACCAGTTAGGATGTGATGGGTTTCTAACTTTCTATTATAGATTCTTCAAATATATGGACAACTATCTATTGCATATACCTCATGTTTGTAGAGAGAGAGAGAGAGAGAGAGAGAGAGAGAGAGAGAGAGAGAGAGAGAGAGAGAGAGAGAGAGAGAGAGAGAGAGAGAGAGAGAGAGAGAGTAAACATGTTTATTTAGTATGGATCTTGAATTAGATCATCAAATCACGAGGGAAAGGGTGCTATTCCTAGAATACAGTAGCATTTGAACTCCATGGAATGGATTTTCCCTGCGACCGGGGTCTGAAAAAACCACTAATTCATATAAATGATTTCTTTCACACCAGATGTATAAAACTTGAATGAGCCCCCACATTAAATCGCAATATCTTACATTATTATTTAGTGGGACACATTAATGTAATTAGGCTGTTCACTAATAGATCCTACCATCAATTAATCAAAGAGATAGGTTGTGTTGTTCCTTGTATTCATCCCAAGCTGCTAGCTCAGTTGGTCGACACTGACATCAAAGTCCTCTGAGCAAGGTAGGTAGTTAGATTCGACCCCAGCTGAAAAAGAGGAAACTATATTCAACAGTTTTTGACTCTTATTTTTAGAAGTTGTGATTCCTTTTCTTTGTGTGGTTACTGTGGTACTGGATGAAAGGAAAAGCGACAATGAGCCCACATGGTGGTTGAACCACTTGCCCTGTAGGAGACGACTAGCATATACAAAGAGGCGAATTCTATCCTGTTAGTTTGGCCCACAAGATTGAATATGTTTGTTACATACATTTAAGAAGAGCCAGTTCCACTGGTTTTGTTGCATGCAGTGTGTTAAGTTGTCAACATACAATACTGTCGTCTTTGCTGAATGATACATTATCTAGAACCATACACATATTTGTCTACTACCTTAATGCTGCATACTTCATTCTTCTCGCTTCTCTGGGCCCTTGGTGTCTAGTGATGGTTTAATTTGGGACTAGAGATGTCATACTCTTAAACTACTCTTCCGTCTTTGATGGGTAGGAATCTCACTCCCATTTTCTGCAAAATAATGACCACCCAAAACGTCAATAAAGAATCTACATCTGAAGAGGTTCAGAAAATTAATGATAAAAATAAAAATAAAACAAATAAAACTAAACACAAACAAATCATTCTTAGAGGCTGGGACTTTTATAAACTAAAATAACTCTAACTTGATGGCCCCAATTGGACATTGCCGCTTCATTGATTATTTGAAAAGAGGATGGCTTAATCTAATGGTTTTAATGTTGTACTTAAAAAGGCACTTAAATTAAGGGTTATGACCAAGCCTAGGTGATCATTTTTGGCTCACCATAGTCCAAACTAATTAAAAACATCCATCCTCTATCCTCTATGATTAATATATTTTTATGTAGGCTCCACATGTTAGACAGCTTTGAAATCAGAAGTTCATCTCCTCATTTTGTTTAGTAGTATTCGTTGGACTTTTAATACTATTCCTTTTTTTTATTCAATTAGAATAAGTAGATTAGGACTAACTCCGGAAACTTCTCTATGTTCCTTATCATCATATCATCGGTTGAAGCAGACAATCGACTGATTTCAATTTTTTATTTTTGTTCTTATTTTTCAATCTTCAGCTATTTTATTTCATTACACAAATTGAAATGCATGTAGTTGTTTTTGGATGCTCAACTTCATACAGATTTGTTAAGTACCTCTCTAATTTGAAAAGTGACACCGCTAGTAAACATGCAATGTGGGGTTCACTTGTCTAGAATTGTTGGATCAAGACCATTCATGGATGATCATGGCCCAACTGAAATATTTTTCGTCGTCGTTGTCGTCGTCATAATCAATAATCAATAGGTACAGTATAAAGTCATTTGCATTGGATGATGGAAGTGAAACCCACCATTGATGCATATGGATTTGAAATAGACGGTTCAAATACTTATTATTGAGTCACATGATGTATAGAAAATTCTGCTGAAATTGATTTTTGGTAGATGGAATGAGGACAGAGTCTCTCCCTGGGACAAGCCATAGCTCCACTAGCCATTATTTTGATGACCGTACGTCTAGACCAGCAGTACTTAAAAAATGTTTGGTTTAAACCATCTACAATTAACGGCTAAGATCAACCAATTATCATCACAGATGGGGTCCTTGCTCAATCCATGATGGCCCCACTGTGCATGTGCAAGGCAGGGGTACTAATTGGTGCAGCATTGTATACTTGTCTAATAACTAGCACTAGTGTTTTTTCTAGAGACTAAAACCCAAATAGTTGCAGCAAAGATATAACCCAAGAAGTATGCAGAATAAATTTCAGTACTACTACCTCTTCATGCTTGCATCCCTCATTGATTTTTCTTAGAGCTGGCTTCCTTTGACTCTGTTGGGACAACGGACAGGCCTCATTCCCCAAGCAAAGGCGCATCATCTTCTCGGCCGCCTCTGCTTCATCCTTGCTCTCTTCAATCAGCTTGGCCACTTGTGCCTTGGGCAGCCTCATCTTCACCTGCCTCCCCCCATCTGCACCCGTCTCCACCGTCTTCATCAGAGAAAGATCAGAGACAGACCTCCTTGCCAGCATCAGGCTCTCGAGCCGGTCCTTGGCACTCATGTTGATGACCCCAGACCGCACCCTCCTCGGTGCCTTCTCGCTCCCCATCGCGGGCAGCTGAACCAGGAAGTAGAGCCTCTTGGGCTGGAGCTCATGGTCCAGGTCCAGGGCCTTGGCTCTGACTCCCAAGTGCCGAACAGCCTGAGAATCCATCAGAACATGACCTGGGTAGTCTTTGATCACCTCCCCGGTGCGCACCGGGGTCTTGAACTTGATCGTCTCGCCGTCTATCTTCATCACTTTGGCTGTCTTCCTTCCTGATAAGCTGTTTCCCATGGCTGGAGTGGGACTGAAACTTGTTTGCTGCTTCTGCTTCTATGTTTGGAGGAGAAAAATGGGTGTATTTGTGAATCTTTGGGACTGTGAAATAGTGGGGTTCGGGCCTATTTTAAGGGTAGGGAGGTTTGTTGGGATTGTTGGTTGTTACAGTACTGGTAGGTCAAAAAAGGGTGGCATGAGAGTTTTTGTTTTATGAATGAATGAATAGAAATATGGTTTTTTTTTTCGTCGACTGCTTATTAAACGTGACAGTTTGACAGTTTCTCGATCTATTGTCTTCTTAGATGTGAATTCAACGATCAGTGCCCTTTTGTTTACACTTTTCAACCATGGGCTTTGGATTGTTGGTTGATGGAGTAGTATTTGAAACTATTTATTGATTGGGAAATGATGATGGAGCTCTGATGTATGTTTGGATCGACTCAAGGACCAGATGAGTTGTTGACTCTGCATAGTGCTGAATCAAAACCTAATTTGGCTAATCAAATTGAACCTAAAATGTTTTTTTTTTTTTTTTGTGGGGTACTCCATTGGGGCTGGACTAAGGGAAAGTAGCCTATTCAAGTGGGAAGGAAGTACACATGCGGGAAGAAAACCCACATGCACAAGTGGAAAAAGAGACCCTACAAGTGGGAATGAGTGATGTATCCAGGGTTCAAACCTTAGACAACCAGATAAGAACTGAACTTAAAAGTTAAAAGGGTAAGTTGGGTTGGTTAGGATAAATGGGTTATAGAGCAATTTGCTGGGTTTGCTCGAGTTTGTAAAGGTTTGCGTGCTGGATAACAAAAATGGCCTCAAATTGAAACCAAACGCTTAATTGCCAGGTGAGGTGTAGGCTTTGTTGGCAGATTGAGTCTAGAATTGGCACCTTGAAGTTTTCTTGTCCATTGAGTTGGACTTGATTATTAATCAAGCTGATTTGGGTTCTATAGCCATGGCTGCTTTTCTAGTAGTTCTGGCTCTAGGCCATTCCATGAAAACGAGGGTGGGTCACGGTTTAAAAACTCATTCCGACTTAATAATCCCTAGGTCTATTTATTTGCATATAAAACTCATTCTAATTACTTGACTTGATGATCCACAGGCCCTATTTATTTGCATAAAATACATAAAAATTCAGGGTGAAATGAGTTACATCGAAGGATTACTGCAAAAATTGGAGGTGAAGGATATGAAGTGGGTGGGTGAAGGATGTGGGGATGTAGATGTAGATGTGACCTTTACTTTCCTAGTGAGATGGCTGGGTATTCATTTACCATCATGGCTTGATTCAATCTCCATTAAAGGGGAGGACATTACGGAGGACATTTTATGGTCATTTTTTTATATTAGCTTTGGTTCTTAATTTTTAACCACTTATAGAAATGCAATGTTTGATATTAAATTACATAAAGAGCAAGGCTTTCCTAAGCTAAAGCTTAGGATAAAATTCCATAAGCTCATGCTTGTAGTGCTCACCCTTGGTTCATCCAAATGGACCAAACACACGACCCTCTTGAATTGCATGTGTCCCACTTTCAATTAGATCCAAATTTATTGGACCATTGGATCGACCGTATACCGATCTAAAGGGACTGTTGACCATTAAACTTTTAGGGCCCAGATGAAGATGATAGAAACCACCGTTAGAATTGATTTCTTGTAAAGAAGAGGGCCCAGATGAAGATGATAGAAACCACCGTTAGAATTGATTTCTTGTAAAGAAGAGGGTCCTAAGGAGTCCTTAAAATCTCCCATCCCCATCCCCATCCCCATCTCCATCTCCATCTCCATCCCCATCCCCATCCCCATGCCCATGTGGGTCCCCAAGTGGGCCTCACAACACATTTGAGCTTACTTGAACTTATCCTACCATAAGCTATAGTTTAGGATAGCTACCCCACTTGCTTGAAACAAAAAGCCCTCTCGGTCTGGCCACTCAACCAGTCCTCTCTGAATTACTCGGCTCGGGGGAACGATTGTGTTAAGTTGAGTTTCCACGTTTTCAAAATCTTGGTCTTTGTTAGACGGCCGACAATTAAAAAAATGGCTCATGTCGGTCATACTTGACTAGCTAACAGTGTCATCTAGACTCAGTAACACTTTATCGACTCAATGCCTTCCCAACTTCGCTAATTGGGATGGGTTCATCTTCGAGCCAGGCCTGATAAACCTGTGAGTCCATGTCAATGCATGGCATCTTGTGCTTCACATTTTAGCACATAGGTTGAATAAATAAAGCTGCTGAATAAACTGATTAGGTCTGGCTTTACATTTTGAGTAAAAATTCTATTTTCTGGAAAATCTTGTGGGAAAAAAACAAGAACTAATTACAAAGAAGCACAATAAATCATTTAAAGAAATCGTGTGGCCCTGACCTTCACCGGATTAAGCATGTGGCTAAGACTACGGGTGAATCTCCATATCAAGTCTTAATTTGTGACCCTACAAGAGTTAGGATTGAGATCAGACTATTGTGCGGCATCTAGCTCAAGTTGACTAATTTTTTATGCTGGTCAAGAAATGTGAGATTTCAAAAGGGGCAGAGTCCACCATAGTCATGATACCTTGGAATTGCTCTAAATGAGAGATGGAAATCCTGTATTGATCATCTTGAAAATTTGAGAGCAATCACATTCACAGCGTGCTCGAAGGGATCTACAAAAAAAAAAAAAGGTTCTCGGCAAGTTTGGTTCCGACATCCATTTGAAATAGGCGACTTTAACATCCGACACCCATTTGGAATAAGCGACTTTAACATCATTCTCCCATGGAAACTATATATTTCCACATTAGGTGGAAAATGCACTCCACATGCTGACTAAATCTCTACATAGAATTTGATTTCAATTGCTTAGCAATGATTCTAACGAAGAAGTAAAATTTCTGCATGTGACGTATTGCTATCATGCTATTATGCAAGAGTGGAATAGGTGATCAATACATTAAAGTTAAAAGTTGTAGAAAATATGATCTATTAACACTTTGAAGAAAAGCTTGGAACCTGAGGATCTCAACCTCGCTTTGATACCACTTTGAAGAAATAAAAATGTGTGATGATCCTGATCAAAGTTGCATTGAGAATTTGAAAAAACATGCAGTGCCTTTACAAGAAAAGATGAAGAAGCTGAAAGCCTCGACACAAGCTATGAATAATTTTTATGAAGATCGCATCAAGAGCTATGACAAAACGATCGAAGGATCATCGACTCCGATGTGAATTGAATATTATAAATAAGATGGCGTTATGTTGGAATTATACTTTTAATATTCCAATGAGAAAATAAAAAAGTCTCCTAGAGAATCCAAAAGTCACTTTGGGAAGTATAAAGGTCAAATGTCATTTAGAAAAGCTAAACCTCGTGGGGCTTTATTGTTATCTCATAATGTCTTTTGGAAGTGTCCTATGGCAGGCTATATAAGTTTGTGTTGTAGTTGTTTTCTAGTGTGTGAAGCGAAAGTTAGTGTGGCGAAGGTCTAGGATATTGTCCGAGTGTTTTGGTATAGAGAAACCTCTTGTTATCTTAAGGTTAGATTTAATTATTTATATTAGTGTTTTGTCCATTAGATCTAGAGCAGGTGCTCTATTTGGACCTTTAGTCGTACAACCTCACATACAAATGAAATAGGTATCAGAGCTGAGTCAATTGTTCGATGCCTAGGGAAGGCCCCCAAGGAGCCAATCCCAGTCCGTTCCTTGGCCGTCATGCGGCGACTCAATCTCGCTGCAAGAGCAACTAGAGCAGTCCATTGGTAGTCGACGAGATCGGGACAAGGACCCTCGTGCCCAGCCCTCAGAGCCAATCCTTTTTTTCGAGGTTACGGATCTGTTTTGCAGACTTCCCTTGACTACATTGTTCCATCGACTAAAGGCTACTCACCTTGGAGACTTGATGCGGTTATGAATACAACTCATGTGAAAAGCATTCGGTCCTCCGAATTTTCAAGGGCCGTCTGGGGCGCATCGGACACCACGCAACATGCGGTGCTCTTCTAGCCGCTGGACCCTACCTTCGGTTAGTTTGTTTCCAGGGTGTGCGGGCTGTTAAATATAAAATATAACTCTTCCCGATGCCCTCGTTGATGTCTTCGAACTCCCTAATAATTTCAACATAAGTCCCCCTCACTTTTAATATTCAATTTACATTGGAGTTGATGATCCTTTTGTGGATCTCAATTCTTCGATCTTGTTGTCATAGCTCTTTATGCGAGCTTCATTAAAATTTCTTCATGGCCTGTGTCGAGGCTTTTACCTTCTTTATCTTTTCTTATAAAAACACTGCATGTTTTTTCAAATTCTCAACTTGATCAGGATCATCACACCTGTTAACATGGATTACTTTAATTACTCTCGAATCCTAAAGAACTTCGAAAGCATGTGATGCTGCACTTTCTTTGGCCTTCTTTCTTGATAACTTTTGATGCCCAGTAGTAGAGTAGGAATTTCATCGAGTATAAAATGAATTGTCGCAATGAACTTTGGCTCATGGTTAGGTCCAATTCTCTGAAAAACATACTTAGGAGGGGTGCGTTCAAGTTTGCTATAGTTTCTTGTAATACAGTTTTGAAAGGGATTTCAACTATCACCATTCTTTGAACCATTTATTTTTAAACTTAGAAATTCAGTTAAGAAAAGAAACCTATTCTTTTAATCACAAACCATGATGATGCCAATCTTAATCAAGAGAAGAAATTTGTTCTCTTGAGACACTTAAATAAATAAAGAGAAGAAACTTGTTCTCTTGAGTCTTGATAACAAAATCACATATTTTATTCTCTTTTAACATCCCTTTACTCATTTCCTTTTTTCTTTGAGAAACATATCATTTCATCCCTCCCTCATGTTTTCAAATAACAAATTCTCTCTTTTCTTTGAAACATAAGACCTGAACCACTAAAAAAACTCTTTTTTTTTTCAAAAACAATATGTAGTGTTCAAAAAAAATATTTTTCAACAAAAAAAATAAATCAAGAGTGATGCTTTGAAAGATTTGTCAACTTAGCTCTGATACCACTTTGTAGAAAATATGATCTAATAACACTTTGAAGAAAAGCTCTGAACCCGAGGATCTGATCAACCTTGCTCGGATGCCACTTTGTAGGAAACATGATCTAATTCTATTGGAAAGAAATGCTCTGATATCAATTTGAAGAAAACAAAAAGGTGTGGATAGTGTGTGTGCTTGTGCATGTGAGGTTATACGACTAACAGGCCATACAAAGCCCTTGCTCCAGATCAAATGGACAAAACACTTATATATATATATATATATAAGGGAAGTTTCAAGTATATCTATCCCTCACCGTAGGGTGAGGGACACTTCCATAATTGTGAATTTTCAAGTACAAAAGTTACTTTTCAAGTACATAGGGTGAGGTACACTTCCGTGTCTTCATGTGCAAAAAGGGAAGTATCCCTCACCCTATGGTGAGGGATAGATGCACTTGAAACTTCTCTCTCTCTCTCTATATATATATATATAACCTTAAGATAACAAGAGATTTCTTTATACAAAAACACTTGGACAATATCCTAGATATTCACCACACATAGTTTTGCTTCACACACTATAAAACAACTACAACACAAACTTATATTATAGCCTGCCATAGGACACTTGCAAAAGACATATTCCAAGATAACAATAAAGTTCCATGGGGTTTAGCTTTTCTAGATAACCTTTGACCTATTGACATTCCAAAGTGACTTTTGAATTCTCTAGGAGATTCTTTGATTTTCTCATTGGAATATTAAAAGTAATAATTCCAACAAAAGTTGTTACATTATATGTGCTCTTTTTTAATTAAAAATAGAAAATGAAAGAAACTCTGAAATTATAGTATGATCAAAACTTAATTAACAATTAGCACTGTATCATCAGTCATTATAAATATGAGAGTTTAAGTTCGCGTTTGGCAATAGGTGAAGAGTCCCCAGATTTGAGAAGTCAGACATGAGAATCCTAAACAATCAGGATCTCACATGGCCAAAATCCTTGGGCATTTATAATTGCCAAACATGGATGTTTTGGGACTCTATGGAAAGTAGAAATCTTTTTCCTAAAAACTTGGTTGCAAAATGTGACCTAAAATTTCATGATCCCTCCCTAGAATATGTAATGGGGGTAACTTTTAATCAATCAGATCCTTTACACTCATTACCCAATCCCTAAACCCTATGAATTGAGTCAACTGAACTTGTACTACCTATGTTCTGTTGGGGATGTGCAACTAAAGTCCCACATCGGCTAGAAATGGGAAAGATTATAATTAGGACTAAGTACTCCATTGGTACAAAGCAGGGGACTTTGGCACTGTAAATATGGGCAACACAAGTCATTCGAATATTGTTGGGATCGGTGATGTCTGCATTAAAACCGATATTGGTTGCACAATGACGCTGAAAGATGTGCGAAAAATTCCTGATCCGCGGTTGAATATGATTTCCGGAACTTCATTGGACCGTGCAGGATATGAGAGTTACTTCGGAAATGGCAGGTGAAAACTCACTAAAGGGTCTTTTGTTTTAGCGAGAGGGAAAGCGTGTAATACGTTGTACGAGACACATGTGAAGCTATGCAAAGGTGTGTTAAATGCTGTTGAAGACAGATCTTCTCCAAATCTGTGGTACAAGAGACTGATACATATGAGTGAGAAATGTCTGCAGTTATTGGCAAAGAAAGATCGAATTCATTACTCCAAAGGCACATCCCTTGACCCTTGTGATTATTGCTATATCAACGATAAAATCTAATGTGCTGGATTTGGTATATTCTGATGTTTGTGGTCCCATGGAGGTGGAGTCATTGGGTGGCAATAAGTTTTTTGTCACATTTATTGATGATGCATCCAGAAAAGTCTGGGTTTATGCGTTGAAATCGAATGATCAAGTGTTCCAGGTATTTCAACAGTTTCATCTCATGGTTGAAAAAGAAACATGAAAATTCTTGAAATGTTTTCGCATAGATAATGGTGGAGAGTACACATGTAACCAATTTAAAGGCTATTGCTCGAAGCATGAAATTCGACATGAAAGAACAGTTCCTAGTACTCCACAACACAATGGTGTGGCAGAGAGAATGAACCGCACTATTCTTGAAAGGATGAGATGCATGATTAGAGTGGCATAGCTACCCAAGCCATTTTGGGGTGAAGCTGTTCTGACTACCGTTTACCTGATTAACAGGTCCCCCTCAGTTCCTTTGGATTTTGACATTTCGGAGTGAAAATGGACAGGTAAAGATATTTCATAGTCTCATTTGAAGGTGTTTGGGTGCAAGGCTTTTGTACATGTACCAAAGGAGCAGCGTTCAAAGCTGGATGATAAGGTAATATGTTGCATTTTCCTTGGCTACGGTGGAGTTGAGTTTGGTTACAGTTATGGGATTCGGAGAAGAGGAAAATTATCAGAAGTAGGGATGTGGTGTTTCATGAAGATCAGTTCTTTGCAGATAATGAGAAGACTGAAAAGTCTATAGAAGTTGATGGAGTGGTTGATCTTACACCGATTCCTTCTCCAGTGTAGACTACAAGTGGAGAAGGTGGACAAATCGATCTAGATCACGATGAGGCGCAGGGGTTGCCAGATAAACAGGTTGTTGAGCAGGGTGAGCAGTCTCCTCAGTTAGAAACCACAAAACATCAAGTTAGGAGGTCTACTTGAGAGCGTCAACCATCAACAAGATATCCTGTAGCAGATTATATTTTGCTTACTGATGAGGGGGAGCCAGAGAGCTACTGAGAAGCAAAAACTCATGCAGATAAAGATGAGTGGATGAAGGCTATGCAGGATGAGATGAGTTCTTTGAAAAAGAACAATACTTATGAGCTGATGGAACTTCCAAAAGGTAGGAAGGTTTTGAAGAACAAATGGGTGTTCAAATTGAAGAGAGATGACAGTGGAAAACTGATAAAGCATAAAGCATGGCTAGGGGCTAAAGGCTTTGCGCAGATGAAGGGTATTGACTTCAATGAAATCTTCCCACCAGTTGTGAAGATGACTTCTATTAGAGTTGTCTTGGGTTTAGTCGCCAGCATGGATCTTGAGCTTGAACAGATGGATGTGAAAACTGCATTTCTTCACGGTGATCTGAAAGAGGAGATCTACATGACTCAGTCGGAGGGGTTTGAGGTAGAAGGAAAAGAATAGTTAGTTTGCAGGTTGAAAAAGAGTTTCTACGGGCCGAAGCAAGCACGGAGGCAATGGTATAAGAAGTTTGATTCATTCATGGTGAGTCATGTGTACTGGAGGACAGCTGTAGATCACTGTGTTTATATTTGTAAATTTGGTAATGACAAATTTATCATCCTTCTTTTATATGTAGATGATATGTTGATAGTTGGACATGATAGTAAGATGATTGACAAGCTAAAAATGAATATGTCAAAGACTTTTGACATGAAAGACTTGAGACCGCACGACAGATTTTGGGAATGCAAATACGTCGTGATAGGAATACCAAGAAGTTGTGGTTGTCACAGGAGAAATATGTTGAACGGGTGCTAGCAAAGTTCAACATGAAAGATGCTAAGCTAATTAGCATGCCTTTAGCTAGTCACTTCAAGCTCAGTAGGAGACTATGTCCTACTACAGATGAAGAGAAGGAACGGATGATGTCTGTTCCATACTCCTCAGCAGTTGGGAGTCTTATGTATGTCTTGGTGTATACACGGCCAGACATTGCTCATGCAGTGAGTTTAGTGAGTAGATTTCTTTCTAACCCTAGGAAAGAGCATTGGGAAGCAGTGAAGTGGATCTTCAAATACTTAAGAGGTACATCAGATTTTTGCTTGTGTTTTGGAGGCTCAAAATCAGTACTTGAAAGCTTTACAGATGCTGATTTTGTAGGAGATCTTGATTGTCGGTTGTCTACTTCTGGGTACTTATTTACTTTTGCAGGGGGAGCTATTTCCCGGCAGTCTAAGTTGCAGAAGTGTACAACATTGTCTACAACCGAAACAGAATACATAGCTGCTAATGAAGCAAGGAAGGATATGATTTGGTTGAAGAAATTTTTTCGAGAACTGGATTTGAAACAAGGAGAGTATGTAGTCTACTGTGATAGTCAGAGTGCTATAGATCTTAGCAAGAACGCTACATACTATGCCCGCACGAAGCATGTTGATGTGAGATATCATTGGATTCGTGAGGTCATCAAAACGAATCTCATGAAGCTGAAGAAGATTCATACTGACAAGAATCCCTCGGACTGGAGCTGTCTAAGGGAAAGCTGGAGCTGTATTCAGAGTTGGTAGAACTGGACTCCTAGTAAGGGGGTTCAGAGACGTTTTCCCCATGGTTTGGAGGGGGAGGTTGTTGGCCTAGTGGGTCCAGACCAATTGGGTTCAGAGTCATGGGTATTTTGGTAATTGTACCGGAACTTTCTTATTGACTAAGATAGAGTTTCTTGGGGAATAAGAAAGAGAGCATTATATATATATGATGTAATGTGTAACCCATGAGATATACTGTAATGCATATCATACAGAGAGTGAACCCAAATGAGAGTCGAGTTTCTTTCCCGTGGACGTAGGCAAGATTGCCGAACCACGTAAATCTCTTTGTGTGTTTTTGCTTGTTCTTGTGTGGTCGATTGATTGCTCGATCGCTGATTCACGTTTCCGCAGACACGCGCTTAACAAGTGGTATCGGAGCCCAGGCCCATACTTAGCCAGGAGAGTCCTCATCTTGCTGAACAAAGGTGGTGGGCCCTGATGATGCGCAGGGAAAGCACGGAACTCACGATTGGTGGATCCGTGGTGAGGCTCTCGAGTTGGCTCTCCTCGATGGAACGGACAGATGAATGATCGTTTGAGGGGAGGCCCGGTAAAAATATCCAAAGAGATATGGTCCTTTGTTTGAGGGGAGGATTGTTGGGGATGTGCAACTAAAGTCCTACCTCAGCTAGAAATGAGAAAGATTATAAGTAAGACTAAGTTCTCCAATGGTATGAAGCCTTTTGGGTAGAGTCCAAGAGCAAATCCATGAGGGCTTAGGCCCAAAGTGGACAATATCATACCAATGTAGAGTTTGTGGTTGTCCATAGTACTTAACATGTTCATGGTTGTATTTTTCTTTCTTTCTTTCTTTCTTTATTATTATTATTATTATTATTATTATTATTATTGCTAATTTGGTCCATATTCATAGTCCCACACGTCCCACCCTACTGAAAGTCCCTATCCGAATGACCTAGGGATCAATCATCGATTCTCTCTTGTTTTTTAGAAGCCCTAGTTGTCTTGGTTATAGGAAGATGGCTCATCACTGAACCACCAATGATTGACATGTATTTTGCTAGGCTGAACTTTACACATGCATTAGATAATTCACTCTGAAACTCTTTATTGTCGTTAGAGCTTTATCTTATCAATTTAGGCTGGCAAATTCATAGCCATTCCCTCCTATTCTTCTACCTTGCACACCGGGTGCCCCTCCTCCCAATAAATTTTGGAAAACCCCATATGTTTGGGGTAATTGTTTCTTCTGCTGATAGCTACGAGTTCGGATACCCGGTTTCATTGAAACATAGGGATACCGTTTCATCTTATTAACATCCGCCAAGTGTATAAAATCTCATGCCAACTAATGCATCCTCAATTGCTTTCTTGAAATGAAGAAAAGAAGAGATTTTATTCAGCTTACGAATGTTGATAGGATGAAACAGTTGCATTGGAGATCCGAACTTGATTGCTACACATCCAGGTGGACTTCAAGGAAAGGGAGCATGGAACCTATATCATCTTCCTTGATGAGTCAGTTACCCTATCAAAAAGAAGTTGGATTTTATTTTCTAAACATACACCTCGGTTTTCGTGGGCCCATCTGGATGTGTTCCAATTAGAGTCGTAGGGGAGATGAGAGCTACAGTAGCTGAACTCAGTTAGGACAACATCACTGATCTATTCATATCATCTTAACCGTTTTTAAAGTACTTTTAGGGTCCGTTTGGTAATTTCACTAATATAGTCAAGTGAAGTCAAGTAAAGTTAAATATCCCATCAAAAGCACTTTTTACCAAAACTCCCTCCATCTTTAAAAAAAAAAAAAAAAAAAACAACTACATTTACTCACTAAAAGAAAAGAAAAACTTCATTTCCCCATACAAAAAGTCAAAAATATTCCATCTCAAACAACTAAAAATAATATACCATCATAACTCACTTATATGTTATTCATTCTTTTCATTTCACTTCACTCCACTTTATTTTAAAGGTTTTTATTGTGGTTCAATTGAAACATTGGTTAAGAATAAGATTAATGTAAAAGAGGATAAACTTAGTTCTCTGTATGCAAAGAGCATGGGTAGACCACTGTCGAATCTAATTATACAGAAGTCTAGCAACATTCTATAATCTTAGCGTGGCATCATCTCTAACGTCATATGTGGTACTCTCCTTTTAAAAAAAATCTGGACTTTTACAAACCCTACCAAGAATTGTATCGACAGAATTCAATCTTCAAGTCAAATGCAAAAAGGATCCGACAAAAGAGATTAGTTGGCACGATGCACTGCTCCTCCATTGTAGCTTACCTATTTAAAATATAAATCAGTTTAGTTCTAGTACATGTAAAATTAAAATGGTTTTGGAGCTTTCTTTTAGGAATTTTTTATTTTATTTTTTTAAAATTTTGTGGGTTTGTTTTCGAGTGTTTTTCTGTTTTTTAAACCCACCTTCCTAGACTATTCTACATAAATTTATTTATTTTTAAAATGTAGACAGCTCTCTATTTCAATTAGGGCTTGAACCAAATTGTTCTGCCTCCCTTGGGACTTTGATCTCCCTCCACAGCTTAGCTTGAATCCCTCAATAGAGTTTTATCCATGATATAAAACCCGTTCTCTCTCAAGTTCTCTCACAATTACATATTCAAAATCTCTTAGGTAACACTTGGCTACCAAATGTTTGGACCAAAGATTTTCGGTTTCCTAAAATTGTAGCAAATTCTTATTTGGTAATTGTAAATTCTTGAAGATTTGGACGAATGAAATCGTCATTTGTTAGGATTCTCAGATCCGACTACCCCCCGTAAGATTTAAAAATCCTCACTTAAGTGGATTTGCATACTAAACCATATTTTTCTCAACTATATCCATCAACATACACCAATATCAATGTGAAATCATCAGCTATCAAATCCCTAGTGAGAAATCCATGTTCCAATGGTAGTGAATAATTATCAGATCTATGAAAACCTCACCTGTTACCAAACATGCTCTTAGAGTTTTCAGTTTTTATCCTCCCAATCACTAGTATACCCACCACATTATACTATATTAAGCCAAGAGGTTTTTTGCTTCAATTTTGACAATTAGTTATTCTGTTTTTAAAATCTTTTCAGTTTTATCTCCACTTATGTCATGCAAACTAACTATTATCTTTTTACCAAAAACCACATCTACTACCCACTTCTCAAACTTTCACTTTTTCATTTATGCAAATCTCTTTCTATCCAAACTCTACCATTTCCTTTCTCCTCTTTTCTTTCTATGTGATTAGCTCTTATAATACATAAACCGGTACTCTTATAATATTTTCTTCTTTTGCTTTTTTTCTAAAATTTATGGATATTTTTTTTCATGCATGAATATTTAAGTTGCAGTGTAGGCTATACCTGTGCTAAGCACAGGTTATAATGCTAGTATATCGTTATGGGGGGCAGTCGCCCCGTCGAACTTTGGTCCGCCTCCATAAATTGCATGAAAATATTAGGTCCACCTTCAAAACACACATAAAAATTTCGGTTCCGCCTCCAAAACTTACATGAAAATTTTGGATTTCTCCACAAAACCAAAGAATCTATCTAGGTCTGCCTTGATGCTGGGCCCTCCAATGTTCCCAATGTCGCTACCAAAAATAATATTTTTAGATCTTCATGGGTCCCATAACTTTTCGAAAACAAAGAACCTTGGTGACCAATTCAGTTGGTAGAGATGGGTCTACTAGAATTCCATGTTCCGTTTTTTGTTTTTGGTAAAAGAATTCCATGCTTCTTTGTTTTATTTATTGTATTTTCTAAACCTAACGTTTCCTAGCTACTTGTCCTTTTTCACTTGCGTTTGTCTCTTCGCCGCAGATTAAGGGAGCAGATCAAGGTTTCGTAGCCCGCAATCCCTGGAAAGTAGATAAAGATGATGTTGTTGAGGTGTGGACTCAAGGAAATTAAGCAAAGATTCCTGCATGCTTATTTGACATGACTTGGTCTGTTTTGTCAAGCCTCATGTGGTCTCTCCTCTACTTAAACTTACGACTATGGAGGATTTCAAAAAGTAGCAGCTACCTAATTCTTTAGGTGGTTCCCACAATCCATTGCAAGTGGTGATCTTGACCGTCGGCCAACTGGTGGCTGTAGATTGATTTGGGTCTGCTCAAATCCTCATCCAAGTAGATTATGGGCGGCATTTGAACTGGCAATAGCCAACAAAACAGGAATCAACAAAGTGTGGGTCTAGCCATACCTTTTAATTAATTTCTATCCCCCTCATTGATTTTTTGATTGACCTATACTGTTTTGTAGAATCTGAAACCTTTCAAGCATTAGGCCCATGTTTGTATAATAGGAGATGTTTTTATCTTTGAAAAAGTGGGTGTCACTAGTTGAAAATTCTGGTTTATTGAAAATGATTGTTTAACAATTGTCTAATCCTGCATGTTTTCTCGATTTAATGGTAAAATCACTCCGGTGAAAGCGGAGATCTTTAAGTCCATTGAGTAGAATTAGGTTAAGTATTATGTGGACGGTAACCTGTTGAAAGATGCCCTACATGGCCAGATGACTTCACCTCATTAAAAGGTTAACCATGAATTATAACCCCTCTAGAATGAGTCCGGTTCTCGTGAGGGAAAACCTCCATGGGATCCGGATCCTTGTTAAATTTGTTCGTATTTCTAGGACCTCTAATGTGGTCGCCCAAGTTTATCTAAATTGAGTTTGTGATCTAATTTTTTATTCTATCTGAGTTGGGGAGTTCCCAAGGTGGTTAGAGGACATCTTGGTTCCTTTGTACGGCACCTATTGTGTCCCTTCTTCTCTTTTTTAATGAATCCTTTTTTCTTTAAAAAAGACGGGAAGTAAACAAAACAAACTATAAACAAATACCCACAAAAAAGACCAGACCAAGACCTTACGGCAAACTGTATCTAGACCGCAACAAATTAAAATCAGCTCGGGAAAATATGGATGGCATATTGGTAAGGCATCTTGCTCCCATCCCTTCCACTAGGGATGAGGTTTGAATCTCCTTCCTCCAGGCCACTGAGCCACAGCAGAACATAAAAAAAAAAAAATTTAAAACCAGCTCGACCACATTTAGCAAGGCAGTGACCCATTCAGTTGAAATGCCTAGAAATGTAAATCATAAAGGTATGAACTTGGATTATATCGGCATGACAAAGTGATTGTTACCACCTATATAGAGACACAAAATTCACTCGCTTCCCCGAAAGTATTAACCAAATGTCAATGATAGTGATTTAAGGTTTAGCTAGGGATATCAAATTGCACACATATAATATTTGCTATCAGATCTTACTGATCCATTTAGAGTGGAGCTTGATGGACTCATAGGGGTATTGAGCCAACATTACAGGCTTTAAACTAGAAGGTTGGGCTTGGGTAATGGGTTTGATTTTTTGGAGCTTTTTTAAAAAGTTTGTTTATTGAAAGAGACAAAGGGATAAAGGGAGGTCATTATCATTATCATCATCATGATGAAACCTTTGTCCCAACTAAGTTGGGTTAGGCCAAATAGAGGCTATTAGAAGAAAAATGAAATAATGAGAAATTGTGGACCCAATGAGAAATTAACTAGGTTTCAAAGAAACAGGCGGATAAGAGTTTAATCATGTGATGGTAAAAAGAGTCGAGCCCACAAAGCCAATTCCAGATCTGAACTTAATAAAGATGATGTTGATGGTGATGGTGATGCTTTTGAGCCCTAGCTAGGACTGTCAAAAGACTAGGGATGGACCTAGGGTTATCATTACCCTACTGGTAATATATGCCGGGCCTGAGTAGGCCCCCCTCCAAAAGCCTACTCTACCTGAGCCCCTTATTCTACCCTTGAGGGCCAAGGTCGGGCCTGAGACCTAAAAATAAGAAAACTAATTATTATTATTATTTTTATGTCTTCGTGCATTGAGTATCAACTTAACATTAGCCATCCTCCTTTATTTAGGCTTATGACCCACAATGCTTACAATAAGCAACACGATGAAGTTAGAAGATTTTTTTTTTTTAATCGGCCAATGGAAGATTAGAAAATATTTATTATATGACATATATATTTGAGAATGTTCTTATTTATGCACCATTTTCACGACTGATCATTTACACATGTGATGCGTAAATAAGTGCAAACAAACATAATGATGCATAATCGTTATGCATGAGAATCATTAATTCACATGTGTAAGTGATTGGAAACATATAAATGACCCCTTAACCTTTACTATAGGCAGGGAATTACTATCTATGACACTCACATACCAATTGAGATGGGAGATAAAGACTTGTATGATCATTCTTTCAAAATTCATTATTATAAATGATCCAATGTATTTAAGTTCATGGTAAGCTCATGGCATGTGGACAAGATAAAGGCTATTTTCCATTCGGAACATAGGACATAAATAAATGCATAGACAAGATATAGACTATGTCCCATTAGTTAGAAGGGGTATTTTAGGTTATATCTAGATATATATATGTATGTATATTATGAAAAATATAAGAGCCGGGCTGGGTACTGTCCAAGCTCGGCCTTCAAAATTAACGGGACTATAAAATTTTGTCCAAGCTTGACCCTAATGTTTAAAAAATAAAAATAAAAGCTCTTATTATAAGGACTTTTTGAGGGCTGGGCCAAGCTTCGATCCCTTGTTAAAGGGCCGAATTAACAGGCCTGCTAGCCCTGGCACAACCATTAACTACTATTGATTTTGTTTGGAGAGAAAGCCCCAATAAAGAAACCAGAACACAGCAAATTATAACGACACAACAAGACTTGATAACCACTCTGGGAGATGATTCAGCCATTCGAAATCCTTGCCTGAATCAAAACTCAATTTAGCTAGACAATAGGCTCCTCCATTATAATTCCCAGCCATGAAAAAAGTCAGTCCTGACAACCCAAGTTAAAATACAAAAAGTGAGTGCTTATTTTCTGGAGAAAGAAAAGAAAAGTAAGTGCCTCATGATGGAATAATGAATAATGGGGCAAGCAACCATACAGCAGCGCTGCATCTTAGTATGATGCCGCGCCTGGCATATGCAAGTGGGTGGGGACCACCTTTAAGAAATCTAATCCGTCCATTGTCTTTTATACACATCCTGTTCTTTGTATATATAATTTAAAAGTGTATTTCGTGGGGCCTACTATTAGATTGGCCTGTTGATTTTAAATATGCGCCCAACTTCTATTTCCAAAAGGAAAGAGAGAGAAAGTTAATAAAGTTGAATTATGTGTTCATGATTTAATTAATCCAACTGTGTGCATATTGTTGATTTAAATAATATTTTATATGTATATTCCACTGTGGGTGTAAAAACCAATGAATGGATTAGATTTCTTAAAGGTGGTCCCCACCCACTTGTATATGCACTATGATGTAGCGCTGCTGTATAGGAGCTTTGCCCTGAATAATGATGGGCAGGAGGGAGAGGCATTAGTCTATATATCTAACACAATTTTGAAGTCATGGGCCTGTGCTTAGTTGTTTTTGGAAATAGAAATTAAGAACTTAGTCAGGCATTGGATCTAAAACCATTAAATTAGCACATGACCATCAATTGGTGGGACATTATTGGGAAACTCTACTCTCTAATTAATGTCTTGAATCTTGTCCAAACTTCCGTGCCTAATCCACATGAGTTAAATGCCGGTTAAGGTCCCAATGCCCCAAATATTTTTTTTTTTTTTTTTTTTTTTTGTAATTGTCCCAAATATTAATGTTATTTGGGATAATATTGGAGAGAGATAATATCGAGTTTTGTGCTTTATCTTAATATTATTAGAAAAATATTATTAAAATAGAATCTTAAATATAAATTTCAAATAAAAGTGTAGTAAAACAATATGTGAATAATATTTTGAATATTGAGGAAGAAAGAGAAGAAAATAGAGGATCACCAAAAAAAAAAAAGGCTTTAGAAAAAGTGGATTTATAGCAGAGTGGTGATGCATCTCCCTCTCCACATAAACAACTAGGGATCGTTCTCCGTTGTAACTATGTAAGGTAGGGACTTTGTGTGAGTATTTACTAGAGGGGAGAAAAAGAAAATAATCAATATTGAAAAAAAAATATTAGTTCCTTTTTTTTTGTAAGGGTGGCTAGAACACAAAAGAGTCCTCACAAGTGAGAAGAGGATGTGGAAGCTTATAAAGCGGGAAGAGGGACTGAGAAACCCCCTGTTGACACTTTGTGGCATATACATTATTCTAGGTGAAGTTATACCGACAAGTGCTAATTCTGTAAGATTAAAATCCAATAATAAATAGGTGCTAGATCAGTAAGAATGCTCTGGTCTCTCCTGCATGTCACACCGGTTTGAAACCATTTTTTATTTTCTTTTATCGGTAACGGTAAAATATATTAAAGATTTAAGAAAGAAAGAAAAAAAAACTACATACGTACGTGTTAGAACTAAATACCAACACAAAATCACAAATTACAAAGGAGCAAGCAAAGTTACATCTCTTTCTACCCCCAACTTAAATAGACATTCTTAAGAAAATATCCTAATGTAATGGCGAGAAATTCAAATATAAGTGACATTTGCAACATGGGCTAAAACAATCCATTTTAAATGTATTGGCGGGGTCTGGATAGGGTCGAGCCCTTTTAAACCTGATCTATCACAAGCCTTAGTCCTATTTCCTAGACCCATGTAATCATTGACAGTTTCTCTACCATCATCATAATCAAAGTCTTGTTCCAACTATGTTGAGGTTGACTATATAACCCACAGGCCCTAAAACTAGAGCTCAATATGGGTTGGGTCGGTCGAGCCCACCACGTGAGCATCCTATTATTTAGGCCTGAATGCAGCCTGCCGACTTGGAATTTAGACTCAGGCCCAGCCACTTGCAAAATTTCACATTTGTGTGTGTGAGCTCGGCCCAACCCAACTCGACCCAGGCTCGAATTGGTCCCTGGCTAATTTTTTTTTGATAACGTAGGATTCTAGGGCTGCACAAAACCGGACCGCAGACCGGACCGGACCGCAAAACCGGACCGGACCGGACCGGTTTTGAAAAACCGGTTATATCCGGTCCGGTCCGGTCCGGACCGGTTTTTAAAAGGTCCGGACCGGACCGGACCGGATTAATAAAAAAAAAAAATTTAATTTTTTTAATACAAAACTTTAAGTATAAAAAATTCTCAAGTCAAATACCATAGTGAAATCGAAGATCTAGTTTCTTACATTTGGAAAAAGAGGCAGGAAATTGGCTGAAAATGAAAAAAAAAAAAAAAAACTAATGAAACTGGTCCGGACCACTTAAGTGGTCCAGACCGGACCGGACCGAAGTGGTCCGGTCCGGTCCTCTCATTTAAGCCGGACCGGAAATCCAGTCCGACCGGATTCCGGTCCAAAAACCGGACCGGATTTCCGGTTGGGCAGCCCTATAGGATTCCCAGCCTTTTGGACCAGAATAATCCCTACGGGCCTAGGAGAGAATTGATCCATTGCTGTTGCCCAGCCATAATGGTCGTAAAGACAAACCACCAGTGCAACCTGAACTTGACCAGTTATAAGTCAGTCTATCATCTAGAGATAGTTTGGTGAAACAAGCAGGATGAAATTTACAGGAGAAAATGTATATTTTCATATAAGTCTACACAAGCAATTGGCAAAAATTACATCTTTAAAGCCTGTCAGATACAAAAGAGGCTTGAGCATGGGCCTTATTATCTGAAGCTCCACCATTACTCTCTCCCTCTCTCTGCAGACTCTGGACCTTAGAAAAAGCATAGCATTAATTTACTTGTGGGTTCATAAACTCAGTGCATCCAATTCATAATGGGTAGTGAAGTTTTTAGAGGCAACTTTTCCAGTCAACCTCAGCAACGCCACAGTGCATCGGTTGTTCTGGACATTGTAAAAAATGGGGAGATTACCCTCTCAGTAAGTGTCTTGGATATTTTCTAATTTGGATCAAGATTTGTACATTTTCAGTAACTTATCATTTAGATTAATGATTCACATGTTTTTTTTTTTTTTTTTTGGGGGGGGGGGGGGACCCAAGAGAGCCCACGTTTATTACCCATTCAAATGGAAACCCGCCCCGCCCCGCCCCCCCGGTCACTGAATCCCATTTATTTGTATGGATTCGAATGAATTGGAACGTTATCAACGCCTCATAGTCACTGAATCCCATTTATTTGTATGGATTTCAATGAACTGGAACGTTGGATTGATAATCAATTTTTGTTATTTGATATAAAGCTATTAAATTTGTGGACCACGGTTGAAGGAGTTAGAAGTATTAGATTGACTTCAAATTTGATATCTAGGTAGGCCCCACTTGAATCTTTCGACCCCCCTCCATCCCATGATCAATGGGATTCCAAGGTTGGCCCCACTTGAATCTTTCGACCCCCCTCCATCCCATGATCAATGGGATTCCAAGGTTGGCCCCACTAGGTGGCCCGCACCGTAAGGTCGTAAGGACCATTCTCACATGATGGTTTCCATATATATATATATATATTTCTCCAAAACACATCACTTTAAAAAACACTCCTTTTTCCGTCCCTTTTCTTTTTTGACATAAAAATGAACAGTCACAAGTCCAAAAGTTGACACCCATTCAACTTTTTTTCACCATTTGATTGAAATCACAATAAAATAATCCCTCTAAACCATTAAAGTTTAGGGCTATAAATCAAAAGGTTAGAATGATCTTATGAAGTCAAAGTTTTATATCAAATGGACTTTCATGATCACCATGCATCTTATTAGGTCGAATTAAGAGGGGCATCCTTCTCCTAAAAAATGCCGAGACACTGCCTAGTGCTCCCATATATATATATATTTATATATATATATATATATTTATTGATGGATTAGAAATATGAGGCATTTTCAGATTGGATCAGTAACCTAACATCTTTTCCATTTTAGAATACGACATGACGCTTATTCACCATTGGATCGACGTTCCACACCACTTTCTTTCATTAGATCTACTCTTAGACGAATGATCTAATGCATCTCCATCATTTGTTCGATGATTCTCATATATCTGTAGTTGAGTCAACATTTGGATTCTATTTCACTATTCGATTGTTTATTCCCACTGTGTAGCCATTGGTCCATTGGATCAATGATCTAGGCTTTTTCATTGTGTTTTAACTACATCTTTTCTTCTGGTGAATCAAATGAAGTGTGTGTTTTTTCAATATTAGGTAGGATCTATTGAGAGTCATCTCAGAAACTTAACATGATGTCCGAGGATCTAAAATCACACAAACTAGATAAAACATTTTTATGTTCCATTGAGCTACATAGTGAGAAACCTAGTTAGAAATTAAAGTCTTCAGGTCTTAAGAAGCTGTGTGATACTATAGATTCATCGAAAATTGTTTGATTTTAGGCCAAAACTAAGCCACTTTTATGATTTTTTTTTCTTTTTTTGAAAGATCCTTCAATGAAATATTTACAAACGAAAAACAATAGTTTTCGGATGATAAATTAGAGTCTCATTAAAACTTAATCGAGTTGATCAGACTAAGTAGAATATCAAGTTGGACGTGTCAACTGAGTTCAATTGAGTCGAGTTTCTATGTTCACATTTCAATTCCCATAAATGAAAACCATTAAACGGTTATTAAGAAGGGAAATTTTCAAATAAGGCCTTAGGTTTTTGCCTTATTTAAAAAAAGGACACAAGTTTTAAAACTTTTCAAATTGGTCTCCCTAAGTTTTCCATGAAGTTTTCAATTAAGGACATCTGGTCATTTAAAGATATTTTTTATGACATTTTCTCTCAATTTTTTAAAAATACCCTGAGTACCTTCATTTAAAGTCATGACATGGATCTGGCAGCCACTATATTTAGTCGAAGTATCTAGTTTTCTTCGATCACTATAAAGCAGTTAGTGTAAAAAATGAAGAAAATATAGAAGAAGTGAATGATTGTTTTATTTCATTGAAGCATAATTTGGGTAGTTTAAGAAAATTGAAGAAAAAAGTTGCCGGAAAGTAGCTTTAAATTGATGAATGTCCTTAATTGAAAACTTCATGGAAAACTTAGAGATTAATATGAAAAGTTTTAAAACTTGTGTCTTGTTTTGAAATAAGACAAAAACTTAAGGACTTATTTGAAAATTTCCCTATTAAGAATGATATCACCAATAAAAAATAAGGAGATTGGAGAATTGGATCATTTTAAGATGTGATGAATGGTGGAACAAATTTAGGCACCAAGATTTGATGCTCCTAATGTTTGTAAACCTAAAATTTTTTGTACAAAACTAAACCTTGAATATTCATTGTCCCAAAAAAAAAAAAGGAAAACTTGTAATTATATGCTTGAAAAAACTATTTTCTTCTAATTGTTTTCTCTCACAATAAATCAACATTTTAACGAGGGAAATAATAGGGGACAATCCTAAATGATAGTTAATGTCGAGGTATAGTGTAATAATAGTGGGCTCTCTGCTCTCCTAAATGATAGTTAATATCAAGTTATAACTCAACTAAGTCTATCAATGTGTTAAATTACTCTCCTCAATGAGATAGAAAATTAAGTGGGCATTAATGGGTCGGCGGTTGCAAAAATAGTTTCATGTAAGAAAGAGAAGAGATGAGTGATGTGGAATCAATGAGCTGATGTGGTTCAAGGAGAGGAGATTTGAAGATTTTTTTTTTTTTTTTCAAATAACATCTGGGTATAATTTATAAAATAATAAATAAATAGCTTTGTTTATCTTATAGGAATCATGGATATACAAATAGCATAACGAGAAACATGCTTCCAATGGATATGGAAATGGATATAGGTACACATTTCGCGTGCATCATAACTGCTACCGGCTTGTAATTGAATCTGTATATTAAACTAAGGGGACGTTTGTTTTTTTCATTTACATATGTAATTGAATCACATGGGTAATGGATACACATAAATCATATTTGTTTGGTGTGATTTTGATTCACATGTGTAAAGTAGCTATGTAAATGGTGTGAAACATAGCCCCTTTTGTACCTTAGATTTTCACACCTCAAGAGGTGTGAAAATGATTCACACAGTACTATTACAAGGCAGACTGCTACAGAGCCATTATGAGCAGTCCGCCTTTTTTTTTATAATTTTGGGCCCCACTTGTAACATCCAGACCATTCATTCTCTTAAGAAGCTCAAACACGGCAATGTGTTCAATTTTCAACCGTTGATGATGCATGGAGGTTGAGATATCATCAACATAATCACAGCCGTTGGATTAATCTATTGTTACTAACATATAGCAGTCAGCCTTTTATGACTTTTTTATTTTTTTCTGGGACCCACCTGTAAAATCAGGACCGTTCATATTCTTCAGAAGCTCAACCACGGCCATGTGTCCAATTTTCAACCGTTGATGATGTATGGAGGTTGAGATATCATCAAATAATATACAACCTATTGTTACTAACTTACCTAGTCCGTCTTTTATGATTTTTTTAATGTTCTGGGCGCCACCTGTAAAATTAGGACCGTTCATATTCTTCAGAAGCTCAAACACGGTCATGTGTCCAATTTTCAACCATTGATGTTGCTTGGATGTTGAGATATCATCAAACAATCTACAACTTATTCATAGATTCACATGTGAAAAGTTATGCTAGTAACAAACGGTGGAATCTGATCCACATGTGAGTCATTTACATATGCAAATGACTCACACGTGGGTCATTTACACATGTGAATCACTTTCACATGAAACAAATGACCCCTAAAGGCAAAGGTTCCCCAAGAAAAGTTGTTTTATTTTTGCCAAATTCATTTTACTCTAAAGGTGGATGGCACTTATTTATGGCTTCTTTTCAGATCGAGCATTAATCATCTCAACCCCTTTTCCTTGCTCTTCAAACTAGAAGGTCCTGCCCTTTGCTGCAAGTTATGGAAAGTCACCTTTCACGCTTCAAATTTGAAAGTCCTGCCCTTGGACGCAATTAGCACTGATTTTATAGGAACACCTTGGGGATCTGGCCCAATTATATTTCAGAAATGGCATATACCTGAAGCCAATGGCATTGACATAGTTTCACCTTGGGCTTCATCAACTCTTTCTTTGGCTTGAGATCAGCACTCTACTTCGATGATGATGGCCCAAGATGTAAATTTGTAATTTGTAATTTGAAGTCGTATTTGGCAATTTAGTATTCGAAGATTCTTCATCAAATTTTCACAAAGTTGTAGAAGCCCAATGATTAACAATTATGAATCAGCCAGGAGCATGGCTAGTGGAAACTCTCTCTTTTTTTTCTTTTTCTTTTTCTTTTTTTTTTTTTTTTTTTTTTTTTTTTTTTGAGGATTTTCAGATCTAACCTGATAGGATTTTAGAATCATCATTTTTTGAATCTATTCATCAATATCAACGTGAAATCCCTAACTATACAAATCCTTGTGAACATTGCTTGTTTCTTTCTAGAGCAGTGATTCCTATTTAAGAGATTTTGAGGAATCCTCAAATCTATGTTTATTTCTCATCTATTGCCAAATGTGGCCTCATATAAACGGTTAATGGACTCTTAATCCATCAAGGAGACCTTCCAAAGGAGTGTTTTTTTTTTTTTTTGAAAGTTAAGAGTTCGTATTTCCAAAGAGAGATTACAAAGAATAAAAGAATGAGAGGTAGCTCCAAGATCGATTACATACTCTTGACAAAGAAATGGAAGAGTGAGAATCCAAACCGGCTGTGAGACCACCTCCAAGCCCGCCTACTAAAAACCGGAAGAAAAACTCAACTCGATGCACAACCATACAAGGAAGCAATGGGAGAGAGCAAAAATATAAGAAAGACTAAAGAAACACAGTAACAATGCGAGTTAAATGGGCAGAACATAGCAAGCTTAATCAACAAGTCTAGTTGATTGGTCATTACTTCTATAAAAGTCCTAGGTTTGAATCTCTACTGCCAAAGAGATATGGATGGATCCAAGAAGTTGCTTAATCATAAGATGTCCAAAAATTAAAAAAAAATAAAAATTAACGTACTTAGTGGGGTGGGTCTGATCAGTGAGATTACACCTTTAGAAACCCAAGTATTTTTAAACATAAGAAAACCAAAGTACTAAGATATTAACAAGCAAGTGATGTCTCCTTGCATATGTGGCCTGAGAACTCCACTGGAGCAATAATACTGCAACTTTGTAAACGACTCATATCAGACGACCTGACTCCTATTTTAGGAACCTTATATAACATGGGCTGCGCTACATGGATCCCAGTGGGTTAATTGATCCCACTGAGATCTGGAAAAATATTAAAAAGAAAAGAAAAACTCTGAAATAAATTGCAGTTATGGGATGCTTTTTATCACATTCAATGCCTAAGTTTAAGGGTCATTTGTCTCAAAAAAAAAATAAAAAAAAATAAAACTAACGGGCCCAATTTTTATTTTTGAAACAAAATTTCTTTTTTTAGACATTTTATCGTTAAGTTTTCATTTACCCTAACTTAACCTCTAAATATAGTAGTCTCCCTGTATTAAAAGGAAAAAACTCTAATATTATCAAAAGGAGATGATAGATGTTGATAAAGATAAAAACAAATTTATTCGATTTGTGGACGATAAGTCTTTTATTGACCCTACTGACTTGAATTTCTGGAGCCGCCACTGTTATATAATCTTTATTAGGAAGTTGATCGACAAATTGAAGTGCAATTTAGCCCGGAGACAATAGAAGGGAGAACTTGAAGTAATGGGGTCGAGAAGGGATTTAAAGGGACCCACCTGGATAGGGTGTGAATGGTATCGACACTGTTAGAATATCCTAAACTCTTGATTAATGGCCCTCAACTTTAATGATTTTAGAAGGAATCATTGTTTTGGATTCTAATCATATAATGAGTATTAGTTAGATAAGTGGCCAATCCACCAAGTACCCAGTGCTGAGGCATCTCCCTGTCTACGAATACAAAGATTGTTGGTCTGTTGGATAGGGGCTGGGGCAGTGTGTGGCTTAGTGTCAAAATTGCAGTTGCCCCAATTCAGAAGGGGCACATGTTTTTTAAAACTAGAAGTCCAGGGATGGATGCGAAACTAAAATGCCAACACCACTCGGCCTTCTAAGAAAAAACCCTGACCATGAGTGTGTTGGCAGCACAACTGACCAATTTCTGTTACTGTGTATTGTATAATGTACTACATATATATAATTTGGGTGTCCAGGGCCTAACTTAGATACCACAGCTTTACTCCAGTTCAAATCCCACTTGGGCTTCAACATCCAAGCCCGTCTCTGATCTCAACAAGAATTGGATTTTCATGATGGCTCACTCCAAATTACACGGCTGTCACAAACTCACCAAAACTAGCATTAGAAAAACAGGGATCTAATTTAATATTGGTGGAAACATTAGTTGGTCTTTGTTGGCTTACTCTGGCTTGCAAAAGCTGAAAACGTCAGGGTGATTTGGTTCTGTTTGGTAATCCACAATTAACCCATTAATTTAGGGAGAGGGATCCTAAGTACTGTGTAGCTTCAATGGTAAGATAATAATCTCTCTTGCTTTATAATATAGGAAATTTGGCATGCTAGTGGACTACATATTGGATATAAGAAGGCTTTGAAATCTAACCAATTACAATAAATCGGATCACTTAGACTTTATATGCACATGTAAAATACAGCCACAAATGCCTTGCAGAGATGGGAATTTTGCCTCACTTATGCTGAATGCCCATTATGGAGCCTTAGATCTAATATTGATAGCTATCAACAGCCAACCAAGCTGATTTATTGATCTTGGTTAAATGTGAAAGCCAAATTGTCAAATTTTGAAAAGCAACATGCATAAATCTGGTGCTGATGCTGTTGAGAATAGAGATACGTAATTCAAGTGATTAATAAAATCCATGCATTTCACAAACGGGCAACCCTTTGCCTCCTTCCCAAAGTCACAACCATCAAACCCCATCAAACCCCTCCTACCTAATCGGAAAAATGCTCCTAGTGGGGCCCCACACCAAACCCCAAAACCCAACACCCCACACACATCTTAGCCACTGGAAAAGAGGTATAGCGGGCCACACATTGCCCCCAAAAATGCTTGGCTCAGATTGCGAGTACCTACAAGGTAAGCATTGTTGACCAATGGATTGGTCATTTTCTCCCAACCAATTGTAAATGCCTGTCGTCCAAACCGTAGGAAACTTCCGACGTGTCTTCTGCTGGTGGGACCCACCAGAGGACAGATGAGCCTCGACAAGTCCAGTTGAAGCTTGAATTGAATGTGTTGGGGGAACTACCTCCACCATGGTCCCTGATGTCCTCTTCCTCCCTCTCAACTGCCCAACTGCATTTAAACAAAACCTTATAAATATAGGGAATTTTCTCCGGCTGGATGTCCCTGCATACCGACGTCTACCGGTCACCGTGGTTGTCGTTGGGGCCAGTCGCGATCAACCCCCACCCACACGTACGCCCCCTTTAGATTTGTCTTCTTCTTTAATTGGCCGACGCCCGTTCCCCTCAGATGAAAATGAGTGTGTCCCACTATAAAATTGAGTAATATGTCTTACAAGGTATAAGAATATTCCACAAAAGAGGTGGGTGCAGTTTGAATTTTAATATGTGGACCCTATTGTAGAGTTTCAAAAGAATTTCTCATGCAACGACCGAATTTGGGCCACCTTACAACTTATCTGAACCATTCAGAGGTCAATCCCCACACTGTGAGTTCCATCTACATGATCCACATTAGAAGAGACCACCAGAAAATATCATGACATTATTTGAAAATTTCTAATTTTCCAAAAAATACCATAATTTTTGGAATGTATCATGAGAAAGGAAAATACACCTAGAAATTCAAGAAAAACTTGATTTTATGTAAAAATAAAAATGGTAAACGTCATCTGAAACCCACTTATGAAGTTTATTTTTCCGATTTTAGCTGTCCCAGCTATTTTGTAGTTCTATTCTTTTGGCTCTCCTACTCCCACTTCTGTTTGATTGGATGTAGAAAAAAAAAGCTGATTAATTTCAATCTTTTTTTATTTCCATAATTACTTAAATTGATATTATTTTGTACAATTTCTCCTAGATAATACACCACCAAAAGCATCAATTTATGAGAAAGATATCCACATTTTCCCATAAAATAAATAAATAATCCTCAAGAGTCAAGACTGATATTTGACAAACTGAAAAAGTGCACACCCTCCCATGATGTTATCTTCACAAGCAAAAAGGGCAAAAGGAAACAGATACTTTGGTAGATTTTGTTAAAGTTTTTGGTCAGACAGACCTACCTATTACTTTGGAGAGGTTGGAGTAGCTCTCTCAGTAATATTCATAACCATGAGTAAAAGAAGGAAAAGAGAAAGAAATCCAGCTAAGGAAGAGCGGTGGTTGGCGTGAGAGCTTTCATTTATCAGACCCATCTGCCCCTATTGATTGCTTCACCATCACCCCTTTATTTAATCCCTCCTCCAAGTTCATTGCACCCTCATTCCTCTCCAGCACCCACACCCAGTCCCAACAAAAAAAAACCCAAAAACATTAGAATACATAGTAGTAGTACTGTAGTAGCAGGAATAGCATCATATACACACAAAAAAACACAACCAACTGTAGTAGTAGGAATAGGATCATATACACACAAAAAACACAACCAAACCAAGCCAAGCCTACCATCTCCAAACATGCCATCTTCGCCATTGCCAGACTTCTCAAACTCAGTCAAGCTCAAGCACGTGAAGCTCGGCTACCAGTACCTAGTCAACCACTTCCTCACCTTCCTCCTCGTCCCCATCATGGTTGCAATCCTCCTAGAGCTCCTCCGCATGGGACCAGATGAAATAATCTCCCTCTGGAGATCACTGGAATTCAATAGCGCCTACATCCTGTGCTCTGCTTTCCTCATCGTCTTCATCTCCACCGTCTATTTCATGTCCCGCCCTCGAACCATCTACCTCGTCGATTACACCTGCTACAAACCCCCTGTAACCTGCCGGGTCCCCTTCTCCACCTATATGGAGCATGCAAAAATGATATCCAATTTCGACCCAAAGAGCGTCGATTTCCAAATGAGGATTTTGGAGAGGTCAGGCCTTGGTGAAGAGACCTGTCTCCCACCTTCTAGCCATTACATTCCTCCTTGCCCCACCATGGAGGGTGCAAGAACAGAAGCCCAGCAAGTTATTTTCTCTTCTATTGATAGTCTCCTAGAGAAAACTGGTATCAAGCCCAAAGACATTGATATTTTGGTTGTGAATTGTAGTCTCTTTTCTCCTACACCTTCTATTTCAGCCATGATTGTTAATAAATATAAGATGAGGAGTAATATAAGGAGCTTCAATCTATCTGGGATGGGGTGCAGTGCAGGAGTTTTATCGATTGATCTAGCCCGGGACCTGCTTCAGGTGCACCCCAACTCATACGGGTTGGTGATCAGCACTGAAACCATCTCGCCCAACTACTACGGTGGCAATCAACGGTCCATGCTGCTCCCTAATTGCCTCTTTCGCATGGGTGGCGCCGCGATCCTTCTCTCGAACCGGCGTCGTGATAGCGGCAGAGCCAAGTACAAATTGGTCCATGTGGTTCGGACCCATAAGGGTGCAGATGACAAGGCCTACAGGTGTGTGTACGAGGAAGAGGACCGACAAGGCTATGTTGGGGTCTCTCTCTCCAAAGACCTCATGGCCATAGCTGGGGAGGCCTTGAAATCGAACATCACCACTATGGGTCCTTTAGTTCTTCCGGCTTCTGAGCAGCTTCTCTTCTTGTTTACTCTCATCGGTCGAAGATTCTTCAACCCCAAGTGGAAGCCTTACATTCCCGACTTCAAGCAGGCGTTTGAGCACTTCTGCATCCATGCCGGGGGGCGGGCGGTCATTGACGAGCTGGAGAAGAACCTGCAGCTCTCGAACGAGCACGTCGAGGCTTCGAGGATGACTCTCCATCGATTTGGCAACACCTCTTCTTCCTCTCTCTGGTATGAAATGGCCTACATTGAAGCGAAGGGGAAGATGAAGAAGGGTGATCGCGTGTGGCAGATTGCTTTTGGGAGTGGTTTTAAGTGTAATAGTGCTGTTTGGAAGTGTAACCGCAGAATCAAAACGCCCACAGATAGTCCTTGGGCTGATTGCATCCATAGGTACCCAGTTCATATTCCTGAAGTTGTAAAGCTCTGATTGTTCCAAAAACTTTAAATTTCTCGGCCTTCTCCTTCTTACTTTCTTCATCCAAGTAGATGAAGAAGGTGGAAAAGGCGAAAACATGCGTCTGAAGTAATGAGGCATGGGACTATCTGTAGCTGAGAAAGGAAGGTTGTTAGTTATTGGAGCTTTGCCCCTTTTGATTCTAACATTGCCAAGATATATATGTCAATCTTTGGTTTGTTTGTCTGTGTTTTGGATGTGTGCTTCTGTGTATGCATTGGAATAAAGACATTTGATTTCGTATCTGTTGGGTTATGGATACTTCTAAATGTTCTTTTCTTCTTTTTTGTTTCCTGGTTCTATGTGCCCTACATGTTATGCTGCCGATCTATCTTGGGCACTGTAATACTCACTTCTACCTAGATTGCCTGATAATTTGAATCATTCCTTTTCGTCTTACAAGTGGGGCTGGATGATTTAGACCTAAAATCTCTAAGCTTTTAATGGGTATTTTTGCTATCTAGAGATTGGATTATGTGAAGAAACTTATCCATTGACTAATCGGATGTTGGATAAGAATCATGTAGATTGTTTGATACTGTGACCCATAGAGACCTGTCCCACTATCTATAATCTAAATCTATGAAGTCAGAGAACATATGGTGGAGTCATGGAAGTGATGGCCCGCCCACACCAATTAGAAGGGATGGATACATCTCCATGTGAATCGCGAATAAATGATAGTTTGCCAGCTGGTACTGCATTCGTGCCGACTCAATAAATCTTATGAATTTATTGCGTGGACGACATTGTTAGAGCTGGTTGATGGGTCATTCAATTTCGATTCCGATATGACTCTTGTCCTACCTATGAATAACAATTATTCCATAAACACAGGGGTTGGTCGAGTTCCTTCTTATTTAGGAGAGTTCGAGGTCTTAGTATTGACCTCCGGTTCTCCCCTATTTAATTATTGATGGTTGGTTTCATTAGTACTCCATTTTGAGGCCACAAAGGTGTTTATCCAGCTTCCCTCTCAGCCTAGATGGATTAGTCCGACCCAAATGGTTGGAACCCTCCGACAGCAAAGAAAAAAAAAACCACTATTCCATCTTTAGGTGGAGTTGTAAATGAGACCCACATTCCTAAAATTTGGGAAGGAGAGGCCATTTGATGGCCATTCTGGATATCTTCACTTTTTTTTTTTTTTTTTTTTCTGAAATGTAGATCTTCACCTTTACTTCTTGATTTATCCTTTTGTTTTCTGAAAGAAAGCCATTGCTTGCCTGAGCCTCTCCAAATAAATAGGCCCATGGGCCATAATATATAATGGGGAAAGAACATCATGTGTAATGGAAAAGTCACCAAAAACTAAACAGAGAAAAGAGAAGGAATGTGGTAGTCATTTGTGATTTATTATATAATATATGTACATGTCTGGGTATATCATATGTATCACTCATTTTCAAGATTCACGTGGAAGCATGAGGATCATGAGGGATAAGATTAGTAGAGAGTTTTTTTTTTTTTTTTCCCCTCTAAGACCAGCCCGGGGGCAGGGACCCATGAGACCCCACCCATAGGGCGATATTAGACCAGCTCACACTCACACAAGGAAAGAAATCTGCTCCAACTTAGGGGTCTAACCATGGGAAACAGATATATAATAACTGAGCTATCCCTACGTTCTCTAGGGGAGTATCTAAAAGTTTTACCAATGACTCACCCTTGTAAGTATTATCTATCTGAAGATGAGAACCAAGAGGTCAATTTCGAGGGCCACAAAGTTCGTCCATATCTACTAAATGGGTAACTGGTGTTTTGTATATGGAACCAAATTGGATAAATAACTCTGAACCCATTAATTGAACAAGCTAAAAAGGAGTTCGGATCACCTATCGCATTTGTTATGCTTCACCGTGAGTGGACTAATAATACTCTGACACGTCATTTAAGAATTTAGGTGATTTTGAAGTTTAAAAAATTTAAATCAGATGAAAGAGAATCACCTAAATTCTTGGATAACGTGTAAGAGTGTTATTGATCCACTCACGGTGAATATATAACAAATGCAATAAATGATCCGGATGTTTCATATCCAAATTTTTAGAGTTGATAAGCTAACTAGGTAACCGAGGGTTTCATTTACAATTACCTTGCCTAGAATCATGGATGTCATCGTCACAGAAATGATGGAAGAATTATATGGCCAGTTGGCCTCCTGATCGTACACAATTTATTTCACTATTTATTGGACGTTTGGCATTCGCACAAACGTACCCCAGTGAGCTAAGGCAGGACGGAAAAGGAGCAGTGGATGGTTATCCCTCCCCAAGCCCACGATTGAGAAATGCAAGTCTTCATGAAAAACCACTTCTTTATTCTTTTATGGTACATATGAATATTCTTAATTTCTAAATTGTCTTAAGAAAAGGACTTTTGATCTAATGGGGTGGAACTAGAGGTGAAAATCTGGGCCGGCGGCCCAAGCCCAGCACGGGCCCAGCACGAAAAAACCGTGCCTGGGCCGTGCTTGGGCACGTTGACTTGGTCAACGGGCTGGCCCGGCCCGGCCTGGCAGTCCCGCTGGGCCAGGGCTGCCAGGCCCAAGGCACGGCCCGACCCGGCACAGTTAAAAAACCGTGCCGTGCTGGGCCAGTGCTCCAGGCCCGCGGGCGGCCCGGCACGGCACGAGGCCCGGCCCGCCCCCAACTGCTCTTTTTTTAAAAAATCCCCCCCAACAATTTATTTGATGTATTTTTTTAAAACATTATTAGAGTTATTCTACTTGTTATCTCTCTTAATTTCTTTATTTTAATGAAATTGGTCCAAAATCAAGAGTGAAGAGTCTAAGTCTTTAAGATGTAAAGAACTTAAAAAAATAAAAAAAAATAAAAAAAGAGGGAGGGGGATATGTGGGCCGCCCACGGGCTGCACGGCCCAGGCCCGACTAGGGCCCGGCCCAGCACGGCACGACCAGAGTCGTGCCCTGGGCCGTGCTGGGCTGACCCCAAAGGCCCTGGGCCAGGCACGGCACGGCCCGCATAATTATCATGGGCCGTGCCGGCCCGGCCCGGGGCACGGTTGGGCCTAGCTTCAGTGGGCCGTGCCGTGCCAGATTTTCACCTCTAGGTGGAACTGAAGGTTCAGTGTCAGAATCTAGAAAGGTACATAAAACATGTAGATTTCATTTCACGGGGAAGGGTGACTAAGATATATGGGGGCATCCTTCCCTCACCATATAGTAAAGGACAAATTAAATGGGGCTCACCTAGGGATTCACCAATCATGGGACTTGTGGGGGATGGGAAGAGGCATCTTGGATGAGACCATATATTAAATTGGGGGTCAATCTTATACATCTAACCCCTTCATCCATGGCCTACCTTCTTAGAGAACATGGAAGTTTGGTGTCCTCCACCAAGGCGCTTTTTGAAGTTTAATGTGGATGGGGCGGCTAGAGGAAAACCAGGGTCAGCGGGTGTTGGGGTGTACTTAGGGGCCGCAAAGGGGATGTCTGGCTTATGTTCTCTAAGAAGATACGTACCAAGCAATCAAATGAGACCGACGTGTTGGCAATTTTAGAGGCTTTTCGATTGTTCTTTTCTTCTTTTCGTGAAAAATTATTAGTGGAGAGTGACTCATTAAATGCTATCTCTTGGATCTCAAGCAATGAGGGTCCTTGGAGGTTCCACTTCCTCTTTGTGGAAATCAAGTCGATCCCTATCTTATCAAGCTTATGTCGAATTTAGGCTTGTTAGAAGGTCGGCAAATGCAATGGCAAATTCTCTAGCGAAACAAGGGGTAGATAGGGTTATTCCCTTTATTGCTTACACCATGTAATTGTCTTTCTTTGTTCTTTGGGTATAAGGCTCTTATACTTGTTGCTGGTAGTGTATAATTTTTTGTTTGCCTTCTTTTTAATATAATGTTTCAGTTACCGTTCAAAAAAAAAAAATTAGTGAGAAACTTTGTCTTTAAAGACTAAAGTTTCTGGCTCTAAAGAGGGAGACCGATCATTGAAAATCTTGGCATTCCCACTATACACACTACTTATGGTTACGAAGACGTGATTACATGTGTTTACTCGCTTTGACTTCAACAATAATGTAGTTTAACCAAAATAATAAATCTCAATAATCAAAATCTTTGAAATTGTAGAAATTAAGTCAAAAAAGAAAACAAGTCCCATATAATTGGGGGCAGGGCTACAATGCAGCGCCATTGCACTATAGACAAGTTGCATCCATTAGTCATGCTCCACGTCAACGGGACTTTAAAGCAAGCCTTTAAAACCACGTTGCACATTTCAAAATGCCTTTATAATCATGGTTCAAAATCACGGTATTGGTCGGGCCAAAAAACATATACGATATCGGTATCGGTTCCGGACCCGCGGTTATCGGTTCGTCGCAGTCGTCACGGTGTGAGTTTTTTTTTTAATTAAAAAAAATTACAAAAAATATCCAAAAAATACAAAATATTAGATAATGCTAGAAAATAATGTCTTTTTGCATTAGTACACATTATAAAGCAAAATATTGATCCAACTAAGGCAAAGCATCATGTATCGTTGTTTTGTCTGAAACTGTTGAATATGTCAAGTTTTATTGTTTTATCCTTGGTCCATCCATATAGTTTATAAATCCATCAAGTAGCCCACAATTTAAATTCCAAATCCAATCAATTAGAATAATTGTCACTCTTTATAGTTTATTTGAAAAAAAAATCACTTTCTTAACTTCTTAGTTTTAGTGGATTAGATTTTTTTTTATTAGTATACCATGTAAGATGCTTACTAATATAATAAAACATTTGGATACTTTTTTATTTTTTTAACATTTTATTTGGATGTTTATAAGTGATCAATGTGACATTAGGCCAACTCTAATTTAATTAATATTTGTTAAGGTGCCATTTAAAAGGGGCATTTATTTTAGGTGGGGAAACTAATGAGGGGGCATTAAATAGTTTAGAGTGTTATGATCTTGGGCTACGAGAAGAGATCAATCACGCACATAGAACACGAGATTTACGTGGCTCGGCTTTTGGCCTACGTCTACGGGGAGACAAGAGAATCACTATGCAATCAGAATAGTTGTGTACATCCTAGAGACCCTTAATCTCTATTTATAATATCAGCCCCAAACCCTGTTACACCCAGAACCAACTTCTAAGCACAATAGACTTACTATAATAGGCATACTTCAAATCAGAGTACAACTTGAGCAATCCAGGAGTCCAGTTAACCAAGACTTACCAATTAATAGTGAGCCATACTAACTAACAAATCTCCACATTGGCGAACATTGAAGCTGATCCTCATGCATAAAACAAATCTCACCGTCTCCACCTGCCCCTGAGGGCACTCAGATACTGACCACATTGATCAAGTCCAAGCAATCCTTGAACTTTACTGCTGGAATAGTCCAGGTCATCATGTCTGCTGGATTATCCGCCGTACCAATCTTAATCATTGCAATAGCACTCTTGGCGATGACATCTCGAATGAAGTGTGCCCTAACATCAATGTGTTTGGTCTTTTCATGATACCTAGGATTGTGTGTCAGATCGATCGCACTCTGACTGTCACAGAAAACAGTTGTTAGCTTCTATTCCAATCTCAGATCTCCAACCAAGCTTGTCAGTCAAATAGCTTCCTTCACTGCCTCTGTAGCTGCCATATATTCTGCTTCAGGGGTAGACAAGACAACTTTGGATTGCAATGCTGCCTTCCAACTAAAGGCACCGCTAGCAAAAGTGAAGACATAACCTGTCAAGGACCTTCTTCTGTCTAAATCTCTAGTAAAATCTAAATCAACATATCCAATAACAATTTTAGAAGTGTTGTTGCTTCTGTCATACACTATCCCAACATCAGTAGTACCTTTCAAGTAACGGAGTATCCATTTCATTGCCTGCCAATGGGCCTTCTCGGGGTTATCCATGTATCTGCTAACTACACTAACCGCATGAAAAATATTCAGCCTTGTGCAAACCATGGCTTACATGATACTCCCAACTGTACTTGCATAAGGAACACGAGACATGTGCTCCACCTCTTCATCAATTTGTGGTGATAAAGCAGTGGAAAGTTTGAAATGGGCTACCAATGGAGTGTTTACAGGTTTCGAACTTTGCATACCAAAGCGCTCCAGAACCTTCTCAAGGTACCTTTTTTGTGACAAAAATAATTTGCCAGCTTTTCGGTCCCTTCATATCTGCATTCCAAGAATTTTCTTTGTAGCACCTAAGTCCTTCATATCAAATTCACCATTTAACTGAGCCTTTAACCTGTTGATCTCAGACTTGTCCTTTGCAGCAATCAACATATCATCAACATATAACAGCAAATAGACATACGAGTCATTTGAGTGCTTCTTGTGATAGACACAACTGTCGTATGCACTCCTGCAATAACCGTTTCCAACCATAAAGGTATCGAAACGCTTGTACTACTGCCTAGGGGACTGTTTCAGGCCATATAACGATTTCCTCAGTAAACATACGAGGTCTTCCTTTCCATGAATTTGTTCATCTAGCTCGTCATGTAAAAACGCAGTCATGACATCAAGCTGCTCCAATTCTAAATTCAATTTAGCAACCATAACAAGTAGCACCCGAATAGAACTATGTTTCACCACAGGAGAGAACACTTCAATAAAGTCAACACCCTTCCTCTAAGTATAGCCTTTTGCAACCAGTTATGCTTTGAACCTAGTATCTTCTACCCCTAGAGTTCCTTCCTTTTTCTTGAAGACCCATTTGCAACCAACAATCTTTTGGCCTTCTGGAGGTTTTACCAGCTCCCAAGTTTGATTCTTGTGAAGAGATTCAATCTCCTCACCCATGGCTACAACCCATCTTGCTGATTCTTTGCTAGTGACGACATCCCGATATGGAACCGGCTCTGACTCAATACTCTCAGCTGTATTAAGAGCGTAGGCAACAATATCTTCATACCCGTATCTCTGAGGTTTCTTAATCTGCCTCCTCTCTCTGTCCCTAGTAAGCATGTAATCATTTGAGATTGCAGTTTCCTCATTTGATCTTTGCATCTCCTTTACATCCTGTTGAACTTGACATTTGCTTGCACCTTATCTTGCAAGTTTCCTGAAGCTTCCTTCTCAAGCTCTACATGTTTACTGACACCGCCGTTTTTATCCTCCACCTTTTTACTGACATCATTTTTGTTTCCAGCATCATGACACTCTTTTGGTTTGAACATAGTAGACTCATCAAATGTCACATCTCTTCTTAAAATGCATTTGGGAGATTTCTCATCTAGGCACCACAGCCTATATCCTTTCACACCATCTGCATATCCTAGAAATATGCACTTTCTTGCCCTTGGTTCAAGCTTTCCATCATTCACATGAGCATAGGCAGAACAACCAAATATCCGCAAGTTGGCGTAATCAGCAGGAGATCCAGACTATACCTCTGTGGGAGTTTTACATTCTATAGATGTTGATAGAGACCGGTTAATCAAATAACAAGCTGTGTTAACAGCTTCCGCCCAGAACTTCCTTGGTAGCCTTGCATTGGAGAGAATGCACCGGGTCTTTTCTAAAATAATCATGTTCATCCGTTCTGCAGCTCCGTTTTGTTGCGGTGTACGCCGGACTGTGCGATATCTCACAATCCCTTCATTCTTACAGAACTCATTAAAAGCACTGTTACAGAATTTCAAGCCGTTGTTAGTTCTAAAGCGCTTGATTTGTTTACCTGTCTGCTTTTCAATCATAGCTTTCCATTGCTTGAACTGTGCAAAAGCTTTATGTTTGTGCTTTAAAATACACACCCAGACCTTTCGAAAATAGTCATCAATGAAAGTCAACATGTATAAACCACCACCAAGAGATAGAACACGAGAGGGACCCCAAAGATCAGAGTGGATGTAATCCAAAGTACCTTTGGTCCGATGAACAGTTGTCCTGAACTTGACCCTACACTGCTTTCCGAAGACACAATGCTCATAAAAGTCCAGCTTTCATGTTTTCTGACCACACGGCAAACCCTATTTAGTCAATTCATCCAAACCTCTCTCACTCATATGCCCAAGTCATATATGCCATAACTTAGTAGTTTCTAAATCTGAATCTGAGGACGATACAGCTGCAGCACCTGTAATTGTACTACCTTGAAGAAAGTAAAGGTCATTCTGCTTCAATCCCTTCATCACTACAAGAGCACCCTTCGAAATTCTCATAACTCAACCTCTAGCTTTGTAGGTACAACCGTTGGAATCAAGCGTACCCAAGGAAATCAGATTTTTCTTCAACTCTAGAACATGTCTAACATCTAACAAAGTTCTCACAACACCATCATATATCTTAATTTTGATTGCACCTATTCCAACAACCTTACAGGCTGCATTATTTCCCATAAGCACTTTACCACCATCAATCGATTGATAATTGGTAAATCAATCTCTGTAAGGACACATATGATAGGAACACCCCGAATTAAGAATCCACTCAGTAGTTAAGCTACCAACAATAACCGAAAGAACTTTTGCACCATCAGAATTACGCTCTGTTGCTTCGATTGCAACTCCAGTAATTTCTCCAGAATCAGATTTCTCCTTCCTTTTTCGCTCTGGACAATCTTTTCTAAAGTGTCATTCCTTATGACATTTGAAGCACTTTAATCTTTGAGTTTTTTATTTTGACCTACATCGGCCTCTTCTATTCTGTTCTCTCTTCTCTGTTCTGCCACGTGCTACCAAACCCTCACTAGAATTGTCAGTATTTTTAGTGGCAACTTTTTTCTTTAACTCCTTAGAGTTCAAGGCTGGCTCAACATCTTCCTTAAAAAGAGTTTATCTACCATACATCATGGTATCAACAAAGTTCTCATACGAGGGTGGTAAAGAGCAGAGCAACATTATAGCTTGGTCCTCATCATCAATATGAACATCTATATTTTCAAGATCCAAAATAGCTTTTGTAAAAGAACCAAGATGAGCTGAAACAGATGTACCTTCCTTCGCTTCTTCAGGTACAAGCGATTTGTGAGGGACTTCGTGACGTACAAGTTCTCCAATTTCTGTCATATGCCAGCAGCAGTTTTCTCCTGGACAACCTTTCGCAGTACACCATCACTTAGAAAAAGCAAAATCTGACCGTACGCCTTCTCCAGCAACTCATCCTTCTCTTCATCTGATAGTTTGTCAGACAAAGCATTCTTTCCTTTCAAAGCTTTTTGCAAATCATTCTGAACCAGCAAAGCCTGCATCTTCAAACGCCATAGACTGAAGTCATTGTTTCCGTCGAATTTTTCAATCTCAAATTTAGCAGCCATTCCAGGAATCTTTCACTACACCTGCGTAGATCTCCTCGAGACAAGTCCGTAGGTTCAAACGGATCTCAAATCGGACTCCGAATCGTTAAGATATCGCGAAAACAATTTCAATCGTTGATTTTGGTCAAATCTGCCTTTGACCGCTGACGTCAGCGCCTTGCTGCTGGGTTCCTGCATGGACCAGGTCAACCTGACCCGAAACTGGTCTGGCCTATAACCAGGACTGAGGGATCACCAATTTATGTGGCGCGTCAGGAACCATTAATTTCCTTGGTACCTCGGACTACCAAGTCAAAGGCTTCTTTTATTGGGTTTGAAATCCGAAACAAAACCCAAACCGGGTCTTCCTCCTCAACCTCGTTCTGGAACCAGAGAGCAGCACTGCTGCTTCTCCTTTAGCTGCGGCAACAGCGAAGGGTGCGCCGGCGACAATAGGGCTGCAGCGGCGGCGGCGGATGTCCCTTCTCTGGGTCTTCCTCTTCTTCTGGTTTTGCCCTGTTTCTCAACAGGGACAGTCCCTGCCTTCTTCCGGTCTTCTTCTTCTTCCACGGCAACAGTGTGGCGGCGCGGACTCCCGATCCCGGAGAGGCAACAGCGGTTGCAGCGGCGGAGATTTCATCGAACCTGGGTACTGCGATCAAGTAGGCAGGTTCGTGGCCCACTTTGAGATTGTCTGATCCTCTACAAAACCCAGCGAGGAAACGCCCTTGTCTGCAACTTCCGATCTCCTGCAAATCAAGAACCGAGATCAGATCTACAACGATCTGATACTCTTCTTCTCTGCTTCGACCAAAACCAGATTTCTCCGGTTCGTCTCTGTCTTTCGTCCATGGCTCTGATACCAGTTTGGTAAGATCTTGGGCTACGAGAAGAGATCAATCATGCACAAAGAACACAAGATTTACGTGGTTCGGCTTTTTGCCTACGTCCACGGGGAGACAGGAGAATCACTATGCAATCAGAATAGTTGTGTACATCCTAGAGACCCTTAATCTCTATTTATAATATCAACTCCACTGTTACACCCATAACCAACTTCTAATCACAATAGACTTACTATAATAGGCCTACTTCTAATCAGAGTACAACTTGAGCAATCCAGGAGCCCGGTTACCAAGACTTACTAATTAATAGTGAGCCATACTAACTAACATAGAGGATAAGAGAGGGCATTTATTGATTTAGATTTTCAAAATCTAAAGTTTATTGTGGTTTATGAGACCATATGCTGCATTCATGTAGTTTAGTTTTTATTGTGGGCCACAATCAGTGTGGAAGATTACACCCACTAGAGAAACAAAGGGTTTGCTTTCCATTTTCGCCAGAGACGGCAACAGGAGTGAGGAGAGGAAAAGAAAGGGGGAAAGAGGGAAAAAGAAGAGGAGGAGAGGCAGAAGAAGAGAAAGGCGCGATTGGGGCCAGCCACATTCAACCTCTCATAGTTCTAGGTATGAGTGTTTTTTTTTTTTTTTAATGGTGATACATATTTATGTTTTTTTTTTTTTTTTTCAAATTGCTCAGAAATTAAAAAAAATACTAAATATTTACAGGCAAATACATGTGTGCAATGCAGTACCACACCCCCAAACCTAAATCAAACATTGTCCTCAATGATATGCAATGCAAAATGATAAATGGACAAGAAAAGAAGAAAGAAAGAAAGAAAGAAAGAAAGAAAGAAAAAAAAAAAAATGTAACGCCTTACCATCGGTTGATGCAAAAAATGAATATTGGGTTGCCTACCAACCAACGCTAAGTTTCACTTTATCAACCCGATGTGACCCTGAAAATTACTTATGCAACATACACAGGGTCCTGAACAAGGGTTTCTTCGACATCCTTGTTCTTAAGCTCCAAAAAAGGTTTCAACCTCTGACCATTGACTTTAAAAACATCCCCATTCTTGGGGTTCTCAATCTCAACTGCCCCATGAAAATAGACAGTGCGAACAATGAAAGGTCCAGTCCAGCGGGATCTCAGTTTTCCTGGAAAAAGATGCAGGCGAGAATTATACAGAAGAACTTTCATGCCCGGTTCAAAGGATTTCCTCAAGATAGATTGATCATGGTTTCTCTTCATCCGATCCTTATAAATCTTGGCATTCTCATAGGCGTCATTTCTAAGTTCCTCCAACTCATTGAGATGCAACTTGCGTAGGTTACCGGCTTTAGTTAAATCAAAATTGAACATTTTGATGGCCCAGTAAGCATTATGCTCCAATTCTACCGGCAAGTGACATGCTTTCCCAAAGACCAATCGATATGGAGACATGCCGATCGGGGTCTTATAGGCAGTCCGATAAGCCCATAAAGCGTCTGTCAATCTTAAAGACCAATCTTTCCGGGTAGGATTGACTGTCTTTTCCAAAATTTGCTTTATTTGCCTATTAGACACTTCCACCTGTCCGCTAGTTTGAGGGTGATACGGAGTAGCAACCTTATGAGTAATAGAATATTTTTTCATCAGATTCTCGAAGGTGCTATTACAAAAATGACTCCCACCATCACTGATAATCGCCCTGGGGGTACCAAATCTAGAAAAGATGTTTTCTTTAATAAATTTGATAACCACGTGACGGTCATTCGTTCTGGTTGGAATCGCCTCTATCCATTTGGAGACATAATCTACAGCAAGCAAAATGTATAAGTTGCCGAAGGAACTCGGAAATGGACCCATGAAGTCTATGCCCCAAACATCAAAAATTTCCACAATAAGCATCGGATTTAAAGGCATCATGTTCCTCCGCGTAATTCTGCCTAATTTCTGACAACGTTCACAGTGCAAACAAAAGGTGTGACAATCCTTGAAAAGGGAGGGCCAATAAAATCCGCATTGCAACACCTTTGCTGCAGTCTTTCTAGAACTAAAATGCCCACCACAGGCGTGGTCATGGCAGAAGGATATCACACTTAAATAGTCCTCTTCTGAAATGCATCTCCTCATGATCTGGTCTGGACAGTACTTGAACAGGTATGGGTCATCAAAGAAGAAATGCTTAACCTCAGACAAAAACTTGGACCTATCCTGTTTGGACCAGTGATCGGGCATCTGTCCAGTGACCAGGTAGTTAACGATATCTGCAAACCAAGGGAAATGGGAGACACTCAACAATTGTTCATCCGGGAAACTCTCACTCAATGGGATGCTCTCATGCTCGAGGTCTGAAGGTAATCTAGAGAGATGGTCAGCTACAACATTTTCAGAACCTTTCTTGTCCCGAATCTCAAGGTCAAACTCTTGTAACAAGAGAATCCACCTAATCAGACGGGCTTTCGCATCTTTTTTCATCAACAGGTACCTAAGGGCCGAATGATCGGTGTAAACTATGACCTTAGACCCAATCAAGTAGGGTCTAAACTTTTCCAGGGCAAAGACGACAGCTAACAGCTCTTTCTCTGTGGTTGTGTAATTTAGCTGAGCATCATTCAAGGTCCTACTGGCATAATATATGACATGGGACGATTTGTTCACTCTCTGTCCTAGCACAGCCCCAAGAGCATGGTCAGAAGCGTCACACATGAGTTCAAAGGGAATTGTCCAATCAGGTGGCTTTATTATCGGGGTAGAGGTTAACTCCTTTTTCAATTGTTCAAATGCTTGTAGGCAGGGTTCATTGAAGACAAAAGGCATATCCTTAGATAGCAGATTGCACAAGGGTGCAGCTATCTTGCTAAAATTCTTAATGAACCGTCTATAAAAACCTGCATGGCCCAAGAAAGATCTGATATTCTTCACCGTTTTTGGCGGTGGCAGGTTGGAAATGAGTTCAATTTTGGCCTTATCAACCTCAATGCCATTCTCAGAAATAACATGGCCCAAGACAATTCCTCTTTTCACCATGAAATGACACTTCTCCCAATTCAAAACAAGATTCTTCTCTTGGCATCTCACTAAAACAAGGTTCAGGTGATGCAAACATTCCTGGAAACTACTCCCATGGACCGAAAAATCGTCCATAAACACCTCTAAGAATCGTTCGACCATGTCCGAAAATATGCTCATCATACACCTTTGAAATGTCGCAGGTGCATTACACAACCCAAAAGGCATGCGCCGGTAGGCAAATGTACCGAAAGGGCATGTAAAAGTTGTCTTGTCCTGGTCCTCGGGTGCTATAGGTATCTGATTATAGCCGGAGTATCCATCAAGGAAACAATAAAAGGCATGACCGGCTAGTCTCTCAAGCATCTGGTCCATAAATGGGAGGGGAAAATGGTCTTTACGGGTGGCCGAGTTCAACTTTCTATAGTCAATGCACACTCGCCAACCCGTCTGGGTCCTTGTAGGCACTAACTCGTTGCCCTCATTCTTTACAACAGTTATCCCAGACTTTTTTGGCACAACATGGACTGGGCTCACCCATGAGCTGTCTGAAATAGGGTAAATGATACCTGAATCCAACAGTTTCAGAACCTCCACTCTTACGACATCCTTCATTGATGGATTAAGACGCCTCTGTGGTTCTCTAGAAGTTTTTGCATTTTCTTCCAAATGGATCCGATGTTGAACCACAGATGGGCTTATTCCTTTTATATCTGCAATTGTCCAGCCTATAGCCTCTTTGTGATCCTTCAGGATTTCAATCAATTGTTGTTCCTGGACTTCTTCCAGGTCTGAGGCTATAATGACGAGGAGGGTCTCAGCTGGGCCCAAAAACACATACTTGAGGGTGTCAGGTAGTGGTTTTAGGTCGAGCTTGGGCGGTTCTTCAATTGATGGAACAGGTGGGGCAGCCGATGGGGTCAAGATCTCTGGCTTGGGTTGCCACTGACTCCTCTCAAAAGCAGGGGTAGAATCCAGTAACGCATTTACTTCTTTAATGCTTTTCTCAACATCAATGTTACCTCCAAAATGTGCAAGACAGGCCTCTAGTGGGTCCTCACAAACTAATTGTGATCCAACACTCTCAATAAACTCTTCCAGGTAACTCACCTCACAAATTTCATAATCACTCTCATCTCTGGGCTGCTTGCCAACATTAAAAATGTTTATCTGGACTGTCATATTCCCAAACGATAGGTGCATCACACCATTTCGACAATTAATCAAGGCATTGGAAGTTGCAAGGAATGGTCTCCCTAAAATTACCGGGATCTTCACGCTATTTCCTATTGGTGGTCGGGTATCAAGGACTACAAAATCCACTGGGAAAACAAACTCACCTACCTTGATCAAAACATCCTCAACAACACCTTTGGGGTACCTAACTGAAGCATCAGCTAGTTGTAAGGTCATCTTTGTCGGTTTCAGCTCCCCCAAACCTAACTCCTCGTATATCGAATACGGGAGCAGATTGACACTCGCACCCAAGTCCAACAAAGCCTGTTCTATGCGATGATCCCCTATTTGACAAGAAATTGTAGGACACCCAGGGTCCTTGTATTTGATTGGGGTCGAAGTGGTAATGATGGAACTGCATTGCTGGGCTAAAAAGGCCTTTTTGGGTACATTGGTTGCTCTCTTGAATGTGCATAAATCTTTGAGGACTTTGGCATAAGTCGGGATCTGTTGGATGGCTTCTAACAATGGGATGTTAATTCTCACTTGCTTGAACACTTCAAGGATTTTATCCATCTGGACATTATTTTTCATTTGACCTAGCCTCTGAGGATATGGGGCCTTGGGAACAAAGGTTTTAGGTGGGGGCTCACTCGGTGAGGCAGCTCCTATTGGTTTCTCAGGTTCCTTAGTAGGCTCTGGGTCCTTCTTTGGTTCCTCAAGTTCTTTTTCCAAAACTACATGCTCCCTCCTCACTTGAGTCCGTTCAGATTGCCTATGGTCCTCTTCTGGTGTGTCAACCTCCTTTGCAGCCATTCTACGGGTGGTAACTGCATGCACTGCATTGACTTGCTCATGGACTTTGCCCTTGTCATCATGGACAACAAATTGGCCCGTTGAAGTTTGGCCTTTGGGGTTGGCTTCGGGCTGACTTGGAAAAGTACCCTTGTCTCTTTGAGCTATTGACCTGGCCAACTGGCTGACAGTGTATTCCAACTTGGCAATGGACTGGGTATTGGTATTCAAATTCTGAGTAGTGCTTTGTTGGAATTGGAGGGTATTTTGGGCCAACATTTTCATTGTGTCCTCTAGAGAACTTATCTGCTGATTCTGGGAATTAAGATTCTGATAACCTTGGACCATGGGTGGTCCCTGTGACACTTGGGGTACTTGAGGCTTTTGGTATCCCGGAGGTGGCATATGCTGGGCCATTGGCTGAGAAGGGTTTCCTTGGTGTTGTCCTTTGGTCCATGAAAAATTAGGATTATCCTTCCAACCAGGATTGTATGTATTAGCATATGGATCATACCTCGGCCTCTCATATCTAGTATTCTGGTAAAGTGCACTCACCTCCTCCATACTCTCACTTTGACTTTGACCAAAGAATGCTCTACATTGGGATCCATGATGGGTGAACTCTCCACAATTGGTGCAGGGTGGGGCAGTAGGGTCACTGACTGCTTGGCTCATCTTCAATGATTCCAGGGTCTTTGGGGTGGTCTGCTGACATGTTTGGTTCATTTCAAGGGCTTCTAATCTCCTTGTCAGCGTGGCCAACTTGGCCTCGGCCTCGAATTTGGGTTCCATTCTATGCATGCCCCTTCTTTCTGCAACAATGGGTCTTTTGGGATCCTCTCTGATAGGTTCCCATTGGAGAGTGTTGTCAGCGACCTCCTCAAGGTATGTCCAAGCTTGGTCAGCTGTCTTTTGAGTGAATACTCCATTGCAGAAAGACTCCACCATGGTCTTGGTGGGATAGTCCAGTCCTTCATAAAGGATTTGGACTAACCGGATCTTTTCGAATCCATGATGCGGGCATTGTAACAATGAGTCTTTGAACCTTTCCATGTACTCATACATGGTTTCTCCCTCCAGTTGGTGGAAGTTGTTCAGGGTGTGTCTAATGAAGGCCGTTTTCTGTTTTGAATAAAACTTTTTATAAAAGGCCTCAACTAGTCCCTCCCATGTGTTTATGGAATTAGCCTGTAAGGCGTAAAGCCATGCTTTCGCCTTCTCCTTCAGCGAGAACGGGAACAACCTAAGCTTAAGGGCCTCTTCAGACATATGGTTATACTTCATGGTCCCACAGATTTCCTCAAACTCTCTCACATGCTGATATGGGTTCTCATTTTCCACCCCTCGAAAAATTGGTAACATTTGGATTAAGCCGGATTTCAGCTCAAATGAGGCATTTGTGGCAGGTATGACGATGCATGAGGGTTGGGTAGATCGGGTTGGGTACATGTACTCCCTAAGAGTCATGGGTTGGGTTTGTGGGTTTCCGTCAGCCATTTCCTCAATGGCAATGGGCCCCACAAAATTCTCAATAGGGATATCGAATAAATCAAAGCTCTCTAAACGACCCTGTACACGTAACCAACTGTGCATAAACTACCTCTCAACTTCGAAAATGATGGTCCACTCAAGTGATGATGAACGAGGATTAATGCTTAAACACAAACAAGAAAAACAAAATGATTTTGAAAAACAAACTAAACTATTCTCAACTAAGGCTACCTAAAATTAAACTAGACAGCTCCTAACTGTGAAGAGTACACCTAGGCCTCCAATCCGGTCCTATGAAACGTAATCAGCCAGGCAAGCCCCCAGGGGATTGGTGGGATCACGATGCGCGTGGCAAAGGTTCCGCTTAAATACCAAACTCCTAGAACAGATGAACTGTCTCCCTTAAAGGGACAAGGCTATTCTAGGCACCGATTTTCGTCAAGGAGCGCAAATGGTACAACCTTTGATGGTCTTCTCCTAATGAGCTCGTGTCCTATGGTCACGTTTCTACTCAAATTTTATTAAATGTTAAGGATTCCTAAGTAGTGAGGAAAATGAGTTCCTATGGGCAAGGAAATGGTGATGAAATCCAATCCTTATCTTGTTGGGGGTATGATTGCCCTTACTAAGTGTGTGCTTTCCAAATTACTTTGTGTATTTTAAAATGATTAAGCACTACAAAGCAATTAAACAATCAAACAACCAACAAAATTGACCCACTAACAGGGGATGCGTGGGTGTATCGAAATACGCACCTCCCAAACTAAATTGGGGGAAGATCAGTTGAAGTCGACCCAAGCCACCGACACCAATTTCGGTGTACGAACTTGGGGGGGCCGTGACGGTATCGTCCAACCGTCCTCCTTCCTTAATTATTACAATGCTTTGAAAACTTAAATGAACTTAAAAAAAATTATTACAACTTGAAAAGAATCCTAATACAAGATTTTTCTAAGAAAGCAAATTAAATTCCTAAGTTAGAGTTCTTTGGTTGCTCTTTTCTTCTTTCCTTGCTCCAACCGCGGAATCACTGAAAATACAAACAATGGAAAATGTGTAGAATCCGCAATGAAAACTAAAAGAAAGAATAAAAATGCAACTAAGCTATATGAGAGTTGAAAATCCTTAAAATCAAGGATTCCTATGTACGCCGATCCCCGGCAACGGCGCCAAAAACTTGTTTGGGACTTTTCCGCAAGTATACGGTTGTCTCAAGTAATATAGACTATGTAAGTCCGAATATCGTTCCCACGAGGATCGTTACAAGAGAAATAACAATGATTAATAAAAAGGAGTATCAACTCAAATATAGCTAACAAATACAAATGGAGATAACAAAAACAAGAAACAAGAAACAAGATAATAACAAGGAAAATAATAAAAAAAAGCAAACTAAAAGAAAACAAAAAACTAGATAACAAAGAGATATAAGTAGAAATAGAAGAACAAGGTTAGTAACAAGTTAGTAACAAAGTTAATGACAAAAGAAAAACAACAAGGTTAATAACAAGAACAAATGAATAATGTTAGATAGATCAAATGAGTAAGTGTGTGAAAATAAGTGAAAGATCAAGATAGAAATAAACTAAAAGCATCAATAAAAACTAACTAATAAGGAGAACAAGATAGAAAATGAGTGAATGGAGATCAAAGGAAATGCTAAAAGTGTAAAATCAAAGGAGGAATAAAAACAAACACATAGAAGGTATGAACAATTAAGCTAATGGATATAATGGTGTGGATAGAGAAATGGAGTGTGGGAATTAAAAACAAGAGAATGAGTGTGTGGGAATGTGAATACAATCAAGCTAAAGTAAAAAATAAGCAACAAGCAATACTAATGGATAGATTGAATCATCTAGAATCCACTAAGTGACACTAATCCAATGCTAATGCTCTTCTAATTTCCCAAACAAATACTCAAATCTAATGACAAATCAATGCTTAGATTTGAAAAATATAACTTTAAAGCTCTAAGATAGAAATTAACAATCTAATAACCAAGATTTTCTTCCCTTCATAAAAGAAAAGATTCCTAATAACTATCTATCAAAAGTAAACATAAACCATCAAAAGATATTAACTCCTAAGCATGATTTATCAAACCTAAGCATAGATAGTAAAAAGAATGCTAAGAAATAAAATAAGCATAGAAGGTTGCACAATGCAATGAAGACAAATCTATTCTAACATATTAAGCATATAAACAAGGGAATTAAAATAAAGAGCATAAGCAAAAGGAAAAGTATTAACTTAGCTTCATCTAGAAGATCCAATCAAAGTGATTAGCCACCCATTGGAGAAGACAAAGCTTTCATTATAAATCTTCAAATTTTACAAGGCTTTCCTCACTTTCTCTCTACAATTGCTCTCAATTACATGAATAGCTTAAGTAAAGAGGAGGAGGCTCTCCTTGCTTGTGTCACTAATGCCTAGAGCTCCCTTCCTTATATAGAGATATTTTCCTTGCTCTTTTTGGTTTCTTTCCAATGTGGGACTTCACAAGAATGGAAATATGAACATATGAATGTAATTCTCGTGTTAGAAAACAGTCCTCAGATTGATGTGCAATTTTGACCCCCGGAACGTCCGAATTGGGAAAAATGTTGTGAAATATGATTTGTAGATCTTAGAACAAGCTTTCCAATGCTTCTGAGATCACCTCAATCGGACATCTAAGTGAAAAGATATGGTCAAAATACCAACCCAGGTCTTTCATTTTTCTTCTTATTGTTGGCCTATCTTTGTCATTTCTTCATCCAATTGTCTTCCAAACTTAGCCTTACTCTCTTTAACTCTTGAATCTCAACTTTAATCTTCAAATTAATCTTCAATTAACACCTACAAAGAGAAATTAACATAATTGAGAGTATTTTTTAACATATTTTGTATGGAGGCCATTGGAACTCATAAAAATGCATAAAAATGGCTATCTATAATGGAAAGATATGAGCAAAGCATGATGAGGAGGAAATTTATTATTTTTATACTAAAAGTAGTGTTTTGAGTTCTTTTATCTTTGAAACCTCATAAAATAATGCTATGAAAGTGTATTTTTTGTGAACTCATCACACTCCCCCCCCCCCGCCCGCCCCCCCCCTCCCCCCCCCCCTTTTTTTTTATTTTTGGTCGTATCGGCTGTTACAAACTGATATTTTGAAAATTATCAGCCTATCGATTTCGATAGTGACAATACTGATATCACAGCATGATATTGTTACGGTTTGAGTTGATATGAACTGGTATCGGCCGATATTGTAAACCATGTTTATAACATGCAAGATTCAACTGATATCCAATAGTAACCCTCTTTTTGTTATAAGTGATGAACATGGCCCCCACCTTTAGAGAAATTGAAATATCGGCCTGCATTGTGATGGTAAATTTGAGGCCTGCCCTTTAAGAATTATAACGTGGGCTCTACCTTTATGAATTATTGTACATAGAGCCTGGGTTTAAAAGTTAAGACATGAGATTTACATTTATAAAATAAGAACAAGGGGGCCATTATGATAGGAATTGCAATAAGGGATCCACCATTGAAAATGAGAACATGGGGCCCAATTTTATAGGAATGATGATGTGGGCCCACCTTTATATGAACTACCATGTGGGCCCTTCTTTTGTGACTGTGAGCCCATCCTCCTTTTGGAATTATGGTTAGTGGGGCTCACCCTTTGAGAAATTACAATATATAAGTATATAACCCACAATTTGCATTATTTTTTAAGATTTTATGAGTTCATTTTCTTAAAAATAAAAAAACTAATAAATTTTGCATTATCCACACCCATTCACTTTAACTAGAAAAAAGCCGTACTAAATAAAGTAGCCCTACATATTTTTAGAAGCCAAAACTCTAATATGTATACAAGTATAACTCTTAAAATATAAAACACAATTTTAAGTTTACCAATTACTCTAATACTTAGATTAGCTCTATGTTATAAAATAAGAGTTATTTTAAGAGTTTCCAAAGAGCCCAAGTGTCTACTACAATTTAGGTGTCCAATAACATAGCTCCACTACGTAATTTTGAAAACGGTAAATCCACATTCACAATCACAAAAGAAGGGCCCACACTGTAACTTCTATGAAACTGGGGCCTTTATACTAATTTCTAAAAATGGATCCCATGTGCAATGATCCCTACGTGGACCCTTACAGACATCGTAGGCCCATGCAATTCCTATATGCCGGCCCGTGTTCTTATTCCTAAGAAGGTTGGCTCCATGTTATAATTCAAAAATATGAGTCATGTTGTAAATCTCATAAAGGTGGGCACATATAACCACTTGATGGAGCTTTACCGCTGCATAGCTCGTAATTGGAGGTTGAAGTACATCCAGGATGTTTTAGGGCATGTTTGGTAAACATCATCGGAGAGGATTTCTCGCGACTTTCCGCTATACCGTGGAAAACTCAAGTTTGGATCAGCATGGAGGATGCTAGCCGCCGCCGCCGCCGCCCCCCCCCCCCCCCCCCCCGGGGTCAAATCACCAAAATCTGCGTGCACGGAAAAGCAAATCTACAATGATTTTTGCACCAATTTAGGGGGAATTGGTTTTTTGCGGGTTTTGGTTTCTATGGGCCCCACAATCAAGATCTGAACTGATAATAATGTTAAGAAGGTTTAAAACGGCTACCTCGTCAAATATCAGCCATTTATTCCACCTATAATTTGAGATATTTGTAAAAAAAAGTACAGGACATTAGATAATTAATTCTGGAATTTTGTGGGGCTCATTTGAGATATCTTAACTGTTCATTCTTTCAATCAGACCCCAAATGATTATAGGGTCAAGTTTGAGAATATGATTCATCAAGGATCATTATAAAATGACAAATCAATTCTGACCATTAGCACAGTGTGAAAAAGGGGATTATTTGGCAGCACGTTTTTTTTTTTTTTTTCGTTTTCGTTATTTTTGTGGGCCTTGAAATCATGATTTGAATCGCGGATAATTTAGAGGAGTTCAAATTTCAACCGTAGATCAATCATGAATTTTGAGATATTTGCAAAAACGTCCACACTCTAAAATATTAATTTTTTATTTATGTAGGCCCCCTTCGTACGATCTGAACTGTTCAGATTATCCGAAGAGCCAAAAATGATTATGGGTGAAAGATTAGACCTTGATTGTTGATGGATTGTTTATGAGAAATTGATAAAAAAGAAAAAAAGAAAAAAACCAATAATTATTGGATCACACAGTGCATAGACTCCAGGATTAATCCTCTCTTCTACCAAACTTAAAACTATCTTTTGAAAACCCTCTAAATAGAGAATTTCCAAACGTGCCCTTAGACATATATTTTAGTCCCCCCACCCCCCCCCCCCCCCCCCCCCCCCCGCCGCACGCCTTGCCCCAAAATAAGATGACAAATGCACTTGGTGGGATAGAGCTTCTTAAACCAAGTCCAAAATAAGGAAAGAGAAGAAGAAATAGTTGGATAGGAGAAAGGTGCATTCACATTTCTATCTCTTTTTCAACTTTTTCTTCTCCAAATATGAATGAAATTAAGAGTAATAGGGTAACCTTCTGACTCCCTTTGTAAGGACCCATCCACACATTTGCAATATTAAGTGATTTTTTATTTTGCTACTAGTTATGCTAATAATTATCAATGTGATGGTTTAATAAGATTATTATTACTAAGCATTATACCATTGGTTAATGTCATCATCATCAACCATATATGCATAGTTAGTGAATCATGTGGACAGCGAGTCACGTGGATAATTGTACCAAACCACGCTTTATTCTCATGTGAATAGTGCCATGCGAAATAGTAATAATTGCATTTAATGCAAAGAAAGAATTGGATAAAAGGGATTTCTGAATGAGATATGTCATTGTTACCTATAATAAGTAATTAATCGGTTTTTATAGAAGAAAAAAACCTTAAAACTGAGAAAAATGATAGAGGGTCCAAACACTTCATAATGACGGTAAATGACCTTTATTTTATGATATCATGAAATAACCGATTACAACAACTCATCAAAGAAAAGCCTGGGTTAACCATCCCAATGAAGAATAAGAAAAATAAAAAGTTGCAAGAACTTTGACAATATCATCAACCAACTTGAGGATATCATCAATTAGGTAGATGATATCGTCAATTTGGGTGTTTTCATCAAAAAACTATACAAACAACTCCGTCGTCATTTCATTATTTTCCTTTATTAAATCATTTAACCAGAGTTTAAGCTTAATTTCTTCGTAAAAGCTCCAAATGTAAATCTAGATTAATGAGTATCATTCCCTTGCTTAAATGTTTTTCTACTTCTTGTTTAACACTGCATATAATGGTTGGTCCTCCACCATTTGGGAACTGGGACTCAAACTTTTTTTTATGTCAAAATTTGTAAAGAGAAAAACATGCTTGCACTCAAAAACCTAAAAAACCGAAGAAAGAAAAAGTAAGATCATCCACCTTTGTCCCACTCTCATGGAGTTCACACGAGTGCGTGAGTAAGGGCGCATTCGAGTCTCCAATGTTGAAAAAGGGAAAATTGAATGATTTTCATTGGAGAAAATGGGCGACACAAACCTGTACTAGCTTTTTGAAGATTAAGTACCTTTCTTTTTCTTAAGAGATAGTTAGCGAAAGGTCCCTCATAGACGTCTTATAAGGCCTCCAGTCCATCAACTTTTCCTCTAAGGCATGTAGTCCATGTACCTTAGACATATTTCGGCGAGAGGTCTCTAGATACGCGACTTCGTGGTAAGAGGTCCCTAGATATGCCACCTCATACATCTTCATGACTAATTTAATATTTCAACTGATTAGGCATAAAATTTTAAATCTTTCATTCCTCTCTCTTCTTCTACGTCTTCAATCCATACATGGTTTTGAAAGTTACGACGTATTGCCTCAATGAGGGTGGACTTTGCGCCGGTTGGGAAAAAATAAATAGATGGATTTTCTCCACCTCTGAAAGATATTTTAGGCAAATATTGCCTTACGATCCACTACTAGAAAATCGAGCTTTGGCTCGTTAAAAACGCGGGCGGCCGCCGGGGGCGGTCGCAAAAAGGAGCATTAGCGACCGCCAGATACCCCCCTTATAACCCGCGAAACCCCTTCTTCTTTCCCACTCTTTATTTCCTTCCCACGCTTTATTTCCCCTCTGGCGCCAAAAAACCCTTCCCTACCGCGCCAAATCTATGCCCTCGCGCAGGAGCTACCATCGCCGCAGCCTCCTTCGCCGGAGACGCCAAGTTTTCTCTCTCCCTCTCTCTCCCTCTCCCTCTCTCCCTCTCCCTCTCCCTCTCTCCTCTGCCCTCCCGTGTCCAATTTCTGCAATCCCGCCGCACCAGCGACGCCACCGCCGGAGCGGCCTGCGCCGGAGTCGCCAGGTGTTCTCTCTCTCTCTCTCTCTCTCTCTCTCTCTCTCTCTCTCTCTCTCTCTCTCTCTCTCTCTCTCTCTCTCTCTCTCTCTCTCTCCCTCTCCTGTTGCTCTACACTGTGCACTCGCTCCCACGCGCTGGAGCCGGTTTTGGTATTTTTTTCCCCATCTGGGCCTATTATTTTTTCTAGATTTGCTCATGGATTTTTCTGTTGGGTCTGACCCATTTTGATCTTAGAGAGAAATCTGTTTCTGGGTTCTGTAGAATCTGCTGTTTTTTCACCTGGGGTCGTTTGGTTTTTGGGAGATTTGGGGTTTTCTTGACTGGTGATAGATCCAAGAAATCTTTGTAAATTTGATGCCTTTTTAAGGTTAGGAATCAGCTGTTAGTTTACAGCTGCTATTGCTTGCTGTTGATTTCATTACTTTTGACTCCTCCCACCCCACACCCCCCCCTCCCGGTGGGTGGTTTCTTAACTTCTTGTTTGATGCATCTCCTTTATGGGTTTTCAGTAGTCCCTTCTTTTCTTTTCTTTTTTTCTATTTGAAGTTGGTGATGATATATTTATGCTTCCTTTTGATGTTGTTCTGCTGATAACACTTTTAGATTTGTACAAATGTTTTTATTTTATTTTTGTAAACAAATAAATTATTTTGGGTTGACATGATATGTAATAGATTTTTTTGTGATCATGTTTAGGAATTGTCAGGGTTATTTGTACATCCCAATAATTTATGACTCCCTAACAATGCCTTAATTCTCGTTTTCTTGGATGCTGAAACCTCCCAAATGAATTCTTGGTTTATTAATCGGCATTGTTCTTCTCTTTATGGTATGCCGTCACTGTTGATGAGTATTTCCTGTTGGTGTTGTTGGGACTGTTTGATGCCCCTTCAGTAGATTGTTTCTTTTGTTTCATTAGATTGGCCCCAGCCTTTTCATATGAAGCCTCTGGTTTGAGTAGACGATAGAATGCATGGGATTTTCTCATCTTCTTCAGGAATAGATAGCACATTTAGTTAGGTTGTTCTTTCTTTAGGATGCATTAGTAAAGTGTAATTGCTTGCACCCAAGCTGCTAAGAGCATTAGAAACAGAGGAAAAAAAAAAAAAGACCGTGGGTACTGCCATTTTTTGTGACTGTTGCAGCTGACAATGGTTTGGGCGGGCAGGAAAAGTACAGTTTCTCTCTCCTTTGGTTTCTAATTCTGCAATTCTCATGCTGCAACTGAATGGAAAGGCATCTCTTTTGCAAATTATACAAATTACATTTGATTTCAGCTGCATCCATGCATGCCCTTCTACATATTCGAGGTTTGTAATATCTGAAGAAATTCCCAAAAATACTAGATGCCTTCTTGTCTTCCAAACCCAACTGGATCACCTTAAAAGGATTTGTAACATTTCTATAGAAAAATTAGTAACAGATTTCCTATATAAGATTTCTATAGAGAAATCTGTAACAGATTTCCTATTTTGGGTTTGACAAATTACTCTGATTCGCTGATTTTTCAATTTGATTCGCTGATTTTTCTGTGGATTGGTATATGTGTCTTGTAACTTCAGTTGATGCCCTCAGCTGTCAAAGATATTACATCAAATTATGCTTAAGCGGGTTGCAATATTACTTCCATTGTCTATTTTATCAATGATTCTTTTCTCCCCTTTGAAAGAATACATTGCCTTTATTCTTTTTCTTTTTTCCTTTTTTTGTGAAAGATCACTATGTTGAAAATGATTTATGTAATTTGTTTTTCTTTTATCATATTCAAGTGCAGATAAATTCAAAATCACTTGTGGATACCTCTCTCTCTCTACATATAGATAATATAGGGATATACTAATATGTATGCATAGTTTGAATGGCTGGCCCTGGAACCAAGAAACAAAAAGTTGATTCCTTTGTGAGTTTCTGGATGTTTCATTGCTCCAAAAACAAATTTTGAATGATATTTGGAAGTCTTAAATTCTTTTGACCCCATTACAGTTTACAGCTCATTTGTAGCTTCAAGAATATTGAATTATTATTACTCTGTTTTCTTCATCCTTGATGCCTATCATAATTGTGTGGGAAGAGTTTTATTTGCTAGAGATACAACAACAGGCAGGATGGATTTTTACTAAACTCGTAACAATATAGATCATTAACAGGCATGCTATATCTGTACTTAATTATTTCTTACTTTCTTGTATTATTTGTTTGGCTTTCCTTGTTTCCATTGTACTTTGTTGGCTAGATTTAGATTTCTAAATCCCTCGTTTTAGTGAACTCATAGTATGTCATAATATCATCATCAACAAGGACTTAAGCTTTTTATCTGAAGTGCCTTTGTGAGTTCTAAATTTTAGATATCATCATCTAAACTTTAGCTTTTAGATGACATGCTTTTTGTGTTTTCTCAAGTAAGCTAACATTGAATTATGATTGTCAAATTAATTTGGCTGATCTTTGGTCCTAATTGTTTATCTTAGTTGTGGAAATTGAGAGAGCATATATATATATATCTAGATATGAGAGAGAGAGAGAGAGAGAGAGAGAGAGAGAGATCTATATCACTGTAAAACTCTTGATGGAACCCATTTCAATGTAATGACCATATACTGAATTTGTCCATTCACCTGTGAAATGGCCATGGATCATCGCAATTTTCGTGCACTATGTCCGATGTTGTAGCTTTTTATTAGAGTCCTACAACAAATTAGATGTCACTATTTTAATTAATTTATTTTTTAATGGGTTTAGATGTCACCAATGAATTCAAACATTTAAAAAATGACGTTGCCAAAAAAATCAGTTGAAACGATATTCAGTGGGCTCAATATTCAAGTATAGCATTGAAAGAAAATACAAACAGGTAGGGATTGAAATGTCACAGAGCTATAAGGGGTAAACACCTATAGTGATGTATGCTAAACTCCAAAATGAGTAGTTAATGGTACATGAGGTTACCCATGTGACATCTCTTGATAATCTCTTTTGAAATAAGGAGTCCTATGTGCAAATAAGTAGAATCATTGGTTTGGTGTTCCTGGTGAAATCAAACCATTTCAACCTAATTCCGAACTTGACCATATTGTTTTTGAACATTTACTGAATTAAACTGAGAATTACTCAAATGAAATATTGAGATTGTATCATTTGAGGGAAAAAGAAGAAATAGTTCACTGTTTGAATCCATTTAGTTTGAATTTTGAACTAAGTAACTATCAAAGAGACCAATGTTATCAATTCAGTAACATCTGTCTTTTCTTTTTCATTTTTTCATTTTCATTTAGTTTGAATACTGACAACTTTCTTCCACTGCTATTGTTTCTGTTTGCAGAATTGCCAGGAGAAATATATTGAGACGTCTCTCTATCTATTCTCCTCCAAGTGAGTTGTTGGAATCTTATAAGCCCAAATTCAACCAGAAACGTTATTGAGAATCTATCGCTTGGGATTGAACGATTTCACTCAGGTCTTGATTTAGCCTTTTTTTAAGCTATTGTTTCTATCATCTTTAACATTTGGATTGACTTTTCTCTGATTTGGTATTAACCAAATGCCCATAGCAAAGTCTCTGATTTGTTTCTATGAACTTGGTTTTGTTAGTTGCCAAATTAGAGATCTCATAACGTTACATGTGCAAGATTTCTACTGTTAAATCACTTCATCTCAGATTTTGCAGGGTTTGAGACCATGAAATTTCTTGGTATATAGTAGTTGCATGTATTCTATGTTGTTTTTTCTTAATTTATTTTCATGACATAACTTCTTGAAATCCATGCTTCTTCTTAATCAGATCTTTGTGGTCAAATAATTAGCTCAGTTATTTACAGATGACTTTGGTTCTGGAATTTAGTACATGGAAATGAATTCTGATATTATTATAGGTGCGTTTGGATGCACCTCCACCCGACGCACCTGACTGACAAGTGACAACTGCCCTTCCCCTTCCCCGACCTGACCTGAACTGCAATTCGGGTTCTCTTCATCTAATAGAACCTGCAACCACTGACTCCACACTTTTTATAGATCATTTATCAACTACTTTAGGCAAGTTGTATCAATCAGGATGCATCAAAAAGAAATATACAAAACAATGATAGACAGTGCGAGCCAAGTTGGGTCTGATTTAACTGAGTATAGTAGAATTTACTTTTACAGGCAAAACATACATTAGGTAGGCCCTGCAATTTGGACCCCCTAATGAACAACTCTCCAATTAGTGTGGTGTCTTGTACATGGTGTGTGTTCATATTCAAGCACGTTTTAACCGTTTGTAGTTGCTTTCATATTAATAGGGCCCCAGTCATACAGGTTTGTAAAGATTAGTATTCTTTTCTTTATCATAATAGGAGGGCATCAATACATGTGATACATGAATATTCTATTCTAAGGGAGTTTGTTTTGGTAGTATCCATGCAGTGAGGCATTTCTTTGCTTAAACACACAAATGTAGCAGGTTCTTTTGTTGTGGATATTTAGTGAGTTTTCCTCTAATGGCTCAAATATAGCACAAACTCCTCCCTGACATATCCCAATTTGAGCCCAAACCTTATCAAAAGCCAGAATTCTGAACCAAACCTGGCTCAGAAAGGAACTGATCTTAACACTCATAACAAACCATTAGCAAGAAACTTTTAAATGATAACCAAGCATTTGATGGATGAGTCTTGGTTTGTGGCAAATGCCTAATCTTGTTTCTCTGTTTTTCAAAGAACAAAATGGTTATGAAAATTGTTGTGGTATTTGGATAAAATCTGTTCTTTTTAAATAAGACCATTCAGAATAAAGGTCTCGGTCTCAGTCTTTATATGCTCTGGGGAGTTCATGAAGCGATCTTCTCTTTTGACCCTTTTAGATGCCAGATACACAACTCTGGAATCAATGAAAGTGAGGGTTTCAAGTATCTTTACAGTTAATCATTCCATGAAATCCTAAAACAGATTCGAAAGAATCAGTCATGAACTACGCAATCTTTCATTTAGTTCAAAAAATCTACTAAATGATCTGTTAACGAACACACCCACATGATATTTTCATCTCCCAAGATTCAGCTTTACCCAACTATCCAAAAAATATTGTTCTTCTGCCATCGAAGGGTTTAAGAGCAAGATTTGTGGTTGTGGGTTGTCTTTAGTTGACTTCAATTGGTTATGGTCAGAGACTCCACCCTTACCTTTGTTTATGTTAGGGATTTTGTATTATTGCAATTTGATGGATATATTATCATATTAGCATCATTTGAATTTTCACACATGCTTTGATTTAGAAAAACTTGAAATCTTGATTTACACATGCATTATTTTAAAGACTTGTAGAAATATTCATTTATGTATGTTTTGATTTTAAACTTGAATGCATTTATTTTTGAAAAGAAGATTTTTGAATCAAGCATATCTATGAGTTTAAACCTTTTAAATAAACCTAGGCATTTTAGGTTTCATGTTGTTAAAACTCTTAGATTGATTTAAAATATGTTTCCAGGCTTGATTCTATGGCTTAGAACTCCCTTTAGCAAAATACTTTGGAGTAGCCTTTTACTTAATCATTTAAAGAGGTAAAACTTTTTTTGTGCTACAGTAATTTTGCTATAGTATGTCGGTCAGCCGAACTCAAGTTCGGTCGACCGAACTCAAGATGTCGGTCGACCGACACTTGATCGAACCCACTTCGGTTCCATTTCTAGAATGCTCAAAACTAGCCGTTTTATGACCGTTGAGTTCGGTCGACCGAACCCCAAATGTCGATCGACCGACAAGCTAGCCGTTGGACAACTTTTTCTATAAATTGAAGTTCATTCCTTAGCCAAATTTAACGATCCAAGGGATACTCCTTGAGGTGTTTTGAGGCCAAACAAAGGAGAATGAGCTAAGGGAGGCTAGCTGGTCAAAAAGGGAAGTTAAAACTTGGAATCATAAGTAAATCATCTATGTAAGCTTAGTTTTCCTTATCATATGTTTTCATGCTTTAGTTAAATTATTAGTAAATCTTTTTAGGCATGTTAACTATGATTTGTTGTGTCCTTAACATATATATGTGTTGAATTGATTTATTGTTTTGGATACATCACTTTGATTCAAACCAAGTAGGATTCAAATTAGTATATCTAAGTGAATCATGTTTTGGAATCATCTTTGAAATTATATGTAACATGATTCCTATACTTGATTGAATCTTTGGTTGTTGTTTTTCATCATAAGAAAATCACTTTCAAATCTATCTTATGTTTTGGGTTCAACAACTTCACAAATCACATGAATTTTTTTTAAAGTTTCACCCGACTTGCTTAGCATTGATATACATCTTTTTCAAGTTGGTTTTTAAATAACATGTGATTTGTTCATTCACTTCAATCAAATTTATTTTTGTGCTTTACACTTTCAAATGCTTTTAGCATATATATATTGAGCTACATTGTTAATTTGATTGAAACCCTTATGCATCACATGTTTTGTTCTTAGAATTTCACAACTTGTTTAGAATACATAGGTATATCTTTTACAAGTTATTTTCAACATGTGATTAGCATTCTTTCCTCAATCATAAATGTTTTTATGAGCTAAAACTTTTAAAAGCCTTTGGCATTCATTTATGAGCTTTTATTTTCAAATTGATTGAGGACATCATACATACACATTGTGCATTATTCTTTGCATCCATAGTGTGACGCCCTGGAGTCCTACATCGACTATAGAGAGGAAAGTGAATGGGGTTATATGTAGAACTTACACCCTTACCTTGCAAGAGGCCTTTTAATGGGTTGATGCCCTTCAGAAGCAAAACCGTGAGGCCCGTGAGCAAAAGCGGACAATGCCATGCATGCGTGAAGGGTGGGGCATTACAAATGGTATCAGAGCCGACTCTCGACTAGTTCAAGTGTGTGTCCCTTGACGTGGCCTGGTGCAAGTGGGCGGGTCTCCATGTGGGCGGGCCACGAGGGCTGGCAGGCTACTGCACAGGGATGTACGTGCAGCCTTAAGGGGAGTGGGTTGTGACGCCCCGGAGTCTCACATCGACTATAGAAAGGAAAGTGAATGGGGTTATATGTAGAGCTTACACCCTTATCTTCCAAGAGGCCTTTTGATGGGTTGAGACCCTTCAGAAGCAAAACTGTGAGGCCCGTGAGCCAAAGCGGACAATGTCATGCATGCGTGAAGGGTGGGGCGTTACAAATAGTGTGTATGTGTGAATTAGAATTTCACTTTCATATCTGCCTAATTAAGAGGCATTGTAATTGAGCTTTAATTGTATTTCTTAAAGTGTTTGTGTAGACACAATTTTGAGAAAATCATATTGTAAAGGTTATTGCTTAGCCCAAGAAAAGCGTAATGTATAGATTATTGCTTAGCCTAGAAAAGCATAGTGTAATAGGTTGATGTTAAGCTTTGAAAAACATCACTGTTAAAGGTTATTGCTTAACCTTGGAAAGCATATTGTAAAGGTTGTTGCTTAGCTTATTAAAAAGCATAAATAGTGGAAATCTGGTGGGGTGTTGGATCACAAGCCGGTAGTGGATGTAGGCATTGAGGCTGAACCACAATAAATCATTGTATGATGGTGAATGCTTTGTGATGATTGATTTTGTTAATTTCTGTATTTAGTTTGATAATCATCACTAGTGGCTAGTTAATTTTAAAGAAGTTAAAATTGGATTTTATTGATCACTAAGTTGTAGCTCACCCTATTAACACCCCCCCCCCCCCCCCCCTCTAGGGTTTGGATCACGGACTTTCAGTTTATTACAAGTAGCTATGCCCCCTTCAATTAATAGTTCCAGGGGATAGGACTGGTCCGTTAGGAGTAATGTGGTGATGGCATTTCAAACCCTTTTGGGACTAGCACTGATGGCAAGACTCGTCTAGTTAAAGCCATTCGAGATTTCCGCCGGAGTATCTGTCGCCGCTGCGTGTCGTCGGAGAAGGACGGCCCCCACTGGTGCTGCCACCCTGTGCCGTGGGCAAGGAAGTTGAAGAACGGAAGATGGCTTTTGTGTTTCTAATTTCAGAACGAAGAAGAAGAAGAAGAAGAAAGTGGGTCTGGGCTCTACAGCAATTCCGGGTTGGCTCCAGGTCAGGTTCGACCTGACCCATTCCAGAAGTCCATCCCCATTCCAGTCAAAGTCAAATTTGTCCAAGTTTTTTATTTTTTGTCAAATTTATTTGAGTTTTGGACAAATATTTCTGAGTTTTTTGTTATTTATCTGACTTTTGGAATAAATTTATCTAACTTCTGGACAAATTTATCTGAGTTCTGGACAAATCTATCTGAGTTTTTGGCTATTTATCTGAGTTCCGCAACAAATCTATCTGAGTTTTTGGTAAATTTATTTGATTTTTTGAAAAATATAGGTGAGTTTCTGACAAATTTATCTCCATTTTAAAAAAAATTAACTGAGTTTTTGAACGAATCTTTCTGTGTTTTTGGCAGATTTATTTGTATATTCTTAGATCTATTGTGTTTTTAAATTTTATTTGTGCCTTTTGAAAAAAAAAATTATTTTTATAAATAAATTTAACTGAGTTTTTGACAAAAAATACTTGAGTTTTTTGCGACATTGTTCGCTAATTTGGAAAATTGGGTTATCTTAGTTTTGGCATATGTATTTGCGTTTTTTTAAATTTATTTACATTTTTTTAATTTTATTTACGTCTATTGAAATTTATTTGAGTTTTTTGAAATTTATTTGGATCTTTTGAAATTGATTTTCATCTTTTGAAATTTATTTATATTTTTTGAAATTTATTTGCGTCTTTTTAAATTTATCTATGTTCTTTTGAAAAAAAAATTAATTTATTGCGTTTTTTGAAATTTGATTGCGTTTTTTGAAATTAATTTGCTTTATTCTTAAATTTATTTGTATGTTTTAGAAATTATTTGAAAATCTCATTAATGAGATTCTATTAATCGTGGCCCATTAAATGGTAGTTGACCATTATTAATGAGATATCCCACCAATAATGGGATATGATTTAAAGAAAGGGTAAATTAGACATAACAGGTATGGAAATGTGTTAGAGGACCTTTGCCTGCATGACTTTTTTTTGTGGACTATTTGCAACAAAGTTATACTTTAAGGAACCTCTCGCCGAATGACCTTTTCTTAATTTCATATACATTTACTTGAAAGGTTTCTTAAATAGTCCTTCTCCTATAATTGAGGGAAATTCAGATATAGCTGCCTAGCTATACTTTTGACAACTACAAATAGCCAATTTTATTTATCCATAAAAGTGATAAAGCACTATGACTATCAAGTTAATTCATCTATTTCAAATAAAATCCTCAATTATAGAATAACATCTTTCTAAAACGCCACTATTTTTATTTTGAGTGATGAAAAAAGAGTTCCAGACTATATCTATTATGCACCTAAGTTTCAAAATACTTCTAATTAGGTCCCTAATTTAAGCTGATCTACTTAACCCATTCAAAATGACTGTTTAATCATTGCAAATGATGAATACAACGTTTTTCAAATCCATCTAAGCCCAGCTGAAACTTAGCCCACCATTAAACCTTAAACCACAACTACATGAGATTAAGATCATTTACACGGCATTTTCTAAGCAAGGGTTTTCCTTCTCCTGCGGATGTCCTTACCAAAATGTTAAGGAGGCAGGACTCCCATCCAAAAAATAGGAGTCCCCTGAATTTCACTACAACTAACATTTAGTTTCTTTGAGAACTAAACTACTGGCGTAAATTAATTGTCTTAACCTTTTACTTCCCATCTTCCTTTCTTTAGCACAAACATGTGGTGAGTACACTACGAGAAAAATTGCTTATAGTGGGGGCCGGTGACCACAGATAAAACCGATAGTGGCCACCAATATATCGTTTAACGGTATAGGTGGAGCGGTTGGCTGCTGCTATTGAATACTTTCTGTGGCGGCCATGGCTGTCTATAAATAATTTCGTGGGACAAAGCGTGAGGAAGGAAACTTTTAGTGGGGGCCACCAGGTGGCCCGACGGTAAAAGTGAGACTCGCTATCGCTAGAAGTGGAAGCATTTGCAGCGGCAACACATGGCTACCCTAAAAGAAGTGTTTTTTAAATAATACTGCTTTTACTGGCAGCAATGTGGCCGCTGCTAAAATCAGTAATTAAAAAAAAAGTTCATTAAATGAATTTCATATATATTATCCTTTTTCCTGTACGTGATCCAAATAAAAAGTTAATTAAATGGAAAACCCCAAATCCTTATAAACAATAAGTTGGTTCAAACAAGGTTGCGGAATCCTCCTACATGCAATTAGACCGGATGAATTCAATCAGATTCGGTTGGTGGGTCAAATAGCAACCTGAAATTAGAATTACCAAGTCAGGTTACATTGGGTTGGCCGTTCTAGCCCCAAAATTGTCACCCACAAATTGTTCGTTTTGAGATTTTACAAAAAATTAACCTCAAGGGCCCGTTTGGTAACTCTACTAATTGAGTCAAGTTAAGTAAAGTTGATTTTGAAGAAAGAATAAAATATAAGTAAGTTATGATGGTATTTTATTTTTAGTTGTTTGTTATGGAATCTTTATGACTTTTTGTAGGGAAAAATGGAGTATTTTTGTATTTTAGTAGATAAAGGTAGTTGCTTTTTTACTTTTTGTATGAAAAAGATAGGGGGATTTTGAATAAAGTGCATTTGATGTGACATCTTGTTTGGAAAATGAAGGCTTTACTTGACTTGCATTGTATTAGTAAAGTGCCAAACGGGCCCCAATGGGTAGTTCAATTGGTATAAGACCACGGTTTATACTCGAAAGTTGTAGGTACCAAACTACACTTCCACATTGGAGCTGCAGCGGAATTTACTCGGCTTTTCTTTAGGCCCGCAGGGAGTAGTCCAGGCGTCCGGCACACAGGGTTGGAAACCCTCATGCATAGAAAAAAAAAAAAAAAAGAGAATAAATTTACTAGCTAGAAGTAAAATATTTCAAATTCACCAAAGACTAAAGTCACCATGATAGGGCCTTAAATGATTGAACCCTACGTGAAAGTCACATGTAACGGTATCATTAAATGGAGGGTGAACTTCGAACTTCGCGGTTGCCAAATTTTAGGGCTTTCATCAATGATAACAAGTGCAAAAACGACAATGCAGTACCGCTGTATGGTGCAGTTTCCTTCTTCAATGTAGGGGTAGGGCCCACTTTTCCTAAAGCCAAATTCTAATTCTAATTTATAGTGATCAAATTCTAATTTATAGTGATCAAATTCTAATTTATTATTATGTAAGATGGCCACCATTGGATTTGATTGCATTTGAAACGGGAACATGGTGAACTTGTCTACATTTCTCTTCTTTGAGATGGGAATATAGGGAGTCCCTCGTGTGGGATCAATCCAACGGTTGGTCTACTGGATGTTTCTTTGAAGATTTAGATACAATGAACATAATGAGTGTCTGAGATGACGACCAGTTTGGATTCTGAAAAATGTGGGCCCTCACCATGCATCGAAGTAGGTCACTACACCATACAATAATGCAGCAGCAATGCATTGTAGTTTTCATGAGATATATTTGGGGAGAGTTTTCTCCCTGGATGCATCAGGTGGATGCAGTAAAAATCAAGTGTGTCCCGGTTTTTGTATATAATGCTATATTCGGATAGTTAATATTATATAAGAGAGTAAATTTTTTTTGAGTGAAACTCCATGCAAGTTTCTGTTTCACTGATAAGTCTTTGGATTGGTCTGAACTAAAGTTATAACATTTAAAAGCAAGTCTTTTTAAAACTAGAAAGAATTCACCAAATGATCTTTCCAACCCCAATAGTTTTCCCAAAAACTTTATTCTGAGATTCCAAATCACTGGCAATAAATTAATGACAGTATTATTATCCCTTGAGCAAAGGAGAAAATCCAAGGCAGGAAAAAAAAGGTAATAAAAACAATCATATATGTATAACGCTTACCCTTCTATCTTCTTGTACAAGAACAATTACATACAAGAAACAACCACTGTTGAGCCTTGTTAGGGTTGGTGGTGGTTGGAGGAGACACAAGTACCCTTCGTCACATTAAGAAAAACAAAAGGGAGAAAAGAAAACAAATGACTCCTAAGAGACAACATGAACATCACTGTAAAAGCAAGAAAAAAATCCCTCCCCGTACGTGCAGGTATGCATGCATGAAATTATCATCATCCTTCTTCTTCTTCTTCTACTTCTTCTCAGGCCCTGTGAATGTCAGGAACTTGCACTGGATACTGATGGATGCAATCGTCCCAGGCGCCACCAGTCGGCGTCTTCACCGTCCGATTGCACCTCCATACAGCGCTATTACACTTGAAACCACTCCCGAGTGCAATCTGCCAAACCCGGTCACCCTTCTTCATTCTCCCTTTGGCCTCTATGTACCCCAGCTCATACCATGGCGACGAAGAAGACGTGTTTCCAAATCGATAAAGCGTCATCCTTGACGCCTCTGCGTTTTCTGGAGAGAGCTGGAGGCTGTTACTCAGCTCCTCAATCACCCCACGACCACCAGCATGAATGCAGAAGTGCTCAAACGCCTGCTTAAAGTCTGGAATATAAGGCCTCCACTTGGGGTTGATGAACTTCCTCCCAATTAAGCCGAGAAGGAAGAGAAGCTGCTCTGAAATGGGCAAAACTAGAGGACCCAAGGTGGTGATGTTGGTCCTTAGGGCAGCTCCAGCCACCGCCATGAGGTCCTTGGAGAGTGAAATCCCCACCTTCCCTTCCTTATCTTCCTCCTCAAATACGCTCCGGTAAGAGGCGTCGTCCGCTCCCTTGTGGGTTCTCACCAGGTGAAGGAGACTGTATTTTGCTCGCCTTGCGTCTTGGCGGCGGTTCGAGAGAAGGATGGCAGCGCCTCCCATCCGGAAGAGGCAGTTGGCGAGCAACATCGACCGCTGATTGCCTGTGTACCTGGTGGAATTAATTCAAACATTTCAAGTTAGCTTCTTGAAATGTGTCATCCTTTCTTTGTTTTTGAATAAGTCTGATGACCTGTAGCTTGAGATGTGAGTAGTGTAAAATGCGTCGGTGTTATGAAATTATAGAAAGTGGTGTGTCATGTAAATGGAAGCTGTAGAACATGTCTGATTTGGAAGTTGAAGCAACGTTGTAATTATTGTGTTTAGGATAGTGTGAAAATCTATTTAAGGGCTTGCTCATATGCACTTCACTAGGAATGAAATTTTTTTTAGGTATGTTTGTGTGGCGGCTTTTCCATGCAGAAGGTGTGAAAAGCAAAATATTTTTTTTCACTGCAATAAAATTAACATGCCCTTAATTTCCAGAGTCTTGAAGTAAATTTAGTTCAGTAAGTGATACCAGTACTGCGTGATGATCTCAGTGCTGACCACGAGAGCCAACGAGTTGGGTCGAGCTTGAAGGAGGTCCTTGGCAAGGTCAATCGATATGAGACCGGCGCTGCAACCCATTCCGGCAAGGTTGTAGCTCTGAATATTACTTCTCATCTTATACCGATTCACCACCATTGCAGTGAGTGAAGGAGTAGGAGAGAACAAGCTACAGTTAACAATAAGCATATCAATATCTCTAGGCTTGGTTTTCGTCTTCTCGAGGAGTTGGTCGATGACGGAGAAGATGACCAGCTCCGACTCCTCCCTCGATGCCTCGAGGGTGGGACTGTGGGGGACGTGGTGGAGGGAAGGTGGGAGGCTCGTGTCATCACCGAGTCCGGATCGTTCCAGGATCTTCTGCTGGAACTCGACGCTGACCCGGTCGAAGTTGTTAATCTGCCATGACTGTTTCATGAACTTGGAGGCCGGGAAGCGGCACGAGGGAGGAGGTTTGAAGCAGACGTGCTCGATTAGATAGACTGGTCTGGGCTTGGACATTAGATAGACGGTTGTCATTAACAAAACAAGAGTAGAAGAGATGAGGAGATGGACTGAGTGGAGTTCGAGCGAACCCCATATATGGACCAACTCAGCTGGTCCCAATCTTATGGCCTCTAAGAGAATTCCAAACAATAAGGGCACTAGAACCAACGTCAGGAATCGGTTCACCACGCATTGGTACACCAATTTCACATATTTGAGGTTAATCAACTTGGAGAAATCGACCGACATTGTAGAGAGAGAGAGTTTTGGTTGTGTGTGTATTGGTGGTGGTGGTGGTGTTGTAAGGAAGAGAGTGGAGGATTTAAAGGCTCTAGAGAGGCAATGAATAAGGGTAGATGGAATGTTTAAATGAATCCTCAACGCTACCTTAGCTGGATTAGATGCCCTCCGTCTCCGGGGCCTCACCAGCAGTAGTCCCTGTTTACACGCACATGGATTTTGATTTTTGAAAATGGTAGGGTCTGGATTACTACCAGTCCGGATCCCGAGAGTTTGAGCAAGTGGGATGTGTAGAACTCAACCGTGATGTCTGCTATTGATAATCTAAACTGCTTAGAATGAATGACAGTCACTCAAGTGGCTAATCATCGAGTTCCCATTGACTTGGAAAAATTGCAATGGGAGGCCACTGAGGATATGTCAAGCGAAGACATTGACATTCATTTTTAATGATCCCGATTATCAATAGGTATGTAGGCCCCATGGGGTATATGCATAATGATTATTAAACTTACTTTTGTGACCTAAGCAAACCTCAATTCTTAATTTCTGAAAATAAAAAATTATTTTTTACTATTTATGCTTAAGTTTGATAGTCCATAGTTAGGACTGAGTTTCATTTGATGGGTTATCCTTACCTTTGATGGATAATGTTTAGATTAATTTTGTTCTTCTATGAGGTGATAGAAGTCTTGGATTTCAAAATATTTTAATTAAAAAAAGCTTTTAAAGTTAAATTATCCAAGTCAAAAGCATTGATTTGTCTTTTGTTTAAGGTAAAAGTTGGACCAAGTTAAGATTACTTGATAAATACCAAGGACATCAATTAAGCTCTGATCATATCAGGTCTTGTGTACTTAAGAAGGTCCCATGTATGTAGATGGCTCGAATGTATATCATACAGTCGGCCCCACTATATTATTTCTCACCATATTATGAATATGTATATTTTGCTAAGGTTCACCTATGGATGTTTCTCATGTGAGCAACTATGCCGACCACTTTTTTAGGTACATCAGTGAAATGGTATGGTATGTGAATTCAATTTATAGTTCCCACCCAAATGTGTCTTGGTGAGCTAACAATAAAGAGTAGGGGGAATTGGACAGTTGAGATGAGGGACATATGAGATATTAACACTTAGTTTTAAGCCCTAAAAATTGAATGGTTGTACATACAATTTTTGTTAATAATCCAACAATGAATAATGTTTGAAACGGTGTAAAACTTGGACTTTTGTAAATGTAAGGAGGGGCAGTGTACGTAAAATATTGGATTTTTCTAAAGGCGGATTGTGAACCCTCAAAAAATGGAGATAGAGAAAAGGCACATTTCGTGGAAACCAACATACATGATACATGTGTCGAATATCCCGCACGCAACATGAAACTAATTACTTATTTACTTGAAATGTACATAAGCAGCCTCCCATTAATTTATGATATTTATTTGTTTGAAATGACCAAAGATATTTAACTCATAATTGAAAAACTCTCCAAGTTGACTCATTGCTCTCCAAAGTTATCTCATTTTAATGAAGGACTGTGTCAAATACACGGGAGCTAAGCTCGGTCAAGTCATTTCATTTTAATAAGTTATTTGCATTTTAAACCATATGATTGGTAGATCTAATTTTAAATAACTAATATCTATTTTAAAGTAATTATTCATAAGGTTTGGAGTCATAAATTTAAAAATAATGACGGGAATGTAATTTGAGACTTATATTTAGTCTTTTATATTCGATATTTGGATTAACAAATTATGTGATATGTAATGTTTCTTTTTCTTTTCTTTTATTGTAGTACTTTTCATGCATTTATAATCTTTTAATTAATTTCAATTGATTATCATGAATGCATGTAAATAAATGTATATGTATATCGTTATAGTAATAGATTCATTTTTAAGTATTTTTTAAATAATTAAAAAGATAACTCTCCCAAGTCTCCACATTGACTCTATTCAGGTCTCTTTTTTTTTTTTTTTTTTTTTCTCTTTGCATTGGATGAGTCAAGTTTGAATCCTTAGTTTTCCAACCTTGATTTGACTTTGATCTTAGGTAACTAAGTTCACCTCATGATGGGTGTTTTCATGAGAGTTCTTGATATCCAAAGAATTTGCAAGGTGGGGACAGCAAACTAGGGATGATGGCAAAATGTGAACTTACCTGCCAACCCAACTCAAACCCACATTTGTCCCGCCAAACCCGACTGGCAAGAAATATGGGTCGATCAAATGGAGGATATGAAATAGAAAGGAATGTTGATGAATTTTGAGTGGCTTGGATTTATCGATAAGCGAGAGCCCTAAGGTGGAGTTCCACTCCATATTAAACGTGTTAACAAATATGTTGATATATATATATATGTGTGTGTATGTATATGGAGAAATATTTATGTGAGGGATTCTCTCACCATATGTGGTGAGGGACTCCCCTTTTTTAAAATGTTTCAAGTACTTGAAATCCCTCCAAAAATGGAGTCTCTCACCACACATGATGAGAGAATCCCTCACTTGAATACCCCATATATATGTATATGTATATGTATATGTATATGTATATGTGTATTATCAAATTATAAATGTTATAGTCAACCAACTAATTTTGGTTATAAAATTATAAATGCTACAGTCAACCAACTAATTTTGGTTATTAAATTATAAATGCTACAGTCAACCAACTAATTTTGGGATGAGACGTTTGGATTCCTGCCCTCTGGTTCTTGGGGCATTGAGTTAAAATGGGTTGGATATGGATTAGTCCATAAATCATGGACCCCACCTATGGCCCTACCGGTTTGCGACCTCTTAATTAAAGCAAAGACATTTTTGAAGTTGTGATCGATCAATTAAACAATAAATGATTCGGATAGCTATGTCCTATTAATATACACAGGACACGTTTAAGCAGACAAGATCCTATTGAGTATTAACTAGATAACGATTGCTGTCCTTTTAGTTTTGTACTTTTTTAACTTTTAGAATATATTGCTTTTGAATCCAGAATAACGAGCAAGACCAAGGCAAAATGAAGTAATGTGACTCACACTATATTTCTATTCTTAACTACACGGATTAATCTGATTATCTCAATTTAATGGTGAGATTAACTCCTATTGAAGTAAATTCTAAAATATAGATCAATGAAAGAGATGACACTCATTTTAATGATTCAGATTTTCAATAAGCGGGTCCTAAGATAGAGTTCTAGTACGTAGAGGTATACCCACATATATGGTTACGGAGGCAATCATCCCCCGAGGTCCACCTCCAAAAACGACATGAAATTTCCAGGTCCGCCTCCAAAACTCATAGGAAAATCTTGGATTTGCCCACAAAACCCACCTATTTGTTTGGGTCTGCCCCCTCAAATAAAAATCCTAGGTCACCACTACCTGGATTCTAATAGGGATGAGTAACATACTAAATTTTGGGAGTCCCCCATCCTCCAACACGGTACAAGTGAGCGAGCCATTGGACAAAAGGAAAATGTTCTCCTATGTATGTGTAGAAAAAATACTCATTGTGCAATCTAGCTCTATGTGGCTTAGTTGGGCTGACCTTTGATTAAGCCCTTTGATAATACCTTGATCTGGTATCATGCATAATTTTGACCTCATTGATTCTTCACTCACCATTGAATTGAATCTCAAAAGAACCTACGTTTAACATACCATTAAAACTTAAGGCTGTCAAATCAACGGACTACAATCATTTGGTGGGGCTGAAATTTTGGGCTCCACCTTATTCATAAAGAGACTTTTCCATTTACAATTTCTCATTGACGGACATGCATCTAAGTGGGTCCTATTAGCTGTACTACTAATAAGCATATCAGATGGCTCATATGAGAACATTTTCTCTTCTAAAGATGGGCAACAACCTACTTCTAAGAATGATAGTAACTACTTTTAAAAATGATAGGGAGAAGATAGTTCTTGCCTCTTGAAAAGTTTTCAAAAAGTATAAATTTTTGGCTCATTTAAAAAAAGTGTAACTAAAATTGAATATCTCAAAACAATATAAATGTTTTTATAGTTCTTTCAATTAATGACTCAAAAATATCAAAGACTTACATTACTGTAAGTCCGTCGGTTGGGCTCATCTTTGAAATTCATAACCCTTAAATCATGTGCTTTTTGGATGTTATAATCTCGATGCATGTAGCACGACAAGCAGTGTTTTTTTCTAGTGATAAAATTAGTAGCATGACATTTTAGTTGCCCAGTAATTGGAAAGATACTATTGAAGAGGACTTGAATGAAAGAACTATGGAAAACATTTATACTATTTTCAAATATTCAATTTTAGCTATATCTATTTGAAAATGAGATAGAAGTCTTATACATTAATTCTTTTAGATTTTCCAAGAGGTAAGAACCCTTTTTACACGTTTTCATAAGTGTATTTATGTTATTTTTAAAGAAAAGTCACTGGTGATGGAGTGAAACCACCAGAAATGACTCAATAAAAAAAACTATGAAAAACTGTTATACTTTCTTGAAATATTCAATTTATTATGTACTTTTTTTAAAAAGAGTTAAGAGTTTTATAATACTTTTTTTCTAGAATTCTCCTTAATTATTTTGGGAAGATCCGAACCTCTCCCTCTAACATAGAGATGGTTTTGGTGTCCAAACCGGATGATTCACAGCATCAGGAATAGGCATATAGTAACTGTGGATTGTGTGTTTCTGTATCTTTGTTCGTCATTTTAGTATCTAAACTCTCCTTTTAAAAATAAATAAATAAATTTAAAATAAGGCCTTATGTTTTTTCCTTATTTCAAAAAAGGACACAAGGTTTTGAACTTCTCAAGTTAGTCCCTAAGTTTTGCATGAATTTCTCAATTAAGTACAACCATCCATTTAAAGCTATTTTCCGGCAAATTTCTCCCTCAATTTTTTTTTAAATACTAAAATTACCCTATATTGAAATAAAATCCTTCTTCATTTCCTCTATATTTTCTTCATTTCTTTCACCGACATCCTCACGTGATCAAAGACAACCAACATCCCCGCAATGATCGGTTGCATGTAGTAGTTGTTGTCAGTCGAAACCATATTATAGCCTTAAATGAAGGGTAATTTGAGTATTTAAAAAAAAATGAGGGAAAAAATAGTTAGGAAATACTTTAAAATGGACGGATGTCCTTAATTAATTGAAAACTTACTAAAAAAAACTTAGGAACTAATTTTAAGAATAAATAAATTTGTGCCCTTTTTTGAAATAGGGCAAAATGTTAAGGCCTTATTTTGAAATCTTCCCATAAATAAATAATCATTCAGAGAGACTACATACTGGTCATGTCTATTTAACCATAAAAAAAAAATAAAAAAAAAAGGCCTATAAGGTTGCTGCTGGTGCAAAGTGTTGGGTATATGTATTTAATGCTACGACTGTTATAATTGTTGCATGACTTTGGAGTCATAAACTCATAATTTAGCAGCTCTTACCTTACCGAAAAATCTTGCTAGATTCGTTGGTTGTACCATAAATAAGTTGAGATCTGGGGCATGATTAAATAAAGAGGATATCCATTAAATAATGTATGAATCAAATTAGATCTTACCATGTTTTTCACCACTAGAATGGTGGAGTGAGCCCGCCTTTAATCAGTGCTATCCCCTCACAATTTAGCACCACGCTCAATTTTATGTTCATTGGATCTTTCCTCAACGTTACATTGAATCTCATGATTAAAACATCATTAAGTTTTAAGATAAGTTAAAATCAACATCTAAAATAATCTGATGAAGCTGATTTTTTACATGACCTTTATTCATAAAGCAACTTTTCCATCCAACCCAATACCAATGAAAGAAATGCAACCAAGTGGGCCTTACAAGCTATACGCATATAACCGATGTATGCAGTCTGCTGGTAGGTAAAGATTCTCCCTAGAGCAGTTACTATTGTCACTGGTCTAAGATTTTCCTTAGAGCAGTTACTGTTGTTACTGGTCTACAGCTGCAACAAACTCAATTGCTAGCTTGTTGGGATGATGGCTGCCATTAGGCGCCCGTGGTGCTAAAAAATGTCAAGTCATTGTGTTCTTTGTTCAAGAATGAGTATTAAATAGCACGTCATGGAGGATTCAAAGCATCCGAAAAAATATTGTGAGTTATTTTGTGACTTGCACAATATGTTTTCATTAATAAGGTAAGATATTATTTAATTCCCTTTTTTTTATCAAAATATTGTATTCATTGCATCATATTGCATAATGGTGCCTTGTGAATTTGTGATGGATTCTCTATACCTCATGAGCCACTTTCCATAAGTAGCACTGTATTAACACCTCATTTAAATAAATTCAACTTAATGTAAATATCAATCGATTAGGACCAATGTTCATTCATACTTGTCTGGGTTACTCATTGAGAGTTACTTTCTGAGTTGAATGGGACTCCCAGGGGCGGACCTACCCTTTCACCGGCCCAAGTCATATCTGAAATTGCATGATACTTGAATGGGCCTGAACCTCTCTCATGTATGTCTAGTAAATAGTTGCCCCATGTTTAAATATTGTATTCGCCCCACGTCACAAAACCTTTGTGAAAACACCCATCTTCTCTTTGGACTTCTTCTTGCCATCGAGAGTACCATATCCTCTTTGCACATATCTCTTTCTACGAAGAGTCTAAGATCCTCACTCCGATTGAGTTCTCGTTGTCGATTCTCTTGTTGTTAGTCTCTCTCTCACCAAATAACCATAAATAAAGCAATCTTCATCTCTTTTCAAATGCGATATAATCATAATTACACTATACCTAAATTTGAACCCTTAATTCTCAAATCCTAATTTCAAACTCTAAATCTCTAAATCCTAATTCAAACTGTAAGCCCTAAATCACCATATCTAAGCATATCTATAAGTCCCAAGATGACCAAATCACTATTGGGCACACTTTAAACTTCAATTCATACATAAATCAAGCCTTATGACTCATATATTTGGATAACTTGACTTACATTTATGTGGCGATTTTTCTTCTTTGCCACGAGCCCATGATCATAGGGAATGATTTTTATAACTAGGTAAGTGGAGGTAACCAAATTCCTTAAATCCAAATAAAACCCTTTCGAAAACCCAAATTGGGTACATTGGTGCTCACCCAAATCATCGTTGCAAGGTATCCAAACACCTAGGATTAAAGTAAATGTTATCTTAGGTTGTTTTGATGATGATGAATTGATAATCACTTGAATTTGGAAGAGGGAGTGAGAAGGCACTTCAATTGGGCAAGGGATCTAATCATGGAAAAAGTTTTGTGTCTATGTAAATGTAATACATTTTTCATATTGTTAATGTGAAAAAAAGTTAGCAAAGTCAAGTAAAAGTTTAGCCCCTCCCAAGTAAAAATCCTGCGTCCGCCACTTGGGACTCCTGTTGGCCAAGTAGGTCTGGACCAAGTGGATTCAGGATCATAGGTATGTCGGAAATTGTATCAAGGGTTTTTTGGGTACTAAGAAAGTGCTTCTTGTAGGCAAAGAAAGTGATGGAAAGAAACTCGACTTTTCTTTGCATTTCCCACTATGCTTAGATCTAAGGTTAGTGGGAAATCCAAAGAAAAATCGAGTTTCTTTCTCGTGGACGTATACAAGATTGTCGTATCATGTCAATCTCTATGTGCGATTTCTCTCTTCTAGTGTGGCTTGATTGATTGTTGATCGCGGTGGTTCACGCTTCCGCACATACGCGCACAAAAATTCCCAAGTTCTTAGTCAATATTAGCTCCAATTGCATTAGTAAAAAAGATTATGAAATATAAATTGAGATGGTGGAAATTGAATTTCAACGCATTGGGGTTTCAAACTGAAGCCATTATCAATCTAATTATCTATCATGACTGAAAACCTACGTCTATCTTGGACAAGATTGTTCAGTGTCTCGTTTTATCAATCATTTCATTAATAATTTAGGTCGTGTATGTGTAATACTGGAACTTTGTGTTACGCAGGATTTTCAATTATATGATTCTAATGAAAAGCAGATGGTCCTTCCCTCACTGCCTCACATATAAAACAATTTTTCAAGGACTCATGGAAAAATAATTTATTTTGTCCTCGTTTCCTACAAAACAGTTTCATATCAAAAGGTAACCCACGTTCCATGAAATTGTTGTTACACATTTGTGACCTCTCTCCCAATTAGTATGCTCTATGAGAAGATTAGCTCGTCAACTTCTCTTTTTCTTCTTATATATGTAAATGTTGTCTTATTGCATGCACCAGGTTGCTGGTTTAGAACTAGAAGGGCAGAATTAAGATATGAATTAAGTGAGGCGGGTATTTGAAAAGAATTTATAATGGGATCTGCGATCTCTAGATTGATCTACTCAAACAATCAACCCAAAAGTGTGTAGAAATAAATAATATACAGCGGAAATAAAATAAACAAACACACACCACAAGGACACCAAATTTAAGGTGGAAAACCCTAACCGAGTAAAAAATCACAGATCCGAACTAGATCAAATCAAACACTATGAATCTTGCAATTACAAGAAACTCAGATATCTTCCCCAGATATCCCCTACCCAATGACTGAAGTTACCTTGTATCGCTTCACGCTTCAACGACTTCACACCGTTGATTGCAACAGATTCAATCAAGCGCTTGACTCCTCAAGTCTTCTATCAAGAAGATAATCTTCTACAAAGGATGCAGAAGAACTGGCTCTCTAGAGTACTTGTCAGCACAACTTGTTAATGAATCTCTAGAAAAGAATTCTCTCAATGATAATCTCTAACTCAGAACTTTGAGAGGTGAGGCCATCTTTGGAATAGCTCTTAGGTCGTGCTTAAGGTTGCCTAACTTGATTAGGATAGAAACAAGCAGTTTGAGCACAATTAGAAGAGTCAGTTTCTAATTTCGTAGGACTCTCTGCGCTTTGTCCGCTCGAGCGGACCCACCATCCGCTCAAGTGGATGAGGTTCTATTTCAGCGCTGGCTATTCTGACTATGTTCGCTCGAGCGAATGATGTGGTTGCTCGAGCGGACCCCATTCTGGTTTATCCGGAATTTCAGCTTTCTTTCTCCAGCTTTCTTTTTCTAAATCTTTCAGACTTTCTTCTTCTGAGTCCTTCCAATCTTCTATCTTTAGAGTCCCTTTCTAAAAAAAATTACAACATAAAAGACCCAGAGTTTTGTCCAACCCATGAATTTAGTCAACACTAAAATTCTAACCGTTTTCATAGCCCAATGCATTATAACTTAATTTATCTCATAGAATGTTGACATAAAAGATATGGTGGTTACATTATCCAACTTTAACTCACAGTGAGACCTTTCCATGTGCCTTAGATTCACACAATGTAAGGTGGGCCTCACAAGAAGAGAAGTACAAAGCTTAAGAGGTAGGGCTTATGTGCCCATGTGACATAGTCCCCCGAGACCCCATTTCATCCAAATTAAAGTACAAGAAACATATCAAATTTATGGGATGGTTCTTTTTTTTTTTTTTTTCAACTGGATCAAAATTAGTTGAAAAAAACCAATATCCAACAGTCTGCATTAAATGTACCCGGACATACCATCTAATAAACGGGTCACCATGGTTCACTCATATGTGGCTTCTTGTGGTACACATATGCTTGAACCAACGCCCATGACTGCAGAAAGGTATCTGCTGATTAAGATGGAAATGCAGACTCATGGCACAGATGAAATATGCTTAGTTTTCTGATCTGAAAGTATGAACTGAACAATCTGTAGCATGTAGGTCCAATGGGCCACTTAATCTCTTTCATATGTAAATGCTTCCATGAGAGGAACTATTGATTCAGAATTCCCCTTCGACAAACAGAAATTGGACCTATATGTTTGTGGGTTCCACTCAACTTGTTCAAAAAAGATAAAGATAAATTAGTTATTGCCAAGAATAAGATCCAATGACATTGCTAGGCACTCAATCTAAGAAGAGTTGTCGGGAGTCTCATTTTCACCTAATTGCCCAGTGTTCAGTTCCTAGGTCTTATCCCTTATGTGTAAGTGGTCATAGAGTTGGTTATATTTAATTCCAATGAGAGTTAGGTCCACTGTTAGATTGATTTATAATAAAACAAATGATTAGTTGTGAGAATTAAATGGTAAACCCTGTATCTTATCGAGTATACGAACTTGCAATGCCCCCAGCTCAAGTGGTTTTAATTTAAGATGATGGTTCACATTAGACTGGTTAATGTGGACCCATTGACGCCTAACTGAAGATTCACTATTACATCGAACTATAAACAACCAGTCCACCCAGTCAATGTGGCTTGGGAAAGTCAGTCTCTGCATAGTGCATGCTCAGTAGGTGGGCCATGTTAGTGAAAGCAAACCATAGAAGAGTAATTTCAGGGCCTTTGGTTTGCCCACCTATTTTCGCTTTAGGAACTTTTGCAGCCATGCGATTGGGTGCCCACACATACATAGACCTGCACCCTTTGGGCCTTTTTAATGCTATTGCAATGACACAGTAGCTGTCTCAATGTCCTTTGCTCTAAATGGATGGAGGTGAACTCGACCTGGACCTGATTAAGGTTCTGTGTACCCGAATGGAAACCAGAGCTGACATGGCTAAGATGTATAGGACTCAGTTCCAACCAAGACCCCGCTCCAGAGTCCAGACCCAACTCAAAATCTTAAGGTTCTAGGACACCTTATATATAGCTTGTTCTCACTTTCAAAAGTGGATTATAGCTCTACTCTTTTTTTACCAGTTTTCTTGAGCCTAAGCTTCTCATGTGACACAATTATGAATGCATTTCTACCAGAAAAATCATATTATGAATGCATATGCTCTATAAAAAAAATGTGGAAAAATTAAAAATGGGGGCCTAAGTTTTTGGGAGTTTTCAAAACGGGACAAAATAGAAAACACATTTCAATATATGGGCTTCTTAAGTTTTCCAATCTTCTTTCAAAACAGTCAGTCACAGATGGGACCGTCCAGCCACTTTTCCCTTGTCTTTTTAGAGATTACAAAACTGCCACCAGTTTGGGACTTTACTAGTAAACTTAAAGTGAAGGAAAGCCTCTATTATCTAGACATGAAAAGATCAAAGGGTTATATCAAAAGTGTACAAATTCAAAATTCACTCATTTTTAAAAAAAAAAAAGATAAACCTCCTTTCTTCACTAAATGACAAGAATAAAAAGTAAAAAAGAAAACATCATAACCTCCTTATAGTTCATTTTTCATTGATGTCATTCCCCTATTTTCTCCGATTTCCTCCATTTTCATCTTTCTGACAACAAATGCTTTCTTGCCCCAGCCATTCTACGTGGTCATGCTACCTTCACTCCACTCACATTCAGACTCAGCTAAGCAACACCCACTCTCAAAATTAGTTAACTCAAGGGTTTTGTGGAACTGTTTGTATCAACATCTAGTTTTGGAATGGAAGAGTTTACAGGTGGTATTTATAGAACTGCAACCAAACTACTTTTGACACGCCAAAGCCCAATGTAACGCCCCACCCTTCACACATGCATGATATTGTCCGCTTTGGCCCGCGTGCGGGCGCAAGGACTGCGCGAGGACTTCCCAGGAGGTCACTCATCCTAGTACTGCTCCCGCCCGAGCACGCTTAACTTCAGAGTTTTTACGTTTTTCCAGGGCCGCACGATTTTAAAAGGCCTCATGCAAGGTAAGGATGTAAACTTTACATATAACCCCATTCACTTTCCTCTCTATAGTCGATGTGGGACTCCGGGGCGTCACATTCCACCCCCCTTAGGGCTACACCTGTGCAAGCTACAGGGACTGGCAGGCTACTGCACAGGGACGTGTAGCCCTAAGGGGGTGGAATGTGGCGCCCCGGAGTCCCACATCGACTATAGAGAGGAAAGTGAATGGGGTTATATGTAAAGTTTACACCCTTACCTTGCATGAGGCGGGGTTATATGTAAAGTTTACACCCTTACCTTGCATGAGGCCTTTTGATTTGTAACGCCCCACCCTTCACCCATGCATGATATTGTCCGCTTTGGCCCGCGTGCACGCGCGAGGACTTCGCAGGAGGTCACCCATCCTAGTACTGCTCCCGCCCGAGCACGCTTAACTTCGGAGTTTTTACGTTTTTCGGGGGCCGCACGTTTTTAAAAAGCCTCATGCAAGGTAAGGGTGTAAACTTTACATATAACCCCATTCACTTTCCTCTCTATAGTCGATGTGGGACTCCGGGGCGTCACATTCCACCCCCCCTCAGGGCTGCACGTCCCTGTGCAGTAGCCTGCCAGCCCTCTTGGCCCACCCACATGGAGACCCGCCCACTTGCACCAGGCCACGGCAGGGGACCCACACTCGAACTAGTCGAGAGTCGGCTCTGATACCATTTGTAACACGCGGGCCAAAGCGGACAATATCATGCATGTATAAAGGGTGGGGCGTTACACCCAAAGGTGAAGATATTAATCTATCAGTCCCATTATGAAAGTCAGATCTTTTTTCTTTCCAAACTCACAATTTATGGGAGTCACTTTCATAGATTGTATTCTGCTATTTTTCTCTCCTTATTTTCCTTTCAATATTCAATAAGATTAATCTATGAGGCCCATCGTGGACAAATTTCTCCTTATTTTTCTTTCGATATTTGGTAGGATTAATCTGTGGGGCCCATTATGAAAGCCAATTAATTCCAAAATCCACATTTAATTATGAAATGATACTCAATTTATAGCTAAGCACAAATATAATCAAATCAAGATCCTAAAATCTTTACCATTTACTTGATCTTTCCCTAAAATTTCTCTAATGAGTTTCCATCTTTTTTATAAATTATATGTTAATATTTATTTAAATATTTAAAAATATTTTTATTTAAATCTTCAATTTTTCTTTTTATTATGCACTGGCGTGTTGCACTAGTAGGTACAAATGACCCCTCCAAATGATCTAAAATTTGAGGGAAACTTTCACCTAAGTTTTAAGTGAGACAACTATGTGTCAAGTTGGCCATAATCAGTGGGCTTTGGGCCAATAAGTCTGAACAGGTTTTTATGGTCTCAGCACTGAAAATGCCAAAAATGACATCATAATGACCCAAAATTAAAGAATATCCTTCTAATAGGTACAAATAGGATAGTCATAGTCAAATGGATCATTTTCATAGGATTTTAGATCCGAACCATCGAACTCAATTTTCGCGACCCAAAAGATCAAAGGTGGCAAAATAGCATCAAAATGTCATGAAATAGAGGAAAACTTCTACCTTTTACCTTCTTTTTTTTTTTTCTTTTTTGCGTCTGATGGAAACCTCTTTCCTGCCCCTTTTCCCCTTGGAAATGCTTTTTCATGGAACAAAAACAAAACAAAATAAAACAAAACAAAAAAAAAACAAAAAAGAGCTCTTTTTTTCGCTTTTTCCTTCAAAAAATGATGTAGCATCAACCTATGAAAAAGAGACGAAAAACACTCCCCAATCCACGTAAACGGTGTTACACAAGCATACCCTAAGAAAAATAGGTCACATAAGGTCAGTTATAAAAAATAAACAAAATATAGAAAAAAAATTTGATGGTTCACATAGTAGGATTCATCTAATAAAATGGCTTGCATAGAACTGGTTAAATGGACACACATTTAATGATGCATTTTATAAAATGTAAAACCCTGTGGGTACAGGCTCAAAATAAAAAACAAAATTAGTGCATGCCAAGAAAGACTGCGGAAATTTTGTCTATCCAGCCGCCCTCAAGATTTGAAATTCGCTCATCAACGATTAAAGTTTAATAAGCTTTATAAAAGCGGTTCGTATAATATTTTTAGATAGTGCGATATTGTATATTTATCGTGTAAACAGCTCTGTAAAAAAATATTTAAACTTGGACAGTAGAAATTGGATCTAAGGATCATCACGGGATCAAAATTCCAAATCAAGTCATGATTCCGGTAACTAAAAGGAATGGATTCCACGCTTGCGCTTTCTTGACAGTGATCTGTGCTGCAAAAGTTCGACATTGGCTGCCCCGTATTCAATACAGAAGCTATAAGTTAATGGGATTGGTCGACTGGAATCATGAAGTTGCATTTTTGGTCTCTTTTGGAAGTCACATCCCAACTGAAATTCATGATATCAACCAACTGGGTCTGGGTCCGGGTCCCATTGGTTTCCAGTCGGTTTCATATTCAATTAATACCCATTACATAATTATATGAGTAAATATAATATAATAATGCATATTCTTTATCTCCATGCACAGACTCCATTAGTGAATGGGCCCTGATTGTACAATGCGTCAACACGGTGAAGTCAAGTAAAGTCAAATTAAAATAATATTTGGAGTAAAGAAAAAAGTGACTATAACCCTAAATAATAATGATTTTATTAATATATTTGTTTTTCTGTACCCATCGAGGTTCATGTCGTAATTAGGGATGTAAATGAGTCTCTGATTCTCCGATTACCCAGAAGTTCCGACTCGCTAAAAATCGGGTCTGGGTCCTTATTTAGGCCCAGATAAATAAATGGTTCTGGGTCCGGTTCCACCTTTATTTGGACCCGTGGACCCAATACTCGACATATTACCTCAATTTTTGAAATTTTCTCCTAGAAATCATGTTTTTTTAATATCATTTTCTATCTAGACCCAGACCCGGATCTGGACCTATCACATATACGGTTCCGGTTTCGGAGCCAAAAAATCGATTTCGAAACAATTCCGAGTCCAAATCAAAATCCACATATTCCTTATCGGGACCCGGACCGGAATAGACCCGTTTACAACCCTAGTTGTAATTATCTATCCACTCCATTTTCTACTCATTCACAAATTAAAATTCCATTTCAACTTGGCTTACTTTTTGGGTTTTTTTCTTTTTAGGATGGGTTATGGGTTAGGAAGAGTGATGCTCTCTAACTTGAAGCCCAGGATCGTTCCTAAGTATATATATGAGTATGTGACACTGAGATTCCAATACCACTCAACCACAGAGTGTGCAAGCGATTTAAATTCAATATTAGATGAAAAGGAAGAATTCAACCACATTTTATATATATTCAATTTAATGGTCAATATAACTCCGATTGACTTGAAACTTTTGACGTATTAGCAATGCACATGGACCCATGTCCCATCCCCAAGTGGGGCCCCACAAGAAAGTATGCCATCAGAGGGACCCAAGTCAAACCCAACCTGTCATATTCACAAACAAACATGAAAATATATAAGATTGATTCCCAAAATAATATCAGTTAGTAAGATAAATATGTAATTTTTGGAGTCTGCACAGCACGGCTTATCTGGGGGCGTTGGAGCATCTAATGAATTGGTTTGTGAGATAAATGAAGGAGGGCGCAGCAGTGCAGGTGCACCCAACCTGTGGACCCAACCCGACTTGATCCACATGGACCATAAACTCTGACATGATGGACGTATACTGCCCAAATTCACGTGGCCACCAGAGTGCCACGTCACACCATGGTGTGTTCTGAAACAGCACATCGTGAGCGTTGGTGCAGGAATGATGATGCTGATTGTGGTGGGCCATATGATTGTGACTTAACTCTTTAAGCCTTGATTGTGTTCATCCATAAAACTGTTGTATCCATACCCAACGACCATACTTCTGGGACAGAATGCTAATCCCCATGTTGTCCTCTGTGGGCCCCAAACACTTTTTTAACTTTCAATCCAGCAACATTGGTTTTTCCTGTGCCTAGTTATTTTGGGATGGAGGTAAGCTTAGTTTGTCATTAGATTTTAATATATGTGTTGCAAATATAGCTGAAATTTAATTAAATCTTACTGTGATATATCATGATCAGATTTTCTGGATAGTTTCTTATCAGAGGTTGGATTAGTGGGTTGGGTCAAATTTTGCACCCCCTGCAGAGCCCAGGATGGTTATTTAAAAAAAAAAAAAAGATTTCGAGTATTTTGACTTTTATTTTAATTACTTTAAAATTGGTTTTTATCCAAAAGAAAACTTCAATATTATTATGTTACAAAATATCCATAAAAGATGCAACATTGATCATAATCTTTAGTGTTAAATTTTTTGCCTGATTTTCTTTGGTTTTTCTTTATTAAGGTTTTGTTAATTGTTTGTCGTCCTAGGAGATTGGGGTGAAATGGTTTCCAACAAAGAATTATTATTCGAGAAGTGAGGGGTGAAGGATATGAGGTGAAGATGCCCAAGTATTCAATTTTTATCTCCTCTTAATTCACTTTCTATTAAAATGGTGGATTATTTGATATATTTTTAATAATTTTATTAGCCTCCTGTGAATCCAATTCCATGCAAACAAAATGGCCCTTACTTGTATCCACATGCAAGCATTCCACAAAAAAAGAGCAGATCCTTCTACGAGGGAAAACTACTGTAGCAAATGTCAATGATATTAATTTCAATTTAAGTAGACTTTTAACATGCGTTTGTTCATCATTAACATTATCACTTTTGATGCCTCATTCTTTAGTGTGGGGTGCTCATTGTGCATCATAAAAACCTATGAAACCCCCAGGGTCCAAAAAGAATTTGCCTATTGCCTTGAATAAACCCACATTGATGCGACCATGCTGCGCATTTCACCTATACGTTGTTTGGAAAAGTGGCGCAGTGAGAAAATATCCGCGATCCACAAACTAACACGATGAACATTTAGAATAACACCATCAAGCAATCACACATGTGAACACAATAAATTTACGTGGATCAACAAGAGGTAAGGTTATTACAGTACATCATTATATATAATCCCCGCTTTATTGGCCTTCAAGAAAGTCTTTCTTAACACTCCTCTCCCCACAAGAAACCCTCATATATAATGACTAAACTACCCTTGACCCTGATCCTCCATCCTAGCTAACCCAGACGAACCGACCTGACTTAACCAAGATACAAAACAATAACCCAACATATGTGTTTGTGATACATAGAGGTATGTCTTAGAGTCAGATCGGTCCGATACAAATACTTGAATCTACTGTAATAAAACCTTAGGGCATGTTTGGATAAATGAGGAGTGGAATAAAATTAAGTGGATTTCACATGTAGAGTGGAGTGAAGAGAAATAGGTTGAAGTTAAAATAGAGTACTTCACTTCACTCCATTTGGATGCTTCTTTTGAAGTCAAGATTTGGAGTATAATCCACTTTTACTCAAAGAAATGGAAGTATTTAGAGTTGAAGTGAAGTGGAGTACATGTCGCTTACAACATTACTTCATTTATTGGGTCAGACTCATCCAAACGGGGTAGAGTTGAAATTTTAGACTGTTAAAGCTCATTTAACTTCACTCTACTTTATTTTTTACCTATCCAAACAGGCCCTTAGGGCCGTATAGGGAAAGAAATCTGTGTCAAGTGGGGTGCCCTTTCAAACTGTGTTTGATGGAGTGGAAATGGAACCCCCACCACAAGTTTTTTTTTTTTTTTTTTTTTTTTTTTAAATTAGATGAGCTCTTTATGAGTCCTAACAACACGTAGCAACTTCAGGTGGACCGACCAAAAATGAAGATGTGGTCAGTGTTGGAGCTATTGATACGGCTAACTCTATTAGTTTTTCGCAACAAAGGACAAACAATATCATCTGTCTGTCCGTGATGAAGGGTTTTTTTTTTTTTTTAAAGTACCCCAACAAAGGGACTATAACCCAAGAAAGATCAGAAAGAGGTGATGTACCAAGGATTTAAACCCTGGACTCGCCCGCTACCACTCAGGTAAGGTACCATTTTTGTGCTAAGGGGGCTGGGATAGCTAATGACCAATCCAATTAAAGGACATTCAAGAGAAGTATGCCGTACTGGAGTTTCTGTTGATAAGGTTTGAGCATTGATGTGGGGCCCACTTGGACCATTATTACCTATCACCAGTAGGGGAGATGTAAGCATAACATGGATCCCCTTTGGAAAAAGAATAATTAAAAATAGAAGGATAAGTTTTCTCTTCTAGAAAAATTAAAAAAAGAGAATTAAGTTTCCTATCAAAATAAAAGTTTTTCTCTTCTCCACTTGAATCTTCATAGAAATAGGCCTGAGTGGAAATTGAGTCTCGAAAACCTAGCTCCTGAATTACATTAGAGCACTTAAAAGGACTTATTTGTACAATAAGAGGTTTTCTTGCTCAGCAGCTTCTTATTTTCATAAGAACGGTTCCTACCTATCAACAAAGGACGAAATCAAAACCCTTCTTATTAAGGACAAACAACACATCTTTTTTTCTTTTCTGTAAAGTAAATGCATCACATGAAAAACACACACAAAATGAGTTGTACGGAAAATTAGAATGATTTTCATGTTTGTCGCACAAAAGCACCCAAAAAAAAAAAAAAAAAAAATCAAATGCTCTACATGACACTCCCTCGTTTCCCCCTTTTTTCTATATATCTAAAACATCTTCTACACGTGGGATGGCAATGAGTTGAGGTTAGGCTCAATCACTAAAAAAATTAGAGCTTTTAGCAGCGGAAAAAAGTAGCGTTGTTTTTTTCCGCCGCTAAAAATCTTTTTTAGTTGAAAGCGTTCCATTTGCTTAGATAAATCATTTATTAGCAAATATGACACGTTTAGCGGTAGAAAAAAATGCCGCTAAAGCAGTAGTTTTTTCATCACTGGAAGTCACTTTACTTTTTTTTTGGTATTGGATCCAACCACATGCAGATCCAAATGACAAAAAATGTCAGCCACGGCCATGGCAAGCCTGCAGATCATGGGATCGCTACTGGCCATGGCTAAACCTAGACTACATTTATAAGTCCTATCTATTTATAGAGTAGGACAGGATGCACCAGGAAACTACTGTCATGATATCAATCTTTGTAATCATAATGATGAGAGCTCAATCTCTGTTAATGATGCTAATCATAATATTAATGATAATATCTTAGAAGATCCTAAAGATATTCAACAACCACAGCCTTCATATAGGCATTCTGTATCATACAACTTAGATTGAAAAATCTCACTCCATTCTGTATCATCCTAATGTTCTCGTACAATATGAACAGGGACTATGAGTTCCTCTTACTTACTATTTATGTTCTCCTAATTAAGGACTAGTAAACAATTAAAAAAGAAAATTCTAGGTTTGGGCAAATGGGCCGATCCTGTTTATGGTTCTATCATTAGTTTCTGTGGCCTTTTATTTTCTTTTCTTGGTGTGGTTGTTTGAATTTATCTCATTTACCAAAAAAAAAAAAATTAAGGTTTGAGTATCATTCCACCACATAGAGCCGAATTTCAATAATGCAAATACACTAATGGTTGAGTGGTGTTGGCACAATAGTATCACACACATGTTGTGCGCGTGTATACGGAAACATAAATCAGCGATCGAGCAATCAATCAACCACACAAGAACAAGCAATCACACACAAAGAGATTTACGTGTTTCGGCAATCTTGCCTACGTCCACGGGAAAGAAACTCGACTCTCCTTTTGGTTCACTCTCTGTATGATATGCAGTACAATATATATATCATGGGTTACACATCACATCATATATATAATGCTCTCTTTCTTATTCTCCAAAAAACCCTATCTTAGTCAATAAGAAAGTCCCAGTACAATTACCAAAATACCCATGACCCTGAACCCAATTGGTCTGGACCCACTAGGCCAACAATCTCCCCCTCCAAATCATGGGGAAGACGCCTCTAAACCCCCTTACTAGGAGTCCAGTCCTGCCAACTCTGAACACAGCTCCATATTTCCCTTAAATACGACATTGGCCATCATGTCAGAGGGATTCTTGTCAGTATGAATCTTCTCCAGCTTCATAAGATTCTTTTCGATGACCTCACGAATCCAATGATATCTCACATCAACATGCTTCGTGCGGGCATGGTATGTATCGTTCTTGCTAATATCCATAACACTCTGACTATCACAGTAGACTACATACTCTCCTTGCTTCAAATCCAGTTTTCAAAAATTTCTTCAACCAAATCATCTCCTTCCCTGCTTCATTAGCAACTATGTATTCTGCTTCGATTGTAGACAATGTTATACACTTATGCAACTTAGACTGTCAGGAAATAGCTCCCCCTGCAAAAGTAAATAAGTACCCAGAAGTAGACAATCGACGATCAAGATCACCTGCAAAATCAGCATCTGTAAGCCTTCAAGTACTAGTTTTGAGCCTCCGAAACACAAGCAAAAATCTAATGTACCTCTCAAGTATCTGAAGATCCACTTCACTGCTTCTCAATGCTCTTTCTCACGGTTAGAAAGAAATCTACTCACTAAACCCACTGCATGAGCAATGTCTGGCCGTGTACACACCATGGCATACATATGACTCCCAACTCTTAAGAGTATGGAATAGACATCATCCGTTCCTTTTCTTTATATGTAATAGGACATAGTCTCTTACTGAACTTAAAGTGACAGGCTAAAGGCCTGCTAACTAGCTTAGCTTCTTTGATTTTGAACTTTGCTAGCACCGGTTCAACATATTTCTCCTGTAACAGCCACAGCTTCTTGGCGTTCCTATCACGATGTATTTGCATTCCCAAAATCTGTCGTGCTTGACCCAAGTCTTTCATGTCAAAAGTCTTTGACATGTCCTTTTTTCAGCCTGTCGATCATCTTATTATCATGTCCAACTATCAACATATCATATACATATAAAAGAATGATGATAAATTTGTCATTACCAAATTTACGAACATAAACACAGTGATCTGCAGCTGTCCTCCATTACCCATGACTCACCATGAATGAATCAAACTTCTTATACCATTGCCTCGGTGCTTGCTTCAGCCCGTAGAGACTCTTCTTCAACCTGCAAATCATCTGTTCTTTTCCTTCTACCTCAAACCCCTCCGGTTGAGTCATGTAGATCTCTTCTTTCAGATCACCGTGAAGAAATGCAGTTTTCACATCCATCTGTTCAAGCTCAAGGTCCATGCTGGCGACTAGACCCAAGACAACTCTAATAGAAATCATCTTCACAACTGGAGATAAGATTTCATCGAAGTCAATACCCTTCGTCTACCCAAAGCCTTTAACCACTAGCCGTGCTTTGTGCTTTATCAATTTTCCACTGTCATCTCTCTTCAGTTTGAACACCCATTTGTTCTTTAAAACCTTCCTGCCTTTTGGAAGTTCCACCAGCTCATAAGTATTGTTCTTTTTCAAAGAACTCATCTCATCTTGCATAGCCTTCATCCACTCATCTTTATATGCATGTGTTTTTGCTTCTCGGTAGCTCTCTGGCTCCCCCTCATCAGTAAGCAAAATATAATCTGCTACATGATATCTTGTTGATGGTTGACGTTCTCGAGTAGACCTCCTAACTTGAGGTTCTGTGGTTTCTAACTGAGGAGACTGTTCCCCCTACTCAACACCTTGTTCATCTGGCAACCCCTGCGCCTCATCATGATCCGGATCGTTTTGTCCACCTTCTCCACCTGTAGTCTGCACTGGAGAAGGAGTCGGTGTAAGATCAACCACTCCATCAATAACTTCTTTAGATTTTTCAGTCTTCTCAATATCTCCAAAGAACTGGTCTTCATGGAACACCACATCCCTACTTCTGATAATTTTCCTCTTCTCTGGATCCCATAATCTATAATCAAACTCAACTTCACCATAGCCAAGGAAAATGCAACATACTGCCTTATCATCCAACTTTGAACGTTGTTCATTTGGTACATTTGCAAAAGCCTTGCACCCAAACACTTTCAAATGAGAATATGAAACATCTTTACCTGCCCATTTTCTCTCTGGAATATCAAAATCTAAAGGAACTGAAGGAGACCCATTAATCAGGTAAACGGCAGTTAGGACAGCTTCACCCCAAAATAGCTTGGATAGTTGTGTCACTCTAATCATGCATCTCATCCTTTCAAGAATAGTGCGATTCATTCTCTCCGCCACACCATTGTGTTGTGGAGTACCAGGAACTGTTCTTTCATGTCGAATATCATGCTTTGAGCAATAGCCTTTAAACTAGTTAGATGTGTACTCTCCACCATTATCTATGCGGAGACATTTCAAGAGCTTTCCTGTTTCTCCTTCAACCATGACATGAAACTGCTGAAATACCTGGAACACTTGATCCTTCGATTTCAACGCATAAACCCAGACTTTTCTGGATGTATCATCAATAGATGTAACAAAAAAACTTATTGTCACTCAATGACTCCACCTCCATAGGACCACAAACATCAGAATATACTAAATCCAACACATTAGATTTTATCGTTGATGTTTTAGAGAAAGATACCCTGTGTTGTTTACCAAATAAGCAATAATCACAAGGGTCAAGGGATGTACCTTTGGAATAATGAATTCGATCTTTCTTTGCCAATAACTGCAATCCTTTCTCACTTATATGTCCCAGTCTCTTGTGCCACAGATTCGGAGATGATCTATCTTCAACAGCATTCAACACACCTTTGCATAGCTTCACATGTGTCTTGTACAGTGTATTACATGCCTTCCCTCTCGCAACAATAAGAGACTCTTTAGTGAGTTTCCACCTGCCATTTCCAAAGTAACTCTCATAACCTACACGGTCCAATGAAGTTCCGGAAATCATATTCAACTGCAGATCAGGAATATGTCGCACATCTTTCAGCGTCATTGTGCAACCAATATCGGTTTTAATGCAGACATCACCGATCCCAACAAAATCCGAATGACTTGTGTTGTCCATCTTCACAGTGCCAAAGTCCCCTGCTTTGTACGTCGTGAACATCTCCTTAGAAGGAGTAGCATGTTAGGATGTTGCTGTGTCAACAACCCACTCAACCTGATCATCTGCAACACTCAAACACTCTTCATCTTCACTGGCCAGTACCGTTACTTCATTATCTAAAGTAGTTGTAGTGTTAGTGTCATTCTTCTGCTCATTGTTGGCTTCTTTCTTTTCCTTAAAGGCAAAGCAATTCTTCTTAATGTGACCCTCCTTGCCACAATGAAAACATTTTCCAGACTTTTTCTTAGTCTATAATCCACTTCTAGACTTGCCACGACCCCCCTTTGGTCCCCTACTCTTACTCCTCCCCCATTTCTTCGTAACAAAGGCATGTGCATTATCTATCCCTACAGATTTTCTTCTTGTTTCTTCATTTAACAAGCTGCTAGTAACCTGACTCATTGATAACACACCATCTGGAGGAGTAGAGTTGCACACAGAAACAACCAATGTCTCCCATGTATCCGGCAAAGAACTTAGAAGCAATAAAGCTTGCATCTCATCATCAAGGACCATCTTCATTGTGGCTAATTCATTCACAACACATTGAAATTCATTTATGTGCTCTTCAATTTTTCCACCCTCCTTGAATTTTATATTCACAAGCTTTCTAATAAGAAAAGTTTTGTTCACAGTAGTTTTCTTCTCATATCTTTCTTCTAACTTCTTCCAAAGGGTTCTCGCATTGGTTTCATTAGACACGTGATGAAATATACTGTTATCCACCCACTGTCTAATGTGACCAATGGTCTTTCTATGCATCTTTTTCTAATCTGGATCAGACATCTCTTTTGGTCAGGCACTATCCCCCTCAATGGGATCATAGAGGTCTTTGCAATAGAGGATATCCTCCATCTTAGGTTTCCAAATCAACCAATTTGTATGGTTCAATTTGATCATGGTAGTGTTTACAGTGTTGTTCTCCATCTCAATTAAATAATCAAGAAATATAAACAACTCTCACTAACCTCAATTTCTGTACCAATCTGTAGATCTCGTCACCACGAGCACGTTGGGAAAAACGGATCTGAAATCCGACTCTGGTTGGCTCCGATATCGCAAAAACTGTATTTTGCGCTCCGATTAGTCAAACTTTCCTGTTGACCGTCAAACTGCCAATCTTTTTTCCATAGTTACGTAGATCTACTCACAACGAGTCTGTAGGTGCAAACGAGTCTCCGATCTGACCTCGGATGATCAAGATATTGTAAAAACAAATTTCAGTCGTCGATCCCAGTCAAACCCCTGTTGACTGTACTTCCCGCTGACATCAGCGGCTACTGGATGGGCTTCCTGCTTCGCAAGTCAAGTTAAACTTACCCAAAACCGAACCGAACTGGACAGGGACTGGGCTGGGCCTATGGAACGGGTTAGGTCAAAAACAACTCGGATTTGGAACGAAACTGGTCTGGGCTAATCTGTGGGCTGGGCTTCTCGGATCAGGCGAACTAACCCAAACTGACCTGAGCCCAAAAAGGTCTTCTTCAAGCTCTGCTCCCCCGCGTTCTAGTTCTAAAAACAGAACCAACCTGCGTCGCTCCTCTTTCTTCGATCACGGCCTCACAGGGACGGAGGACTGTAATGGCTAGCGACGATCTGAATGATTCGGTGACGGGCGGCTGCTCCGATCTGATTCCGGCGGCGGCTAGCACTTCAAATCAGGAACCTAGGCACTGCAAATCCGATGCAAACAGAGCCTTCTCCTTCCTCTGAATTCGGAATTTCAAAAAAAAAACTCGATCCGCCTGGCCCAGCAGAGATTGAAAAAACAATCGAAAAATCAAGTAAAGGAAATACTTGATGGTGTTTTATCTCCGGCAACACTGACAGCGCAAGAACCTTGACAATCTGCTGCAAATCCGATTGTGTGGCCCCCCTGAGATCAAAGCCGATCTCCTTCTTCAAAATCTGCCCAGAATTGAAAAAACCCTTGATCAGTGTGGCCCAACAAAGATCGGAAACGATCTCTCTTTTCTGCGACGAAGAATTCACGCGCAGAAATCTGGATACCCTTGATCCGATCCGTTGATCGCAACGCAGCACAATCCAATCCTAGAAACCCTAGGCTCTGATACCACTTGTTGTGCGCGTGTATGCAGAAACATAAATCAGCGATCGAGCAATCAATCAACCACACAAGAACAAGCAATCACACACAGAGATTTATGTGGTTCGACAATCGTGCCTACGTCCACAGGAAAGAGACTCGACTCTCATTTGGGTTCACTCTCTATATGATATGCAGTACAGTATATCTCATGGGTTACACATTACATCATATATATAATGCTCTATTTTTTATTCCCAAGATACCCTATCTTAGTCAATAAAAAAGTCCCGGTACAATTACCAAAATACACATGACCCTGAACCCAATTGGTCTGGACCCACTAGGCTAACAACACATTCTTAGGGATCGATCCCTTGGTCTTTTATTTTAGAATATCACTTCTAACCAGTAGTCCGACTTAGCAAAAAACCCACTTTCCAACAATAACTAAGAGAATTTTTTTGGTGCAGTTTGATACCCTTGGATAAGAACCACTATCAAATAATGTAATCATGTAGTTAGGTTTTATAAGTTTAATTCACATTAACCTTGTGCTTGAGAATTAGGGGCTACTCAATTAGTTAGAAACCTCGTATCTCACCCAGTTATCTGGGGTTCATTCATTGGGTAGTTTTCCCATTTCCACTTGTGTGGGGTCCCTTGCCGCATGTGTGGGCTTCCTTCCCATGTATGCAGGCTCTCTCCCCACCTGCGTAGGTGCTATAATGGTCTCGACCCCTCGACTGTGATAAAATAAAAGTACCTTTTATTTATCATTGATGAATTTATGTGTTTGAAGGGGTAGAAAATAAAATTACTCTCTATAAAAGGTGTGAAAAGGAAAATAAAAAATATTTTTCTTCTGTGCTTTCTTTTTTTGGTAAATAAAGGGAGAACAAACAAACAAAAGAAGAACAAAAACACCAACTAGACTAGGAGATTAGTAGCCTCCTTCGAGCCACAGGGAATCCCCCCACACGATTAGAACCAATACTACATGATGTCAATTTTACATTGCTATGGGAAATTGATCAATTAAGTTCCCTTGGAACATGGGAAAAACAAAATAAATCAAAGCACTTAGACTGAGTCCTTTTTTTTTCGGGGGGTATAAACTTAGAGTCTTGATGTCTTGCAAAATGGGCTCTATGGACCAATTAAATTGTCCATCAATACCCTGCACCACTTCAAGCACATCTGAAAAGAGATGGAACTTGAAAATCCCCAACTCCTTAACTTGATCAGCATCGCAAGAATAGCTCTCGCTTCAACTTCTTTTGTGGAAGGAACAGCTAGGCCTTCCTAAGATTATGCAAGAATAAGTTTATCATTAAGCTTGATAGCAAATCCAAAACCTAACTTACCATCAGAGCTCATAAATGTAGCATCCGTGAAGACGATAGCAATATCCTTAGCAACCGGGATTTTGAAGTTAGGGTTTGAGAATTTAGCCTTATATCAATTCTCTGCATGGGCATTATAGCTAATAATGATGCTTTTGGCCATGTTAATCGTTTTGGAAGGATTAATCACTCCTCTTTTGAAAATAAAATTGTTTCTTGCTTCCACAAGGCACACCATAACACTAGAGCCCATAATTCGGATTGGTAGGGATCCTCTTTCCTTTCCTCCTTACATAGATTACAAAAGTTCAACCACCAAACTAGGACATACGGAATGAGATCGAGCATCTTGAGTATGGAATCCTAGGTTCAATCCAAACCACGTGGCTCTAGCATGGTTGCATTGGTAAAGCGCATGCTCAATAGATTCCTCGTGGAATCCACATATCGGGAGGCAACGGTGCCAATGGACTTATCAAACAAGAATTGCATACCTGGATTTCCCTTTTAAGACATTTCCACCCAAAAAAGAGAACTCTTTGCGGGAGAAATATGCGCCAAAAGGACTTCCATTTAATGGAAGAAGCTTGATTTCTATAATTAGAAGTAGAAAGGATCAACTATAAATAGCATGTAGTTGTATAAAATGAACAGAAGTAATGTATGAATTCTTTAAAATAAGTGGCGACGCTTCACTAATGTTCTTTCAAAAATAAATCCACCTTGGTACACAAATATCTTCCTTTAGTTGGAATCATATCAAAGCGTCGGAAAATCCTTGAATTACCCCACTTTTATTTTGCATCCCCTTTTGCATTCATGTAAGGGGCCTATGCAAACAAATCTTGCCTCTTGGATTTATCATGATACAGAACCAGCACTGCATATTTTGTTTGAGATTTTTGAAAATTATAGGAGATTGTTGGAAGTTTTTAAAAATAAGAAATCCAAGGTTTGAGCTTTATTTTCTTGGAAAGTACTTTCCACATTCATATATTTTTCATGTAGAAAAAGTTTCGAAACTCATGGGAAATAACCTTTTGTGAATCCATTTCTTATTTGAAAAGCTTGCCTTCTTTTATATATATGTAGCCTCTATCCCACACTAGATATGTTGTGGAGGAAAGAGAACCATCAATTTATCATATTAGTTTATTAATAGACTTGGATCCAAATTGGCGGACTTTGGCTTGGAGCTTTAAACCAGAATGAGGAGGTGTCTCCTAGTACATATTCATTTTGCCCTTGGGTCCTTAAAGGGTCAATGATAGCTTTAGCTGGGCTTTATTGTATCTTGGAGACGGGCAAAAGGGTGGCAAAAACGTCCTAAGGAAAGCCTTAAATCAATCACTTTTTCTCCCTTTTCATGGATCCAATTCCACCAACACCAACATATTTACCTAGCACACCACATAGTCTGCTTATAAGGTTCGGCTCAAGGGGCCTACTTGGATTCATTCCTATTGATCTGGTTTGGATTGATACATAGGTACTTTTTCATTTTCTTATGCATAATGGTCATGCAAAGAATCAGCTCTACCAAATTTTCGTAGCCCTTGATTTAACGTCCTTTATTTTAAATGGTCTCTCTTAATCATAGATTGTTTTCCCGATTCAATCTATAAGGGAAGGTAAAAGTTCAATGAACATAAAATTAGGCATGATGTGGTCTGGAATAGCAAATGGTGAGAGTTGGTGCATGAGCGATGGTGATTGTGGTGGGCCATATGATTGTGGCTTCAGTTTTAATTTGGGTCCATACCCAGCGACTGAACTGCTTTTGAAACAGAATTCCCTGTGTGGGTCCCAAACACTTTTTAGTACAAAATTTAGGCCTTCTTCCTTCAATGTAAAGAACCTTGATTTTTCATGTGCTTTTCTGTTTCGGATATTTTCTTGATAGTTTTTTTCTCATTTTAATTTTGTACTTTTAGTTAGAGGTGAATTTATTTTGATATTATTGTAATAAAAACCCAGTATGATTTTTTTCTTCTTTGAAAAAAAAAAGTTGTTTATGTTTCAAGTATATATCTTGATTTTTCTTTTTATTTTTAATTCATTTATATTTGAAAGTATTTACAATTAGTAAGTTTCTTTAACTAATCATTTCTGCCAAAACCTCTTAGGCGTTAGTACAATAAGTAATAAATATTTTTCAATACTCCCCCCTCACGTGGAACATGGTTAGCCCACTTTTGGCCATACGACCAGTTGACTCTGATATTATATTAAGTTTTCTTAGCTAACCATTCATACCAAAACCTTGAGGCATTAGTACAAGCAGAATAAATACTTTTCAATACTTTCTCTCGGGTGGAGCCCACTCCTCAAAGCTTCACCCCTCAGATGGAACCCAGTCAGCTGAACTTTTGGCAACATGCATATTCTTTTTCAACGTCGAGTCATTTCTCTTGGGATTTAAACCCACGACCGATTACCTTAAGGTTTCAATAGAAACATTTAGCTAAAGAAAATTAATAACTATCACATTATTAATTTTATTTAAAAAGAGATAACTCTTGCAATAAATGAGTTTCGGCTGGGCAGATAAAAAAGCACTTCGTGAAATGAACATGCATGCCTCATCTATAACGCCTATTCACCGACACAAATCAGCAATACATTTACATGTATTTCTTACAATCAATAAGGGAAAATATTTACCAGCGCACCCTTCACAATGTGCATCACACTTAGCGAGTGAAATTTAGAGGTGGGTCCCACTTCTAGGACCCGTCCGAATAGCAAAGTGCACAGTTGAATGCCCATCAATTTGGTGGTGTCCAATGCCAGTACCTGTATCCACCGTAGTAAACCCATAGAACCCTGCACTGAAAGAAGTCTTGTCAAGTAGGTGATCATTAAAATTAAAAAAGAAATAAAAATAAAATAAAACAAACAAAAATGTTGGCGATCATTCATTGAAGTTGCCCTGTGAAACTGAGTTTGATGCAGTGGAAATGAATTCCCACAACAAGATTTTGTAATTAGATGAGCCCTTTTATGAGCCTTAACAACATGAACCAATTTTAGGTGGAGCCAGTTGAGAGCCCTCCCTAACATGAAGATATGTGGCCAATAGTGGAGGAAAAGGAAAGCAATTGATGTGGCTTGACTCCTCTTTTTTTCTTTATTCTTTTTTTTTTTGGCAGCTTTTCAAAACAAAGGACAACACTGTCACAATCAGTCCAGTGCGCTTTTTCTCATTTCCTGGGCCAAAAGGTTACAGATTGATAAATATTTAGTTGGTGTTGCTGGACTCAGACATCGTCCAGAGTATCTGCTTGTGCAGCAGGGGGGTTGGGACAGTTGATGACCGACCAAGTGTGTTGGTTTTTTTGGTAGAAAGACCAATCAAGTTTGATGGACATCAAAATCTTAAGAAAAGCATGGAGTAGTAGTACGTACATTTTGATAAAGGTGTTACCATTGATGTGGGCCCACTTGAGACCATCTCTATCACCATTTCCAGATGGGATGGAAAGGTCCTACGCTGGGGTTAAGTCTTGGGCCCGAGTCAATAAATAAGCAAGGATAGATATGTAAGATTTCACTGAGTAGGTGAAGGCGCATGTAGGTATTATTAAGACATGTCGAGCCTATTACTAGGAATGTAAATGGGTTCCCGATTATCCGAATGTTCTGACTCATTAAAAATCGGGTCTGTGTCCTTATTTAGGCTTCGATAAGTAAATTTGTCTAGTTCCATCTTAGTTCGGACCCGTGAACCCGACATATTACCTCAATTTTCGAAAATCTCTCATAAAAACCAATGTTTTTTTTTTTAATATCATTCTCTACTTAGACCCGGACTCATCCCGTGACTCATCCCATATATGGTTCTGGTTCCGATTCCTAAACGATTCTGGGTTCGGACCGGAACCGACCCGTTTACAACCCTACCTATTACTTAGTTTAGTTAGTTAGGCGATGTGGGACTTCTCAACACTCCCCCTCATGTATAGGCCCTCACATGAGCTACACAAGAACAATGGAATCGATACCATGTAATAAATCATATACCAACCCAAAAATTTAAACTAATAGATGGAAAGCCCATATACAGGTATATTAAGACATGTCAAGCCTATTATTAGGCGATGTGGGAGATGAGACATGTTAAAACTCAATTTAATCATTCATTTCAAACCATAGAATCTATGATGATAAAAATGGATGCCCAAAATGCTTTTAGTTGGCTGCGGGGAAATTTCTACAGCCCAGATTATAGAGGATCCACACTTTAATTGTTCAGGGACTCTCCATCCTAGAAGTCTGGAACTTATAAGGGAGGCCACACGCTATAAATTCATTAGTATTGAAATTCAGACTGCTATAAATCACTTCCCCACCATCCTTTATCACTAATCTAACATCAACTTCGATCAGAGTTATGTCTTAAGTTGAGTCTTTTCGTTTTCTTTTTTTTATCATATGTTTTAGATATGATCAAGTCTGAAATTAGATGTAACTCTGATTGGAGTGAAATTTTCATAGAAAGTAAAATAAGATGAAACAGTTACAACCGAGCCACCGGTGCATCTGGTCTGTGGGCCTAACATGAAGTGCAACCAGGCCTATCTATTAGACATAGGTGTGCCAATATTTCTAGATAATAAAATGGCAAGCCCCAGAGCAAGAGAGCCAAAGCAGGCCTCAGCTCAGTTGAGATCCTGTTCCTATGGAAAGGTGTTCAGCAAAATGCTCTATTCTGACTATCTAGAAACCCTTCTCTTTAGAGCTCCTTCCCATCCTGGAATTTCCTTGTAAATCTAATTACACTTGTATAAGTGTTTATCTGTAATTAATTATGGGTCCGGATCCCGCTCCGGTTCAAGGTCGAGAGAGAGAGACACAAAATAAAGGCCCAGACCATATTTTCATGTGAGTCAGTTCCTCCTATGGCTCACCCCTACCAACAACATGAAGCAGCAACTGTGATGCTCTCTTCTCACTATGAATGCTTTCAAGGACCAGTCATTAATAATAATAATAATAATAATAAATGGTTTTTGAGTACCAAGTATTTAAGAAGCTGAAAGAGAAGGATACTTTCATAAAACCTTTTAAATAATCACTTTGAAATAATAAGAGAGCTCTTTGGCTGCATTTTGATTTTTAATACCCATTAATAAAATTTGCTATCAAATGATGTAACATTGTAGTTAAATTTTGTACGTTTAAGTGACATCAAGGTATTTAAATTGACAACCCCACTCAATAATTCAAGGTATTTTATTATTGGGTTATATTCGAATTGACATTCTAACCCATCTAATAGACAAGGCTCAAAATTGGTTGCTAGACCCAGTTGTCACCTGGTGATCCAAGGATCGACCCCAACGTATGCCACTCTTCCCACTTGCGTGGGCTATCGTTCCCCATTTTGCGGGCTCTCCCCTTCCCATGGTGTGGGCTTTCTCTTCCAACTAGTATCGGCTCTCTTGGGTCGGCCAAAAAAGAAAAAAAATCGAATATTGGGTTCAAGCTTATTTTATACTTGCTATTCGACCCACCAACCTAACTCATCACGCTTCTAACCTCCAACCCAACCTGCTAATTAAGGGTTCAAGCTGACCCATTTAATTTCTAGGTTGGGACTGGGTTTACTTACATTTTCAACCCATGCAATAAATGGGCCAGTTCGGTTTAACCGAAGATATGGCCACCCCTGTGAGAAAGAAGCTTGAACTTCAAAAGCAAAGAATATTGTAGATGACCACTTGGACCATCATATTTATTCAACTCAAGTCAGGAAAAACTTAGCCGGGGAGGTCTAACAGCTGGGTGTGCAGCACAGCACATCAATGAAGAGAGGACCAGCTGGGCCTGAATTTCACACCCACATATAAGTAGGTTCGGATGGGTGGCCTGAAATAAAACACTTTCTGCCTTCCATAAAGAGCAGAAACCTTATAATTAGAGTTGCAAATGCACTTCAGGGCCAGCCCAAGCCAAGCATGCCTGCAGCTGCATTGTGGGCTGTCTTAGGCCCACGATCTTCTGACCAGGTCTAATTTTCCAGCCATATATATTTTTTTTAGAGCTTTTTCAGGTAAAGTGGATAGAAGTGGACAAAGCAAATTTGTGTGTTTTGGAGGGAAATAACCTCATAAATTTTCAAAATAGGGCAAACCTAGGTTCTACATTATAATTTTTAAAAGGTGGGCCCCAACTACCTCATGAAATAAGACAACACACTAATTGTAAATTAGAACTTAAAAGTTAGAGCTTTCATTTTAGACCTTAATCTAATTAGATCTCATTAATTAGATTAGAGTTTCCAAAGAGGCCCTAACACTAGGAGTTGAAAATACAGATTGATAGTTGAATATAATATTAAACAAAATATAACCCAGATAGCCAGGAGTCCAAACAGAATGTATGTTGGACTTCAGATTGCACTTGCCATTTTGGCCCAGATGAATATGTGTTACTAGCAAGTTTTTTCAGCTAATAGAATCTACTTGTAGCTTATCTATAAATCTACTAATCTGATTGATTTGAAATGCAACTATCATTGATCTCTCTCTCTCTCTCTTTGCTGTCAAAAAAGTAAAGTAGAGAAGTTAGATTATCTAACTACTATACACGTCCCCATGAAATCAAAAGTTTGGTCATTATACAATGTCCCCACGAAATCAATCACACTGAGAAAACCCTCTTCAACTAATCTACATTTGATTCTAACAAAAACCTCTATGGTTACAAGCAAAAAATAAAAGTGTACTGCTATTTCAAAAAACTCAATAAATCACCTGGTTATCATCCATTCTCATACATACATTCCTTTGCATTGCCCGAGGTAGATGTCAGCCTGAGGCTTTCCTCACCAATCTCAGTAACATCTTCATTGAATGATTGATGGCAAAGCTAAAGAGGGCGTTGATGCATGATATGATGCCTGGCCCACACATTTATAACCATTTTTCACTGGCTTCAATTCCTTTGTTTCAATGATTTGGCACTGTTGACAAATGTGGCGCCCTTATTGAATCCCTGGAGCAAAAGAATTCTCACAGCTTCCAACCCAATCCTAAAGGAGGATTCCAGCTGAATCACAAAGCAAATAACCAATTAGAATCAAAAAAAATCTTGCCCCTTACAATTGGCTGGATTTGGGCAGAAAGTCCAGAATAGCAGGTTTTCACCTACCTGCAAATGTAGTAATGTTAAATATGTAGTTTTAGGATTTAGGCAATGTTCAATGACCAAATCCAATGGAAAAAACAAATTACAGGAGATATGCTGCTCTATCTCTAGAGTTCATGTCATTTCAGCAAAGGTCCAAAAGGCCAACTTTTGAGTGGATAGTCTGAATTATCGTTGCACTGATTCAAGACTTTCAGCAGGAAATGGCCCTTCTTGCCGCATTTTTCAATCAAATTCAACCATCAAAAGTAGCCTTTATATTTGAGTATCCTTATATATTGAAATATTGGACGCAAAATCTAGGAACAATTCAGGCATTGTATTTGGGGGGTCACCAATAAGACAAATATTAGACTACAATGTATTCCGGCGGCATCTGAGAGTATACCTCTTCGCGTTCTTGTCTATTGAAGGATCGAAGTACAAAGCTGATAGGACCCATTATACCAGGTGGCCGTCCAATGCCTTTCAAGAAATGTCCACCTCATTAAATTTTGCAACAATGACAAATAACAAATGAGCATGAGCGAAAAGAAAATGATTTACATTTCCCTTTTCCTACCTATCCGTAATCTTGGAAAGTCCTGGCTTCCTTTCAAGTGGTCAATGACGCTTCGCATCCTGTATTAAAACAAAACAAAGGGTAATATTATAATCATATAATGGAATTTGATTTTTTTTTCCCCCTAATTTTACAAGCAGTTGACCCTTTCACCTCATGCATTGTTACAACAATACTATAACCTACCTCTTAATATTGTGTATATTACGTTCATGATATAATAATATTTGACAACAAAATAGTCTTTTTAATGCTGTCTCAAGCAAACATCGGCACATTAACAAAAGGAATTGAGGGCAAATACCAAAGATCTTAAAGCAAGCAGTACCAGAAATTTGACATCTAAACACAGGTCAAATATCTAAGGGGACAATAGTTGCAGAAAATTTATTTCCAGGATATCAAAACTTCAACAAAGTGAAAGCAGATATTCTCAGGAGCAATCATGAAAGTAAAGATCTATTGTTATATTCAGGGCATGCACTCAATGGCAATGTATTTTTTAAATCTGGAAACAGGTAAGTTATAGAAGAACCTGTTATAACCTTTTAAGTTGAAGAATAAAAGTATTTCTTCGAAACAAAGAAAGGAGAAATCAAGGCCATGTTGGTTTAATCGGGGATCAAAGTCTTTAAAAGGCTATTGTCTCAACCTAAAAATCATCAACTCCTAGAATTTTGCACACAACCCCTAAAAATCAGACAGAAGGATTATCCCCTTTTTTTTTGGTGGGGTGGGGGGTTATGATTTGCTAATTCTTCTCTAGCAAAATATAGCCTACATTTTGTTTTGTTGCTCTTCTAAAAATTCATTAATACAATAAAAATAAAGCAGCAAAAATTATTCATAATCTTTGTTGCTCCAGATACTCCACAAATTCACAAATAAAAATCCTCTATAGAACTTCTCTCTTTTGAAAATGCCTGGATCAACGGTCCAAATAACTTGGGTACAGAACATCAGATGGCACATAGTAATGGCACTTTTCTTTTTACTTTACAAAAGACTCAAACTCACACTCCCACAAACACTACACGTCCCTGACCAGCTGACCAACAGCCCGGGATGTCATGGCACATTTTAGTTAAAAATGGTACACAAATTTGTAAGCATGCCTTTCTGCACATGATAAACATGAAGGAAACCTATCTTCTCTAAGTCCGGATCCTTTATTTCACTCACGCTTCCCATGAGAGGAGGATGTGAAACTCTAAACCACCCCCCCCCCCCCCCCCCGCGCGCAACACACACACAACCCCGTCTAGCTGTCGGGCGTTCCTATGTCCCCATTTTGATTTTGTAGGCAATCCAGATGCCCCCCCCCCCCCCCCCCCCCGCGGGCAATGAGATCTCCCCAAATTTTACTCCAAATAGAAGTTGGTCCCAAATTAAGATTGAGCATATGATTAATAATGCGATTAATTTATTAATCATGTTGTTGATCATATGCTCAATCTTACGTTGGGGCTAATTCCCATTGAAGTAAAATTTGAGGATATCCCACTGCAATCTGCAGAAGAGGTCACTCATTTTGAGCGGTTGGATTTTCAATAGGCAGGGCCCAGTATGGGGTTCCACTCCCTTCCCTCATGGGAAGCATGAGTGAGACTCAAAGGATTTGGACTCATCTTCTCTACATCTAAGTCATCTACTGGCAGGATTTTGTCAGTATTAAGTATTAATCATCCAACAAAAAGCCTACTCTAGATGGCAACTGATCATCCCAAAAACATTGAAGCAAGAAGAAACCCATCATGATAAGATGTCAAGGTTTGGAGAAACAATTTCACTAGAAAGTAACATGTTGCTGTCCACTTACAAATCCTCCCACCAAACATATCTCTAAAGTCGCTCACTAGCTCCCACGCCCTGTAACATAAAGAATTGCACATAACCTTGGTCAAAATGCATCATTCAGGGCATGTTTTTAGTTTGATCTGTGCTCTATTTTCAAATTTTGGTAGCCCAAGTATTTGATCTACCATTGTGAGTTAAGAGAGCTCTAAGCCTAATACAAATGATTTGAACTTCAATTAGGGTCCAATGTCTCTCATTGATTTGGATGCAAGAAGGACAAGAGAATATAATGCCTTGTGAAGAAGGAACTGACCTACGATATAGATCGTTCTGTCAAGAATGCACAAGCGAAAACAGATCATTGATTGGAGTCCATGTGGCTTCCATATTCAATTGACACAGCCCCGGATCCACGAAAGGTTAAAAGGACCAATTCCACAAATGGTTTTGGCCAAGTTCAAGAAGCATTCTGAGATGGACCAAGCCCCAAAAGAGGCTCGGTCAAATCCCCAAGGGATTCAACACACGAGCAATCTCAAAACCAAAGAAAAACTCACACACAACCAAACAGAAGTTCTTCATTCAATTAACCAAAAGGTGTTTCTCCCAATGAAGGATTTACATATAGATAGGAAGGGTTGGACTACTTCAACATCCCTTTCCTAATAGGGCTCTAATTCCTAAATGCGCCTTGATTTAAAGGAAACTAAATTTCTAAAAATTTGTCGAAAAAATTCAAATCAAACTAAATTAAGGACTCCCATTCATTTCAAACTCCTAATCAATGTGGTTGTAGTTTGTACTGCTGGGCTATGTACTAACCCAATGGGCTGGTCGAACCATGGGTCATGGGTCTGGCCTAGATCACCTATTGTTTAAAAAATAACTTTATTTTCTCCACTTTCTTTTAGAGTCCCACAAGCTTTACCTTCAAAGCCAAACACAAGAATGTCGTTGTGAATGACCACTTATGATATCTACCATAATATTTAAGGAAACATTAAGAAAAAAAATATACCCATTATGGCCACCGTGTCCACCTTTTGGTAGTAAACGCAATGTTCCAAAAGGCAAATCCATGTCGTCATATATCTACGTAGAAGAAAACCATAACATAGAGGATCAATGTGAGAAAAATTGAATATTTTTGTTGTGAAAAAGAAAATAATGAACAATATATACACGCAGGTGTGGTGCATGTATCAATTCACATTAGGAAAATTAATGAAGGGAATATAATAACTTACCAGCAGAACCTGATTCAGCGGTATGTTAAAATATGAAACTAGAGACCCAACCTTCACAAATAAAACCAACAGTAAATTACCACAAATACATGTTAATGACTATTAAATAGCAAGAAAAGCCGCTGCTTGCCGAAACAACAAAGCAATGGAAGTCCTTACAGATTAATTTACTTACAGACTCACCACTCGCATTCATGAAAGTCTGCGGTTTGGCAAGCATAACTGGGACATTTGCAATTAAACCTACATAATAGACAAAAGAGCAATTCATTTATAGTGGCATTTAGCTATTGATACTGTTTCTAGCTATATACCAACACCAGACAAGGTATTGATTTTGAAGACCTTGAAGCCAAACTCAACTTGTTATCCAACCAGATAGAACATGGTTTCAAGCATCAATACTAAAACCTTTTTTTTTTTCTGCTATGATGGGTCACTGGTCCAGATGTGGTACCTTAACTTGAGAACCCCAAGGGTCAATTCCTGAGCATGTAGACAAAGTCGCCAACACTACTCAATCAACCATGAGTGTGTTGCCATTGCCGAAACCTATTTTGGCCAGATGAAAAACTGATACATATAGCTGATTCAGCCCATGTGCATAAGTCAAATTGGTTGTATCAGCATGAGAACATTTTCAGCTACTAGGGTAAAATAGTAGAATCAGACAATCAGACAAGCATGCATGCACGATCCTAGTGTCAGGAGTAGCAAAAAATTACAAAAATTCCTAAACTCAGTGCAGTTTATAAAGATGTGCAAACAGCAAACCATTTCCAACCAGAGCCTTGAATTGGATGCTGCTCATTGATATTCCTTCTGCTTGAGCTATAGCCTCTATCATCTCGAAACCAACCTGAAAGAGGAGTATTTCCACAAAATCAATCACATCAATCCATCCATAGAAGCTTTAAGGGCATGTTTGGACATTTTCTATTCTTTTCACAGAATCTACAGAGAGAAAGTACCAGGAAATCATATAGAATCAAGAATGAAATGAGATGAGAAAAGATTTGTGTTAGGGTTTTCGTTACGTTGTGGCGCGTTTTACGGAAGATCCTGCCAGGGTTGCCGAGTCCAACGAGAAGCCAGGGTTTCGGTTTCGGGGTCTGTATCGTGTCGGGCGCGGTAACGGTTGCGGAAGCGATAGAGGGGAAGAGTGGTATTGTGGTTCTTCGAGAAGAGAGGATGGAGGAGTACGGGAAACGGAGGACACGCATAGCGGCTGCGAGAGCACGGAAGAACATGGCCAGCTAGCTAATCGGGAGATACTGAAGATCCGGTTGTTATCGGCTTCGCAGCCTACCGAGTCATAGGGAAGTTGGGGAAAGTTTCAAATGCATCCCTGACATTTCTCAATTTGTTTTTTAAAGGATGCAATGTTTTCTTATTTTAAATAAAGTCCAAGTTTTCCGCAATTTTTTTGTTTTTTTCTGCTCCTCTAATTGCCAAAATGTCATTTCTAAAAAATGAGAAAAGATTGATAGCACGAGGTCGATAGAGAGGACCCATTTCAAAGAAGAGTGAAAATTTAGTCATTGTTTTAAATAAAGAAAATCAAGTCTTCCTTTTATAAAAATTAAAAAAAAAAAAATAAAGGCATTTAAATTTTCAAAGTTTCAATGAAAAGTAGGGAATAATTGATAGGGTTAAACATTGCAAAATTAGATAAAAGGATAATTTTTCAAAAATATTCCTCCTTACCATTTCAGGATTTTAAGAAAAGGATGCCATGATTTGCTTGTTTTAAAATAATGTATAGTTTCTTCGAAAAAAAAATTCAATTGGATCCCTTTTGGCAATTGACCCTCACTATCCACCGCCTTTTTTCTATTGTCCTTTAAACGATGAAAATTACCTTTTCTTTATAAAAAAAAAAAAAAGGGTTTTCTTATGCATTCTTTCTTTCTTTTTTCCTTCCTCTTTATTAGCAATCACATACAACTTACTAGTGACTCTCATTCTCTCTTTCCTCTTCCTCTATTTTACTACACTGGCGATTCGTTTTTAAATAACAGCTCCGGATTCGATTTTGATAATTCGGAATTTATTTTGTTGGTTCCAGACACAATTCCAATAAGAAAACTCGGATCTGGTTTCGAAACTGGATCTACCTAGAAGACTAGAATTTAGTTCCAAAATTAATTCTAACTTCTCTTTATTCTTCATTTTTTCTTAAAATAAAAATAGCATTCAACTTATAACAGTGCATAAAGTCTACTACCTCCAGTATTATATATAAAAATATCCAAGAAAAATATGATTTTGAGGTACAATTTGTTATATCAAAGGCTCATATGCCAGGTCCTGCGTCTACGGGTTGGAACCTATATGAGTTCCGGACCTGAACCCATTTATGAATTAGAACCTAAAATAGGATTCAAATCCGATTTTTTGCGGGTCGGAACTTCTGGGTAATCGGATAATCAAATACCCTTTTTGCAACACTAATTCTGCCCAAACGAACGAACCCAATTCAAAGAAATGTGGAAATTTTAGATACTGTAGGAATTTTCAAAATAGGGATCGACTATTACACAATTTTCAAATCGGGACAAAAGAAACTAGAATTCAAAACATGACTTAATAAGTGTTCCACTTTCATTTCAAAACAAGACGCTTGGTGAAATTTTAGGCTTTTTAGTGAGATTTGGGGTTTTCCGGTGAGTCTCTTCCTCTTTCTTTCTAATTCCTCTCCCTCTCCCTCTCCATGTGAATGGTGTGGATGACTGGGGGAAGTGGATATCGAGAAAGTTATGAAGAAAAAGATAGTGAAGGCAGAGGAGCAAACAGAAATAGTGTTAGAACTAGTCTGTGGCGAAGAGATGTGCTCTGGCTCATTTTGACTTGTTGACGAGTGGGGATGTAGAAAGGTTGTGTGTTGGCTGCTGTGATGCAGGAAGTGTTGGGATTATTACTTTTAATATTCCAATGAGAAAATCAAGAAATCTCCTATAGTATCCAAAAGTCATTTTTGAAAGTCCAAAGGTCAAAGGTCATCTAAAAAAGCTAAAGGTCATGGGTTTTTATTGTTGTCTTGATATATGTAAACTCATGTCTTTTGGAAGCGTCCTTTAGTAGTCTATTTAAGGTTATGTAGTAATTGTTTTCTAGAGTATGAAGAAAGTGTGTGTAGAGAAATCTCTTGATATCTTAAGGTTTGATTTATATATAAGTCTTTTGTCCATTTGATTTAGAGCAGGGGCTCTATACAGCCCTTTGGCATACAACCCCACATACACAACCACACACACTCCATCATGTTTGCTACAAAAAAGTTTCAGCAGAGCGATTTATGTTTTCACCGTAACTTCAGTATTTCATTCTGTCAACCTTGGTACATAGAACCTAAACCTGAGTAATTTGTTGAAGGGAACCGTATATACAAAATACAAACTTCAGTTCAAGCAACGGTGTAGCAAAGCATTCCATCAAATTGGTATCAGAGCTCATATTTTCATCAAATTGGTATCAGAGCGAGGTTGAGATCCTCGGGTTCAGAGCTATGTTGACAAATCTCAAAGCATCGATCTTGAAATTTTTTTTGTTGTTGGAAAATATTTTTTTAAGGCTGCACATTGTTTATGAAAAAAAAAAGTATTCCCAAGTGGTACGGGTTTTATGTTTTACGGAATAAAGAATTTGCTATTTGAAAACAAGAGGGGGAGAATGAAATGATTTGTTTTTCAAAAAAAAAAAAAAAAGGAAATGAGAAAAGGGATGAAAATATGTGATTTTGTTATCAAGACTCAAGAAAACAAGTTTGTTCTCTTGATTGGTTTAGGTACCTCAAGGGAACAAGTTTCTTCTCTTAACTGAATTTCTCTGTTTAATAAATTGGTTCAGAGAATGGTGATTGTAGAAATCCCTTTCAAAACAGTATAACAAGAAGCTGCAGCAAAGATTGGATGCGCCCCTCCTAAGTATGCTTTTATGAGAATTGGACCTGACCACGAGCCAAAGTTCATTACGACAGTTCATTTTATACTCGATGAATATTCCTGCTCCATTAGTGGACATCAAAAGTCATCAAAGAAGAAGGCCGAATAAAGTACAGTTTCGCATGCATTGAAAGTTCTTCAGGATTCGGGTGAAATCAAAGTGATCGATGTTAACGGTGTGATGATCTTGATGAAGTTGAGAATTTGAAAAAACATGGAGTGTTGTTACAAGAAGAGATGAAGAAGCTGAAAGTTTCAACACAGGTTATGAAGAATTTTTACGAAGCTCGCATCAAGGGCTATGAGAAAAAGATTGAAGAATTGAAATCTAAGGAAGGATCGTCGACTCCAATGAGAATTGATTATTAAAAGTAAGGGGGAGTTATGTTGGGATTATTACTTTTAATATTCCAATGAGAAAATCAAGAAATCTCCTAGAGTATCCAAAAGTCATTTTGGAAAGTCTAAAGGTCAAAGGTCATGGTTTTTTATTGCTGTCTTGATATATGTAAAGTCATGTCTTTTGAAAGTGTCCTTTAATAGTCTATATAAAGTTATATAGCAGTTGTTTTATAGTGTAAAGCAAAAGTGTGTGTGGAGGTCTTGGAAATTCTCAAGTGTTTTGATGTTGAGAATTCTCTTGATATATGATTTAGAGCAGGGGCTCTGTACAACCTTTGGCCATACAACCCCACATACACAAGCACACATACTCCATCATGTTTGCCACAAAGAAGTTTCAGAAGAGCAATTTATATTTCCACTATAACTTTAGTATTTTGTTTTGTCAACCTTAGTACACAAAACCTAAACCTGAGTAATTTGTTGAAGGGAACCTTAGTATATACAAAATACGAACTTCAGTTCAAGTAACGGTGTAACAGAGCATTCCATCAAATTGGTATCAGAGCTCATATTTTCATCAGGAATGAGGTTGGCTTTGAAACGTGAGTAAGTAGATGTAGTGGATGGATAGGAAAGAGAGATGAGAATAAGACGTAAGAGATGGAGAAAGGTGCTGGGTCGAGGAAAGGAGATGGGGGCAGCTGGGATCCTGGATGTAAGTTATAAGAAAATGATGAGTTTTATTTAGTTGGGTTAAGAAAAACAAATGAGATTAATAGGTTTGACGTGAGTAAACTTGCATGGTTGTGAGTAGGTCATTCTGAAATTTAGGCTGAATCCAGTTAAATGAAATTGGGTTTGTCCTTCTAGAATTTGAGTTTACTTTAGTTTAGCCAGAAACCGAACACAAGCCGCCCAAGTGGCACCCTGAGTTTTCGGTATCTAAAATTGCAAAATTATCTTTAAAAAATGGTGCCAAACTAGCCCTAATGTGACCTTAAGTTTCATTAGTTTTTAGGGCACGCGAGACCATGACATGTTATTATATTTCTCCACATGAGGAAGCCCAGATGAAACAAAAAGATGTCCAATCCATAAAGTAAGACCCAGTCGAAGCCCTAACAATATATTTAAATCTTCACCCATGTATTAAAAAGAGGCTTGCTTGTTATACTAAACCTAACCGTTGGTTAAATCCTCACACATGTATTAATTCCACACCCAAAGACACTCGCTTCTCCTTTAAAGCCAAAAAATGGTTAGAGCATAATACTTTGTTCATGATCCTCCACGAGCCACGTCAGCGACTACATCCTCATCAGGAACCAGTTTGAAAAAAAGTAACACACGTGCCGTCCATGAAACGTTTCATTAGTTACGTGACTACATCTCTTCTTCAGGAAACGCCATATAAAATGACTTTTGTTCTTCCTTTAATAAATGCTCAGCTTTTGAGGGACAGATTTTCATCTTCATCAATGCCTGCTTTTTCCCTGTTCTATCGTCACTGCCAGGGTGCATGCTTTCCCTTTTCCTCTCCCTTTTCCAATTTCCCAGACGATGGGTTTTCGGTACGTTTCTAAATCCCCCGATCTAGGTTTTACCTTGGAATAGTTATCCCTTTCCACTTCTCCCTCTTGATCTCTTGATCTCTTTTTTTTTTTTTATTATTACTATTATTCACTTATTTCTTTTCAAATCTATTACTTCAATATAAATTGTTAGTTCTTTACATATAATCAATAGCAGAAAATCCAAATTCAAAAGACCACTTTAGAATTAATACAATAGTAGGAGCAGAACCAGGATCAAGGCGAGTGTTTTTTTTTCTTTTCTCGCGGGGGGCGGGGGGGGCGCAATTTAATCTCAAGGGGTTTTTTGTGATTTAGAGGGGGCCATGGCCCCTTAGCCCCACTTTAGTTCCGCCCCTGTGCAATAGTTCCTTGCCTTAAAGGGCTTGACCTTCTTTTATACTACTAGAGAGAGAGTGAAAATCTTACATTTGACAGAAAGAGATAAAAAGAGGAAATCTTGGTGCTCAGATGAACATGGTTAGCCTTTTCCCATTGTAGGGGAACACGATGATAAACTTATTTTGGAACAAAAGCATACAAGTCATTGGCTTTTAGTTTTGAGCGGGAGCCGCTATTGATGTATCAAACTTTTTATCTTTGAAATCCGAGTCATAAGAGCCACACGCTTCAAATCTAGCTTTTACATTAGCCAAGGACTGGTGCTAGGATAAGACTCATGGTGATGTAATCACGAAAACTAAGATGTTTAATTAGATGTTTTCAATTTCTATGATATTAAAAGACGGTTTTGGCAGAATAGTGATATAAAGCCAAAGTTAGATGACTATTTTTTAACTTGGTTCAAAACCATGTAGGTTGTCTTGTCTTCATTGATATGGTTCCACATCAACGCACGGCCACTAGTTAGCTTGCCTTTACATGTGAAGCTTTTGTTCCTAAAATCTGAAATGGATTAAATAAATTTAGTAACTTTTTATTAATCGATAATTGATTTGAATATTAACTTGAAGTAATTATTTGTTTTTCTTGAATTAAAAAAGGGTTCTTTTAAGGAGAGAAATAGGACGTGAGAAGAAATATGAAATTCGCCGGAAAGCCGAAAAAATCTCAAACCTAGCTGGAAATGAAATTGGAAAACTTAAGTCATATCTTGAAATCTTTTTTTTTTTTTTTGTTCCTATTTGAATTCTGTCCTTTTTCGGAAAATCTTGAAAAAGTTTGGTATATTTTTGAAACTAGCAAAAACTATAGAAATCTACCACCACATTGGAAAGGAGTTTACAAGGTGATTTTCTCATAAAACTCCTCCCCTCGCCCCCTCCCTCTCTCTTTCCCCTATCGCCGAGGAACGCACAAGATTGATCAGATCAGGCTCATTCTTCATCTTCGTCCTCATCATCACCATGTCAGTAGAACTGAAACTTTCCCGCTCAAACCGTGTATATCGCCCTGATGTAAGAAGCTCTCTCATCACACATCATCCCTCTTTCTCTCACTCTTGTCTGTTTTGATGTTCTGCTTATAATCCCAATCTTTCACATCAGGAACCCATCCAAGGCAAAATTGTAGTAACCCTAACTTCCTCTATTTCCCACCAAGGAATCCGCATCTCCCTCAATGGTACCGCCAATTTACAGGTATCCTCTCTCACAGTAATACGTACATCCTTGATTTTGAATTACAATTGCATTCCACTTGTTCTTAATCGTTTATTGATGATATTTTTGTCTTGAAGGTTCGAGGTGGAATGACAGGAGTGATCGAGTCCTTGTACACTGCAGTCAAGCCCATCAGTATCGTGTAAGTGTATTGGCTTCTTTGTTGTGTGGCTTCAATTTGATTGGAATTGGAAGATTTGATATTCATTATGAGGTTAAATGATGTTGATTTGATTGTTGGGTGATAATGGATGGTTAATAATTCTGTTCTGCACTTTGTGGGGGGGCGGGGATTCGGACACGCGGCCATTTATGATTTCTTTAGCACCCCCAACTCACATAATTAAGAACTAGCACAATTAAGCACGGATATGGCAAATATTGATAGAGTTTAGATTGAAACAAAGTCTTTGAAAAAAATAGAAAAGTGGAGGGCAGTTATGAGTGGTTATAATAAAGAAATAACGAAGATAGTTAATGTAACTTCTGGTCAAAATTATAACTGACGGTTAAAATTGAATCCAAAACCTCCTAGCTTAATATATTATAATATATTATAATGGTAACCTGGTTTCTGAGAAGTTGCAATCCATACATTCTGCCTTTGTACGCCTTTTTTTTTTTTCCTTTGGATTCTAAAGCCTCTCATCATCTCTCAAGTTTTGCATCTACGCCATCTTTTGATTCATCCACCAACACTTAATCTACAAAAAACATATACCAAGGTACCTCCTCCTAAATATGACAGTTAATTCATTAATAATTAGTGTAAAGTAATAATGGCTTAGGGCTGGCCTTTGATGCAAATCTTTGGTCACTGGAACACAACTGTTTCAACTGTTTCTTCACAAGTAGTTCTCACCCTCGTTACCGCTCATTCATACATATCTTAAATAATTTCATTGTAACCTCGTGGAACAGTCTTTTTCTTCAAAACTCACCAAATTGAATCTCTAGTTTATCTTGTCGTAAACTTTTTCTAGATCGATGAAGACCATATGCATATGTTTTCTCAGTACTCGATATTTTTTCATTAATTGCCTAAGTGAGAAGATAGCTTACATAGTTGACCTCCCTGGCATAAAACCAAACGGCACAATAACACTAAGCACATGCATGACCCACACGGTTAGGGTCCCCACTCCATTTAGCTACTTTGGACATTGTTTTTGGCAAATAAATTGTATATAAATATTGTGTGGTGTAGTGGTTAGGTTAGTTATAAAAAAAAGGCAAAAGGTCATGGTCATAAGATCAAATCTCCTAATCTACATACATTTTTAGTTTTTTTTTTTTTTTAATCATGGCGGCTCAATAAAAAATTCAAAATTGGAAGTAATCTGGTTAAAATTGAATCGAAAACCCTCGGTATTAATATATTATAATTGATTTTCAGATGTCTTGGTCTTTTGTCTAAGTCTTTGCTCAATTACTCTCTCCAATAGCTTCATAGAATGGCTTATAAGTTTAATCTCACGATAGTTGATACAATTTTGTATATTTCCCTTGTTCTTATATATAGGCACTACAACACTTCTCCATTCATCCGGCATTTTCTTTGTCATTAGTATCTTCTTGAACAGTCTAATTAACCAAATCTCCCCAACTTCTCCTAAGTATTTCCAAGCCTTTATCGGAATGTCATCTGGACCCGTAGCGTTACCTATCTTCATTTGTTTCAATGTTTTCCTCACTTCCACCACCCTAATTATGCGGGAAAAGTATGTTTTGTTAATGAAGTATCCTCTCTTGTTCTTTTATTTTCTATATTGTCTTCATTTAAAAGCTTGCTAAAATAATCCCTTTGCCTTTTTTTTGATATCGTTGTCCTTTACTAGAACCTTTTGGTCATTGCTCTTAATACATTTGACATGATTTAAGTCCCTACTTTTCCTTTCCCTAATTTTTTCAAGTTTAAAAATATCTCTCTGCTCTTGTTCCTAACCTATTATATAGGTGGTCATATGCTTTGAACTTTGCATCACTTACTACTAGGTTCTTTCTTTGCCTTCTTAAATATCTCATAGTTTTTCATATTCCTATTCCACTGTCGAATTTTGTAACGTCTTTCTCTCGAACAACTTTCTGAACCTTTACACTCCACCACCATGTTTCTTTATTATAGTGCATTTTCCCTTTTGACTCTTTAGGCACCTCTTTTGCAACCTTCCTAGTACAGTTACTCATTTGATTCCACTTGTTGTAGTTTCTCCCTCATATTTTTATTATCCCCTCAATCACTTCATCATTAAATATTGTTGCTCTTTCTCCTTTCAAATCCCTCAACCTTGTTTTAGTGGCACACTTTATTTACTACCCCTCTTTTCTACTTCTAATTCAAATATCTAAAACTACCATCCTATGTTGTGTGGTCAAACTCTCTGCTGAAATAACCTTATAGCCTTTACAAGCCAACCGTCATGTTTGTTAACTAGAAAAAAAGTCCATCTGGCTCCTGCTAGTTCCACTTGTATAGGTAATTAAATGTTCTTCTCTCTTTTTAAAGTAGGTGCTTGCTAGTTTAAGGTCAAATGCTAATGCAAAATCCAAGTTAGTGTCTCCTAAGTCATTCTTTTCTCCAAATTCTTGTCCTCCATGCACTCTCTCATACCCTCCTCTATTCTTTCCTACATGCCTATTTAAGTCCTCTCATAGGAAAATCTTTTCACTAGTTGGAATTTCTCATAGTAAACCATCAATCTCCCAAAACCGGCTCTTCACACTTTCATCTAATCCTGATTAGGGAGCATATGCACTAATGATATGAATTATGTCTTCTTTTAACACTAGTTTAATTGATATAATTCTATTGCTCAACCTCTTTACCCCCACAATTTTCTCTTTCAAATCCTTGTCTACAACTATACTCACTCCATTTCTTGTATTGTTCTTTCTTGCATAATTTTTTTTATAACCAATCCATGAACTCCTTAGGTTTATCTCCTCTCCACTTTCTCTTCTATTAACAGGCTACACTAATTCATTTTCTTTTCATTACCTTGATGGCTTGACCAACTCCATGCTCTTGCCCGTCAAGGTTCATATATTCCAAGCATTGTTATGAAATTCGGTTCGGATGCCATTTCGGTTTGCCCTCCAAATGAAATGTTATTGCCGATTATGAGATTTCGGTGAAATATTTTGGAATTTTTTTTATATATATTAAAATGAAAAATAATATATGATACATTTAATTTATTGTACTAAATCAGTATGTCGATTTATATTTGATAGGCTATTTCATATTAGACTGAAACTTGGCTAGCTTATTCATAATAAAATGTTTTTTGTTGGAATAAAATTTGATTAGGGCGATAGGGCCCATATAGTTATTTAGATTTTAATAAATGGGTGGTTCCATATTGGAGCCCACTAATTTCTCTAAGCCAAAAGGCCAAAAAGGTAATTTTACCTTTACTTTTAAGTTTTAAAAAAATGTTTAGCCCCTTCAGTTTTCATTTTTTTTAAAGGGAACCGAAATGTTGGGATGAATAATTGGACGAATAGGACGAAATCATAAAATTCGGACCGAATTATGGGATGGATAATCACAAGTTCCTGTTCATTTCGGTAGAGCAAACGAACCCAAATTATTAGGAAATTTCGGTTGAAACGAACCGAATTTCGTAGCATTCATTCCAAGTAGCAAGTCGAATCTTCCTCTTCTTCTGGACTAACTTCTTTAGCCGCACTCGTCCAGAATGATGTGGTAGCCCTTGCCTACTTTCCATTGCAACCAATTGGCTCTACAATAATAATAATAATAATAATAAAAGAATGATGATGATGGAAATGGGTAAAATTGCTTGTTTCTAAGAAAATTGGAAGCATGCATGACTACGGAAAAAAACAGGAAGATTAGATGCAATGAAAGCATAAGGCTAGGCCTGTGGGTATTGGGATTCTTTTCACCAACCGTGAGAAGGTGTCAAGAAAAATTATTTGTATAGCATTCGGAGTTGCACAATCATGGTTTTCACTGGCTGATTCCATCTCCAAGATGGAATTGTAGGCGATGTTTTGGCAGGTGAGTCAAATTGTAGATGTTTTCTTCCCCAAGTGCTCATCGGGATCATCCAAGGGCTTTGCTTTTGTTAGATTTTCCAGTAAATCGGCATGGAAAAAGCAATTTGTCTAGTGCAATGTCATTTGTGAATTGTGGGGACGCATAAACATTGAAAAGCAGGCATAACCGTTTAGGTTAAGAGGATAATCACTTTTCTCTAGAGAAGAGTTTTCTCCTCCCTGTTAAGCAACATTGGCCATGTGGCCCTCCGTCGCTCCCTCCTCTCTCACCATTTTTTTTTTTTTACCATCCTCCTCTATAACCGACTATTTCATGTGGCATAAGAGAATCCACATCATCTTCCCCCTCACCCACTCCCTTCTTCCACAACTTCTTCTTTTTTCTTCCAAAACCAGAGTTATCACATGGTTGGTAACCAGAGCGTGGGTTGATTCCTGCCTCTTATTTTGATCGGCCTAAGTCTCAAAAAGTTTATATATACATTGATGCGTGTTTTGTAAAATCTTAGTTGTACTTGTATCAATTAACATAAATGAAATGCACTGAAGTATGCAACAAGTGTTTTGCTAGTATCTTTTTAGTTGTGAGTTTAGTTGAGCAAAGCCCCTCCATTTCCTTCAACTTGAAGTGATACTAGAGCGGGTGCAGTTTGGGATCGTCCATCCATTGTGAGTTGCATCATATGATGCTATGTAGCCGATCAGCCTGGGACGAGCTTCTTAGTGGTAGAGATCAAGGAGTAAATTCCACGAAGTACAATGGCGGATCTCACAAATGCGGGTGGAGAGCTCAATATCTCAACGACTACAACTATTGGTTGTCATGCATTAAGTCTTATCTCCAAGGCTAAGATATATGGGAAATTGTTCGAGGCAATGAGATTGCCGCATCTACAACAGAGAATCCAGAGGCTCTATGTACATGGTGGATTAAGACCGGAAAGGCCATGTTCTTGTTGAAGACGATAATTCATAAGGAGATGTTGCAACTTGCAACACATTTGGGAGGCCAATACTCCAAAAATTGTTTAGGACACTCTAGCAATGCTGTTCACAAAGAAGAATGATGATTGACTTCAATTTTTGGAGAAGGAGCTTGGATCCGCTATCCAAGGGTCCATATCGATTGACCAATATTTCATGAGTAAAAACCCTCTATTATGAGGTCTCTCAACTTGATCTGGATACACAGATCAATGAAGCCAGAATGCAACACAATATCGCCAGATTGAAAATTGGTACAATAGCTTTATGATGCCATTACTTGTGGAGTTAGAGGGCAAACCAAGAAACTCTAGCCAAATAAATGGCTGGAGTATCATTGAAGGATGAGGAAGAGATACTCTTCACTCGGAGAGGAAAAGCAATCATCAGGCTAAAGAAAAAGGAGACTGCCAAAACTAGCCAACAAAAGGAGAGTTCCTAGTCAAGGTGAGCTCCAAGAAGCAACACCAACGATGACCAGCGATTGGCGACCAAGGAGTTCTTTCTGAAACGTCAAGTGTTACAACTGCGGCAAAATGAGTCACTTTACTCATGAATGTAGGTTGCAGAAGGAAAGGCTCAGTGAAGGAAATTTGGTGACCATGGTGAGTCACCAAAGTGAGAGCAAAGAAGACTGGGATGGCCAAACATCCATAGCAATTATCAAAGACTCTGGATTGTCAGCTCTGATGTGGCATGTTGCGACACCTTGATAAGCAGATGGCTACAGGTGTCTGTCTTCTTTGATAAGTAGAAATAGAGGTTTTTTCCCCTCCCTTTGAAGGTGAGGAGATGCAGTCACAAACAAGCACAGTGAAACGAAAGGGGTTTGTCTTTCACTGATCAAATTTCATAGTTTAATCTTTATTCTTGACATTATCATAGAGTTTTGGAGTTAAATTTGCAGGATTGAAGTTTCTAATTGCTTTCTTGTACTTTTTATCTCATTTTGTTTTCATCCTGTAAACAGGACTAAAAGCACTGAAGTAAGATCTTCTGGAAGATTAGGTGCAGGTAGAACAGAGGTAGTATACCGCAATTATTTCTTTTTTACTTCTTTTTTGTATAACAAGAAATTTTATTAATAAAAGATAGAAAACAACAGAAGAAGAGAAACAAACATCGGAGGAGCAAACAAAAAGGCTAACAACTCAAGAAATTAAACATCAAAAGAAATGTGTAAATGAAAGACTCCTTCCCTAGCAAGAGCATCTGCCATATCATTTGCTTCTCTCAAGACATGGCAAAAAGTAAAATTCATTCAAGAAGAAATAGCTAGCACCTCCTCCACCCAATCCGCCAATCTCCAAGGAGAAGATATTTTTCCTGACCCCCACTGAATAGCAGAAAAAGACTCTCCTTCAACAATTGCATTATAACCTCCCAATTTTTTACTTCTTTTTTGGATATCAAATGTAAAACAATGCTTATTTGTATCACATCAAATTTATTCGTGGATCAATAATTTGATGACAAATAATGATGAATGTTCATAGATGACTTGGAGGAATATATCATGAGCGTTGACTATATTCCCCCAAAAATTTATGCGTATATCTGATGCATCCATTTCAACATATGGTGGTCCTGTATGTAAGCTAGACTGTCAATCTTGAAAGGGAGATGCCCTAAAAATGTGTTAGTTGAATGATTGTAATCCTCTGATCAGTTGCCTTGAGATAGATTCTTAAAGGAGGTTGCAATAAGTCTGGGATTTAGTTTCAGAAAATGTTTTCTTTTTTTAAAATAGTAAAGACTATTCATATATGAACCTTTACTTCTATTGACAACACTTCATCTCCCTAATTCAAATTTCTGGGTGAGATCTGTTATTTTGTTATGAAGTCTGAAATATTTCCATTTTACCTCCTGCTAGTAACTGTTTTCAATATTCATGTTAGATTCCATTTTCTGTGATTCTGAGTTCACAAGATAATGACCGTAATGAAATATTTTATGAGACCTTCCATGGAGCAAATATAAGCATACAGGTAAAACACTTCAATGCTCATAGTTTATCTCTCTCTCTCTCTCTCTCTCTCTCTCTCTCTCTCTCAAACACACGCACACATGTCAATAGCTTAATTTACCATCTTCTTGACGTGTAACACTTCTTGTAATAGTATCTGATAACTGCAGATATAACAAGAGGGTACCTATATAAGTCTCTGTCTGCTACTATGGAATTCATCATTGAAAGTGCTAAGAGTAAGAATGCACATTTCTTTAATTCCTTTAATGTAACAAAGGGTTGGAAACCTTTTGGTCCAACTTAGATTACCACAATTTTAAGCAGTTGAATGTTTTACTAGAATGAATGACTATCCATTCTCTGGTGTGGGATTTGGGAACACATTGGTTGGAAAACTTTCTTTTCTTATTTTCTAGGCCTGTGCTGCCCCAAATCATTATCACAGCAACCACCAAATTTTTGTGATGATTAAATTAGGATAGCAGTGTTCCACCTAATGTGATTTCTTATTTCCCTGCTCATCCAAAAATGCAGTGGAAAGTATAGATTCCCATTATGTCAAAAATGTTCAAAGCAGTATCATTTACAGCTATATTTAAACACGCCTTAGACTATTTAATCTGCAATTTCTAAAAGAGCTTCTACTTTGTCTATTCTGTTTCCAGAAAATCTTCAGGTGACCCCAGTTTCTCCTGACATGGTTAGCTTTTATATTACTCAGGACACACAGAAACATCCGTTACTTCCCGAATTGGTATCAGGTGCGTTTTTTCTTTTGATATGGCCCCTTGAGAATTTTAGTTGTACAAAGCAAACATTTGTTGATTTCTGTTTTAACCCTGGATTATATTATCTGCTTGTTAGAGTTCTCTAGGCAGTTCAAATTTGCTCCTGGGTTAGTTGTGGTTAGCACTGCTTTATATTGGATTCAAATTTCTGGCTTTTATCACTATTTTCAGAAACTAACATTTAAAGAAAGATAGGAAATCAGTTAACGTTGGAGGCTGTTATAGCTCCTTATTGTTTCAGGTGTTCATAGATTTCTTGATAATACCAAAAGGTCCAAAACAGTTAGTAGTTCTCTGGGATCCTAAAAAAGATATAGGATCCAAACAAAAGCTAAATTTATTGGAAATTCGATGAAGTAATTTTCATGGGTTTCCAAGATTCTCGGTAGAACATGTCTGTTTGAAATAGTAAAATATTTTCAGGAAACAAATAGTTTCTGCGAAAGGGATGAGATTTCCAGTGCCTTGAAAGAGAAGGTATGATCCTTTGGTACCTTCTTCCACTGTTCAGTCTTTGGTAAATTTGGAAAGAACAGGAATAAAAGTTTGAATTATACCTTGCTGTCCATTTGAAGGTGGATTATGTCATTGAGATAGATGGAAAGAAAACACAAGAGGTATGCTGAATGCAGTGCCCATGAGGGTCGACTGTTCTCATCTTATATAGGGGCTGAATGCCCTGATTACATGCAAATATCAATATCTCATCTTATCTAGATCCTAAAATTTAGTTTTACAAACTAAGTATGTACAATTGTCTTTGACTAAATCCAAGCCCAAGCCCATTTTGGGCCCAGTCATCATATCTTACTTAGTCAAAGACACTGTACATACTTAGTTTGTAAAACTAAATTTTAGGATCTAGATAAGATGAGATATTGATATTTGCATGTAATCAGGGCATTCAGCTCCTATATAAGATGAGAACAGTCGACCCTCATGGGCACTGCATTCAGCATACCTCTTGTGTTTTCTTTCCATCTCTCTCAATGACAGATTAATGGATCAAGGTGGATCTTGCCATGGGCCTATGAGAGACAACCACAAGATCTTGGGAGCATTTTCTATAAAGCTGTTCCATTATTGTTCCTTTTTGAATCCTGTTATTTTAGTGCATATTGCTCTTGAATAATGATATTAGAAAAGAAATCTGTGAAATACAAATATAAGGGGTAAACAAATTCCGACTTGCCAATTAGAAATCCAATTTTGTTAGGGTTGGAAGTGTTCCTAGCAGGGATGACAAGAAGCCACTGATGTTACACCCCACTGCTTAGTGTAGTTGGTTTCCTCTCTTCATATGGGTAGAGTGGAGGTTCAAGCCCTTCTGTTTACAGGGAGTTATCACCAGCACGCTCTTCAGGTCTTAGGGTCCTCACTGATAGGGTGGAATCTGGGCCCACCACCAGGGCAGCATTCTATTGCCACTAATGGCAGAAAACGAAAAAAATGGGGCTTGTTACACAAAAACATGTTATACTGTAAAATATAACAGAAAACATCCTATCCTTGATTGTGCAAATGCCAAATGCATGTAAACCCCATTTTCTGTTGTAGTTTACTTTTGATTGCCTGAATGAATTTACCTTTCAAAAAAAAAAAAGATTGCCTAGTATTTGAAGGCCTATTAATTTGGATGGTTGAATGTACAAGTTGCATATGGAAATCTTGGTTGACCAATGAGAGAGGTTATGTCAGATATCTTTGGAAACAACTTGAGCGTCTGTCAAGAATATCCAAATTTGGAAATGTCGAATTTTAATGACCTATTCATTCAAAGGCTAGGTTGAAGGAAGAGGTGGCATTATTCCAAGTAGATTTGGAAAATAATATGGTCACGTGTTGCACTGGATGGAATTCAAATCAAAATTTAAGGGTTTGTTGGATTAAAGTAATTTTCACAGCTTCTTTTTTGTGCTGTTAATGACTCTTCAGCAAGATTGTTTAAGAGCAGGTTTGGGCAAGGTGACCCTTGATCCTGTTTTTGTTCACTGTTGTGGGTGGATTTTTGGCATTTATGGAAATAGCTTATTTGCTCAGCATGGTTAATGGATTTATAGCAGAAGAAGGAACGAAAAACACACATTTATAGTTTGCTGATAACACTTTGCCTTTTGTGGTGAGGCATTAACATCAGAGATGGAAAACCTTAAAGGTTGTTCAGATGCTTTGTATTTCTATCCAACTTACATATGTACCCTTGGGGAATTGGCATATATCAAAATAGCATCAAATTGTTAACCCTTGGGAGGTAGTAGGAACCAAATGTTCTGTGGAATTGTGGGCAATGCATAAGATGTCATAGAGCAAGGCCTGCTCTCTAATAACTATAGCCTCTTAAGAGCGGTGCAATCTCTTACTAACACGCTGGCCTTTTGTGCTGGTTCTCACACTATTTGGATGATTTGTGTCATTTTTCTTCTCAGACTCAGCTGGATAGGTAGAAATATTCCAATTTGGACAACCATTAAACCCCATCAAGTCTTCTTGGCATGTTAATACCTTCCGCGATGTGTTTAGTGTAGTAAATTTTATACTTATATGTAATGGACGGTCCACCACAACAACATCCACTACTATTATAGCCACTGTGAGCAACTCCACATTTTCCTTGACCTCCATCACCATGTCCTCCACCATCAGCTGTATTGGTTAGAGCTGATCAATACGACAGCTGGAGGACTTTGGGCCATCATTATCTCTCTTCTTTCCGAGGAAGTATAAACACACTTCCTAATGTAGGAAGTGAATCATGGCCCTTGGTCTGTGCACATATAGTTTGATGAGCTAAACCCGATATTTTAAAAATGTCTCGTGTTTCTAACTCGTCTGCTTGTTCCTTTACAGAACAAGATACATAACTTAATATGGACTTAACTCTCGCCATATTCTGGGAAGTTTAGTAATGACCCAGATACCTATGACCATGGTTTCAAATCTTGGACGGCATGGGGTTGACTTGTTTGAGCCGACTCGATGCTGAAGGGGTCCAGGTTGGGTCAGCTCAATGAAACCAGGAAACACACTGCTTCCTTTTTTTATTATATTTATTTCATTTGTACGTACCGGTTTACTATTGCCGTTTTTGCCAACAGCAACTAAAAGGCCTACAGCTACATGACGTGTGCTTCTAGCGACAGGAAAAGTAATTTGGCAGGCGATTGCTCATTGGATGCCCTTGCTTTTAAGCTAAAATAAGGAAATGCCACCATTCCTTTTTCTTTCCTCTTTTGCCCATTTTCCCCAAAATGCCACTATTCTAACATCTCTCTTACCTGCCATTTGTAACGACCCGGAACCCGAGGCCCTTCGAATTTCGTGTCGTTTCCAAGTAGTAACATATCATCATCATAAATCAAATCATCATAAGCATAAATGATCATGCATTTACCTAATTAATTTAAATAATAAAACCAAATGTCAATGATAGAGAATAATAGGAAATAAAATATACAATCTCCATTAAATAGTCATTGATATCTAACATGAAGTAAACTAAATCATCTAAACCAAGTTTCTATCTTGATTTATGAGCAGTGGCGGACCCAGGATTTTGACTTGGTGGGGGCTTAAGATAGTCACTTGAAAAAGTCAATTGATATTTTGTTGGTATTTCTTAACATTAACTTTTGCAAACGAGAAAATGTCTTGCATTTACAAAATATCGAATTACATGATCAACTAACATTCTATCATCAAAAGTCATGATCAGTTGATCACCTAATTACAAAAGATTTTCTTTAGCAAAAAAAAACAAAAAACCCTCAAACAAAGCTTTTACAATTGCCCTCGACGATTCTTCATGTTTTGAAACCTTTGCATGATTGTCTCATCGTCAATGCTATTAAATATATCTTTTTCAATATAGACAAGCAAACAATCATTCATCCACTCATCTTCCATTCGATTGTACAGCCGATTCTTCACAATTTTCATAGCAGAAAATACCCTTTCAACGGTAGCGGTGGCAATTGGTAGGGTCAACGCCAATTTCAAAAGCAAATAAACCAAAGGATATACAATGTCCTTTTTTGTTTCAATCATCTTCTGTGCAAGCCCGCTCATTCCTTTCACTTCCAAGAACTTTCTATTTTTGCGCAGATCAATAATGTAAGTATCCAGCTGCTTATCAAGTATCATCCGATCTGAATCTGAAAAATTATCTGGATAAAATTGAGAAAGGCGGATCAATTTCTCCTTCTTGAAAGCAGAGAATGAATTATTTGGATCCAAGCATGCCACACAACGAAGCAACTCAGTGTTCACCTCATCAAAGCGGGAGTTAAGCTCTCGAAGCTGCAGGTCAATAACAGTGTAGAATATGTCAAATCGGTAATAATGTAGATTTGTCAATTCACCTTTACGCCGCGATCTCTGTCGCTCAACAAACAAATCATCCATATTGAGAATGCTAATTTCATGTTTGTTACAAAATGAATGAACTTGAGAGGAGAGAATCCCACCCATCATCTCTCATCATTTGAAACTGTTGCTTCACTATTCTTACCAATTCCATGGCATTGACAATATCTTGATCTTTTCGCTGCAATGCCTTTGATAATTCACTCGTAATCGCCAATATATTTTTCATCATATGCATTTTAAATGCAAAATCAAAAGATTCCAATTGAGTTAGCAAGTAACCCGCACAACCCCTTTGTTCACTTGAATGATCTTTTAAAAGAATTCCAAGTACGTCAACCACAGAGGAGAACATATGAATTAAGTTAACCAATGAGCCATTATGCGAACCCCAACGTGTATCTCCTGGCCATTTGAGTCTAGTCTCTTGATTCAAGCCTTGTCCACTTTCAAGTTCACCACTGTCGAGTGCATCAACAACTTTTGCAGCCTGTATATTTTGGATCATGTCATGGCGTTTGCAAGAGGATCCAATGCAATTCAACAAATTAGAAACCAACTCAAAGAATATGCAGATTGGTTCATGTATCTTAGCAACCGCAACGAGTGTCAATTGAAGTTGATGTGTGAAGCAATGGACGTAGAATGCGGCGGGATTCTCATTTTGAATGAGCGTTTTGAGGCCGTTAAGCTTTCCCTGCATATTACTAGCCCCATCGTAACCTTGCCCTCGCAAACTTGTTATGCTCAGTCCATGCTTGGAAAATATTGCTTCAATGGCCACCTTAAGTGATTGAGCAGTAGTGTTTGTGACATGTTCTATGGCTAAAAAACGCTCAATCACGCATCCGCGCTTATCCACATAGCGTAAAACAACAGCCATTTGCTCCTTCATAGAGATATCACGTGATTCATCCACCAAAAGTGCAAATGGTGCATCTCCAAGCTCGTAAATGATAGGTTGAGCAGTTTCTACGACAGCTGTATTCACAATGTCTTTTTGAATTTTAGGCGAGCTCAATTTCAAGTTTTCTGGGGCATTTTCCAATACAACTCCTTTAATAGTCTTATTATGATCAGCAAGCAATTTCAAACACTCAAGAAAGTTACCCATGTTTTTTGAATCCTTAGATTCATTATGGCCACGAAAAGGTAACCCTTGGCGTAAAAGAAAGCGAATGGAACTAAGCGTTGCCTTCAAGCGGATTCGATACTCTCTTCGAGCTTGATCCGATTGCTTTTCAATAACTATCTCAATGTGTTGCTTCTGATTTAACAAATTCTGACACTTCTCGTATGCTTGATTATGAGCACTATTAGGCCCTCCCACATGATCTGCAAATCTTTCTTTTTTCTTCCAATTCCTGTATCCTTCAGTTACAAAAGCCTCGCTTCGTGCTTGACCTCCAAAAAGGTAACAACATAGGCAAAACACTGCATCTTTTTCTATGCTGTACTCCATCCAACTTCCATAATTCTTAAACCAAGTAGCATTAAACCGCCTCTTCTGCTGTCCAAACTGCGTATAAGGGAATTTATGGTCATGAGGCTGACAAGGGCCCTTTTGCAGATACATTCTTCTTATTTCATCCCGGTCCATAGGATGATAACTTGAGATTGGACAACGTAATCCAGGGTCTGCGGGAAGATTTTCAAAATCAACTGCTATACGACTTTTCTTCAAGGTTAGTGGTGCTTGATCATTTTTACCACTCTCTAGAGTTGAAGGCGCTAGATCCTCAGTTGATTTTCTTTTGAAATAATTTTCCATATCTAGTTCAAATTGATGAAGAGCATAACCAATCAAGACCTTAGTTAAAGCAATATGCAAACAAGTCAATTGTGTCCTATTTCTAAATGATGAAATTTGTCAATCTCACCAAGTGGACTGAAACAAACTATTTTATCTAACTTTTAGGAGTTTTAATCCAATTGCTTGTCATTAGATTTGGAAAGGTCATACTTTCAATAAATCAAAACCAATATTCTCACTCAAAACAACCTCAAACAAATCATAATTAAAATAAAGAAATCATTATTTTGTATCAAATCTAATAAAGAGGCTCACAAATTTAAGAAAGCACACTAACTTAATATAGCAATTAGCACAGACTTGACACCTCAACCAAACATTTAACTTATTTTCTTCCAATCTAAACTAATGTCATACAACTACAAGAATTTGAAAGGAAAATAAGCACACACCTCAACCAGATATGAATTTGGGAAAGGAAGGTCTCCGAGATTATCTTGTCAGTTGCCAAGCCTATTAGAGAAGGAAAATAACAACGGAAAACAACCCACCTGAGAAACATGTGATTGAAAGTGTTATTTAATAAGATGTAGTTTTTCAATTGTGGTTACATAATAAAATTAAGATTAATATGAAGGAAGTGTAGGGACTATGACTTCAGATAGAAATGTACTCAGGATTTAAAGGATTTGTGTCAATTTATGAGGGATCCCATTCAAGTGGAGTGTCAAGGAACCTTCTTGATATGATGAAGTGGTACTATGTAGGGATGCAATTTGGGTGGGTCAAGCCTAAACCCACATGGGCTAACCTAAGGTTAGGCTTGTTAGGTCTGACATGGTTCACAGACGCACATGGAGTATGGGTAAAGTTTTGAACCCAGAATCCCAGATTCAACATGGGTACTTGACTTATAAATAAAGTACATATTCTCTTCTGTATATTGTATGATATTATGGGAAGTACACTATACTATTAATAAAAGCTCTAATTTTATACCCATAGCATACATTTTGGGAACCCAAGCCAGGAAGACTCAACCTGAAATCTGAATTGTGTTCTTGTGGGAATTCACAACTCAGGACGGGCTCAAGTAGTCAAGTTGGTTATGTTCAGGTTTCCTTGGGTCAACCCCAACAAACTCAGGTTGAAATCTATTAACTGGAACAACCTCTAACCTGTGGAAAGAACTGCCATTAAGGGAGGGGTCAAGGCATCACCCATTTAACCTGACCCATTACAACACCTGTATATTCATACAGGTGTGGTGCAGATGGTATTCTGTTCTGTGCACTAGGCTGCCACCAATAGTGTACTGACTCTGGCCTTTGGCTTTGGACCCAGCACCATGAGACAGTCTAGGGTACAAACATCTTCCTGAGGCCAGGGGAAGGGCACTAGGTCTGTTGAGTTGAGACGAGTAACTCTGGAAATCAACTCTGAGTTGAGTAACTCAGGCGAGTCTTGACACATTTGATGAACCAAAGTAAGTGAACTATTGAGTTAACTCTCCCTTGACTTGGGCAAGTCAAAAACTTGGCCTGATTTATTAACAAGGTGAGCCCAGGCCTTAATTTTTCAAATTTAATGGACCCAACATACCCTCTACATGGGACTCATGACCTTCCTCCTATCCTCCCCACTGTTTCATTTTAAAATTAGACCTATCTTTCCCATTGTACCCATCTAGCTCGGACCCACTAAAGCTATAAAACTCTCTCTCTCTCTCTCTCATCATCATCATCATCATCATCATCCAGAGAGATTCTTATAATTCAGTTCAAAGATGGGATGAAAAGAATCACAGCTTTGTAAACTGGGTCATGCTCAGGTTGTCCTTGGGCCTAGTTTGGCTGAGGCCCAAACTGTCCAAATCCTGCATCATAATTCTAAAGCTCAGATGGAATCAGTAAACTCGTCCAAGTTACTTGAATCAGCAAAAAAGCTGAACTTGGCAGAAATCTCAAATGGACTCAGTCGATTTCTAATCAAAATCAATATAATTTTTAAAAATTAATATTCCGTTTTCCTCTTCTTCATATTAAAACTTGACTTTTTGTATAGTCCAATACCTTGCCAAGTCTCAGACTAGACTTTGCAAGAAAACCTACGATTAGATATTGTCTTGTAGGCATTAGGCAAACAAGTGAATTGGCCAACATGAATTCCAAAGTCCCAGTCGATTACTCCAATACCACAAAAATACAACCCTACTCCTTGCAATCAACCCTCTCTCTCTCTCTCTCTCTCCCTCTCACATTGAAGAGTTCCAATGGCAATATTATATGGCATGCCTGTTGGCCGTTTGGGTCAAGGAGACACAACATGTCAACATCTGATTCCACTAGCCCTAAAGAATGTCCCCTGCATTGGCATTGGGATTGGCCCGATTGGGTATGAGGGTACTGTATGTCTGTATCTACTCTAACATGCTCCAAGGAAAAACAAACATTGTCTTCTTTTACCAAATGAGAGAGAGAGAGAGAGAGAGAGAGAGAGAGAGAGATGAGTACCTAGTGGGTGGGGCTGGCCTGCCGCCTGTTGGATTGAGGGATGGGCCGGATGGCGTCGTGCCGATGCTGGCAGCCACCAGCCAGGCAGCCAGGGCCCAGTAGCCTGAGTCCTGAGATGGAGATTTTTGAGAGGGGGAGGGAAAGAGATGAGAAACAGAGAAAGAGAAAGGGGTTTACTGTTTTTAGGTTAAAGTGGTAAGGGAAATAAAGGATCGTGGGGACTGGGGACTTGGGCCATTTCTAACTGGGGGCTGGGCTTAAGGGCCCATAGGGCCCTTATGGGCTTTTTTTCCAATTTGGAGGCCCCCAGCCCAGAGCATGTAAGTCCGCCACTGTCTATGAGCCCCGTCACTGCTCAGCCGCAGATATTGAATCCTATCACTTAATTGTTGGGATTCTCGTCTTTCTACGTTCTGGTTAACTAGGATTGGGGTGAAATACACAAATCAGTAAGACTGAGTGAATGTATTTCCAAATCTATTTACACATGTAAAGTATTGCAAAATCATGCAATGCAGTAAGAAGCAAAGTAATATTCACATTGTTACATTAAATCTGAAAAATCTTTTATGCAGGGTCAAAATTAGTCCTTTCTCATGTAATACCACCTAACTGCTTCGTAGCAAAGGCCACCACGGCTCTTGACCCAAAGGGTGCAAGACAGAACAAGGAGTACCATTAATAAACTTTGTGCACATTACTAGGTGACTAACATGGGTCGGATTTCTCAAGGCCGTACGTAGAGAACATTCTCCCAAAAGTCACTCACAGTCAGAAACATCACTTTTTGAGCCATTGGCCGGTGGATGTCATCACCATACCGTGCTGAGCAGTCTAGGGGTCTAATGTATTAGTACATCGTCATGGGTTTTATCCAAATCATCACATTCTACAAGGTCTTTCATTCTCAGTTCTCAAATCACATTCATATGCCTTATACTATATGTATAATCAAGTATGATTCATAAACAATCTCCAATCATAACACAGATTAATAACAATTAGTGATATAAAGAAAACCCAAAAACTCAGCATGTGTATATCATGACAATTCATAACTCAGATTTCAGGTTCATTAAAATAACATAACAGTGAATTAAAAGGGCTTATATGAAAACTCTAGGTGGGTATGAACTTTCAATAATTCATATTAGAACTTACAATGTCCATAGATGTAGAACAGTAAAAGAAATCAGACCCTAGAAGCAAATATCAGAAGTTTTATTGCTCAAAAGGACGCTCAATCGAACTGAGAATGCCTCATGTGACCACTTTTTGGGTCAGTTGATCTATGAACCCAATTGGATCCAGCCCACAAAGGAACCAAACTGTAAGGGTCACCCTGGAGTCACTTTCCTTCTTAATGGTTTAGATCTCAGATTGGGTGGCCCATGTGGGCCCCGTAGTCCAAATTGAGAAGTCACTCCAAAATGATCTGGGATTTGAAATTCCGTAGACAGAAAATTGAGGTGGCTTCGTATGAACTCAAATGCATTTAGAAAATTGAAATCCGTCTAAATTGGGTCTGAGTGGGCTGAAGTAATCTATGCATATTTAATTTAGTAACGAGCCTAATATATAGGCCCAATACACCCTCTAGACTTGTAAGTAAGGCGTACGTGCTATCCATTTCAAAATATATACATCACTTAAAATTGTCAAACTAAATTCTCTTCTAAGTTAGTGTAATTCTACCTTGTCCCAAATTAAATATGCAGTATGAAATATTAACTTTATTATTAAAATAGGTATTACATTATTATCATTTTCAAATTGTTTACTCGTAAATCTTTATTATATGTTGTTAATTTTGTGCTATTTTAAGAGATTAAAAATTAATTACATGAACTCATGAGAATCGAGTTAGCGACTCAACAATACTAAATATCATTATATTTGAAGTAGGGTACTGTTTGAATAACTTACTTTGCATATTTTTATTAGTTTTCTATTGTTTCTTATTTTTTTGAAATTTATTTGACACCTTTTTAAGACCAGGTGGCCATACCGGTGTGGCATGGTCATCACAGACTCGTCTCGGTCCCCACTAGCACAAGGCCTAGCACTGGTTTTTAAAACCTTGCCTATTGACCTTGTCTAAACTGGGCGATATCGTTCACGTAATATCTCTAGTTAATTGATATTTTTTTATAAATAAGAGTTATAAAACAGCAGCAAAAGAAAAACAAACACCGGAGGAGCCAACAAAAAGGCAAACAACTCAAGAAATTAAACATCAAAAGAAATGTGTAAACGAAAGACTTCTTCCCTAGCTAGAGCATCTGCAGTATCATTCGCTTCTCACAAGACTGACGAAAAGTAAAATTCATTTGAGAAGAGATAGCTTGCACCTCCTCCACCCAATCTGCCAATTTCCAAGGAGAAGAAATTTCCCGGACCCCCATTGAATAGCAGAAAAAGAGTCTCCTTCAATAATTGTGTTATAACCTCCCAACTTCCGCAACTCACCAAGAAAGCAATTTCAGCACCATTTGCGCCTAATGAATTAGTAGGACCTGAAAAATTCTTCACAGCCTTCCCTTTCCAATCACGAATAACACCACCAATTCCTCCCATACAAATTTGATGAACAAAACTACCATAAAAATTCAGCTTCAAAACACCTTTTGGAGGAGAATGTCAACTAGCTGTATGAACCGACTTAGAATGTCTTCCTCCGTTAAAACAAGCTGCCCATGATCTGTGAAGATCTTCCAGAGGAATCCCAACAAAATCTGATCCACTACTTGCCCATTTCAAAACCGTCAAGACAATAGATTGAACAATCTCATTAATGATCTACTTTTACTTCTGAAAATTCTATCATTAGTTAGTTGATATATTTAGGTATTGCTCTTGTAATTAGTCAATGCAACAACAAAAAAATGCATATGATATTGAGTCCCAGAACTTCTTAGCAATTTGACAATTTAGACACTATAAGCAGTAAGCTCTTCCATTGAGTTGAGACTACAATTCTTCAATAGCATAGTTTTGGATTCCCAATCCCCATACTTGGATAATAATTCATAAGTACATAGGCCTTAATTCTCCCATCTATAGATCATCAAACTCTCACCTTCTTCAGGACCAATTTCATCATGCTCCATGTCTCTATCATCATCATGAATGGATTCACTTGAGTCGCCCAAGATCTCTTCTTCATTCTCTTCATCAGTGTCACATGAGCATCTACTTGTCTCTTTGCACACTCACTAGCACGATGGCCAGCCTTTTTGCCCACATTTGAAACAAGAAAAGGGACGAGTAGAATGTCCACCTCGGCCTTCAATTCTCGTGAACTCATTGCGACTGTTAGGGGCTGCTGGTGGAGGGTTTTTGTTGCTGTTTCCGGATTTTGAATTCATGCTTTTGCCACGTGAAGCTTCACCTTTGTAAGAAGGATGGAAGCTAGAGACATTCACGTACTTTTTTGAACCATCACGAGTAAGCTTAGCCTCCACTTTCAAGGCTAGTTGGTAAGCATCTTCTACCGTCCATATGCGATGTAACTCCACTACATCACGGATTGGTAATCACAAACCACCAACATATCTTGCAAAAAGTTGCACCTCCGTTTCTTGAACATCATTGCTCAGTGCTCACCATTAACTTGTAGAATTCCTCGGTATATTCGCTCACACTTTTACCCTCTTGACGAAGGTTGTTGAATTGAGAAAAAGGCAGTTTGAGAAAAATCAACCGGGAGGAATTTCTTTTAAGTCTCGACTTCATTTTTTCCCAAGTTGAGATTTTGGGTTTTTCTTTCTGTAGGCGCATCTCTTGAACCTTATCCCACCAGCCAAAGCATACCCACGAAACCTTGTTGCCACCAATTTCACCCATTGAGTTTCTGGAATGTCTTTGAAGTCAAAGAACTTCTCAATGGCACTAAGCCAATCAATAAATTTCTTAGGATGAAGTCGACCATGAAACTCCGGCATATCAACTTTAATGAAATCTGAAGCACGCCAATGCCTTCCCACTAATGACTCGTTTTGTGTATGTTGATTGGCAAATGGGTTGACATCAGATTCATCACTAGAATAACCATGGCTCTGTCCATGGTCACTACGAGCCTCTTGACGATCAAGCTGCAGGGTAAGTTCCTCGACTTGTCTCCGAAGTGCTTGTAGTTCTTCGTCTCTCACATCTCCCATCATACGATTGCCACATCCACCTCGACCTCTTCTTGCAGCCACTAATGAAGATGGTAGGTGGGGGAATCAATCCAAGAGCGTAACCCAAGCTCTGATACAAAATAATGAGGGAAAGATAGAATGGGGACAAGAAGAAGAAACAACAATCACAACAAGAGATAAAAGGGATAAAAGAGAGGAGTCAAGCTCTCCACTGAATTAACATCAATCAAAATGAAACAAACATAATCCCTCCACCATTGGACTCTTACAAGATATATGTAGCATTCTTCTCTCATGAATACATGCTTAGTCCCAAAGATATCTATGTTCAATGCTAAAACTTTCTAAATAGTCAACTTATACTCCCAAAACAAACACAAGTTAACTGCATTCAATACCATGACTTACTATGTAGTCAACTAAGACTCCCAAAGCAAACACAACTTACTAAGAACTAGTTACTGGGCAACATAATTATGAAGAGTTCCAAGAAATTCAGAATAATACCAAACCCCTTCCCAAAGTCACATTAATTGAGCGAAAGAAACTTGTTCTTCCAATGTGCCACCAAGGAGTTCACATGGCAATGAAAATGATATGGCGCCAGCTAAGCTACTGAATCAGCTGATTACTTAGGTTTACAACCCCAAACACCCGAGTTCTAATGAAATCATAGCTTAAAGTTTATGTGGACTGATATATTTCTTCACACCCTTCTGTTGAGAGAGAAGATCTAAGCAAAGTTGCCAAATAATAACGACAACCACTTGCAAACATTTCTTTGAGACTGACACTTCACTCCCCCAATGCCAACCTTCTTTCTCACAGAAAACCCTTAAAAATCGAAGGAAAACAAACTCATGAAATCACATACCTCTGAATCAGTCTTCACATAGACTCAGAACAAACGGTCACGTACTCCACCTTTTAGGTGCTGACATCAGTCTCTTGAACTACCCTTGAAGTGCTCCTCTTGTGTTAAATGGAGTTAAGAAGGCTTTGCGTGTTTTAAAGTAGAGAATGAGAGAAGGAAAAAAAGAATGAAGAATTAAGGGAGAAAACAGAAAGAAGAGGGGAAATAATAAAGAATATCTCAGAAAATTAGTTCTGGTCATTCCATCTTCTGTTGGGCAATTAATTAGCCCATCATGAAAGCCTCGATACTAGAACTCATGCTAGGTGCATGAGTTTGAATCATTCTTAAAGGAGAAAAAATGGGAAAAAATGTCAGGCCATATTTGAGCTTCGACAGGAGAAACCCTAGATCTAATGGCAGTGCTATTGTAGGATTGGGCTGATTCTTATCCAATCTGCACAGGCATTTCTTACTCCAAAAACAATGTTCCAATTGACCATCCTCTTACAGCTCCGTATAAACAAAGAAAATGAAGAACCTAATAAATCTAAAGCATTGACTATTGAAAGGAAAAATACATTTTAATCACTACTGAAAACACTAAACTTGCACCTGATTTGAACCCAGACCATCCTTGCCCCATTATTTTTTACTTTGGGTTTAAACAAGTCTTTTTTTCCATACAGTTGGTGTGTCCTAAGCATAATTACCAAGGAACTCATTTCTCTTATGAAACAAATATGTTTGTTGCTCCCAAATCCCAATATCACACTCATTTTGAATTTTTGGTAATTTCAATAAAGATATTGTCATACAATCAAATGAGCTCTAGTAGATTTATTTTTTCCTTTTTTAATGTTTTGAAGTTTTGAATGAATTATATTGTTTGGTATTAAGGTAATTAAGTGAATTTCTACTTATAATAACTAAGTTTGGAATTTTTTTCATTTCTCCATAAATAAGGAAATTTTGACCATTCTTCCTTTTAATGAACATGCTGAGTTTTCTCTTATTGCTCCATTATTTTATATGTTGTAATATGAAATGCCAACTGGAAAACCAAGAAACTGTGTTGCCTTTCATCTCGAGCACTTTAGCTTTGGCACAAACTTGATTATACTTAGCCTTGGACTGTATCCTTGGGCAGGCGGGTTCCGGATTGTGGGAAAAATCTCCACGCAGTGTTCATTGTCAGATACTGTTAGTGGTGATATAACTGTAGAAGCATCTGCAGTTCCCATACAGTCTATCGATATTCAATTACTACGTGTTGAGTCTATTCTTGCTGGAGATAGGATTGTGATGGAGACATCTGTGATTCAGACTACACAGGCAAGCAACGTCATGTATCTTGTCAATCTATTACCCTATTGACTTCATTCTTTGACATGGAATTTCTCCCATTATTAGATTGCTGATGGAGATGTTTGCCGATCCTTGACTCTACCCATCTATGTCATGATTCCTCGTCTTTTGGCATGCCCCAATGTGTATGCTGGGTATGATGCTAACTTTTTGTTATGTATCGTTTAGTTGTATTGGTGTGCTAGAAAATTAATACATGATCATGAGCATCATCATCAAAGCCTTATCTCTCTGGAGTTGGCATTTGGAAAACTAATACAGGTACCTTGAAAATTTTCCAATTTATGGAGTGTACCTTGTGAGGACTGAGTTGAATGGTGACGAAGTACTCTCTCTCTCTCTCTCTCTCTCTCACACACACACACACACACACGGTGCGCATCCATTGTCTCACATCATCTGTTGTATTTCCCTTGTCTATTTATTACAAATTTCCTCAGTTCTTTTGATCGGGCTTCTGTTTATATTGTGGCTGAGGAGATTTTCCATTATCTGTCACAAGTTTTTGGAATATATCAACTGTTAAGCCCTTTAAACCCATTGCTTTGTTGGCCTATCATTGCACCTGAGGAGACTTACCATGAAGTGTTTTGAAATTTAGAAACCTAGGGTTAAGATCAGGCTCCTGACCTTGCTTTGTCATAGGACGTTTCCTTCAAATCCCACCCTCCGTTTTTCTTCTTCCACCACCACCACCACCGGCTAGTGGGCCTAGGTTGGGCTTTATTTAAACTATTAAACAAGCAGGCTGCACTAGAAGGTTTGATTAAATTTCCTATTGAGGCCTGGTATGAGACTTGGTCTAGGTCATTTTTGTGGGTATAATGACCTTTCTTTGAGACAACTCCAGTTGAGAAGCCTGGGGTCCAAACCTAGCCTCAATTAGTGAAGGAGTCTTTGTTCCAGTGGCTTATAGTTGTAGTTTCATCAATTCTTTCCTTTTGGAAGAAAGTGATTTGACATGAAGTGCCACTCTTGGACCCTTTGTTAAGTATACTTCGGGGTACTTATCACAATTCACAACACCTTTAATGAGAATGATTAATATACTGCAAGGGTAACATGGTGTAGCAACTAGAGCAATTTCATTTTATATTTTTGTCTCTTCCTGCCCAATGTTAAGCATTGAATCTAGTTTTCAGAAATGAAATCTCAATGGTCCAAGATGGCTTGAAGACTCACCTTGTCGAAAAATGAAAATAGAGGCAAGATACTTACATGCATATATGTCGAGGCGAGGCCCAGATTTTCAAAATTTTTCTTGATTTCTAATCATGCCTCTTATCATTTGTGGGAATAACCTGGAAAACCAAATGACATGAGTTCGTCTCTCTTTCTTTTCGTTTTTTTTTTCTAAGGACTCAACTTGGCCAAGTTTTTGCGTGACTTCTGAGTTGACCGAGTCAGGGCCTAACTCACTGACTCCTTGAGTCTTACATCAACTACCTAGTTTCCCCAACGAGCCGACTGCTATTCTTTGTTTCCAAGTGTTATAACACTAGTTGAATTATAGATGTCAATTCCATTTCATTTCAGGTGAAATGGCTGAAACCTTCTGCTCCGGTCCTTCAGCCAAAACGAATTGGGGCTCAAAAGATTTTGCTCTAGATTTTGGTGCATACCGGCCGAAACTCATTTTTCATCTGAAATATAAGATTTTGGCCAGTTTGCCCAAATCGCCCGGAATGGTTATTTGCTCTGGGCTTTTTAGCTTTTTTTTTTTTTTTTTAAAAAGGGAAAACAGAGGGGGAAATTGAAGTAATAAGTTTTTTTTTTATAAAAACCATTTGCAGTTTGTGCCCAAATTGACTGCAAATTGCCCTTTCCAAACCCTAATCCCTGAGTAAAAATAGTAATAAAGAAGAAGAAGAAAATGAGGCGGAGGAAAGCAGAGAAAGAAAAAAAAGAAAAGAAAAGGAGGAGGAGCATCTGAACTTCCCGGCATCGCCACTCACTGCCCTGCCGGATCCTCGTTACTTCTCACTGCCGCTCTCCTCTCTCTCTCTCTCTCTCTCTCTCTCTACGTTGGGAACAAAAAGGCAAAGTTGGCCTCTTCAGTCTTTGCTGTGTCGAAGATTGTGGATCTCTGATAAATGAAGAGGTGTTTTGCCTTTTTTAAATGAATAGGGCAAATGCCCATTTCACCCTGTTCTTTCTTTTTTTCTTTTTTACAAAGAAAGTCCTTTTTTATAAAGAAAGTCCTTTCGGTTTTTTTTTTTAAGAAAATCCTTACTCCTTGTGCATTTTTTTTTTACCGCATTGATTTATATTATATATATTTTCTTTCAGAAAAATTACTCCAAGAAGTTTCGCGAAATTCCGAAACACCAAAATATTTCATTTTGGAGGCCGAAACGGAATTTGCAACTATGAGTTGAATCCAATCTGACCTGGAAAAGAGGTGGATACGCTAAGTAAGGGATTGCAGGGATCTACCAACCAATATCCATGGTTTTAAATCTTGGATGAGTCTGATTGAGATTTTTATCCATTGCTGTCTTTAGAATATTAAAACTGACAGAAACTAAGAACCGGTAGAATACTGGCCAATCCCCATCCCCACCCATAGTGAAAAAAAAAAAAAAAACTTAAACAGTAATTTGATCTGTGTGTGTGGAGAGAGAGAGAACGTAAAAAACTTACAGTATTTTGATCTGTGTGTGTGGAGAGGGAGACAGTAAAAAACTTACAGTAATTTGATCTGATGAGAGAGAGAGAGTAAAAAAAGCTTACAGTAATTCGATCTGAGTGTGGAGAGAAAATAAAAAACTGACAGTAATTTGATCTGAGTGTGTAGTGAGAGAAACAATTTACAATTCAAAGTAATTTAATCTGAGTGTGTGATGAGAGAGAGAGAGTAAAAAGAACTAAAAGTAATTTGATCTGAATGTGGAATTAGAGTGGAAAACTTAATAGTAATTTGGTCTGAGTTTGCAAAGAAAGAGTAAATAACTAAAAGTTATTTGATCCGTGTGTGTGTGTGTGTGTGAGAGAGAGAGAGAGAGAGAGAGAGAGAGAGAGACTTTGATCTGAGTGTGGTTTTTATTGCTTATGTTGTTATTCATTTGATTTCCTTTTGCAGACCATTTTCAATTGAGTTTCAGGTTTCCATAATTGTTAGTTTCCAGTCAGAGTTGTCCAAAATTCAACCTAAATCTGATATGAGAACTCCTAGGCTTTGGGTAAGCATTAAACTCCTTAATTAATAGTGTGTTTGAATGGTTAGTTGCAGAACATATGGCCGTGAAACTTTTTTACCATTGTGCATTTAAGATTTCAGCAGAAAACCTGGACTGCGCTTTTGGAGATATGATTTTCCACCCATGTGGACCGAATCATTATCTTTACATTTCAGGTCCTGCCAAAAAGAACTGGCCACTGGCTTGTTTTTCTAATTGGTTTTCTCTTGATGTGCACTGTGCAGCTGGCGATGGAGACCCTACCACTGAGACTATTTCGAACTACACGAGGTAATGAACTTCAACAACTTGCAGTCTTGATTTGGTTGTCCCTAACTGAGGAAACTGAAGAGGAGAGAATGGAAAATAAAAGTTAAAAAAAAAAAAAAAAAAAAGAAGAAGGGAGAAGAAAGGTAAGGGATGCAGTGCTGAATTAGGGGAGATATCTAGTTTTAGTGTCTTACTGGTTGGCCAGACCCTTATTAAATATTTAATTAAATTTTTTGTTTTATGAAAGAGTCCCTAGTGTTTGTAAAATTACAGTATAGCTCCTGGTGTTTAATCACTTATGGAACAGTCGCCGCGCAAAAAAATAATAATTTACATAGCTGTTCTTTAAGAATCTCAATTTAAATAGCCAGAACACCCACTTCAAATTCCAAAGTAAAATGAGTGGGTGGTGTAATGCAAGGTTTCTTTCATATCTCATCAGGTAAAACAATATGTATGTGTCAAATGTGCAGTTAATGGAATATTGATTCTGATATCTGATTCTAGCAGAGGAATAGGGTTACAATTCATAGAGGAATAAGTAGATTACTCTCTTTTCTATAGTGATAATAATTATTGTGTATCATATTCATTGGCCGTTCATTTTCAACTGTTGTTTTGTTATTCATGCAGTGGTCTTCCAGTGATAAAGACAACTTGCAGAATCTTAATTGGATCCAATGGCATAGCGAGGATATTCAGAAACACTAAGGTGGGCCATCTTTAAATGGTAGTGATCGCTCTGTAAGTGTTCCCAACCAGTAAATGAATTTTCAGTCATACAAATCTACATGATTTGTTGCCTGGGATGAGTGACCAGTTATCTGTACCGTTTACAATTCAGAAGATCGGATCATGAGTTGTATTTGAGGATGACTATGCTCTAATAGCTTCTAGGTCTGAAAAAACAGACTTGGCAATAGTATTCATGGATGACATTGTGTATTGTTGTAAACTGTTTGGAAATAGGAATTGCAGGTTTCCAAAAGTCTGTCATAGAGGAATTACTCGGTCTTGTCAAGCTCCAAATTTTACGTTGTGTCAGTTCTACTATTCACGGCTTTTGATCTGCTCACCTTGGATTGAAGGTGCATGCATCAATCTAACAGGGTTGAAAATCCTCCCCAAGTGCCTAGTAGGCAACAAATGGATGATTGCAAAAAAGAATAGAATATCCATGAGGAGCTGAAGGACAAACTGGCTAGGAACTTCAAAATTTAAGATATTTTTGTGGGGATCCCTACCCATCTGTGGGCTCCATCATATTATTGGTGTACCTCTGACTTATTCTCCAGATGAAGATTACCTTGATCGCTACAGAACCCTTTGCTCTTTGATCTTGGTCATGAAGTTCCCTATTACAGGTGTGTTCTTAATTGATCTACATGTTTTTATGATTTTGGTTCAGCACCAATTTGTCAATGGGGTAGAATCTCAATCCTGTTGGATTGTGAACCCTATTTCCATACCTCAATATCCAGATCTTGAATGGTTAGGACTTAGGATTGAAACGTGGCCTTGTCATATTAATGGCTTGAAATCTTGATCCAAAAGTTGCGTGCCAGCCCCATTTGTCAAGCAAAATAAATGGCTGGATCCACACTAGCAATTCATAATATTTCTCTCATGCTTACCCCTGTGAACTGGGATCACTATTATGAGGTGCAATACACCAATAAACCATGGACACTGAATTGCGATTTGGTCAACTCATCCATGGAGACGAAGACCTGTCCATTAAATCAGTTGCTTGAATCTTTGCATGTGCGGCAAGCTATTGCATGCACATCCTGCTTGCAGGTGCAGTAGCTTTAGCTACTTGAAGATTTAATTAATTTGACAGTATTAGATTCTCTTTGAAATAGTGCAATATACTTTAACTAATATCAATGTTGAAAGGACATTTTATTATTTTAGAACTTAAAAGGGTTTTTTTTTATTATTTATCTATATCCTATATTTATTACTGTGGGAAGTAGAAGAAGCTTACTTCTGCTGTCTAAATATAGCAACTATAGTATATATTGGAGGTCCCTCACCTAGTATAATGCTTCTCTTTCCAATTTACCATATTGAGTTAGGGTTGTAAACGGGTTGGTTCTGGTCCGGGTCCATGGTGGATCCGTAACTGGAACCGTTCAGGAGAAGGTGGAACCAGATCCAGACCCTGAATCGTTTCAGAACCAGTTTCTTAGCTCTAGAACTAGAACCAGAACCATATATGGGATGGGTCTGGATCCGGGTCCAGGTCTAGGTAGAGAATTATATTAAAAAAACATATTTTTTAGGAGAGATTTTCGTAAATTGAGGTAATATGTCGGGTCTCAGGTTCACAAGTCTGAACTAAGGTGGAACTAGACCCGAACCCATTTACTTATCGAGCCTAGGCCTAAATAAGGACCCTGACCTGATTTTTAACGGGTCAAAATTTCCTGGTAATCGGAGAATCGGGGACCTATTTACATCCCTACATTGAGTGGTGTATTGAGTGGTGAGGCTCTCTCTCTCTTTCTCCCTTTCACACACGCTAAGGAGCATACATGAGTGTCAACTTTATCCAACACTCGCTTAACTATGGTGAAATCATTAAACAAGAAATAACTTGGAGTCTAGTGGTCTTTTACATGCTTCCCATTGTGGGTTGGGGCATAATGTAATTAATGCATAGGATTAATAATATAATAAGATTGTATTGATAACGTTATCAATCATTTGTTCAATCTTACTATAGGACAAGATCATATCGGAGTAAAATTTGAGGATGTGCTACCGGAGGTAATGACATTTAATTTTAATTGTTCATATCACCATAGGTAGGCCCCACGATGAGTTTGAGTTCCACTAATCCCCTCTCACGTCCCTCGAGGGCTAGTTTGCCACTTTACTAGCATGGTTAAAGAAAAGTAAAGTCCCCATTTTTAAGATAAGATGTCCTATTAAAAGCACTTTAATTTAAAACTTCCTTCATCTTTTTTTAAAAAAAAGTAAAAAAACAATTATCTTTATTCACTAAAATACAAAAAAACTCTACCTTTTCATACAGAAAGCCAAAAAGATTTCATAACAAACAATTAAAAATAAAATACAATCATAATCTACTTATATTTTATTCTTTTTTCAAAATTAACTTTACTTCTATTAGTAGAGTTGCCAAACTGGCCTCAGGGTATCAGGACTCAATGACTTATGGCATGTTGGTGGGGCCACAAACTTCACAAAATGCGAAGAGAATTTTGGGCTATTTATTATCTTTAAAATTATGGCTTTATGAGACACTTTGCTAGGCCTTTAAACAAAGCTTTAAATTCGATGGACAAAACAAAAGCTCGTCTTAGTTTATCATGAATTTGATACCTTGTGAATTGTGATGTACGATGAATTGATTTGGTAAATAGTTAATCATCAACACCCTTTGAATTTTACATGGCTGGTGGTGGTACTGAATAAGATGGCTGGGCCTTGACCTGACTATGGGAGTGTATCCAAGAACATGTTTGGGAGAAGACCGCATGCACTTGCATGGAAAAAGCTACATTTCTTTAGGGATAATGGTCACACAAGTCCCTCACTGTAAGCGGTATAGTCAAGAATTGATCCATCATTATTTACGTGAAAGAGAGGTATCTCATAAACTGAGCTATCACGCTGTAATAGGGTAGAAAAGTAATTGCACCCATGAAGAAGAGGACCCAGGATCAGCTGCTTCCAACCACTGCACTTTTTCTTTATTCTCGAAGTTTGAACTCTGGTAGAACATGTGCTCAATTTTCAATATTGAAGGTAAATGAAGTTTCTCACAGCGTGATAGAGCGCAAGCAAACATGTCCACTTCCATGCAATAAGGAGAGCAATGACATTTTTTTTTTTTTAACCACGCAGCTCAGGGGGATTAGACGAGAGAACAACCCTTGAATAAGAGAAGGTGAATTTTCAGATTGGAGTCCTGGACATTCAGATAAGAAAAGAAATGATGCCTCTTACCATTGGGGTGAGAAGAGCAACGAGTTATCAAAGATCTTCCCCTTGGGGCATCCATAAGTATGGTCATGCATGAAATCTGATCTCCGCCTTTAATGAAAAGGGGTCCCATTATGCAATAAAATTTCTCTCAATTTAGACATGTATTAGAAGTCAATCTTTTTTAAGGGGGCTATGACCTAAGAGACCTGCACATGCATAGAAAAAAAGTCCACACAAGTAGAAAGGGACCTTGTACACATGAGAAGATGTGGGTACCCAAGGTTCGAAACCTAGATAATCAGATGAGAGCTGCCACTTCTTACCATTAATGTAAGAATCTGTTATCAAAAATAAATTTACATCAAATATAAGGTAGGTGATGGCCAAACCATTATCGGAGGCACGGCTGCGACAATGCACCCGTCTTCATTACATCAATTGGAATATGGAAGTTTGTGTATCGATCTTGACATTTTTCAAAAGCTTAACATTGAGACAAGTGGGGGCAAAAGATAAAATAATGAAATAGACCACATATGGATGATGGATGGATTTCTATTTGCACCATTCATTTCATGATTTCACTGATCATATGGCTAGAAACTTCTCACCGAGATAGAGATAGATAGAGATAGAAGCTTGAGAAGCTTCATGATCTGGCTAAGGGTAACACATAAATCCTGGATGGGGCTATCCTCTTTGTAGCCAAGAATGAAGACCAATAAGTAGACGTGTTAAGGACTTCCCTCCTCACCACTCCCCCAAGTCCCACAATTAAATAACATAACACACACAGTTATGTGCGACATTGCACGGCCTAAGAATAGTGTATTATAAAAATATTGTACATCTTTATTTAAACTTTGACTCATAAGCATGGTAATCAATTCAGTTTCGTTTTAACCAAAATGGATCGAAATAGTTTTACCCCATTCCTTTTCATCATAAGGACCCAAATAATGACCTAAGCGGAATTACAACTAATGCTGATTAGGAGTTTAGGAGCCAATATAAGGATCTAATGGCAGCTGTATGGCCTCTATAATTGACCTTGCGCAGTGGACTTCAGTAGGGATGTAAATGGATTCTTGATTTTCCGATTATCCGGAAGTTCCGACTCGTTAAAAACCGAAACTAGATTTTTATTTAAGCCCTAATAAGCAAATGGATCCGAATCCGATTTCACCTTAGTTTAGACCACGTGGACCCGAGACTTAATATATTACTTCAAATTTCAAAAATTTATCATAAAAATTATATTTTCTTAATATAATTTTTCATTTAGACTCGACTCGAATTTGGATTTAAACCCGTCCCATATATAATTCTAGTTAACTACCAAAGCCAAGAAATTAGTTCCAAAACCGTTTCCCGCACCCATATTTTTTTTTTTCAACGGTTTCCGTACCCAACCCATTTACAACCCTAGACTTTGGAGGTCCCGCGGTATACGCCACAGTCTCCTTGAGCCTCTCGTTCGCATTCGATTTTGTTGGCGAGTGCTGGGCCATAGATAGAATTCGTGGCTCTCCTTTCATCCCCCATTTTCATGGCACCCATTTCATCCCTCCCTCTCTCGCTATCGCACTCTTTCTGTCTCTGTACTCTCTACTCTCTACATTCCGTGCTTTCGTTCTGTTATGTTTCTGTGTCACTCCAAGTTCACGGCCTTGAAGACTATTCTGAAACTAGTATGAGACTTCCACACTGTTTCTCCTTCTGTCTTCTTCTTCTTCTTCTTTATGTTTCTTGAAGTTCTATGGAGGGTTTGAATTCATGACATGTGTACCAATCTGTCTCTGATGAAACTTTTTTTTTATTTTTTATTGTAGAATAGCATCAAAGTATGTGCTTTGATGTTGTTTGTTACTTTGTTGTGCTCTGTGGACGTTGATTATTGAGAGATTTTTTGAGTTTTGTGTGACATCTGGAAAATCTACCAAGGGCTTGTTTGAATGGAGAGAAAAATGTTTTCTTCACATCCAAACAGACTCTAAGAGCATGATTTCAACAATAAAAAAAGGGGATTGTTTGAATTGTTGTTGTTTTTTTTTAATGATCATACACTATCTATTCTGATATTGGGGTTAATTGAAGTGAACTGTTTGAATTGCTGCTTTTTTAATGAATAGATGCAATTTGTTTGGGTGAGGAGAAATGACATAAAAAGTGGAGAATCACCACTCTTCTCTAGGAGTGATTCTCCATTGTGTTTGGGTTTGAATGGAGAAAGCTAGGTTGGAGAAAAAAAAATTTAACTTTTTTTAAATAATAAATAAAAATTATTATATTTTTAATTTTTAATAATAATAATTCAATTCTGTGAAAGAAATTGGGGGTTTTCTCTACCCATCCAGGAGAAAACCTTTTCTTATGCTTTTGGTGAGTTACGTAAAGAGGGCTAGAGGAGAGTTAATTTTATGATCTAAAGTGAGCCCAAACAGGGGGGAAAAGTAGTCTCTACAAAGAAGATTTTCTCCTCAACTTACTCCTCATCCTGACATGTCCTTTTAGGCTTTACTGGTTTGATTATTATGTTGACAATTGCTCTTTGATTTCCAGTAAAGGGGTCTAAGGGCTGTTTGAACGAGGAAAAATGACATGTGATAATTTCTCTGTGGAGAAAAATGAGGAGAAATCTAAAGGTGGAGAATCTTCTTATGGAGATTCATATTGTTTTGTATTAGACATTTACACTGTTAGTGATTTTCTACCTTGGTTGAAATTGAATGGAGAAAGCTATGTAGGAGAACACCATTTTGAAACCTTTCTTTAAACAAAAGTACACACGATTATATTGGTAAATCAATAGTATAGTAAATTGGTGGCCCACCAAGGGGAAGGAGTAGGCCGAAGAGGACATGAATGGAAGTGGTAAAGATAGATCCAAAGAAGTTGTGCTCAAGATAGATCGGAATGACAAAAACATAATTCATGTAGTCAACCCCAACATAGTTGGGATAAGGTTTTGATGATGATATACATTTCACCACATTTCACCTGTGTAAGCTAAGCCTTGATACAAGGAAATTCTCTTACAAAAATTGGTTCCTGGACAGTTACATGACTTGCCACTCTTCAATCTATTTTGCATCCATTTATCTTGAAGTTTTGGAAGAATTCAAGCAGAAAAATTATGTAACTGCTAGAATTTATAAACTTCAAGATCTTGCACCCCATACATAGGCTTAAACAGAATTTTGTTACATGATGTTGCTGATGTTAACATAGTTATTCCACTCCAGTTATCTGTTTATAGTACATTTTAACTCTTAATAGCTTATCAGGCATAAACTACCATGAATGCCGAAGGAATAGATGGCATGAAGTAAACTGATGCTCCTAATTGCATTTGAATGCTTGCATGAAATGTTCCTTTGCTAATTATTTGATGTCGGTTGATTTTATGTTTAGCAGTGGGACATACTTTTTCTTTGCAGAAAATCCATGAAATTGTGGTTAGATATATAAAAATCTAATGCACAAATTGATTTATTTCAGGTTGAACTATAGAAAGGAAAACGTGGGCTACTAGCAGCGGCAATTGATTCTGCTAAGATCCCAGTGCTAATCATATTCTTTTGTTGCCTAGTTTGATTGATGGCAATTACTAAAGGCTCAGTTTCTAGTGGTCCAATGGCAACTGATAAGGTTCATTTTACTGATCCATGTGGCTCTATTTATTCTTTTATGAAGTCCCAACATAATGGACTACATTCTGTGAATCAAAGACTCGAGTTTAGAAAGCCAACTAATGGGCATTTCATGGGTGCAAAGCTGAGGTTCTCCACTTGGGGCACCTGGCACATATATGGAAAACCCTACAATTACACTGTCTCCAGGGATCATGCTGTTTTATGTTTATCTACAAGAACACAGAATACTGAAGCTAAGGAATGCGTTGGGTGCTCCGAAGATTGTTCAGATTCTTCTAGGTATGGACAGTGATGACGTTGCATCTTTGTTGCTTATTTCTATATGCTTTATCTCTGTTAGATATTTTACTGCAAGAAGGAACTGTACTTGTTTAAGTAGACCAAGCAATACACTCAAAGTCATGCTGGGTTCCAAGATATTTTCATGTGATTTTGGATTGTTGGATTTATTGGTGCTGCCATTGTTGTTGTGGCTATTATCACATTGCCCATTAAACATCATCTTGGACTCATTGATATCTTCTTTCTCATGTAAAATACTGTTTCCAGTGTTAAGAATACCACATTTTTAACTTGCACTTTTTTATATATTTTATAATCCAACATGTACATTCCCAAAGGCTTATTAATGATGGGGTTCTAGAAAATAGGTTTCAGTAAGTAAGAGGTGCTTCATGAACTGTAGGGGTTGCAACACATTATTGAGTGATTGAAGATCATAACACCCCTTGGAAAAATGAAACATTCATTAATTGTTAAAAAACATTCAACTTCTCGGAAGTTAGAAAATGACCCTAATAACGGTCAACTTACGCTTGTACAAATATAGGTTGGTGATGCCTTAATGTTCACAAACAAATATTTATATCATCACCGTCATTGTCATTGTAATCATTATTATCAGAATTGAGGCCTTAAACCATCTATCTGGGGTCATATTAATATATAGTGATCTAAAATATATAATCCCACCCCTACCACGCATTCTTTAGTTTTTTGCACATCCTTTTATAAAATGAGAGGGAGTCCACTAATCCACTGAACATAATTGGTTGCCGTGTTAGCTGTGAAAATTTATGCAATTATTATCTTCTTTCCTAATGCGTTCCATGTCTTCTTGTATCTAAATGATCTCTTGACAACTCAATTAAATAATGGCCCTTTATTTTGGTTGGCAAGATGTCCTGTGACCACCTTTACACATGACTTAAAAGGGGAAGCAATGGAGACGCAAGCACATGACACTCTTTTAATAATGAAAATTTTTATTTTTCTCCTTAATTTTGTGAATCTCTTCTATTTATTTCATTTTAACTTCTGTTATTTTATAAAATAATTCTACCATTTTATAGTTTGGGGGAAACCTCTTTTTTCATTCTGTCATATCACATGAAACATAAGTGGTGCACTTGCACATGATGCATGTATGCTTGTCTAGTTGCAAGCTTCACATTTGATTTATGTTTTTTTTATTCCAAAACTGGAAATGGAAGGGCTCCATGTTCTGGTAAATCCTTTAAAATAAGCAAATCATTTGCTATATCATTTATGCAAGTGTTGTGTTGTTGATGTAGTGCCTTATGGCACGGCGTCTTGCTGTATTTTGTATTTCTCCAGCAATTGGTTCTTCTAATTTCTCTGGAAATTATGTTAGCATACTATTTTATTTTCATGTAGATCTTACTGCTTGGGTCCTTTTGACAATTATATCTCATTCATGAATCTCCTTAATTCCTGACAGGGGTCAAATTGGAGATGGTGTAGTTGAAGATTTATTTGAAAGCACTTATGCTAGTCAAGGCTTAGCTGAAGCTTGTAAATTTGTTTACAATGATGCAAAGTATGTCAACGAACGTGCTCGCAATGATATTGTCTTGCTTTCACGGTAATCTGTTTACATTCATTCTACTTAATAGATTGTTTAACTCTCTACTCAATCTTGTCATCTTTTAAAATGGATGACCTTATAGTTATATAGACAAGTGCTACAATATCTCATTGGTTCCTCATGTATGGGCTGTCTGTTTTTGTTTGACATGTGCTTTCTTATTTGTGTTACCTTAAATATGTCTACTAATGGATTTTATTTATTATGAATCATGATTTAGGGGAATAACGAGGCTGAATGACCGTGCACGCCAAGATTTTGAGATTCTGGGGTTAGAGTTTCTTAAACTTGATGGTAAATATAACCAACTTCCTTTTATAGTTGTAACTTTGAAGCACTACATATAGAGTGATATTTGGTTAGCAAACAGCATCACATTTACAAGACATGCCAATCACATTGGTAGGTTTGAGATTGGTAGGTCTTTGTGTGGATTAGTGGTAGTTTTTAAATCAGCTTTATCTGGTTTGCTAAACCATCTTTTCAAGGGCCCCAAAAGTTACCTATATATAAGCATATACAAGTGCTAGGCTTTGGGGCCCTGAACTAGCTGGTTAGGACATCAGATGAAGCTGATATTTGATTCAACCTCCATATTATTACCTTACAATCCCACCCTACCATGTGATCTACATTCATCCAAGTGGGCTTGAAATTTTAGAGTTGTTTCTCTTCTGAAAATATGTGTATATGGGTTTTGATCAGCTAAGCACCATCACCTTTCTATTTTGGCCAACATGGCCAACCTATGATCAGTCCACCCCCTTCACAATCACTATACATCCCCACTCCACTTCTTTCCACCCTTGAATTGTCTCTCACCCACTTTGACACTCATTCAACTTATTTGCACTCCTGAGATTAAATTTTGATGATTAACTTATAAAATCATCAAACTTTGGGTCCGTGTATCAAGGGGTTGGAGTGATGCGATTGATGCACGCGTTCACACATGCACACCCCTCCTTTTAATATACAATGTGAACCTTCCCTCCCTCGTAACTCCATGGTCCAGTAAGATTAACTAAATCTGTAAATGTGCAGCTCACTTTGTGAAGATCAAAACCATTCAAAAGATGCCGTCCTCCGAGTTTACCTACCTGGGTCCATGATTCACTGCAATAGTCACCTTTTGGATTGAATATAGTTTCTAATAATGTGATTAAATTCATACAATGGGACCCACATGGTATTTAAACTGTCAATGTACATCTATGAATCATTTCATACTCCTAATTTTAGGTCATCGGACTAAGATTGACCATTGGATGGGATACACGTAAAAAATGGCTAAATCATATTTCTCCAGTACAAAGGATAATACTTCTGACTGGATTGACGTTTCATACAATTTTTGGGGAGGAAGTTGTGCATTAATAGACTGTCTAGATCACCAAAAAAGTTGGGCCCCGTTGAATAAAAAAAATGAGCTATATGTTTTAACCTTTCGCCTTATGCTCTCTCTCTCTCTCTCCACACACACACACTGAATTGGTCTAGAATTTACTATAAAAAAAAATCATTTGAATAAATTGACATTTGAGTACAATTGATCTGAACAGCTCGAGCTAGGGAGGATACTGAGAAGATTGACCATGGTGTGAAGAAAAAAGCTGCACGCCTGCATGATATGGCGATGGTATAGCTTTCCTGGCTTAGCTCTATGTATTTGCCTATTGCAGAAGTACTCTTGTCACAGTCTACATGCATAACATAATAAATTACACCAGATTCTGAAAGACAAAGCTCAGTCAAAATTGAAGAGAGTAGCAGACCAGCATTGGAGTGATGGGGCCCTAGAGGTACTGTTTTGAATTGTAATTTTCTGTTTGATTTTTCAATCTTGATACATGTGATACTTTCCAAAGCCATACAAGTTCCTTAACTTCTTCACATCAGAATTGTGGTGCAGTGAATTATAGCATAAAAGAGCTGATATTTTTTTATTAACTGCATTTGAGTGAGCTGCTGTATTGGATCTATCTTTAGACTATGTACAAATGTATTATGCCACACTAGGTGAGAGACCCAGAAAAATGAGACCCAGGTAGGAGAGACACCCAAAAAAAATACCTATTGTGGAGAGCAGGGATTGAAAATCCCACACTGCCCTTGTGCAGGACTCATTTAGGGGAAAATTTCACTCTCCTCTCCTAATTGTGAATTGTGTTAGAAAACAACTCTGTATTGTTTCATTGCACTATTGAAGTATCACAATACAGTGGAATCTCTTCCTCTTAGCTGTCTTCTAGTTCTTCTCAAGCTAACTTTTTTCGTTTTCTTTTTTTTCTTTGCTAATGTGTCATTCTATATCTCTACACTGTGGAAGCATCACAATGAGATGGTTTTTATATCTACAAGTAGCTTTTTGATTTATTTCAGGCCGACTTGCGGCGAGCTAACTTCTGTGTTAGGCGACGTGCCATGGAAGATGCCTTCATGGCTTTGGAGGTAAGTAATTCACTGCACACGCTTGTTTGTTATATGAATCCTTATGAAATTCTTTGGTGTGGGTGGGTGGGTGTGAGTGGGGGGTTGGGTTGGCACAGTTTTCTGAACAATATTATTATGTGAACGATGATCTCAGTCTCACACCTTTTATCTTGTCAGGGGGGGTGGTTGGCACAGTTTTCTGAACAATATTATTATCTGTACGATGATCTCAGTCTCACACCTTTTATCTTGGATTGACAAATGCTACTCCAATCTCAGTCATTCATGGAGATTGGTTTTGCCCCCAACACTCTTACCCTGACAAGAAGTGGGCGCAACTTTGTTGATGGTTTGATACATTAGAGCCTACCATGTCATTGGCTCCAGATCTCTCTCTCTCTCTCTCTCTCTCTCTCTCTCTCTCTCTCTCTCTCTCTCTCTCTCTGTTCTTTTCACAGCTTTTTTATTTTGTGGAAAATGATATCTTTTGGTGGTGTTTTTGCAGTTTGTCAGGAACATCGATGACATGATGGTGAGAAAGACGTATAAGTTGTATGTTCTTATAGCTGCAGCCTGTTTTAATTATTATTTTTATTTCTTATATGATTTAAAAATGGATCTCTCAACCTCATGTTAATGACCTGTTGTTAGATGCACTGAGTTGTAGGCCAAAGAGAAATGGTCGTGTATCTGTTAATGACATGATGAGTCTTATAACACTTGAAAAGAATGGCAAGGCCCTTGATTTCTTTCCTGGAGAAGTCTCCACCGACCGTATTACTGCTATACAGGTACTTTCCAATCCATTTCCGTTGCTTCCATTCTGTGAATAGGAGGTTCCCACTTGTAAGGACTGAATTTTTTATGTTCATCTTCCATGGGGTAAAACTGTGGTGCCTTGGCATGATACATTTGGCTATATGGCATAAGCATCATGCCTCTCTTGATTGCCTACAATGTAGTGCCCATTGCAGATGAAGTAGATCCTGAAACTTCTGATGAGATGTCTTAATCATCCCATTGGCAGCCTCCACACACACACACACACAAAAAAAAAAAAAGAAGGGAACTCTTGGAACCAAATTCAGCAGGTGAACACATAGGATTGTTGATCAGTGTGAATTTTGGGTCCATGATAGATAGTGTGGACTGGTGAGCAAAACTGCCGAGTGCATCACAAGCTTTTGCTTTGCGGAAGATGAACTTGCAAGTTTATCCCCACATGTAGACATTATTATTGTTGTACAACTTGATATCTTACAGGAAGCATACTGGAGTATGGCATCTGCCCTCTCTGAAGCTGATGGAATTGACTACACAGACCCAGAAGAGGTTTGATCATTGTAGAATTATTGTGTGATGAGGAAGTCGATCTAAATTTTTGTTTCAGAGTCTATTTCTTACAAAAGCTTTCTATTTATATTCCAATGGGAGCAGCTCGAGTTGTTAGTAGCCACTCTCATAGATCTTGATGCTATGGATGGTAAAAGTAGCGTCTCATTGTTGGCGGAGTGTTCAAGCTCTCCAGATGTTAATACTAGGTATGCTTTCGATATATATATTTTTAAAAGATTTTATGTTTCTCACTAACCAATCTATTCTATACTTGGCCATGTGAATGAAATTCACCCGGTGATTGAACTATTTAATGTGCCGTGTAACATGAACTCCACTTGAGTGTTTATTAAGCATTTTTTTTTTAATTTTGTAACTAGTATTTGATTCCTTCTTATTTTAATGTTGTTCTTTGAAAGTACAATTACTTTATCACCAAATCACATTTTGACTGGGACGCTGGATTCTTTCCGGCCTTTGATGGAAAGAACCCCCTTGTCCGCTACGGCAGATTGAGAAATAAGACATATGGCCAATTTAGGGACTTGCTGGCCTCATTGGATAAAAATGGTTTTGTGAATCACTTTTGTAAGAAAATTCAGATCTAGTGACATTTTTAGCCATCAATCTAAGTCTATGAAATGGAAGGTTGCTATGAAATGTGAGAGTCTCGATTTTGACTGTCCATTTGATGGCCTTTAGATCATATGGATAGTGACATTGATGGATCTGATTTTCAGTAAAGGGCCAATAAAAAAGCCCCCTTTCTAGTGGGTCTAGTGGGCTTAACAAACCTGCCATGTGCCTTATTCTTCACCTTAGGCTGGAGCAATTAAGCTTGTATATTGGTTATGATTGTTGCTAATTGAAATCAATATCATCAAAGCCTTGTCCTAACTATGTTGGTGTTAACTAAATGAATATTATTTCTCCATTCTAGTCTATCATAGGCCAAATCCTTGGATGGATTGCACTTTTTCAGATCTATCCCTATTACCTCATCCATGTCCTCTCCGGTTTTACTCATTTTCCTTAATGGGCCATCAACTACATAGGAAGACTTTTCCTCACTGGCACTGTTGTTGATATGTCCGAATCATCTCAAACGAGTCTCTCTTAGTTTATTATCTATTGATGTTACCTCTAACTGCTCTCGAATGCGCTCATTTTTTATTCGAACTTTCCTATTCTTACCACGTATCTATCTCGACATTCTTATTTCTGCTAGACTCATTTTTTGGATGTGATGTTTCCTAATAGGCCAACATTATGCTCCATAGGTTGTAGTTAGTCTAATTGGTGTCTTTAAAATGTTCCTTCAACCTTGTTGGTATACGCCGATCACAAAGCACTCTAGAAGTGAGTCTCCACTTTCAATCATCTAGTTGTTTTATCCGATGTTCGACATTCTTCTCAATATCCCCATCCTTGCTACTTATTGAGCCAAGTGGGTTTAGTCATCACCACCAGGGGGGTTTAATCCTGTTGGGTCAATGACCGTAATAAAAAAATAATTAAAAAAAAAAAAAAAAAACTAATTACAGAGCCAAGGCAATGAAAGGACCTTCTTGTGGTATCTCCTAAGCTTTTATTCTCACTTTAGTTGTACATTTCTGTACGTCCCCACTAAAGTTGCAATTCATATATTTTGTCTTTGTATAACTTATTTATAGCTTGATTCTAAAGCCTCCTGTCGTTCATTTGTTAGTAACTAGAAACACCAAATGTTCGAGTTGTTAGAGAATGGCACAACAATGTATATCAAAGGGTCCTGACAGCCCCCTCACGTGTGGGGCTTCGCCCCCGGGGATCGAACACATGACCCCTGACTCTGATCCCATGTTAGTAACAAGAAACACTAAACACTAGAAATGTTAAAGAATGACACAACAGTGTATATCAAATGGTCCAGACAGCACCAACGCTGTCATTTGTGAACAACATACACAAGGTTCTTCCTCTTGAATATGAGTAGTCAACTCATCCATAATCTTTGTAAAGAGATAATGGCTTAAAGCTGATCTCCCATGCAAACCTATGGTCATTGGAAACTCTCCTCTCTTTCCATGGGTAGTTCTCACACTCGTTATCGCTTCCTCACATACATCTTTGATAATGTCAATATAAAATATTGGGACACTCCTTTTATCTAAAATCCCCTAAATCAAATTTCTAGGTACAATGTTGTAGGCTTCCTTTAGATCAATGAATACCAGATGGAGATTTTTCCTCTTCCCTCGGTATTTTTTTCCATTAATTGTTTAACTGAGAAGATAACTTTCATAACTGACCTTGCTTAGCGTGAAACCAAATTGGTTTTCAAATATCTTGGTCTTTTGTTTAAGTGTTTACTTCATTACTCTTTTCCGTAATTTTAGAGCATGACTCATAAGTTATAATCCATTATAATTGGTGAAACTTTGTATATCTGCTTTAATTTTATAAAATCAATGATAGAATCGGGACTTATTGTACAGATTCATCAGAAAAATCGTCCTTAGAATGTGCTCATGTAAACGACTGAAACAGCAAAGCAATATGATAGGCATGCAGTGTACCAATTGTGCATTATCTTTTAATGAGTGTTTCGTGTCTCTAGAATTCTGTTTAGGATTGTGATTATCATATTAGAAATAATTATCCTGTAATTTCTCTAATGAAAGGTTATATATACACAGTTTGATTCACATGAGCCTCAGCCTCATCTTTTTGGGTCGCGGGGTATTCCCAATGATTGCGTTCAGAAAGGGATAATCTCATGTCATTTGGAACTACTTTAGTACTGTACTGTATACATGGAAGCGAAGTCGTCCTAGAGATTTACCAATAAGTGATAATCTCGTGTAATTTGGAATTAGTTTAGCAGTGTACTGTATACATGGAAGCCAAGTCATCCTAGAGGTTTACTGACTTTCAATAAAGAAAGTGCACTCCAACAACAAGCCCAATATTTTATATATCGTATTGGATATAGTCAAAATTACTGCACTTTCATTTGCATGGATTAGCTGTGACCAAATCTAGATATAGAAGCCTGCCTGCCTGCCAAGCACAGTTATAAATGGACATCAAGCCTTCCTAGGGGAGGCAAGGGTAGCAAGGTTCGATCCTTGGTTAGTACAGGGAGGAGCTCTTAAGGTAAAAGATTAGGCAGACAGAATTACATACAGAGATCACAAGTGCTTATGAACTTCTAATGAATGATCCTCATTCATCTATTATGCTGAATTTGAACCCGATTATGAGATAAAAAAAAAAATTGTCTCTGATTTTGCAGGCAAGCTCTTGCCAATGCATTGGCAGCAGCTCCATCCATGTGGACTCTTGGGAATGCAGGCATGGGGGCCTTACAGGCAATGTCTTCAAACTCAATATATTTCTTTCTATTTATCATCCCTATTTCCTACTGAAATCGTTGGTTCTTCTCACAGAGGCTTGCAGAGGATAGCAATCCTGCCGTTGCAGCTGCGGCGTCCAAAGCGATTGATGAGCTAAAAAGGCAATGGGAAATAGAAGAGGGTGACAGTTGGAGATTTACTATGAATAATCAGATGCAGATGGAGGAGTCAGACAGCAAAGAAGACAATGATGACACGGACAATCTATCCATGGGGTGATTATAGACAATTTTATTTTCAATCAAGTTTACTATGTAAATATCCAAAATGTGATATCTCCTATTGGTGCCAGATTGAGAATGAGAGGTTCTATAATCGCCAGTGATCCTAGTGTTTGATCCAATGCAAGGTGTACAAGAATGTTATTGCATTTCAGTGAAGTATTATCCTTCTCATCTATAAAACGCTTCTCTTGTACTCTGGGACCTTCATGTGGTTACTGCTTGAAATAATTTTCTCATTAATATTTTTAGGTTTGCAGGGCAAATATAAGCATCTCAGATCAGGGCTTCATAACAAGCCGATAATGGTAAATTCCATTGCGAGATGACCCTGCAGAAAATGACCAAATCACCAAACACTCTTTTGGGCCTAAAAGACACAACATATTGGTGCCAAGTATTGTGGATGCTAGGGTTTTTTTTTTTTTTTTTTGAACGGTAACAAAAAATTTCATCAACTGAGAAGAAGGATAGAGAGAACAAAAATACAAAAGAAGAGGAGAGAAGAAAACGGACAAGAGTGTATACTGTTCCCAACCCCAATTACAAAACCACACCAACCCAAGGAGACAACCTGTCCACTCCTTGCTTGGCTAACACATCCGCCGTAGAGTAGGTTGATCTAACTTCATGACAAAAGGGTATCGCAGTTGCTAGTTAAATGACTGAGACGACCAGATCCACATTTTGTGGCCATTGATTGATCAGACAAATTGCTCTCAAAACTTGCTCATATTTTGTCTCTTTTGATTGCCAAATATCATCAGATTCCAGTGTCATACGTACAGACTTTGGACTCACCATCCAAAGCAGCCTCAGATTGAAGATGTAACTCTTCCCTTTAGAACTCCCGGATGTGTTTCAAGATCTGGAGAGGTTCTGCTGCTGCCTATTTAACAGATGAGTGATCTCGTGGACTACTCTATCTGAAGATTCATTTGAAATCTAAGAGAGGTTCCCTCTTGAACCGAATGGAGAATAGAAAAGCATGGCTTCCTTTTCCATAGTTTTACCCGGTATGTACGGATAGAAGGGTTTGCATGCATCCGTAGGGATTAGTTATTTGCTGTCCAGAATCGAGTGTCCTTCGGGTAGGGTTTGCATCCATCCGTAGGGATTAGTTATTTGCTGTCCAAAATCGAGTGTCCCTCGGGTTCAAGGCCAAAGGCTCTTGTGCTGGGCTCGACGGGAGATGCCTTGGATTATAAAATAAAATAAAAAAAGTGAAAAAAATCCAGTGTAATGTTCTTGAACTGTTTTATCGACTTAAGAGTTTTTTTTTTTTTTTTTTTTTTTTTTTTCTTTCTTTCCATATTGGCCTGGTGATATAATTTTTTCAAATGATAACAAGTTTGATATGCTCTAGGAAAGGCCTGTAAGGAGAGCACTATCCCCGGTTCAATGGTTTATGAATTATGATCCAATCTACTGTTTAGAATTATGTTGACCCCAAGTGGATTTCTGCGTTGTATTGCCAGGTTCTAGATTGGTTCCAATCTAAATATCTAGACAACCCTTGTCCTTCCAAGTATATGAGGTGAAAGAACCATGGTCAGGCAGCCTCGTATCTCCAAGCAGTGATGGAACGGTGATGGGGGATGGAGTTTGCGGAATCCTAGATGGATTTCAACGAGTACCAACTCCGCGGATGAGAATTGGCCGAATTTCGCTCGGAACTCAACACCTACGAGCTCTTCCATTGAAGATAATCACTCACAGCCATAGGCAAACCAAACATATCAATCTTTATTCAATAATCATGAACTACTCTCCCATTTGAGGGATTATTACATATTTATAGGAATGGTTGAACATCTAATTTTCTAGTAGGACTTACTTTCCTAATAATAAAGGAAACTAAACTTGCTTACAATTCAAATAAAATAAAATTCATAATTTTAACTACTTTTAAAAAAATCACAACTCTTTAAATAAGACTCTTAATTAATTAAAACTTCTAACTAAATGGATGTCCTGTTGGGCTTGTGGAGTGAGCCCAATTAGTTGGCCGATCATGGGTCTAGCCTGCATCACGAGCCAAGTAAGTTTTTCACTTCCTTTGCCTTTTTTCTTTCCTTGCAATGTACTAGGAAGTATCCTTTTTTTCCATCCAATATTATACCAAGCAAAGTTCAACAATCAAAATAAAACTTCTCTACAGAGAGGGGTTAGAGTGCTTACCTTTTGTAGCAACAAAAGATGCTATCCTCTCAAAAAACCCAAGTTTAAAAAAACTTTGATAATGGAGAATTTTACCTAAAAAAGGACTATATATGGCATCCCTTTTTTTTTATTAATGATTGAAATGTGGGACAACGTCGTCGTCACATTCAACCCATAAAACTCTCTTGAAACCCCACTTCCCCATTTTCCCGTTCTGCCTGTTCTCCCTTTTTGTCTTGTACTCCCGTAGTGGCTCTTGTGCGGCGGCCCTATTGCTCATTCTTCTCGACAATTGAAACATGCTCCTGCTTGTGGCGGCGGCCCTGTTGCTCCTTGTTCTTCCTTTTTGTCTTGTGCAGTTTTGTGGTTGAAAGGCCCTGATTTGCCTTTCTCATTGTTGTTGGTGCTCTCTTTAGTTCCACTGCTATGGGTTTTTCTGGATGGCAGGTGTTGTGGAGTTCTTTTTTAAAAATGTCAGTTGGTTGTGTAGATGGTCTCGTTCTCCGTTCCTTCTAGTTTGGGGTGTTTTGTTTTGCAGCGCTCTCTTTCTAGTCGAAGTCTTGGGAGCAGTTTAGATTTTTTTTGCCATTGTTGGGCTTGCTTTTTTTATATCATATTTATGGTCTTCTTTTCCCTCTTTTTGTCCTATGACCTTCTTCCCTTTATATGTTATGGAAATTTATAGCAAGATAGAAGCTTGTAATTCCTCTGGATCTTGTAGTGTGTTCACACATCGAAATAATACAAACATCATGTTTTTTCCAATTGCAATGGTCAAGGACAACGTCGTTGCTTCACATAAGCTAGTGCAAAAAATTGTGTGTGACTATACAACGACGTCGTTGCTTAACAGAAGCTATTGGAAGAAAATGTGTGTGACTATACAAAGACGTATATATATAGAACATTAGTGACGACGTCGATAGTAACTCGAGATATTAAGTGACGACGCCGTCGCTTGTTGAAAAAAGGTAAAAAAAATTAAAAAATATAGCAGGAATACCACTTATGTGCCATATATACTATTGGTATCTCTTCTGGTTAGTAGCCATCTAGGGTTCTTTTTTAGGTAAATTTTTCTAAATAATAACTCCAACATGAACACTTACCGATAGAAGTTAAGCTGGAAATTACATCGGCCACAAGCAGCAGCCCCCCTCGCTGAAAGACATGGGAGCAGCCAAAGATTGCTGGATAAAATGTCACTGCAATCCATGTAGTGAGTGTATGTGCAAAAGCGTGAATCACCGCGTTCGAACAATCAATCAACTACACAAGAAATAGAAAATCATAAACATAGATTTTACGTAGTTCGGCAAACTTGCCTACGCTGTAAAGATACTCGACTCTCCTTTTGGTTCTTCATTCTGTCAGGTGCACATTAGTTACACATTATATCCCTTTTACGACTTGTTTGGATAAATGAGGAGTGGAGTAAAATAAAGTGGATTTCACATGTGGAGTGGAATGAAGATAAGTAGGTTGAAGTTAAAGTAGAGCACTTCACTTCACTCCATTTAGATGCTTATTTTGAAATCAAGGTTTGGAGTAAAATCCATTTTTACTCCAGGAAATTAAAGCATTTAGAGAGTTGAAATGAAATGGAGTACATGTGGCTCACATCATTACTTCATCTATCGAGCCAGACTCATCCAACCGAGAAAGAGTTGAAAATTTAAATTGCTAGGCCTATTTAATTTAACTTTACTCTATTGTTTTGCCTATCCAAACAGGCTCTTAGTTGCTTTCACCGGATATGATCCAAGAATTACCAAAATACCCATGATCTCGAACCCACTTTTCTCTGTACCAACTTGGCTAACAATCTGCACTGTGATCTGAGATAATTTATTGGCTAGGGCTGGTCACAGGTGGGTCTCATTCCTTCTCCCAAAGAGACTTTTCAGGTTGTGTGCTGCTTCTATTTTCAGATGTGGGCACATTGAGCACCTTTCATGACCAGTCGTTAATCATTGTTAGGTTCGTGTTACTACTCAGTAGATTGAAATACCCTTCTTTTTATTCATTTCTCATCAATGGGGATCCTCATCCACGCATATGCATAGATGGTGGTGGACTTAAGAGAGTTGAGACTCCACATGAGGCTCGTACAAGGGAGGATGTTCCTCAAAAGGAATTTCCACTTTACCATGAAAAGTTATAATGAAAGTTCATTTTAAAGCACATGATTAAGCTACAATTTGGACCTAAGATAATCATATCACTTTGAACAGGAGAGAATTCCGGGGATAGTTTAGTTATTCTAAAATCATGGTTTGCACTTTAAGATTGTAGATTTAAAATTGTACTATCATACTGAGGGTACCGGAAAGTTTATCCGGCTTCCCTCTTAAACCCTCGAGGGATTGGTCTAATTAAAGGTTTGGAAACCCTAATGTAGAAAAAAAAAAAAACTTTAAAAATTGGAGAGGGAGGGGGGGGGGGGGGGGGGGGGGGGGGGGGGGGGGTACACATTTAATAGTTTGGATCCAATGAGCCAGGGCACCCGACCGACGTCCACGTGTCACATGATTAAGCCTAGTCATGCACCATTTAGCGGGCTTCTTTCCCGCCACACCACAATAGTAAAAAGTAGCATACAGCGTAGAGAGACCTCTCTATCCATACAAGAAGAAGAGCTGGGAAATGCATTTGAAGTGAAATTCCCGTCCCTTCACTTTCCGTGTCAAGCACCCAATGGAAGAAAACACCGCAGAGCAGAACAAACTCCCCGAGCTCAAGCTTGGTAAGGAAGCACGAAACCCTAATAATTTATTTCTCTCTCTCTCTCTTCTTCTCACTCGCATTTAATCTATCAATCCGTCCGCAGATGCTCGACAAGCGCAAGGTTTCATTTCATTTTTCAAAACCCTACCTCAAGTAATCTCTTCCTCTCAGTTCCTTCTCTTCTCATCTAAATCTCTTTTCCAATGCCCTAACGCGAATGTTGTTAACTGTTTCTACATCACAGGATGCTAGGGCTGTTCGCTTCTTCGATCGGAAGGTGAGTTGTCACTTTCAGTATCTGTGAATGTTACTGGAGGAATCTCAACTTCAACTTCTTCTTTTGTGTTTGATTGTTTGTTTTTAAGACCGACCGACTGCTCGGATTGTCACTTTCAGTATCTGTGAATGTTACTGGAGGAATCTCAACATCTTCTTTTGTGTTTGATTGTTTGTTTTTAAGACCGACCGACTGCTCGGTTTCGCGACTGAGCCTTTGCTTAAGATGCACTTCTTGAGAAAGACTCTCTCTTGCAATCCTAGCCATGTAATTGATGGTCTGGAAATTTTATTTCTAGGAGCTGCCTTTTATGTGTTGTGAAAAATTTGGCCAAAGACTTGGATTTTGTGTCATATTTTCTTAGGATGAACAGTCACCTATTTAAACAAGGGCCTTTTAGCCTTCTTGGTATTGATTTCGAGGAGTTCATTGTAAAGGGGGTTTTGATTGAAGGAGTATTTAAGGGTGAGGGTTGAATGATCTAAGGTGGATATGTAGATATGGCACAATCACTTTTCTAGGAATTAGGTTACTAGGGAGACAAGTGGGCAATCTTCCCCTTTCAAAGAGAGGAGATTTTTTGATGTTTCCTTTTGGCTTTTGTCCTTTAATCCTTCATATTTTGGCCCTTTGATAGGAAGACATTGCTTGGAAATCCTAGGAATTGTATATGTTAATCTCGGTATTTGCATGTGTTTTGCATTGCATCTGTTATCAACTTCTCAATTTTGGCTAAATCGTTTTTTGTTGCTCCTGACCATGTTTGTGTGATTGCAGATTGTCAATTTGAGTTTTCTCATTAATTGATTGATTGATTTATTTATTTTACCTAGGACTATTACACTGCCCATGGTGAAAATGCTACTTTCATTGCAAAGACATACTACCACACTACTACTGCTTTGCGGCAGCTGGGTAGTGGTTCTGATGGCTTGTCCAGTGTAAGTGTAAGCAAAAACATGTTTGAAACTATTGCTCGTGATCTGCTGCTGGATAGAACAGACCATACTTTGGAACTCTATGAGGGGAATGGATCGAACTGGAGGTTGTCAAAGGCTGGAACACCTGGAAATCTTGGGAATTTTGAAGATGTTTTATTTGCCAACAATGACATGCAGGATTCCCCTGTCATTGTTGCTCTGTGTCCAAACTTTTGTGGTAATGTGTGTACTGTGGGGTTGAGTTATGTGGATACAACAAAAAGAACACTTGGGCTGGCAGAATTCCTTGATGATAGCCAATTTACAAATTTAGAGTCGGCTTTGGTGGCCCTTGGTTGCAAGGAATGCCTTCTGCCACTGGAGAGTGGAAAATCTACTGAAATCAGGCTTCTGCATGATGCATTAGCCAGATGTAATGTGCTTATGACCGAGAAAAAGAAATCTGAATTTAAGTCAAGGGATTTGGTGCAGGACCTTGGTCGGCTTGTCAAAGGTTCTATTGAACCGGTTCGTGATTTGATTTCCAATTTTAACTATGCCACTGCAGCTTTAGGGGCCTTGCTGTCTTACACAGAGCTACTTGCAGATGAGAGCAATTATGGGAATTACACCATCCGGCAGTACAATCTGGACAGTTACATGAGGTTAGATTCTGCTGCTATGAGGGCATTGAATGTTTTGGAGAGCAAAACAGATGCAAACAGAAATTTTAGCCTGTTTGGCCTGATGAATAGAACCTGCACTGCTGGCATGGGGAAGCGGCTTCTGAACAGGTGGTTGAAACAACCTTTATTAGATGTTGATGAAATCAATTGTAGACTGGATTTGGTACAGGCGTTTGTGGAGGATACTACACTTCATCATGATTTGAGGCAGCATTTAAAAAGAATTTCAGACATTGAACGGCTGATGCATAATCTTGAGAAGAGGAGAGCCAGTTTGCAGCATATTGTAAAACTTTATCAGGCAATCTCCATTCTCTTGTCTTCGGCACTTGCAGCCTTGTTTTCTATTTTTTTTAGTGATCTGGTGGATGTTCTTTCTAATGATTGAAATTTTTTTACAGATTTTTCTTTAACAAAAACTTATATATGGAGAAGTTTCAGAAAAAAAGTTCACATTGAACACTACCTATACTTTGACATTTTAGAGGCTGGATCTTTGATCATGAGGCACACTCTTTTATTATTACAAGTGTTTGTTTGGTGTTCATATAGTGGACATATCTTTCTATGAAAATTAAATCAATCACATTATCCTAACCGTCTGATCAAACATTTTTTAACATTAAAAAAGGATGGTTTAAGAAATGTCTGATCAACAATCCACATTCATTCGATCATATTGTTTTGAGTTCTTTCTAACTGAACAAATTTGTCCAACGGTTATGAAAGTTTATCTGCAGTTTCTTCTTAGAAAATATAATTATACTAAGGTAAGAGGAAAGTAACAGTATTTCATGAGGATTTGGGTGTTACTTTCATTCCTTCATTTATGGGAAAATAACTGAAGGCTACAATTTTGAATATGTAGTTGGTGAATTCTTTTTAGTAATATAAGTTAAGCCATATTCCTTCAATTGCGAGCTTTTGGTTTGCATGACACATCTTTCATGTGCAGTCAAGCATCAGACTTCCTTACATTAAAAGTTCTCTTGGGCAATATGATGGCCAATTCTCGTCACTGATCAAAGAGAGATATTTGGATCCCTTAGAAAATTGGACTGATGATGATCACTTGAATATGTTTATTGCTCTTGTTGAAGCTTCTGTGGACCTTGAGAAACTTGAGAATGGAGAGTACATGATAGCATCTGGTTATGATCCAAACTTATCTGCACTGAAGAATGACAGAGATGCAGTGGAGCAACAGATACACAATTTGCATAAACAAACTGCAAATGATCTCGATCTTCCTTTTGATAAGGCTTTGAAGTTGGACAAAAGTACCCAATTCGGACATGTGTTTAGAATCACAAAGAAGGAGGAGCCAAAAATTAGAAAGAAGCTTAGCTCCAATTTCATTGTCCTCGAGACTCGGAAGGATGGGGTAAAATTTACAAACACAAAGCTCAAAAAGTTGAGCGATCAGTACCTTAAGCTACTTGAGGAGTACACAAATTGCCAGAAAGAGCTTGTTGCTCGCGTAGTTCAGACTGCAGCAACTTTCTCTGAGGTATATTAACTTTATTGAGCAGGATTTATTTAGGCTAAAGGCTATATGTTGAAAGGGTTTCACATCTTAGCACTTGTTGCAGTATTTCAATGTTGATATATTTTTATGCCAAATTCAGTTAAACCAGTCCTGAATCTACCTATTTTTCTATCCTTGACTTTGGGTGGCCGCTAACATTCTACTGTTGAAATATTGCAACACTAGGCCTGTCCATATGCTCCCTTAAATCTGAATTTTTATTTGCTTGTATGTGGACATTATTAATTGTAGGTTTTATTTGTACAGGTTTTTGAGTCTTTAGCTGGGATACTTTCTGAAATGGATGTCTTGCTCAGTTTTGCTGATTTGTCTACTAGCTGTCCAACTCCTTATATAAGACCAGATATCACTCACTCGGTAATGTTTCTGTGTCCTATTACTTGCAGTATTGACTATAATTGCAGTTTCTTGTTGGAGAAAAACACTTCGTGGCAAAATGCCTCATTTTGTGTTATTGCTTACAGGATAAAGGAGATATTATACTAGAAGGGAGTAGGCACCCTTGTGTGGAAGCTCAAGATGGTGTAAATTTTATACCCAATGATTGTTCTCTTGTGAGTACTAGTGTTGAGTTTCCTGTTGAATAGAAAGAAAATGTTTGGTCTCTCATTTTATGAGATGAATTTTAACTCTCTTTTTTTTGTGCCTTTCTAACATTTTAGGTAAGAGGGAAAAGTTGGTTCCAAATCATCACTGGTCCCAATATGGGTGGGAAATCTACATTTATTCGTCAGGTATGATGTCTGTGTTTTAATGATAGTATATGTTTCTTATTCCGTTCTAAGTGTAAGGATGGTAGAGTTTGGTACCTGACTGTTGGTTCCATCATTTATAAAATATGGATGTTGTAAATGAGGCTAGTTGAAAATGATGATGCTTTGGCATAAAGATGTTGCTTTGGCATAAAGATGATGCTTTTATGTTCTCCGATTATTGGCAAAATTATAGTTTCTTATCTTTGGCTGTCATTTTATATGTTGCTGTATGTAGGTTGGTGTGAATGTGTTGATGGCGCAAGTTGGGTGTTTTATTCCATGTGTTAAAGCAAGCATCAGTGTTCGTGATAGCATTTTTGCTCGTGTAGGTGCTGGCGACTGTCAGGTTAGTGTAACTGAAATAATTCAAACCCCAAAGAAAAATCAAAGACTAAATACTGATTGTATCTACGTATTAGTCTTATTGAAACAATTAACTTAAAATGAACGTTGTGAACCATAATCTGTGTGTTGCTATATCCTGTTTTAGAACCCTAGATTTTGATATACATATTGTATGTACTTGACATCTCCTGGTGGTGTTCAATGTTGACATAAGTTGTATGTCATCAAACTTATCTTTTTAATCTATCTCTCTCTCTCTCTCTCTCTCTCTCTCTCTCTCTCTCACACACACACACACACACACACACACACCCACCCACCGACCCACACACACACACACACACACACTCCCTTGGTAATGAAAAACTTCAATTAGAAAGAGCAAAATACAAATAACAACAAAACAAAGAAAGCAAAGACTAGGGGTACAAGAGCTTTGAACCTCACCCAACACCTAATTACATAACAACGCCCACCCAAGGAGACATCCTCTCAACCCTTTGTTCAGCTAAAATATCCACCATAGAATTTTTTGATCTAACCTCATGGTGGAAAGCAACATTAATGTTAGAGGAAAGCTCCCTAATTTCCTTAACGTGAAACTGAAATTTCCAAGGGCTTGCCTTCCGATTAGACACCCATGCAATTGCATTAGAAGAATCACTTTCGACAATTAACATACCATTGAAATATCTTGAGAACAACCGAAGAGCTTCCAAAATCGCTAGCGCCTTTGCTTCTTTAGAGTTGCAAACTCTCACATACTTAGAGAACATGAGAACTGAGAAGAACCTCACCCTTACTATTGCAAGCCACTCCAATTCCTCCCGGCCCTGGCTTACCCCTCAAAACTCCATCCCCATTGAATTTCAAAGCCCCAATAGGAGGGGGAGACCAAGGAACTGATCTCCTCACCTTAATTGAGCCACACCCCATACAAGCTTCCCAATTAAACAGAATATCTTTGAGGTTGAAATTGAAGAACTCCTTTCTAACCAAAGCCCATTTTGTAATTTTTAAGGCAACCCTTGAGATCAACTCCGGCGACAAAGAAGACGGGCCCCTAAAGATCCTGTCATTCCTATTCCTCCAAATAGACCACAAAATTGTGAATGGGATAATCCTCCATAAAATTCGCCCACAACCAACAAAACACCCGCCCAACCTCTTTTGAGTCATTTGTTTTGTGTGTTTGAATTTATGAAATGCTACGAAAATGAAAAAAAGAAGCCAAGTATTGCAATTAGTCAATTTTCCTACAATGGAAAATATTTCAAAGTGATTTATTCTTGGTTTTCCTGTTGTTAAAAGTTCCGTTTAGTATCAGTTATGAGAATTTGTCCAACTACTTACATGGCATCGTAATATTAAGTCTCGCATATCAGGTAATTACATTAAAAGATTTACAACCGTTTTGCAACTATACTTTCATATTATATTATGCAATGTAACTGGCTTTGCTTACCTTTTATGTATTTAGTCCCTTTACCTCACAGACCAACACACCACATACACCCTACTATGGTTATACTGCATTTCTTATGTGGATCTTTCTGGCTGTGATATAGCTCCGGGGGGTTTCCACCTTCATGCAAGAAATGCTTGAAACGGCATCAATCTTGAAAGGTGCTACTGATAAGTCCCTGATAATTATTGACGAGTTGGGTCGTGGTACATCAACTTATGATGGATTTGGTCAGTATCCTATCTGGTTTTCAATTTTAATGACTGCTATCTGTAACTGTTGACTGTATATTAGCTTGTATGCTTACTTTCTTTGAGTTACCTGCTTTGGGTCTCTTTTTAAAGAAATATGTTTGTAAAGACATGTTGCATTCTTGATGATCTATTTTCATGGTTCTTGTCTTTATTCTCCATTTAATATTCCGTGTGCTTTCTTACATCTTGCCTATAATTACTGGATGTTTCTTTTTCTTTTTTGCTACACTGGGGATTTGAGCTCACGCACTCTACTCACTTACCCTTGTTCCTAACTGGCTGAGCTACAACTGAGGGACAATGCTACCATGGTTTTCATTATGGGTGAAATTTGATATTAGAGAAGTCGGAGTAGAATACATCATTGCCATCAAAGCCTTGTCCCAACTATGTTGGGGTTCTCCATTTTATATTCCATGTGTTTTCTTACATCTTGCCTATTATTGTTAGGAATTTTGTATATTGCAATTTGATGGATGCATTATCATATTAGCATCATTTGAATTTTCACACATGCATTGATTTAAAACAATAATCTTTACACAATGCTTTTCTTAGGCTAAATTTGTCTAAATTGGTCACTTATTGTAGCTCACCCTATTCACCCCCCCTCTAGGGTTAGGATCCCAGGACTTTCAATTATGACTAGATGTTTCCTTTTCTTTTTTGCTACATCGGGGATTTGAACTCTCGCACCTACTCACACACCCATGTCCCTAACCAGCTGTGTGACAATGCTATCATGATTTTCATTATGGGTGACATTTGATATTAGAGAAGTCAAATAAGAGCACATCACTATCATCAAAGCCTTGTCCCAACTATGTTGGAGTCGGCTACATGAATTTTGTTTCTCCATTCCGATGCAGATCTTAGGATTAGGGCTTGCGTGGAAATGTTGAAGCACATGTCCGTAGTCACTATACGAGATCTCCGTAGAGATTTCAACACGAGGATGCACCTCAATGGATAAAACACACACTCAAAACTCTATTTATTATCAAAGTATAAGATTCCATCTCTACAATGCAATATAAATAGGGAAAACAAACTTAGGGGGCTAAGAAAACCTAATCAAACTAGGAAGGCAATAGAAACTACCCTCATTACATCTCTTTAATAAAATTAGAAACCTACTAACAAATAATTAAGAAATAAAAATAATTCCTGGATTATTTTGGGTGGTCCCACACTTGGACTCATCAGTTCTGCATCACATTCCAATCTTTTCCAAGGTTGCACTCCTTCAGATCTATTTTTATAGTAGATAACACTCTCTTTGCCTTATCCAAGCTTGAGTTATTCCTAGATAGAACACAACTTTGTGGGTTGTATTGTCAATAGGCCCATGGGCCACGGCCCACTTCCTCTGGGTTGTTATCCCTTTCTCTACAATACTTCTATCCACGCCCTCATCGTCCTACCCCCTCTCCGTGGTGGGCCATCAACCTACGAATAAAAACTTTTCCTCGCTAGCACCGTTGCTAGCCTACGTTGGACATAGCCAAACCATCTCAAACGAGTTTCTCTTATTTTATCGCCTATTGATGCTACCCCAGATGCCCCCGAAAGTGCTCGTTTAGTTAGGTTGACATTCAGTGTAAAATTATGTCACGACCCAAACGTGAATTCGGAGGAGAACACATGGTCTCTAAATATGGAGAATTTGTCTGTATTACAAGAATACTGCAAATGGATAGTTCCCCATATTAGATGATTACTGCAAAAAATTTAAATCATCTTTCTCATAGTTCTTAAAAAATTATTTCTTCTTGTATGTCTTTTCAATGGTAACGTATTCATTAAATTCATGGAAAAGAACAAGAAAGATATAGGCCTTAAATACTGCAATACAGTGAGAAAGAAGACAACCACACTTCAGGAAATCAATGACACCATCCACCCAACACCTCTACAATATTTTTGCCATATTTTCAATTCTGCTTACATTTTTGTGATAGTTTCAATTCTACTGATATTCTGAAACTGTTGTGATATTTTCTGGAAAATATCTTTCCTCAAAAATATTCTCTCTCATGTGGAATCTGTGACTTGGAGCATTGACAACTCTCCATAGTGCAAAATTTGCATTATTTGGAGAGATCATAGGTCAACTCCCATGTCTTTCTTGTCAACGCACATTGAACTCTTAAGCTTCCTCATATATAAGATAGTAAACCTATGTAGGCCAGTTCTCCTGAGAAGTGGATTCAGTAACATTGGTAATTTGTTTTAGCTATTAGGAGCCGCTGCTTCAAGTGATATCTGATTCTTCTCAGGTTTTTCTCATAACCATGCAATAAGAAATCTTCTTGTTTTCTGCCAGCTTTGTACCTCTCTTTATTATTATTTTTTGGCTCAACTATTTTTTCTTGTGATTCCAAGATATAAAATTCTTACTTGAAAGCCCACTATAATCTTGTGATGGTTGTTCTTTCCACTTTGTAAACTGCCTAATTTTGCATCAGAGATGTTATATTTTTATTGGACAGTATATATACTACCATCATCTGCTAATGGAGATGAAGGCTTCCTAGTCATTGAACTTGAAACTTAGAATGTGGTTGTACTTGAAGGAGATACTGTGGAAGGAGAGGAAGAGAGGAAGAAAAAGGCTTTTGTTACTCTCCTTAACCACTTTTTTTAAGTTACATATCTGGAAAAGAACTAAGACTGCATTTTTTATCTTTTACCATGTGCTTTTTTGTAATTATTTGTAATTGTTTTTGGTTTTGCTTATCAACAAGTTCCATTCATACACAGGTTTAGCTTGGGCAATTTGTGAACACCTTGTACAAGTGACCAGAGCACCAACTTTATTTGCAACTCACTTTCATGAACTGACTGCATTGGCTAATGAAGATGGTGGCCATGAGTCTCATAGGGGCCCTATTAGTGGCGTGGCAAATTATCATGTTGGTGCACATATTGATTCATCAAGCCACAAGCTGACTATGCTTTATAAGGTGGGTGCTTATATGGTTATAATTTAAGAGTTACGATTTTCTTTGTTCAAGAAATAACTTTCTAGTCATGTAGCAGTTGGTAGGTGCTAATAGTCGCAACTAGAAGGTCGTAGATTTTGAATCTTGTGATTTCTTGTTCTTTTTTTACATTCATCTTGGGTGGGATCCATGATTGCAAGTTTTTCTGTACAGTTAGACAAAGGCACTCACAAAACAAACTGTGCCGAATGAGGAAGTTTTGGTTATGGAGCTGATATATTGCTGTATTATATGTAGTTTATTATTACATATTTGTTTCCCCAAGTTATTTTTCGTAAGAGTGCATGTTTAATGGATTTTTCTTTTCCCACTCTCTTTATCAAGATTCAGCCTTTAAAGCTCGGACCGTCAGAGAGTAGTATGATGTTGTAGGAGAGTCTGAATAATTTTGTGTGTCAGCCTGTCGTGACTTTTCTGGTGGGTCGGTATTCGAAATTTGGAATGCTCAGGGACATGATCTGACACCAATGTCAATTCTCATCAGCTATACCTGGGGAGAAAACAGCCTTGTGCTCTCTAAAGGTAAGGGTTGTGTTTACCTTCCTATTACCCACCCTACCTACTAGGAGAAGGGCCTAGTTTAATGCTTTATTAGGGGTCAAGCCAAACAAAATTTAAAAAAAGAAAAGAAAAGAAAAGAAAAGGAACGAAGAAAAAGATAAGAGACTATAAGTTTCTCGCTATTTTTCATTTTATCCCCACATCCTTCTATAACAAGGAAAAAAGAATAACAAAGTAACTTAAATCATATCTTTTTATTAGTAACCACAGCCTGGTTAAAATAACCAAACTGCCCAAATTCCAACAACCATCCTCTTATATGCCTGCGAACAAAAAATTTATGCTAAATTAATGTTGGAACTGTGCAACGCTGGTATTTTTTCATACGTTGCAGGATGCTAATGAGATTATTAGATGTATGCCTTGAAAGGACAGTTGTGTATCGAGGAATAAGAAAAATATGGGATGGGGAATGAGTATGTAAACAAGAGGAGATATGTATCAGCAGTAAAACCCGCATATTCATATGAAGTTAAATGTTGGCAAATAAAGAAACAACAAGAAACTAAGTACATGCAGTTGTATGGAGGAATAACCATTCAAAACATTAAAAACAAAAAACAAAAAAGTTGAATGGAGGAATAAGAAAAATAGAAGATTGGGATGAGTACATAAATAAAAGATAATACACAAAGGGCTTAAATAGAAGAGAAATTGAAGAATGTCATGAGTGTTTAAGCGTATACATGGAAGGAGGCTGAAAACAATTTAAATAAAAATTAAAGTGTTGCAAGCATAAAAATTAATGGGCTGGCAGACCTTGGGTCTGGCCTGCATCAAGAAGTGGTGGATCAATGAAGGTTTGGAATGAAGCAATCTGATACTGCCCTACTATTTTGAAAATTGGCAGAGTACCTCAATTTGTGCAAATTAAAGCTCATTGAAATGAAACTTGATAAGTCGTTCAGGGGGCTGGTGTTTCTTACTGTTTGATGTCATCAGGGCTTTCCTGAGTGACTAATATAAGTTACCAACCTTGAAAACTGTACACGAGTGTGCCTTTCAAGGCATACATCTGGTGTTCTACAACCATGTAATTTAACTTAAGCTCTTTGTGAGGAGACTAATATTATTTCATAGACATCTGCATTTTTCAGTAGATTATTATTATTGTTTTTATCATCATTGTTGTTATCATTATTGTTATATATTTTTTGGGGTCGGCATTGATATTATTTATTACTTGCGTGGATAGTGGACTTTGCTTTATGTTGCTGATCATAATACTACCCTAGGCATTTTTTTTTTCTTGTTACTAGTCCTTGTGCACCACTAATTAGTTACCAGTTTCTTTCATGATGCTATGATATGAGCTAATACTCGCAATGGTTTTCCTGTTTTGGTGTTTACTTCTGAACTATTTCAGGTTGAGCCTGGGGCTTGTGATCAAAGTTTTGGGATTCATGTAGCAGAATTTGCCAACTTCCCTCAAAGTGTTGTCAACCTTGCTAGAGAAAAGGCTGCAGAGTTAGAAGATTTTTCTTCCACTCCAGTCATCTCAAATAATGCGAAGGAAGAGGTCTGACTAATAGCAAGCTTACTAGTCATTTGACCATAATTAGGTGTAATTACTTGTGGTTTTCGTCCATTTTGCACGAATTTGAGGTTTAATCGCTGTCTTTGACAGTGGGCTGAAAATCTTCACCTTGATGCAGTACAGTGGATTGAAAAGTAGTTTTTTTAACACATGAATTTCCATCTCGGGAGTTTTGTTCCAATACGTTCTTAATATTTAAAATTGCTTTCCCTTATTTGTGGGTCAATACATGCTGCAAAATATTATTTAGAGAGATGGAAAGAATTCTGAAGATATGTGCTGAATGCAGTGACCTTCTTGGTCGACTGTTCTTCTCATTATAAAGGGGATGAAATCCCTGATTACATGTAAGTATCACTAATCAGATCCTAAAAAACTGTTTTACAAACTAAAAAGCTTTGACTAAGTAATATATGAAGTCTGGGCCCAGAATGGGCCTGGGCTTGCTTGGGCTTGGATTGACACCCCCCCTCAAACTGATGCTGGAGAGTCATACAGCAGCAATTTGGAAACAAGAAATTGATGTCGAGGCCGAGGAAGTCCCTTTGTGAAGATATCTGCAAACTGAAACTCTGTAGGGACATGAGGTAGACTAATGACATCCCGCTTAAATTCATCCCGAATAAAGTGGCAGTCAACTTCAATATGCTTGGTGCGTTCATGGAATACTGGATTTTCAGTGATTCGGATAGCCCCAGTATTGTCGGCATGCAATGGAGTAGGAGAGGTTTGAGTGAACCCAAGTTCTGAAAGAAGGCCCCGTAGCCATAAGACTTCAGAACAAGCAGAAGACATCACCCTATATTCAGCTTCCGTGGAAGATCTGGATACACGTGCTTGTTTCTTGCATTTCCAAGAAATGAGTGAATTGCCAAGGTACATACACCAACCAGTAGTAGAACGGCGTGTGTCTTGACAGCCTGCCCAGTCAGCATCCGCATAAGCAGTTAGATGAAGAGGATTATCCTTTGGATAATATAAGCCACGAGAGACGGTGCTTAGCAGATAACGGATAATGCGCTTCACAGCTGTCAAATGAAGGTGTCGATGAGCGGTCATGAACTGGCTCACAAGATTAACAGCATAGGAAATGTCAGGTCTAGTGATGGTGAGATAGACAAGATTGCCCACCAGGCGCCGGTATATATGAGGATCAGGAAGAAGGTCTCCATCAGTTTTACTCAGCTTGAGATTTACCTCGACGGGTGTATCAACAGGTGAAGAATCATGGAGGCCAGCCAACTCAATAAGGTCTGAAGTGTATTTGTGTTGATTAACAAAAAGACCTTTAGGAGATTGATGCACCTCTAAGCCCAAGAAATAATGCAAAGGACCCAAATCTTTCATATGAAAGTAAGTCCGGAGGGAAGCTTGGAGAGATTTGATCATACCATCATCCGTGCCAGTAATAATAATATCATCAACATACACCAGAAGTACAGTAACCCCTGAAGATATGTGCTGAATGCAGTGACCTTCTTGGTCGACTGTTCTTCTCATTATAAAGGGGATGAAATCCCTGATTACATGTAAGTATCACTATGCACAACACAGCCAGAAGAAGAAAAGGAGACATTGCAATTATTTTCAACAAGTTGACCCACAGAAACCAAATTGGTAGCAAGATGAGGAGAAACTAAAACATTGGTTAAGGGTAAGGGGCCAGGGGTATCACCAACAGAGGTGATAGGGAGATGATCTCCGTTGGCAGCTTGAACAGTGAGATGACCAGTGTAAGGAACGACATTCTGTAATGTTATGGGCAGTGTTATTTAAGGCGTTAAGCGAGCCGAAGCGACCAAGGCTCCTAACGCCTAGGCGAGAAGCGAGAAGCGAAGCGACACGCTTTACCGAAGCGAAGCGAACAGTTAAAAAAAAAAATTCAGTTTAATTAATTCTAAACATCTAAGTTATAATTATATATATACTAAATATTTAAATGCAAGTAAAACCATAAACATTTAAATTAAAACAAACACTAATAATATCTCAAATCTTAATAACAGTCATAACTTAAACATTTAAATTCAAACAAACACTAATAATATCTCAAATCCTAATATTTAAAAACATAAGACACACAATTCAAGCAACTAAAGAAATCATCTCAAGGACTTGGAAATTAATCATCATCACTAAAGAAACCATCTTCTTCATTATCCTTAGATTCATAACCCTCTGTATCCTCCTCCTCTGCCTCATCTGAAATTATGTCTTCCTCATCTATGAGTCCAGTGGTCGATCTTGTAACCCTTGGTGTTACCCTAGTAGATGATGTTGATCTAGTCCGTTGGCTACTTTCGTGAACTCCAGAAGCTCGAGCAACTTCACCCCAAGTCAAAGTATCATCACCAAACACAAGCTCATCATCTTCATCTGTTTCTGCATCCACTCTCCCAATCAACCACTCATTGCTATCATCAATATCCTTCAAAGATATTGGATCAATTGTGTCACGGGAATCATATCGGCGTCTCAAAGCTCTATTATACTTAACAAACACCAAATCATTGAGGCGAGATTGAGCTAGTCTATTTCTTTTTTTTGTGTGTATCTGCAATAATTTATTAACAATACATTAAAATTTATAATAAGATAAAAAAAAATGAAATTGAAAAGGTTTGAGGATGATACTCACATGCTCAAACACACTCCAATTTCGCTCACAACCGGATGCACTACAAGTAAGGCTTAAAACTTTTTTTGCAAAACTTTGCAAATTTGGAGTTGCAGACCCGTATGCACTCCACCAATCAGCTGTGAATAATGAATAACAATTAATTAACTAACATCTTTAAACAATGATAATGAAATAAACTTGTGGGATAACTTAGATTACCTGGTGCCCTCGTTGTTCTTTGTCTAACCGCCATGGGCAACTTAAAGAGGTTTTCACATTTCATGTAAATACTCAACTCTTGACCAATTTTATCTTGTATAGCAAGATTTGGGACCAACTTTTCTAAACATTTATATAGGCCATTCATGACTTCTTGATCTTTCTCAACCTCTGGATTGGAATAGAAAAACTCTGGGTTCAAAAAATACCCAGCTGCATGCAAAGGCCGATGCAATTGAACTTCCCACCTTCGGTCAATGATTTCAAAGATGTGTTTGTACTTCTCTTCATTGCCATTAAAAGAATTAGCAATCGCTTCTTTAGCCCGGTCCATAGCTTCATAAATGTACCCCATGGGAGGCTTCTTCTCACCATCAACCAATCGAAGCACACGAACAAGAGGGCCAGTAAGCTTAAGAGAGTAGACAACATTACTCCAAAATGAAGGCATTAAAATGATTTGTGCTGTCCTTTTGCCTTGTTGTTCTCTTGCCCATTTACTTGTAGTCCATTCCTCTGAAGTAAACATTTTTCTCAAGTTACCTTTTTGTTGGTTGATTCTTGTTAGAGTAAGAAAAGCCGTAGCAAATCTAGTTTTTGCGGGCTTAATCAACTCCTTTGACTGGGTAAATCGTCTCATCATATTTAACAGAGTTGGACGGTTATAAATATAACCGTGTAATGCTATTCCTCTCTCAAATGTTCTCTTGAAGTTTGGCAACTTGAAGATATCTTCCAACATCAAGTCCAAGCAGTGGGCAGCACATGGTGTCCAATATAGGTTGGGTCGTTTTGCCTCCAAAAATTTTCCTATTAAACAAAGATTTTTTATCAACTAGTGTACATAAAAAAATTCAATGTAACAAGTAGCTATCTTTCTTTATCAAGAAGCTCATACCTGCTAACACATTTGCTGCCGCACTATCAGTGACAATTTGGACCACATTAGCTTCACCAATACGCTCCACAAAATTATCAAGCAATTCAAACATTTTTTGCCCATCCTTTGAGTATGCAGAAGCGTCAACGGATTCAAAGAACATGGTCCCTTTTGGACAATTCACTAAGAAATTAATCAAGGTTCTCCCTCTCTTGTCAGTCCATCCATCGGACATTATGGAACATCCATATTTTGCCCAATCCTCTTGGTGATCTTTCATCAATGACTTGATATGCCCTACTTCTTTGTTGAGCAATGGGACCCGAATCTCATGATAAGAAGGGGGTTTCAAACCAGGACCATACTGTCCAATAGCTTCAAACATTGCTGCAAAACTCTCATAGTTTACAACATTAAAGGGAATTCCCGTGTCATACATCCATCGAGCAAATGCTGTGATGGCCCTTTCTCTCATTTCCTTTCTGAAAGGATCGTTGGCATCAATCTTCGTTTGTCTCCCCTTGGTCTTTCGATTTTGCACGACAACATTCGGATCAGGGGTGAAGTATACATCCATAGGCCCTTTTTGTCTGGGTTTTTTTTGTTTGGATGTGGCTTGTGTAGAACCTTGACTAGAACTAGCCATGGCTCTTTTATGATGCACAACAATCTCTGCAATATCATCTTCATCCTCCTCCAAGTCATTAGGCATCTCATCAAAGTCGGGAACCATGTTCATTAGATTCTTCTCTGCCTTTTTTTTAGCCATGTATTCTCTAATCTCCTCTCTAACATGTGCAGGACATTTTGGACAAGTAATAACACTTGTAGAGTTCCCCGCAAGGTGTTGCTTGACCCGATAGACACCTCCATTTGACTCTTTTCCACAAAAATTGCATTTGAACTTGTTTGGGTTTGGGGGATTGACCAAGTGTGCATATTTCCATGCCGGATCTTTTTTGTTCCCTTCGGACGACGATGCCATTTATTTGTTTATGAATGACACTATCACACACACTACAATTAAAGGAACAAAACAGTACAGGAAATCAGAAAAATCAGCACATCAGCATTTAGCATTCAGCATTAAAGAAGCAGAAACATAAACAGCAGCAGAAACATAAGCAGAAAAAAAAATCAGCAAAAACAGAAGCAATTTACAGAAGCAGCAGCATTAAAAAAATTTACAGAAGCAGTATTATCAGCATTATCAGCAGTTCAGCACTAGCATTATCAGCAAAATCAGCAGAAACATAAACAGAAAAAAAATCAGCAAAAACAGAAGCAATTTACAGAAGCAGCAGCATTAAAAAAATTTACAAAAGCAGTATTATCAGCATTATCAGCAGTTCAGCACTAGCATTAAAGAAGCAGAAACATCAGCAAATTCAGAAGCAGCAGAAACATAAACAGAAAAAAAATTATCAGCAAAAACAGAAGCAGCAGAAACAGAAAACAGGAGAGAAGAAGAAAAAAAAACAGAAACAGAAAAAAAATAAAAAAGAGGAACCAGAACAGCAGGCAGCAGAAACATAAACAGAAAAAAAATTATCAGCAAAAACAGAAGCAGCAGAAACAGAAAACAGGAGAGAAGAAGAAAAAAAAACAGAAACAGAAAAAAAAAAAAAAAACGAGGAACCAGAACAGCAGCACCATTACAGAACCAAAACAGCAGAAAAAAAAAAAAAAAAAAACCAGAAGCACCATTACAGAGAACTAGAACAGCAGAATCAGGAAAAAAAAAAAAAATAGCAGCACCATTGCAACCACAAGAGCAGAATCAGGAAAAAAAAAAAGAAACAGAGAAGAAGAAGCAGAGAAGAAAAAGAAAAAGAGGACCAGCCGAGAAGAAGAAGAAGAGAAAAGAGAAGAGAAAAGAGAAGAGAAAAGAAATCTGAGACAAACCTGTCACCGAGGAGCAGCCGCAGGAGAGGAAGGAGCAGCAGCAGTCGACCGTCGATCGTGATCGTGAGGGAGGAGTACCAGTCGATCACGGGAAGGCAGGCGAGTCCTGAAGGCCAGTCGATCGTGAGTCCTGAAGTCCAGCTCCAGTTCGTTGCCTGATCTGAGGAGTACCAGTGGCCAGCTCCAGTCCCAGCTCCAGTCCGTTGTTTGATCTGAGCAAAATTAGGGCTGGGTTTTATATTTATGGGACAAGAGGGTAATTGGGTGTATGTGCATCTTATAAAATTTTTTCCAATTGCCCTAATCCAACGGTTCACAATTAAAATAAAATAATCCAACAGTCCATAATAAAATTAAAACACAAGCTCGCCTCGCTTAACTAAAGCGCTCGCTTTTTCGCCTCTCGCTTAATTTCAAGGCGCTCGCTTTTCTCGCTTTTTCCTCGCTTCATGCATATTCGCTTCGCCTGGGGTGTTCAAGGCGACCACACCTCGCTTCGCCTCACTTCTCGCCTAGGCGAGCTTTTCAAATCACTGGTTTATGGGTGAAGAGGTCATATGGTTACTTGCACCAGAATCTAAGTACCATGTATTGGAAAGAGAGGAATCAGTACCTGTGATGTTCATGGATGCCAAGGCATTGATGATCATTTGGTTAACCATCTCAGGGGTGAGAGGAGCTGGAGAAGAAGATTGTGATGAGGAACCAGGCTGTGAGGATGAATCATACTGCAGAGAACCACTGAAGTCAGATGATGCATATGGTGGAGTGGTTATTGTATAAGCAGTGGGAGCTGACGACACGGTGGAAGTACCAGGGCCTGACTGCACATAATTGCGGGAAGTAGAATTGTGATTCTTCTTCCGGCATTCTTCAATAACATGACCAGTTGCCTTACAATATCGGCATATTTTTGCCTTGCATTGATTTGCATAGTGACCATATTTCCTGCAGTTATGGCACTGAACTTTACTGATATCCCGGGGAGATGGTCTGGTGGTAGCAACATAAGCAAGCGGAGCCTCAGTAGAACCCTGTTGTTCCAGAGTAGTTTTCGTGACCAGACGTTATTCTTCCCGCAGAAGCTCCTGAAGACAATCATCCAAGCTGGGAAGAGAAGCCCTGCTCATTAAGTTAGAGCGAACTGTCTCAAACTCCCGACGAAGTTTCATCAGAAACTGATCCCGATGGCTACTTTGTTGTAAGGGAAGGAGTTCAGGTAGGAGTGCATCAGACACCTTGGCAAACTTAATCTCATCATATTCTGACCACAGTCGTTGAAAGCCATTGTAATACTCCTGAATAGACTGGGTGCCTTGAGTGAATTGAGAAATGTCAAGTTCCAATTGAAATTGACGGGCAGCATTGCCTTGTTGATAGATCTTCTTAAGATAATCCCACATTTCCCTGGCAGTTTTGCAAGGTCGGAGGTTGAGGATAAAATGGGGCTCAACCGAGCCTAACAACCAGGTTTTGATTTTAGCATCCTTAGTTTTCCAAGCTAAAATCTTTTTGTCATCTTCTGCCGGTATAAGTTCAGATCCATCAATATATGACCAGAGTTCCTTGCCTTCTAAGTAAATTTGAAATTGGAAGGCCCAGGAGGTATAATTGTTTCCATCAAATCTAATCATTTTAATGTCAGATTTTTCCATGATGAGCAGACAAAGAGAAAAAAAACTTCACACCAGAATGAACAAGAACAGAGAACAGCCGGACCAGGAAAAACTTCTCACAGTAGCTGTATTGATAAGAAAATGCAATTTTCTCCAGGCAGCAGAAACACGACCACAGTGCAGATATCACACAGCACAGTACTGTAGCATAAAAAATAGCCAGAACAAAAAAAATGCACAACAGAGTGCACGTCGTCCCTGTCGTTCAGTGGGTAGATTCCCACGTGTTCCCCAGCAAATGATCAATGGCCAGATCAAAGGGGGGGGGGGGGGGGGATGGAAGGGTGGACTATTTTCGCACCTAATGGAAGTGGTCCCAGGCAGAACCAACAGGAATCCAAAATTCTGGACGGCTGAGATGAAAACAAGTTGATAAAACTTAATTTCCACAAAAAATAGTAGAAGGCCTACCTCTGATGATCCATAAACCTTGAAAAAATGTCCAGAAATAAGAAGAGACCCAGGCGACCAAGATGAGCTGCTTCCGCTGATATGATGTTGATGATCGCAGGTGGGCCACGGCTGATCAAAGATGATCAGGGATGATCACAGACGATCAGGTGGCAGAAAATGTCTTCCAGTGAAGAATATGTGTTAGATAATGAAGAAGATGCACAAATAGAGAAGGTGCAATCGAAACAGTGCACAGATCTGCACTAAAACTAACTGACGACCATTCTGTCAGTATGATTCCATAAACGGAAGCCCCACCAGATCATCATAGGACATATCAGAGGTCGGGGATGAAGGCACATCATATTTTTGCAAATGAGGGAAGAAGATTCAGCCAAAAATAACCAAGATCCTTGATTTTAGACGGCCGAGATGAAATCAGATTGAGAAATCTGACGAACCAGAAATTGCGATGGAAAACCTACTTCTGATGGGAAATAAATTCCTAAAAAATCACCATAAATACAGGCAACTCCGGTCGACCAACATGGTCTGGTTCCGCTGAGTTGATGAAGAAGATCTCAGGTGGGCCACACCGGATGGGAGATGATCTGGGATGATCTAGGATGATCAGAGATGCACTGATGATCTAGGATGATCAGGGATTGAATGATCTAGATATCAAGGCTCTGATACCATATTTTTTAGAGAGATGGAAAGAATTCTGAAGATATGTGCTGAATGCAGTGACCTTCTTGGTCGACTGTTCTTCTCATTATAAAGGGGATGAAATCCCTGATTACATGTAAGTATCACTAATCAGATCCTAAAAAACTGTTTTACAAACTAAAAAGCTTTGACTAAGTAATATATGAAGTCTGGGCCCAGAATGGGCCTGGGCTTGGATTGACACAAAACATTTACAGTCCTAGTCAGCAAGAAAATTCTTAGGGGCTCTAGGCCTTTGATTCATGGGGTGTTCCTAGCTAGTTTAATTTATTATCACATTCATGAATTGCCTGAGTAGATGGAAAGAGCTACCCAGCATAGGTTATTAGTGTAGAGAATGTAATAAACCATTTGCCACATAGGTTGATCTGACTACTATGAACAGTGAGTCTTTTATATTGTGCTGCTCTCTCCAACGTGCAATGGTTCAGCTATTAACCTTTATCTTGGCAGTTGGTGTCAAGTTCTTAGTACCTAACTGCTAGTCAATTAATTTGTGGGCATCAAATTTTCATAGATGAGCAGTCACTTTAGCTAATGCTTAAGCAAAATATTGTCCAGCTTAGTTGAAGGCTTGGTTTGAAATGTCCATGCTTCAGTTTGGTTGTATGCCTGTTTGGCTTGTTATTATTGTTGTTGTTTTTTGTTATTTCTATAATAATTTCTGGTAGGGAGCAATCTGATCTTCATATGGGGACATTTCTGATTATTGAACCTCAAGGTTCCAACAGAAGATGTATCACTGTATTTATTTCTTTTTGAAAAATTCCAAACAGGTATAAAACTTTTGGCTCATTTTCAAACATGGACATGAAGATTTGAATATTTCAAAAAAGTAGAAAAGTTTTCCACAATTCTTTCAATCAAGTCCTCTCCATAAAAAATTCTGAGAAATGACACAATAATTCAGAGATTCCAACATAATGTTTCTGAGTTTTTATGTTCAGCTCATTAATTTTCAAATTACATAAATTTGCCTGAATATTTGTGTTCTGCCGTTTCACTAGTAAGTATACAATATTGACTCAAATTGATTTATATTATTTCAAAATGTTCCAGTGCTTGTGCCCCTGATGTAGAAGTATTAAAAAGTTTATCATTATATACTGCTGAATCCATCAATCTGATTTTATAGCAATTCATCATATCTATCATTCCACACCAGTATCTTTTCCCGGCACTTGTATTTGCATTCATGCAATTAGCTTGTACCTTTTATTCTGAATATATAGAATGCATTTGGAAAATTCTGTTCACATTGTAGTTGGAAATTTGGTTGATTACTTTTTTTAACAGATCCAAAATCGCGTTTAGTAGCCAATTTAGCAATATTCTTACTCTCTACAGGTGGGATCTAAGCGTAAACGACTAGATAATCCTGATTACATGGCTAGAGGTGCAGCCCGGGCCCACCAATTCTTGCATGAATTTGCTGCTTTGCCATTGGACCAGTTGGACTTGAAGCAAGCTCTGCAACAAATTAGCAAGATGAGATGTGATTTGGAGAGAGATGCAGCTGAGCATCCTTGGCTCCAGCAGTTCTTCTAAGCACCACCAATAATTTTATTCCACTTTTTTGGATGTTGGTAAGGTCATTTCAATGGTGGTAGGAACTGAAAGCTTTAGTCACAATTTTGGTATCCAAGTGGCTAAAAAGGTTTTCTTTTGTGAGTGTGATTTCACTACTTGAGTTTTGGCAGTTGCTTAAATTATAAATTTGTACATATTATGTGCACATAGCTCTAGTTACTGATTGTGCCCTTTCATTCACACAACATTGTGTGCGCTGTCAGAATTCGTGGTCTTCCTCAAGTCAGAATTCCCACTCTTTCTCAATGCCATCACCACATAAAGAACTACAAAATGCTGTTTTTGTTGTGCACCTTTAAATTTGGTGAGGTTTTTGGTCCAGTTTTATTAACAGCATTTAGTACTTTAAAAATCATATACATATATGAATCTGGTTCTAAAAGAAAGAAAACCAGATTCGTAACTGGTTGTTCCTTATTTTATTATAAATATTGATTATCTTGGCGGCCAAAATCTCCATGAGCAATCCCACCTGACTATTTCAGCAATGTTTACAAAACATTAGACTTTTATTTTTGCTAAATTGCAAAAGAATGTCATTAAGGAAAAGGGATTTAAAAAAAAAAAAAAACCCAAAAGAATACGAGCCAAAGAGGCCCAAAAGAAGATCACGGCTAAACAATAGAGAATGAGGAGGAGCAAATAAAAATGAAAGACAAATCATAAGATCATTTTTGTATGTTGAGAGCTATAGAAGCTTCAAGGGACCTCTTGATCTGATGCCATCCCAAGGAGTCTTGAGCGGCAGCAGGCTGGAGTTGGTAGCGGTCCAATAGAGTTGATCTGGGGAAGCCTTCAATAATTCCTTAAAAATATATGGACTTCCATGTTGAAGCCAGGAGGACAAAACAAAGACTTTCCTTCACTTCACTCTTAAAATTGTTTATCTAAGATGATAGAAGAAACATCCACAAAAGGTGGGATAGGATCTCCACCTTGAGAAGTAGTTAATGGGGTTTACTACTTGCATCTTTTCATTCGTGTGTCAGCAGCAAAATTTTCAACACCTTGATGTTATCAATGATGAAGCATGCAAAGTACCTAGAAGCAAACCTAAAGTGTAGTGATTTCATAGAAGCAAATGTAATACATTGGAGCAATTGTAAACTACCTTGGTGTTAATCTAACCTAATTTAAGCTATAGGATGTCCTTTACCACTGGTCTATACGACGTTTCTCCTTTCTATTCCTTTTTTTTTTCCTCCACATTTCACGGTCCATCTAGTCCCTTGTCGCCCTTCAATAGCGAAAAAAAAAAAAAAGAAAAGAAAAATCTAGTCCCTTGTCGTACTTCGGAATGAAAGCCATTCTAGTTTTTTTTATAACAGTTGCAGTGAATGCATCCCCAAACCCATAAAGACCATCTTGGGTTTTTATTTTTATCTTTTCAAAAAACTTGAGGAAAGACACCAACTTAAGAGAGATTATCACCGACTTCAGTAAAGGCACGGGTTATTTCTCCATAATACTCACCCAACACTGCCTCTCTAAATTCTTCTGTTACTAAAATCTTCCCCTACAAAAGTATTTGCTAGAGTTAGATCTTCTATTGGTAACGAAATCAACCTAGTTGGGATTGATGAAGCTATTAACATTTATGTGACCATATGCCGTGCATGAATGGCAAATCCCCATTTTGAATCCTTAGGAAATTTAGGATGCTTGATAGTTGGGTAAACAACAACTACCTGAGGGGCCTTAAGATCTAGCAACAGGTCCTGCAGTACATCCTCATGTTACAACATTCCCAACAAAAGTACGTTGGCTAGAAACTTTAAAAAGTTCACTAGCTTAGTTAGATCTTTGAAAGTACAATGCTAGCTTTAAGAAAGTACTCCAGCCATAGTTAGATCTTCAATTGCCCCCGGTTTCTTCCTTCCAAACAGTGGAATCCTGTTTGGACAAATCAGGGGTCTCCATATGCGGGGCAGAAGAAAGAAAAAAACAGGTTCACTTTCCTCTGCCCTTGGACTTGTCGTCCCCTCATTCGTCGAAACAGGACTCCCTTGTGTGGATGAAACAGGGGATCCGGATCCATTGCCATGGCATCAACCGCGTTAGCATCTATGAAGATATCAAATTTCACCCAACATGCATGGACTAGAGGATTTTCTTTTAGGAGGATATACTCCGGGTGCTTGAGAAATCTCGTTTATTAGATTCTCACCATATTTCTTTCATGTGCATGCGGAAGCGCAAATGCCTGCAATCAATCATGAGGGCTACGTGGTTAGGTAATGCATCTACCACGCGATATATAAAAAAAAAAAAGTGGTCTCTTACATCCCTAAACTTGGCCCTTGGCAAACCCAATGGACCAATTCGATTAACCAAGAATACAATATATAAACCCAATAATTTCAAAGGCCATCATTTGACTTTGATATAAATGATGAGATCATTAACCTCTATAGGGGTGTCATTTAACTTTGATCCCTCAGTTCTTATGTGATGAACATGGGACTTCTGTGCATAGAGAACTATCCTGTCTCTATAACTGAGCAATTGTGGTTGTCAAAAATGCTTGAAAGCTGCTAATTCCAAAATCCTTGATGTCATGTCATACACATTGATCAGTTCTACAATCAAGGTTGAGTTTCTTTAGCGACTAAATATAATCATCATACACGAGGGTGTTGATACCATTTGGGTATTAAAAGTGTGTTGCCAGTTTTATTTATATATCCATTTCGTTTTAGGGAGTCACCATTGGACCAGTGTTTTTAAAAAGTGCTTTGTCCATTACTGGTTTGCTGTTGAATGAAGGCATGGCGTTTCTTGTTATCTTCAACATCCTGGTCTGTAAATACCTGTCATTATCATTTTTATGGTTTCTTATGGAATCCAGCTCTTTTACACTGCTCAGGGGCATCCTTGTCTATTGCAGCATTCTATGTGAATCCTCATTGGTATAATCAACATGGTTGATTCTCCTGAGAAGGTATTGATGCCCAGATGGATATGAAGGATATGCCATTGATATAGCAGGGATACAGATTTTATATGATTTGATTTGATTTGAAATATTGGATACCACAATATGTTGCCTATTCTAAAGCATCTGGGTATCATAGTTGAGAAGTGAATTTCAGGTTCAAGTGAATCCTTGGGGTTGAATACACAATTTTGCAGTGAATTCTTCAATCACCCCTATAAATCAGTCAATGGATTATGAAGTTCAGATCCCTACACTGAAATTAATCTCATGATTAAAGAATAAACAACATTATACAACTGGTCCGCATGCCCAACTCAAAAACTCAGAATCACAACCAAAACATTCCTTTATCAAAAGTACAGATGTCCTGAACCATAAGTTGGACGTGCAAGAGCACTTGGATGAAATGAAACTTTAACGAGTCAAATCTGTGAAAAAATGGAGTCAGATGGAACAAGTGAGTCATTCAAAAGCACAAAACCTTTGATAATGATGGTGCAAGAAAGCTATGAATGATAGCGCAAGACAAACTGCTTGCGATTTGTTTCAGCGTAATTAATTATATCTTAGAAATTGTGTTGGTGATCACTAAATATTAATACAATGTGGGCAAGAACAGACCTTGCAACCTTGTTCCAAAAGAGGCCTGCTTCAAGGTCTGATGTTTGAGAACATTAATAAACAAAATCCAGTTATTATATATTGGATTGATCTCAACTCTGACTGAAATCTTTACCCCAAATTTTTTTTTTTTCTGACTGAAATATTTTTCTCAATCTTCCAGCAACATCATTCAATTCCCTCGTTTCTCTTAAACTATATCCCTGTATCTTTATTCCATGGATTAAATCATTCATGATACAGCTGGGAAGAACTACATCGAACATTGTTTGCCAATCACCAGGAGAATGTCCAAAATTACCAGCTGCAGAAAACCCTATTGATGATCTGCTACCTTATAATGTGAAAACAGTAAACAGAACAGAAAAGCTCTATTGCACTCTGTCCAATGCATATACATATGGTTGTGCAGGCAGGCTTGAACTTGGTCATAAATTCCATGTGAATTCAATTAATTAGCCTACAAATTTGGGTAAATTATCCCTTGCAGACATCTTTCTGATAAGGATATTTGCAACATACTTCTTTGGGGCTAAAATTGTGTACAAAAGAAACATAAAGACATTTTCTTGAAAATGTTGAATGTTATCCTTAGGGTTCTTAAATGGACAGTTCCATGCATAAGGTCTGTTTTCAACGAAAACCAAACTGCAAGCAGTTTGAATATTTAGGCATATCAGAGAGTTCGGTTCTTCTACTGATCAGTAAACTCTGCACTTAAAAGGGAACATTTGTATGACAAGTTGTATCAACTGCAGAGAGTAAAATTGTTCTGATTTTCCATATAGCTCATTTTCCAATGGTTTGGTGCGACACATTTTCCGTACGAAAAGGGGAAAAATGAACTGACTTTCCTCGATGGAGAGGATTTCAATTTCCTATGTGAGGGTTAGGAATACAAGATTCCTCTCTCGCATAAATGGAAATCCGCAAAGAGTGGAATCTTCACACTGCACAAACGCACCCTTTAGAGGGCAAGGACATCAAACCACCATAGGCATGATACCATTATCTGGGTTTCTTGTCCAAATCATTAACATGAGCCAGTCACCTTTTGCTTAAATACTCAAAACATATTAATAAAAGCAAATCAATAGAATTTTGCTTAATTTAACCACATATATAATTAGCCTGTCAATTATATTCCTGTGATAATTGTTATAAAAAAAATATTCCTGTGATAATTCAAGAAACTAAGCATATAGATAATTTAATGATCATGAAACAATGCTCTGGACACAACACTAAATTACATAGCTACAACATGTTCTATACGTTTTTAGTCTTCCTACCTGAAATTCTACACTGTAGATTTTCAAGTGCCTGCTACTTTCAGAGGCAAAAAGCTCTGGCCCCTGCGAACTCCAACCTAAATGCTTCAAGGGAGCTCAGTAATCTTTGGCCGCTTCTTCCGCTGTTCGGAACTCAATGAATCATCTTTGTCCGATCTTTCTTTCCGACATTTGTCCCTAGAACTCAAACTGTCGTCGTCATCATCGGTGTCCTCTGCGTCAGAGCCACTGCTAGAGGCAGATACAGGAAAAGTAGATACTGAACCAGCTATGGCAGATTCGGCTGCCGCCACAGCTTCTGGGGTATGAAGATCAGCCACACCAAGAAGTAGATCCTGCAAATAAATCACACCAAGTATCAGTACTTCTCTGATTCCAGATTTTCAAAGTATGACCCAGCAAATTCTCTATGGAAACAACGTTTTCAAGCAAGAAGGTTATCTCAACTGAGATTAGAGCTTGGTTTTGGAGTTTGCAACAAGCTTGATCGTGATTCTTTGAGCTGTTCCAAAATTGCAACGCAACTTCAGCACCTTAATCCAATCAACTAGATCCTCTTCATAGAGGAAGCTGCTCTTCTTTTTCCTGATCCAGTTGTGGGTTGTGATGTTTTGCTGCCTTGTTGGCCAGCATTTTTAGCCATCTGTGGCCTTCTGGGTTTTGGTCTGCTACTCCTCGAGTGCTTGTTTTCGTCCCTTTCTAGCTAAGCCATCTGTGGCCATTTGGGTTTTGGAAGCTGCTTGTTTTGGACGAAAATATCTGGTAGTCCGGATAGAAGATTGACAAATACAGGAAGGGTCAACATTCGACTGAAAAAGACAAAACTGAACCTTCCATTCGGGAAGATCTTAGATGGTTGGCCAAAAGTGGGGCCCAAAGATCAATGGGCTGAATAATCAAGAGCATGGAGCCACCTGTACTACAGATCATGGGATGACAATACCATACAAACTAGGGCTGTATATTATAAAATGCAGTTTTATCAGGCAACTGAGAGAAATCCAATTACCATTTCAATAAAATTGCTTTCATTCCCATTCAGCACTTCAATATCATACTTCTCCCGAGAATTCTCCTGCAACCATAAAACAGGTTACCGGCATTATGAAAGAAAATAACTCAGTCGAACAAAGTTCACTTTAGATGATGAGAGAAGACAATACTTGTGCATCAAGCTTTAGTCTTTTATTAGCGTCAGCCATAACTCCTATGAAGTCCTTCACTCTCCCAAGAACTGCAATCGAACAATGAGTTGCATGAAATAGCAAAAGCAATAACACCAACAATTCAGAGATGGTTAGCATTATACCCCCTTTTTTTTTTTTGTAGCAATCATGCACACCAAGGTGGGCAAACCAAATTGTAAGCTCATTGTGAAGCATAACCTTAAACTGAAAACATCCACCTGTGCACCATGCATCCAGAATGCGCAACACGTGTATTCAGAGGTGCCTCTAGACAATCCAGATGCGTGGTGTGCAGGTGTGCAGTGTTCAGGTGAATGTTCTCCGATCTTAAACATATATGATCTAATGATCTCAACTAGCTGATCCATCCATTTACCACCCATTTAAAGTCCAATTTAATGCATACGATCATCCAATCAGTGTGATTTCATGGCAATGCTATGGGCTTGCAGGCCCAAGAGTGCCAGATTGATTGGAGAAGGCTTAGGTTTTTTTCTTATTTTATTTTTATTTTTTATGGTAGAAGGCTTAGATGTTGATGATGAGGAAGAGTGGTGTCATGTCTTCCATGTTTACAGCGAATGATGACAATAAAATCTCAGCTAAAGTTATCGACAACTAGCCTCATTCATTGTCAAATGCAATGGGAAAGGGGTAATTTGTTTGCACTCATTTACATAAGTAAATGATTCACAAAGTGTAACCATTATGCATGTGGTATGTAAATATGGTATAAATGAGGTCATTCACTTACTATCATTTTCACACCTCAAACACTATGAAAATGAATCACACCCCCTGACTGCAAAAGGCACTGGTACAAGTGAAAACACGGTAATTTTTTCTCACGAGTGGCCCATCAAAGACCTTTATTTTTTTTCCCATTCCTATGGGGCCCCACATTCGTAATTTTAACCATTCAATTTGTTTATTGAACTAATTAACCCCAAGACCTTGAAGCTGATTATCTTAAATCTTCATAGATTGAGTAATTTGTGAAATACTCCCGACATATAGATCTATTTTTTTTGGACTTTTGTGGGCCCCCAATTTATGATCTGAACCGTTCAATATTCTTATAAAAATGGTAAACATCTTGGCATGAAGTTTCTTATTTTAATTCTTGATGGATTTTGAGAAATTTGTGAACAATGTCCATACATCTAGAACAGTAGGGTGTGCTCAATTACTCGTGAAAATGGTGATTGACAATCATGATAACGTGCTTCACATGTGTATCATTTGCATGTGTAACATATGCATATATAGCATTTACATATGTAAAAGGCGGACGACCCCTAACACAGAGACAATAGTGATTTGGGATTATCTCATCATTGGGATTCATTATAAGAAAATTAAATTTTAAGAGAAAGTGAAACTGTTTTTAAGGATTTGAAGTAAGACTAGAGCAGGAACTTATGAGAGTGACAGTACTTGCTGCTGAATGTTTTAATAGATTAATCTGTGGTAAAATTGTCTAGATCCAACCACATTGTTTAGTCAACTTATATGTACACACAATGCAAATTGTCTTCTATTCAGAATACTAATGAATATCCAAACTATAGAATAGATTATATGCACTATATCTAGGAATTTATCACCAATGTAAGATAAATAGAATATAAAGGAAAGACAAGATAATCTATCTTCCAATTGGGAAGCCACTTTATTGGTTGGAATTAGAAATGTGAAAAAAAAGGTGTTTTGGGTGGAGTTAGAAAAATGAGGGGAAAAAAGAAGAAGAAGAAACAGGTGTTTTGGACTCCTCCATGTGTAGGTGTGTCAAAGTTTACTGTGGCTAGGGGACAGTAGGGGCCAGAGGGCGTCAGAGGGGTGCTTCATAATAACAGTGGTGTTGTTTTGGTTATGCTCTCGCCACATGTGGGTTGTATAGAGTCTAATGAGGCAGAGGCAGTAGCCATCCTAGTAGTGATTGGCATTTTTTCTCTTCTCCATTTCAATCAAAGTTGGTCGTGGAAAGTGACTCTCAATGCAATTTCATGGGTGAAACTGGTGATAAGATTCCTTGGAGATTTTAGTTCTATTAATCAATCTAAGTTGGTCAAGGAAAGTGACTCGCAATGTAATTTCATGGGTGACGCTGGTTGATAATAATCCTTGGAGATTTTAGTTCTATTTCAATAAATTAGAGCTCTGTCGTCATCGATTAAAGTGGAATTTCAACATGTTGACCAATGATTTTACAAATTCGTTGGCTGAGTAACAGGCGGATTGGTCTCCTAATTTGATTGCTTTTCCTTTGCAAATTTTTTTTTTGGTCCCTGGTATAATTCTTTTATAACATTGCAGCCCCATTTTGTGTTGTTTTGGGCTGGTTGGTTGTAATCTTCTTAAAATTTTAATCTAGTTTCTCTGTAACAATAAAAAGGGGGTAAAAAGAAAAGGCTAGTATCATAAATTAAGCGAGTGATGCTACCAGCGCATGATGTCTAAATTCCATGCTAAACTCCATGCTTCCAATCCATCATGGTTGGTTTACATTAACCATTGAATCTGCCTCTCTATGTGCAAGGAAGAACTACAAATGAATGGCCCCACATCCCAGAGATCAAGAAATCCATCATAAGAGAAGAAAGAATGCCATATATATAATGCTAACATCTTATAACATTGAAGATCTCTCCTCAAATTTATAGGAAAAGATGGTGATTGTCCTCCAAAAGTTTTATGACCTTCCAAAATGATTGTCACTATGGTGGGCTAGGGAGTTTTTTCTTTTTGAATGGTAATGGTGGGCTAGAAAGTTAAGAGTATTTGAACATGTTACAAGCAAGAAAAAAACAGCTTTCTGAATGGGGCAAATCAGCTTACATCTTTATGAAGTAAGCAAATCAAATTCATGGTGTGACTTGATTTTATAGATTTAAAAAAAAAAAAGAGACAAAAAATTGAGCTTATTAGTCTCCCTAAATTTAATGAAATGCAAATCAACAAATTTGTCGAAAGGCATTAACAGATAGCAATGAATATTCAATTGATATTTGATGATTACAACATGACACAGAATGCAGTCCATTATTTAATACATACCAAAAGCTCATGTAAAAAAAGCACTGCAATTTTAGGCAGAAATGGAAAATGGATAGAGAAAAGCTTATAGAAACTGGGCATCTCTTTACCTTGGCTCGTAGGAACTGGTGTTGTTGAAAGCTTCCCACCAGCAGCTCTTTTAGCTTCACAATCTTCCAGTTGGGACAAAGGGTCCTTGTTGCAAACAAGAAAGTTCGACTCTGCAGTCCCATCAAGCAAGAAAAGGCTTGTGATAATTCATATAATCAAGGAAAAAATCCCAATCACAATTCATAATGGTTGTCGTATTGAAGTAATGAATAGTCACATAATTAAAAGATTAAATAAGGCGAGTAAACTTATAACTGATGTGCATTGTCATGACAATCTCATCAAAGCTGTATACTATCGGTTTAGGGTGAGCTAACTAATGTGCATACAATTGATGCTTATATAGTAATATATATATATATATATAAGGGCATAGATAATGGTAAAAGAATGGTACTCCAAGGACTCCTAGAGCATGTTTGTGCACAAAAGAAACCCATAGACTAATTTTCATTGATAATGTTCAAATATGAGAATATTAAAACTAAGGAATAACTGTTCTTCAGTCTACATTTTTCTTTCAAGCGGTGCAATAATGCTATTTTCTTGATGAATTGTCTATGGGGTGTCCTTGCCGTATCCATGTAGGATCCAAGGTGGAAACACCCTTTTAACCAAAAGGATCGGGATACTCTATTGCTTCCAGTCGATAATAGATAGCCAGGCTTGGGTTGGGATGATCCTTGCCCAAAATCCAGCCCTTAGACACTACCAAACCAAAGAAGGAATGGGTGTGATATTCCTGTCTGGGAGATTATTTTCAGTCCGGATAACCAAAGAAGAAGCTCCAAGAGAAACCAAAAAAAAAAATCTACATCTCCTCCTGTTGCAAACTGGATTCAATATTGATAGAATAAAATAGAAGAAGAGGAATAAGTGTCTACCGTACCAAAGAAGGAGGGCTTCTGTGTCTCTAACTCAAGAAGATCTTTGCTTGTGGTTCCCATTCCTTCTTTAGTTAGTTTTATGATTATCCCTTCCAATCCTTTAGACTTTAGAACGAAAAAACAAAAAACGTCAATAGAGATTTCCGGGTAGAAATGGAAATATAGCTTCATTGCACCAAACGATCCAAACGAGAAACAAACAAACAAACAAAAATACAAGAATCTTACACTGATTTTCCAAAGTATAAGTATTTACCTTTGAATGAATGTTGTGGTTTGCAATTTCAATTTCGAGAGAGAGAGAGAGCGAGGAGCGATCGCTAAAACCCCAAAAACTGGGTTTTATGAGAGAGCGAGCGCTAAAACCCTAAAAACTGGGTTTTATGAAGAGCTGAGTTGAGTTGAGGCTGGAAGAGTGAGAGGACGAGGGAGAAAATGGAGAGTTGTGGATCACAGAGGGGTTTGGAACGGGGGACCCACCAATCAGGGCGCACCCAAAGATTTAGATATGCTCGGCCCGTTTTTATAAAAGAGGGTTTTCACGAGGGAGAATTTCAAAGAAGTACTTAAGTTTCCGCATTATATTATATATAAACATAAGTTTCAAAACTTTTCAAATTAGCCCCTAAGTTTTTCATAAAGTTTTCAATCATGGACATCCATCTATTTAAAGTTATTTTTCGGCAATATTTTTCCTATTTTTTTTAAATACCCAAATTACTTTTTATTGTAATAAAACTCTCATTTACTTCCTCTATATTCTTCTCATTTCCCTCGTCGGTGTCCTTACGCTGATCAAGGACACTCAGTATTCCCACAGTAATTGGCTGTATGTAGTGGCTGGCGAAACCATGTCATGGCTTTAAATGAAGGGTAATTTGGGTACTTTCAAAATATTGAGGGAAAAAGTCACCAAAATTATCTTTAAATGACCGGATATCCTTAATTGAAAATTTACTGAAAAGCTTGGGAGCTAATTTGAAAAGTTTCAAAACTTATGTCCTTTTTTGAAATAAGGCAAAAACTTAAGGACATATTTGAAAATTTCCCTTTTTTATGATGACCTTTGAATATTTTCCTACAACTACAATTACACCATTGGGCTAAAACTATGTTTGTGTAAATGAGTTTGGATGAAAATATATAGTATTGTTCTGCAATTGAAAAATAGTGATTTTTTTATAAATTTTTTTAAATATGATCTTATATTCTTTTAGATCTTACCAGATGTTTGGATATGTATAGAATAAAATATATATATATGTTTAGATTTAAATACTAGCAGCATAAAATATTACATAATAAGATATTTTGATATTATCATATTGTTATTGTTCAGTTTCCAAAACATTTAATAGATTTTGAACTAAGATGTTTAATAGTTATCCCATTTTATAATTTATGTTAAATTCAATATATATTGACCTTAACTTTTGAAAGAAATGGTCAATAACTTTGTGATTTTGTTTCAATATTTTTTTAAATAACAAGACGGCGGCAACATTTTCTAAGAATTTGATTTCATGAAAACAAAAGATTCCAGTTTATATTTTCAAAAGAAGGGATTCATCGTAAAGTGAGTTTCTTTGATTTTCCAGAAGTTTCTATTCATGCAGACAAACATGTTATAAAATTTCAAGATAAGAGGTTTCATGGTGAAATGATTCCTTCGGATTTATAGGAATTTGATTTTATGTGAACAAATAGGTCCCATATCTTTCATTGCATAATGGGTTCCTTTGAGTTTTTAGAAATTCATATCTAAAAAGTGTCATTTTTATGTCGTTTGGAATTTTGAATTATGGAATCAAACATATTATTTGGTAAGTCCAGGGATAAGATGTCGCATCATGACAGAAATCTCCAACAAGCCAAATTCTTTGTCGGAAATACCTTTAATCAAACAGGCCCTAATAGATTAGCCCAATCATATTTTAACAATAATGAATTTATTTCATTAAATCCTTGAGAATTCAATTTTATGCAAGTAAACCGACCATGTTATATGTTAAGGATAAGAAGTAAAGTGGTTCCTTATTTTCATGCGCTCAAATTGGCCCTAAGAAATGCATACAAATAAAATTCCATGAGTCTTTCAGCCTTACTATCTATCAATTAATTATGATTTTTGGTGTTAGAATCCAAAAAATGTACATTTTTCATATCATGGAAAAAAGACAATTTTTTCTAAAAAACAAAGAAATGAATAAATACTTATATGAATGAATAATTTTTCAGTGTTCAAGGCTCACCTTTGCTTGTTTAAAGTTGATCATATGAACAACCACTCTCAATATATTCACCGTATCAAATTTCACTTTAATATGTAAAGGTGGGCCACATAGGTTGCAGTGACCAAAGGTTTGGTAGAGGAAGAGGAAAAGAGAAATCATATGAAGAAGAAAAAAAAATTAAAAAATGGAAATGCCTCAAGAAAAGAAGGGAAAGTGTCATTTTTCTATCTATCAGAATGGATGCTAGTTCCAATAACCAGTGCAGCGGAATCAAAACAAGCAAACTAGCAATTAAATCTACCAATCACACACACCATAAGAAGGCAAACACAATAATTTGTGTGGAAATCTTATACAGGGAGAAAAACCATGATCTAAAATCAAATACTATTGAGCGATTATAAGATATACTTACAACTCCATTTTCTTGTCATTATGTCGACTTAAAGACTGTAGTTGTTCTTTCACAACTTTTCATATTGCCACAACTTCCCCACAGCGCACTGCTCTTTGTACTTGACCCAGCAACACCTTGAAAATCAAGATGATCAAATCTTTTACAAGAAGGTAGAAGCAACCAACCTTCTAGAACAAATCCAAACTCTTAACAATGGCTCTGGAGAACAAAGAATCTCTCTTAGGGTTTTCTTACCTCAGAATAAGAGAGAATAACTTCTTGTCTTCTTTAGTGTTGAGAGAATCACCCTTTAAATAGCCCAAAAGTCGTGCAAGAGTTTTCTAATTTTAATCCAATCTAAATTACAAGTACATTCAAAATAGAACTCTGAATTGCGCAGGCTTAATCTCCTATAGCGACCAGAAAGCTTCGCCATAGCAAGTTTGATTTGCCTTTCTGTTAGGTAAGAGAGTTGTCCTTTCAAAATAATGGATCTAAAGCTGACAGTTTTGAATATTCCCTTTATTCTTTCCGAAAGAAACAGCCAGGCTCTTTCACCATTTGTTTAAATAATCTGATTAACTAATCCACCTTGATTTATATTACCCATCACAACCCAAGTATCTGCAGATGTTACCATTTGGACAGAAAGTTCTATTCTTCTTGATTTTCCCTTGCACATATATACTTCTTTACAGGAGGAAAAAAAAAGGGAGCATACTTCGTTTCTTAGTTTATGATCACTCCTTTCCTTAACTCAGTTCAAATTACAAGTTACAAATTGTCATCCCCAGTCCATGTGAACTTGATGACTGAACACACCTCAGGCTTTTGGGGACGAATAAACATGATAGGTCATAATAATAATAATAATAATAATAATAAGGATATATGTGATTCATGTACAAATGCAAATGATATACATGTGGAAAAAATTTCAATGTTTGTCAAAATCACGATTTTCACATGTGAATAAGAGTACATCCAGCTGTTCAATCTCTGTGTATTTTCAGTTTTTAGGATTTTAGCCTTCTCATCCCTTATTTACAGAATAATCCTCAAGAGTCAGGAGAGGAATATCATTGAGTTGGTAACTTATAAACCAAGTAGGTTGGACCCAATATTGTTTCCTTTTTTCCAGCTGCTATCAGTCCAGTCCATGCATGGGTCCCATGGTTTCATTAGTGGGTCCATGGCTAAAGCAAAGAGCCTCCAGGTCCAGGTTACCACTTACCATGGCTTTCTAGCTGTTTTAATTATTAGATTAGAGGATGAAGCTTTTTGCACAAAAAATCATATCCCAACAACAAATTTTTCGGTGGGGCCCACTTAGTGATACGCATTGATGCCATTTTCTCTCTTTCATTGTATTCAAAGGAAGAAAGGAATGATATCTTTCATAATCATTTCAATCTTCAAATGCTTGTGCTACAGATAGGAAGATAAGAAAAAGAAAATGATTTTGTGAGGAACAACAACCCAAATAAAGTCAGTCCATTGGGAGTGTTGGTATTGCCACAAGCAATAGAAATTGCCCATCATCTCTGGCATGCCACTTGGGCCCTTTTTCTCACCACAGCTTGATCTTGATCAAATGTTGATTTGGTGGTTGGTCAAATCAACTGATTGGATCTCTAATTTGCTGGAAAGTGTCAAGATCAATTTGGATGATCATTTGCTAAGTAGGAGTGTCCATGCTATGCATCCAGCCCAAGCCCAGCCCAGATAAAAAATGGACTTGAGATCTTACCAGGCCTAAGGGATGATGGTCTAGGGCCTGATTCTCTACAATAGCTAAATGGGCTTTTATTCCATGAGCTAGATAGGACTCGATCGGCCGATATCGATCCGGGCTTGACATACATTAGATAAATGACCATTCTGAAAAATGAATGTGGGCCCATAACCATAACCAGAAAGGTTGGGCTTGGACAAACTTCAGCATGGCCCAGTGCAGCCCATCACAGCCATGTTTCTAACTATTGGGAATATTAATGGGTCACACACAGCACACTCCACATCACCATCGGATCATGAACTCATATATGGTTCATGTGTACACTCAACACAGCCCTTGGATAGACCCATCCGGCACTTTTCCAGCACATGCCATGTGGTTGTGGTGACATCCCCACCATTCCTCTCAAAGTCAAACGCCAGCTCTATTACATAAATCGAAGTGGTTAGGGCCAACATCATGCATGTCAATAGCTTGTGAACATAAACAAAAAGAGGATTCTGGGGCACTAAAAAAAGACCCACCATTCCAGAAGCAGAAAAAAAGGCCTATTGTAGCTTTATCAATCCACCAGTCTGTACCCATGAGTCAACCCTCATGTCATTAGCAATTGAGAAAAAAAGAAAAGACAATTCTCCTTCTTATACTTAAAACCTTTCCATGCCCTCATCTAGTAAAAGCCTGAAAATATCCAATGCTTAGACACCCTTCTTTATCTTAATTTGAATCTCTACAACCTGAAATCAAACACTCTTGTCATGTGACAAACATGTGGCAAACATACATGCATGAGGACCATTCACCTCAGTGTCCCCTGATATGGATGGGCCACAACCCAGAAAAATACACCGATTGGACAATCCCAACCATTCAATTGGAGGGTTGTTGAGGATAACAATGAACAGTCAATAAGGTCGACTAACTGCCTCCTCATTAGTGGGTAAAAGTCCATGGGGGCAGTTGGTATAGTCCCAACCAAACCTGCTTTTGTACTGTAGATCACACCAGAAGAACATTTGGATGTCACCTATGTGTGTTCCCAACCCATGTATATATGTATGAGAAAAATAAAGGGATCATTAATGGATCTTCTCTCAGCATAACCCATCTATCTTACTTCATTAAAATTAGACATTTCTTGTAGTTCAAATTCCACTTCCAGCAATGTGCCGTGCCGTTGCAGCTACTCTTTGTTTAACAAAATTATATATATTATAAACAAAACCCAGCTCAATTCTCCAAATAATATTAAAACAAAACTACATCAAAATTACAAAAAAGAAAAATTATAAGAGCTCCTGATCTCTACATGGTTGAAAGATTTGGCAATGAAACTTTGCCATGTGGATGATATGAGAAGATGATCATTGAATTGAAAAACTTCAAAAAAAAAAAAAAAGAAAAGAAAAAGAACAAGCTAAAACTGTTTGTAATCATATTACATACACATTTATACTCACTAAAGGTACATTCCAAGATGTTATTGATTGATCTCAAATGGGGTCGTCTCTTCTTCTTCTTCACATGAAAAAAAGAATGGGATTTTGCAAGTGATAAGAGCACTCACCAACCATTTTCTCCTTGCATGGATGTGAGCATGATAGTACTCTTTTGCATGGGTGTAAGCAGGACTATAAACATATCATGAAATGAGGAATCTGATCAGTGGTGCAATGGATTGGGACCACTGGGGACCAATCGCTTCTCAACGCCGTATCTCGGGTCGATCTCACTGTCGGCCGAGTCAGGCTGGGAGACGTCGGCGGTCGGAGTGTGCTGCCGATGTCTCGCGGCGTGGAAGGAAGAAAAATCAAACTTGGCCATCAGCACCTTCCTATGTAGATTGGTTGAGGAGGGATGAGAGGGGAGATAGCTGTTTCTAGACCTCAAATGAGTCAATCCATGGACCACCAACATGAGGAGAGAGAACCATAAGAGAATTCCCAGTAGATGTGATGTTCTTGTAGCCATGGAGGAGGGAGAGGAAGACGAGGAGGAGGGGGTGAAGAAGAGGAAGCATGGATTTGAAGGAGGGACTTGAGACTATTGTGACAGCTTGAGATGGAGTGGTAGACCAAAAAAAGAAATGGGAGAAGGGGTTGAAATGGGGGGTGTGTTAGCATCCATGTGACTCGTTTTTTATGGGAAGGTGAATTGATTATGGGGGGCCTTTGGCCCCTTTTATGCGGAGAGGGGAGCACATATAGTCGACCTGTTTTCCAACGTGACTTCCTTTGCGTTCAAGGAACACAAGGCCATTAAAATTGTCAAACCCCCCCACACAAACTTGTTGGTATGATACTACTCTATGACCTCTTTGAATTTATCTGGGCTGCATCATGTATGAAATGGGCCCCTCATCTCTACTCTGAATCCCCCAACAAAACATACATACATACATACATACATACGCTTGTGCACATCTTCCTCTCTCTGACATTTTCTTCACTGTTCTTTTCTCTCTTTGCCCCCACTCACTCTCATTATCTCACCAATGTATATATAGTACCTTAGTCCCCCATGCTCCCATATTGGTTGAATCCATTGGAATTGGGCCCACCATCAGAGTGAATCATGTATTAAAAATGTGAATAAGAATGCCCAATAAGTGGGAGTAATTTTCGGAAATTCAAATCGTTCAAAATCACGAGCTTATACTCGTTTAAAAAAACTGGCGAGCTCTGTATTGATATTGGACTCAGCGCTGTGCAAAAATGTAATTGGCTAATCATCTACTTGAATTGGTGTAACATACATAACTCATTTATATTTAATCATGTATTTTCGTGCAGCTCAATTTGACAGTGAGCTCCAACTTAGATTGATTGCCGTGGAATTTGGCCCAGCGTCAAGTCAATACACCCAAGGTTCATGATCTTGAGCTTATTCTGAATGATGAAGTTGGAGTAGTTTCTAATACTAAAGCTACATGCATGAATGCTTACAATTACAAGCGTGCTCAGAATTCTGTGTAAAGCACAACTCCAGTTCTCATTAAACCAAAACCCAAGGATCCATTTGCCCAAGTTTGGAATTCAATATTAAATGGCCTTTTTTTTTTGTTGGGGGTGTGGGGTATTGAAGCATGAAGTACTATAATAAAATGGAAATACCTACCATAAATCTGAAGATTTCAATGGTATACATATGGCTCTTATCACCTTATTCTTATAAACAAATGATGAGTTGTGTGACTTGCATCTGGTCCATCACCAGATGATGATGGGAAGTGGGGCTATAAACTAGAAAAAGAAAAAAAAAAGTTGCAATATGTACTGTACCAATAGGAGGAAAAATGAATAAAACCAAGATGGATTACCACTTTTCATTTAAACAACTCCAAAATATTATTTGTCCGGCATAAGACCAGCAAAATGACTTGTCCCTTCATATTTGTTTTCTTCACCTTCTAATTTCAACTGCTATGATGTATATGTTGGACCCAATATCCCATCACTAACAGATTCATGATTGGACGGTGATGGAGCCTTGAATATGATTATTTTAGTGCTCAATGAAAATGGATGACAGAGTGATTTGATCTGAAATTAACACCCCAATTGGAATTTCCATGAACAGAGTTGTTGGATTTAATTGCAGTGTGTCGGGTAGGCCACATTGTCCCATCATCCTATGGTGCAAAAGTGGGTCTCAGTTGGTGATGAGACTTATAAGCAAAGTGAACTTTCTTTTGAGTGATCAATAGAATTTGCCCCTGGATGAATCCCCCACAGGCCACAACTGTTCCTGTTGTGCAGGATTAGAGGCATGCAGCCTCACTGAGGTCTGAGGCCACCTCTCTGTATTGTACGGAAGTTTACCTTGGAATCCATGAATGAGGATTTCAATGTATTCTTTTTCAAAACTTCCAAGTTTTTATTGGAATTCCTAACTTTTTATTGGAATTCCTAATTACACAATAAAACACCCATGAATTATTTAAATTCTAGAAATTCACTCTGTTTTTCAAATCATACAAATAAAAAATAATCTTTGTACAAATTCTGATGGGGATATTAAAAAAAAAAAAATCCCAACAGCCAAAGTTTCTGCTAGAAATGCTTATAATATAACATGTCCTAAAATGGTGGTTGCATGGATCTAAAGTGGACTGCATAGAATTTTAATTTTCATAAATTGGGAATCTTTCCAATTTTAGAAGAGTGTCCTTCAATTTGATCATATTTTATGCAACACCAATCAAAGGCAGACTCTAACGTCACTGGAGTGAAATCTGGAAATGCCAACAAATGAAGGGCATTGTTTGTAAGCACTCTACTCCATAATTTTGGACATCCTATTTTAAATTGTTGAGTTCAGTACTGTTTTTTTTTTTTTTTTTTTCTTTTCATTATCCCTGGATCTTAGAATGGTTCTGTTCATTATGGTAGGTGCTCAAAGTAAGAGGTTATTTTTTACCAAAAAAAGAAGAAAGTGTACGTTATATGATTTGATTGTGTGAGTACTTGGGTTAGAGACCTGGGTTAAGTGCTGTGTTGTTTTGTTTTCTCTTTTGAAATTGAAAAGAAATGACCTGATTTGAACAATTGAGAAGGGAATCGAAGAAACACCATGATATAAAGTCTTCCAGTTTGGTGAGCGCCCTTAACTATAAATTCTAGGACTGTTTGGGTGAATTGAAATACAAGAAAAATCACAGAAATAGCCATTTCCAGGTTTTTTTTTAGTTGTGGACATCTTTTACATTTGTGAGAAGGATGGTTATTGGGGTCAGATCTAGATACGTCAACTCTTGATTGCCAAGGGAATTTAGTAATTTACCATTTCAATTTCACTTATTCCCATAAATGAAAAATAAAAAATAAAAATCAATCCACAAGGTTGGATTTTTAAATACTTACAAACAAAATAGGGATATTAAAATACTGGGAAGACAGCAACTGACATGTTAGAAATTCTCAATATCTAGGAATCATATTAGGAATTCTTGCAAACAAATGCCTACTTACGAAGTCCCCATTACCACTAAGACCGTGCATAAAAAAAGAGAAAAAATAGGGTAAATATTAAAAGGGTAGGTCAAATAATCACTCATTTACTGGGAAATGTTTGCGCGCCACTCACATCCGTGGAAAACTAACTTAAGGATGGTCCCTTATACATCTCACATTCTAGACCCTGAACTCTTTACCTTTCCAATACTGTTTTCTTACCCATAAATAAAAAAAATTAAAAAAAAAACTCTTTTCATAAGACCCACAAAAACAAATTCCAATAAATTCAATATGAAAGTGCACCAAGATGAAAGAAAATCATGGAAGTTACCACTAGCATGGGGGGAGAAAATAACACATAATTGCACATTGAGCCCATCAACCATCTCCATTACTTATACTATGAAATGAAAGTGACACAAATGCCACACATGATGGTATTTCATATATAACATGATTGCTAAATCTACTCATGGTTTTACTTTTTCTCTTGCAATGTGAAAGAAGGGATATGAATGAGAGAGGAATTGACAGTCCTACACTTTACACTCAAGCTCCTTGAAAAAGAAGTGGAGCGACTGATTCTAATTCTACATCATGACAGAGCCTTCTCTACTCAGGAAAAAGATGTCTAAAGGTCTGAAAATGAACCAATGTGAGATCATTAGTTTAATTAGCTTTTCATAAGAGAGATTATAATAAGAAAAATAAGGGTATTGGTTGTTGTAAAGGCTGAGATTATGAAATATGGGGTGCCTTTTCTTTATTACTTTGTCAAATGATCCAAAATCCTTGAAATCTTTAAAAATTTGATCACTAGGTTACCAGGTTTGGAAGTTTGTATATGTAGTAGTACAGTCATCAACTGTTTAATAGGATGAGTCTTCATGGATGTTCCAAGTCTGTAGTATTAGTATATCTCAATAAGAGAAGTTAAAGAAGATATATAATAATCCATATTCAAGAGAAAAGTTGCCAAAGATTGAATGGTGTGTCCTAATATTTATCAATTTTCGATTGGGTTTGTGATAGCAGGTATAGAAATGAGATGCTAATGATGAGTGTGATAGAACCATGGTGAGGTTAAATATAGAGTGGATCTCTCTACCCTTTGCTTATAAAGGCAAAATTAGGTGCACATAGATCTTCACTCTTTCACTGTCTACTTTTCTCACTCCTTGCTAAAGCCTTTAATTCCTCTTTCCACAAAAAACTATTAGTACATTTTAGAACAAAAAAATACATGTATTTCCTTCTTAGTCTTGCTGTGGAAAGAGAAGAAGCGAGAGTGCGCGTACAAAGCATCCTACTTATTGTAAAATTGGATAATGAGAAAAAGAATGGTCTTCTCTTAAAAACAGAAATATTTATTAAATTTCTTTAGTTAGTCATTCCTATCAAAGTCTCGAGGTGTTAGTAAAGGCAGCATAAATATTTTTTAATACTCGATCTCGGGGTGGAGCTCACTAGTCCTCAACACTCCCCCTCAAGTAAAACCCGGTCAGTGCACTATTGGTGTCATGCACTTTTTTTTTCCACACCGAGCCGTTCCTCCTGGGATTTAAACTCGCGACCGGTTGTATGATAAATATAGTATAGTATATGAGAAAGCGTATGGAGTAAGGATTTGGAGAAAGGTTAGGATAAACTATCTTAGAATTTGTGTCGGCATTTGACCTTGTAATTACAAACCCCTGCTTAAAAAAAAAAAAAAAAAAAAGAAGAAGAAAAGAAGAAGAAAGGGGCTTTTAGTTACCCATAATAGTGAAACTAACCGGAGTTGATGTAAGAGTGAAACTACTGGGAGTTTAACTTACTTAGGAAATATCACCGACTAGCTTGTAAAGACTCTAAGATGATTCCTAGAGAGGGTTCATATGAGATAAAAGGCAAGGGTATTAGAAAATTAATTTGATTTCATGTTAGGCGTCAACTATGGAAGTATCTTCTCACTTAGATAATTAGTGAAAAAATAGCGAGAGAAGAGGAGAAATCTTCATATGGTCTACATCAAATAGAGAGCCTATGACAAGGCATCTAGAGACTATTGATTTTATAATTTTTTGATAAAATGAGTATACAAGAGAGGTTGTTTTAATATCATTAAAAATATACATTTGGAAGCGCTATAACTAGCGTGATAACTACCCGTGGAGCAACAAGTGAGTTTTCAATGATCATAGGTTTACATCATGGGTCGGCTTTAAGCCCTTATCCTTTTACACTCACTATGAATGAGTTAACTGCTTCAATTCAAAAGCAAGTGCCTTCGTGTATACTATTTGCAAATGATATAATGGTGGTGGATGAATCAAGAGATGACGTGAATGTGAGACTCGAGAATTTGTAACAAACTTTATTATTTACGAGCTCTAAAAAAAGAAGGCAAAGTATATGAATTGCAACTTTAGTAAAAAGGTGCAAAGATATATAATTCCTATAAGAACTGAAGCTCAAGAGTTACCATAAAGAAAAATATTTTGATACCTTGGCTCTATAATTAGTAAGGATGGAGATTTAGGAGGATGTTGAACATAAGATTGAAGTTGGATGGCTGAACTGGAGACTTTGTTCTGGAGTGCTCTATGATCGACACATGAATGAAGGAAAAGTTTTATAAAATAGTGACTAATTAAATCAGTTATGATCTAGGGAACAAAAGGTAGGATAATTAGGAAAAACACTTGTAAAAGATAAGTGTGCCAAAGATCAGATATTAAAATGGATGTGTGGTAAAAATCGAAAGATAGAATAAGAAATAAGCATATTCAAGAGCATGTAGGAGTAGCTTCAATAGGTAAAAAACTAAGAGGGACTAGTCTGAGATGGTTCAGACATGATGTACATGCCAAAAATGGTGCCGTTGGCAAAAAAAATTCTATATAGGTTAGTGACCCCTCAAGGATATGGGGAAGGTTGAAGAGAACATATGAAAACAATTATGATAGATCTAAAAAAAAAAAAACCTATTCGGGGATTTGGCCCATAATAGACTAAAATGACGAAAAAAAATTCATGTAGCTGACGTTAACATAGTTAGGATAAGGCTTTGATAATGATGATTTTCTTTTTATAATTGAATGTCAATTGATGTTTTTGCTATTATAAGTATTGGTAATAATAAGTTTTCTAATACAATTATATGAGCACCGACCTTAGATTAATGGGAAAAGCTTATTGAGAAGTGGGCTCCACCCGAGGGGGAGTATTGAGAAGTGGGCTCCACTCGAGGGGGAGTATGGGAAAGGCTATTATAAGTATTGGTAATAATATGTTTTCTAATACAATTATATGAACACCGACCTTAGATTAATGGGAAAGGCTTATTGAGAAGTGGGCTCCACCCGAGGGGGAGTATTGAAAAGTATTTATCGTATCTCTACTAACACCTTGAGGTTTTGATAAGAATAGTTAGCTAAGCAAATTTAATCTGGCGTCATTGATGACGATGATGCATGGATGTTCAAGTGATGATATGAACTAAATGGAAATTATGCAGAGCCACATAGGATATACCGTGGGTGATTGAACCACACCTAATATAATGATACTAATTATACTTCTACCCGATATTAGATTCATCAAATATTGCTAGTCACCCTAATCAATAATTTTAAGCCAAGGAAAGTCTTTGATCCTCTTTAGTTTAAACCTGAGGGTCAAGTAGTAGCTTTAGTAGTCATGATTGATGTTATTTTTTTTAAGTGTCGCATTTAGTGAATTTATAATGTAGCAACAAATCATATTATATTATGACATATGACCATGGCATAAGTCTCCAGTTATTCCTCCTTTTTTTTAAAACATTGTTACAAAAAGCATCCTTTTTTTTCTTCTTCTTAAAGTAACCATTGGGAATCATGTGGGTGAATTTTTAATCCTAGATATTGAATTGCTTTCTTTTATGTATCCTAGCTACTAGATGATGAAAAGAAAGTAATCTTTAGTGTTTTGCTCACCGTTTGGAAGGACCAGCACTTGTTGTAATAGCTTGCCCCTTTATTTGTTGGTACTAGTGGCTTTAGGCAATAATAATCTCAACCAAATCTCCATTTTCAAAATCATCACCACCATTATCATCAACGACTGCAGCAGCAGCAGCAATAACAATAACAATAACATGTAGTAGGAGTAACTATTATCAAGTCATCGGGAGGAGGGACCTTATCATTATCATTTACACTGAAATTACTACCACCCACCAAATCATATGAGACTTTGATTTAAGCAGCTTAACTACACAATCTTTCTACTTGAGCTTCCCAAGCCTCAACACCCACACTACTCTGAAGTTGGATAGGCACTGGCTAACCCATTTGTTGTGCTCATCACTTTCTATTACTTTTTTATTTTTATCCATTTGATCATCTTGCTTTTATGAGTTTTTCCTTGACTTTTAATTTTATAGTTATCATGGCTGAACCTTGGACTTGAGTTCCTGAGAGACGTCTCTCATGGCTTAGATGAGAGACAGAAAATTTAAGCCCCTCTTTTGATTCACTTGGATGCATTGCTGATACAGGATGATGTTGTGATGGAAAGGTCTTATTGTGGATGTGCATTCACGACTATTCTTTTAGTGGCCTTAAAGTTTCTAACATTTTCTTATCTGATGCTACACGCTTTATGAAATTATATCCAACAAGGGTGAGTGTAATTCAAATTAGTATTAAATTATGATGATCACCAATTTATGAGGGGCTAGAGAGCGTGAGGGAGTCGGATGATCCTGGGTTCCCACGTGGTGGTAAAAAAGTTATCTCCCGACAAGCAATGAAAGACATATCTTACAAGAAGACTAATGTAAATAATATAAATCAAATAAGGTTGATTTTGGGTACATGTTTAATTCACAAAGGTTGAATAAGTCTAAAGTGGCCTTTTGACTTCCACTTCTCCAAGTTGGATGGATGGATGGATGGATGGCTTCCCAAAATTGCTTTCACCCTCTGCATTGCCCACTGGCCAGAAAGTTGCACTTGTGAGACTTCAAAGTCCAACTAAAATGAACGATGCAGATGGTGAGAATGCCAAATCCTAATCAAGTTGACTACTCTGAAAATGGCTATACCCTATCCTCTGTAGGACAAAAGTCCTTGGATGGAATTCTAGTAAGTATGAATTGTGGTCATATCCCCATCAAGAATGGGTCCACCATTTGTACGACATGGATTGAGTGACATGATGCCTGCACAAATTCTTCCAAAGAGATTTCAAAAGTCTTAGGTTTCTCAAAGTCATCAACAAGATAGCCATTTTCCTTGGATTGCAGCGTTGACCAACCAATGCAGCACTAAAATAATAGTAGCGTAATGGCAACATAGATGAGGCATGCTTTTTAGTATACTGCTAGCTTCCCACAGTTCTATTTCTATAAGCTGGCAAAAAGCTCATCTACCATACGCATGGCTTACAAGTTACAATCATCATCTTCATGGTGCCTACTTTGATTAAGCATGGCCACAGTGGCATTCATTAGACACCCCAATGATCCAAATACCCAAAATATATACTTGGGATAAAAATGAGTTAGAACCTCTTTTTGGATTTGCAAGAAACTTTTAACTGAAACGTCCTAGTCCAAATCCTCATTAGGCATTAATTAGACACCTCTTGTCTTATTAAAATCGGGCTTGGGTTTTTATTTGAATTCAAATTAAAAAACATGGTATTTGCGTCGATTGGGTCCAGAGATAGATTCATCCTATAAAAAAAAACAAAAAAAAAAAAAACAGGTCTGATTCAAACAGACAATAGTTTCACCTTGAACCTGACTTTTTCACATCCCTAATTAAGTTCCAACAGCCTCTAATTGAGAGTATTTTGTGCCTATTGGGCCCAAGAGGTGTGACCAAAATGAGCCTCAAATTATCAGCCGTAAACGTAATTAGCAATTCCCCAATTTTCTCATAGAAATATGCAACTCTCTGTTTCAATAGCCAAAATTACGCGTAACCAGCCATTACTTATCTTAATATTTTCATCTATTCAACCTTTAACATGAGATTTAGATATTGAAAATGATTGGTGAAAAATATATATTAAGTGTAAAATCAGATTCCTTTTACTTTTTGGGAAATCGCTTGTCTCATCGCAATCCTTCCATTACCCATACCTATCAAACTTTTTAATTCAGACAGTTAATGATTAGTGTAATTAAAACAGAATAATCACTATTAGAGATTGGATTCAAACATCTATATGGCATGCCAACAAGAAAATGGTGGCAAATGCACATTGGGTCTAACCTATAAAATAAGTGCTTGCTACTTTCTAAGGGCTTTGCTTGCCTTTTACACTAAAAATGGAAGACCAAAAAACTCCCTATTGGATTTGGCCCACTTGGACCGACAAGGTGTCGGCAAAAGATGGAGATTATAAAATACTTAATCTCAGTCTTAGTTATACATGTAAAGGTTGGATTTCTCCATTCAAACACTCGGTTGCTTCTTTAAATTCATCCTCCGACACCTTCCATGTTCTAAGTTCTCTTGCTGTTAGAGTACAAAAAACAAAACTGCTGGCTCTTTAAGGTCTCTCTAGCAGACATTTTCCCCTGTTTCAGGTACACATCATGTACTAATCTAACCCTAAATTTATTGGGGTTTTTTTTAAAGAGATGTATGTACTTTTGAGAAGATAAAAGGGATCTGGCGTTGAACACCAAGTAAGTACCTAATGAGCAGATCTTTTCCATTTTGATGCCTTTGGTGGTGATGGAGATTGGATCTCACAATTCACCCCCATACCTTTGCACTTTTGAAAATTTATTTAAAGGGTCTACTTTGCTTCATGCAATTAAATTATTACGGATTTAAAATTGAAGAAATAGAGGTGAATGTTAAAAAATGAGCAATCTAGTAATCTCTCCCTTTTATGAAAAATGAATCGAAAGGAGATCAAAATGAGTACTTAGGCGTTGCCCTAGTAATTTAAAACCTTTTGTAAGTCAAGGTCTCATCTATATAAAGGAGCAATGTTCTCCTACAATAAGTGCGGGTGGGGTGCTTGGAAATGTCTCCTTATGGATAAGGCTTAAAAAAAATCAGCCCCGTCAGGACATCCAATACCTTGATTTAATAGTCTTAAAATTTAGTAGTATTTTAACCATTTATTTACTAAAGATCAATCCAACCATGTATAAGGGTTTGATGAGAGTGAATTTTGTTGGGAAGTCTCACATCTTACATCGCCTAAGTAATAGGCTTGACATATCTTAATATACCTGTATGGGCCTTCCACCTATTAGCTTAAGCTTTTGGGTCTGTATATGATCACTTACATGGTATCAAAGCGGGTTCGATCCCGGTGTTTTTGTATAGCCCACGTGACATGCCCGTCCATGAAATCTGTTGGGCCTGTACATGAGGGGGAGTGTTGGAAAGTCCTACATCTCACATCGCCTAAATAATAGGCTTGACATATCTTAATATACCTGTATGGGCCTTCCACCTATTAGTTTTAGCTTTTGGGTTGGTATATGATCTCTTACAAATTTGAGCCCGCAGGCAAGTCTTAGAGGGATGAGAGTACATTGATCAAAGGTGGGCCCAAGTGAGCACCACAGACCTCGAGTGCATATATTGTTGCTCATAGGAGTACATTTCTCCAATAACCAACCACCTTATAACCTTGGCCTTCGTGGATTTTCTCCTAAAAATACACCCACACAGAAGTTGTGGGGATAATGGGCAATGAAAATTCCACACCTTCAATTGTGCAGATTTCCATGAGTGCAAATTTCACGACTTTAATAATCTTTCCCATTTGACCATGAATTCTTATTTATTCAATTACATGCATTTACTCATGGGATATGAAAATAGATTTATACAAGTGAAACATATTATCATTATTTTCTCTGGTAGCACCATTTTTGCATGAGTAAATGTTGAATATTTAGAAAACATATGTAAAGTCTTATTTATCTCAGAATGAATGAAGATTTAAGACATGTTGGGAGGTTTAATGGGTCAACAGAAAACTTAGAAGGCTTCAAATTAAGATTTTAGAATCCACAGAAATCAAAACTGATGATGGAGTTTTGATCTCATAACCTCTCTTAGATGGAAATTGTGCCCGGGCCTTCTTGAGGTGGGAGACGTCTGAAACATTTTCATACCCTCTTCGGTATGAATTTTATCACATGAAAATGTTCCCTTTTTCACATCATTTTCATACCTCCAATGTGCTTGTAATATGAAAATAAATGTATGCATTCATAAAAGTTACACAAATGTAAATGGGTTAGCACAATCCAAGGTTTAAAGTGGGTCAGAAATTCTTGTCCAACCATCATTGTGGGGCCCACTAGGGTGTAAAAGAAAGGGTGGGGAAAAGAAGGGGTTTGCACTTTGAAAGTAATCAGCCCAATGTCAATTCTACAACATCATCCTGACCAAATTTCAGGTCATTGAGACTAGAGGTTTCAGAAAGTGTTATCAAAATCTGAGCAATTCTTTTTCTTAACCTACCTTTTCATTACAGAATTTAATATAAGATTGTCATCCTTTGCCAGGCGTAGCAGCCCAGGACCAAATGTAACCTGTATTTGATTTATTATAAGAAAACAGGGTTTACATGCACGCATGCCACGTGTGTTTAAGTGGGAAAAGGAGGGTGGTGAGAGATGGGAGAATATGTTGAAAGTATTGGTTTCAAATTAACATGAACTAAAATTCACTAATACTTCCTCATATGAACTAATTGCTTCATAAATATCAACCAAGATATATTAATACTCGTACAGGTGAATGGGGATCATCCAAATGCTTAACCACCAACCACCAGTTCTGTGTACACCAAGTTGCACGCACACCATCTACATAGATTTAAACTGCAACTTGCAATGGTTCGAAATTACACAGAAGATGGGAAACAGGCCACCTGCAAAGAACCCAAGTATATAATACAAATAACAGAAAAGAGAGAGGCCAAAACATTGGAAATGAAGTAATAAATACACAGTAGAAGTTAGATTATAGAGTGACAAAGGAGGGAGTGAAATTCCTCAGCCTTGATTTTGTGACAACAGCTTGATGGTTCAGACCATCGATCAGATGGGCCATGTCATGAAAGGCCTGACAAACTTCCAAATTGTAAAAACTTCAGTAGTCTAAAAGTTTTCTTATCATTGGTTGAAATGCTCGGATCAGTTCCATCTGGGAGATCTTCTGACAAGCGACGTTATCCATGAGGAGGGCCATCAAATAAAACAGGCCAACCCACTCATGGATTCCTTCTGTAATACTTAAAAAGAGGACTCTTAACTTCTTCAGAAACATAAACACGAAAAACAATAATAGAACTTCAGTCAAAACCTATAATCTGATTCACATACAGAGGCATGTACAAGATGCAACACTGGTCCCTGGAAGTACCAACAGCACTCAGTGACACAAGCATGCTGGTCCTTGAAGCACTAATGACGTTCTGCTATTCCCTTTCTAGCGGCTCAATTTCATCTTTAATGGTATCCTCTATAGTGTTCGCATCGAAATACCGGGATGACAAATCTCTGCCGACTCTGGCTGACCTCTTACTATCTGTTCTCTTCAATTTCATTGCCTTATGAATGGATTTAGATTGCTTATTCTGTGGTGGCACAACAAGCAGCAGGCGTGACAGGACATAAGACAAGAGTTCCTCTCGGTGCGAAAATGTAAAATCCAAGTGAGCATATTCAGATTCATTATATGAGACATCCACACCCTGATCCTTCATCAATTTATAATGCTTTCTGACCATCGAGGGTGGAATTACTGTATCCTTCCGGCCAGCAACCAAATCAACGGGCACATCAATGAGCCCATAATACTCTCCCAAGTCCAGAGGCTCAGGTGACCCATATACTTTCATGTTGGCAGATGCACTCCCAAAATCGTACATCATAAACTTCCTTGCACGCTTCATCTGTGCCAGGTGAAGTGCAACATAAAATGATACTCCAGGCATGTCATTCATGTTATAGTGAGGCAGGCTAATTACCCCCACCCAATTTGAGCTGTCACCACCAACAACATAACCCATGAGGGTCTGTACCAATCCTCCCAATGCAGGGTAGTTCTGGAGGTCCCTCGCCAACTTGTTGAACAGCATTCGGAAAAACCGAGTTGGTATATACAGACCAGGTACAAGGGGAGCAAGGATTGGAGACAGGATAAGAAGCAGGTGCTCTATTAAGGTAAAGGCTAGGTTGGAATCTTCATGGAAGCCAGCAGGTGATAAAAGTATCAACCTCGAGAGTCTATGGGGCTTCTCTTCTATCCGACGTGTTATTAAGTACATTAGCATAACTGCACCTCCTAGACTGTGGCAGATAGCACAAAGTTTGTAAGGCTGATCACTGGTTTCGTTACCAAGATTGGGTTGGCTATCTTTCAATTCAGAGGTTTTGATTTGATGAATCTTCTCCATCACTGCAGGTATATCCTGGGTCCCATGCTCATTGACCGTATATCTCCAGTACCTGCATTAAACCAGATTCTTTAGAACATCGGTTCAACATATCAGTCAACAAAAGAAAATTTTTGGGTCAGTGCTCTCTAAGTCTTTTAGTCTTCTGAGGCATATAACTCCAAACAGCTGGTGCTCACTGTTTTGGTGATCCACATCAATGCAATGAGTGTCAGACAATAGATGGACTTAGGCCAAAAGATTCATAAGCTTACAAGATTTGGTAATTTCTCAGTTGAACATATGACCTTTTGCAGTTTAATTTTCTCTTGACCATCTATTGCAGCTATCGGCCATTAATTCAAAAGCCAGAATTTCCCATCAAGGACAACAGAATGTAGTATGTCTATGATGGGGCCCATTAGATCAACAGTCAAATCACTGACCATACAATACACACACACATATCCAAATATACTCAAGACAAGTGATATGAAAGTTCTTCTTTAAGGGCACATCTGTTTAATAGCCATTTTTCCCTACTTTTGTGCGTGTGTGTGCTTGGGTGGTGGATTCTGCCCCAACATATTTTTTTTTTCATTTTTTTTTTTTACTTCAATTCAATTCTTCTTTTCCATCTTTCAAAACTCTTCAATCAGATCAATAGTGAAGCTGAGGAAAACCCCGATCGTTCATTAAAATTAGTTTCTTCTGTTTCGTAAGACAACTGAGTTTGAAGGATCAAGGTGGGCCATGAAGCTCTGTTTTGGATCCCTATTCATTGGTATTTGGTTGCCCTTCCTCAGGTTACCTGAAATTTTTTTATTGCAAAAAATAAAGCATGGTAGACTTGGGTCTAACTTAGCTTATCTAAAGCAAGAACTGAGTTTTTAAGTGTAACCCTAATACTCTCACAGTATCCAATCCAGCTCTCTATTGTAGTAGATAAGAGCATGCGATTATCTAATGTTTCCAGGGTCTGCTCATTTGGTTCAGTTCCATGGAAATCAGTTACCCTGCCCTCAGGTCACCAATAAGACCAATTAATAAGGACTTTGGAAGATTTGAAGGCTCCCAAGGAGTGGAAGAAACTTACAAAAACAATTGGATCAAGATCCATGCGAATCGGAGATGTGGAAGGTCTTGGATCTGGAAGTTTCAATGGTGGTCACACTAGTAACTTTGGAGTCTAAGTTACTGGCAAGGACTACTCTAGAGGATAATTAAAGGTTCAGCCCACAGTATGGATGGATTCAAAATATAGAAATAACATCCTCTTTTTCATAATTTTCTTCCTGTTATAAGAAGGCTATGTTTTTTTATTTCTAAAAAGCATTTGCTGCACCAAACAAAAAATATCGGTCCTCGTTGAGAAATCCACAGCCGCACCAAACATAAATAGCACCATTTCCACACCAAACGTGGATTTTCAACCCCTGCGGAAATTCCTTTTACATGGTCCATTTACCATGGGTTTTGCTGATGTGGCATTTTCCATGTTATACACAAAAGTGACATAAAATATTCTGCATTTTCACTCTAACAAAATAAAATGCCTGAACTACTGACAGCCCATGCATAGGTATCACATTTCTTAGCACAAATATAGAAGATAAGAAAACTATAAAAACAGTTCTTACTTCCGAGAGGAAATATTCTTGTCAACGTGCTCTCGAGAAACCAACCCGCGTAGATTCCCAAGGAAAACATCATAACCTGTGAAATAGATACTGGCGGTTTCTTCAGTTAATCTCAGACTGACGCATACACAAGACATTGAAAATGATATAAGTTTAAAATAAACAATGTCATGAAAAGTAACATATACCTTGATCATAGGCAGCAAAAGCCGGAGAACCAACAACCCCATTGGTCACCCAACTGGAGGGGAAATAAACAAAAAATGAATCCCCAAAACGTAGGATACAATATGCGAATCATGAGTCATGACAATAGAACCATCGAGCAAAACCCAAAAATAAAATAACAAAGAGGATAACGTATCCATAACAATAACATGCTTAGGGTGTGCACTACAGAACAGAAATCTGTTTCCCTTTGCAATTACACACATATAATGTTTGTTGATCCTGAATTTGATCATCTTGTTGCTTTTCGTGAAAGGACTCATCATTCTATCACAAGGATGGATCTGTACAGTAAAAAGCTCGGTTGGTGGCCAAATGTTTCACTCAAGCTTTTGAAATTGATTATCTTTTAACATTTTTACCAGTGGTAAAGCTGGACTTGGTTTTCTTTTTGTCACTATACCATTAGTCATAGAAAATACATTTCTTCGTAGTGATATTCAGGAAGAGGTCTTCATGGACCCAACTCCAGGTTTTATTCTAAAAGACCATGTGGGAAAACTATGCCAGTTGAAAAAGGCATTGTAAGGCCTCAAACAGTCGAATTGGACATGATTTGAAAAGTTCGCTTATCAAACATGGTTTAAAAATACTATCTTGGACAGTGACACCTCGTGGTTAGACTTGCGAGAAATTAATCTTTATCTTGGAAAAACTTAATTTTAGTAATATTTCTCTCTCAAGCCTAGAAAAAGATGAACAATAGTGTCTTCCTCAAACACCGAGAAGAGGAGGTTCAATGTCTTGAAGATGGATCATGTTCATCTAGTGACAATGGAATTGGAGAAGACAATAATATTGATGTGGATATGGGTATGGACCATACTGGGGATGAAAATTGAGGATGCATAAACCTTTTTCCCCTTTAAGATAATAGATGGACTTTATTTTTTTATATATCAAGGATGGAGATAGACAGATATGAACTTTTTCCTTTTATATTGCTAGACAAGTATAAACCTTTCTTTTATATTGCACAGGTGTTTTGATGGGTTACATGCATATGGCTTACTTGGTATTAGTTAATTGTTAACATCCATCTTTTGAATCTTGTTATGATGCATATTTTTTCTGTTATAGCTTAAACACATCTTTAAGGATTCATATACATATCAATCTTGACATTCATATGATTTTAGCAGTCTAATTTGTCACTGTAGTGCATGGAAATTGAATGGGTTATGAATATAAACAAATTTCCTTATTTTAAAAAGTTAAACTATTTTTCCATTTAAAATTGGGGAAAAGTTCAATATTTCACAATAGATTCCTAATTTGATTCAATTCAACTGGTTGAACGATTTGCAATACAGTTCCGATTTCAAAACAATGGTTACCATGTCTTCTCTCAGAATTTTGTTTACTCAGTCGTCAACTTTCTAATCTATTTGTTAAGGCAATGATCAAAGATTGGTAGTAATTCCTTATCCACAAATCGATATGGGTTTTGAATTTGATAATAACAGCCCCTTCAAACTTGTCTTGAATGACTATGATATGCCCCCAGGCCCCAAGAGATGCCTTTTTTTCAATGTCCACCAAATTAATTACCTCACCCTGCCATCCATCTAGATCAATAGAAATCATGCGTAATTATTTATTTACTTATTTATCCTTCTGAAACATTTCAACGAGTTGTCTAAGAAGGAAAATGACTTTTTATAGCATACCTACCCGGCATAGATTCAAACTGGTTCTCTGAAATACTATATTCTTGTCGTTTATGTCACTCTATTATTCTTTCCAAAATGGTGGCTAAGAGGGGAAACAAAGGCAATTTCAGTTACAATACATCTATCTACATACACAACACCATAAATTAACCAATTTCAGTTGACCTTATTTGTAAAATTACATGGCAGTAAATACACAAAATCTGACAAGCGTGCAGAAACCGCAATGCAACTTTGAATTTGCAGGTAACTCACCCCATGGACGAATCCAATATTCCATGTTGTAGATATGCAACCTTCTGCGAGTCACGCCTATAACATGCCAAAGATATGTGGTTTAGCACAATGAGAAGAGTTGAAACTACAAACAAAATAGAAGTAGAACGAGTTTATTTGATACCTTGGGATTCTTTCTAGAAGAAGAACATATCCATCAGAAGTAACAACACGAATGGCTTCATAGGGATACCTAGAATTGGTAAATTCAGTTAAAACTTCAGGACAGGGCAGCACAAAAAGATTCTATAGGACAGCAATTGATGTGACAGATGATATGATCTTTGGTATGTACGCTATCCTCTGGCCTTGAGTTTGTTCAACAGAGAAACCTGGTCCAGTGATCTAGTTGATTTGACACACCCAACATATTTGTAGTTGTTTTTGTGGGAGGGTGAGGAAGGGTACCAAACTCTGCAGATATAAATCCATGCACTTGCAGAAATAAAGGCAATTAGTGTTCTCTTTCCGTAACCATCCACTCACAGGCCACCCTGATCGAATGGTTAGGGTTATCCCATTGAAGACACTTTGAGGTCATCACCAAACCATGGTGGAGAGACTAAGGCCCACCATGGTTTGACTAACTGAACCAGGAGGCCAACTGAAAGGCTGGAATAAATTCATGGGCTCTATAAATGGTCTGAGATATAACAGTTCCTCAAATAAAATATACAAAAAATTATAATAGAACCAAAAATTACGGAGCTAGTTTTGTTACCCAAGCTCTGTTATGACATCCTGGCACGTCCGAGCATCTGTATTCAAATACTGATTAAAGGTGGTCTGCCTTTCTCTTGGGGTTGGATCTACATCTCCAAGGGTAGCTGTGGGAACAGATGTATTTGAGTCAATTACAGAAATGTTTTTGTTATCACGCCCACCAGAGGAAACCCATCTCAACAATACTCGGCAAGCTTCAGCAGGGGAGAGAAGACAATGTGCTCCCTTGTGAACAATGTCAAATACAGCTTCTATATAAATCTCAATTGCTAGCTGGAGGTCCTGTTCAACATAATTAATCAAGAAAAAAAGGAAATTAAGTAAAAGTAAATAATTGGTTACTATTAATTCCTCTTGTCAGCAACTACTATAAAGACCATGGGCCATGGCACATATCGTTCCTCTAGCTGGCCCTGTAATGGGTAAATAGGAGGCCAAAATCCACTCTGATCAGATAAAACCAACCCTTCATCCAAAGGATTCTATAGAAAAAATGGAGATTGTCAGTGAAACTACAATTGAAGTTTTTGGGAACCATCCATTTTATTGATAGAAGTCCTCCAATAAATGTAAGGATTTAGACTTTGTCCAAATAATATGATTTTTGGAACAAATACCTATTCAAGGTGTGATCCAGTAAAATGATTTGGATCCTTTAAATTGGTACCATCTGCACACGTGTTTTTCTTAAGGGTGCTGATGAGCAGGGGTACCCAAAGCTTTTTTTAGCCTGTTGGTAGGACCTGGGCTTTACATTTTGGCCCATAATTAAATGGGTCGGGTTGGGCCTACTTATGCTTAAGGCCTGGGGTGGGGGTGGCATATTTAGCACCAACAGTAATTATATTTACCGAATGGGCTAGGCCTAGATGTGGGCCAATTCAGGCCTGTGTCCAAGCCTGATTATTAGGCTGCACTAAAAAGTGGCAAACACAATTATGTACATATGGATGGATATAGCGAGTAATGAACTTATAATAACCGGATAGCATTTCAAGAAGAACTGTCGTATAATCACCTCAACAAGCCCACGCCTTCTGTCAGTGGTGCGGTGGACAATGTGGTCCTTGATAGTGTTAGACCTCTTGATTGGGTGTTTAAAAGATTGATGGGTGTCAGAACTAAAAGGAACCGTTTCAGATCTTTGAAACCCGGATGAACGATAAATACGAAATGGCAACCCCACAATGAATATCAAAGGCCACAAAATCCACAAAAGCAAGCCTTTAAACCAGTGGATTCGACGTCTCTCATACTTGGTGAAACTGCTAGCTCGAGATATGCGAGAAGACTGAGACATTGGAGATGCAGGGAATATGCTATCCTCATAATCTTCTTCCCCAGATGAATTATCATCGCCAGAAGAAGAAGCAGAATCCACAGAAAGCTCATGAACGAACTGGTTAAAAGAGGATACGCCACTGTCAACAGCAACAAAATGAAGACATGTTAGGTGAGAAATTGAAATATGTCTCACCAGTCAGACATTTCAAAGCGAGCTCTGCACACAGCTGAAAAGAGAGATTTTGTAATTTATACAATCAACTATAAACTGTGAAATGGTGTGCAAGTGAACACTCCCAAAAATACATGGAAGAACAAAAACATCCAGTAAAAACATAAATTCCACTCACAAAAGTTTTGATAATTTGAGTGAATCTGTAAATATTATCATGGTTAGATAAGGTAATTGGTATTTAAAGAGAAATCCATTCATGAGAGCAAGAGAAATGAGAAGAGAAGCTAACTCAAATTCGACTGTGTCCAGATGTGTACCACATCAACTTCAATAATAATTTAACTATTCTGAGAGAGAGAGAGAGAGAGAGTTAAAATAATAAGAAAAGATATTGAATGTAAAAATACAACATCAAAAATGTCAGCGAGTTCACTTCTCACATCTCCCAGTTTAAATTAACAAAGATCTGTCCATATCATCAGAGGCTGGTAAAGATTGTTAGAGATAGGGGGTAAGATTGATCAAATCGGGTTTTTTTTTTTTTTTTGCTGGGAAAATAATAAAAACCTGTGAATATTGGCAACACAAAAATTGACTACACAGGCCATGATCCAACAAGGTCCCATAATTAATGATCAAGAGAAGCTTGAAGATCCAGGACAGGGTCCAACTCCAGTAAGGATCCCCAATGTGCCAAATCCAAATAATGATCAAGAGAAGCTTGAAGATCCAGGAAGGGGTCCAAATCCAGTAAGGACCCCCGATAAGCCAATTCCAAGTATATAGGTTTCTTGTGTTCTGCAGAAAAAAAGAAATAATTAAAAAATCATAATGCTCAATTGTGTTTTTTTTTTTTTTTCTCTTACCTTCCTTGATTGTCCATGTTTGATAAGGAAAAAGACCCTATTAGTTGGGAGAATCCTGGATGTTTTAGGAGAAGTCCACTTAAAGATCTATTAGTTTAATACATCTTTTTTCTTTAAGTACTCAACCAAGTCAATGCTTATGAGTTTCATTTTATGGAAATCAAAGGGGTATAGGCAAAAAACATAGTGATTCGGATTTTTAACCCTAAGGCTTGCAACAAACCCAAAAGGTTGTGATGTTCGACCACAAGAGATTTGTGTTTCCTGAGGGAGCTGTGTTTCCTCCCTGCGTGGTGTGACTCCATGCAGCCGTTGAAGCACTTCCAACAAAACCCTGCGACTCCTTAAACTAACTACAAACAAGGAAGAGCCAAAGTACGCTCCATTGTATCAGTTTTGTATTAGAGCGGGTAAGATCATTGAGTGTTTCTAAGATTCTAGTTTCAACCTGTGATTTAATTCATTTATCATCATCTACTTCTTCTGTTCTTCCATCCAGGCCTTTTCCCCCTTCCCTTTTCAATTTCCAAACCTATGCCTATCATAGCATGTTCAATCCCCAATCCTAGTCAGCAGAACTACACCAAAACTCAGTTACCTGATCCATAGCCGAACTACCCAGTTTCATCTGACCTGCTATCCTATATCCTAAATCCAGCATCGAATTCAAAACCCAACAAAATCCTGCTCTAATGACTGTCCAAACTTTGCCTCATATCATACCCCAAATCTAACCAACCTATTCCAGCCATTAAAGCCCTACACTTTATACCTCAGTTGCAGCCGATTTGACAAACAATTAACCCTAGTTCCAACCCTTTTGACCAGTCAGAGTCCCTAGCCTTGGCCCAATTTTTTTAATGTGTGACTAAGATACGTGTTATGTGCTGGGTCCATCTTAAACGGTAGTAGGGACCATCATGTATCAAGTGTTGTTATCTTTGTAGAATCCTGAGGACTAAGGTGACTTTCTGTAATGAGAGAATCAAGGACTTATAAATGGAGTTGACGATCATATGGGGACTCACTCAATTTTTTGGCAATTTACTTGACTTTCTCTTTAAGTTTGATATAGTATCAGGGCTACCAGGGTTTTGAGATTAAGGTTTTGTACCTTTTGAGTTCAGCGAGTTCGACATCTACTCTGGATCATCAAGTTGATCCTTTCACTACTCATCTGGTGGCAGTTTCATTGCAATATTAGGGTTTCCTTTGGGTTCGGTACCTTTCACAAGGAGTTTGTTGGCTGTCTTGGTACACTCTTTTGGAGGGATCTTAGAGTCCTCAACTTGGTTATTGTTTGGAGAGAGTTCATTGAGTCCTTGCTCCATCACATATGATCCACAGTAATAGGAGACAAGGTGTTCGTGTTTCAGGAGTTCATTGCTCCCATCGCCACCTTCAACTCAGGCAAGTGCTGGGATCCATGACAACACCAGGTGGTTGTTGCCCTCGGACAAATTCTTTTTGAGCTTTCGCTCGAACCTTTGTGAGGGACCTGATCCCAAGTATAATATTTAATTAATTTTAGGAATTAAATAATGAATTTAATCCAAAGAATGGAGTTCGGCCACTTTGGAATTATGGCACAATCAAAGATGATTTAGGCGTGATTTATAAATAATTCAGCTATTTACTTAATTTCTACAATTCGATCAATTTAGGAATTAATTAGGATCAATTTAAATAAATAAATAAATTATGATGGCCTTAATTGAGACCAAGGATCAAAATCACAGTTGCGGTGAGCATAGTGGTCAGTGGCCAAAACGCTATATAGCGAGTGATACATAGCAATTACAACGATACATAGCGGTGTGAAATTTTTAAGTGGCAAAAAAATTTTGAATCTTGTTTAGCAGCCAATCTTGTATTTTTTTTAGTGATTTGGAACCATATAAGAGTAGAGACAATTTTAAAAAAGGCTATGGAGAAGAAATAGGGAAAATAGTATTTTAAATTAAAAATGCTTGGCTTTAGTAGGTTTAAAACCATTGCACCGTTAATTTTTAAATAGCGTGGCGACCTCAACCGCTGCAGCCGATAATGCGGGACTTGGGACCCATTTGCATTGGGCGACCAACCATATTAAGTACAGATGCAACTGATATAGTTAGGTATAGATGCACGCCATCTGTGGTGAGTTAGGTACTACAGTTAGTTGTGGCATCAGATATTCAATGGCATGCCATCTCTGGTGAGTTAGGTACTACAGTTAGTTGTGGCATCAGATATTCGATGGCATGCCATCTGTGGTGAGTTAGGTATAGATGCAACTCAAGTTGTAGCCAATGGCTGGATGTTAAGGAAAGACCAGAACTATCAATTATGATAGGAGTAGATAGTCATAACCTATTTGGAAAAGATATCTATAGTCCCAATTATAGATTAAACACAAGGATCACCTCGTCTCAAACTAGGAATCTCAAATAGACACAAAAAGGGAGCCTCAAATTTAAAAACAGGCTTGTACACCCATTGCCTCTCTCTCTCTCTCTCTCTCTCTCTCTCTCTCTCTCTCTCTCTCTCAACCAAGGATTAAAATAGCGGTTGCGGCATACATGGCAGCTAGTGGGCAATACATAGCGGCTGCGGTGATACGTAGCGGTGTACCGGCGTGAATTTTTAAGTGGTCAAAAGAATTCAAATATTGTGTACCAGCCAATCTTGTGTTTTTTTAGTGATTTGAAACCAAGTGTGCTATTTTGGAAAATCTATCCACCACAACAAAAATAGAATCCACTTTCCATGTTGTTTTTGGTAAGCCCAAGACAAGATCCATGGTTAGGTTAGATCTTGCCAAGGCTTATGCTGGCCGAACATGGATCCTCCGTGTTTAAGGGTTGCTGGGATTAAACCTCTTAGGGTTTTGTGATTAGAAATTTAGAAGGTTTCTTGTCCCATGTACACTTAACGTTTGATGTAATTTGATGTCAGACTTTGTTTTCATAATCTTTATTGTTAGTTAATTAGGGTTTCAAATTTGTTATAACGGCTGGTAATTGCTTGGGTTTGATTTGTCATGATAAGTATGTAAACATGTGAGATATGATGCAAAATCAATAACTATTTTAAATCACAATACAGTTAGATTTTCAAAAAAAAAAAAAGGTTAAAAAAAACTCGTTAAACCCAGTAAAAATAGGCCAAAACAGATAAACATAGGCAGTTGAAGCAGTTGGGCCCGCCATCAACTATTTTAAAATACTTTTTCATTTTAAATTCTTTTTTCACATAATGGTTGATGTGGGTTAAACTGAATGCTTGAACCAAGTGGGGCCAAAATCATCCACTCCACCTTGAAATAGTGTCTAACTAATGACAGAGCATTGCCAAAATCCCCCTCCATAGCAAACTAAGCATATCCAAAGAAAGTTTTGTTGGGTGCTAGTAGATGAGTACATAAAATTCTATAGTTGTAACTATTGCAAAAATCCTGTCAGAACTTACTTTTCCATCCAACGAGGAAGGCGAGGTCCACGGAAAGTAGGCCTGAGTTCCCACCCATTAAGCCCTTCCAGAATGGTTGCCTTCCCTGGCAATAGTGTCAAAACAAGAGCTGACAGTCCATTTATCAACCTCACAATATTGTTCAAGGATTCATATGTGAATGTCTTCACTGACCTGCAAAGAACATTACACTCACTATATCACCTCATAGTTACACATTGATCACTTGAGAATGCCTATAATGACGCTCATTTTTTATGCATTCCAGGAGTCCTCTTTTTTTTTTTTGTGTGTGTGCGTGTGCGTGTGCGTGTGTGTGCGTGCGTCTGGCACAGAAATGACAAGTATTGTGAGTACAAATGTTGAGAATAAATCATGTAACTGGACCAAGGGCCAAGGATTTGTATCCACTGTAAGTACCAAAAACAACAGGAGACACATTCCATTTGCAGTTGCGTAAAAATACATCTGATATGAATAAAAATGCAAAATCTTAAAGAGCATATACACAAAGAGAGACAGGAAGAGACATCTTTTGAATTCAGTTTGTTTATTTTAAAGCAGCATGCAACTTTTAAGCCTATGTATAAGACTAGATGATCGTTCATTTATTGCACCATTGCCGTTCATGTGGATGGCTAATAATTCAACTGAAAGCTTGTACTCCAGAACATTAAGAATGAATTACTTTTAAGAAACAAAAGAAAAGGAGGAAGCAAAGGGAGTTGACGTGAGTCCAATATCCACATACTCATACCAGCATCCAGGCAACAGAGCAATATTTTTTTTTTCACATCAACTTGTTTGTCTCTATTAGTCATTGTGAGTGTTTGCATCATAATTCACTTACAGTTCTAGAAATTTTGAAATTGTGTCAGTAGATCGACGGCTTTGATCCTTAACAATCATGCGAGTGTGTTTTCAACATAGGTTAAAATATCAAATGGGATATGATAAACTAAATATTAAAAATGGATAGTTATCGCAAATAAAATGGGCACCATGAGGCATGAACACACAAATATAAATAAATAAGCAAGCCAGATTTTCATTAAGGGGGGTGACATGCTTGTAGTGAATATGAATCCTCTGTCACCCACCTCATAAGTGGACCAGTCTTGGTAAGGACTGTTTGCACTTCAGTTTTTAAAGCTACCCCACAAGATAAATGGCCAGGACCTCACCCACAAGTTCCCCAATCCGTGCATACGCGGTGAAAACCTCCCACACACACAAATAAAATTTAAGTGACCTTTTAAATGATCAATGATACAGGGAAAAGAAAAAAAAAAAAAAAGAGGTACAGTTCCCATCAGCAAGAGAAAAGGACCCATTTTTTTCCAAATTGGGTAACTTTTTAATCAATGTTTAAAAGATACCCCATGTATGATAGAAATCTCAACACATCAAGAGTGAGCCGCAATTCCACACCTAACCACATCTCCAGATTAAGCAAAAAGAAAATTGCAATATCAAACTGTTTCAATATTGCGAAAACGCTGGCCGGCGGAATGCAGACACAGAGAAAGCTCCAAGAATCGTAATTTAGTATTGCAATAACAAACCCAGAGCTAAACACACTACCATTTCAAAGATACAATTTTTCAATGTCTAACATAAAATAAACATCCCAACATCCAAACAAAGAGTCCCAAACGCAGAAATATCTCAGAATCTGGCATTCAATTCCAATAAAATCTGCCCAAACAAACAAAATACGGACAAGGGCTATAAAACCCCTGCAAAATGGACCTCCTGGCGTAAAAAGACCGCCGAATATCACAAGATTCATGCCCAAACATTTGGAAAGATTGAACCCCTCTTTCTTATCCATATAAGCAATTCAAGCATAAAAACAAAAAAAACATAAATCTCTAAAGAAGAAGAAGAAGAAGAAGATTGTTATTATTATATATCTCAAACAACGAATGCATTGGTGGGTCGATCGAAAGAGAAACGAAGAGGAATCATGGCTTACTCTTTTGTAACGGCAAGAACGTGGTCGACGAATCGCTGCAACATCGGTTCATCTGAGTCTGAAGAGAACCGAAACCGAGAGCGAAAGACGGGAATCTTGTCAAAAAAGGCACAGGCAAGCAAACGAGCGATGGGAGAGAATCGAGGGACCATGAAGAGGAGAAACGCTTATATATAAAAAAAAAATGTGATCTGATGGAGTACTGGGAATGTATGCAACTCAACTTGGTAACATCCACGTTGCGTGTAATTTATGTTTATCCAAATGAATCCGGATTCCGGAATTTGGGGTATGTTCATGGACCAGGACCAAATTTTTTGGCCAAATTATTAGTAAATTACAAGAATGCCTTATTATGGCTCAGCCGAGATTTGGGCTTTCTTTCACTTAATCCAAGTCCGGGCAAAGTATAGATTGGACGCTGCCCTAAAGTAGGTATGCACTAAAGCATGTCTGAGCTAGCCCATCAGATACTCTATTCCTAATATGTAACATGATAATACCAATAAAGAAAGGAGATTCTATAGTAGGGCTAACTTATTGAAAATGTCGTTCAAAATAAAGGTCTAAATTTTCTGGCCATTGAATTTGCTAGTTGCGAACATTTGACTTTTCTTCAATAAAGCCGATCCTATGAGGGCAGGGCATTAGCTTTCCATGTAAATCTTTCAACGGACCACTTTTATCCTAAGCCGTCAAGAACTGAAAGTCGATGTTCTAACCGTGGCGGAAAAACCCAATCAATTTGCAGTGTTGCCCACCATTAGAAATTTCAATAGATATTATTCCCTTTTATTATGGCATATTTTACGTGTGAGGAACGTGATACTTACTTTAATTTTGACTTAATTGGAATTCTTTCAGGGTTTGTTTTTGTAGGAAGGTCTCTTTGGAAGCATGGATGGCCTTGACCAAGCACAGAGCATGGGTAGATTCCCTAGTGGTTTTAGAAAATTCAAATATTTGGCAAATGTAAATCTTTGAGGGTTTAGACTACGTGATAGGTTTAAGTCTCCCTAATAAATTTTAAGAAACCTTCAATTTATGGATTCAAATTGGTCGAGTTTCTTAGCTATATACATCAATATCGATTAAATTCTCATCATAATAAATCTTTAATCTGGAGTTTTCAAATTTAATATGGTGAGACCAAGTTTTGTTTCAATTATTAAAAAAAATTCACTACCGTCATCTTATTAATCAAAGACAAATTTGACTTTATATATATATATATATATATATATATATATATCTCTTTTTAGCACGTGAGAGCGTAAGTCCAACCCTCGTGAAATACAAGTGCGGATGCACCCAAAAAGATACAAGTGCGGACCATGGACCATCATTTTTGGGGGATATCTTTCTGCTGTGGGCCCCGCTTACCAACTTTTTTCGTAAGACAAGCTATAAGCGTTTCCTTTAATACCGACATCAATTGGAATCCACCCCCCAGCACGTCATCCTATATTAAGTTTTGAATTGATTTTTACGTTACTTATTATTTTGACCCCACTTCAAGTATATAATCACTTCAGGTATGTTGCGTATGTAATCACTCTCCATTTTCACCATGTAAGTACTCATCACTTAAATTTCACCAAACCATTGTTGTGGGTATTTGATGATTGAGTTTGTGTAATTTGGATTTTTCTTAATAAATCAGTAAATATATTTTTTCAGTTATTGATGAACATTCTTATACTAAGCACGGATTGTTATGCTAGTTACTACAATAAACTATATTAATAACAATTTTGTACATACAATATTTATGTACTCCAAATTAACCAACAATTTGGAGAATTTTCCAAAACACCTCTTTCCACTTGTATTTTCAAGTATTTCTCATTTTGAGAATACAACTGGATCATATAATTTAGAGGATTATCAAGAAAATATATGCTCTATGTTAAGAAGGAGCCCTAAGGGGTAGCGCAATTGGCTAAGACCATGGCTCACAAGTCGGAGGTTGTAGTTTTAAACTAACACCTTCTCTCTCTCTCTCTCTCGGGCCACTTATCCTAGCAAAAGCTGATTTACCTTGTGCATGTGGGAGGTAAGGACTTTACTCGCTCGTTAAATAGTCAGTTCTTGAAGAGATCAGATACCCTTATCAGAAAAGAAATGATGGAACCCATCTTATGTGGTGAAATTTGAAGGTGCTCAGTTGAAAATATCACTCCCAACTAGAGCCCAACTGTGAAGGAAAACAAAATAAAGTAAAAAGGAAAAAGAAAAGGCCTCCATTTGAACATGTGAAGATTTTAATCAAGTGGGGGCTCTACTGTAAAGTCATATGAAGGAATGCGAGACAGATGCGAAGGATTAGAAGTCAACATTATGTAGGAAATCATGTGGCCCACATGCCATGGGTCCCACATCAGATCAAGCAGGGTAGAGGCCTGCATAGAACATAATCCCACTTAATGTAAGTCTTAATTTGTCCCCAAAAATAAAACTCCCAATGAGATCAGTGGATGTGAGTTTTTTGGCCAAAAAGTCTCCAATAAATGTGACTTTTTGGAACTTGTCGATATAAGATAAGGGAGCCTTATGGTTGGATACTTTCCATTCCCATAGGTTATACAGATGAGAAAAAATCTACGGAGCTTCCCAAACGCCGGAATCCACATGGATCTCCGACCGAAATCTCCATATCCTGATCCATCAATAGTCTCCATATCCATATCTTTCACGTTCCACAGTCATAATTGGAGCCACCTAGGAAGCGATTTTTGGGTCATCAATCGTTTTCAGTTCACACTCAATTACTTTAAGCTTAAAACCTCGTGGAATGCACCGATCATATGCACAAAACAGTGGATTTTAAAATAATCACTTCAATAATTTCAATATTTGATATTTATATTTTGAAAACATAGCAAGAATGATAAATAGATATAAAAGTAATCACGGGTGTTAAAGGTCACATTTGTCTACTAAATTCTTGATCAAAATATTTTTGACTTTCACGAAGTTATAAAAAAATATCACACTTGGTAATTATAAATCTCTATGAGTTGGACCTATAAAGATCTCCACTTATGCGGATTTACTTAAACCAAATCCTCTTCGCTGAATGTATCACATCTATAGATTCCTCACTTAGTATCAAATGTCCTCTCTAAGGGCATGTTTGGTTGTAGGTGAGGAATCCATAGATTCCTCAATGCCCTTAGAAAACGAATATCCTATTAGGAGGGGGGTGCATGGACTCTAATGAAGTGGAGGTGAAGGCAAATTTGGAAGCGCTTCATATCTTTGTTTCATATTCTCTTTGTGTTTTTTCTCTTTGGTAGAAAGTGACTCCTTGAATGCTATCTCTTGGGTTAAGTGGATCATTTTCTTTGAATGAAATTAGAGCTCTTAATAATGGATCTGGATAATAATGGATCTGGATATGGAGACTTCGACATGCAGCCGGAGATCTATATGCGTTTTGGCGATTGAAAATTTCCGTAGATCTCTTCGCATCTGTCTAACCTATCAAATGGAGAGTTATCCAACCCTAAGGTTCCTTTATCTTATATAGACAAGTTCCAAACAGTCACACTTACTGGAGACTTCTTCGCCAATAAACTCATATCCACTATCCTATTGGAAGTCTTATTTGTGGGACAGATCAAGTCTAACGTTAAGTGGGATTGTATTCTCTGTAGGTATCTGCCCTGCTTGATCTGATGTGGGACCTGTGGCATGCGGGCCACATGTTTTCCTACACTTAAGTCTTTCTTTGGGATGAGGTTTTAACATGTGCGGCGACCAGCGAATGACTTTGTGATTCCTTAGCTAAGCAGGGGGCAAATAGAAATTTAAATTTTATGGATGCAGGATATTATATAGTGCCATATGTGGAGTATTGCACAGCCCTAGAATATCACATAATGTGATATCACACGAACTCTCTGCAGGAATTTGTTAAATTTAGCCACTGACTGGTGAATGTCAGGTTGTATTGGCAAAATCAATTGATACGTATAGGATATTTCTCGCCAGAAAAACAAGCCTAAAACCGTCTTCAATCACAAAAACAAGCTCAGGCTGGTACGCTGGGCAGGAAACTGGAGAATGTTCACATGAAAGTTTGAACAGGGCAATTTCTTGTGCTTGGTAATGTATATGTCAGTTTGGAATCAGTTACAAAGATCCCTTCAAGTTACATCAATCATTACAAAGATCCCTTCAAGTTTTTAACCCTTCCAATGAGTCCAGCTGGCAGATGCATTATCTTACAAGTATCACAAACTAATGTCAGTTTGGAATACCATACCTTGATAAGAGTCCGCCTTACAAGTATCACAAATTAACGCCTGCACGCATGATAAGAGTCCGCCTTACAAGTATCACAAAGTAACGCATGAGTCCAGCTGCATTATCTTACAGGTATCACAAACTAATGTCAGTTTGGAATACCGTAACCCCTACCCCGCCTACGGTAGGATTCACACTCTAACTGGTCCCACTCACACTAAAGCTGGGTGAGGGCCCACACTCAAACTAGTCGAGAGTCTGCTTTAGCCCACGAGCCTTACGATTTTGCTGTAGATGGATTGAGGCTTCATGTAAGGTAAGGATGTAAGCTCTATATATAATCTCATTCACTTTCCTCTTCGATCTGAGATTTCGGGGCATCACAATACCCACCATCATTTATGCCATTTACCTTTGAACAGGAGCAAATGTCATATGGTTCAGCAATGTAGTAATTCTAGGCCGTCAATCGTGTCATGTTAATGAATTCGGGTTACGGGTTAACGAATTCGTGTTAAAATCACCTCAACCCGTACACGACTCGTTAACTTAACGGGTAAAAAAATCCAACCCAAACACGATCCGTTAATTTACCTAGTTACACCACCCAACCCATTAACCCGTTAAGTAATTAAGTCATTTCGAAAATTAAAAAAAAATCTATACAAAAATATATAAGCCACACGAAACTTGTAAGTGATGATCTCAAGTGAATTCCACCTAAAACCCCACAATAAAATAATAAATTTCAATTTTTATGAATATAAATTAATTATAGTTACACTTAGGGACTAAATTTTTTTTAACTGGTTAAGAGGGTTGTTAACGGGTTACTGATTTAATTCGTACATGATCCGTTAACTTAACGTGTTAACCGGTTTGACCAGTTAACGATTCAAACCCATTAAGATCCCACTCGAACCCGTTAATATCGTGTGGGATCGTGTTGTGTTAACAGTGGCATTTTGACCGCCCTAAGTAATTCCATTGAAAACTTTCCATGGGTCCAACTTAACAAAATAGTTTTTTGAGGATTTTATTGGAAAATTCTCAGTATTTGGCCGTTGCACGTATTAGTGCCTCGTAACAATTTCACCAAGAAAGTATTTCTCTCGCCTTTTTTCATTTTTCTTTTTAGTATTTTTCAATAGCGACGATAACGTCGCTTGATATAAAATTGAGTGACGCTATTGTCACTATTCCTTGTATTTACCCACTTTCGAAACCCTTCTTTCTCGTCACCAAATTCTCTCATTGTTTTCTTTCCACATCCATCCAAGAAATCACATGGAGAGACAGGCCCACATACTAGCAGCTAACTTCGAATCTGTCATGATCACTGGCGTAAAATGGATCAGTTTATACCAGTGGGTTTTAGCGGATAAAAGCGAGCGCATTATTGAAGTGTTTGGCCTTGATACTCAGCCGATGATGCAACGTGATAGAGACGGGGATGGTCCGGGGTGACAAGTTGTGGAGATGGAGGGAAATTTCGATGTGGGCAAGAGGGCCCCACAAGTGGGCGACGGAGAGGCGTTGCCGAGTCTGGTTCAAGGCCGCCTGGCGGAGAACGTTGTGGAAGCAAGCATTGGAGAGGATGTGGAGGAGATCGCCTACATTGACAACGAGTGACCCAGAGAGTGGGGGCACTAGGAATCACATGTGATTTCTTTGACATTGCACAACCAGAAATTAGCGGGTTCTTCCCACATTCATCCAAGAAATCACATGTGATGATTACAGGCCTCAGGAACCCGGAAGTGGGTATTCTCTGTGCCTCGGTGACTGCAGAGTGCTTTGCCAGAAATTGCCTGTGGTCCTGCAATTTCATGGTGGGGGGTTTGTTGTAGGCAGCAATGATTCGGCTTCTAATAATTTCTTTTGCAGGAGGATTTGAAGAGAAAGATATGAGGAGGGACGCTAGCGTTGTACCCATCAGCGACGAGTGACGCTAGCGTTGCTCATCTTATTTAAAAAAAAATGCAATAGGGACTGACGGACCCCGTCTGTGCTGCGAGTGGGCACCTTTTCGTGCAATGTCCAGTTAGGGATAATTTTTCCAATAAAATCTTCTAGTTTTTTTATTTTTATTTTTTATAAAGGATTTTATTGGAAAATACTCAGTATTTGTCCGTTGCACTTGTTAGTGCCTCGAAACGAGCACAACACAAACGGAGTTCGTTAGACCCCATTTTTTTTCCAATTTTTTTTTTAGTGACGCTAGCGTCGTTCTTCGGCTTTTTATTTATACCCCATACCCTTTCCATTCCATTCATTTATCTCCCCTTCCTTATTTATATCATTGAAGTGGTGATATGGATGCAACCCATTTCACAGTGGCTGGGCGACATATAATGCAAGGAACATCGGTCTTTTACAAAAGGTTGTTGACAGATAGCCTTCTGACTTCTCTAAGCACAACAACAACTGGAGTCCAAAAGGGTGCTATCAAGGAAATGAAATCATAAGGTCTTCTTTCTAACCCAGAAGAGAAGAAAAACAACTCTAAGCACAACGGCAACTGGAGCCCATTTCCGAATTAAGGAGGTCTTTTAAGGGATAGGCCATCAATTTAATTCCTTTTTTTTTTTGTTGTGATTTGCCTATAAATTAATCAGGTCATCAATTTGCTTTCTTCCTTTCTCGGTATTTGCTTGAAAAATCCTTTCAGTAAGAAATGAGGAGCGACGCTAGTGTTGCCTAAGTCAGAGACGAGCGACACTAGCATCACTCCTCTCAAAGTTAAAAATAAAGAAAATAGGATGAAGGAACCCTTTCATAATGCCCCAGCTATGGAACCTTTTAGTGCAACGGCCATTCACTGAGACTTTTCCCGTAAATATATATATATATATATATATAATTTTTTATGTAAAGCAAGAGCTTCTCCTTCGAACCCCAAACACTCACATATCTAAAAGTAGCTGAAATGGCGACACCAGCAGCGGCGGCGGCGGCGGCGGCGGCAATACCAACCTTCTTCTCCTCATCTCAGAAAAACCCATCTCTTCTCTTTCACACATCTCCTTCTTCCAAACTCGCCTTCCTCAACACCACCACAACCTTCTTCAAACCTCTCTTCTCACCTTCTTCTTCTCTTTCTTTTTCATCATCTTCTTCTCCTCCTCCTCCTTCACCACTCATCGCACGTGCCAACACAACACCTCCTTCCACCACTACCACCACCTTCCACGGCCTCTGTTACGTATTGGGGGACAACATCGACACCGACCAGATTATCCCCGCCGAGCATCTGACCCTCGTCCCCTCCAAACCCGACGAGTACCGCAAGCTCGGCTCCCTCGCCCTCTGCGGCCTCCCCTCCGCCGCCTACCCCATCCCCTTCGTCGACCCCAACCAGTTCCAATCCCGCTACCCCATCATCATCGCCGGTAAAAACTTCGGCTGTGGCTCCTCCCGTGAGCATGCCCCCGTCGCCCTCGGTGCCTCCGGCGTTTCCGCCATCGTCGCCGAGTCATATGCCCGGATCTTCTTCAGGAATTCCGTCGCCACCGGCGAGGTCTACCCGGTGGAATCGGAGGGGAGGATCTGCGACGAGTGCAGCATTGGGGATGTGGTTACGGTTGAGCTGGAGGAGAATCGATTGATCAATCACACCACTGGAAAGGAGTACAGGTTGAAGCCCATTGGAGATGCGGGGCCCGTGATTCAGGCTGGAGGGATCTTTGCTTATGCGAGGAAGACGGGTATGATTGCTTCAAACGCCCCCGCTTGAGCGAGCGAGCAAGCGAGGGACTCTGGCTCTTTGGTGGGTTGGATTTCATCTCTTCTATTTTATCAGTTTTTAAGATAATTTGGGATTTAGTTACTTATTGCTGAATTAGTACTAGTATCGAGAAACTGAGATTTATGTATTTCATGGCGATCTTCTTGATGAACGATTGGTTGAAAATGTGTTGCTTTTGATTCAATGAAACTACTGCTGTAGTGTTTATGTCTTTGTTGTGTTAGTTTCCTGAAGGATTAGATTAGATTGTATGTTTCTGTTTGGTACTCTGTATTTGAATTGATGATGTGATAAGTTGGCAGTAATTATGGGTTTGATCCTTGAATTGCATTATATTAGGTATGAAATTGCAGATCCAAGCTTCTGGAGTGATGATGTGTTTCTGTTTGGTACTCTGTAATTGAGTTCGTAATGTGATAAGTTGGTTGTCATGATGGGTTTGAACCTTGAATTGCATTATATTAGGTATGAATTTGCAGTTGTTCAAAAACTTCTGCTGTGTGTGTGTGTGTTTTGTTTTTGTTTTTGTTTTTTTTGTTTTTTTTTTTTGTGTGTGTAAAACTTGACCAACTTACCAGACTCACCTTCCCAGTCACTCAGTTGGGTCTTAGAACTATGTTCAGAACATTGTACATGAGCATGGCTATCCACAATTGTCTATCAAAAGAGTAACTCCTGCTAACAGAGAATGGAGCATAAACAAGAACATGAATGCAAAATAAACAAGATAAAACTATCATGGTAAAGCACATAATATGGATTCAACTTGAACCCTTGTCTGAGTCGAGTAACCCTGAAGTTTCTGGTCAAAATCACATGTTGGATCGAGTTAACTTGGCCAAATAAAGTGGTTGAGATGGTGATTCAAACCTCCGTCACCATACACAGTTAGGTGAGGAGAGATTTTTCTATCCCCCCCAATCCCATCCCCAGGTGGGGCTCTAGGTGGGTGCGCAAAAAGGAAAATATTTACATGCAAAAAGAAAAACTATACAGTATAGACATTGATGGTTCTCAACTTGACAAAAAGTCCTCTATCCTCTACCCCTGATTTCTTTGGTAGCCGCTGCCTAATTTGTCACTCTTACTTTGATGAGCTCAGATGTATTTTCAATCGATTCTCCTTGTTTTAAAACCTATGATGCCCATGTATGGTATGGATAAGGCAGGGACGCGCCATGGACGTGGTAGGGATATTGGTTTAACACATAAAAAGTGAGGTATTGGATTAAATATGACACGATGGGTTGCCCATTTTGAAGTATCCATGCTTCATCGATTAAAACTATCCTGTCATTTCCATCTTTCCAATTTATAGCTTGCAAGCATGTCTTCCATAAAATCCTTCCCTTTATTCAATACGAGTTGAATCCCAAAAGAATAACCATCTCCAACTTGCCTTGTTGTAACCGCAAGATCCTAAAAAGATAATGTCCCCGTCGCATGTGCCATTTGCAAAGTCACAATATACAAAGAGGTGAACTATTCGCTTATTCTCTTCTCCACAGATAGGCGACCAGCTAGATGCATTAGTGGTGCAATTCCTCTTGTAGAAAGTTTGTCCATAGCACCTCTCTTTCAACCTGTCTAGCAAAACACTTCGACCCTTGCTTATCAAAAAAAAAAAAAAAACGCTCTGATCCTTACTGGGCTCAAACCAGACCACATAGGAGCAATGCAGGGGTGGGTGGGGGCATGTGCATGGTGGCTAAATAAGGGTTAAAGCCTTGAAGAAAGAGACATTGTAAAAGTCCCCACCAGACCCACCTTGATTCGTTTACCCAATCAATTCAAAGGTCACCTTCACTAGTCATGGTTTTTCCAATCAACCCTTTGAATGCAGGCTCTCTTGCTTCACAATCTAACATGCGTTTTCTCACTACTTCATCTAAGGGCTTTATTTATCTCCCTCCTTCTAGTTTCTTGAACTATAAGCCCTTCAACACGTGGTAAAAGAGTTACTTCTGGCATGTTGTCCTAATTGCTTGAAGTTCCCTTTGACTCATTCTACAAGAGTTGTTTCCAGGCTACTGCAAACATGCCCAAACCATCTCAAACGGCATCCTTTTATTTTCTCTCCTATTAGAGCTACCACTGGTTGCTTCTTATATAATCAATCCAAATTCTATCCTTCCTTGGAACTCCCAACACCCATTTTAGCAGGCATATCTATGCCACATGTACTTTAGCTTCTTTTTCTTTGTTGCCCAACATTCCACCCCATAAAACAAGCATGTCTAATTGTTTTCTTATAAAAAACGACCCGTTAGTAAAAATACCGTGGTTTAGAATATAGTAATGACTAATGAGTGAGTATCCTCTGGATGATCATCCCCATGAGGCGTTAACTTGTGTAAGTAAAATGCAGTGATAAGACAAATCTTGACATAATCACAGTGGTGACCTTCATACTAGTGCTTTATCAAGAAGACTGAGATCGTTTTAAAGACTTCTCCAATTCATGCTTTATGCAAATTGTGGGGTACCATGGTAAGCAACGTGGTTGCTTCCTTGCTTTAGCAGGACGAGAACTTGTTATAATGCATTGCCATAATTGCTACTTAAAATAAAAAAGCTATGGAACTTCTCCAAGATTTGCGTAAGGGATAGTTGAATTCATATGATGTTACCATTGCAAGCATCATACCTGCTATACAACTGCCAAACTTCCCAGACAGAAAAATCATATAATATAACAGTATTATATTCTATGCATATTAAATCTGTTACTATTCAAATCTGCAAGCATCACACTCTGCACACACTAAAAATCCTTAATATGATTTCGAAAAAAATTCAGACTTACTAACCTGAACTCTCTTGTTCTGAGCATATTGTAGTGTTCCATCAAAGTTGTTTTCACTGAACTGAAATAATATGAATGATGAAGAAACTCCAATTTTTGCACAAAAACCATAACTAGAAACTATGACTCAATATTGAGCTTCTGATCTCAAATGTTATAAACAAGATAATTGAATCAAGAACAAGGGCTTCAGTAATGGTCAAGAAAATCAAAATTTCAAGTGCACACATCTTAGGACAGCAGCCTATGTGTTTAGGACCCAGATGTTTTAGTATGACATACAGACATTAGTTTCAGTCTGATGCGTCACTGAAAAAGGAATTGCTATACCATTTAAAAAAAAGAAAAAAGAAAAAAGAAAAAGGAATTGCTATTCAGTTTGAAAGTACATAATATTTTGCGCATGCACATGACAGACATCAAAGCTACATTACTGGAACATAACTACTGTTAAAATACATACAATAAGGATGAATAAAGTTTTTAATTTTTCTAATAGAAGTCTCAATATGGGTGCGATATATCTGGCAGACATGGGGATCTATTTCAATTTATAAAGTTTTATTGCAGCATCTTTGTTAAATAGGTCTATAATTTTCTCCTTTTTTTTTTTTTTCCAAAAATGTTAATCATGTCACCATTTTGCTGGACAAGTTTTGCAAATTTGCTTTAAGATTTAAAAAATACTTAAAATAATAACAGAAACAAGATACCTGCAATTCTCTCGTGAAAGGCGTAGTATATTCGACCAGACAAAACTGTAATAACTCGAGCCTTAGATTCTTTTCCAACAATGGAACCATTAATTCTGTCATAGCATAAGTTTCCATTACATTGACAGTAAAGTTTGATTCGAACCTGGTAGGAAGATAATGAAAATCAAAGACACGAATTAGTTTTGCAATGGACACATGCAAATTACACATGAAGCAGCCCCACGTTTTCATACTGCCCAAGAAAGGAGCAGAAAGGTGACAAAGCAAGACAGGAGGTGAACCCTTCTAAAGTAGTAACTCGGTTCTGCTCAAGCAAGCCAGCATTGTTCACCTAGACAAGCCAAATATTGTCACCATTAGATTTCTCATCAGCCCTAGGAGGTTTTTATAACAACTCAGCAATATTAAATAATTAATTCAATGCAAAAATAGTTCCTTGGGAGATAATAAAATTTATAGTATAAAGAAAATGGTCATAGAGAAGTGTTAAATGCAATTCCCATTTCAAAGGGAAAAATGAAAATATAAAGCATATGTGTTCAGCAATTCTGTCACTGACATTTTGAAACAGAACAAGATAAATAAAATGGTCATATAATCACTCCTATCATCAGGATGAAACAGAACAAGAAAAAGGGGCCAAACTAGCCAATGGCATGGGAAAATTACTAAAGCTTCAGATGTTTGAAAGAACATAACATCATTGAAATTGAGAACAAGAAAGAGGTTACCTTGAAAACTTCCCCATCATAGACAGGAGATTTCTGAAGAGCTCTCCACTAACCAGTAACCATCACTACAACCCCAAGTCATACAGACACTAAGGCCTACAGAAGATGTGTGTTGGAACTTAGAAGGCTTTACTGACGTTTTCTCTAGTAGACTGATCAACAGGAGACACCATCAACTAATAGGTAAATCCATTAACATAAAAAGGTTGGCAAACTGTTTCCCTTCCTCACCACCATCCCCTACTCATCTCCTCCCATGTCACACATGTCATGGATCCTATGCCCAAAAACTGAAAATGCGAAATTTAGATAAATAACTAGAATACTAATGAATATCATTTCTATATAATTAAAAATGAGAGACCTATGCTTTCTTTCAAATAAGGGGGATGATTCTATTTTGTCAACCATTCGTATGGTGTTGACCTCTACTGACTCCAAGATCATTGAACCTAGAATTCTGAATGAAGACCATAAAACTGGTTACGCTGTTTTAAACACAACAATCTCCGTTTTAAACACGACTAATTGAAATTACTTGAAGAATGATCATTGTTCGAAAAATTGCCACTCTCGATTCTGTCTTGTCTGTTGAAGTTGAAAGTTGAAAGTCCGTTTTCTTCTCTTTAATGGATATCTCTTGTTTAGATTGGTTTTTGCACTTTTATGCTGGTTAAGTAATCTTAGATTTTCAGGCCTCTAAGTGTTGCATTTTCATGTAGTTTGGTATGTGATGTGGATATCTTGCTTCATAGAACTAGCTCTCTCTCTCTCTCTCTGTGTGTGTCCCCTCTCCTCCCCCCTCTTATTTTAGTATTAAGGGGTGATGTTTAACACCTATGGCAATGAGTTGATGAACTGGTGTGGATGGGAATTACTGTGGCTTCCAATAATTTACTTTGGCAAGTATTAAGAAATGCGAGTAAAGAACATTAGTGGATATGACCATTCAGGAAAAAAAAAAAAAACAATAGTGGATATGACTCTATTCTGTGGAGATGTTGTTGAGGATACCATGATTGGCTCATGTGAAGCATGGATATTCATAGAGTTACATATGACAGGTACATAATCTGTAAAAGTTCCATTCATAGTTTTGCATCTATGATCATATACTTCTCTCTCTCTTGACCCTTGATTTTTTCATATACATAGAATCTTTGAATGACCGTGTTGGTTTTAGGAGGCCTGTTTTACCATGACAGAGGTTTTATTCGCTACTATATTAAGAGCTTATTATTTTGACAAGGTATGCTCATTTTGTGTGTGTTATATATTGATATTTGTTGGTTTATTTTAAGGCACCTATGATCTTTCTTTATTCTTTCATCGGGTGCTTCAAAGAAGAGTAAATACTAAAATGACATCTCTGCATTTAGCTTATATCAGTTTTATAGCTAAAAAAGATTTCTAGTGTTTAAATGCTGCACAACACGTTTTAGTAATTTGTTTTGGTGAGTGTGGACCACCTGTCGAGGTGGTTTTTTTTTTGTGTGCGCGCGCTTCAAAGAAGAGTAAATACTTAAATGGCATCTTTGCATTTAGCTTATATCAAAGACTTCTAGTGTTTAAATGCTGCACTGCACATTTAATAATTTGTTTTGCTGAGTGTGGACCACCTGTTCGAGGTGTTTTTTTGCGTGTGGTCTGAAATCTAGAATAGGCATGAACTCATTTTGTTAGTTTAATCTCATCTGTGCTTGAACTATTTAGGAAAGCTTGATTATTGTAACAACAACATTATTCAACTTTTCCCCTTATATATATCACTCTGCCTTCAACATACCATTAGGTGGACCTGTTATAAAGGTTGGTTTATTAAGGCTCCCACCATGTCAAGGTTTGTTTATTAAGATTGATTCATCTAAAGAGTGAGTTCTCTTTGTCGTCATTGTCTTTTAAATAATTCTTAGTTTCATTCGTTAGCTATTCAAGAAGTTAATTTCATGCACACATTGCACAGACATTATATATATTTGCTTCTTGTCATAGAGAATTCTGCATTGCTAGAACATACACATGAGTTGCTAGAAAAAAGTATGAATGTTGTATAAGGGTATTATACCTTCTTCTGTAATTGATTGTGTATGAGATTATTCCATCTTGCTTGTTTGCTGAATTCTGGTGATGATTTTGTAAATACCAAAGATGAAATGAAATTAGGCTACTGGCTCAATAGATACAGAGGATGAAAGGTATTTTTTTTTTAATGTGTATACATATGTGTGTTTCATAGCTATGCCATAGATCTCTTCAGGGAATGGCAACCAATCATAAATAAACAGTGGAATGAATGTCAACATTGCTACCTAGGGTAGACATTTTAATTGGTTGCCATTGCTACCTATGGTCATGATTTTAATTGGGTAAACAAAAGTTGGATTGAATGTCTATTCATGCCTCTGGGTTATCTGAATCTGGTTATATATAACAATTTTCTTCAGGTTCTTAGACCCAAGTAAAAAAAATGAACGAACAGGTTTTAACACGTAAATATTGTTTTATGGGCAGGTATTTGAGTAAATTTATTTGCCCAGACGTCTAAGTTAATCAGTTTTTATCATTCCTTTTTATGTATCAATATGATTGGAAACTATAACATTGAAACTCGTAAATTGTTGGTGGACCACTGACCATTGATATGATTTGAGTTATTGAGAGATAGGAATATTTCTTTCTTTTTTGGTTTTTTTTTTTTGGACCTAGTGTTATACAAGGCTTGTTTGGCAAAATGATGAAGGACAGGCTTGTCCATAGATGAATGGATTGAAAAAAACATTTTTGCTTTGATTTGAGAAGGAAAAGGCTTATGTGAAAAGCTTCTTATCTTTTGCCCTTCTGCATGTGGGTGTTCTTCATAAATTAAATGATTGATGGTATAACACAACTTTAATCGAAAATGTTGCCTTCTAATGAGACTTGCACTAAACATGTCCCATCAATATTTTCTTCTAGAATGACTATTGGAGTTGTTGATTTTTCCAAGTTGTTGAGTAGTTTATTTTTTTCATGTTTGAATGAAGTAAGTCGAAGAAGGCCCCGCATATACAGGACATTGTCATTATATTATATGTGAACAACTAATCTAAAATTGTATGATAGGGCCCACATCATTTGATGAGTGTAATTAAGTTTGTCTCGCCCTGTGGCCTCATTAAGGATTGGTTGTTGATTACCCTACATACGCGAACACATTAAAATAAAAAATAATGCAAACACATTATAACTTGGTTGGTTTTAAGATTTTTAAAACTAAAATAATGTTATCTTACTTTAGATCCTGTCGACTGGTATCCCGTTTAGCCTAATATACACTGTCACCATGGCTTGGTGGAATACTCATATTTGTAAGTGATTTATGTTTTCCTTTTTATCTAAGCAGGCAGAGTGCTTTAGGGGCATGTTTGTGTAACCAATTTTCACAGAAAAAATATCGATTTTTCATGGAAAAGTGGTTTTTCATGTGTTTGGTACAGCGAAAGTCTGCAGAAACATTTTTCTGCCATGTCAAAATTTCCCCAGTAAGCCCGGAATTCTATTTCCCATTGGGGGGTGTCGGACTTTTGTTTCTGCAGAAAAAGTCACTCCCTTTATATTTCTCTTTTCTGAACCTAATTACCCAGCGAAATTGAACTCGTGAGAAACTCTATCTATGACCTTCCTTCCTCTTCTTCTCTTTCAATCTCTACTGGCTGGAACCACAACTTTCTAGTGACGAAGAAGATTGGAGATACCTCTCATGATTATTCGGCAGTTGAACCCCTCCATTCCAGGCAACGATCAGAATCGGAGCTCCGACCCACCCTCTCTGCACCGACCCCGTCTCTCTGTTTCTCTGAGGTCCGACCCTTCATTCTAGTAGTAGTTGGGATTATTATAGTAGAGTAGAGAAAGAATAGTAATGACCACCAGGTGTTTTGTCTTTTACTCATAGACCTTTTTATCACGTAAGTGCTTATTGGATGGAAATTAGTCTCTATGTGCATTGTTACAAGTGAAAAAATATATTGTCTTTCTCCAGTTCTGTATTTGTTCTTTTTTTTTTTTCCCTTTGGAAATGGGTGTTTGTTCAATTGTGTTGAGTACTTAAGTTAGAAGATGGTGGATATCACCTAGTACTCAAATTGTTCATGGTCATGGAAATGAACAGTTAAATTATGTTTGGTTCTTGACCCAACGTAAAAGGAGTTTTTGTGATAGGCAGGTTCATTTGCAAATGGATGGTGGTGGTCGATTAATTGTAACTGGTGATGATTTTTTTATTAAAGGCGGTGACAGTTGATGAAATGTAAATAAATCATTTGCATCTATGGGATTATATATAGTAGTTAGTTTATGAATTTGACATAGCCATTGCCTTGGTGAAATGAGAGTTCAGAAGAAAAACTTAATTGTCAGCAGGTGTATTATGTATTGGGTGCGTTTTCATTTGAGCACACCTTCAAATTGAATTTGAGCATTATGAGACTAGTGTAAAAATTGGAAATGTTAACAATGCTTGCCCCCCTCCACCAGCGAGTGCTTTTTGTGAACTTGACTGAAATTCAGTGCTCATGGATATTGCGGAGGTCCATTGGTTTGCTCCAATTTAGTTTTGGAATTTACTATTAGAGATTAAATGGAATAATTTTGCTATGCTGCATTTGATCTTTATTGATTTCTGATGGGCATCTGGATTATGCATGTTTACAAGCACCACTTTGTGCTGTTCTTGTTGCTTCTATTTTGAAATATTGAATACCAGAGGAGTCTGAAATCAAGATCTCACCTTGGAGAAGCATAAACAAATAAAGTAATAATGCTTTGTTGTTATGATTTGCATATATAGAATAGGCAACCACTTGTTACAGAAGTCTCTCTTAAGGATAATTCTTGAGACATAATTTTTATATATGGACAGGACTTTGATGTTTCTTACGTTTAAATTTTTATAGTGATTTTATGTAGATTAATGTTTAATGATCGAATGGAAGTTTATTGACTTTAGATCTAAAGTTCTTCGTGTAGGCCCCATAGATTTTGTCCTCGTCCATATTTTGAAAAATAGGAGAAAATCTTATTTTTCTTCTATTTTGTTGTAAGTTTGAAAAACTGTTTTGAAAAATGGTTCATTTTCTATAGAAATTGTCGTAGCAAACAGAAAAAAACCTATTTTCCAAATAGAATGAACAGCCGCACCAAACAACATTAGCATTGATTCATTGAGAAATTAAAAATTGTACCAAACATGAATATAGAACTTTTGCAGAACTCCTTTCCACGGTATCCATTTATTATGGACTCTACTGACGTGGCAATTTCCTTTTTAGACAAAAATGGGCCAGAGTGAGCTTGATTTGGAAAATCGCTGACTAGGATCTAAGTGTAATCTAACAGGTTGAGTGAATTCGGGGCACAGTCCTAAACGCAAGTGGGCCTTAAAATGACTAATGATTTTATTCTGAAAAACGATTTTACTTACGCTGGCGGCTGCATACCACTCGCCCATGCCAATCACTTTCTGATGGCCTAAGTGGGGGCCAGCCATCTCAACTTGATCTAAGCCCCATTCATGTCATAGATGTTCCAATAAGATTGCATTGCATTTGCACCCATCATTTTATCCTTAAAAATGGGAGTGATACTGTGATGATATGAACTCTGGGACTTTTAAATTAGATGGTAGTATAATTTATTTATTTTCTTTCAAACCGATTCATCAACATTTAAATATAAATAAAATTAAAAGAATAAACGAATATCTCTCCACATCACAAACACACAAGAACAAACATCAATTTAATAATGAAATGAAATAAATAAATCCAATATTGCAGACCCCAACAATAAAATTGCTTTAGGATTAAAATGGGATAGTTGAAGTGGAGATTTGCTTCGGGAGTGTGTTTTGTAACCGATGAATGCCCAATAAGATTGAAAGGGAAATTTTACAGGATAACGATTAGACCACCTATAACTTATGGAGCAGAATATTGGCGATGAGACTGTCGAGGTAGATGTGTGGTAAAACGAGGATGGATAGAATTAGAAATGAGCGCTTTTGAGAGCATTTAGGGACATCAACAATCAGGGATAAAATTGGAAGAAACTCGTTTGAGATGTTTTGGGCATATGAGATGTTTTGAGCATATTCAATGTAGGCAGGTGACAGCGATGATAACGAAAAATTTGGCCATCAACCTCGGGAAAGGGGTGGGCACAAGAAGACGTGGATGAAGGTAATAAAGATAGATATGAAGAAGTGTAACTTATGTGAGTATTTAGCTGAGATAGATCGGAATGGAGAAACATAATTCGTGTAGCAGAACCAACATAGTTGGGACAAGACTTTGATGATAATGATGGTGATGATGATTGCGGTCGCACACCACACCACATGACACCGTAGCACAACATAACATTATATGTTATATATATAGGGGAAGTTTCAAGTGCATCTATCCCTCACCAAAGGGTGAATGATACTTCCATAATTGGGAATTTTCAAGTACAAAAATTGCTTTTCAAGTACATTGAGTGAAGTACACTTCCTTGTCTTCATATGTAAAAAGGGAAGTGTCCCTCACCCTATGGTAAGAGATAGATGCACTTGAAACTTCCCCATATATATATAGAGGAGTGCTCCCCTACACTGCAGTTGATGTTATTATAAGCTGCAGGCGTGTGAGAGATAAACGAGTCGTGGATCGTGTGATGAATTTTCAAACGGGCCCGCTCTTATTTCAGTTTCCTCCTTCTTGCACAGACCTAATCGAGCAGTTTCCCCCTTCTCCTCTGTCTCTCTCTCTCAGCGACGACGATGATCGCGGCTTCTCTCTGTCTCTCGCCTGATCTCTCTCTCTCTCTCACGACGACGATCGGACGTCTCCCTCGCTCTCTGTCTCTCGCCTGATCTCTCTCTCTCTCTCTTAGCGAAGCTCTCTCCCTCGCCTGATCTCTCTCTCTCTCTCTCAGCGAAGGTCTCTCCCAGCGAAGCTCTCTCCCTCGCTGCTGCTCTCCTCTCTCTCGCCTGATCTCTCTCTCCCTCTCAGCGACGAAACCCTCTCTTAGAGCCTCATCTCTCCCAGCGAAGCTCTCTCCCTCCCTCGCCGGACTCTCCCTCGCTGCTGCTCTCCTCTCTCTCGCCTGATATATCTCACTCACTGACCTGCTGATCTCCTCTCTCTCGCCTGACCTCTCTCCCTCGCTGCCCTGCTCCACTCATCTCTCTCCCTCGCTGCCCTGCTGCTGCTGCGCATATCTCCCTCTCTCTTGCCTGACCTCGTTGCCCAACTCTGGGTTGCTGTTCCACGCTAGAAACTCTTCCAAGTAAGAATAGATGCTGATGTTATTTTTTTTTACTTGGTATACTGTATTCCTACATTCTATTTCTTTCTTTTCTTTTCCTGTGGATTAAAATTGTAGCATATTTAGTGAAAATATAAACTATTCAACCCAAAAATGTCTATAACTATTGCATAACCATCTGGGAGATGTTCCAATGAACAATCCCCACTCAAGTAATTAAAAGTAAAAACAGTCAAAACATTTCCATACTAATTTAGATGGTCACACTACTGTCCAATACAAGCTCATTTCCAGCTCTTTTAACACCTTGATTGGCTTCAGACAAACACCAAGGAGAGGACAAATGAAGCTGAGCTGTTGCTCTGAGACGCCCTCAAATGACTCTGTGTTACCTAAAAATTAGCAGTTTGTGTCTTTGTGAACATCCCAATTTTTAATGGCCACTTACCCTTCCATCAATAGATGTTGGTAGATAAACCTGCCATCGATTCTTTCATTGAACTACCCATTTTGCAGATATGATGAATTACGTAGGGCCATATTACTTACTCACATTGAATTCCCAGGAATTCATACTAATTCGGGTTTATGGAGTGTGATAAGATGGGAGGAGGACCTAACATGGAGATTTAGATGGGACCATCACTTTCCTTTGATTTATTTACTAGGGTCGTGGGCAAGTAATTATTTCCCCAAGGAAAGACTTTTTTTATGGCACCCTTCTCCATCTTTTACTTTTAACCGTTCAAATTTAGTCCCCTTCATAGAAAGACATTGGTTGGAAATCCTAAGAACTCAATAATGTTAAACAACCAGGCGTCCAAAATTTTGATCCTTATTCCTCCACCCTTGAGATATTCCTATAGATATTCCTCCAAAATAATCCCATGCTTATAGAAGTGACAAAAACTCAACATAGAAGATGTGTGATCCCTACAAACAGGAAGTACATCAACACACCAAGGTGTCTGAACTCCTTTTTATATATTTTTGGTTCTAATAGTTACACACTAACACTCATGAGTTATGACTGATCCAAGTCTCTCAGTCATGAGCACTAATGTTAAGGATTGATTCATAATTATTTATGTGGAAGGCATGTGCCAAAAACTGAGCTATCAGTAGAAAGGGGGTGTTAGCTTTTCTTTCATGTACATTTATTTATTTATGTGCTTAATGTTTTTACCTACCTGTTTGAACAGAAATCCAACTGCAAACATACTGAAGAGTGAAGAGGTTCGAGATCTATTGACTCCCTTTGTGGTTTCTTTCTCCTCAAGAGGGCCTCATCCGTTGACAAAAGGCATTCTCAAGGTGCTTTCAAGCTACACTCAAAACTAAAATAATTGATTCTAACTTCAAATGTCATGATTGCCAATGAATCAATGGTTCAGTAATAAGGCATCTTCCTTTCCATAGATACAGCGATGGATCTGAAGTTTTCATGGCTGCAATGATACTTTTCTTCTCAAGTTTTCAGTTGGTATTTTCTTTTATTTGATGTTAACCTTTTGTTTAAAGACTTTCTGTTTATTTTTTCTTTCCATAATGGGAATAGGCTTACAAATGTCGTCAGCATCGTCTTCGGTCTTTGGTTAGAAACTTAGAATGGGCTCCAAAGTGCCTATGTGGGTATGGGTATATGATTTTAAAGACATCTCGTACGGTCCAAAATCCAGGACTAAGATTTTGGAAATGTCCAGATTTACACGTAAGTGTTAATAGATTTCAACTTCTTAAATTAATATGTATTTTCACTCAAAAATTAATATTTCTTTTGCTATGAATTTGTGTGTAGGGAGAACGAGGTTGCGGGTTGTTGATTTGGATGGATGAGGCTGCGAATGAATATTCACCGGTCCGAAGTATGGGACGTGTGCAAATCGAAGGAAGAGAAGATGAAATGAGAACGTTACTTGAAGAGATGAAGCAGGAGATTAAGCATGAAATAAGATTTTTGAGAGAAAGTGTTGAAGCTGATAATTTTCAACTGCAACACCCAAATTATTGTAGCTATATAGTGATGATGTTTCTACTATTTATTGCATATGCATGGGGATCAAACTTTGCAACACGAACTTAGCTATCTCTGTTAGTTTTTTTTTTTTTTTGGGTGAAATGTCCAGATGCATTTGTTCAATTATTGAATATGAAGCAATGAGAAATTTGCCAAGCATGGGATTTACAGTGTACTAACTTGTATAATTGGTAAAGACTGTATGGCTTATTGATTTCCTTTTTCTGCACTATTTAGTAAGTGGGATCACTAAGGTTGGTTTGGAGAGTTGTGAACTCTTCCTGGCTATTTACTGAATATGTGAATCCATTTTGTTGGGCAAAACTTGATCTTAATAATCCACCCTTTTTTACAAGTGAAGCACTAGGATAGGAAAAGTGTGCGACTGGGACACCAGGCAAATGCGATTTTTTTGGAACGAAAAATTGCAGATTTCAAGTTTATTATATGGACTTCGAGTTCCCCAATTTTCATGAAAAAAATCCCTCCGGAAGTGGGTCAAACAGTGACCTAAACAGGGCTACTCAGATTGGTTTTTGGAAATTTGACTGACTGGGTTGGAAAAGTGTGCGACTGGAACACTAAGCAAATGTGATTTTTTTGGAATGAAAAATTTTAGATTTCAATTTTATTATATGGACTTCGAGTTCCCCAATTTTCATGAAAAAAATCCCTCTCCGAAGTAGGTCAAACAGTGACCTAAACAGGGCTACTCAGATTGGTTTATGCAGATTTGACTGACTGGGTTGGAAAAGAACGCGATTGGAACACTAAGCAAACGCGATTTTTTTGGAACGAAAAATTGCAGATTTCAAGTTCATTATATGGACTGCGAGTTCCCCAATTTTCATCAAAAAAATCCCTCAGAAAGTGGGTCAACCAGTGACGTATACAGGGCTACTCAGATTGGTTTTTGGCAGATTTGACTGACTGGGTTGCAAAAGTGCACGACTGGAAAACGAGGCAAACGCGATTTTTTTGGAACGAAAAATTGTAGATTTCAAGTTCATTATATGGACTTCGAGTTTCCCAATTCTCATCTAAAAAATCCATCGGGAAGTGGGTCAAACAGTGACCTAAACAGGGCTACTCAGATTGGTTTTTGGCAGATTGGACTGACTGAGTTGGAAAAGTGCGCGACTGGAACACGAGGCAAACGCGATTTTTTTGGAACGAAAAATTGCAGATTTTAAATTCATTAACTGGACTTCGAGTTCCCCAATTTTCATCTAAAAAATCCATCGGGAAGTGGGTCAAACAGTGACCTAAACAGGGCTACTCAGATTTGTTTTTGGCAGATTTGACTGACTGGGTTGGAAAAGTGCGCGACTGGAACATGAGGCAAACACAATTTTTTTGGAACGAAAAATTGTAGATTTTAAGTTCATTAACTAGACTTTGAGTTCCTCAATTTTCATCAAAAAAATCCCTCGGGAAGTGGGTCAAACAGTGACCTAAACAGGGCTACTCAGATTGGTTTTTGGCAGATTTGACTGACTGGGTTGCAAAAGTGCATGACTGGAACACGAGGCAAACGCGATTTTTTTGGAACGAAAAATTGTAGATTTCAAGTTCATTAACTGGACTACGAGTTCCCCAATTTTCATCTAAAAAATCCATTCGGAAGTGGGTCAAACAGTGACCTAAACAGGGCTACTCAGATTGGTTTTTGGCAGATTTGACTGACTGGGTTGGAAAAGTGCGTGACTGGAACACGAGGCAAACGCGATTTTTTTGGAACGAAAAATTGTAGATTTCAAGTTCATTAATTGGACTTCGAGTTTCCCAATTCTCATCTAAAAAATCCATCGGGAAGTGGGTCAAACAGTGACCTAAACAGGGCTACTCAGATTGGTTTTTGGCAGATTGGACTGACTGGGTTGGAAAAGTGCGCGACTGGAAAACGAGGCAAACGCGATTTTTTTGGAACGAAAAATTACAGATTTTAAATTCATTAACTGGACTTCGAGTTCCCCAATTTTCATCTAAAAAATCCATCGGGAAGTGGGTCAAACAGTGACCTAAACAGGGCTACTCAGATTGGTTTTTGGCAGATTTGACTGACTGGGTTGCAAAAGTGCGCGACTGGAACACGAGGCAAACGCGATTTTTTTGGAACGAAAAATTGCAGATTTCAAGTTCATTAACTGGACTTCGAGTTCCCCAATTTTCATCTAAAAAATCCCTGCAAAAGTGGGTCAAACAGTGACTTAAACAGGGCTACTTAGATCCCATTTCTGCACTATGTGAAAATGAAACAAAATGCGCCAGCTGAAACAAATCCCTGCAGTAACTCAAACCCAAATTCTTGCATTATACAACAAAATTTCTGCAACATGTCTAGACAACATTCCTTCACAAATTCCATCCATTCCACCCATTCCATAATTTTCATCCATTCCATTCCATTCCAAACATTTTCACAAATTCCATCCATTCCATACAACGAACTGAAACATTTGAAACATGTGACATTCTACAATTTTTGCACTAGTTGAAACAAACCAATTTCAACAGTATTTCGAGCTGAAACATATGCCTTTTCATTCATATTGTTCAGCCACATAATGGTGTGCACTTAATTACATAAGTCTTGATAAATCTCAAACATATTAAAGTAAATGAACAAAAGGTGGGCTTCACTGTGATTCTTCAACAAACCTACATACAATATGTGGGGAAAACAGTACTCATGATGGCAGTCTTGATGTGTTAAACACTGCAAAAGATGACACATTCTTTGCATTACATTCATTGAGCTGCAATAAACATGTAAAATGAGATCAGTTATACAGGGAAAAGGCTTATGAAAGGATTTTTTTATCATAAAAATTTTAAAGTAAGAAATAAATTACCATTATTAGTCATTGGATTTCTTCATCAGAGCTTTCTCTACCCGATTCCACCACGTCTACAAATGCATCTCTTGTAACACCCTTCGTCCATCGCTTCAATATGTAACGCTCAGGTAAAGATAATATAGCATATCTCTTCAAGATAGACAAAACATGACAACAAGGGATGCCTTCAAATTCAAACTTGTGGCAAGAACAATATGCATGCTTCTCGTCTTTTTTCCATAAAACCTCTCTTTCAATTTCCTTTTCATCGGAATAGTTTTTCACAACAAACTTACAACTGACATCATCCTCGTAAACAATATTTTCTGCAACTGACATGGTGATGAATAACTCATCTTGAAACTTATAAAATATGTTCCTTGTGTATACTTCGGCCATTTGCTTTTCCATTGGTGAACATGTCTTGATTTTAGGCCTCCCATTACTATTTTCAAAATCCTCTTTCTTTTCAAGATACCTTAAACGTTCCACCCCGGCATCAAAACGCAATATGAAATCAAGTAAAGAATTCTTGTACTCTACGTATTGCTTCACAAATGCATTCATGCTTTTACTTCGTTGAGTCGTCGACATGCCACCAAAGAAATTTTTCTTTAAATATGTCGGAACCCACATATGACGAATCCTAAATATATCCGCCAACCAATCATTCTCCATCAGCTTATTGTCTATTATGATTTGATTCCAAAGACTGTCAAATTGATCAGTAGTGTTTGAGTTATGAACACATTTTTTTATCTTTTCTATTAAACCCTCATTGTGAATATGAAGCCCTCCCAAATTCGTCGGCAACTTCTTCAAAATGTGCCATAGGCAATACCGATGAACAGTATTTGGCATGACATTTTTAATGGCTTTTGTCATTTCTAAGTCTTGATCTGTTATAATACCCTTTGGTGGACTATATGACATGGCTTGAAGCCATGTGTTAAACAACCACTCAAATGACTCAGTTTTTTCATTTGGTAGAAACCCACATCCAAATAAAGTAGTTTGCCCATGATGATTGCAACCTGCAAATGCAACAAAAATAAGTTCATAACAGTTTGTCTTGTAGGTTGTATCAAATGTCACCACATCACCAAAGACTTTGTAAGCGGTACGAAATGATCCGTTTGCCCAAAACACATGCGTTATCTTTTTATCCGCATCTCGCTCAATGGTATATGTGAAACCATTTCCCATTTCTTTCCGGTTTTCAAAAAGTTGAAATAGCAACTGTTCATCTAGCCCCCTTTTCTTTTCCTTTTCATCCCTACAGTGATTCCTGACATTCGTATCTGTAAATCCAATTTTGTCCAATCCCCCAGACTGCGATGCAAATACTTGCTTTTGTTGTTTGCTTCGCACATTTGCTGCATCATATGTATTTATAAGTTGTCTCTTTGATTCTGGCACTTCACGATGCGACCTCAACATAAATCTCTTACTTGGAGTAGCGGGGGCATGAGAGTGTTGAGGAACAAACTTGGATACCACATAACCACCTGATTTATCTAATTTCACTTGCAACTTAGCCATACAATTGAATCTTGTTTCCATTCGACGTCTTTGAACCACTTCCTTACCAATCCAGTGTTTCTCATCTGTTTTACCCTGCTTTGAACAGACAAATCTTTTCCATACAACCTCCCCATCTTTACCTCTATTACTAGATTCTTTTCTTATACTAAATCCAGCAAGTTTAGCATAAGCATTGTAAAAGTTATATGCCTCATCTAAATCATCAAAATGCATGCCCAATCTTGGTGTCATGTTTTCATCTACAACCGGATAGTGGCCAATTGGTGATGAGGAGGAGGAGGTCATATCCATTTGCAATCTGGATGACAAATAATTAAAATTGGTCATGAATAACGGACCCAAATAAAGAATTGGACATGTTACCTCGTACAATTATAGTGTCTCTAAAATGACAATAGTATCAAATATTTAAGAAAACCTATCAATCAACTATATGAAATGCAATGGGAAAGAAAAGATTAAAAAGCAATTGCCTATTATTTCAACAAGGAATTTTGGAGATGTTAGATATTATTTTTCTTAAAGTGATAGCTAATCTATTGTTCATTCCAATGATCAATGAAGAATTGTATTCGAAAAAAAAATTGACTATATATTGGTCCAGGAAATTGAAACCACAAACTCACTTGGCAATCAACGTTTTTTTTGAAAAGATGACTATTAATTTCACGAAGAGCATTTAGTATCAGAGATATAGACTGAGATGAAAAAAAAACCAAAAACAGTGGGTCAAAAGCAATCATTCCTAGAATCAGTAATGTTCATACACTGTGAAGAGGTGTGGCCTTACAGTAACTATTACCTTTGAAGAAGATGTTGTGAGTGGATCAATAAGACTTGGCATGCAGGGATCACTAGAGATGTAACAATTGTAACTGAATGTTTGATATAAATCGTGGAGGTAGCCACCAAACAATTTTCTATAGAACCATTCAACAACTAATACCGAGCAATGAAAATCACCTGTCACACTATATGCATCAGGATAGTGTGACATGTGATGCATAGACTGAAGACCGGTTTATATTTTCACTAAATATGCTACAACTTTAATCCACAGGAAAAGAAAAGAAAGAAATAGAAAGTAGGAATACAGTATACTAAGTAAAAAAAAAAAAACATCAGCATCTATTCTTACTTGGAAGAGTTCCAGGCGTGGAGCAGCAAGCAGCGAGGTCAGGTGAGAGAGAGGGAGATGTGCGCAGCAGCAGCAGGGCAGCGAGGGAGAGAGATCAGGCGAGAGAGATGAGTGGAGCAGGGCAGCGAGGGAGAGAGGTCAGGCGAGAGAGAGGAGATCAGCAGGTCAGTGAGTGAGATATATCAGGCGAGAGAGAGAGAGGAGAGCAGCAGCGAGGGAGAGTCCGGTGAGGGAGGGAGAGAGCTTCGCTGGGAGAGATGAGGCTCTGAGAGAGGGTTTCGTCGCTGAGAGGGAGAGAGAGATCAGGCGAGAGAGAGGAGAGCAGCAGCAAGGGAGAGACAGCAGCGAGGGAGAGAGCTTCGCTGAGAGAGAGAGATCAGGCGAGGGAGAGAGCTTCGCTAAGAGAGAGAGATCAGGAGAGAGACAGAGAGCTTCGATCGTCGTCGTGAGAGAGAGAGATCAGGCGAGAGACAGAGAGAAGCCGCGATCGTCGTCGTCGCTGAGAGAGAGAGAGAGAGAGAGAGAGAGGGGCGAGAGACAGAGGAGAAGGGGGAAACTGCTCGATTAGGTCTGTGCAAGAGATCAAGCGAGAGAGAGGAGAGACAGCAGCGAGGGAGAGAGTTTCGCTGAGAGAGAGAGATCAGGCGAGAGACAGAGAGCTTCGATCGTCGTCGTGAGAGAGAGAGATCAGGCGAGAGACAGAGAAGCCGCGATCGTCGTCGTCGTCGCTGAGAGAGAGAGAGGCGAGAGACAGAGGAGAAGGGGGAAACTGCTCGATTAGGTCTGTGCAAGAAGGGGGAAACTGAAAAAAGAGCGGGCCCGTTTGAAAATTCATCACACGATCCACGACCCGTTTATCTCTCACGCCTGCAGCTTATAATAACCTCAACTGCAGTTTAGGGGAGGGGAGCACTCCTCATATATTGATATATTGATGTATGAAATTTCCGTATCCGGCTAAGCCTGATATACATACATATTACATGCAGGTTCCATTCCAACGGGAGGGCGATGTGGATGTGGAGATAACGGAGACAGCCGTTACATCTCGGCCCTAGGCCCTCCCCTTCCCAAAACCGTGTCCAGCGGCCCGACGGCGTTAACGGAATATCCGCAGAGGTATTTCCTCCAAATCTGCGATTCCTTTCTTGAGATTTGAGTTATGCAAGTTGAGCTGCTGCAGGAGAGACTGTGATTGAGATTTTTGTATCGTAAAAAGAGGAAATCATCTTGCTCAAAGATCGAGAAACTCGAATTCTGGATTCAAGTTTAGCTTTGAATAGTTAGATACTTTCACTATTTCTTCTTCGTTTGATTCCGAGGTATGAAAACAGGGTAGGAGTAGTGTTTCTAATTGTGAAAAATTGCTAAGGATTTCAGTTTTCTGATCTTGGAATCTGCAATTCCAAGTTCAAGATTGGCGTGGGGATGCAATCAATCGGATTCCTGAGTTAGAACCTCTGTTTTTATTGAAGAGGAATTGGAAGTGAATGAGAGTAGCAGGATCCTTTGAGCGGGATCATTTTGGTCGTTCAAATTTCCAGTAATTCTAGGGCTTGTTTACTGTAATTCATTCAGAGAATTCTTATATGTAGAATTGCTGAATTCTAATTCATGAATCCTTCTTTGTACTTGAGCATCCAGAAATCCCACCAAAACCCTAAAGGGGTGGAATTCATGTAATTCTAAGGGACTATTTCTTTACCACAATTCCTGATAAGAATTTGGTATGTTGAGTTTTTTCTTTTTTTTCTTTACATGATGTGCCATCCTGTCCTCTGGCATTCGAAATGCTATATTTCTTTTAGTAGATTTCAAATTCTAGCCACCTAAAAGGTCTTAAATGCATTTAGTTCGAATTTCAAATGCTCCACCAAGCGGAGGGATTTGGAATTCCACCTAAGGGGACAACTGTTGGAGAATTTGGAATTCCTCTAGATATGAGTTCTGAGAATTCTAGTAAAGAAACAGGCCCTAAAGGTCATTTATGACCTTTTAGGTGTCTAAAATTTTGGAATTCTTGTGAAGAAATATGACATTTGTAAATGCTAGGGGATAAACCATCACATCATGTCAAAAAAACCCTAACACACCAAATTCTTGTCAGAAATTTTAGTAAAGAAACAAATTATCTATATAAGGTGTTATTCAAATTAGTGAGATGGCTACGGTTAGATCAACTAAAGCCGGAACCCATGATTAACTTTCTTTACTTTTCTCTCTCTCTTTTTTTGTTTGGTAGAAACAAGAGTAGTCTCTCATGTGTGAAATGATCGATCGAACTTGAAGTTTTATTCTGACCAAATGCACGAAATAGGCCGGGCTCTTGCACTTGGGCTGGCCAAATCCTTCAATGGATTCCACACACACAGGCACTCATAATCAAAGAGAAAATCGAGCAATCCCTTTTAGTGAGTGGTTGGTCCTGTGGGTCGGGCCCAATGGTCATGAGTTTGGCATGCAACAAAGAACATTGCAACTAAATCAATTGAGGCTTTTCCTAATCTTCCATCCAAATCGATTGGGCCTTTTTGCAATCTTCTATATGTGTACCTAAATCATCTCAAATGTCATTCCTTGACCTTCTATCTATTTGTGTCATCCTTTGGTTTCCACTTACTTACTCTTAGTAACTTTATGCTTCATTTGTGACTCCATGCATCCAAATTTAGTGTGCACTTTTAAAATACATATACACTATCTAATATTGATCTCCATGCAACAATGCAAATTAAATGGCCATGTTGTGTTGGTGCCCCTTTAACCATTGTGCTACCATGTGATTACACAATGTTCCACCAGCTTGTCTTCACTTTGCCCGCTCTTTGCTAATTCTAATTGTGATATCTATCATAGTTATCATAATCCTACGATTCGTATCCCGAATTTTAAGTAAAAAGATTCGTATCTATGCAACGAATCCCATTTATGGATGAATCTTAGGATTCAGGTTGAATCTTACGATTCGATACTCATTTTGTCGAATCTTACGATTCAAGAGATTTGGCCGAGCAAGAATAGCTATAACCATCAAATTAATATTAACAGTCTTTTTTTATTTTTCTTTATTTTTTCAAGTGTTTACTTTTAAAAGTTATTTAGTGCTTAACAAAATTTCTTAATAATATTCATGGATTTGGGGAGGTTTTAGAGATAATAAAGAACATGCATTTTATTAAGGCGTTCGACCGTACATATGGTGCTTGTCTATATCTTCTTCTTTTTTTTAATCATTTTTTTCCCTTCATGAACACTTTCTTAACTTTAAGAGATATCATATTGTATAAGATTTATGGTTTGAATTTTATTTTTACTTTTATATTTTAATTTAAAGATAACAAAAAATAAATATATATTGACACCTTAAACTTATTAAACTGTTTACACATATCATTTATTATGTATTAATATATATCATTGTATTTATACTACTATAAATGGGAAATTGGATGGTTATGAATAACTACTTTTTTATTTTCTTAATTTGTAATTATTATTTTTTTATTAGAAAAATAAAAAATCGTACAATTCGTGGGTACGAACGATTTGCATATCGACTTTGATTTTCAAAACTACGGTATGTATAACTTAAACCCTCTATTTCGTTCTAAAGTTCCTCCTTGATGTAAAAAAGAAGAAGAAGAGATGTTGCTAATATCCTCAAACCAATATTTGTGTGACTAAATAGTATCCCCTTCTTGTCTTCTGGCACTTGGTTTGGTTGGAAGACATATCCTCCAAAAAGGATGGTGAAGATACGGGTTCAAACTTGTCGTAGGTCATGCTTGTGCTCCCAATTGGTAGTCCTAGCTCCAATGAAGGCAACACAAGAAAACAGGAAAAAGTTTCACATCATCTGTGAACAACATGCACCAAGGAACTTCATACTGGGTTTTTGCTATTAAGTCTTCCATAACCAGGGCAGACAGATGGAAAAACTATGTTCTAGATGGAAAAACTATGTTCTTGGGGTAATTCTTCCAGTTATGATGCCATTGTAGATTTTGATCCTATCTTGTTTGTGTAGATTCTTTTAGTAGTTCTTCTTATTGATAGAACTTCAAATGTCACTGATGAAGTGAGTAATTGATTGGATACATGATCTTATTATTTCTTTTTTATTATGCGCCGGAAAACCTGTATATGCCTTGAATTTCCCTCCCTTTAATGTTGCTGAATTTGACAATTTGACATATTTGATGTGTATGAGAATTCAGAATTGGCAGGTTGAATTGTTATAATGCAACAATATAAATCTCCAAAGGTTGGTTCAGTTTGTCATTCTCATTTGTTTGTCTTCTAGTCAGATAAAATGCCAGAGATTCAGTTGGGAGGCCACACTATAGTATCCCATGGAGTAAAATTGGCAATGCTTCATATGCTTGACTGGCTTATAGTAGTACTCCTCGGTATGATAGAGCTAATATTAAAATTTGTGGCTCCATTTAACCGCTTTATCGGAGAGGATATGATGACGGACATTAAGTACCCAATGAAAAGCAATATAGTGCCATTTTGGGCTGTTCAGGTACGGCATCCTATTGTCATCTAGTGTGTGTGTGTGTGTGAGAGGGAGGGAGAGATAATGATATGCCATTATAATTTGTATGGAGTATAATTTGTATGGAGTCCAGTTCTGTGGATAAGTTAATTCTTTTCTGCTTTTCTCATAGCAGATAGTTGTGCTATTGTTGCCTTTTGCTATCTTTTCTGCATACTACTACTATCGGAGGGATGTTTATGATTTTCACCATGCAATATTGGGTAACTTCTCTTCCCTTCTTGGCTTTAAGTAGGACATATGCATTGTGTTTTAACACTCACTGATTAGATCTGAAAGCTTAGGGCTTTTGTTTTCTGTACTGGTAACTGGGGTAATAACTAACGTGATCAAGGACGCTGTTGGTCGACCTCGACCGGACTTCTATTGGCGTTGCTTCCCTGATGGAAAACCAGTGGGTCCTCATTTTGCAATTTCTCTTGTTTGGAATATATTATTTTTGCAGTGTTATTGCTTTTGTTTGACCTCCTGTACTCACTTCACATATTGCTCCTGCTCAGCACTACGATCCCATCATAGGAAATGTTATTTGTCATGGAGATAAGAGTGTCATTAAAGAAGGGCGCAAAAGTTTTCCAAGTGGGCATACTTCTTGTAAGTAGCATAGTCACCATAGATAATCATGCATTTTGTATATTTGACGGTTTTAACTTTCTGATTTTATAGGTGGTTACATTTGAAAACACATTTTGAAGATTGTTAATGTGTATGGTCCTCTCACTACATACTCATTGTGTTAGAATTGAATCATTTAATAAATGTTTAAAATAGATGGAGTTTCGTCTATAAACACTTCGTTATGTGAGTTGACTGTTGTGTGTTTGAAGCTCGTGCCTCTAGACATTACTGTAACATGAGTGTATTCTTCAACAATCTTTAGGGCACTCCAAATTTAAGTATGCTTCACATGGATGCATTTTTGGCATTTTCAGAACATAAAATAATCCATATTTGCCTGCTCATAAACAATGTTTGACATCAAAATGATTCATCCATTTATGGAGCAAACCAAATTGAAGCAACATCATCCTTTACACCTAGACTGATCTACCAGTATACAACATGCTTGCAAGCCATTATAAGCTGCAAACCGTTCTTATGCATTCACTCTGTCGAATGCATGAGGGAAACCATCCAGAGTTGATTGTGTACTTGAGCGTTGAAGTGGATGCTTAATCTGATTATGCTCGGCTTTGGACCAAAAAAAAAAAAAAAAAAAAAAGAATAATGGCTTCCGCTCTTTCATGTAACGCCCACATTATTAACCATTCATTGTAACCTATTGATTCCAAATTAGAAAGTGTAAATTGATTTTGTTGTAGTGTTATTCTTTTTCATCCAATTTGTATTTTCACCTTTCACTACATTACCTGGATTTCCCTTTCAAACCCGGCTTCCTGGGATTTTTCTATCAATCCGAGGATATGTGCAGTTTCAATTCCCATTTTGAAATCAAATGAATGTATATATATATATATATATATAAATAAATGAATAGGTATTTAAAGAATGGGAGGATATTAGTTTTGACCTGGTTGATTTGACAAGATGTACACTGATGATTGACCTCCAATGCACATGGTAGAGGTGAACACAAACCGAAAAGTTAGTTTTCCTTTTTACTTTTCCCCCCTTATAATTTATGGAAACCATTGTGCACCTTCTCTCACCTAACCCTATATAAATAAAGTTACTTGGATTTTAGGGTCTTCTCTTTCTCAAATACAGCATCCGTTGAGGAGATTATGGAATCATGGTTGCATATCTTCCCTCTTCCTTTTTCATTGATATTCTTGGCTGTTCTAGTCTAACTGGGATCAATATCCAGGGTCCTTTTCAGGTCTAGGTTTTCTTGCGTGGTATCTATCGGGGAAAATCCGAGTTTTTGACCGCCAGGGTCCTGTTGCGAAGCTTTGCCTTGTCATTCTTCCACTTCTTGTTGCATCTCTGGTGGGAATTTCTCGTGTTGACGACTATCATCATCACTGGCAAGATGTTTTTGCTGGCGGGCTCTTAGGTTTGTTCACTGTAGAGTACAGATAGTGTTTACAATAAAACATTCTCTATGATGTTTTTAGTGGCTGGTGCTTACTGCCAAATCATTATCATTTGCAGGATTTATGGTTGCTTCATTTTGTTACTTGCATTTCTTTCCACCCCCATATGACCCACATGGTATGTTCCATGCTATTTTGTTATTTCTTGCATGTTAAAGAAATTTTCTATTTGTGGTTTACTCTATTTTGCCCATCAGTAAGCTGCCAGTGGTCATCATTTCAAAGAAATATTAGCGAGATACTCTCTTCAATGGTGCATCTTCTACTTTACCACCTATTATGTGGATTGGAGAGTACTCATGATCTGTATAGTTTTGAAACAACTAGGAATGCTGTTAGCAAAACTAGAAGAGGAATAATTTGGTCCTGATGCATCCGTTCCATAAAATGTACGACAGTGATCATCAGTGTTGCTTGTTTGGGCCATGTATATTGGTGGCAGATGCTGCAGGGATATTCCAATATGAAAGATGCTTAGTGCAGTAGCCTAGATATCATAAGTGAATAAGAACAAGAGCAACAGGCTAGAGGCCAAATAAAAAAAGAGAGTGAAGTATTAGTTATCTACCATCTTTAAATCTGGAAAAGTTGTGACATTACTTATGCACAATGAGATCTAATCAGATCCAAAATCTGGATCAGTTAACCACAGCCCTAATTGCACATAATGGAGACATGGAATCCTAACTAGATATTTAATAATTGGTATTGCATTTTCTTTGTGTTTATGTTTGCAATTTTACATATTATCATCAAAATCATGCAAATCTGATGTGTTTTTCTTTTTCTTTTCTTTTGGGGGGTAATACTGATAAGCTACCCTATAATCAGATCCAAATCTAGATCAGTTAACCACGGCCCTAATTGCACATATTGGTGTCATGGAATCCTATTTAGCAATTTAAGAATTGGGTTTGCAGTTTAACATATTATCATCAAAGTCATTATTAGCTTTAATTTTTTTTTTCTGGGTTAATACTGATAAGCTACCCCATCTAACCTATATTTCTTAGGCACTACTGGCCGATACCTTCCCATTCCAACCAAGGCTCAAATGTTACCTTGCTCCCCAGGGAGAACTGTGATGTCACCAGCTCAGCTAAATCTGGATTCCGGAGACACCTATTGTGTTTTTAGTACTCTTTGATATAGCAGCTCCAACACCAATATATCAGATTAATTTATTTGGTTGGGCGAGGATGTGAATCTCTGATCTTGCTTGTGAGGAAGAAGTCCTAAGAGTTGTTACTTTGGAATTGTAGAGCTGCCCATGATAATGATCATTAGAGGCAAAAGAATTACAAAAACCAAAATTAGTGACGTTCACCTGCCAGACTTGTGTAGGGGAGGCTGAGACAAGGGCAGTGTGGAGAATATCAATCTTACCACATGCGGGTGTTGTGTAGGTGTTTATTTCATTGGGGGAGGGTGCAAACTGCAAACCATTTGAAAGTCTCACTGTCAACTTTTCAGATATGACATGCTTTGACCAATTATGGTCCATTTCTCTTGCCAAGGTTGGCGACCTGCCCTAGAAAAATCTTAATTGCAGCTGCACGTCTGCTAATTTAAATAGAACATTGTGAGACTTTTAAGATATGACAAGAATTTGGGTTGCATATTTGTTCTTGGTGACCAATTTTTATAAAGAATTATCATATATATGCCATCTTTGTTTGGCAGCAAAATAGGGAGTGTGCAACAAGTAGTTTTTCTCCTCTGAGCCCACTAAACCACCCCAGTTTTTCTTTTGGTCATTTTCACTGGCTTCCCCTAGAAAACAAAAGTAAACAGATTTTTTCCTCTCCCTCTCTCTTTTTTTAACTAAGAGCTTTATTTCAAAATCTTTGGCTTTCGAGGTAGAAAGTAGAGACCCATAAAAAAATGATGTTCTGGTGTGGCCTACAGAAGATGAGAAGAACATGGCCTGTTGGAGAATCCCCTGCATTTTTCTCTTGTTGCCAACCATTGCATACTTTGTTGACAACATGGCATGTTGGTACATTATGCATTTGGTTTTCAGAATTTGAGCTTTGAGCTTACGATTTGTTTGTTGCGCAGGTTGGGGACCACATGCATATTTCCAGATGTTGGCGGAATCACCCAACTCTGCACGATCAACTTCTACATATCATTTTATTCAGCAGCCAATGGAGAATGAGTCTGTTTATATCCCACCCAGATATAGTGCATAGACAGGGCTAACCTCGCGAGACACTAGTCATCAGAATGCAGTGGAAATTGGGAGGAGACAACAATTTAGAACTCAAATACTGTATAGAATGGAGGTTATAGTGGAATGTCTGACACAATGATGCTAATGTGTTCTTTTCCCTTTTTAAAATCCTTAAAGATGTATACTTTTTCATTTTCTTTTACTGTTGGGCAGTTAAATATTGTTGTTTTGTTGTGTCTTACTCTAACTCCTGGTCTTTAACATTGTTCTTTTAGTGTTCATTAGACAGTTAAATGAAGCGAATTATGCAGATATTGTTACACCTAGCACGTGGTATGTGATTATCAAGGAGTGTTTGATATCCCTTTAAAGCAGGTTGACAGGAATCCTGATCAAATCATTTGACCGAGTATATAGCTCCAGGCAGTGATGGAGATTGAATGGGTTACTCTTTTAAAAGGTAAGAGTTACCACTCATCAGAAGCTTTTAATTGGTTAAAGTCCGATTTAACCAGTTTTAAGTCAAATATTTTCAAGATGAACAAAATATGATTTTATGGATGAGAAGGGTGAATGTTGGATTGTTTCCTTAAAAGTGGTCCAACAATGGTGATGCAATTTATTTGGTCTTGATAGAACCTTTGATTCTTGTGGATTAAGGAAACCCAATTAAAGTAAATTCTAGTTTCTCACCTCCATCAAGGCACTAAAGTTCCTATGTTACTTGATGGATTAGGAAACTTGAAAGTAGTATAAATGAAGTCCACTTTTCTCTCTTTTCTGACCTTTTTAATTAGTGGGGAGACCATAATCTGTCAGACCAACACATGCATTGGATAGAGGGAGGGAGAGAGTGTAAGGATAGCCCACCCATTCATCATTGGATTGCCATGATGGAGAAGGTTTAGATATCTTATCCTTTGGTATGGATGGTTATGATATTACCATGTATGGATCTAAACCTTTTAGGTTTCTAGTATTTTGGTTTTGTCACTTGGATACAAACATTGATCCTTGATCATAAAAGATGATGATTAAAATTGCTTATTAGTTAACATAATTGGTTGTGCAGTGTTAACCATAGCTTCTGGTTTCTTGAATTTGTCTTGCACTTGCATAAAAACATTTTTTTTTTTTTCGCTTGGTGGCCTAGTGGCCAGGATATGATAAGGAAAGCTACTGTTCGAACCCTGGAGGAAGCTGTGGGAGGCTAGTATGCTATCCACAGTCACACTGTGTGATTCCCACTTGCATAAAAACGTTACGGGGTCGTTTGGATGTGGGTAAAACAAGTGGAAAAAGTTTTCTATAGTTCAAGATTTTTCAGTGGCAATTTTCCTCCACCTTTTTTTTCCTCCATTGAAACAACTCCACCAAATCGCAATAGCTCCTTTTACTGTACCACAATACCACAACGTTGCTAACCCTGTGAACTTGCAGAGCTCATTCAAATCCGACCAACAACTGGTTTGTAATAATGTGGTGATATTTAATGCATCGATTTGTGAAATCTGAGGGTATGGTGCTGGTAAATGATTTAAATGTGATTGAAGGAATGATGAATGGTTTCAAAATAATGAAAATTCATTGCCTTTCCAATTGTACAATGATATCATTAGGGATCAAATGGGTTGGAACCATATTGGATCCGAACCGAGATTTGTCTTAATAGATCCGGATTGAGAAGGATCTGGATACAACACATAGGTTCCATGTTGGATCCAGATCCATAAATGAAATGAGATATGGAGTGCATTAGTGTAATTAGATAAAAGAGCTTCAAAAGATTTTTTTTTTCCTTAAATATAAAAGCCGGGCTAAGTAATGGTATATGATTAAATCTAAGTATACTCTCAAAACTTAAATCTACTATGTGAATGTAATCGTTCTGGGGCCAAATCCTCTAGTTGAAACATACAAGGATCTAATCCATTAATATGTTCAATATCCACTTTATTCTAAGTGGAGACTTTGAATACTTGGATACCCACACAAACCCCTAATCCAACGCCCTTTAACCATTCAGTGCTACAACCGAAGGTCATTCCTTGATTGTTTTTGTGGAGAGGGAGGTGCTTCACCATTAAATAGCAATGTATTAGTGGATTGGAGAGAGTGATCTTTTATACCAGGGTCAGAAAGAGCTAATACATAAGACTATCTTTCATCTTGCCTGGATTCTCTTTTAAATGAGGAACATATCATATGCAGCATGTATCAAACTTTGTTACAAATCTCCACTGAACAATACACTTGTTACAAATCAATTATAAATGCAGTGGGCCATGATCACTATAATAAGGATACCATGGGATCATTTCTTATTAAAAGGAGTTGACTGAAATTTATTTTCTTTTGCTTGTCTGACTATAATAGTTCAAAGTCATTTCATCATGACCACCATTGCCGCCTTTATGTATTCTTTTGGCATTGGGGTTGCGTGACCTTTAAATACAATTTCAAGAGCGGTAGATGCAAATAGGAGAATGGCAATTTCTTATTTGGGATTTTGACCTTATGGCTGTCTTAAATGGTTGAAGATTAAATATTTCCCGCAGAGCTATTGGTCTAAATAAAATTACAATATCCTATATTTATAGAAAATCGCATAGTGTGATATGCGCAATATCGCACAATCCTATAATATCATATAATGAATATATCAAGTCTTAGAACAGCTCTACGGGCAAGAAAGTTATTTTTATAAAAAATTTTACCAAAAGCTAGAAAGTAGATTTTTTCAAAGTCCACCCAATTAACAACAGGGCTTTTCTTAGCTAAAAGTGAAGTGACTTCTTACCACTCTTGTGTCTAGTTCCACTAGGACCAAAACACAATAGAATCGGAAGGTTGAAAGTATAAAGTTAAAAAACAACAAACCCACATGTCCAAAAACCCTCAAAAGAATTTTTTTCTTGTCATGTACATGGAAGAGGCCGATGAAAAGACCAAGTTCAGGTCACTCTCATGTTGTCCATGAATGTAAGATGCCTCCTGCCTGGGCCCTGATTCCACATGGTCCTTTTTTTTCTAACTTGTGACTCTTGAATTTCTTTAGCTAACCATTCTTACGAACCCCCGATTGGTACATTTTTGGTGACACATTTTTCTTTTATTTTTGCGCCAAGTCGTTCCTCCTGTGATTCAAACTCTGGACCAGTTGGTTCTGATACCATTTTGAATTTCTTTAGCTAACCATTCCTACCAAAACCTCGAAGCGTTAGTAGAGACAGCGGAAATACTTTTCAATATTTCCCCTCAGGTGGAGCCCACTCCTCAATAGTGACCACGTCAGAATGGTCCGCTTAATAGTGATTTGAGGTGATGTAAAAGAGTGCTATTCAGGGGGCTTCCCTTCTATGTGTGTGTTTTTTTTTCCTAATGAGATAGTGAGATCCAAGGTTGGTCCATTAATACAATAAGGGCCCCATCTGCATCAGTAATATTGTATGGGCTGGATATCAGAATGGTGAAAGGCCCAGATCTGGAGTTTTAGGTAGTTGGTCAGTATGGATTCACGCACAAGTCACTGGCTTAGAGAATTCCTGAGTTGGAGTGAAACCCATAGATGGGCCTCACCTTTTGAAAATCCGATATGCTCAAAATGAACGTCCTCACCATGTATAGAGTTGGCTTCGCCATAGGATTGGCCACAAGATGAATAAAGTGAGTAACACAACCTTTGCATTATTAATCACATATATGAGGCCAATCTTTGTTTGATCCAAGTCAACAGCAATGGTTCAAACTTCACTTCAACTGGAGTGTTATATTTTTGCACCATTTCTTATGGCACTTCAGTTAGACCAATTCCATGTACAAAGGGTGCCGTGTGATATAACTAAAATTGATGATGCAAAAGTAAGCTGTAAGCCCCACACCACATGCTACCATAAGCAACATAATAATGGCAGCATAAAGATCGCCATCTCTCATTTAGCATGTTGGATGACTTTACCATTGGATATGATGATCACCACTGCAGGTATGGATTCCTTATGTGACCTTTATCTAATCCATTGAGAGGTTTTAAGAATCTAAGCCCTTCATACTTACACTCCTCCTATGATGAATTAGCACCACCCCAAGTTTGACACTCATTCGAATCGTATAAGCCCTATAATTGATCATGCATATTTTGGTACCCAACCCGCTTTATATAGCAATTAAGAGTAAACAAATTTGAAGCTGTTGAAATAGTGCTGGTAATGTTTGGATGTTTATTAATTTTTTGTCATGCAAGTAGGTCACAAGGAGACCTTTCATATCCTTACACAAGTGATGTTCGTGTGCCGGGTCAACTAATTCTGAAGCTTGAAGCATGTCCAAGCCTGGCCCATTTTGTTTTTAGGCATTATATTTAGGCCTGAATCAATCCTATGGGCCTAAAAACTACACAACACCCTTTCTGTCAAATGTGCTAGGTCGGATTAGGCCTCTAACCAAAATGGGGCAAGGTCCTGCTCATTTAACAATAAGCTAGAAACTAGGCTCAGGTACAGCCATGGGCCTAAAAACAGAGCCCAAATCTAGCCAATGCCAGTGTGGCCATGAATCTTAAAATTTACAGTTGTTTTACTTTTCCATCTTTTTCTGCAATTCTACTTGCTATTTGGTCTCATGTGCGAATGTTTCCATTCAACTTGGCTCATACAACCCATTGACTGGATTGAACTGAACTATGTAGACGAATTTTTAGACCCTATGAATACCTACGATCTGAAACAAACCCACTTATACAACCACCATAATGCATGCATGTGATTCATTGAATGTTACAAGTGATATCACTTGTGACTCGTTTACAAGATATTTGACACAAGTCATGTCAAGCTAGAGAGGTCTCTATCAAGACTAAAGTAGGGAAAATGGGTCTTTAGCTAAAGGCCCGTTTGGCAAAAATAAGAGTAGAGGATTTCTTCCATAAGAGCATTGTAAATGCACCCTCATTTTTCTTTTTGCACGCCCTCTTTATCTCTGCATCCACCATTGAATTTGAAAACTTCGTAATTTTCTTTGCACACACAACCCATTGCTACAACATGGTTAATTTTCCTGCCTCAATCTCTCTTCACTCCACTCAATTTAAAAAGAATTAGTCTACTTTCTCCTCCTTTTTCATCGTTCTCTGAGATTAATCTACTTCCTTAACCTACACTTGAAGATAATTTTGAAGGCTTTACCATTTCTCCCCCTGAATTTTGTGATCTTGCTGGTACAACCATTGCCTTTGACCATTCAATCCTTGGAGCACTGTAAATGTACTTGGTGAGATATAAGGAAACTAGCAAACATAGTGGTTGCTAGGTCCAACTATTCAATGTGAAAGCTACATGTGAGTCCCAACTGTTGTTCAGGAATTATGTTCTTTGGAAGATGTGGGCAATTTTCGAATTTGATAGTTTTCTAAGATCCTATGGGGAAAATATCTCAAAATACGGAACAAATTAGAAAAAATAAATAAAAATGAAACATCAATATAAATTGAATATTATCACAGTGTTAGAAGTATTTTTATAGATTTTCCCTATATTTTAGTTTTTATTTTATATTTTTGTGATTTTCTTGTATTTTTTTTCTTTTCTGGAGATATCTTGGAAATATTTGTCTTATTAGTGTGGGGCATGTTTTTCTTAGTGCAAACTATTGAACTGATGGGTTAACTACTGATTGATGATGCATTGAACCTCTCCATATCACTAAAATTAACAGGAAACACATATGTTGGAAATCTTGATTTTTATTGTTTTAGATTGAATCTAGAAGGTTAGTCTTCAAACCCATCAGTGAGAAATACAAGGGGTCTTCCTGAGGTTTTGGGGGTAGTAGAGGAGTCATTCTGAAAACAGCCTTTGTAAAACAGACACACCATTGGATCATGTCGGTACACATAAATACTATTGGGAGATACATACAAAAGGGCATGATCTTTTTAGTGAAGCAGTATATCCACCTGTGATGAATTGACAAATGACTGAATGAGTTCCACCCACTTGTTGCTATTTGAATCATGGTCTAGTCCTTCACATCTAAGTGGTCCACCATTTCTGACAAATGGGGTCGAGCCAATTTCTACTTACAACCACTTTCTGTACTTTTTTTTTTTCTATGTTCCATTCTTATCTCCCTCCCATAAGATAAGCACAGTGCATGCCATGCGTTGCTTGTAGGATGCACTGTGTTTCATGGAAGATCAGTTCAGGGTCTCTGTCCTTTCTGCAGAGATTCCTTCAGCCAGCTGCAATTACGGCACCAGTTGCTGAAATTAAGGAAAGCAAAATTGTAGGATGCATCCACATTTTCATTTTTGTGTTCTCACATTAGATGGCAGAAAACATGAGTTTACAATTTTTTTTCTTCTAGGCTTGAACCTCAATGGCCCTTTCATCTAGGTGACTAGTGGCGGACCTAGGTACAACTACGCAGGTGCGGACGTACCCATTAAACTACGATGAGCTACAAAAAAACCCAATAAAATTATGGGTCCACCCTTAAAATCCATATGAAAACCCTCGGTTTGCCTCCAAAACTAAAACTCCCTATTAAGGTTTGCACCCCTCAAATGGAAATCCTGGGTCCGCCACTGGCCGGTGAGCTCACTAAGCTTGTCATGCATACTATCGTCACAAGCAGCATAGCTCATTTGAGTTTTAAAAGCTTGTCACTTGTCTTTGGGTGATGAAATAAATACATCGTAAAGAGGAAAATTGTTCTGAGTTTGTGTGCAGCCTCTTTTTTTATTGTTTGGTGGTATATAGTTTTCTTGTGGAAAAGAAAAGGTAAATTGAATGGTAAAGAGGATTTGAATTCCTATCTCATGGAGGAGGGATTCCACTTAATGAACAAATGCATCACAAAATTTATAAAAGATTTAGGACCTTTTTATTTACATGGAATACATAGGAATTAAAATATATAAGAATCTATGGTAAAAGAGCTCTGCCAAAGAATTATTAAAGAAGTGTGGGGTGGGGGATATGAGGTGGGGCCCTGGGGGTAAGATATAAGGTTGCAATACATATGAGACCTTGACTCTCTTAGGATTTGAATTGCTGCTGCTGATGTTTGGGCATTCATTTCTCATTTTCTCTTGATCTAATTTGATGTTATTTTAGGATGTTTACCTTTAATTCTTTAATTTTAAACCACTTGTAGAAAAACCAAGTTTTAGAATTCTTAGAAATTCAATTACATGAAATAAATATGCCCTTAATATTTATTTGTTTACTGAAATCTAAAAAATTCTTGTTAGGAGAGATTTTGAAGTCTCCAAATTTCCTGAAATATTTTCCAAATCTTTTAGTACAACCTGGCATTTAGAATTCTGGAATTTAGAGAGTTTTGAAAAAGCTAAAATTGATCATGCATAACAGCTGACAGTTCCAAAGCATGAAACATTTTTATAAAAAAAAGTGCCTCCTAGGGACAATCCCCCTGGATCTTTGGTTCGGTGCCATGGCAATAAAAAAATGTAAGAAAGCAATGGAAGAGGAAGAAAAGAATGTCATACATTACTCAAGTATAAGTCCAACGGATAGTTTTCACTACGTGCGACTTACAAAAGTACAACTTGATATTGCCCATGTATTGCAGGCTTTGCAGCCCCTTTGAGAATCAATTATTTCTTCACGAATTGCTGGTCTACTTATTACATTTAGCTCATAGCTTGAGCTCCATATACTAGTCAAGCAAAATATTAGAGGACTTGGCATTCAATCTATCTTCGGAATTGTCAAGGTTGCACTTCTTAGGCAGGTATGAAATATTGTCATTAACAAACAAACCTGTTGGAATATCTGGATTAATGCAAGGTATTTGAAAGGAATTTTCTTTTGGGATATTTCAATTCTAACAGGGGCTTTTTGAGGTTGGAAATGTATCTTAGCTCTCAGACCTTATGCGCTACCTCAAATTAAATTTCTGATTGGGAATTGGCGGCTCATATGCTTTTGGACTGACCCATGGGTCAGTGGGGGTCGGTTAAATGACCAATATAGTGAAAGAACAATTTATGATCTACGCATGGGCACTGATATTAGGGTTAATAGGTTTCTTCATGATGGATGGCACCTTCCAAACCCAACATTGTCTGCGTTGATGGGTATCTTCCAGAAAATCCCTAGTGAGATTGTTCCTCGGCATATGTTTGATGATGAAATTGTTTGGACACTAGAAGAGCATGGTCAATTTTCTTTGAAATCTTCCTACAAGTTAATATGTAATATCCCTAACCAGCATATTCAGTGGACTTCAACAATATGGTTCAAATGGTGTATTAAAAAGCATTCAGTGTGTGCTTGGATGCTTTTATGCGGAAGACAAAAAAACAAAGGATTTCCTTCTTCAAAAAAAATGTTGACTGTGACTCTTGCTGTGTTCTTTGTGATAGCACATGGGAGACAGCCTCACATCTCATGATTCATTGCTCCTATTCTCAAGAGATTTGGCAAATGATTCTTCTTAAATTGGACTTGGTACCAATCAGCTGTATTGACACTCAAGAACTTCTTCTTTCAGTCATATCTCGTTTAGATCAGCAAAGTGATGGAGCTCTAACACTTGGTAAGCTTCTCTTTAATGCTTTTGTTTGGCATGTGTGAGCAGAAAGAAATGCAAGGATTTTCCGGATTACTGCAAAATCAAGTAGTTATGTGGTACAATAAATTATTCAAGTGGTAACTACTAAGGCTCTCTACCTTGGTATCACCTTACCAACTAGTACTCAATGTCATTAGAACATTCCTTCTACTAACCAAGTGCATATTCCAAGACCAGTAGCTGAGAGAATTCATGGCTTGTGTCTTTCCATTATGCCCACTAGTCATACATTGATTGGAATTATGTGGAGAGACCTACACCAACCTTTGCAAGGTCGTATAGTGCTAGTGCTGAATCACTATGAGGGCGTATTTCAAATTCTAAATCTCATTCCAATAATGGTTTCGTCACTTACTAATGAGGCCGACTCTTCTCTACAACAAATTCTACTTCATCCAGCCCAATTTGAATGGACTATGCGGTTTCAAGTTAGAAGAATTCATGCAGTGATTACAAATTATGAGAAAGTGCATTTCTCTTTTTTTCATTCTGAGACTATGCGTATTAGTAAACTCATAAGCAGAAGTTTGGGAACTCCACCACTGAATATTGATAATATTGATATTTTGTATAACTCTATAAGGCATGAAATTTCTAGATGATAGTTAGTACTTTTTTATATTTTCGTTTCATATTGTATTGAAGGGGTATGCCCCTTTTTGGAAGTATACTCAATCTTTCATATGGTATACTTCCATTTCTATATATTATTATTCAGAAAATGAAGACCTAACTTACTCTTCAAATAAATAAATAAATAAATAAATTATTTCTACATGTGCTTCGCGCATGGAATAAGTGAGGCTTTTGCCAACTAGTGGCTGTAAGGAGAGGGCGTGAGTTCAAAATCACAATGTCCGGTTCTTAAACCGGAGTCCTAACCAGTTGTGCTGTCCCTCGGGATTAAAAAAATCAAATCAGCTTGGACAAATATCTAAAAATTAAGAGAATATATTTTTTTTTCCGAAAAAGGAAATCCCCATCCTAACACCATTATATTTTCACTATGAAAATAATGAGATCATGTTCTACTTATTCAAACTATTGTTTTGTACGACAAAGAATTTACTATTGTGAGATGTGTCCTGCTTCTTGTGTAAGACCAAACAAATGGTTGGTTCTAGAGTCAAAACCTGCTTTTCAAAAAAATTGTGAACAGAAAGGGTTTCAAATTAGAGAATGAAAAACGAATGTTAACTTAGAACAAGGAAAATCATTTTCCTGTGAAAGCATTTCCATTTTCAATGAAAAAAATTCCTGTCACAAGTTGGACTTTAGTAGTCAAAATACTCACAGTTGAGTGGTGTTGGCGCCTGTGGATGAAAATTTATATGGTATGCCTAGCATATTCCAGCCATTTGGACACCTAAGTTCAGAGAGTAAGCAACATAACTGGATGACAAAGCAGAAGAGGGAAGGAACCGATGCAGGTGTTTCATTTCGGCTAATGCGCTCTCTCAATTACTTTCTTGAAATGAAAAAATCTAGAAAAGATTTTACATGGTTGATGACTGTGGATTGGATGAAACAATTTCTCCCTGTTTGATCCGGACTCCTAGGATAATAGGACTATTTAGAGGATTATGCATTAACACTATCAATAAGTTGGGCCCTGGTTGATAAGAACAAACAATTTGAATAACTCACCCCATCACACCTAGGGATGTAAATGGGTCCCCAATTCTCCGATTACCTAGAGGTTCCAACCCGTTAAAAACCAGGTCTAGGTCCTTATTTAAGCCTCGATAAGTAAATGAGTCTGGGTCTGGTGCCACCTTGGTTCGGACTCGTGGACCCGAGACCCAACATATTACCTCAATTTTCGATAATCTCTCCTAAAAATCATGTTTTTTTAACATCATTCTCTACCTAGACTCAAACCCGGATCCAAACCCGTCTCATATATGGTTCTTGTTCCGGAGCCAAGAAACCGGTTCCGATTTCGGATCCGGTTATACATTGTCCTTAACGGTTCCAGGTCCACCACAGACCCGAAACGGAACCAACCCGTTTACAACCCTAATCACACCCCGTCTGTATGGTTCAAAATTCCATTTGTGAGCCCATTAGGGAATGGATTATTTTTTGGAGAAACACGTGGGCTGGGCCAGCCTGCACCAAACTACTTTGGCCTTTGGGCTGGATTTGAGTTGGGTTCCTTTAAGGCCCTCCTTGTCTGGGCCCGTACTCATTTTCTTATCAACAGGGCCGGCTCGAGACAATTTGAGGCCTAAAGCAACAATCCTAAATGAGGCCTCAAATTATCTACTCTTTTCTCTCTCTCTCTCTCTCTCTCTCTCTTTTAAGTTTTGAGCATCTAGATTCATATTTTCTAATAGATACATTTATCATTTATAAATTATAACTAATAATATTTATAAATAAAACGAATACTAACTATAATAAACATACAATTCGAGCATGGAATTAAAAAAAATCTTAAAATCATAAAATAATAGAACCTGATTGAGTGATTTATCATTATTGGCCATTGTAGATGTAAATGAATTTCGAATTTGATCCTGCTTTTTCATTATGAAAAAATGGATTATATTTGAGTAAGTGGGTTATGATTAACATATATTATAAAAAAGACTCACATATATTATTAGAATACAACCACATATATTATTAAAAAGAAGACAAAAAAAATCAATAAATCTTAAAAGAAGTTTGCTTTAGAAAGAAAAAAAAGTAATTATAGAGAAAGGGCATTTATGAGAGAGACAGATGGTGAGAGAGTAAAGAGTACGTGAGATGGAAAAGCGTTAGTGGAGAAACGTTCATTTGAAAAATCTAACTGGTGAGGTGGCAAGGAGGTTGGGTTGAGATTTGTTAGGATTTAAAAAGACACTATGTAGAGAAAAAGAAGGATGGCACTTGCTTTAATGCTTTGTTTAAATGTGAAAAGAATAAGATGGCTTTAATGCGATGTAATACTAATTACTATTATGGGGCCTTGGGAGAAAATAAACTATTATAATTGCTTGAATGTTTTTTTAGAATTTGAAAAGTGTTGTAAAAAGAAGAAAGACCAAGAGAGAATATTAGAGGGAGAAAAGAGAGAGTTTTCTATTATCTCAATATGTGTGTACAAATACAATAGGGAGATGCATATTTATAGGTAAAGGAGTCACATAATAGAGAAACCCTAAACTTAACCCTAACTCATCTTAAGTGGGCATCCACCCAAGATCCATATCTTATAACACTCCCCCTTGGATGACCACCATTCAATGACAGTTGCCTCATTAAAAACCTTGCTAAGGAAAACCTAGTGGGAAAAAGAGTACAACATTCTTCAAAATCATTGAACTGGTGTTGGACGTGCATAATGCTGCCTCGTTAAAACCTTAACTAGGAAAACCCAGTGGGATAATACCTAGAGAAGGAAAAAGAGTACAGCGCACAAATGTCCATAGGTAGCATACTTCAGGATGCTCCCTGATAAACAACTCCCCCTGATGATAATAACCATTTTACATAGTTTGATTATGAACTCTGCGCATGCCAATCTCATATACAAACTTCTGGAATACTGATTTTGGCAAAGATTTTGTAAACATGTCAGCCAGATTGGTACTCGAACGAACTTGCTTGACTTCAATTTCATTGTTCTTCTGAAGTTCATGGGTGAAGAAGAACTTCGGTGCTATATGTTTACTCTTGTCTTCTTTAATAAAACCTTCTCGAATCTGTCATATGCATGCTTCATTATCTTCATAGATAATGTTTGGAATACCTGCAATAGAAGGCAATTGACAAGAACTACGAACATGCTGAATCAGAGATTTTAGCCATACACATTCCCTACTGGCTTCATAAAGAGCCAAAATCTCAGCATGGTTGGAGGAAGTAGCTACCAAAGTCTGTTTTGTAGAACGCCAAGAAATGGCGGCATTACAATTTAAAAACACATAACCTGTCTGTGATCGACCCTTATGAGGATCAGAGAGATAACCAGAATCTGCATATCCTACTAAAGTTGCATCTGAATCCCCATCCTTTCTACAAAGGATACAAGGTGATATTTGTGGACCCATCAATCCACCTAGTGGACCTTTTAAGTATTTTATGGTTTTGATCGATGCCTCCACCCGTTGGTCGGATGTTTGTCTACTTTCAACTAGGAACGTAGCATTTGCCCGCCTATTAACTCAAATAATTAAACTGAGGGCTCACTTCCCTGATTATCCCATTAAGTCTATAAGACTTGATAATGCAGGCGAATTTACATCCCAGGTTTTTGATGATTTTTGTTCGTCTATAGGCATTGTAGTCGAACATCCTGTCCCCCATGTCCACACCCAAAATGGCTTAGCTGAATCCATGATCAAGCGCATCCAACTTATTTCTAGGACTCTGCTGATGCAATCCAAATTACCAGTTAGTGCTTGGGGACATGCTGTGTTGCATGCAGCAATGTTAATTCGACTTCGGCCCACGGCCTATCATCAACTTTCCCTTGTACAACTTATATCAGGACATCAACCAAATATTTCTCATTTGCGCAAGTTTGGTTGTGCAGTTCAAGTCCCAATACCACCCCCTAAGCGTACTAAAATGGGACCACAACGTAGATTGGGAATATATGTAGGTTATGACTCTCCTTCGATTATTCGATATCTAGAACCAAGGACAGGAGATGTCTTCATTGCTCGTTTTCTTGATTGTCAATTCGATGAGACAATTTTCCCGCCGTTAGGGGGAGATAAGATAGTTCCTGAAGAACGTATTGTTCCCGTAGAACAACCCGTTCTTGAAGAACTACGAGAATTAACATGGAATACTTCCACTCTGTCTCATCTGGATCCACGAACTTCATAATGTGAGAATGAAGTTCGGAGAATTGTGCATTTGCAAGAAATTGTAAACAAATTACCTGATGCATTTAACGATGCAACAAAAGTGACGAAGTCACATGTGCCAGCTATGAATGCACCTGCCAGGATTAATGTCCCTGTAGGAAGAAATCAAAATACGGCAGCAAAAGAATCTGCGATACGGCAGAAGCGTGGCAGACCTATAAGTTCAATGGACTCAGCTCCGCGGAAAAGGAGAAATGAGCAATCATCATCATATCCTCTCGAAGAGGAATGTAACGCTCCTGAAGAGGTTCCTCCTCCCGAAGAGGCACATAATGCTCCTGAAGAGGTTATGGCAAAATCTGTTCTCTCTACAATAATGGAAGTCCCTGGTGAGACTTTGGAAGCCCCTGAAGAGGCACCGGTACCAGAAAATAAAGAGATCTCTATACTTTACAATTATTCAAAAGAGAGATGGAATAGAAATGAGATTATTATCGATGACGCATTTGCATATGCGGTAGCTATACAACTATCAAAGGAAAATGATGATGATGATGATTGAGACACAGAACCACATTCTATAAATGAATGTCGACAAAGAAAGGATTGGCCACAATGGGAAAGTGGCATCAAAATAGAGTTAGAGTCTCTCAACAAACGTGGTGTGTTCGGACCTATAGTACAAACCCCAAAAGATGTTAACCTTGTAGGTTACAAGTGGGTGTTTGTAAGAAAAAGGAATGAGTTGAATGAAATTACTAGATATAAGGCACGATTAGTGGCACAAGGTTTCCTGCAGAAACCTGGGATTGATTATGAGGAAACATACTCCCCCGTTATGGATATAACGACATTCAGATATTTGATAAGTTTAGCAGTTTCTCAAAATCTAGAAATGAGACTTATGGATGTTGTAACTGCTTACTTATATGGGGACTTAGACACAGAAATTCACATGAAAATCCCGGAAGGATTTCCTTTGCCTGAAGCAAAGCCAAGGAGTACGTACTCAATCCAATTAAGGCGATCATTGTACGACGTGAAGCAATCCGGAAGAATGTGGTACAATCGCCTTAGTGAATACTTGTCTAAAAGGGGGTATGAAAACAATCCCATTTGCCCGTGTCTATTTATAAAGAAATTCTTGAAGGGATTTGCAATATTAGCAGTTTATGTTGATGATATAAATTTGATAGGGACTCCAGAAGAGCTCGAAGAAACTACTAATTATTTAAAGAAAGAATTTGAAATGAAAGACCTTGGAAAAACGAGATTCTGTCTCGAATTGCAAATCGAGAGAAATTTTAATGGGATGTTGGTTCATCAATCTAATTATACCGAGAAGGTTTTAAAACGATTTGGTATGGACAAGGCACATCCATTAAGCACCCCTATGGTTGTCCGGTCTCTTGATATAAAGAAAGATCCATATCGTCCTATCGAGGAAAATGAAAAGGTATTGGGTCCCGAAGTACCATACCTAAGTGCTATTGGAGCCTTGATGTACTTGGCACAATGCACTAGACCAGATATTGCATTTTCTGTGAATCTACTTGTCAGGTATAACTCCGCACCAACTCAAAGGCACTGGATTGGTATTAAACACATCCTACGATATCTGCGTGGAACAACTGATTTGCGAATATTTTATGCTTACGACCATAAAGATTCCAATTTAGTAGGATATGCAGATTCTGGTTATCTCTCTGATCCTCATAAGGGTCGATCACAGACAGGTTATGTGTTTTTAAATTGTAATGCCGCCATTTCTTGGCGTTCTACAAAACAGTTTCCCTTGTGAACATGGGGTACATAAGTACCCACTAGGTATGGTCAATTGATGGTTCTCTAAGGAATGCCCCAAAAGAGTTATCGATGATTTTTCTCAACATAGTAGCCCCAGGGTGACCTAACCTATCATCCCAAAGCTGTAAAGCCTTAGGATCACTGAGCTTCGGGCTCAACTTTGTTGTTTTGCTCATAACAGAATGTGATTCAACATTGGAGATTGTCATGTAATATAACCCTGAGGAGAGTGCACTGAGTTTTTCTAGTATTTGCTTCTGGCTTCCAATACTAGTAACGATGCATAAGTATTCCTTGTTACCTTCATTTACAGTCTCAATGTGGTACCCATTCATTCTGATGTCTTTGAAACTAATCAAGTTTCTTCGGGAACTTTTTGAGAACAAAGCATCTTTGATGAATAGATGGGTACCATTAGGTAACATCATATGGGCTCTTCCGGAGCCTTCAATTATCTGCACAGGTCCAGCTATGGTGGATACCTTTCGTGGAATGAACATCAATTCTAAGAAAAAATTCTGATTTTTCAGAATGGTGTGTGTTGTGGCACTATCTACCAAACAAAAATTGTCCTCAATTCCATGATCCATACCTTTAACAAAAAAAAATAATAAAAACATCATAACTATGCAATCACATGATTAAGATTGAAATAATTAAAAACATTCACCATAAATTAGGATATTAAGGAAGTTATAAAAAAAACAGAAAAGTCTAATGAAGCATGCATCTCAAAGGAACTAAATTTTTTTTTTAAAGGATGCTCAAAGAATCATAGGTCTTCTAGATCATTCCAGGGGGTGCCCCCAAAAGATTATTAAATGCCTCATTTTTCAGATGTTGGCTATCTTCATCCTCAAAGAAGTCATGAGTCTCCAAGTTTGTAATGTCAATTGGAGGACTCTCTGATGTCATTATATCCCAATTCCAGCCTTCTAGATCATTTGTCTCCGCTGAATGGACAGAGGCCTTATATGCTTTGTATCGTTCCACCACTTCCTTTGGTGCATGGCAAGTGCGTGACCAATGCCCACTTCTTCCACATCTATGGCACGTGTCATCAGGACAGTGGGAAGGATTTGCCGGTGGATTTTGGTTGTTCTTATGCTGAGGGCTAGACCACTTCTGGTGATTTTTAAATTTTGGTGGATGACCTTTAAAACTACCTCTCCTGGAGGAGTTATGTCACCCACCTCTACTGGAGGATTTATGTCTGCCATTCCCCCTGCCTCTACCTCTGTTTGAGCTAAGACAGGCATTTGCTTCAGGAACTGCCAAAGATCCAGTTGATCTGGAATTATGATTTTTCATCAATATTATGGAATTCTGTTCAGCAACTAGGAGGCATGATATAAATTCTGAATATTTGGAAAAACGGCGCTCTCGATACTGCTACTGCAGGAGCACATACGAGGCATGAAATGTGGATAACGTTTTTTCCAACATCCGCTCCTCCGAAACCTTTTCACCACATAATCTTAATCTCGAAACAATATTGAATAAAGCAGAGTTGTATTCAGATACTGTTTTATAATCTTGTAACCTTAGATTTAACCATTCATTCCGGGCAGCTGGCAATATGACCATCTTCTGGTGATCATACCTATCCTTCAGGGATTTCCATAGGCCTGCTGGGTCTTCCTCAGTAAGGTATTCATGTTTGAGGTCGTCATGTATGTGGTGACGCAGGAAGATGAGGGCTAACGCCTTTTCTTCTGGGGATGTCTTGTTTCCTTCCTTTATAGTCTCTCCCAATTTCTTGGATTGCAAGTGGATTTTAGCATCCAATTGCCAAGATAAATAATTATCCCCATTTATGTTAAGTACTTTAAAGTCAAGTTTAGCCAGATTTGACATCATGCAACAACTGTAATAAGAGATATATGCAAAATTAACCATATGCAAATAGTTAATAAAGTAAAGGGGAAAACAATGAAAATTTTAACATCAAAAGAATTTAAGGAAGAAATTAAATTAAAAAAAAATTGGCCAAAGGAAAGTTAGAACATCAGGTTCACAACTTTGAGAATCAGAATTGCTGGTTCTGTCAAGACTTCAGGCTTGATTTTAGAATTTCAGGTTCATATCATTAAGAGTCAGAACTGCTGGTTCTGTCAAGACTTCAGGCTTGATTTAGAACTTCAGGTTCATAACACATGAGATTAGAACTGCAGGTTCTGTCAAATCTTCATGTAGAACTTCTGGTTCTAACAAATGATCAGAACTTCTGGTTCTATCAAAACCTCAGGTTTGAAGTAGAACTTCTAGTTTTAATAATTGATCAGAACTTCTCGTTCTATCAGAACTTCAGGTTTGAAGTAGAACTTCTGGTTCTAAAAATTGATCAGAACTTCAGGTTCTATCAAAACTTCAGGTTTGATCACATGACTTTATAATTGTATGGATATGAATCTGCAGGTTCATATCATTATTTCAACTTTTAGGACTTCTGGTCCATAGATTAGTGAACTTCAGGTTCAGATCTAGAACTTCTAGTTCCGTTTATAAAATAAATTAAAGAGAATTGTGCAAGACAATGAACTATACCAAACACGTGATTACAGTAAATAAGTATTATAAATTAATTTTATGCATTCTAATAGATTGAATTTCAACTATAGTTTATATACCACTTACCGTGATTCCAGTTGATAAAAATTTTTGACCGCTGCAATCGGCTCGATAACAAGACGGACTCTTCACACGCAAACTGGGGCTTTGGTTTTCTTTCTCTGAAGTCTTAAAGCATGCAAACCGAAACAATGTTGTAGAGTACCAAAGCAAAAGAAAAAAAAATGCCAAGGTTCTTTGGTCACGCACGCTTTCCAAGGAGAGTTCTTATGCTCTAGGAGAGTATTTGAAATCGCAATGTTATTAATTGCACGCTCCTCAAGGCCAGAAGTAAATGCCTTGTTTGGAATGTTCCTTACTGTTCCAGAAGGCTTTGATTGCAAATAACAAACAGTAATAAGCAAGGCAGTGATCTCACACCCAAACAAATTGCAGCGATCGCACGCAAGTGGAGGAAGGGACGTAAGTGGAGGAAGGGATTTTTTTTTCTTTCCCTTTTTTTTTTTCTTTCGTGCTGATAACGTGTTGTAAAAAGAAGAAAGACCAAGAGAGAATATTAAAGGGAGAAAAGAGAGAGTTTTCTATTATCTCAATATGTGTGTACAAATACAATAGGGAGATGCATATTTATAGGTAAAGGAGTCACATAATAGAGAAACCCTAAACTTAACCCTAACTCATCTTAAGTGGGCATCCACCCAAGATCCATATCTTATAACAAAAAGATGATTTTTATGGGGCCTTATTTTTTTAGGGGCCTAAAGCGAGGTCTTTTCTTGCCCAATGGTCGAGCCGCCCCTGATTATCAATGATGTAAATGGAGACCAAGGGCCTGTTTGGCATCGTTCTCGTGTTGTTCCCAATTTTGTGCTCGGATTAGGTTGTGCTGAGATCAGGTTGTGCAGAGTTTATACTCTGCAGACTTGTTTGACAACATTATATTAAATTACTCTACTAAAAATATGATGTACGGAACTTGTTTGGTAACATTAAAAAAGTTTTGCTTCAAGGAGCAAACATAGGACTTACAATGTGGGACCCCGCCTTTTATTGTTTGCAGTACTATTATTATCATATATGGGACCCACTTGTAGAAGTTTCAACGTTGAACCCGCCTTTAAAAATTAGAACATGGAACTCATATCCATTGGATTTATAATGTGGGCTCACCTTTATAGGAATTATAATGTGGGCCAACTGTTTGTAAATGTAAATATGGGATCCACCTTTAGAAATTAGAATATGGGCTCACATTCATAGGATTTACAATGTGGGTTCACCTTTTGTATACAAGACCATATGACTCATATTTATTAATTACAAAGTGGAGCCACATTTTTTGTAATTGTAGACACATGGCTCACCTTTAGAAATTAAAATGTGGTGCCCACCTTTAAAAATTAGAACATAGGTGTAAGACCCCGACCCGAGTGAACTCGATTAGTACTAATTAAGCATGTGTTAGTTCTAAGCTTGATTAGTGATTTTGGCTAAGTTAGGTTGGAATAGCTTTTGAGATAGTTTTGGGAAATTTTGATTGCTTTGTAATAGTGGGGCCCTTTGGGGTTCCTTCTTTATGACTTTCCATGTGCTTGGGGATTTATGGGAGATTCTTGCATTCATTGTTTTAATCCCGTTATATTTGTATTGTTAATCCCTACAACTTTCATGTTAATCCCGTCCCCGTTCGAGATCCCGAAACCCGATTTGATAGCCTTGAGGGCAAAACAGTCATTGTGCACTAAATCTGTACCCAAAACGTGATATTTCCAAAACCCGCGAAACATATACTTTTTGGAAACTAGCCATTTCGACGATCACTTTTCTCTTCTTCGTCGAATTCATCCGAGATCCCGATAGCCATGATTTTAGCCCAATTAGATTTTTTAGTAGTGGAGCCCACTCCCCATTTGCTTATAAGGAACTCATCTTCCTCATTTCCCTTTTTAGCTCAACTCCAATATGAACCTAGGGTTTCCATTTTCTTCCTTCTTGCTCTTGCCTCCCATCACCAAATCCACCACCAACCTTGCACAAATTGAGAGGTTGAGATCATCATCTTCTTCCTCATTACCATAGCTCTCTATTGGTATCATTGCTAGAGAAAACCCTTCATTCCAAGACTCCCTTTGAGCTCACCTTGCCCATTTGGGGAACCTACAAGTAAGCAACCTTCCCCATCTCTTAGATTTGTGCTTCTTTGATCTTGAAGAGGTCCCATTTTCATTATTGTAAGGTTTTCCTTCCTATTTCTTGTTTTGACCCATTTTAGGGCTTGTTTTGGGGATTTTGTTCATAGCTTGGATCTTTGGCTTGGAAGAGTACTATGTTTGCGATTTTCCGCAAGTATACGGTTGTCTCAAGTAATATAGACTATGAAAGTCCGAATATCGTTCCTACGAGGATCGTTACAAGAGAAATAACAATGATTAATGAAAAGGAATATCAACTCAAATATAGCTAACAAATGCAAATGGAGATAACAAAAACAAGAAACAAGATAATACTAAAGGAAATAAAAAATGCAAACTAAAAGAAAACAAGAAACTAGATAACAAAGAGATGTAAGTAGAAATAGAAGAACTTAAGTGAGAACAAGGTTAGTAACAAAGTTAATATCAAAAGAAAAATAACAAGGTTAATAACAAGAACAAATGAACAATGTTAGATAGATCAAATGAGTAAGTGTGTGAAAATAAGTGAAAGTTCAAGATAGAAATAAGCTAAAAGCATCCATGAAAACTAACTAATAAGGAGAACAAGATAGAAAATGAGTGGATGGAGATAAAAAGAAATGTGCTAAAAGTGTAAAATCAAAGGAGGAATAAAAACAAACACATAGAAGGTATGAACAAATAAGCTAATGGATATGATGGTGTGGATAGAGAAATGGAGTGTGGGAATTAAAACAAGTGAATAAGTGTGTGGGAATGTGAATACAATTAAACTAAAGCAAGTAAAATAAGCAACAAGCAATACTAATGGATAGATTGAATCATCTAGAATCCACTAAGTGACACTAATCCAATGCTAATGCTCTTCTATTTTCCCAAACAAATACTCAAATCTAATGACAAATCAATGCTTAGATTTGGAAAATATAACTTTAAAGCTCTAAAATAGAAATTAACAATCTAATAGCTAAGATTTTCTTCCCTTTATAAAAGAAAAGATTCCTAATGACTATCTATCAAAAGTAAGCATAAACCATCAAAAGATATTAACTCCTAAGCATGATTTATCAAACCTAAGCATAAATAGCAAAAAGAATGCTAGGAAATAAAATAAGCATGGAAGGTAGCACATTGCAATGAAGAAAGATCTATTCTAGCATGTTAAGCACACAAAGGGAATTAAGAGCATAAGCAAAAGGAATAGTATTAACTTAGCTTCATCTAGAAGATCCAATCAAAGTGATTAGCCACCCATTGGAGAAGACAAAGCTTTCATTATAAATCTTCAAATTTTACAAAGCTTTCCTCACTTTCTCTCTACAATTGCTCTCAATTACATGAATAGCTTAAGTAAAGAGGAGGAGGCTCTCCTTGCTTATGTCTAATGCCTAGAGCTCCCTTCCTTATATAGAGACATTTGACTTGCTCTTTTTGGCTTCTTTCCAATGTGAGACTTCACAAAAATGGAAATATGAACATATGAATGTAATTCCCGTGTTAGAAAACAGTCCCCAGATTGATGTGCGATTTTGACCCCTAAAACGTACGAATTGGGAACAATGTTGTGAAATATGATTTGTAGATCTTAGAATAAGCTTTCCAATCCTTCTTAGATCACCTCAATCGAACATCCGAGTGAAAAGATATGGTCAAAATACCAACCCAGGTCTTTCATTTTTCTTCTTATTGTTGGCCTATCTTTTTCATTTCTTCATCCAATTGTCTTCCAAACTTATCCTTACTCTCTTTAACTCTTGAATCTCAACTTTAATCTTCAAATTAATCTTCAATTAACACCTACAAAGAGAAATTAACATAATTGAGAGTATTTTTTAACATATTTTGTATGGAGGCCATTGGAACTCATATAAATGCATACAAATGACTATCTATAATGGAAAGATATGAGCAAAGCATGATGGGGAGGAAATTTATTATTTTTATGCTAAAAATAGTGTTTTGAGTTCTTTCATCTTTGAAACCTCATAAAATAATACTATGAAAGTGTATTTTTTGTGAACTCATCACACCCCCAAACCTACATTTTGCTAGTCCCGAGCAAAATAAAAGAAAACTAACTATATGCAGAAAATGATAAAAAAACCCTAACTCACTTTTGCAGGAATCGCGGCTGCACTTAGCTCGTGCAACAAGCCATTTAAACCCCTAAGTTTCCCTTAGTGGACGAGTTTTGTCTCGTGAGGGTTTTCAGCAAATAAATCCCACAAAATTCTTTTCATTTATATCCACGGGTTTTTAGCAAGCTAATAAAAATGAGAGCAAGTTTAGAACACTATCCAATTGCTAAAAATCTTTTAAGGACGCTCAAGTCCCGGAGTGTATTTGAGTGAGTTTAGCCAACACTTGTGCGGTTTTGGGTTATGAGAAAACACAAATTTGATCACCTTCTAAATCCATTCGTTTTGACTTCAGCCTCACAATCATACTCTCGGAAATAAAATCGCTTAGATTTTCTGACTTATCACTCTATATGTGAGTATTGGTAAGGCAAAAGGACTCACATATCTTTTGAGAATGAAGAATTTTTGGTGAAGTTATCTCATGGAAAGAACAACCATTTAATTGAGGGTAAAAATGCTCACTCAACTTCTCACTTGTTTAACATCCTAACTTTTCCTGAAATCCAATAGGTCTTTTATTGGTTGTAATGGGGTTAGGGGAAATGGTTTGGTAAAAAAAAATGGAAAATGAGGTTTTAGGGTTTCTGAGAATGTAAGATCTTGAGTTTTCTTTGAAGGAATTTTCTTCGATTTTACTTTACTTTTTCTTTTTCTTTCTTTTATTTTATTTTGTTTTTTTTTTCTCTATGTTTTTTCTTCAATTATGCTCTTTTTTTTTTCTTTTTTCGAGAAGACTTTTTCCTTGGATAGATCATGTGAAGTATCAACAATGCACACTTCCTTCTTTCTTTATCTTTTCCTTCCACTTCTCAAAAACAATCGGATGAAGGCTTTTTATTTGGGTGGAGAAACTTTGGGAATTTTTAAGGAAAAATGTATAAAGGATAATGGCTCAAAAAGGGTTACTATGGGAATGTTTTTATGGGTAGGTTTTTTAATGGCCATGAGGTTTTAATTTTAGATTGCCTATCATCACTTTACCAGGTCTAGAAAAGTGCTCACAAGCTACAAGTCAAGGTTAGTTCGCAATTTTGATGACACCCTCAATGGTTGGAATGAAATAGGCACTAATGAGATAAAAAGAAATGTGCCGAAAACTATGAGTTTGAATAGCTCTTCATTCTACTCGGAATTAGCACAGAAGAGTCCTTACCCTGAAGGAATAGAAAGGCTCTACACTCAATTGGTTTAGTCTCCACTAGTGATTTGTCAGGGTCACTCAGATGTTCCCACTCTTCACTTGGACTACACTCATGTGGCTAAATGTGCAAGAATTTTTCCAAGACTTGATTTTGTGACATTCTTTTTAGGATTTGGATAGTATGGTAAACTAAGATTTCGAAACTTATTAACAAGCTAAAATCCCACGATTTTTTTTTTTAAATATTTTTTTTTATTTACAGGCAAATGCATGTGTGCAATGCAGTACATACCACACCCCCAAACCTAAATCAAACATTGTCCTCAATGATATGCAATGCGAAATGATAAATGGACAAGGGAGAAAGAAAAATAAATAAACAATAAATAAAATAAAAATTGGAACGCCTTACCATGGCTTGATGAAAAAAAAAATGAATATTGGGTTGCCTACCAACCAGCATTAAGTTTCACTTTGTCAGTCCGACGTGATCCTGAAAATTACTTATGCAACATACACAGGGTTCTGAACAAGGGTTTCTTCGACATCCTTGTTCTTAAGCTCCAGAAAAGGTTTCAACCTCTGACCATTGACTTTGAAAACATCCCCATTCTTGGGGTTCTCAATCTCAACTGCCCCATGAAAATAGACAGTGCGCACAATGAAGGGTCCAGTCCAGCGGGATCTTAGTTTTCCTGGAAAAAGATGCAGGCGAGAATTATACAGAAGAACTTTCATGCCCGGTTCATTGTGAATTATAGGAATTATAATGTGGGGCCATACTTTTTGTTAATTGTGAACACGGGACCCACCTTTAAAAAATTACAAAGTGGTACCCACATTTAGAAATATGAACATGGGGCCATCATTAAAATGTGGGGCCATATTTTTTTGTTAATTGTGAACATGGGACCCACCTTTAAAAAATTACAATATAGTACCCACATTTAGAAATCCGAACATGTGGCCACCATTAAAATTTGATTGTGGATACGGGACCCACCTAGAGAAATTACAACATGATGCCTACTTTTATAAACGATTTATAATGTAGTCTCACCATTATAGAATTATAATAGGGGCCCACCTTTTGTAATTGTGACAATGTGACCCACTTCTAGGAATTATAAAGTGGGGCCGCCTCCTTTGAGATTGTGAACGTGGGGCCTATATTTAGGATAAGTGAGAGGATTTAGGATTTTCAAATGATATTCTTTAAAAGGCAAGAGATAAGAAAGAAACAATTGTGTCAGCAAGTTGTTTCTTAAAAAAAATAAAGTTTTTTTGTTTCAATTTTCTTATGCCTGGTGGGTTAAGATTTTGAGATTCCTTCCCATTAGAACAAAATTCGGAACAGTCATTTACACATACCAAACATGTTTTCTACACTCTTATCTCGTAGGAACATGGGAACATCCAAACAGCACGATCCCAAACGCACCCCAAATTTCCCTCATATTGGTGCGACATCTTTTGGCACAAAGACTCAGATTCTGAACTGCTGATATTTTGTGATAAAAAGTTCTTCATAATCGGGTTCATAGGAGTGACTAAGATTGTCAATTAGATTGTCAATTGGCCTGTGGCTTAGATCCTTGCTCAATTAGATAGGCTTGTCCGAGCATCTTAAGCCGGATGAACTCCTATTAGGCCCAATTTTATTTCACTTGTGTGCGTGTATCATACGAAACCTACTCTCTCTTTTTTTTCCGTTCATGAGGGTATCCCCATGGTATTTGATATGCAGAGACTAATCCCGAACATACTAAATATTACACTATATCTATACTGAAAAAAAATGATATCATTAGATAGAAATATACATAATAAAAAAAAAGTGGCTCTTATTATTCTTATAACAATTTTCTTTTATCAATTTAGACTTGGCCCTAAAGCCAAGGTTCATGTTAACTTCAAATGAGCTTACTCAACCTTGGCTATTACTCAAACAAACCCATTGGGATCTAGTCATTTAGAATGTATATAATTTGATTTTGTCAATCCACTGACAGCCCAGTGATGTAAATAAGTAGTAGAGATCAATCTCTAATTGTAGTCACTGTGGAACCAAAGGGGGGCTGGAAGGGGCCTATAAGTGTTCTATTAGTTTAAGCCACATTTAACAATTTCCAGCTACTCACACTAAAAGTGAATTACACATGTCATTAATAAGAGAGAAGAAACAAAAAAGAAACAATCCACCACCCTTTATTAACATCTATCATAAGTTGGACGGTTGTGACCTGTAGAAGTTGGATGTTTGTGACCTGTAGCAATCTTTTCCTCTTTATAATCTTTATCCAGGCACAGTTAGAAGTAGGTTTAAATGCCCTTTCTGCCAAATCACATTATTGCCCCTTTTATGCAACCAACGCGCCTGACGTGAGTGCAGTTAATTCAATTGGTAGCGTTTCAGTATACACCGCAGGAGAAGTAGAACATATGTGGAATCATCACAGATTTCGGAGTATGCATTTGGTGGATCAAAATTTCAAAATATCCTGCGGCACATTTGGGCTATGTAATAATACTAGCGGAGCCCTTCACGTGCAATACATGTGCACTGAACACACAATTTTATTAAAAATTTAAAAAAAAAATAAAGTTCTTAAAAAACCCATCAGAAGCTTCAATACATTTAAAAATAAAATTTCAACAGAAAATGAGTGATTGTAAATTACAAGGTCCGTGAAATGTCCAAATACAGCTGACACTACCTTTTCTCTATGCATTTGGAAACAATAAAATACTAATATAGTAAGAAAAATGAGATATCAAAAGACAATAGATATGAAATTCATATAACTTTTTGAAGATATAAATCACATATTTCTAGATATTTTATCATGAATGTGTACAAAGAAATTTCAATTTACTTTATTTAACATGTCGGGTTGACTTATCAATTTTTTGGTAGACTTGACTTGCTAAAGCTAGAGTCCAGTCGAAAGCATAGTCAAATTGATAACCTACAATTTTATAAAAAATAAAAATAAAAATGAAGAACCAATTGAGCTTACTATTCTAACCAATTACTATGAACATTATATGTTCACTACAAAATCATATTCTATTAAGGAAAAAAATTAATTATATCTTACCTAAGGACATCAGAATAACAAAACTAAGATGGTGGTTTTAATCTTAACTTACAAAGAATAATAACATCTCACACCGACCGTCAAGAATAATGAAGTAATCCGGCTTGTCCTCAAGCGACATGGATCAACAAAGGTGGAACTATGATAATGATATAAAATCTGACGGGTAAGATTTACAGAGCACATGTTGATCAATATTAGTATTTAACATGTGCTTTGTTTTATTTTATAAGACGGACCACTATCAGGTAAAAAGAGGCAATACTTCTCCAAGAGTCAGCATCTTCTTTTGCTTGATACAAAGTGCTATATTTTATACCCAATAAGAAAAAGATAATACAAAGTAATCATAGAAGTTCAATTAAATGGAAGCTCACAAATAGAGATATCAATAAGGAAAAATGCCAAAAAATAAAAAACTACGAATACAAATCTGCCAAAAGAATTGGATATTCCTCTTAAAAAATACATAAGAATGTAACCTAAGTATTCTAGATCAACTCTTCTGCTCTGTTCTGTATAGAGGATGGGAGTGCAGATTAAAGTAAAAAAAAATCGAAACGAACAAAGACAAACTGAATTTGTTGCAACTCAGCATCAAATACTTATTTTAGTTGTTTATACTTAAAACGACCACTTCATTCATTCATAACAAGTATAACAAGTAGTTTCTATGAGATTGTAGTAGTAATGCTAGCATAACAAGTAGTTTCTATGAGATTCTCGTTTTTCTTTTAAGGAAAGGCATGGCGTTTCATTGAAATATATGAATAGAAGAAGCTTGCAATGATGAAAGAAATAAATGTGTTAGAAAATGATCAAAGTTTTTCAATTTAAGCGTCATGAGTAAGAGCAATAATAAATAAATATATTCATTCCCTTGAAATGCCCTTTTATAATAAAAAAAATTCACAAAAGATGTATATTAAGAAAAAAAAAATTGTAATGAACAACAACAATTTTACAATAGCAATCTATAAGATCTACCGCTAAATTACATTTATGGAATTAGTTTTAGCAATAACTAATATCAGAAGAGAATCAATATTTAGTAGTAGTTATCACATTATCAAACTTGGGATTACTCTTCCAACAAGGGTATAAATCAAGATCAATACAACTATTATGTCAGATTGAAAAATCAATTATTATAACTAAATAAAATACAAACACCTGAAGCAAAAGGGAAAATAATATTTTTTTAATAGTAACTTTCATTAAAAGAGAGAAAAAAACAGGGCGGACATAAAATGAGTTTAAGTTTGTACATTTCACTTTCTTATTTATGATATTTTTTTAGTTGCTACTTTTTTTCTAAAAAAGAAAAAGAAAAAACTAAACATAAAGCAATAATGCAAACGAAGTACCTGTATATATGAGATGTGTTTATAAGTTTTGGAGGTCCCTATACCTTTTTCAAAGGCCATAATAAATAATATACAATTGAAGGAACATCAAATTACAAATATTTAAGGTTAGTGTACAAAAAGATTAAATGGTTAATATTTAAAAAATAATAACAAAGGGTTACAACCGTGCAAAGAAAATAATCTCATATCTTCTGAAAACCTCCCGGAGCCCTATGATGTTCTTAACTCTCAAATTTCAAATACAAATGCCACTAAAGTATCTTTTAGTTCCACCAAAAAATAAAATAAAATAAATAAACAAATAGAAACTATTTGCACAATTAGCATTGTTTCAGGGGGAAGAAAAACAGAGAATGTTAATTCTCTCGTGTGTAGTCAATTTGGTATTTGAATTATAACACTAAAAGTTAGTGAATAAAATGGTTAAATGAGAACCACGAATGAATCTTATTGGTCTTATCCCACTCTTGAGGGGTTTGAATGGTGATAATTTAACTAACATAAACTAAAACATGACAAATAAACAAAATAAAATGTCAAATTCTTATACAAATATGAATTATGTTTTTGGCCTTTTGAATATTAGTACCTATACTGTTTAAAAAAAGGCTATTTCCCTTCGACTCTATAGAGAAGGAAAACTAATTCTGACAAATAATGGAAAGCTTTTTCATGCTTCATAGCATCGTCCTTTTAGTTATTGTCTACTTTGTTTTTCTCAAGCAGAACACTTTCTGTTTGAGTTTTCCATTTTCTTATCTCACATAACAAAACAATATTAATTTTACATTTTAAATGCTATGCACAAATTCATATTCCAAACATGGAGTGAGAACTAAATACAAAGTTCTACCATAACGAAACACGAAACACGCATAATTTGGAAGCCCGAAATTAAGATTCAAGAAATAAAACAGACATATAATTAAAATTATTAGAGCACGAAGGCTATCAATGTGCCTAACTTTGGCCCAAATAGGAATGAGAAAGAAAAAACCAACTCTTCATCATCATTTTCTTAACTCTGGTTGCACCCATTTTTCCTAAAATAAAGATTTTATTGCAACATTTAAAAAAAATTGAAGAAGAAGACATAATTAAACAATAATAATTTCAGTGGACAGTGCTCACTTACATGTATGAAAACTCCCTTCATTCCAAAAAAATCTAAGAGTTAATGAAGAATCTATTAAAATATCATGTTCTTCCTTACACAATTACTCACAGAGGAAAAACCCTATACCCATAAAATTCCCTACATTGAAAATCTTGTAGTATCTGAATAAGAAGAATGTTAAAAGAAAATTGAAAAAAGAAGAGAGAAAAAAAAAACATTTGAGACATTGATTTGATATAGATTCCAATCTTATCCACATTTTCATTTTCTTTTCTCCACCACCGTAAAAAAAACAAAAAAATCGGAAAAAAAATTACTCGATTTATTGGAATGTATTTGTAGGTACTGAAAATACCAGCTTGCAAGATTTGGGGAGCCTTTGAGGACTTATTCGAATGACAAAGAGCTCGTCGTCTCAGGGACCTGAAAGGGAAGAAAAAACAGTCAAAGGACCCTGGCCAGGGGCGGCACAGGGCTCTCCGATGCCTAAGTTAGTGCAGTGGAGGAGAAATGCAGAGAGACGTTTAGAGAGTTGCATGCAAGTAAGTGTACCCGGTTTTGGGTGGTGGATCTCCTTATATGAGAAGTCCTTGATGCCTGTTAGTGGGCCTCATGATTTGACTGCTAGGACCAGGACCATATTAGCCCCGTAGAGCCATCGATGAGGGTCCTCTATAGCCTACATTGCATTAAATGAGGGTCTGATCAGCCCATACTGCTTTAAATGCGAGTCACATTGGGCCTGGTCTCACCTTGATCCGTTGGCGGCTGGGGTCCCATTGGATCCCCTTTCGGGTCTTGCTCTGATGGCTGCAGCCATTGGATGTGGATCTGTCAGAGAGGTGATGGGGGTGGGTGGCTTGGATGGTATATATGTCCCGTCAGCGTGTGTCCGTACCCTGTCATGCGCCCAAGTGTCAAGTGTGGCTATCAGACCCTGCCTTGGTTGTTCGACGCGCAACCACAGAGGCTAAGGTGCACAGCCGAGACCGAAATGAGCATAGTAGTAGAGGCGAAGTGAGACTGGCTGGTTCCTACCGACACTACCAAAAGGAGATGCCAAAACTGAGGTGGCGCAGGAACGAGCACATCGGCAGGTCCGAATCCATGCGGCCGAGACCCTAGTCGGTGCTTTTGCCGAGATCAGGCTAAACTTCAGCATTACGGACAGTATTACGGAAATGTCCCCAAACAATATTAAAACGAAATTTTATTACGTTTAAAATATCAACATCTACTCATATAAGAGATTAAAATAATTATTAGGATCGTGCGTGCCAAGTTTGGTTTGGATCCGGGTTCATTTGGGTTAAATTATTAGGATCGTGTGTGCCAAGTTTGGTCTGGATTCATGTTCATTTGGGTATAGTAGGGGGGTAGTTAGCAATTTTTTAGAGAATTTAGTAGGCTTTTTCATAATTTTAGATTTTTGATATTATGGTACCGTTGGGTAGATATTTTTAATTCCTAAACTTTAGTTTGCTAGATCATTTTGATCCGAATCCTTAAAACCCCTCTAAATCCAAGCTTGACCTAAAGTCTATTTTAGACAAATTGAAAAATTCCCTTTATGTTCCCATCTTTATCCATATATAAAATACATATATATAATAAATATATAAGGGTGGGCCCCACAACTTACACTTCATTGGCTATGTGTGTATTGAAAAAAGTAGATAATATTTCTCTCTTTTATAAGAGTAGATTCCAATCTTATCCACATTTTCATTTTCTTTTGTCCACTACCTTAGAAAAAAAACAAAGAGATCGAAAAAAAATTACTCGATTTATTGGAATGTATTAAAATGAAATTTTATTACATTTAAACTATCAGCATCTACTCAATATAAGAGATTAAAAAAATTATTAGGATCGTGTGTGCCAAGTTTGGTTTGGATTTGGGTTCATTTGGGTTAAATTATTAAGATCGTGTGTGCGAAGTTTGGTCTGGATTCGGGTTCATTTGGGTATCATAGGGGGGCAGTTAGCAATTTTCCAGAGAATTTAGGGGTTTTTTTCATAATTTAAAATTTTTGAGATTATGGTACCGTTGTGTAGATATTTCTAATTCCTAAACTTTAGTCTACTAGATCATCTTGATCCGGATCCTTAAAACCCCTCTAAATTCAAGCCTGACCCAAAGTCTATTTTAGACAAATTGAAAATTTTTCATTATGTCCCCATCTTTATCCATATATAAAATACATATACATAATAAATATATATATATAAGGGTGGGCCCCACAACTTACATTTCATTGGCTATGTGTGTAGTAAAAAAAAGTAGATCATCTTTCTCTCTTTTTAAGGGTGGGCCCCACAACTTACATTTGATTGATTATGTGTGTAGTGAAAAAAGTAGTCATCTTTTTCTCTTTTATAAGAGTAGAGATAGAAAAACTTACATTTGATTGACTGGGTGTAGTAAAAAAGTAGTCATCTTTCTCTCTTTTATAAGAGTAGATAGATAGAGATAGAGAGTTTTAAGGTGGGCCCCACAACTTACATTTGATTGACTATGTGTGTAGTGAAAAAAGTAGTCATCTTTATCTCTTTTATAAGAGTAGATAGATAAAAATCTTTAGGGAAATCGAGTTTAATTTTCTAGATGCCACTCCTTGACAATTAGGCCAGGCATTGCAAAAAGATACCAAAAGAAGAGTGATTCTTTTTCCTTCAAAGGTTGTTGAAAATCTTTACAATGTATAGATGAGTTGCTGAATATATTTGATTCCACCAAATAACATGATCAAGCCAAATCTTCATCATGTGGAATGACAACGAACCTCAATTTAACATTAAAGATTGCAACAACGGCCTTTTATCTTAGTAGTAAGAGACGCCCACTTCTAACTTAGTTGTCATGAGTTTGAATCCCGATCAAATCAAATGACCTATAAAAATTCAAGAATTATTTCACTTTTAGAAGCTAAAACTGGTAATGGTTCAAATGAATTTACTGAGGTCAACGTCCACCCTTGCTCCTGGGCGGTCATAATAATAATTGTAGTCGAGCCCTCGCCATCACCATAAAACTATTGTTGTGCGGTTTCCTATCACCAACTGGTTTTGGGATAAGTGGTAGCTTTGTAAAATCCTACAAGTGGTATCAGAGCCTGGTAGGTTGGTTGGTATCAGTGCCCTCGTCCACCCTTGTTCCTAAGCTTTTGACTCTTCAAATTACTAGGTGTGTACACGGATCGGATTGATACGAATTGGGCCAAATTCGTCATCAATCCGTTACCTATGGATTGACGGATTTGAAATCCGTCACAAATCCGTGGTTGTTAAAATCAAATCTGATTCGATCCGATCCGTAGAGGACCGGATCTGATTAATCTGTTCAATCAAATGTTAAAAGAAAAGTATCAAACATGTTGTAAAAAAATTACATTTTGACCCCTTAAATGTATTTTCTTATTTTAAATTTAGACATCTTAATTTATATTTAGACCCCTTATATTTATTTTATTTATATTTAATGTCAACGGATCAGATCGGATTAAATCTACAGATTGAAGCTAAAATCTGTTGCCGATTTATTACAAACGGATTACAAAATTCACAATCCATCAACCATCTACCTACCTTATTGCTAAAATCCCCCCACCCCCAAAAAAAAAATAAAAAAATTTACACCCAACAAATTCGTAGTGATCTCGAGGAGCACCCTGCAATGATTCTGGCGTTACTAGTTACTACTCGGTACAACCCATCCCCATCATCTTCTCTCCAATAAAGGCTCCTCCTTTTTGCAAACCTTTCTCACAATCTCTCTTTCCCCACTCCACACACACTCTCTCTGTCTCTCTTTCTCAACAATGGCATCAGAACTCTCTTCCCTCCTCTTGTTATTCCTCTTCCTCTCCATCTCCTCCATCACTTGCAGAGTCCTTCCCACCATCCCCAAAACCACAACCCTCAACATTACAGCCTCTCTTGAAAAAACCCAATATGCCATTTCCTTCACTCCCCAAACCCAACAACCCCTCCAACACCCCCACAAATCATCCCACATTCCCACATCCACAACAACCCCTTCCTTCACTCTCCAACTCCACTCTCGAGACTCCCTCAAACACCCCACCACCCACAAGGACTACAAGACCCTCACACTCGCCCGACTCGCCCGCGACTCTGCCCGAGTCAAGGCCATCAACGCCAAACTCGCCATCTCCCTCAGCGGCCTCGACCGATCAGATCTCAAGCCGTTAGAATCAGACTCTTTTTTAGATGCCAAGGCCAAAGGTGACCTGCAGGGCCCCATCGTCTCCGGGACGAGTCAGGGAAGCGGTGAGTACTTCTCCCGAGTTGAAATCGGTCGGCCTCCTAAACCGCTTTATATGGTGCTCGACACTGGGAGCGATGTAACGTGGGTGCAATGCCAGCCGTGTACGGACTGCTACGAGCAGGCCGATCCGGTTTTCGAGCCATCCGCTTCTTCCAGTTACGCTGCGCTCACCTGCGAATCTCAGCCGTGTAAGTCTCTCGACGTGACCGCCTGCCGAAACGACACGTGCCTCTATCAGGTAATTATTTTGTCTCCGTTATAACGGTAACTGCTTCCGTGACGGAAAAGGTGGTATCGTGATCGTAAGAAGTTTCAGTCAAATCAAGTTAAAACCGCAATAATATCCGACACGAAACGAAACGAAACTGATACTTTTGTTAGTATCCGTACCGAAAACGGTGTTCTAGCGTCAAAAGGAGGACAACGGTCACATTCCATGGACCGAAACGTTAGTTGCAGGTCATAACGGCGCCCTTTCCGTATCGGTCGGTTTTTAACGTCTGTTATGACGGTAGTGACGTTGTTTTTCGCACTTTCAGGTATCGTACGGAGACGGATCTTACACGGTTGGGGACTTCGTAACGGAAACGCTAACATTTGGCGAATCGGCTTCCGTTACTAACATCGCCTTGGGCTGCGGACACGACAACGAGGGTCTGTTTGTGGGGGCGGCGGGGCTGCTGGGGCTGGGCGGTGGTTCCCTCTCCTTCCCCTCCCAGATCTCCGCCTCCGCCTTCTCCTACTGTCTCGTCGACCGCGACACCTCCGCCTCCTCAACCCTACAGTTCGGCGCCGGCAACGGCTACGGCGACGTCACAGCCCCTCTCCTCCGCAACCGCAAGATCGGCACTTTCTACTACCTCGCCCTCACCGGCCTCTCCGTCGGCGGCGAGATGCTCTCCATCCCGCCGTCTGCTTTCTCCATGGACGAGAGCGGCAGCGGTGGCGTCATCGTCGACTCCGGCACCGCCGTGACGCGGCTGCAGTCGGACGCCTACGCGGCTCTGCGCGACGCCTTCGTGAAGGGGACGAAGGACCTGCCGCCGGCGGCCGGGGTGGCGCTGTTCGACACGTGCTACGACCTGGGGAGAAGGACGAGCGTGGAGGTGCCGACGGTGGCGCTCCACTTCCCGGAGGGGAAGTCGCTGCCGCTTCCGGCGAAGAACTATCTGATTCCGGTGGATTCGACCGGGACTTATTGCTTCGCTTTCGCGCCGACAACGTCGGCGTTGTCGATCATCGGGAACGTGCAGCAGCAGGGGATACGTGTAGGGTTTGATTTGGAGAAATCAACGGTGGGATTTTCGCCGAATAAATGTTAGTGGGGGACCCCAACGTTTGGATGGACGGTTTTGCCCCTGTGAGGGAGATGAAATTACTGGTTTTTTTGTTTCTATGTGATGGTCAAAGAAGATATGAAGTGGGGGCTGGGGGCTGGGGAGTGGGGAGGGGTAGGATGGTAATAATGAGAGAAAAGGAGGGGGGTTTTTGTTGGAGGATGGTGGTGTGAGTGTTAATTATTGTTGTATAGTAGTTAGTATTAGTAGTTGCAGCAGCATAAGATGTGCTCATGAATTGCTTCTTTTATTTATATTTATATTGATATGACATGTTGGGTTGGGGGTTTTACTGGTATTTGTATTGGGAATAGAATAGATAAATACAGGAATGGGCAAGTTACTTTACTTTTACATTACTTTTATTTTACAGTTTCATGGTAGGGGTGGTGGCTTTTGTGGCATTATTACACTGGAGGGAAAGATTTACTCTTCAACAAGAGTCAATCTCAGCTTAGGTTCACCTTGCTGCACAATTAAACATTTGTTGTCAAGTGAGTGGTATGGATGGCTTTTTTGACCAGTCACAAATGAACAACTGTTTTTCCAATGTTTGCAAGTGAAAGCTTGAGTTGATTTGGAAATTCTAGATCTAATTTTATTTTGAATTAAGTTAAGGGTGTTGATTTTGATTAAATTGAGTGAGTTTAATTAATGGTCTTTGTTTTATAACTTAGGGTGAGATTGGATTTGGGCAAGGGATTTATTGTGGTTGAATTGACTCAGATTTTTAATCTTATTTGATTGTGACTTGATATGAGGTTTGGGTCTAAAGAGTATGTAAGAAAATGCAGTTGAATGGACCTGACTGACTGACTTGGCAACTATACTATTATTTTATTATGCTGTACTCATTATATTTCTCAAACTTAAAACCTGAGGTTTACTAACAATGATCAATGATTAGATTTGTTGAGGACATCTGGAAGATTCCTATTGATACCATTTCTAATATTATCTGAAAGCCTTGTTCTAATCATGCTGGGTTAACCACTTGAATTGTATTTCTCCATTATAGTCTTAATATTGTGCTGAGTCTTCGGATAGGTTCCACTTTAGATCTATCCTAACTACTTTCATTTGCTTCTTTGATCTACTCTTTTTATTTAAGAAGCCATGAACTTATTATATAGGCATTCCCATACCATGTCATATGAGTCTCTTTTAATTTGTCATTGATTGATGCTGTCGGAAATGCTTCATTTGTGATTACATTTTTTATGGTTTTACCATACATCCATCTTAATTATAGAGCATAATTCTAGAGGGAAAGTGTCAAAATAACTATTTATGGCATTTCTTGAGCTCCAATTCAAATAAGAGTTACAACTTCCTGCACATTCCATTGGAATTCCAATTCATGTATTCGATGTTAATATGACTCATTTTAAAGGTTTTGGATTCTAAATCCTCCCCTTAGCTTCCGACTTTTGCACTTATGTCATCTTTTTTTTTTTTTTTTTATTCACTAATATTATATCATCTACAAACATATACCAAAATACCTTATTATTGAATACGAGCACTTTATTCATCCTTAATTAATGTAAAGAGATAAGGACTTAATAATGTTGACTCTTGACGTAAATATATGGTCATTGAGAATTTATCGAGTCTTTTAATATTTACTCCCCCATAGAATGATTATTAGATGGTCATCTTTGAGTTTTTAACTTTGTTACTTTAATTTTAGTCACTTTTGGAAAGTCTTAAAATTCTTAGAAGTTCAACAAACTTGCCCTAATCTCTTTGAGAGGTGCTTGGCGGTGAAGGTATGCAAATGAGTACTAAGTCAAAATTCAAGCAAGGGAAATTTTATTTGCACCCACATGCGTTGCTAAGTCCATCCACTTTCTGAGCTCACCACACTTAAAAAAATGAATAGGCCATTTTTGGTGAACCCACCCCCAATAATACTCAAAACACCATCTTCTCCCCTCCTCTCCTCTCCTCTTCTCCTCTTCCCTTCTCCTCATCGGTGAGCTACCCTCTCTTCTCCTCTCCTCTTCTCTTCCCCTCCCACCAATTGCGACAGAACCCAGACGTCCGTCCCATCACCGGCAACCATCTCTCCCTCCGGGAGCTCCCCTCTACCCCACCATCCCCACCATCACCGGCGACCATCTTCTCCTCTTTGTTTACGTGTATCGCTCGATAGTGGGTTGCACGGAGTTTCATGGCCGTGCACATAAAGAGGTGCTCGGCTGTGAAACCCCGTGCATATATCATGTGCACGGCTGTGAATATATGCACGGCATTTCACAGCAGTGCACATGAGATATGCACGGAATGTCAGAGCCATGCATTTGTAGAGAAGATGAAGCTCATGGGTATTTTCGTCATTTCACACATTGATATTCTGGTAATAAAAACAAAATTTAAAAGGTGGGTGTACACGGTGCAAGTAGAATTTCCTTTCAAGCAGATGGGCATCCTACTTAAACTCTCTCAAAGTAATAAATTAGATGTGTAACGCTTAACCGCAAGACTACGGTGTCGTCAAGTAGTAAATGACTAAAGAGTCTGGATTATCGATCCCACGAGGAGAGGATGGAACAAGCAATGAATCCAATTAATGTAGAATTGAACTAAGATATAGCTAATATAGACAAATGAAGCGAATAATTAAAACTAATAAACTATGCAATGTAAACAACTAATTAACAATCTAAGGTATGAAATTAACAAAATATAAGCTAATCTAACAAACTACACTAAACTAGTGGATGGATGAATGGTGGTGGAAATGGAAGATTTATATGAAGATGTGGTGTGAAATGTGTAGGGTTTTAAAACAAGTGATTTGAAATATGGATGTAACAATCTAAAAGTGAAAATAACAAATTAAACAAGGATTTAAATTAACAACAATAAAAAGAAGAGATTAGGCAATCCAAAATCCACTAAGTATGAAATTAATTCAACCAATGCATGTTCTAATTCAACTCCCAAATCTACAATCCAATTAGCAATCTCTTGCCTAATTGGGTTCGATGATATAACAATGAAGATCAAAGTAAAGAAAATAAAAGGCCAAGATCCTAAATCATCATTTAGCCACCCTAACAATAAATCATCAAAATCAAGCTACAAAAGGTCAAAGATAAGGGCTCTAGAGCATGCTATGTGAGAGAACTTAATCCAACTACAAAGCATCAATTGAGATTATCCAAGCATCAAATGTAGAGATAAAGCATGAAAAATGAGAGATATTAACACAATTAGATTTAAGATCTATTAATCAATGAAGGCAAAAGTAAGGAATTTGAACTAAAACATGCATATAATTGAACTAATCACATTACTTAGCTTCAAAAGGAGAGCCTAATCCAAGAGCCTTAGCCACTAAACATCAAGAAAGAGCTCCAAATCTTCATTAATGATTTTCAAATACACTCTCTCTCTAGATTAGTTACAAAGAAGCTCCTAATTACAATCTAAGAGTAAAAATAAAATTGCAAGAAGACTAACTTGCCAAAAGATCCCCCTCCACTCTACAAAAACATTCTAATTTATAGGAACGTTGAAGACATTTGATTGACTCATTTCATTTCATAAGGATTGCTTGCATTTGATTAGTTGCAACTTGAAGACTTTTGATTGGCTCATATCCTTTCACATGGATTTGTGACATGGCAAGCTTTGATTGGCCCACATCCTTTCACATGGAGAGGTGGGTTGGATGGAAAAAAATAATAATAATATGCAATTGTTAGGATTTGAACCCATAACCCATTCCATACCAACTCAAGCTCCAACTAATACACCAACCAATCCTTTGTGTTAGAAAATGACTTCTTTTATCCATAAAGTCTTCTCCTCTTATTTTGGAATTCTTCAACACCTCTTAAGATTTCTTCATGTAATTTCTTTATTGAAATCTCTTCTTGATGGCTTGGGACACTAGCCGGAATGTTAGGATAGTGCGGGGTCCACCTACACAAGAGAAATTCATAAAAATGCGCTACAAATAATCGGATTTATACATGATAATCCGATAATCCGTTAATGTGATAGAATGATAAATTCTCTGTATAAGGCAAATGATATGCATATGAGATGTTAATAAAACTTGGACTAATGAGGGGTAAAATATGCAATATTTAACACTCATCACACACATTGATATTCTGGTAATAAAAACAAAATTTAAAAGGTGGGTGTACACGGTGCAAGTAGAATTTCCTTTCAAGCAGATGGGCATCCTACTCAAACTCTCTCAAAGTAATAAATTGGAAGAGGGGTGCTACACGGACATACTCTGGAATTCAAGGGCTCTCAGGGGGATCGGGCCATGAATCGATCCACCAGTTGTCCAAGTGGACTTTCTCAAATTGGAAAGTTGTTCATATAAATCGGTTTCCTGACAGATTCAGTCACTTCCATGTCCGACTTATCTGTAACTCTCAGTTTTCTTCTTCTGACATATTATGCAGAATTACAGGTAATTAGATTTCCCTGTGAACTGATTTTGCAGGGTGTCCTTGCCATGATGATCCAAACAGAGCCCTTGGATAGTCACTTTTATACTGAGCTAAACACCCTTGTAAAGTCAGTCACCTTGACAAACAAAACAAAAAAACAAAAGGGATCTCCAAATAACTCCTTCTGCATAATCAGATCTACTTGATAATCATGAGTTATAAAAATCTAAATTGAGCCTAGTATCCATTCAACTTACAGAGAATTTAGGTTCCTAAGCCTCACTAAATGTAAGATTATGGATAAAGTATACCATCTTTTGTTTTTAGGTCTCAGTGGTTGGCATCTTCTGGTTGGATGGAGGTGATGATGTTTGAGCAACTTGCCACATCATTTTCGGTTCACCTTTGACCACATGATTGTCTGATCAGGTTGAGCCCATGATCCGGACTTGAAATATACAAGGGTCAACTTGAAATATACAAGGGTCAAGCCCAAGTAGTATTTGGCAAGGGTGTCAATGGGCTGGGTTTGGCTGAATCAACCCGGTCCTGGGCATGTCAGATAAGCAATATAGGGGGCCCAAAAGCCTGCCCATATAAGGAATGAGTCTGATTATAGCTCAAGCCCAAATAACGACCCAGCCTATTGAAAAAAGAGTTGTCTTCATACTATTCAAATAAGCTCTTGCTTTAAAGGTTTTTTTTTTTTTTTTTTTTTTTTTTTTTTTTTTTTTTTTTCCTGCTGCTGCTGCTGCTATCGGAGGGTTCCCAACCCTTTGGGCTAGACTAATCCCTCGGGGCTAAGAGGAAAGCCGAGTAAACTCCCCTGTAACCCCAGTAGTGCAGTTTCGAAAAAAATTAAATACTCAAGTATGCATCTAAATGTAGGCACGCAAACACAAAACACACTGATATACAAATACATTAAAATCTACCTAGAACTAGGGTCCAACAGGGTCCAGCTCGCTGGGCTTGTTGGACAATACAGATCCTCAATTATTCAGGCAGATTCAATCCAACTTGTGTCCATTGATAGCCCTAGTAATTGGGTCACAAAATCAGGATCAAGCTTAACCCACTAGTCCCAAGAATGCCCTCCTTTTATCCCCACCGCCCATGGGGAATCTTTGTGTTTTCTCATTGGGGAAGAGAGGATCTGTGAATATGAAAAATCTTTAACATTGAAAACTTTTAAGAGGCATAGGAATTGCCTACATAGGAGTTAGTGCCATAAGTATATATTTAAAAATGGGGACAAGGGTGAATATACAAAAATGACCATCAAATAATTTCCCCTATAATGGAGATTGAATATAGAAGAGATTGGAAATGAATACCGAGCCATCTCCCTGGTAATTAAAATACTAGGAAAAGTAAAGGTCCAATCTACATCTTTCTTACCTCATGTCCTTCACCTTTAGTTTTTGATCACCTCTTTACCAATCCTTAGGTAGAATATCCCAATTAACCATGAAGTCTTATGTATTCAACTCCCAGTAGGGCATGCTTATTTCATGTAATTGAATTTATAAAAATTCTAATACTTTGTATTTCTATATATAGTTAAAATTAAAGAATGAAATGTGAATAGCGAAAAAATGACCATCAAATAACCTCACATTTGGTGAAAGGTGAATCAGAGGAAGATCAGAAGTGAATACATGGCTATCATCCTGGTCATTCAAATCCTACGAAGGTCAAGGCTTCATCTACATTACTACCTTATTTACTTTAGCCCTCACCTCTTGAATAATCTTTTGGTAGTGCTTATTTGACCATAAGTCCCTACGTATTCTAAACAAGAAATAGGCCCTCAACATGTTTTTCCCAAACAAGGAAAGAGGGTTTTCAAGATGAAAAAACTTAAAAATTCTCCATAACAGAAACCCTTTTTTTCCATTAAGGAAAAAACAAATCTTTGTTTGAATTTGGAGGCATCAACCAAGACTCATTATGGAGGTTTTCCAAATTTATATGCAGGCATGAGGCATGTCATCCATGATCCAACTATCCAGGACTCATTATAAATTATCTGTTGTATAAATATGAAAAATATTATCATTCTGTCATATAACCAGAGTCTCTGAGGTCTTTTGAATGAAAATTGCCTCCAAAAGGCTCTTAACAGTTATAAACCACAATAACACTATCAATGAAAATCGATTCTATCAATGTAAACTCATGTGGGCCTTCTTCTAAGTTATTCAAATTGCTGGAATATTGACATTATCACACACGACAGATGTGAGTTCTGAACTGATTTTGAGGGGTTAAAGTTCAGAAATGGGGCCCATTGATGGATTTATAGGGTTGGTCTCAGGACTCAGAGAAAGGTGAGGAATATTCCACAAGACCCCAACGTGGAAAGGCTTAGGACAAACACTCAACTTAGTTGAAAATAATACCAATGGATAAATTGCTTAATCTAAAGGATATTGTGTTTTGAATGCATATGCTCCCCACATGCTATTGCTGATATAAAACACTCCAACATGAAGAATGATAATGATCGACCCAAGACATCTCAAGTACATGTACTCATGTCAAGGTTAGAGGTTGATCATGCATACCCATCATTACAAAAATTCAAAGTTTTAATCACAAGTTTTGAAATAAAAAAAAACTACAATAAATAGTACTCTAAGACTTGATATTAAAGATCTACTCTCATTTAAGTTGGTCTTTATTTCTTAACCATAAATTCAACTTTTTCTCATTTTGGTTTTTTAGGGAAAATGTTCTCCGACAAGCGGATTGCATGTGCAACCCATGTCTATGGGGCTCATTAGGCCCACATTTGATCAATGTAACCCCTTTCACGTTCTTTCCATCCCATGACTTGAATTGAGGCCCAATGTAAAATCATCAAACCACCATCATTTACTAATGGATTGAACCTAAAAAACACTTTAATTATGGTTTAAATGCCAACAAAATTTAAGGTAGTTAAACCAACACTTATGGTAAGATTGGAGTGTTACTTTCAAGTCAAAAGGAAAAACCCAAATGGGGCATATAATACAACCCCATTTAAATAAAAAGAAAGGAAATATTTAAGTGAGAACTAGTTCTCACATATTATATGAGAATTTTTTTACGGGGTCCAACTAGCAATCCATTCAAATCTAGCAACCAATAAGGAATCCCTTGATAGTCACTAATGCCAATGATTGGCATATATTTAAATGGACTGAACTATTGGATCGAAGATTAAACATTTTTTTTAAAACAGTTCTCACATATCCCCACCTGAATATTACCCCAAAAAGAAATGCTCAACAATCAACTAGCATGGATGGGTAAGGGGATTTTATGAAAATAGGCCAATATGTTAGGAGGAGTTAACAACGACAACAGTCAAAGGTCAGGTATATATAAATGGATTTAGAGGACAAATGCCGTGGATCGAGGATCTTGTTGTGTACAGGCTCGTGTCCCTGCTCACCCACCACCACCACGTTCTTCTGCCATGGTTATCACCTATTTTAAGGATTTCTTAAGAACAGCACTACATATATACACTATACACTCTTAGTAGTTGAGTTGGTGAGGCACTTTCCTTTCACTAAAGCAAGCAGGGATCAATTTCCATCAGTAGCCTTCATGGTAATGTACTTGTGTGAATGTGTGCGCGGGTGAATTCTGAATTTTCTATTTGAACAATGAGATTTCATAAAAACTCGATCAGTTATGCTGAAGGGTAATTCTCATTGTTTTCAAAAATTCACGGGTTTACAGAATTCCCAGAAACCTCCAAACAAATGAGCCCTAAGTCTAACCCCTCGAAATATCTTGAACAGACATCCATCTCATAAATGATTTAGTTGCAAATATGGAACCCACTTGTAATTGGTAGTGTTTTTGTGGTTGCGGGTGGGTGGATGAGAAAAGCCTTTGATGGTCATCTTTGCTGGGTATGTGCCATGAGTGGTGGCATCAGATAAAGTGAGAAAGCAACGGAAGTGGGTCAAAGGTAGGCGACATGAATATGGTTTAGGCCTTTTTAATTCAATGGTTGGGTCTTGTCTCATCTGGTGGATGTAAAGTAGAAGAGAACTCTCAAGGCTCTGGTGTCCCCACAACAACCAGCAAGAATAAGGCTAGGGATCTTCAATTTAGATATTGCCTTCGGGGCCAGGCAGTTTTAAGTTTTTACGCTCTGCTTTAGACACAATAGAAGCCAAGGGCAACACATGAATAGTTCACTGGTGTCGGCAGTCCGCACTTTAGTTTCACTAATTGTCTAAGAGTCCATTCATGTGCCTGTAAGGTGTATTTGTTGGATCTGGATATCGAGTCTCCGACCGAATATCTAAATGCGTTCCGGCAGCTGAAAAGCTTCATGGATCTCTTTGTATTTGTCTAACCTATGGAAATGGACAGTGTCCAATCTTTGGGCTTTCTTATCTAATATAGACAAGTCCCAAAGACTCACACTTAGTGTGAAAACTTTTTTACCAAGAAACCCACACCCATTGATCCTATTGAGAGTTTTATTTGTAGGGACAGATCAAGCATTAGATGGGATTGTATTCTCTGTATGCCTCTATCCTGCTTGATTTAATATGGGACCCATGCTATGCGGGCCACATGATTTCCTACCGTATTGTTTCACCATCAGTGGTAGTAGTAGCAGCCCGATGTAGGAAAAAAATAAAAAGGAAGCCAAGTGCACAGTATCAAGAAAGAGGACGAGAGAAGTTGGTGTTTCAAAATGTGATCAATATGTTGGTGTGTGGGTCCCTCTGTGGCCTACAATGATGACTATCGCCTGAGATTTGTCTTGGCCCTAACATTCTCACTTAAGAAACATTGCAAGCGCATGTTTATGTGGCTGGTTTTTTTTTAGAAAAAGTTTGAATTGTATAAAGGAAATTCTATATGCACCCCCTTTTCGCTAAACACACCCACCTTTTTTTTTAATCACTATTTATAAAGGAATGTAGGTGTGCTGGGCGCACATAGAATTTCCCATTGTACAAATAGCTTTCTACGTTACAATAAAATTCATGTTTTGTGTGGCTGCTTCTCTTGGAAAAGCGAAAAAACAGCCAAGTTTTCTGTAATTTCTTAGAAAAAAAAAAGTTTTGGATTGGGTTTTTTTTTTTTTTTTTCCTCCTCATGCAAGCGTACCATTAAAGGGATGTTCCTTGGAAAAATACCACTTTCTTCCTCTGAAAGAACGACACCCATACACTTTGAGAAATACTGTAAAAGGCACCTAGACAACTAATGATTATCAAGTGTTTTTGGAAAACTAAGACTCTTTTGGTTATCACCAACCTGAGGGCGCCATCCTCTTTTTTCTACACATGTTCTTTCAAAATATATGTATGTAGTGCAAAGTGTCCCAGTACGGTATTGTTTATGTATATACACAATGGCATAATATTCTACAATGTAAAAAGAAAAAAATTGTTTGGAGGCCATATGTGGAAAGAGGATAAATCTACTAAAGCATTAAGGTTTTTTCAGAATTTCTGGAAAACATCATGCTACTTAATGTACAGTTCACTTTAGTTTTCTATGAAAATGATTCATATGCGCAATTATTACATGTGATTCATTTACATATGCAAATGACTTACTTGTGAAACATATTCGATCCATTGTATGTCATATCTCTTCACATGTGAATCTAAGTACATTGGTTCACCGTTCTTCACAAATATTTTAAAATACATGATTAATCAATGAATAACGACCCCTGGCCTTTTTGGCATTTTAAAGAGGATGAATAGTTTAGATCATCAAAATGGGACAAACAAAAGTGTATAAAAGCAAATGTAATGGTCTAGACCTTTTCACAAATTTCTCATAATCCATGGTGTATTTAAAGATGAAATCTGATCCCCTTTTCATTTTTTTGCATTTTTAAAGAGGATGAATGGTTCATATCATGTTTTAGGATCTACCAAAGATAATAAAAAAACAAAAACAGAACTCCAGAACTCCAGAAAAACAGATCTTTGGATTAGGCCCAAGGGACACTATGCTACACTTTCGTATGTCCAACAATATTATACTGTTTTCACACATTTCTCAAAAGTCCACGATGAATCAATACCTGAAACTTAACCCGCTAATCATTTTTAGCCTTCTAAAGAGGACAAACGGTTGAGGTTGTGATTTAGGGGCCCACAGAACTCCAGAAAAGCAGATCTAATGGTTTGCATTTTTTCATAAATATCTTCAAAGTTTATATTGAATTAACAACTTAAATTTGACTCACTAGTTGTTCTTGGCCTTTAAAGATGATGAATGGTTCGAATCGTGATCTAAGAGCCTAGAAGAACGAAGAAATCGAGAAATTTGATGATCCCCAATAAACAAACATGGCAAGCACTGAGAATTAGAGAAGAATTTAAACCTCATGTTTACATTAAAAGAGGACAAGGCATACCAATGAAGAAAGTAATAAGACTAATAAAAGAAATAAATCAATAAAAAAAAACTCTTTATAAGTACAATCATTATTTTAATAAATCTTAGATTTAGAAACACCTTATAAACCCATTTTTTAAAATAAACTTCATATGTAGATTCAAAGAAAATCTGAAAAGAAAATCTGATTTAGCTATATGAAGATTTAACTTCAAGATCATTGTTGTATATTTGATTGTGTCTTCTATAAATGATAGCCATGTTCAGAATGGGGGTCGGTGTCCCCTACTACATTAACTAGTAACTATGTGCACTCTCATTCCACTTTATAATGGAATTCTCTCCATTGGGCACTAATGCCTGCAATAAGGCGAGTATCATGTGCCAAGACACCTAGTGGGGTCCAGCTTATGATCCATTTGAGTGGACCAACCCTTAATAGTTACCGATTCTAGATTTGGTATCCATTCAAATGGATTATACCGTTAGATCAACTCGCACTAGTTTTGGACGGTGAAGACTTGTTGACCGTTAATCAAGTGATTAAGACGACTCCTCAAACCTCTATCACCATTTATTTTTCTTTTAGGAGCGGTGGCTTGGGCTTTTAAGCCCCCAAGTCCCATCTTTAAGTGGGGCCCACAAGAAAGTGTGCTCACTGGTGCTCAACAGAGGTGACCCTTTTATAATACATTACTTGTTGTGGGACAGGCTTGAGCCTAGGGATTACTGCTGTTGGGTCAAATGCATAGTTGACCCACTTTCAAATTTAGTACGAAAAGTTCATAACTTGAGCAGCACTGCCACAATTCCATCTTAGTGGGACCATTCTCGAGTATAACAAAATGTAGCTGGGATACATAAAAGTAACAATAATACTTCAAGGGAAAAGACACTGTTCTTTGGATTGGAGTCTCTTTATGAGTTTGCTGGATGGTTGGTTAGTTGCTGTGAGTTCATTTAATGTAGTAGATTGGAAGGAATCATCACGTCCAACTTAATGTCCTGCAATTTTCCTGCAATTTTCATTTGTATCAGAGACTGTCAGACGTATTGATGCTAAATAAATCAGTACTGAACCCATATGGATGGGAGGATTATGGGCTCATGCTCTATAGAATTTCGTGAGGTTCAGGAATAGATAATTTCTCAACCACTGAGTTTGGTGAAACATTGGGTAGGAATGGCCCACTGTAATTGCCCTGAGATCATTTTTTTTTCAATACTATCCTAACACTAGTTTGAAAAATACTTGGAAATCTCCAATAAGATAAAGCATCATAAATCAACAGTGGTAGGAGCCTTTTCTTATTTATCATAAGTTTTGATTTGAGTTGATTAACAAAGGAACTGATGCAGAAAGGTGAAGATCATAATTACCATTGATGTGTCGTTTTCTCCATACAAATGGTAGGTTTGATGGGTATCATTCATCCACAGAGAATCTGCCCATGGAGGGACCAAGGTTCGCAATCTCTATGTTGGAAAAATCGAATACATTCGCTTTTTCTATCTTTAATGGCACGTATGGAAACAACCGTGGATTCCAAACATTTTATTTTCCCACAGTGAAGGAATGGACAATACTTGGTGAAATTATGGATAGAGAAGGCAGAAAGTACATCTACCGCGGAAAATAGAAGAATAAATAAATATCATGTTGTCCATTTTTCCTATGTTGAGAAGTCCCCAATCCTACATCATCTAAGTAATATGCTTGACATAAGTTAATTAATATATTTATATCGGACTTCCACCTATCCGCTTAAACTACTTCCACCTATCCGCTTAAACTTTTGTGTTTCCAATCCCGTTGGAAGTTCCACATCCCTCATGCTTATACCTTGTGAGGGACATATGTGTCTTCATGTAGTTAAGTGTAGCAAGAAAAAAAAAATATTTTGATTTGTAGCAACCAAAAAGGGGATGGTCACCTCGCAGACCATTACATATGGCTATTGTATAGCAAGAATAGCCAACAAGGATCATGGTTGAGCGGCTGTTGCAACCTCGGTGTCACACACATATCTACGATCGTTCCTTGGGTCTTCATATTGGTAATATCACTCCGGGCCAATATTAGCAAATAAAAAAGAGGCAAGCATCGCACGAAGAACAAAACAGTAATAAAACATTGTTTATTTGGGCTTGAGAAATCCAGACAGATATTGTAGGAACTTTGAACAAAATAAAACAGAAGTAGAATGTGTGGTGCAAACCGCACAAAACCCGAATATATAATGGGCTGGGCTGACCTATTATTCGTACCCAGCCAACTTGATGGCTGCATTTGGGCATCTTTAAAGATCCATAGGCAAGTGTCAGACTAAAAATGAAAGCCAATTCAGCCCATTGAAGGCCCAGTATAATATTATATATTGTGCATAAATTCGCGATGCAATATATTATCATGGCTATTTAACCTTTAAGGCAGTTTGCCTTTTATGCATAAGATAGGAAAATGGATTTTACATATGCAAATGTCACATATGCAGATGTTACATATGTAATATTACCATGTTCTCAAACATCATTTTCACATGAGTAAATGAACTCATTCGATAGTTTTAGATATATTTGGAGTTCCTTTATATTTTTCACAAATTTCTCGAATCCATGAAGAATTAAGATTTGATATTATATGTCTTGATGTTTATCATTAAAACAAGAATATTGAATGGGTTAGTTCATGAATTGGAGGCTCACAAAAGTGCATAAATTTTTATTTTTATTTTTTTTGTCTACTTTTTCATAAAGTTCTCCAAATCTATGAAGATTTAAGATAATCAACTTCAAGAAGTAGAGAAATTTTAAGCTCAATAAACAAATTTAATAGTTTGGATTATAGATATGGAGCCCATGGAAAGGGATAAAATAAAGGTTAGTTGATGGGCAAGAAAAAAACACCATACTAATACCTTTTTGGTTGAGGGGTAATCAGATTTTTAGTGTGTAAATGGCCACTTTTTCACAAATTTGTGACAATGCATAACCATTACACATGTGAATCATTTTCGATCATTTGTAATAACTGTACAACTCGAACTCAAATATGTAATGTGTTGTGTCATGCCAAAGCCAACACAAACCAGAAGTCAGAGCCTGATCTGATATGGATCATAAAGGTGTGTAGATTATGTAACTGGGTCCTGTCTGGTTCTCTGGGCCCAAGTTTCAGGCTCAGGGTTTTGATACGGGCCTGAAATGATGCCTGATAATTGAATTGGACCAGACAAGCGTCTGGCCATACTCAGCCCATGAACAACCCTAGGAGAGAACAATAGTCACCTCGCTGGGCTGTCCTATTTATTTATATCTTCATAGCCCGAGATGATTGCGGTGACAGTTCAGCTCAAGCCTAGTTCAAAGGCCCATTAATAGCTGTACATTCACCCCATTTGTGAAGATTAGGGGAAGTTATTTGGCACTAGCTATGAAGAGTCGACCAGGTTTCACCTGAGGGAGAGTGTTGAGGAGTGAGCTCCACTTAGGGTTGTAAATGGGTCGGCTTCGGTCCGGGTCCAGGGTGGAACCGGAACCGTTTTTTAAGAGGGGGAACCGGAACCGGAACCGGACCCGGTTCGGAACCAGAAAACTGGTTCTGGAACCGGAACCGATAATATTAATGGGAACCAGAACCGGAACTGGAACCATTTGTGAGGCGGGTCTGGTTTCGGTTCCGGGTTTGGTTCCGAGTCTGGACTAATACATGTGTTTTTCTTTTTAAAAAAATTATGCTTTTTCCATATTTCAATTGAATCACCTGCAAATACTAATGTGACTTTTGTCTATCAATAACATACACTTTTAACGAAAAAACTCAGAAATTAGAAAAGTAAAAATGGCTCTGTTTTCATATACAAAAGTTAACTTATGTTAGTGTATATTGGGTCGAGTCTCGAGTCCACGGATCTGAGCCACTGTGGATCCGAAACCGGACCCGTTTAGATATCGGTTCCAAAAAAAGGATCCAGAACCGGAACCATTTGCTTATCGGAACCAAAATAAGGACTCAGACCCAGAACCTAACGGGTCGAAATCTTCGAATAATCGGAGAATCGGGGACCCATTTACAACCCTAGCTCCACTCAAGAGATAGTATTAAAAACTAAAGTTTTTAATATGGTATCAAAATGAACCTACCATGAGTTCGAATTCGTGGAGAAACAAATCGACAACTCGCCGTTGAAAAGTAACGCGCGTCGCCAAAATTGCGTTGGCGTGTTGAGTAGTTGGCTACAGGAGTCCTTGAAAACGTGGGCAAGTCAACCGAGTTAGTGGAGCTACAAATGGAGGAGCAAAGCTGATTGAAGTCCGTTGAGATTATAGAATTGAAGGCTCCGGTAATTGATATTTAAGTACAAAGAAGCTCGTTTGCATTTGACTATACCATTTCAGGTTGGATTTTCTTCAGACTCTCCGTTTTCAGCGCCAGATTTCTGAGTTGTATATTCCTCGATCCGTGAATGGAGGAAGACTTTCATGCGAACAATCATCTTCATGGAGTTCATGTATGTCCACATGGAATCTGTCTGCGGTGGCCGCACAGTGGTCTTGAAACATCCTAGCCTTTCAATCGATTACTCAGCCGGCTAAGATCAAACTGTCCCTGTGATTTCGGCCCACATCCCAACCCATAGTCAAAAGCAGTGTCACAAAAATTCATTTCCTTTCCTACTACTTTGAATGGGCCCATCTTCTAGAGTAGTTCAAGGGGTCAACCATTTGGCTTTTGTCCCTTTTTTTCTTTGGTTACCCCCACAAATCACACCTATTTTCCTTCCATGTTTCATGAGTTCCCATCGGCCTAGATTCATATAGTATATACCTCTAATTCAGTCCTCTTCATCATCTGCTGTTTCTTCTACCATCTTGACTTGCCCTATCCTTTCTTCATCTGCATCTACTTCCCTACCTTCAGATTTACATAAGCTTGACCCACATGTCTCTACGTACCCCTCATCCAATATAGCCCAACATTCTTCATCAGACATGGCCCCATTATCTCACACCCGACAAAACTCTGTCCAATACCTCCATTATCTTATTCCACCCCACTTCCGTAGCATTCCCACTTCCCACTTCCCACTTCCCACTCATGTGACTGCTAGAGATTTTATAAGATTTGAAGTTTGAAATTTGATTTTCTTGAAAAACTATTTTAATACACTAAAAAAAATGACTTTTAGCGGCAAGCAACATTGGGATATTACATGATAGATAATTTCCGCCCCTAATACTCATTTTTGGCGGAGGATGATTTTTTTCGCCGCTATATGAGGTGCGCTTTCTTAGATGGTCTATAAGGAAGAAAAAAGGGCATTTCTTTTTTCTTTTTGCAGGAAAAAACTTCCACCGCTAAAAGTCAAGCTTTTTGTGGTGATGATTATATATTTTTTCATATATAAAGAGCACTTTATGTCTCATAGAGAACAACTCTTTCAAGAACCATTTTCTTTAAGTTTTGACGTATTCTATTCTTCCTTCTTTTAATGAAATCTTTGTTACCGTTTTCAAAAAAAAGTTTGAAAAACTTTTATTTTTTTACTCATTATATATAAATCCCACACCTAATATTCTGCTAGAGATAAGGAGGTTGTATATTATCAAGAGGTCCGGAGGAGGAGATCAAGCCACCTTTTTATTGTTCAGAGGCTTTGAAATGGTTGCCCAATGGAAGAACTGGATGGGGGATATGGATGAATTGTTAAAGGGCTTAGATTTGTATTGCATCTTTATCTTATAACCATCAGATATTCTTTAATTTCCTCATCGAAGAAGAAGTCCATTTAGTGATTGGGGCAACGCCTAGGGACTTGGCAGTGGGCCTCAACAGTAAGTCTTAACACCTGGCTCACATTGTACTTGTTGAACAGTGAACTTTCACTTTTGGATATCATCTATCATTGAGGACATTCAGATTTAACTCAATCCTCAACCAATAATCTAAGTCTTGCAACATTTCAACCATCTCCTTAGCTTCCAATCCAACATTCTGTATGTTCACTAAGCAGATCAAAATTGAGTGTCACTATTTTCTGGAAGAAAATGGTCTAACGTGATATTGGCATTCAATAAGTCTTGTTTCAAGATCAGTTCCAGTTTCTCTCTCAGAAATGACTGTTGCTGGCATAGGGATACCCTGGTTTGGATTAGGGATCACCTTAATCTTCTTTAGTCTGTTTTTGGTTTTCTTTTGTTGGATGGTTTTGTTTGTGGTGTTTGTCTACTATATTCCTTTTCATAAATATCTTTTCCTACCAAAAACTACATACACAAAAAATAAAAAAAATAAATTCTTCTGTCAGGGTCTACTTGTAAATATCTTTACAAGGAGGTTGTCTCCATCATGGTTCTGGGCACTGAAGTCCAAGTTGATATGAGTGTCAGGTGTGCCTCACTATCCTCCACCTAAACCAGCTTTGCACTAAGTCCATAGAGTGATTTCAAATCTTGAGCCATCACCTACTAATGGCCCCCATTCATTTACACATCTCAAATGTGTATTGTATGCAACTATGAAAACATAAGGTCAACTACAAGTCTACAAGGAATCCTATATATAGAAGATAATCCTCATGTGCAATATGTAAAATTATAGAAAGACAGCTTGTGTAATCTGACAAAGATAGAAACGCCAAATCATATTTTTTATCCAGATTTTGTTGATGTATCTTTATAAACCAATACCAATTACAATATCTGAGGGAGTGTGATGGAGATATTTTTATCAAACACCTTTTAACTTTCTATAAAAATCACAAACACATTTTCAAAAGATGCCGACACAATAACTTGACCTTCTAAAATGCATATAATGCTTTATTATCAAGGGAAATTGAAGACATTGTCAAAAAAAAAAAATACATAATATTTCCGCGACACTTTAATGATGTTCTAAATCTCTATATTTTATAAATCTTGTCTTATTTTCCAATTCTTCTAAGTTTTAATATATTTTCAAAATCTTCCATTGATAAATACACCATTAATTATTCATTAACAATAATTGAGGCAATTCTCAGGCTTGTAACCTTGATTCCTTTCCACCCCTTAATTATTATTTGTATTGATATATTATTTATTTAGTAGGGAGATTGAAAATCAACATCAATGACAATAAAATAATTTGTGACTGGTAGGGCCACAGGTTGGCCTCATTCTCTTCCTCATTAAACAAAAGTCATCCTTCAACAGAATCTTTTGCATGCTGTTTTGGCTCTTTATATGTCGGGCCGGGTTGGCGAAAGGGATTGCCTAGACACCTTTTGATTCTTCTACCTCAAACAATGACAGAGACACCATTTTTGCATCATCTGTTGCAAGGTTTGTTGCATCAAACAATAACAAACCATCTCCTCAAAATGGGAAGGACCCCTAACCAGCATAGAAAATGAATCATTAACCATGTTAACTTTTTGGTGGTTGGACCAAAATTCCTTGGTCTTGATTTCTATACTTTGCATTTATTTCTTGTCAGGTTCACTACCGGTAGAATGAAATTATTCATATTGTGGATGCTTGTCTAAGTTATAGAGCCATTGTTTTTTAATTTAAAACCTTACATGTTTCTTTACTAGATTTTATTACTAGAATTTGAGAAGTTAGGGTTTTTTTTAGACATGATGTGACATCTTGTCTCCTGGTATTTAAAATGCTGAGTTTCTTTCATAGAGTTTCAAATTCCAACTTCCCAAAAGACCTTTTAGAATTTTTGGAATTCCACTCTCTATACCATTTATTGGAATTTCAAATCCTCTAGCAAAAAGAGGAATTTGAAATTTCACTTAAGGGGATGACTTTTGGAGAATTTAAAATTCTCCTAGACATAAATTCTTTGAATTCTAATAAAGAATTACGGACCCTTAAAGGTTCAAGTTGTTGATATGATTGCTCGTGTTCTGATTTGAGCATTGGATTATGAAAATGTGATGGTTTTTTTATTTTAAAATTTTTTGGAGTGTGTACCACCCATGGTTGGACTCTTTAGAGACCCTACTACACCGGAGTAAACACCAACACACATAGGACAAATGACCGAGAGATCGAACACTAGGTAGTTTGGTGAGAACGAGACACCCAACCACTAGACCACCCTTTATTTTTGTAAATTTGAGTTGGAAACCAAGAAGATGAGGATTTTAGCTATTTAATAAATTTAACCTGAAGGAGGATATCATATAGATTTTTTTTTTTTTTTTTTTGAATGGCATGTCATATAGACCACTTGATATACTGCATCCTGTAGAGAACTGATCCATGATCTGACTCTATTGGCATTTGTAATTAAGGTCCACATGTGATGATATGAGTGAGCCCCAGCCATAATGAGGACCCCTCTCACTTGCTTAGCCAAGTTTTCTTTTTAAGTTGTATTTTTTTATTATCTTTTCTGTTTGTATTATATTTAGTTGGAAACCTACTTAGGGATAATGTTTTCTATTTGCAAGAAGACAGATCTCTTTATCTTAATAGGAAGAGGAAGTGATCCCTTTTGAGAGGGAATCAAAGAGAGAGGAGAGGAAACAGATTGATTTTGGTTGATAACTAATGTAGTCCAATCTATTTAAAATAGAACTGGTTGAATTAGACAGTTTCACAATTAGAAAGGTTGATGTGTCTAATTATAATATATTAAAGTCATGGGTTTTCGCTTTAATTTTGACTAGCAATTCTAGTTTTGACTGATGGTTATAAATTTTTATTTAAGTGTTCCGCATTCCCACTCCACTACTTATCTAACTACTACCCACTCATATTTTTTTGTCTTTTCTATTTCTATTTTATGCAACTTGCTCTATGGAAGAAGGTATTTCATAATCTTTTTAATCTAAGATTATTTATTTTGAAATGCATGGAGATACCGTGCTAAGCACAGGTTATTGTACTAAGTCAGTTATTAAAGGTAACTTTGAATTGTTTAAAGTAATCATAAGGAAAAAGTAGTAAAGTTGTTATACAATAAAAGTTAAACAAGGAAACATGTTTATAAAATAAATGTTAAAAGATACCTAATTGCTTAGATATTGATATTTGCTAGTAAAAAAAACCATATATATATTTTTTAAAGAGGCAAAATGTATTAAAATTGATTGAATGAAACCTTCATGTAAACCTTTTCAATTAGACTAAAGTGCCTATTTGGGGAAATCTCATTTGTTGGAAATAGAGTTGACTCAAATAGATTTGTTTTAAATAGAGATATTTTCAGTTAGACTCTTTTGCAAATGGACTCTTTCGCATGTTTGATTAAATTGAAAAAGGAACACTTATTGTATAGTCAAAGTTATATGAGTAAAGTTGTCGTAAGACAAAAGTAGTACAAGTAAAGTTGTCATAAAGTAAATATTAAGTTTCTTAGCTAACAATTGAACACGGTTTGTGCACTTTTGGCAACACATAATTTCTTTCACATCGAGTCATTCCTTTTAAGGTTCGAACTACGACCGGTTAGATCTAATATCATATTAAGTTTTATTAGCTAACCATTCCAACTGAATTCTCGATGCCAAATTCTCGAGGCGTTAGTAGATGCAGTATAAATACTTTTCAATACTCCCCCTCGGGTGGAGCCCTTCTCGACATTAAAAATAGTACAAGCAAACTTATGATATTATAAAGGCTATCATATATGGGCAAACTTATAATAAGTAAAAATATAAAAATCGGCAGTGTACTTTAGACATTCATGTCTATTTAGAAAATTACCTTTGTGCTAATTTATTGAAAAATGAGACTGAATGTCATAAAAACCTATTTGAATCAGTCGTTCAAAAGAAATTTTCCAACTGATCTAAATCAGGCAAACGTCAAAGCACTCAAAAGCTCTAATTCAGTAAAATTTTAAGTGAAATAAACCATATCATAGACTAAGCAAACGGCAAGCAACTTTGGAGCTGGACTGTCTAATTTAGCCTTTTGGATCACCACCTAATAACTTTATACAGTGTTGGCTAACAGCAAAAGTGTCTTCCACTTTCTACAAATGGGGCATTTGTGGAAGGTGTAGAGCCAATGTAATCATCATATCATGCATACAAGTGGAATCAATGATTCTCAACTTTTGCATGGACCACATCTATTTCTCAAGGCTCAGCATCAAGATAGAAAGCACTTTCAGACTACAATGTGAAAGCAAGTGGGTCCCACTCTTTTGCCAAGGTCCCTATGAACAATGGGTCCCACTCTTTAGCCACATTTATGAACGGATCTGTAAGATAAAAGGCTCCTTTACCACACACTTCAATTTGTTTTTTAGGGTCTGGAAAAGTGGGGGGTCATGTGCATGTGGATAATTTAACCACCAAAAACCAGCCATACAGTTATGTCAATCTGGACCGTCTAAAAAAGTAGGGGTCTTATTGTGGTGGATGAATGGAACTCATCCTGTGATTGTTATAGGTCATAATAAATGACATGTCTATGTTCACAAATCATTGTCATAAACATAGGGATATTTACAATTTTGGGCTTTTCTTATGATATCGACAGGGAAATTCCATGAAAATGAATTAATTTAAAAAAAATCAAATATAAATTGTAAATAAATCTAATTTACTGATAAACTTGTTCCAATTTTATCAGATGTCTTCGAAGAAATGTTAGCTTATTTTAGTTCTATCGAATTTTTCTTGTTATAATATTTTGAAGAAACTTTGGTATTATCAGGAAATTGCCATTCCATGATAATTTCAGGATATCTTAAGAAAAAAATATCTGATAGTGGGGATAGTGGTTCCAATGGACAAATCAGAGTGATAACTACTTCTGTATCAAATTGACTTTTAGTTTATGGTTAGGCACAGAGGGAAGGGAAATTTGTTAGAACACCCATCTATTTTCTAGAAATTACAAAGATATACCTACACCTCTTTATTATAGGAACTTCAAACTTGCACAAGAATTTCCTCAAGGTCCCACTCAATTAGGGGCCCAACAAAATGTTGCGACTAATTTGGACCCACCCACCTTAACAAATAATCATGGTTTGCACGATACATTGTGAAAATGTTTCTTGCAAAAAAAAAAAAAAAAATTTGAGTGGACCCCACCGTAATTAACAAAAAAAACTTGAAGAAATTGAGTGGGACCCACCTTAATAAAATGACCTGATGATATTGCTGCTTTGCCAGTTCCAGTTGTGAGAGGTTGTAATGTGAAATCGTGACCTCTCCTCCTTTCTCAATCTCAATTGAGATAGGAGAAAGGAAAGAGAAGCAGCAAACGTGCCAGCTGAGCTTTCCGTCCTTTTTTGTTCCTTGTCTTTTCAAACGTTGGAGGTGGGACCCACTCCCTTCACGGGCAGAATCCCTACCTACAACTACAACAATGCTCGCCCACATGGCGCATTAGCTTTAGCTCATGGGCTCCAACCTAAAAAGATAGATAGAAAGATGGATCAGTATCAGTGGATATTCTAATTCTACTTCTACTTCTACTTCTACTTGTACTTCTACATAGGCAATGGAGAAGGTGGATGTGCGGGGCAATTTTAGACAAAGGTGGAAGTGGATTAAGTTCCACACAGGTAATAAGGGAGAATATCGAACTCTATGTATGTTTGTTTGTATGAAATTGAGCAAATTTCCTCTAATGGAAATGTCTCTGTGTTGAATGTATGGATCCAAATGTTACATAGGCTGAACCCCATAAAAAAAAATAAAAATAAAAATTGAAAACCCCAAAAATTTTATGGCACCCTTCATTACAACGTGGACATCGGAATGAAAAAATTCCACTGAAATTGAATACATATGAACTCATAGTTAAATAAGCTCTTCCGATTAGAAAAGTGGAAGGTGAAGGAAACACGTTAGGAGATGTATGTGAGATCTTGACTTCCAGGGAATTTGATTTACTAAAATGTTGCTGGAAATCTATTTATTTTATCTCTCCTTAATTTCTTTTCCATTGAAGTGGAGACTATGTTATAGTGGGACATGGAATTCACCATTGTTTCTTCAAATTTAACCACTTATAGAAATACAAGTTTAAGAAAATCCCAATATTCAATTATATAAAACAAACAGCCCTGTTGATTTTATTGATAATGCTTTAGCATCTTCTAATGTGGTCAAAATGTTTGGCCTCATTTATTTACATATTGATGGTCTAACATGTAGCTTTTTATTTTTATAAGAGAGTATTTGGTAATAGGTGATGAATCTGTAGGGAATCCATAAATCTAAAATTTTCACATTGTCGTAGATATAGGTGTAACAGTTTGGTTAACCGTTTGTTTTGGGAAAACCGTTAACCGAATCGTATTTTATGATTTTCAATTTTTAAAAACCCTAACCGTAGTTGTACCCTAAAAAATCGTTCAAGAGCCGAACTATGGTTAACCGAATTAAATGATTCGATTACGGTTAATTGTCCTTTAAAATACATGTTTTTTTATCAGAATACAAAATACATGTTCAAAAGTCAAAACCAAATATCCTAAATAACAAATTATATAATTCCAAAATACTAAAGTAGCATTAAAATGTTCACATAGACAAATGAAATAATAAAGTACTTTTTTCCAGCAAACACATCATTGATCCTTCACTTTTCCCTCTTTCGTCTTTTGTTCCAACGATTAATAATCAAAAGCTAGAAGGAGTTAGTTAAGTTATAAAATTACACAATACCCCCTTTATTCTTTTTTATCTTTTAAATTGGGTAGTAACCGTTCGGTTCTGTTAATAACTACGAATTGAGATTGAAAACCAAAACCAAATCGCGAAACACGATTTTCTGATTTTAATGAACGAAAATATAACTGAAACCGCGAAACACGGTTATTAATCGTCACTTCGGGCGGGTAGACAGTTTTTTGGTTTTTTTTACACCCCTAGTCATAGATTTGATGATTCTTTACTGAAGATTTCACATCGACATCGATCCGTGTTGGTTTGTATATTTGATAAAATTTTGGTGTCAGTGTGTAAATTTCCTAAATTGAGGATTTCAAAATCCCATGAGGGAGGGTTAAATTTGAAAAATCTAAACAATGAGGATTTCCACTAATCCAAATTCTTGAAAATCCTTGAGGATTAAAATTTATTAAGCATGGATTTTCCAAATCCTTCTTAAAAATAAGTGAAGAATATTCAAAGATTTTGTTTGCCAAACATGGTCGAAGTTTCTTAGCTTTGGCGAGAGGGCGGGTTTAAATAAGTTGTCAATCTTTCCTTAAAAACATGCTAATCCTAAACGAATATTTAATCTATCCTATATTATCCAAGAACTAAAATAAGAAAACGATGGTATTGGTGATATATTGCTTTTGGTAGGTTTGAGTTTCATTCCATAAGATCTAATATCAGTAGTTAGATTTTCTAATACAAGTAAACATCTTCTTGTCCCTGTTTCAAGGGAATTGTTTCAATTAGACAATGCTGTTGCGGCGTTAATGGAGGTGAATCTTCAACCATTCCTTCTCATAATATCCCATATACACATCCCACATTAATAGAGCTATCAGAGGCCCACAAAACTCCTCAATCTTAAATGCAAATGACCCAAAATCACTCTCATCAAGTTTGATTATATGGGAATTTACCCTACGACAATAGTGAGCGGACCAATCACAATCTGCCACATCACCGTAGGCAACCTGCCATACACGTAAACAGCTTGTCATATATTCGGACGGGGGGTTGTTGTCCATGGTGAAACGGCAGATCGAAATTAATCCACACTATGGGGAAAATCCTCATGTGATCCAGATTCCACTCTCATTGTAACTGAGAATCTCCCATCCAATTGGATCCAACCACAATAATAATAATAAAAATAAATACAAACACAGGAAACCCACAACCATCTCAATAACCCTGCCAACTGGATGAGTCACAGTCAACCCATGGTGAATATCACCCAAGGCAAGATTTTATTATGATAAAAAAAAAAAAAAAAAAAAAGTGGGCCACACAGGTGCAGATCTGCTTCAAAATTAAGGGTAGCCAGTCACCGTCCATCTTAAAGTCCCATTTATTTCAAAAACTGGTATTCTTGATTGTTTCAGGGCAGTGGGCCATTAAATGAGTTGACACAGCTGCGGTTGCGGGGCACCCAACCTGGCACGTTGCAACAGACCAACCCAAGTCATAAAGTCACAGGTCAGAAGTTCGTCGCGACTAACCATAGTTGCTCCTTCAATCTCGCCTGCTGCGTCTCCCATCATCACTCTTCACATTCTTTTTCAAGTACTTCACATGTCTGAAGGAACTGAAAAGAAAACCAAAAAACATCCCAACAATGGCTCTCTTTTTTCTACTCTCTCTTCTTCTTCTCTTTCTCTCCACTCCATATGCATATGGTAAGATTCTTCTTATTCTTCTCTATCTATAAAGCAGCATTCAAGTAATTTTAACTTTGTTTTTGTATTGATGATTCTCTTGTTTGGGAGGTCTTTCAATGGCATTGGATAGATTTTGGATTCCTTGCTGCTTCTTTGATTCATCAGTCATCAACTCTTTTTTTTGTTTTTTTGTTTTTTTTTGTTTTTTTTTGTACAGAGTTCAAATTCAAATCTTTCTGTTGTTTCTGTTGTCATTTTTTTTATGGTCTAATTGAAATGTTGGCTTCTGCTTCCAATTACTGGAAGTGGTGTTCTGGGTGCGTTTGGATGTACCCCAAATCGCTGGGGGGGTTGAATAGTTTGGCAGAGTGGATGGTTTGGAGTTGGTGTGGGAATTGGGATATGAAATAGAGGGTATAATGATTGATAGTGTTGGTTTTTGGTTGAATGATTGAATTGGAAGAGTGGTTTGATTCCTAATGTGATTTCTTGTTTTGGGGTGCCCCTAGTGCTAGAAATGTTTTGGAACTGATTGCTGTGTGTGGGTCATCCAAATTGGGTTTTGCATTTTCTTTGGCATGCTTTGATTCCCTATTTCTGCTCCCCTGTTTTCTGGGGATGCTGTGCATGGGTTTTGATTATTAATGTGATTATCTTTTGTTGAATCCTGCAGACACTGCTTTTAGGATAGATTGTGGGGGAGCTGATAACTTCACTAGCCAGTTTAACCAACCTTGGATTGCGGATCGGTTTTATACTGGAGGAGCTCCAGCAATAGTTGCTGAACCTCACAATTTGCTACTGCCGCAGGAAAAGACCCTCAGATTCTTCCCAATCGCTTCTGGGAAGAAGAATTGTTACCTTGTCAATGTCCCTGATGGGCGCTATTTTATTCGGGCATTCATTGTGTATGACAACTATGATAGCAAGCTGCATTCGCCAAGCTTTGATGTCTCTGTTGAGGGAACCTTGGTGTTTAGTTACAGGTCCCCATGGCCAGAAGATGTGAGCAAGTATGGAGCCTACTCTGATGTCTTTGCCTTTGTGAATGATGGAGAGGCTGATGTGTGCTTCTATAGCATTGCAACTGATGCTCCGGTGATTAGCTCACTTGAAATCATACAAATCGATCCTCTGTCATATGCTTCTTCAGCAATTGGTCATGATACAATTTTGGTAAATTATGGGCGGTTGACGTGTGGCTCCAATACATTTGGACCAGGCTTTACCAATGATAGGGATATGTTTGGAAGATCTTGGCAATCTGATTCTAAATTACGCGTTAAGAACTCAAATGTTAAGGCTATGTCAACTCTGCGCAACATTTTGAGTACCAATCAAGCGCATAATTACTTTCCAAACCATCTCTACCAGACTGCAATTACAGTAAAAGGTGGTGGAAGTCTGGAGTACTTATTTCCAGTGGATACGAGGTTGGATTACTTGGTCTGGTTTCATTTTGCAGAGATAGATTCTACTGTCAGTGCAGCTGGGCGGCGGGTATTTGATATCTATATCAATCAGAAGAATGTGAGTAGGATGGATATATTTAAAGAGGTTGGAGGTTTCACTGCGTTTGAATGGTATTATACCATTAATAACTTGAACAGTACACCTCTAAGTGTAAAGCTTGTTCCTATTGTTGGTGAAGCTTTGATTAGTGGTCTTGAGAACTATGCCATGGTGCCGCAGGATCTTGCGACTCTTCCTAGTGAAGGTATAGACCATGCAATCTATATTTTGTTTTATTGTCCTCCATTGAATTACATGACTTCCTGGATAGCATAAACCTGAGTTCATTTGCAATTTACTTCCAACATCAAGGTATTACACAATGCCTGGCTGTGCCATTTGCTCACCCCTACAAACCATACTGGTGGTAGCCCCGTTATAGATGGCTTAATTCCTCAAGTTTCACCTGTAAGAGGCTTGTAACTATCCAATATTGACTTTATTAAATGTTGACTGGTCTGTGGCACATTTTATTTGCAAGTCACAAGATAAATAGCAAGAATCATCCAAGAGGCATATATGAGGGTATGACACATCTCATGATGTGGCCCAGTAGATGAATGTGTTAGATTGCAAAGATATGTATCCGGATCAGGCATCAAGTAAAACAACAACATATATGCGTTATTTTTGCATGGTATCAACTTGATAAATGTCTGTACCTGCAGTGACTGCAATGAGAGCATTAAAAGAGTCACTCCGGGTTCCTGATAGGATGGGTTGGAATGGAGACCCTTGTGCTCCGTCCACTTGGGATGCTTGGGAGGGAGTTACTTGCCATCTTAATCAGGCTAAAAATGCCCTTGTCGTCACTCAATTGTAAGAACTATTATATGTTTTTTTTTTTTTTGGATATCTTTCCTACCTCATACTTCTGTGATGACTAATATGAGGGGATATTTTGTTTGTGCTTTGTAGATTTATTTGTAAATTTGATTGCTATCCGTTTGGGAATACCTCCATGATAATGTAGCATACACCGATATATTTTTATGATTAGAGTACCTTTATCCGTACTGATACAAATACCATATCTTAAAAGATGCAATTTGATCATTACCTACTTCTATTAGGCCCATAAACTGTAATCCCTTCACAATTTGTCATGCCACAAGTATTTGATGGAGTATTGGTATCTATGTAGCTATGTTGCAAACTTTCTCAATTTATACAAGCGAAGAGGAACTTAAAGAGAATAATTCAAAATTCAAACTTGAGTTTTATCCCTAATATCTCTATCAAACTAATCCTGTGATTGTTAAAAAATAACAGGATCAACTTAACAAAAAAAAAAAAAAAAACCATAATCCCTTTAATCTCTAAAAAATAAAATGCTAAATATCATGTAAAGCTGATGACCATGTCTTCTTGGTTATCACCGTCTGTCTGTGTATCCATCACTGTTGCAACCTGCTCCTTTTTTAGTATGTCGGTGCTGGCCCACCAAATCAAATCTGTTGGGATATCCTCCATAAGCTTTTCATCATGCAATTCGACGAAGATGGTGAGATCGTAAGGTTTGGATATTGGATGATGAGAGAGGATTGATGTTATTGAAGGTGACTGATTATTACGGAAGCATGAGGATAATACCATTCCCCGACTTGATCTGAAGATCATCACCGGGCCCGTCTCTGATACCATAACTACTTTTAATAATCCTTCATTGGCATAATATACCACTGTAATCTTTTTTTTTTAAGACAATCTTATCAATTTATACAAGAGAAGTAGAACCTTAAGAGAATAATTTAAAAATCAAACTTGAGTTCTATCCCTAATATCTCTAACAAACTAATCCTAACAAGATAATTCTAACATATTCTCTGACAATGTTTAGTCTTATTCGTATCACTTTCCACTTAACTTTACTTGTACCTGGACTCATAGATGATACGTGACTCTTGAAACATCTTGAGCTTGAATCAAGTTCTTGAGCACTGGGTCATTTAGAGAGGAAATATTCACATTGGATTAAAGATCAAGATTCTAATATTTTGGTTTTGAACTGTTGTCATTCAGGCTTGTGAGGCTCCTCATCCACTACAATAATTCATAATTGACCTTCTTCATTTTATTTTCGTGTTTATTGTATGCTGGTTCGTCTATGAATAAAACGACTGTCATTAAGAGTTTTTATGAATAAAAGAAAAACTGTTAGGTTCTGACTCCAATAAAACCGTCAATATTCAACTTTCAAGCTTTCTTTCTGGTGCTGACTGTAAGGTTATATCCTTGGTGCTGACTCTCAAGTCTCAGGTCTATTGTGCATCACAAAGGTGGTAGTTTATTGTAGACTTGAGTTGCAGCACAATCTGGCTGCTTGTATTGCTTCTCATTACATATAATTTCTTGCTAGGCTCATAAAGTAAATACAATTCTCTCAATTTCTTTAGTCGTGGGGCTTATCTGCTGTATGATCTAATGCTTCCATTTAATTGTTAACATTGTATTGACTTTTGGATTATTTCTGCTCTATCTCATGTTAGTGTTGTGTCAAGTGTTTTTTTAAAGAATAATTAATAAGTCAAATCATTTAAAGATTGACAATTCTAATGTAAATGTTCAGGCTCCATTGCTGTTGATACTCACTCTTTAGTAGCTTCTTAAGAGTAGGAATTTTGTTTTCAATTATATTCCTCATTAGATATGATGTTCTTGTCCTGGACAGGGATCTAGGCAGTCAAGGACTGAAAGGATATATCAGCGAGCAAATAAGCCTTTTAACGAACTTGGTAAGCGTGTAAGTATCAATGTACTGTTTGCTACTCGTCGTATTAATTTTTCCCTCATTTTTCCCTTTTTGAATTCTAGCACCACTGTCATGTGGATATGATTATCTCCAATGTATTATATTTGTATGTTTGCTCTCTTTGACCGTCAATACACATAAAAAAGGATATGTTCCAATGTAATTGGACCTAATGATGGAAAAATAGAGTTGTACACAATTATTTATGACAATAAAAGCATCACATGCCTTTTCTTATATGACTACACAGTCTTGCTTTATGAATTATGATGCACCGCTATTGTCTATTTTGATTGATACTAAATCCTTTCTTCTTCTTATACATGGTTTTCTCATCTTACAAATTTCTATCTGCCTGCTTGTTAGCATTCTTTAGGTTGTTGTTGGTTTTGCAGGCGCCACTACACTATTTTTATTAGTGTTTTCAGAAGTATTTGTAGCTCACAGCCAAGGGGTCCCAAAAACACCTAGGACTCGAGCCTGACGCGTGTGGCTTGCATTTGGGCTGTATGCTTCACTTTATGAGGTTTATTTAGTGGTACATTCCAAATGAAACTTTCACTTAGTGGCGTATGCACATTAAGAAATGTCATTTTAAAGAAAAGCGGTGAGGCTGTTTGTAATTTTAAGAATTTTGGAAGTTCATTTAGGACTATCATAGTTGGTTTAACTTAAAGTCAATGGTAGCTTACTCATTAGAAGGCTTAAGGTATCTAAACAACATCTGTTTTCTATTTATATTAAATATATATATTGTTCAATTACTTATTAAAAGGGGTGAATGCAAGGTTTACACCTCACGCTTTTGCCTCATTCTTTGAGTGATTGGAATCCCTCGGCTTATGCCTTAGCCTTTTAAACCGTGATTTTTAGGGACAAACAAGCTATCCCCAAGCATGGAATGGCCTGGTTTTTGGGAATTGAAGAATTTCAGAGGACATTACATCTGGGTAAAATGACCGTAGCTTTGTTAAAGGAAAGGATCTTAAATTCCCAATTTATAAGAAGAAAACATGAGAAGTTTCAAATTCAAAATTTTACTATACTCACATTTCTCTCTAGCCATCTATCTTCTCTGATATCTCTATCCTCATATTCCAATGAGCAGACATAATATAATATTGTTAACACCCTCTTCTAATCGCATGGTTCTTTCATGGAAAAAATATTGCTACTGTTAACCTAAAAAAACATAAGCCTTGATCTCTCTTAATATCTTGCACGATCATTATCTTTGCTGGTGATCATCATCCGTTTGCTAGAGTCCATCACTGTTTCATCCCACTTTTTGTGAGTCTGTCATTGTCAATGGTCCAGAGGATCAGGTCTTTCATGATTATTTCAGAAGCGTTCATGAAGCGACTTGATGAAGATGATGAGATGATGAGGTTTAGCTGATGCATGGATGAAGGAGGATGCTTGATTTTTATTCAAAGAAAAAAAAAGACGAGGATGAGATTATTGCAAAAGTGTAAGAGATGAGACCCTGGCTAGCCTGATTGCAAGATCGCTATTGGTAGGGGTGGCAAACAGGTTGGGACTGGTCAAAATGGGTAAGGTTGACAATGGGTGTCGATGGGTTGAGGTTCAATTCGAACCATATCCGATCTGTTTTTAAAATGTGTCAGGTAACTTTTTTCCACACCCGATGCAGGTGAACACGACCGACCCACATGATCTGCATTCAATGCAGGTAAAAAACAATTAACTTTGACCAAACTTGTAGAATCTACCCAATCCCTTTTCAAATGTTAAGGCTATATTTAAGTGGGGACCCCAACGCGACCTATTTAATTGCAGGTCAAGTTTTCTTGACCTGTGACCAACCTGTATATATTGTGGGTTGGGTCATGTGGGTCAAATGTGGGTCTGGTAGTTGGTTGGATCAGATTTTGCCACTATAGAATGACATTAGCATTATTAAGGAAAGGATCCCAATTTATAGAAGAAAGCAAAAGAAATTTCAAATTCAAATTTTAACCATCCTCACATTTCTCTCCTACTCTCGCTCTTCTCTGGTATCTCTATCCTCATATCTCTACCAATGAACAAACATATATCTCTTAATAGTAGGCCCTTGGTTTCATCATGCAAATTCGGCATCTAACCTACAATATCTAAGGCCTAGGACTTGAACAACTAAAAGACCTTAAAACAGTACCTCCCTTGATGAGTTGATTCACATTTTTGGGAATAGGTAGGTCATAGTGAGACCTTGTAAACCCCCAACCTTCACATGATTATCATGCTTTCAGGTGGGCCCCATAGGCCAGGCTGTCCATGCTTGGGACCATTCTTGAAGTTGATTTGTGTTGAAAAATTGATTACTATCAAGAAATCAATTATGAGTTTGGCAAAAGATTAGCATCTCTTCTTATTATTATTATCATATTATTATATGCACCAATTAGGTGTATGAAAGTTTGTATTCGCTGCCAGGGGATCTAATTATACACACACATACATATAATTTTGATAATGCGTGCACCATTCACATCCTAAGTGTCACTCACACGGCCTTTTCTGGCCAACCATTCTATCCCGTGACCATTCTAACCATCACGATTCTTAACCCCCCACTACCTCCCATGAATTGTCACTCACCCCATTGGACACTCATCTGATCTATACTGAAGATGGGATTGAACTTGAAAAAATTGTACAGTTAAAAAACTGTTGAACTATGTGGAGGATGATCTAATGGGACTGAATTTTTGCCAACCCAATCAACAGGGAGAGCTTCCATACATCCTACACCATCATTGTCACGTTCCAGGTTGCGATACTGGGGATGTGGACTCCAGACCAGTCTGCACATTCATTTATGTATCACTACTGTTAAATTGTAAACTTTTAGCCATAGGTGTTATTCTCAGTGAAATAATTATGATAGTAGTTTTGCGTGCTTGGGCGAGAGTAGTACTAGGATGGGTGACCTCCTGGGAAGTCCTCGTGTTGCACCCCCCTTTGAAAAAACTTTTTCAAAAAAAAATTATGATAGTAGCGATGATAATTTAATTTGGTTTGCACTCTTCTTTGCAGGAATCTTAGCTCTAACTCTTTGGAAGGTAAATTGCCTTCAGGGATAGGTCAAAGATCTCTTGAAAAATTGTAAGTTGGAAATCTGTTCATGTAAAGTCATCAAATTAAGCTTCTAATTCGTGAAATTACTTGCAATGTTGTGATGCATCCTTTTCTTTAGAATTATTTAAGATTCATCATTTAACTGAATGTTTCTGCTGTGTTTACTACCCATTTATTTTTCTTTGTAATTAAGTATCTTATAATGTGGAATGGCATTTCATAGTTTTGAATTTTGTGGGAATAAAAAAATGCTAAATATCTGGTCTTTTAATATACAATTTCATTTTTCATGCAACTTAGGTGGTACTACTTGCATCACCTCTTTATGATTCTTTATTAATTCCATGAGAGGGTGAGAACGATTAGAAATGAGCCCCACATCATACATGTTCCACAATGCTGGTGTTGGAAATATGTAATCATTTCTTATTATGTATATGCTATATCCTCCCATGTGGTAATATTAAAAGCATAATTTTTGCATCTGTCTTGACTCTTGAGCCATTTAAACCAATCTTTACAAAGAAAACTGGCGATTATTTGAGTGACGGGCCTTTCAATTGAAGATAATTTTGATGATCCCAATGCAATTTTCCCCCCAACAAAGTGGTTATCAATTTTCATCGAATATTTATAAGTCAAGGGCTGGCAGTTTGATTACGTTCTGTGCGGATGTCCAGAACTGCAGTTGATGTTGCACTAAGTTTATTACTTTAAAGACTGTTTAAAAAGGTTGATTATTGTGGGTTATAAAAAAAAAGGTTTATTATCGTGAAGAAAGTGAGCAGCCACTTTGTGCAAAATTTGCCAAGGTTAGGATTGTCTCCAGTCTGGACCCTCTTAGGACCCTGCTTCAGCGGGAATGCACTGGGTGATGACCTTTATTGTGAAGAAAGCCTAAGTATTATGATTGCAACATAACATGCCTAATGACTTGATGGGGATACTAAATGCAGGTGAGTGTCAAAACAATAGATTTTCTAGAACAATGTACTGATTTTGAGCTCAAAAAAATAAATGGAAGAGCATTATATGGATGCTATATTGCTTCACTGTACATGGTAATTTGTTGCTGGAGATTAATAAAGGTTGGATTCTAGAAAAGGACCCAGACCCAAAGAGAACTCACTTGTGACAACTGTTATAACTTTCTTGCATTTCTGTCTCGAAGTAGTAGCCAATAAAATTGTGAGACCCTGTCGCATTTCTCTTTGGCAGCCTCCTCATCTCCTCTTGTCTCTTGCAAAACCTTAATTCTTGAGGATTTTTATGGTATTAGGACAGGCTGAACCAATTGCAGTAGATGATAAGCTATTCAAATTGCTAGTCCCAGATGGGCTTGAAATTGGCTCTACTTCACTATCTTTGTGCATTTTGGCCGTGGTAGACCATACGAACTGCCTGTGAATGCTAGATGCTAGATGATCAACCAAGGGTTTCCAACTCCCTTAAATAAGCAATCCTGAGCAGTCATGCTTGTATTAGAAGTCTACTCCACCAAGAAACTCCACATCTCTTGATAGGACAGGAAGATATGCCACACAAATTGGGTGCTGATCCCACACGTTAAATTTCAAACTCAAATCACTGTAGGATCCCAATCCGACTTTTCAATGGATTAAGACTTCTAATGGTGATTATCCTTGGCTTAAACCGACGGAGGCCCTGTGGCTGGTGTGCCACTTGATATCTAAGTCTAACACAAATCACTGTCTTTGCTTCTAGATTATGCTCACTCCCGGACTGTTGCTACCATTTTTTGCATATATTTGCGATGTAACTCCCCCTCGTGATGAAATTCAACCAGTCCTAGAAAGATGCTACCTGTTACTAGGTCCTCTTGAAAACAGGCTTAGGAGGAAAGATCACCAGCAAAGATGCATAAAATCCCCACCTCGAACACCATACAACCGCTCAGCACATGATGTGGAAGTAATCAGAAACTTGGATTTCGTGCCAGTGCTTTGCTTGCCTAAAGGAAATCAGATACCATCGAGGGTCTGCTGATTAAAGGAAACAGAAGAAACCTCTACATAAATGTTTCATCCTTTACAGATTGTTCAACCAGTGCATATATCAAGTTTTGCAAACCCTTTTCTCTTCTTGGATAATTCTAGCCTTTTATCTACATCTTAACTTAAACAATGAAAAGAAAAGACAGGAAGTTTTTGTCCATGTTTTTTTTTAATCTAACCCGTTAATTTTATTGATTTTTTATATGATCTAATATGAAAACCCGACTATACTGGCCCCTTCTTTTGGAAAATGTAACAATAGTCCTAGTCCTGATAAAAATCAGAATCATCAGATATCTACAGGAGGTAATCTGAACCAGTTCTTTCTTTCATGCCCAAATCAGATATTGAATGAATTTAAGACCGCTAGAGGGTTAAGGTCCCAACCAGAGTTCTAGTAGAGAATTCAAAACAGATAATAGATGAATCCAACCAAATAATCAACCACACACAAGACACGATTTTTTAACGTGGAAAACCCAAACAGGAAAAAACCACGAGACCTATACCCAGATCAAGGCAAGCCAATCACTAATGATAATTGAACAGTTACAAGATGTACTCAAAGACCAATCCCTAGTTGAACTCAACCTAAAGGACTGTAGTTCTTCTTGCCGACGACTCTTCGTTCCCCATTCGCCCGTGCTTAAACCCGCAACCCACCTTGACACCTCTCAAGATGCTTCAATCACCAAGCCAATAGTAGAAGAGAACTTCTTGAATAATCAGCACAAAACACCTGCAGTAGAACTCTAAAGATCTCGAATGGATTCTCTAGGTTTAGGATGGGAGAGAAGTGAGTTCTAGTGTAGCAAGAGAGTTGTTTAAGTAGGCTTTGGTTTGTGCAAGACGGTTTCTAATCAGAGTATAACTCAGATAAGCAGGGGAGAGAAAATAGGTGAGGTTTCCAAATTGACCGGGCAATGTTCGCAAAGCTCGCTTGACCAAAACTTGGGTTGTGACAGCACTAAGGCTCGCTCGACCCAGACTTGGTCTCACTCAACCCAAGCTGGGTTCTGCCTCGGTCTTGACTGCGTGACTGTAAGACTTGAAATTCTGCATTTTTCTTCCTTGTTCTTCACACTGGTCAAGCACTACAGTCTAAAACTAAAAATAGAAAATTACAACTCTGTATGGACTTGAGTTTTGTTCAAAACCCACAAATTGCCAACTAAAAATTCCAACAGATATCATTGCAATATGATAAAATTACTTCATCCTGTCAAGTCTGACTGGCCAATACATACATCCCAAAAAGCTTAAGCTGTTAGAAAGTGGAAGACCAATCTACTTATGTTTGAGTTCGCAACCCACACGTGCCTACCCATGTGATATGTGGCTGTCCATGCAACCTGGGGGGACAATGCCTTCCCCGGGGTTCGAACTTGAGACCTAACATGACTCTGATACAGTGATACCTTGTCTAGTCTGGCTAGCCAATACATCTCAAAAGCTTAAGCTGTTAGAAAGCACAAGACCAATCTACTTAACACATCCGACAATACTGGCCCCTTCTTTTGGAAAATGTAACAACAGTCTCATTTCTAATAAAATCATTTGATATCTACAGCAGGTCTTCTGGACCTGTTCTTTTCTTTCATGCCCAAATCAGAAATCTTTGCAATATGATAAAATTACAGCATTCTTCATCCATAATCTGTTGCATAATGGTAAGCTGCTTTTTCAGTAGACTCTGAGGCTGTTTACATCTGTTTTTATCCATGAAAAAGATCCAAACATGCTTTTAAATCATGACCATGGATTTTCTTATTGTTTCTTTGACTTCAGTGTGTCCCCTTTATCCTTACTTTACTTCCCTGGCATAGAGACCTCTTAACATTCCTTGGTTTGGTCATGTTTTGACACTGAAGATTTCTCTATTACTCCATGGACAATCGCATTTAGGGTGACATTCAAACTTGTATTTCATGCTTGTACAATATGTTGAGGTAAAATATTACTCTACCAAAAGAAGCCGAATGTGGTGAAATGGCTCCATTGTATGTCTCTTCAAATCCTCTAGTAGCAAATATTTTCGCCAAAGGGCTGCTTGTTATAACATTGTTATTGTTAAGTAGTTGTTTGTGCAGTTTCCTATCACCACTTGGTTTTGGGATTATTGGCTAGCAAATCTGTCATGGTATTAGAGCTAGAAGTCTCGAGTTCGAAAACACGCAGGGCAAAAATGCCCCATGCTGCGTTGTGTTTGTGCGGGCACAAGTGCGCAGGGGAAGTAGGTCTCGTGCCGCGTTGTAGTCTTGTGCAAGCGTGTGCTTCAGATCCAAGCGGTGTCCCGCCCGAGGGGGGGTGTTAAGTAGTTGTTTGTGCATTTTTTTTGGATTGCTGGCTAGCAACTCTATTAGTTATCTTTAGCTTGTTCACAAGTGATCAGTGATTCATCTTTGTCAACTTTGAGAGGAACCTGCATTTACAAGTTATGGCTAAAGAGAACTCTTGTGATTCAGGTTATAACTGTTTCTTTGATTGGCAATGCAAGTTATAACCTCCCTAAGTATTTGTTTCATACTTGTCAATTCCGATCCGGTTTGGCCTTATAGTGGAACGCTCTGGCATTTTGATTAATTCCGCTGTTTCGTTTTAGAAAATATGCTTGAAAAATGAAAGAACTAAAAGCATACCTAAAATTGAAAAATGGAAAACAATAGAATGCAAAAATGATATTAAAAATGTATATCTCTATCATTTAATTTTAACTACACTTTACGACTGATTATTTTCTAGTTTTCGTTGTGTATAAATGAAAGCATGAAACAAGTGAAGTTTTTAAAACTGTGCAATAAACATAATAAAATGAAAATTATGGGGGCATTCCGTTCTGTCTGAAATGGGGGGGGGGGGAATTGTGCTAGAATTTGGGCCAGTATTAGGCTTTGAAAGACTAGAATGAGCTGGTATTAGGACCGGAAACTTTTGGGGGCATTCTGTTCTGCCCTGGGACAAATCTGGAACTTTATTTTTTTGATTTTATGGATCTCGTTTTATACACAGACAAATTTTGCTAAAGTTTCAAACCTGTAAATTTCTTGCTCCTGACAATTAAAACAATATGATTTTTAGTTTTGCCTTTTATGTGGTGGACCTGTAGCATTCTAGAAATACACTTATTTACTGAAAGAATTAATTGTTTTAATCGATCTTTTTCACTATAGTCATGTATTCCTTTTTTACCCATCCTTTATTGCTATTTTTGTGATATTATTTTGCTTGGTGATTTGTAGGGATTTGTCAGACAACAAATTTACTGGTACCATTCCAGAAAGCTTTAGTTCTTCAAATCTTCAACTTGTGTAAGTAATTTTTTCTTTAGTCCAATTAGATTAGCTATTTGAAATGATGCATTTGTTAATTAATATGATGTTTTTGTCATCCTTTAATTGTTTAAGTTGATAAGCTGAATGGCTTTAATTGTACATGTCTGCATGTTTCGTGCACCTATGTTGGTTTACTTATGTTTCATAACTCCATCAGTAAAAGGAAATACCTAATTCTCATTTTGTAGTGTTTTAAAGTTCATATAGTTTTGAATGCTGTTGTACACAATTTAGAATCACTTTTGTTTGCCTCATCTAGAAATAGATCACATTTTGTTCCTCAATTTAGGGATGGATCCACTTAAGTGGTTAAATATTCACTGAGTTTCTATTTTTACACTTTTTCTGGACTGTTACTCTAAACATTTCATGGCAATTTTAAAATAGTGATGGACCATAGTAACAAACATTAAACATATTTTTGGGCTCACGCGAGAGTTGGTCTGCTAATTGAGATGGTGTGATAAGGATCTGTTGCCATAGTGCAGTTATCAAGTGTAACACTTACCAAATCATACTGAATGCTTACATACTCCCAACCATTTCAGTAAATTTAAAGCTATGAAACTCTTAAGTATTTCATCTGATTTCATTACCTTTGTCACAACTTGGACCAAAAAAAAAAAACCCCCACATTCCAGGCTGATACTTTAAACTTTTACAGAATACATAAAATACCAACAGCTTGGCTTGTTTCTGACATCAATGGAAAGTAGGTACCAGAGTACTAACTCCATGTCAGGTTCAGGAACAGACTACTGTAATGAAGGTAGTCAATCAATTTTATTTGGATGGCTTGACCAACGGGTGATGCAGTCAAAGAGTCAAAAAGTCAAGCAGTCAAGTAGTCAAGGAGTCGAACAGTCCTAATTAATACCTCAGGAGTTGTGAAGTCATTAGAAAGTAGGTACCAGAGAACTAACTCCATCACATGTTCAGGAACAGACTACTCTAATGAAGGTAGTCATTGGAAAATGTTCCTCATGAATTTTAGTTGGATGGCTTGGCCAATGGGTGATGCAGTCAAAGAGTCAAACAGTAGAAAAGTCAAGCAATCAAATAGTCGAGGAGTCAAACAATCATAATTAATACCTCAGGAGTTGTGAATTCATTTGCCATTGTTTTTTGAAATTTCTAAGAGTTTTGTGGGAAGTTTAAGAGTTTCCTAGGGAAGTTCATTGTTCACTCTTCTATGTTAAATAGAGTTAATTTTATGGTCTTCTACAATGACCGAAGTAAAATAGATATGAAGAAGTGTTAACTTATCTAAGGAATTGGCTCAAGATAGATCGGAATGAAGAAATAGAATTCATATAGCCGACCCCAACATAGTTGGGACAAGGCTTATGACGATGATGATAGGGTGGTTGTTAAGAAGTCCATATAAGGGTTTAAGGGGTCATGAGTGGAACTTCAGATTACTCTACTAATTTTCTCAAATGAGCTAGTCCTTTCTTCAACTTAAGTTAACAAGCTTTCCCTTGATTTCCTTTCAAGAAATCTTGGATCCAATGAAGATTGGAGTATCTTTTGTTGGTGTGGATTGCTTGTGAGTGGATTACCTTTGGCGTGGAATGCCTTTTTCTCTATATTTCCTTAAGTGTTGCCAAAGCCTTGCTACTTCAGACTTGTCACTATTGCGGATCAAGGGCATAGAGTAGAATGAGTTGGAGCGAAATCAAGAGGATTTTTAAGCTTCTCAAGCAGCAAACAACAAAACCATGTCACAAGAGAAGATTTGAAGAACTTGCAACAAGAAGTTGCTCAGGTATTTTCTAGGCCAAGCTGGGATCTTTGGCCCTCCCGATGCATCCGTTGGGAGATAGACAACAACAAGCTCCTTTTATCAAGGTAGGAATGGAAGAGGAAGCTGAAATTCCACTCCAGGTACAACGGCCTTGAGAAAATGGGGAAGTTGACCATCATAGAGATCCACGTATGAAAGTGGACATGCCATATACTTCGCCGAAGAAGGACAACATGAAGAAGTTTTGGACTGATTGAACATGGTTGAGGGGGTAATTGAGTACCTAGAGCTACCTAACAATAAAGTCAAACTAGTGACCATCAAGTTGAAGCCTTATCTTCGTCATGGTTGCAACAAGTCTAGACAATGGGGATTCAATCACGAAAGAACGAATCCACTATCTAGGCCTGACCCATGATGCAAAGGGTGCCACGAATCCAATTCCTACCCTTTTGATGGGACAACAGAGAAGGAGCTCGCTATAGCAAGCCCTCCTGCTTGCTATAGCGAGTGTGGACGGTAAGCCCAATTTGATTTGAACTCTTTGTCAGAGTTTGTGTAGACTTGCTATTCTGATTGGATCATTATTAGAAGTCTCTTGCACGGATTTGGGGCTATATAAAAGGTGATTCTGTCAACCCTAAGACACACAAGAAGTTGCCCTCTTTTGTTCCGAGGTGAGAAAACCCTAAGAGAGATTCCTTGTTCTCTAAAGCTATCATTGAGAGATTGGGTTGAAGATTTGCTCTAGAAGTTTGGTGCTTTTATTTCTTTGTAGAAGATTTGTGCATCTTGGTTCTCAAGGTGTTATTGGAGGATCAAGCACGGGGAGCGGTGCGCGGCGAGTAGTCGTGGCAGCGAGGAGTTGTGCAAGAACAATTACAGTCCTTAGGTCAACGTACTGATTGGGAAATGGAGCTGTGAGTATATCTTGTAACCGTTCAATAGTGATTGGTTTTTCAGATTGTGGTTTTTCTCCCTGGATAGGGTTTCCATGTTACAAATCATGTCTACCTTCTTGTGGTGATTGATTGGTAGATTTACTTGCTAGTTTGCTTTGTTTTATTCTGCTGCATTGATTTTGGAACTAGCATCCATTCAAGTAGCAACTTTTCACCTTTACTTACGAGTGAACTCTGTTTTAGCAAGACCAATCAATCAAGCAAGGTGTATGTTTAGTCCGGGAATACACTAATGAAGTGCAATTGGCTGAAATGTAATGATGGTTTAACAGAGCCTTGTGATGTTGTGGAGTTTATACCTTAAATGAAATAGGTTTCAGCCTTTGATGCAAAATGAAGCTCTCAAGGGGATCGTTTTCATCTAAAGCTGAAGCATGGACCTGGCCCAAAGAAAAGATAAGCCCAGTGGGTCATGGCCTGACTAATGGAGCTAACTTGTGTTCTTTTCTTAGCAAATTGGGCCGGCCCACCTCCTCAGCCCCAGCTTTTACATCTTTTAAAACTCGTAAGGTTTCGAAGCCCCTTATCTTCTCAAGAAGTCCTGTTGCGGAAGCTGAGTCATCTCGGCCTTCTTCTTCGGCCAAATCGAAGTCGAGTAAGCCCTCCTCTGCCTCTTCCTCAGGAAATCCTCCGATCTCCCATGGATTCTTGGAAAGCGGCCATTCAGAGAGCAGATATAAACCCCTATCAGTTCCGGAAGCCCATGAGAAGGAGAAGACTGATGCTCTACGTTTGCTCGCCTGCTCCTACGTTTCGGACTTCGACTCCACCAAATCAGGTTCCGCTATTTACCCCTCTCCCATCCTCTCCATGCACAGTGCCGGCAACCATTCTCTTTGTCTTCAAAAATTCTGCCATTTCTCCCTCTCGGCAGAATTCTGATGAAGACCACTGTATTTCAAAGAAGACCAACTCCATCAGTTCTCTGTATGTAGATCGAAGCTTACTGTAAGAATCCCCAAATTCGTGGTTATCTCAAAAAATCAGAGTCTGTGGTGAGGAAATTGGCATCACAGTAGACAACAGCAATCGAGGATGGGAAAGCCTCATTGCCTTTGCAAAGGACAAAGATTTCGCCCTCAGAAGACCTGTCACCCACAAAAAGAAGTCAAAAAGAAAAGGAAGCAGAGAACTCCAGAACCTTTCGTGCTCCATTAATTATGACAGTCGTCCTACTGTTCTCAGAGTCAGCGATTCCAACAAGAGTTGTAAATGAAGGCAATATCCTGGAATGTTCGAGGTTTAGGGAATTCTGTGAAGCGGGCAGTGATAAAAGAGGTAATTCGCACTTTCCGAGCAGACCTTCTGCTCCTTCAAGAAACTAAGCTCAGCTCAATGTCTCAATCAGTTATAAGGGATCTTTGGGGAAACAGTAAATGTTTGTGGATCTCCCTTGATGCAGTTGGAACCTCTGGAGGCATTCTTCTTTGCTGGAATAGTCGGCAGTATATTATGAAAGATCACTTTATTGGTACCTTCTTTGTCTCAGTAGTGCTTGAAGATTTGGCTAATGGCTCTTCTTGGATTGTCTCCTCTGTTTATGGCCCTACTGACCGTAGACTTCGTGGAAATTTTTGGTGTGAGCTTGACTCCATTCGTAGCAAATGGGTTGGTCCTTGGTGCATTGGTGGCGACTGGAATATCACTAGATTCCCTTCAGACAAATCAGGGGTTGGCAGAATTACAGCTGACATGAATTCCTTCTCAGATTGGATTAATTCCCACTACCTAGTTGATCTTCAATTAGGAGGGGCAAATTTCACTTGGTCTAATCACCAAAACCCTCCAACTATGTCGCGTCTAGACAGATTTCTGGTCACTGGGGACTGGATTGATCTGTACCCTGAAGTTTGCCAAATCGCCCTTCCAAAGCCAACTTCTGATCACTGTCCCGTCCTTGATTGCAAAAGTCTTAAATGGGGACCCTCTCCCTTTCGCCTAGAGACAATGTGGTTGGAAGACAAAAATTTCATTGCTCTTATTAAGGAATGGTGGAATAGTTATGATATCATTGGTTGGGCAGGTTTCAGATTCTCCAAGAAGCTAAAGCAGTTGAAGCTAAGCATCAAAGACTGGAGGACAACCAATTTTGTGCTTGTCGAAGCTATCAAGGCCACGCTTTTAAAAGAATTACAATCCATCGACTCCAAGGAAGAATCTCAAGGGCTTTCTGAAGCGGATATTGCTATGAGGCTGAATCTCAAAAATCTTTATGAGCGTAAAGTTCGCGAAGAAGAGATCAAATGGAAACAAAGATCTAGATACCGTTGGCTAAAGGAAGGAGACAAGAATACCAAATTTTTCCACAGTATGGCCACGACCAGAATGAGGGGCGATAAGATCAATTACTTGCTAGACTCTAATGGTAACAGATTAGAGGACAGGGATGGGATAACTAGCCACATTCTCAGTTTCTTTCAAAATCTTTTTAAAAAAGATGGTACTTGCAAGCCTTCCTTAGACAATCTCCACTTCCCCTCCATTAGCGAAGAGAATGCGAATTGGTTGGAAGATGAGTTCCACGAGGAAGAAGTCAGAGCAGCGGTTTTTAATCTAGCTAGTGACAAAGCTCCAGGCCCAGACGGCTTCCCAATTTCATTCTTCCACAGATTCTGGGACCTTCTTCGAGCTGACATTATGGCCTTCATGAAGGAATTTCACTCCAGAGGAAGGCTTTCCAAATCGATCGGTGCCTCCTTCATTGCCCTTATCCCAAAGAAGACAGGGGCCGACAGTATAAAGGACTTCAGGCCAATCAGTCTTTTAGGCAGCATTTACAAAATCTTAGCTAAAGTGCTTGCCTCTAGACTACAGAAGATTCTCCCTTCCATCATCTCCCTTTCTCAAGGTGCCTTTGTTCAAGGTAGACAGATCTTAGATGGGGTTCTTGTTGCCAATGAATGCATCCATTCCAGATACAAGGATAAACTTCCAGGCATTATTTGCAAACTTGACTTGGAAAAGGCCTTCGATATGGTGGATTGGGACTAGGGATGGCAGTGGACCGGGGAAAAACGGGTATTCGTCCAAACCCGCCCCGTTTGGACCGGGGATGGACTATACGTATTGGACGGTGGACGTATACGGGGATACCCGTATAAACCCGTGCGGGGATGGAGGTGGGGATGGACTTACCCTTACCCCCGCCCCGTACCCGCCCCGCCCCGCCCCGTCCCCGTTACCCGCTAAATAAATAAATAAATATATATGTAGTGTACCTACGGTGTTATGACATTTAGTGATTTAGGTGCTGTTGTTTTTCATAGGAATGTATGTATCAGGTGTTCGTGGCAGCAGTGATTGGTTTGATTTCGCTGTTATGTATATGATTTTTTAGGAGTAGTTCTCTATTGATATTCGTGTACTGAAAGTGTCATAATATTTCTCATACCCTTGATTCAAGTGTGATCTCCTATTGCAAGGAAGCTGGGGGAAGGCTAGAAAAAAAAAAAGGGCTTAGGCTTAGGCGGGTACGGGGGAAGCGGGGACGGGGACGGGGATTATAAATTTACCCGCGGACGGGGATGGGGATGAAAATTATACCCGTTAGCGGGGGTGGACCGGGGATGGATGAAGATTTTTTAAGCGGGTACGGGGATGGAGACCATGCCCCCCGCCCCCGCCCCGGTCCATTGACATCCCTAATTGGGACTTCCTCCTATACTTGATGCGCAGAATGGTCTTTCGCCTAAAATGGAGGAACTGGATCAAAGAATGCATTTCATCTGCCACCTTCTCCATCTTAATCAATGGTTCCCCGAAAGGTTTCTTTCCAGCTGAGAGGGGCTTAAGACAGGGGGATCCGTTGTCTGCTTTCCTTTTTGTCATTATTGGAGAAGCCCTCAGTCAGATGCTTTCCAAAGCAGAAGCCTGCAACTTGATCCACGGTTTCAAGCCTTCTCACAATGCTCCTTCTGTCTCCCACCTCCAATATGCAGATGATACCCTTCTTTTCTGTGATGCTGATGAGGACCAAATAAAAAATTTGGTTGCAATTCTCAGATGTTTTGAAGCTGTTTCGGGTCTCAGGATAAACTTCTCAAAAAGCTCCATCCTCGGAGTATCTACTGAAGACAACTCCCTCTGTCACTATGCTACTATTTTGGGGTGCAAAGTAGACTCCTTCCCATCCTCCTACCTTGGTCTTCCCCTATGCCTGGACAAAGTGCCTAACTCTGTTTGGAATCCAGTGATTGAGAGGATTGAGAAAAAGTTATCTTCTTGGAAAGCAAAGTATTTATCCCTGGGAGGTAGAATTGTTTTGATCCAATCTGCTCTTGCCAACCTTCCTATTTACTTCATGTCCATCCTTAAGTGCCCGGCTAAAATCATTGATCGCATCGAGAAGCTTCAAAGAGACTTCCTTTGGCAAGGCCGTGAGGACTCCAAAAAATTTCACCTGGTGAATTGGACAACAGTTTGCTCACCTAAAGACTTGGGTGGCCTCGGAATAAGACCTTTAAGGAAGATGAACCAAGCTCTGTTGGGTAAATGGCTTTGGAGACTTGGAGATGATTCACAAGGCCTTTGGAAAAGCATCCTGGTAGCGAAATATAAAGTGAGAAGAAATGGTTGGGAAACCTTTCCTCCTTCACGAAGAAGTTCTAAATTCTGGAAAGGGATATACAGTTCCAAGGTTTCTTTTACCCAATCTATCCGGTACCGTGTTGGCAATGGAGAGAAGATCTTCTGGCATGATGTTTGGGCTGGTGAAATCCCTTTAGCGCTACAGTTCCCTGATCTCTACAGATGCGCCAGAAACCGGAATGCCAAAATTAGTGAGTACCTTGACACAAGCAATAATAATCAATTGTGGTGGCCTATCTTCAGAAGGAATCTTTCTGAGGAAGAAGAAGTTTATCTCTTAAATCTTATCGAGATTCTCAATGGCATAGATGGCCCTAGAGAAAGGCAAGATAGCAGGATCTGGATACACTCTAGTGATGGCTCCTTTTCGGTCTCCTCTTTCTTCTCCGCCTTATCGAACACTTCTATGGCTCCCCAAAGCTGGCATCGTTTATGGAAGATCAAGGCCCTTCCAAGAGTCATCGCCTTTACTTGGATTGATCTCCAAAAAAAGATCTTAACTATGGACAACCTTCGCCGCAGACATATTCTCCTTGTCAATGCTTGCCCCCTTTGCCTAGCGGATGAGGAAACGATTGATCATCTTCTGCTACATTGCAAGTAGACGAAAGGCATCTGGTCAGCTATCCTGGAGGAGTTTAATTGCAGCTGGGTCATGCCGCAATCCTTGCCTGATTTGTTCCTTCAGTGGGCTAACCCGATTTCTACTTCCAAAGGGAAGACCATGTGGCGCATCTCTTTCTTGGCTTGCATTTGGACGATTTGGAAAGAAAGAAATAGAAGATGTTTTGAAGGGATAGCTTCCTCCCAAGAAGATTTAATTCTTAGAATGAAATTCTGCGTTGCCTCGTGGGTCTCCAATCTTCCGGAGTTTCGGGGCTTATCTACAGATGCTATTATGTACAATTGGAGGGAAGTCACTTCGGTTTGATCTGGTTCCTTTTTTCCTCCTCCTTGTCTTTGTTTCCCCTCCTCTTGGGAGGTGGCTGTTTTTTGGGGATTTTCCCGGCCGCTTCTCAGTATAACTCTTTTATACTGTAAAGCTTTTTTGTATTTCTCCTTTTTTCTTTGAATACAAGTTACCATTTCAAAAAAAAAAAAGGGGATGTGTTTTTTGCATTTTCTTTCTGAAAAACAGAGAAGTTCCATGTTGTTTTTCTGAATTCTGATAGAACACTCATTTTCCCCTCATTTTTCATTATAAAAATGTAATTTCATCTTATCTACCAAGTTATTTCAAAACCCACCTAGACTAATTGCAACATTGTTTTCGAAAATATTATTGGATAAATTATTGTATATCAAGGATTAAGATAAATTATTATAATAGATTTACCAGTTCAAAATAAACAAATAAATAAAAATAAGAGAAAGTGTCACTATTTTTTAATCTATGTAATTGGTAATTACTGTTTACAGTTTAGCATTTACATAATAAATGCTCTAGTTTTGCTTCTTTTTTATGCATGGAAAAATTGTCACTGGTATGCTTTTAAATAATCCTTCCATATGTTTATCAACATCGTTGCATACTTAGTATTTACTTTTGTATTTGCAGGCTATTGAATGGCAACTTAGTATTTACTTTTGTATTTGCAGGCTATTGAATGGCAACTTAGTATTTACTTTTGTATTTGCTTGCAGGCTATTGAATGGCAATGAATTAGAAGGACAAGTTTCAGAGGAACTCTATTCAATTGGTGTACATGGTGGAGTGATAGAGTAAGCTACGTCCATTATTCTTGGTCCTTTACCATCTTTCTCAAGTTGGAATGACATCAAATGACGTCTATGTTCTGTTTTATTATATTTTGAAATGAACATGGGTGAGTTAGTGCATGGCCAATATCCTAGTGGATGATGGGAACTCGCATATTGAGGCATAAAAATGTTGGTTGAACAAATACTCTTGCACACTTATATGCCTGATTTCTGTGGTCAGACAAACATTTTCATCATGCAATTTGGGGGTGGTGAAGCTGTGGACAATCCTTGACTAGTGTTGGGTTAAAAAAAGAAAACAGCTATGGCATATGAAATAATTCACCATTGGAGCATTGTCCTAGTCTATTTGTTCAGCATAAGGGTGCATAATATTAGTTGTGATAATTGTTTTTGTAAATAAAACCTGTTTATTGAATTATTTTAAGGCAATATAAAATGAACCATTTTACAATAGTATGGCACATATTCCCTTTTTTAATAAATGAAACATGAAATTCATATGGTTGCTTTTAACAAATACTCAATGGAAAAAAAATGGTTGTCCTCAATGCGAGTGATCATCCCCTCGTATAGAAAGAATTGACATTATTTTACCTGTGATAATGGGTATTACAATCTACTACAGATATGATAAAGCCACAAAGTATGTATACAGATATATACAGGATATGAATTATAATACAAATCAAGAGTGAAAAAAGAAATCATGCTACTCTTTCACCTGTATCAGTATTCATCATGATTACTGTATCTCACGGTTTTATGCATTTTGGAATTGTAATCCAGTTTCTAGTTTGGATAAAAAACTTTCCAACATAGTCTATTAAGAATGCAAAACAAAATGATATTCCCCTTGGTTTTACACAATAATATTTCGGCTTATTATGAAAGTAGTCAAATTAACGATTTTTTAACTCTTGGCAGAAGATGAGGTGGAAGCTTCTACTCATGACTGGACTAGAGTTTTCAGTTCCCTAGTTTTTTGGATAGTAACTTTCAGAGTTTCCAGTTTTTTTTATGCATGAAGCTCCATGCAATTATGCTAACTTGTCCTCAATAAATATATCCTTCCTTTGCTATCGAACCCTTCCGTAGTTTTCATTTTTAACTCCATGGTGTTGGGAACCAGGGAAAGCTGATGTGTGTGTGTGTGTGTGTGTGTGTGTGTGTGTGTGTGTGTGTGTGTGTGTATTTATATGGAAATTCTCAAAAATGCCCCATTTAAAAAATGCCGCTTTTTCTGCCCCTCTTTTTTTGGTCATGGGGCACATGTTGAGTCAATCTAATTTTTTGCACACGCCCTACCCCGCACACCCACCCCACCCAAAATGAATGTTTGACACTCATCCAACTTTTCCTCACCGTTGTATTGAAATCATAATAAAATGATGCCTCTAAACCACTAAATTTTAGAGCCATAGATCAAAAGGTTAGGATGATCTTATGGGCTCAAGATTTTGCATATAGGTAGGCCTCATATGGATCTTTCCATCAAATGGACTTCCATGATCATCATGCATACCAGTGGGCCCAACTAGGAGGGGTGTTTTTCCCTAAAAAATGCCCGGGCACTGTGTAGCGCTCCCCATATATATAATATTATATATATACATACAGGGAGATGCTCCTATGAGAGATATCTCTCAACTTAAATGAGAGATTGGGAGTGGGGGCCCTCACATCCATATCCAATGCCAACAACTTAAATGTGAGGGCCCCCCACCCCTATCTCTCATATAAGTGAGATATCTCTCATAGGAGGATCTCCCACATATATATATATATATATATAATCTGTTATGCACACCCAATAACAAAGAGGTTACCTGATAATGTGTAAGGCTATTATGGAAACCTGAGAAGATACAGAAAACAGGTTAACTGCATAGTATATGTTCAAAAGTGTTGCAATTTGTCACAGCACAGCAGCATTTGACATTCTTCATATGCAATAAATCATGTTTGCGTGCTCTAGCTAAACCACGGGAACCAAGACTTAAGACTTAAATACTTTAAAAATGGTGGGTAACGCTTTAAACATGTCAAGGACCTGTACAGATTGACAACGTCTTTTTGCTGATGAAGAGAACCTAGTAATAGTAATATTAGATCAATTTGTGTTGTATTTTCTTGGGAAGAAATCTAATTTTATATTGCCCAGATTTTTCAACTGACCCAAGTGCCTGAATGGGAGACACTTAGATTCCAACATGACAGTCTTTTTTTTTTTCCTTATATTTGGTTCTCTTGAAATATCATTTTCTAAATATATGGTTGCTGTTAATTCAGTGTTCCATCCTTTCCTATAGATAAAAGTAATTCAGATAATATTACTTTGAGTTTGTACTCATTGTCATAGCTACCACTGTAGAAGACATTATATAAAACAAATTCAAGTTTTTAAACATGAATAATTTACAGATTGGGACTATTTGATAGTATGTTACTGTTGTGACAACTAAATGTATGTTTTATATAAAAGGCCATGATTTGAAAGGTAACATATTTGAAAGTGCCATATCATTGTTATACATGTTTAAACTGAATTCAGTAATATGGGGTATGGAGATCAATTACTCATATCTGCTTATTATTACTTTCACTTCTATTTTGAACCTTCAGTGTGTCTGAGCTTTAGCTTTATTTTTGCTCTTACTTTTATCTGTTTTCCTTTACAGTCTTTCTGGTAACAAGGCCCTATGTGGTGTACCTACATTGCCAGCTTGCTCTTTTTTCTGGGAAAGAGGAAAGCTGTCAACTGCTGGAAAAATTGCAATTGGTCTTTCATGTGTGGTTGTTCTCAGCGTGTTAATCTTGACGATGTATATATGCTGGGTCAGAAGAGGGAAAAATGATTATGACTTTGGTCTTCCTCATGATCTGATGTGTAAGTGTAGTTTCCATGCACTGTGATCTTTCATTTTTACTGATTTGTCTAGTTTCAGTCACATTCTTAAAATTTTCCTTTTAGTTTTCTGTTTGGCCAATCTTTTAGCTTAATTATTTGGTAGATCCTATTTTGCTCTGCAGTCATCAGTATACAGTAGTACATAAATGATTCTCAAGCTATTAGATAATGGCTTAACTTTTATCCTAAAGCAACTTGATTTGAGAAAATGAGAAACATACCTAGTGTAGATTAATGCCTTGGTTTTAATACTATTCAGAGTTTTATTCTTTTTCCAATCAGGTACTTCTGTTAATGGTATGAAACAATCGACTTTCTGAACAGTTAAAAGAGAGAACACTAGCACCTAGTGTTTGTTATGATTTCTCAAAAAACTCCTAACTTCTCTTTCATAATTTTATGTCTATTCCTAGCATATCATCCACTTGTTCAGATAAAAAAGGGAGCTTTAAGGGGTTGGCACTGTTTACACTTATTTTACATCATGCCAATTATTATGCTCAATAACTTCAGAAGGTAAATTCATTGGAAGTAATTAGTTTGATATAGGTCATATTTACCTCTTTTCCATTGTTTCTCAAATTTGTTATCTAATGCTTGCCATTAAAGAAGTTATTTCATACCTTCCCAATCTTCAGATATAATTTTAAGATCATATTATTGCCAGTTATATTGAGTTTCTCATTTGTTAGTTGGACTTATCTTGGATTTGCTTTTAGACTATAGTTGTCCAAGGGAATTATTACACTGACTTTATTTTCTTGGTTATCAGCACTTGCAGCAAAGAGGAATAGGTACCAAAGGCAGAAGTCATTAATGCTACTTGAAATGGAGTCACAGAATGCAAATGGATTTCCATCTACCCTGAGTCCTTTGACATGAGCCCTTGGAATGACTATATTAAATATGATTTCCCAAAACATACCTGAAGTGTTTAGGAGGGAGAGAAATGATAACTTGAATGAGAAAAGACAGATGACTCATAAAAGATGACAGGAAAAGAGGTTAGATCTTTTACACCCTTTAACATGAAGAATATTCAAGATCACATTCATCTGGTTTCTGTATGCAATTGAAGTCCCAGTGTAGGAAAATCAGCTTATTTGTAAATTTCCACATACCATTTACATCTTTTGTGGGGATGCCCCATGTTTTGCTTAATTCCATTTCCTTCCCCTGTGTATTTATTTCGATATCTAATTTTGGCAATCAATGATACAATAATTGAGCCCAACAGCATGGTCTAAAGAATATGAAGCACACTGAGTTTGGTTCTGCACTTTTGTTGTGTATGTTTCTTCTGGTGTTCCTTTTTTTTTTTTAGCTGTTACAAGGCTGCCTGAATCCCATGCTTGTACTCACCTGAGACTGATAAATTGGATGTTGGATTATACTACTGTCAGAGTGGATACTGTCATGCTGCATTTTGATAATGTTCTGTATTTATGTAATTGCTGAAAAATTCGTCTGTAGGCTTCCAATGTATGATGGATACAATTTCTGCAAGATCTGCATAATAAATTTACAGTTCAGGCTATCATTCCAAGCAGGTGGAGCCCATCTCTCCATGCTTCAGACTGTTCATCTGGTCCGCCATATGTGGACAGTAGATTGTTGGATTGGTCACTGTCTGGTGAAATTAGATCATTGTCTATGTTCTTTCCAACCGTCCATGTTCTAGTCTATTTGTCCTTTTTTTTTTTGTTAGGCCACCTCACCATTTTTAAGTCTATTGTCATATCGATGATTTGCATGTTGCTGTCGTCAATAATTCTAGAAAAAATTACATTATTTACGTATTCATGGTGACAATCCACTGTGGGCCTGACCATATGTTCATGCTATATCCAGGGAATGGGCCCAATCTTTATGTAATGTTTGGTCTCAACAATTGATTATATGTTTTCTGCTCATTGAATAGTCTCAACTCACAAAAAGGAATGTTATTAACCCAACCAATTGTTGATTAGTGTACATGGAAATGGATCTGAACCTCCTGATGAGTATGTTGCCTCTTCGATGAATCTTAATATAGTCAATTATGCCTAATATTCTGATCAGGGTGTAATCAATAGGGACTAAGACTTAAGCTCTATTTAATAGGTCATTTTATTTTTATGACACGTCTGTTTGGGCCATCGATTCGGGTCTTTAGCCAGTTGTGGGTGCGAGCCAACAACATTGGAGATGAAGAAACACAATAACAAGCCCACCCATGTCCTCTTCAGTAGGCCTATGAACTATGAAGGCACAACTCCAGCCGAAATGTGCTTCTCCTAATTGCCAGTTTGTCTGCAAGCATTTCTGATGGTAAAGTCCTGTCAGGAGTTTTCAAAATGATTTTAGAGGCTTTGAGCATTGTGCCTGCCCCCAAATGCTTGAAAAAGTCTCCTTTAAATGGCTGTTTACAGCCCATTTTGAATCTCCACAAACTGATTCTGGGTTTACGGAAGAGTTCATGTGTTTGGGAAAGGCTACAAGCCTACAACTGGCAGTTCATTCCATTAACCACTTACATTTCTAGGTAAAATTGAGTGCGAAGCAGCTTACTTCTCGGATCCAAACACCTTCACGGCCCTACTTTTTCTAATATATGTGGAGATTGAAAGTTATGAGGCCCGCGATCTCTAGATTAGTCTTCTCAAACAATCAATCCAATAGTGTGCAGAAATAAACAATATGCAGCGGAAATAAATAAACAAGCACACAGTGGAAAACCCTAACTGGGTAAAAAACCACCGATCCGAAGATATCCCATACCCAATGACTGAAGTTATCTTGTGTCGCTTCACGTTTCAACGATTTCACACCATTGATTGTAACAGATTCAATCTAGCGCTTGACTCCTCAAGTCTTCTCACAAGAAGATAATCTTCTACAAAGGATGCAGAAGAACTGGGTCTAGAGAAGTTGTTAGTACAATTCCTTTATAAATCTCTATAAAAGAATTCTCTCAATGATAATCTCTAACTCAGAACTTTGAGAGGTGAGGTCAGTCTTTGGAATACCCCGAGTCTCTGTCTCAGCGCAAATTCTCTTCAGTCAGGCGTCTGGGCTTTCTATCTTGTCTTCGCTCGAGCAAAGCTTGGACCGCTCGAGTGGACCATTCTGGACTTGATCTGGAATTTTAGCTCTATTTCTTTCAGACTTTCTTCTTCTGAGTCCTTCCAATCTTCTATTTTCAGAGTCATTTTCTAAAAAAGAACGACAACTCAAAAGTTTTGCCCAACCCATGAATTTTGCCAACACCAAAACCTGACAGAGATTGGAGGCTAACTTGAGTCCATTTATTAACACATATGGTAGGAGGAAAAAAAGGGGGTACGCACCTATTTCTCCATACTCAAATTCAGAGTCCAAGTGAGAGATGACAATGGTTTTATTTATGAGAAATATGACTCAATCCAGTGATAGCTCAGTCAAGAAAAGGTCAACATAAATGAGAGTCCATTGGGCACTTCCTTTCCACTAAAATGACCAGCGAACAATCCTCGGCTGTAGCATTCAGGGTGAGGGACTTGTGTTAGTGACTTAGTGTGTGTGGATGTGTGAGCATTTACTTTTTCTTAATTGTAGCATTCAGGGCGAGGGACTTGTGTGAGTGTGTGTGTGAATGTGTGGGTATTTACCTTTTCTCTAAAAAAAAAAAAAAATGGAAAAAGACTGAGTAACCAATCAAAACAAACCAATCTTAGTGAAAGGAAAAGTAACCAATCCACTTATAACTCAGTGCCCACCTCCATTCCACATAAAGAACGAGAGATCAATCCCCCACTTTTAGCATTTCTCATGAAGGACTTTACACACAGAGAGAGAGAGAGAGAGAGAGAGAGAGATTACCGAAGGAAAAAAGAAAATAAAATAGCTCCTATATGCTGGAAGGGTAACTCCAACCTATAGTGCCCAAATACAAATATGGATATGGACACTGATACAGGGATCAGGAATACGATTTCTCACTTCCAGTTTTTTTTTTTGTTTTGTTTGTCATGGGGCATAGATATGGATATGCCCAAATATCAAGAATACGAATATGGGTGTCCCAATTTTTTCTTATTTAGATCACTTTTGAATAAATGAAATTATAATTATTTTGGTCTATTTTTGAGCTTCTTTTATGATGAGAAGTAAGAATATTAAAAGAACTATATGAAATAATGAGTTTTATAAGTAAAATATGCCAAACTTTTTCCCTAAAAGTATCGGTACAATATTGGGTACCAATATAAGTCTCTTATCGGTCCAATATGAATACATTGAACTTGCACAAGTATCCGGATATCATAAACTCCAACTTGAAAAGTTGATTTTTTTTTTAGCTTGAATAAAAAGGTGGACTTGTATCCGACATTTGGTTTTGGCGCACCGAAAGAACCCATACTAAATTTGGATCCGTGTTTGGGCCTAAGGATTTCATTCCTGGGGTGGATGCCCATAGCGACAAACTGTATATTACATTACATACCTATATATATGTGTGTAACTCTCCATAATATCCCACTGTATATTACATTACGTATCTATGATCATGCTTAGGAGAGCCTTGCTCTATATAATGAAAGTATGGGCCCCACAAGCCTTGCCCTGTAACTCACGCAAGGCTTTCCTAAACACGAAATATCCATATATATATATATATGTGTGTGTGTGTGTGTGTTATATAAATATGTGTGTTGTTTGTGTGATTCTCCAAAATGTCCCACTCTAAAAATACCATTTTTTTTGCCCTCTTTTTTTTTTTTTTTTTTTTTTTTTTTTCATAGGGCTCACCTTGAGTCAATCTAGTATTTTTCACACACACTACCCCATCATGAAAAGTCACAAGTCCAAATTTGTCACACTCATTCAACTTTTCCTCACCGTTGAATTGATATTATAAAAAAATGATGTCTCTAAAACCATTAAATTTTAGGGCTAGGAAGATATTATGGAGTCCAAATCTTGCATATAGGTAGGTCCTATATAGATTTTTTCATCCAGTGGACTTCCATGATTATCATGCATCCTGGTGTGCCCTACCAAGTAGGGTGTTTTTCTCTTAAAATATACCCAGGTGCTTTCTAATGCTGCACTATATATTTATATACATATCACCTATCTTATGATCATATTAATGCATTAGTAAAGTATAAGTACTTCAACTTTAATTTGGATCCTACCAAGCGTTTTTATTAGGATATAAATCTAGCATTGGGTAGAGGTGTAAATGAGTTGGTTTCGGGCTGCAATCATACTGGACTTGAAACTATAACAATTTCTAAACGATGGTTCTGGTTCCTACTCAACTTATTTTTGTTGGTCCAAACACAATTATGATAAGACGACTCAATTCTAAGTAAAGGATTGCAGTCAAGTTTCAAAACTGATTTTAACTTTTTTTTTATATATCTTTTTTTTTTTCTCAAAATAAGGATAGCATTCAACTTATAGCAGTAGTGGTACATCAACTCTATCACTTTCTAAACGAAACATAAAAATTAGCAACTAAAGTTAATTTTGAGCTACAATTTCTAACATTAAAGATTAGCCGAATGGATACATATAGTGTCGGAACTGGATTGATTTGGTAACCGAAACCTAAATTGCATGGTTCAGATTCATTTTTTAACGAGTTCGAACTCTAAACTCTAAATAAATAGAGAATCAGATGCCCATTTACATTTTACTTGTACTCTTTGCCCTTTAATTAGAACTTTTGGAATCTGTGCATGGACTCTTTACCCATCAGGCCAAGTCAAGCCCAATACTTAGAGGCCCTGGCCCTAAAAAGGGCATTTCAGTCAAATCCCAAAACAAACCCTAACCCTCCTCTCTTCCCCCACAAACACCCACCCATATAAAACCCTAGGCCCCCTCAACATCCAAAACCCTAGATCTCATTTCAAAGAGAGAGAAGAAGAAGAGGAGGCGGAGCAGGAGCAGCGGCAGCGGCAAGCATCAAGCAGCCATGAAGTACAACCCTCGCGTATCGAGCTCTCGGCGCAAGTGCCGGAAGGCTCACTTCACGGCCCCCTCCAGCGTCCGCCGCGTGCTGATGAGCGCACCCCTCTCCTCCGACCTCCGCAACAAGTACAACGTCCGCTCCATCCCCGTCCGCAAGGACGACGAGGTTCAGGTAGTCCGCGGGACATACAAGGGCCGCGAGGGCAAGGTCGTGCAGGTCTACCGCCGCAAGTGGGTCATCCACGTCGAGCGCATCACCCGCGAGAAGGTCAATGGCTCCACCGTCAACGTCGGCATCAACCCTTCCAAAGTCATCGTCACCAAGCTCAAGCTCGACAAGGATCGCAAGGCCCTCCTCGATCGCAAGGCCAAGGGACGTGCCGCCGACAAGGCAAAGGGCAAGTTCACAGCTGATGAAGTCTCCGCTGCTGCCGGCCCTTCTCTTCAAGAGGTGGATTAGATTAGATTAGAATGTTGTTTTTTTTTTCAAGTATCAATGATCAGTGAGTTTATCAAAAGCTACATGCTGTTTTTGTTTTGACTCTTCTTTCTTAGTAGTATATCTTGTTTGGGTTTTTGTTTTGATACTGATTATGTAGTGGACATCAATGCTATATTACTTTATGCAGAGGTTTGGGTTTATTTTCTTTTGGAATGTGGTTTGGTTGTCTGGTTGTTGTATTGCTTGAAAAATTGATAGGAAGTTGTTTGGGGTAGATAAGTTTTGACTATTAATTTTAGGAATTATAGCCTACAAGTTCACATTGTACCATTGAAGAAATTGTATACTAAAAGTAAAACCAGATTGGAGAACAAAAAATGTTCCTTTAAAGTAAGAAATTTTATTAATCTTAGCTTCTGTTGAAACTAATTTTCATTTACCATATAATTACATTTTGTTACAGATGTAAACTTAGGAATAGAAGTTAAGGGTACTTTTTTATTCTTTCCTTACTAATGAGGTCCAGAATATGGAGCTACTATTGACCATTAAAACTTGCATTTCTTAAAGCTTTGCTTCCTCCACAAGTGAACCATGGGAAGACAATGTATGCATTTCTAATGCAATGTAAGTGATGACAGTTTCCATTCAGAAGAAATAATGTTAGCAATAATAAAGCGGAAAGAAATTCATAATATCCCTATTTTGTACTTTTGTTGATGTGGAATTTTACTAAATATACATTTTAAACTACACAACATTCTCAACAAGATGGTATTTGTTGTGACACTACCCCATGTTTTTTTTTTTTTTGGGAAGCCTACCCCATGGTGTTTTTTTTTTTTTTTTGAATGTTAAAAGCAATTTTATTAAAAGCCAACCAGCATAAGAGACATATACCAAGGAGCTACAAGAGGAAACCAAAAAGATGCAACAAACCCCTAAAGCCAATCTCGACTCCAAGCTTGTCTTTCCCAACACCCCTTTTAGCAAAATCTGCTGCTGCCTTGTTAGCTGAGTGCTTAATGAGAGAAAAGGAAATGCTAAGCTTGGAGGCCGATTCCGCCAGCTCCTCATAAATATCTGCCAGGAGCCATGGAGGCTGAGTTATTTTGTTGAAATATTTGTCAGCATGAGATTGAAGATTAGAGTTTTGCACAAATGTAGTATTGGTCAAACTCCTCATTATACTTGTTGACACTATCCTCTTGTTATATCTCATTTCAAACTTTGAAAACAGTGCTTGATTTATACTCCAGGATGAATTTCTCTTGCAAATGATCTTTTGGTCTTCTGTGATATGCAGAGCTGTTCTTTTTCTTATTTTTCATGACTTGCACCCTAAACTTGGTGCTTTCCGCTGTTACGAAGTGTTCTTTTGGGTCAAAATATTTATCAATGTCCCTGAGCCTTGTCCGGAAATCGGTTGAGGTGAAAAAATGGATATATCAAAAATGGATGTAATTTTCTACACTCACCTTTCAAGCATTAAACAAGAAGTCCCTTGAGTTGAATAATTCACTCTGTTTCAGCATGTAGATGTTTTTGCAACTAGTCCAGCCAGTTAATTAAGTTGCTTGATGATAATATTCTGTATATTTTTTTATGCTAGTACAAGGAGATAGATAAGTTGACTTGGCAAATGGAGAATTTGCTGATTCTCTTGCATGGGTTCTTCTACAAGAGGGTGGGTGTTCATGATATCCTGTGTTATGTGCGCAGGAGCCACAAAGCATTTCATGCTAACAGTTTGATTAGATGAGATCTTTTAGTGTGGCCCCACCAGTGAAATGGTATCTGCAAAATTTTTTAGACAAACTAAGAGTTTTGATCTATTGTTTCCTTTCTCCTTTTAAGAAAACAATTTGCTAATAATCCAATTCAAATTTCCAAATAACAAAACCAAAAACAAGCACAAGTCTGTCTTTGTCTACTGCTTTATTCATGATCTTTATTATTGTTTTTCCTCCTCTAGTTCCATAAATTGTAAAACCCTTCCATACAATGGACAAGTCCATTCATTTCTGTGTATGTCCAAACCGTCTTCACTGTCCTCCTTTGATTCTCTTCTATTGGAGCTACCTCTTGGTTCTTTTTCCCCTCATGTACTATTCATTTGTAATTCTATTCTTGCAAATCTACACATGCATTTTAGCGTGCACATTTTGGCCACTTTTATCATAGCCATTTGTTTCTCTGTTGTCCAGCATTCAGCTATCTAATTTATTATCTTTTGTTTGAATCCGAACAATTTTTTTTTTTTTTTTAAAATGAATACAGAAAAGATGGACTTATAGGCATCATTGAGAAGTACCATTCAAAACAAAAAAAAAAGGCATCATTGAGAAGTTCTACAAATCTTAAAGAACTACAAGTTAAGGAATAAGAAACTCATTGCCAAATTCTTCCCCTTCTCGATTGCTGCTTTAAGCTTTTTTATGATGAAGGAAATTAGATTTTTCTCTATAAATGTAAGTTCCCTTGACTGCATTAGGCAAAGTTTTCATTTGATACCTTCTCAACTCTTGCCCAGGGCCCAGGAGAGATGTAATGTTGGTTGAGCTTGAGGAGCAGCAGATAGGGCCTCCTGCTTCTCATCTATATCCATTTGAGGAATGATTGGTCGAAGTTTAATTTGTAGAACCATCAGCCATAAGAGGGCCCCACCATCTAGGAACAATCGGGATGTGTGTCTTGGTCTGTCTTCATTTTGTCTCAACCTGTCAACCTCTGCAATTCCCTATCCATTGCATTAATTAGCTGAAATGGCTTTAAACTGATCTATTTTAATAGTCCATCAGACCTCACGATTCCAAATTGCAGACTGGATCTTCATTGTCCCCTTTGTTCTTTATTCTTGATGCATTTCTAAGTGTGTTCCATGCAGATGAAATTAAACACCCAACCTACTTCAAGCCACAAATATTTCATCATAGATCGTGTAAGCAATCTGATAGTTTACAAATGGCTGAATTTCTTATAACTCACCATGGGGAGCATTTTTGTTATTTTCTGCATGTTCATCAATAGCCCACTGTGTTATAGGTGTTGAATTGCTAGATATTCTATGCAGTACCGCGTTCCGCCCTCTGGTAGAAGATGATTACTAATCCATCAACCTAGCAAAACAAATTCTAGGAAGATGAGGTCCTCATCTACATCTACATCTCCATCCTTGATTCCTTTTATTGACTACTTCTCAACTATGAAGTACTTTGTATGGAGTTCCTGGTATGAGCGTGGAAATGTTGCACAAAAACAAATGGAATGGGAATGATGGATTTGATGGAGTTGCTCGAGTATAGGGTACTCGAATTAAGAAAGAAAATGAAAAGAAAAGTAAAAAGAGAACACAATAGCATTAGGCAAAGTCGGGTTTCTTTATTAATCTTAGGACAAGGTACATAGCATGTGAAAACCAGTGAATCTGAGTGGACACTAATCACTTGATCAGTCAACTACTGCCAATACCCCTTTTGCCGGATCACGGTATCTCTGGGATCTCAAGTCCTCAATTACAATTCATCAAAGAAATCTCTAATATGATGATTTTCCTGTTATAGGGAGTTTAAACACTGTGGGGTCAGTTGTCAAAGGGGTTGCTATGCTAATAGTAGAGTTCATATAGGGGAGAGAGACACACCCAGAACACACACGTCCAAGGGGACTGCGTAGAGTAGGGTAGATCTGAAAACCCAAGGGTCTCCTCGGCAATAACTGTAGTGGACAAATTCGTTGAAAGTGTCACTGTACCAGTAGTAGAGTTCACCAATGGACCGAGACACTAATGCAGGCCAGACTAATGGTCCCCTTTTAAGTTTTATTACCAAAGGTCCAGGCCCACAAAGGAGCAGTCGTCCCACAGTTACAGCTCATCTTTCAAACTGACTTCTGAGGGAAGAAATTGGTGCCGTACCCATCCTATGCTGTGTGGAGTGTTTCTTTAGTTTTGGTTAGCAAGCTAGGATAAAACAATGATGTCTCTCCTATATAAGGAGATGTAATCTTCTCCAATGGGGACATTGAATTGAAGATAAAGTAGAATTTGAGGTATCTCTGTGTATTGTTCTTGCCTGTGGTGTAAGACCAAGACTATTGATCCGTAGGGATCCCTATCCTAAGCCATTTGGCTTGAGGCTATTCTCCCTTCCCCTGCTCTGCTTCAGACACACACCCAGAACACTTTTGGGTCACTCTAAAAACGGAAAGTTCTGATCTGTCTAAGGTAATAACCGAATAGATGGAGTAAACCCTCCCCTAAGAGTCCCAAGACTAGTGTAGGAGATCTCTCAAGGCCGGAATATAATATTCTGAAACGTATGTGTTAACACCCCACCCCACCCCACCCCACCCCCCAAAATCCCAAGAAACAAGGATCTAAGAGCAGGAAACTGAAGGAATGGAAGCTGTGTTGCCAAATGAGAGCCAAGGGGGTTCTTCTAGTGTTTTGTAGCTGCACGGGGGAGGTCTTTTGCATGCCCGGATGCTAGGTGTGGGGAGAAAGACCTTCATGCCTAAGCTTTTTCCTTGATTTTTCATGATAGGAGAACTCTAAATTGTTATAACTTTCAATCCAACCGTTGGATAAGGGCGTTCTACTTGCTGTTGGAAAACTCCTTTAGAGCAGATATATATAGAGTCAAAGAATTTTCCGATCGGTGCTATATTGAGGGAGATATGACATTCAGTAGTTAACTATTGCATTTCCAATGGGCCAGAGTCATGTTGCAACCAAAAAACCCATTCCTAGACAAGGAGAAGTGTTTCCCCACACCTGGGGCTTGGGCATGGGAGAATGCACTCTCACGCTTGCTTTTGTCCTTTCTTTCTTTTTGCATAGCTGAAAATTGAAACTTCTTTCAATCTACCCATCGGATTTTGAAGTTCTACCTACTTTTGGAAAATATTTTTTTTTAGTAGATATTCGTAGAGTCCAAGATTGTCCTGATTGGAGTTTTATCGTAGGTGAGGGTTTCCCCATGCTCAACTTTGTCCTTTTCATCTTTTATGGCAGAAATTTGTAATCACAATATCTTTTTATCCCTTGGATTTTGCATTTTTAATATCGTTGGAAAGCTCTTTTTGAGTAGATTCTTATAGTCTTAATGATAACTCTGTTTTGGACTCTTTTGGAGGAGATGTGTCCCTAGAAAGATTTACATTTCGTCCCTTTTTAAGTGACCCCATGGGTCACATCCCATTTTTTTTTTTGTCAATCTTGGGCGAGGGAGTGCATTTTTTCCCTTTAAGTGACTCTTTTGGGAAAGAGGGGTGCCTCCCTTGTCTAAGACTCATTTCTCCTTTTCTTATTTCTGCAAAAGCTTCGATCGGGCATGATTTTCAATCCGTCGGTTAGATTTTTCTCTGTACTCTTTTAAAGTTGACTTTACAGTGAATAAATAGAAATTCAATACTAAGTATGCAAAGTGGCCTTGATTGATCCATCTAAGGAATCTTTACTTGAATTGCAACCTACCAAAAACATTTGGAGGGCGGAGATCGGAGTGTAGTGGAAGGACCTCCAATATTACTATTACTCATGAGGAACTCGAGGACTTGAAGTGGAAGTACATCCATCCCTCTTTTCCGTTCACAAACTGAGTCTTTACCACCATATCCTGTAGGGGAATACGAGTACTTTGCAAGAGGGAAGAACAAATGCATTAGCAACAGTTTCATTAGCTAACTATGCCAGTCTTAACCGTGGAGTGACGCCATTAGAGGGTTTATTGGTAGGCCACTAACTAGGGATCCACTCCCCAAACCCAATAGTTACTCTTCTATAGAGGTTTAGTGTAACTCTTAAGCATTGTTTTGCTAGTGTCAAAACATCCATTCTCTACAAGCCTTGTTGAGATTTTCGACTCCCCATATCAGACGCTGAGTGCATGCCTTGTAGAACTAGTATAGAACGAACTGTTTCTACTAATAATTTCTACAATTGGAAGCTTTCATGCATGTAGGAATTACAGGACAACCGTGCAAGACCTAGAGGTTAGATGTAAAATGAGACCGGAAACAAGACAATTGCTGCAAGTGAGAAACCAATAGTTTTTAACATCGGTTTGTCGAAGTTCTAATTTCATTGCAAGATCTTTTCTCTGTGCAATCCGGCTTCTGCAACTTCACTTGCAAATCATGAATCCGCACCCTCATGTGCTTGTGACAGTAAGCACAGTCCAACTGTGCTACAAACTCATTTTTTAGCTGTACTTGGTACCGTTGGTGCCAAAGTGAGGAACTTGCAACTGTTCTAAGTGCTCAATTTTCAGCTGTACATGTAGTACCTATCCTCACTGTAATTGAATGTGTTCCCAGCTAAAGTTTCTGAGACCGGAGTCCATTTTTTATTGATTTATTACTCCAAATTCCTCTCCTATTGGGCTTTTTCCTGGGTCTAGGGCCCACAAGAGCTGCCGCATGGGCAGGGATAGAGCACCCGCATTACAAGGGGAGGAGGCTCTCTCACACGCAGGGGGAGAGCATACCTAGCAGATGGGTGAGAGGCAGGGTTACCAATCAACTAGGCAACTTCTCATCCTCCTCTCCTATGGGACTTATAGCTGGTCAGTGTAATGTAACGTTTTCTTTTCCACGGAAACATATTTCCAAGAGGATAGGAGTTGTGTTTTCAGCTCTCTTTTCCTCTCTGCGAGGGAAAAGTATTGAAAATATCTTATTTCTGGCAACCATTTAGGGCACATTTGTGCAATGCTGTGGAAAATCGGTTCCGCGGGCAATCTTTATTGTGTTGAGTGGAACCAAGTGGAAAGGTTTTCTACGGAATCAATGAAAAGTTTGATCATTTTTACACTCGCAAGAGCAGCTGCACCAAATATGCAACTTTCAATGCTTTGAAAGAGCATTTTCACATTCCCTGCTTTTTCCATAGAAAAATGGCTGCACAAACACACCCTTAAGCCACACCAAACAAAGAAGCAGAGTATGGAATTGAACTCATGGAAATGGGAGTTCGCTTCTGTGGTAACTCCCTTGCACAAACCTATGTTAGGATCAAAATCAGTGCATTTTTTTCATGCTTCTTGGTAGTTTGCGTGATTTTATCTTTTACCTGATATGTTTTTTCTGGGCATCTGGAAGTTGTGATGAACCCATGCCGTTGTTGGAAGGTTGGCATATCAACCACAAGGGTTCTTTTTTTTTTTTTGCTAATAAAAACCCTATGATTCTTGCCCTAAGGTTTTGGATGGTGAGGCCTTGATTTCATGACAAACCCATGGTTGATCTCATAGTTTTTGATTGCTACTCTTTTAATGAGCCACATGATCTGGTGAACGGCCTCCAGAATTGTGCGGTTCCCATAGGGAACATTCCAATGACCAACATTCATGAAGAGTAGAATGGATGGTCTTCATCCACTTTCACTGGTTTCTAAAGTTTTTTCAGATCATCTACACATCCGGTTGGAATGACGCGTCTCACCAAACATGCGACCTGAGACATTTGATGATCTCTCTAGTTGGCTTACACCCACTTTTTTTATTATTATTGTCGTCGTCGTCGTCGTCCTGTTTTTTAAATATTTTTATCATTGCTGATCTTTGAGGTATATTGGGATTTACAACTACTGAATTTTAGGCTAATCACTTAACCATGCATGGGCCAGTATTTCCCCATCTTCCTCTTTATTTTTGATAACTAAAAGTGAGGCCCTCATAGTGCTGCTCCAATGGAGCCTTTATAAGTAGGCTACATAGAAATCTCCTTATATTTGATGGAAAATTTTATCCTGCTCATGTGCTCCTGCAAGAACGCGCGCAACCAACCATCACCAAAGGCAGAACTCCCCTGAATTTCACCTGATCCCATGTGAATGGCACTGATGTACAGTGCACAGGATAAAATTGTTCATATTTGATATATTCTTAAATCATTCCATTTGCTTGAGTCAATCATGACTCGAGCTCAAACTTGCTGTACATGGTTAAGCCAATCTCTAGCCCTGGCGGAGGTTGAGACTGGTGGCTCAGTTGGGCTTAGAATTTTAATCAAGCTTGAGATTGAGCTTGGCTTGACAAGCTCAACCTAAGCTAGGCTCGTGCTCAAGGGGGTCCATTTGTTGTTCAAGCCGAGCTCAAGACAGTCTAAGGTCAGCTAGGCCTGGCTTGTTTACACCCCTTACTTAAGATGATTGTTTTCCCTTACTTGTGCCTCTCATAACTTTATTTATGTCATTCCAGCACAAAAGTCATCCTTTTTGACAAATTGCTTCTGATCCTTTGTGTCTCATGTCACCCTTCCCCCTGAACTCTTGAAACCCCACTTGCCAACTTTTTTTTATACATTGTATAATTTAAACTCACAGTTGATAAGGATATTTTACTCATTAGTTTTATAATCTTTTTCCTTGAATATTATATATAATGTTCCTTTTTAGCTTTAACTTTTTTTCAAGCAATCCAACAACATAAGATCTTTGAGCCCCATTGTAGTGCACAAGGAATCAGCCCAGAATGTATTAAGGAACTTAAGCTAGATAAGGTCGCTTAAAAGTATAGATTAGATATATAAATATTTTAAGGTTGAAAAGGGAGACAGGGCATTCTTGCGTGGAGGATATGATGGTGCCTATCTACATTATAAGGGAGAAATGTTGATGGATTATTGTATGATGTGCGTCATGTGGTCATCATCATGTGTGAAACACAATTGAACTTTAAGGATTTGTTGTTTCTACTCTTCTCATAGAAAATCGATACCCTTTCTATCGAGGAAAATCAATACATTTTTTTTTTCTTTTTTTAAAAGAAAATATGTCACACCAGACAAAAGATCAGTAGGCTATATAAAAAGTGAGAACAATTTTCCTCTCTATTGCAGAATATTCTCATTGCACAAACAAGTGATTTTTATAGTAAAGGGTTGCATGCATGCCTACGTGAACTGAAATCCAACAATTCACCCTTTAGTAACTTGGTATGCAAAAATGTGTATAGTTAAACATGTCCTCAAATGCAAATTAACCTGCAAAATTGATCTCTTCTGAAAATACCTCAAAGGAACATGTGGTACTAAAACTTGATGCAAGGCAATGGATGCATTATGTCCGATACAACCGTGCCCTACATCACAGTTACATTTTCCAAACAATTACAGATTTACAGTAGATGAACCAAAAGCAAACCACTACACTTCCATGAAGCAAGATCTACCAATCAATCCAAACATCCAAACAAGATCAGCATTCCAGTTTTTTTTTTTTAAAAAGAAGCAAATCTCAGAATCCAACAATATTCAAAAATGTCAAAAACCTAAAGAAGATCCATATTGACAAACAGCAGCATCCAAATATCACATGCACGAAAGAACATTCAACCAGGCCATCAGAGGATCAATCTCACACCAGCATCAGGTACTCTGATTGTCTTCAGAAAGCCCATACAAACAGAGCTGTAAAAAGCAATATAAGTCTATATACTACTAGATATCATCATTAACCCAAAGAAAATGTACCTAAACATAAAAGAAATTGCATAAATCCAGGAATCTTCAACGGAAGAATGATCCAAGCAGAAAAGCCTTCATGGAGATGAGAAATGCAGGGGTGACCGGCGGAGATACGCCAATGGCAGAGGAAGCAGGCACCGGAGTGGGAGCATCTCCAGCAAAAGATTCTCCGATGAGAGGGAGTTAGACGATGAGAATCGCAATAAGAGAGAATGCGAAGAAGTTTAAGAGAGGGTCAATATTAACGCAGATCTTGTTTCACGAAAAAAAAATAAAAAAAATGGAAGGACCATTTCCATGCGAGGGAACTAAGAGGGGATTTTTGGTGTTGTCCGCATGTAAGGTGATTTTTCTGGCAAAATCCTCTAATATTATTGTCAAATATTTTTATGATAGTAGTGCCATATTGTTGCAATAAATATGATATATCAGAGATATTTATCTCATTACTTAATAACAAAACAAGTGGCCGAACAATTTCTTAAATGTGAAGGTCCGAAGAAATCAAGTCAAAATGATAGTGTCAATTTCAAGCGGTCATAACTTTTGATCCGATATTTTTCTCAACGTACAAATAGTCATTTTTGAAGCTATTGACACGCTCTACGACATGTATATATACGACCGGAGGCCGAAAGAGGTGGTTTCAAAGGTTAGAACATAGTTTTTTGTGCAAAGTTTAACATTTACTATTTCAGAAAAGTTAAGATTTTTGGATGTTATATAAGTTACTCTTATGTTTCTAATGAGGATAATATGAATTTCAGTTTCTCTGTTGAATTTCTATCCTAGTTCTTCATAAATTTAAGATTTCTTCTCAACTTGAGGTCGGTAATCTTTTATCACAACCCATTTGAGCTTTTTTACTTCACCACTACTCCCTACTAGCTTCATAGATTAAAGCCAATTATCCCCAAATTAACTTTTAATTTTCTTCTTTTGTTCTTTTTTAACTTTTAGGTAGACCTGATGACAAAAGCACCCTACTTTCTCACTTGATCAAAAGTGAAATGTGATCTTTCCATACCCAGTCCCTTCAAGCATTTTCTCCTTACTTGGATTTGTGTTTAGACTTTTCCATTGCACTGCTGTCAAGCTCATTAATTATATATATATCCTCTGTGATACCCAACTTAAGGGTGGTAATGGTGGGCCTGGATATGATTGGGGTTTAATCAGAGCCTAACTCTCTTACATATTAAACCTGAAACTCAGATGGCCTAACCCATCATGGTGAAGTTGTGCCTAGGATTTAGTTTTTAGTGGTTACAGACACTGACGCCCATTGAAGTCAGCTCATTTAGGTTTTTTTAGCTACCGAGCAAAGGGACCTCAGATTCTTGACACCACAATTATGGGAAAGAAGCTTACTCCTGTAGCAAGAGATACCCCAGCCATCTAGAAAAGAAACCTGCTTAGCAAAAGGAGGAACCCACTGATTGAGCCCTCAACAGCTTGGTGAGTAACAAGCATCCAACCAAACCGGCTGCCCCTTGATCCCTTAGCCAGCCCATTTAGTTAATGGGACATATATATATATATATATATATATAGGGGCCAGCTCTGCTAAACTCAATCTTAGAATAATGTAAACTCAAGTGTGTGGTGGGGCCCACTTGGGGACCCTCATGGGGATGGGGATGGGGGGAATTTCAAGGACTCCTTGGGATCCTCCTCCCTGCAAAAAAATTAGCTTCAACAATGATTTCTATCATCTCCATATTGGCCCAAAAGTTTAATGGTCAATAGTCCATTCGAATCGATACATAGTCAATCCAATGGTCCAGTAAATTCATATCTAATCGAAAGTTGGTGGATATGTGCAATTTAGGGGAGTCATGTGTTTGGTCCATTTGGATGGACCAAAGGTGAGCCCCACAAGCATAAGCTTACGAAATTTTATCTTAAGCTTGAGCTTAGGAGAGCCTCGCTCTCTCTCTCTCTCTCTATATATATATATATATATATATATATATATATATATATATATAGCGTGCATTTTTTTTTTCCCTTCAAATTTTGATCTAAGACTCTAAGTAGCTAGCTGGGCCACTCAATCCATTGTCAACCTCACCAACTACTTCTGAGGAAATGGAAGTGCAACTCAAGTGACTTGGGTCGCACATATTGGTCCAACCTAAGCTTGTGACCAAAATCACACGGAAGTAAGAGTAAAATCCAGCTATTTCCCATTTGCATGATAACCTTTTCCCTTTTGGTTGGCATGCACCAAGGTGAACTTCTTGTATGTGCAGATTCTCTTTCTTTGCATGTGCGAGTTCCACTCCCTGCATCTGCAGGTCCTCTCATCGGGTCCCCTCACCCTTACGTGGGATTGGAAAAAAATGAAAAAAGAAAAGAAAAAAGAAGTTGTTTTGGGGGAGCCTCCCCACAAACAATTAAGAGCACAAGACCTTTAAAAAATTGTATACAATATATGCATACAGCAGCGCATATACAATGAACCGTTTATATGTATGTATAATCAATGCATAAGTTTTCTATACTGAAATTGTTGTGCGCATGTGTGCGGAAGTGCTAAACCTACGATCGAACAATAAAACCACACGAGAGAAACACAAGAATTTGCATGGTTCACACAATGAAGGCTATGTCCAAAGAGACGATTTTCTTCTTTACTAAGAAAAACAAGGATCTCCAAAGACTCACTCTCTCATCGTCTTAACAATGCTTTCTCTCAAAGCTAGAAAATCCAAATTTTACGTTGTTCGGCGATGCGCTTACATCCACAACAAAGAAAATACCGATTTACATCTTGACTTTCTTCTAGATTCTACGGTTATAGATTACATCAAATATATAACATTCTCTTTCTTAACCCCTAAGAAAGTCCTTGATACATGTACCAAAATACTTCTAACCTTAAATCTGGTTCTTGGATTACCTACTAATCATCGGAATACAAAATATAAACCCAATAGGAACATTTGCCTGTGGATGTCCTGATCTAACTGATAAGAGGTGGGGGGGTCCTGTTAAAAAGGAAACCCTCTCAATTTTAAGGCATCCACCGAGACATGTGCATGCAGACAACTCATGGGAGGAGAAAATTCCCCAATAATTCATGCACATCAAAAGTAGACATATGTTCATATGTTGCTATCTTGCCCCTTTTTTTTTAATTGGCCGTATTGAACATTGGAGAGCGTGGACCAGATGAAGGTTGCCACTTGGATGGTATCAAGCCAATTTTTTTTTTTGGGGTAAATAAAAAGATTTCTTAAAAGGGAAGAAAAGCAACAATAGACAGAGGACAAACTCAGAAACAAAAACAACTTGTGGTAATGGTGGGCCCGGAAATGATTGGGGTTTAATCAGAGCCAAACTCTTTTACTTATTGAACCTGAAATTCAGATGGCCTAACCCATCATGGCGCAGCTGTGCCTAGGATTGAGTTTTTAGTGGCTACAGATAGTGACGCCCGTTGAAGCCACCTCCTTTAGATTTCCTTTTTTTAGTTAACCAGGGAAGGGCCCGAGACCCTTGACACCACTCTCATGGAGAAAGAAGCATACTCCTGTAACAAGAGAGACCCCAGTCATTAGGAAAGAAGTATGTTTTGCAAGAAGAAGAACCCAGTGATTGAGCCCTGAACAGTCAAGTGAGAAACGAGAATCCAACCAACTTGGCTGCCCCTCTCTAATAGCCCATTTAGTTAATGGGACATATGTATAGTTGTTTGTTTGTTTTTCTCTTCCATTTATGATCCGAGTTGCTAGATGGGCCACACAATCCATTGTCAACCTCACCAACTACTTCTGAGGAAATGGAAGTGCAACTCAAGTGGCTTGGGTCGCATATTGGTCCAACCTAAGCTCGTGACCAAAATCACATGCAAGTAAGAGTAAAATTCAGCTATTTCCCATTTGAACAATAACCTTTTTCCCTTTTGGTTGGCATGCACCGAGGTGAACTTCTCATACGTGTGGATTCTCTCTCCTCGCATGTGTGAGTTTCGCTCCTCACGTCTGCGGGTTCTCTCTTGGTGCTTGTGAGTCCCTTGGGGTCTTTGCAGCATTACCCTAGGATACCAAAAAGAAAAGAAGGATGGGTGGGAGCCTCCCCATAAACAACTAAAGCACAAAACCTTAAAAAAAAAGAAGGATACATTATATGCCCATGCAAAAGTTTCTTGTGTGGAAATTGTTGTGCGCATGCATGTTAAAGCACTAAACATGTAATCGAGCAATCAAGCCACATGAGAGAAACACGAGGATTTACATGGTTCATCCAATGAAGCCTAGGTCCATAGGGTTTAGTAAGAAAAACTAAGATTTACAAAGATTCTCTCTCTCTCTCTCTCATCGTCTCAACAATGCTTTCTCTCAAAGCTAAAAAATCCTAATTTAGCTTGATTCGGCGACGCGCTTACATCCACAACAAAGAGAATGCCGATTCACATCTTGACTTTCTTCTAGAGTCTAGGGTTATAGATTACTCTATATTTATAATTTCTGCTTTCCTAGCCCCTTAAGAAAGTCCTGATACATTTACCAAAATACTCTTGACCTTGAACCTGGTCCTAGATAACCTAATGGACTTAAACCGGTTAACCCGAAATACAAGTAAAAAATCCAACAAGAACATTTGCATGCATGCGGATGTCCTGATGCAACTGTTAAGAGATGGGGTCCGATAAAAAACAAAGGGAACCCTCTCAATTAAAGGCATCCACCAAGACATGTGCATTGCAGACATCCCATGGGTGAAAATCTCCCAATAATTCATGCACATTAAAGTAGACATACGTTCATATGTTACTATCTTGCCTTTTTCTTTCATTGGCCATATTGAACAATGGAAAGGGAGGACGGTAGGAAGGCTGCCAGATGGTAAAAACACATCAAGCCAAATTTTGTCTACTTCGTCCCAGACCGATGCACAGTTGTTTTTTTTGGTAAATAAAAAAGTTCATTAAAAAAGGGAAGAAAAGCAACAACAGAGAAAGGACAAACACACACAACAAAAACAACTTAGCCCCCAGACATTACACATCTTGTTATAAATGAAAAACACTTTTGTCAAAGAGTAATAACATGAGTTCGAATTTCTCACATGCAAGAAAAGTTCGACTTGGGTATGAAAATGGAAGTAACTAAGTCTTCCCACAATTTCAGAAAGGAGCTATAGCTGATGAGCATTAATTTCCATGTCAATAACAAAACCTGAGGTCAATCTGAACTTTTTGGTAAAACTTTTAAAATCTAGTTCTTCCCATCTTCAAATAATACTGCCAGAGGGAATGCCGACATGACCTTACCCACCAGCAATGTCTTTGACTATTTTGGTTTGAATATGAAGGCTCGATCAGTTAGGTACAAGTTGGCAATTCCTTTCAAGCTGCAGTGAGTTCGGAGGAAAATTATTTAGTATGGGTGGGAAGGGCATTAGGCACATGGATGGAGCTGTTATTAGAACAGTGATAGAATAAGGCTTCGGCTTAGAAATTTACTTACGTTTTGTTGACTTGGTTGACCTCTACATGGGTGCTGTTCTTATTTCAGCTTCCAGTGAGATCCAGTACACTTTGTTGGATTTCACTAATTGGTAAAAGGTGAGAGGAGTTCATGAGGGTTTTGCAGATTTGATCATTTCTAATTGCCCTTGAAATGAGGATTCCTCGTCTGGTGAGTAGTTACATTGATATTGGTGTGCATTGATGAGTATGGCTGAGAAAAATTAGCATCGGTGTAAATCTTCAAACGTGAAGATTTTCAAATCTCATGAAGGGAGGGGTCCGACTTAAAAATCCTAGAAAATGATGATTTCCATTGATCTAAATCCCCAAGGATTTATAATTGTCAAACGTGGATTTTCCACATCTTTGTGAAAAACCAATGAGGAATCCTTGAGAATTTGATTTCGAACATGAAGATTTTCAAATCCTAGAGGGGGATGGGATGGACCTAAGAATCCTGGAAAATGATGATTTCCATTAATTCAAATTATCAAAGATTTACAATTGCCAAACGTGGGCTTTCCACATCTTTGTGAAAAACCAATGAGAAATCTTTAATAATTTATGGAATGAGGGAAAAAATGACAAATGAACAATTGCTCAATAAGATTATAGAATTAAGGAGAAATCCAGAGTGGAAAATCCAAAACAAAAACAAGCTACTTTATTTTATTATGCAATAGTGCAGTGTGTTTAGATTTGAACAGTGAAAGCTATGTAGAAGTGAACTTATTAAACAAAAATTTAGTAACTAATTGTTTAAATATCTTTTAATTATAAAACTTCAACTTTGCTAGAGAAAAATGATATTTCTTTCATCTTCTAACAACCCAGATTTACTTCTCCAACTTCTTACAGAAGTTAATTTAAAAAAAAATTATTATTTTTTCATTTAAGAAGAAAACCAAACATTAAGAAATCTCTCTAGAGATTTTCTCCTAATCACTCTTCTCCTCATGATCCCCACCACAACTTTTCTACAGTTAGAAGTATTATACGGATCAAAAATGAAATACAAAATACCATTGGGCCATATGTTTGGTGTTTGAACATGAACACTCCCACACTAATGAAAGTTTCACCAAATGAAAATAAAAAATAAAAAAGAATGAAAGAAAGAAGAGGATTTTACTGAAAAATTCACATTACATGGGGGTTGTACGAAATGGTGCCTCTTAACTCACTCCGCACGAAAGTAATTCTCCCGTAGTTATGGGGAGTGAAGCTAGTGTCGCTTAATTACAGACGAGCGACGCTAGCGTCACTCTTCTCAAGTACTCGTTTGTGCTGTCCGAATTAGGAGGCATTATTTTATGCAATACCTTTATAATGAATTTTTTTCAGCAAAATACTCAAGAAAGAAAAAAGAAAGAAAGAAAAGTCCCAAATGAAGAATTATCCTCACGGAAAAGACAGTCTCTTTTTCATGATTTATTTATTTATTTTCACTTTTTATCACATAGAGCACTATACCATGTTTCGTCACATCACTTGCAGTATCCACTCTTTTGGACAGTGGGCCTAACATCTGACACAGTTGACCGTCCATAATAAAAGAAAAAAAAAAGTTACAATAGATCACCTGGGCCCACCTCTGTTAACTCCATCCACATGGGATAATGTTAAGTTGCCCATCATGACTTTCCCAGGATCATTGAATTGATGGGAAAATCTATAGTTGTGTTAATGGCTCCGGTTAGGCAGATCCAAAGCTTGCCCAAGGCTGGTCTCTTTATTTATTGGGTCTAATTTTCAGTCTTGGACTCAACAAACATGCCTGAAGTCAGACCTAGATTCAGCCCATTTTCAAAACTTACACCATTTGTATGTAAAATATGCTGGCTGGCCTGGGCCTTTGTGAGGCTTGGTCTATTTAAAAACAAGGCCAGAGACCAGTCCATTGTGGGTTGGACTCAGTTTCGGCTGAGGCTGGCGCAGCCCATGCCCAAAAGTGGGACATTTTTTCTGAGAAGAATGTTCTTCTCTAGATATTTTCGATTTTCTATTTTTAATCGTTTGATATGAGCAACTTTCTACGAGAAAAAACATCGAAACCAATGCAATTTTCTTTAATTATGTAGGAAAGTGTTTCCCTAGGAAATTTCTTTTCTGATTCCACATAAGTGTCGTCGCAAATGTGCAGGGAAAGGCAACACAGTGGAAAGCTTGAGAAATCTGCAATGCAATGTGGCCTTCTCATTTGTAAGGCATTGATGTCACGGATAGCCTGAGGATTGAGGAATCTATATTGGACACCTGTTTTATTAAGACCCTATTTTGTAAACACTTTTCTTTCTGTAGCAACGAGCAAACCAATCCTCCATCTTTCAGTGATTCAGATCTTCCACCCTGTCAGTCCATTTGTTCATATCAATTTCTCATCATTCTTTGCAAGTTTGTAATTGACATGTATTAGTAATTGACATGTATTCAAGTGAGCTCGATAGACTGGGGCGGAACCAAAGGGGGCTAGGGTGGCCATGACCCCCCAAGAATTCAAAGAAAAAAAAAAACCTTGAACTTAGAGAAGTTTCTATCTGCCCACCCCACAGAGAGGGAGGTATACCTAAACCTGATTTATTCTTAGTCGGTCTACTCCATTATAAGTTTGTAATTTAATTATATCCAGATGTCACAAATAGTAAAAAGGTTAACACATGGCATATCCGCAATAAAAAGAAATAGAGTGCCCACCAGAGGTAAGATGTGCCCATTCTTACTTATTTGTCCAGGGTTCAAACCCAGGTAGACACCTCTCCTCACTAGAGGTTGGACGTTGATCTCAACAATCCCTCCCTCAACGGCACACCTGCCACGATTCCTGCTGTGCAATTCGCAAAACGAACACTCAACCTACTATGTTCTGATACCACTTGTAGGATCATATACCTTATTGAGCTACTACTTACCCTCAAAACCAATTGGTAATAGGAAGCGGCACAACGATAGTTTTATGATGAGGGCGAGCGTTCGACCACAATTATAACCGCTTAAGAGCGAAGGTGGACGTTGACCTCAACATAGCTACCTCATCAGATGTCAACACCTCTCATGAAAGGGTTCACTCACCTCACCCGAGGTAACTTTCCTCACCACTATGGGTCTTAGCCCCCTAAGCTGGGATAGGATAAAAAAAAAAAGGAAAAAAAAAAAAGAAATAGAGTGATGTCATGGAGGAAGAATCAACAAGGTCAAAAGGAGGCAAGTGGGCACGGATTCGACTGTTAGGGTTGTGCGAGCCAAGTTGGCTAATGACGGGAAAGCAGGAAAGCCACATGACTTGAGTGATAAAGCATATCACAGTGCATTTAAGAGATTTAATTGATCATGTTAAAAAGTGTGCAGAGACTTTTGCCTTTTTCTTCTTCTTCTTGTTGATAGTTCCTAAACAGATAAATGAACCTTTAATTAACTAATTGAGTTAAAGCAAATTTATTGATAGCTTAGTGAGGAGGCCTCCCTCCCCTTACAAAAACAATCAAAGGATCAATCTATGACTGTGCTTAAGGACTTGGATAGTACTATATACGTGGGATGTGGGTGCATGAGTATTTCGCAAAAAATGTTAAAAGTATTGGATACCTTTGTTTAAAAAATTATCTTACATTTTTTCGTTATGATAATTTTATAGATAACAATGTTTGTGTTTAATTGAATAGAAAAGTTGCATAAAATGAAAACTGATCAGAGTTTAAACATCTAACTGCAGTCTTAAATTCTTTTTTTTTTTTAATAATTTTTTCATACTTGTTTTCTCCACAAATGGATGTAGCCTTCTGTTTTTCCACATAAAGAGGAAGAGCTCTCTAGGACATACTAGATTAATGGTTAATGATCATTATTTGAATCATCAGTCAGGCATATATATAGAATTAAGGTGCAGCTCACTAGTCTTTTCCATATGCATACGTGGTTGGGAATTAGAGGTCTGTTTGTTTACATTAGAATACAAGAATTAAATACAACGATTCATACCATATATAAGTAGTGAAAAAACGATTTTTCCAATAACAGCAAATCACCTTTTATTTTTAAAAAATAGAATAAAAAGGAGATGAGATTCAACCATCACTACATAATCCTTTTACTGCGGGCCGCCTTGTTAGTGTATCTCAAGGCACGGCATGGGAGAATCTGGGCCCTTCTTTTTTCAGATTTATGACCGTTGATTTGTATGCAATGTAAGAAGGCCCATCATCCAACAAAAGATCCTGATCCATTTTTTGGTACAAGGCCTCTCCCAAGTTTTATTGACACAAACATCACGTGCCTTGACTGGGTCCATGCACAGTAGGTGGAAGATCTGGCAATGGTCAAAAAAATCTGCTAACCATAATCTAAAAGCCCCACTCTCATGAGTCATGTGTCACCCCCAAGTCCAAGTCCAAGTCCCTCAATTTTTATATTATGGTTTGTATTCTTTTTGTGTGTGAACGGGGCTTGGGCTTGGATGGAAATTGGGAAAAGGTGGTGCACATAGCATGAAAAGTGGGTGGGGCCCTTTGTCTTATCAGCTTAGCCCCAGCCAGCTGTGTTGGCTGCTGCTTGTGCTGCCTGTTAGTGTTGTGACATGGTTAGAAGTGTTCTAGATTGACTAATAATGAACTCAAAAAGGGTTTTGGCACTACACTAAAAATTAATTGTTTTAGACACCACCATTGACTTTCAACGCGTGATGCACCTAGAAATGCAATTTGTTGTCGGTAATTTGAGTGTAGTATAATCCCTAGCTAGGAGTGGTGCCAGAGGAGTTTGAGGGGGCCAATTCCCCCCTTCAACTTTGAGGAGTCAAAACTACAATGAGATGGGTCATGGGTGGGATGCCACATTGGGACCCACACGTTTGAATATCCAAACTGATAAAATTGAGGGCAGTTTGCTTTAGTGGTCTGTTGTCCCCAAATTTTACTCAGATAAGAGTCTCTTTCACTGTAAAATTAAGTATGTAATATTTTTAATTATATTTTTAGTCTCATGGTGTGACCAATTTTTGTTAGAGTGAGATTCAAGAATTATTTATTTTGAGTGGTTCGGATATTCAATAGATGAACCTGGTTGTTGAGTTGCACACCTCTCATTAAAGGGGTGAGAGGGACACTCTGAGGATCAAGTTTCCCCACTTGCATTATTATATCATTTACACGTTCACTGCTGGCCTTTTATGACTTGGTTAATGTGGCATCCATGTCGTCCTCTCAACCATCAATGCCTAATGCAAGCATAATTATCCATCAAACGATCAAAAATAACTAATCAATGAATTTTCATTAATTAGTTGTGCTTGAGTTGGTTTACATATGATTGATCTGGCATGGGTCGAACTTTATTTAGAGAGAGAAACAACTCTTAATGTTAAAACAAAGAGAAAATGGTTGTTTTGAGTGGTTTGGATTCATTACGGTGAGCCTTGTTATTTTCATATTCTAATTTCCCTCAAAAAGTTTTGAGAAGTTATTTCTTTGAAATGTTGAGGTATTTTGAAATTTAGGATTTTTTTAAGTATTAAAAAATATTATTTTTAAAAGATTAGTAAAACATCACTAAATATAAATTATTACTGGTCAAATATTGCCTATCCAGTATAAGAAAACATTGGCTCCACCACAAATTGTCCCAAGTTATAGCTCAACTAGTTAGGAACAAGAGCGTGTAAGTGAGAGTGTGCACATTTGAATCCCAAATGTAGCCAAAAAGAAAAGAAAATCTTTGCATGTGTAACATTTATACATGTGCATATTTGTTTGCACTCATATACATCTATAAATGATTCAGTTCCCTTTGGGTCTCCAAGCAGTATAAAACACCTCCATCTCCCACGTAGCTAGGTTTGGAGCCATATCTTTCTTCCTTTCCAATGGGCCTTATCAAATAGGCTCATTTCTTTGTATGGACCTGGAAAATGGGCTCATTTGTTTGGATGAAGTCAGACATATGAGAATTCAACAAATGAGCCTATTTGTTTCCATGGAATTGAAATGCATAAGAATTTATTGTCAAATAGACTTATTTGTTTTCATGGAATTGAAATACATAGGAGTTTATTATCAAATGGGCTTCTTTGTTTGCATGGAAGTACAATCCTGTTTGTTTGGATTTAGTCGGAATACATATGAATTTATTGATGTAATGGGCTTGTTTGTTCGCATGGAGCTGAAATACAAAGGAAGTAATTGATTCAAATAGGCATGTTTGTGTCCATACAATCTCAACACATACGAAGTAATTGATTAAAATGAGTATATCTATTTGCATGGAATTGGAAGGCATAGGAAGCAAATGATTTACATGGGTTTGTTTGTTGGCATACAATTGGAAAATATAAGAATTCATTGTCAAAAGGCATATTTGTTTGCATGAAACTGGAATATAAATGAATTTATGGATAGAATGTGCTAGTTTATTGGTATGAAATTGGAATACATACATACATACCGAAGTCGGTATGTAAGGTAAGATCGTGCAGGTGGCGGGACCGCTCCGGCAGTCTGTATATAAGGTAAGATCGTGCACACTAGATACAAATTAATTTTTATAATTAATTTAAAAAATACGGATAACTTTCATTGATTCCATGCAAACAAAACCCCAAGGGGTAGCTCAGTTGGCCTATGACTACGGTTTGCACTAAGAAGTTGTATGTTTGAAACTACACTACCACACTAGGGGCTATATGGGAGTTTATCCGGCTTCCCTCTATGTCCGAAGGGATTAGTTTAGTCCAAAGGGTTGAAAACTCTCCAATAGCAAAAGAAAAAGAAAAAAACTCATTTAATTTAATTACTTTCTAGATATTTAAACTCCGAGCAAACAAATAAGCCCATTACATACAGAGATAAACAGTACTATATATAAACAAAATGACACTACATATTTGGTAAAGTATGGTAAAATAAAGTCGATATAATCAATCAATCACATTATTTCTCTCTCTCCCACTTAACTTTAACATATGCTTTATCTCATTTTACTTTATCTTATGTTATTTTTAATTTACTTTACCGCACATGTAACCAACCAATCACGGATGTAAACATGGATATATGAACATGTATGATCGAAAGGACTTCAGATTCCTCCTGGCGTTCACGCGTGCAATTAATGCTTACACAATCTGTTCACATCGCATATATGTGGGCAAATGCCATTCCGTACGACACTCTGGGCCCTACCTTCTAGAAAAGCAGTACTTCCCGGAAGCCCCAAAACGGAACTTCTGCAATAGATGAAAGATGATAGATCGTCCTCTCATCACCGTCAAATCTCTATCAGAAGATAAAAACAAAAGGTAGACCCCACTTCCCCTGGCCATGTACTAAGTCCACCCTTCATTTCTTCACCCACAGCCCCTGGGTCAGCCATAGTGGCGGAACTTGCTGTGGGATAAAATTTTTTTTTTTTTTTTTTTTTTCAGGTGGTTTTCCAATCCTTTGAACTCGACTAATCTTTTCAGAACCAAAAGGAAACTCCCATTTAGCTTTAGTGTAGTTGTGCAATTTCAAACCTATAATCTCCGGATGTAAACCGTGGTCCTAAGTCAACTGAGCTACCCCTTTGAGTTATTGTGGGACAAACTTGAACCTACTTGACCTGACCTCACCAAGGGTTGAGCTTTGTTTAGGTTATGGATCAAGATTGGACTTGGGTTTGGACCCAACTAGTATGCATGTATGAATATCTATAATATAAAACTTGAATTCCAGTTGGGTAGTTTCAATTTGGGTTGGGCTCAGCTCAGGTGTACTTAGGGCTTCATTTGAGTATATGGATTTACCCATATACAATTTGGGTCATACTTGGGTCAGGCAGACGCCGGAGCCAGACTCGCCTTGGTGAAGCCCTATGTAGGGATGAAAATGAGTTCCCAAAACCCAAATCCCAGAAAGATATGAATTTAAAAAAAACTGGGTCTCAGTCAAAGTTCCAGTTTCTACTTTCCAAGTATGAACATCGGCAGGGTTCGTATGACCTAGAGCCAAGACTGATCCACTTTCAGGTATAGGTCTCTATTAGTAATTAGATTCAGGTATGGTTACAGTGCATGCCCAACCCATTAAAGTGCTTAGAGAAAGGTCTAGAACAAGTTAAAGATAATCTCCAAGCAAAGCAGATGATGTATACTCAATAACAAAGATTATATATTATCATCAAAGATGATGAAGTTGATAGTGATGTAGTTAGAAAGTGTCCTATATGTGTATGTGTGGTTTGTTGGTGCGGACCACGCACTACAGCCAGCTGGGATGTGATAACGACTTTGAATTTCATTCTCTCTCTCTCTCTCTCTCTGCTCCATTTTTAATCTATACATGTTGGGCAAGTGGTAATAAAAACTGCTCAGTGAAAGAATTATATAGACAACTCATGGGATATGGTAGAGGATAGATGGGAATTTTATCATGAGGATTTGGACCCAATAACATAAAAGAGTGTGTGTCCACAACTTGAAGTGTTGATAAGGTAGGGGTGAGTAGAGGAGCACCCAAGAGAGTTAGGGTTTATCTTGATGGATAGTAATATAAGGTCAGGTTTCTTGTTCACTAAAGTAATTGCTAAATAAGACCTAAAAAGGTTAAACATCATTAACAACTTTACAACAGATAATTTAGATATTTCCTTGTGAATGTGACAGTTCGAGGCTCTCAATCTTAATTGGGTTGCGTTAGGACTATCTGGATTCTGACCTACTTGTCAGGGTGGGCCAATCATATGTAGATTGGCCATATTGGCCAAAGGCTGAAATTTTACTTGGACTTGGATAATACCATCAAAATTATCCAATAAGAGGGCCTTTTTTTTTTTGGTAGGACAATAAGAGGACTTCTTTCCCTTCTAAATGGCCTTTCCTAAACAATAATGGAAATTCCAAGGTGGCCCCAGCAGATGAATTGACAAAACCATTTTCACACCAAATATCTGAGCTTCAACCAAAATTTCAATGAGAGGCTTCTGTTGCCATCATTCCACCAATTAATTTGTTTTACACCTACCAATATCCAACATATGATCTTCTAATCTTTGATAATTACAACTTTGATCATGGTTAGGCACGATTCATATATTATATATATTGATGCATTTGTACTATTCTAAAGCGAATGCCCGCGGGCAGCACACATGCTGATATAATTGCCACAAAAAAGATCCAAATTAGATATTAAGCTGTTGTTATCCTTGAGTTATTTAATAATCATGAGTACTCTTTGGATATTATCTCTAGCTATCTAAATATCATAGAAGTGAATTGGGATATATACCAAAAAGTGGATTGGACCACCCAATGGCCAATATAGCTGTAAAAAACTCATTCTTTTAATCCTTTTGGCACTTTGCTTTCACTTTTATTTGTTTGAGTTTAAAACTGCAGGTGGGTACTAAAATAGAAGGCTGTAGCTTGAATACAAGTATAAACTAAGGAGGGGTTTGTCAATAAAAAATTGCTTGTTGCTCTTAAGATATCTAATCTAGTCCACTGAGAAATATTCAGGAGCCACAAATTTCTCTTTCGTCATCATTCGTAGAGCTGAAAAGGATAAGCACTGTGGAAGAGAGAGAGAGAGAGAGAGAGGGAGGTGAAGCGTTTTTCACGTTCCTACGTTTGTGGAGTGGCAAAAACGCAAAGACAGCGTTACATGTCTCCATTCAAGCTACAAAAAATGAAAAAAATAGATGTTGTGAGTGTTAAGAAAATACAAATAAACCATTTGGCTAAAAGAGAGAAACTAAAGATCGAGCTTAACGTAGCAGAAGATAAGTGGAATCTAAGGGTGGGGCCCATTGAAACAAAAAGCAGAAAAAGGCCAAAAACCATGAGGCTTCAGCTCCACAACCTAGGCCTGAAGTTGTACACAGTCAGAAGTGAAGGCCAATGGCAAACATATATTTTGTTTTTATATTAATTTGTAGAATGATTTGGATTGCTTGAATGGTCATTCAATGAGATTTTTCCTCCTGAGTTTGGTATGGATCAGGTTTATGATGGGTCTCTGTCTGATCAGGACCACCACACCACACCACCCCCCCCGCCCCCCCCCCCCCCCCCCCCCCCCGTCCTTCCTTCCTTCCTTCAAACATCTGTCTAATTATGGATGAGACCCAGACCTGACTCTGGTCCAAACTCATAGCCAATGCATGTTATTGTCGTATATTCTGTATTTTACTATGAAATGTGGACCTGGAACTGGACCTAATTATCAACTAACCTTGGGTCCAAAAAGAAAGGGTCCACAGCTTTTTTTTTTTTTTTTGGGTCTACTGGCTTCTTTACTTAACTTTAGTGTTAGGTTTTGTGAGCTGTTGATTGTTGGATTAAAGTTGGTCTCTGTCAAAGGATTTAGGTCATATATATTTTTTGAAATAAATAAATAAAAACCAAACAAATAATAACATATATAGAGTGCTTATGTGTTCTTGAGGAAGATGAATAATAATTTGGGCTTTTGGGCTTGATCGGAATTTACTTTCTTAATTTGGACAGGCGCTTCTATCCACTCCTTTATTAGAATGACGCTGGAAAACAGGAAAACAAGAGATCTGTAACCTTTTATAAAGACCTCAGCAGTAGATTTACCAAAAAAACCATAAAAGACCTTGAGCATTTATATTTCATGAAAGAATCCTTTTCTAAATGAGTCTACACCATAATTTTCTATAAGTAAAGTTATATGATTTGGAGAGTCAAGAACACCCTCCTATAATTTAAGTAAAATTGCATGAATTGGAGACCCAAAACCCTCCATGTATGGCATCTAATGAAATTGTTGTTCTCTCTAACAAATTCTCAAGTGTTCATTTCTTTCTTTTTTCTTGGTTTATATAGGAGGTCATCTTTGATCAATCTAGTCCCTTCACACATCGTATATTGAATTACCACTTGCCCAAATATGACGCTAGCTAATTGTCTTGACTTGGTTCTACTTCCTCTCTTTTATATATCTACCAATCCTAAGTTGTATTGTTCTTCTTTGCTACACTAGATTCCAGCAAGGTGAAAAGTTGGGTGTGTCAATAATTTAAGGGTTGCAGCATTCACAAGGTGAGTCAAACACAGGTAACATATATGGATGATGTGAGATATGCAAATGCCTTAACATAATAATGAGAGTCTCAAGGGAATGCGCCAATATCATCAATGAAAGGAGGCCACTTCAGTAGATGATCTCTTCGACCTTTTAAGATGCTCTAAACTTCAAATTTTAGAATGCTAAAGTGGGGAAGAGTATTTTGGCTTGACTATTGAGATTCTTGAGAGCTTGTTTGCCTACTTCTGGCTTAAATATTTATTCCGAGAAGGGTTTTACCAAGGAGTATTGCTTGACTATTGAGATTCTTAAGAGCTTCTTTGCCTACTTCGAATTGACTTGAGAATTTATTCCGAGAAGGATCTTATCAAGAAGTATTACCAATTTGAAAGATATAGAAAGAGTATTACAAATATGAAGACTTTATAAGGTTGATATCTAGATGCGACCACACTTATTAAGATTTTATTTACTAGAGCGATGAGCGGTAACCATTTTCCTTGATAAAAAGAGTCTCATTAAATGGCTTCTTATTGATCTTTACCTTTAATCCTTTACATTTTAGCTTCTTTCACAAAAGCCATTGTTTAAAAATTTTATACATTAGTACCAATTGAGGGCTTTCAACCTAAAATGTCATTTTTCAATCAAAATAGGCCCAGATGAGTGGCCCACCAAAAAGTTTAGTTGTGTAGAAGACCAAAATCATCAGAGGTCCAAGGAGAAAATACAGCGCAATGATGGGGAGAATCAAGGTTGATACGCACTGACGCACATGTCCACACACTACATGTATAGGCACTAGTGATGGGGGATCATCCACATTGAAGGCCCCACTGGATGGCCCATAACCTCTAGTTTCCACCAATAAGACTATATTTCTGTCAATACTATGTATGGTTACTTGCCCATTTTTATCCTGTAGCCACCCATTTTAAGCCTCTGACCTGGTGGCCAATATGAGGTTCTGGCCAATGATATTTTTAGCCTATGGTCCATTCACAATGAGGCCCACTGAATAGTGAATAACCAGGTGGAATCCACAATCTCTATGCTTGTGTCATATATCTAAAATCTTACACCTTACATGAAATATTAACAACAACAAAATTAATACTAACAATAAACATTTCATCTTTATCCTCACTTATAAACTAATCAAGACCCTGTTCTTAACAATTGAATAATAGCCACAGCCCACAGCAGGCTGAGATGCACCTATCCAATAAAGACAAATTCTGGGGGAAACTAACTAATGCCCATGCACAGGAATTTCATGTTGGATGAACATGAGCATCTCTCTCTCTCTCTCTCTCTCTCTCTCTCTCTCTCTTGTAGTGAACATTGCCCCACAGCCCATCCCCAGCCCACCCTTGGAAGGGACTCAAAGCATATCTAGAACATTAAAGCCTACAAATAATAGAAAGGAGTGGTAGGGGGTGGGGGGAAGCGGATTTGAAGATAGAAAAGAGAAACAAAAGATAAAAACAGCAGAGACACCATGCTACAAGTCAGCACCAGCAACAAAGCTTGGGGGGGATGCACTTACATACATCCAAGGTCCACAGTCATGTGAATTACATCAACTTGCTTGGTGGACCCCACTCACATACACACACATGGAACCTCTACCCATGAATCTTCCCACCACCATCCAATGAGTTGACCCACATCAAAACCCACCCCCCTAAACCAAAATAAAAAACCCAATGCTCACACACACACTCACATACACAAAAGGCAAACACTCCTATAAATTCAACTCTCCCTCACCCCCTCTTCCTATTAAGTCTCTTTGCAACTTCCATTCTGTGAGGTGAGTAGCACCAGCACCAACACCATTCACCATAACACCTTAACACCATAACCTTTTGTCTTGTGTTTGAGAAACATGGATAGCAGCTGCATAGATGAAACATCAAGTGACTCAATTTCCATGTTCACAACCCCAGTGGGGGGGCTATCCAGGCCGCCTTCCACCGAAATACAGCGAGTTGGGAGCGGCTCGAGCGTCGTCGTCGACTCTGAGAGCGGAGTCGAGGCAGAGTCACGCAAGCTCCCCTCATCCCAATTCAAGGGTGTAGTCCCCCAGCCCAACGGCCGGTGGGGGGCTCAAATCTACGAGAAGCACCAGCGTGTGTGGCTGGGGACCTTCAACAAAGAGGCTGAGGCTGCCAAGGCCTACGACATCGCCGCCCAGCGGTTCCGTGGCCGCGATGCGGTCACCAACTTCAAGCCCTTATCTGAGACCGACGATCAATTGGAGACCTACTTCCTCAATTCTCATTCCAAGGCTGAGATTGTCGACATGCTGCGAAAGCACACATACAATGACGAGCTCCAGCAGTGCAAGCGCAATTGCGCAGGCAGCAACATTGACATGAAGCAAAAAAATGGAGAATTCGCCGGCGGCAGGTACGCCACCCAGAAGGCAAGGGAGCAGCTCTTCGAAAAGGCGGTCACTCCGAGCGATGTTGGAAAGCTAAACCGATTAGTTATACCCAAGCAACATGCTGAGAAGCACTTCCCTCTGCAAGTTGGGAGTGCTTGCAAAGGGGTGCTTCTTAATTTTGAAGATGGACAAGGTAAAGTGTGGAGATTTCGCTACTCTTATTGGAACAGTAGCCAAAGCTATGTTCTAACCAAAGGGTGGAGCCGGTTTGTGAAGGAGAAGGGATTGAAAGCTGGTGATGTTGTCAGCTTTCAGCGATCCACGGGAGCTGAGAAGCGGCTCTACATCGATTGGAAGGAGCGAACCGGTGGCTACATGGTGCAGGCACAACCCACAGTTCAGGTGGTTAGGCTCTTCGGTGTCAACATTTTCAAAATTCCGGTTGGAAATGCGGTCAAAAGCGGCGAATGGAATGGCAAAAGGACTAGAGATATGGAGTTCTTTCCAAATGAATTCTGTAAGAAGCAATGCATAGGAGCTTAGTAACAGTTTCTCTCTTGTTTTCTCTTCTCTCTTCTTTTCCTTGTAAAAATACAAATGTGATGAAAGAAAGAAAGAAAGAGACTTAAATTTTGGGCCAACTTGCAGAAGTTTTGTCATGTATATTAGGATAGAAACCACTAGAGAATCAATATCAAGTCTCTACTTTTCTCTAACCACTATAAATTTTGTTGAGTTTCTATTTGGATTTCCTTGTATCCTTATGCCAATTTTGGTTCCCTTGGTTGTTTTAGGCGCTTTTAGCTAGCTCAAAAGGAGCCTTGTAGTTATCTTGGGGAAAGATAATGTCCAATGGAAAGGATTTCTTTTTACTTGCAATTTAGTGCTTACACAGTATAATTTGGTGCTGATATTTGCAACCCCCCTTTTTTTTTTCTTAGAATATGGGTACAAGTAGTCAAGTACAACCCCTTTTTGTTGATGGTTTTCTGTGGGCAAACATTGGGTGAGTTTATTTGATGCCGGGAAGATAAAAAGCAATGTGCATTGATCATTAAAGTTGGAAAAATGGCCGATCTATTAGGAATGGAAGGACAAGGTACAAATGACCCAACAACAGAGAAAAGTCTTTAGAGGGAGGACCACATTCAAGGAAAGAGAAAAAGGCAGACAACTTGCAATCAGTTTTCTTTGAAACTGATGGGCGAATTTTAGCATCTTGAACTAATTGGGGTTTAGTAACATAATATCAACTTAAAACTGTAGAAGACTTTGAAAAAATGGTGAGTCCAGACGTCAAAGGAAGATTTTTATCAGATATTTCTTGTCAGATTGATGCCAACTTCTTAAGTGAATTTTGAATTCTCTAGAATTATATATATATATATATATATTGATGATAGAGAGAGAGAGAGAGATCGTGTTTCTAGTGAGAGAGAGAGAGTTGATGGGTGTGGAATGATAGCTCCTGGGATCAAATGGATGGATGAAACCGTTTTAACGTTTTCTTTTCATGGCTATGGTGCTTTAATTGGGGGCATGAATAAAAATATTATAAAAATATTGATAATAGTATTTAATATTTTATTTTTACTTGGACATTTATTTTACGCAATATCTACTCATAATAATCTCTATTTGTAATAGGCAAATACATAGTTAGGATAAGGCTTTGATGATTATGATTATGATACTGATGATAATCTGTAAAAAAAAAAAAACCTTAAAATCTAAAAGTATCCAAATTGATATCTGCATAAGACTGATAATATAATTTCCTAAGAATGATATTCATTATACTGGTCTAATACAATCACCATTGCCATTTGGTACACTTGGATGGAAGGGCTTATGGCAGATAGCTCTCTCTCTCTCTCTCTCTCTATATATATATATATATATATATATGAAACGGCAGTTCAATCAAGGAATTATAACTCTGTTCAAGATCAAAATTGGCCTCATTATCCTTCTTATGATAGGGCCCACCTATTAAAAATAGATAGGTATCTCTCTCAAAGAGCATTTCAATCAAGTATAGCTCCTTTCAAGATCAAAATTGGCCTCATTACTTTGCTGCTCACCTAACTATTAAAAATTTGAACCCCTCAAAATGAATTCTAACACTGACACCGTGTAGACAACAGATGTCTTTCCTCCCAATAGAAAATGGCCCCACTGTAAAATTTGACCGTACATCGAAAACGTAATTAGTTATCTGCCCTGTCAAACATGGTACAAACAGCCTAATATCATCAGTCCACAATAAATATAACAGAAAACTTCATGGTGGCATCTTAATAGCCTTGGGGATACACATATCAACATGTAGGTTTGTGGGGCCACCAGATTCCAGCATGGGATGTAACTTTGTCCATTACAACAATGTATCGAAATTGGAACCCATTCTCCATACAGTGAACTGAGGATTATTCCCTCTTTTCTAGTCTTCTGCTTCAGTTTAGACTTTGGCATCCCTTAATTTTATAGTGATGATTTTCCATTTTTGTAAGGTGAACGATTTTTCTTTTCAAATGCCAAGGCATAGGGATGCACTATAATATACTATATAACAAGGTTAAAATCCATTTGAATCACGGACACTTGCCATTTAAAAGTTGGCATTTGCCCATTTTTATATGCTGTCCATTTTTTCATGAAAATTTGGAACAGATGAGGTTGGTTTTCCATTGAAGTTGTTTTTAGTTTGACAATCAATCCAAGGTGGGCCATTATCTAATGGATGAATGAATCAAATTGATGATTGAACAGTTTTTATTAAGTAATTTGGGTTTTGGGTGGGTGGGTGACAGTCCTCATTTAACAATTAGATTGGCCAAAGTTCCCAATGCAATTGGGTGAACTGGATCATTTCTCAATATTATCAGCCTGTGTTAATAATATTATGATATTCACTTTCAAGACTTTGTAGATTTTTATAGGGTTCTTCTGCATTTTCTTTTTAGCTGCAGTGGACCATGAAGTTAGGTATTACTCCTATGAAAGGAGAAATGACAAAGTGGGGCTTCTTTCACAGAGATTGGTTGGAGCCTTCTAAGGATAAGGGCATTAGCAATTGAGCATGATTGCAAAGAGTCCATTGGCTTTGTGAGCCCATTCCTTTGTCATAAGCTCTCTTTTCTGCCTTCCTGTTTAGATTTGCGGTTGCCACATTAAGATTGTCATGGGCTTCATACCACGTCGCCCCAGAACAAGTAAAAATATTTAAAGCTGCTTCCTTTGGTCAATGAGAGAGAGAGAGAGAGAGAGAGAGAGAGAGAGAGAGAGAGAGAGAGAGTGTTGTCTTTTGAATAATCTCACCAGAGAGAGAGAGAGAGAGTGTGGTGTCTTTTGAATAATCTCACCACAAAGGGGAGCGAAAGTCTTCCTTTTGGTTTGCACGGAACTTGGCCATAAAACTAATATCTAGAAGATTTAGACTTCAGCTGAGAGAGAGAGTACTCAACACCCATGACAAGTTGGTTGGGGTGAACTTATCTCCGTCCATTAAAGAATGGATGACAAAGTGAATTGGAAGCATTTGGTTTGGCTTCGTAAAGGATGCCGACATCAAGAGGACCCATTTGACCATTCCCACTGCCCTTTGATGTTTGATCTGGTGGCCACAAAATTCAAGAATAATTAATGGAGTTGAGTTCCTAGTTCCTCCCCTGCACTTGTTCACACTTGATGAGGAAATATCCCCTTGTATTTTAGCTTAGAAGACAGACTAAGGTGTCTGTCAAATGTTTTTTAAACTATATCTGTACTGTCTTCTCATGCAAATGCAAATGCTAATCGCATGTGTACAAGATGCAATGTATTCACCACTTGGGTTGGGCCCTGCTTTGGCCGTTCCTTGGATTAAACATCTGACTGAGACAGATCTGACTTCTAAGCATAAACTCACTGGAGAACTTTACGAACTGGGTGTTCACTGGTCAGTGCAGTGCATGATTTGAATACAGGTATATATGGACAGCCAGAGTGAAACCATTTTAGTAAAACAATAATCAGAATAGGCCCTAAAACCAATATTATGCAACAGCTGTACTTTATAACCCTTGCTAGTGGATCCAAGGTCGGTCTTATTCTCAACTATTCATTTTAGAAAAATATTCTTCTAAGAGCAGAGGGACCCAGGAGCTCCCATCCTGACCATCCAAAATTCAGGAAACCCAAAAGCCTCCAACCCAATTACATGGATGGGCCCTAGATGAAGCACATCATTCCATTTTTATTTTTATTTTTCATTCTCTCGCATCCTGGAACATTGATGAACCCAAGCTAACTCTAATTTGGTATAAATTTTGGTCTCTCCTTTCTGTTGTCGACAGTGGGTCACATTTATTATCTATTCAATTTCAAGCCTTCCATACTAACTAGCCTCGCATCCTGCAATAGAACATTGATGAACCCAATCTAACTCTAATTTGGTATAAATTTTGGGTTCTCCATTCTGTTGTCGACAGTGGGTCACATTTATTATCTATTCAATTTCAAGCCTTCCATACTAACTAGCCCTCAAACATTACCACTCACCCCAATTTAACCAACAGTCATGGTAAAGAAACTTAAATTTTTGGAGACCCTTATGAACAGTTAGTATAATTTGATAGGGCTGATTTTTTTAATTTTTTTTTTCCAACTCTAATCTCCTATGGGTCACGACCCATCCAAGGTCAAGCAGATCTCGAAATCTGTGCACATGTTCCATGCGTGTAGAGAAACATAATTGCTGTCCAACCTATAAAATACCTAGTTAGTTTAATGACATAAGTTTAAGTTGTGTTGTGATCTAGGGTTTACGAGAATAATTCAATCACGCACAATGAAAACACAGATTTACGTCGGCTTTTGGCATACGTCTACGGAGAAGACGAGAGAGCGTGAAAGTTTACTATGCAATCAGAATAAGTGTGTACATCCTAAAAACTCTAGGTCTTTATTTATAATATTAGTCCCAAACCCTGTTATACCCAAACCCTACTTCTAATCACAGTACAACTTGAGCAATACAGGGACACGATTAACCAAGACTTATTAACTTCTATTAAGCCATACTAATTAATAATATGCAAATGCAATCCTCTGCAAGCAAGATACATGTTAAGGTATTGTTGAGGTGATGGGTTGAATAATTTCTTTCATCATCACAGATGACCCAGTCAACTACAGAGATAGCCACTTTCTCAAGGGTACCCCACTTGCATCCTGTCCATTACTTTGAAACACTGGGATTATTTTGCTGACATTGTCATTCCTGGATCCTGGTACGTCAACTAAATTGGGATAATTCCTAAAGAAAAGGAGCTGTAACCAAGTACTTCTAGAATAGTTTTGCCTCCTTTGACCATTGAAGGTTAGCAGAATTGCGTTGATTCCACTCTCTGATTATAGCCGGGACCACAGAAAACTTAATGGCATATATGCAGAGTTACATCCAAAGTTCATTAAAATTTAGTTAATCAACCTATGGGTAATGGTTTACGTGTAAAACGTAATCGTAAATGAAGGTTTTTGGTAATGTTGTTTTGTTTATTTTTAATACTACTTTGTATAGGTAAACGGCCTACACATGGGCATGATTTACAATTGAATTGAGTGTCGGGTGACTTTTAGTGCCTATCTTTTTTGGGGAATTAACTCCTGACTACCTTTTGTGAAGTCTAAAATGTCCAACATTGATGTACAGATTACCATTTCCATTTAGAAATATTATGTTTCTTTACTGGAGATTTAAACTCAAACCACTTGAAAAGTCACAAATGTCTTTATGAATTCTCTATTCCAACCCTCTCAGCATTTACGCATGCTTCTTTGCCCATGAGGATTTTGGAATTCCATGGGGAACAGTATCAAATCGTGGGTTTGTCCCTGGCTTTGTTTGTAAAGGGATGGCATGTGTGGGTGTGTGAAAATTTACTAGAGAAAAAAGAATTTAAGTAAAAGTTTCTATAAGCCAAAGGGGCTGATCAAAGGGAATGGAAATTGATCTACACAGTTTTGTTGTGCATCTTAAAATTTGACAATTAATTTTGATTTACTTGTAATGACAATTTTGGTTTGAGAGAATTCTTTATAGGTGGATAGGACTCGTAAAAGAGGAGAGCTTGGTGGTGACACAAACACCATTCTTATGAAATACCATCTAGAACAAATGTCAGGATATTTTCAAATTTGAGTTCTCTTGCGAGGAAAATGTCAAAATAAATCAATTAACTATATAAAATTAAAAAAGTATTAATTAATATAGGTCAAATCTTTTTTTTTAAAAGAACTTCTATAAACTTGCTGATTTTCATTCTTTTCATGATACTGTCATGATTCTCAAAAGGTATTTTCAACTATGTGGTTATGAGCACTAGGGGTTGTCCATTTGGTTAGGCTTCACCCAATTCAGGGTTCGATCCGTTTGTTCTCTCGGTGCTTGTACAGTTGCTCCCTTTCGGCGTGTGCTAAGGTCCACTTCCACTGTTGGCCGGTCTCTAAAAAGGATCCAGCCCCTTTGGCTAGGTAAAAAACTTAACTTTGCAATATTCTATAAGCATCATGGTATCGTTAGGAGAATATTGTTATTACTGAGTTCCATTATATTGCCATTTGTAATAAAATGTAATGGGAGGTGCTCCTATGAGAGTCTCTCACCTTACTTATGAGAGATAAAGTGGGGGTCCTCACATCCATATCTAATGTCAACAATTTAAATGTGAGAGCACCTATCTTTTTCTCTCATAGTAAGGTGACTCCCAAATATAATAACTACAATTTTCAGCACTACATTTCCTCCCCTCTTTACTCCACTCCGTTCTCCCTCAACAATGTTAATAATAATAATAATAATATAAAATTTGTATGCAGAAATGGGCAGGGCAAAAACAAGACCATAAGCTCTTGAGTTGTTTAGCTTAGATTATAGAATAGATAGAATAGAATTCATTGACCAAAGCTAAGAATCTAATAGACTTGTCTAAAGGTATGTTGAAATCCGAGGCGCGGAGAGAGAGAGAGAGAGTGTTGAGAGTCTTTAAGACCAAGTTGTGGATGGGACCTTTACTAAAGAAAATTAAAATAATAAAACACAATCCAGTAGCAATCAATATATATGATCTGGACAGGCCATTAGTTTATGTGTTACCAGACATGGATTGACTTTGCATTTCATCACCTTTGTGAATGTGAAGCAAGACCCAAATTTAAGCTAAGCCATGAGAAGTTTCCTTCTTAGTTCCTGCGATTCTTCAATCAAGCTACCAAGCAGCCTGCATGAGACATGATGTGATCATGGGAAAGAGACCTTTTTATATGGTCTTTGGGCACGTTGTTTGAATTTTGATTACTTTAAAAGGAGGTCCAATAGAAGAATTGGATTGGTAGTGCTAGACTAGTGCATTTAGTCCTCGTTCATCCCTATAATGGCGGGGAGGAAAAATGCCTTGAAAGTGATGTTCTAAATTCTAATGGGGGTTTCTTAGGATGCATTAATGACAGGGCCCAGGGGTGACTGAAACAGCAGCATGTGCCTCAGGAATCATCAGGTCTGGAATTGGTGATGAATCAATGCATGTCTCTTTGCATAGACAATTCACCTGATGGGCCGGGAGCATGCTGTGGAAATTGGAGGAAGTCTTTCAAATTGGAATACCCAATTTGAAACAAAGTTAAACAGTATAGGATTATAAGAAATCTCTACATGAGCCAAATTCAAAACAAGCTTCTTGATATCCTCAATAATTGGATCGATTGACCAATCAAAATCGTCATTAATAGCATGGATCACCTTGTTAAAATCCATATGCACATGGATCCTTGCAAATTAATCCTAAGGGGTAGCTCAGTTAACATAGGACTACGGTTTGTACCCGGAGATTATAGGTTCGAAACTATACTACCACACTGGGGCTATAGGGGAGTTTACCCAGCTTTCCTTTTTGCTCGAAGGAATTAGTCCAGTCCAGAAGATTGGGACCCCTCCGATAGCAAAAAAAAATAAAAAAAGATCATTGCAAAGCCAATCTCCTGCCCTGCGTTTGGTTTAGAATATGTGATAGTAAACTAAACCATAATGGGTATGGGTTGGGTCGATATTGATGTATAGGTTAACTGTACTTAACTTTGCATAATATTAAATGTTATGAGAAAAAACCTTAACTATACTTAATTTTGAGAACTCCACTACAACAATTAATGATGGAGATTTGGATTTTTGCCAAATAATATTGCTAACCGAATCATAAGGATAATTTTTTCACTAAAGTGCCCATAGGAAACTCTCAAATCCGGATATGAGTTTGATTTCTCAAAAGGAATGTTGTACATTTGTACAACAACTTCCGGCCTTTTTCTTTTGTGTTTTTTGGGCCCGCTGGTTTATAAGAGTTTTGGACAAGAATTTGAGATGTTGAGGTTTTTTTTTTTTTTTGACATAATATGATGGTTTGTCTTTTGAAATTTGAAATGCGGTGTTTCTTTCACCAAAATTTCAAATCTCAATCACCTAAAAAGTCTCAAATGAGCCTTTTGAAATAATTAGAACTCCATCCTCTTTGCTTTTGGTTGGACGTTCAAATGATCCACCAAAAAGAGAGATTTAGAATTCCACCTCAAGTGGACAACTTTTTGAAGAATTTGAAATTCTCTAAACATGAATTCTTAGAATTTTGATAAAGAAACAAGCCCTTAAATTGATATAAGAAGTATGTATGATCATCATTTTTCATATTTCAAGCCCATTTTAATGTTTCTTTTTTCCTTTTGTGCACAGTGACACAACTCATAGATTTTTGAAACTAGGATTTTTCAACATTTTCAAACATGAAATACAAAATTCTTAGTCTATAACAACATTCAACATCAACCATTTAAAAACAAAATAATTTACAGAAATTAACCACAACCCTTTTTGTACATTCATGCATCCCTACATGTCATATTCACACAAAATTCAACAACATAGTAGTTTACATGATCCATGGATATTGCATTCCATAATGTGTCCAACATGTAAACATGTGATGAGACTGTAACATTGATTTCTTCCCATTCATACAAGGTAAACCTGTATCAAAATAAACCTAAAATAACACAAATCATTCATACAATTTAATATTTGAAGTTTACGTTACAATACATTCCATCTAACAACATAGTTCATTCCACCATTTCTCATATGCATCCTATCTTGGTAGGAATATTTTGGAGAGATAAGGAAATACTAGAAGAGGGTCCTTTAGAATCTGATATGGATTTTTATTCGGGTATTTATCAATTACTGCAAATGATCCCTCAAGATATGCTATGTATATCGATTGAAGGAGATAATCACTTATGATAATCGTACCTCTGCAAGGTCATCTAGGCTAGTGTTGACTCAGGCCTACACAGGAACCACAAAGACCCAATCTCCAGGAACACATCAAGTATCAAGGGCCGTTTCCTAACTTTGCTAAACAAATCATATTTGATACTATGCTATACAGTTGTAAGTGAGTAGAATTCAAAAGATAAACGCTATCTGTGTATGGTATCAAAGCGGGTTCCGATCCCGTTGTTTTTGTATAACCCACATGACATATCCGTCCATAAAATATGTTGGGCCTGCACATGAGGGGAAGTGTTGGTAAAGTAAAGCGTCACATCCCACATCGCCTAAATAATGCCCTTGTCAAGGCTTCATATATACTTGTTTGGATATTCCACCTATGACCTTAAGCTTTTGGGTCGGTATATGGTTTCTTATGTCCCTCATATGCCACATGTGAATGTGGTTGGTTGCAAATGGGTTTACCGCATCAAACGGAACCCCGATGGATCCATCAATCACTTCAAAGTGTGCTTGGTCACCAAAGGATTTCACCAACGTCCCGGGTGAAACACACCACCATATGTGTCATCTTGGCATTAGCGATCGCCTACAATTGGCCATTTAGACAATTGGATGTTGAATGTGCCTTCTTACATGGCGATCTTCGTGAAGTAGTATATTTGGCTCAACTGTCGGATTAGACGGACCCTGACAAGCCATCCCATGCCTGTCTTATGCAAAAGTCTATTTATGGACTTCGTCAAGCACCTCGAGCCTAGTATGAAAAATTTACCTCTAAATTGTTGGACTTTAGCTTCATAGGCAACAATTCTATTTTTATTTACTCGTTCATCCACCAGCTGGGTCAACATTTCAAGATGAAAGATTTAGGCCTGTTATAATATTTTCTCGGCATGGAAGCCTATCGCACCAACAATGGGCCTTTTCCTTTCCAAACCAAGTACATCACTGATCTCCTTGTGAAATCTGACATGGTAGGTTGCAAACCAGTTGGCTCTCCCGCATCGAAAGAGAAATTAAATCCATATGATGGACCTCTCCTTGATGATCCAACAAAATTTCGGAGTACATGTGGGTGCCCTTCAAATATATATGTTTCTCCCCCGCGCCCCCCTTTAAATATGTTTCTCCCCCGCGCCCCCCCCCCCCCCCCCCCGACATAAGATACGTTGTCAATCAAGTATATTCATGCATGCACCCATTGTTGTTCATATGACTACTGCTAATTGAATACTTCAGTTCCTCAAAGGTACTCTTACATATGGGCTTCATTTTCATCTTGGCCCATTGCGTCTTTATTCTTACAATGATGCTGATTGGGATGTCTCACCATTTGACCGACAATCCACTAGCGGTTATTGTGTGTTTTTGGGTCCCAATCCTATATCATGGTCCGCTAAGAAACAAAATACAGTGGCCCGTTCATCCATAGAAGCTAAATATCGTTGCATGGCCCACACCGCTGCGGAATTCACTTGGCTGTGCTTTCTCTTACGTGATCTTCATATTCCATTATATGAGATCCTACTCATCTGGTGTGACAATGTGAGTGTTATTTCTCTTGCATTCAATCCTGTTTTCCATGCCCGAACCAAACACGTCAAACTCGTCTATCACTTCATTCGTGAGAAGGTGGCATGTAAACAACTTGATGTCCGCGTTATTTCCTCCATGGACCAGATTGTTGACATCTTCACAAAAGGGCTTTCATGTAAGTGTCTTTAAAATCTACAAGCTAAGCTTTGGACATTCGAACCATCTACATACATAAAACCTCTTTAAGTACACTACATCAATCAAGTTTTCACCTATCCAAATTGATTGGACCATTGGATCGAATGTCAAATTTTTTTGTTTAATATAAAGTCGTTAAATTTATGAGCTACAAATGAATGGGTTAGAGGCGTGTGATTGACCTCAAACTTGATATATGGATCCATCTAAGATGTCTCTTTCCATCCACTCAAGTCCCATGATTAGTGGGGCCCTACATGGGCCCCATTAAGTTTGTCCATCACCATCTTATTGAGGGAATCCCTCACTTAAATATTACATATATATATATATATGAGCAAGGCTCTCCTAACCTCAAGCTTATAATAAAATCTCGCAAGATCATGTTTGTGAGGCCAACCTTTGATCCATCCAAATGGACATGACCCCTCTAAATTGCACATGTTCATCAACTTTCGATTATATCCGAATTTACTAGATCGTTGAATCGACTATGTATCGATCCGAATGAATTATTAACCATTAAACTTTTGGGCCCATATGGAGATGACAGAAATCACGGTTGTGGTTGATTTTTTGCAAAAAGGAATATTTCAGGGAGTCCTTGAAATCCCCCCCACCCCCATCCCCATGTGGGTCCCTAGGTGAATAGAATTCCAAAGATAAACGTTATCCGTTTAACTTAATCAAGATTTTAAAGGACCCCACTCAATCTTTTTGGATGGAGTGCTTTAAAGCTATGAACGTGGCACAAGTTCTTAGAAGATTCCTAGAAATTCAATTGCATGAGATTTCTACTCACTCACTTAGCTTGAGTAGGAAATTGAAGAATTCATTCAAAGTAATGCATCGAGTTTCAATGAATGCATTGCTTTCTCTATTTAATGCTTAGCTTGCTTGTACCCAGGCTTTGGGACTTCTATTTTATATGCTTTTTGCTTGTACCCGAGCTGTGGGTTCTTTTTATGATGATTCTGTATATTTTTCAGAAAACCAAAAGACTATCTTAGCTTTCAAAAAATAATAATAATGATTCATTCCACCATTCTTAACAAGAAGACGAGCCCCTGATCAAATTCTGATATTTTGTAGCCATTGAGGATCCATTGTCTGATGTCAATATCAACAATAATTTTCTATAAGTTTCAGAAATCAATTAGTTGCATCATCGTGCACACAAAAAACACAAAAACATTAAAATATGTATTAAAGTATGAATTAGAGTCATCATACCTCTTCTGTGAACCTAAAAAAAACAAGAGAAGAAGAGAAGACTCTTTGGTATGATTGTGCAACATTCATTTTGTGAAACTAAAGTGATCTCAAGAATTGGGAGAGCTTTTTGAATGAAAAACCAGCAATGAAAGTTTTAAAAAAAAAATCCTAAAATTTGGTTATCATTATTCGGCAAGATTTCAATTCTCCATCATTAATTAGAATTTAGTGGAGTTCTTTATAGTTGTTTTTTAATAAAAATCCCAAGAATATATGTGAAAGAAATGCAAGAAAAGTCATGCACAACCTTCTTACAATATGTCTATGCACAAACAAGCTAAGATAGGATCCACTTATTTCACAATGCTTGGATATGATATTCTTAGTACCTTGGTCAACAAAGCTGGGACCCATAGAGAGGATGAACACGTGGGAAGAGGGTGGCATGCCTGGGATCAGTTGGGTGAGAGTCAAGAGTTGCTAACCTACTGTATGAGATAAGAGTTGTCGACCAACTGAGCAATCCCTAGTTCTCATAAAAATATGTTTAGAACACCCCCTTTAGACATTCTATATGCCTCGGTTGAAACCTTCATGTATCAGTTCATATATGGTTCCTAAATATTTCGATTCTTTTGGTCTTGTTATAAGGAAAAAAAAATGCTCTTATAAAATATTTAAAAAAAAGTTGTGAATGTTCATCTTTAACAGATTTTAAGGTATTTTTAGGTGATTTTACGGTGTTTTACATGTAAACAAAAAAAAAAGCCAAAATATAATACAGAGGTGACAAAAATAGAGTTCCAAAACATTTTTTCCTCTTCAAAACTAACTAAATAGAAATATCATTATTGGCACCAAAACCTCTAAATGTATCAGACGGCTCAACTCGATTTCAGACAAGTTCTAGAAAATGTGTGGAGCACATGTCTAAGCCAACGACGACCTTGTGCAAGCTATGGTATAAAATATTTTTCAAGAACATTTTAATCAAAGTCCAAAAGGAAGTAGGCTTCGGTAAACTCTCTCTCCTTTCTTTGTGACCAATCATCCTTGGAAGGTGTGGCCATGAGATCCGGCCATATCTTTAGTAGTGTTTACGAGGCAAAGACTTTGGCAAGTCGCTTATCCCAGTCACATCACCAACATAACCCACCTCCACATCTCTATTACAACAACAAAGAAACTTCTTGCTTTTTCTGCTCACCAGGCATATATGATTGCATTCTTCAGAGAAACTAGTAAGCATCTTCCCCTTTGTCAGCATCCAAAAGCATTAACTTATTATTGCTCTATTACAACAACAAAGAAACTTCTTGCTTTTTCTGCTTACCAGGCATATATGATTGCATTCTTCAGAGAAACTAGTAAGCATCTTCCCCTATGTCAGCCTCCAAAAGCATTAACTTATTATTGGTTTTTGTAGCATACCCACTTGGGTGGCAAGTGGTGTGCACTGACTCTTCATATGGTGATGGGTTTGATAGCTATTGTAACCATCTATTTATAATTTTAAACTTGGCATGTGTTGTCTCTTGCTTTTTGAAGCCTACTTTTGTTGACAAAAGATGCAAAGTTGAATAGTTGATAATTGAACTTGTCATGGCAAATGTGTTAGGTTGGAAGGAAGCATGACCATGGACCACATGTGGTCAAAATTTGACTATTGTCAAACAGGACAAGTCCACAAAGTGGCGATCCTTTACCACAGGGAAAAATCTATCATCAATCTATGCTCTAAAGACTTGAGCAGATCAGTGGTGGATGAATTTGAATGACTAAAGGCTGTTTGTTGGATTCCATTGCCATCTACTGAGCGTGAGAGTCCAAAGTTGTCGATTTAGTTGATTAGGGTCTTCTGATAGCAACTTTAATACTAGTATGCATGACAAAAGGGCAGGCCCAAGACTAAAATCAACCAAGAATTTGAGCTTTTTTGAAGTAAAAGTTGAAGTCCGCCTATATTTTGTTTTCGGATGGCAACAGTATACTATAAAAACCTAATTTTTAACGGCAGAAAAAAGGCCATTAGTGAGGACTTTTTTTGGCTGCTAAAAGTTCGGTAAGTGCAGTTTTTAGCGGTGGAAATTATTTCCTGCCGATAAAAGTGTTGTTTTTTCCATTAATAGCACCACCTAAGGTTTTCCACTACTTTTAACGGGGGAGTTTTATCCCATTTTCCTAAGATCTTCATTTGGATATGTTACTATGCTTAAAAGGTCTATTATAGATGCAGCTGCTTGGATTGGTCCAAAAGTCGCCCCCGTCAAAGGAAGCTGAAGTGGGGGTGGTCTTTGCAATATTGAAAAGATCAATTGAGAAAGGCAATGCAAGGATTCAGGTGTGCTTGGATGCTATAAAAGTGGGACCGTGCTATTAACGACGAGGTAGATTGGGTTATCAAACCAATTATTGCTGATATTAAGAAGCTCAGTTTGAATTTTACACTGGTACTGTTTTTTTTATATCCCCCATTCGTTGGCTAAGCTTTCTTATTCATGTAATCTTGATATAGATCGGGAAAGGGCATTGTAATTCTTTTAGGTAGGTTGCTAATTGGGGAATTATTTTGTGGATGTTCTGTGGCTAAATTACGTGGTTCTTTCAGTCAAAGGCGGACCCAAGCACAACCATGAGGGTGCGGCCTATGGCTCGCTTAAAAAATATTCAATAAAATTTATGGATTCACCCTCAAAATCTACATGAAAATCTTTGGTTTGCCCCCAAAATAACCAAACTACCTATTAAAGGGTAAGAGTTGAGGTCTGCTGAACCACCTTTGTGTGGTGTAGTTTTTGAAATGCCCTTTCCCGCCCAACACCACCAATTTTTTCCGACTTTCCCCCAAGCCCACCAGCTTTTTCCGACCACCTTCTCCGGCCATTCTTCTTTGTCTGCCATCTTAGCCCATCCTCCGCCTCAGCCTGTTTCTCATCCTCCTGGCAGTCTACCTCTCCCAGCTGCTAGTCCTGTTCAATCCGCATTCCTCCCGTCAACCTCCACTGGCCAACCTCCGCCCCCCCCCTTTACCTTCATCTATCATTTTCGCCCAGCCTCAGCCTCTACCTGCCTCTCAACTCCCAGAAAACAACCCCCTGCAAGCTCCTATTCTCCCATCCCCAAGTTCCCTTCTACCCCCCTCCCTACAGCCCCATAACTTCCCTCCCCTTCCATCCCAGGTCCCCCCCTCTGAGCTTCCCACCCCTGCCCTCACAGGTGTCAACCTCTCTCCCCTCCTCCCTACTTCGTCCCTTCCCCCCCTCCAACAATCCTTTGCTAACCTTTTCTCAGTGCCTCCTCCCTGCCTTCCAGCTTCTCTTCCTCCTCTTTTGTGGAACAATGGTAAGCCTTCTATCACAATCCCCCAATCAATGCTTAACTCAAGTAAAGAATCCTTCTCTTATGCAGTCATAGGTAGATTTGTTGGTAGACGACCCTCCCTTGAGTGGATGGAAGCAAAAGCCAAGCAATGGACATTATCCAGACCCTGTATGGTCTCCCTTACAACCAAAGGTCATTTCATATTTCGGTTCAACTCTCCTGATGATAAAGCAGCTATCCTCAGCTTTTCCCCCCTCTCCATTGACAAAAAGAAAGTCTTCTTCTTACCCTGGTCCCCTGGGCAAGATGAAACTGTATGGCCCTCCATTGCCCCTGTATGGATTCGTTTGTCAGGAATACCTTATCACTGCTGGAGCCAAAATATCATCCTCTCCATTGCCAACTCTATAGGGCAACCTATAAAGCTAGACAATATCACCTTGGCTCAGAGAATCCTCTCCTTCGCCAGGGTTCTTGTGAATGTAGACCTCTCAAAACCAAATCCACCCTCCATATTGGTTAATTTCCAAGGGGAAGGAGAACTGAAAATCTCAGTTGAGTATGAGCAATGTCCCTGTTCTCAATGCCTCTCCCCTGGTCACAATGAGACAACCTGCCCACTCTCAAGAGTTAGTCCCCTTCTTTCACCCCCTCTAGTTCCCTCCATAATCAGCTCCCAGCTCCCAGCTTCCCAGGTCCCCACTAGCAGCCTCCCAACCCCATCTTCTCTATCAGTTGTATTGGAAAACTCCTCTGTCCGAGTCCCTATAGCAACCTCCCCCCTTAACTCTAATCCTGCATCCTCTACCAACCCAGTAGAACCTCAGGTTAGCTCCACTTTAGGCAGTTCTTCCCCCCTTTTCAAGCCTCAAGACCCAGCTCCAACTTCTGCCAGGCCCTTAGCCACTCCTCCCCACTTAATGGTCTCCCCCCCCCCCCCTCCCCTCCTCTGTTCCCAGTAGCTCCACCTCTCCCACTGCTTTGAAGCAGATAGTCTCCAACCAGCAGGTCTCCTCTGCCCCCAACAGCTCCATCTCTCCCACAGCCTTGAAGCAGATAGCCTCCAACCAGAAGGTCTCCTCCTCTCCCACCCTCAAAGACCTCCCCTCTGAAGTTGTCACCTCCATTCTTCAGCAATCTTCCACCCCAAACATCGACCTCTCTGACCCCTTCTCCATTCTAGAAAATTACTCCTTCCTAGACCCCAGTAGACAACCCTTCTACCTATGGCCGCAACCTCCAAGCTCTCTTAGTAGGCCCTTCTTCCCCAGACATGCCTCCCGGATTTGAGATCCCCCCTGAGCCACCTATCTCTTCTCCTCCATCAGATCCCCCCCCCCCAGCTGTCCTTAGGCCCCCTTGCTCTAGCATTTTGGCATAAGATTCCACCTGCACTCTAACCACCTCCCCTAGCCTCTTACTGGACTCCACAGCAGATAACCTCCCATCCACAAACACCACTAGAGGCAAACTAAGGAAAGGTAAAATCACTCCAGCTCCCCCACCTGGCCTGACCACTAGGAAGACTAGAGGTAAGAAACCCCCCCCCCCCCCCCCCCCAAACTCTATATCATGTTAAAAGTCCTATATTGGAATTGTAGGGGCATTGCAAATCGCCCTACTCAGCGTGCTCTGGCAAACATGATTCGAATTCACTCTCCAGACCTCATTTTCATCTCTGAGCCAATGACTTCCTACTCGCCAGCTGTCTCCCTAAGCTGGATTACTCTTGGTTTTGACAATTTCCACTCCAATGGCCCTTCAGACACCTCCTCCATTTCCAACCTTTGGTGTCTTTCAAAATCCTCTCACCATCTCTCTATCTCTGTTAAGGATTTCTCTTCTCAACACCTTTCCATGTCCCTCCACAACCCTTCCTCTGGTCTAACCTCAATTATCACTGGTGTTTATGGTTCCACCAACCCTTCCCTTAGAAGGGACCTCTGGGCAGTTCTCATTGACTCCTCTACATCCTCCCTGCCTTGGAGCTACATAGGGGATTTCAATGCTTACCTCTGTCATGCTGACAAGCTCAGTATCCGTCCAACTACTCCCTCCTCCATGAAAGCTTTCCAAACAGCGGTGCTCCAAGCAGGTCTTCTTGATACTAAGTTCGTGGGGAATAGATTTACATGGTCTAATAACAGACTAGGTTCTTCCTACGTAGCAGCCAGGCTTGACAGAGTCCTCATCAATTCCTCCTGGATTCGTCACTATCGTGACCCTGTTATCCATCACCTCCCCAGAATTTCCTCAGACCATAGCCCAGTTCTTCTAGTTCACCATTCCTCAACTCCCCTCTCTAACCCCCCCTTCAAATTTGAAAACAAATGGCTGCAACACCCCTCTTTTCTTGAAACTGTAAAGTCTAGCTGGGACATGCCAGTAGCAGGTGACCCTTAGTTCATTCTGGCCCACAAGCTCAAATCTCTCAAGCTCTCTCTAAGGCTTTGGAGCAAATCTACCTTCGGAACTCTCTCCCAGAACATCAAGACAGCAGAAGACAAAGTACTTCACTGTCAACTGCTCTTTGACTCAGCTCCCTCTGACCCCTCTAGAGACGCCCTCCTCTCAGCTAAAGCTGAGCTTCATGCAGCTCTCGCCGCCCAGGAAACCCACTGGAAACAAAGATCCAGAATTCAGTGGCTGAAAGAGGGAGATCGTAACACCAAATTTTTCCACCTCTCAGCCAAGGCTAGGAGCTCTTTCAATTCAATCCATCACTTATCCATAGATGGCTCATTCACAGAGGACCAAACACTCATCCAAGCCCATGCCGTGGACTACTTCTCCAACCTTTTTAACTCCCAGGCCAGCCATCCAAATCCCACCCTGTTCCAAATTAACAGTCCTAAGGTGACTGACTCAGAGAACTCCTTCCTCACCTCTATACCTTCTTATGAAGAGATCAAATCGGCTGTCTTCTCCCTCAATAAGCTCAGTTCCCCTGGTCCAGACGGTTTTAATGGGGCTTTCTATTGTGCAGCTTGGAGCATCATACGCCAAACAGTCTCCTCTGCTGTGAAACATTTCTTTCTCTCCAGAAGGTTACATAGAGCAACTAATGCTTTCTTCCTTGCTCTAATCCCAAAACAGAAATCTCCAAATTCCTTAGTTGATTTCAGACCCATCAGTTTGCTGAACTTCTCCTATAAAATTCTCACAAAAATTCTCTCCACCAGGCTATCCACTATCATCCCCAACCTGATCTCCCCCCTCCAAGCTGCCTTCATCAAAGGCAGAACCATCCAGCACCATACTGGTCTGGCATTTGAACTTTTCCAGAAACTAAACTCAAAGCTATCCAAGGGCTCTTTCTGCCTTAAGCTTGACATTTCCAAAGCTTTTGATAAGTTGAATTGGTCTTTCCTTTTTTCTGCTCTCCAGCTTTTTAATTTCTCTGATACCTGGATTGCTATGATCAAAGAGTGTGTATGCTCCACCAAATGCTCTGTGCTCCTTAACAGCAGGCCTTATGGATTCTTCAGCTCCTCTAGCGGCATCAGACAAGGGGACCCCTTGTCTCCATATCTCTTTATCCTAGCAGAAGAAGTCCTCAGTCTTCACCTTTCTAACCTTCAGCTCCAAGGTCACTTCCACCCTCTCTCCAAGGTCCCCTCCACCCCATGTCATCTGCTATACGCAGATGACATCCTCATTTTCATGAAAGGCGCTCCCTCTAGTGTCTCTATTCTCCAGGACCTTTTGGAGATGTACCAATCTGCAGCTGGTCAATTTTTCAATTTGCAGAAGAGCCAGTTGTTCATGGGCAAGTGTAGCTCTAGAAGGAAGAGAAGAATCAGCTCCATTTTAGGAATTCATGAAGCTTCTTCTCAACTTAAGTACCTGGGCACTCCAATTTGCTTCGGGACTCCTAAAAGAAGACACTTCCTTCCCTTGCTGGATGCTGTCCAGGCAAAGTTCTCAGCTTGGAAAGCTAAAACCTTATCTTTCGCTGGCCGGCTAACTCTAATCAGGTTCGTCATCTCAAGTCTTCCTGCTCACCTAGCAGCGATCATCCCTCTGCCAGTTTCAGTATGTAAAGAGATCGAGAGTCGTATGAGGAAATTTCTCTGGTCAGGGAATGCCCCCACCAACAAGATCAACTACATCAGCTGGGACACAGTCACCCTCCCAAAGGAAGAAGGTGGTCTAGGCATAAGGAAAATTGCTGAAGCTAACTCTGCTTCCTTTATTAAGCTAGGATGGCAGGCTATCTCCTCTCACTCCCTCTGGTCAAAATGGTTTAAGAATCGATACTTCAAATACCGTCCCATTTGGAGTACAAAGAATTCTTGCTATGGATCTTGCATCTGGAAGAGCATCCGTAAATTAGCTCCTATAATTCACCAAGGTAGCTCATGGAATTTCGGAAATGGCCAGAGTATAAATGTCTGGCACGACTCCTGGACTGACAGTGCTCCAATATCTTCTAGCTTCCCTGATCATCCTTTTCCAGCAGACCAGCGGCTCTCTTCTCTCTACCTATCGGGAACCTGGGTCGCTCCAGCTAACCTGCCTCCCCAAATTCATCATCTCCTTCTTCAGCGCCTCAAGGACCTCTCTCCTTCCCCAACCACCAATGACACTCTTAGTTGGAGAGGCACCTCTCATGGTAAGATCACCTTACGCTCTGCGTGGCAGAGAATAAGGCACAGAGCTCCTCCTCTTCCATGGACAAAGCTGATTTGGAACTCCTTCTCCCCCCTCAGAGTCAACTGCTTTGGCTGGCGACTGATGCACAACAGGCTCCCCCCTGATTCCTGGCTGAAGCGGCGGGGCTTCTCCCTTGCCTCCAGGTGCACTCTCTGCAGAGCTGCTGAAGACTCAATGGAACACCTCTTTTTCAACTGTGAGCTAGCAAAAGCAACCTGGTTCTGGCTACTTCATGAGGCAGGGGCTTCTCCTCCATCAAGCTTCTCAGCTTCCTCCCTCTGGTCGGCCCTCTCCAAAGACTCAGACGCCAAAGGTTTCAAATTCCTGGCCGGCATCTTCATCACAGTTCTATACCACCTATGGAAGTCCCGAAATGAAGCTGTTTTCAATTCCAGCAGACCTTCTTTCCACTGCATCCAAGTCCATCTAACTGAAGCCATTTCCTTCTCCCTTAAGCAAATGGTCTCCCCTTTTGTGAGCCAGCACCTCAGTGCCCTCTTCGTCTCCCTGAGAATCAATTCTGAAGCTCTCTAGCTGAGCTTCTGCTGTGCTTGTTCTCTTTGTTGGTTTAGCTTTCTTCCTATGTCACTATATTTTGTTTTCTTTTTTGGAGGTCTTCCTTGAGACCTTGTATTCTTTTTTCTCTCCCCCCCCCCCCCCCCTTCTTTTTCAATACAATTTACCCTTACAGCAAAAAAAAAAAAAAAAAAAAAACTACCTATTAAAGTTCGCACTCCTCAAATGAAAATCTTGGGTCCACCCTTGCTTTGGATAGTTAGTACTTATGATTGTTTTAGGGCTACACAGACAATAAAATAGTGAGCTACAATCAAAATAATTTTCCTCTCTATTGTATAATCCTCATGTTGGAAAAACCTACCTTATTTTCTAACCCTACTTTTTATTAATGGAAATAGAGGAAAATCGTTGAAAGTGTTCTTCAATTTTATGACCCTACTTCTTATTAAAATATACCTTATTTTCCTGTACTGGATTGAAGACATTTCAAAATATATGAAAGGAAGCCTTAAAAAAGAAGGATCGAACTGAGCATGAGACGTGGGGAAGGGGGGAAATAAAAACACATTTGTTTTATTTTTTTAGTTTTTTGAAATCATAGTACATTTCCATGAAAACTCATAACAATCTCTTGCCCATCAAAACTCAAAATTGATTCTGTCTAGTTTCAATATTGCTTTAGATTGACATAAGCAATTGAAGAGACTATTATTTTTCTAAGGGCTCTTTTTACAGCATGAGTCAAATTCCTAGGAAATCATGTTCCAACAAAAGATTATTAAAGAAATCACAGCGAAGGATAAGGCGGAGATGTAATGGGACATTGACTTTATGAAGGAGAATGCCAAAGTGATGGTTGGGTACTTATTTTCATCTCCCTTTAATTCATTTTCCACCTAAAGAAGAAACAACTTGATGATCTTCAACCATTGTTTCTTCAATGCCACTTTTAGGAATCCATTTCTTAATTACTTCCTAAGAATTTCAATTCCATGCAAACTAACGGCCCTTTCCCATAATTTAATTCAATGAAGTGCATGCGATGGAATTCATTATCTTCATATAATAAATAATTCAATTTTAAATTTACCTTCTAAAGAATACTTACATTCAAGCACCACATTTATACATTTAGTTATTGGCCCATCTCACGTATCTTCAAGTTCATCTGCTGTGGATCAATACTAATTCTTTGAACTGCAACTTGAACGTTAGGGATTCATTAGTGGATTGAAGACATTTTCTCCAATGGGTCTTACATTTCATCTCACAGTGACTAAAATTACTTGAAAATCTAACTTCAAATGTCACTATAATCTAAATTATTTGTCATGGTCTGGGTCCTGCCCTCTTTGGGCTCGATTTGGTTGGTGTATTAGTCGAATGGGCTAGGTTCTCTGGCCCCACAGAACTAGATGGCACAACTCATGAGCCCTGACATATTCAGTATAGATGAGCATTATTTATTGGAAATGGGCTGGGCCCAGGTTTGACTGGTTTGCAGGTACAAACCATGACATATTCAGTATAGATGAGCATTATATATTGGAAATGGGCTGGGCCCAGGTTTGACTGGTTTGCAGGTACAAACCAGTGGTCCTCTCTCTCTCTCTCTTTCTCAGTTGGACCGGACCTAAATATTAGGCCTGACATTCAAATGGATTATGTTAGAACATAGTCTTGATCATCTATGACCATTGTCATGAAGTTCTCTCTATGATTATAAGAAGATTGAGCCCGAGTGACACATTTGTACAATGTTTAGAATTCTTTAGTGGCAAGAAAAAAAAAACTTCGATTTTTCATGCTTGTTATTTTCGGCAATTTCATGCTATGCCTTTACACGTAGAAGAGGAAAATCTTTATTTTTCATCAATTCCGTGAAAATTCATTTCCTACGGAAAAGGGTAGGAATTGCTTTTCCATCACTTTCAAAGAAGAAATCCACATTACCACCGAGATTCAGCATTACTCGAAACACGTCCTAACTGGAGGATGGAAAGTGTGGAATAATGCACAGGAGAATAATATGGACAGGGAATCAATGAAGCTTCCCGTTCTACCATTATCCACCACCTAAAAAACAGTAACAGCTGATTTTGTAATGGTTTCTCAATGTGGAGTCCGGATCACCTTTCAACAAATGCGATAGGTGATCCGGACTCCTCGTTATGAAACTCACGAAAATCTAGTGACACTGATTAGATGGGAATGAAACTTCACCCAAACTGCAAATTTGGATCACTAAATCATACTAATTGATAGATTGAGTACCATGTAATTGATGGGACTGATATAGATTTTAATGGTTTTAGAAGGTGTGGATTATAAAGTAGCGGACCAGGATTTTCGTTCCACTAGGGCGGATGTAGTTTGAATAGGTCAAAATCGAAGGAGCTTGAAAAAACAGTTAGTTAAAAATAATGAGGAAGTCAAAGGAGCATAAAAAAGGAAGGCTAAAAAAAAAATTCAAAGGACTTTAACATATTTCCTAGTTTAAAAAAGGGATGTTCTATTGGTACACAGAGTTTTTCCCTTCCTGTACACTTTTTTTAACCCTAAGAAATTACCTTTTTGCAACCCTCCTCCCTTTTTCTGCCCCCACCTCCCCTTCACCTCTGGCTCCGGCCTTGATCGGCCAAGAGGGAGGCAGGAGGGCCGGAGCCGGAGTTGAACGGGACGTGGGGGAGAGAAAGGGAGGAAGGTGAGCAAAAATGTAATTTCATAAGGGATTTAAAAAAAAAATGTGTGTGGGAAAAGAAAAACCCTGTGTGCTAGTAGAACGTCCCTTTAAAAAATTCTCCTTTGAACAAATTTGGGTACAAATACTATAAAATAGAATGAGTAATAAATACAGAAAGTAAGTAAAAATAAAATGATTTGAAAGTAAATATCATAGTAAGGGCATCTGGTTGTTTTATGGAAAAGATCCCCGCCACAAATCTAGGAAGAATTGGAAGAATCTCCAAACCCAACCCTTAAATCTCTGACAATTATAAATAAAAATGATTTTTTTGGAGGGTTTCTACCGGTGCGACAGTTTTTATATAAGTGGGGACATGGGCATAGGCCCTTATGACTCTTTGGGATTTCTGTATCTAATTTGGGCAACATAATGTGGGTATGCTCCTGGTGGATATTTTGTACTAGAAATTCAAGGGTGAATATCATCAGAGATGGGATGGAACTTCATCATCCCCTTTTTCACTACATCATAAAATAGGTTATCCTCATTGAATAGCTTATTTTACTTTGCCATACATATTTTCTTTTATTTTCTTTTGGTCGTAATAATGGACATAATAGATTCTTTCATTGTTGTTTTTTCTGATGCTTCTTTTAGCAAGCTTGATGGTAGAACTGGTTCTGATTATGCCATTTGGTTTAATGGCTCTTTTGTAGCTGCAAGCTCATTAGATATATGGGCCAAAAGTTTCTTCCTCTAAAGAAACTAAGGCGAGGGTTTCCTTAAAGTCCTGTCCACCGATGCTCTTGAAGTTGTGTATGTAATCAAAGAAGACCCAGGTTAGTCTATTGACCCCATTTTGCAAGACATCATTTCTATGGTAATATCTTTTGGTCTCTTCTTAATTTCTTCGTAAAATTTTGCTATGAGGGGGTGAAACTATTAAAGTAAAATGCACTATTGGACAAAATTTTACTTGCATTTTGGGCAATGAAAAAACAATGTGGGAGAAGTGAGGCAAAACCCCTACTTTATGCCACATTTAGAAAAGTACTAGTGTAGCCCTGCACGTGCAAGGAACATACTCTTTCAGTATGATAATCTGAAAAAATGAAGTCATTGAAAAATTCAATATAAACTATCCCAATGGAGAATGACCATGTAACAAATTAAGGAATTTACAACCACTCATTGTTCTTGTGAAATTTAGTAAAAGCTTCAATAGAAAAAAGTAAGAAGAAGATTGAATAACAAGACATATGGAAGGAAACTAATTTAAAAAAAAAATTGAAAACCAACCTTTTCTGGCCATACATGATTAGGCAAAACACCAATTTCAATATAGATCGATAGTCTGGCCTATTTCCCATTAAAATTTGTCTAAACTCTAGCGCCAAATATATAACAAATTCAATGAAACAAAATACTAACCAACTCAAACAGTACCAAACTCATACCTTTAAACGAATCAACAACAAATCATAAGGATTCCAATCAATCTTTGACATTCTCATCTCTTCCTATGACAAGTAAATCGTTTCTTTATAGGCATTGGGATTGAAGTTAAAAAAATTTACACATGAAAATCTCAACTGAAATTTCTTATTTGAGTTCTTGCAACGAATGAATAAATTCTTCAAACACAACCCTTTTCATGATCATTTGAGCTAAGAATTTCATTGAAATATAATAATACTAAGTGGGGCCCAAGATGTGTAGAGAAAAAACATGACAAGAATTCTTCTACTAAGTGGGGCCCACAAATGTGTAGTTCTCTTTTATTTTATATATAATATAATAATTTTAAGTAGGGCCTATAGATGTGTAGATGTAGAGTAAAAGCATGACAAGTTCTTCTACTAAGTGGTATAATATAATAATACTAAGTGGAGCCCACAGATGTGTAGTTCTCTTTTATTTTATACATATATATAATATAATAATACGAAGTGGGGCCCACAGATGTGTAGTTCTCTTGTATTATATATATAATATAATAATACTAAGTGGGGCCCATAGATATCTAGATCTAGAGAAAAAGCATGACAAGTTCTTCTACTAAGTGGGGCCCATAGACGTGTAGTTCTCTTTTATTTCATATATATATATATATAATATAATAATATTAACTGAGACCCACAGATGTGTAGAGAAAAAGCATAACACTTTTTTCTCTTTTATAATAAGGGCATAGATATTATATGACTATTATTATAATATAATAATAATATATTATGATATTATATTATATTATAATATTTGTGGGTGGGTGGGGGCGGGGGCGGGGGCGGGGGCGGGGTGTAGTGAAAAAGTATGCAACTTCTCTTCTCTTTTATAATAAGGGTATAGATATAGATTTTATATTATTATTATATTATCATAATAATATATTATTATTATATTATATTATATTATATTATACTATATTATTTGGGGTGGGCCCCACAATGGTGTAGTGAAAAAGTTTACAATTTCTCATAATAATATATTATTATATTTTATTATACTATTTGGGGGTAGGCCCCACAATGGTGTAGAAAAAAAGTTTGCATTATAATATTTGGGATTAGGCACCACAAAGGTGTAGTGAAAAAGTTTGCAATTTCTCATAATAATATATTATGATATTATATTATAATATTTGGGGGTGGGCCCCACAATGGTGTAGTAAAAAAAGTTTGTAACTTTTCCTCTTTTATAATAGTAATGGATAATAGAAATAGATAATAGATAGTAGATAGTAGACAGTAGATAGTAGATATTTTGGAGGTGGGCCCCGCAATGGTGTAAGTGAAAAAGTTTGCAATTTCTTAAAATAATATATTATGATATTATATTATAATATTTGGGGGTGGGCCCTACAATGGTGTAGTGAAAAAGTTTGTAATTTTTCGTAATAATATATTATGATATTATATTATAATATGTGTGGGTGGGCCCCATAATGGTGTAGTGAAAAAGTTTGCAGTATAATATTTTGGGGTGGGCCCCACAAAGGTGTAGTGAAAAAATTTACAATTTCTAAAAATAATATATTATTATATTATATTATAATATTTGAGGGTGGGCCCCACAATAGTGTAGTGAAAAGTTTATTATAATATAATAATAATAATAATATATGATTATATTTTATTATAATATTTTCGGTGGGCCTCACAATGGTGTGGTGAAAATACCATGCAACATTACCTCTTTTATAATAGTAGAAATAATAATATATATGATTATATTTTGTTATAATATTTTGGATGGAGCCCACAGTATCGTGGTGAAAACACCAACCAACCTTGCCTCTTTTATAATAGTAGAAGATATATAAACAAACTAGACACAAATACCAAAACAATTACACCAATTAGGGGATAACAATAGGTCGGGTTTAAACAGGGACCTGCCTCGTCCCGCTCCTAGGGGCCGGTTTGGTAGTGGGTTGGTACGGTTCGAGTCGGATATGGTTTTCCAAATATTAACCGGAGTAATATTTGGGTCAGGTTTCGATTTTGGCTATGGCTAACTTGCCCCACCCCATATGTCATTCACTTTATATAGTACTAAGTAAGGTTTTGTGTATTGGCAAACACATTTTACTAGATGTCATGGATTCAAATCCTAATGCATATATTTTCTAATATTTTCAAAAATTATTAAATCAACTACTGACAAACCCACCCTAACCCGTCATCGTCATGGACCCAGTTTGGTACGACAACTATAAACCCACCAGGGGCTGCAGCAGCTGTGAGGCCTTGCAAACACCAATCGGGTTAGGGTTGGGTCAAACTAAACCTGAACCCCATTAGGCGTGTTTATAGGCCGGGCTAAGGCATATCCAAGCTTGGCCTTGCTTTAGAAACACTCGCTCAGGCCCGGCCCAAGCCTGACAGGTCTATAAAAAAACCTCAAATGATCTAAGCCACATTAGATTTAGGTCAAATTTGGAGTGGGGTTACTCGGATTGCCTGTAGTTGAAGAATCCTAAAAGGATAAAGGGGATATGGATCCGGGTCTCCTGTTTGGTCCAAACAGGGAATTAGGGGATATGGATCCGGATCCCCTGTTTGGTCCAAACGGGGAAACCTGTTTGGACCAATTAGGGGGTGCCATATGGGAAGATTTTTTTTTTTTTTTTTAAGGAGATGGGTTTTTTTTTTAAGAGATGAGATTGGACATCTCAACCCCATTTGGCACCCCCTGAAGCCCTGCTTGATCATCCGTTTTGAGGGGATATACAACCCCATAAAAACGGAGCTGCATGCCCACTTATTTGATTGTTCTCAAAACACAATTTCAAAATGGGTGTACAGAGAGAGAGAGAAACAGAATTTCAAAATGGGTGGAGAGAGAGAGAGATTGTTCTCAAAACACAATTTCAAAATGGGTGGAGAGAGAGAGAGAGAGAGCCATCTTCCAAGGAAGAGAAAGCTCTAGGTCCCTAGGAGCTCTCATTCTTCCACTGTTAAGTTATTAGATTAGAGTTTTCATTCTAGCCATCTGATCTTGCCGAGTTAACTGGGCGTACTTGATCTCTCGTAGTATAACTCATGTCTGCAAAAAGCTTGATTCAAATTTTCTGATGTGCAATACAGTCTTTACAATTAAGCCAAGCTAATCTCAATCGATCTAAAGCTTCCACAATACCAAAGACCCACGATAGTATCAAAGCCTTAAAGATTTGATCATGTTTTGAGTGACCCAAAACCTAATAGAGTGACTAATATTGGCAAAATCTCCCTAGTAGAGTGACTATTATTTGCAAACTTTCTTATGAAAATTGGTGGATGTTTGGATCAATCCACACCATTGAATGTTGAGATCGCTATTCAAAATAGATACCCAAGGTTTTCAAAATACCCTAATTAGTGCTTAAGAGTAGGTTTGCGAATGGGTATCCGATTCTCCGATTGCCCGAAAGTTTCAACCCACAAAAAAACTAGGTCTGCAACCTATTTTAAGTTCCGATTCATAAAGGAGACCAGGTCCAATTCCAGGTACATATAGGTTCCGACCCATGGACTCAAGACCTGACGGCCTTTGATATGTCAAATTGTACCTCAAATTAACCTTTTATTATTTTATTTTTTTTATTTATAATATTGGAGGTAGTAGACTTGATACATTATTGTAAGTTGAATAATATGCTTTTTTTAATAAAACAAATAAAGAATAAAGAGAAATGAGAATCGATTTTAGAACTAGATCTCAATCCCTTAGGTGGACCCGATTCTGGAACCAAGTCTCTAACTAACAAAATAGGTTCCGAGTCAAAATCGAATCCGAAACCGAAACCGAAACCGTTAGTTAGAAATGGGTCCGCGTCCACCATATGATTCAGATCCGGAACCATTCTATTTACAACTCTACTTAAGAGGCTGCCTCGCAACACCTCGAACGTCCTTGCAGCACTCCAGCATTGGCCCAATGACAGCCCTAGAAAACCAAGTGTTTTTTTTTTAGTTTTTCTTTTCTTTTCTTTTCTTTTCTTTGAGTAGGGATATCTCGAGGTCTCCTCTTTGGTACCCAAGAAAATTTGTGCAAATTTCATTCGCTTATTTTAAAAACCTGTGATGGTCCCACATTGGGTTGGTCTTTTATTAGGGATCAAACTTTTGGTGAGCAAGGACTAGATTGCCTTGATCCATTGGATCTGGTCATCAATCGATCGAACGTGATTTTTAATGTGGGAAAGCATTGTGTATAACATATTAAATTTAGTTGCACATATATTATAATTGTATTATGGATGATAGTAATTTGTTGCATGATGCCATCGAATCTCATGCTATAATGATTGTTTTGTAGCTCAATTGGCTCAGGAGGCTAGGATTATAATTTGCTCTCAAAGGTTGAGAGCTTGAAACTGCGCTACCACACTAGGGTCACAAGAGATTTATTCAGCTCCCTCGGGCCAAAGGGATTAGTTCGGTCCAAAAGGCTGGAACACCTTCCGTTATAAAAAATATATATTCTTTTCTTTGCTTTTCAATGTTATTAAACACACGCAGTTTGTGTTCAAGTTTTTTTTTTTTAATATATAAATTTCATGCAGATTTATTAAAATTCACAAGGATAAATATATGAAGCGTCATTAATAGGAGTCTGTGATAAGATTGAACAGTTTGGATTATGAATAGGAGGCCCACAAAAGTAGACAAATATAAAGTCTGATTTGGTTTTTCTCAATACATTAGAGTCTAAGATTAGAAGCTTCACATCCTTGGGCTTTTATCATTTCTTTTGAGGAATTTGAACATTTTGGATCATGAATTACATGCCAACATGAGTGCACAAAAACAAGAGAAATAAGAACCCATGTTGTTTTCATTTTTCACAGTTTTCTCAAAATCTATAAATGAGATGTCCCACATGCACTAAACATAGGAGTCAGTATCCTCTGAGTCTCTAACCTACTAAAGAAATCTTAACCTAAATCACTGAACTCCGCAGTAGGGCCCACCTATTAAGATCCGAACTATTCATAATATGTGTTTTTTTCTCAAATTTCACATTAAGCGGAGTTCTGTCCAACCAGTAGCTTGGATATATTTAATAAACATACACATTTCTACTGAACAATTAGTCCAATGGTGAAACAAATACGGATTAAAGAAAATATAAAGATTCTCCAAAAACATTTATTTTAAACGATTTGGATCGCAATACATGGGCTCCACTGTGGATTTCTCTAAGGGGTCGTTTGTTTCTTGTGAAAGTGATTCACATGTGTAAATGACCCACATATGAGTCATTTGCATATGTAAATGACTCACATGTGGATCAGATTCCACCGTTTGTTACAAATATAACATTTCACATGTGAATCTATGAATAAGTTGTAGATTGTTTGATGATATCTCAACATCCAAGCATCATCAATGGTTGAAAATTGGACACATGACCGTGTTTGAGCTTCTAAAGAATATGAACGGTCCTGATTTTAAAGGTGGGGCCCAGAACATTAAAAAAATTATAAAAGGCGGACTGGGTATGTTAGTAACAATAGGTTGTATATTGTTTGATGATATCTCAACTTCCATACATCATCAACGGTTGAAAATTGGACACATAGCCGTAGTTGAGCTTCTGAAGAATATGAACGGTCCTGATTTTACAGGTGGGTCCCATAAAAATAAAAAAATCATAAAAGGCGGACTGTTATATGTTAGTAACAGTAGATTAATCGAACGGCTGTGATTATGTTGATCATATCTCAACCTCCATGCATCATCAACGGTTGAAAATTGGACACATGACCGTGTTTGAGCTTCTTAAGAGAATGAACGGTTCGGATGTTACAAGTGGGGCCCAAAAAAAAAAAAAAAAAAAGGCGGACTGCTCAGTGAGGCACTGTAGCAGTCCGCCTAGTAACAGTAACATGTGTAAGTTTTTCACACCTCTTGAGGTGTGAAAATGCAATGCATAAAATGGGTCATCTTTCACACCATTTACACAACTATTTTACACATGTGAATCAAAATCACACCAAACAAACATGATTTTTGTGTATCCATTACCCATGTGATTCAATTACATAGGTAAATGGAAAAAACAAACGTCCCCTGGCGAAAGTGGAACCCTCCTGAGGATCCGGATTTGTGTACTGTATACCCCTTTCCCCGCAACGTTATCCTCGTTAGTCTCCAAACACAATCGTGTTCTTTCTCTCTCTCCCGCCCTGGACAAAAAAACAAACGCACGCTCATGGCTTCTGCTGCTTCTCTCTCCTTCGTATCTTCCTTCACCGATAATTCCTTATTCTCTTCTGGGGCTCTCGTTTCGGGTCCGAAGCTCATCTTCTCACAACATCCTCCCTTAGGTCAGAAAAAAAAAAAACCCCATCTTTTCTGGATCTTTACCTCCATCATTGTTCTTTGTTTTGCATAATTGTGCTATCATATTGAATTGCAATAATCGGTTCAAATTATGTTGAGATTGATTGGAACTGCAATTTTAGAGAGTGGTCTTCTTTGGGGGGCAGCTCATATTAATGTACAGTGGAAAAGTAATGACCATTGTTCAAAATCAATGCATAATATGTGGCATAAAGCTAATATCAGTATGGCATTTGGTCTGCGAGAAAATTTGACAAGGCGAGTATTTGGGTCACAATCTGATTAGCATTAGCTACCCCCAGATGAGAAGGATTGGCAATTGGTCTTGTAGGATTGGATTTGGGTATGATTGAATACTGAGGGTACATGTGTAGGCTCAATCTGAGCTGGACCTATTTGTTAGTCAAGTTGAGAATCTGAACCAGAATGCTTAATTAACTAATTGTGTTTGATTGGGTGAAGTCGAATTTGTGGGCCAAATAAAATGAGTGTATTCAATACAAACACAAGTAAAAATCTATTTGTTATGTAGGATTATTTTTTGAGGTGTCCAGCTTAATAACTAAATAGGACATTGCATGCTTGCAACTATGCTTCAACTCTGAATTTCCAAAATCTCAACAGCTTAGCCACCTCAGTTGTAGAGAGCCTAATGGCAGAGAACAATCTGTGCTTTTGACAGAGTATTAACTACAGGTAATATGATAGCTGGACATCTCATAGATAATAAGCTACTTGGAATGGGTTTAGTAGACATAAATAACCATCCAAAGCATGTACCATAGAATTGGAGTATGTTTTATCATTTTTATTATAGTTTAATTTCTTCTTTTTCATTTCAGGGAGTAGACATAAATCAAAGAGTATTGTAATTGTTTCAAGGAAGATATCGGGGATAGAGGAGGCTATGCGAATTAGGAGGTATGTGAATGTTGAACTAGTCTTGAGAATTTTCGAATGGGATGTAGAACTCCCAATTTTATGCATTGGAAAGGAGATAGCCTGATTTGTCTCTCTATAGTTTGGAACTTTGGGTTCAGATTTTTTTGTTATCCAAAATGTGATTGTTTAGACATGATCTATGCTTCTTTACATCGATACTAGTAGTGCTAGTGAAATTCTTTATTCTGCAGCATTAAACATTTGCTCCTTTTCGTTTCTGTAATTTGGGAAACTTGATATCTTGCATTGCAATGACAGTTTCTATAATTACCTTATTACTTATGGCACTGTGTTCCATTGTATGTGGGCTCTTCAAATTGTGTGCTCTCCGCATGTCTTGCACTTCAAGTGTATTGCCAGACTCGAAACCTATGGCTGTAACTGGGAACACAGTCTATTCAAAATAAGGTTTATTGTTATGAAGATGGGCCACACCAGACTCCAACAGCAGATGCTCAATCAAAACAATCAATATTTGATCGTCTCAGTTAGCAACCAGAGGATTGGCTCTGATACCATGACAAAACTATTCCTATCGCTCAAGATTCAAACTCCACACAAGAGAAAGGAACGAAATTTGATTGAAGTTTCATGGTCCTCAATGTGAATTTCTGTAGGCGATAAATAGTAACTTCCGCTGACTACAATCATCATCATGATTGTTGTAGTTAGCAGAAGTTACTATATATAGCCTACGGGAATACTATAAGATCCATTAATTTGGTAAATTACAGCAATTAGAATCCCCTTTAATTGGGGTAAATTACATAAAAAGTTATTTTGACAGATAATATAGTGGATCTTCTGCTATGGTAGTTCACATCCCTATAGGGGAATTCTGCTGGAGCTAGTGTAGACCTGTTAGCTCCATGTTTATAAGCTTATTGTATGAAATTTAGTAGTTCAAAATAAAGCTTCTCTATAAGTTTTAGAACCAGAAAATCAATCACACTGCAGAATGCTTAAGTGATATGTGAAGTATATATAGGTACATCGGTCTTTGGTTGGTGCTGTCCATATGCATTAGAACCAAATATATAGACATTGTTGAACAGCTAATGCAGATATTCTTAGAGAATAAATTTCGACTTTAGAGCTTTACGTTTATTAGAAAATATTCTTAGCATTCTCTATGCATTGCAGAAAAATGGAATATAAACAGAGGCATCTGAAGAGGACATTTTTGTACAACTAATAATAGTTTAGCTTGAATGCTTATGTTCGCTCAAGTTAGATTATTTTATTGTCCATCGACCTGAAGATCTTTTTCATTTTACCTAGAAGTTATTGATACATGTAAATGGCTATGCATATACTTTTATTATGCACATGCAACTACAACAAGAAGTTGGTGCCAATATTATTGTCTTGTTCTCTTGCAGGAAGCGAGAGCTTCAAAGTAAATCAAAGGTAATGAAAAGGCCACCTTTAAGGCGTGGAGAGGTCTCTGGACGTCTTTCTGTGCCAGATCACATTCCTAAGCCTCCTTACGTAAATACAAGTTTGTTGCCAGAAATTTCTAGTGAACCTCAATTACATGATTCTGAGGGCATTGCTCGCATGAAGGCTGCATGTGAGCTCGCCGCCCGTGTCTTGGACTATGCAGGAACATTAGTTAGGGTGAGAACAAGTTATTTTATTTCTGAAGTGAAATTCACTAATTCATATGAACCAACTGTTCTGATTTCAGTAGTGACTGGCTTTAAATGTGTTGTATGTATTTAGAATGTTTACATCTGGTTCCTTGTTGTGGATTTAGATTACAATCTCACAACCACCCCTTCTGTTGAGAATTATTGCCCTTCCTACACTGGTATATTCCTGCATTATCTCTCCAATGCTGTATAGTTCCTTCTAATGACATTTCATCATTACCATTCAAAAAGTAAAAAAGAATTAAAACTATGAAGAAGAATATTTGTTTGATAACAACTATGAAGAATAATAAGTGCAGTGTTTTTTTAATGTGTATTGAATACCCAGAAGTGTTGGTCCAAACGCTAAGGGGTAGTTTGTCCCCCCCCCCCCCCCCCCCCCCCCCCCCCCCCCCCCTCTCTCTCTCTCTCTATCTAAGTTAGGCAGTGATACTTTCAACTTGAAGATCGGGGATTGATCCCTTGGCATTTGTGTAACACTAAGGTGACCACTCAACCATGAGTGTGTTAACATGTCGTTTGCCTATGTGAAACACAAGATCATGTTTGTTAGTCAAAATTATGAAGAATAATATGTGCAGTGTTTTGTTAATGTGTCTATTGAATAACTAGAAGAAGTGTTGGTCCAAACGCTAAGGGGTCGTTTTCCTTCTCTCTCTCTCTCTCTCTCTGACGCAGTGTAAGGAAGGGGAGAATAGCCAACGGGCTAATCTCCAAGCCAATGGCTTAGGGTACGATGTCTAGGTCTCACACAACATACAAGAAGCAACTCACAATGGGGAGAAAACTCAAATCTCATTCAATTTCTATGTATTGATTGAGGAGCATAACAATCCTTAGAAAGACTCCAGCCAAATTAATTTAGGAAACACCTCTAAGATAGACTTTCTAACAATTGACGCAGTGTAGGGAAGGGGAGAATAGCCAACGGGCTATTCTCTAAGCCAATGGATTAGGGTAGGATGTCTAGGTCTCACACCACAGACAAGAAGCAACTCACAATGGAGAGAAAACTCAAATTTCATTCAATTTCTATGTATTGATTGAGGAGTATAACAATCTTTATAAAGACTCCAAACAAACTAATTTAGGAAATAACTCTAAGATAGACTTTCTAACAATTAGCCCTAACGAATAGCCAATACTAAAATTAAGAAATCTAATGAAATCTAGCAAAATCAGAAATCCATCAAAATATGAAAGCTTGTCATTGGAGTCTTTAAGGAATTCTTCACTACTGGGCCTGCTGGGCCTTGTGGGCTTTAGCCTTTCTAGTATAGACCTTCAGGCGGGGCCCATTACTCTGGCCTGCATCACTCTCTCTCTAAGTTGGGTAGAGTGATACTTTCAACTTGAAGACTAGGGATTGATCCCTTGGCATGTGTGTAGCACTAAGGTGCAAATGTTAATAACCAAAAACACCAAAAGCTCGAGCTGCTAGTGAACGACAAAACAATGTATATCAAAGGGTCCCGACAACCCCCCTCACATGTGGGGCTTTGCACATGGACAGAAACATGCCAAACACCCATATACGGACGAAAACACGTCACCAGGGATTCGAACACATGACCCCCAGGCTCTGATACTTTGTTAATAACCAGAAACGCCAAAAGCTCAAATTGATTGTGAACAACAGAACAATGTATATCAAAGGGTCCTGACAACCAACACCACTCAACCGTGAGTGGTGTTGGCGTGTCGTTATGGGTTTAACATATGTAAATGATACATATTCAAATATTACATATGTGAAACAAATTGCCATGTTTGGCAAAATCACTATTTTCGCATGAGTATTTGAGTACATCCAATGGTGTCTGGATTTTCTTGAACTTTTTCACAATTTTCTCAAAATCCATGAACATTTAAGATATGAAACTTAATGTCTTGATGCTTATCATTAATATGAGAATATTGAAAGGTTTAGATCATGAATTGGGGCTTGGCCACAGAAGTGCAGAAAATTAGATCTATGGGTCGGGTTGGGATTTTTTGAACTTTTGTTCGCAAATTACTCAAAATATATGAAGATTTAAGATAATAAACTTAAAGGTCCTTTTTTTTTTTTTTTTCCGATGATGAGGATATCCCCATGATATTTTTACCCAAAAAGACTATTCCCCCGGATGCATGCATAAACTTAAAGGTCTTTTTGGCTCTCTCTCTCTCTCTCAAAGTGTTTTGGCGTTTATTAGTTCAATAAAAAAAAAAACCGAACAATTTGGATTACAAATACGAGGCCCACAGGAATGAAATAAAAGACGTGGTTAATGGGATTTAATCCCATCACCAATTGCATAACTAAATGCAATCCTTGTGTGCATGACTTGTACTAGAACCTTTTGCAAGTAGGAGATGTGAAAGTGTTTTACACCTATTTAAGTGTGAAAATGACCTTGTTTACACACCATTTTCACACCTCATTTATATATATCATGTGTAAATGAACTCAAACAAACTTGATGATGCACAACATGGTTCAAAGTAGCGTAGCGCCGCATTATCGGCCGTAGTGGTTAAGACCACCATGCTATTTTTAATAGCGGGTCTATGGTCTAAAACCTATTAGATCCAATCAGTTTTAATTTAAAACATTATTTTTCCTATTTCTTCTATTCAATAACCTTTCCTAAAGTTGTCTATGCCCTTATATGATTCCAAATCACTAAAAAGACACAAAATTGGTTGCTACACTCGATTTGAATTCTTTTAACCACTTAAAAAACTTACACCGCTATGCCGCTACATATCGAGCAATTGCTATGTATCGCCCGCTACGTAGCGTTTTAGCCACTAGCCATTAGGCTCATTACACCTGCCGCAACCACTATTTTAATCCTTGATGCATAATCATTATGCACGCGAACTGGAATGAGTACAAACAAACGACCCCTAATGCATTTTATCAACTTCTTAAAAAGAAAGCATGTGGGCTGGAATGCATGGTTTGTGTTTTGATGTATATTGCTTGAAATTTGAATCCATTCAAGATTGAGATGTTACCAAGTTTAGAGTGATCTTAAAACGCTTATCTTTCTGCTCTATGAACTAAAGGCAGTAGTGATTTGAATTATTCTAAATCACGAGAAGTTCAGACTTGAGAAAACAGTACCAATTGCAATATACTAAATTTCAAAAAAATGGTTCGGTAAATTTTCATGTTCAATTAGCTTCATCTGTCATAAAAAAGGAAGAAATTATCTTAGAAAAAAGTTAAACTCCAATAAATCAGCAAGTAATATTTTACCAACAAAAAATATATAAGGAAAGGAAAGAAAGGCAAGATGTATGTTTGTATGAAGTCATCTTCTGCATACACTGTTTTGCCTAGATGTGGATATTGATGCAGACACAGATATGGAGTGAGATGTTACCTGGCTGTACCGTTTGAATTGCAGGACATGCATGCAAACACGATATCCTATCCATAAAGGGCATTTAGCATTTAATATGATTTTTATTAGATAAGGTTCAAGCAACTCATGTGACTTGATTATTTAGCAAAATGCTACTTTTCTTCTTCAAAACATTTCTAAATATACATAATGTATTACAGTTTACATTCATTTGAAACCTTTTTACGTTGATAAGAAAACTAATAACATTTTATGAGTACTGGACCTATTATGGTTCGACACATAAAAATGTATCATACAATATCCGTGCAATATCCATGATCCGATGCCGTGTCAGTATTTGTATCCTTTGGATATGGTTAAACACATACAAGCATCCAGGTATCACATTGCATACACTTGTTAGTGATTGGAAGTTGGTTAAGTAGTTTTATTACTCAAGAGGTAGACTATGAATCCGATGCCTGACCCTGTCACATATTGATGATTGAGCCTGGTTGAAACTCAGTTTTGATGAGGTTTGGTTGAAACCTGATTGACCTGCCTGGTCAACTTGCAACTCAGCTTAACTTGTCCATATCTGGTCGAGTTGGCTGGGTCATCTTAAAGCATTCTACCCTCACATGTAAAAAACAAGCAAAATTATATATAAGTTTGATATCGGTAAAAGTTAAAATATAGTTGATTGAAAACAGAAAATTGGAATTACAATTCAAACAAAAAATATGGATTTTTTTGCTATTACATTGTAAAAAAAAAAAAATAATCAAAATCTTGAGTATGGGAAAAATGCCTGATGAATGGAGAAAGAGTACTATGGTCCTGCTTTACAAGAACAAAGAAGACAATTAAAATTGTGCAAACTATCGATCTATCAAACTTATTTGCCATATGATGAAACTTCGAAAGAGCAGACTAGATTGTGGCTATGATGGTAGTCAAATGTATTGGAGAACCATTTTTGTTTTGTCCAGGTAAATCTACTATAGAAATCCATATTTATATTAGGAATTTAGGATAACTCATGGAAAGGTTTGAAGAGAGAAAAGAAATTTACATATGATTTTTATTGATTTAGAAGTTCTACGATAGGGTATTGAGATGATTAATTTGGCAAAAAATGCATCCTTAACTTTATATACAAATTATTCTAGGCATTTATCGTGGAACAGTAACGAGTGTGAGAACTATGTGAGGATGTGGCCTAAGCTCCCAATTGGAGTTGAATTAGAGGGTCCACTTTGAGCCCTTGTTTAGTTTTGGATACCCTAACAATCTAAGATGTAGTTTATCGGTATGTTTTGTGCAGACAATATGGTATTCAAAAGTCTACCTGAATGCAAGCAAATGATAATCTTGAACTTTGGAGAAAGGCTTTAGAGTCAAATGGGTTGCAAAATAGCTGTTCAAAGAGGGAATATGTGGAGGACAAGTTTAGTGTATTTGAGATTTAGTAGTCAAGTTTGGTTTGTTTTGACTGAAAAGTGTCAAATTATGCAGAACAACTCTATTTAAAATCCCAGTCTAGGTTTTGTACCTATTTAGTCATTTCAGTTTAGATTTCAACCAAACGAAGAAAACAGTGTTTTTTTTTTTTTTTTTTTTCATTTTTTTTCAAGAAAAAGGCTTTTCAATTTGATTTAGGTACTAATTTGCCCCACTGTAGGTGTAACAATTATGAGAATGTGTTTATTTTATGTTGTTTTGGACTATAATATTGATAACTGGAGATGAGAGTTGAGATAATGGATGTAAAAAAAAATGGCTTATAAATTGTTTATTTGGCACATAGAAATCACATACTCTATTCTTGATATAGTGGAATGAATTAAAGATGTTAGTATGTTTTTTTCTTTCACCTTTTCTGTTTACTAATTTTTTTTTTACATATTTTTATTTATGTGTATTTAAGTTTTTTAAATTTTACTGAGACGAGCTCCAAAATAAAAAAATTGAGATGTTGAACAGCTGAAGCATTTCACTTTGGAGTGTAACTGAAATAGGGTTCCAAAATGAAATTTTACATTGACGATGATGTACAAAAATGTAGATGGTCTGAATATAATAATGAACTGTTAAATTTTTTTTTTTTGCTGTCCCACTTGTTCAACCAGCCGAGTTCCTTGGTGAACTCTACCGATAATTGCCCAAGTCTGGTGGCCGACCCACGAGGTTTGAAAACTGTTCCACCCTGTAGAGCTGATCTACTGGGTCGGAAAATACCATCCTACTTTTATTTAATCTGTAATCAGAATGATCCTACTCCTTTTTTCTTTGTTTTTTTATGACATGGGTATCCCTGCGGTATTTTTACTTGATAGGACTATTCCCCCTGGCGCATCCAAGACCCCGCGTAAATTGTTGGAATGATCCTACTCATTTTTTGAATAGATTTTATTGTAAATTGTTGGTCATTTTATTTATTTATTTTAACCCAATGATTTGGTTGCTTTAAATGCAAAACATAATCAATCATGACCTACCCATGGAGGAGCCTAGTGTTTGAATGGTTTCTTGATGTGGTGCATACATGGTCCTGGCCAAAAACAGCAATTATAGAACAATAAAATCTTAAAAACATGAGAACTGAACGACACACCTATTAAAGAAGCAAATTTTATATGTTCAAAATGCTTGAGAGGGTAAAAGAAAAGGTTCTGATGATCTTCTGAAACATACAAAAAAAGGTATAAAAGTATTATACCGTTTGGGAAAAGAAAATTACGTAAGAGCACTATTTTTTCCCCTTTTTTAGAGAGAGAGAGAGAGAGTTCTAATAATGAACATTGCTTAACCTTTAAAAAAAATTCCTCATAATTTCTTAATGAAAAAACACTAAACAAAACATATTTGAATAGTACTTTTGATGCATGGTAATTCATAGAATTCTCAAGAGGAACTTATTTAAATGCATGAATATGGCATTGGCCTCAGGACCTTGTGCTTATGATGGTGAGAGATTCTGTAATTTGAAGCTATAGAGGGGTCTGTTGTAGTCCCTTCAAGCGAGGGAGACCGTTTGATGATTGTGCCAATGTGACAAATGAATGTTACTTTATGCATTGTAGTTGCAGTAATGCCACAAAAAAATTGTAGAGAGAGAAAGAAAGAAAAACATCGGCGAGTTAATTACTAGTAGTTTATAAATTCACATCATGACCAAACCAAATATTTGATTTTTTATGCTCTGTGTCCTACCATTGCAACATTATGGAATCATATCTTGTAGACCATTAAGAACCTTGGAATAATTCTTTCCGCTATAGAAATCTGCCCTCCTGGATTCTAAGTAAGGTTTTTTTTTTCTTCTTACTACAAACAGGTCTAATTTCATAGTCAAAAAGAAAAAGACACCTGTTTTTTCAGTTCCTGGCAGCAGACTTCAAAGAAGTTCTCTTGATAAGAATGATGAAACTCAAGAGGCTACATTTTTTTTTTTTCATGAAATTGCACTCTGGCTCTATTATGAGAATACATCGTAATTTATACAAGAATAAGAAAAGGAAACTCCTCAAAATTTATTATCAATTCTAACTTATTCCTAAGATCTCTAATACCCTATTGCAATAGGTAACATTAAAATGAAAAACGAACCCCTTGATCTCTGATATTGAACGGTAGATATTTGGCAAAGTCCACCCGTCATATCTTGCTAGTGATCATTGTCTATCTATAGAGTCCACCACTGTCGCGTCGTGCTTTTTGTTTTAGTATGTCAATGCCAGTCGCCCTAAGAAGCACCGACACGGACACGGGACATGGACACAAAACGACACGGACACGCCGACACGGCATTTCTCAAAAAAGTAGGACACGGACACGTCGGGGACACGTTAATATTTAATGATAATAATAATAATAATAATAAATCTAATCATATCTAATCATATACATGGACACGGACACGCCGACGCCGACATAGCATATCTTCTTTTTCTTCTTCTTTCGTTAGGACGAAACGGACGAATGGGGTTTTTTCTCTTTTGTTTAGGGCTGGACGGACGAATGAGGTTTTTTTCTCTTTCGTTTAGGGCTGGAGTTGGATGGACGAATTAAAAGAGCCCCTTTTTCCTCTTAAGTTATGACTTTTTACAAATAGCCTCGTTTTCTTTTCTTTTTTTACTCTACTTTAATTTATTTTTTTTCCAATTAAAAGAGGCCAGCGTGTCCCCAACGTGTCCGAAATATAAAATATAAAACAATAAATAGGTTACTCTTTTTAGCGTGTCCGACATGGACACGACGGCCCCGGAGAGGTGTTCGTGCTTCCTAGCAGTCGCCCAGTAGATCTATTGTGATCTCTTGTAGAAGTGTTCAATCATGCAGGTTGATGAAAATGATGAGATCTTGAGACTATCATGGATGAATATGTGTATGAGAGAGGATATTTTATGTTTATTCAGGAGAAAAAAAAAGAGGGTGACATCATTGCAAAAGCGTTAAAAGGAGGACCACGGCCAACCTGATCGAAAGATTGCTACTGGGGCATATAGTGTGGATGCCATGTGATACTCGAGGCCGTATTTTTTATGAAATTGCACCTTAGCTATATTAAGGGAAAAGTTCCCAATTCATAGAAGGAAGAACAGATGAAGGAACTTCAAATATTTAAAATTTAACTATCCTATTATCTCCAACAAAGAGAATACATATTCATGCTCTAATGACAAATATGGATATGATTCCTTCATTTCCTAGATTCTAAAATTATGGTTACCCTTGCTTGTCATTTGGTGCTTTTTCATTCCTAATATACCATCTGCCATGGGTAAAATTTTTCTAGCCATCTGTAACGACGGATGAAATTGACAAAGCAGTGCACAAGATGATCATAGATGCTGGAGCTTATCCTTCTCCTCTTGGCTATGGGAGGTTCCCAAAAAGTGTATGCACATCAGTTAATGAATGCATGTGTCATGGAATACCTGATTCTCGCCAGCTGCAGGTTTTATATACCAACAGTTCTTTCTATTTTTTCCCAGATACACTCTCTGTATTGATTTAGACAGAGACTCTTATATCTTTTATTACTTACAATCACTATCTTCTGCAGGATGGCGACATAATAAACATTGATGTAACTGTCTTCTTGAATGTATGTTCTCAAATCATTTCTATGTGTGATTCATAATTTCTATGACATTTAAACTTCTTTATGATTGTTATTGTCATTTTTTTAAGCGGAAATCTTTTTGGGTAGGTTCTGTTTCTTGCTACTATAGTTCCCTGTGCTGCCTTTTGTTAATGGTGTCATTGCTCTTTTAGAAAATATATTCAATGGTCAGATGTATTTTTTCCGATATAATATATGTGCCAAACTTGATTTTCTCAACTAAATAATCAACTTTCAGATTATTTCAATAAATTTATAACCCATAGTGTTTAAAGCTTTTAGAGGTTTTGATGCAACCTGTGATTGCTCGAGTCACTCAGGTTGGTACTCCAACACCCCATCAATCTCCAACCAGCTAAAATCAAAGGAAAACCCAACCATTTTTCATAAGAAAATAGCCACCAAAGTGTTGATACTCGATTTTCTAGCCCCAGTCCCAACTCAAAGATTCTTTAATGGAGGAAACCTGAAGTTGGAGAAAGCAAAATGAAATTTTATTAAATGTCCAATAATTTGCTGGTCGTCAGACCCTAAACATAAATATATGTTCTCATATGAAATGGAAACCTAAACTAATTCTTGGCTGTTGGATCTACCTATGGATGTTTTAATCCTGGCCATCTGACTCATAAAAAGAAAATATGACTTACTAAAACATTAAAACAATAAAAAAATAGTAAAAAGGTTGAACTTGAAAATCTTCTGTAGGTTTGGAATGTTCCCAAATTGTGCATGGAACATGAGCCCAAACGTGGTTGCAAATGAACCATCCCTACCATCTGTTCATGGGCCACCCATGATCAATGGTTGATCTTCATGGCCAACAGTTGATTTTTCTCCTCTTGAATTTTTTACTTGATCCATCTGACATAAGTATTTGTTTGGAATAACATTCAACATTCCCATTAAAAAAATCAGAGTATAGGTCCTTTTTTAGCATTCAGTTATTTTTTGGTTTCTGCGGGCTGTCATTTTTCTGTGGTGCAATTTGGACGAATAAGGAATACTTTTTTGTGCTTTTGTAGTACGTTTCTGTAATTTCTTGAATAGATGAAAAGAAATATGTCGAATGTGAATAAGAAACATACTTCGAAGTATGTTTCTGCAGCATTTGCCCCTCCTTTTTCATATGAATGACTGTTGCATTGTCTAAAAGTGCTTTAGTCTTCATCTTTTCATTTAATGATTTATAGTCCTTTTGGATTTCTTATGAATTTTAGGGTTACCATGGGGACACATCGAAGACATTTCTTTGTGGAAATGTAGATGAAGATGCAAAAAGCATTGTGAAGGTATTATGCTGGCTTGCTTTATAATGGTATGCCATGTTGCTATTTGTTTCCTGTTGATACGGTCATTGCTACTTCATGAGCTTTCTAACTTCATTCAAATCTCATTTGGAATCATAAGTTCAATTTTTAACTATATATATATATATATATATATATAGGAAATGATCTTGTGAGCACCGTGGTCATGGTATTACGGTGAGCACCACCTAGTGGGGCCCACCTTATGACCCACGAAGTGGATCGCAAAACAAAGGACCCCCTGATAGTCACTAATCCCCATATTTTACACCCATCTGACTGGACTGGACCATTGGATTGAGGGGCCAACTTTTTTTTTCATTTAAAGCCATTAAAATTGTGGACCATGGATCAAGGGGTTAGAGGCATAGGATTGGCTTCGAACTTCATAACTAGGGTTGTCCCACTTGGATCTTTCCATCCCCACTTCTCCCATGATCTGCAAGGCCCAATCTAGTTAGCCCATCTAGGCAGTGTACGGTGAACATAATATAAATATATATATATATATGCTCCCGTGAGAGGTAGCTGTCACTGTCTTAAAATGAGTACTCCTATGTGCGTTTTTTTTTTTTTTTCAAGGACAATGAGTTCTCCTATTTTTCATCCACAGCTCCTCATTTTTATTTTATTTTATTTTATCAGGTAACAAAAGAGTGCATGGACTTAGCAATATCTGTTTGCAAAGATGGTGTTCCCTTTAAGAAAATTGGAAAGAAAATAAGGTTTGTTGTTTATGTGCAAGAAATTTTTTTCCCCTTGTTTTGAAATGGGCATGTTGCAATGTTCCCTAAAGAGTCTTGATGGACACATCCCATCTAGAAGAAAGTTCTAGCAGCTTCAGGTCATTTGGAGTAGAGAGATAAAATATGAGTAGAAGGCTAGAAGCATTATGCGACTCCAGTGGGTTGTTTTTTGGATGAGGAATAGTGATCAGAGAGTTAAATCAGTGACTGACATTAGGAGTGCAACTTGGGCCAAGGCTAGGTATGAGCCTACAATCCCTATTCATGAAAACGCAATTCAAGATGGTTTTTTTTTTCTTTTTTGGCTCAGGCCTATTTTTTGTTGCCTAGTTTGATTCCATAGCAGTTTTCGAAAGCCTAGGTTGAATTCAGGCAAGGTTTCTGAAGCCTAGGTTGAATTTGAGCCGGGCTTATGCTCAAGCCTCAAGTACCTGAATTGGGCTCAAGTATCCGAATCCCAAACTGTATATATACACGTCATTAGCACCACAAGTTTAGCCATTGATTTGGCCAATGCAATTTAGAAGCATTATTACTTACCAGAACTTGACACATCCAGGTTGTGTAGGCCCTTAAATTGATCACGCTAGTTTTGGCATCCATCCCAGTTTTTCTAACTGGTACATGACCTTCTAAACTTTGGAATGGTCCGGTGTTCCAGAAAATGCCTCCGGATCATATTAGTTTTCAAAAAGGTAACTTATGTTGAGATTTGTTATGTAGTGTCTGTTTTGGAAAAAAGCAACATCTTCTCTATCCCTCTCTTGCCCCATCTCTCCAACCTAGGGTTACCTAGCTACACCACCATACAAACCATGGTCTGAGTGCTGGTGAACTAGATCTTGGATTGTTTCTCTATGGGTTACGGAGTTTATTTCATACTGCTCGTATTTCATGTTAGTAGGTTTCTTATCACTTCTTTGAGAAACTTTTTTCATGGGAACTTCCTATGTTGAATTAAGCAACAAAAAATAAAAAAGGGAAATAAAAAAGTTGGGTTTGGATTTGAAAACAAATGTATGCAGTGGAACCCACCTATCATCATATAAATCCGCTCGCTGTTAACATCCCTGTCTCCTGATTGGCAAGCTTTTCAAATTGACATTGATTCAATTGTTATTCACTGTTTAATTCAGTCATATGCACCAATGCAAAATCTCAAATTGAAATTGACATTGATTCAATTTGTTATTCTTATTCACTGTTTGATTCATTCATATGTATGAATGCAAAATCTGAGCTTATAAAACCATTTAAGTTCGGGGCCTCTAAATTTGTCGTCAATTGGCCAAGTCTCTCTCGTTTCCCCCATCAAGACCTTCCTATTCCACTGTGATTGACTGCTCCAATCGACCCCACAACCTAGAGTGTGGTTTTCAAATTTAAACCCAGGCTCTCCTAAGCTCAAGCTTAGGATAAAATTTTGTAAGCTCACACTTGTGGGGCCCAACATTGGTCCATCCAAATGGACCAAACACACGACCCCACTGAATTGCACATGTCCACCAACTTTCAGTTATATTCGAATTTACTGGACCGTTGGATCGACCGTGTACCGATCCGAATGGACTATTGACCATTAAACTTTTAGGGCCCAAATGGAGATGATAGAAAGCTCAGTTAGGGCTTATTTTTGCAGAGAGGAGGGTCCTAGGGAGTTCTTGAAATCACACTCATCTCCATCCCCATGTGGGTCCCCCAAGTGGGCCCCACCACACACTTGAGTTTATCTTATCCTAAGCTTGAGCTTCGAAAACCTGCCCCCTATACACATTCATGTGTTTGTATACTAGCCCACCTTTGTAAATAAAAATTAGTAATGTGCAAGTAAGTGCGTTTGGGATGGGTTTGATTGTGTGTGAGAGTGGGGGAGAGAAATGAAAGCTTATCTTTATTATCAGAGCATTTCTCCTATAGGTTGTATGAGAGAGAAAGAGAGAGAGGAAATTTTTTTATATTATCATCAGAGCATTTCTCATATTGTTTGTACTACATTTTTTTTCGACAATGCATATTGTTTGTAGTAATGGTTTTAGAATTGCTTGTATAAATTCTAAACATTATTTCTTTTCTTTTTTTAAATATTAGTGAGCATGCAGAAAAGTTTGGTTATAGCGTGGTGGATCGTTTTGTTGGCCATGGTGTGGGGACCATCTTTCATTCCGAACCAATTATAATACATAATCGTAAGTAGACTTTTCATTTCAGTTCTATGCTATGATTTCTCTGGAATGTGTTTTGGTTATTTTGGGAAGGTTTTGAAATGGATCTCAGTCCATTCATTGTCAGTAGGTTATATGCCAAGGCTCTAACTTGTAGACTCTGTTTATAGAACACATCTTTCATCCTTAGGGATAAGAAATCATGTAAATCCTTACACCCTGCAGCTTGTTTGGAAACAAAAAGGAGATCTCTTGGCATATATATATATATATATATATATATATATATATATAGTAAGTTCATTAACACTAGTAAAATGACATCTAGACTCTAGATGACAATGAACATGTAAATAAATTTCTAAAATGACTCAAATAGCGTCTGAACTTCAATTGGACTCAAAAACCCTCAAAATCAAAACTTATTTGACTGAAAAACTGAGATTTGAGTCATTTGACCACCTAAATTATGGAATTTCTCCATGAAAATGACCTCAAAGTTTCAAACTGCTTTAGCAGTTTTCTACAGCGATCTCCTCATCAAGAGTTGCAGTTAGATCAAAAGCCAGATGTTAGGGTGCATGTTTGGCCCATATATTCAGTTTCTTTTGATTCTGATGCCCCATATAAGCATTGCCAACCTGCTCTACATCAGAACTTGACTTAAGATGACTCTTCTCATACTTGCAAATCTTTCCAAAATCTTTGTTGCTTTCACCTTATACATAACCTTTGTTGAACACTTAACTCAGTTCTCCACCTTATCATCCTCCACTCTGGTGATATTTTTCCTCCATCACATATTCATTAATCTTGATCATTCCCATTTCTAACCCCATATTCGGTGCCATCTCTCTCTCTCTCTCTCTCTCTCTCTATATATATATATATATATATATATATATATATAAAGCATTCAGGTCCTCATCAAATCTCCTCTACCACCATTATCCTAATAACCCCAAAATTTATTCAATCTCCAATGTAGAAGCTATGAAGTTGCACATCCACTTATTTTCCCCTTCCTAAAAAAGCCTCTTCCCCTTTTAACTACATGATTAGTGTACTGCTTTGGCACCTTCGTATATGGTGGGGGCATGGAGAAGGTCCTAAGATATCATGAGGACTATGTACTAGTTTAATCTTTGCCTAAACCCATAGTGTGATGTGACCAATCACTTAAGAAATAATGTCTTCGGATTTTATCAAGCTCCTAAGCCTCTCCTGGTTGCCTCCTAAAGAATGAAAGGAAGTCAACTAACATGGAGGATGACGTGGCTTTAATATGGTAATGCATGTTGCCACGAAATGATAAAGATAAACTGCATGTTACTGGGATGCCAAATTCTATATTTCCATCTCTCTTCCCACACTACAACTGATTTTTTCTTTATTTATTTTTGGCATCCTTTAGTGTTGCAGTCTTTCTGCATATGGGTCAATTGTTTTCCAATGCACACCTGCTAAGGTTTAACCTGCAAACCACTACAAATAATGAAGGGTTCCTTGTTTGTTATTCTTCTGCCTCATGTTATTGGCAACCACCAACGAAGGAATACAAACTCCAAGGTTCCTATTTGGGACCCCACTGAAGAAAGGAAAGTATGATTTTTCCCATTTGTGATAGTGGAGGGATTGGATAAGCCTTTTCTCAAAGCTAATTAGATCTTGTGGCTGGGGATGGAAAGGTCTCAATATGGAGAATTTCTGGGAATTTTACTTTATAATTTTTATGATTTAAAAGAATTCACTTTGATAGTTGGCACTTTCAACTACCACCATTTTGAACCTTTGTCAGGTGGTCAGGAAATGGATAGTTGGATTTGACATTTTTAATTTTATGTTTTTGAACCCTCTTATCCAACTTGGGGGATATTTCTCCCACCCCCAATTCATGATGCCCTCCCTTCACTTCTTCCCTTCCCTGTGAATACACATTCACAAAGGTGCACCTCAGGGATATTGGCTGTTTGCCCCCCTTTTCTCATCGATACTATAATTGTGACAGTGTTTTTTTTTTTACCACAGGTAATGACCGGCCTGGTCACATGGTTGAAGGTCAAACATTTACCATAGGTGAGGTTTTTTTTTTTTTTTGGTGATCGGTACATGACTTGTACCTAAGTGAGTATCTTATGTGCTGATTCTGTTATACCATTAACAATCTCCTTTTTGTCCAAATGAAATTGTTATTAAGACAATGACTCAGTTCTGTAAGATTTGTGGATGGAATCATACAGTTAATTCCAACATGCAACATCAGAAGTTAAATAGTTAGCTGCTATGCAGGCCCTAAAATGTTTTCAGTCGTACTTTGAGGTAGTGATATTGGGAAGATAGATGCACCTTTACTCGTTTTTTATCAAGCAATAAGTTAATCTAGTGCACTTGTCTTGCTTGCCGTGCACATGCTATTTGTGTTTTTCTATGGTTATTACATTACGAGAAAGCATCGACTATTTGGGGGCATTTCCTTAAAAAAATGCAATGTGGATTGGTGCCTCCCGGGTTCTCGTGTGTGTGGGGTGGGGGGTTCAAAGCTTGGAAGAGTTGTCCTCTCGTTGGGTGCTGACGGTTGATATGGAGACTCATTCCCTATTCGGTTTTGTGGTCTATTTGGAAAGAGAGGAATGACTGTATCTTTAGTAGAAAAGAATCTTCTGTGGGAACTATTATTCAGACTATGGTTTTGAGGATTGCAAAATGGGCTTGTGTTAAAAAGGGATTTGCAGACCTTACAATAAACGATATTATGCATAATTGGAGGGTTTGTTTAACTATGGGCACTTCATAGAAGAAAAAGAAAGTTTCTTGGTGTTCTCCCCCAACAAGAGTCCTAAAGTTTAATGTGGATGGAGCAGCTCAGGGTAAACCAGGGTTAGCCGGTATTGGAGGTGTATTGAGAGATCATAAAGGCGAAGTGTTGTACATGTTCTCCAAGCATGTTGGAATCAAAGAATCTAATGAAGCCGGAGTCTTTGCTATTCTGGAAGCTCTTCGCATTTTCACTTACTCATTTCAGAATCATCTTATAGTGGAGAGCGATTCATCTAATGCCATATCTTGGGTGAATTCTTTTAAGGGCCCAGGGAAGATGCAATTCTATTTCAATGAGATTCGTCACCTTTCATCAAAGTCTAGGGTGTCTTTCCATCATATAAGTAGGTCTGCAAATGGTTTCGCGGATTGTTTATCTAAACAAGGGGTTCACCATTCATGTAATTTGAGTGCTTTTGTAATGTAGGTGTGGCGGGTGTCCGGTATAGAACTCTTATACCGGAACACTATGTTTGGTCTCGTTTCTTTTCTACTATGTACTCTTTTATTTCTAATGCATTTCTAAATTTACCGATAAAAAAAATGGTTATTACATTACCTGGGATGAGGATGCCATATTGTCAAAGTTTTCTAAATCATATGAGTTGTGTAGAAAAATCTCTTGTACTTGCACAAATACTGTTTCTCAGTAATAATTTATTTTATATTTTAATCACAATGAATATTTAATGTTGCAGAGCCGATTCTTACAATGGGGAGCATCAATTGTATTACTTGGGATGATGACTGGACAACTCTTGCTGCCGATGGTAGCCTCGCTGCACAGTTTGAACATACATTGTTGATAACTCAGACTGGCGCAGAGGTTTTAACAAAGTACTGATATTTGGCCGGTGAACTATTCATCAACGATTGCGAATGGTATGCATACATTCTTCAGGCCTATTTATTTAATGGAATTTATTGTTTTTCGCTGAAAGTCTCAGTGCATGCACATATATAGAAGAGGGCAGACACCAATTTATGTTCAACATTGACAATATAGCTGTATAGCTGAAGCTCACCTTTCGCATCTGAACGCATCATCTAGGGACTATCATGGAATGGGGGATACCATATCAGCTCTCATAATTGATTTATGATTCTACTCATCTCAGTGATGGTGTACAAATGAAGAATGACAGTGAATAGTTTACATATAAAGAAGACGGGACTTGTCTGTTAAAATCATAAGCTACGGAGGGAGAGTTTTTGGTACATTTTACAAACATGGATGAGCAGTTTAGATCCACATTTTGGAGAGCACAGATGGAAAATTATGATGTTGTATATCTGTCTTGTACAACCATTTATGTTGATATCTAGATATGATATTGAAAGGATAAACAAACAAAAGAAAAAAAAATCTCATAAAAGAACGTGATTAGATGCAAGCCGCATGGAGTGACAAGAGAAGCACAAAATGTACTTTAATATGCTCTAATGTCTGAAGTGTTCTTATACTGGAGTTAGCGTCATCTAAATTTTACTTAAGGCCAACGTCGGTCTAACTTTTAGAATGAAAATCATCTTTAACCCTTGCATATTCAAGGAGACAATAAGGTTCCCCAATTGGCTGTTACAGCCTTGTCGCTAATCCATGAATGACATGAATTTATACTTTTATTCTATACAATGAATGGCTAGGATCCATCCACATGTTATTCATTCAATAGATGAAAACATTCAAGAACCTATTCTAGAACTTCACATTAATTTACCCTAGTCTTACACTAATCTACATAATGTCATGGTTTACAAGAATATTCTAGATAACTACATACAATTCAAGAGTATCCTCGAATCTTTGTGAGTCTTTTTGGACTTTGGAGATCTCTGTCGACCAATCAAGATATGTCCGTTCATTTGATCACATGCTTGTCCCACAACTTAAAATGATCACGAAGCTTAAGCAACTCTAGGAAGCCTCGGGGCCTGCCATCGCATGTATTGAGCCATGAGTGCTTGGCAACAGGATAGATGTATAGAGAGAAAGGAGTAGAAAATTCTTTTATAGTTAATACATTTTACCTGATATGGATCTAATTTGAGGGAGAAGTAATTTTCCTTTTATAGAACTTTATGAAAGAATAAAAAAAAAACAAGAGAAAAGCTGAGGGTTAAAACCATTTGTTTCTAGTGAAATTCTGTTTTTATTAATAAAGATTGACATTTAAATATTTGGTACTTATGAAATATTAAGAAAATTCTCTATAAAGATTTTTCTATTTTATTTCAAGTACAATGGAGAATCATTGCTAGAAAAAATTAATGACCCTACTTTTCTTCTCATTTATCACGTCTTGTGGAGATTCTCCGCTTGTCATTTTACTACATCTAAGAATCCCATAAAAAGGGCATTAGAGATGTCGTTTGGAGTTTGCTTATCTTTTATACATGGAATGTAAAAGTGAAATTTACATAGGTAAACATATTAACATTTTTGTTTGCAAGCAGAGAGAGCAGGAAAAGAATCTATATCAGTTTTTTCACATTTTAGTGGGCTCTAGGACCCCCAAAACTTTTCTGGAGAGGAAAGTGTTGGTCTCAAACATAATGTGTTTAAATTCTAATGATGAATTGGGGAGCTTACAAAGCTGTGAAAAATTAGAAAGTATAATTAATTTGTTTTCATATTTCTCAAAATATTTGAGCATCTAAAAATTGAAACTTCAAGCATTAGGGTTTCTCATATCTACAAGATTATTCAACAGTTTGGATCATGAATTACGAGACCCACAGAAGTGCAGATAACTTTTTTTTCTTTTCTTTTCTTTTTACATGTTTCTCAAGTTTATCATTTATAAGTAAGGCTGTTAATTAGGCCCTTCTATGAGGTTACTCAGCCCATTCCAACAGTGAAAAGGTGCTCAAAAGGACGAGTTTTTCCCAAGAAAAAAAAAAATTCCAAGGGTAGGGTTTTTTTTTTTTTTTCTTTTCTTTTCTTTTCAGGCTCAACAATTTTGAGGTCCAATCTACAGAAAAACTAAGCTTGGCCAAGCCCAGCCCAGCCCAGCCCAGCCCTCTCATATTTATTATTATAATAATATATTTATATAAACATATATCCATTAATATAATTATTCATCATCGTCATCATTGAAGCCCTATCGCAACTATATTGGGGTTGGCTATATGATTACTGTTTCTTCATTCCAGTTTATCATCAACCAAATCCTCATATAGGTTGTACTTTTTCATCCATGTCCTCTAATATTATTTATTATATAATTAAAAAATACTCATTTTCAGACCTTTTACACTTGATTCATTTTATAATGTTTGTTTTAACTATATGTGTAAACGTATGGAATTAAGTTTTAGAACAATAATCATACTAAATAAATATGGATGTTTTTCATGTACGTATGTATTCATTTCCATGCAAACAAAAACAACATTCAAATAAATTACTTTCTATTTATTCTAATTTCATGCAAACAAACAGTCCCATTTAAATCAACTATTTCCTATCTATTCCCATTGCATGCGAATAATCTGACAATGAGTTGATATATATGCAAATTCCATGCAAATAAACATGCTCATTTGAATCAATTGCATCTTATGTGTTCGATTCTAATGCCATTCTATTGAACCAACATTTATACATTGCTTTACTATTTTCACTTAAGAAATATTTTACACTCGCCACCAGCCAATTGCGTAAAAAATATCGCCGCTATGATCTTATTGCATTGCATTTTTTTATCGCAAACCCTGATAAATGAGAAAAGTTAATTGTTCTCGACACCCAATACCCAATGAAAATGTGGAAGAAAAAAGAAATTTTTTTTCTAAATATGATTTGTTTTCTCTTCATACTTGGGCCTAGCTCTCGCCTGCAAATGTACGTAGAGTAAGGGCCTAAATAGTGAAGGCCTTCTGACAGCTTTGGCCTTATCTAGGCCTGACTTGCATATATAAGGTAGGGTAAGGACAGCCCAAGTTCAGGCTGTTGAGCCAAAGCCTACATTTTAATAACCTTTTATATGAGAATATTAAACGATTTAAATAATAAACTGAAGGACCTAAAAGTGCAGAAAATCAAATCCACGGGTTGGGTTTTCTTTTTTCAAATCATAGTAGGTATTTTCTTTTATTGCAAGCCGAACGAAGGTTACTATGTATTGATGCCTCTGGAGTTGTTAGGTGAGTCCGGATCACCTATCGCAAATATTACACATTCACCGTGAGTGGACCAATAACAGTCCGCCACGTCATTTAAAAATTTAGGTGATTTTCTTTCATTGATTTAAACTTTTCTAAACTTCAAAATCACCTAAATTTTTGGATGATGTGACGGACTGTTATCGGTCCACTCACGATGAATGTGTAACGAATACGATAGGTGATCCGGACTCATGTTAGGTTCGTGTGAAATTCCAAACGTGAAAACTTCTTAGTTACGGAAAAAGAGTGGGAAAAAAACGTGTATATGAGTAAATATTACACATGCGTAACTTTTAGATATATAAATGAGTGCACACAAATGACCTCTTAGTGGTGCGGGATGGAACCCACCCCCCACCCCACTTGTTATGGAAAGAGTTTGAGATTCAAATGAATTTTGTCCCTGGTTTTTCATTCAAATCAAAGTCTATCTTATGCTAGGTTTAGAAATTCATTTTAAAAAAGAGAGATACCCTGATATATCCCAAAAAAAAAAAAAAAGAAAGAAAGAAAAAAGAACCAGAGAGATCCTCGTGTATTGTTTGCAAACCAAATTCTGGTCTGACAACGATTTGGCTCACTTTGAGATTGATCATGTGCTAAACATATGATCCACTCCCTCATAAATTCATGGGGGGATCCACAATCTAAGAAATCCAAATCACTCAAAGCAAGCTTCCCTAGGTTTATTGGCTCTAGGAAAGATATCATTTGAATAGGAGTTATGCCACCCACAGATTGAGCACACGTGGAATATGTTTAGAGTGTTCAATCTAGAAGTGGTAGAGAAAGCAGGTTTTCATAATAACTTTCTTGAACAGATCACAGTCTAATGATCATTAGTTAGACTTTGGCTGCAACAATACAATTAGATTTCCAACTCATATTAAAGTTCAATTAACCCAACTGTTTGGACTTGATAGCTTTGGAGAGACATGTATCTAAGTAGGCCCATGAACTCGTGGGAGAACATTGTCCAGCCTAAACCCATGTTAAAGTAGTAAAATTTGGACCAGTAAGACTACATGATGGCCCTGATTAGTGTCTCCAGTTCTTCCGCAGTCCTCCCTGGTGCGAGTCTACCACAGTGCAGATGCACAACCACCAATGTCCAGAAAGTAACAAACATGGTGGGACGACACAGGACACTGCCTCATCACACCAGTCATGTTCCAAATCGTTGCAAGACTAGTACCAAGAAGGGAAAACATAATAAGATATTGCATTGCATAGTTGAATACTTGAATCTGTCTCCACCCCACAACCTTCCAAAGATTGTGTAGACAAGATAGAGACAGATGATTCGTACGCACAAACATTGCTTTGGAAAGTGTGGTATCCACTGCTCATCATAGATAAAAACAAAGATCTTCATGGGTAGGGTAAATTGGATGAATTGGATTGGTGGGCCCCAGTTGGCAAGGGGTGGTTTGCTTACTTGAAAATGAAACTGTAAATTGGCTCATTTTCAATTTACCCTTGAAGAGAGAGAGAGAGAGAGAGAGAGAGAGAGAGAGAGAGAGAGAGTTTGGGCTGAATATGTTACTTACCTTTTCAATTGCAACTTAAGAACTAAAAAAGCCATGCAGGTTGGGTTCAGGCTGACCCTATTATAAACAGGTCGAGTATGCATTTATATTTCCAACCAGTTCAACAAAATGTTAAGTTCTGGTTGGGCCATGCCTGTTACTCTCAGGTGAGCCAGACGCAACTTGACCCATTGCCTATCCAAATTAGTTATTAGTCGGATGGTATCTCTGTCGAGGGATTATTAAAGAGGTGAGGGGTGAAGGTTATAAGATAGATGTAGACGAAGCCTTGACTTTCATAGGATTTAAATTATTAGTGTGATGGTTGTGTGTTCATTACCTATTTTTTCTTAATTTCTTTTCTATTAAAGGAGAGGTCATTTGATTGATAAGTTTTGGATATTCACCTTTATTTCTTTATTTTTCTAAGTATTTATAGAAATACAATCTTTGAAATTCAACTACACGAACCCAACAGTTTAAAATTTTTGTTCTTTCCTTTTTAGAGCCATGGTTTTTGTCACCCCATCAATTGTGAGCTGTGACAGACAGCTGCTTCCATAGGGTGAGAAACACTTACATGTGCATTCCTCACCATAGGGTGAGAAACACTTACATAATTAGAAATATTCATGTACAAAAGAGGAAAAGTCATATATGGTAATATGCACAAAAAGAATGTTCATGTGTAAAGAGGAAAAGCCATGTAAGTGTCCCTCACCCTATGGTTATGGAAAATTGCACATGAATCTCCATATATAAAAGATTGGGCTAAGAGAATGGCTGGATAGCCCAATGGTAAGGGCCATCCCAACTCACGGATTCTCCCGTAGCACCAGCATAGCACAACTAAAACATGTAGCAGAGCATGGAGCACGCTAGCACTCAAGCGGAGTACTATGGTGGAGGTAAATGTTGTGACCGTGATATACATTGTTACATCATTCTTTATCAGCTTAAGTTTTTAGAGCAAGTGGTTGTCAACAGTAATACAAGGGGGGCTGACCAATCCTAAAACAAGGTTGCAAATATAATTTATTCTCCGCTATTACCTCTGCTTGAAGAAGCAAAGATATTAACCGAGTATCGTATCCACTGGGACAAAAAGGCTAAGTTGTGTTATTTCCTAAATTCCTAAACTAATCATATTAGAAAACAAAGTTCTGATTATTAAACTAATCCTATTAGAAAGCGAAGTGCTGGGTTGATGGGTTTTGATTTCTAAATTAACAAATTAAAGACAAGGTTGATTCAATTAGAGAAAAGATCTAAAGGTACGAGTCCACTCTAACCTCACACAATGGCAAGTAGAGACCTAGGGTTTCACTATCAACGCTATACAGACTCATCCTGGTTACAAACCTTCAGAGTCAACAAATAAAGGATGTGGATGTAAATCGGGGCATAACCTATCTCTATGGCATAGATTATTTTAGATCTAACAAACACATTCATTCAAGCATCATTATATGACTTAGTATTCAAATCTACAAGATTAAAATACCAAAGAAAGATATATTGCATTAATAAAATCCAATCAATGGATTAACATCTTGTCATATAACCAAAAGCGTTTAAAATAAAACCCTAAACCTATGCATCACCATAAACAAGAGATTAGGGCTTCATCGCAACCCAAAGATAAGGATTTAGTTACGCATGGAAGACGATTGGCAAAGAATCTCTGATGAAATCCCCATTAACGCTCTTCCAAAAGCTCCAAAACCTTCCTCCAGACCTTCTCCCAAGATGTGTATCTCCTAAAAAACGAGTTTGGGCTTTTATTTATACGTTTTGGGATGAAAAACCTCTTCAAAACGTGCATAAGGCGGACTCTCATACGGTCCGGGCACGCCCGGAGGCAGTGGCATTCGGGTTTTGTTCTGTGGCCGGGCGTCCGGACTCCCGGAGGCAGTGGCTTCCGGGTACTGGTCATCATAGCGAACTTCCTGAGGTCATATCTCCCTTGATATAGCTTCGATTTATACAATCTTGGACTCCACGGATATCTACTCGAAAAGAGCTTTCCAACGGTACGTAGATTGCACTAATCCGACACTCGAGTTAAAAGTTATGACCATTTAAATTTGTTGCCCCTGAAAATTCCGAGAATAATGGTGCAATTAAAGGAACTTCCATGTTGGCATGCTATGGGGTGAGTGGGACCCATGTTAGACGTCCAAGGCATGTTTGGACTCTTGCTTTGCTTTCTTATTTGAGTCTCTTCCCATATTTGGCACGCTTTCTTAATTGCAACTCTGGTTTGTCATGCTTTGTGAGATTTCTTCCATTTTAGCTCTGAATTTCACTCCTTGCATCTGTAGTACCTACAAACAATAAAATAACATAATTAAGCTAATTAATCTCTTCCGACGGTATAACCAAGTCCTCATTAAAGGGCTTAAAATATATCTTTTAGGCTCTCATCAGGGGCCTAGCGAAGGACTGAAGCAGCCTAAAGATAACTCTTTGGCTAGTTTAAGAACAAGATAGTTTACAGTTCCTCTCATATAACAGCTTAAAATCAGTAACAATAAGGGGCTTGCAAATATTCTTCACTTGAAGGAACTATATTTTTCTCTCTTGTGCTCATCTCAACTAATGCTCTTGTAGCTCCATTTATCCATAGCACATGCTTCTCAACTTAATGCACCATGCATTTTGTTTGTCATTTCCTTCTGACCATAATCACCTCTGCTACACAATGCCTCTCTCTCGCATGTGAATATAAGTTTTTAATCTAAGTAGCATTCTATTGGTTTCTTTGTACTTTGACTCCTTTTCCATGTACAAATCTACAATAACCACTTGATTCTAGATATTGGACTTGTTATTTTCAATTTTAACTCTTAAAGCAATTAAACTATACATCATTCTGGACATTTTCATTTGGGTAATATTCAGGTAGGAACTGTTCTCACATATTATGTGAGAACTTTTTTGTGAGACCCAATTGTGGACCCCATTTGGTGATGGGACCAGGGGGATGAAAATATCTATATAAGACCACCCTAAGTATCAAGTTCGACTCCAAACTCATGCCTCTAACCCCTTCATCCATGGCCCACAAGTTTAAGGGCTTTAATTAAAAAAAATATTCAACCCTCAATCCAATAGTTCAATCCATTCGGATGTGTGTCAATCCTTGGGATTAGTGACTATCAGGGGTTCCCTATTGGTTGCTAGGTTTGGATAGGTCACTAGTTGGGCTCTGTAAAAAAGTTTTTATATAATAGGTGAGAACTAGTCCTCACTTGAATATTTCCTTTTTCATTTTACCAAATCATTTGGCCTAAGACCCCATAAAAGACATTTTATTAAAAGCATTGGTTTTTTTTTTATTTTTCCTTCTTTTTTCTGGCACAAAGGACTCCAAATCATGCACCACATGCTGTCCCCAATCAGCTAGCTGGGGGACATCTAAAGTACATGAGCAATAGTTTATTATCCATTGCCTTCAAAATTTTAATTTATAGAGATAGTGATTTGTCTCCAACGCATAGGATCAGTAATAAATCAGTTATGTCCTCTTGTCTCCATTCATGATATTTAGTGTGATGAAACTTTGAAAGTGAACATACTACATATGAAACAGTATATGAAAGTGCAGATCAGTTTATCTTTAATATCTTCAAAGAGCCCGGATCCACTGAGCCATCTCCCATACGCTTCCCGAGAGTAGGAGTGAGACTCAAAGTTCATTCTAAAACGAGTTGGTTCCATGGCAAGATGTCTCTCTTGTATAATAAGAGTGACTTAATTCCAAGGGTTGGCCGAGTGGTCAGGACTACGGTTCCTCTCTCTTCCGGAGCTAGAGGTCTTGGTATCGACCCCCGGTTCCCCCCTCTTCAGGAGCCGAATGTTGAGTTTACTTGTGCTACCACCTAAGGGCCACAGGGGTTTTACCCGGCTTCTCTCTGGGCCCGGAGGGAATAGTCCAGCCCAAAGAATTGAAACCTCCATTAGCTAAAAAAAAAAAAAAAAAAAAATTATAATAAGATTGACTTGGATCTTCTTTTTAAGTGGACCCCACTCTGAGTTTCCACTCTCCTTCCACTTGCAGAAGAGTGTGGAAGATCACAGGGATCCAGACTCATCTCGAAAATGTGTTTCTTACACTTGTTACTCCCCCATTCATACAATTGCTTCTCACATTAAACCTTGACAATTTACATAATAGGCTTCAAGAATATCATTAAAAAGTGCTTTCTTCTATCTATATATCTAGTTGGAGTTATGGAATACAAAATTGATTAATTAATGAACTCACATTTCTACACATGTACAATCTCATCAATCCCCATATCTTTTCTCTCCCATTCACCTCCCCATTGATATTCATCTACCCAATTCCAACTCTTCAAACACTTTTATATAATAATGTCACTCTTAGAAGGATAAATGAATAGTCTAGTAGATATTCAAATGTTGACAACAACCTTCCACCCTTTCCCTCCTCTCTCACATGCATCTCAATCCATTCATAATATTTCTGACCTGGCTATTGCACATAAAATCCAAAAACAAAGGAACAAAGATCCATTATCATTAAGACTCCATTATACAATTTATTAATCAAAAGAAAAGAGAGAGAAGAAAGTACATGATATTCCGAACAAGAGAGAGAGAGAGAGAGAGAGAGAGAGAGAGAGAGAGAGAGAGTGGGGTATGATCATGGAAGAAGCAACCAATCAACGGTGGTGATGAACCCCAACTGATATGTGCTCCACCAACTTGAGCAGCTTGAGATGCTTACCAGCCCACATCTCCACCAACTTGGCTTCCTTCACATCTGCATCCCTCTGTATGGCACTCAGCTGCTCCCTGCACTCGTTCTCCACCCTCTCTATATAAGTCCTCTCATCATCTCTCAAAGCGCGTATCTTCGCCTCCACCTCCTCCGTCTTCTCCCTTCTCTTTCTCGCCTTCTCCGACTCCAGCTGCTGCTCCAACCTGCTCACCCTCCACGCCGCCTCCTTCTTCTGCTGCACCCAGCTCTGCCTCCCCTCCTCCACCTCCTTACAACACTGCACCAGCGCCGCCGCCTGCTGCACCGGCACAATCATCCGTCCCACTCCCACACCCATCTCCCCAGCCGGCTCCGTCGGCGACAGCGTCAAACTAACCGACGGAGACGCCGTCGAAGACGAAGAAGTCGACACCGACGACGACAGCCATGGCGGGAGCGAAGAGGTCGAGGAAGAAGGCGGCGGGGGGATCTCAGCCGGTCCGGCGAGGGAGAGAATCGGAGGGGCGTCGGCGGCGAGAGCACCCATGGGGTGGTGTGGGGGGAGGTTGGGTTGGACGTACTTTTCGGCGAAGGTTTGGAGGATGTGGTCGTACTGGCTGTGGACGGAGTCGGAAGAGGAGGAGAGGAGGATGGGGTGGCCTTGGTCGTGGTGGTGGTGTTGGTTTCTGTGGTTGTTGCTGTTATTGTTGTCTTTGAGCTGTTTCTCTTTGAAGACTTCCCACCACTTGCCGAGTCGCTTGGCGGTGCGGCCGGGGACCTCGGAGGCTATCTTCTTCCACTTGTTGCCGTACTTGGCTTGGAGGGAGATGACAAGGGTCTGCTCTTCTGGGGTGAGGGAGCCCTTCTTGATGCCTGGTTTTAGGTAGTTCTTCCAGCGTTCAAGGCAGGATTTGGCGTCTCTGTGGAGGGGTTTGCCCATGCGTTGGGAGACGAGGTTCCATTCCTTGGCGCCATATTGCTTGACGTAGGCTCTTAGGAGGGCGTCTTCTTCAGGCTGCCAACGTTGTCTCTCTTTCATCTCTTTTTTGTTGTTGGTGGCTTGTTGGTGGTTGTGTTAGGCTTGGGGTTGCTTTGTTGAGAGCGGTTGCTGCTGCTGCTGCAGTGGGTGTGGTCGGTTGAAGAAGATGGAGAAAAACCATTGCGAATGGAGGCATGGATGCCCCTTCCTCCATCACTCCATTCCATTTAAGGCATTTTCTTCTCACCTGTTTTGGGCTTTTATAAGCAAGAGAGAGAGGGAGGATATTGAGAGGTGGGAGTTTACGAAATGGTAGACATGCGTTGCCCCACCTCAAATGTGGCCCCCTTTAATGGAAGATGACCATCTACTCTCTCTCTCTTCTTTTCTTTTTTTAACTAGAGATGACCATCTAGACTTAGGTACAAAGGTAGACGGATGAAATTAAGGGATGGTGAGCAAGTCTTGCCTATCTAAAATCGAGCTCATTCGAGTAGATATGTGTTGATATGTTTGAAATGTAGCTTACGTTAGATTGTATATATGTCTTCAATCATGTGAACAAACTCATTTATTTTAAGATATGTGTTGATATGTTTGAAATGTAGCTTACGTTAGATTGTATATATGTCTTCAATCATGTGAACAAACTCATTTATTTTAAGGGGCAATTGGGGGGAGATCCCTGGAGATTTGATTTTATGGCCTTTGATCCACACTTTCTTTTGATAGTGTCTTAAGTCCTTCTTCCAAATTTGAAGATTTAAAATATCCAAATTGCCCTTTCTTTAAAAGCCATTATCTATTTAAAGATAAATCATATCCCATGATTAGGGGGATATGTCATTAATAATAGCCAGAACTATTTAATTGGCCACGATTAATGCAAATACCATTAATGAGATTTTAAAATAATTTAAATAAAACAAAAATAAAATTCAAAAGACGCAAATAAATTTTAAAATAATGCTACTAAATTTCAAAAAACGCACATAAATCAATTTCAAAAAACGCACATAAATCTCAAAAGACATAAAATAAATTTAAAAAGATTCAAATAAATTTAAAAAAATATATAAATAAATTTCAAAAGACATAAATAAATTTCATAAAACTTTTTTTAATAGTACATAACTTTCTTTTAAAGTGGTTATGATCTCGAACACAGATAAATTCATATAAACTCACATCAAAGTTAAAAAAAAGTGTATATCAAATTAATATAAATGCACAGCAAGCTTAGATAAATTACTTTCAAATTCAAATAAATCGAAGTCACACTCAGATTAATTGACAACAATCAAAGATTAATTAACATAAAAGACAGATAAATTCATATAAATTCAGAGATAACTTTAATTTAAAGTCAGATAACTTCATGACAAAATTAGATAACATATACAAAAACTCAGATAAATTAACAGCAAACTCAAAGAAGCTATAAATTTATCTGAGTTTTCTTAAAATTTATCTTAATTTCTCGGAAAACTCAAACAAATTTATGTGAATTTTGAACAACTTTTCTAAGTTTTAAACAAATTTATTTGAGTCTGGACCAGCACAAATTTATCCGAGCAGATAAATTAACAACAAACTCAGATAAACAAGAAATTTATCTGAGTTTTCTGAAAACTTATCTTAACATTTGGCAAAATTCGGATAAATTTATCTGAGTTTTGAACAACTTTTCTGAGTTGCGAACAAATTTATCTGAGTTTGGACCAACACAAATTTATTCGAGTAGATAAATAAACAGCAAACTCAGAAAAATAATAAATTTATCTGAGTTTTCTGAAAACTTATCTTAACTTCTCGCAAAACTCAGATAAATTTATCTGAGTTTTGAACAACTTTTCTAAGTTGTGAACAAATTTATCTGAATCTGGACCAACACAAATTTATCTGTGTCTAGACCAACTCAAATTTGCTGGCATATGGACTGAGGGGATGCTGGGCATCACAGTCGATCACGTGCAAAAGCCCAGCCGCCATCTTCCCCTTTTCTATCTTCTTCTTGTAGCTAGGCTTGAATTAAGCCAACTTCTCTCATATCTCTTTCCCTATCTGCCACTTGTCCAGATCATAGGAGGCTTTTGATCATGCAAACCGAGACAAGAGAGGTGCAATGGAACTCTACAACCCTTGAGATCGGTACTTGGAACTCTACAAAACAAAGAACCTAGACTACTTCTCTCTTATCCGACCCCAACGAGTCTATGTGGCCCATCAGAGATCTCCTCTACAACTGTTCTCATCTTCTTCGGTGAGTTATTGCACATATCGAAACCGAGAAGCACCGAGTCGAACCAGTTTCTCTCCAATCGATTGAAGAAGACTTTAGGGTTTTACATAGCCCCAAACAGAGGGGGAGAATGAAAGATTTAAAATTTTGAAATTCAAATTTTTATGCATAAAAAGCTAAAAGGGCAAATCAGTCATAAAAATATCTGACGTGGCGTTTATATGGACCTCTCGCCAAACTATGTATAGCTATATGGACCATAGGCCTTAGAGGAAAATTCGTTGGCCTGGATGTCTTAAAAGACCAATATGAGGGATCTCTCGCTAATTTACCCTTATTTTAATAATTAATTTATTATTTCATGCTTTAATTCACATGATGAATGAGATTTTATTTGATATTTGCAATTAACTAATACAAAATGACATGATGATTTATGAGATGAATCGGAGCCCACAAGTATATTAAATGCAATTCATGTGTGTAGATGAAATTCACATATATGAGACATGGATCACAACTCTTATCCTTGAAGTAATTTCACAGTCAGTGATAAAATTGGGCATCACATCTGAAAAGGTTGTAGCACCACATGAATCACTATGAGATAGTGTGGTTTGTTTCAACCATCAGAGTGTAAGACTCTAGATTTTTATGCTAGTATATTGGATGCCATGAGTAGCACCTTATGCAAGCTAGCTTAGATTAATGAAATGCTTTCATAATTTTCAATTAATAGGCTCTAAATCCTAAGATACTAATGGACTCAAGTTTCTGCTATATATTTACTTTGAGTTACCAATGACTGAGGTCAATCGTAAGTCAACACCTCAGTATCTTTGGTACGTGAGAGTGGGACTGTGGGAACATATATATTCTCAAGATGTAATTTATTTTTTAAGTGAGAAATATCCCCATATGCTAATTAATGAGATTTATTATTGGTAAGTGCGTACCTATCTTGATTAATAGTCAATCAGATAGTATTAATGATCATTGTGATTAATTAGGTCACAAGGATAATAAGATATGGATATAATCTAATTTGATAGTTTAATTCCAATATATCCATAGATATAATTGATTGAGGGGCATGGGAGGCGCTACATGGAACTCGGTGGGGTCAATTAACCCCACTGAGATCTGGAAAAATGTTTAAAAAAAACTCTTTAATGAATTGAAATTATGAGAAGCTTTTGACCCCACTCAATGCTTAAGTTAATGGGTCATTTGTCTACAAAAAAAAAAAAAAAAAAAAAAAAAAAAAAAAAAAAAAAAAAAAACCTCACTTGTGGTCCCAATTTTTATTTTTTAAAGAAAATTATATTTTTTAGACATTTTGTTTGGTAAGTCTTTATTTACCCTAACTTAACCTCTAAATATAGTATTCTCCCCATAATAGAAGAAGAAAACCCTAATATTATTAAAAATAGATGACAAATGTTGATAAAGGGGAAAATAAATTTATTCGATTTGTAGAAAATAAGTCTTTTGTTGGCCCTGTTGACTCAAATTTCTGGAGCTACCATTGTTGAGGGGCCTACTTGTAGTAATAAAAAAAGTTTAGTGTCTCCTTGTAAATACTCATAAGACTAGAGAGCAATTGCATTTATTTAATAGAGTTGTTTGCAATTAATTGTGGGTTCGGAGTTCACATGAAATGTTAGGTCCAAATATTTTAGTTGGAGCCAGATTCTAACGAATCCCTGGTGGTCCACATGCCGGCCCTAATAAGAGAAAGTCATGTTCCAATTGAAACTCTTAAAGAAAGACTGAGTAGGACACAGAATATAAATACAAGTGAGACTTCTAATTTTAGTCAAAGAGGAGGTTTACCAAAACTTATATATATGAGGAAAAGAGCACAGGATGTCCAAGGCTATGCTCAAGGTGGATGTCCAAGCCCCTTTTACTCCCTCTCTTTCCCTTTCCTTCTCTCCTATGGTTTTCTTCTTGAGTGCCTAGGGTTTTTTTTCTTAAATGAGATCGTACCATTCTATTTTAAAAGTACTCTACAAGAGGGTCATAGCGTGGAAGAACACAAGGCTAAGGAGATCGAATATGCTAAAGAGTTTCATAGAGATCAGGAACATCTTCTCGATTTAAGCACAACCAAGCTCTTACGGAATAGATCTACAACCAATTATTTTGGTAGATCTTCTTGTTTATGCTTCTTTATTTTGATCTGTCTTCTTTGATGGTTCTATGATCTTAATGCATGAGATAAGGGATTTTAGATTTTGGGATTGAGTTTTTTGCCTTTTAGGTGTTTGATCCCTACTTCAAATGGGTCAAAAGTTTCGAAAATTCGTCTAGGAGGCCTACTTCCAACAGCTTATTCAAAATTAGAACATGCAAATAGTTTGGTATATTTGATTCAATTACAGAAAACAAATTTATTATATAGTTATATAGGTGAAGCTATCATATATTCAATAGGGTCCAGGACAAATTTGACAAATTTGTCAAAAAATAAAAATACGCACAAACAACCTGATTGTATTGGAAAAGTTACATGGGCAAAAATATTCAAAGTTGATTGAATCAATCAATCACACACTTTGCCAAATAGTTTAGAGCACTAAAAAATGTACACATGAAAAGTTAATGAAAGTTCCATATTGTACATGAAAAGTTCAAATTAGGATACCTAAAAGAAGTGGATGCCTAGGGGAATTCGCTTACTCATTGTCAATGAAGAAAAAAAAAAAAAAACCTCCATGATGCCAACCAAAAAAAAAAACTCCATGATGCCAACCATGCTAAGGGTCATGTTTCTGTAGCAAAACTCCTAGAATTTTTCTATGAAGAATATGTAAATTCTCCAAAACTTGTCCTCTAAGTGGAGTTACTAAATCCCCATATTCAACTAAAGAATTTGCAAATGCCAAATAGGTTAAAATTCTGAGAATTTGAAATGCCATTTTCAACATTTCAAGTGGTTATATTTCAAAATTCTTAAAAGGGAATATTGCATCAAGGGGCGGGCCCAAGTACATGCTTTTGGGAGTGCTCGCCCCGTCAAACCTAGATCCACTTTCAAAACATATATGAATTTTTGAACCTACTTTTAAAACCAATATAAAAATCCTGGTCCACCCCCAAAACTCATATGAAAATCCTAAATCTGCCCGCAAGACTTAACTACCGGTATAGGTTTGCCCCGATGTCATGAGTTCCTTCTCTTCAATAATTCTACTAAAAGAACATACCCTTAAACACTCATTTCCAATTTTCAAGATCAGCCCATTTATAATAAATCCAAGGTTTTTTCACATTCTATGTTCATATTTTTGCTATCACTCTTGACCACTGAACATAATCGGAAGAAATTGAATTATATAAAGTCATCAAACATTTAGACCGTTAATATCTTAAAATGATTGTTGGGACTAAAATCGGCCCCATCTTCATCTTTTTATCACACATGCATTTTACTGTCCTTTTCCAGCAACAAGGTGAGCCCTATAAGAGAAGCATGTTGTTTCACAGTAAGAAGGGCATAAAAAAAAAATGCAAGAAAGAATTCCAATGTATCTTTCAATATGCATGGCGGTCTCTTGTGACTTCAATCTAACATGTGGTACATTGAGACTTGAGAGTGAGAGACACCCAAGTTGTAGTCCTGGGGTATAAGTAAAGAAGAGAATAGTATTGATTTAGGTGGAGTTTTGATGGTGGGGGCAGTTGTTAGGATGGCAGGGGAAGGCGTCAGAGGTGGCGAAAAGACGGGTCGAGATAATGTGGGAGAGAGAGAGAGAGATGGTTTTTGATTACTGTTGGAACTGATGGACAGCAGGAGGAGGAGGAGGAGCAGCAGCAGAAGTAGTGGGGAAGGGAATGGGTAAGTAAAAAGGAAAAAGAGCCGCTCTGCCACCGACTTATCAACGCCTTTCTCGGATCGCAGCTGCTGCTTTTGCGAGGAAGGCGCTGCCTTCCTTTCTTTCTTCAAGAATTTAATTTTATATGTTCAATGATCACATTTTCCTCTTGTGTGGGGCCCACCAATTACATGGCATCAGTGGTCTGTCCATCTGGGAGTGTAGGTCAAAGGAAGATATGGAGGGCTTGTTTCTTCGTAAATAAAAATTATCAAAAATCTCAAGTCATCAAAATCTGTCTCTGGGGACCTGTTTGGTTAGACAAAAAATAGAGTAAAGTGAAGTTAAATGGGCCTAACATACTAAAATTTCAACTCTACCATGTTTGGATGAGTCTGGCCCGATAAATGAAGTAATATTGTGAGCCACATATATTATATTTCACTTCAACTCTAAATACTTTCATTTCGTTGAGTAAAAGTGGATTATACTTCAAACCTTAATTTCAAAATAAACATTCAAATGGAGTGAAATGAAGTATTCTACTTTAATTTCAACCTACTTCTCTTCACTCCACTTCATTTTACTTAACTCCGCATTTATCCAAACAGGCCCCGGGGGGGTGGATTCCTAAATTTTCCTCGTGAACCACCTCAAATTCCAGTAAAACACAGAGATTTGGATTTTTAAGAAATTCCTAAAGATTAAGTGAAAATTTTTAGGTGGTTTGAATTTGAAATCTTTGTAAAAAAAATAACATTTACAAATAACAGGGGACAAGCCATGACATCATATTTAAAAATCCTGAACGCCCCAAAAGAGGCTTTTAGGTTGACATATCTCATGTGATTAATTGAAAGATAAAAAATGTCAAATTGGAACTTAGATGGTCTAGAAGCATGATGTGGGAATAATGAAGTGAGATCATTGATTATAGGTGGCCAACCTCTATAGAAATCAGGATTTTTTTTTTAGTCTGAAGTCCCACTCTGCACGTTTGCCTCCCCTGATTTTAAAAAGTTAAACTTTACAATGAGGTCCACGTTTTGTGAATTTAAATTGATCAAAATTATTCTCATATAGGACTCAACACTTAGGGCACGTTTGTGTATACACCCTTTCCGCGGAAAGAGGAAATTGCCACATCAGCATTTTCCATAGAAATGAAAACCTCGAAAAAGGATTTCCGTAGAATTTAGAAATCCATGTTTGGTGCAAAAAGAGTTTCCTCATTGAATTGGTGCAGATGTTGTTTGGTGCGGCTGTGGATTCTTTATAGAAAATCAAAATTTCTTATTTGGTGATATAATTTTTTGAAGAAATTAATACAACATGTATATTATTTATTTAACATTAAATAATAATTTATTTAAAGAAATAAAAAATGAAAGAGTTATAGGGTTTTTGGGTTGAAATGGACAAAAGTGAGGAAAAGATGGAGAAGTTTTCTGAGGAAAATCATTTCTCATACCCCCCATAGGAAATCCATTTCCATAATTATCAAGGAAAATGCTGACGAGGCAGGAAAACATTTCCGCGGAATTGTTCCGCACCAAACGCCGGAAAAATGAGTTTTCCGCGGAAAACCGTAAACTTTTCCGCGGAAAAGAGTTACACAAACATGCCCTTAATAAAGGGAGAATGCTCCCGTGGGGAAATTCTTTCAAACATGCATGTGGAGTCCACCTTATCACAAATCCAAGCCGCCTACACACATGGAACCTCCTTGAATTACATTGAGGATTAGACCATTGAATAGAGGGTCGAAATAAGTTTTATATGAATCCAATAAATTTGTAAAATAGATCAAGAGATTAGAATGATTTGATGAACTTACAATTTCGCACATGGATAGATCACATCCAAATCTTCCAATCTCCACCTCCCATGAGTGATGGGGCACTAGGTAGACCCTACAAGGCCATCCACATGGAAATCCATATAAGGGCACGGCCCATAGTTAATATAATAATTAACATTCTAGTCCTTCTATGAGTGAGGCACTCAAGTTTTCCGTATTACTCAAAATGACAAGGTAAAGTGGGCATTGTGTCGTCTTTTTTTTTTTGGTAAAAGTGTAGTCTTTGTTGTGTCTTCTATTTCACCACATGAATCCTTGCAATGTTGTGCGCGGTGCCAGTGTATGCAACTTTTTTATCTAGTGACTCTCCATAGGAATCCTTGGGGTTGTTGACCAACGGCTCAAGCTTTGTTTCACTTTAATATTAAGTCCTCTTTTCTTTCTGTTTGCGTGCTTGTACATCTATCATCATGTCCACCTTTAAACGGTCCAAAATCATGCCTTCTTTACTCTCATTAACCAGCAAATGTTGGATCTAACTAAAGTTGGGCTCAAACTTCATTGAATGCATTAGTTACATGGCCAACAAAAGAGACTTTTTAATGGGACCCACACCTTCAGACACTGTGATCAGCCCCAGGACCCAATGATGCTATTTTCCTCTCCTTTTCCATTGATTCCGCGGTTCCCTAGAAAGAGGGAGAAGGTATCCACTCCTCTGAAAAGTCCCCACTTCTATTTTTTTCCCTCTCTGCTTCTAAGTTTGGTCCATCCTCTGCCTCATCTGAGGAGAAGAGATTTTCCACTTTCTCTGTCCTCTCTCTCTCACGTGCTTTTCCCTTGTTATTGCATTGAATGGTTACTGTTGCTCTGCTGTTACATGACCCAACATGTCAGATCGATAGAGGACAAAAAGCTCAACCCCATCTCTCCCTCCTCTCAAATCTACAGTTGTCTTTCATTACCTTTTCTTCTCTTTGCTCTCTCCCTCTTTTCTCTCTCGGTTAAACACCTCTCATCTTTCTTAAAGTTTGATCCCTTCCTTTGTTTACTGGTGAGACCAGCCCCTTATCCAGTGGGCATTGTTGGGTCAATGGTCTTGTGGGGTTCTATGTTTTTTCAATTGTTCAATGGGCAGTAGTAGCATGTAGTAGAGTGGTAGTAGCATGTAGTAGTAGAGTGCCCCTACAGTCTACACTTTTGTGCAAACGTCTGTTATTGGGCACTTGGTCTTGCGTGGTTGGATGCAGTCAGTAGTCACTTCCTTCTCTTTTATGTGAAGGTAGTGTAACGTCACATTGTGATCAGACAGAGATTTTACCACACCTTTTGATGTAATTCTTCTTGCTCGGCCTTCACTCATTGTCACGTATACCTATCTACGTAGGATTGTCGGTGACCTTTCTTTACATGATATGTATGGGGGCGATTCTAGGCTTTCAGTGAAAAATATGGCCGGGCGCAGGATGACAAAGCCAACAATGCTTCACAGGTCACAGCTCATGTGCGAATCTTTATCCAAATCTTTCTTAACGTGGTCCCTCCCTTAATCGATGGACCAATCTCGTCATCATAATGAAAAGCCTCATCACAGGAGACCAATATGCAAGATCATCCATACAGGAGACTTCTTTTTCTGTAGTTTTACTAAAGCTACAAACTAGAAAAATGCATATATGTAATCCAAAAGAAATAATGTATTAACCACACTGCATGTTCTCATACCAGCAACACTACATTTTGCTAAAATGTCATCCAACTCATGTTGTCTGCTTAGATGCATGTCTATAATGGAAGGAGGATGGATAGAAGATTTCCTTACAGATAAGAGGGAGCAAAACAAAAACTCAGCCCTATGAGATTATTGTATATAGTCCTTCAATTAATAGCTTTCAAATTTAATGGCCTCACAACCGTAGATTTTTTGCTGCGATATTATTTTTTACAAGTGAGTGCCCGTTGAATGACTGTAAAATTGGTTTTAATGCCAATAATGGGAAGAGGAGGGTATCCAAGGGACTGAACTAATTAAAAGTGGGCCAAATTGTGCCCCATAGAGTAGATTGCACATTGTTGGCTTACTTGACCTAGGGGCGGACTTAGTCGTAACCACACGGGTGTGGTTGCACCCATTAGACCATGGTATATGCTTTAAAAAATTCCAATAACAATTGTGGGTCCACTTCCAAAATCCACATAAAGATCATTGGTTTTCCCCCAAAACAAAGCTACCTGTTAAGGTTTGCATCCCACAAACGAAAATCCGAGGTCCGCGCTCAGGACTTGATATTTATCTTGGACCTAAACTATATTACAAAACGATGAATAGCGTTTGTGGGTGTCCCTCTCGTTGTATGTTGAACCTCTCTCTTGCTCAGTTTAAGCTCCCCCCCCCCACCGTCCTTTTGTTATTTTGGCTTTGAAATTCTATTTACCAAAAACAAAAAAGTCTCCTGATACTAGGGCTGCACATGGGCGGCTCGGATCGGTTTAACACTAAAACCAACAACCAAACCGAACCTGTCGGTTTTTTAATTAACCGATCCGATCCGACCGATGGAGAGGGCTTAAACCGAACCAAACCAAACCAAACGGTCCAGTTCGGTTTGGTCAGTTTAACCGTTGTTTTTCATTTATTTATTTATTTTGAAAATCAAACATTGAAATTTTTAAAATGATGATACTTCGTCCTTTACATTTATTCTAATGTTTAGTGCAAACATAAAAATCCAACATTCCAGATTGAACTAAACGCATATAAAAAATAATTCTACTATAAAAGGAGAGTTTGGACTAAACACAAGCGCGCAAAAAAAAAAAAAAAAACAATAACCAACTTGTAGTGAAACATTCATTCCACATGATACCATTTGAAATTACAATAAAATAATAGTTCATGTCAAAAGAAGTCACACACAAATGAAATCTGTATTAGAACCCACTATATTTTTCAGAAATGAAGGTTTTTTAACACATTGGTTAGGTGAGACCAAAACCAACCATCAAAAGGCTAGGCTCTACTGATTTTCCTAACATTCTCAAGAGTGCAGCCTTCTGATAAAAACTTCATTGAAACGAGGTAGGAATTATGATGGAAGGAAAACACCATGTACAGTAACCCCTCCATCTGCAATGAAGTATCAAAAACCATTTGAGAGATTAAAAGAGATGCACTGAGGCACTGTTGACAGTTGAGTTCATGTGAGAATGGAGTTGTAGAATGTAACGTTGAAAGTAGTAAAAAACGATACCCTAAGACTAAAATAGTAAAAAAAGCAACACTTAAGTTACTACATACCGTCGGTTCGGTTTAAGCGGTTAACTGTGGGCTCAAACCAATAACCGACCGATGTAAGCGGTTTTTATAATTTTCAAACCGTTAACCAAATCAGTCTACTAAAAACCAATCCGAACCGTCCGGTTCGGTCGGTTCTGTTCAGTTTTGCGGTGATACCGGATTTTTTGTTACCTGATACATTATTGGGTATAATTTGGTGGGCCAGAAATGACAAGAGATCAGGAGTTTCTACTTTCCTTCTAACTTTAATTATTGTCTTCTGGGCTCACACAAACAAAAATGGCAACAATTCTTTTGCTGGAAAGAGTTCCACCTTGGAGATGTTTAAGATTCATTCATCACCACTGCTCCTTTCGCACTGATCGACATCAGTCAGTGGGCCATATCTGATCAACTGTCTTTGAGGGATGCTTTTGCTACGACAGAAGAGTGAGATGCTAGGGCATGTTTGTGTAAAACTTTTCAGCAGAAAAGTGAATAATTTTTCGCGGAAAATTTATTTTTTTCGGCGTTTGGTGCGGAACAATTTCGCGAAAATGGTTTCCTGCCTCGTCAGCATTTTTCTTAATAATGGTAGAAATGGATTTCCTATGGGAGGTATGGGAAATTGATTTCTTAGAAAAGTTCTCCCTCTTTTCCATTTCAACCCAAATCCTACAACTCTTTCATTTTTTTATTTCTTTATATAAATTATTATTTAATATTGAATAAATAATATACATGTTATGTTATTTTTCTTCAAAAAATTAAATCACCAAATAAGAAATTTTGATTTTTTTATAAGAAATCAACGGCTGCACCAAACAACATTAGCACAAATTCAATGAGGGAACTCTTTTTATACCAAACATTAATTTTTAAAATCTACGGAAATCATTTTCCGAAGTTTTCATTTCTATATAATTGGCTGACATGTCAATTTCCTCTTTCCTCCAAAAGGGTGTATATACAAACCTGCCCTAAATGTAAGCAGCTGAAAGAGCAGCACTGAGTCACCCGTGGCATGATAGGGGATGAAGTAATGAAGTGACCGAACAACATGAACCGCTGAGTCTGACCCAACGAAGTTACTCTCTGTTATGCTGATGTTGCTTCTGTAAAACATGTATAGGCTGGTCCACTGGTGGTGCTAAACAAAGCAGTCATGACTCATGATGCAGCATTACATCTATGAGTCATTCAGACCAGATACTCATTGCATTTTTGTGTCAACTTTTTCTATGGCCCACCGGAATTTTGTAGAATTTTGTGGGGTGCCCAAATTCGGCCTGCCTAAACTGTGGGCATGCATGAAGATAATTTGCTCACTCATCAAGGACTTAACCCATGTGATTTTATTCATTGAACTTGATCTTGGGAGTTGGGACCATAAATTCATGACCTTTCAATTGATCATTAATCTGATGGACATTACCCTGATCCAAGGAAATTCAATGACCTGAAACTTAAGTACTACTGGTTGGCATCGCCTACTACAAATAGTGTGAGAATTGGATCCTCTTCAACCTCTTTGGTGGAGTGAAATTCCTTGATATTCTTTGGGCACGATTGTGTACATACCTTTTCCTCGGAAAGAGGCAATTGCCACATCAGCAAATTTCATAAAAATGAAAATCTCGGAAAAGGATTTTCGTAGAATTTAAAAATTCATGTTTGGTGCAAAAAGAGTTTCCTCATTGAATTGGTGCAGATGTTATTTGGTGCGGCAGTGGATTCCTTATAGAAAATCAAAATTTCTTATTTGGTGATATAATTTTTTGAAGAAAATAACATAACATGTATATTATTTATTTAACATTAAATAATAATTTATATAAAGAAATAAAAAATGAAAGAGTTATAGGGTTTTTGGGTTGAAATGGACAAAAGTGAGGAAAAGATGAGAAGTTTTCCGAGGGAAACCATTTCTCATACCCCCCATGGAAAACTCATTTCCACAATTATCAAGGAAAATACTAACGAGACATAAAAACATTTCCGCGGAATTGTTCCGCACCAAACGCCGGAAAAATGGATTTTCCGTGGAAAACCGTAAACTTTTCCGCGGAAAAGTGTTACACAAACATGCCCTTACGATAGAACATATGAGATCATGTGATCCAAAAGCTTAATTAATTGATATTATTAGGACTTGTTTGGAAAAGCTTGTATACTTTAGATAGAATTGATTGAAATGTATGTTTTTGATATAAAAAAATATTTCAATTAGACCTTCTACCAATGTCAACAATAGGCCATAGGCCAGGAGATGGACACTCATTAAAAGGACCCGAACCCTGCATTGGATTTGGAACTTTGAGCTGTTTTTTTCATTAGGTAAAAGTAGAGTAGAGTAGACAGAGGGGGGTTTGAGGAGGGAGAGAGAGAGAGAGAGTATTGTGGTGAGTTGGTAGGGTAAAATGTACAGGAATTGGTTGCGTCATGAGGGTAGGGTGGTGGACATGAATTACTGCATGATGGAGATGGAACATGAGAATGGAGGGTGGAGATTGAGAGTGTCAGAAAGGGAAACAAGTAGGAGAAAAGGCTGGGAATGCACGCGCGGGGGCAGCGTGGGAGGGAGCAGTAGATGCCATTGTGTGGCACGTCGTATCGGGCCCCGTTTCCTTCGACCCGTCTCTATCGCCCCTCCCCACAACCCCGGGCGCTGACTCCACTCTCTCTCTCCCTCTCCCTCTTCTGCACCACTTCTCAGTAGCCAGTTAGCCAGTGCAGTGCAGTGCAGGACCACATACGACACATCCTCTCTCTCTCTCTCACTGGGTATCACTGGAGCCTTTTTATCCTGGGCCTGGTATCAACCCCTGCCCACATGGCCACATGGGTCTTGGGTACGGCCCTCCTTGAAAAGGCTAAGTGCGATTGATGGTTTTGATGCTACAATGCTACATAGTGTGGCCACCTGCGATTGGGTGGAGCTTTTGTGGTGAAAAGTCCAATCTGGTGTGATCTTTACTTTATGTTAATGGCCTGGCCTAAAAGGGGAAGGGGCCCGTGCTAAAAAATACATAAGTATCTCAGTTTTTTTAAAAATCTTATTAGGAATAAAATAAAACTAAGATATATATATTATTTAAAATTATATAATTCTCCTTGTTAAAATCTAGGGATATTTACCAAAAAAAAATTCCATTAAAAATGAAAACCACAATTGAGGACCCCAAATTTTTATAATATCAGAGGAGGACGTTCGACCAAAACCCTCTTTTTTTCTTCCATTTTTTCCAACATTTGTTAACAGTCATGCTACTTGGCCCGACCTGGGGACCGGATTCTGGCCCAGTCCCCAGGGTCGGGCCAAGAGGACTTTTCCATTTGTTAATGTCAACAAAACTCATAATCTCCAAATCAATAGAAAAAAAAAATACGAAGGAGAAAAAAGCTTGTGGAGATCGTCTATATCCTCCCATTCAAATGAGATTACCAACTCTATCTCCTATCATTTTCATCTCTAATTCTCTCTATCCACCTATTTCATCCCATCATTTCTCATCTTCTTCAACGTCCGCGTCTTTCATCATTATAGATAATGATCTCATCTTCATCACATGGTAAATGTTTACTCTTTGTTTTCACTATCTTCACCACTTAGCCCATCTACCTGAGCCTAGCAAACCCATCACATTTTCCTAGTCTCTACAACTCACTTATTGCAAACATATTTTCGCCATCTCTCTTGGTTCTCATCACTTCTTATATTTTTCATTTTCACAACTTTGTACACCTATTGCAACTTGGAACTCATTGGAACAATCCCTTGTTTTCCATCTTTTTTTAATTGATTTTATCTAGTAGATTTTTTTTTATAAATTTCTCATCACTCGTTACAATATTGATGTATGAGTCTCTCTCCTTCTGCTAGTCTTTTTCATTTGATTTTTTATTTATTTTTTAAATAAGGAAAAGTGTAAAGGGGATTGGGTTGATTGTTGGATAAATAAAGGAGGTGATGTCCTTGAGAGACGATGGAAAGTGAAGGTGCGTTGCCCTCATGTGTTTATTAAAATACCTAGTGATATGTAGAGTGTCCTATTTTTTATTGATGTCTAAAGTTGAAGTGCGCGATTTTCCATATATTTGTTAAAATACCTAAGCGATATATAGATAGTGTCATTTTTTCATTGATTTCTAGAGTTGAAGTATGTTGCCTTTCATGTGCTTGTTGGAATGCTTAGGTGATATTTTCTTGAACTTTTTTTTAAGAGAGTCCCTTTAGTCATTCATGTTTAGAGCTGAAGTGGGGGGAAGATAAATTGAGTTTTCTTCTTAAGTTAATCATCAATATCGTGATAGGTAAAATGTGAGTGAAGACTTTATAGAGCATTGATAAGGCAATGCAAGATCTAAAGATGGCAATGAAGAACATTAATGGGAGTTACATGAGCATGGCAAGTGTGACAAGTGGGTTATTCTATAATTTTATATTGCTCATTTTATGACCTTTTAATGGTCATTTTGTAAACTTAAACAATCAATTTTGTACTATTGAAATGAAAGATTTGCAATACGTTTCTTACGTTTACATCAAAATTTCTAATTTTTAAAATTATCAGATCTTATTCAAGAAACAATCTTAATGAAAAAGAAAATATCATTCGTGAGATATTAAATTTAATTATAAATTCTTTCCTAATATAAGAAAATATGTATATTACCTTTTTTTCATTTGCTTTCCTTATAAACTTTGCCATCCATGATCACTTTTATTGTAGTAATCACAATGATAAATGAAGATATTCATCATTATCATTTAAAAGGAAAAACATTTGACCATGATATTATCCGCCGTCACCATAGAAAAAAAATCATCATTATCAACTTCACTTTGGATCAATTTAAAAAAAAACCATAAGAAATACTCTTTTTTTATTTAATTGATTAAGATAATATTCATCCATTATATCCCTACATAAATCTCTATCTGGGTGATTGAGTAAAACAATTCATAAATGGGACCCATATATAAATATACATATGCACGATGGTAATGCTGGGTCCCATGCATATGCATAAATGCACTTAGTGCTCAATCATCAGATTTTACTCAACCATTTGCCTCACCTGGATTAATAACTTTTAAACGATAGGGTCATCTAATGGGTTTTTATATATATATATATATATATATATAAGAAAGGGTAATTTCATTAAAAAAAGAAGCCAACAAACAAGCTACAACATACAAAAAAACTCGACACTAACAACAAAACAAACAAAGGTCTATTCACAATGAGGCCATATAAAATTTATCCCAAATTGCCCACATTTAGCAAGATAGTGGGCAACCATATTTAAATCTCTTGAAATGAAAACTGTCTCAAAAGACCCAAAATGCTTCAAACACTTCAAAATATCTCTTACAAGAGGTTGAATAGACCAATCATTGCTGCCCTTAATAATTTTTACAACTTTTAGAGCATATATATGAACTCGAATTCTCGAGAATCTACAATCCTTGGTAGCATTTAGTGCAAAGAGTAGTGCCCTCATTTCGGCCTCTTTAGAGGAAATGACTCCTGGTCCTTTGGAAGCCCCTGCAGCCACAAGCGATCCATTAAAGAACAAAGGCAAAACCGAAAGCCGATTGGCCTGTATGACCATCAAATGCCGCATCGCTAAAGAGAAAGGCGATTTGCTCAATATCCCCTTTTTTAATTATAGGAGAATAAGAAATGAGATCTGAGATGCAAGGGGGGCATTCGGGTTAATTAAGCAGGTTCATACAGTAAACAATAGTTAAAACTTATATTAGTGTTAAGATATGCCCTTTGGTACTCAATTCATTTCTCGCTCTCCAAATTCCCCACCACAAGGTAAGGAACTGGGCATAAGAGACAGGATCTGAAAGCTGTGGATGGATTGAGTTCCTTTGATTTGTCACAGAATTCCACCAATCTAATACATTATTGCATTTGAAATTATGAGTCAATGCACCTAAGTAGGATCCAAACCAAACTGCCCTAGAAAATTCACAATGGAATAGAATGTGAACAATGGTTTCCTCTTTCTCTTCACAAAAGGAGCATTGAGAAAGAAAGTTAGCCAAACCAAACCCTGATTTAAGAATAGACCTTACCAGAATAGTGCCTCTTAAACATTTCCAACCACAAAGCAAGATTCTCTGAGGAAGAGGTAGCTTCCAAAAGTGTTTTCAATTAGTAGAAGCCATGAGAGGGTCAACTTCAGTTCTATTAATAATATTAAAGGCCAATTTAGTGGTAACCTCTCCACTTTTAGAATGAAGCCAAATTCTTTTATCCTCACCAGAGAGTTGAGAAATATAGATTCTAGAGACCTCCTCAACATACCTAGGGTCACTTTCTTTTTCTTTTTTTTTTGCATATTCCAACTTCTATTGTCATCCAAAAGGTCCTTAATAACAACATTTGGGTTAGATATTAGAGAGAACGGTTTCTTAATACCCCTTATACTAGGGATCCAATTGCATTTCCAAATCGAGATCTTCTCTCCATTTCCTATTATCCAACCTATATTTTCATTGATAAAACTTAAGGTTTCAGCAAACCCCTTCCAAAAGAGGGACCCTCCTTTTTTCATACCAGCTTCCCAAAGGGATTGGGTCATCTAATAGTTAGTATTAATAAAAGTTAAAATGTGTATGATTTTATTTAAGAATATGCAATTACACTTAAAATTAAGGAACATCTCAGCAGGTGTGGCATCCATCGTTCTGTACAAAGAATATGCCCAGATTTAATCAATCATGTGAGGGAGCCCACCTATGATACAACAGGCAATGCACCATTGAATGCTGGAATAGAATTTTGCAACTACTTATTGTGCTACACTTCGACAAGGCAAACATCTGGTGAATTACATTTCCTTTTCTATAATACCCAATGCATCCAAATTCATGCCTCTCCTCATCATCTAGGGAAGAAGCTAATGTGAATCATTAGGCCCTTGGAATGCACTGTTTAATCTCTTACACGAGTACACTCAAACATCACCACACCATGACTAGTAAAAAAAAATTCATCTTTTAGGAGCTATTGATTATTTATTGGATAGGCTTCATGGTTTGGCCTATAGGTTGCTGAAACTTGTAATGAGCTCCACTGCAAGGAGTGCAATTCCAGCATTTGCTTCTCAAGTTGAAAGTGGGCTCCTTTGGTACTGTCAATGGCCTGGTAGACCTGTAATTCAACACAGAATGTATGGTGAATAATGCATTAAGTTGGAAGCAATATGTTGGACATCAATTCAGATCAGGTATTCTATATTTTGGAAGCCAAAGGAGAGTATTCTTATATACCTCTGTGGGTAGAAGGGCCTATCAAACAGGGGCATCAGTTGGGCTCTGGGGACCATTTGCTTCCTCAACATTCTAATCTCTTCCTCTTCCAATGTCTGCGACCACTCACATTGCCCATCAGATGGTTAGGATGATATTTGAATTTGGGAGTAATACTATTCCTAACATGTGGGCCTCATGTTTGAGAGTAATACTAATCCTAACAGACCATTGAGCTACATGCCCCACCTATGGGTCAACCTCATTTGTCCACACCAGTTTAGTGAATGGTTTATTTTGAGCCAATCGGCTTTAGTTAGGGACGCAAACCGGTTGGATTGAGGGAATCATGGTGTGTCTGGATATGGATCCATTTGTTTATTGGATGGATCAGGATCCTATCTTTTATGAGACAGATCCTATGTGTTAAATCTGGATCTGGCATCTACCATAAAATTGAAATCTGGATCCGGATACAGATTTGTGAATAAAAATCAGGCCTATTCGAGTAAACTCGGATAAATGGTCGTCAAAATTGATCTGGTGGATATGCAACTGAGGTTCTTAAACCTGCAATATGACTCAAGCTTTGTACATTCTTAAGACAGTAATATGTTGTCTCTTCTAGCTATACATTGCTTTCCCTCTCTTTCCTTCATTTTCTCTGTTGAGCAAAGGCTAGAAGGAAGTGGAACCATTTGGCTCCAAGTATAGTGTAGAGGTGAGAGTGTTTGGATCTTGATGGTGTGGGTTCTGAAAATCAGATTTAGGTGATTCGAGCATGATTAGTATTAGACCCCAATCTGCCTAGGTAATCCCTTGAGGCAAGACCAGGTCAAGTGATCCTGTGAACCTAGAAAGGGGAATCCGCTGGAGGGATAAATGGGCTTTAAGAGCTTTGATGGGTCAATAGGCTTTGATTATGTGACAATTAGTGAAGTCTTTCAACCAACATTATACGAATTAAGCAAATCATACTCCATAAAACCATCAATCCAACCTGGATACTGATCTTTGGATAAAGGTCAATTAGATCTGGAAGTGGTGTGCCAACCGATGATGAGATGAGTCTTTGTGAGGCCCACCTATAGGCATCCCTGAGATGCATAAATTATTGTTTGGCCAGGGGAAGGGTGAAGTTCGATAAGTGCCACATCCAAATCACTCAATTAATGATTTTCTGCATTAGGGAGAAAATGTTAATGAAGGATATTCATCATGCCTTGCACAGCTTCGCTAGTTGCTTGCTCTGCTGCTCTTGCCAGTTCATCTTGGTCGCAACCTGTAAATCAAGACACCATGAGCAATGGTCAGGTGTTCGGACCACTAGGATATATGAGGGCCTGTCTCTTTGTATGTAATTGAATTTGTTAAAAGTTCAAAGAAATGTCATCTTATAAATGGCTAAAATTGAAGATCTAAATGTCCATAAAAAAATTCTCCCCTTTAATGGAAATTGAATAGGAGTCCATGACCCTGATAAATCAAATACTACATCTTTAATATTCCTTTGTTGGAGCCCCTTTTGCCATGAATTACATTCAAAAAAATGGGACACAAAGATGTGGAGGTTTCATATGAAACATACCAAATCATTGAATCCAGCACGGCTGACTGCTCTTTGTTGTGAGTGTAGCTTGATTTCCACCGGCTTGGTCCGTTCTTTAACAGGAGGCTTGTATGGTATCTGGCCGACCTCAATTTTGTTAAAACACGGATAACCTTTTACAACATAGATAAATTGCCACTAACTAGGTCCATTTTATAGTAAGTAAGAATTTGGAGAATTCATATATGGGAGTTTGAAGTCTCCCAAATTCTTTGAAGAAATTCATGAGTTGGAGGCATTTTTCAAATGTAAACCTCAAGAAAGCATATGAAATTCTGATATTCGAGAGTTTCGAGATCTATGGATGGATTTGTGTATGACCTTAGGCCCAATTAAGCAGCATGGGCTACACACCATGGACCCGTAGCTTGTGAGGCTCACCATAATTACCATCATTGGTAGAACTTTTACAGCAAGTTTACATAAGTCCAGTTAACTTGGAATTGATTTTTTTTTTCTTTTTTAGATTAATCTTTCCTTGTGGTTTAGGATTCCAGTGCTTCATACTGCTAATACCTCAGGTTTATCAGTAGTCAATGGCAAGCCCTGTGCGATGCGAAGTCGATTTTTAGCTTCCTCAGCATTGGTTTCTTGAAGTCTTTTAACAAATGCTCGTTCTTTCAATTGTCCCCTGGACTGCAAACATGACCCATGTTATCATCATCTCATCTGCTGTGCATTACTATAACTTTAACATATAAGACTATGAATCTAGTCAGAGAGATAACAAACCAATAAATTTACATTTCACAATATATTTATATCCAACATTGGTTTTATTGCTATTTTTAGTCATTGATTACCTCGGTATGGAGTCGAAATGGTCGTCGTTGGCCGCATCGCACTGCTCTTGATGACTGTGAACTAGGGAGCTTAGGACACTTAAATGGATAAAAAAAAATGTTAGTCATGTTTAGTGGCCTAACCTTGTACACAATGCTAAAGTCACAACAGTAGTTAGTACATGACAGGACTCATCAACATGGCTATTATAAAGAAGAAAGTTTGGTTACAAATAGCAGCAGTGTGGACCTAGTGGCAGAACTAGGAAACTTGCCTTTGGGGGCTACTATGTAAAAGGAAAAAAAAAAAAAAAACTTGGAGTAGGCAACATAAAAAGAACATAAAATTTATATAATATAAAGGGGTTTTCCAAAATTTCTTGCGGGGACATGGCCCCTCCTCGCCCCCAGTCCCACCCCTGGGTGGACCTAGGAAATTTTTCTTGAAGGGCCGGGGCCACTGTTTTTAGAAAAAGAAAGAAATAGAGGGGGCCTGCTGTTTTTTTAAGAAGTTACTATCATTAGATTGTATTGGTATTTGCCTCCCTTTAATTTACATTAAGACCTTCTGATCCCATCTCTGTCAATGTTTAGCACATAAGGAAAATCAAGATGGGTCCCATCGAAGGTGGCCATAGCCAAATTTTCCACCTCCGAATATTCTTCTTTTTTTGAAAAAAAAAAGGAAGAAATGATTTTTGAATGATTTATAGAAGTACTATACAAAAGCCAAAGGATTTAGCACAGCATTACAAAATGTAGAAAAGGATTTAGTACAGCATTACAAAATGTGAGTATAGGCCCATGGCAGCTATTGGAACAAATTGTAAAACTCTTATTCTAGCATCAGAATAACTTGGTTTTGCAAGTGGAGAGATTAGGAGATAAAAGAGAGCAAGCTGGACCTTGGGTGAAGATGAAATGAATTTGGATGAAGAAGATGAAATGGATGTGGGTGAAGAAGATGAAATGGATTTGAACTCAGATGACATGGATTTGGGTGAAGAAGATGAAATGGATTTGAACTCTTCCATGTTGGGTGTGGACTATTATGCACTGGGAAGCAGAGAAGGCATAGTGGGAATGACTGCTGAATTGAGTATAGAGATATATATAATAAGAAGCAGCAGGTGATATGGGACGCTGGGAAGTTGGGTAGGTGGATGGTTTTCGATTCTGTTGCCATATCACAAACTCTTACTGGTTTTGCCATATCCTTCTCGTTCATGGGCTCTCTAACTGTCGGGCGTAATCATCACCAAACTGTCTGATTGAACAGAGCTGTCTTAATGTCTTGAGAAAACAAACATTACAAAGACTTCTCACTTTCCAAATCATTAATGAGGAGAGGAAGTAGTACTTCTGAGAAGCCTTTCTGTAGGATTTTGAATGTCCCAAGAGGCCCTTGCCCCCTGGAGTTTTGTACCTGGGAATTTTGAATGTCATTATGTGAATACAAAATCAATTTTGGATCTTAACTAAGGGTTTCAACATGCCAATCCACTGGTAGCCCACTAGTGGTGAGAAATCTCCCAATACACAGGACAGGACAACAAGGGATCCATTCTTGAGTCTTGTTGGATAGGGACTTGAGTAGCACGAGTGTTTGGTGTGAAATGTATCAAAGCAAAAAAGAAAGGAAAAAAAAAAAACTGTTTCAACTAGTCAAGCTTGCTTAGCTTGCTCAACTCAGGCTTACTTCAAGCTTGGCTTATTGTCTCACAAGCAAAGCTCAAGCTAAGTCACAACAGGGTGTTCTCAGCTCAATATAGGCTGGTTGAGGGCTTGGCTCATGTCTAAGATTGGCTTTGCCTGATAGATAAATAGGTTATGGAATATACATATGTTACATTAAAACAAAATAATCCAATGGTATAGTTATAAACCTATTTAAATTCATGATCTATGTAACTTAGTTTATTTATAATTAGAACATTCTCAAGATAAAAGAAAATTAACTCTCTTCTAGAATAGTAAGAAAAAATATGTTCACCATATGATTGAGGTATAAGGGGTCCACCTCTTGATGATTCAAACTTTCCCTAGCTTATCATGCTCCTCATTAAATAAGATATCTTCAATATAAGCTATGTATATGAGAAGCATATAATGCAAAACTGCACTCAAGCAAGGTTGATATACAATGAGTAATGCCAATCTCGAGCTAATTAAAGCTACTCAACTCAAGCTCAAGTCAAATGTTAATTTCCAAACTAAGTCACCTTAGTTTTTAGTTAGAACTCAATTTGTTTGTTTAATGTTCAAGTCAAACCCAAATTGAGCTAAGCTTAACTTGACTTGATTTATACCCTCTTGATCTTAAGTTTTTAATTAACACCTTTTCAGATCTAAATCACATCTCACACTAGTTAATATTCAGAACACACCAGATTATATTGATACACATTGGTGTCCTAAATCCTAATCATATTTGTCCTGTTAATTACCTGGATTGTCTTACCCATCAGACCACGACATGACAACCCCATTAGTTAGATGGGAAAAAGACATGCAGTGCATGAGCAACGTATAATAACATCCTGCTGCTGGCTTTGATTGAAGGGATTTACCTTCATTGAAAGAGATTGGAAGCGCCTAATCTGTTATGTTTGCACCAACTTCCACTTGTTTAAGGACTCTATTTGTAGCATCCCAGCAGGCACTATAATCCCAGTGGGCCATTCAATGTGGTACTTGGAATGTGCTCATGCCATTTGTGATTGATGGGGGCCATGGACTACTGATATGGTTTATCGCCCACTGATTTGGTTTACTGTTACAGAAATTGCTCAACATAGTATCAAAGCCAACCGCTCGCAAGTTGGAATCTCAGAAGAAATAACTCAATGCTTAAATATGCGTCGACCGGTTCCACTCGATGGAGAGTTGTTGAAATGTACTTGATAATGTTGATAAATTTGGCCTTGTATGATGAATGCTCATCAAAATAACATCAATCAAACTTTTCTTTTACTTAAATAAAACCAATACTTACCGTCACATTTGGCCAGTAAAAATTACATGAACCCTACTGGGCTTTTTTTTTTTTTCTTTTTTCACTGGAATTCCACACGTGAACGGTGGGCGATTTTTGATCCATGCCATCCACAAATGGAGGACCCTCTCCTGGAATTGCTACTATCTACTAAGAAGATTTTGTTTAAAAATTTCTCTTTCTTGCATTGGACATCCCAACAAACTAGCTATTTTGTTAACAAAATACATAGATCCTGACATGGCCCATTGGGGACCTAAATACATGTCCAGGCTCACCTAAATGGACCCATAGATCCTGGGTTCAGGCCCAGTGACACCCTTAATTGATTATTTATAAGTGGTTATATAATCTTCTCTGCAGGACTGCTCTGTGCATACCAATCCACACTGGGGCCTTTGTCTGGGTTAATAAACTGTGGGGCCCCAATATACAAATGAACAACATTCAGAATCAATTGCTACTGGTATATTAGACATTAAATGGTTGATAGAAAGTCAAGATCAAGGTCATTACTGCTGATTGGTTTAGTAAATTATAAATCTGCCTCATCTCAACATCTCTCTCTTCGATTAGTCCAAGTCAACTGGTGCTTAGTGAAGGTTGTTAACAGCTCTAACAGCCCATCTGCTAGTGTTCCTTGATTCACCCGTTTTCCCAACATCATAATAATCTGATGTCTTGCTTCCTTCATTGCAACTAAAGTAAAGAGGGCCCTTGCATAGATCCTTTTTGCTTTCAAAAAAGCTTGTGATTTGAATGTGGACCTAATCACCATTTATTACCAAGTATCATGCTTGTAATTAACTGAGATTATCCCTTCTTTTTTTTATTTTGTAGGAAGAGTTTTTGATATTAATGATGGGAAAACAATATAGAATCAATGATTACATATTGTTTGATCAGATCAGAAAAAAAAAAACCACCGGACCGACATCTCTTTCACAAACAGAGCATACCTAGCTATCAAATGAGCACATGTAGAACTTCAAAACTCTTGAAAGAAGCCAGCAAACATTTAATCTCATCAGCCAGAGGGCCCTGTGTAGATAGATCTGGAGAAGATTTCTTCAAAGCTTCATGTTTACCTCAAACCATATGCGACCCATCCTTATGGCTGTGACAGGTTGATATCTGAATCCACTTTGAACCTAACTTGAGTCAAAATCTATGAACTCATACATATCCACGATCCTGGCAAAACCACTACGAAACCCATTCGAGCATAGCGGCTCGCCCATTTAGCCTGACCTATTATGATTGACTAGGACACTTCCCTTACAAGGGACTCACTGTTCCTAATATCCTCTGTTTATGACATGATGTAGCACTCCAGTTTCATGTGATTAAGATCATTCGATTAGTTTGAACTTCAATAATTATGTATTTCTCAGTAGGGGTCACCAGATGAACGTTGTGTCTCATGTGAACTTAAACAAAAATTACAAATAAATTGTCATTTGAGAATTTCTCTCCCATTTTTATGGATAAGGAAAAATGACAAGTTGGGAAATGAGGAACAATTTATATCTAAGGGGTGTGCTCCAGCTGTAACCCACCTGGTTATTGACATGCGTGTGTGTGAGAGAGCTGGAGTCCTCTCCCATTCAAAAAAAGAAATTATATTTAGACATGGATAAAAGAGGAAAATATTAGAGTTGAAGAATGTCTTTTGAGTTGTTTGGATGTGGAGAAAAATGTTGCAGTGCAATTTGAACTATGTAGAGTATTCTCCATCTTTCCTCCTCTTTCAAACCTGTTCCTGTTGAGCTTCACTAATTTTTATCAGATAGCGATTCTCCATGTATTTGGATTTCAATGAAGAAAGCTATGCTGAAGAAAATCATTTTAAAACTCTTTTAGTAAAACAGTAAATTTTTTTAAGAGTAAAACAGCAATTATTAATATGGCTAGATGTCTTTTTTAATAATAAAAATATCAATATCACTAGTGGAAAGCGAATTATTTTGCTCTATTAATGGGGATTCAAAGAGAAAAGAGGTCCTCTAGAAGAGTTTTCTTTTTGCTAGTTTTCTCCACATCCATATGTGCTCTTGTACATAAAATACCATGTATCAATTTAAAAACTTAAGATGATATGTGTAAGCCTAAATAGGTATATAAAGTTCTATTAAACCCATTATTTTAGTTGGGCGACGTGGGATGCGTGACTATCAAACCCACTCGAATACCATCATAAATTTCTTTACCTAACTATTCATACCAAAACCTCAAGGCATTAGTAGAGGCTTCATAAATACTTTTCAATACTTCCCCTATAGTGGAACCCACTCCTCGACATAATACAACATCCTAGAATTAGATATCTGTTGAGTTTGTGGGATGGACTAGACGGTTTGGGGTTTAGATGTGTGCAAAGAAATCAAGTTCATGGGACATCATTTTCTAGCCTATGCAAGGCCATAAAATGCAAGCTAAACTGAATTATTATGTCAATGTTTAATGGATCAAAATCTTTAAGGATGACTACTAATCTTTAAAGCCCCGTCACTCCAGATGTTATTTTTTAAGAATCAAATGGACTCAAGCTTTATGCGGGTTTTTTCAAATAGAACAAAGTGGTGTGTTAAATATGAGAGGGTTTTGCTTCATGGAGCCCAAGGGCTGCACAAGATCCAAACAGGCCTGTAATCTAACATATGATGATCAGTATCTAACTCATGATAAAAGACCTGCACGTGATGCTGGCAGTCTCGCTTGCAAATGAACAAGAAAACATACAAATTGTAGGCGAATCTAACACAAGCAAGGACAGTACCTCAACTCTCTCTCTCTCTCTCTCTCAAATATATATATATATTCCATTCCAGAATCTTTCTAGCTCTCCTTTTCTCTTCTATTTTCCCCACTTGCCACAGAAACTTTTCCTAAGCCAAAGGCTGCCACCATTTTTGTTGGTTCTTCACTTCCTCTCCGCTTTGTTGATCTTTTTTTCACTTGCAGACCCCACCCCAAACACGACCCAAGCTTGCATTTAAACATTCCAATTCTCTCTTCCACTTTCTCCTCTTGGTCCTTTTCTGTTTCCATTTCCATTTCCTTCCCTGCAACCTACAGTAGAGAAAAAAAGCTAATCATTTGATGATTGTGATCCATTATAGACAATCAGTAAAACTAGACACCCTTATTAAACAAATCATGTAGCTCTGGAGGACTTAATATGGATTTTAAACTAATCATGATATTTTTTGGAAATTGTGAGTCCCACAACATGATTCATACAATTCATGATATTTTTTGGAAATTGTAATTTTCCTTTCTTCAGAAATCGTGATTGGTGATTTAAACATTTGATCTAAGACGATGAAATAGATAATCGACATGATTTTGCATTAGATTGAATGCTAGCAATTAATCACCCAATGTCAATGATCAGGTGCTTAAACCTATGTACTGATTTTTACATGTACTACCTGAAACCCCACCACAAGTATTCCAGGCGGCCCTTTGTTGATTGATTGTGGTAAATCTTTTAAAGGCCGTGATGAGGATCTGAATGGGAAGAAAAAGCTGCGAGAATTAAAAGATTTGTATCATGAATTTAGGGTCCACAAAATTACAGATAATCAAAAAGTGAGATTAGACCTTTTGTATCTCTCACATGATTTCTTGATGTGTGAGGATCAAAGAGACTAAACTTCACACATTTAGCTTTACCTTTTAAATGAGAATATTGAATGCTTCATATCATAAAATTGGGACCCAAAATCATTTTGATTAGTTTTTTTTTTCCTTGATTTTCACATATTTCTCAAAATCTATGAAGATTTAAGATATGAAACTAAATTTCTTGAAGCATATTAATTAGTTAATTCAATAAAAGTTTTAAATGGTTTGAATTACAAATTTAGGGTCCACATCCAATATTCCAGGCATAAATGTGAAGGGAGATGGGAAGTGTGTAAATTTTTTGTGCTTAACATGGTCTCATTTATACCTTGTTATCATAACTCAACCATCCTTTTAAATTTTAGAATAACCTACATATAATCTTTTCTAATACTTACAAACAACTACTCTGATTTTGTTTTCTACATACAATCCCCTGCAATTTCCATCAAATTATTGGTCAAACGTACACTTTGACCAATGGCCAAATATCATTTTCTAGTTCATGAAAGAACATAACCAGAAAATTTGGAGCAGGGAGGAAAGCCCTCCTTTTATGGAAAACAAGAAAAAGAACCGATGGATTTTGTTTCTCCACTGCAGGCATTCTTTTGTTGCTTTTCAAAAGAGGAACGTGGCAAAGTTTAACCAGCTAACCCCAGTAGATACAAGAGGGAATTGTGATTGATAACAATATGATCTAAGCCCACAATATGGACAGTTGAAACAATAAATTTGCTAGTAATTTTGTTGAGGTCGCATTCTATAAAGAGGTAACTATCACAGATTTGGTGAGACGTAAAGCTCTAAAGCCCTTGTGGGACCCCACTTGGATGCATGTTAATCAAGGGAGGATAGTAGATAGAAAGGATTTATTATAGATATGATTTTGGGCAAAGATCATCCCATCAATCCAATGTTGAGTATAATTTCTATTAGGGTTAAATCAAGGTAAATGCTACTTTGTGGGGTTTTAGCGAGCGAAAGGGGGTTGGATTTGTTGGTGGGAATAAAATTACCTCTCATTGAATCCGTGAGATGTACCACTTAGTAAACCGTGACTCTAACATTTCATTGCCATACAACTATCAACACCAAATTGATATAATTTCTTTTAAAGCCAGGTAGATCCTGAAGCCTTTTTATATCTATATGAGACAATGGAATATGCAAATTCTTCTGCATGTCTATTTTGAAAAGCAAAATCCCAAATGCAAAGGGTCCAAATTGAATCACGTGTGGTCCAAGATGGACACATCTAACTAATAAGAAATGTTAAATATTTAGAAATCATGTTATATATAACCTTCATTAGTAAATATATGAGTGATAAATGAGGTGGAATGGGTCGAGCAGCCCAAACCCCAAAGGCCTTTTTCTTTTCTTTTTACTTTAACCCAAGCAAGCGGTAGAACCCTTAGGTGAGGGAAGGAGGCCTCGGATGATATAAGGGAAAGTAGTCCTCTGGTAAGAGAAGGTGTCCAAGTTCAAATTCTAAGCAGCCAGGTAAGAACTACACCTTTAGTAAGTACGATGCGGTTGTCAACTTTTACCCAGCAAGAGGCCGTTTCTCAACCCCAAACCACCTTGAACCTGATTCAAGTTGACATTTCTCTGTACCAGCTGATTACCGACCCTACTGGTAGTAGGTAAGGGCATGTCGCCAAACATATGGATTCCAATTGTTTCCATTTTGAATGAGACCAAGTCGGATAATAAGCTCTGATAAATATTCTGGCATTGATCAAACACCTCTTCCCAGGGGACCATAGGCTCATCAATGCAGGTCACTGTTAGGTTGCTTTTAACTGTGTGATTTCAATTCTGAGAGTTCATAACGGTTTAGATTTTACAGAAATTCATACCATCCTATTAAAACGATCAATGGAATCCAGGGTGGAAAACACACAACAATGGACTTTGATGAAAATCAGCTGGGAAAGGCCATAATTGTGTGAGTGATAAATATGTAATGATCAGATCAATTTAAAATTAGGCTCATGCTGATTCAAGAGAGTTGTGTAAGTAAGAAGGGATTTGATATATCATAAGCTAAGTAAAGTAATCCCTATGTGGAAATTTAGAAGGAACACCCCAAAATGCAAGGGGGGATGAAATCACTTCTGTGGGCTGTGGCATGTGGATTGTCAAGAAAGAGGACTACGTGCATGAATGGATCCGTTACAGATGGGGCTACGGGGTCTAGGGCTCTAGGTTCTAGTGAGCCTGACCAATGGCCATGGATGGGGCTAGCCAAATGAGCCCACAGGTGGGCCCCACTCTCGCGGACAGAAGTTGCAGAAGGAATGAGTTGGCCATACCATTGGGCCCAATCAGAAAGAGAGTGACTTGATTGGTCCATTGAGATTCGCAAGGAGACTGCAAGCTGTAAAGCCCTATCATGACAGGGTCAACAGTGGTCCTAAACAGTGAAAATTAGGTTTTATTGAGTTGGACCTCCTTGGCCAATAATTACACTGAGTACTATGTCGGACATATGCCCAGTGGGCCATTACTGACATAGTCCCAATCCTCTCGAAATGCTGGCCTATAAATCTATCTATGGGGCCCATTTATGAAACCCAAGCCAGCTCAAAATATTACCTCTGGGAACTTAGTCTCCCATCAAATTAATCACCTCTAAAAAAAAATGTGATTAAAATACACGAAGTACGAGAGCTAAATTAGATGCCCTCAATGTGTTCAATCTAACGATGGATCCAACACTAATTATGCGTACGCCCTGTGTGAATGCCTAATTGGCCCCTACTGTTGATGGATTTATTGGGCAGAACCATCAGAGAATCGACAGACCCTTAACCAAATCCAGTACTTAATGGAGTCTAAATTTTAAAAATATCACTCTTGTTTGTCATCTACTCTATAAACCCATCTTTCAAAGCAGCAAAAATCAAACTCACCTCATATTCCTTGGTTTTTAGTTGGTCATGAAACTCTGGTGTCTCTCCTTCCATTCCACAGCTTGTTACTGTAATCTCTTTGATGGAGGGAGCTGAGTCAGGGCTGTTCCTGCTTGAACTTAGATCTTGTGGACTGCTTTGAGTGCCCTTATCTCTAGTCAAAATCCTACGGCTCCCAAACCTTCTGCAACTCTCCAATTCTGCAATTAGAAGACACATGAAGGAGACCCAGATTTTTTTTTTTGATAACACTAGACAAAAAGGCAAGTATTAAGGACCTGTAAGTGGAAGCTCTTCTTCATCAGTTACGGTAGGCCTACTTTGTATAACTGGGGCATTAGAAAATGCCAGTGGAGCAGACATGGCAATCCTTCCTAATAACCTTCCACTCAATGCTTTGGCAGATAAGCACTCTACAGGGACTTGTCCTGAGAGTGGGTTGCATATATACCTCTCAGCCTCATTCCACTTGGAATGCAAAGGATTCTCATTAGAAGTGCTTTTAATTGATGGCAGAGACTCCCTTCCAGCCCTTATCTGAAGAGCTGCCAACAACAATAGATATAAAAAAAAGAAAAAAAAAATTTAAAAAGTATAAGATCCATCTGTCCATCAAACCCAAAATCCTTATAAATCAACATTGCCGCCATTTCTTTCAAATTTAGCCTACCTTTGAGAGCCTCTGTAAATGAGTACGTTGATGGGTCGATAAGCTCTGCAAGATGATAATTTCAGAGAAGTGGTTGATTGGTAAGAGATGTCTCCAGTTGACTAGGAAAAAGAAAAATAAGAAAGGAAAGAGAACTATTTAGTACCTGTAGACGTGTATCCAGGGGAAGAAGCTGTGCTGGAGATGGTGGGTGCATGTCTAAAGGATCTTGCTTCTTCTCTAAAGCTTGTCAAGTTGGAAGCTGAGAATCTTCTTGATTTGGTGCTCTCCCTAGTAATGCATGACTTAAAAAACTCATCCCTAAGATCTAAGCCTAGCTCCTCACTACTGTGGGTACTTAGAGTAGGTTGCTCCATTGAACAGAGCAAATAGACTGAGTGAAAGATATGTGGGTTTTGTAATATAACAGAGATTCTTCTTCCCTTTTCTTTTCTTTTCTTTTTATCATCTTGCTTCTAACTTTTTGTCTCTTACTTGAGTTTATTATACAGTGTTATCTTCATGGGAATAAGGGCTTTTCTCACGTCGTTGAAACTTTTGCCCTTGTGGGGTTGTTTTCATCCTGTGGAAAGGGGTAGGGAAAGGATTGGGTTTTATGATGAATGGGGATGAATGGGGGGTGGAGGAATAGTTCATGTGCACGTCATGTGGTTGTCATTTGTCATGAAAGCGTGTGCAGAAGAGCCCGACCATAGACACAATGGGGCCCCCCAACTTCACATGTCGACGTCGTGGGCCCCACTTGGATTCATCACAAAGGGTTGTTTCTGGGTAAGATAAGACCTTGGTTGGCTTATCTAAGAGCTTCATTTAATTGGTGGATAGATATCTTCTACTTTTTTTTTGTATCTTGATTGTACTCTTGCTGGCTTCACGGTGTTGAGTGCCCCTGCCTGCATCTGCATTTAATGAAGAAAGAAAGTAAATTGGGCTTCTGTGATCAGTCTCTCCTTCTCTCTCTACTAATTTTCGAATTTCGATCTTATGGGAGGCACAGGTGTACTTACTACCGTTGCAACTTTTTATAACTCTTGTCACGTGGATACCTCTCCCTAGGCCTACCAAACTAATTAGTAAAGAGGGTATGTTTGCCTTTTTGGAATCTAATTTCTTGTGCATTGTAATTACTTTCTGAATGTAATTTATGTGTGTGGAAGAGGATTTCAACCTGCAGTTTCTCACTTCAAATCTTTCAAATGTGGTGCCTAGGATTTTACATTTCATTGAGCTACAATTTTTTCTAGAATTAATTGGTGATGAGAAACAACACAACAATGATTTTATGGGAAGAACGAGGGTTCGACCACAATTATGACCGCTCGGAAGTGACAACAACTTTTTTTAAAATTAATTGCTGATGAGAAACAGCACAACAACGATTTTATGAGAAGAGCAAGGGTTCGACCACAATTATGACCGCTCGGAAGCGAAGATAGACATTAACTTCAACACAATGTTCATCATTTTTGGATTACAATTGACATATTCGTTGGTAAAATATTCAAAGAGCACTCAAAAGCTGACTTGGTTCATAATCTGTATAATTGTGCCCGCCCAAGGCCACATCCATCAAGACTCAAAGCAGCAATCCCTATCTGCTGCCACCACAAAACCCAGAGCAGACATGCAAAATATATTTATAGTCCATTGGCCTCCCAAGAGATATGGAAGGATTTCTTTTTTAAGCTTCGTAAAGAATGGAACTTACTCACCCACACACATCACATGTTCTTAATCAGTTGAAGGAGTTATATATATATGTAAGACGTTTTGATATCTATCAAGATTCAGCCTCAATCATTTCTATGACCATGGTGATAGAATGGTGCATTTAGATAGATATAATCAAAGAGTTTTCTTTATTTACTGTCTTGGATAGAGTGTGATAAAAAAGAATCAAGTAATTAGACAGATCCTGTTCTTACTTGAATGGTTTTGATAAGGAGCCCTGTTTGAGACCTCTGAAATCCCACAAACATGGGTACATGAAAACTAATTTTAGACCTGAAATTCATGTCCACTATATATCATTGAGCAACTATTTTGGAAACTCGTGAACTGATATTTGGTGCACTGTAATTCAAGTGTTGGCAAATACTGGAATCTATCTGAGTGTACCACATCCCACGACATCCCTCAGAGGTAGACAGCCGATTGGGAAAGTGATAAATGCGACACAACAGGAAATGGTGACGGTAGTCATGTGCCGAGTGCTCAGACAAATTGCAGTTGGACTACGACCCCAGGCATGTTCGTCGGTAACAGTGCATTTGGACATTCCTGTCTTTGGGCCTCGAGGAAATAGTGCACGCTACTCCAGGCTCAAAGAGAAGCCGGGTAAAATCCTTACGGCCCCTAAGTGGCACCTTAAGTGGACTCAACTTTCAATTCCCGAATATGGGAGAACCGGAAGTTGATAACAAAACATTTAATTCCGGAAGAGGGGAGAACCATGGTCCTGACCTCTTGGCTAACCCCTTGGGATTGCGAGCCTATGATTTCAACACTGCCTGTTTTTGAATTTCTCTCAAGACTATAGGAAGAGCCCCCACTTTCCTGGGAAGGAGCATAGATGATGATATTGATTTTATGTCATTCAAAAAATTATTGTTTCATAAGGAAACTCAGGGCAGAATATTAATTAGAAGATGGAACTAGAAAACCTTAAAACAAAAAAAGAGAGGATAAAAATATAAAAGGTAAGAGGCATTACACTAAAATATATGGATCTTAGAACTCAAGTTCAAGCCCCTGCACGATAAGAACCTCCTTTTGAATTGCCACAAGCCCAAATTTGATTCTCTTCCTACTCGTCCAGGACCCAATTCATCACAGAAGATTTACACCCAGCCTGCTTTATTTAATGGCTAAAGATGGAACAATTTTGAGGTGCTTAGAACAATACCTCCCATGATAAAGTTGTTTCCATTTTCTGCAAAGGAGTGCATTCAAGTTCAACCTGAATGTCATGAAATAAACCTCTATACACATACACATAGATAAATACAATTATGGTCTTACGGACGACAGCTTTGTAAGCCCTTGGGAGCTGTGCAAAATCAATAGTCAAGATTTGGAGTGTAAAAAAAATCGAAAAACCGTCTAACCGTTCCAACCAAACCGATTCAACGGTTAATAACTGTGTTTCACGGTTTGATTATGGTTACGATTATTAAAATTGAAAGACCATGCTTCATGGTTCGGTTAATACAGTTTTCAGTCTCGACTCACAGTTATTAACCGAACCAAACCGTAAAATAGATTCGATTAACCGTTTTCCCAAAACACAAGGTTAACCGAACAGTTACACTAATAAATAAAAAAACTAAAGGGCCTAAATGTATTGCATATTAGATGTTTTGTAGTATCATTTTAGACTTTTAGTTGTATTTATTTTCGTGAAAAATGATAGTGTTGTTTTGTTTGGTATGTGAAAAATGATAATATTATTCTACATGCAAAGTTAAAGGATAAAGATAGATTTTTTTTAAGTGACGATTAACTGTAACCGAACCGTCTAACATAGTTAACCACGGTTTGCTTTTTAACGATTTTTTTGGGTACGGGTACGGTTACGGTTTCTGAAAACTAAAAAATTGTAAAACACGGTTTGGTTAACAATTTTTCAAAAACAAACGGTTAACCGAACCGTTACACCCCTAGTAAGGATACATGCCTTGGAGGGGCCACTTGGAAACATAATTTTCTTAGAGGGGCCATTGTTAAAAATTAATTAATCTAAATTTCTATGATCTAAAGCCCGCCTATGATCTAAGCACCCCCCCCCCCCCCCCCCCCCCCCAAAAAAAAAAAAAGGGGCCATAGTTAAAAATTAATCTAAATCTCCATGATCTAAATGTCCAAACAATATCAAATGAGTTTCTCTTAATTGATCAACAATTGATGCTACTCCTAATAAAGATTTTAACTCAACTTTAGGGGTGCTCATGGGCTGGGCGAGCCCAAGCCCGAGCTCAATCCGGGCCTAGTCCGCTTTGGGTCTGGCTTAAATATGTTCTAATAATTGGGTCAGGCTTGGATTAAGAGATAGAAAGCCCATAGCCCGGCCCGGCCCGCTTGTGTAAGACATACATGTAATTTAATTTAACTAGCGTTCTAATTCCAACAAAAGTGATGAAAGGCCTGGTTTGACCCGGCCCAATTGATTAAATGGGCGGGCACGAGCCTAACTTTTATGGCCCTTGTTGGGCTTAGGCTGAGCCGGGCCTGGATATGCCTTAGTCCGGCCCGGCCCATGAACAGCCCTACTTAACTTTTCCAAAAAAAACAAAAGAACTCTAAAAGGGCTTATAGATTCATGCGAAATTTGTGAGGTTCCATTGTGGGGTCCACACTAAGATTCTGAAGTGTTCAAAATAGATAACCCACTCGTATGGACCTTTACTATATTTTACTCTGACATGGGATAGGCCCACCATTAGATATTTCATATATAAAAACTCATTAACTTCTATAATATTTTTCAATCTTTATGCATGGTCAGCCTTATGGTAAGCTCAAAACATTTATTGAATTGAAATTTAGCCAAATCTCATTCAAAAGGAGGGCATTTATTTTGATCGGTTCAATTTTTAACAAGATGGGCCCAAACTAGAGCATCACAAATTTCTCACAAGCCTAAGCCTAAGAAAGTCCACACCTAAGTAACCAGAATCTCCCTTCCCCCTCCCAATCCGGCTCCGAAAACGCGGATCGACGTTTTTGGAGCGGATTTGTCCTCGAAGCGCGGTTTGAAGATACTCGGAGCGCGGATCAACCGAATATGAAGCGAACTGTGCAAAATCTTTAGTTTATGTGCATTTTCTTTTTCTATAAGCTTGATATTTTTTTAAATGAAGAAACCTCTTCTAACTTATTAATTATTTTCTATTTTATGTGATCAAATTGCAAAGTCATTTTTTCCCCCATTTTTAATACTTGAATATATGGATAAGATATATTTGTACTCATTAGTTAATTATTTATAAACTCGTAAGCACTATGTTGTATAGGTGCTCCGGATATATAATTATTTTAAAATTTAACATTTCGACACTCCCGCTCCGCACTCTGGGCACTTATGTCCGGACTCCGTGTATCATAGATCGGCCATATGTACTCACCAGCACTTGGAAACTAGAACTATAAGGATGGAAGCAAAATTGTTCGCAGCTTTTACATTTGACATGAGGAATTCAGATTCTCTTGAGCAAGGCATTTAAGGCATGTACTTGTATTTTCTATTTTCTACCGTGACTCCATCCTCCATCCCCCTCATTCACTTTCCCAAAATTACCACCAAACTCAATTTTACCATCATCATCAAGTCTCGCCTCCCTAAATATTGCCTTGAAATTTGTTTGTCACCTGGAACCAATTCATCAAAAACAAGGCCTAAATATGACTTTTTCACGAGATATCGCCTACATTTTTTCTAATGCAGCATTTAGAGTTGTGGATGGTAAATCTAGGTATGGTTTTGCTATTTGACTTAATGGTTCTATGAATGCATCATTTAGAGTTGTGGATGGTAAATCTAGGCATGGTTTTGCTATTTGACTTAATGGTTCTATGATGGGTGCATGTTGAGTGAATATTTTGTGGGTCTGGGGGTAGGGGAGTTGGCTCTTAATGTCATTGTTTTGGTTTTTGGTGTCTTTGATAAATCTATTGGTGATAGGAAACAGCACAACAATAGTTTTATGGTGAGGGCGAGAGCTCGACCACGATTATGACCGCTCAGGAGCAATGGTTGACATTGACCTCAACATCTTTAATGATATTTTTTATTTTACCAAGAGAAAAAAAAAGGGGGGGGGGGGGGGGGGGGGGGGGGGGGGCGCTTGTTCCCCTGGTTGGATCTAATTGTTTTTTTCATTGATTTGGAGGCCCATATCTCAATTATAACAAATCTAATAGGATTTGAAATTTCATGTGCCCCTAACAGTTATAGTCTTTCCATTCCCCAAACTATTTCTTCCCAGGTGAGCCACACCGCACTTACCATAAAGCCCACCATCTATCATCTTCCTCAGGAGATCTAAACTCATGATTAATCAATCGGTCAGACCAGAGCCATATATTCAGGTGTTCAAGTATTTGTTAGGGTAGCCCCAAACAGGGAAAATCTTATCCGAAGATCACCCCTTGAATTAAACTAACATGCTTCAGTTTTTCTGCAGGTGACGAGCGCACCCTAAAATTGACATAGTACAAGGCTCCAAGCGACATAAATGTCTCAGTGTTGGAATTGCTGGTCCAAGATTGGTGTCCAAACTGAACTTATCGACAACTTTTGTGTGGTCCGGTGTGAGATAGATCCTGCAAACTCACTGCTAAAGCTATTAGACTTTCTGGATGATCAACCAATGTACTCATCTCCCTCATTTATAGCAATTTCGATGAGTCATGACTATCATAGACTCTACCCCTCTTGAAATCCTATATCTTCTCCTGCATACAGCCCCAACACGGGAGCACTCATCTAGACTGTCCCAAAGGCAGGACCCCTGAGTTACACTATCATTCCTGTCCGTTGGACTATAAAGCGCAGGAGGACATCTCCCCTAACTAAAATTTAACTCCAAATCTATTATCTCAAACAACAAATCTCTTATAAGAAACCTACTCTATACAGCATACAGATTCCAGCCAAATAAACACCCCCAGCAAGCAAGAAAATTTCTCACCTACCCCAAGACTAGCTCCAGTGCTGATTTCAACACAGAATGCCAAACCAAATCATACCATTCACCCATTGAATGACACAGAAAAATCACCATTCAAATGTAAAGATCCTAACAATACACATTCAAATGTAAAGATCCCAATGGTCTTCAAATAAACCGAAAAAAAGTGCTCTTTCCTACCTTGACCACACTCACAGCAGAAAGAGACAGCGATTCAGTGGGTGATGCACGCGGCCTCAGTTGGTGAAGTTGGGAATGCAGGCATTTGGCTCAGTAGCCTTTGCAGCAGCAGAGGGCTCAACGGCAGGACTCGGTGGGACGGGTTGACCCAGCAACTCAGACGGCAACTCACCGATCCCTTTGAGATAGAAGGTGTAGAAGAGCTTGAAGGGGAAGATGAGCTGCTGAAGCTTGACCTGGCCGTACACCCCTTCGAACAAACCCGACCCGCCCGTAACGGCCAGATACGTATCCTCGTACGTAAGATACGGTCCCTGTACGGATATGTGACCGTAGTCTCCAAAGTAGAAGCTGTAGATGGCCTCGTAACGGTCCCCTTTCTTCTCCGGCACGTGTTGTATCAGCACACAGATGCCGGCCGTTATACCTATTCGCTTTTGAAGGTTTCCATGATATAACTGTAAACAGACATCTCTCTCTCTATGGTCAGCTTCATTTTCATTAGATTACAAACCAAAACAGGTTTTCAACAACTACAAATAATGAGTATTTGTCGACTATTTATCACTTGTTTGAGTGAATCAGTCACTAAATTACAAGCACAAGTGAGTCAGGCTTGGCTGGGTGACGCACAAGCAGATGGCCTAATGGGTCTTGTAATTGATGAGGCTTTTGATTATTTGAATCGATTTCATCGATTACAATGTCTTGATCCATTTTAATGAGGGCCCAATCAAGAAAAGGGGCTCAAATCAAGCTTTAGATGGTCAATATAGAACTTAAAATGGGTGACAAATTTGAACTTAAATATACTGAATTTTATGGGGATCCAAATCAATACTATATAGATCAGATTAGTTATCTAACCAAGCAAAAAATTATCCAATTGATCCAAATAGGACAGCAATAACGGACTGCATATTGGCAAACTTGGCCCGATTGAACCTGATCACTTCAACCAAGCCTAAACTGGTCGCCCAGGCCTGGTCACCTCTTCTGCCAAGTGGCTGTTGTGGCTGGTCCTAGATGTGGAAATGTGGGTTCTACAATCCCCTCTTCAACAACCATGCAGGAACGATTGGGAAAATGTGACTTTTGATGAAGCAGTTAATGCCATGAGAGGGATGGCAATGGGTCGCGTTTAAACAGGACCCGCGGTAGGTTTGGCAGTAAATGTTGGTTAGGTTCAGGTCAATAATGATTTTCCGAACTATGACCCAAGTCGAGTTCAAGAAGGGTGGGCACGAGACAGGAATTTATGGTACATTTTTGTAGAGGTAACTTTCATGGAAAGATGAAATTACCACAGCAGCAAATTTTATGGTTTTTAAATACTTTTTACGAGGAAGTTAGAAATTCATGTTTGGTGCAAAAAGTTTTTCTTCGATGAATTGATGCTAATATTGTTTGGTGCAACTACGGATTTCTCCAGTGAAAACTACTAGTTGGTTGGGTCGGTATGTGCGAGCATGGTTAGGTTCAGGTCAAGAATGATTTTCCGAACTATGACCCAAGTCGAGTTCAAGAAGGGTGGGCACGAGAAAGGAATTTATGGTACATTTTTGTTGTTCCATGGAAAGATGAAAGTGCCACTTCAGCAAATTTTTTTGTTTTTAAATACTTTTATGAGGAAGTTAGAAATTCATGTTTGGTGCAAAAAGTTTTTCTTCGATGAATTGATGCTAATATTGTTTGGTGCAGCTGTGGATTTCTCCAGTAAAAACTACTAGATGGGTGGGTTGGTATGTGCGTGGGGTGGGAGAGAAAAGAAAGATGGTGGCTGTGTGGAGTAGGGGTGAGAGTGAGAAAATGGGGTCATCCCCCCCCCCCCGGAACGATGGTGGTTGGGTGGAGTAGGGGTGAGTGAGGAAATGGGGGTCACCCTATTACCCTCCTAAGTCCATTTTCATGCCCACGAAGGAAAAAGCTGATGTGGCGAAAAAACAGATCCACAAAAAATTATCACACTAAACACAAAAAAAAATGAGTTTTCCGTAGAAAACCACATCCATTTCCGCGCGACATAAATGTGCCCTTAAAGCCTGTGTCGGGCTTGGGCCGGATATGGGCCTATGGTTAAGGCGGCCAACTCAAGCTATTAATACCCCTCCCGGAACCCGGCCCATAGAAAGTTGGGCCTAGATCGAGCATAATAATATAATTGGATGTTTGTAACATTCCCACATAAAAAAAAAAGAGAAAAGGAAAAATGGGTGCGTTTGGATGCTTCCAGAAACTAATAAATCACTACAATTATGAATATTTTTAGTCGAAGATAACGAATAAAAGACTAAAAAAACCTTGTTGCTGAAAGGGACAAGATCGCCGAGAGAGTTGACAGATTTCTGGCTTAAACGAAGGTAGGCAGGACTCCCACGGTCTCTCTCGTTGATCTCATACACATACAGTTCCTGAACATCACCTGAAAAATCAAAATGAAAAGACATATAAGAGGAGGAAAAAAGAAAGAGAAGACAGCAAGAGAAAAAAAAAAAAAAAAAAGGAGGTTGTAAAGGTAATTTGGAGTAAACCTGGCCTTGCAGAAGCTGTAATCTTTGGTGAGAGTGATTTGGGTATGATCTTTGACCTTTTGGTGGAAAACCCCAACTGGGTTTTATTCAATTTCAGGTTCCTGGTGAGAGGGTTGAAAGAGAGAGATTTGGTCTGGGAAAAAGAGCTGGTGGGTGATGATCTTGGGTTGGGTAGATTGAGGGAGAGAGAGGAGCTTCTGATAGCTGAAGTTGCAGCCATGGATGGAGCTCAAGTGAAAGACAACTGATCTGGAGTGGTGGTTGAGTGAGTGGTTTGATTTGCTGTTTGGAATGTGAAAAGTTGTAATGAAGTGGATGGAGGAAAAAAGCTACTAGCGGGGGTCATTATTTATTAGAGTCACAATGTAACATTGTCAGAGAGTGGTGGGTCCACTGCAAATTCATAAATCCACCGTCCACGTGATGAATAACTTTTTTTATTCAACATCTGGATCATTGCACTCCATTTTGGACGGCTTGGATTGTTGCTGCTGACATTCATTTCAGATTCTCTGTTTAGTTGTGGGTATGAGGCCGTACACATTAGGTCAATGGCTTAGATGGTTTGGACATCTGATAAATATGTGATAGATCTGGGCAGTGTGGATTTATGTGCCCCGGTGTTGTGCATGCACAAAGAAAATGGATGGACTGGATTATCTGAATCTCTATAGATGCTAAAGCACAGGCCATTGCATCATCTACAGAGCCAGAAAAAGGAAGAGTACCTATGCAGATAAGACTTTCAGGGCCATGGAAGAATTTGATACCATTAACTTATCATGGCATTTGATTCAACAGTCTTAAAAGTTTAAATCTTTTAATGATTGATTTTTTAGAGATTCGTTCCAATTGTAAGGGTTTGATGAACATAAAATTGGACATGATTACATATCAATGCTCGGGTAATTTTGATATCGGTTTTGTTCGTTCCAATTGTAAGGGTTTGATGAACATAAAATTGGACATGATTACATATCAATGCTCGGGTAATTTTGATATCGGTTTTGTTCGCAATTTAGTTCAATGAGAATTTTTACATGAAATCAAACCAATCCAAAGCAAGTCCAAGACTACAAATTCAACCCATTTTTGTAAAATGGGTAAAGTAGTCCAACATGCACCCAATGCAGGTCAATTCAACCGGATCCACATAACCCACATTGAACATATGTCAGCTCATTTAGCTCGAATCAACCCTACTCAACTTGCAGATATTTTTGGCCTAAGTCCGATCAATTTCAGGTGTCAAGACTGAATCTGAAAAAAGTACAAAATACAAAAATATTAAACCACTGGACCATTTTAAATCAATATAGATATGAAGGTGAATTCTAACCCAACACATTTAATTGGGTTATGATGCGAGTTATGCGGGTCAATCCCCACGTAATCCTTTCTACAGTGGGTCGGGTTTATCTAACTCGGGATCGACCCGTATAAGATGCAGGTCGGCTTATGCAGGTCAAATACATTAAGTTTGCGGGTCAGATCAGATTTCCCCCACTACACAGGTCAGGCTTTCGGGTGTGGCAAAGGAATGGGTGATAGATACCCACATTCATGAATTGTGTGCCCATGAATGCAGGCCAAGACTTGGGACTTTTGGATGGACGGTGGCCAAGGCTCTTTTGGTTTATTGATCAAGGTCTTGGTGAGGCTCCACTGTTTATTGAATGGCATTTTGTCATCTATACCATTACTGTGCTTGTAAGCCAGCCGTCCACAAATATGCTTATGATTTAGGTTTTATGAATAATGTCACGGTCATTGCCTAAGATAAAAAGATATGAAATCCAAAAAAAATAAACATATGGTGGGACTCATTAGACCTAACAAAAAGAGGGGCTTAGAAGACAGAAATGTGATACTTAGATTATGGGCTTGGATGCAAAACAGTCATAGGATTCAATACTATTCTTGGCATATCCCAGGCATATTGTTGCAATCTAGAGCCTACGAGAAGAGATCAATCACACACAAGAAAACACGAGATTTACGTTATTTGGCTTTTGACCTATGTCTACGGGAAAGACGAGAGAGTTTACTATGCAATCATAATAGAAGTGTACATCCTAAAGACTTCAGACCTCTATTTATAATATCAACCTCAAATCTTGTTACACTCAAACCCTACTTCTAATCACAGTACAACAAAGCAATCCAAGGGACCCAATTAACCAAAACTTATTAATTTCTATTGAGCCATACTAATTAACACATAGGTGCAGATGTAATAGAGATTTCATCTTTCATCTGCCTGCTCTCAAGAGATTAGGTCCTTGGCCTCTTCTTTGCAGGTAGTATTCTGTCATGGGAAGATTGGCTACCATTATTGAAGGCTCTTTGGTGAAACAAGGGGTGGTTAAGTTGTCTTCATCCTTTGATCCCATTATGTGGTTTTTCAGTAATTCTTTTACACTCATACGTTTCTTACTGAGGAGAATTACTACAGTATTGTGAAAACTTTGTTTAGGACAAAATTGAGAAACCACATTACAATTGATATTCCTCTATTTTTGTTATGGCCTAAGGGTTATTATTTTTATTTTGTTTTTACCCTTTCAAGGAGACTTTCAATGAAGGAATAACAATAATAAACCCATGAAATCTGTGAAAACAATAGATGATTTTGGATTAAGTTGGAGAAGCAAGATCACTCAAACTCAGTTGCCAGTTTACACAATATGCCAAAAACAAGAAATCAAGTAGCGATCATTTCCATTCTACCCAAAGATATTGAAATCAAATACTACAGAAGTGCATTCAAGCACACTATCAATGGAAGTAGAAATACAAAATATGCCCTTGATTCCAGGCACCCACATGATGGCAATGCTGTTCAAACACCTTTATAAATAAAGAGTAAACTGTCCCAAGTCACCCAACCCCCCAAACACATTTCTTGTCTTTTCTTTCAAAAATGACAGTGTTACAACACCTTGGGTTGAACATTTCGTTGATGACGAATCACCAAGGGAGTTACACCTTCAAATTTGTGCCATCACTCCCCATAGCAATAGGGATAAGCCTTTTTCCTGTGCCACTTCTCTCTGCACCACAAAAGATGGATTACTACTGAGATCACATTGTCTGTCATGCAATTCAAAAGAATGCCATGAAATTGAACAAATCATTTCTTGATTAGTTTTTGAGGTTAAACCTTTTATATCAAGAAAATATAGTGAGATACTATGATCCCACACTTGCATTATCTAACCTTACCCATGAGATTGAAGCTAGAACATTCATCATGCCGCCAATCAACCTCCTTGATGGATGGCTTTAGTTAATTACGTCATGACATTTTTTTCAGGTAATTTAGTAACCAAGTACCCATTTAGGGTCAAACTAGGCAGTGCTTTTGTAGTAGTTACTGTCAATAAGCATGTGATCATAGATTATGATACTGCAATAGTTGTTAAACTCAATCATAGTTTATGCCATTATTCACTTTTGGGTTCTCCAATGTCCGAAAAAGAGGACCAAACATTTTCTAAATATGAATATCTAAGACTATTTCATATCATACCAAACCCTATACTTTATTAAGATTGTAACACCTTTTAAAGTTGCCATTGTCCTTGAATTTTTATTAAATATCTTCTTTACATTCAAATAACCTACATTCATTTACTTTTAAGTGCTTCATCATGATCTGAACATTACTTTACCTTAGTTGTCTCTGTTATTATTCTTTCCTTTCTCACTAGAGACTTCTGCTCTATAGTTTTTCACTTGCCTGTTCCCCTCGAGAAGTAAACATGAATTCAAGCATTTTAAGCCACATCTTTTGCCAAGAAAAGACTACATACTAGATTACAATCTTACTATTTTGTTCATGAAGATAGAACTTATGGCAGTTATAATAGAGCTAGAATAAATGACACAAGCAGAAGAATAAAATTTGCATATATAGTTTGAACCATAAATTAGTATTGGATCAACTTTCCACCCACCTTGTAGTAGAAATATAATTCTGAACAGCTTTTTCTTGTTCATCATCATAGATAAACCACTTGTCTTGAGGTGTTACCAAATCCTGGTTCCCAATATCTGTAAAGAAGCATAACAATGGTGAAAATAATAATAGTAAGTGAAGCAATATCGGGGCTCCAGAATTTCAATCTCATTTATTAAAAGAGAAGATAATTCAGAAATTAAGAACCTTGAAGCAAAATATGTGATCCATCAGAATGGCTCCTCAGTTTCCAATATGCTTGACCATTTTGATCCAAAAGAAGAGGCTCTATCCTGACAGCATCTAATCTTTGTTTCTCTACAACAATAGTTCACAATCAGGCAATGGAGTTGCCAAAAAGAAAAAACAGAAAACAAACAATTATTAGTTATAAAAGACACTAACAGTACAGAATTATATACACAGGTACATCAATTATGTTATGAGGAACTGGATAGAAAGAGAAGCATGTTAAGCTTTCCTTTCACTACATTTTTACCAATAAAAACCCTTGATTTTCTTTTGGGCTAGAGTGCCTCATATCAGAATTGTGCATTGACTTTACAATTTAATAATACCCCATTTTCCATATAATAATCTAGATGTTTCAGAAGTTGGTGACAATAATAGTCTTATCAACATTAAGTATGTTATATTGCAGTTTTGATACAGATGAATGAGCTCACCATGAGAGGGATTTTCGAAACACCCTTCACCCTTTTTTTATTTACTTTCATATGCAGCCAAACTAGGAACCTTTAGTTTCTGATTTAATAAAACAAGGCTTCAAGCATTAGAAAAGATAGAATCCTAACACCATTTGTATATACCCATATATGTAGAAAATGTCCTTTAGTTTGAGATCAGAAGTATGTGAAAGCAATGCTCTGCATCATCTTAAAAATCATTAATTTCATGGAATCCATTACTTAAAAACAATCCACACCACATTAATCAAGCTCATGTCATATATGATCACCCTAATGCAATTTCACAAAAGATGTGGAGACAAAGGTTATGTGTTAAACTAAAATCTAGTTCCTGAGTTCCTTATAAGTTACCTTTCAACCTCAATTTCTGTGCTTTTGCTTTACGTCATTATAGAAACTTAAAGAAAATCTCAACAAAGATATTGAACAAGAAAATCTAAGTCCGACCAAATAGTCAGCACAAAACAATATTCATACTACATAAAAAGGACTTCTTTCATTGCAAATATGATGTAGTCAGGACATTGGATTATGTCTCTGGCTTCAACTGCACAAGGGTGGAATATATTGTGTAAACAAAATGCATAAAAAAAAAAGCATTTAAATTTTGCAGAACCAGAAAAAAGAAACGGCCATGTTTAATTATTGCATTGAAATAATACACATGTACAAAATTCACTATACCTCTTAATAAATGTTTTGGCAAACACATTTTTCTCCCATTAAGTCAAATATAAAGATGATTTGCAAAGGTTGGCACCTGATGCAACTTAGAATTCAAGTTCAGTTCATAGGAATAGTTCTGAACTTGTTTTTGCAACATTAGCAAAAAACAACTTAAAACATAAATCCATTGGTTATGATCTGAAACATCACACTCATAGTAAATAAGCCAAGCATCTCAAGACAAAGAAGCTAGAACATACTCTTAGGAACCATATCCTTTGCTTCTACCATCTCAGCATGAGCTTTCTGTGTCTCGGCCTTTATTTTTGAAACAAGATTCTCATGCTCACTAATGGAAAGTGGAGCTTCCTCTCTTGAAGAGAGGACAATCTGTGCGATCTCGTCCTTTAACTTTTGCTTCATCAGTTTTTCCTACAAAAAAAAATAAATAAATAAATGAATGCATAATTGGAAACTAGGGTCCACACTAAGGCCACTTAAAGATCAATATGAATCATGCTTTTTAAAATCAAACACCTTCTCTTTTGCAGCTTGAATCTTGGATTTTTCTTCCCTCTTGCTTTCAACATATTTTGCATGTTGTTCTTCAATATAACTCCTCACACAGCTGAACATGTAATCCAATACAATATCACATAGTAAATAGGAAAAAACATTAAAATATCACGAGGCAAAGATGCATTACACTTACTTAGTGCCAAGCATCTCATCGCAAAGCAGATTTAAGATTCTAAGCTTTTCTGAGGAACCTAGTTTATCATATGCATCAGTTCCCTTCGTAAGGCAGCCCAGATGCAATTCTTTTGGTGCAAATTGGGATTCAGAGATACATTTTCCAAGAATTTGCAACCATGAACTGCCGATGTTTGCTGAATATGATAGAGGAGACCTACACAAACAGCAGAAAATCAGTGACTTCCCCAAATAAACTTGAAAGCAAGAATTCACATTTTATCAAATAAGAATCATGCAGGCAAAGATCTATACACTTCTCCCCTATCCTTCTGTAATAGGGACAATAATTTTATATGAAACTGAATATTTGCAGAATACACTCCACGGCGTGTAACTCGAGCACGTATTAGTTCTCGAAGAACTGACTCTCCTTGGCCTTTGTTTAGATTAAGAACCTAAAGAGTAAAAAAATGCATTAGATAAATCCCAGAACAACAATGATTATATACAGAAAATCCAGTTTTTGACATATCTAAACCATGTTATTGCAAAATAGGAGCTGAGCATTCATCTAAAAGAAACACTAATAAATGGTTAACACCCTTTCTAATATGAAGGATTTCTTGTTGCTTAATGCTTATGCATCCAAGACCCTTACTCCACACTAAGCAGCAAAAACCACTGTTTCCCGTGAGCTAGACAAGATCACACAAGGGTTTCCACTAGTTCACATTCATTTGAAAAGTTGCTTCTCCTGATTACTAAATACATTAAAAATAGTGACATTTTGGCCACTCATCCTGTATCCTAGATGCATAAAGAAAAGTCAAGCAGTCCACATAGCTTGTAATCTAAAAGTTACATGCAGCAGCAGGAATCACAACACTTGAACCTCTGATTAACACCATATATAATAATAATATGACACAAAATGCACCAGAGTAAATGTTGAATTGCATATCATTGCATCATGATTATGCTATCATGCTGTATGATAAGGTCCCAAAATTCAAATTTCCAAACCACCTACGATTTTGCCGCTTACAGCCATGTTGAATAGAGTCCTAGAAATGACTGGCATACCAGTGTCAAATATATTGGACACAATGCAGCATAGAATTCTTCAAGGGTTCATAGGTTCTACTTCAAACATTGTTTTGCAACCAATTAAACATAATGACATCTTTTCTATTGGAATCTAACTAAAATATTGAAATGGTTATTGCTCAATTGTTTAGAGTAACTTTGTTCGCATTATTTTTATTATTTCAATTTTTTCACAATAATTTGCTTAAAAATAAATATTTATTTAAACTCATCAAAGCACTGTGCCAAATCCACAGATCTTATGTTTTTAAGATTTGTTGAATCATATGTACCAATATTGGATAGTCACAAACAGTCATAATCATGCTAGTTTGCCTTAAGAGATTGAATGTTGCTAATTACTACAAATGGAGGTGTTAAGTTTAAAACTTCAATTCGCAGAAGTGACCCAGTCATGTCAGAATAAGAATGGAATAATTAACAATGACTCAGTCACATGTGGTGTCTTGGATTGTGTGTTCTTGTGACATTAGCACTATTGCCCTAGTTCAGGAGTATAAAGAGCTCTGGGAGTGGTGCTTTTCTCTCATGCGCTTTGTACACCCAACACAGCATGATGGGGGAAACACTTTTCTTCTCATGTTGATGTCATTAAACTGAAAAACAGCCTACATGTTTTAGGTCATCCACTTGCTTGGCTTCCATTACCATCTTCTCATTTGCCATTGTGGTCTCTCAGTTGGAAGATACAGAGAAGAACAGAGGTCATCTCTACCGAGGGTACAAATGTTGCATAAAGCTTTCGAGTATGATGTCAAGATATAATGCTCCTACTTTCAATCTCAAGCCACAAATATCATCTAAGAGGTTTCAAATGACAAAATGTTTGAAAATATAACAAAAACAAACAACTAAGAGTATTGTCCATCAAAAATGCACTACTGTCATACATAAGTTCCTGAAGGTGCATGAAGTATTACATCTCAAACACCTGAATATCATAAAACCTGGATGCAAAGATTCACCAATTCATCATCTCATGCTATTATGTCACAAGGTGCTTGAAACAGGAACTCCATGTAATTAGCTATAACAAAAAGGATAAAGTAAATAATTTACATCTTACCAGTTGAAAAGCATTGCAGAATTCCAAAAATTGAAGGGCTGGTCCAACATCATCAGCAGGAAATTCAATGCCAGCTACATTTACTAATTCATCGCCTTTTGGCAACATGACATCAACCTTCACACCCTTGCTATTCATTGTATGATTTTCTTCCAGCTTATAACGTTTTGGCATCCGAAATGGCTTCACTGCAGGTCTTTTTATGTTTTTACCATTTAACACTTCAGCCATTTTCTTATCTTCCTTCATGACATCAACAGTAACTTTTGTCAAGACCTGTGCCTGCGATTCTTTCCTCTTCGGTCCATCATCCTTACTTCTCACTTTAGATGAATTACTATAACCATTATCCAATCTTAATTTTTTCCTTGCAGTTATATTGGTTTCTAATTTTGCATCATTACCTACTTCTAAAGCCTCACATTGCATATTTGAGACCCCAACAGGAGAATTTTCCTTTCCATGCTTTCTTCTGGAAGACGACAACTCCTGTTATAATCCAACATTACCATGAAATCCAAAATAAGAGACCTAGCACAATCCCCAAAAGGATGAAAAACCCAAACTACCTATCAACCAAAAAATTGGAAGTTAACCCAATAAACACCTTTATACCTTACTAGAAACTGCTGCTTTGTTCAGATGAGTGCATGTATCTTTCAAAATCTCTACAATACCCAAACCATCTGGCCCCTTAGTGTGCAGCATTTCCATAACTGAAGAAAACCCAGTTGCCTTGGCAGCATGCACAAGCATTCCGGTCGGTTGTTGCCCTTTCTTCTTCCTATTATGATAGCATTCGATTCAAATCACAAACCCAAGTTGCAAAACAATGTGAAAAGGAAACTCCCATATTTTCTTACATGCAAATACTGCAATTGCATATGTCTCTGCATTTGGGGCACTTCCAATCACCCAATTTCATCATCTCTTCTGCGTTCTCTCCATATCTGTAAAAGCAGGCAATCAATACATGCTTTTTACATACAAATAAAGAAGAAAGACATCATAAGAGAGAAAACCAAACCTGTTCAAAAGGCATTTGTCACAGAATTTAAAGGGGCAGGGCCCCTTTGCCCTTGCTGTGTTCTTGCAAGAAGCTACCAATTTCATGGTTTTTTGCCGACACTGCAGATGATAAATAGATGAATCAGTGCATGAATTGCAAGTGGGATGGAAAATGTGATGTGGGTTTTTCGATTTCTTTTTTTATCTTTTAACCTGGTGGCATGTTTGGCCGTTAATCTGGGCTCCATTGATGCGAATGGAGGGTGATTTGGGGCTTCTGGAAGGGGAGAGAGGATCCTTCATCTTGTTATTGTGGGGTTTGGGAGAAGAGATTGCCATGGTCTGATAGTTGGGAACTTCAAAAAAAATTAATTGGAGGTTTTGGGTTGTACTTGTTTATGGTGTATTGGTGTATGATCTTGAATTTGGTTTTGGGCGGGCGAAGCAGTACTTTTAATTACTTTGTTGGAGGGAGATTTTGAATTTTCGCTTTTTTTTTTATTGTGTGGCGGGAAACAGGAACTGTAAAACTAAAACTGAGATAGTCGTGAATGGAGAGATAAGAGACTGCAGATTCCCGCCACTTTCTACGGTTGAGGTGTGCGGCGTGTGCCCCACAGCTGATGAAGACATTTGGCAACTAGATAGAAAATCTAGATTTAGAGAATTCTTTTATTCTTCCTATACGATGATATCCTCATTGAGTATTTCTCAAGGAGAAGATCCATTTCAATCCATGTTTCGCAAACACCAGGGAATATATGGATTTACATATTCTACAAGTAATGCTCACAAGTGTTTTTTGCAATTTTCTCACAACCCACCATGAATCAAGCCCTAAAATTCAAACCCCTAGGTGTATTTTATGTTCTAGAGATGATGGATGGTTGGGTTTTTCATTTTGGGTCCCATAGAAATTATGAAGAATCAACTGTTGAGCTTTGATGATGTAGCCGTTTTAGATTTTCTTAACCTAATTAACGGTTCGGATCATGAATGTGGAATCCAAAAAGGGTGTTTCTAAGTAAAAAGGTGTAACCCCAAATAAGTATGGTTCATTAGCCTTTCTCCATGCGTAGCTTTCTTCCATTCTAATGGGGGGAGGTCTGATGGGAACTTTCTTGCCTTTCAAAGATTTTTGTGTTTTTACATGATTCCTCATATACGATGGAACCCATTTTCAAACATGACTTTTCCATGCTTGTAAGCAAAAACGGGGAGGATTCCACGTCGTAGACCTATGCCAAATGTGCCCTAAGTGTTTGTGCACTCATTTTACTTATGGAAACGGTAGGATGGAAAAAGCATGTATTATGATAAAATGTATCACTTGATCACAATAATATGGAAGCAACAATTCTTACCCAGAATAAGTTTATTTATTCTATTTTACTCTTCTTCAACTCTTTTTTTTTCGCATTTTTTCTTGTTTGTTGAGGTTTTTAACAAAAGAGTAGAAATGAGTTTTTTTTACAGGTATCTTTATTTGACGATGTTTTATGTAGAAGAGAGATTTGCCTCTACAAGATGGGATGGAAAAGGGGCTGGATCTGTTAAAGAGAATCTATGATATTGTAGATCACCCAAAGTTTAATTAATTGATGATTTTCACTATATGAAAGCTCTACAGTATAGAAAGAAAAGCATGATTGGCTTTGTCGAAAGGAATGTATGATGATATAAATTACATGAAGTTTAATTTATCAAATGACATTATTCGATAATGCTTATTGTTTTGAAGATTTTCAATCCTAAATATTATCTATATTTTCATAATCTTTTTAATTTTCATTGATGGTTGATACATCATGTAAAGTTCTATTTTTGTTTGATGATTAATGAGCAATTCCCATTACAGATTACCTAATTTAAAATTTAACAAGTAATATTTCATATTAAATTTGTTGAATTTATATTGATTTATATTAAATATTAATTGACATATTGTTTGATTCTTTTTTATTCTTTTAGTCATTGGGCCATAAAAGAATGGAACTAAAATAAATTTATAGTTTTAATTTTTAAAAAATCAAAAACAAGAAAAAAAATCAATTTCAATAATTTCTTTTATCAAATATGGTCAAGATAATTGTCTTATTTGTATTTTAACCCCGGTGATCAAAATGGATTTAAAGGGGAAACTTCATTTTCTCAATAATAAGTAAAAAAAAAAACTCTTGTATATATCAATTAGCAACTTAAAATTATAAGCACAGTACTCTCTGCAATTAATTACTTTTTTTATTTTTTAATAAATTTAAATATTTTATACATATATATATATATATATCATGTAAAATTTCCATTGTACGACTTATGTTGCCCTTGCTAAGTGCTGGCATATTTTGCTAGTTAACATTGATATAACTCGATTCAAATAAGAAAATGCTATACTGTCTTTGTCCTCAGCTCTTGGTTGGAATTCCAAGCATCATGACTCATCAGATACCACTTGGAATTGTCATATTATAAGGTTCTCTTCTATATATTCAGGTTCATATCTTCCCCAGTCCCCACATCCCACCTATGAGATCCCAAGGCTCATATATGATAGGGCCAGGCCATCTTCTAGTCTAGAAAAAGGGCCAAATGGGTATATACCGATGCCATCTAATTTTATTAATAAGCCTTGTCTCTGCAAGGCTTCAGGGAATATACCCATTCTACCATGACTTCTTGCATACAGCAGGACCACAGGAAGGCAGCAGGCATCCCATGCATGTTCAGGCAAGGAAAACAATATATATATATACCAATGGCAATGGGATCCATCCCATCCCATCTTGCTTTTATTACTCAATAATATCTAGTTCGTGAGAGTAGAAAAAGAAGATACCAAGTATCTTGTTGGCATCATTGGAGGTGGGTCATATATTGTACCAGAGTTGTGTGACGTTTTGTAATGGATGCCAAATGCCCCCTCCAATGCTCTTAAGGCCAGTTTTTCTTGACCTTCACAAATCATAATCTATTGACTTTTGTTAAAAAATGCCCCTTCTTTTTAATTTCAATAAATGAAGATAAATTCTAATGAATACCTGCCTCAGATAATGCTCCATTTCTAATTTGACAGAAAAGGTCCCACCTATGATCAATCAATCTTTTCATGGACACCTAACTTGTGACTTAGTATTGGTCCGAATTTGACATTGATATGACCATCATCAACTACTGGAGTTTTATTTTTTATTTTTTATTGCTTAACTAAGGGGTCTGGGACCCAAAAAAGAGCCTGCACACACACACGTAAAAATAGCCTACACAAGTGGAAAAAATTAAGGCCCATACAAGTGGCAAAGAAGCCTGCACAAACGGAAAGAAATCCCATAAAAATAGAAAAATATGGCGTACTGAGGATTTAAATCCTGAACAACTTGGTGAGAACTGTCGCTACTTATCAATGAGGTAAGTGGCCGTTCTCCGTCCACCACTGGATTGAATCGCAAAAGTTAAACCTATATAAAACCTTCAAATTAATCTTGAAGGTATATAAGAATTGTGATTACTTAGCCCACCCATTATCCACATGGAAGTCTACCCATACCCTACCTTCCCTTGGTTAAGCATCACACGGGCTTGGCAATGTATGGATTGACTTTAGCACCAAGGATATCAATATGAAATCAAGTATCAACTAATTCGGTTTAAAATATTGACCCGAACCTTGAATTTCTGCTTTTGGTTCATTATGTTGAGGAAGGTGAAGGTGCAATGAGTCAGTTAGGTGAGACCTGAAATTTAATGTTGGATGGCAAGCATGCCCATATTCTGAGAATTCCGATATAAGTTCAGTGTGATGGTGTCCTGGTGATTTTGATTCCGAGGCCGAATGCAATTTGCAAGGACTGTTACAATTTTGTTGTCACAATTATTAATGCTGTGGTCTCCACTTAATCATTCTCCTCTAATATTGCTTTAGACTGTATTTTGTGCTTATATGATTTTTTTAACAATGACTTAAATTTATTTTCAATTTTAATGTTTTTTATTGTGCAATTATTTTATTTCGCACCGCCATTATCCTGTAATATCCTAGGAAAAGTTTCATATTTGAAAAAGATCCCGACATTGTTTGGGGATGATAATTTCCTAATAACAATATTTATGATGATTGTCAGAATCACAACGACCAGATCATCTTCAACAACAACATGACCCACAAAATCAATGGTCCATATCAAACAACTCATGCATCAACTACAAGAATACAACCATCTTTGCTCTCTTTGGCCCTAGCCCCATTTCCTTTTTTAATTTGGATAAAATAATATAAAGTTAATGTCAAATCAGTTTTTTTAAATTTCGATAAAGTAATATAAAGTTAACGTCAAATCAATTTACCTTCACATTTTATATAGGGAGGGTAAAGTTGTTGAAAATTTATACTAAAAACCATACTTTATGTATTTGTCTTTGACAGATTCATTTTTAGTATATTTTGTCTTCTCATCTATCTGAGAAATTGTATGGGCAAACGCTTGCATTGTTCATTAATATGCATGTTACTGTCTTTTATTCTATAAAGTAGACAAGGTGGTGTATGGAGTTTTACTTATACACGGAAGACTTATTTGTCAGTTCTTATAGAATATAAGTTATTTTTCACAATCTAAATGGATTTGGACACACCATCGGTATGATTGTAGCATGATGTTTCAGCAGGCCTGTCTTGGCTGCGGGAAACGGTATGGTTTCGACTCATTATGCTAGTACACTATGTGTGTATTGAACAAGACCGTGTTTTTTGGTTTATTGTCTTTATACTGACTATATAAGATGATGAACACCCAAATGGTTATTAAGAGTGATTGTACTCTTAATCCCGACATAAATAATAGACACATACATTTAGTATTTGACATTTTGATTTACGAATGAGTGAAATCTTTTATGGGTCAATAATCTCAGTGAATTGGATGACCACACTATGTGTGTAGTAGATATTAATTTATTAACGAAATCCACGTCCCGTAATAGGGATTGATGATATCCCATTGATGAAGCTTTTAAGTTTTGATTATGTCAAACCCTGCAAGTGGACTTTGTGTCCGACATATCAAATAAGTTAAGTGTAATGTCTCAAGGAATTATAAAGATATCAATTAAATATAGATGTCAGTAATTATTTAATCGATGGATATCTGAAATCTTAACGTGGGGAGATTAATAAGCATCTAATAACAAGAAGCTCGAAATATTATTTTGAGAATAAGGACATGAGTGCAATTATAATTCTTTAGTGAACTGAATTATAATTTATGGAACTAGGATTCTAATTTGGTCAAATTAGGGTTTCTTGTTTCCATAAGGAGAATATCTTTATTTCCTTCTTAAGGTCCTTATTGTAGCCTATAAATATGCGCTACTGCTCTCTAGGTTAACAACAATAAAAGTAAGAGAGAAATCTCGGTTTTGGAGAGCAGAAGAGAATTCGGAGAAGATGCCCACTCCCTGGTGCGCGTTCAAGCATATATGAATACAATAACAGATCTTGGGGTTTTCAGATTGTTGTAAAACCAAGATCAAATCAGAGAGATCTCGCATGTATGATTTAATTATATTAGATTAAAATTATTTTCACAGTGATCTGTACGCAATATCTAGAGATCTTGGTTTCTACTCGTTTCTAACAAAAATAATATAAAATAGGAGGGAGACTAGGGATAGAAAGATAGGAATGCAATAAGAAGCTAACTAGCATAACACTTGGTTTACTTGTGGTTCATAAAATTAATAAGTAAAAGCAAGGTTTTGGAATTTTCTTTTTCACTTGTTGGGGCAATTAAATATGGGTAAATTGAAAATTTCTACCGACCATTTTTACTTTCCCACCATTTTTTACTTTGCCTCTTTGGAAAACAAAGAGGCAATGAAAATCTTCCTTATAGCATCTTATTTCTCTTTCTAAAACTCAAGCACATATAGTATCCCTCCTCATATTATTTAAAAAAATGACAAAAAACAAGAAGGGGTGGTTGACTTGTTACAGAGGAATTCATGCTGCCCCCTCTCCCTTTTCTTGGGTGGGGATTAAAAAGCAGGGGAGGTGGTGGTGGTGTGCGAGGAGGAAGAGGTGGTGGGGGAGCTGGAATTAACATGACCCTCTTCAAAGCTGCCTCTTCCAACCCAATGCAATGGCCGTATCCCTGTCTGCTTCTCACCTTGTTGCAGTGGAATTGATGACATTTGAGGCAATGCAGGCACCAATGCATAGACCCCATTCCCCCTTGGCCCCCCAGAAGGTTGTTCCATTGTGGAAGAATCGGGAGGTGGGACCCATATACCCCCTACCAAAAGAAATTGGTGAGGTTGATTGTTGCTGCTATTGCTGCTTTGGATTGCATGGTTAGGCCGTCTTGTGTGCAACCGATATTTCTGAGACAAGTACAATCACACAAGAAAAATAAGAATAAACCATGTATGGCTCAAAATCAAATAAAGCAACCAAAATGTTCATACATTCAATGAACAGTATGAAGATGTTATTGGCATTGATCAAGGGTGAAGAGTGAAGGATTAGCGATAAATATAATAAAAGCGATCATCACTTTTCCACCTTGGATGGTAAATAGTTTCTCATCCTCTCTAGTTCTAAAGCGATCATCAATTTTCCAACTTGGGGAGTAAATAGTTTCTTGTAGTATCTTATATGAAAGCAAATAGCCCCCATATGAGATATGTCCTCTCTCTCTCTCATATGTCAAACTAAATCTCGCCTCATGTGAGAAATTCTCATGGTCTCTGGTCATTCTTCTTTGTTCATTATCTTCTATTTTTAACGTATACTTCCTCTACTTTTATATATAATATGATAGGAATCATCGATCCCATATTAAATTTTCATGGCTGATTGGAATTGTCGCTTTCAATTAATTTCTTGTAATGTTGTTTAATTGAACATATGTATATTTGACAAAACGATGGAGAAGATAGCAAAATATATCCCTATTTTTCCAGTATTATCGATCATCTTAAGATCATAACTCATATCTTGCCTTAAAAATCTCCCAAAAGTTAAACTAAATCCAAAACCAATCTCCCAAAAGTTAAAACAGCATCTAAATCATTGAGGCATGCACTGGGAAAAAGGGAAGGTACATTGTTTCCCCACGCTGACATCATCGTACACCGACCCACGTGAAAAATCAACTGCTCTCAAATTAAGTAGACAATGAAAGGCATTTATTTTTAGGTGTTAGTGGAAGACATGTTAACCCCCATTGAATCAACCAGGTACTAAACTGTGAAGTAGTGGTCTATGTGTATGTTTGACAGCAAGAACTTGGAAAAATGCACATGGAGTTACAAGAGTCTCCTAATTCCCCAAATGCTTCTTTAGAAAATCAGTAATTGGAAATTAATGGTAACATAAGAACTGCATTTAAAATCCTGAAATTTGGAGAAACTCTAAAACGCTATCTCAGCCATTTTATCGTATCAAATTCCAATACACCTCACAATAGTTTACGACGGAAAAGTGAATTTCAGGATTGTTATTTGGTTGTAACTCAGTTGGTTAGGGATATGGGTGCGTGTGAGTTTGAATCGCCAGTGTTTAAAAATGAAGAAGCATATCTCTTTTTTACTATGAAAATACAAGACAAAACCCATCACAAACTCACCTGCAAATGGCTCTTGACTTCATCGTTTGTTAGTCCATCTACCTTCATTAACTCCCTTATCTGCTTAGGCGTTGCAGCTGCAACACGAGGGGAAAAAAAGTATGCTAAACTGAAGTGCCAAAAGAAAAAAAAACAGATGGTGAAATGGAGCTTTATAGAAGAATTCACCAACCATGGGAGCCTCCTAATTGCTTGAGGGCATCTAAGAACCTCCGGTGCAACTCTGGCGACCAGCATCGCCTTGCCTTCCTATGCGACTCTCCTTCTTTTTCCTCTCTGCGGCCGCCTGTCTCAGCAGTGGAGCTAGTGGCTGCCGTTGGCGTGCCCGACATCTTTTTATCTCCATGATAAGGATGAAAAGCTCCCCCCGCCTTCTTCATCTCAACTCCTCCTGCTGCTGATGATTTCCTCGAGGACTCCTGTAAAATTCCTCCAATCTCTCAATTCAATTCACCACCAACAAGAAGAAAATTCTAATAAGCAAAGATAATGTACTACTAGTAGTAAGACCACATTGATACAAAGATATTAAAATTGAAGGCTTTCTATGTGATCAATGTCCCAATTACCTCAGTTTCATGTGGGGGGTCTTGATTCCAAAGAGGGACTGACGTCAGCCATTCACTCTTCTTCCCCGCTTTATCATGTGTCTCCTTGCTCTTGTCCTCCTCAGATGAAGAGCTCGGTTTAAGGGGTAAGAACTCTTCTAAGACTGGTTGGCCTTTACTTGAAGCCTGCTCTTCACATTCTGAGCGGCCGTAAAACAAAGACTCCGTCGCTATCTGCTGTCTGTAAGTCTCAATGGCTGCAAGAAACCAAGAACAACCATTTTCATTTGTGCCTAATTCCAATTCTCCATTTCTTTTCATCCTGGCAATTGATCATCACTTCAATTCAATTTCATCTAATACACACGTGTAGATGACCAGGTGAGCTGCCTAGCCACACCCCATATGGGGTTGATGATCCCATCTCCCTCCAATCACTTACTACCCCATGAATTTGCACAACAGTTAGATTTCTATTTCCACGGGAGAGAGAGGAATCCTGTATTCCTAAATTCTTGCTTAGGAAAATCCGTTCACTGGCTTTTCCCATTCATACGAAAATGGTGTCCTACCAACCAAGAAGAGTGTGCTGGACGGAAAATCAGAACAATTTCCTTTTTTAGAGCAAAACCCAATCCTCACATATTTATCTCAACGTTATACACCACTAAAATCTCTACATAATATATTTTTTATCACTTGTATTGCTGCTTAAACCATTGCAGCCTGACTATAACCTTATCTCCCTCATGACACCCACCACCATTCCAGTGGACTCACACTCACCGTAATTTGTCACTCATTTATAGATTGTATCCATCACTAGAGTACAATTGAAACTAAACTCTAGAACCTAAAAAGGTGTTCCAAGATCAACAGAAAAAAAGTACCTTGAGATACAAGATGCATAGAGAGAGGTAGCTCGCGATGGAAGACCTGTATCTTCTTTCTCTCTTCCTCTAAAGCATCGATGTACTCTTGACATCGACGCATCTTCTCCTCATAATCCATCTCTATCTAACAAGCTAGAATATGCAAAAATGATTACCACAGAGGACGTGATACTTGATTGTGTTAGGCAAGAAGAGCACGCATTAAAAAGGTCTAAATAAGAGAAGAAGCGAAACGAGAGAGGGAATCAGGGAATCTGAAGTGGAGGAAACCGAGAGAATATTTACTTGAAAGACAAGAAGAGATGGAAGAAGGGGTCGGGGAGGGGTAACCGAGGTCGGGGCGTCGCGTAGAGAGAGAATCTTGAATGTGTAGGGATGTGAATATTCCATGGTGCGATTCTCTTTCTCTCACTAGTGTATATATAGTATTTGCATATAGTTTAGATGGGTGCAGTTGTTGACGATGATGTCAACGTTGGTTGGGAGGTAATGAGGTATTGAGTAGGGAATAGGGATGGATAAGATCAATGGAAGAAGTTGTTGATGCGAATATCCCTGCCAGAGTCCAGTCCTCCTCATGGGCATCATGGGAGGCACCTTTTCGAGATTGCAAAGGCCACCATCTTTTCTTTGACATGTTTATTCATATGATTCAGCAGTGTCTTTGGAGTTTGTCGCTGCTTATTTTTTCAGATGGTTACAACATAACAAATTAGTCTTTTTTAATGTTTGGGACATGTTTGAGGGCCCCCTCCTCTGCCCCCTTGTGTGGCCCTTTCCCTGTTTGGACGAAACAGGATATCCGTTTCTGAGGATCCGGATCCCCTATTTCGTCCAAACAGGAATTTCTCTCTCCTTCGCCCCTCCGCCGGCAGCCCCTGTTTCGTCCAAACAGGAGATTCGGATCCTGAATGTTCTCCTACAAGTAGATTATATATTGCTTTTGGCCCCTCAATTCGGTTCTTTTGTTTTTTTTTATAAAAAAAGCCCTCGAGTCAAGTCTTGCAGGCCTTGTAATTATAAGGGCCGGATTTGAACAATATAAGAAGAAAGGCAAGAAAAATGGCATAAGGGTAGACTGTGATCACATGCATCAAAAGTGGTGAAAAGCCCAAAAACAAAGATAATAAGAAACAATGAATAATTGTGTTGGTGTTAGTTTCCATTGTTTTTTTGTTTTTTAATATCTGACATCTATGGTTCCTAATGGTGAATGAACATTAATTCATCTTTATTCAATTCTTTGTCACTTTTATTTAACTACAGTCTCCAAAAGGTTTTTATATTTTTAATTTTCCTCTGAATATCTAAAATATTTGCCAATAGGACTATTTTTAAACTTCATATAAGTATTAATCTATTTATCATTTTTTGCACATGTCTTTCTTGGTAGGTGTACACTTTTGTTTTCTAAGTTTTGGGCAGTATCAACTATAATTGTATGAATAATTTATAGAGGGCTTTTGGCTTTGCCCCACCTAGGCCTTGCCCTGCATATACTAAGAGTAGGGTAAGGACAACTCTGAGTGCCCTTGACAGGCCTATATTGCTTATATATAGTCCACATCGTGGTGCCCACTTAGATGAATATGTATCAATGGGAGGACAGCATATGAAAAGGTCTTAATTCTATATAAATTTTCTAGATTCAATCCAACAGTGAGTGAAACTTCAGCAGGAGTAAAATTAGGCTAGATGCCATATCATGGGATGAGAAGATTATCAGGTCAAAGGTGGGCCAAAGTGGGGCTCCATAAAGCTAAACAAAGAAGATTTCACATCTCGGCTTTACTGTTTCTCTTTCCTCTTTTGAATCCTCCGGCCAGTTTAACTTGTTTTATATCATTTTAATTATCTCCCTATTATCACCTTGATTACAGGAAGGATCTGACCTGAGAAATCTGTCTAGGGTTCTCCTTTTGGACTGGACTGATTACTGGGCCCAAGTCCATACTCTAACAGAGAACGTGAATTGAATAAACTGAGCATGGGTCCTGTATTAATTTAAACCTGTTCTTTATTCAGGCCCATGAATTTCTTACCCAAGGACTCACTATCTGATGCAACAGCCTTAGAACTATTAATTGCACACCTGGTTAGCCACTTCATCCCTCAAAATTAAGGTCTAATAAGGATTACGCCCAGCCCGCGTTGGCTCATTAAGAGTCTTTGACTATGCTTCAAGTATATGTTTGGTAAAAAACATAAATCTTTGGGTAAATATTACAAGATATTATTAATTTAAAACTTATATATGTGAATCAATTCAATTTGGGCATTATACTATAAAATATATTTAAAACACTATAAATTAAACTTGATTTACTAACTACTTTTTGAAAAATAACTCTAGGATATAATAACATCATAAACAATCAAATCCTCACAAGGAGAGGTAAATATATCATTACATTCAACACTTCTTTCCCAGTTGGTTTTTAAAGCCTTGTCCTATGCTGCCTTGACATTCTAAAACATCAGATGTAGTAGAAATAGAAACCTTAAAAGTTTGACATAAAAGATGCTTTAAATCTGCTCATATGCCAATGCCTTTTATTCAACTGACTTGCTAGTATAAATAATAAATAGCCAAAGAGGCTTTAATTCCTTGTGCAGTTATCTATGAGACAAGAACTTGTGAATGGTAGGTTATCCAATCAAACAGATTACTGGAGAGTCGAGAGCGTCCATCCCATTGACTATCTCCCTTCCATCAACCATTTTTACATGAACTCAAACCATTCTCACATTCCAACAAATATGCATGCAGGCCTTCATTTTCTCTGTTTTGATTTTATAATTTTCTTAGGCTGACATACTACAGACTCCAATGGTAGTATCATCCCGTCAAAAAAGAAAAAAAAATGCACCTTCTCTCTTCTAGCAACCAATGTGTTACCGCATACAGGATCAACATTGCAGTATTAAGATAATCAGCTGCAAATCAACACCATACTGTACAACATTCCATTCATTCTTACATTGAAATGTTCCCAAAAGAACTCCATCAACCTTCCCCCACCCCCACAGGGGAAAAAAAAAAGAGGAGGATAAAGAAAGAGATTTGTAATTCAGCATAATCCCAACACATCCTCAGAGAACAACAAAATGTATAATCCTTGGCAATTTCACAGCAGCTATCAAACACACAATAAAACCAAGAAATCTTATCATGACACAAGAATTTGGTGTTTGCCACATTAGAATACAATCATATTGCCTTCTATTACAATCCTACCACTACCTCCAGACTGATTTCTAATCTTTTCTCTTCAACACTACCAATTATGTTATGATCATCATATCTACAAACACATTTGTTCTCAACTAAGTGGTTTTCTCTAGAAAGTATGAGCATATGGAAACTTTTGCATTCACACCAGTCAATCAAGATTAGTACACAAGAGCATGAGAATTCTACCATATATGGATTTATGACATGACACTACCTCCTCCCTGCTTCCATTTCATCAATCATGGTGCCATCATCGTGCCCTCTATGTGATACCACATGATTACTTCTTTCGCCTCGCTGGTAAACAGTTTCAGTCCCCGTCATTTGTACATGAAGCGGATTCACATTATCGGTTGGTTGGGGACTGCCATTTGACTCCTCCAACATTCGAAAATAAGCATAAGTTCCCCATCCTATAGTTTCCAGATGATCAAGATACCATCAAACAATGAGCTAGAAGAATCACAGAAGTAAATTGCATTTCAAGCTTTGAATAAAAGAAAAAAATCATATGTTTTTTAGCTTTGAATGAATAAAAAAAAATAAAATGTTAAGAACTAATAGTTCAGTTTCTTTTTCTTTTCGTTTATCTTATGACAGTTTTGAAGGTGTGAAAGGAGGGAAAAAAAATTTCAGTACTCAGTTTTCAATTCTTTTTCGTACTTGAATAATATAGTGTACTTTTGCATTTTACCAAAACTAGAAAGAAAGGATACTTTTACCAAGGAAAAAAAATAGGATAGAAAACACCATGTCCTGCCATGAAAATTGATGCAGAGTAGATGTTTATTTTTAGTAACTTCTTAATTTTATTGTAATTAGGATTAGTATGCTGATTTATTTGGTTTCTTAATTTGATTAGGATACTTTCTATTATTAGATTAGGTTTTCTTAGGCCCTAAGTTACTTTGCCTATTTATATTACATTGTAGAGATGATAATCTCAGATTTGGAGTTGAATAAAGATTGGGATTTTCCCTTGGAGAGGTTTTCCTCATGTTAGAAATCTCTGTGGAGATAATTTAAGGTGTCTTTGACACGTGCTTCTGCACCTATGCAGGCCCTAACCCTAGGGTCTGCATCAATTGGTATCAGAGTGATGATCCACAACGCTCCAATCACCCTTCGGTCACCGATCGGAGCCTATCCTTCGGTCACCCGTCACGGTTCCACCACGATCCCAGCAAAACCATCCCAGATTCCCTTTGACCTACCGGAACCCATCGCAGAAGGCAATACAAAAAAAAATAAAACAGGGGGGGAGAAAGATCAGATAGCAGCAGAACAAGAAAAAAAGAAAAGAAGAGAACAGCAAGAGAAGAAAGAAGAGAACAGCAAGAGAAGAAAGAAGGAGCAACGAAAGGAAGGAAACTAGGGAAGAGGAAAGTACCGTGCACCGGTTGCTCGCGCCGCACCAGCAGTGCCATCGCTCAGCTCCAGCAGCACCATCGCCCTTCTCTCCCTTCTCCACCGCCAGCAACCAGCAAAGCCATAAGCGCAGCACTCCCTCGACTTCGTTGAAGAACAAGGCATAATCTCATCTCTTTTTTGCCTTCTTTGCAGCAAACTCAAGCGGGTGGATCACGTGCCACTCGTGACACATCCAGTCACTAGTGCTTGTGGGTTTGGGCCAGACTTCCAAGCCCATCTTATTCGGGTCCGTCTGACCCATTTACAGCAAAGCCCGGGTTACAGTAAGTCAAGCTCGCGGTCCGTTCCGACCCTCTTAAATTTCAACCCAGCCAGCACCAATTCTATCATCAGCAGAGAATTACAGCTCCAAATCTGGCCAAACTCAACAACTGAGGCTTCTTTTTTGCGATATCGGGCACATCTATCGTCAAATTTTCGATCTGTTTTCACCAACGTGCTCGTGGAAAATAGATCTACAAATCAGGTCAGTTAGAAGTTTTAAATTTGCATAAACAAAAACAAGATGCCTCCCAAGAAGCAAGTAGAAGTGGAATCTTCCTCTCACAATGATGATGAATTGAGGGGAACCGTTGCGGAATTATCAGCAAATGTTAATCAACTATTCGCAATCATGGTCCAAATGCAAGACACTCTTGCCAGAAATGACACTCGATTAACTACTTTACAAACTAATCGGCGTGAGGATAATCATCAAGCTCATGGAGGACATAATCGGAATCAACGAGATCCACATGCAATCAATGTTGATCGTGATTTGGGCATTAAGCTCGTGATTCCCGAATATGATGGAAAGTTGAAACTGGAGGAATTCATGGATTGGTTAGTGTGTGTTGAAAATATTTTTGCACACAAGCCAATAACGGATGGTCATAAAGTCACTTTAGTGGCAACTCGATTGTGCAATTATGCTGCGATTTGGTGGGCTGAGTTGCAAAAGAAACGAAGAAATCAAAATATTGACCTCGTTGAAAGATGGATCGAGATGAAGAATTTATTGAAGCAAAAATTCCTCCCTATGAATTATTCAAGAGATCTTCGTTCAAGTTTTCAAGATTTAAAGCAAGGTTCCAAAACTGTGATTGAATATTCTGAGGAGTTCCTGACCATGCAAGCTCATTGTGGCTTGAATGAAGATGATGATGTATTGGTTGATCGATATTTTCATGGGCTGTGTATTGACATACGACATATCCTTACTTTCAAGAATTTTGATAATGTTGATGAGATCATCCAACATGCGATCAAAGCTGAGGACATTGCTAATTATCAAGCTCGAAAGTTTAGTGTGTCTAAATGGCCTGCACAAAAGACCCCAGCAAAGCCAGACTTCAATCCAAGTGTCAGTTCCTCAGAAAAGTTTGCCTCCAAGTTTGAAGATCAGAACAAGTTCACATGTTTTCATTGTAAGCAAAAGGGTCACCGTGCGTTTGAATGCCCAAAAAGAATCAATTTAATCGAAGGTGCACCAGAAGAACCAGAAACAAAAGATGATCCTAAAAGTGAAGACTCCGATGAAGTGGAGGACATTTCCGCTGACACAGAGGGTGAACTTCTCTTGGTGTAACAAAAGTCGTTTCCCACTGTTGAGAAGAAATGGTTGTGGAAAAATATTTTTCGTTCCACAGGTCAAATACATGAGCAAAATTGTACATTTGTAATTGATGGTGGAAGTTGTGAGAATATTATCTCCCAATCTCTTGTTGATCGCTTGAAGTTGAAGGTTTACAAGCACAATCGTACATACTCTGTCAAATGGCTAATGAGAGGTGATAAAGCGCATGTGCGGCATACATGTCAAGTTACTTTTTCAGTTGGTGATGATTACAAATATACAATTTGGTGCGATGTGCTACCAATGCACAGTGGAGATATCCTATTGGGTCGCCCATGGATGTATGACAAAGATGGCACTCATGGGATGCGCAACACGACGTATACCTTCATACATGGTGGACAAGAAGTTACTCTTCATCTAAAGAAGCCAGAATCACCGAAAAAGAAATCAAGGGCCCATGCTACAAAGGAAGTGCTTCACGTACATCATATATATAGAGGCAACTTGAAGAAGACCTGAGTTTGAGGTCGAACTCTTCTTTCAACCCGGGGGGAATGATGCAGAGCAGATGTTTATTTTTAGTAACTTCTTAATTTTATTGTAATCAGGGTTAGTATGCTGATTTATTTGGTTTCTTAGTTTGATTAGGATACTTTCTATTATTAGATTAGGTTTTCTTAGGCCCTAAGTTACTTTGCCTATTTATATTACATTGTAGAGATGATAATCTCAGATTTGGAGTTGAATAAAGATTCGGATTTTCCCTTGGAGAGGTTTTCCTTGTGTTAGAAATCTCTGCGGAGATAATTTAAGGTGTCTTTGACACGTGCTTCGGCACCTATGCAAGCCCTAACCCTAGGGTCTGCATCAAAAATGGTTTTACTAAACAACCTGGGATAGCACCCCACCATGAGGCCCTGCTTATGCCATGAAACACCCTCACAACTGTAGAGGCAATGAGGAAACCTGCAAGTTTTTCCAATTTTTTCTGGCACTGATTAGGCTGGCAAATCAAAGGCATGTTTGCACAAGAGACCTTGGGTTAGTATTGCTGAGAGTGCTATCTGATAGTTGGGCTGCGAAGACGTGATTGTTTCAGTGCTCAGATTGCTACCAAAGAGACCCAGCAACTTGGCATTGGATGATAAGTCAGGAAAAAAAAAAAAAGAAGAGATGGTCAAGTCTGGATTTTACAAACTAGTAATGAAAAAATGAAAAGAGAACTAAAGCCTTCGCCATTGAAGCAATAGTTTCATTTATTGCACAGCATATTGAACTAAGTGAAAACATAGAACGGGGTGTGGAGTCTTAATTTTACAAACTAGAATGAAAGAATGAAAATAGAACCAAAGTCTTCAGCATTGAAGCAATAGTTTCATTTATTGCACAGCATATTGAACTAAGTGAAAACATAGAACGCGGTGAACATGCAAAATTATTAACAGAAGAGAGGTATTAACAGTAGATTTTTGCTATCTTAAATCTCTTAATTAGAACACGGTAAGCCAACCCAGATTGATCAGATAACGCTTAAGACGATGACAGCGATGATGCTGTGTGCGTGTCTGTGTGTGAAGAGATTCCAGGTGCCTTGTGCACAAGACCCAAACATATTTGAATATGACATGCACATTATCCAGGTATGCTGAGGAAAATATGGTAATATTTTACCAAAATAAACCCTGCCAAAAGTTACTCCTCTAGGGAGAGGAGATGAAGAGCGGTGGCTGGATTAAGCAACAAAGCAAGAAGATTATGAGAAGCAAGAAGATTGAATGGAGGATGTCACTACACTGCAGTGTACTGGTTGAGACTTGAGAGAAACATGCTCCAGGTGTGGTGAAGTTGTTGATGTTTTCATAACAGAATCTAGCAGAAGAGGAAAAATGCTTTGGATTTGTTAGATTCATTGAGGAAAGAACAACAATGGAATGCACTGAAGCTTTGAAGGGAAGTGCTGTGATTGGCAGAAGGATAGTTGTGAAGATAGCTTCTTATGGATGGTCTCAAAGAAGAAACAAATTAAGAGTTGAGTCTATCCAGCATCAAGAGTATCAAGGAGGACATTAACAAAGCACATATGCCCAATACAGATGGAGAAGGGAACCAGGGGATAAACAAAGTTGCCGGAGTATTTCAGGGGACAGATCCTTTGCAGATATTGTGAAGGGGATTTTTGATGAGGAAGGAATCAAACATGTTGACAAAGAGATTGTCATGGGTAACTCTAAATGGCTAGCAAAAAGTCTAATTGGAAAGGTGAGGAGAGGAAGGACCATATCTCAAATTCGCAACATGTCGTGTATATCATGTGGTATAACTTATAAGGGAAGTAAAGATGGCAGGGAGGGTATAACTTATAAGGGAAGTAAAGATGGCAGGGAGGGAGAGTGTGTGTGTGTGTGTGTGTGTTGGGGGGGGGCGGGGGTAGCTGAACTATTTGTTTCCCTGGATTGATGACAAAGCCTTGTTTGTTACAGCATGCAGTGAGGGTTGACCAAGCACCTGCAGATGGCACAAAAAACATCTTAGAGGAGTATAGGTGGTCAAGGGCTGAATCTCAAACTGAGGAAGGCAGCAACGCAGGTAACAAAGAGGGCATGGAACGTATATCGAAGGAGGGCAGGGGGGCAGAAATGAGGAAAAAGTCTTCAATTGCATGAGAAAGGAAGGAGACATGTGGACTGGGGTTATTTCCCAATGTATATCTCATTGCATAGAGGGGTTAGCATGCCGGGTACCACAGATGGTCAAACACTGGGTCAGTTTGATCAATGTCCAGGCTTGACCCAGCTCACAGCAAATAAAATTGTAGCAATGAGGTCCATGGACCTCGTGCTGTATAGATCCAACCAGAATGGGTCTCCAGTGTGTGGATTTTTTGAAAATACTGAAGCTCAACCCAACGTAGGGGATGACATGAAATTTGTTTCCAAGGAGAATAGCAGCATCACCTGACACAGTAACTGTTTAGCCTAGGCGATGGGAGAAAGGAGGAAATAGAGGGAGGGTGTATGAAGAGAAATGATCTCTTTGCAGGAAGGACAAGAAGAAGATGATGAGGGGACTTCCTTCGTTTTATGCTCAATAATGTCTGGAGAGGAGACAAGAAAGAAGAGACCACAAGGGACTTCTGAAAGCATTAATAGAAACGTGAAGAAGAGCTCAATATGTGGTGGATTAGGGAAATCTCTGAAACTTCAAATAAAGGACAATAACATGGCACAGCTAGAATCTATATGTAACGAGGAGTATTCCAGCTTGGCATAATTAAAAATCCCACCCAAGGCAAGAGAATTGTTCATCAGAGTATATAAGCCTATCTTCAAACCAATCTAAGAGGCATTTATCTCTTATGGCAGAGGCTAATGCTGATAAAAAGCTAGGAGTCAATTTTGGGCCAAATGAACATGAGTTGATGTTTTGTATTTCTCACATTGAGAAGGAAGGAAAAGAAATTATAAGTTGCTGTAGGTAAGACAGCATGAACTAGGAGGTCTATTGGGGGTGCTTAAATAGTGAAGAAAGTTACAATAATTATAAGTTGGAATATAAGGGGGATAAGAAAACTGGAGAAAAGGGCGGCGGTGAGGAAGCTAATCAGGAACCAGAAGGTAAGTCTTCTTATGTTGCAAGAGACGAGAATTTCCAAAGATATTGAGCACATCATTCCAGAAAAATGATAATTGTGGAAATGTGGGTGGGAATGGGTACCTTCAGAAGGGGCATGGGGGGCTTATCTCTATATGGAATGATGAAATATTGGGGATGGAGGATGTTCTCAAAACAGGGTACTGGCTGTTAAGCTTAGGCGTATCAAGGATGATTTCTCTTGGGTAGGGGCTAATGTACATGGACCAAACGAAGCGTCTATGAGAGATGTTTTTGGGAATTGCTCTCAGGCACGATATTTCAGTGGATTGGTCCATGGTGTATTGGAAGGAATTTTAATGTCGACGGCGACAACATAGGAATTCATGCCACAAAGTGGTTAAAATGAAAGCTTTGAATATACAAGAATATCAAATAACCTCCCTATAATGGAAACTGAATCAATGGAACATAGGAAATGAATAACCCCCATTCCTACGAAAGTCAAGGCCCTATCTATATCACTAACTTATTTCCTTCACTCCTCACCTCATATCATTCACATTCACCTTTTTCATTTGTCCACGTATTGAATTCCTATGTAATCTAATGCAAACAAGCAGGCCCTAAAGGTATTTTAGTAATTTCTAGTTAACAAATTCAACATATTGTTCTTTTTGATTGGTAACATGGCTCGGACCCACAACCTTAAAGCTGACTGTGCCACAGGTTCTTCTCAACAGATTCAACACATTCAATGCATCAATTTACATTCTGGCAATGGAGAACACAAAGAAATGGAAGTATTTCACCATGATTGCTTGGAATTTATTAAGCAAAAGATAATAGAAAGCATAAACATGACAAGATTAGGTAGGAACTAGGAAGAGAAGACAAAAAAATATAGTAGAAAGAGAAAGTCGTACCATCAGTATGATATGGCGCTGGAAAGAACTGTAGATAGCAAAAGGTAGCCACAGTGCTGCCTGGATACAATAGGTTGTAAAAGTAAGATTAACCATCATTAATGCTCCTGAGTGGTCTTTATTGAAAACAAAAATATTCACTAATCCACGATGGCACAAACCTATAAGACCTCCAGCAAATACATCCTGCCAATGGTGCCAATAGTCATCCACTCGAGAAACTCCAACAAGGGCAGCAACTAACAGAGGGAGAAAGATAATGCAGAGTTTTGCCACATGGCCCTTATGATCAAATGCTTTAATTTTTGCCGCTAAGTACAACGAAAGGAAACCAAGCCCTGAAAAGGCCCCTGCATAATGAAGTCAAGTCCTCATGAGCAAGATAAAGTAATAGGGCACTTGTCATGATTCTTGTCCAACGAGTATATGCAGAGAATCATTGATTTGCCAAAATGTACTGGTCAAAGCTTCATAAGCACACGGCAAGAGAGTCAGAATCCAAAATCTTATGAACTACCTAATTCGATGAGTCACAGTAACTGTAGATTCAGTAATATACATTTATCAGTTGTAGAAAGTTAATTTTTATAAAATACTCATGCTTGTAATCTTTTTATGAGTGGGTACTGGGATAAATGTATGCCATATTTTCCAAATGAAAATTTTGTTTAGGAAAGTGTGGAACAGGAACCCAGTTTTCTATGAAATGCAAATTCATCTTATCACAGACTCGGAAAAAGCTAAACACAAACATCCAAAGCAATCTACCAGAATCTATTGTGTCAGCATCAGAAGTAGTGCAATACAAGTATGCCTACGCAGAGGAATCTTTAATCTCTGCAATATATTATGGAGCAGCATGTGGAATACAAGTATTCCCTGTGTTTTTTGTAGGGGCTTTTTTGGCTGTTTTAGCCCTCTGATACTGTACAGTCTTTGTGCAAGGAAAAGTCAACTTTTTCAAAAAAAAAAAAAAAAAAAAAGCATGTGGAATCATAGATAGCATGTAGCAATCATAAGCCTATAGGTGCAGCAAAATATAAATACGTGTACTTGAAATTTTCATAATTAAAAAAAAAAAGTCCAGAAACTTAATAGACAACAAAATCTGCAGCAATGAATTTTCTGGTATACATTAGCAATCGTATCTTTAAAACTGAAGAATCAACAAAAATGTCTTCTAGAACCGAATAAATTAAAATCAAATTACTTATATAGCAATTAGTTGTCTAAAGGCATCAACATTGTCTGTCAAACAAAATTTGATGCAGAATGGGCCCACAAGTGGTCCCACCCAAGATAGTTTAGGGATATTTTATTTATTTATTTTCTTTCCCTAATTATTAGTTCGCAGGTTTCCAATTGTAATTAGCACATATTTCAACTAATCTACGCCAAGTAACTAAAGGAGACTTCTTGGATGAGACCACTACTCAAAAGGTAAGGTAAAATATGAAAGGTGGATCAAGTAGCAAGGAACCTCATATAACCTAAAACTTTTAGGGTTATAACTTGTGAGATGGTCCCCTAGATTGACTGTTCTGATTCATTGCAAAGTACCTCAAATAAAATGATTTGTACCAATATCATTTAGTAAATGGTACAAAAGATGTACCAGCTCATGATCTTCCTATTATTGTCTATGGCATTGGCATAATATAGTTTTCTATTCAGGTTCTGCAAAAGCTTCCTACCAAAAGGATTCATAGAAGTATAAAGGTACTTACATGAAGTATGGCCACTTGGAAAACTCTTGTGTCCTTCTTTGATGACATGGTCATCTCCATGACAAATAACATTTCTTGTGACATTTTCATAAACCTGGGCAAATTATAGATTGTTTTGAATTCAAGAATGCTGTATGGAAAATATTGACACTAAGGGCATGTTTGTGTAACACTTTTCCGCGGAAAAGTTCACGGTTTTCCGCGGAAAACCCATTTTTCCGGCGTTTGGTGCGGAACAATTCCGCGGAAATGTTTTCCTGCCTCGTCAGCATTTTCCTTGATAATTGTGGAAATGGGTTTCCTATGGGGGGGTATGGGAAATGGTTTTCCTCGGAAAACCTCTCCATCTTTTCCTCACTTTTGTCCATTTCAACCCAAAAACCCTATAACTCTTTCATTTTTTATTTCTTTATATAAATTATTATTTAATGTTAAATAAATAATATACATGTTGTGTTATTTTCTTCAAAAAATTATATCACCAAATAAGAATTTTTGATTTTCTATAAGGAATCCACAGCCGCACCAAACAACATCTGCACCAATTCAATGAGGAAATTCTTTTTGCACCAAACATGGATTTCTAAATTCTACGGAAATCATTTTCCGAGGTTTTCATTTCTATGGAAAATGCTGACGTGGCAATTTCCTCTTTCCACAGAAAGGGTGTGTACACAAACGTGCCCTAAGACAAAAAATAAACAGTACTAAGCAATGAAAAGTGTGAAAATGGAACGTACTGGCTTCCCATCAGGGAAACAACGCCAAAAGAAGTCCGGCCGAGGTCGACCTACGGCATCCTTGATTGCATCCGTTATAACTGCCGTTATCAGTACAGAAAATAAAAGGCCTGTTCATCCAGATTATCTTCATGTCAGCAGCTTGAAAAACTCTAAATAGTTTCCTCATAAACATTGTAAAAGAACTATTGTTTTGTAGTAGAGGAAATGTATGATATATGACCAAGGATGGCATGGTACCCCCAGGCCTTGATTATGAAAGCACCACAACCCCCTCTCTCCCCAACACACAGAGAAACCAAAAAAGAAAAAAAAAAAAGAAAACAATCTGTAAATAGACCATGGCTCTAGAATAACCCAAATTGCAAGTGTTAACAATATAGAGTTCGGGAATCTTTTTCTGTTGATTGCTGAGTAGTGGCATTATTTTTTAACCATACTTGTGGGCTTTTTTATGTAGGCACTATGAACCAAACCCACAGATTCATGGTTGTAACAGCGAGTACCCTCTCCCATTGGGATATATCTGGGTATGGTTTTCTGCAGTGAACCCTGCCAAATCAAGAGACTGGATCTGAGCCAAGAGTTCCACTTGTAGATACTCAAGGCTGAAGCATACTACGGATATCCATGGGTTGGCGATATTTTAATTCCTCTATGTAATACCGCTATAATATGAAAAGAAAGAATGTCATACCTAGTATGGCATGGTGCAGATCATACACATCTCTCCTACGAAAGTAGATCGCTATGATAATGGCAAAGGGTAGCAGTATTGCGATCAGCTGGTTATCGGGATGAAACAAAAAATATAATCATCAGCTGAACCTTATAAATAGGCACTAGTTTCTGCTAAATGATAATGGCATTGTAAAACATAGTACCCACCGGGACTGCCCAGAATGGCACAGTATTGCCTTTCAGGGGGTACTTGAAGTCACTGATCATTTCCTCCCCAACAAAGCGGTAGAATGGACGGATAACATTCAGAACAACATCTATCACAACAAGGAGTAGAAGTATTATCCAGTCGTGCATATGTGTCCTTGCCACTTTGACTCCATGAGATTTTACAGTGTGTGCACCCAGTTGAACCTCCCTCATTTTGTCCTGTTCGTAAATACACTAGGAAGACAAAAATTAGAGCTGTGTATCCTTACAAATTCATATAAAAGAACAAACTGTGCATTACATTCATAACAACTAATACCAAGCACTGATGCTGTAGACTGTAGTGATTCCAAAAGGAGGTAGATGCAACAAAACACGGATTGATTGAACTTTACTGTAATAAGCCTGAAAAAAAGTGGGAACTATTCAGAATTGCCAAAGCAAACCTGAATCAATAAATATGATAAGAATCCATAAAGCAATGGCTAATGTTTTGAGTAAAAATGTTATTCATTTAATTTAGTTTCTCCATAAAATCTTGCTATGAAATGCGCGAGCAACCAACTAATTTCCCAGGACTAAAGGTTCAATATGAAGATACTGAATAGTGGTTAATTTTGGTTTGAGAATGACATTATGACACACTCTGTAGTGGAATTTTTACCTTTTGGGCTTTTGTTATTGTCTCTAAGACTGCGATTAAAACATCTAGGCAATACTTAAACAACCATGTATGGCCCTGATTGTCTGAGGTTCTCTCTTCTGCCAATAGTGGTATTTTTGCCTACTGGCTATTTGTTCTAAGACTGAGATAAAAACATATAGGCAATATTTAAATGTCCATACGTGGCCCTCATTATCTGAGGGCTTCTCCTCTGCTTCAAGGCCAATAATATGGGCCAAATGTCCCATTGTTCAGTGTGTATTTACATGTATTGCTGATAATCCCAAGAGGGATGTGTTCTACACATGTTTGTACTTGGCCAATCTTCTACTTTCATGGTCAAAGTATTCCACGTGGTTTTTGCTTGTGAACCTGTTTTCTCCATTATAAAGTGCCACTGTGGTCTGCAGCTGTAACATTTTGGACACGAGAACCCTGAATCCTTTGAGTGGTGCCCAGGGCCAGGATACACCTTTCTAGTCACAGCCTTGGGCTGCATCAATTGCCAGTAGAACTTGCCTCTTGCGGTCTCAGACTTAATTCCACATGTTTTAACCAGTAGTTTCTGCTTTATGGCTAGCATCGATTGTCATGGAATCTTTCATCCTAACCATCAATCCTAATATTTTATCCTCACGGTGAGAATTGGATCTTACAAAACACTACCAATTCCCATTGACTCTAATTAAATAATCTGGTCAGTTTTCATTAAAAAAAGAAATTTAAAACCATTCCCATTCCACACACATGCGCACACAGCTATTTCAAAGCATCCTCAAATCACACCCATGCGCGCGCACACAGAGATCTTGAAACGGAGAACTAAATTCCATAGTTGCGCATTTGAAATGCAGTAGAAACCCACACATCAAACAATGTTGAGAATCCCAGAAAAATGGCTTAAAAGGCATGAAACCAGCATCCTGTCAGCAAATATTGACGATCTATATATGACATATATTGCAATGTAAATAATGACCAGGTTTAACATGCATGTTAAATGACAGAAACTCTACACTCACATGAACCAACTGGTATGCATCAATTAAACTCAAGATCGGTTCCTCGATGAGTTAGGTAAAATTTTCTAAAAAAATAAAATATAAAATATCTACTAGTACATTTCTTTCAGTTCCCAGGTTAAGATGAGGATTCTTTCTGTACTAACTCATTTACTGGAAACATGAAACCTTGTGGATGCCTGTGTCTTGATTTTAAGATAGATTTGTATAACCAACATGAGTATAATTCATAAAGGGTCAGGCACTTAGTCCAGGTGTATTTCATGGGAAGTGGGAAACCCACCAATGTTGTGCTTCTTTGCAGTTGAGTATCCAGTACAGGCATATTTCACTGCAAATGAAATGCACATCTGTAGTAAAATTCACCAAGATGGATACATCAAGCTTTCCAAAACAAGCAACAGGGCATGAAGATGAGTGAAAAAGGCACTCCACGAGAATCCATTTACTGGAAACATTGTGCGTTTTCTTTGGTTTGCCTTCCTACACCAATACTAAAATTTTAATTATCACATACTCAAACATTTATACTTCACATTTCCTAAAAGTTAACGGTGCATCTAGATGTACTCCAATTTGCAAATGGTTCACATTTTTTTGGCACTACAGCATTTGGGGCAGCGTTGGAAATGGTATAATAAGCTTATAGACATGTCTTTCTCCACCCAAAATGAAATTAATGGGTTAGTTTGCATATGAACTGAGGTGTATTAAAAGCAGCTTTTAGAGTGAAAGAAGGCATATCATCCTCAAATCTCTCAAACACACAAAAAAACAGATTTAATTTCTTCCCAGGATAGGATAAACTTGGAATCAAGAAAACTCCAATCCCCTCAACATAAGTAAACAAACAAAAGTCCTAACCGTGGACTTTTCCCCCAATCTCTCTAACAGAAACCACCATTTGGCAACAGGGAGCAAAACCCATTTTCCCAAACCCTTTCCCTAGCCCAAATCAAGTGAATACAAATCCAAGGGAAATTAGCACCTGTCCAAAAGAACCCACCTTGATGCAAGCAAAAAAGAACAGAAATCAACAATACCCTTGCCATTTTTTTCATGACAGCACAACCATAGAAGCAGGAAATAAAAAAAGAGAGAAAAAAAAAAAAAAAAAACCCCACATGAACAAGAAATAACCATGGGTTTCAAGCAAAAATCAAGAAAACAGACTATCAAAACCATTCACGGATCAACAAAATCCAACAAGAAATATGGCAAAACAAGAAGGAAAAAAAATGAGGAAAGCTGAAGAGGCTTACCCAAATGGCAGGACAAAGCTTGGATTCTTGGGATGCGAAGGCCCCAAAATGAATCAAAAGGGAGTGATCTAAACACCCTTTTTGGTGGGTCTCAAAGTCAAAAGACGAGAGGATAGAGAAGGGGGAGTCCTTGGGACCTTCCTCTTTTGGTTTTTTGTGTTTTTTTTAATGAAATGCCATTGATTACATACAGGAGAGAGGGAGTGAGACACACACTGAGCAATGGAGCGTCACCTGTTCCACGTTCAAATAAAAGGACTGGCGCAAATCCAGATGTTAACCGCCTTGAATCCAATCAGAGATATGGGGACGCCTGACTTGGTCCCAGTTCGCCGACTACCAAATATCCAGTTTTTTTTTTTTTTCTATTTTTAATGACGCGGGTATCCCATCCCACGTGCATGCCTGCTGAATCCACACAAACGCACAAAAAATTAATCTCAAATTTTATGGTGTTCACGTAATAAAGTAGTTACACTCACTCATGTCCTGAATAGTAGGGGTGTTAATGGGTTGGGAAGGCCGGACTGAGGTATATGTAGGCTCAACCTAGGCCAAGCCCAAAATGGGCTATAAAAGTTAGGTCGAAGCCCGCATGGGCTGAGACGGGCTTTTGATCAGTTTTGTGGGCTTTTAGTAAATGTTTAACTTAATTAAATTGAATTACATGAAACCCTTATACATTCCGGGCTGAGTTGGGCTTTTAGCTTTCCTTCACTTGACCCAAGCCCCGTCCAATTATTTAACGGCCTAAATTACTTATCCAAGCTCGGCCCTAAAGTGGTCCGGGGTCGGGCTCGGTCTAGCCTGGCCCATGACACCCCTACGTACGAGTGTTTTTACTTGGAAAGAAAATTTATAGTTGTAAGCTTCACCTAAAATTGCATAACAATTAAGGAGAAAAGAAGATGAAGAATTAACATTGGGATTATGTATCTTAGATATAGTTTTGATCAAAGGATTTACCTCTTAAAGGTTTTAATGGCTCCATAGCATGCATATTATTACATATTAATAACAAGGGTTTTGGGCTCAATTTTAACCAGATACCATTCAGTTTTTACTTTTTTGATCAGATTCCATTCATTTTGACTCTTTTATTGAACATATGTAAAAATGCAAAAAATATATATGTCAAGAGATTTGAATTCATGACTCTTGTCTTGGCTGTAATACACCAAAATTCAAGAAAATGTATTCCTGCCCACTGCAGTCAAACATATTGATGCCAGTGGTTGCCGACATGATGGTGAAATTCAGGAGACGTCCACCTTTGGACGGTCTGAATTCGTTGAACTGCATACTACACGCAGGAGAATAATGATGACGAGGACATTCCATGGTAACGATGGTGGATCTAGGATTTTTGTTTTGACGGGGGACACAAACATATAAGTTGTTTTGACATGCGGACCCAAACATATAAGTTGGGTTTGAGGGAAAATTCATAATTTTCATATAAAATTTGAAGGCGGACTCAGAATTTTGTTGTGGATTTTGCAATCTATGTAAAGAGAGTGCTCTCATAGCAATCTCAAGTACTGAAACTACCATATCTTGAAAGGACCTCCTATTCCTCTTGAACTAAATGGGCCAAATAATATATGCCACTATGCAGCTCCTGACACAATCATATATAATATTTCTACGATTATACGAATACGCAACAAGCCTATCTCACTAAACATCAACAAGAGGATTTGCTTAGCCATATTGTAATTGGGATAGATCTTTGTGAGGCCTTGCCCCTTAAATAGCTTTATTATATGTCAATTATACCTATCTATGCTAATTAATAGGTGTTAGTATGGGTGGTTTAGTCTTTTCCTAGGATTAACTAGGTCTATTTATAAGGATTAGGAGTCTTTTGAGATTCTATAGCTTGATAGGAGTGTAATTGGACTTTTTAGAGTTTGTTAGTTCGTTAGAGGCCCTTAGATGAGATTTTAATAAATAGGAGGGGTTTCTCATGATTTGTACAACTAAACCTAAAATACCCTAAATGCCCATGTCTTTATCTCAAACCTATAACAAAGCAAGGGGGTTTATCTAGTCAATTAACCCTAAACCCAAGCCTATATAACTAAACCCATCTCCCCATTTCCAACTATTCTATCTCTTCTCTCTCATATTCGCTCCCATTTCTCTCTTCTTCTCTTCTCATTTCCCTCCAAAATTTCTACAAGAATTCCTAGATCTAGGGTCTCTACCATCAAAGGAAGCTAGGATCATTGAAGCTACAACCCCCCTCAAGCAAGAAGATCTCTACCATCAAAGGAAGCTAGGATCTTTGAAGCTACAACCCTCCTCAAGCAAGAAGACCATCTCCATCAACTAGATCTCCTCTCCTTCACAACAAGGTGAGTTTCGATTCCCAGCTCTAATTCCTTATAGATCTCCCTTCTTCCTTAGAATCCCCTTTTCTTATGCAATTTCTCATTAGGATATGAGTGCAAGAGTTGTAGATCTGTGTTTTGCGAGCTTTTGTGAGATTAGTGGCTTGGATTGGAGGTCTAGAGCTTGGATTTTGGGGATCAAGTTAGGGCATATTTGGCAACGGTCTTCGCCACGGATTCCTCGCCCAAAATCTATAATCGCGCGGATTTTCTTGTTTGGAATGGCATGGATTTGAAGAGGATGGATTGCAGACATCCACCCTTTTGAATATTTGAAGAGTCGGACGCCTCCCCCCCCCCCCCCCCCCCCACCCCCATCGGATCCATGGATTCAACGCAAGAGGGGATTTAAGGAGCTACAGTACTTTTGGGCGTTAATAGAGGGCAGACCGGTTTTTGCGTTTTTTTGTTTTTATGGGCCCCACAATCAAGATCTGAACCGATAATATTGTTAAGAAGGTCCAAAACGGCCATCTCCCAAAATTTCAGCCGTTGATTCATCTTAGATCTTGAGATATTTGCAAAATCGTCCAAACCGTTAGATGACAATTTCTGATATGCTGTGGGCCAAAAAACGGGATTAAATCCAGTCCGTTTTTTTCGATTTTCTGGTTCCTGTGGGGCCCAAGATCATGATCTGAACCAGTAGTTATTTCTGGAAGGTCAAACACGGCTAGTTGACCAAATTTCAACCGTTGATCCTTACCATATCTTGAGATATTTACACAAAAGTTTAGTACTAAAATATTAATTTCTTATTCCCGTGGGCCCCCGTTGCATGATCTGAACCGTACATATTCTCTAGATGACCACAAAATACTTTGAGGTGAAAGTTGAGGTCTTGATTTTTCATGGATTTTGGAAATTAAATTTATTTTTTTTGTAACCATTGGATCATACATTCTACAATTTATAGGAAACCTCCCTCCATCCAAACATGAAACTCTCATTAGGAATCCTTCTTGAGGATGCATTGATTCTTTGGAGATGGAGAGAATCCTCTAAACAACGGATTCTTCTACGTTTACCAAACATGCCCTTAGGGAATCTTGTTTTGGACCAAAGAGGCAAGTGCAATTTTACCTTTTAGCATAGAATGCATGTTTTTCCCTTTGAATTTTGTCTATTTCTATTTCTACGAATCATTGTGTTAGGTTGTATGGCTCAATAGAAGTAATAAATCTGGTAAATTGGGCCCTGCATTGTCCATGTTCTACTGTGATTAGAAGTAGGTCTATTATTGTAGGTCTAATGTGATTAGAAGTAGTGTTTGAGTGTAACAGTGTTTTGATGCTGATATTATAAATAGAGATTAAGAGTCTCTATGATGTACAACTCTCTTTTGATTGCATAGTGAATTCTCCCGTCTTCCATTGGACGTAGGCCAAAAGCCAAACCACGTAAATCTCTATATTTTATTGTGCGTGCTTGCTTGATCTCTTTTCGTAGGCCCTAGATCACACAATACATTGGATGTGTAAATCTTTTCTTTTAAGCTCTTTTGTATGGTTTGATGGCCATTGATGGATAGGATCTCCGATTTGGAAGATCAATGGCCCATGAATGTTAGATTTGTGATGGATGATGGAATTGTGATGTTTGGAATTGTTATGTGATGAATGGAGTTGGATTTGTAACCTTTGGATGGAATTGAAGTGTCTAGAAAGATGAAACAATATGCTGGAAAAATGAAGTAGAATCCTGTAACCTTCGCTCGAGCAGGCAGTTATTCGCTCTCTAAAAATCAGTTTCTGTTGCTCACTCGAGCGAACTTCAGTCAATATCCTCTATCGTAACTATTACATGGAAACTGTGTAACACGAACTCCATCATGGGACCACTAGAGATAATTCAAAATGCTAAAGATGAGTCCTATACTCTCTACATACATATCAACATATTTCTCTTTAATAAGAATGGCCACACGAGATTAAATACATTATTGAAAATGTGGCTAACACTGATGTGACATTATAGATATATTAAAGCAAAAGGGGAGGTGGGCTGTGAGGGATGCCACATCAACACTCAATTATTTTCCTTTCAGAAAAATCATTTAGAAAATAGTGAGAGAGCCTTGGCCTTACAAGTGGGGCCTTTTCAATTCTCCTCAAATCTCTCCCTCCCATTCGATCCTCCCTAAAAAATCTCTCATTTAGTAGAGTACCTAAAATCCTTCTAACTTCCCCTCAAATCTCTCTTTTCCTAACTTTTTCTATTTTATCTTCTTATCTTAATCCTCAATTATCAATTTTGATGGTGCAATATTATATACTATGGACCCCATCTAACTAAAGTCATAAATCTCCAATATTGTGGAGCCCACCAAGCTATGAAAAATGTTAATGATATGGGGCCCATCTAATGAAATGTGACAAATACCATAATACGTGGATGAGAATTCAGAGCCCAACTAACTGTGAAGAAAGTCCGATGCAATACAATAGCACACGTTTAACGAAAAATATTGTAGGAGTCTCATCTAAATGTGAAGAATATCTAATGATGCAATCAATGTTATATGTGTGGGGCCTATCTAATCAAATGTCATAAATTTAAAAGCACTAAATGTACAATTTCTATACATTTCCTTTTTTATGTATTTTTTGGTGTTTAATTTTTTTTTCCTTTTATTGTAGTCCTATTTTATATTTCTTTCTATTTTGATTGGTTTTCATGGATTTATGATTTTTCTTTTATTTTTTGGTTTCAATGTTTGATTTTTAGGCGTTAAGTTTCCATGATTTTATTTGTTTCTTCTAAACTATTTCTATCATTGGATTGTTTATGCACTTATGTTTTCATGCTGTATTTTTGTGGTATTTTTTTTAATTTTATTTTTAATTATGGGTTTATTCTTCTAATTTTAAAAGAATGTTTGAAGTAAAATACTCAACTAATTTCAAATAAATTAAAAAGCTCTGAGCCTTGCCCATGCATACTAAATTGGCCCGATGAGCCTCCATGGGCACAACAGCACAGGGCATCGACTTTCATTGGGATGATGATAGTGGGCAGTGATTTCATATTCTTTGATTACCAATGACATTTGAAATTTATTTGATTAAATAGGCCGTCTTGCTTGGGTTTGATGATGGGTTTGAGAGTACTATCCACCATAAAGCTTGAAATTTCTTTATTTCTGTATGTATTTCAGATATAATCAATTTGACGGCAGCAAAAATTTCATTTATGAGGTTTCGATATTCCTATCATCAAAGGAGTTGAATTCATTGGGCTTTGAAATTAGCAATAGGTAACAAAAGTCTGAAAGCATTTCTTATGACTAATATTGATGGACGCATTTTTTTTTTCTTTTCTCATTTTTTTTTCCTTCTTTGAATGGTATCATTTTTTCCTTTATCTTCCATCCAGAATTTTCTCTTTTTTAGTGGGGACTTTCAACCCATGCATTTTTCAATTTATAAAGATTTTATATGTGTGATATTACAAAATTCTCATTATTATTTTTCACGATAATTTCTTTCTTTTACTATAAAATCTTAAGGTTTTTTTCCACTTTATTTTCTTCTAAAGATTCTTTAAAATAATAATAGTTGATTCTTCTTTTTTAGTTTTGATTATTATAATAATTAACTATATCTTTGTTTTGGAGCCCGGGCATTCGTTGCTAGTTATTGCTTATATGATATTAATAACATTTCTATCATGTTTTAAACCGAATGGTGGGTCCCACTGCTTTTGAGCCCAAATATGAGAATATACCAATGGAGAGAATGAAAGTAATCTTGAATGGAAAGGTATGTTACACTGTTCCTGTCCAGTAGCTGCGAGGGAACGACAATGATAGCAGTGTGGTCTAATCTGTGGGCACATGTTACTAGAATTGAAGGGCCAGATACAGCTGAGAGCAGGCACCCTGTTCACTGAGTTTTTGTCATAGCCAACATTTGAAACATTCCAAGGCCAGATAAGAATTCTCCATAGATGGCAGCTTTCAACATTCAAGGAGGCGTGGATTGGCTGTGACAATAGTACCTTCCACGCAGCGTTTACAAAAGATTCCATAATGATCACAAAAAAGGTCCCATGTCCTCTTTCCTGTGGAATTATGGATATAAATGAATCCCTCATTCTCCAATTACCCAATGGTTATGAGAAGTTAAAAACTGAATTTGGTTCTTTATTTAAACTCTGATAAGTAAGTGGGCTTGAGTCCGGCTTCTTTTTTTGGACCCGTGACCTAAAAGGTCCAGGTCCGATTCTACCTTGGTTCTAATCCGTGGACTTGAAACCCGACATATTATCTCAATTTTCGAAAATCCTTCTTAAAATTTAGAGTTTTTTTTTTCCTATATTATTCTCTACTTATATTTGAACCCATCCTATGTATGAAACTGGTTCTAATTTTGTTTTGATCTTCTTATTAATGGTTTCGGTTCTCGTGTCGGTTCCACTCTTTCATTATCTGTTTCGGTTCCGAGTCCACTATGGACTTGGACCGAAACCGACCCATTCACATCATTAGGCGGTATGCAAACTTCTTGCGTGGGATCTAAGGACCCAACTTGAAAAATCTGGGCGTGGACTCATTTTGGAGGCCTAATTGGTCCGAGCCCACATCGTTCACCAGGTTTGTATAAAGTAAATTTAATAATGCTTCATAATTAAGTATTATATAAATGATAATTATAAGGTCTTTTTCTTCCTTTGGATTGTAATTTTGGGGGCAAGTCTAGAGGTTATCAATGTTCATTTTCCTTGTCTTTGATTAAGACTATTTGCCCTTTTGGGAAAAAAGAGTGAGAATCCAGGTCCATTGTGAACCAACCCGTACATAACCCATTTACATACAGTTAAAGTTGTTGATTGTGTTTTAAAATTAGTGGAGGAGGATATTTATAAAAGGCAGGTGCCTGGCTACTTATATAATTGTCAAAAAAATAGAAGTTGATACCTATAAATTGTCCCCTTTTTAAAAAAAATGAGTAGCGTTGTCTCTTCTCTTGCCAATCCACTTGTAGCTCTAGTGGGGAGGCATCTCCTAAAAATCAATCCCCGAGTCTATTGGATTGAGACTTAGACACTATGTATGTAGAAAATAATGGCTACAGAGCAGATGCTTCTGTGAAACAGAATGTAAATGGAACAATAGTACCCAATTGAAGAAGGCTGCAACTGTGATTTATAGGCGGAAAAGAAGAGCAGCAACAGCAGCAGGACTGTGACCGAGGCACGTCTGATGACGCTCTCTTTAGGATGAGTTCCGCCCCCTAGATTCTATTCCCAGTTGCAAAGGTTCTCAGCAGAACTGCCCCCAGGATACAACGGCCTTTTCGTTCAGGCTCTGGTCGCAACGCAGGCCCGAATATTGCAGACTCCCTTTTGTTAATGCTCAGAGGGAAAACAGAAGGAAGAAGAAGAAGAGGAAAACGATTTTTTCTGTTTTTTTCAATAGCACAAATAGCCCTAATTTAAATTGGATTAGTAGTCCGTTGGGCCATAAAACCTCTCCGTTTTAATCCACATTTAAAACAGCGATTAAATTCAAAACGTTAATCCACAAACTCAATGAAAAATCATATCAAGATATGGGTCCCTCTAGGCCAGCTGACCGGGATTTGCACCCCCCCTGCGCGCGATATACACGCAGGATGCGCGCCCGGTTAAACGTTCTCCGGACCCAGCACCCCGGGTCGGGCCTGGTTCGCGTGCGCGCATAGGGCCCATGGCAAAAGCCTTCAAAGGTTCTTAAAGTGTAAATGAATGAAAACACATATAAACCCACCTCAAAAGTTGAACTTGAGCAATGTGGGATGTGTTGATTCCAAAAGCCTACACAACCCATAAAGTAAACAAGAAGAAAGGACAAAACAACTTTTATAAAAACCACCTTTAGAATTTTTGAAACAAAAAACCCAACAATGTATGTGTAGGTCATGATAACATAGCAGAGAAGAAAAAAAGAACCAGAAAGAACAATAATTTTTCTTCAGCAACATTAGCAAATATGCAAATTAAAAAAGAAGATAACATGCGGGAGAGCTTGAATAACTGTGATCAAATGCTGTCTCTCAAATTTTAAAAGGCTCAGACATGGTCTCTTAAAATTTAAAAGTGTCACATTCTTTGGACATCAAGATTTCTGAACTTGGAAGAATTTCAAAAGGTAAAACATACATTTAACCATAGCAAATTCCCGAAGTAAAACAAGCCATTGCATTAGAGATTTCGAATTTCCAACAGCAGAAAACTCTCTTAGAAACTCAGGTCCCTTGGCATTTGTCTTGAGAAGAGTAAGAGATGGGAGTTGTGGGTTTGTAGGCACATCATGTTTGATCATACAAGAGACTCTGATGGCTTATTTACCAACTTTGGTCGCTGATGATGAAGTTTTCCTTCTTAAAAAGGAAAGCAGCTTCACAGGCTTCAATCAGATATTTTACACTACCTACAGGACCTTTGCATAACACCCATAACTCCATTTGCAATTTTTTATCCTAAATCTTCCACATCATCCAATGGCCAGTATAAATTCAACTTCACCCGTAGAAGGTATGCACCGAAAAACCTGAGAATTATATACCTAAGAGGTCTTGTCCAAATATGATTCAAGCTGGGGATGATCACAGGAAATGGTAGTTTCTATTTAACTAGGAATGTGGTAGTTTCAATGAACTACATATGGACATACCAAATTGACACAAGGAGGGCCAGGGCTGTAAGCATACATATAAAAGGGCCCAACCCAACATTCCCAGAGAAATCATTTCAAAATCGGCTCTGAGACGACCCTTCACACAACCCAAATTTTTTTTTTTCAATGTTAGAGTGAAATCCATCTTTGCAAGCAGAAGGTAACATCCAAACATCCAATCTTTTAAGTACGAAGAGTCAGTCCATCTGGCAACAATCTTCATTGGACTGTGGTTTTAGACTTGTGAGCCAGGCATAGGCTAATTTTTTTTATGATCCAATAGATAAATGGGCTGGCCTTTGGTCTGTGTATATGCCCTGACTGTAGGTCCAATCCAGATGTGAAAGTTTCCAATTGGGTCGGCCTGACTACTATCAGGCTGTGGCATGGATCCACACGCCGAGTTCAGCATGATAATTAAATTGTGTAAGCTCGGACAACCTCAAGCCCTGTCCAACTCAATCCAGCACTGAGAATGGAGAATGAGTAATCAAACTAAAAAAGTGGGTCTCTTCCTTAAAACGAATATAAAGGGCATTGTATATATGGGTATTTGCAAGCTCAGTTATTTGGACTTTACAAAGCCTGCCAACCACATAGGCCCCGTTTGGAAAACAGGGAGGAGAGATTTTATTTTTTTAAAAACCAAATGAAGTGCAAGTTCACTGCTAGAGAAAAATGGTAATTCTCTGCAAAGGGGATTCTTTTATTGTAGTTTTTTTTTCTATTATTTTGTCTAATCGGAATTCTCCACTTGCCATTTTCTCAGCATCCAAATGGGCTCTAAAGGGTCTGTTTAGTTCTTGTGATTGAATCCGTAGGTATTTTAAAGCATTGTATTTTGTAAAAGTAGCATAAATGAAGAAAGAAAGGCAACTATCCAAAAATACCATTAGATGACCTTTCCTTAATGGATGTTTATATCAAAGAAGGAATGGAATAGCCAGTAATCACACTAGTATTCAAATCCTAGGAAAGTCAAGAAGCTATTATTACACTGTTAACTTATATCCTTCATCCCACACCTCATATTCTCAATCCTTCTCCACCTCACCTCTTTCATAGTCTTCACTTGGAGCAAATTTGACCTTGGATTCTTATGTATTCAATTTCCATTCCATCCAAACAAACACACCCCAAGTGTGGAATAATTTTATTTTGGCAGACACCATATGCTCTGAAGACTATTTTGGATTCAGTGAATACCCATCTGTAGCAGATGTCAAGTGGGCGTTCACAATTATACCTTAATTGCTCTGAACCCCAATTTTTTCCTTGACTTTTTTGAGGTGATTGGCTCCTGTGCCTGCCTCAACGTTTACCCACTAATGTTCTAAACATTCGAAAGTCATCAGTCACAGTTGCAAATGAGTAAGTAATTACATGTATAAGCCTACAATTTTCAAACAGGTTATCATTTTCTTGGCTCAAGAGAAAATTGATCCTCGTAGTGTTTCTTCACAAACATCATGAGATTATCAGACATATGAAAGCTTTGGCGTATCCAGTTTTCTTTCTGTTTAAAGAAATGAAAGAATACACTGGGATAAGGGGCAGATAAAAAATACCAACCTGAACATTGATAAAAAGATTGAAACGTAAAGTCAAATGGTGGATGCAGTCCGGAATAATGGCAAATTGGATCTGTTGCCAATTCACAATCTGGTAGGTCCCACATGGATGGTTGCTCATAATAATATTACAAGCTACATGGCTTAGCTGATCATTTACAAAAATACTATGGTTGTTCTTTTGGATGACCTGTCCATGCAGATTGGCCGCAGATTCATGACAAGCGCAATTCTGGTGAGACGAAATTATCATTGTCTAGTCTTTGTTTTTACTAGATAATAGTTACTAATAAGGTAATCAACAACCCTAAATTCTTGATAAACATTGACATAGATTTATTGGGTTTTACTACTCATGGGTTTGGAGCACATAAGCACATTATTGGGCTTTATATCTTCAAAAAGGTTTGGTCCATTAGTTATGATGATGCCAAAAATGTGTTTTCGGGCACCACCGGTCAAGTAACAACTAATAAATGCAGTAATTTAACGTGACACAGAAATTTATAGTGGTTCGGTCAAGAGTGACCTACGTCCACTTCACAAAAGGCAGGGTTGCCTTGTTTCTTTACTAATCAGAGGTGTGGAGATTACAAGTTGAGTAGTACTGAGCAAAAGTTACATATATCTCGCCCCTCAAGCATTGGTGGGGGCTTTATAGTCGTCCCCTAACAATCGGGGCGACTCTCCAGCGATATCCCATGAGATCATGCAACGGGAGTGGCCCCAACGGGCGTCCTCGAACAGGTGTAGTGGGCAGGAAATACTCCGCCTGACTCGGTAAAAGCAGTTGAATCGCAGCCGCCAAGACGAAGCAATCCTCTGACTTGTATTTGAGATCATACGGCCCTGACCTACTGGCATGGGTTAAGTTTCTTGGACCTGGCTAGCTACACGTTCTGGGCCACCGGACCTGACCTGTCATCTGACCCGTCACGGTGGATCGGACCGGACCCTTAACGGGTAGATAACGACCCGGGTTCATCATGGACTTGGGTCAGTCAGACCCGACCCACCACCGTGGGCCGAGCCATTTAGGTGTAACCCGCCATCGTGGACCTAAACATTTGGGCCTGGCCCATCATTTGCCCCTCAATGTCTCGCGTCAAAGAAGACTTTGAAAGGGAGACATTAGTACAATCTAGGCTTCTTCATGTCGAGCGGTTTATAGCTTTTCTGAACACTGAACCCTCTTTTAATATATGCCCTCTGCATAGGGGGTCCGGGGGTGTCCCCCGGCGGTGGTCGAGCTGACCGGTCAGCTCGCAGGGGTGCTGCCCCCGGCTAGGGGCTCGGGGGCAGCGCCCCCGGACCAAAAAATCTTGCTGGCGACAGAGGTGCTGGACGGGGCAGGTGCAGGGCGAGCAGGTGCTGAGCGAGCACGGGCGCTGGCAAGGAGCGCTGCTGGTGGTGGGCGCCCAGGCTGCTGCTGGTGGTGGGCGCCCAGGATGCTGCTGTGGTGGGCGCCCAGGCTGTTGCAGGACGGACAGGGACGCCCAGCTGCAGTGCTTGCTGCCGAGGTGGAGACGCGCCTGGGCGCTCGCGCTGCAGGTGAGACAGCTGCATCTGATCGGGGCACCCCCACGTGCTGCTGCCGTGGTGGCCTGCACTTCAGGCGAGATGAGTGATGGACGGGGCGCCCCAGCTGCGGGCGAGGCCGCTGATGCCGGACCTGGGGCGCCCCAGCTGCTGGCTGCGTGGTGGCGTCGGCCAAGGGGCGTCTGGCGAGCGTGGGGAGATGGGGCGCCCAGGCGGGCGACCCCGTTGCTGCGCTGATTGCGCGTGGTGGACAGTCGATCGTCACCAGATGGTCAGGCGCGACTTGTGTGGGGTCCCCTGATGCCGGAGGCGAGACATCGAGCGCCCCAGGTGGGGGCGCCACTACTGCAGGGGTCGCTGCCTGGCACCACACGGGCGAGGAGAGACGGGGCGCCCAGGCAGGGGGCGCCCCTGCTGTGGCGCAGGCTACTGTGGAGAATTGGGGCGCCCAGGTGGGCCCCCTTACTGGTGCATTTGCTGCGCGTGGCGGGCCGGCGGGTGGTCGATCTGCGCATGGCGAGATAGCGGACCTCAGGCGGGGGCGTCCCTGAGGTGGGCGACGTGGCAGCAGTGGGCGACGAGGGGAGACGACCTGGGGCGCCCCTGCTGCAAGCGATGGAAGACTGGCCGGCACCCCTACGGCTGCTGGTGTGCTACGGTGGTGGGCGAGAGGCCACGAGGCGAGCGCCAGGCAGGCGAGTCTCCCGCAGGCGTGGGTGGCCAGACGCCCCAAGCGGCGGGCGCCCCAGGCGGGGACGCCCCAAACGGCGGCCAGGCGCTGCTGCGCGTTGCGGACGATCAGGCGAGCGCCCCCCTGAGCGCAGGCGTGCGGGCGACCAGCCCCCTTGGCGCGGGCGTGCAGGCGATGGGGCTACAGGCCACGGGCGCCCCAGGTGGGGGCACCCTTGCTGCGGGTGGCGAGGTCACTCCTGATGCTTCGTTGACTGCCACGGAGAGTTGGGGCATCCAGGTGGGCCCCCTTGCTGCTGCACCTGCTGACTTGCTGCTACAGTCGCTGCGGTGGAGACATGGGGCGCCCAGCTGCTGGGCGCTGCTGCGGGTGTAGGTGCTGGGCGCTGGCGATGATGGATTCGTTCACCCATATGTTCTTTTCAAGGAGGTGGCCCACAACGATGCAGATGCAGAGGATTGTTACAAAGTAGGATATGGAGACGACTTGGTGCTGATGAGAGATGATTGGGAGAATAACATTAAAGTAGCTCGACCCATATCCACATTCCCCTGTAAATCAATAGAAAAGCCTCTAAACAAAACAACGAGTGGGGACCACATGTGCAGGGGCGCCCATGTGGTGGTGCTTTTTTTTTTTTTTTTATTGGTGGGCGACGAACAAGTGGGCGCTGGTGCTGCTGGGCGCCCACTACTGGGCGCCTGGTGCTGGGCGCCCGCTGCTGGATGCTGGGCGCTGGTGTTGGGCGCCCGCTGCTGCTGGCGCAGGTGAGGCTGCTAGCCGGGGCGCCCCCTTGGGCGCGGGCGAGGTTGCAACAAGCGATGGAAGAAGCACTTCCTGCGATGAGCCACGGATGGGTGGTACCCGTGGTCTACGCAGAGGAGGAACTGGGTGCCAAGGTGGTGTGTGCCAATGTGGGCGAGCACGCGGGTGAGCAGGCTACTCTAGTCCATTAGGCACCAAGGGATGCTGATCCAGACGAGCAAAAGGAAAACTATTTTGGGCGAGCAGACCGTGTCAGGTGCCCTTATAGGCGCAGTTCCAACTGGTTTGGCTCATTTGGGCGGCCAGACAGTTGGGTACGCTAATTTAATGTAGTCCCAGGGTTGCAGATGACCTGTTTGAGAACAGAGCAGAGGTAGGCTAAGATCTTTTCGGCGACCCGTGAGAGAGCCGCTAAGCTGGAGATAGGCTGCCTGTTTGAGAACAGTGCAGAGGTAGGCCAAGCTTTTTTGGCGACCCGCGAGAGAGCCGTTAAGCTGGAGATAGGCTGCCTGTTTGAGAACAGTGCAGAGGTAGGCCAAGCTTTTTGGCGACCCACGAGAGAGCCGCTAAGCTGGAGATAGGCTGCCTGTTTGAGAACAGTGCAGAGGCAGGTCAAGCTTTTTGGCGACCCACGAGAGAGCCGCTAAGCTGGAGATAGGCTGCCTGTTTGAGAACAGTGCAGAGGCAGGTCAAGCTTTTTTGGGCGACCCACGAGATGATTCACCTCGCCTAGACCTGTTGATTTCCTCAGCGTTCATATATTTTTGAGCTTTTGCCAATAGTTCTGTCATGCTCTTTGGTGGTCGCTTCATTACTGAAAAGAGGAATCTGGATGAACGGAGGCCTCCCAGAAAGGCGGTCATGGCGACTTTGTCACTGGGCTCCTCTACTTGGAGGACCTCCTCATTAAAACGAGTGAGGTAACTCCTCAGACTCTCATCTCGGTCCTGTTTTATGCTGAGCAGGTGGGTGGCAGGCTTCTGGGGGCGGCGTCCTCCAATGAAGTGCGACACGAAGGACTTGCTTAGCTCTGCAAAGGTGGAGATTGAGGCTGGGGCCAGACTGGAGAACCATTGCCGTGCGGAGCCCTTCAGGGTGGTTGGAAATGCTCTACACATGATCTCGTCAGAGATGTTGTGTAGTTGCATTAGGGTTTTGTATGTTTCCAAGTGATCCAACGGGTCCTTGGTCCCATCAAAGGTCTCCATGGTTGGCATTTTGAATTTTCTGGGGAGTGGATAGTTTGCCACGGAGGGTTTGAACGGTGTATCCGTTCGCTGTACCAGATAGTCAATGGATTCTGGTACCTGTGCCCTCATGGCATTGAAGACGTTGCCGATCTGATTTTGCATCTCTTTGATCTTCTCGTCCCAAAGGTTGGGAGCTTCTCTGGATTGACCTTGGAACTGGCTCTCGTCTTCCAGGTTGTAATTTCCACTTCCCTCCTCCTGGAAATCAGGATCCTCATGATTGGAAGCAGAGGGAGGAGGTGGAAGTCCACCATGGTTCGACCCGCCTGCGACTCCTCCAGGGGGAGGAGGTACGTCGAGGTGAGCGCGGCCTTCAGGATTGACCAAGAGTCTTCCGTGCGGGACGACCAGCGGAGCTCCAGCAGACGTCCCCTGGGCGTGGGCGCCATGATGACGGGCGCCCAGGGCGCCATGAGGATGGGTGCCCAGGGGTTGGGCGCCCAGGGCTTGGGCGCCCAGCTGTGGTACTCCACCCTGGGCGCCCAGGGGTTGGGCGCCCATGGGAAGGCGGCCTCGGTTGGCGCCTCGGCCCCGGGCACCGTGTTGACGGGCGCCCGGGTGAGGTGCCCCTCTGCGTGGAGCGACCAGTTGCTCCGAGTGTGGTGCTTCCTGCGGCCCTGCACCTAGTGCTCCTCCCTGACTCGCCAGCATGAGCTGCAGTATTTGTTGGTTTTGGGTTACCAACTGCTGCATGGTCTCCAGCATCTGCTGAGGAGAGGGAGCGGGAGCATTCGGTGCGGGGTTGGTCGGTGGAGGATTACCCTCGCCCTCGCGCGAGGGGTTACCATCTTGTCGCCTTGTTGATCTGGTGATCGGCATAGCTTTTTGAAAAAAGGAAATTCTTTTCGGATTCCCACAGACGGCGCCAAACTGATGATGCCAAAAATGTGTTTTCGGGCACCACCGGTCAAGTAACAAGTAATAAATGCAGTAATTTAACGTGACACAGAAATTTATAGTGGTTCGGTCAAGAGTGACCTACGTCCACTTCACAAAAGGCAGGGTTGCCTTGTTTCTTTACTAATCAGAGGTGTGGAGATTACAAGTTGAGTAGTACTGAGCAAAAGTTACATATATCTCGCCCCTCAAGCATTGGTGGGGGCTTTATAGTTGTCCCCTAACAATCGGGGCGACTCTCCAGCGATATCCCATGAGATCATGCAACGGGAGTGGCCCCAACGGGCGTCCTCGAACAGGTGTAGTGGGCAGGAAATACTCCGCCTGACTCGGTAAAAGCAGTTGAATCGCAGCCGCCAAGACGAAGCAATCCTCTGACTTGTATTTGAGATCATACGGCCCTGACCTACTGGCATGGGTTAAGTTTCTTGGACCTGGCTAGCTACACGTTCTGGGCCACCGGACCTGACCTGTCATCTGACCCGTCACGGTGGATCGGACCGGACCCTTAACGGGTAGATAACGACCCGGGTTCATCATGGACTTGGGTCAGTCAGACCCGACCCACCACCGTGGGCCGAGCCATTTAGGTGTAACCCGCCATCGTGGACCTAAACATTTGGGCCTGGCCCATCAAGTTATACAATCGTTGGGCTTGCTCGCTTTGAAAGGAGTTGTAAAAATCACTTTTTAAATGGGTTCACTGTATAAAGAAGAAAATGGGATTTTCGGGGTGTAATCGTTCGGTTAACGGTTTTTCCAAAACACAAGGTTAATCAAACAGTATTTTACGATTTTCAGTTTTTAAAAATTATAACCGTAACCGTACCCTAAAAAACCAAATCGCAGTTAATCGTATTAGACGGTTCGATTACGATTAATTGTCACTTAAAATACATATATTTTTTTTTTGTTAAAATGCAAAATACAAGTTCAAAAGTCAAAACCAAATATCCTAGATAACAAATTACATAATTTCAAAATACTAAAGTAGCATTAAAATGTTCACATAGAAAATGAAATAATAAAGTGCATTTTCTAGCAAACACATTCTTGATCTTTCACTTTTCTCTCTTTCGTTTTTTGTTCCAACAATTAAGGCTCAAAAGTTAAAATGCGTAATTTAAGTTATAAAATTACACAATACCCCCTTTCTTCTTCTTCTTCTTCCTTTTTTATTTTTATTTTTATTTTTATGGAACAGTTCAGTTAACCATGTGTTTTCAAAAAAATGGTTAACATAATCGTATTTTATGACTCGGATTGATTAATAACCGTGAGTTGAGAATAAAAACCAAAATCAAGTCGTGAAGCACGATTTTTTTATTTTAATAACCATAACCGCAATCGAAACCATGAAACATGGTTATTAACCGTCGGTTTGGTTCGGTTAATCGTGTGTTTTGGGAAAACGGTTAACCGAATCGTATTTTATGGCTCGGTTTGATTAATAACCGTGAGTTGAGAATAAAAATTGAAACTGAGCTGTGAAGTATGATTTTTCGATTTTAATAACCACGACTGTAATTGAAACCGTGAAATACGGTTATTAATCGTCGGTTCGGTTCGGTCGGTTAGACGGTTGTCAGGTTTTTTTTTAATTAACAACTCTATGGGACTTTACATCTCTTTCTCATGCCGGGTTCGAACAAGAGAAGAAGCTCAATATCGGAGAAAAATGAAAGTCTAATCCACTCTACACCATAATAGAGCAAAAGCTTTACCCATATCATTAGTTGACTTGGAGGGATTTTATTTCCCTATTAAGGTATTGTTCTTGTCTTTTTTTCTTGTTGTGATCTACCATTGGAGATTGGTGATAGTTGTATTATTGTCTCTGTTGTTGTCACGAGATCTTCTAGTTGTGTCTAGAGAAGACATTTGTAAACACATTTTCTATAGTGGCATGGAAGTTTTGGAGTTTGGTCCCGGGTTTTTTTCCCTTTACATTGAAGGAATTTTTATGTAAAAAAACAAAAAAAAAACCCTAGCGTTTGCTCATGCTCTCTTACATATATTTATTATTTGTGGATTGTTGTTGTATTGTTTTTATTCCCATTGATTTGCTTTTATTCCCATTGATTTGCACACAGAAAGGGCTATATCACTGCGGGGCGCATTTTCAGCCTACATTTCAACCATCCAGAGTGTTGGTCTATTGGTCCCAATAATGTTTATCCTTTAACGCACAAAGGGCATTTTTTTTTGTGTTAAATAAATATCCTTGGCTTTTCAATCCAGACAAGAGCTTTTAATCTCACAAGACATGTCTTATTCCCCTATATCTTTAGATGCTTTTCATTTGTACCTTTAAACATTTTCTTATTATAGAGCAGCCATTTGATAAATCTCTTGCTGTGTTTGTGGAGAGAGAGAGAGAGAGAGAGAGAGAGAGAGAGAGAGAGAGAGAGAGTTCTCAATTTGCAATTGGCACAGTGCAATTGGATCTCCATAGGAGTTTTGCAGTGTTTACACAAGGCTGGCATATTCTCTAACTAGACACCAAGTATCATATCTTTTATTCTCATGCTCTTTGTATCAATACAAAAAGATTTTGAAAAAAGGTGCAAACCAAGCCTTTGTCTATGGCTTGTGAAACTCTTCTTCTTCTAGCTTTTAATGCATTGAAGTGTCTGTCACATTTCTCTGTCTTCAGTCATCAGCAATCCTATCAAAGCAAGCCTCACCATGTATGGGCCAGACCAAAAATCATTCTTATCAGACGATCCAAACCTTTCATAGCACTTATAGGAAAGAAAGTTTTTGGTTGATTAAATTACTTCAACATTTATCATTATTTTTTCTAAAGAATCCAGCTTATCATATGTTAAAGTCATTGCTGCCTCGGCGCACACACAATAGGAGTTGGGCAGATAATGGCAATTAGATTAGGATTACGCGTACTCTTTTTTATTTAATTAGTTTTATATCTATTATTAGATTTAAGGCTATCTTTTTTTGTAATTTTATTTCCTAATTTGATTAAGACTCTTATTTAGGAGGTTTGTTCTTAGTTTTTAATTTATATATTTATGTGATGTAATTCAATTTAGTAGAATGAAATAAACTAAGTTTCTTTATGTTCCTCTTTTGTCTCCTCCCTTCTTCCTGAATATCATAAACAAACTCATCACACCACCCTTTTCAGATGGTCCTTTGAATTGGCCCTCACCATAAATTGACACTCATTTAATGACTACCCCCTATTAGATTGAATCACCCACACATTTTACTTGAAAGTAATACATATTATTTCCGGCCCTTGATATGATCTGATTGTGACCATTTTTTTTTTCATCCTTAATCCACACACACACATTTCAGATGACAACCGCATCAAATTTCAAAATCCTAAGACCATATGGGGTACCTGACATCAGTTTTCAAATTTAAGACATTTGGCACAGGGTCTTCTCTAATTCTAATAATATCTTGCACAAAGAAACCTTCCATCGCCCTGACGATGAAGTCGGATAAAAGAGAAAGCAGAGTCAGACCCCTTTCCAGATCAATGCAACCATCCTCATTCCTCATATCGCCTGAGGTAATCCAAAGGGGTTGGCCGAGTGCTCAGGACAATGGTTCATTCATCTTCTGGAGCTAGAGGTCTTGGTATCTACTCCCAGTTTTCCGCTCTTAAGGAACCAAATGTTTAGTCTACTTGTGTTACCACCTAAGGGCCATAGGGTTTTACTTGGCTTCTCTCTGAGCGCAGAGGGAATAATCCAGCCCAAAGAAATGAGAATCCTTTGTTAGCAAAAAAAATATATAACAGGAGGCAACTGTACAAACAGAAGGATACAAAAGACCTTAATGAGAGGATAAAAAACCTGTTAGTGTATGTTGGTTAGAGGAGGTTTTTTTTTTTTTAACTTGAACTCAAAGAAAACTGAGGATATGTTAAAGTGTTCTCCTCTTAGTGTCCTTGTGATATTACTGAAAGAGAAGAGAAATGCATCAATGATGCATTTCTTGATTTTAGTTATGGAGGGCTAGTTGGAGTGGAAACTGCACTCATTTGGTGTCTTTAGAAAATACGTTGTTGACAAGAAGACTCAAACTATTGCTTGGCTGGCTATATTGCCACAGTTGCTTGATATGAATGACATTTCAGAGATAAGTAGGGGACAAGGAAAGAGAAAACCAAGCTCCGGCTATGTGAAGTACCTGAAGGTTTTTTAGGACCTACTAGAATGGATGCTAGTCTAATTAATCAAATTAATGTAGCGGATGTAATCAATCAAAAAAGATAGAACTAGCAAATAAATCTACCAAGCAATCACCACAAGAAGGCAAATACAAATTTAACGTGAAAACTCTTTCCTCCAGGGAGAAAAACCATGATCTATAAATCAAGATTTCACGAACAGTTTACAAGATATACTCACAAGCTCATTTACCTCAGTCTGTACCTCAACTATAAAGACTGTAGTTGTTCTTGCACAGAATCCACTAACACGACTTTCACTGTGCACCGTTCTCCTCACTTGATCTCCTCGCAACTTGCCAACCAAGATGATCAATCTTCAATAAGAGAGTAGAAGCAACAAAACATTCTAAAACAGTCATTCAGAACAATCTCTCAATGACTCTAGATACACAAGGAAATCTCTCTTAGGGTATTCTAACATTAGTTCAAGAGAGAGAATTAATTTCTTATCTTGTGTTATAGGATTGAGAGAAACACTCAATTTATAGACCCAAAATCATACTTGAGACTTCTAGTCATAATCCCACCCACAATAGCAATCATCCTCAAACACTATAATAAGTCCGGATCGGAGCAGACTTCAGTGCTGGCTTGACAGAGTTTCTGTCATATTTATCTTTTGGCCTAACAGACCCAACTCCATGTATCCTTGGCAAATGCGCACATAATGTTAGTACAGCCCTGCTACACGGCCTGTCTGGGGGACCGATTCCCGGCCCGGTCCCCCCAGGGGGCCGTTGGATCCCTGGGATCCAACAGCCCCCCTGGCGGACCGGGCGGGGAATCGGTCCACTCCAATCGGGCCGTTTAGATTTTTTCATATTAGTTTCTTCTCCCAAACCATACAAACTATCAGTCTGAGATATATTCACTACCGGTTTCTCCAAAAACAACTTACCCGTATATTTTGTATGTTAGAATCCAATGGTCAATTGAACACCAATTTACTTCAAAATAGGTAATGTAACACTATCAGACGTTGGATATATGAGGACTATATAACATATGATGGTATGTATTGACTTTACATTTTATTTACATGTAAGACACCCTAAAAAGCCTTAAAATAGGTCCAAGTCAGGGTCATGTACATGGTTTTCCTTGAGCTGGACCTGAACATATAGTAGACCTGGAGTTCGACCCATATTATTTATCTTACTGTATAATATAAAATTCATACTTTAGTATGATTATATGCATGCAATTATATACAATGCTGAGTTAAATGGTAGTTGGGTATGGTCCATATTAAACGTGAACCCAGATCCAACAATTGACTGGGATCATAAAACGGTCTCTACCCAGATTTGCCAGGTAGGGCATGTTGGCTAACCAGGTATTTATTTGGGGGCCTTTTAGAGCCATACTGAAGAATCAAGATTTTCATATCTTTTCATTTTTAAATCACGATTTGGGATTGGCTGCTTTGTAACTGTTTCCTGCTGGCCGTTACTAGTCACAAATTGTGTTTTCTAGCCATGGTTTAGTAGCCGTCATCGTCATCAAAGCCTTCTCCCAACTATATTTTTGGAGTTGTTTGCATGAATTTTGTTTATCCATTCCGATCAAATCTTAGATAAGTTGCATTTCTTTATCTATTTTTACTACTTCATCCACATCCTTTTCGGCCTACCTATTCATTTTGGCCTCTTCACATTAGTGGATTATCAACCTGCATAGCTAATAGTCAACCTTTTCCTTTCCGGTGTCGTTGTCTGTCAGTGTTAGACATGCCCTCAAACCATTTCAAATGGCTTTCTCAAACGGCCGTATTTTATGGTAAAGTGTATTTAGTGCGTCCCACGGTGGATTACATTAGCAATCAAATGCAAATCTCCCGCCTGATGTTCCATGTTAATATGAGTTTCCTAAACAAGTGACTTTATGATTCTAGGGGTCGGAAAATGTATGGCAGTGGGGCTGCCAAACGGCCCGGTCGGTTAGGACTTCTTGTTTTCCAAGTCCTAAGCTTAAGATATGTGGGTTTGACCCAAGGTGGATCAAAGCGCTCGGAGAATGAGACCACCTAGGCCCTTACTCAACCTTTGGGGCTAAGCCCAGGGCTTAAAGAGAAGAACATCATTGCCACTGGGCATGTATGGAATGTATGAGCACACTTCTTTCTTTATCCGAGCTTATTTAGACCATCAATGCATTGCAACGAGCAACCTGATGTTAGATGAATTTTACTATACTATGAGTTGATTTGAGGTGATGGTTAGGCAATTATTTACTGTCCAAGATAAAAATATCAATTGATGGTATTGGCAAATCTTGTCTTTAGGCCTTTGATCGAATGCATTGCACTGATTTCTCATGAATTACATATTGAACTAATAAATGGATTATATATAAATATATATTTATTTATATAAATGTCTCATAAATCTCTCCACAGCATGCCATTGAGATTTTGCAGTACTTTTTTTTTTTTCCAGGCTGTCTCCTACCAAAAGGTAGGCTATTGGATTGAATCTGAATATGAGGATAAATATTATACCTAATATATATGCTCAAATTAACCCTCGTATATTTTCTTGAATAATAAATAAATCCACATATACAACAAGTGTATGTAAATAAGCCAGTACACATTATAAAGAAAACATAAAAATCATTCATGGCTTTTTTACATAAAACTCACAAAGGAAACACATGGAAATCACATAAAAATTAATATAAGATTCTTACTCAAATAAAGCCACATGTAGCTCAAATAAATCCACACATATAAATAAGAAAAATAAGTGGGTCAGGGCAAACCTAGTATTGTTCAATCCGGACCCTCAAATAGTAAGGCCTACAAAAATTTTGTCCCGGCCTAACGCTCAAGCTTATTAAAAGAAAGTCAAAAGCCCTCATTTAGCGGGATTTTTGAGGTCTAGGTCAGGTCGTATACTTTTATATGCATGAGGGGCCGATTGAGAGCCGAACATTGTTTACAAATCAACACATGAAGCAGAATTTGGTGTTGTTAAGTATTTTATATTTATTTAAATGCAATATATTTTTTTCTTTTGCCATTGTTTATGTGAAGAAAGTACAATAAAGTAGTGATTAACTTTTTCAATTGACCATTATGAACTCCTCTCAAATAAAAATCCTGATCTATTACTGCGGTCCACCATTTCTCTTATGCGCCTCGTACACAAATGACATATGCACCCTGAGAGGGTCTAAGTGGCAACCCCAACAACTATTATCATTGCAATCCAAATCTCACCAGTTTCACTTGAGTTGAAAGTTAATTTGATATCCTAGACTTTGGTTAGATTTCACTACACCACCCTGTTGCGTTAAACTGCAATCAACTAACGAATGTTTCGCCTAGACATGAGGCCATGAGGGGGTGTTAGTGGCGTGCATGAAAAAGAGAATAAAGATACATTGTACTATTAGGCTATAAAATAAGAGGAATATCATTAACAACATCCATGACAGGCTAGTTTCCCAATGACATAGCAGTTAGCAATGGGTGGGAATCGAGGTACTTGGAGTTGGGAAAACAAAACCGTCTCGTGAGGGAATAGCTAGCTGTTCCCAAAAGCATTTACATTACCCAACTGGGTCCCTCTTAAATTCCCTCTCCCCAAAGCACATGAACATGCTCTCTTGTATATGAATGATGCCCATGAAACAAGCCCTCTCTTTTTCTATCTGCAAAACAAACCCAGCAAACTTGAGTCCTAAAAACAAATAGGGCCTTCTACTGTTTAATCCCTCTTAAACTTGGATAATTCTATGAGATAATGATGCAAAAACTCCAAATTACGCGGTTTTCATTTTGGAGTCTTCGTCATTTTCTAATGGAACACAGCTTTAAAAGGGATTAAATCGTAAAAGTCCCATATATATCCGATTATTTCCACTTCATTCACTACTCGTTGACCATTGGGGGGGTATTGGGTTATCTTTTCATGTTCTTAATAATCATGATTATCATTTATATCAGACAGATGATCTAGCTTTGAAAGTGCAAATGACATTGTTAAGACTCATCTAACTAATAATTTAAAAGATCTGCCTTCGGATCATGCCCCAAAGATCTACCTAGTGAGGGCCCAATTCTATACATTTTAACTTCAAGTTCTACTATGAAAACTTTCAAAAGGCACTACATTTGAAATAAATTCACTATAGTTTCCCTCCTTTCTTTCAACACTTGTATGTGCTCACGTAATATTGCTTGAGACTATTTTTATTGCTATTGAGATAAATTTATTTGCTTTCTTAGATAAGAATCTTTCGATTTTTTTTTTTACTTGGGGTGCTATTTGCTTTTTTAGTTTCTACAGTCATACTCTTGTTACCCATTCTCCAGGCAATTCTAGACTTTAGTGTGTGATGATTTTGGACTGAAACACTAAAAATAGGTGCTTGGAGCATGAACTAGAAATTCAAAGGAATTTTGTTGATAAAAAATATAAAAAAGAAAAAAAAAGAAGAAGAAGAAGGTTTTGAGATTTCATGTTGGCTGAATATATAGAAATTCATGGTCATCAAAAGGATTACTAAAGAGGTGAATGGTGAATGATATATATATATATATATATATATATATATATATATAAGGTAGACATGTAGATGGGTCTTGACTTTCCTACTATTTAAATTACTATGGGATGGTAGAGTATTCATTTTCCATCCCTCCTTTATTCATTCATTTTTTTTTCCTTAAAAAAAGATTATTTGATGATCACTTTCATACTTAACTACTTCTACAACTACCAAACCAAATCTTGGAATTGTGGGAACTTAATTACATGAAACAAAGGGATAACAATATCCAGTAAACCTAGTTAATTTCTCTTACAACCATATCATAAAACCCCCTATAGTCAGTAGTCAATATTTTATTTGTTTCCTTATCATGTCCCTTGTGGAGTCGAAGTCCCTTTCTGCTCATGTAAAGTCTTATGTAATGGCCACACAACAAGCCCCATCCGCGCGCATGCAACCAGAAAAGCAAGGACTAATCAAAGTTCTCCATTTATTCTGAATAAATCTGTCCATATCATTCTCCTAATAGCATCTGATGGCCACCATCCATGTTAACATTGACACGACACGTTTCATCTAGTCGAAACCTTAATAACTCATAAAAGATTGAATTCATTTCTCTTTCATAGGAGAAACAGAGAAGCTGACAAACGAGCCTCATACATCACAACTCCTGATGACTTAAGATTTAATTGTTTGTTTATGTTATCTTAACTCATACTTTAATCTAATATTGTTAAATAAAATCAAGAAAAATGGGCTTTGTTTAATAAATAATTCAATGTAGGTTATGGTTGATGTGGAAGGTTGGAAGAACCCGGCTTTACATTAAAAAAATGCGGATCGGGTTTACTAGGTTCTACCTGGATGGATGCCAATCACAGTTTTAGATGGAACCGATGTGATGACGATTATGAATTGGCAAAATATCATTAATTACTATATCATGTAGACCTTTGATTTTAGGGCCACAATATTTTGGATTTGTTTGTTTGCATTATAATACAATAATTGGTTAAAAACGTAAGCCAAAGGTAAATTTAAGAAAATGAAAATAAGATAACCTCTTCTTTCAAGCAAATAGAATCAAAGAAAAATGTCAGCACCCTTAATTTTCTTCAATTCTATTTTCATAAAAACAAAGATTATTTGATGCTCACTTTTCAAGATTGACCTATATGGCCTTCATTTTTAACTACTTATTAGATATATTTTATGCATTCAATTCTTATGTATTTTAATACAAATAAACAAGCCTTTAGTGTAAATTTTAACATAAGTGATGGGTGAGTGCCAACCGATTAACAAGGTATAAAGATGTTTGTGATCGGACTGACCATGGGTGGACCCAAAAGCACATAAAATAAACAAGATATTCTGTTTTCAAAGTAAACCATATATATATATATATATATATATATATATATAGAGGTGGGATCCCACAGGCTGCAGCCTATGTTATCACAGGCTGCAGCCTGTGTCACACGTGTGGGCAGAGGCCCTGGGCCCTCGCACGTGTGCGTGCAGCCTGTGATAACACAGGCTGCAGCCTGTGTGATCCCCCCACATATATATATATATATATATATATATATATATATATATATATATATATATATATATATATACAGCACTAGAAGACAGATAAAAGTTGGTACCAAGTCTAAAACAATAGCTTGTAGATGACACGAAAAATGGATTCTTGGTAATCAATAGCTGCTACAGCAATGATTTTCTGTTCAATCTATGGACTTTTTATTCTGAAATCTAGTGACAGCCCACAAGAACTATAGAAGAAAAGGATGGCACGATTGCAATATTTTGACCAGGATTTCAATACAATAAGCTATATTAAAAGTTTCTTTTAGGTGGAAAATACTATATTAAAAGTACTTAATGCAGGATTGCTTGAGCATTTCTTAAATGCAAGAAAAAACTAAGAAGGTACTGTTTCTTTGGGCTGGTAAGCTAGAATTAATAGATGATCTCAGGTTTGAAGCTTTTGAATTCTTGTTGCTATTATCTTTGATTTGGCATCACAGGAAAAGATTGTGTTATGGAAAAATTTAGATTCTCATATTCGTTCCCCCACTATTCTGTTGTTTGCGGCGACATCTCTATCTGGAGAAAGAAAAATAATGAATTGGTTTTTCTTGATTAGTGAGAGGGGTAGAATACATGATTCCTCTCTTCTGAAAAATTTAAAAAATGCAAATCCTCTCAATGCACAAATAAATTTTCCTAAGTTGTGAATTATACAATCTAAGGGATTCAAATAAATGGTGGTCAAAGTTTAATGCCATGAATGATAACATAAAATGTTTAATGGATCCAATTTGTTGTAAATAGCTTAATTTGGAAACTTCATACATCCATAAGGCCAATGGCCTCTACAAACTCATCTGGTTAATAGCTTCCTGCTGCACAAGTTGCACATAATCTAGACTTGTATTGGAATACTCTAGTCCTAGATTGTAGATGATAGTGGGGATGGTGCCCAACTTTTATTATTCTTATTGCTTAAAATTTTGAGGGTTTTTTCATACATGTCTAGTGGGAGAGGGATCCATTAGGGTGGTGATCATATGCAACTTTATACTTATCATATTGTTTCTTGGGCTATTTCATAATCATTTTAACTCACCTAAGGTTGTGTCTATATCTAGAATACCCCATGAAAGTAAGCTGTCTAGTGGGGCTTACCTATATGCATGGGTTTGGGTTTGGGGGCGGTTGCCCCGTCAGACTTGTGTTTGTTTCCAAAATTTATATGAAAATTCTGATTTTGCTTCCAATTTCCCATTTGGGTACATTTGAAAAAAAAAAAAAAATTGGGTCCACCATTGGGTTATCCATGAGTTATTGAGGAAAAAAACAAAACATTCCTCTGATCATGGCATATAGAGAGGTGAAATTATAATTCAAAATTGTTGCTATTGACTCATGGACTGAGTCAAAATATATAGCCATTGTGGCTCTCATGGCCATACAGGCAGGCCTAGTAATGGACCCATATGCTAATGAAAGCATGGCTTGGATACCTATATCGACCAAAGCCAAAACTGTTGCGCCTGAAATGACCTTTGTGCCATTAGAAATAATTACCCACCCCCTACTCCAGCAAACAAAATCCTAAAAGCAGTGGTTTAATCTTAGATTCATATCTTACATTCTTCACTCTTCACTTCTTTAAATACTTTCTAGATGAACTTGAACTTTCTCTACTATAAAATTTAGCAATTTAATAAAAAGGGTCCGTTTACATTCATATTATTGATTACTTAGGAGTAAGCCTTGTATTTCTAAAAATCGCTAATGCTGAAGAAACAAATGTACATATCTAAAAATGACCATTAAATAATATCCCTTTCAATGAAAAATTAATCAGTGGATGGATTGAAATGAATACCCAGTCATAACCTTATAGTAACTCAATCAGTCGGAAAGTCAAATCTGTCACCTTTTTAATAATCTTTAGTTGGACTTTAGAGAAAAAATAAAAAATAATATTTTAGGAGAGCTCATTTGACCATAAATTCCTATATATTGAATTACATAGACTCCTAAACTCAGCATTAATTTCACATATAATTCTAGAGTTCTGTTGAGAATGATTTTGGCAAATAAGATGCCCAAGTGTAACTGGCCTTGGTTAGCCAACACGTAATTTGTTGGGATCAGACCAGACCGAGTGAAGATCTGTTGAAAAACTCACGTAAATTGAGAAAAAAAATGGGTTCTTTATCTTAGGTATGAAAAGTTGTGACACACATATATGTACCCCTTTCAAATGGCCAATCAAATCCCAGGGGCGTTTCCTATCATGTGAAAGTGAATGTTCTGTCGTGTAGTGTAAAATGTCACCAAGTGATACATCCTAGTTTTAAGGAATCTATATGGTAGGTATGCGAATGTCTCTATTCCAAACTTTGGTTTTTATCTTCTTCCACCATATCAATATGTGTGGCAGTAAAGTGGTGAAAAAACCTTGCTGATTGGGTTAGTTAACTCTTACTCCCCAACAAATGCTGGAAGAGTGGCACTACGACGAAACGAGGTAGCTTGAAAATTTGGCACCGATTCACATTCCTTAAAATGATGGCCATGATTGCCCACTTGTGATATTAGATCTCATAAATATTTCACACACTAACCAGGTTCCTCACCTACATTGCTGGGATTGATCCAGCTTGGTTTCAGGGCTAGTTAGTTTACAAGAGGGGTAAAAAGAAAGTGGAGGTCGACTATGAATATGGTAAAAGAGTATGGATTAAAATAGGAATCACTGGAAGACAAAAGTTTACTTCTCTCCAAATTAATATACTTGGTTGAAGTGAAAAAATAAAGTCAAAAGTAGAGTAAAAGGCACTAGTGGTGCCACGACGGAGTTTACTTCCCCTTCCCCTTATTCCATCGAGATAACAATAAAGTAAAATAGTCGCATCACAACTTTACTTTTACTTTACTTCTTTCATCCAAATAGTATGACGTAAAAAATATTGGGGCCTTTCCCGATATACAATGCGGTGTATCGAGGGTTTTACTAATGATCAATTCCAAGAGGCTGAGAGGGATATCCTCCTAAAAAAGAAGAAGAAGAAGAAGAAAGTTATCGTATCCTTTTTCTCACTCCTCTATTGCTTTCCTTTCTGCTAAGTAAATGAGTGAGAGTGAAGCTCACCACTAACCTATCAAATTTAGAAAGATTCTCACCTATAAGTATACCCCAAGTACACTTATGTGGTTTAGCTCATGGGGCTCGCTCAGATGCTTTCCTAGCATTTATGGTAGGATGGATCCTGTAAAAAATCATTGAATAATCCTAGTCATGTCAACTTTTAGTTTTTTCAACTATTTTCAGGAAATTTCATGCAAGGAACTGAAAAACAAAATAATATTGACAAACATTTGTTTGAAAGAATTTTTTAAAGAAATTTTAAATGTTAAAAATTTCAAACGCGGGGTTAGTTATTGTCTCCTTGTATTTGGAATTCCTTATTTAATTTGTAAGATCCCAAAAACTCAAGCTCATGCAATATTGTCATTTTTGGCTTATAACATTTGCAAATCTAGTTGAGGATAACATTTGGGAATCCAAATATCCTCCAACAGAACATTTTAGATATCTTACAAAAACATGGGCCCTTGTTGGCGTGCTCTTTTATTTACTTTTCATCGCATGAAATTTTATCTTCCATGGAAAGGAAATAGAAAGGAGATTCCACCTTTTATGGAAAAACCTAATGTAGCATAGTACAAAACTCACTTTCCACAAATGTGTCATTTATTTTCATGTTGATCTTATTTTCTGCATAGAATTATTTGAGAATATTCAATAATTTAAGTTTCTATATTGTCTGGTGTGGTGTAACTTTTTTTCTTTGCTGTAAAATGTATTTTTTATCCCTCATGTAAATGTGTATAAATGGTTATCCACCTGTTTTTAGGTTCAAATATACATATAAAAAATGTGAAGAGTTAATGACTCTAATGAAGCGGAGGTGCTTGCTAATATGGCAGCTCTTTAATGTTTCTCGAGATCTTTTTATGGAAACCTTAATGTGGAGAGTGACTCTTCTAATGTAATTTTGTGGTTGTCAAACCAGAAGACCAGCCCATGGAAACTCCAATTCCTGTTCAATGAAACCTGAGCTCTATCTTATATCATTCATGTTGTCTTTCATCATGAGTTTAGATCGGCCAACTACATGAGTGACGTTCATGCCAAACAAAGGGGTTGAGAGGAGTGTCTTTGTGAGGGTTTTGTTTTGTAAATTTAGTTGCGTGAGAGGGGCAGGTCTCTCTTGTACCCTGTTGCTCTTTAGTTTCTTTCTCTTTATGTTTATAGTATTGCTTTCTTTTAATGAAACCTTTGTTAGTTGTTACTAACTCAAAAGAATAAAAAGTTAAAAAAAAATGTGAAAACTGCTTTTGCCTAAAAATATGAAACTATTAAGTTCCTTGGATTGCAGTTTTTAAACAATCAAAAGAGTTGACTTCATCGGATTAATATATTGACATAGCTGTTGATTGTTGATGCCAAGATATCATATGTGATGCCTGTAGAATGGTTGAAGACCGGATAGTTGAATCTCATGATCTTGCCAAATCAATGAATCAAATCCCATTAGTAATTTAACGTACAGAATTTTAAAAACTTCTCAAAGATTGGGATAAATTACTATGGCCTCAATGTGGATAGGCATCTCTTTGTTATTTTGTTAGGTTGAGGTCATGTGTTGTTGGTGTGTTTGGCCTTTGTCTTTTAATGAATCTTCCATTCACATAAAAAAAAAATCTAGTTTGTATTCGATTTCAGAAACAAAGGCCATAATTACTTAAAGGGAGAATTTCAATTAAGGCCTTAAGTTTTTGTCTTATTTCGTAAGAAGACATAAGTTTTAAAACTTTTCAAATTAGTATCTAAGTTTTTGAGTGGATTTTCAATTATGGACATTCATCCATTTAAAGATATTTTTTGAAGATTTTTCCTCTTTTTTTTTTTTTTAAACACTCAAATTACCATTAATTTAAAGTCATGACATGGTTTTTGTAGCCACTATATGCAATCGATCGCTGTGGAGATATTGGTTAAGAAAAAGAAGAGAATATAAGGGAGTTGAAGGAGGGTTTTATTTCAATAAAGGATACTATGAGTAGTTTTAAAAGATTGAGGGAAAAAGTCAATGAAAAATAGCTTTAAATGGACGGATGTCCTTAAAACTAATTGAAAAACTTAAGGAGTAATTTGAAAGTTTTAAAACTTGTGTCATTTTTTAAATAAGGTAGAAATTAAGGCCTTCTTTGAAAATCTCTCTGACCTAAATCCAACCGGAGTCATAAGTGCTTAACATGAGCTTGCCTCTATCATGTGAGACCGGGCTCGCCCATCTAGTTAATCGGGTAGTGTTGGGCTTTTCAATCCCCCCCCCCTCTCTCTCTCATCTCCATCTTCTCTCGTGTCTCTTTTGTCTCTCGTATTTCCTCTTCACCCTTCTCTCTCCTCCTGTTTCTATATCTTTCATCTCCTTTTTCTCCCTTCGTTTCAAAACACCATTGAAATCCCCAAACAACCACCATACATCCTCAAAGCATTATCCCAATTTTGTTGTGGTCGGCTACATGAGTTTTATTTTTCCATTTTGATCTATAATGAGCCAAATCCATTGGACATGTTATACTTCTTCAGGTCTATCGTTACTACTTTCAGCCACGTCCTTTTCTGCCTATCTCTTCCACTTGGTGGGCCATCAACTTGCAGAGGAAAAAAAAATTTCTCATTGATGTCAATGCCGGCTTAAAAGTGCTCATTTTCGATTTTATCTCTCCTACTTGTACCACACCAAACGAGTTTTTTATTTTTTTATTTTTTCACCTATTCGTGCGAACCTTGAATGCTCTCGAAAGTGCTCGTTTCTGATTCTATCTGTCCTACTTGTACCACACATTCATCTCAATATTTTCATCTTTGCTACATTCATTTTACAACAAACCTTACAAAAAAAAAACCTACTTGTTTGGGCCGGGCAAGCCTTTGATTGTTTGTTGCTTAAACTAAACCTGGCCCATATATTAATTGAGTCCAATTTCTAGATCAAGAGCAATCCATGTATTAACGCTTAAAGCCGAAACCCTGTTGAAAGTGGATTAGGCTCGACCTGAGCTTGCACTAGCTTGGCCCATGAGCACCTCTATCCATCTATTGATCAGGGTCAGACCCCAGAAAATTCAACTTTGGGGGGCTCTAAGTAAAAAAAATATATATTGGAGGAATGTATTGAAAGATGACAATTTTATATGAATTTCTAGTGATATTTTTTTGACAATTTGATTTAAGAATATGAAGTGGATGATAATAAGCAAGTTACCCTTCAGAGCTAAGACTCTTATTAATTGAAACTGAATCCCTGAGAAAAAGTTTTCCTTAAAAACTAGACTACTAGCAGGGATTCCCCCCAGCACGTGCGTGGGAGTGTCCCCTGCCCACGTACCCAAAAACCGAGTTCATTCTGTGGTGGCAAGGGCATCTCTCTCTCTCTCTCTCTCTCATGTTTTTCTCCGTCTCTCGGTCTCTCCCAGTCTCCCCTATCTCTCTCTCTCTCTCTCGAAATTCGAATCCCACTCCCTCTTGCAACACTCCGGATCCGAAGGAAAATGCACAAAAAAGAGAGCGACCAAAACAATGAACATAGCTCACATGAGCACCATAAATCTCAACACCCCTAAACTGTAAGTAAACTGTAATAATAACCCCATTTCACTTGTTTCTAAATTGTAATGGCCTCAGTCACACCACCTGCGCTCAAATTTCAACAATTAGGATCGAAAATTTTACCATGCATGAAAGCCTAAGATACATGGATATTTTAAAATAAACAATGTATCATATTATATCGTATTTGATACTTCACATTTTATATATAAAATCTATGTCCCTACCATATTTACGCCATATCAAGCTTCATTGATGATAGCTATATGCACTATACAGCAGTGAATTTGAGGTTGGCGAAAATATCACTCTACTGTATATTATCTTACATCCATTGATTTGAACTCAACTACAAGAAATTTTTGACTCCCCCTGCTCGTTCTTACAAGACTCTTGACCCTACTCTTTTTTAGTCCATCTCAATGAGTCACAATCTTACAACAAGTGACTTGTGTGTGTGCGCGCGCTACATCCGATGGATAGGCCAGCAAAATTTCCCATCGGTTGAAACATTAAATGGACCCCACCCACTTCAACATCTAGTGATACACATCTTCCATCTTGTAAGATTTGCCCAAACATTAAAGCAACTTGTGCAGGACTACAAAAACAAAACTACTCCTTCACATATTCCTCAATAAAACCCACCATCCTCTTCAAATCAAAGTCCTCTTATTCTTGAAAATCTTCTCTCGGAAGAAGAAGGAGGAGCAGCAGGGGCAAGAAGAAAGCTCTACAGCATGGAAACAGCTGCTCCACTCGTTTATGCCGACTCGGTTGAGTCGTCACCACGATCCAGACACACTGATTCCTGGGACTCACCTCCGTCTTCTTCTCAGCCGCCGTTATCGAACGCAGGACCGTCTAAGCTCCGCCTCATGTGCAGCTACGGCGGCCACATAGTCCCCCGCCCTCACGACAAGTCGCTCTGCTATTTGGGCGGCACCACCCGCATCGTGGTGGTCGACCGCCAAAGCTCCCTTTCCTCTCTATCGTCGAAGCTCTCCTCCTGCCTCCTCGAAAACCGCTCTTTCTCCATCAAATACCAGCTCCCAAACGAAGATCTCGATTCTCTAATCTCAGTCTCCACGGATGAAGATCTTGATAACATGATCGAAGAGTATGATCGGATCCTCGCCGGCTCCTCCAACTCCGCTTCGTCTTCTAACAACTCCAACTCCCGCCTCCGCCTCTTCCTCTTCCCGCCGTCGAAGCCGGATTCTGCTTCTTCTATCGGATCCTTGCTTGAGGACTCCAAATCCGAGACCTGGTTCGTAGACGCCCTCAACGGCGCCGGAGTTATCCCCGGCGGACTATCCGCCGATTCCTCGCCGGATGTTAATTCCCTGCTAGGCCTAGACGAGGGCTCGAGCCATGGAGGCGGCGCCGCCTCCGCCGGTGGGGCGAAGAACCCCCACCTTCCTGAATCGCCTTCGGGGAAGGTGGGGAAAGTTGGGCAGGATATTCAGTCGGTGCCCGACTCGCCGATGATGGAGACGAGGTCGTCGTTTGGGTCGACGTCCTCTGCGTCGTGCCTGTCGAATCTGCCGCCCATTCGGGTGCATGTGGATGAAGGTGGGCTGAGGACGCAGGACCCCAGATTGGGGTTGGAGGAGCATTTTGGGCAGATGAATGTTGGGGGCGGCCCGCCGGCAACGGCTGCGGCTGCGGCTATCTCCCCGGCGGCAGAGAACCCAAGTCGGGGTTTTTCGGATGATGAGAGATTCGAGCAGGGGATGGCCAGGAAACCCCCTCAGCCTCCCTCTCAACCCCAGCAGAAATTCTCTGCTCCTGAATTGCAAAACGATGCTGTTTCAAGGTATGCCCAATTTCTCTGAATTCTAGTCATGTTCTTATGCCCAATTTCTCTGAATTATAGTCATGCAAGTAAGAAAATTCTCTGAAATGAAACGATTTGTTTCGTTTTTTTTTTTTTTTGAATTTTTTAGGGATGGTAGCGATTCTTTTGGTGTGATTTCTCGCCAGAAAGCAGGATTTTATCAAGAATCAGTGGTTCCTGTCCCTACCCGGGAAAGGGTTTCTCCCAATACTGCTGTTAGCTCTGCTTCAGATCCGAAACGTGATGTATCCGATCAGAATTATCGGATTCCGGTGCAAGTTCAAGACCCTGGTTTTGTATTGCCTATACAACAGCAGGAACAGCAGCAATTCATTCACACCACACCCCATTACATTCACCACCATGCTACTGGGCCTGTGCCCATGTCATCTTACTACCCAATTCATCCTCAGCAGCCACAGCAGCATCGGATTGATCATCAGTATCCGATGTATTTCGTTCCTGTCGGACAAAATCAAGCTTACAATCTACCCATTCAGTCGAATTTGCCCGACCCGCATTCAAATCCTTCCACCAAGCTTGCAAATCCTGCCATCATCTCCTCTGCGGCAGCTTACAAAGAACGCCCGCCCTCACCTGCCTATCCGACTGCGGTGTCTGCCCCTCTCCCAAAACCCGAATTAGCTGCCAATTTATACAGAACTGCTGCCACACCACCCCCTATGGCGGCTCAGCCTCTTGCGGCTGCAGGAGCACCGCTCATTCATGTATCTGATCAGCAGCAGCAATACATGGGCTATCATCAACTGCATCACCCATCTCAAACAGTGGCCGCAGCTGCTGCTACTGCGAATTTCACCTATGAGTACACTGATCCTTTGCACGCCCAATTATACTATACTCAGCAAACTTCTGCCACCTTGGCTCCTCAGTACCAAACAGTGAGCTCCGGAGCGATGATATCCGAGATTCCATTGCCGCCTCACTCAGCTGCAAATGTCAAGCAGAACAGAACCTCACAACCACTGTAAGTTGTTTGGGCCTGGCAAGTTCTAATCTGCAATCAATTTTGGTGGATGTGGGTGAATTGAATCATACTTGGTAGTATTTTACTTGAGGTTTACTTGTAAGGGTCTTGTTATAGTAATTTGTTTGTCTGTCTCTGTGATAGAAATAAGGAACTGGGTTTCTTATCTTCCTTCTATGTCATTGCCACTGTGCATGTGAAGGGTGATCTGGGATCATAGTAGTTCTTTTTCTTTCTGAAAATGGTGTGTGGTCTTGTGTAGATTAATGAATAAGTATAGAGAAAAAAGTTGAGTCATATGTCCTTCCTCTTTATTTCTCCTTTTTAATGGGCAATTAGACATGTACATTGACAATGGCAAAGGATCATGGACTAATGAACTGTATTCTGTCTTGTATTATATCTTATCTGTCATTACTCTTGGATCTATGAGACTTGGTTTGAGCAAGGCTGCCTGCTTCACCATTGGCTTAAAGAAGACTTAAATTGACATTCAGCACCTTGGCCTCATTGATATAGTAGAGTCGAGATGTATATAGCTCTCCCTCCATGTTTATTTTCTATGAGCTGTACACATTAAGCTGACCCAGAAGATAGATTTTATATAGGTTTACTGGATTTTTCTCCTCATGTGTTTTTCTACCTTGTTTTTTTTTTTTTTTTTTTTTTCATTTTTTTTTAATTATCAGGGAAGGTATATGTATCCCCACACACACACACACACACACAAAAAAAAAAAGGCGTTGCTTTTGTTTATCCACTCTAGAATCACTGAATCCTGCCTTTTATGTTCATTATTCTTTTGTGGGGGTAGATTTTAAATTTTCACTTCCTCTTTGTTTGTATCTGCTTGATGATATGAGTTTGGACTATCATTTATTAGAACCAGGAATTGTAGCTTTTATGTCCTTCATGCTATCATGTGAAGGTTTGGACAGATTCTAAACAGTCAATCTGGTTTTTTCCCCATTTGTATGCATCCGGTTATTGGAATTATTTTAGGACTGTACAATTGGGGATTTTGGCTGCTTCCATTTATTCATTTCTGTACACTTGTTTTAGGAGTAGCTAGTGTTTCTTGTCGTCTCTATAGACGTGGCTATCAGTGTTGTTGGATTGGTTTCCACTGTGTGTAATATAAATGAGCAAACTTCAACTTGCCTTCTGATCTCATGTGGAGGCCGATTCAATCTGTGTTGTGCAAGAAGTAGGTCTTTAGTATTCTTTCTCACATGAGACTCAATTTAGAGGTACATGTTGGAACTTCCTAGGAGGTGGAGAGGAGAGGGGGATTGTGTGAAGGGGTTTGACACCATTTTAATTATTTCAATACCATGCCTTATTTGTTATTAACAGTAAAGGTGTCAATGTTTATCCATTTTACCCATACCCGACTCATGAAAATAGCTTCTGGGTATATACTTGGACCCGTTTAATTTTTGAGTTTGAATTTGGTCTACTCAATTGGACTTGAAGATACTTATGTGAGGATTTGACTCAAGATAGATCGGAATGGAGAAATAAAATTCATGTAGCCGACCTCACCATAGTTGGAACAAGACTTTGATGATGGTGGTGGTGATGATGAATTGGACAGAAGATGTTTGGTTTTGGTCTAGTTTCATGTAGTTCTTATAACTCTATTGGTCCTGGACCCAAACCTGAATCGGATGAAAATTTTCTTATTTGGGTCGCCCGTTTCATGCCTATTCCGGATTTGCATTTATCTGATTTGGGTGTAGGTCCATCCAGTTGAGGAGATTAAAGCTGGTTGCACAGTCAAGTGAGATATTAGGGATTTATATAATCTATGATAACCCCATATATAATGGATAGTTCCCCAGTCGAATGTGATTGATTGACTTCTATTAGAACAGGATCCTACCTATGGTCTCCACGATCTGGATCTGGATCTGGAAATTTGGCAACGGGGTTTATGCCTGTGGTGAAGACATGCCTGATTAGGCTTTCGGATTTAATGATGGTGCCAAAGTGAAATTTGTGATCCTATGTGGGGAGGGAGATGGAGCCCGGGATTCTGATTCCTTACCACCATCTTCCTTTTAGTCAGCATATTGCACAAAAGAACACTATCCCAGGGACCGATCCAGTTCCCATCATATCACTTCTAGTCTTCTAGATAGAAAGGTTGTCTCTCTCTCTCTCTGCTGACATAAGAGAGTTTTGTGTTGTATCGTGAACCTACTGGTTTGCTTTTTTTTTTTGTTTTTGTTTTTAGATAGTAGGTTTTTTCTTACATAATCAGATAGGTGGACTAAAATGTGACATTGTTATAATCCTAAACCGAGCCTATAATATATACACTTGTGTGGGTCCCATGTCCGTTCATCTGTCCAGTGGGTCTCCATCCTGCTCTGCATGCACCACTTATGCTATTGATGATGCTAACCAGGTACCAGCTGGTTGGCATCTTTTAATTCCCTTTCTTATAGGCTCCTTGACCCTACTCTCCTCCTCCTTGACTTGTCTGATTTCAAGTTGGGAAGTAGTCTGATGGGATTTCCACTATGCTAGATATTAATGTTTTGATAGGGTCTTTAAGAAAGTCCTCAGTCTTCACAAGCCATTATATTGAATTGACTCATTCCAAAATCCCATCTAGTTTAACTGAAGCTAGAGAAATCTCAGACCAGTTTCATGAGCCTCAGGAACACTTGAAACTACAGAATTTTAAGGGCTTTTGAGCTCATGAATGGCCCATCAGATGATCCAAGCAATCCAGCAATGAATTGACTGATTGCTCCTCCAGGTTATGCTAAGCTTCTCTTTCCCTTTTAAAGGACCAATATCTCTATCCTATATATATATATATATATATATATATATATATATATATATATATATATATATTCTGCACTCAGAATGAATCCTTGCCCCTGTCCAAGTCCCAACAGAAACCTACCCACCGATGTTCCATGGATCACACCTGAATAGTTTTTGATAGTGACATGGTGGAAGACTTGACCTTTGGGTTTTATTCGATTCCAAGCCACGTCCCTTAAATGGTGGGCCCAACCCTTTGATCACTCCAGCTCATTCTACAAGTACTTTATAGTATTTATAATTTTATATGGGGCGAAGTTTCAAGTGCATCTATGATCTATCCCTCACGATAGGGTAAGGGATACTTACCTTTTTGCACATGAAGACAAGGAAGTGTACCTCACCTATATACTTGAAAAAAGTAACTTTTGTACTTGAAAATTTTTAATTATGTAAGTGTCTCTTACCCTATGGTAAGGGATAAATACACTTGGACACATGACTGATGGCAGGTTAACGGCTAAAAAGTGTACGGTTTATATATTATACAATGAGAGAGAGGGAGAGATGACCCACATATGGGTATGGGTTCTTATCTTGGGGTACCATCGAGTCAATGGGTACTCTCTCAATTGGAAAATCCAGCTTGATCAAAGCAAGTGGGTATGAACTGTCTCCACACGTGGCATGATCAATGCATACCATCTCATATCACTGTCTTAGGCTTTCAAAGCTGTCACATGTTGTCACGTGCCAGGTACATCTGAATTCATTTTTAAAGTTGATCGACCTAGTACTGCTGCTGGTTGTATGCAGTTGTCATTTCTCATGGGAAAGAAGCAAATAGGAACGCATGCTATGGAGGCTGAACTCTCTCATTCCTTGATGGGCCCAATCCATGTTTATATATAATATATCATTGAACAAGGTAGTTGTGACTTGTGAGTGATGAGTGATGATGACCCACATATGGAGGTAGCCTCTTTAGAAGTAGCTTCTTGGGAGTGGGATTGATTTCTTCTTCTGGTTTCTATCTTGTTTACCCTTTTGTCACAATCGTTGCAGACCCTCTTTTCCCCTCCTAGAATGGTACACCATTGTCTTTTCTCTTGAAAGGGAACTTTCACCTGCCTACCCACTCCTACATGGCTGCATCTGTCATTCAAAAAGAGATGTCTATTACCAATTTGGTATTTTTGTTCTTTATATGATGCAAGGGAAGATATAATTGCAAGTCTCTGCAGTAGGGTACTGTGGATCCAGCCTAGATTCACACCTTATTTGTTGGATCTATATCTGAGCCCAGTTGGAAAGTCATTAGCTGGGGCCAGCCTCACCAAATACTATTGCATTAACAAGAAAGTCAACATGTAGTAAAATTACACCTTAACAAGAAAATCTTCAGAACACTATGGTGCACTATTTTTCTTTGGTAAAAGTTTGTAGCCTGCTTACACTAGTTGTGTTCGTGAGGACCACTTGAAGTGGATTCATATTCTAACTTGCACTTCAAAATGTTAAAATTTTGTGCACATACGTTGCATATACCAATTGAACTCGACTTTTTCTGACTTAAAAAACAAGTTTCAGTTTTTAAAGTTTGTTACAGACTTGAATCCAAGGATAATAGCAGGAATGATAATATTATAGAACCTCTACTATATTTTAATGGGTAATATTTAGGTGAGAACTGGTCTCACATATTATATGAGAATCTTTTTGTGGGGCCAACAATTAGGGATGGGACCAAGGAGGATGAAAAGATCTATGTGAGACCACCCCAAGTATCAAGTTCCTATGCCCTCATCCCCTTTATCTGTGCCCCACAAGTTTAATGACTTTATATTCAAAAAAATATTCAACCCTCGATCCAATGATTCAGTCCATTCAGATGTGTGCTAATCCTTGGGATTAGTGACTATCAGGGGATTACCTATTGATTGCTAGGTTTGAATGAGCTGCTAGTTGGACCACACAAAAAGTTCTCATATAGTAGATGAAAACTAGTTTTCACCTAAATATTTTCCTATTTTAATAACAGCAATAATAATGTTACTATTATCATAGGGCTAATATATTTTCATGCTATCTGATCATTATTGTAGGCTATAACCATGAATTCAGACCAATTATCAGTATTGAACATAGAAATGGACTAGGATCCTATCATGGAACTCGATGACTTGATTAATTTGTTAACCTATTTATAGCCCTCCTTGTAGTATTGATTAATTATTGAAAATGGACTTTGAGGGGTCCCAAGTCTATCAAAGGATCTAGAAAAGGTTACCCCATGGATAATTTATAATTAGGGACAAAAAATTCCCTTGACTCAAGCCTCAAGTTGAAATAATAGGATTCATAAACCAGCTATTAGCGTAAATATTATATGAGACTGATGAAAAACAGTTCATGATTCGATTTTTACAACCGGCTAATTAAATCCTAAACCAGTAAGACAATTGTCAAAAAAATTCTATGATATTGTGTCATAAGCCTTTTGGATACCTTTAAAGTGCAAATTCTTCGTTTTCGATTTTTCTAGGGCCAAATTATGAAAAATTCTTTGGCTATGATAACTTTATCCAATTGTCCTCTCACTTTAGTAAGAAAAGCTCCCTGCATGTTCAAAACGTATTTTTTTTTTCATTAGATGTTTGATTCTGGAGATGAGAGTTTTTGAAATTATTTTGTATTGCACATTGCATAGGCTGATTGACAAGCATTCAGACTTTTGGACACGAGAGAATGAAAATATTTATACTTGCCTAAACACAAGCAGTGGTCCCAATAACTAGATCTCAATTGAATATCAATTAGACGTGATTAAAGTAGTGATTAACCCTAATTCAAATTAAGAAATTAATCAAACCACAAAGAGAGAAGGACAAGCGATTTTTACGTGAAAAACCCTGCTCGGGAAAAAAAGCACGGGCCTTACTGTCTAGCTAGGCCAACAGACAACTAAGCACTATATGAAAATTGAAGATTACAATAACACTTACAACCTTTTCCCAGTTGTTGACTCAACCTAAGGACTGTTTCAGATCTTGTTGACAACTCGTCACAAATCTTTACCGTGCTTGAGCAAAACCGTCTTCAAGAAAGAACGATGGAATCAGACTCAAAACTTGACCTTCGGCGCAGCAGAACTAGAAGCCTTGGGGTGGAACTTGATGTATCTCTCAGACTCTTTCTCACAAGGATATCTTCTTCCTCAGAGTGATGTGGAGAGGAGATAAATAAAGCCTTTATATAGATCTTATTTCGCGTCTCAAAGGCTTCAGGAATAGGAAACTTCCTTCCAAGATTTTAGTAAATAGAGTTCGTCCAGTTTTAAAATTCCCAGGTTCGCTTGAGCAAACTGCTATCTGTTTGCAGACATTCAACGCATGAATTCTTGGGCCGAGCGAACATAGAGTTGCGGTCGAGCGATCATCTTACTATGAGGGGTTCACTCGAGCGATCATTGGGGTTCACTCGAGCGATCATTGGGATCGCTCGCGCGACCAGCTCTGTCTCCAAAATTTCAAACCAAAAACTCATTGCGTTGAGCGGACATGATGGTGGGTCGAGCAAACAGAGTTCTGTGAAGGGTTCGCTCGAGCAACCTCTGTAATACTGCAGAATCCGGACTTTTTAGAATTCTTTCTATTTGAGGCACTGAGCAGTCCTTTCCTAAACCCAATACATAATTAAAGAATCCCTATTTTGTCCAATAACCTGTGAATTAGCCAAGAAGATTGAAGCAAAAAGATTTTGTAAAAGCAATGATGTCCAAAATCTCCTTATAAGAGTGTTTGCCTTTCCGAAAGACACCTCCATGTTAGGCTCTATATTCTCTCAATAGTTTTACCCTTCCTTGCTTTCCCAAACATGGTGCCTTCTTGGGCCCTTCCTTGCTCTCTCAACAGTTCCACCCAACCAACAATCTCAATGACATTTGCCCAACCAACACTCAAAAGCATCTCCAGCCACATTAGGATTTAGCAACTTCAGCAATTGCCCTCCACACAGCAACCAACTATACAGTACTCCTGAAGGGAATAAAATCCACGTTGAAAGATATTAAGCCCAGCAAATTTCCTTATCTTCTATAAAATTTTCACTCGCAAGATCAACGCGCAAGGACACAGAGAATCTTTATTCTCCATAGTCCTCAAAAGCAGGATCCCTTCATTAAAGTGTAACGCGCTCCCTTCTCCCCCTTCACGCATGCATGATATTGTACGCTTTAACCCACGGCCTAACGGTTTTTGCTTCATATGGGCCTCAACCCACCTAAGGCCAAATGCACGATTTATGATGTGTCTATCCTAAATGTGAATTAAATAATCATATTTGCATGAAATGTTTATCCAAACAACACTCATGATCAATTTTATTTAAACGAAGGCATTTACATTTATTAACTATAATAATTCAATAAATAATAATTCTTGGAAATTATCAAGTAATAATCCAATCACTGATAAAACTATTCTCAAAGAAAGAATCAAATTCTTATTCAACAACAACATTAATAACAGTAATAATAATATTAAGGCATGAGATCCATGTTGGGGTCTTACAAGACAACCACTCATTATCAATCTACATCCAAGATTTAAAATTTGAAAATTGGGTCGTTACATTCTTCCCTACTTAAAGAATTTGGTCCTCCAAATTTAACTTAATTAGGTGACAAGAGATACTATGTTTCAAATGTTGGGGTGTTACATTCCCCCCCCCCCCCCCCCCTCCCCCCCCCCCCCAAGAGAAATTTGGTCCCCCAAATTTTTGACATACGATCTAGATCAAGAAGGGAAGATGCACCAGGAATTAATCTTCCCCTATCTGATTTCACACAAGTCTTAAACAATATCTATGTCTAGGGTCATGGCATATCTTTATTCGGATGGTGTAAATGAACTTTTAATTTAGAGGTGAGATCAATGATACACATGCATGAGTGAGTGGAGCCTAGGTCAAGCAACAGGGGTACCTTCATTTATTACTCCTACGCCTTGTGAATTCAAGGTAAATACTCTTCCTGTTGTCAAAGGCCTCTGGCTGTTATTGTTTGTGGCATTTTGCTCTAGCTGCTGATATGGAGTCTTTTGTAGCATCATGCATGAGTATCGGGTGGGACGTTACAAATGGTATGAGAGCCGACTCTCGACAAGTTCGAGTGTGGGTTTCCTGCCGTGGCCTGGTGCAAGTGGGCGGGTCTCCATGTGGGCGGGCAAAGAGGGTTGGCAGGTTACAGGAACTGACAAGCTACTGCACATGGACGTGCAGCCCTAAGGGGGGTGGATTGTGACGCCCTGGAATCCCACATTGACTATAGAGAGGAAAGTGAATGAGGTTATATGTAGAGCCTACACCCTTATCTTGCATGAAATCTTTTGATGGGTTGAGGCCCATAAAAAACAAAACCGTTAGGCCTGTGAGCCAAATCGGACAATATCAAAGTTTTCTACTTCTCTTTTTCTTCTTAAACACTTGTTGATTTAACAGAACTTGGTTAGTTACTCTAAAATTTTGAGTGGAGTGGCAGCTAAGTGATGACCGTCAGATTTTAGAGATGAATGAATGCACTGCTGCACTAACTGCCATTCTCCCACTACTAGCCTAATTTCAAGATCCAAATTATTGCATATGAAATAAGAAAATGACAGTTGAATTGAACTTGCCCTATTTCTTGCTTCTTCGAAGTGGGTCCCACTCCACCACCATGAATATATGTCCCGTGTGCTTTAAGGGTTGTTTGCGGCTGTGATGTGGACTGCCAAATGTACACTTGGCATACATGCATAAGGGGGTCCCACCAATCCCAAATCCAAACAACAGAATCTTCTCTCTCTCCCTCTCTCCCCATATGTCCACTAACCGTCCAAACCATCTCTCGGTGGGGCCCATCATGCATGGTTGGTCAAAATTTTGATGATCAGAACCAGGATTCTTCTCTGCATAGGAAACCAATTTTTGGCAACATTTCCACCGACCCTTTCCATCTATACACCACCGATGAATAAACGTGACGAGTGCAATTTTTCCAAACTGATTTATCAACGGTGGGTACCATCTGGAGATGTAACTGGGACCCAGATTCACTGATTAGCTTGAAGTCACGACCTGTTAAAAAACATATTTGGGTCCTTATTTACTCTCTGTTAAAGTAAACGAGTTTGAGATTGATTCTACCTTAATTCTGACCTGTGAATTTTTGAAAATCCCTCATAAAATTTAGTTGTTTTTTTCATATCATTCTCTATTTAGAATAGACTTGTCCCATATATGAAACCGGTTCCGGCTCCTGTTCCATCTTCTTATTAACGGTTCTAGTTCTAGATCCACTATAGACCTAAACTGAAAATGCACTGTTTACATCCCCACTAATCCATGCAATCACACGCAATCATTTTTTGGGCTTTGAAATAGAGATCTGTCACCAAGAAGCGCATCATGTGCCTGGCTATAAACTAATAACTAATCTCTCCATTACAATCAACTCACCCCACTTGAATGTTGAGTGGGTATGGCCATAATAAAGACCATGATTCAAAAATAATAATTCAAGGTGACCCCACAGATAAATACATACAATTTCATTTCAGGTTTTCTTCTATATAGTCTGAAAAAATACTTGATATTTTCTCTCAGCTATGGAGAACCTACCTAAATTTTTTCTTTTTTTGTGGGAGAAGAACCTACCTTGATGAAACCAAAATAAATAATGAGATGTATACAAACAAAGCAGCCTTCTTTTTAACATTGTGAAGTCAATACAGAAAATGATTTTTTTTTTCTTTGTCCAACGAAATAACACAAGAGAAGGCCACATCACCCTTGTTTTGGTTTTCATTTATAGTATCTACATACAGAAATAGATTAGAACCATATGATAATGTTTCAGTAGATGGGTTTAATATCAAAGTTCTCATCCATACTTGGTGCTGGCCTTATAATAGACCGGCCCACATCATCTACCTTCTCCTCATTGGAATCCTCGTTGCTTTGCCATTTCGAATAATGCAGAAATACCTATGAAGATGACCATGGTACTTGAATATCAATCACTTCATGTTGCTTGTGTTTCTATTAATGGTACAGAACACACACTATCAAGTATCACCACCAACCATGGGCAATGACCACCTGTTGGCCACCCACATTACACAAGCAGATACATTAAATGAAGCCTCCACGATCTTTTTTGACAGTTTAGTACATCATCTCATCCTGCAATTTCTGCTCTCCCAATCTAACAAGCTGAGATGATACTGTATATGAAGATTGTGAAAAAGGCGAACAAAATCTGCACTGAAAGAGTGCAGATCCAAACCCACCCGTGACTATGGTAGACTAGGACCACTTGATAGCAGATAAGTGGACAAAACCCTCATAATCAAAGATCAAAATAACAGTTGCGGCAGGCGTAGCAGTCAGTAGCCAAAATGCTACGTAGCGGGCGATACATAGCGATTGCGGTGATACGTAGTAGTATAGCTGGGTGAATTTTTTAAATGGTCAAATTTTTTTGAGTCTTGTATAGCAAATAATATTGTATTTCTTTAGTGATTTGAAACCATATAAGGGTAGAGACAACTTTAGAAAAGACTATTGAGAAGAAGAATTAGGAAAAACAGTGTTTAAAACTAAAATTACTTGGCTCTATTATGTTTTAGACCGTAACACTGCTATTTTCAAAATAGTGTAACGGCCTCAACTACTACGGCCGATAATGCGGGCACTAAGCAACATAGCGGCCACTATTTTGAACCATGCTAAGAATAGATACAACAGGTTTGAGATTGTTATCATCTAAATAAGGAAACTAGGAAAAATTGAACAGCTGTTCTACTGATGTCCAGAGAACTGGTGTAGGGCTTTCTTTTAAGTGTGATGTAATTCTATTGCCTTTGGACCCGAGGAAGCCAAAAAAAAACACAAAATCCACTTCAGATATTGACAGAGCATAGCAAAGTGGTAAAGTGATGCCCCATGTATTTTTATTGAAGTTTTATCCCATTAATCTAGGGTCACGTTGATATCACATGTAATGTGATTGATTGCCTATTCCCCTGCTGCCCATGGAGCAGGTAACAATCCATTCTATTAGCAGATTCAAATTGATTGTAAATTGGGGCTTATTCATAAACTATCACAATAGTGACATCAAAGAGTGAAGATCACAAAGTGGTTAATTTTCAATCCCGTCTACGCCGCAAGAAGAAAACTAACGCTTTATATTATGACAATTAATCTCAAAATCCAAAGGCTACAATGACATAATTAGCGTAAAAGCAGGCACCATAGGAAAAGCTCAAGATTCTGAAGCCTCACAAAATGGCCACAAACTTTCTACAAAAGCAAATGGAAATGACAGGAATAACAAGCCAAAGAATTGAATGCTGCTTATTTTAGAGTTGAAAGACTATACATTCCCTGGGTTAAAAAGAAGAAAAAAAAAAAGACAAAATCATAATAATACCAAATAAAAAATCACCAGGCTGAAGAAAGGGAACGCATGCCTTGTCACTCAAAATCACTGTTGGGCAGCAGCAACCTTGCAAACAGGGCATACATTTTTCTGCAGAAGCCACTGCTTTATGCAATATAAGTGGTAGCAATGACCACATTCTAGCTTCCCCACTTCATCTTCTGCTTCATATTCCTCCTGTATTTTACACAAACATAAGTTACATTGTCAAACTTATCATACATACTAAAGTGTGTTTCTAGGAGTACCAGAAAGCAAATACAGTTTGAATATTCTTATCAGAATGTGGGGTCATCACCTGCTTTGGTGATACTAATGCGACAAAAAAAGGGACCTCACATTTGGTGGGAGACTTTCCCATCCAATAAATGTGATTTCTGCTTTTTTCACCCCACCAAATAAAGCAGAAGGTAGATCATCTATTCTGCCAGATCATAGATTCAGATGCAACCCAATAAGGAATGGACAACCCCTCCACCTACCTGACAAATACTACATTTCCATTCCATCCCGGCAGATAAATGCGGTGGCAAAGCATCCAAGATTGAGTGCTTCATTTTCCTGAGACAGCGCACTATCTCCTCTTCTCTCAACCCAGTGCTCACATAGCCAATCCTATCACCAAGCTCAAGCAATTCCTGTCCAACAATAGGAAGAAATGAGATGGCACCAACAACTATTGTCAATGAAAAACTATGAATAGGCAATCCCAGGTGGGAGAAAATCATGCACCTCATATGACATATTGTCAACATCCAGACGCCAATCCCGGTAGCGGTCATAGCCATCTGGTCCACTTGACATGTAGCCAGTTTGTAACATCATGATCTGCAAGCAATTTACTTTAGTTTCCAAAACATGTTTTTACCATTCACAACACAACTTAAGGAACTGAAAAATTGCTCCCTGGTATATACAGCATAGAAATTATAAACATCTTGTAAGCACTTCATCTAAATATCTGGAACCACCTATCTGAAGAAATTCCATTGTCCACATGTTCATAACTGCCAAGATTCAGAATGCTGCCTAGAAATGTTTTTTTTGTTCTGAGTGGTTTTTGTCTTACTTTTGATCAAGGTTAAAGTTAATTTCTTGAACTCTTACACTGGCATCTAGCCATTTCTAATTCTTTTGCTTTTGTTTTACTGCTTTTACTTCAGTTACCCAATATTTATGTGTTATTTTACAGTAACAAATAATCACCTCCCATTTTTTATTTTACAAGTAACCAATTCTACTAATCTAGTAATCCTGGTCAACTAGCATTCATAGGCCAGTTTTCAACCAGTTGCAAAATCTGGTACATTTTGTAGTTAAAACTTAAAAGGACAATAATGCCATCATAGCTATTCTAGTTTGGGCCCTTTGGGGTTGCCCCAAGTTAAATAAAATAAGATTTAATGGTCCTTTTGTGTCAACTCCTTGTGTTTAATTCTAGTCATGCCAGATGTAAGAGATTTTCATCCTTCTGCAGCAAAATATGTTGGGTTCCATCAACTGGTTTGAAGAATATACAAAATTTTCGATGAAACCTACAGTTTTTTTGTTTTCACTAAGTATACTCAAGTTATCAGTTGTCTATTCTTGAACACATGTAAATACTGATTAGATCTTTTAGGCCCCGGTTTGATTCGACTATACAAAGCAATCTGCAAAAGGCCTAATTAATGCTACTTGATCAATATTTTGGAAATCATTGTTGAAGCAGAGATGAGAATGTTGAGGTGGATGTGTAATAAAATTAGGAAGAATAAAACTAAAAATGAGCTCTTTCTAGAGCATGTAAGGGCAGTATCAATAGGTAATAAAATTAGAGAAACCCATTTGAAATGGTTTGAGCATGTGTCCAATGCGGGTAAGCAACGACATCGGTAAAAAAAAGTTCAGCTTTACTGGTTGATGGCCCACCAAGGGGAAGGGGTAGGCCGAAGAAGATGTTGATGGAGGTAGTGAAAATAGATTTGAAGACATGAAACTTATCTGAGGATTTGGCTCAGAATAGATTGGAATGGAGAGATGGAATTCATTTAGCTAACCCCAACATAGTTGGGATGAAGCTTTGATGATGAAGATGATGATAAAGTAATTCCATTCTTATGCAAGCATGTATTATTGGTTTGAATATCCCAAGAGAAAAAACAATCTTGCATATTCAATGCTGTGCAGACGCATTGGCACAAGGGGGGCTGTATTATTTTTAAAATAAATCATACATCACAAATTGGATTAATCCAACCACACCCTTGAGGTCTAACAACAGTGCCGTTGAAGAAAAGTTTTTCTAAGCATGTTGATGGCCCACCCAGGAAAGTGATAAACCAAAGAGGACATGGATGGAAGTAGCAAGGATAGATCCAAAAAAGTATAACCTATCTAAGGATTTGGCTCATGATAGATGGGAATGGAGAAACAAGATTCATGTAGCCGATCCATACATAGTTGGGACTTGGGACAAAGTTGTGACCACTGAGGCTATGATGCACAAATACTTCAAAATGGGCATCGTAATGTGTCATATCATAACTGATGTGTCTCTACCGTGTCTATGGCATGTCCCTATCGTATCCATGTTGTATCTCGGCATCATAACCCCGAGGCCTAGTTCCAAGTTGAAACTTAAGGTTACAATTAATAAGGCTTAGCAAAGGAGCATTGCCAATTACTAGTCTTTCTCAGGTGAACAAGAACCACCAATGCTTGATGATCATTCTCGAGTAGACAATAGTTGTCAATTGCGTTCCGGTTGCCATTCTGGTTTGACTTCGTAGTGGAATGTTTCAGCATTCCGATCAATTCCGGTTGTCATTCTTGTTTGACTTTGTAGTGGAATGTTTCGGCATTCCGGTCAATTCTGGTTGCCATTTTGGTTTGACTTCAGAGAGATAATGTATGTACAAATGTGCATTAGTCACTCACATATGCGTGCTTCATTGCTCATTGCCAATAAACCTGTCAACTCATGACTTACATGAATAACAATGACCTATGTGACATAATTAGAAGTATTTTATGTTACATGATGCATTTACTTTGAAGTGTTGTTTTCACTTCTTTTTTTTTCGTTTTCCCTTTTATTCTAACTTTTTGTTTTTATTTTCTTTTCTAATAGCATCTTTTCAGGTAAGGAACGCTGGAACGTTTCATTTCAAGGCAAACCAGAATGGTGACCGATATGGAATTCACCAGATACTACCCCACTTTTATGATACAATTATTTTAAAAACCAAAACTCAGTCATTCTTTTTGTTAGACATATACCACAAAGGATTTTAAAGGAATAGCAATATCAAAAGCTTTTGCACCCTTAAGTAGAAGAAATCAAAATACAACCTTGTGCAATTGCCTACTAATTCGTTGTGTACTAGGTGTCATTCTAGCCCTTGTCATTTACCTAACTGGTGAGAGATAAATGGATTTGACCAATATATTCAATTTGAAGATCATCATCTCAACAATAATTATCAGAATATCGTTTGAACGCATACTAATAAATCATGTAAGCTTTGGTCAATAGCTTGCATCAGTTAAGGTGGCTTGGTAATAGTATTTATTACCTTAGGCCCCAAAATGCAGCAAAGGGAGAAAAAGTATCCAACTAAACATAGTTTAACACACCAACCAAAGATTGCAAGCCTATGAAAAAGGGATCAGCTTGTACTACAAGGTAGCACCAGTACCAAAGACATCCTTATTCTTAGGGGTCGTTTGTCTTTTACGCATGGGATATGTACATACAATTTACACATGTAAATGATGAATATTCAAATTTTAAGTATGTAACGTTTACACGTGTTTTTTTTACAACGTTTGTCTAATAACACTATTTTCGCATCATTTACACATATGATTCATTTTTCTATGTTTGTTTCAAAGATATGTGTATATGTATTAAATGATTCTGTAAATGATACTTATTAATCATTAAATTATATTCTACCATAATGATATGAAAATGAGACAAAAAAGGTCTGACTTATATCAAAGTTTTCATTTGCATTTTAGATTCTTAAAAAAGAACATGTCTTTCAACATGAAATATACTTTTTAAAAATAGATATTTCTATCAATGACTACCTTTAAAAAAATGCATTCCAACACGTTGGTTAAGGAAATAAAAGTTTATAGTCTGATGGTTAAGAAAAATAGGATTACTATTAATATTTAGTCCAATATTATCTTAATTCATTATTCAATTTGCATAAAACTTAACCCATGCATCTCAGTGGCTTTATGCTAGTATTAATCAATTATAGAAAGTTCTTAAAATGAGTATTTTATTGTGAAGTCCAATTATATTAAAAGTATCACAAATTTATTATGGTTCAATAAAATTGCATTTATACATTCTTCTTTTTCTTAATGCTATATAAAATACATTCTCCCTTTTCTCTTACATTCATTTATACATATTTAAATATTTTTAAAGTAATACAATAATAAATAATTTTAGAAAAATCATTGAAATATTGGAAGAAAATCCAAAATGAGAAGAGAAGATGGGGAATCAAATTCTGAAAGAATAGGCAAGACAGAGAAATAGAGACGTTACCTTCATAAAAGGGGTTGAGATGCAGGGAGGGTTTTCACTCATAGGTTTCATTGGTCTTAACGCATTTTTTATTATTATTTTGTAAATGCATTGGAAAACCCAGAACCTCTTTTATTATTATTTTTCTAAATGCGATGGAGGGGGGTTTTGAACCCAGACCTCTTTGACGGAAATTGCCCAAAACCAAACCGTCCGACTCCAACGGGTATTCTTTAAAATCACATATGTTTTGGTATTCTCTTTTCCCACTTGAACAGGTGTTCAAATCTTGGTGTGAAAATGAGCTCATTTCCACACCATTTACACATCTGATTTACACACAAGATGCATAAATACTTGTAGACAAACATTACTGATGCGTAAATATTACGCATATTCACCATTTACATATGTAAATGGGTGTAGACAAACGACCCCTTAGTCAATATTAAAAGCATTATCCTCAAAACTTTATATATCAAACCCCACCTTCACAGAGTACTGGGAGGTAAGTGTGCCAACAAAATGAAAGCAATACAATTGGAAGTGCTTCGTGTTCATTTTATGCATGATATCTAGTTGTCTGGGTGTCATGGCATAGCACAACTGGGTAAAGTCGGGGCTTATCCTACTTAGACAACGGACTAATGTTTCAGGTCCAAGTCAGCTTAGCCCAGTGCATTAAACCTAACTATAGACAGGCAAGAACCATTTCCATCAACTACAAATAGTAAGACCAGACAGGGCCATCCAGTAGATCCCCATCCTTACAGGAACACATGAAATGGCTTGGCTGGATTAAATATGAAGAAACTGAAGCATGGTCCAAACCTTGTACCAATGGACTCAGCAGAAATTGAGCCTAAAATGGGCTGCTAGACCAATCGATTCAGCAGCAAAGGCTGTCATATTAAGAATAGATGATCATTCACAAAGATGAAAAAATTATAAAAGTTTTAGAAGAGATAACATAGATGAAAAAATTATAAAAGTTTTAGAAAAGATAACATATGCATGCACACAAACACACAGAGGGAGGGATATCCCTTCCTATTCTTCTCCACTGTTGCTTTATCCCTTCCTCAACTTTTGGATATCCTTTTTCTCTAGCATTTCTTTACTTCTACTCAATGGAAGTTCCAAATCCTAAGGTGAAGACTTCATGATGAGAATCCACTTGGTGGGAAATCTGGCTTTTCCAAATGATGGCATATCCATTGCTTTACAAAACATTTTATTTTCAGTTCAGGGAATAACACATTCAAGTTGCAATTATTTTTTATACTTTTCATTATATGTTGATTTCATTCTCCTGAATGGTTTTAATATTAACTCCATTTCATCATCATTTGTTAGAAAAACAATAGAAAAAGCTCAATAGGGCCAATGTTGCCCAATGAAAACACATCAAAGCAGTTTCACAAGAGATGAGGCTTCAAATACCCAAAACAAGATCTGTGAAAAAGAAGAATCTTATATATGTTTGCCCATCTAATTCACGTCAGAAAATCTATTTAAAAACTATGTCAAGCAGCGATTCTGAAATGATAAGATAAGACACCGAAGGCACTGACAACACAAGAAGGAAAATAATACGATAAACACACTAATCTGATTGATGATCGTGTTGGATCACATCACAACCCATCAAGTCCAGACACATGTGTAAAATCTTTTAACCACTAAGATCACTACTGGTCAGAGAAGATCCAAAACAAGCTTACTGCCAAAATGGTCAACATGGTGAATTTGAAGAAAACTAGAAAATGAGGATTATTAGTGTAGGAGCACCTCAGCAAGCCCTCCTGGAGAATGACGCAATCCTCGCAGATGAGGATAATGTCCAGCCGTGAACAGATCAGACCCAGGTCGCTGTGTTTCAAGGGCATATGGAGAACCCATAGTGGAGATTTGTTCGAGAATGTTGTTCCTCCTAATAATGCATGAACGCTGTCAAAGCAACCAATGTCAAATGATCAGAGAAGCACTTCTCCAAAAGAAAGAAGAATTTCACATATAGAAAGCAAAGCAGTAATAAACACCACATTATTGGAACAAAATAACAAGAATAAAGGTAAGAAATCCAAATGAAAGTCCAAGGAGACCAATACACACAGAATACTACAATGATGAAAAAAGGGGGAAAAACAGGTTACTGCCATTCAAAAAGAGTTGCAGAATAACATGAAAAATAAAATCATTTGAAACTTGAAAAAGAGGATTAAAGAAACCCACATAAGCCAGTTCACCATCTGAAAAGCACGACCAAGAAAACAGTTAAAAGACAAATGCAAACTGGAAAACAAAAGCAAATTCAAGACACTACAATCGAGAGGGAAAAAGAAGTAGGAACAATCAAAAAAAAGGAAAAGAGAAAAAAGCTAAAGAAAAAATAATTGCAGCATGAAAAAAGAAAAAGGAAAAAGTTAATCAATCAATTACCAAGATATGAGTAATCTCTCTTTGTGACTAAATATATTACTATAAAAGAAGAAGCAAACAATAAGACTCTGAAAAGAAAATGACAAATAAATTAACCTGTGAAGAAAACTCCCAAGAAAAAAAAGTTAAAAAAAATTAAAAAGCACAAAACAAACTGACAAAATGCACCATAAATATCTGGAAAATACTAATGTTGCCTTAAAAGAAGAATCAGATGTAGAAGAGCTATAATAAATACAATTTTTTTTTTTAAAGATGCAAATAAAATAAGAACACATCACATGTATATATATTTATAAAAAAAGAAACTTAATAAATATCTCTCTGTGGGGTAAATGGATGATATCCTGCCCAAAGACTCAAGAAACCCCCAAAACACAGAAGAAACAAAGTTACAAGGAAAAGGGACAGAAACCCATATTTGGAGAATGAAATGACAATGAAGTCAATAGAAACAAACCTCAGAAAAAAAAAATTCAGGGAAAAAATCCAAAAACAAAAATTTCCAATCCAGGAAAATGAACCAGAGGTACTGTAAAAGGGAAACCCAATCCCATAACGTAAACCAGCTGCTAGTAACACAAAGAACAGATCTTTCTCCACAAAGATGGAGAATGGAAAGAAACTACAAAACCCCCCATTTCAGAAAACCATAAAAGAAGAACAAAAAACCAGAAAATGAACAAACCCATGTAATAAAAACACCCAAAACAGGATTTCAAACAGAAGAGAGATAAGAGGGGCATACTTCTCCCTGATTTCTTTCTCCATCGCCTCTCCCTCTAGCCGCCGGCGGCCTCCGGGAAACAACGCAGTCTACCGACGCCGCATCGGCGGCGAAGGCGATGCCGGGAGAGCACCAAACGTCGGGAACGACGACGGCAGGTCCGGTGGGCTGCTTCTTCTTTCTCTGCTTCTTCTTCCTGACCCTCTTGACCTGCCAATCATCCGACGGTCGGATGGCAGCCGGCGACGAGACCTCGGACGGAGACGCGCATCCGAGAGCAGAAGCAAAGCCCTTCTTTTTGGAAGAAGAAGAAGAAGAGGTGTTGGGTGTGAAGGTGGAGAGGAAGAGAGAAGAAATGGAAGATTTGCAGCGAGTGGTCTCAGGGGGAGGAGAAGAATGAGAAGTGATAAGAGGGTTTTCAAGGACTGAGTTCCTTTGCAGTCTCCTCCTCCTGAATCTTGTGCACTCTGTGTTTGGTGTTGGGTTCTCATTGGAGGCCATGTTTTCAAGGAGAGAGAGAGAGAGAGAAAGAGAGGTGATTTGGGGTGTTTTTGTTTTGTGGGCTTTTATGATATTGTGGGTGGAGATTGGAGAAGAAGAAGGTGGTGCTGTAGATGGATGCTCATAAAAAGTTGTGGTGGCCTCTGAGCTCCAAGTCCAAACAGAGTTTGTAGTTGGATCTGGTAGTTTCCTTTTTCCTATTTCTGAATTGTGGTTTTGTTTGCTTTATATGAACTGTGCAGACACAGTATTATAATAGGAGTAGAGGTGGTCCTCTACCCTCCTGATCATGGTGGCCAGAGGGTTTGCCATGGGTCCATGTAGAGATGAAAAATGATACAAGTGTTTAGTGGACCATGGTATTTATGACAGTTTCTATTCTAATTTCATGTTTTAAGTCTTTGGGAGTCAATCCAACTATAACACATGGATGGGATTTGGATTCATTTGGATAAGATCACTAGCATCATCCATGACAACATTTTCCTAACAGATCTAGTGCTGATTTTATAGGGAAGTGGAATGACAACATTTTCCTAACAGATCTAGTGCTGATTTTATATGGAAGTGGAATGAAAACTTGGTCTCAGGATTTTTTTATAATTGATAATTAATTTGTCTAATTAAGTTCAAATCCATATTCAACATGGATGAGTGGCACTGTGGGTGGGGCATAATCCAGAACCATCAAAGATTAGATATAATAGCTATTTGCTATCCTAAGGGCTAAGGGCAAATTTACATATGGCCACTATTATTTTTGAAAATTATAATAACCCTAGCCTTTTCTATTTTTCAAAAAACCACCATAGTAATTTAAAGATCTCAATCAACCACTTTGACCATTAGTGTGTTTTTTACTATGATGAAATTCTTTGTATGTTTTTTGTATGGAAATGATATAATTTCGGCTAATAATGTGAACAGACCATTTAATCCAGGTCAATTTAATCACAACTATGGCTCTTAATTTTATTTGTTAGCTGGTTACATCGAAGAAAATTTTCATTTGTTACGGTGAAACACATTGAATTTCATTAACTAGTCAAAAGCTCGTATTTGATTGCATGTCAAGGTGGGTTGGCTGAGAGTTTTAGTTTAGTAAGAATTTGTGCAGGTAAAAACAGGAAGGTGATTACTTTAAGAATATTGCCTTAGTTTTAGTATCATTTTTGTTTGCAGACAGCTTCTCAAAGGATGACAATCTTTCCATAGTTTAGATCTTTAAAGTACTTTGTTCCAACATGACAGTAGCCCATATTAGATGCTAATGGAACTACAGTGAGGAATAAAGCTTGGTGAATTAGATTCTGGGGAATTTTATCTTACTTAAGATTGGGTGTTTCTAGGCTTACTTCTTCATGTCTAAATGCAATTCTTCTAGTTGACATTATCAGAAATCTATCCAGTATAACTTTCTTCGGAGCATATCTTGTTGATGGGGCTCGCTCAACCCCCCCAATAGAAAATTTTGTGGCTTTGCCCTTTCTCTCCTTTCATTTGATCAATCCATCACTATTCATGTGAGATGGAACATGCCAAGCAATCATTCCAATTGGTGTGAAATTTCCCAATGAACAGAGTATATGTAAAATGTGATTTAAGTATATAAAAAATTTAGAGATTGCATTTTGAGCATATTTTCTATGGTGATTTTATTTAGAATATCCAATAGCTATTTATAATAATACAATGACTTGACGTAGGAAACATTTCACAAACATTTCTCCAATTGGAATGATATTTGGCATGTTCCATTTTATATGGATTACTATTGGATTGAATGAGTTGTATGAGTGAGAGGTAGTCCCATCATATTCTGATGAAGGGTCGCTAAGAATGAGTTCAATCAAACTGTCCAACCAACAGATTCACACCCCGCATGCCTCGCGGGAGACCAAAATTTTCTCCTATGAACGTTCAACACATATTTACATCCCTACAATGATGCTAGGTGCCGTGAGATTTAGGTGTCGAGATTTTATAAATTGGAGCTCCATATCTTTGACGTTTGAATTCGGACGTCCCGTGGGAGAAAGTTTCACCTACTTTGGACATACAGGTCACACCAAAGGCCCCCCATCAAGCCCAATTTTACTTAGAAAAAAATGAATCTAATGATTTAGGCTATCGGTCACAACAAACAAAGGCCTCCCATCAGACCCAATTTTTATTGGATAGAAAAAATGAATCATGTGATTTAGTATATGGCTCACACCTAACAAAGTGTAACAAAGTGGAATTGTGTCTTCTTTGAATTGAAAAATCAGAGCAAGAATCAGCAAACACAATAGTTGGAAAAAGATAGCTCAATGACAAGTCCCAGTCCTCTATTACCTTTCGTACTCTCTGCCACTGGGGTAGAGTTGCCGGCCTGCAAGCCAAATGTGGGAGGAGGTGAATGGGATGTGTGGTGGATGTTTATTGATGCGAGTCCCTAGTAGTAAAAAAAATAAAAGCTTTACCTTAGTCCGTTTGATTATCACTGTCTAATTCTCCACATAAGAAATTAGCAATTTATAAACCAGTTTATGACATGTATTCCCCGTATTTTTATGATAGTCAATCTATTAGAGATGGTTCAAATGGATTCACCAATTAAAATACATGACTTTTTGGTGTAGTGGAAGCGTAAAAAATAAATAAATAAATAAATAAAGATCAAGGAAGAAGATCACCATCTTCAACCCAATATCAACACCTTGACTCCACAAAGAAAAGATAGGGAAATCCTAATCAAACTGCAATTCGTATTAATTCATGAAAAGAAGCATCACATTGATCTTATAGGATCCCAAAATTCTAAATTACCCAAAATAACTAACTTACCCAAAATAGTAAAAAATAAAAAATTACATCAAAGCTCGTTGATCATTCCTAAATGACTTTCTAAGACCTTTGACAGAGACTCAAACTCAAACGGACTAAAAAACCCCCTAAAATAAGCAAAATGATAACTTATTATAAATAGTAAGTTTTTGCACAAAAACTGCATTTTGGCCTTTGAAACGACGTAATTTGGCCTCCGACAACTCCAACTGCCTTTGATTGTTGTCCAGTGCATAGAGCTTGTCGATAGTTTCGAAACGCAAGTTATAGGTCCCATGACAATACCCAAATCAAAAGTTAAGATCATTTGAAGTCGACACTATGAATTTAACCTTCTGGTCTAACTTCTTGCGATCTTCTAGTTTTAGAAATGCTTCTGTGACTTGTTCTCCATCACATTTGGTGGGTGAAGTTGCATATCTATCACACCAATGTGTACCGTTAGAAATTTCATTACAAAATTCATAATTTTGTAAATTATAAAAAAAAAACCCTATTTTTAATGTTAGGCATGCATCAAATGGATGAAGGTAAAACTTAACCCACCTTCTATCTACAAGACCTTCTACATTCCCACTCACCATCTACTACGGCTGCTCATGGGTGTGCCAAATCAAGCTTGGCTCACATTGCACTAGATTTAAAACATGTTTGTGTAACACTGTTTTTTTAGAAAAAAGATTGAGAGACTATTTTGAGAGACTATTTTTACTTTTCTTCGCAGACATAGTCTCCCATCATTTGGTGCATATAAAATTTGGTGAGCAAAGTAACTCTTTAGATTGATTTCTACGGAAAAGACTTTTCATTGGAGATGTAGAAAAGGCGGAGTGTTATAAAGAAAAGTAAAAGCCTACTGGATTCTGCTTTTACGGACGCTACATAAATATATACACTTAGGGCTTGTTCATTTACTAGAATTCCTGACTGGAATTATAGTGGTTGGGGTTTTTGGGGACATGATGTCACATCCTGTCCCCTGGGGTTTTCAAATTCCATGTTTCTTTACAGGAATTTATGAATTTTAGCACATGATAACCTTTAGGAATTCTTGGAATTCCACCTTCTTTGCATTTTGGTGGAATTCCAAAATGCTCATGCCCTTAGGAGGATTTTGGAATTCCACCTTGTCTAGGAATTTAAGAATTCCCTAGATAAGAATTCTAGGAATTCTAGTAAATAAACAGGCCCTTAAGCTCTAGTTTCACATATGTGGGTTGTGCTTGGCCCAATTCTTAACCCTATGTTTGGGAAGGGGGTAGGGGAGGGAAAATTTGAAGGGGAAGGAAAATGAAGGAGAGGGGGAGGGGAGAGAAAATTAATTTTACCGCCTCTTGTTTGGATAGTAAAAAAGTAGGAGAAAGAAAAGTGAAAAAGTAGAGTTTTGTTTGTTTGTAGGGTAAAGAGAACATTACCAATTTATTATTACTTTTTGAAAAAGTGAAAAAGTGAAAAGGGCAGTTTAGTAAAATGACAAAGATTCGTCTCTTTCCCTCATACTTTCCCCCCATTTTTTGAAGGAAAAGTTTTAAGGTGGGCCCCACACAAATTTTACCCTCACTTTCCCTCCCCTCCTTCCCAAACACCCCCAATTTTCACTTTCCATCCATTTCCTCTTTTTTTTTCCTTCCCCCCATTTTACCTCCTTCCCAAACGGACCCTAAATGAGTTGTGCTTGCTACTATTTGTAATGGCTTGCCCTAACCAGACATTTTTACATACAGAAGCTAATGTATCTTGTAAATGTGCTGGCCTAGGCCTTAGTTTCAAGCTTGTGGATTGGATTCAATATGAATATTAGGCTCAATGATCAAATGTCCCAGGCTAAGCTTCGACCAAACCTGATCCAGGCCAATAACTGCCTTAATCTCATACCTAAAGTGGGCCTACTTAAAGTTGACCACAAATAGTAAGTACCATTGGGACCAAGATCTCAACTGATTATCACTTATAGTTTAGCTATCCTTCTCAATCTAGTAGGCACATGTTGTTACCACGCAAACTCCATACATGTTGTGAATGGGAAGAAGTTATGAATGTGAGTTTTTGAGTTAGGCATATATGGAAACAAATATGTTTGTAACTTGAAGTTTGGTCAGTGTGCTATTTGTTAGTTATGATGTTAATATAAAAATATGTGGGCTTCATAATGTCAGGGTGAGAGCAGGTGTAACAGGGTTTTCATGCTTCCATGTCAATGAAAGAAAATGACAGAACCTCAAAATTACCTAAGCATGTAGCACAGCCTGTAAAACAAAACCCAACAGCTGTATATTGTTTACTTCCTAGCATATGTATGAAGGGCAATGTCAGAAATCAGAACCCACACCACATGACTTTAGATACCTATTTCTTGACTTGGTGAAGTGAGCCCAACAGTACACGTCAGTGGATCTACAATCCTAACCATGGGTTCAAAGGTCTTTCACCAAAAGGTGGTCATTTGCTCTGATATTTAACTTACAGAGTACAATTGGTTGGACTATTGTAGTTCGGTCGATTAGCATAGGAAGATCTGATTCCTGGTCTGGACCCACGTCACAAGAACCAAAGTCAACTCTATAAGATCGCCAGTTTATAAGATTCCAATTTGACTGAAGATGTGGATATGGACACAAACTAGAATCCAAAACTTTAGCTGGAATTCAAATTTCAAATGCACTGATTAGGGTTTGAATTCGAAGTCTTAAGTGGAGGACTAAGGTCCTGTTTCTTTTCTGAAATTCCTGCGATTGTTTGGGAATTTCGGAATTCTTGTCAGAAATTCAGCATTTCTTTGCGAGAATTTATAGCATTCCAAAATTCCAGCATTTACAAATGCCAGAAAGGCATTTGTAAAACCCACATCTCCATCGGGCATTCCCAAAACCTAGCGACGCAGGAATTTTGAGAGAGCTCTCCGGTGCTCTCAGTCGTAACGGATTTGATGGTTCGGCTAGCCGCCAACTTCGTGAGGCTAGCTTCCAACTTGGTTCGGCTAGCCGCCTCCAAGTTGGAGGCTAACCTCCAGCATTTACAATTGCCAGAAATGTTTTGCTTCACTTTTTAGATTTGATGTCTCTTTCCATGCCTTATCATTAGGGGTTCACATGAATGTGTCTTGCCATCTCCAGGCCATTTATTTACTTCATTTTCTTTGTGTATATGATTTTTTTTTTTTAATGAAAAAGAGTTGAGTAGTGGGTTGTTCTGTCACTAGAGATATCTTGAGATGGTAGTATAGTTTATGAGGTTTTCCAGATTTTTAATCATGATATTCATTATATGCCTATGGTCAGGAATAATCAAAGTTGAATCAGGGATAGACCTTGAATATGGACTGTCCTGTACAATACACCCTGTGCTCCACTACTGACCAAATTTCTGTTGCAATGTATGTCACATGGGTGTAGTATTAAATAATTTTGCGTATTGAGTTATAAAAAAATATTGATGAGTTCAATTGGTATATAAACAAAGCATAAAATAGTAAAATTTATGTCAGAAATCATTATAGTTATGAAACAGGGAATTCAGAAAATTTAGAAATTTAGGAATTCTCAGACAGGAATTCAGGCATTAATGAAACAGGGAATTCAGAAATGACAAGATTCATTAGCATTTCAGAATTCCAGCATTTCAAAATCCCAGACATGAATTCCAGAAATTCTAGGAAAGAAACGGGCCCTAAAGGACCAACAAGTGCCAAGATCAGCGTGGAACCCGTTGTGACAATTGGACCCTGATCATAATCCTTGTTTGGCACATTAGATCCAAATTGATGCCCATAGTTTTTTTTTTTTTTAATTAGAGTTTAGAAAAAAATCTCTCCTAAGGAGCACCCGCATGTAGATCTGAACATTAAGGGTGGGTTTCCTCTTCTATGACTCTCTGCATTTCCAACGTAGGGAGGTGGGAACCCGGATCCTCTTTCGCGATGTAAAATCACATAAAATCCCTGTATTCCGCTTGGATTTCATCATTGCACCGAACAGCGTGAAGGAGGCGCCAAACACCTCCTAAAAGAAGAGGCAAGGCCTACACCAATAACCAAGGACCCCCATAATTTCACTGGATCTTCATTGACAAGGAGAGAAAATTCCACTGGTTTAACCCCAATGTCAAACTTGTGAAGGAAGTCCTCCAATAGGTTGGTTGTTGGTCTTTCTCATTGTTCTATGATGTAACTCACATTTATTGTGAATACAAACCGGTCAATTATTCACCACCTGCAAATTGATAGCATGCGAAATGTCATAGTTGGAAGATTTGTAAATGTATAATTTTCTCTTTAAAAGTACATGATTCTCAATTTTACTTTGGGTGCTAAACCATGCCCTTTACATATGAATCAATACAAGGGTTTGCATCAATGAAATCTAGCCACTTACAATTACATAAGAGTGGTGGTTTTTTGAATTGTTTAATGGAAAAAGGTTAAGATCGAGTGAGGGATTGCTTGGTTTGTTAGTAACAGAAATCTCACACAGCTACTTAAGATTTGATCCATGCCGTCTGTTCCCACCCATGCAGGCTATTTCATTGCTTGTGCGTGCTCTCTCCCCCACATGCGTGTGCTAGGTACCATGGGCCTGGCCCGCTATACTGTGGTTAATTTTTTTTTTTTCAAAAAATAAGGCTTTTAATACTAGGATGATGATGATGATGATGATGATAATGATGATGGTGGTGATCTAGAGTTTTAGATAAAGATAAAAGGAGTTAGAGAACCACATTGGTAAAGCTTTCTAGGTTGCGTGCCCAACCCACATACTAAAAAACGAATCTACTCTTGGGCCACAGATTAGAAGGCACGTGTGTTTATCTTTGTTTTCCACTTTGATTTTGCTTTCTATTGGAGCATGTTTTCATCTTTGCACACCATTCCACTAAATGGTCAATGTTGAAATTGGATGCTACTTTAAAAGGAGGCCATAGAAAAATATGGACAAAGTGGCACACATTTGAAAGGTCTAACGCATGTTTCACACCGAACATTTTTAGAATTAAAAAATTGTTGGGGAGAGAGGGAGAGGACATGAAAAATAGTGGCTAGAAAAGGTACAATGTTTGGAAGCTTATTGCTTAAATATCAATCAAAATAGATTAATCAAGTTCATGCAATATAGGTGATGTCAATGATCAAAATCATCAATGGTAAGGTAGTCTTTAAGTTAATACAATCATTATATAGAGCCCTTCTGTTCCAACCCATCTATTGTGTAATTAGATAAACATTAGTGAAAACTAGCGATGCAAAAAGATTCAATTTTCCGATCGGTCAAAGATTCAGCTTATAAACGACAGGATTTGGAATTTGTTTTAGGTTCCAATTTGTAAATGGGTCTTGATCAGAAACCTAATTTAGGTTTCTATTGATAAACAGGTCCGATTCTAGATCCATGTAGGTTTTGACTCATGGCCTAGGACCACCCTATTTGCCCATACCTTCCCACATCTTATATATATATATATATATATATTTAATGGATGTGTCAATTAAAATATAGAAATTGCTTATTAGCCAAATCTAGGTTTTGGGCGGGCTTATAGCCACACATTTAAAAATTAAAGCATTTCTAGCTTTCCACATGGCCCACCAAATCACTATGATCCAAGTCTTGGAAAGTTGGCTAGAATGAAAAGGGAGAGGGAGAGGTGGGACTATCAGGGTCCATGTATTGTTTTGACCATTCCAATAATCTCACAGAAGGCCCATCACCAATGCGCATACCCAAATCAAGGCCGAACCAAATAGCTTTGACATGTCACATTTGAAGAGAACATGTTCCACCGATTCTTCTTCTTTTTCACAAATGAGGCATAGGGAACTACCAATATTAAACTTAGAGTATAAGAAGTCGTGTATCGGAGTTAGGATTGTCAAAGGGCCGGGCCGGGCTGGGCTAGAGTAAGCCCCTATCTTACCCTCATGCATGTGGGCCAGGCCTAGGTCGATCCAAATCCTCGAGTCGCTTGGCGGGCCTACAATACTAAAGCACTTACTCTACCCTCAAGGGCCAAGGGCGAAAGAAGCTATTTAAAAAAAATATATATTATTCAATATAATAATTATTCTATACCACAATGCTATCCCTCCTTTATTCGAGCTAAGAATTGGTACAATGCAAAAGTCAATCTTTTTGTGCCACTTAATGTATGAAACAAATTACTTTATCATCACATAAAAATATTATTTATGATTAAATGAAGTAAACTAATTTAATAGTATTGTGACATGAAATTAAGACATGGATGAATCTATTAAAAACTTTGGCAGACTACCAACCGTCATAACTCAAGTAATGTGCTAAATATTATTTGTCGTCAAGCTATTAATAAGATTGTTGCACTTAAAGTTTTGCTAGTTGTAGCCTTTTTTTACTAATTCAAGTCTTATATATTTTTTTTATAAAGCAATAATATGGATAATCAATGCCTGTTTGACAAGTCTCTTTTAATTTAAATAGATTAATTCCTAATAAACTTTAGATCTTTTCAAAATAAATTTTCTAGTATGTGTGGTTCGAATAGACATTAGACCACTCTTGAATTGCATTAACCCAAAATTGTAGCTCTTTAAAACATCACCATTGAATTTATAACAAACCAACTAAACTTTGACTACCTGAGGTACAGCCCAAACTAGGAAACAAAGTATAAACCATGTGCCCGTTTTCCGAAACTAACTTTACATACTTTACAAGCTTCCTAATAACAGACAGAGGACATCATGGACACGTATCCTTTATGCCATTCGTTATTGAATAATGAGCATTAAAAGCAACTAGAATTTATGCCTAGTTTTTATTATTCAGGATTGCATATTCTAATGAAAGCAGATGCATTGAATAGAAGCCTGGAAGGTCGGTCTATAAGAAAATGACACATCTTTTTGCGACCATCACTCATCTCTCCTCACTATTTTAGTCCTTGCCATCTGAAGATTGTCTTAGCAGTTGGTACAGTAAACACAGAAAATCAAAAGAGATGAAGGAAACTTAGGAAAGGGCATGAAGTATTTAATAGCACATAGTTTATATATAAGAAAGAAAAGGTAGTCAATGGAATGGGAAAGTGATAGAGAAGATAAACTTACCTTTAATTGAGGCTTTAAAGAAAGGGTCACTCAAAGTGAGGTGGATCAACCACCCCAATGCACGGATGAATAGAATATTAATGGATGGGACATTAGCAGATAAACCAAATTCGAGCATCCTAACCAATGTTTTTCTTTTAATGACAGCTGCCCCATATATTAATCAGATTATTGAGATTATGACCAAGCAAACCCCAAATGCATTTTTTATATGGGGTATGAGACTTGTGGGCTTGTGCTTAGGCTAGCTAAAGTTTCAGCCGAGGTAACATTGAAAGGTGTAGTCATGTTACAAGCTGAGGATTAGTTCAGTCCTATAGGGTCAAATACGATTGGGATATCCTCATCAAGAATAAAAAAGAGAAATTTTATAGTCTCGGTCTCCTCTTACTTGATTTAAGTTCATTGATTTAAACTGTGGCACCAAACTATAAGGTGTCCAAGAGGTTGGCCATTTTAAACTGTTCTAACATTAGAATCGAAGTGCACTCGTATGCTTTTTGTTGCCATTCTCTTCCAACTTCACGAGTGTTTTTTTTTTTTTTTTTTTTAAATTTTTTATTAGAAGTTGTCCTAGCCTTTTGGATCGGACTAATCCCTTCAGATTCAGGCGGAGCCAAATAAATCTCCCGTGGCCTCAGTATGATAGTTTCGAACCCTCAACTTTCAAAAGCAAACCGTAGTCTTAGGCTAATTGAGCTACTCCTTGGAGTTAAACTTCACGAGTGCATCTAAATGCAATCCGTGATCAGTTGCTCACTTGATTTATTATGTTTTGCTCCCCTTTGTTTCGCCCATTCCACTGATATCACATACCATCATTTGTAGAGGAGCTGACCCAAAAGTTGACTTTGATTATAGTCACTCTCGCGTTGGAATTTTTTTGTCAGTCATGAATAACGTAGCTATATGTTTCATTCATGAAAATCCATCATTCAGTTGGGGACTTGGGGCGTTTGGTTCTTGGAAACTGGACCGGGTTGAGACATGAACCCTACCCATTTTAATTAGAATTTTGGGCCGTGATGCACGGCAGGCAGCACGTTGAGAAAAAGAAAAAAGGGAGGTATTGTAGAGAGGTGGGAGCATGCTGTTTCCACTTTCCATGGGTCCCATTCCATGGTCCATAGTCCATATCCTAAAATGGTGAGATTAGTAGAAAATCAAAAGGCCCAATTCAATTCTGGAATTTCAGTCTTCAAGAAAGGACCCAACCCTTGTTCTTTTCTACTATCCTCCCTCGGTCTTGTCCTTTTTCTCAACCTCAACCTCAACCTCAACCTCAACCTCATAGTCATATCATATCATATCTGCTAGTTAGTTAACTAATAAGACATTTGGCTTTGCTAAACCTTGTACCTACTGACTTCACTCTCTACACGCACCCTAAAAGCATAACGTATAAAAATATGTTCATCATTGGATTGAGGCTTTAGCTTTAGTTATCAAAAGTCTTTCTAAGATTAAGACCCGACTCAAAACCTTTTTTTCTTTTTTTTTTTTTCCGCTAAAAGAGGTTCCAACCCTTTGGACTTGGACTAATCCTTCCGGGTTTAAAGAGAAGTCGGGTAAAACCCCTGTGACTCTCTAGGTGGTAGTACGAGTGGATTCAACCTTGGGTTTATGAGGAGAAGGGAATCGGGCCGGATTGATACCAAGGCTCTAGTAAGGGAGAAGAATCATGGCCTTTACCACTATGAAAACCTCTTGGGGTTACTAAAACCCAAATCTCAAGCTAGGACGTTGAAAATCTCGTTTTTTCTTGAGCCCTATAGATGGCTCGATCTGGCCCGGGCTCCAACCCCAATTGCCAATTTCTAACCCAAGTAAAACCCCTGTGGTCTCCGAGGTAGTAGCACTAGTGGCTCAACATTCGGTTCGATTCCTGAATAAGAGGGAATCAAGTATCAATACTAAACCTTCTAACTCCAGAAGAGAGAAGAACCGTAGTCATTACCATCTCTAACCTAGGTTTTCGGTTAAAGGGTAGCGAGGGGGCCATATAACCGACATTCTAATTGGGCAGTGAGAGCTTCTGGTTTTCGTGCCCGTTAAATCTGGCGGTCAAGCCGAAACATGTCTCAGACTCTTCAAAAAGTCCAAATTCAATCGCCAGCTAAAAAGACTCATGTCTGCAGTCTGCCTTGCCCATCAGGGCCCTTGCTACCTTTTTGAGCCCTACAGTAGTCCGATCTCAACTTTTTATTACGTTGGCCTCCACTTGTATATATTATCCATCCAATAATAAGATAAACCCACTCTGCCATGATCCCCCACCATGTGTACAATACTCACCATTTTGAACAATTGAATCCCTTCACATTAATAACTCAAGATTACTTATATTAATTTGGACTTTGTTATTTGACTAACAACTTTGCTATGGTTGATTTTTACTATTTTCATGTAGTTGCGTATAGGTTGGCCACAAGAAGAATGACTCTTCTTAGAGAGGCTGCATGGGAGGATTGCTTTCCAAATTAGCTTGCTATAGGATGATGAGATGCTGCTTTCTGATTTTATTTCCATAGTCGTTTGTGGTTTTTCTGGATTTTGGATTTTTTTTTTTGAGTGATCAACTACAATCAAATTTGATTGTGATATGAAACTGCCTCTTGTTAGAACGTTGCTGTTATTGGATTGTCATGTTTTCTAAAATTATTCCCCTCCCTACATGCATGATTCCTCTTTAACTCTCTCCCTAATTTTCTTTTTATCAAAATAAATAGCATTTATTTTATATAAATTTCAGGTTGGGCCCCCTAGCCCAGCACGGCACGACCATCACTTTGGGCCATGCCTTGCCACGGCCCAGGACCCCCTGCCCCAGAACGGGCAATGGCTTGACCGGGCTGGCCCGGTCAACGTGCCATGGGCCATTGGCTTTTGTGCTGGGTTGTGCCAAGCCTAACAGCCCAACCCAATTTACAACCCCTAGGGATGCCTACTATTACATGTAACTTATATGTTTCACAAAGCTTGTGACACAGTTCCAGGCGGTTCTAAGAAGCTCCTCTTCTTAGGGTTGTGATATCCCCAAGGGTCAGGAGTATTGAAATGCATTACTTCTGATGCTTTCAATGTTAGAATTAATGGGGCGCATTCAGATTTCATTGTTCCTAACCGTGGGCTTAAACAGGGAGATCCCATTTCACCATACATGAGTGAGATCTGCTTCTAGAGGTGGTTCCTGCTAGAGGTTGCCATTGAGAAAATTTAAATTGAAGACAGTTGGACAAGCTGAGGAGCACCAATAAACTCAAAGCAAAGCACAGGAAAAACACCTGCAGTGTAAACATCAAGCCACAAGAAACAATGTAGTGTGGCAAGAACCACCGACACTCATGGCAACAAGTGGAGCATGTGGCTGCAGTAAGCACCAAGTAGTAGTAGCCAGACCTGTAACTCAAATCTGTACACACAGATCAGCAACACCGAACAGCAAGAAGCACGTCTGAAGTAACAACCACCGAGTCATGAACGCACCAGACAAATCCAGCAAAGAACTGAAATTATGTGAAGTTGATGGTGACCGATCCACACAGATCTACAGCTGTGCTAGCACCGGATGGTGGAGAACGAGGATCCAGAGGGATGAACGGAAATGACTGATTTAATAATCTTGTAAGTTGTAACCATGAAAAGATTATGTGGTCAAACTCACATAGTAGTAATCTTGTATTGAGATTATATTTATAATACAACATTGGTGGTTGTAAGATCCTACATAGTAGATATATGGGTACAGAGGAATCTTATCAAGGTCCTATATGTTAGATATTATATTGCCAAGATGAGGCTAACAGAGGTAGAAAGACTGAGGAGATTTGTAATAATGTCCTTATCTATCATGATCGGAAGCTTGGTAGACTAGGTGGGCGACAATTTGTAAAGTCCCAAAATTCTAAGTGTATAATTAGCCTAATTATTCATATTGTTAGTCAATTAAGTTCATTTAAGAGCCAAATAAGTCCAAATTAATATTAGAAACGTGTGTGCGAAGTTTCGTTGAGATTTGAGTTCGTTAGACTATAGTAGGGCATTTGTGTGCAATTTAGGATAGTTTGAGAGAGTTTTTCATAATTTTAGATTTTTGATATTTTGGTGTCATTGGGTAGATATTTTAATCTCATTCATCTTTGTTTTCTATATCATCTTGATTCGGACCCTATATCATCATCACAATGGGACTCAAACCATATTTTGATTCAAATTGAGATTTCCATTTGAAAAGTGGGTTTTTATGCAAGTTATTCATTAGACTCATGTATATCCAACGAAGAGTCACTTTCCCATTTCAATTCCAGAAATTCAGCTCTCTCTCTCTCTCTCTCTCTCTCTCTCTCTCTCTCTCTCTCTCTCTCATTTCCTTTGGAAATCCTTGTTGCATGAGAGATTTGAAGCCATTTCCTCTACAAATTGAGTTCATCTTCTTCAAGGTTCAAGCTTCCTCTACATATAACTTTCTTTGGATTTCATCTAGTCTTTATCTCTAGGTAAGCTCTCTTCTTCATGATAGATGAGTTTCTTTGAGGGTTTTTGTTTTAATGGTGTTAGATGAGTTCTTTGGTCTCTTTTATACTTGTTTAGAGTAGTAATTTAGTGATAGAGAAGATAAACATATCTTTAATTGAGGCTTTAAAGAAAGGGTCACTCAAAGTGAGGTGGATCAACCAACCCAATGCACGGATGAACATAATATTAATGGATGGGACATTAGCAGATAAACCAAATTCGAGCATCCTAACCAATGTTTTTCTTTTAATGACAGTTGCCCCATATATTAATCAGATTATTGAGATTATGACCAAGCAAACCCGAAATGGATTTTTTATATGGGTATGAGACTAGTGGGCTTGTGCTTAGGCTAGCCAAAGTTTCAGCCGAGGCAACATTCAAAGGTGTAGTCATGTTACAGGCTTAGTTCAGTCTTATAGGGTCAAATACGATTGGGATACCCTCATCAAAAATAAAAAACAGAAATTTTATAGTCTGGGCTCCTATTACTTGATTTAAGCTCATTGATTTAAACTGTGGCACCAAACTATAAGCTGTCCAAGAGGTTGGCCATTTTAAACTGTTCTAACATTTGGGGCCTGTTCTTTTAGAAGAATTCCCGTCAGGAATTAGGGTGTCTTGGAATTTAGAATTCCTTGGGGCCTGTTTTTTTAGAAGAATTCCTGTCAGGAATTCAGGGTGTCTTGGAATTTAGAATTCCTGACAGGAATTCTGCGTTTCTTTACCAGAATTCACGGGCTTTTAAAATTCTAGGTATTTGAAATCCCTAAAAAGGTAGGATTTGATTTGGAATACCAGTTTTGCAACAAGGATTTGCAAAACTCGCTAGAGACGAGAGTTTTCATACCGACGACTGGGAATGCCAACGGTCATCTACTTCATTCATTCGTTTTCCGGCAACGGCAACGGAAACGGAAACGGATCTGAAGGTGTGAATCTTCTACAGCCACACCCCCTCTTCATTTTTCTGTATTTTTGCAGTCTTTTCCCACTATTTCCTTGCTTGTTTTGCTTTTTAGGGTTTATATGTGATTGATTCTTTTCTCTCTATTTCCTTGCTTGATCTGTTCATGTTGTGATTTTTTTAAAATGATGCATGATTATTCTTCTTCTTACTGATTTCTGATTTCCAAAGCGTGGAAATCGGTTCATATTCTGTTTTCTATGGAATGGCATGATCTTCTTCATTATGGTTGAATGTCTATTCTTCTTCATTATGCTTGAATGGCATGTTCTATGGAATCCGAAGCATCCCAACTGTCATGATCTTAAAAAACGGTGATAAGAAGGATGCAATAATTGGTGCAGTGCCTAAAAACACACTAACTGCATGCATCGATAAGTTCTTGTAGAGGTATGGTGAAGTATTATCCCAAGAAAGAGGCTATTTCTGATACTGTTTGATCTTTTTAAGACTATATTGATGTTGTGGATTTAGATTCTGAGCTGTCCTTTTCTCACCTTTCTGTATGTATAGTTGTGGTCATAAAATCTCGTCTCCCATCTCCTTTTACATAATTAAACGTCTCTCCTATATTAATTTGTGCATGTAAGGGTTAGAAGAAAATCCGTCCTCTGTTGTTTATGGTTAGCCATATCCGGCTCCATTGAATTTCTTATTGCAGTGAATGAGACATATTGGTCTTCTTTTGTCTCTGTTAATTAGTAGGTATTCTTTTTGTTGCCCTATCATCATCATCATTTAAATTTCTTTTTTGCTTTGTGATCATAGAAACATGGAATTCAGGAATGTTCAGTTGAATTATGAACCATCAGTAAGTGGTTTGCAGTGGGCTTAGTTTGTGTTTGTTTGTCAAAAGCCTTTTGACTTGGATTACGGATGTGTAAAGGACCTCTTTCCTTACCTTCCTCTGTTCAGTCATCAAGATGTTTGCCATGGGTTTTTTTTTTTTTTTTTTTTTTTTTTTTTTTTGCACTCAGCATTTCTCATATTTTGGGCTGAGTTGTCTCAGCCAAATGGTAGTCAGAAGTGAGTCTTTACACCATGGACTGGACCTCATTAGGCCCGGCCAGGTAGGGGTTGCTGGATTACTTATAGACAATCTCTGGAGAATGATACAAGGGAAAAGATCATCATCATAATGATGCTGGAACGTTTAAGATCTTCCAAGTCCAACAGAAGGCCCTGCCATAGTCCTCATTAGGCCCTGCCATAGTTTGAATGCTCCCGAGTATAAATCTTTACTTGCTGTAAAGAATTATCAGCCATAAATCTTATTGCCAACACACAAATCTTATTGCCAACACACTTCTTAGTGGTGTTGGCATCTTAGTTTCATACACATGCTCAGAAATCAATGTATAGTGATTTGACTTTTAATTTTATTTTCCTTTACCCGACGTATGAACAATCCCAATAAGTAACAAATCACTTTTTAAAGTAAAAAAAAATGCTTAAATACTGTGTAGCTAACTTTGTAATAGAGCTTGGACCAGTCATATATAAAGTAATGATCATGTGTGTTAAACCGTTTTTTAAAGTCCATATCTCTGTTTCTATACAAGTAGATATTGTTTCGTCCAATATACATTCGCCAAAAGCATGCTCTTAATGCAACTGATTTAAATACCCTTTTTCAAGGATTATAGCCCATCTCCACTTTCCAACACCTTTACTTCTCTCTCTCTCTCTTCAAAATAATCCAATCAAAGAACAAGACCCTATCCTAATTCCTAACACTTCCACTCTCTCTCTCTCTCTCTCTCTCTACCCCCATGAAAGAGCATACAAACATGTAGGTTTGAAGTCTGATGATTTCATGCTTTCTGGGCTGTCTTTTACATACTATAGATGACACAATTAGAGATATGTTTTGGAGTCAAAGGCCACTTATTTATAATATGTCTAAGACCATTACCACTATTACCTCAATTTTAGGGGTAATAGTTTGAAGCAAAACTCTAGCTCTAAATTCTTGGGTTCTAATTTCAAGTAGAAATTCCAAGTAGAAATTCTTTAGCTATGAAATAGGGAATTTGTGGAGTCAGGGAATTTAGAATTCTCAGACAGGAATTCAGGCCTTTGAATGAAACAGGGAATTCAGGATTCCAGAATTCAGCAGTATTTCAAATGCCAGCATTTGAAATTCCCAGACAAGCACCAGACATGAATTCTATAAATTCTAGTAAAGAAACGGGCCCTAGAAGTGCACTCATATGCTTTTTGTTGCCATCCTCTTCCAACTTCACGTGTGCATTTTGTTTTTTTTTTTTTTTTTATATATATCAGAGGTTGTCCTAGCCCTTTGGACCGGACTAATCCCTTCGGACTCAGGCGGAGTCGGATAAATTCTCTTTGGCCCCAGTGTGGTAGCGCAGTTTTGAACTCTCAACTTTCAGGAGCAAACCATGGTCCTAGGCTAACTGAGCTACCCCTTGGAGATAACTTCACGAGTGCATCTAAATGCAATCCGTGATCACTTGCTCACTCCATTTATTATGTTTTGCTCCCCTTTGTTTCGCCCATACCACTGATATCACATGCCATCATTTGTAGAGGAGCTGACCCAAAAGTTAACTTTGATTATAATCACTCTCAGCGTTGGAAATTTTTTGTCATGATGAATAACGTAGCTATATGTTTCATTCATGTAAATCCATCATTTTAAGTTTCCATCTGTTATGTTAGATGTCTTGTATCCTATGAAGATTGATCAGCTGGGGACTTTGGGTATTTGGGTCTTGAAAACTGGACCGGGTGAGACATGAACTCTACCCATTTTCATTAGAATTTTGGGCCGTGATGCACGGCAGGCAGCACGTTGAGAAAAAGAAAAAGGCGGTATTGGAGAGAGGTGGGAGCATGCTGTTTCCACTTTCCATGGCCCCCATTCCATGGTCCAAAGTCCATATCCTAAAATGGTGAGATTAGTAGAAAATCAAAAGGCCAAATTCAATTCTGGAATTTCAGTCTTCGAGAAAGGACCCAACCCTTGTTCTTTTCTACTATCCTCCCTCAGCCTTCTCCTTTTTCTCAACCTCAGTCATATCATATCATATCTGCTAGTTAGTTAAGTAATGAGACATTTGGCTTTGCTAAACCTTGTACCTACTGACTTCACTCTCTACATGCAGCCTAAAAACATAACGTATAAAAATATGTTCATCATTGGATTGAGGCTTTGGCTTTAGTTATCAAAAGTCTTATTAAGATTAAGACCTGACTGAACCCTTTTTTTTTTTTTTTTGGTTTGAACCCTTTGGACTTGGACTCATCCTTCCGGGCTTAAAGAGAACCCGGATAAAACCCCTGTGGCCCCCCAGGTGATAGCATTAGTGGACTCAATCTTGGATTCTTGAAGAAAGGGGAACCGGGCCGGATCGATACCAGAGCCTCTAGTAAGAGAGAGGAACCGTGGTTTTTACCACTCGGCCAACCCCTTGGGGTTACTGAAACCCAAATCTCGAGCCAGGACCATTAAAAATCTTGTTTTTTCTTGAACCCTATAGATGGCTCAATATGACCTTGGCTCCAACCCAAATTGCCAATCTCTATCCCAAGTAGAATCCCTGTGGTCCCTCAGGTGGTAGCACCAGTGGACTCAACATTCAGTTTCTGAAGATAGTAGACCCTTTAACTCCAAAAGAGAGACGAACCGTTGTTCTTACCGCTCGCCGATCTCTAACCCAGGTTTTCTGTTTAAAGGGCACTGAGGGGGCAATATAACCGACATTCTGATTGGGCAGTGAGAGCTTCTGGTTTTCGTGCCCGTTAAATCTGGCGGTCAAGCCGAAACATGTCTCAGACTCTTCAAAAAGTCCATATTCAATCGCCAGCTAAAAAGACTCATGTCTGCATTCTGGCTTGCCCATCAGGGCCCTTGCTACCTCTTTGAGCCCTACAGTAGTCCGATATCAACTTTATATTACGTTGGCCTCCACTTGTTTTGTCCATCCAATAATAAGATAAACCCACTCTGCCATGATCCCCCACCAAGTGTACAATACTCACCATTTTGAACAATTGAATCCCTTCACATTAATAACTCAAGATTACTTATATTAATTTGAACTTTATTATTTGACTAAAAACTTTGCTTTGGTTGATTTTTACTATTTTCATGTAGTTGCTTATAGGTTGGCCACTAGGAGAATGACTCTTCTTAGAGAGGCTGCATGGGAGGATTGCTTTCCAAATTAGCTTGCTGGGTTAGTATAGGATGATGAGATGCTGCTTTCTGATTTTATTTCCATAGTCGTTTGTGGTTTTTCTGGATTTTGGATTTTTTTTTGAGTGATTACCGAGAGAAGCCACAATGTTGCTTTTTTTTACACAAAATTGTCCAAATCAAAGGATTGAAAAAGATGTCCTCAAAAAAAAAAGAAAAAAAAAAGAAGGTAACATATCTTCCCTTCTCTTCCACATGAAATGCCTAAACAAAAAGTAAGATTACCTTTACCTGTATCCACTCGCCAAAAGTTTCATAATTTGCTAGGCATTAGTTGCTGGCATTTTCTGCTGAATGACAGTATGACACCAACAGCCTGCTCCCACTAGAGCATGCAAGAATGCTAGCCAATCTCAAACCATTTCATAGTAGGAAAATATAAGTTGCACAAGAGTTATAGAAAATTTTTGCATTATCCTTGAGAAAAAATATATTTCCATTAGATGTTCCAAAGGAATGATTTTAAATTGTTTATCAGATTTTATATTTACTTTCCGATTTTACTCTTGTTTGTGAATTATTTAACATCGAAGATTTTAACTACGTGTGAGGATCCAACCCGAGAAAATTGTGAAAATAAAATATTTTTTGTTTTTTTATTTTTCTGAATTTTTACTAATTAACCCAATTCATTTGGAATAAAATGGAATAAATATGAATTAACAGTAATGATTTGATACATTAATATATATATATATATATATATGGGGAGATGCTCCTATGAGAGATGCTTTCACCTAACTATGAGAGATAAGGTAAGGGCCTTCACATGTATATTCAATGCCAACAACTTAAATGTGAGGGCCCCCACCCCTATCTCTCATATAAGGTAAAATATATTTTTTTATAGGAGCATCTCCCATATATATATGTATGTATATATATGTCTATATGTATATATATATATATATATATGTATGTATGTATGTATGTATGTATGGCTAGATATGAGTTGTCCAAAAATTATAAAACACATTTAGAAGTAAATAATAGGAGGCCCGTGCATGGATCCATTATTGTGCAAGCCCAAAGCCTAATTCCCATTCACGGAGAACTAGAAGAATACAAGGAAGAGACTTAGGATTCCCTGGATTTATTCCCAATTCATTTGTTTCACATTGAAGATGTGGGGGAACGAAATTATTCCCCTTCCCTACATGCATGAATCCTCTTTGAGTCTCTCCCTAATTTTCTTTATCAAAATAAATAGCATTTATTTTATATAAATTTCAAGTGGGGCCACAGCCCAGGCACTCTAGCCCAGCACGGCACGACCATCACTTTGGGCCATGCTATTCCATGCCACGCCACGGCCTAGGACCCCTTACCCCAGAATGGGCCATGGCTTGACTGGGCTGGCCCGGTCAACGTGCCATGGGCAGTTGACTTTCATGCTGGGCTGGGCCAAGCCTAACAGCCCGACCCAATTTACACCCCTAGGATGCCTACTATTACATGTAACTTGTATGTTTCACAAAGCTTATGACACAGTTCCAGGCAGTTCTTAGAAGCTCCTCTTCTTAGGGTTGTGATATCCCCAAGGGTCAGGAGTATTGAAATGCATTACTTCTGCTGCTTTCAATGTTAGAATTAATGGTGCGCATTTGGATTTCATTATTCCTAACCGTGGGCTTAAACAGGGAGATCCCATTTCACCGTACTTTTTCACCATACATGAGTGAGATGTGCTTCTAGAGGTGGTTCCTGCTAGAGGTTGCCATTGAACAAATTTAAATTGAAGACAGTTGGACAAGCTGAGGAGCACCAATAAACTCAAAGCAAAGCACCAGGAAAAACACCTGCAGTGTAAACATCAAGCCACAAGAAACAATGTAGTGTGGCAAGAACCACCAACACTCATGGCAACAAGTGGAGCATGTGGCTGCAGTAAGCACCAAGTAGTAGTAGCCAGACCTGCAACTCAAATCTGTGCACACAGATCAGCAACACCGAACAACAAGAAGCACGTCTGAAGTAACAACCACTGAGTCATGAACGCACCAGACAAATCCAGCAAAGAACTGAAATTATGTGAAGTTGAAGGTGACCGATCCACACAGATCTACAGCTGTGCGAGCACCGGATGGTGGAGAACGAGGATCCAGAGGGATGAACGGAAATGACTGATTTAATAATCTTGTAAGTTGTAACCATGAAAAGATTATGTGGTCAAACTCATGTAGTAATCTTGTATTGAGATTATGTTTATAATACAACATTGGTGGTTGTAAGATCCTACATAGTAGATATATGGGTACAGAGGAATCTTATCAAGGTCCTATATGTTAGATATTATATTGCCAAGATGAGGCTAACAGAGAGAGAGACTGAGGAGATTTGTAATATGTCCTTATCTATCATGATTGGAATCTTGGTAGGCTAGGTGGGCGGCAATTTGTAAAGTCCCGAAATTCTAAGTGTATAATTAGCCTAATTAATTATATTTTTCGTTAATTAAGTTCGTTTAAGAGCAAAATAAGTCCGAATTAAGATTAAAAACATGTGCGTGAAGTTTCGTTGAGATTTAAGTTTGTTAGACTATAGTAGGGGGTTAGTGTGCAATTTAGGATAGTCTTAGGGAGTTTTTCGTAATTTTAGATTTTTGATATTTTGGTGTCATTGGGTAGATATTTTAATCTCATTCATCTTTGTTTTCTATATCATCTTGATTCGGACCCTAGATCATCATCAAAATGGGACTCAAAACCATATTTTGACTCAAATTGAGATTTCCATTTGAAAAGTGGTTTGTATGCAAGTTATTCATTAGACTCACGCACATCCAACGAAGGGTCACTTTCCCATTTCAATTCCAGAAATTCAGCTCCCTCTCTCTCATTTCCTTTGGAAATCCTTGTTGCACGAGAGATTTGAAGCCATTTCCTCTACAAATTGAGTTCATCTTCTTCAAGGTTCAAGCTTCCTCTACATATAACTTTCTTTGGATTTCATCTATTCTTCGTCTTTAGGTAAGCTCTCTTCTTCATTATAGATGAGTTTCTTTGAGGGTTTTTGTTTTAATGATGTTAGATAAGTTCTTTGGTCTCTTTTATACTTGTTTAGAGTAGTAATTGGGTGGGTTTGTTTCAATTTCAGAGTTTTGGGAATTTTGGAGCTAGGGTTTGAGTTTTGGGTTTTCCCTAAGGGCATGTTTGTGTAGCCTATTTCCACGGAAAATGTTATAGTTTTTTGCGGAAAACTTTTTTTCATGTGTTTGGTGCGGTAGTTTTCAGCGGAAATGCTTTTCGCTACGTCAGCTTTTTTCTTCCTATGCATGGAAATAGACTTCTTTTTTTTGCGGGGGGGGGGGGGGGGGGGGGAGCTTTTTCCTTCCTATGCATGGAAATAGACTTCTTTGGGGGGGGGTGCTATGGGAAGTCCATTTCCACGGAAAATTGACCCCTCAATTTTCTCTCTCACCCTCACTCTACCTAGCCACCCTCTTTCTTCCTCTTCCCCTCCTAACCCCACCCAGCCCACACACATACCAACCCACCCACCCAATAGTTTTCACTAAAGAAATCCATAGCTGCACCAAACAACATTAGCACTAATTCGTGTAGGAAAACCTTTTTACACCAAACATAAAGTTTTGACTTCCGCGGAAAAACTTTTCCAAAGAATTTAAAACCCATGGATTTTGCTGATGTGGCAATTTCCAATTTCTATGGAAATTACATGTACACAAATGTGCCCTAGAGTAAGGCAAGTAGAATTACATGCTTATGAAACTGATATGTATGTCTTAACTTAGAATTTCAGTTGCTAACTGTATATTTACTTATTTAGTATTTGGAATTATATTGAATGGATGATTTTGCTTATGAAATGGGTTTTATGTTTAATGAAATGAGAATGAATGAATTGAATAGGAGAAATGGAGTATGAATTGGAGGAGGAAGTGTTGGAATTATTGTAGAGGGCTTGGCCCTGACTTTCTGTGTAGGTGAAGATAAGGGAACAAGTCCCTGTAACTGAAGCCTTAGAGCTTTGGATTGCAATTTCTGGAGCGAGTTCGGTTCCCTATCGGTTCTGAAACCATAGAGAAGAAAATTTGGATTGAATTTCACAGTCGGTCACCTTGTCGGTCAACCGCTCGGTTAACCAAAAACTTGGATTGAATTTCAGAGTCGGTCACCTTGTCGATCAACCCCTCGGTTAACCGAACTGGCTGGTTAATCGAATATTGATTGTATTTTACCTGTCTTCTCTTGAAAATTGGGTTCTTTCTATAGGTTTCTGAACTTCATGCTGCCCTTTGAAACCATATTAGAGGACTTATTACATGTTTAAATGAAACCATATTAGAGGACTTATTACATGTTTAAAATGGAAATTTTATTTCTCTTTTATATGTTTTAAAGTATGCATATATATATGTATGTGTGTGTGTATATATATATATATATATATATATATATATATGTATATGAATGAATGAACATCACTAAGCTAATCCACATATGAATTATGTCGGCTGCACCGCTCGATATGAATAGGGTGAGATTCCCGTGAAAACCTGGAACGGTTGATCCCGTGAAAAGAAATTGTGAATAGGGTTACAAATTCCCGAAAAATCTGAAAAAGAATAAATGAATAGGGTGAGATACTTGAAATATTTGGTGGACAAAAGAAATTATGGACATGGTAAGGACCCGAAGTGCCATAGTATATAGTCATGTTAAAGGCCTAAGTGGTGTATTTTCTGTTATAAGATTATGATTTTAGCGTTACTTATGAAATCTTATTTGAGTTGAAGATTAAGAATTTCTGATTTTAATTGTTTTCCATTACAAATCTGTTACAAATTATGTATGTCTACTTGCTAGCTCTTTTGGTTGATGGTACTATGTTTGATAAACAAGTACTGATTCCACCATTACCCTAGAGGAGGAGGAGACGTTTTAGACATATCAGTCCGATGAACATGAGTGGTGGGCAGATGATGTTTACTGAGTCATCATTATCGCGCGAGTCTGTCTCACTTCTAGTTTTGAATTTTATTAGTTTGTTGGAACGTATATATAGACTTTTGTTATCAAACTTTTGTAGTAATTTGTGGACTTTAATTTTAATTTTGTACAAGTTTATTCTGATGATGTACAGTTACTTGTGTCAATATTATAAATGAATGATTTTACCACCTCACCACGAACATCGATCTTGTGAACTATGATTGAGGGTGAAATTAATGTTTAATCATGTTTATGTTTTTTGATTTGACTCTAAATCTCACGTTAACCCTATGTTAATATGAGGGCGTGACACAGTGTGATTTAGCTGCTAACATAAAAGTGTTGGGGAGTGGGCTCCACCCAAGTGGGAGTACTGAAAAGTATCTACGCTGTTGCCTTAACTAACGCCTCTAAGGTTTTGGTAGGAATGGTTAACTAAAAGATTTAATATAGTATCAAAGTCAATTGATCACGAGTTCAAATTCCAAGAAGAATGACTCGGTGTTGAAAAAATAATGCACGTCACCAAAAGTGCACCGACCGGGTTTCACTCAAGGGGGAGTGTTGATGAGTGGTTTCCACCTTATTAAGTAGTTGTTTTACTGCACTTTTAAAGCTTAGGTATTTTGGGTGTATTGGTTAGCAACTTGAGATAGTATCAAAGCCAACACATATTGGGTTCAATTCTGTGCAGGGCAAAAAAGACTACATGTCGAATTTTGTGTGCAGACAAAAGGCCTCATTCCGCTTTTTGCGGTGTTTAGGTCAAAATCAAACTCAAATAGCAATAACCATGTAATCCATTCAATAGAATTCTTCATGAGCAAATAGTCAACTGCAAGTTCAAAAGAAGTACAGATTTTGAAGAGTCCTATGCTTCTCATTTTACATAAACTCTAATAAAAATGAGATCAAGCTAATTGCTATAGTTTCTCAATCTTATGCATAACCACTTCAACAAACAAAATCATTGCTGAGGTACACAAGCATTTCTTGCAGATTTTGATTTCTACAATACAAAGCATTTGAATTGTTTAAAAGATGTACTTCTGTTGACGACAAATGAAACTGGGATGATTTTATATGCGGTGAAAATTTACCTCACTGAATAGGAGATGATGAACAGATCAAAGGTCTCCATGGCCATATCACTCTAGGAACTTGTTGATGACATGCTTTTAGCTTGAGAACTAGCTGAAAGATTATCCTTTGCCCGGGAATTTCGATCGGATGATGACTCTGAATAGAACCCCACATGCTCCTGATTTTCTGTGATGATTTGGAGGTTTCTTGGTATTGGAGGGATGCTTACATCCAGAAGGCCCACCAACATTTGAACTACTTGCCCCATCGTTGGTCTATGATTCTCATCATCTTGAATGCACCAACAAGCAACTCTTAAAGCTCTTTGAAGTTCTTCCACAATAGCATTCCCCTCTAATCTAGAATCCAATACGCTGATAACTTCACCTTCAGCCATTCTGCTTGCAGCCCATGTGGGGTAGAAAAAAATCTTCTCATCCTCAGATTCCTCTGAGTTTCTCCTTCCTGATATAACTTCAAAAAGCGTCATCCCAAAGCTAAAAACATCAGCTTTGGGTGTTATGGCTTGACCTGAAATCCACTCTGGTGCAAGGTAGCCTCTTGTTCCTCTCATAGTTGTAAGTACCCGGCTGAATTCTCGTCCAAGCAGCTTTGCCAAGCCAAAGTCTGCCACCTTGGGACCAAAATCATTGTCCAGAAGTATGTTTTCCGGCTTGATGTCACAGTGTATGATGCAATCTATACATTCTTCATGGAGATATGCCAGTCCCCTTGCTGTCCCAACCGCAATTTTATATCTAGTTCCCCAGTCTAGAGTCTCGCCATTGTCCCTTCGAAGCAGATGAGAATCTAAAGAGCCCTTAGGCATGTAGTCATAGACAAGCAACCTTTTTGAACGTTCGGAGCAGAACCCGCGAAGGCGAACAAGATTAACATGCTGAATTGTCCCAATTGTGCTCACTTCTGCCCGGAACTGCTTCTCTCCTTGTCTAAATCCTTCTAGTTTCTTCACAGCAATAGCAGTTGAATCAGGCAGAGTCCCTCTGAAAACAGAACCAAAACCTCCACTCCCTAATTTCTCAGAGAAGTTTTTAGTTGCGCTCTGTAAATCCTCATAACAGAAGGCCGCCAAACCATGAATGCTTTTGGATGTTGCGATCATTTTACTTCTTCGGTAGCACAAAATCAGCACCAGAATCACGCCCAATATAGCTACAAGACCTGCAACTCCTGCTATAATTCCAGTAACAAGTTGCCTCTTTCCTCCAGAATTTGGAAGCTCCGAAGCTGCAAGGCGGATATACAGAGGACTTCCATCACCCACATCAACCGACAGGTGTTTCAGATCAAACAGATCTCCATACCATAAAGAGCACTGGCTGCCATTAGCATAAGCAGTGCATGAACAGTTGTTCAAGCAAGCTGATTCACAATCTTGGACACTGCCAGCTGCTAAGGACTGTGGATTCTCAGGGAAATTAACAACTCTCATCATAAGAAACCCATCTCTCTTCCCATTGCCAGAGCTGTTGCTTTCACATTGCAAAGGGTTCCTCCTTGAGCAGCCAGCACTCCAATCACTCAAATTCCAATCAATTGGGGACCGCGGAATGAAACCTTGCAAACATCTACAGAAAGGCAATGTTGTCTGGCTGCAAAAACTGAATGCCCCGCATAGCGAATAAGCCTCACACCGGTCACTCGGGCGGGACCAAAGCAACATCCACTGTTGAGATCTCCAACCATGTCAATTGCTGAATCTGACCCGAAACATCCATCACAAACCTTGACACAAGTGAGCTATCCAAGGCAGTATATGTGAAGTAGTTCTCTTTATCATTTGAAACATAGCTAAAATTATAGATATAATTTGCAGTCATCTCTGGAACTAAGTTAAAAGTCTGTCCATTCCAAACACCAGTATTCCAATACCTTGTAGACCTATTCCACACTATATAATACTGACTACTTCCATTTGGATCTATCTCCAGAGAGAACATCCCACGAGCGGGATTTTCTGAATTCTTCCATGAATAAAGAACCTGGTTTTCTCCAGTGACTTTATTCAATCCTAGCTTCCCTCCAGGAAGCCATGTATCAGTTGGATGGTCAAAGCTCTGCCAAAAGATATCTGATGAATTAGACCCATCTCTCAAAACAAGATTTCCAGTCTCAAGAAGGACAGCAACTGTTGAGTTTGACCCTCCAGAGGTTGAATTGGATGACCAGATTGGGATTTTTGATTGAGAGAGTAGGACTAGATTCCCATCTTCTGAAAGTATTAGCTCTGAGGAGGTATCAGGGAGGGGCTTGTCTCTGTTTGCCACCCAAACTGGTGTCTTTTGTAGGATTTTCTTGTACCAGATGCCTATATAGTAATTTTGAGAGGTGGAATTACCTGATTTGAAAAAACCCAGTTCGAATTTTCCATCTTGGGAGCTTATGGTCTGGTTTCCAGTGAGAGATTGGCCAGGAGAGAGGGTGTCAGATGCTAGGGAGAGTGGAGGTTTGAAAAACAAAGAAAAGATGGCAAGGAGGAGAAGAAAAGAAAGGCATTGAGGGCTTTTGCTGTCCATTGATGAAGAAGGAAGAGCACACAGATGCATGGAGCAGTTTAGCATGGAAAATGAGGCTACTAAGGTGGTGTTTATTGAACTGGAAGGAGGTAGGTTTCCGAGTACCCATGAAGTTTTCTGGGTTGTTAATGGTATTTACAATATAGTACTTGTCCTACAGCTGTCTTCAGTTGTGTTTTTAATAAGAAAAGGTCACTTTTAGTCAGCAAAAGTGGACATACGTTTGGGATAAGATGAGAAAAACTTCCACACTTTGGTCAATGGATTTTGTTTAATTTCACCAATCCCATTGATGCCAACCGAGTATTTTCTTTTGGGGTTCATTTGGATAGATTTTGAAGAGGATTTTCTTTTGGGCTCATTTTCAAGGATTTGAATTCTTAGAAATCTATAATGAAATGGGCTGCAGGAAATGAGTATTTAAGAGGTGAGGGGTTAAAAGAAATAAGGTAGAGATGATAGGACCGATTTTCCAAGGTTCCTTTTTATAATGTGGAGGTTGGGTATAACTTTTACTTGAAAGGGAGTTTATTTGATGATAATTTATAAAATTCCACCTTTGTTTCTTTAATTTTAACGCTTTTGAAACACACTCATTAGAATTTGTAGGGATTCAATTCCATCTACAAAACATACACAATTTCTAACCAAGATTGTCCGGTTAGAAATTTCAAAGAGTTTACTAGAATCCAATTATCTTCTTGGACTATACCCATCATTCTTAAGTCCAACTTTCATTGGTCATTTCTTGAATAGCAGTTTTGAATGGGCATCTCAGTCATTCAACCATAGGAATTTTTTCCTGTACTGATTATGAACTATATTTTGCTTTCTATTTCCCATATACAGTTTCATCTACTTTTTGATGGGTAAAAATTGATTTGTGCTGTCCATTTGATACTATCACCATCATTGTTTTCATCATCACGGGACCTTATACTTTTTTATGGGTAAAAGATGATTTGAGCTGTCCATTTTATACTATCACCATCATTGTTCCCATCCTCCAGGGAGCTCTGTTGGCCTTATGCCTTGGGACCTTGGTAATGTGACCAATGTTCCTTATAACGACCTCAGGAGACTTTTCAACCCCTCGATGCTTACACAAACTTTCAGTTTACTTTGAAAATATTGGCCTTAACTTAGGTAGTGCCTTGGGATCCCTAAATTCAAGGCTCCCATTGACCTAATTGTGAACATTGCTCTAGCTAACAATACACACTGAAACAATTTTTTTCTATAGATAATAAACTATGAAACCTTTTTTTTTTTTGTAATTTCCAAAAAAAAGTAAAATTTTTTTGGCTCCTTTTCAAAAAAAAAAAAAAAAAAAAAGCACGTGAAGATTTGAATATTGAGATATTTATGAAAAAATTAAGCTTAAATCTTAATTCAATGATTTTCTAAAGAAAAACTATAAAATGACAGTAGAGTTGTTTGTACATTTTTTGAAAAAATTATCCTTGTTGACGATATCCTCCAACTTCCATCGTTAAAAACTCTTATGGTTCATCTTCTTCCACATGTTGATTGAAGACTACGATCCTCTCCTTTAAACCCTATCTTTCAAATGCGAACCCCTTAACCTTCGTATTTCTTTTACCAATCTCAAGACTTTCCATCCAAAACCTGTTTCTCTTTCCCAAAATCCCATTCCCCTTTCAAGCAACTCTCTCAGACCCATTTTGTATTGGGTTCTCAATCCAAGATCCGGAAGTGGCCTGTCATCTTCCACACTCTCTCTCTCTCTCTCTCTCTCTCATTTCATCGCACTTTAGCTATGAAACCCCAAGGCAATCATGTACGGAGCACAAGGGCTTCAAAAAAGTGGTGAATCTGAAAGTATCTCATATTCCCTCATGACATTATCAAAATGAAGACACATAATAAATAATGGGGTGCGAGCTTTCCATATTCACTGTAAGCCTAGAAGAAACTCACTTGCCACCAAAGATTGCAAAAAATGCATCCAAATCTATCCCCTCTAAACCTCACTTGAAACCACCGCCGAAAGAAAAGAAAATACATTTCACAAAACACCCAGTACTTCAAACTTGCACCAACCAAATCTCATGCGAATACATTGACATAAAAAGGGGAGGCGAGAAATGTATGAAAACGTGAGGACCGCCCAAGGAAGACCACCTAAACCACAAGATGCAACGATTTTTATTCTCTCTCCATCACTAGGTTAAAGAAGATGAAGTTCAAGGTGGTCTTTTACAATGGAGATTGATGATATACTCAATTGACGATGTCATTTGCATGGGTAGTTTCATTTTTTTTTTTTTAAGTAATAACAACTCTTCTGTCATTTTATTATTACTCTTCGTAAAATTATTTAATTAAAATTTAAGCTTAGTTTTATTTCGTAAAAATCCCTTGAATATTTCAAAAAAGCATAAAAGCTTTCCATTTTTCTTTAAAAGTCCTCTCCATGAAATTTTTTGAAAAATGACAAAAACATTCTTACATCATTTTTTCAATTTTTTTTTAATAATTCATTTAAGATAAATGACTTTTTTTTATGACGTGGGTATCGTTGAGGTCTTTGACCCTACAAGACTATTTCCCCCGTTGCAACTGCTAAACCCACACAAATGCACACCGTGTATATCTTGGATCAATTTCAAACACACAAGACGCGGGGGAAGGGGATGTTGGCAAACCTACGCCTTATGTCACTTCACCAACTCCCTGGTGGGTCATGTTTACGAGAAATGATCGAGTTAACTGAAATGACCTAGTGGGGCCCACTTTAACTACTTTTATACATAGATGGTTAAAAAAAGAGGATTTATATTGATTCCAAATAATTGAGATTTTTTTTGTCATACGGGTGTTTTTGTCATTTAAAATTTTTTTTTTATGAAGAAGACACTATTGAAAGAATTATGGACAACATTTATGCATTTTTAAAATATTCAAATCCTCATGCACTTTTTTGAAAATGAGCCAAAATTTTCATACTTTGTTGAAAATTCCCCTTTCTCTGTAGGAGGATCATCGGGTGAACCTACATGCAGCTCTTGTAATCAATAGACATGGAAAGCTCCAAAAGTAAAATTAACTAAGCTCCTTTAATGGTTAGGCAGCAAGTTCACTTACCCCCTTTGACGAGGTAGCTCTTGTAATCAAAAGACATGGAAAGCTCCAAAAGTAAAATTAACTAAGCTCCTTTAATGGTTAGGCAGCAGGTTCACTTACCCCCTTTGACGAGGTCAAAGATCAAAGTTTTTTTCTTTTTTTTTTATTTTTTAACCACTGTAAATGAGATCTTTAACTTACCCCTTTGACGAGGTAGCTCTTGTAATCAAAAGACATGGAAAGCTCCAAAAGTAAAATTAACTAAGCTCCTTTAATGGTTAGGCAGCAGGTTCACTTACCCCCTTTGACGAGGTCAAAGATCAAAGTTTTTTTCTTTTTTTATTATTATTTAACCACTGTCAATGAGATCTTTCTACCCCCCCACCCCTTAATGGTTAGGCAGCAGGTTCACTTACCCCCCCCACCCTTAATGGTTAGGCAGCAGGTTCACTTGCCCCCTTCTCCCCCCCCTCCCCCCCGTCGTTAATGGTTAGGCACTTACCCCCTTTGACGAGGTCAAAGATCAAAGTTTTTTTCTTTGTTTTTTATTATTTAACCACTGTCAATGAGATCTTTCTATCTTTCTACCCCCACCCCCCCCCCCCCCCCCCCCCGCCCCCCCGCGGTCACATAAAAAGGAGAAATTGCTTTCCAGCCTATCTCGCCTATCTCGAGTCTATTTGTGAGTCCATCTGCCTCTAAACATCGAGTAACCCCAAAAGTGGCACTAGATGCAACATTTAAACTATATCTACTATTGTCTGACCGTGACTCAATTAGTTAGGGACGTGTGAGTGTGAGTTCTTCATGTAGCCAAGAAAAATCTAAAAAGAATCCACTATTAGATTTTTTATATTTGATATTTTATTGATTTTTACTATTGACAGTGGGGCCTTAATATCTAAACCAAATGATAGACAATTGGCTTGATTTTTGGTCCACCACCATTCCCAAGCGTAGGACTTTTTGTCCATTCATCCCCAGACACTAACTCAAAGTTACTACCTTCTCGGGTAAAATGACACTCACCCTAATTTAACACATGAAACTCATACACACCATTGGATGGAAATTTAAAAAGTAATATGACTTAATAAGTTATTAAAATTTCAAGCTTTTAATCAAGATTTGGGATGGATTTGCTTTGCCCAATCTAATCCATAATGAGACCACTATGTTACTCTATCCCACCCTATGTGTGTGCGCGCGCGCGAGAAGAATGTTTTTGTGTATCCATCCCTTGTCATAGGATGCAGGACACATACATAATTTAATTGAAAATATTTGTGTGCAAAAGAGGAAAAACCATATATAGTCATTTATAGAAGATGAATGTTCATATGTAAAAAAGGAAAGCCATATAAGTGTCACTCACCCTAAGAGAGATTATTCATGTGCATCCATCCCTCACCATATGGTGAGTGAGACTTACATGGCTTTCCTTATTTGCACATGAATATTTTTCATTTGCATATGACGATATATGAATTTTCCTCTTTTACAACCAAATAGTGTCCATCACCCCATGATAAGGGATGAATGCATGTGAACATAGTTTCAGAAATTAAGTTAAATGCTAATCAATCATTCATTTTGTAACCATGAACAAGCTGGAGACTGATTGCATTGCCTAGTTGCCAAGCAGAACTTGCCCTTGTCTTGATATTTAAAAATGGAAAACTTCTGAAAAGAAAAAACTGTCATGAGGAATCTTCTACAATTGAATCCAATGATTGCGCTTTCTTGTACATACTTTCGAAAGTGTGTGACCATTTTTCCTTGACTTTGTGACACGACCCGAACCCGTGATTAGGACTAATCCGAGAACTCCCGAGTCGTGTCGCATACTTACTCCCGTGAATCTCAACGCATTAAAATTCACAAGGGATATTAATATACATTATGCGGAAATATTCACAAATATACATTGCTGGTATCAAACCAAAAGTTCTTTACACTATATACAACTCCATCACTTGCATATTTAAATACAATGCAAGGATCAAAACTGTGAAACGTTTAATCTCATCTCAACTCAAAGTTTCATTTCCATTCAACTAGTCCTCCTGGAGGAACCGCGCCGGACGTCTCCGTAGGCGTTGCGGTCTCAGAAGGACCGGCAAGGGCAGTTGTGCCTGTAATGCCATCAATAATACTATGAATTTCACAATTCAGCAATGTATAAACAATTACATGGTTAAACATGCTTATAATACATTTAATTTATTTCATTTAGTGTTAGATTGGTTTAATTACAATTCCAATTCATTATCAATAAGAGTCTTTTTATTTGGCAAACTACAATAGTATTTCAATTTCAATTCAATTCTATTTCCATCTCCCTCAAAGGGGAGGATTCTCTCTTCCATACGGAAGGATTCATTTATTGTGGGTCTTATCAGAGTCCGAGTCAGAGACAACTGATATCACCACGGAGCTCTGGAACACTCCCAAATAATCTGCTGCAGCAGTATCAGCTCAATGAGCTTATAGAAATCACCATGTAGTGTCAGACTCACTGATTAATTCAATTACCAATTCATTTCACATTGTCTTATGAAAGAATTATTCCGTACCATTATCCTCTGTGGCATAGGGCAGAAGGGCACACCATTCATGACCCAAGCCTCAGGAAAGTTTCATTTTATTTCATTTAACGGATACAATTCGATAAACAAGTAAATAAGTGACTAATACCATCCATTCAAGTGTAATCCTAGTTGTTCAATGTACGTGTTATTATTGATGAACATTACAGCTATATGGATGTTGTACATTGAAATTCCCTTAATCCACACTAATGGAGGTATAAAGGACTTAAACAGCCTTGAAATACTCAATAAGCTTTATCCTTTACAACTCAGAATTGAATTCTGAAATCCTGCTAAGTTCATACAATCTCTTAATGCATTATGACTGAGCTTTGGAAGTTAGCATTGACGGACGATTAACATTAGTTAACCAATATAGCTCACTTTGGATTCATATCTAAGTTAACACTTTATGGAAATAAGAAGACCTTCATAATCCAGTGATCGTAGTATAATTAGTCTGTAAACGATATTCGATAAAGCTATTCAGAAGATTTCAAATCTCAGGAAATTTTCAGAAAGCCCGGTCGACCGAGACCTGGGTCGGTGGACCCCTTGAACTAGGATCTAGGTCGACCTGCGAAGGCCAAGTCGACCTTCTCCATGTGTGCCCGGTCGACCGAGACATCAGCCGGTCAACTGGCAGTTGTAAGTGAAATTTCGAAAATATGATTTCATCAGGCTTCCAGAGAGCCAAATTCTGTTTGGTCGGTCGATCGAGCTGCTAGCCGGTCGGCCGAGCTACACTCTGCAACTTGAAAAATTCTGTTTCAACTTTCTCACCTGTAAAATGTTTGGAACCTCCTATTCCCTTCTTCCAACACTCTATAAACACAAAATAACACTTCTATTCCACCATGCAACCATTAAGACATCAATCAAATACTCCATGATTCCATTTAACTAACTCAACCCACATCTATTTCTACCAATTAAACTTGCATAAACTTTCAAACAAATAACATATAATCACAACAAGTGTTTATACTTGCCTTGTTGCTGTGATTCAACACCAAAACCCTTTGTTTCAACCTTTATTTGATTCAGTTGATTCAAAAGCACCAATCTCTAAGAAAACAACAACCCACTTGGAGAAGGTGAGGAATAAAATGATGATCAAGCTTCTTTATCAAACCAGATTGAAAACTCCTTGATTATGTCCTTCACTCAAGTACTTGATAGTAGAAATGAAGAAGAAACCTAAGCTACCGACTTTTCTCAGGTTGCTGGAATGAAGCCACTTCACTACATGCAACATATTACGTTGACACCTAACACATGGATTTTGCATATAAACCTTATGTCTTATGTATATTTCAAGTTAAGTCAATTCACGACTCATTTGATTCATGTTAAGTCAAATGAAAAGGTGTGCATTATGAAAGTTATTGTACTCATCGAGCTACACACACGATGGTATCAAGTTTTACCGTATTCAATGAAATACACTAATTTTCGTATTTACAGCAGGGTCCTTCATATCACCAATTTGAGTCTAAATTCAATTCAAGCAAATGAATTCCTTTCAAATCCCTTCCATTATGTTTAAGTCCATCAAATTAAACTACGTTGATCCATTTTAGTCCTTAATCACTCTTCAGTTGATTAATCATGCTTAAACCATATTAAATCTCGATTAATTAGAGTTAATCTTGATTAACTCGGAATGGAATGTAACACTTTGACATAGAGCATTATTTGGTGTTAAAAAGGGTCCATGTGTGTCATGCCCATGAAAAATCTTTTGATTGGAAGACTAGAATTGTTAAATGCAAGTTTGCAAGTATTGTTTAGAGAGAGCTGGTGGAATAGAGCTTTCTAATCACCAAAACCACGGCAGGATTGATTAAAAATTAAGAATAGAGAGATGATCTCTCATAGACTTTAAGTTTTAAGTTCGCCATTGATGACAACAATAATCTATTTACGTCCTAGGGTCTCCCTTTATTAAGTTTAATTATATAATGAGTCCCCTTACGTGCAACCGCTAATATCTCAAAGATGAAGATAATCATGAGCATATCTATTTGAGTCCATTTAAATATTTGGATGACATGACATATTGTTATTGATCCACTTATTATGCTGAAGGTATAACAATTACGATGCGATCTTTTATGCAAGCTTATATGCATTTTTAGAACCTTCCCCTTTCATGTAGCTCTGACACCTGAGGATTGCCTGATGTTACGCTATGTCACGCTACCCCTGGATGGGGCTCGTCATGCTGTGGCATAAGAACACATTTCTTATCCTCTGCTACAATTAGGCCTATTTGGCAAGTCCAATCTGTTAGAAATTATATTGATTCACTTGGACCTCGTTATAAATAGTGCATGGTTTGTCATTTACAAGATGACAAGCTTTCTCTGCAATGATGCCTAGAACTCCACCATAGGGTTGTTAGGCCCTTGTTTGTTGCAACTGTTGATGGATTCACTCATTTTCACTATCACATGATCACACACATGAGCTCTTAGTTTTTGACTTTTGGATCTTGGATTCTTTCTTGCATTTGCACATGTTTTTGAAATGAATTTGATTCATGCATGTTTTAGAATCCAAACTCTTTTGAAAACCTAATTCTTTATGCATTATGTATGAAAAATCAAATTGAGGTTTTTAGGTTTGTACCTTGCATACATTCATCATTATTAGAATCTATGCAATTTGATTTGAAAAGAATTTTATCAAATCAGTTATGTCTTAAGTTTCATGAAGGTTTGAGCTAAATGTTTCTTTCTTTCATATGTTTTAACCTTAAGCTCAAATCCTTTCAAGCTTTCCAAAGGTTCTTTCTTTAAAATCATTATTTTGATTTGGAGTCTTCATGACTATAGAATTTCAGTTTTCATCTTTTTTCAGTCATGAATTCATGCTTGATATTTGTGTCTCAAAATCCCCTGGAAGATGCCCTCAAAAGTTACAAGTTTCTACAAAGTTTCAGAAATCTGGGCTTCACCAGGTCGGCCTGCCTGTGTGGCCGGTCGACCGGGCCAAGGGACCCGGTCGACTGGGCAAACAGCAGGCAGACAAGGCTTTGAGCACCAACGGTCATTTTTCTGACCGTTGTGTGTACCAGGTTGACCCGGGGGTCATGAGGTCGACCGGGGAAACTAGCAGTTGGACTGTTTTTCCTATAAAGTTCATTCTTTTCCAACCTTTCAAAATGCTTGACTAATGAATCTTTGAGACCCTATTGGAGCCAAAGGAAGTGGAAAAAGCCAAGAAGGCTAGAAGACCATTGGAAATCAAATGTTGAGTTTTTAAATAGGTATATCATACTTGTCATTTTGATTTCCATTCAAATTAGAATCTATGCATGCTTAAATCTTTGTATTTTCTTTTATGCATGATTTCTAGCTTTTAAAGAGATGTTTAGCAAACTCATTATCATCTTTGGAACATTAAAATGATTTGCAAACTCTCTTGTCTTAATCACATGTGTTCTTAGACTTTAATATTCATACAACTTGTTTTAGCTCATGTCTTTAAGTTGTTTGAATCTTTTATGTGATTAGCATTTATCTTCAATCATCATTTTCTAAGCTTTGATTTTAAAATGCATCAAGCATTCATTTAAGAGCCTCATTGTAGAAATTGATTGAAGTAAAACATTCATACACTTGTACACACACTTTAGCTTATCTTAGTGTATGTTTGTAATTTGAATTATACTTTCACATCAGCCTACTTAAGAGGCATATTATTTGTGCTTAAATTGTATCTCTTAGAGTGTTCTTGAAGAGACACCTTCTTAGAGAAAAATCTTCTTTTGTAAAGGTTATTGCTTAGCCTTAGAAAAACACTTTGTAAAGGTTATTGCTTAGCCTTGAAAAGCATATTGTAAAGGTTGTTGTTGAGCCTAAGAAAAATAACATTGTAAAGGTTATTGCTTAGCCTAGTAAAAAGCATAATTAATGGAAATCCGGTGGGGTGATTGGATCACAAGCCGGTAGTGGACGTAGGCATTGAGGCCGAACCACTATAAATCCTTGTGTAGTGGTGTTTATTTGTGGTGATTGTCTTCTTAGCTTCCGCATCTTGTCTGGTAAATCATCTTATGTGACTAGTTTACCTTAAAGAATTAAATTTGGTTTTAATTGATCATATTTGTAGGACACCCTATTCACCCCCCCTCTAGGGTTAGGATCCCAGGACTTTCAAGGGCTAGTGATGATAATCTGTACTGTTCATCTTGAATCCCATCTCCTTTAGTGGAATATTTTCAAATTTTAGCATAATATGAATGTGTCTCATCGTCTGATTAAGCACATAATGGTAAATGTGATTGGCACTGAAGTGGCATCGTTGTTGAAGTGACATTTTAATAACGTTTTAATCATATGCTTGATCGGATGGTGGAATCTGATGATGCCAAAAAGTGTTTTCGGACACCACCGGTCGAGTAATGAATGGTTAATATGGAAATTAAAAGAAAGAGAGAGTTTATAGTGGTTCGGTCAATGTGACCTACGTCCACTCTAGAGCCGGTGATTTTATTCCTTCGATGTGCAGGGATTACAGGTTTTGAGAATACAATAAATGTGCAAAGATGGATAAACGTTGCTTGCCCCCCAGTGCTGGTGGGGCTCTTTAATTTATAGTCTTCCCCTAATAGATGGGGACGACTCTCAGCAACGGGCGCTCCATTCTGGCGGAGCCTTCGAACTTCCCTCAACAGATGAGGCAGGTAGGATCTTCTCTGCAGGACTTGGTAAAAATGGGTTAAAGGAACGACGTGGCTGTTTTGACTTCGTCGATCTGGACCCAGCCTTCGATGGGTGGATTTGCACCTGGGCTTATCACAGACTCGGGTCACTTAGGCCTGACCCACCATCATGAACTGGATCACTTGGGCTTGACCAATCATTTGCCCCCTAATGCCTCGCGCCAAAGGAAACTTTGAAAGCGAGACATTTCAAATATCCCGACTTTTTTCATGCCGAGCGTTTGTAGCTTTCTCAGACACTGTTCGTCTCCGCCCTTTCTGGGTTTCACAGAAGAGTCCTTCCGGCTCAGGGTTCTTTCCCTCTTTAAATCTTATAGAAGAGTTCTCTTGGCTTAGGGTTTCCTCTCTCTTTGAAAACCCCAGGCTATAAGTAGGGAGTGTTTTTCCCCACTCTCCCTTGAAATTATTTATCTTTCTTTTCTTTGAGGTTGTTCATTCTTCTCTTGTTAAAAAAAGAGAGAAAGGGCAACCACTATGGAGCACCAACAAGAGATAAAAGAGCTGCAGTGCGGATAGTCGCCGCGAGGTGTGAGCGACGGACGGAGGGGCGCCCTTGGGGCCCCGGCTGCTGGTGCCCGGGCCCCTGCTGCTGGTGCAGGCGACGAACAAGGCAGGGGCGCGCAGGCTGCTGTTGCAGGTGGACAGAGCTGGGGCGCCCCCTTGGGCGCGGACGCTGCAACAGGTAGTGGATGGGGCGCTGCTGCTGGCGCCGCCGCCCGGGACGCTACTGCGGGCGCCATTGCCCGGGATGCTGCTGCGGGTGCCGCCGCCCGGGGCGCTGGAAGCGTGGGCGCCGCCCGGGAAGCTGCTGCGGGCTCATGTTTTGTAGGGCTCGTCGAGAGCTTCGATTTGATATATTATACGCCCCGTTTGGAACACCTTGCGCGAGCCTGGGCTGCTTGGGCAAGCTGTGGCTGCCTTTGGAGCTTTGGGCGCTATGGAGGAGGCTGGCTTTGGCATGCAGGCATCAAGATGCGCCACTTTGGGCAAGCTAAGTGGGTCAGGCGCCCCTCTAGGCGCTGGTTTGGCTCATTTGGGCGGCCAGACAGTTGGGTACGCTAATTTAATGTAGTCCATCGGGTTACAGATGACCTGAGTTTCAAGATCCTGCCTTTTGAGACCGTGCTTTTGTCTCCCCATGAGAGAGCCGCTAAGTTGGAGATAGGTTGTCTGTTTGAGAACAGTGCAGAGGTAGGCCAAGCTTTTTTGGCGACCCGCGAGAGAGCCGCTAAGCTGGAGGTAAGCTGCCTGTTTAGAATAGTGCAGAGGTAGGCCAAGCTTTTTTGGCGACCTGCGAGAGAGCCGATAAGCTGAAGATAGATTGCCTGTTTAAGAACAGTGGAGAGGCAGGTCAAGCTTTTGGCGATCCACGAGATGATTCACCTCGCCTGGACCTGTTGATTTCCTCAGCATTCATATATTTTTGAGCTTTTGCCAACAGTTGTGGCATGCTCTTTGGTGGTCGCTTCATTGCTGAAAAAAGGAAATTGGATGAACGGAGGCCTCCCAGAAAGGCAGTCATGGTGACTTTGTCATTGGGCTCCTCGACTTGGAGGACCTCCTCGTTAAAACCACTGCCGAGCGGAACTCTTTAATGTAGTTGGGAAAGCCCTGCACATTATCTCGTCAGGGATATTATGCAGCTGCATTTTGGTTTTGTACGTCTTCAGATGGTCCAGTGGTTCCTTCGTTCCATCAAAGATCTCCACGGATGGCATCTTGAACTTCCGAGGGAGTGGGTAGTTCATCACGTCAGGCTTGAACGGTGTATCCGTTCGCCCGACCAGATAATCTACCGTCTCCTGTGCCTACGCCCTTATGGCTTTGAAAACATCGCCCAGTTGATTCTGCATTTCTTTGATCTTTTCCTCCCAGCAATTGTTGGGTTCCCTAGACGGACCGGGGAAATAACTTCCATCTTCCATGCTGTGATTTTCACTCCCCCCCTCCTGGAAATGAGGATCCTCCTCGTTAGAAGCAGGGGGAGGAGGTGGAAGTCCACCGTGATTTGCCCCTCCTGGAGGTCCTCCGAATTGGGCTCCATCCGGGGGTAGAGGCACCTCGTGATGGGCGCGGCCTTGAGGGTCGACCAGGAGTACTCCGTGTGGGGCGACATGGGGAACTCAGCAGAGGCGCCCTGGGCGCCGTGGGGATGGGCGCCGTGGGGATGGGCGCCTAGGTGAGGATGAGGACGGGCAGCTCCTCGGCCCCGGGCACCATGGGGATGGGCGCCCAGGCGAGGTGCTCCTCTGCGTGGAGCAGTAGGATGCTCCGGGCGTGGTGCTTCCTGCAGTACCGTACCAAATTGTGCTCCTCCTTGCCCTGCAAGCATGAGTTGCAGTATCTGCTGGTTTTGGGTCACCAGTTGCTGCATGATTTCCAGCATTTGTTGAGGAGAGGGAGCATGAGTATTCAGTGTAGGATTACCTTCACCCTCCCGAGAGGGGTTGCCATCTTGTCGTCTCGTTGATCTTGTGGTGATCACCATAATTTCGAAAAAGGAAATTTTCTTCGTTTCCCACAGACGGCGCCAAATTGATGATGCCAAAAAGTGTTTTCAGACACCACCGGTCGAGTAATGAATGGTTAATGTGGAAATTAAAAGAGAGAGAGAGTTTATAGTGGTTCGGTCAATGTGACCTACGTCCACTCTAGAGCCGGTGATTTTATTCCTTCGATGTGCAGGGATTACATGTTTTGAGAATACAATAAATGTGCAAAGATGGATAAATGTTGCTTGCCCCCCAGTGCTGGTGGGGCTCTTTAATTTATAGTCTTCCCCTAACAGATGGGACGACTCTTCAGCAACGGGCGCTCCATTATGGCGGAGCCTTCGAACTTCCCTCAACAGACGAGGCAGGTAGGATCTTCTCCGCAGAACTTGGTAAAAACGGGTTAAAGGAACGACGTGGCTGTTTTGACTTCATCGCTTCGTCGATCTGGACCCGGCCTTCGATGGTTGGATTTGCACCTGAGCTTATTATAGACTCAGCTCACTTAGGCCTGACCCACCATCATGAACTGGATAACTTGGGCCTGACCCATCAGAATCCACTCCTATTGGAATCTTAGGATTATCATCATATGAGCGCTACAATGGAGTTCCAAGCATCTGTTGCTGGAAAAGCCTATCATAAAGCCACAGTGGATCTTACTCCTACTACAAGTATATATGGGGGTGCTTGCATTTAAACGAGGCCTAGTTGCTAGGCTATATAAGAAAGAGGACATATTTCGTGGGAAAAGTCCACCCCGCCTGACCTGGGGAACCGGGCCTGAATTCGGTCCCCCAGTCGGGCGGGATAGCACGCCTCTATTTCGTGAGTGTCCCACGGGCTTTCTTGTGAAGTGGAGTGGAATCCATAGTGCACTACACCTAATGAAAATCTGAGCTGCTTGAAACGATCACTGGCCCTATATATGAATGTCTACAAACATTAACTTCTATGTATTTGGAGAGGGGTGCTTTTACATGTCTCGATTAGAGGTGTAAAACGGGTCGTGCCGCTACTTGGCTGGCCAAGGTCATGCCTAGGCTGGCTAATGAATTTTCATGGTAACGTGTTGTGTCGTGCCCAGCACGGCCCACTGGCACGAGCTAGGTCGTGGTCGTGCTAGGCCATGTGCGTAGCAGGGCCGTGCTAGGATGAGCTGGCCCACATGCTATGATTTTCTTAGTAAATGAAAAAGAAAAGGCACAACTTTGATAATTTTATTAAAATAAAGTGACATTACAACTTGAAAGTTGAAACAAACATATAGACTTTGATGATAATTCCTAACTTAAAATTAAATTACAAATAAGAAAAAAAAACTTGAAGTTACAACTTACAATTACGAATTAAAAGGATCATATTTATAAATTACAAGTATGAGATGAGTTGGGGCCCAACACGGCCCGCCCCAAGCACTAGGACCTGTCGTGCTGTGCCACGTCCCCTTGGCCCAGCACGGGCCATGCTTAGGGTGGGCTGGACTGCAGCATGTTGACCTGCGTGCTGGGCCGCGCTGGGCCTCTAGGTACATCATAACCGTAGTGGATTGCACTTATTATCAAATCTATCTTGCTAGAAAGAGCTACAAGGAACCCTTGTGTACTTTCAGATTTGACCCATCTTTTCATGCATTTTAATATGAACTTTCATATCAATTCACATTACAAGTGAACCGCCCAAACAGTCTTAGATGCCCCCCACACTTCTTATAGCTGATTGAAATTAAAGTAGGAATGCAAATGGGCTTGGGTTGGATTCGAGCACGGATTTCTCCTACAGGCCATATTCTGGGCCTCTTTCCCAGTATTATGACTTCTTGATCCATTTTCTTAATCTGTAAAGATAGGAAGAAAGACTCTCTTCTGGGCCTTGATGGGACCGCCCATTCTTTCATTGTCCTTGTTCTATTTTGAGCTAGGACTATCCATTATATCTGAACAAAAAGCAGACTACTTGTCCAGATTGTGGCCTTTCTCCATTATACGGGGGCCCACTTTGATGTCGAGCCGTTCAAAAGGATCTGTGGCTAGAATTTGTAGATGTGGCTGGTTTTCAGCCTTTGTTGTGGGGACCACAAAAGATCTGCTATTGAATTGGAGTGTTAGCAAAATTTATTTTTTTTTCACAGAGTTTCCTGCAGGCTTTTTTTCAGGCCTCGCTTGTATTAGTCCAAGTATTAGTTTAGAATACTCAAGAGATATCATAGGAGTTGGCCAAAATTCTGTCCAAAAAGTTTGTCCAGATAGACTTTTTGTTCATGAAATTGAGGAAACCCATTGGGCTACTGTTGGCGGATTTGTGAAGATGGTCACAAATCACAATGGAGTGAACAGCTACAACACTTCTACTTCATCACCATGGTAGATATGATCATCATTAGGTTGTGCTAATTTATAGATTTAAGAGAGTCGATGCAAATTAAGCCACTTCCTGGTCGGGCGTGGTAGTTGGTGGCGCACATATTCGGCAACAGGTGAGGAATACGTGAGAATCTTCAGTGTCAATGGAATAGGAATTCCTTGCTAAGGATTTATATAGCTTAGGAGTTAGGATCTCACGTTGGCATTGGTGTGTATGATGTATATAGTTGAGAAAAATTAGTTTCGATGTACAAATCCTCAAAAGCAAAGATTTCCAAACCCTATGGGGAGCTTGGCTTGAAATAAAAAAAGAAGATTTCCATAGGTCTAACTTCTTAGGATTTTATAATTGTCAAACGTGGAAAAACTTCTTAGGATTTCCACAATGTTGTGGAGATTGAAAATCTTCACCGTGAGGAATTAATGTGAGCAATGTAAAAATCGAAAGTTTTTGAAGGGGGCAACGTAGAAAAAAAGAAGAAGCATAACTTTCCTATAATATGTGGAGGAGTAAAGGCTAAGTATAAGTCTCTTTAGCAGGAAAAAAAGAAGAAGCTAAGTATAAGTCAAATAATGGAAAATATAAAGGGAAGGAATGTTAAAATAAAACTAGAAGTGTACGAAAATCTTTGTTTGAATAGTATGAGGTATAATATAGGTGAGAAGGAATGCATATTAGAAAGCACTTGTTGCAAACTACACAATAATTTATTGTGCTGTTGTGGTTAAAACACAACTAGCATAATTATCCGTGCTGCAAACATTGCAATTTAAATATTAATTTATAAAAAAATCCATAGCTTTTTTAGAAAGAAAGTAAAAGAAATTTTTTTATGAGTATGTATTTATGTAATTCAAGAGTTGGTGCCATATAATGAAAAAGATGAGAATTGGAGTATAAAGGAAATAATAGAGTTTGAATTGAAATAAAGTCTTTGAAAAAAAAAAAAAAAATGGAGAGCGATTATGAGTGGTTATTATCAAGAGATAGATAAAGAAGATAGTTGACGTAACTTCCAGTCAAAATTAAATCCAAAACCTCCTAACTTAATATATTATAACTAGCGCAATAACCCGTGCTTAGCACGGTATCTCCCTACACTGCAAAATAAATAATCACATATTAAAAAAAAATCCTCTTTCAATAGACAAGTTGGATAAAATTGAAATTAAGAAATTGAAGCAAAAAAGGATATAGTTACTATGAACAAGTAAAACATGAGTGGTTTGATAGAAAAATGAATGGATAGTTGCATGAATAGTTACATAACCATCCCTCAAAATTATAACCGACCAAAAAGGGTATAGTTATATAGGAACAATTAAAACATGAGTGGTTTAATGAAAAAAATTAGTGGGTAGTTGCATAACCGCCGGTCAAAATTATAGCCTCGGTCAAAATCAAAACCAAAACCTCCTAACTTAATATATTATAATGGCATGTAAAGGAGTAAATGGTAATTTAGTGGTGTCCCTTCATATGTTTACTTCTCCCTAGAGAAATGGAAGTTTGAATATTCCTCTCACACTCGTGTGGGAATGAATGGTGCTGATCATGCATAAAGAAATACAATTGTGTTTACATGGTAGAGTTTTCCACTTAAGGAAACTCGATAATAAATCGAAAATCAAATTGAGAGAATAAATTAAGGGGTATTAATTTACATTAGTCAAAGATTCAGAGGATTTTGAGTAACTAGTATCTTCATCAAGTCAATCACTCCTTGGATTTGGGCATGTAATTGATGTCCTCCATGAGTTCTCTACTCAGTCATTTTTTTGGTTTTTGCTCAAATTTGAACCGTCCAATCTTATGACTGGAGCATTTTCTTTTTATGCTGTCCTTTTTTTCACCCAAACATAGCGAAGTAAAAAAATATGATAACACATGTTTAGTTTAACTTCACCTTTTCTACTCCTTGCGCTAAACAAATAGCTCAGGGATTTTCTTGCCTTCCCTGGTTTTGCACTTGCCATCCGAGAGAAGTTGGATGATTAAGTTTAAACGCATGTTGAAACGGAAGACTTTAGCCAGTAGTGTCTTAAGACATACTTGTGTACTGAATTATTATTATTATTTTTTTATGAAAAAACCAATTTTTTCTTGAATATGTGTGAATTCGATGTTTGGTGTTCAATTTTTCGTTCTTTTCTTCTTTTCAGTTTTATCCAGAAGAAGCACAATGTAGATTCCGTGGTAAATAAGGGTAGATAGTATTAGGATTCCATGTAAGGAAATTACTTTTAAGTCCATTATTTGGACTACTCGTCCTTACCTTTTCCGAAATGTGGTAATTATAGGAATTCTGTTTTCATAAGATATATGCCATTAATTACTCAAAAACGGTTTCTTAATGAGATATTTTCCATAATATTCTCTACCTTGATGGACGGTTGAGATTAAATCTAAGGAAAAACCTAATTGGAAATTTGGTCCTCTCTTCACCTATAAAATAAAGCCTTTCGTTCATCACAAAGGCTACACACAAAACTCAACACATTAGAGTTTATAGGCAAGGAGAAAGAAACCGAAATCATTCACCAAGCCTCTTCTTCGACGGATCTCAACATCAATCAACAACAGCACCAGACAGCAGGATCGGAAAGCTCTCTGCATCAGGATGTCTGGAGGTACTCTTCAATTTATTTAAGATTAAATATTACATGTGATTATCATGATGTTCACGATCTTACGGTTCATGTTAATAATAGTATAACGTTCAATAGGATTAGGAAAAAAATAGAAACATTTTTTTTTACTAATGGAGGATTCCCAACGCTTTGGACTGGACTATTCTCATCGGGCCCAGAGAGAAGACGTGTAAAATCCCTTGTGACATTTAACCTTGAGTTTATGAGAAGAAGGAAGCTGGAGTAAATACCAAAACATTTATCTCCATAAAAAGATCCGTGGTCTGACTACTCGGCCAACTCCATTAAAATACAGCCTTTTGAGTGTGCCAAAACTTAAAATGCAATGAAATTAGGATGAGTGCAAAAACACAAACAGCCTGTTTTGGGCCTTTTAGATTCCATAGGTGGACCCTAAGGATGAATTTACAGGATGGCCTCTGAAGATTGTGATGCACATCAAGTATCTGTGAATATATTATGCAGAAACGTACCTTGAAAATAGAACAGAAGTAGAACCTGCAAAAATTAAAGCCTTTTTTTATTTCCTTATAAAAACTTTTATGTGGTTTTGGTTTTATATTGTGTTGGCAAAAAGGAGGATAACTTTGGTCATTCCACACGACAGCGACGTTTGCGGAAAATCCCATAAAAGTTTCAAAAAAACAACCAAGCAGGTATATAGAATTATATATGATAGTCTGGAAGACTACACTAAGTCATGCACATGCCCATTCCCATTGCATTCCTTCCATCTAAACATGTTACATGCCCTTTCAATCTAAATTTATTTTTGCTGGCTGGGAAGATTACTTGTACAATAGTGTGAAGTGAATGGTCAATTTAGCACAAAAGATGAGAAGTGAGGGTTAAATTTAAAAATATTAAATTTCAAAAAATATAATTTTTTGATTATAAAAAAAACCAAAAAGCTACTTGCATGTCACTAAATGAAAAAGGCATTCCTCTTCTTACTAAAAGGATTAAAAAAAAAAAAAAAAAAAAGAAAAAGAAAACCCTCTCTCATCCAACTGAAGTGGCGTTTTGTCATATATCACTTTTTTTTTAGCTAACGAAGGATTTCTAACTTTTTGAGCTAGACTAATCCCTTAAGTCTCAGAGAGAATTCAGATAAAACTTCTGTAGCCCTCACTCATATGGTAGCACTAGTGAACTCAACTTTTGGTTCCTGAAGAGGGGGGAATAGGAAATCGATACAAGGACCTCTAACTTCGGAAGAAAGATGAATCGTGGTCCTAACCACTCGGCCAACCCCTTGGGGTCGTGTAGCACTTTTTTATTTGACAATTTCTTCTTGGATTTGACGTTTCACTTCACTTCACTATACAAGTAAATTACTAAACAGACTATTCTTTGGACTAATATTTTGCGTCGGACCATTCATCAAGTGATGACTTAGCGCGTCCCATATATGAACTTTAAACACCCCTTTTAAGCTAAATATGTTGGCCGGAGTGGTCCTTTATTAACACAAAGATCCAGACCTAGCTTGTTTATCATCTAGAAAATTAAGCCCAGGCCCTTTCAATAGGCCTAAAAGTACAGCCAAACTCCAACCTAAGCTGGGCTTGGGCTGGCCTGTCCCATGCGTGTTGTTGCCTTGTTTGGGGGTGCGTGTGCATAATAAAAGCACCGTAGTCCCAAGAGTAACATAACAGTTTTGAAGTAACTGCCAAACAGTGAACAAGCCGCGGCTTTTAGGATCGGGAATACTGGAAAAATGGGGAAATTGTCTTGCTCTTAGCTGTTTGGAGGCGATGTTTTCAAGTAAAAGAAAGCATTTCCCCCAGCTTTTATCTTCCTCTTTCATGGCATCTTTTCAGTGCAGGGTCTGAAAGTGAATACCATGTCCAAGGTTACTGGAATTAAAAGCTGAAACACACAAAGCTCTGGCTTTCAGGTAACTGTTCTTGGGTATTCAGTGTATTCAATATCATTTCATGTTCCATAGTTACTGAAGAAAAGAGGGAGTTTCTAAGAGGGCCACAACATGTTGAGAAAGATGTGTTTCTGTCTCTGGTTCTGTCCATTGAGAGAATGGGTTTTGTTATATAATAACAGGAATTGAAGTTTTCAACATGGAAAATGGAATTCATCACTTGGGTGTTTACTGTTTACTAGGTGAAAATTTAGTGATATTCTTACAAACAATCTCACAGTTTTGCTCAAAATGGAGATGTGTGATAAGTGAACCTGTAGTCTCTGCTCTGCTTTGAGCAGAATTTCTCTGCCCAGTACAAGAAGTAGGCCACCGGCATGTTTGTGAGGCTCATCCATTCCAACCATATGGAGTCTCCTGATTAGCCATCCTCCAAAAATCAGCCCTCTATTGGATTTTTATCCATCCGATGTAAGGCCATGAAATGGACGGTCAAAATAGAAACTCTAATGGCCATTTATATTCCCCCCTTTATAACCAGTTGAATAAGATTCTGAAGGTTTTTATCAGGGTAAAGTCTCAAAATCCTGTCAAGTGTGGATCTAAAACACTGAGAAATGGTTGAGAAATGATAAGAAGCCATGTGTTATTTATTCCTTTTAATGTTATTATAAGATGAAGAAAGAAATTAGGTCCTTTAATTGTAGGATGTTAGTGTTTGCAATTGGAGCTGGTTTTCCTTTACATATAGACAGGTACCTGAGATGAAGATATGACAACTTGTCGCCTTTTATCATCCCTATTAAAACCTGCTGAATCAGTTTATTGACTAAAGTCATCAATTTTTTAGGCTAATTTCATGTTCTTACAATTCTCAAAATTTAGGCTGCGTTATATGATTATATGCTGTTGAACCAGTTTTCTACAGACACATTGACCTGCTATAATTAGCCTTTGTTGCCTTCCCCCTAGCTGAACTTTCTGAACAAATCTCCAGCTCAACGATTGTGACGATTTAATGAAGTTATGAAAGTTGAGCTCCACGTTTGTAACGATTTAATAAAATTATGAAAGTTAACTTCTACGATTGTAACAATTTACCAAAGTTAAAGAGAATGTTACAATTTATGGAAGATCATGTGTTTCTTTTTGTTCTTATTTTGTCTTTAAAATGGAGTTCATAAGATGAAAACAGATGCTGCAATTTCTCATGTGCTGGCTGCAATTTCATATATTTTAACTAGCTTTCCTTGTAAAAAGATTGACTACTTCTTTGAAATGAAGACGGGGTTGCATTCATTTTCACTTTCCTCTCAATGTCTCCAAAATAAGTAAATTGAATGAAGTTGTCAAGGACTCATGTTCTATGCATCAGTCCCATGTTCTTGTTTTTAGTAATTCAAAAATATTTAAAGAATAGGTCACAAAATCCCAGCCTCCTTTGTTTGTTTTTCGCCTCCTTCCAAGGTAAATTGATTGTTGAGAGTGATTCAGCAAATGTAGTGACGTGGGTCTCAGATTCTCAGACTAAGCTTTGGAGTTTTGAATTTCATCTGAATGAGATTAAGGAGTTGTCTTCTCTTATAGATGTAATTTTCTAGCATGAGGTTAGGCGCTAACAATATGACAGATGCTCTAGCTAAACAGGGGGTGGATAGACTTTCTCCTTGGGAGGCATGTATTTTGTGATTTTTAGGAGGATATAATGCTCTTATACCCCTATTTTCTTCTCTTTTTTGGTGTTGGTGTTGGTGTTGCCTGTTGTCCTAATCTTCTTTATAAAGTAATCTCATTACCAATCCGTAAAAAAAAAGTAATGTGGATCTTGCATTCTCAGACTAAGCCTTGGAGGTTCCAATTTCATCTATACATCTTCTCATATAGATGTAGTTTTCGGCATGAGGTTTGGTTGGCCAATGGTTTTTTTTTTTTTTGAACTGTAATTGAAAATTCTTAATTAATTATAACAAGGTTACAAAAAAGGAAGAGATAAAAAAGAACATAAAAGAAAGAGGAAACATAAAAAGAGAAAAGAGCAACCAGGTACAAGACCGTTGTACCCAACCGAAGCAAACTACAAGATAATACCCTTCCAAGGAGACATCCTCTCAATCCCTTGTTTAGCTAAAGCATCAGTGAAGTAGTTAGTTGGCTGATCTAAACTCATAGCGGAAGTGAAAATTAATTAAGGAAGATAAAGCCCGAATTTCATTAAAGAGGAATTGAAATTTCCATGGGTTGCTCTTCCGATTAGTCACCCAAGCAATCGCATTAGAGGAGTCAATCTCCACAATAAGAACACCATGGGAGTTTCTAGAGAAACAACGAAGACCTTCCAAAATCGCTAAAACCTCTGCTTCATTAGAGTCACAAATCCCTGCATGCTTGGAGAACATGAATAAAACCTCTCCCTTACTATGGTTGGCCAACGGGAAAACAGCTGTTCTACTTCTAGCTAAAAACCTTGAGAGGCTTCCATCTTGTTATTTTTAGGGGGTATAATGCTCTTATACCCCTGTTTTTCTTTTCTATTTCGGTGTTGTATGTTCTTCTAATCCTTTTTTATAAATAAATATATATATCTTCTTTCACTCGTATGAAATGGGTCTCGAGATGAGAACATTTAATATTTCAAATCACAGGCTTGGATTGTAGTCATTTTACTTTCATGTTTTCTATAACAATATAGAAATGGGATGCAGTTTTCTCTTAACAACCTAAATCAGTTAAACAGACTGCAAATCGAATTGTCCTTAAGATTTATGAAGAATCATAGACTACTTTATTAGAATATTTACTCCACTCACAAGATACAGGTTTGAATCACAAACCTAATTGCCTTTCATTTCTTCTCTCTTAATGTAGGAGAATTGAATCCAGATTATCTGTTTAGAGTCACATGGCTGGAATGGACAGAACTGAAGCTGAAAAGAGAGAACAGATTGGGTCAGTTAAGGAAGTCATTAATATATTCGGACAAAGGATACTTGATGAAATACCAGAGAGGAAGAAAACAAAAATGGTAATTTCAGAGGTAAGAGTTCTATAGATTCTAAAATGCTATCACCTATGGTAATATTGATTGGATTTTACCAGTCGTGTATCTCTTCTCATCCTTTCTGTGGATTATTTTGTTTGTTAAGGTAATAACTTACATGAATCTCTGTTCTAATTCTAAAGAATCTGCCTTCAAGAGCAAGAGAAGTCCATCTTACAAAAAGAGACATTGGTCGATTAGATGATAGAAGAAGATCTGCGGAGGCTGTAAAGGCTAAAGCAGAAATGGAACTCTCCGATGCCCAGAAGACGGTGAATGATCTCACTGTACGAATTGAAGACTCAAATGCTGCAACAAAAGCACAAAACAAAGAGCTTCAGGTACTGAAAAAAACAGGACGACGTTACAGGGAAAGGGCAACGGGCTTTGGTGAAATAAACAATCATCATCAGTACACGGAAGTGATGAGGGAGCTTGAAGCAGTAAAGCAGGAACTATCCAAGCTGAAGGTGGATATGGCTTCGGTTCTAGAAGTGAAAATGCAAGCTGAAAGGCGATCTGAAGGCTCAAATTCTAAAGCAAGATTGTATGCAAGCTCCATGGAAGCTTTGAAGAAAGAGATTGAAGAAGTAAACGAAGAGGAAGTACTTGTTGAGCTGGCTAGAATGGAAGCTGTTAGAGAATTCAAGGCCATTGAAGATCAGAGAAGGGCTGAGGCTGCTCAATTCTCCACAACTATGGAGAAAACCCGAACGAGAATCGAAAATCTTATTCAAGAAATCAACAATTCAAAGGAGCTTGAAATGAAGCTAGAAATCACAAATTCGGATGTGGATGTCTTGCAGAGTGAACTAAAACTAGTTAAGTCCACGGTTAAAGGTTCCAAAGACAATACAATTTCCCTGGATCAGTTGAATAGTTCTGGAACCGGAAGCAGTAAAAGAAACAAAGATGAATTGGCAAGTTCCTCTTTGTTGCAGTCAGTGACGGATGAATTGACTGAAGCGAAAAGGGAATTGCTGCGTATTAGAGAGGAAGGATTTCAGTTCATGGCTTCAATGGATATCATTCGCAATGAGCTGAAGCATGTCTCCGAAGAGAATGCACGGTTAAAGAACTTAGAAGAGAAAACAGAATCTACTGTTAAGAATCTCAATTCCAAGCTCTTCAGAGCCAAGTCCAAGTTGGAATCTGCATCTGATGCTGAGGAGAAAGCAAGATCGATTATGTCCAACCTAACCTCAACGCTGCAACAGCTGCACACAGAAACCGAAGCAGCAAAGAAGGAGCGAAAGTTGATCATTGAAGAGACTGCAAGCATCAGATCAGAAATTCAGAAGACTGAATCTGACATTGAGTTGGAGGAGGAGAGACTGCAAGCTGCAATGCAGGAACTTGAAGCAGTCAAAGCATCCGAAGCTTTAGCACTTGGAAGTTTGAGAACTCTTACTGAGAAAACCATGAAAGCAAGAGCTGCCACCTCGCTACACAGCTCCTCTATAACAATATCTGATTTCGAGTATGAGTATTTGACTCGACGTGCAGAGGGAGCAGAAGAAATAGCAGATAAGAAGGTGGCGGCTGCTCAGGCATGGATCGAAGCATTAAAGACTGGCGAGAAGGAGATACTGATGAAGACAGAAATGGTCCAAAGAGAGATGAGAGAGCTAAAAAAAATGGAAGATCAAGAGCTGTACAAAGCTGAGAAGGCACTCACAGCAACAAAAGCAGTGGAGGGTGAGCTGCGTAATTGGGGACAGCGCGAGAAACAAACCAATGATGCAGACTTGCATCTTGAGGTTCCAGTGCCTAGAAAATCCATGAAAGAAAACAGTAGTCCGATGACACCAACACGGGCCAAGATGAGGAGGCCAGCATCACCTGGAGCTCGATATGTGAGCCGTTCGAGTTCAATTGCTCTTAGGAAGAAGAGGAAGGTAATGCCAAGTTTGGTCAAATTTTTTAGTGGTAAGAAAAATGGTTGACTGTCCAAAGGTGAAGGAACATCATTAAGGGGCAGAGGTTCAGAGTGTCTACATTTTATCTCTCTGTTGTTTCTACAGCTTAAATTTAATGTTCTTTTAAATATTTGAAATCACCAAGGAACTTGATTACTGTTCAGTCACCCAATGGTGTTAAATGCTGTTATAGAGAGAACTTGATTTGGAGAGGTGGTGTAACAGAACTGCATAAGCACGAAAAGAAACATAAAAAGGGAGAAGATTGTTGGGAATGAAGTCTAGAAGCACATTCTCTTATGTGTGTTCAGTCTCTCTCTCTCTCTCTCTCTCCATATGTGTGTGCATATTGCTTCTTTTTTATCTGAAAAGGGGAATGAATCTCTCTCCTTTTGTGTGTGCATATTGCTTCTTTTTTATCTGAAAAGGGGAATGAAGTCTAGAAGCACATTTTTGTAAAGTAATAATCTCATTTTGTTAAGAAAATCCATGATGACAAGAAACCACTGCAACAAATGTGGAAGGTTTTCTCTTCATCAGGTCTCCAAAGACAACAGTTTATTGTTAATCATCAATACATGTGATTATTAAAGGTCAGGATGCTGCACTGATAGACTTTTGGAAACAAATCTCATAAAAGATGTTGGCTAAAGGGCTTGAAATCTCAATGAAAATTTTGAAATCATAGAAATATATTCACATTACTTGAAGAATAGAAAATTAGAAATGCGACTTAAATTATGCATCTGATGCCGCCAACATGAACAGTTTAGATTTGTCTAATTTCTTGTTTTGTCTCTCTTGTATCTTCCTATATCAATGAAATGAAGCAGCAAATACATGTGGGACTTTTTACAGCTCTGGAAGCGTTTGACTGATCCAGTTTTCTCAGTGTCAAAAAAAGAATTTATATATGACAGAAGGGCTTTGGGACTAAAAGATTTTGTTCATACTCAATAATTCTGCTCTTGTGCATGATCAATGTTTCTTGGCCAAACTAGTGACTAAAACTTTTTTTATTTTTTTGAACGGTAACGAAAGATTTCAATAAAAGAAACCAAAGTTACAAAGAACAGAAACTAGTGGCTAAAACTAATGCAAAGAAAAGGATATAGAACTAGTGGTTAAACCAATTACAAAAGAAAAAGAAGCCCATAAGATATTGAGCTTGAATGGGCCTCCTAAATGAAATATCATATGTCTAAATAGAGGGACACAAATTGGCCGATCCCAGCCAAACCATCAGGCTTGAAAAGTCCGGCTCGTCTATCTATTGGGCATTGTATTTCGGGCAGAATCAGCCCAATGGCATGATATTCAGGCCCAAAGACAGGCCCAATCTTCAGTAGCTAAAGCCCATGTTAGATATATTTGGCTAGCCTGGTATATTTAATTGTACATTGCAACAGAGATTGATCCAGGCACAGCCCCTTAATTAGCTATTGGCCCAGAAAAGAAATAAGGGAACATTGACCTGCCTGTGGCCCTGTGCCCTGCTATCAGCTCAAGAAGGAGGAATACCCAACCATAGGACTAAGGTTAAACCCAAAGTAAACAGTTCTCCCAGGATCTTTGGTTCAAAGAAAATTATTTTTGGAAGCAATGGATCTGTTGACTTGCTTTCCATGCTAATGTGGAGATGGATCCATTAAACTTGTTTCATAATAAGATTCACACTCTATATACATATCCTATGGTAACTTTTTGTAATCATAAAAATGTGCTCACAAGTAATTTCATTCAAATCTTGAAATTTGGAATCTTCTGTAGGCTTCTAGGCCCATTATTGAATGTTGTTGGATGTGGAGAGCAACACAAGTTCATCATTTTTATCTTTTTGGGTATAATTTTAGAACTAATTTATAAGTTAAATTGGACTAAATACATGATTTTAAAATTTCGACATTATGTTAACTTTTATATCATTTTTTAATCAAAAAAATATTTTTTTCTGAATTATTTCTCAAATTCCTCCTTGATTTTGTTTACCCCTTTTAAGAAAAAATCATGTTTATAAGTAGATCTAGAATGAAAGTGTGTAGATCTAAGTGAATAACACAAAACAAACTAAAAAATGACATGCCAATGATCGTTTTATTCATTTCTATGCTTTATCTAAAAATAAAAAATAAAAAACACATAATAGTAAAAATAAGGAAGTTAATTTTATTTTCTCTTACTAAATAAAATAATTTCTTCAAAAAAATAGTATTGGAAGTTGGAAATATATAAGAGAATGAGCTATGGAAATATGGTTGCTCTAAGGAGATGAGGGAAGAGGAGAAGGAAATAGAAAAATAGGAAAAAAATTACAAAAAATCAAGGTTTTTGAACATTACTTCATCTCAGTCGATATTTTCAAAATATCGGCCAAGATATCCGCAATATCGGCTGAGATATCAGTAAAACCGATATTTTGACCATATTGGCCGCTATTGGCCGATATTTTGTTTGACTTGTATCGCGGTAAAATATCTTCGCGGTATCGGCCAATACCGGTTCATATTAGCTGATATGAACCGGTATCGGCTGAGATTTTAAACCATTGTTTTAATCCTTGCATGTTGTGGGACTGGTTTGTATACGGCCAGGTGTGTTGGGCTAGGTTTCACCGCACTCCTACCTTTCCCCTCTTTCTTTCAACCATCCAACCTAAAGATTGATTTTTCAGGCTCAGATGACCATCATTATTAAAGCCTTGTTCCAACTATATTAGGGTCGGCTATACGAATTATGTTTCTCCATTTAGATCTATTGTGAGCCAAATTCTCAGATGAGTTATACTTTCTCATATCCATTTTTACCACTTCCATCTACATTTTCTTTAGCCTACCCCTCAAAAAGCAGATGTCCAAGGTAACAAAAATTCATAGTCATCTTGACAAACTCCCTTTGTCATTACCAACGGCCCAATTTGTAATTTGACACTTGTCAAAGCGCTCTCTCTCTCTCTCTCTCTCTCTCTCTCATATGCTAAAGTGGAGATTACAATCGGATTAAAAGGAACAAAGGTCTTTCAATTTGCGCTCTTTTTCTTTGAGAGGCACAAAAGTCGTTCAAGTCAAGACGCTTGAAAAGCTTTCTGTAAAGCAAAAGCGATGGAATACGACAGGATAAATAGACCCGTGGAAAAAGAAATAAAAAAAAATGGACACGCTCTACAGACAGTTAAGTTCTACAGACAGTTAAGTCAAGATCTAACCAACAATTAATAAGAATCTGAATCCTTGAATCCTTGCCTACTTCCACGTTAGACTTTCATTTCCACTCAAGACTCGGGGTGAGTATTCAGTCGGTTCGATCGGTTTGGTTGAAATTTTGACCGAACCAAAATATTTCGGTCAAAGAAATTCTTAACCGAACCGACCGAATTATGAGTTGTAACCGAATTCGACCAAACCAAAAATATTTCGGTTAAATTTCGGTCAATTCGGTCGAAAGGCCATATGTTGGGCTTTGTTATGGGGCCCAAATTTGTTGGGAACATTTTTATAATAAAAAAAACCCCAAAGTATAGACAACTAGCAAATTCTAAATATTCTAAATAAAAAAGATATTAAAGCCAAGTATTCAACAGTTTACCAATCTTAAGAGTTTATATATTTTATATATCTAAAATACAAACTTTTATATGTATATTAATAAATCCGGTTAATTCAGTTAATTTAGTGAAAAAAAATCCAAAACCGAACCGAACTATATTATCCAAATTTGCTGTAAATCCTAATCGAACCTAACCAATTTAACTGTATAACCGAACCAAATAAAAAATTTCGATTTGGTTCGGTTCGAAACTTCGGTTCGTTAGACAGATGCTCACCCCTACCCAAGACTTACTATTAGGAATGTCAAATGGGCCGAGCCTGGCCGGGCCGTGCCGTTCTAGTCAACGGCCCACTGCACCGCACGAACGGGCCGTGCTCGGCCGAGGGAACTGGCACAACATATCACGCCATGGGCCGACCTGTCCATAATGGTCGGCTCACCAGGCACAGCCTGCCTGGGTTGCAATTGTTTGGGTCTGGGTCAAGCTTGGGCCTGTGTTTCAAAACGCATGATATTCAGGTAGTGTTCAGGTTTTAGACATTGGGCACCCAAATTCAACCCAGATACCCAACTTACATATAAACTTATGTATCATGTATGTGCATATTGTGTAATAAAATGGTTTCCATAATTCCATGTGTGTGGGTAATCCTACCCAAAGAGGCCTACAGACCAGGGTGCCCTGACCCACTTTTAGCTCTACATCTGACGTGATAACAAAGTTTTTTTTTTTTTTTTTTTAAAGTTTTTCACTTTGAGTTTATTTATTTTACTTTGTTTTATCTGTAGCTAAAAGAATATTTATTTGCACAATCTTGAAGAATTTATTTTTTTTGTTATTCTTATGCCATTTTTGCTCCCAATATTTGATGAATTGTGAATTTCTTCTTCTGTTTCACCATTACAAGGGAAGAGAAAACCCGTGCTAAGCACGGGCAAGCAACCAACTACATTTGTAATACGTAACTTGTAGTGAGAGAGTGTGAAAATTTGAAATGCGGGTAAATCAATGCACAATCTTTTTTAGTGAATGCTTAAAATATTAATATTAACAAAGGTAAGTAAGTAACAATACACACTGCGTTGCAATCTATTCTTGTCCCAAATCTGTCATCTTTTCTTGTCTCGAATATTTTAAATATGTAGAATTTCAAACCATATATGATAACCTCCATAATAAGGGAAAACTGATGGTGTATCATTATATGACATATCTCTATTTTAGTTTTAAAAAAAATGAGGTCGAAAAAGTGAATGGGGACAACCATGGGCGAAATAAAATTATGGCTCTAATAATAGTTGAACACGTTGTCATGATAAACCTCCAAAAGAAGTGTTAAAACAATTGATCTATAAGATGCTAGGATAATGGGACCGATTATTTACATGCTTGACATGGGAACTTGATTGGGATCTTCTCATTATTCCGTGGAAGATCTTTTAATAGATTTTAGAAACATTACAATAAACAGAGATGTGTTTATTCCTTCAAAAATCAGATGTTTATGAATTTGCAATGTCATTTACATGCCCCGTGTCCAGCACAACATAAATGCTAAAACTAAAACCCAAAAATGAGGATAGACCTCCTTTCAAAGTTCATGGAGAAATAGCCTACAAAAATAACATATTTAATCAGTGATCCATGTTAACTCCTGATACATTACTCAATCTTAAAGTATGATATTTTGCAAAACGTACTAGTGTTTCAAAGAGAAGTTTTTTTTTATTATCTATAATTCAAAAAAAAAAAAAAAAAAAAAACAGATCACTTTATGCCATACTCAAAACTAAACTTTAAAGCCAACATAGAAAGTCAAAGGTTTACATCAATAAAGGGGATCCAGATAAATGGGTATAACTTTTATTCAGCAGCCTATTTGGGGTCCCAATTGAAATTTCTATTGCTATTTTGAAGTGATGTCATGATTGTTTTTTTTTTTTTTTTTTAAAGAATTACACTTTAAAAATAAGAGACTTTTTTCTTGAATCAATTTATTTTTTTACTAAAAATAAGAATGCTAAGTTACTTTCTTATTCTTAAATGTCTTTATCAAATGGATTATATTCAATAATGAAAGGTAATTAGAGCAGACAAATTTTATAAGAAGTTTCAATTAATGAGAGTATTGAAAGAATTGGGTTTAAAAATTAAAAGTAAGCCCATATATACATCATAATAGAAAAACTAAAGTTAAAATTCTCTTAATTCCAGTTTTCTATAATTTTCACATTCCTATACAAATACTCAATAATTCTTAAATATTGAAGGAGAAAAACCGAATCATAACAATAGGGCCTCGTTAATTTTCAAAGTAGGGTCTCCTAGCTTTTGATCTTTACCCGAGACTCCAGCTCCTACATACTCTTTAAAGTATTAAATGAAGAGTCAACATAGACGTTTTAAAGAGAAATGAGAGGGAAATGAGATCAAGAGACATGATAGTATTAATACCTAGTCAAATTTCCAAAAGGTGGTCAAAATCAAATCAGAAATCAGCCTAAAAATTGAATTTGAATTCAATTCGCTTCATTTATAATAATTTGTGCTATGCAAGTGGGTTCAGTAGGGCACAGGACTTCATAAAAAGCTGAGTCAAACAATATCAAGTCTGGGTTCCTCAACTTCACATCGATGGCTCGATGGGGTTATAGTATGTTTATTATATTTATGTAATCTTAGGTTAAAATGAAAAAATTAACCTGGACCTGACTCATTGGATCCAGGTGTCCAATGGGCCTGGGTTTGGCCTGATACAGCATGCCTGGGCATAGATAGGTGTCCAATGGGCCTGGAGTTGACTTCAAAGTAAGGCCCACTTAATAAATGGACTGACCTGGGCTAGGTCATAGACTTGCTCTTCTCAGTGGAGTAGGTCGAGTTTGACTGAACCACTTAAGTTTCTTTGTCATTCTCAGTGTTTGTGTTTTAATTTTAAATTTAATACCGAAAACGAAAAAATTAATTAGAAAAAAAAATTAAAGAGGCACGCCAAGAACGGCAGGCACTGAGGCACGGCACGGCCCAACCTGTGCCAGGTACGGCCTATCGAGGGCCGTGCCGTGCCAAGGTAAATCCTTGGTGAGCCGTGCCAGCCCAGCCTGTGGCCCGCCCGTGCCAGGATACAGCTAGCCCGCCCGTTTGACATGCCTACTTACTATGCCACTTTTTTTCCTTTTCCTTTTATATAATTTATAAGTTAGGATTTTCTTACTCAAGGAGATCCAGAGTGAAACTCTACATTGGGGACTACCTGTTCAAAAATCTAAGCCGCACAAAATGAATAGCTTCATTGTGTGTCGGAGGTCCTCAATCTTTAATTGAATAAGAGTTGGCCGGACTGTTTGATCGAGCACAAAATGAATAACATGATATCCATTGATATTGCAATGTGCTATGATGCTATCGTCATTCCATGATATCATGGGATTTGGGCAGATTGTTAAAAAGAAAAAAAAAAATAGAGAGTGTTCCTTTGCTGAGAATATTTGAAATTTGTTCCCTCCATAGTTATATGGAGGAATAAAGGGTATTTCCCAATAAAATTTAGGGGTGTTTAGGGGCCCGGCTTAGGCATATCCAGCCCAGGTCCCACGTAAGCCGAACAAGGGCCATAAAAGTAAGGCCGGAGCCCGCCCATTTTATGAATTGGGCCCGGCCAAACTGGGGGTTTTATAAATTTTGTGGGCATTTGAGCAATTCTTTGAACTAACTAAATTAAATTACATGCATTTCTTACACGGGACATGCCGAACTAGGCTTTGGATATTCTATCATTTAATTTCAAGCTCAGCCCAAAGCAGGCTGGGTGTAAATAGGGATCGGATGGGCCTGGCCCATGAGCACCCCTAGTAAAATTCCAATTAGAATTTTTGAGTTGCGGTTACTTTTATTTTTTAAAACTTAAAAATGTTTTGCTTCTTTTTTCATAAAGGCTGAGGCAGCTCGGGTTCTTCACACAAGAGAAGGAAGATGTAGTCCATGTTATCGTGGAATATAAAAGTATTTCATGATATTGTCGAACAAGGTAAAAAAAAAGTGAAAAATAAAAATAATAAAAAAGTGGAGGGAGTGCCTTCACAGTCAATACCAAGCATTTGGTACCTGCCAATTCTACAAGGATTTAATGGCATTTTTCAGTAAATAATAATAATAATGAAAAACTTCAAAAAAGTAAAAAACTTTTGGCTCATTTTCCAAAAATATACATAAAGATTTGAATATTTTAAAAACGTATAAAAGCTTCCACAATTCTTTCAATCAGGTTCTCTCTATAAAAGAAAAGTTTTAAAACCGATAAAACTACCATTCCCTTGTGATAAGTTTTTAGTATATAGTCTTTCAATTTGTGCTCTTTTTCTTTCTTTCTTTCTTTCTTTCTTTTTTCTTGTTTATTTTAAATAGGAGATTACAATTAGTCAAAGGCACAAAAGTCTTTCAATTTGTGTTGTAGCTTTTTGTAAAGCAAAAGCGATGAAATACGACAGGTTAAATGGACCCTCGAAAAAAAGAAAAGAAAAAAGTGGACACACTCCACAGACAGTCAAGTCAAAACCCAACTAACAAATAATAAGGGCCCGTTTGGCATGTCTACTTTTCAAGTCTATATCTCTTAAAACTAATTGGAAAAGACATTACGAGATATTAGACTGTTTGGATATCACCAGTCGTATGTTTGTTTGAACCAGATCATAGACATTTTTTGTCTACTTCAAAATCGTCCAGAAACTATGCTGTTTTGGACAGACAAAAACGTCTGAAGCGGGTAGCCCATTTTTTTATAATTTTGGGACAAGTTTGCCCTCACTTTTTTCTGAGATTGGCAAGTTTACCCATATTTCTCTTTGCAACAAAGAAGGCTATCTCATTCACATTCGAAAAAAAAAACCCTAGCAGAGCTTGGTGTTTCCTTCCTTCCTCCACCTTTTCTCCATTCCTCACAAGGTACTTCTCTCCTAATATGCTTTTTGTTTATGTGATTTTCTCTCTCTCTTTCCATTCCTCTCTTCATCTTTGTTATTGGTTTTGGAAGGTCTTTTTTTGTTTTCGTTCAGAAGATTGATGGCCATGATAGAGAAGAGGGCTAAGGTGTGCAGGAAGATTAAAAATGAATTGTTCAGATTGTATGGGAAATGCGGAAGAGTGAGTGTTGCCCACCGTGTGTTTGATAAAATTTCAGGGACGAAATTGGATTCTTGGAATTTGATGATGCTCGGGTTTGCCTCAAATGGGCAGACTTTCGTTGCATTTTTGTTCGCTTGTGCATGTTAAGGAGTTGTTGGATTAGGTTTTAGTCATTTTTCCCAGTCAACAATCTATTTGTTTGACCCAGGGATTGAGCATTAATTAACCTTCTCCACAAGGTTAATCTAAGGGGGTTGGAATGATACGCATAAAACTTTTAGTGCCCAACTTTGTTGCATGTCTGGCAAGTCACATGCATCATCTTTTGTGGGATCATGTAAGATCGTGGACTTAAACCGTTGAAATGATCCTTAATAATATTAGTTGTGTGACAAAGTTACTCTTTGAATAGGTAGGAGTCATGTTGGAAGGTTGTTAGCTTATTTGGTGGCATGTTGCCCACTTCTTTGGACAAATGTAAACAGTACACTCATTGCACACACTGTATTCATGTGGAAGCTTTTGTATTTAAAGTAGTGTTTTTTGTAATAAAAGAATCATCATTAATTATCATCCAACAAAAGGTCTCTTTTTGGTGCAATCTCCCATCTGAGATTATATCCCCTTATCTTCCCCTTTGAGCAGTGTTGATCATATCAACACCATAACTCGGGTTAAACAAAAAGTTCGTATCAGTGGGTCTTGAAGAAATTATATTGGAGGTATTTTGAATTATTTTTCGCGCTGCTGGTTTGGCCCTTTGATTACCATGAACATGCTCATATTGGACTAATCGTGTCAAAAAAGCAGGGGGTTCCTTGAATTTGTTTAGTAGTAAGGAGAGATAGATTCTTGTTTTTAATTGAAAACCATACTTGCCTATCAAGCATTAGAGTGGATGTTGTTATCATATATGACTAGGGCAACCATTTCCTAGCAAAGGGAAACTAATTGATTGCATTCTGTCAATCTTTAGATTTAATCCTTCAGTTTAGCCCCTTTGACATAAAAGCATTGCTTGGAATTCAAAAAATCCTACTAGGTTGAGCTGACAGGAGGGTACAAACAGGGCATATCAACAGAAAATAGATGACATATGGGAATGGCAGTTGCTTGTCTTTCTCTGTTATAAAATGCTTTTGATGCATACCAGATCACACCAACCTCGTTAAAAACATAAATGAAAACATAGCTTATTAGTTTGGTGGGTCTCTCAGTTTTAAAAATCTTTTCCTTTTTTTTTTTTTTTATCAGTATCCACTTCAAAGAAATCTTCTCTTTGTGTTCTCTCTGTTGCTTCTTTGCACAGAAAAAACATAGAAACCAATCTGAGATTGAAAACCATACCTAGATTCAGTTCTCTCCACTTCCCTTGACATGGTTCTTATTTACCACTTGCTTTTTGGGGGCCACTATTTTGTAAGGAATATAGTTAATTGTTTTGTTTCAAGTTGGACTCATTTGCTTCTTTATCTATAATTGATTTGACATTGATTTATTCTTGATAAAATAATTTAGCAAGGTGTAGATGGCAGAATCAAGGGTTCCATCTCATAAGGGTAAGGACAAGGCGGAGATGAGTAGGGCTGTTTGGTCAAATAATATGAAGAAGATTTTCATTGACTTATGCATTGTAGAAGTATTACAAGGCGGAAGACCGGGCTCAAATCTAAAAACACAATCATGGACAAGAATTATCGAGGGTTTTAAGGAGAAAACTGAAATTTTGTATGGACAAAAACAATTAAAGAATCAATGGGATGGAATGAGAAAACAATATAATACTTGGATAACATTATGTGGGCAAATCGGTGTTGGGCTCAATGAAGCAACTCAAACAATTACAATGGATCCCGAGAGATGGGATGAATATCTAAAGGTAATATTTATTTGACATTTTTTAGTATATATTACTTATTATATAATAATAAATATTTAACATCTAATGCAGGGGCACCCCGAAGCGAAAATTTTTAGGACTAGACCTTTGTCATTCCCGGATGAAATGAGAATTCTCTTTGGTGGAACCCAGGCTAGGGGAGAAGAGACTTGGACACCATCTTCTGGTTCCTTTCTAGAAGAATTGATTACACAAATGTCCTCTCCGCCACCTCATATGAACAATACCCAGAATCATGTGCAGGAGGAGACTTTTGATGATATCTCGACAGAGGAGCTAATGACAAGTGTTCGGAGGAAACGTCCTTGTCCTTCACGGAGTAGGAGGGATGTTAGGAACAATAAATATGATGAGAATATGGAGTGCCTAGTAATGATACTTGAAGAAGATAAGAAAGAAGAAGACAGAAAAAAAGAAGAGTGGAAAGAAGAAAATAGAAAAAAAGAAGAGCGGACAGAAGAAGAGAGGAAAGAAGAAGAGAGGAAAGAAGAAGCGAGAAAGAAGAAGAGAGGAAAGAAGAAAAGAGGAAAGAAGAAGAGAGGAAGCGAGGTCCTACTATGCAGGATTGTATTGATATTTTAAAGCAAATACCAAATATCCAAGTGACCTCAGAATTGTATTTTTTTGGCACAAGAGCATTTAAAGACAAGGACAATAGAGATATTTTCATATCGTTTGAAAGTAATGATGCCCGTCTCTACTGGCTGAATATGATAATGAAGCATGGGCCTTGATGGGTTTTATGTGAGCAGTAGAGGATGAATGTTACAACACATGACTCATCACTTTTGTAGCCTTTATTTATTATCTTTTTTTTGTTGGGTTGAATGAATATATGAACTTATGATTTTCTTTTCTATTATGAGATGAAATGAATGTAAGAGCTTATGATTTTCTTTTTTATTATGAGACGATATGAATGTAGGAACTTATGATTTTCTTTGTTATTGTGAGATGGAATGAATGTAGGAACTTAAGATTTTCTTGTTTTTTTGAGATGGAATGTATTTAGGAACTTATGCTTTTCTTTTTTATTATGAGAATGAATGTAGGAGCTTATGATTTTCTTTTTTTATTATGGGATGGAATGAATGTATGAACTTTTTTTTTATTGTTGGATGGAATGAATGTAGGAGATTATGACACCAAGGAAACGAAAAGTAATAACACATTTTGCTTTATTACTTGTAAAGAAGCAACGGATGTACATATTGAAAGAGCCATGTAGAACTTCAATTTTATCAGGCCATGTTTTCGTTCAGGGCATTTTGAAAGGCAATCGAAGAGTATGCTTGGAGCTACTGCGTATGGAGAAACATGTTTTCTTGCGATTGTGTGTGGTTTTACGAGAGAAAATGCTACTTGGCGACAGTCGATTTGTTTCAGTAGAGGAGCAAGTGACTATATTTCTAATGACAGTTGGGCAAAATCATAGGAATAGAATTTTACAAGATAGATTTCAACACTCAGGTGAAACTATCCATCGTCACTTTCATGCAGTTTTAGTAGCAATGATTCACCTCTCAATGGATATTATAAAGCCGCCTTCATACGACCAAATACCAAAGGAGATATTGCATAATCATCGATTTTATCCATATTTTAAAGTATAATCCTACCCTTAATTATATTTGCAATTATTTTTCAATAGAGTGACTTTTGTTTTTAAATCTTATGTTGATTTCTTTTTTTTGAAGGATCTATATCCTTTTTTATATTTTCTTTGAAGAGTGATTAGTGTCCTTGTGGCAGAGATCCTGTCAATAGCAGGTGAATTCAGTGGCAACACTTAAGAAATTTAATTTTTTAAACTACCAATAATCAAGTTCATCTGCATCTCAAGCTGCCTAGTTTCTACTGAGCTGACAGGAAATGGAGAATCCAGGAAATCTTTATTAGAATAGGTTTGATTTTAGTATAAAATGGTAAAAAGAAGGCAAGAAAGAAACCTCATTCATTGATGGAGCTTTGTTTTCACCTTTGGTTGACAATCTGAAGGTTTCTTTAACATACAAGCAAACCCTTCAAGCCAACAATATTTTTTTGGTTCAATTTGATAACTAGCTTTGTAAAAAATAACCCAATTAATCAGGCCATGGATTAGAAATCAAACATCCACTAAATTTAGAGCATAATCAACACACACCAGATCTCTCTCATTGGTTTTTTTTTTCAAAGAGAACATGTTTTTGAAATGCAATTTCTATTGGCCAGCCAAAAGTTTAGTTGGCACAACATGTAAAAATGACCAAAAGGATAAACAACCATTTGCAATTTGGATTTCACATGAAACGTATGAATCTACAGAAACAGATTTTTGTGGAGCACGAAATCTCACATTCACACAAAGAGCCTTTTTGAGTGAATGATTATGTACTGGCAAACCATTTAGGATGAGGGCTCATTCTGGATCCTCTGATTGTTTAACTCATTGGGACTCCATGGTGAGTGGAAGTGAAAAAGGATTGGGACTCCATGGTGGGGATGGGCCCGTCTATTGAAAATTCTTATAGTAAAAAATGAGCTCCCATGGTACCTTTAGTATCACACTTGTCTACGAATTGATTATAGATCTTCAAGTTTAGCATCACTCTTCACCACCGGTCCAACTTAGAAGAAAAAGGGGCACCCTCATGTAGGTGGAATGTTCACTCCAATAGGTGGGCCTCATGGTGGAATTCCACCCTGCAAACTTTCTTTTCTTCAACAGGCCTCCATTGGGACCCATAGAAGAAAAATAGAGAAAAGGAAACGAAGAATCTTTATTCGCATTGAGAAAGAAAAGCATGCTCACGTAGGAAAGAAATCTATTAAGGACTCTCAATTATGAGACATCCATTGTCACAAGGGGCACATCTTGAAGCCCAAAGCTGTGATCTAATGGGCCCAAGCAAGTGGTAACCTGAAGTAGATTATGGCACTCCATTTTAACAATCTGGTGGATCAAGACATAGCTTGGTTCATTTTATATTTTTCTTCCATTGGACGGACAAGATCATTCCAGTCATGGGGCCCACCATTTGGACAAGACACACAATTTATTACTGCTCCATGTATTTCAGTCAATAATACATTGTTTGAATGAATTTAAAAATAATTTGTAATGGATGTCAAATTGAATTTCTTTCCTAAATTGACTTTTTTGGAAAAGACAAGAAATGCCCCCGTAATAAGCTCTTCTTTTTATGTTTACCAAACAAGTTTTATCAAATAGATCTATTTGAATTAAATATACTGAACGTGTTACCAAACGGTCTATTTGGAAAGGAGTCTATTTGAAATAGATCTATTTGAGCAAGATCAATTACAAACAGATCAGATTTGCCAAACAGACCTTAAGAATTTGAACCCTTTCCCACTTCTGCGAAAGTCTAAACTACGGATAGTCAAGTTAAGACCCAAAACCTACTATGCCATATAATATACATGTATATATATGTATATATATATATAGGGGTAATATTCAAGTAAGGTTTTAAGTACAAAAGCTCTTTTGTACTTGAAGGGAGTACACCATTTTGTACTTGAAACCTCCCCAAAAAGGGAGTCTCTTAACACACATGGTAGGGGAATCCCTCATTTGAAAACCCATACCCATATATATACATATATGGGGAATGTTCACATGCATCCATTCCTCACCATAGAGTAAGGGATGCTTCCATAAATGGAAGGTTTCAAGTACAAAAGGGGGATTTCAAGTACATAGGGTGTACTTGAAACCCCCCATTTATGGAAGCATCCCTCACCCTATGGTGAGGGATGGATGCATATGAACATTCCTCTATATATATATATACATATATATACATATATATATGTATATATATAATAAGGCATAGTTTGTGAGTCAGGATCCTCTAACTCAGGGAAATCCAGAGTGGAACTCTACAACAGGGTCTACCTGTTGAAAATTTAAGCTGTGCAAAATGGACAACCTCATTGTGTATAGGAGGTCCTAAATCTTTAATCCAATAAGAGTTGGCCGCACTGTTAGATTGAGCACAAAATAAATAACATGATATCCATTGATACTACAATGTGCCATATTCTATCGACATTCCATTATATAATGGAGTTTGGGCAGATTCGTTAAAAAGAAAAAAAAAATTTAGATAGTCACTTCTGCTGAAAATATTTGAAATTTGTTCCCTCCATAGTTAGATGCGGGAATAAAGGACATTTTCCAGTAAAATTCCAATTAAAAAGTTTGAGGTGCTATTACTTTCAATTTTTTTTAAACTTAAAAATGTTTCGCTTCTTTTTTCAGAAAGGGTGAGGCAGCTCAGATTTCTTACAAAGGAGAAGGAAGATGTAGTCCATGATATCATGGAATATAAAAGCATTCCATGATATTGTCGCTCAAGGGCAAAAAGGTAAAGATTAAAATAAAAAGGTGGAGGGAGGATTTAAGGGTATTTTTCCATAAACTACCACCACCACCACCACCACCACCACCACCACGACTACTACTACTAATAATAATAATAAATTTTTTTCAAAAAGGTCAAAAGCTTTTGACTCATTTTAAAAAGAATACATGAATATCTGAATATTTTAAAAAAGTATAAAAGGTTTTTACAATTCTTTCAATCAAGTCCTCTCCATAAAAGAAAATTTTCAAAATTGGCAAAACCGCCCTTCACTTATGACAAGTTTTTGTCATTTATGAGCTTTTTTCTCCCCAAAACAAACCGTTTTGATTTATTGAAGTGGGCCCATTAGGGCATTTGGGCTGGACTCTACCATTTCTCTTAAATGAATTATTAAAGAAAAATTTGTAAAATGTCATAAGGGTATTTTTGTCATTTTGAAAAACTACTTTCTTGGTGAGTACTTGATTTAAAGAAATATGGAAAGCTTTCATACTCTTTTGAAATATTAAAATTATTAGGCTCTTTTTCTGAAAATGACGCAAAAGTTTTATATTTTTTAAAAAAGTTCTCTAATAATAACAATAGTCATATGAGAGGGTTGTGCTTGGATTCGTACTACCCCATCTCTACCCTCAAATTGGATGGCTTGTGAAAGCTTTTCCTATCCAATATTTATTGGACACTTTTAGGAAAAAAAGCCCTCATTTTATAAGGATTTTAGAATGTCAAGTAATACCCAATACCTCATAAGAGGGACTAATTGACAAGCCCAGATGGCTATGGGTGTCTTGAATCCAAATCCTCTTAATGTCTCACCCAAGTTGCATTTAAAAGTAAAAGGAGTAGAACTCTGAGTGGAGCCTACTCATTAAATACCAATACTACTCAAAATAACTCCTTCCTTGTGAGCATTGGCCATGACAACCTTCTAAAGTTTTATAACAGTGACATTCATGGTTTTTTTCTTTTAGATATTCTCCCCAAGAGAACCTTTTCTTCTAGCATCCAACATTCCAACCCCCTCCTCAATTTCGGAACCATCCCTCATAAAATACGTCAATCTCGATCATTTCCGCCACCAGAAAATGTCAATGTGTATGTCATGTCATCATAAAGACAACTTCACGTATCGGACTAAAGATGGCAATTTTCCATGTATGAGACAAATTTTCTTCGCCGTGTTGGAATTCCTTTAAATTTAGAACGACTTTGAGGGATCCGGATCCCTGTTTGGACCTTCCGACCTTGAGGGTTTAAAAATGGACCATTCAAAGTCTAACCTTTCAGCATTAATATCTGTGGACCCTATTCAGCTAACACCACTTAATAGAGAGTCTAGAGCCCTATTTTCTTGAAATAAAGAAATACTATTACAGTCAATCTACATCTGCCACGTGTAAATAAATATGTATATCTCTTGCCGTTCCTCATTTCCTTTGGTATGTATTTTAGTACCATGTTGAAGGGGGCTCAAATGCTCAATAGCCTCGTTTCTTATAAATAGCACTCACATTGTTAGTGTCACGGTGTCACCCATGACCCAACCCATCCAACGCCCCTCCCTCAAATATCTCGTTTTTACTTCACACGGCTGCTGGCTTCTCTCTGTCTCAATCTGGCCCCTCTTTCCAATGAGATTCTCAATGCCTTTTCTTCTCTTCCTCTTCATCCTCTCTCTTTCCTTTCTTAATCCAATTTCAGCCCAATGCCATGATGACCAGAAGTCCTTTTTGCTGACCCTTTTCAGCTCGGAGGACAACGATCTTGCTTGGACACCTAGCACTGACTGTTGCACTTGGGAGGGGATCACATGCGACGGTTCCACAGGACATGTGATCGGCCTCGACCTCACCAACCAATCCATCTCTGGCTCTATCAACTCTACATCATTGATCTCCATCTCAAGTCTCCAAAGTCTCAATCTCTCCTCGAATGACTTCAACTGTTCCATCCCCAACGGTCTTGAAAGTCTCTCCAACCTCACCCACCTTAATCTCTCCTCCTCTGGCTTCATTGGCCCAGTACCCATTGAGATATCACGCATGAAGAGTCTGGTATCCCTTGATCTATCCCTTGCTCTATCACTTGGAATTGCACACCCACGTCCGCATCTTGCATTCCCAAGTCCGGATTTCGAATATTTAATCGGAAACTTAACGGGACTAAGGGAACTCCATCTTGATGGCGTCTGGATCTCTGCTTCTGTGCCAGAGTTCATGGTAGAGTTGGTCAATCTATCATCCCTTCATCTTAGTTGGTGTAATCTGTTGGGAGAATTCCCGAGCAAGATTTTTCATATGCGGAACTTAGAGAGTCTTGACGTGTCATTGAATTTACTCCTCACAGGTGCTTTGCCAGAATTTCCATTAAATAGTACTGGTAGGTTGCAAATCATGAAATTATTTGGCACACAATTTTCTGGGCACTTGCCAGATTCCTTTGGCAATCTCAAGTTCTTGACTAAACTCGATCTCCATGTTTGCAATTTTGATGGTTCGATACCGTCTTCAACTGCAAGCATGAACCATCTAGTTCATCTGGACCTTCGGAATAACAACTTCAGCGGTGAGACAAATTGGCTTGGGAACCTTACTCAATTAGTTCATCTAGATCTTTCAAGGAACTACTTCAAGGGTAAGATACAGTGGCCTGGGAACCTTACCAGATTAATTCATCTAGATCTTTCAGATAATGATTTTAGTGGCCAGATTTGTAAGGTCCGCGACCTTACTGGGTCAGTTGGGCCCAATAGCAGGCCCGTTGACCCATTTATTATTATTATTATTATTATTATTATTATTTGTATTTTAGATATTTAAGTGGGTTTAGTCTTTGAGTGAGTTTCTTTTAGTGTTCGGACAGTGTCTGCGAAGTTTCGTTCGATTTCGAGTTCATTTGATCCTAGCAGGGGTAGTTTGCAAATTAGGGAAAATTGAGTATTTTTCCGAAAAATTCCTATCACCGTGATTTTGGGTTCGTTGGAAAGATCTCGTCCCACTGATCATTTTTGTCTTCTGACTCGTCTCGATCCGACAATCAGAAACCCTTCAAATAGTCCATTCTTTCACCGGACCCACTTAAAGGGCAATTCGGTCTTTTCCTCCCTCTCTTCTTCTTAAGCAGGGATTAGCCCAAATCTTTATTCATCTCTGCAACGAACAAGAGTTACAGCAGCCCTCCTTCTTCCTCTTCATCTTCTCAAGCCCAGATCTCCCTCCGGAAGAGATTACCTCCGCGATCCGGACCGCACATCTTCTTCCTTTCGATCTCCTCTCTCCATTGATACTAGTGGGTAAGCCTTTTCCCATCATCAACTTTTCCATTCGTTTTCTCTTTTGTTTAGAATAGGTTGGATCATGATCTTTTTCTTTCTTTTCTTCTCCGTTACGTTCTAGATTGTGTTTGGTCGGATTAGATTGTGGGTTTTGCGAAAGAGAGCTTCTCCTCAAGCTTTTCCAATTTCTAATCTTCTTGGTTGAGGCAAGTAGATATGCAATTATCTTTAATCATGTCTGTATTGTCTTCTTTTGATTTCAATGATACTCTTGTTAGATTACCCAAATTCCAAGCTTATTGTGGGTATTTTATTGAGATTGACATGTTAGGTTAATTTGTGGTTTGAATTGGATTAATGTTATAATTATAGCTTTGGAAGTTTTTAATTTAATAAAATGGATGGAAATAATGACTAAAATTATTGGAGAGCATGGAGGCTCGTTTTATGCAGGAAAAAAGGATGAAGAAAAACCCATTTTCGGGCTCAGGTACAGTGCCGATCGATCGGGCCTTCAGTCCGATCGATCGGACTGAAATTGCTCTCAGTTAACTGAGACAAATCTCAGACCGATCGATCGGACATCTTGTTCGATCGATCGAAGTCTGACAACTTAAAAAATAAAAGGGGACGTTCAGCATGTTGTCTATGGTTCAACGTTGACAGCAGAGCATGTAAATAATAAAAAAAAAAAACAGAGAGAGAAGTGACATAAACGTTGCAGGTCTTCTGACATGAATGCTATGGTTGAATTGCCCCATCCGATGAATCGGACCGATGGATGGTCCGTCGCACTTTTATTTATATATATATTTATATATATAAATGGTTAAACTTCTATGGGCCATAACTTCTGAACCATACATCGGAATTTCGCGAGCCATATGCCACCGTTGGAAAGCTCTTTGAGCGTAGAATCCAATGATACATGTCTCGTGATGATTGACGATCAGGTAGGGAAATAGTTAGGAGATTAATTATTAAACCACTTTCTTATTAGTAACGAGATTGTTAGCCTAGGTTTGGGCCTTAGACATTGGAAACCATGAAACCACTCTCACGTGACCATTAATGGGGGTTTGAAATCGTAGCACGTGGCTTGGTGTGCTTCGATGGGTTGTCTAGGTATTCGTGTATTGTGTATGGTTAACCGAATGCGTATGGAATTGAATCAATCGATGCTCAACATGATTGTACACCAAGGAAATTCTTTATAAGCATTGATTATTCGAATTCCCCACGCACTCCGTTAAAACACATATGGTACATGGATGACAACACTTGCCTAGGTTTGGATTGTAATTCCTCCTTGACTTATTTAATTGTATCCGTTGTTGTAATTCCTTGTACACTCACTCTCTTGGCATAAAACACCTAATTAATTATTAAACATAATCCCTTGTAGAATTAGGACTTGGACCTGACTTAGAGTGTACCTTAGGACCTAGTGTTATGTAATTGATGAACATGACTGGCTAGACTGAAGGGATTATCATGTGAGTGGATTTGTCTTGTATTGACTTGAATGAGATAATCCCTATGAATGTGTCTTGTATATTGAGCTAGCCAGACTTGCTTGTCTTGGTCTATTCTCGTGTCAACACCACATTATTATTATTATTATTATTTGCATATCATGGCCAGCTGCAGTTTGGGGGTTTATTGATGGGCCGGTTACTCGGACATCGGGGTGGGCAGTCGGCTTTGGACGGCGTCCATGGCGTTGAATAGTTGGGAGCGGGCTAGGACCGTGCTACTATTCCCAGGACCGGGAGCTGGGATCCCCCTGGAGTCGGACTTTGGTATCAGTAGTCCGGATAGGATTGTTACTGGTACCCCGTGAGGTGGCTAGGACATCCACGGAGTCTCCCTCTTGTGCATTGCATTACATTGGTAGTGGTAATTGTTAGTATTGCTATGATTTCTATTTATGATCCTGATGGTTATTTATTCATGCTTTATGCCTAGATTCGATTCCTTGTATTCTCTTGATTATTATACCTGTCATTACTCTTATACTTGATGCATGTCATGATTATTTATATATTGCTTATCTATTGCTCAACATGTCGTTGACTCTATCCTTGGTGTGCAGACTCCTTAGGTGAGTACTACTACGAGGAGCAATCAGGTGAGGAGATCCTCAACCGGTTGAGGAGGAACGAGAGTGGCGTGCAGATGATGTAGAGTAGCGTCATCATTCCCGGCACGAGAGTGATTCATCGGGACTTTCTTAGATTTTATTTCATTCTTATTTATCTCTCGTTGAATCTTTCATATCATTGACTTCTTAATTGTTTTAAATGGCATTGAGTATTGGGATGGCCATTGTAATAAATTAACTTCATTGTTTAAGTTTTATTTTATTTCTTGTGCAACTTTAACTATTAATGAGATTTATTATTCATTGCTTCGAAATTTAATATGCCTCGTTCGTATGAATTCCGCAGTTTTATATTACTTGAGGTTTGAAATATTATATCCTCACAGCGGACTTACGATCCTTGGGCCTAAAGGGCAAAAATTTTAATTAGCCCTAAATTTCACTCCCCGAATCTGGTTTATTCTCTAATCGGGTTCGGGGGACGTGACAAGATTCACTCACTATCAAACCTAGCACAACTTGGGTCCTTATCCTTTTCACGGAACAGATTCCATGGTCAGATCCCCTCACTGGCGAATCTTTCACAACTTTATCATTTGGACCTTTCAAGTAACTATTTCAGCGGACAGATCCCCTCATTGAACTAAACATGCCTGATTAGTTTGGACCTTTCATCCAACAGTTTCAGCGGTCAAATCCCTGCTTCACTTCCGATCCAGTATATTTCTAATTTGGACCTTTCAAATAACAGTCTATCAGGTCAAATCCCTTCATCTTTGGTTATGATTCCTTCCCTGCAAACAATAGATCTCAGTCACAACCAATTCGATGGCTAGCTTGATGAATTTCACAATGCTTCAGTTGCCCTAAGTAGAATTTATTTGAGCAATAATAAGATGCAAGGACAGATTCCAAGGTCAATTGGTGAACTCGTGGGTTTGTTTAGACTCGACCTTTCTTGGAACAACTTCAATGGCATCTACCTAGCAATGCTTCAAGATCTTAAAAATCTCTCAATCCTCAATCTTTCAAATAATCATGACCTGTCAATCAATAGCAGTGATTGGAATTCTGCCTCCCTTCCTCCACTTTCCCAACTGTATTTAAGTTCTTGTAACCTTACTAGGTTCCCTGATTTTCTTGCAAGTCTATCAGAATTGCAAGCATTGGATCTTTCTTGCAACAAAATAGATGGAGAAATACCCAACTGGATATGGACCATTGGAAATGGGAATTTAGTTTATTTGAACCTATCTCACAACCTTGCAACAAGCCTTGAACAACCAACTATTAATACTCTCTCAAGTAGATTACTTGGGATCGACCTTCATTCTAACAAGATCAGTGGACCAGTTCCTCCATCATTTTGTAATCTAAGCCAAATATCACTCCTTGACTTGTCTAACAATAACTTCAGTGGTACAATTCCACAGTGTTTGGATCAAATAGTCTCCACGCTTTCCGTATTAAATTTTGCGAAGAACCGCTTAAGTGGCACGTTGCCTCAAATGTTTACGGATGGATGTAGGCTAGAGATGATTACCCTAAATGACAACCAGTTTGAAGGTTCATTGCCAAGATCTTTGGCTAATTGTAAACAGCTAGAGATTCTAAATCTTGGCAACAATCAGATAGAGGATTCCTTCCCATTCTGGCTGGGATCTCTACCACAATTGCAGATTCTGATATTGCGGTCCAACAAGTTCTATGGTCCGGTTGAGCAAGGAAAGGATGATCACTATTTTTCGCAGATGCACATCATTGATCTTTCTTCAAATGGTTTTACAGGTAAATTATCCTCAGAGCTCTTCAAGAGTTGGAAGGCAATGATGGTTCATAAACTTGGGAACAGAGCTTTTTTTGGTGTCGTCTTCAATATCTCAGCAGCAGGGTACTATCAAGAAAGTGTCAAAATTGTTACGAAAGGGCTTGAATTGGAATTTTCAAAGTCCCTTTCGTTCCTTGTATCCATAGATCTCTCAAATAATGAATTTGAAGGAAACATTCTTGAAGAAATAGGGAATTTCAAATTGCTTAATGTGCTCAACATGTCACATAACAATTTCATTGGATTGATACCTTCATCCTTCAAGAACCTGTTGCAGCTCGAATCATTAGATCTATCAGCGAACAAGCTCTCAGGGGCAATTCCTGTAGAACTTACATCGCTGACCTTCCTCTCATTTTTAAACCTCTCGGAAAACCACTTTGTAGGAAGTATACCGCGAGGCAATCAGTTCTCAACCTTCTCAAACAACTCCTTTCAAGAGAACCCAGGTTTATGTGGACCACCTTTGGTGAGGGATTGTCATAGCGTGGAGCCACCATTGACATCCGAATATGCTTATTTACATTCTGAAAATAAGTTAGATTGGGAATTCATAGGGGTGGGTTTGAGCTTGGGCTTTGGTGTAGGAATTTGGATGGTTTGGGGTCCACTTATATTTTGGGCAAATGGGAGGAGATGGTACCACAAGCAGATGGATAAATTGTTAATCATGGCAAAGGCATGGTGGGTGAGATGAGACGACGGCAACATGAGAAGAGAACATGGTGCCTGGGAGCTAGAAGATGTCAAAGCAGAGGGACATGAAAAGGGCACTATGGATTGTTGAAGCGGCGTGCAACATGGCATACTTAGCTATCTAATTTTGTAAGGGAAGGCTATGTTCTAAAGGCCTGTTAGGATGCGACTTGAGCATCAATTTAATAAAATGTAACTCCATCGTAATCAAATAAAGAAGTATGTCTTTGTGTGAATTCATTTCATATAAAACAAGTTGATGAGGCTTGTGCCCAGCCCGGGCTGTGATTGACATTTTAGATAATCAAAATAATTAAAGCTTATAGCATCTTTATATATATATATATATATATGGGTAATATTCAGGTGGGAACTGTTCTCACATATTATGTGAGAACTTTTTTGTAGGGCCCAATTGTGAGCCCCATTTGGGGATGGGACAAAGGGGGATGAAAAGATCTACGTGAGACCACCCCAAGTATCAAGTTTGACCCCAAACCCATGCCCCTAACCCCTTCATCCGTGGCCCACAAGTTTAATGACTTCATATTCAAAAAATTATTCAACCCTCGATCCAACGGTTCAGTCCATTCGGATGTTGCAAATCCTTGGGATTAGTGACTATAAAGGCGTTCCCTATTGGTTGCTAGGTTTGCATGGGTTGCTAGTTGGGCCCCACAAAAGAGTTCTCATCTAATAGAGAACTAGTTCTCACTTGAATATTTCCCTATATATATATATATATAAAGGATCCCTCTCCTCCGCTCAGCACGTGGGAGATGAGACACAGCTGTTTGAAAAGTCTTCATCAAAAACACATTTGATGGCCCGCCCAGATTTTCAGATTTGACGAAAATATCCCACTTGGCCCGCCCATTTTATCCAAAACCCATGCGACATGGGGCATTCCCAGAAGTCTCATCTCTGTGCCCTACCCTCCTCCCCGAGAGATAAAAGCTCCCGCTCCCGCGTCCGCCCGCCGGCCTCTCTACCTCTCTCCTGCGATCGTCCATTTGGAAAGGCCCCAACGTCGAGCGAGGTTTGAAGCGACGCACGCCCAAATCATCGATCCCTCTCCTGCGATCGTCTGTTAGGAAAGCACGCCCAAATCGACGATCTGTCTCCTGCGATCGTCTATCCGGAAAGCGCTGTAGTGTGTGCCAGGTAAGGACTCCTTCCCTCTCCTGTTCTCTCCCTCTGTCCTCCCAGACCTCTCTGTTTTTTTTTTATTAAAGAGCAACAATCTGCTGCACCTTGATAACCACAAAGTGCAGTGTACACGTCGACTGTGGAGTCCACTTTCGACGAATCCTAATGAGATGAATTCCTCTCGTAGTGAATCGGACATGCCCAAATATCAATATTATCCGTTCATTGAAAAAGTGCAGACGATAATGATTAGATGAACAAATTAATCACTTCATCTGCATTGATTCAATCCAACTTAAATACTCTAGAATCTTACTTCTTTTGCGCTGTGAATTTCTATAGTATTAAATTGATAATAAAATATCAGCATTGTTAGTAATTTCTTTCGGACTTTAATGTAATTTACTAAACAAACATTGTGGTTATGTTAGGGCAATGTCCCAATTTTTTTTTTCTTATATATAAATTGGAAATTTCAACAAGTTTATTTATGCCTCTTAAACTTTGGAAATCTTTTCCTTTATAATCTGTTATATTATATTTTGTTTCTGAAGAAAACTGCTGTTGTGCAAGAGTCTTCTCACCATTTTGTGGGCCTCGTCTCAGATTACATAGACTGTAGCAGAGATAATGCGTGAATGTGGTGGAATATATAAACAAAGATTCTGAACATGTTTATTGTGAATGGCTACTTCTTGTCCAACATACTTCTTTTCTCTCTTCCATCCATGTTAACCTTTTTTTTATTTAAAGAATATGTTAAGCTTATCAAATTCATTGGAATTTGGAACTGTTTTTATGCATGCTTTACTTTGGAAGAAGTAAAATTTTGGGGTTTGAAAATTCACAATTGGTAGAACCTTACTAGATGGGTTATTTGATGGCCATGCCTATGTTTACTTAAGTCTCTCTCTTTTGGCCTTGCAGGACAGAGTTGTACCTTGGACTATTGTGTACTCTCTTGAATGTACTAGTAATCTTGTTTAGGGCTGTGGTATTTTGATTTTGATGGATAAAGTTGGAACTCAATGTGTACTGATGTCAAATGTTTGTGAAATCCAAATTGCAGTGAGATTAGAAGAAATGAAGACTCAATTGAAGAGCTGCGCCTAAGAGTAAGACGTCTGAGTGTGTGAAAGCGCAGAGACTCAAATTAAGGGAAGTAGATGCAAAAATGGCCGTGCCTATTTCTTTGAGTTGATGTAGACATTGTTCTCATGTGGGAGGCACAAGAGCGTTTTGTTTTATTTTGCTTGTTGGGCAGGGATGCTTTGTTTAAGAAAGAACAAAATTATTTGTTTGGATCATTTGGAACATGACTGATCAATTTGATTTTGTCATTTGTCTTTAGCTTGTTTGTAGTTAAGAAGTTCTAGTGTAGTTTTAAAGAAAAAAAAAATCAAATGTTGGTATGATATGCTGTGTCTCTTTTTTTTTTTTTATCCCAAATTGGTGAATTTTAGTCATGCTCCTTCAACAGAATCCAGCCTGAAATTTGTGGTATAGCAGGCACAGCCCCTACAATCTTAAAGGCCCTTCTATTCATTTCTTTCTGTACTGTTTTCTTTCTTCTCATGGCTCCAAAATGGTTATTTCCTCACATGTATGAGTCTCACAAGGTCCCACACCCTTAGCTGGGTTACCAAAAAATGGGTGACCCGCTGCAACGAGGGATTGTTTTTGTAGCGGTTTTATCAGGTTCATGGCCAATTTATATATTTTGGACCAAGTGAAACTTAGTTCAGGATTTTGCTGCCAGACCCCACCCCACAACCCCAGGTGCTCTCATATTCATGAGCAACTCATATATTTGTTAATATAAAATAATACACAAAACTCACCTCGTGCAGTTGGTATCAAGCATTTATGGAAGTGGGGATATTGAGTTTGCAAATTTGAAGCCCTCCTCAAATCCTCTGAATCTGACATCCTTCATAACGTAATCCCATATAAGGTTTTCCGATCGTCTGGTGTATGTGCAAAGACAAAAGTTGACTTAAAAAAAAAAAATTCTAATCAATATCATGTCTTGGTGGGATCCATTTTTCTGCAATTTAACTCTTTGAGACTGACCAAGTCCAGCCGTGGAAGTAATGTCACTAGATTTCACTCAGCACTTGCAAGAATTAGGATTCTGGAACACTGCTACCTGTTGTGGCACTTACTATGGCCACTGATTCTTCTAATCCTCTTGTTCAAGGGAGAGATTGATCAAAGAAATACGAAGTCAAGGGAACCAATGGGAAAAAACCAGCTTCCCAGAAACATAATCATGAATGGAAATTTGCTCAATCATACGAAACAGCCAAACACTAGCCTTGAAAACCCACATAATGGGGTGAAGGCTTTGATAAAGAGGGAGGATAGCTGCCACCCACCCTGGTTCCTTCCTTACACCAACACCGCTCTTCAAACATTGGATCTTAAAAATTTCTTCACAGTCACCCACTGCAGCACATTCCTTAGAAACCTATAGGGCTCAACTCCTGTATAGTAATTGCACTTACAGTAAATTTTCATCACATTCATAGTTAGAAACCAGCCAACTGGTTGCCTTTTTATGAACTCTATAAAGCCATGCACTAACATCAAAATCTTATGTGCTCTTACATTTGACATCATCAGATTCACTTGCTCATTCATGGTAAAAAAATCCATCACATTCAAAATAAAAAAACATGAAAATCATTTACAGCATGCCAGATTCAATTGCTCATTGATATTAAAAACTCCATCACATTCATAGTAAAAAAAAAAAAATACCATAGACTGCATTACAATGTTTCAGTACAGCCACAAACTAAATCACTAGACAACACCTCGTTCACCCTCGAACCCTCAAAGAACATCTCCAAAATGGTCGCATTCCATGGATTCTGCAGGTTTATGATCATCGAAGATAGTAAATAATAAGTCTAAAACAATAGCAAAGAAATTCTCAACACTAGTAAAGGTAACTACTACCTGAATCATATGACACAACATCCAAAATAGCTTGCTACACCTCCAGTTCCAAATACCACTACAGCAGATGCTGGCCCCGCAGATAAGAAAAATATTTTAATAATGCAAACATGAAAATGTGCAAGATGAAGAGTAATTCAATAGTCAAAATGAAAATACCACTACAGTGCACTGAATGTCTGCATATATCAGAGTCTTCCGAACTCTTGCTACTGTTAAGATGCAAATTTGGATCATTGTATTCGTCTTCGCCTCTTAATCTGAAATCATGTGTTATAAGTACTATGTCATAATGAAACATATAGGATAATAGCAAGGGATTTGTTATTGTTTACCTATTAAGTAGCACTGGGTAATTTCTCTTGTCATGTGATACCCCACTTTTGTTGCAACCGCGAAGTCCTCCCTTCGTTGCTTTCTCCTTTCTTTTTTTTTTAAATATTGCAATGTCTCATAATCCCACTTTTCACCCAACCTGAGCTTATTTTTATGGAATAAAATGGCATGTCCTTTTCTAACTAAGTTTTCCCATAATCCCACTCCCAGAAGCAAAACCAAAACAGGAGACTCATAGTTGATTTGGGAGAGGTGAAAACATGCCGGAAGAGAAATAATCAGAGGTGAGGGGAAGAGAACATCCCTGTTCGTAAAGTTTTCCAGTGAGTTTATGCTTGAAAGTCAGATCTGTCTCAGTCAGATGTTTAATCCAGGGAACGGCCAAAGCAGGGCCCAAGTGATGAATACATTGCATCTTGTACACATGCGATTAGCATTTGCATTTGCATGAGAAGATAGTACAGACATAGTTTAAAAAGCATTTGACAGACACCTTAGTCTGTCTTCTTTGCTAAAATACAAGGGGATATTTCCTCATGAAGTGTGAACAACTGCAGGGGAGGAACTCCATTAATTATTCTTGAATTTTATGGCCACCAGATCAAAGATCAAAGGGCAGTGGGAAGGGTCAAATGGGTTCTCCTGATGTCGGCATCCTTTACGAAGCCAAACCAAATGCGTCCAATTCAAGTTGTTATCCAATCTTCAATGGACAGAGATAAGTTCAACCCAACCAACTTGTCATGGGTGTTCAGTACTCTCTCTCAGCTGAAGTCTATATCTTCTAGATATTAGTTTATGGACAAGTTCCGTGCAACCCAAAAGGAAGACTTTCGCTCCCCTTTGTCGTGAGATTATTCAAAAGACACCACATTCCATCTCTCTCTCATTGACCAAAGGAAGCAGCTTTAAATATTTTTACTTGTTCTGGGCAACATGGCATGAAGCCCATGACAATCTAAATGTGGCAACAGCAAATCCAAACCGGAAGGCAGAAAAGATAGCTTATGACAAAGGAATGGGCGTATGAAGCCCATGACAATCTTACTGTGGCAACCGCAAATCTAAACAGGAAGGCAGAAAAGAGAGCTTATGACAAAGGAATGGGCTTACAAAGCCAATGGATTCATTGCAATCATGCTCAATTGCTAATGCCCTTCTTATCCTTAGAAGGCTCCAACCAGTCTCTGTTAAAGAAGCCCCACTTAATAACCCAAACAATCAAATTTCCAGACCAAAATCATCGATTCAGTTTCATCTTGATAGGCACTAAAGGATAAAAAAACAGAGGGGTCGGGAGGAGAGAGGGAGAGAACAGGACAGGGAAGGAGTCCTTACCTGGTAGAGAGGCCGGCAAGCGGACACGGGAGCGGAAGCGAGAGCTTTTCTCTCTCGGGGAGGAGGGTAGGGCTCAGAGAGGAGACTTCTGGGAATGTACGATGTCGTATGGGTTTTAGATAAAATGGGCGGGCCAAGTGCGATATTTTCGTCGGATCTGAAAATCTGGCGGGCCATCAAATGTGTTTTTGATGAAGACTTTTCAAACAGCTGTGTCTCATCTCCCACGTGCTGAGCGGATCTTCTCCTCAGCATGAGCTGAGGAGAGGGATCCTCATATAGATATATATATATATATAGAGCAATGCTCTTCTAAGTTCAAACTTATGATAGAATTTTCGTAAACTCATGCTTGTAAGTCCAACCTTTGGTCCATCCAAATGGACCAAACATATGACATTTCTAAATTGCAGATGTCCACCAACTTTTGGTGAGATCAGAATTTACCAGACCGTTGGATCGACTATGTATCAATCTAAATGGACTATTGACCATTAAACTTTTGAGCCTATATGGAGATGATAGAAATTACGGTTGGAGCTGATTTCTTGCAGAGAGGAATATCCCAGGGATTCCTTAAAATCCACCTCACCCCCATCCCCATGTGGGTCCCTACGTGGGCCCCACCATACACTTGAACTTACCTTATCCTAAGCTTGAGCTTAGGAGAGCTGGTCTCATATATATATATATATATATATATATATATATATAAGAAATGATCCTGTACAAGCTTCTCTTATAAATAAAATAAAGGATAGTTGCAGCCGTCCGATCCCATGAATAATCCAATGGTATTCTGAGCGCCCCATGTAAAGCTAAAAATTAGAATCCCCCTCCCTCTCCCCACCCCCCTCGCGATCTCTCTCTCTCTCTCTCCCGCCCTGCCCTCCCTTTTCGTCCTCTCTCTCTCTCTCTCAAAACCAGCACCATCTCTCCTTTTCAGTCTCTATTTTTCGTCTCTCACTTGCACCCAGCGCCATTTCTCTCCCTCTTTCTCTCAATGATTGTCTTGCCCCAAATCAATATATTGGGGATGTGAATCACTCCATTCTCAAACTGTATGTCCAAAAAACCAAAATCCCTTTTTCTGAACCTAATTTCATTTTCCTCAAGTTTGGAAGCACAAGGGATCATAGGGATTTTACTAGGCATTGTAGACTCACTGGGATAGTGAACGTAGTAACTTGCATGTTGTAAATCAAGTAGATGGCGGATCCGCTAGCCAGCACGGTGGTGAAATTGCCTATAAGGAACTTTACAGCACTTTCTGCCAAAGGAGGGTGTTCGCCGTCTATAAGAATAGATAGGCGTTGGAGGATGAAAAATGGAATCTGATTTTCCATCAAAATCAAGTCATAAAGTAATGCCTTTTCACTATAAGAAGGGACTATGGACAGTTGATGATAATAGCGACAAATTCTTTTATCTCTGCTCTATTATTGCAGGTTTTTCCTCTGGTGGAAGCTATAAATGATGTAGACATGTAGCATATCTCATTACTTAAACAGGTCCTCACTAAATTTGACAAGTGTGTAATTGAGAAATTGAATTTTCAGAATTATGCACAATAGTCCCTGTAGTTCACATGTTCAAATGGGAATTAAATTACTAGCAATCAGATATCTAAATAGAGGGACTGATAACAGATGTTTATAGGGCCAAAAGATCCTGAAATTAGGTTTCGTCAGGTAGAGATCAAACCCAATAGTGCTTGGCTTGGGTTTGGGTGGATCCAAATAAGGTTCAGTTAATGTTCTGGGGTGTTGGTAGTAGTTTGGCTATGCAGTGTATGAGTTGGAAGGTCTTGATAGGTGTATGGTATGATGTGTATGGCTATTGGATTTCTTGACATCTGGTGCTTGTTTATGTTATCTAAAGTGATACTGGGGGATCAATGGAATTATGTGGGTTGTCAGCTACTATGAAGAACGGGTTTTGGTACTGGTCACTTGTGGAATATTGGAGAAAGGTGCTGAGCCAATAGTATTTGATAAAAGGATGTACTGCTGGTGGCTTTTGGTGGTGGTTCCAAACCTCACTCATGGCAATTATTCAATCATGAAAATGATACTGGTTAGATAAATCAAATGCTATTCTTATTCAATAATGAAAATGATACTGGTCGGATAAATCAAATGCTATTCTTATTTGTCTAAATTCCATTCAACTGTCCTCTTTCTGCTTTGAAATATATTTAATGCTGAGACCATCCAAGTGAAGTTAGCCAAAAGTTCACTTTAAATAGATCATCTTGAATGGTGATACGGATATGATCTAACTTCTACAATGCCAATGTCAAGTAAATTACAGTAAACTCACAGCCCCAATAATTTTCTCTGTTCTTCCTTGCATCAGACTATGGACAGTTGAAGACAGGATTCTGACTGACTATAACTGTGTTCATGGATAAGGTCGGTGGAGTAGGATTGCCAAGAAAACAAGTGGGTAAATAGATCTCTTATTTTACTAATGTGAGAAGAATGATCTCCACCCTCTCATTGCTCTCTTCTTTTTTCTTTTTTTTTTAACTTGTCTCTATGTCGCCGAGAAGAAGAAAAGCCCAGAAATCTGATGCTCTGCATTGACATACAAGTGTTCAACAAGTGGTTAATTATCTACTTGAGGCACCATTAAACCATTATGTCTATGTAGCTACTCCCTTTTAACACAAGGCTTTTAATCAAAATCATTGGATTATTGTCTAATTTATATATATATATATAAATATATTTTGTGTGCAGAACCAATCCCTGCCATGGATGAGGATGAGTTTGAGTGGCACCCTGCTCTACTGCCTAACATGTCTCCTCCCGTGGATGACCCGCTTCCCATTGCCTCAAGTTCCCATGAACTTGATGATGACTCAATTGCGCAGTTCTCTGCTTTGACCTCTAATCATGCAATTCAATCACCTCATCAACATGGATCATGTCAGGTAACCCTCCGAGAGTAAAACATCTTGTAATATTCACAATTTGACATGTTTAAAAATGAGAATTTTCAGTAACCATCTTTTATGCAGGTTACTAATGTACGCTTTTTTTTCTCATGTATTACGTTGGTGTGTTACTTGTAGCTTGAAGTTTGTGAAAAGATTGAGTCAACTGAATTTAACATGGTCCATTCATTCGTACCCGAGGTTGATGAAAATAAAATCCCAAAAGTAGGAACGTATTTCAATAATTTAGAAGAGGCTTACACATATTATAATGGGTATGCTAAAGTTGCAGGTTTCAGCGTTAGAAAAGGCTCGGATAAAAAAAAAGGGGGGTGAAGTAGTATGGAAACAATTTATGTGTTTTAAAGAAGGACAAAGAAAAGAGATACCGGGACATGATATTACATTACACGGGAGTGTTCCATACACACGAGAAATTTGTGGGGCGCAGATGTTAGTAAAAAAAAAAACTAATCATGGACATTGGGTGGTCACCAAATTTATTGTAGAACATATATACTCATGCTCTAGCTACTCCACGAAAAGTTCATATGCTTCGGTCACACCGGGAAGTCAGCGCATAGAAACTTGATAGATGCATTTGAGGCTAATAACATAAGAACTGCGAACCAAATGGGAGTCTTTGAAGTGCAGGCAGGCCGTATGGGGTCTATTGGATTCATCGAAAAAGACATCAAAATTGTGAAAAGAGATAAAAATAAAGAAAAGAAGGGACGAGATGGTCAATTATTGTAAGAATATTTTCAGAATATGAAAGAAATGAACCCGGGGTTTTGTTTTTCTATAGAGAAAGATTCGGAAGATCAAATCAAACATGTATTTTGGGCCGATCAAAGCTTTCGATTATCATTCGGGGATGCCGTTAGCTTTGACACTACATACAACACAAATAAATACGATCTCATTTTTGGTGCAATCTTGGGAATGAAATACCATGATCAAACAATTGTGTTTGGGTGTTGTTTTCCATCAAATGAGAATTTTGAGGCATTCGAGTGGCTTTTTAAAACATGGCTAGAGGTTATGCCGCTGGGTCCACAATATCGATTGTAACGGATCAAGATCTTGTAATCACAAAGGTTGTTGCTTCTGTTATGCCCAATGCTCGACATCGCTTTTGCATATGGCACATTAAGGATAAGTTGATAAAGAAGTTGGGTGGAATTGCAATTCATTCCAATGACTTCAGGACTAGTTTTAAAAAAGCAGTTGAGTCCATTCTAACAGAGCAATTTGAATCAGAGTGGAATAAAATGATTATAAGATTTAATTTGACTGGCAATAATTGGCTACAAGAATTGTATAGCATTCGTCACAAGTGGGTACCCTGTTATTTGGAAAATGTGTTTTTTTGGAGGAATGCCATCATCCCAAAGAAGTGAAAGCTTCAATGCCTTTATTAAACAATACAAAACAGAAAAGAGTGGTCTGTATGATTTTATTTTGCGATTTGAAAGAGCCATGTCCCGTAAGAGATATCAAGAGTTAAAAGTGGACCATGAGAACTTAAATAGCAAGCCAAAATTGAAGACAGATTTACCGATGGAGGTTCAGATGTCTAAAATATTTACGAGAAAATTGTTTAACAAGTTCCAAGATGAATTAACATCAATAATATCATGCATCTCAAAACTTGTGAAAGATGATGCAGTTGAGAGTATTTATTTGGTTTCACCCGTTAAAGATGAAAAAGATATTGCTCGAACGGTGGTTTTCAGGAAGGAAGACAATTTTGCTACATGTTCATGCTTATTATTTGAGTTTAAAGGAATCCCATGCCATCATGTTCAAGCTGTTTTGAAGCATGAGATGATCTTCACATTGCCCAAAGAATATATCATGAAAAGATGGACTAGGCATGCTAGGGAAGGGACTAATTATGACAAGTGTGTAGTTAACCACGTGCCTTCTAGCGATGGCTCTTTGGTTGCACGATATGCCGAGTTGTCTTACTGGACCCCAATGGTCATAAATGAGGCATGTATGTCTGAGGGGATCCATAAACATGCAATTAGCTTTCTTTCAGACTTTAAAAAAAAAAGTGTGGTGAGATGAATGAGCTTCAGCTCACAGGAGAATCAGACTCACGTAGAAAAGGTAAATCAGTTTATGGTGCTATAGAATATTATAAACCACCACAAGTTTGAACAAAGGGCCGTCCAAAAAGAATTAAGTCTTTGAAAGAAAAGGTACAAAAGAAAGTGTAACTTTGCCGTGGATGTGGAAAGCACGGCGTTTCACATGACAAGCGCAATCATCCGGCTCTTTTGTCCGGCTCTCTTGACTGGTGACTGGTGACGGTGAGCCACCCTCCCCTCCAGCTTCTAGTCAAGTCGGCCCAAGTGTAGTTAGTAGTGAATCATGTTGTTACCTAATCTAACCATTGATCCGATCGGGCCCACTATGCATGGACCATACCAAATGACTTGGCTCCTATAAGTTAAGATGGACCGACCATTATAATACGAGTCTGATGAGCCAAGTTGGGTGGGTTTTGTCTATAATGTATCCCCTGTGTCCACCTAGGTGGGGGGTGCACGTTTATAGATCCAAAGGGCTCAAATTCATGGTTTCCAATCCCCCAAGATCTCACTCTAACAAGAGTTGGGCCATTGTTATCTCGCTAATTAATATATATATATATATATATTAAAATTTGATTAAAACAAAGAGGAGGAGAAGTGAATCACATGCTTTTATATATGAGCAATCCTACGTACGGCAGGTCTAGCTCTTATTGGACTTAAATTTGAGTCAGACTGCAGAGCCAAAAAGTTCAAAAACAGAGGATCAGTGAAGGACCAAATAGTTCTCTACACGGGTTACAGACGTAGTGCAAAAGGAACACACATCATTTGAGTTTTCTATCAGCTTTCTCCAAATTTTAATGAACACGAAACACTTCCAACACTTCCAAACTCGAACTAAATTTACTGAAATGAAGTGTAAACAAGTTAGAAAAAAAGATTTAATCGAAGAAGAAGAAGATGATGATGAAAACGCTTACATGATTATATTTAAGTTATTGCTTGTCTCTTCTTCTCTACCCACAAGGGAGATAACACAGGACTCATCTCATACTCCATTTTCTTCTTGATATCTACTTCATCATCATCATCCACTACACTCACCTTCTTGTCCCCTCCTGGAAACATCTTGATGCTCCACACCTTAACCGTTCGATCCGTGCTTGCGCTATAAACCAAGAACCCAATCACGACCTTGTCCATCTCCATACAGGCAGCCAAGCACTTCACCGGCCCTCTATGCCCCTCCAACACTGCCAAACACACGTGAAAGCTACTTCCTTCCTCCCTCTTCCACACTCTTATCGTCATGTCCTCCGAACCGCTGAACACCACTCTATCTAGGGTCGTCAAGCAAAGAACAGCAAACCTATGGCCCTGTAGAAATCCCTGATGGTTGTATCTCCCAGACCCATGTTCCTTCTCCCAGAAATTGATGAACCCGTCCGAAGAACCCGAGTAGAGATAGCAAGATTTATGACTGCTCAATGCCAATGCATTTGCAGGAGAAGGTTGGAACCTCAACGTCATGGTTAGTGTGTGGGAGCTCTCTCCATACACCCTTCTCCATATCTTGATTGACCCATCTGAGGAGCAGGTGAAGACGCACCCGTCCTCTTGGTTAACGACGATGGCGTTGACTCGGTCTTCATGCGCCACGAAGGAGTCGACGCATTTTCCATTGGTCAATCTCCATACTTTTACAGTTTTGTCTCGTGAACCAGTGTAGAGGAGTCCTTCTGGATTGTAGTAGGCAATGCAAGTGATGGTGTCCTTGTGCTGTTGTTGGCCATGGGCCCTTGGAAATGATAGGAGTGCGGCCTTCTTGGGGAGGGTGGCGAGCTTCTTGGACCGGAAATGGTGTGTATCCGAAAAGGCCCAGACCCGGACCTTGTGATCTTTGTGTGCAGTGAAGAGTGTGTTTCCATAGGCTAAGATGGCATTGACATGGCCGGACTTCACTTTGATGTGCCCGCGCTCCACACACTCCGATTGCCGCCATACCCGAATTCGCTTGCTGTCGGAGCCGGTGAAGACGGCGCCCTTAGAGATGGCGATGGATAAGACGCTGCCGTCGTGACGGTGGAGGGAGGCTAGGCAGTAGTAGAGGAGGGTGGGAGAAGGTGGTGTGGGGTTGGGGTTGGGGTTGTGGTGGTGAGGAGGGGAGAAAGCCCATGTGGACTCTGGGCTAGAAGGCGCGAATGAGACCATGGAAGCAGAAGAAGGCCTTGTAGGACTCATTGGGGGCTCTCTTTCATATATTTCTTGATGGGATTTGAAGGAATGACGAGAAGGAGAGTGTGGGTTTCTTTGATCTTCATCTATGTAGCTCCAAAGGGATTTCTTACCAAAGAAATCCATGAAAGAAAGACAGAACAGATCAGTAGTGATCACTAGTCAATGGTCAGTGATGTGGTAGTGTGTCTTAAAAGAGCTGAAAGGGAGGGAGGGAGAGAGAGAGGTGTATGGTTTTCATGACGAGGTATAATGCTATAGGATTTTTTTAATGTTGTGTTGTTGGTTTGGGAGCAAAAGAAGAGGCATTGAATGGAGAATTGAGGTTGAGGAGACGTAACGGTAAATAGTAGTATAGAATGGTAAAAGTGAAAATGGAATGATCGATGGTGAATGGTGAAAGTGATGAATCATAATAATGGCAGAAGGACACTGTCTTTAAACTCAAGATTTAATGTGGGTAGGTTCTTAAAATGTGCAATGTTTATGTTTGAGAAACTTCAAAGATGTTCATCATCGCTTGGAGATGACAAGGCAATGTCTCCTTTTTTTCTTACTGGTTGAGAATTGAGATGTAATGTCGGGCAGTTGGACCCCTGCTCTTTGGACGGGTTGGCTGTAGTGGGCTAAGGTCTCGGAATCCAGAATCCTCCATGGCAACTAACACATGGAAACCATCTAATTAACACATTCTATGGCCCACGTAGAGACAAAATGGAACACATTCTGGAACTCCATTATGTGGCCCACATAGAGACAATATGGACCGTTCAAGACAAATTCCATCCACTATATTAATATATCCTCTAGTATCATCTCAAAAGGAGTGGATCTTACTTTTCGATGGCACACCATAACAAAATGTGATTGGGCATTGACATGATAAAAGAGAAATGAACTACAATCCAATAACAACCACCGGCCGGTAGCTTAGTTGATGAGGTACCTCCCTTCCATGAAACAACCTAAGATCAATCCCTAGCTCTACCGCTGATGATGGGGGGTTTGGGTGTTTATGAGTCTTGACCTTTAACACATACAAAAAACAATCTTGAGATATCTACATTAAACCCCTTGGTTGATGACCATTTCACCAAATTAGGCGTTCTAATCTATATACATTCACTCCCCAATTTCATGCGTTCTAATCTATATACATTCACTCCCCAATTTCATGGGGTGTATTAGGAATGTTTGATTTGGGCAATTTTGACCTATGATGCCTAGATACTACACGGATACGGCATAGACACAACAAGGATACGGATTTTATAAGTAAAAAGTGAAGTATCGTAAACAATACAATAGATACGTTGCCCATTTTAAAGTATTCATGCATAATAGATTTTGACAACTTAATTTAGTTTCGTTGGCATACAATGATATTAATTACATAAGTTTGACCTATTGTTCGATATTTCCATAAACTGTCCGGCTCTCTTGTCCACATCTTTCCCACATGTGGAGCGGCTTCATAACCTAGTATTACGTTTTGCCCATGAGAGTCAAACCAAAATGAAATTGGAAATGGGTGAACATAACCTCCAATAGTGAAACCAAAGAGACCATTGGTGTGTGGTGGTTGTCTTGGGAGTGGATGTACATCAAGGACCAAACCATTATAAATCATTCTATGCCTCTATTTCTTTTGTACTTATCGTTTCGTACCCATGTTATGGATTACATGAGCTAGATAGTCATATTTTTAATGATTTAGCATGCATACAACTCACACGCGCTAGATTACTTTGAACTATTTAGCATATCATTAAGTGTATAGCACACACATCTCTTATAGCATTACAAATTTATTCACTTGATTGCCCTCTTTTATAGTTATACATTGTTATGCAATTTAAGTAAACTTGCAATTGTGTTTAATTAGACTTTGCTTAACTAAGTTAAAATATTTAAGTAGTCCTATTCACCCACCCCTCCTCTTGGACTTGCATTGGTCTAGCTCGCACTTTCACACTATATGTAGACATTTATTTTCTTAGGGTTGAGCATCTAAGCTAAATGATTGAGCTCAACTTAATAATTTTAGTAAACCTACTCTTTTCCCTAGCAATAGGTGGACCTGAGCTCTGGGAAATTGAATTTGTTTTTGTTGCATTCAATTGAACTAAAAGTTTAGAATTGTATCAATGGCTTAAATAAAAAACAATTTTATGTGCAAATCTTTACCTAAGTTGAACTAGTTTTTAGATGAGAAACAAGGTCACTTTAGGAAAATATAGATTAGAGAGAAAATCCAGATTAGAAAAATTGACCATATAGTAGCCCAAATAAATAAATAAAAAATCAAACCACGGTCATTAATTTCATACCGTTTCGGCTAAAATGTTTAAAAATTATTGTTTTGGTGTAAAGTGGCTGAAACGAGATTTTGCATAAAACTCTTCATTTTAAATTCCGGTCCATTTTGGCCGAAATTCAATTTCAACTGAAATGATATTTTATATAATTAATTAATTTTTATCTTTTTAATTTTTATACATATGTATTCTTTGTTTTTCTTATTTTTGCCCAAAATGTAATTCTAATTTTTTTTACTAGAATGGATTAAATCCATATTTTTTTATTTTATTACTTTTCTATATATATATATAACTATATATTTGTTATATTTCCTCGAAATGTAATTCCAAAAAGTTTCGCCAAAATCCTGAATCGGCCGAAACTTTTTATTTTGAAGGCCATACCGAAATGGGGCCCAAAACGATATTGACAACTATGAGTGTAAACTCATGGGTATATGTGGAGGTGAACCCACGATTGGTTTATTGTCTTCACAAGATCAAAATCTCTTAAATAAACTGAATCCTTTATAAAGAAGGCAAAGAAGGCATTACGGAAATCGGACCGTGGCTAGCGACGTCTGATTTTGGAACGGTATGTAGATTCTAGACCCAATTATGGGTCCGGTGAAATAGAAGGTCTATATCTGATCTTTTGGACCGGAGCCCATTAACATCGTTGGTTTCGGAGCCACAGAAGATTTTAGACCCAACTACTGTAGTTTTTATTGAAAAAGAAATACGACAGCAAGCTCAAAATTTTTAAAAATAGAAGATTTTAAGTAGGGTTGTAAACGGGTCAGTTTCGGTCCGGGTCCATGGTGGACCCAAAACCGGAACCGTTAAGGAGAAGGTGGAACCGGATGCGGACCCGAAACCATTACGGAACCGGTTTCTTGGATCCGGACTTGGAACCATTTCAGAACTGGTTTCTTGGCTCTGGAATCGGAACCAGAACCAGAACCATACATGGGACGGGTCTGGATCCGGGTCCGGGTTTGGGTAGAGAATGAAATTAAAAAAATATGGTTTTTAGGAGATATTTTTTAAAATTAAGGTAATATGTCGGATCTCGGGTCCACAGGTCCGAACCAAGATGGAACCGGACCCGGATCCATTTACTTATCGAGGCCTAAATAAGGACTCAGATCCAATTTTTAGCGGATCAGAACCTCCAGATAAGCGGAGAATCGAGTACCCATTTATATCCCTCATTTTAAGGGAAAAAGTTTCTAAGATGTTCGATGAGCAAAAAAGGTCTCAAAAGATACGTGTGAACTACAGTGGCCCTACGGGGGCTAGTTTTGTACTTTTTCCGGAATCCCAGTGTCGATATCAATGCTCCAATTTTTCCCGTGAACATCAATAACGCTCCGTGTTTTTACGAAAGGGGCAGAAACCCTTTTTCCCCCTCATTTCAACATCTTTTTCTCTCCCCTTTTCTGTTGATTGGGATGCTTTTCCTTCGTGGTTGTCCCAAAATGGTTGCCCAAGGCATCAATTTGCATAATTTTCTTTCAAATTTTCATCACCTTTTGAAGCTTTGAAGCACAGGGAGGTGTCATATTGTCTCCATCTTCTTTGTGCCCTACACGGCGACGGGACAAAGAGTTTTTCATTTAAATGAGTCCACCTACCTCTTTAATGGAGTTAAAGTAATAATAAAACGAAGAAGGTAGAAGGTAGAAGATGAGGGGAAAACAAAAGGCAGATGAAAAATAAGAATCGTGTTAGACCCCGATCCAAACCAAGTCGATTAGTGTGCGATTAGTATGTGTTTAGTCTTAAGTGGGTTTAGTCGTTGTTGGGTTAGAAGTAATTAGTTTAGTCTTGGATATAGCTTTAAGAATTTTGAGAACGTTTAGTATTAGTTAGACACACTCAAGAAGGCCTGAGTGCACTGTGAGCTTGGGGGAGATCGTATCGGCTTCCGTGTGATTGTGGTTTTGATTTCATTTGAATGATGTTTCGACGTGTTACAACTTTCGTTTCAAGCATATTCATATTTGAAGCCCAAAAACCCAAGTTTTGGCCAAAAGAGGGTAAAATTGTCTTTCCTACACAAATCTGGACACAATTTTCGAGATTTCAAAACTATGTCAAAAATATATTTTTTGGAAACTAGACATTTCGACAATCGTTTTATCCTTCTTCGACAAAGTCATCCGAGGCCCACAAGATAGTCTTTTGGCCATTTCAAAGTTCAAGCAATTGGGGGCCCATTAACCTCACTAAAGCCCCATCTCCCTCTCTTTTCATTCATTTCCCCAATCTCTGCAATCTCTGGACCTAGGGCAAGGAAAGCTCTTCTTCTCTTCCATCTACTTTACCCTTGCATGATCTAACTAGAAGACTCCAAAGAAAATTCTAAGGTTATCATCATCTTCTTCCTCTCCTTGCAAGCTCTCTATCCATACAAGTTTCTTGGAGTTCTTTGGAGACAAGCTCTTCATCTTCTTCATCTCTTTTTGTTTGGCCATTGTTAGGTAAGAACTACAACCCATGCTTTTCATGAAGTCTTTTTAGTTCTCTAAGATCATGTTTTTCAAGTGTTAAAACCTTTTTTGTTAAATGGGTTCTTTGTTTCCATTTTTGAGTGAGTTGTGTGGTTTTCTCTTGGGTTTTTGTAGTGTGGGAATAGCTTGAGGAAGTGCTTAACGAGGAGTATTTTTAGCATTGGTCAAGGCAAGTAATCTCTATGGGAAATGATGAATGTGTATTTGATTTCGTTGTTGTTTCTAGAAATTGTGCATAAAATTTGTTTACAAGCTTCATGGATATGTTTTACTGGATTTGGATGCTTGAAATTGTGACAAATGAACCCTTGGTGAGCATGAAGGCTCAAGGGATTTTGTGTGATTGGTGGTTGAGAAGGAGGAGAAGAATGTAGTGAAAGTTGTACAAAAAGAAGGCAGTTTCTGGACTCAGCGAGCACAGGCAGCAGCTTGTTCGCTCGAGCGACCAAGCCTCTGTTTGGTCCGAGCGCAGACAGAGAGCTGCCCGGTCGAGCGCATTTTATTATTCGCCCGAACGAACTGTCTCGCTCGAGCGAAGTGTCATTACTGTGTAATGTTCGCTCGAGCGAACCTGCCAGATTCGGGAAGAAGAATTATTTCATTTCTGTAATTTCTCGAGGGTTGGAAAACTAGACTATGTTAAGGGTTTTGACTTGACATTGTGTAAATAGGATTTTGAAATGCAACCCAACTTCGGGGACGCCAACTCTCGTATATTCTGACATTTGGGATCCCAATTACACAAGGGTCAATATGTAGCCTTCCCACATGCTTGTCAGATTTCGTGTTTGAATCCCGTTTTGGGTACGATAAGTACCATCGTGTACTAGTTTTGGATTTCAAGTATAAGCTTGTTTTGAAGTTTTGTTTCAAGAAAAAGGGGATCGCTTCATAAGCGTGTTATGCATAATTATTATGCCTCTTGCTAGTCGTGTTCGTCGTGTTTTGATAAGTGTCTCCCCCTTTTTATCTCGACATACTTTGATCGTGTTTCGCGTGTTTGTGCATTCATGAATTAAGTAAACACCACTGAGCTTGGACTGCCCTTTCAGTTTGATCCACTGTCTGGGGGTCCTTAAACATGTGGATTGTCTGCAGACTGGTCGTGTATTTATTACACATCGTGCGTGTCCGGTTCCGCGGCCGGAAATCCCTGTATATGTGGGAATCGTGTCTTGCTTATATTATGTATATCGTGCTTGTCGTGCGTGCTTGCTCTTTTCATTATATAAATGATAGAGAAATGATGGGCTCCTTGTGGATTGTAACTGTTCATGATATATTATGTACGCATGCTAGTTTGTTTTAGTATCTCAACTTTAATTATTTCTGCAAAAGTATCTCAGTCACTGTAGTGTTTTGGATCAAAGATTTGCTTATATGTTTTCTAAAACATTTATTGATTCGTGCTTACACCTAAATTGGTTACCTGCCAAACCGTTGTGTTTGACCCTTGTTTGTTGGTGCCCAGGTGCAGGAGACGTTACCTTTGAGGAGGAGCGTCAGGAGGAGGCTTGTGAGTCAACCCCTATGAGAGAGTGGCAGCCTGATGATGTCATTTAGACGTCGGGCTGGTTCTTGAGTCTCGTCACCATTATGTCTTGGGGTTTCTTTTGTTATATTTTGAGAAGTGTATTGGCCTATGTTGGCCTCTTATGGAATTGTAACAAAACTTAACTTACTTTTGAATTAGTCTTATAACTTGAATATTAATGGAAATGCCATGTTAGCTTCTTTCTTTGATACTATATCTTGTTATTATTTATCAGGGCACTTAAATATTTTATTGGTGCTCAGCTTGATGTGTTTTGCTACACGCTTCCGCATATTTGATCGTGTGAGTCAGATTCCGCATGTCTTTGGGAATCCTCACCGCGGGAACCTGCGGGAAAATAGTAGACAGTGTAATCGAAAACGTCGCGGGCCCGGGGATCCGTTCCAGGGTCACGACAAATCGTGAATGGGGTTTTAAACTCGCAACACCGATATATATCGACACTCAGGCTGAAAGGAGAAAGAATTGAAGGAGAGCTTTTACTGTTTGCAAGGATCTCTTCGGGCATTTTTCATGCTTCAGAGTTCAGACATCTAAGGGGGTTTTCCTATAAAATCATCTTAAAAATAAAATACAGCGGCTTGAAGAAAAAAAGAATCGGTTAAAAGACTTTTTCTTGCTAAAAGCATGTGGAGGTATTATTATTATTATTATTATTATTATTATTATTATTATATGTAGTAAATTTATTTTGTTGATAACAACTACTTTATTCAAGAGAGAAGAAGAAAAAGCACCAAATGAGTAGAAAGAGAACAAACTCCAGTATAAAACAGGGTGGGAAAAATCATAAGTTGAACTTGACTTGTCCGATGCAAAAAAAAAAAAAAAAAAAGAAAAAACTTTGAAGTGGATATGAGTTTCTATTAAATTTATATGAGTTTTTCATTTTTTTGTCAAATTTGTTTGAGTTTTGCTCAAATTTATCTGAGTTCTGAAACAAATTTCTCTAACTTATGGACAAATTTATCTAAGTTTTTGGCTAATTTATCTGAGTTTTGGAACAAATTTATCTGAGTTTTTGGCAAATTTATTTGAGTTTTTGGAAAAAAAATTCCAAAATTTGAAAAATTGGTTTATCTTAGTTTTGGCAAATGTATTTTCATTTTTTTAATTTATTTGTTTTTTTAATTTTATTTACTTCTTTTGAAATGTATTTGCGTCTTTTGAAATTTATTTACATTTTTTGAAATTTATTTGGATCTTTTGAAATTGATTTTCATCTTTTCAAATTTATTTATGTTTTTTTTAATTTATTTGGATATTTTGAGATTTATTTGCCTCTTTTGAAATTTATTTAGCCAATTAAATGGTAGTTGATCATTATTAATGGCATATCCCACTAATCCTGAGATTTGATTTTAAATCGTGTGATATGATTTTGAAAAAATGGTAAATTAGACATTTAAGGTCTTCAAATTTGAAAAAAAAAAACTTATCACACTATGAAAAAAGACTATGGACTATTTGCCTTAAAGTAATGCTTTGAGAGAACCTTCGCCCCCCCCCCCCGCTCCCCCCCACCCCCCACCCAATTTTTATCCTATCTTAAATACCCCAATTTTTATCATATCTTAAATACCTATAAATTAGGGTTCATGCATTTGAATAAGCTACGTTATTTGTGAATGAGTTGACGGCACCTAATTTCAAGAATCCATGAATGGCATAAGGGCTCATTTAATGTGGTTTTTTGCGAAACTGTATTGTTGAAAACTTTTGAATCCTTATTAAGAATTTATCAAAAAAAAAAACTTCAAATTAATGTAAAGAACTTCGAAAAATAAATTTTAAAGTATCAACAAAATAAAAATTTTAATCTTTGAATTTCTTGAAAGCACGAGTACCAACTTTTAGACTATCCAAAAAATTAAAAAATTTTGCCAACATCTTTTGGTAGGTTCTTGAGTGACTCCAAGAAAACTTGAGCAATTTCTTGTAACGAAACCGTATACTGTTATTGAAGGGGTAAATAAATCCAATCGTCTCTTAGAAGATGTTTTGGAAACGAGATATTTCTAAAGATTCTAAAATATTATCTGATAGATTATAATCTAATATACTCACCTAAAATGTAGGTGTTTGTACGTAGAAAGTAGAGTACAACATACCAATTTCTTGTGAAAACCTCCATATTATATTGTTCAAGGATAAGTTGAAGAAAATCATCTATAGGATAAAATTCTTTTAAAAAGGGGTGGGAAGATTCGGCACGTCTCTTCTTAATGAGTGACCATATAGTACATACCAACTATATACGGTTTTTAAAATTGATTATTCTGTTTCTGATTATTGGTGATTCTCATCATAATGATCAACATTAGATGGCTCTCGCTCGAGCATGCTTAACTCATAGTTCTTGCAGTTTTCAAAGCCATATAGTTTTAAAACGCGTCATCTTGAGTTAACACCAAATTCAACTTATAAGCCTAAGGTCACATTACTTGGATATTTCTGATGTGGAACTAGCGAAGACTCTCCGTTTGAAGCCCGTAGTTAACAGTGCCACCTGGACTGAGTTCTCATAACTGATATTAGGTATGCCTAACATTTATTACATTAGATGGCTTCTAAATCCGACTAGGCCCCTTTATGATTTTAATACTAGATGGATCCCTCAACAATATGTCTAACATTCGTTAGAGCCCATTATGATAATTGTAAGTGCCTAAATATTACGGACTTGGTTAGATGGATATTAAACTTCTGATATAGCTATAAAGCTTCTCTAGTGAAGATTAACCGCCTGAGACCTGAAAGGGAATGAAGAAAAGAAAGGTCAGAGGCCTTGGCGGCTGTCAGCCGGATGCACCCCAATGCCTAAGTTAGTGCAGTCACTAGACAAATTATGGGTGAGTGAGGAAGAAGAGAGAGTTCGAAATGAGGTAGTATGTGATAGCATGTGTTTTGTGGATTTACCTCATGCATATATATAGGGAGAGGTCTCTCCCTTGGGGTAGGTAGAGGCGTTGTCCCGTTACCCTATGCCATGCTTCCTTAATGGGGGTAGGTGGAGGCAATGTCTCATCAGATCATGCGCCGAATCCTCGTATTAATTTGGACGTGATCGTCTGATAAGGCTAGCCCCTTATCATAATCCGGCGCCCATTCTTATCTGTCAGTACGTTCTACAACGTAGTCGTAGCGTTATGAGATACAATTATGACATTGTACTCATCCTAGTTGGTTGTGCCGAGCTGAGGTGATGCTGAGATCAGACAAGGATGCATTCTGACACTGTTGCCGAGATGCATCGTGTCGAGACCGAGATGAGGCTAGTTGGTACTTTTACTGAGGCTAGCTCTAGCATGATGCTAGCTGGCACTGTTGCCGAGCTGGATGCATCCTGTACTTCTGCCGAACTTGGATGCCGAGACCGTGATAGGCCAAATCGGCATTATTACTGTAATTAGCATAATCCTTGTCACGCCCCGAATTCTGAGATCCTTGGGACCCTCAGATATTCGGAATGTGACGGTCCCACATTGAACACGAGGGATCAATCCTATTAATAAACATAATGTGGGAAATCTAAATCAATTAATTTAAATTAATGCATCAAATGACACTATTAATAAAGTTGAACAATGATAATAAAGCTCAAAAGTCTCAAGATATCCAAAGAAATATAACATGGTCCATCTAAGTCACTACAATGAAAATGAAATCTAAATTGCTAAATGTGATTCGCTTCTAAAGCTCTACTCGTCCCATCAAGCTAAGATTCTTCATTATCAAGGGCAACCTCAACATCTGAAAAGAAATGAAGATAATACACATATGAGCAAAAAGCTCCACAAGTAAACAAACTATAGAGCTATAGCAAACGATTATTCCATCAAATGATAACAATTTGTGTACGATGAATAAATACGGTTAATTCAAGGGTATTCTAATGAAATCAAAATGCTAGGAAATATTAACAAGATAATTTGAACAATGGTGCAAGAATAATTTTGCAAGGATTCATGAATATTGGCAGAAATTATAGGCCACATGATCTAATCTAAGAAAAGGCATACCTCGGTCACAATACACAAAAGTACCCGTCAAATCCTTAACTAGGTACTATATGATCACAAATATAAGGGCCCGAAGCCATAGTAAAACATAAGGGCCCGAAGCCATAATAACACACATATAAGGGCCCGAAGCCATAAGGGACTAGCTGCAGTCTAGTTATCACGCACAAAGGGATTCCCAGGCCCCAATGTCATACCCATAAAGTGGGCTAAGTCCGCATTTGGGTGACCCCACATTGCGTTGCCCAATACGTTGGATGATGCCTTAGAGATTAAGGTTTACATTCAAAGGTGAACCATAAAACTCATGATTCAAGTTTCTAAGCAAATTATAATTTGGAGCATTTTTCTAATATAATTGGAATTGTGTCATAATTTTAAAGTCCAACCATGATATAAATATTTCTAGTAAGGACTTATATCAAATTTTCTATATCTCATGGTACCATCAAATGAACATAGAAGAAGTTCAATAATTGCAATTTTGATCATTGAAGAGTGCACAAATTAGTTCAAAAAGGTACAGTTATATCAATAAAATCAATGGCCCTAAATAAGCTAAGATGTCAGGACTGGGTCCCGCATGAAACAGAATTATTGAATATCAATTTAACATAATGGAAAGCAAAGGTTAGAAAACTCTAACTACTAGAGGACCATAGTAAGGTTACTTGCCTCAAGTAGCGGTAGATGATGGATTTAACCTGGCCTGACTTGAATGCCTTGGTAACTCGGTTTGGGTTCCTGTTAAAGATGGTTTGAAAAATGGATTAGTACTGGGTCAAGGTGTAAGCCTAGGGGTATGGGCTACAAAAGTGATGAGAGGGCTTAGTTTGGATTGGGCCCAGGCAAATAAGTTGTGCAAATGGGTTAAATTTTGTGAAGCAAAGGTGGGCCTGATCTGGGTTGGTTTGTGCTATGAAAATTCAGATTTTAATCAAGTGATTTGATTAAGTGGGTAGGTAAGTTCAAACACAGGTTTGGTGATCGAGCAGCACAGTTCATAATGATATGAATTCAATGTACAGCTTGTGTAAGTCCTCAGGTGTTGCTTGATTGGAGGGATAATGCATGCAAATGGTGAAGGAATAATGCACAACTGAGCTATAGATTATGCGGGTTGGGTCTTGATTCGGATCCAGTAGGTGGGTTGGTAAGTTCACTTAAGTGTTTTTATTCTCCAAGTGGGTACAACTCCTCTGGTTGCAGCACATGAAGAACAAGGTTCCAAGATGGGTAAGAGACAGGGAGGTTGATTTTAGTTTTGAAAAAGAATGGAAATGGAGGTGAAATTGGACGGTTGAGATGGCTTATACGAGGTGCATTGGCGAGGATTATTGTTAATACTCTGTTTGTTTAGAGGAATTGGGTCTCAGTTGTGATGTTTGGTTTGGAAGCATATATGGGTATGGAAGAGATGACATGAATAGAAGTAAAGAAGTGTTGAATACTTGGCTCAAACCACAAAACAGGAACTGGGTTCTTTGTGGTTAATTGATTGAAAAGATGAAGCTCTGTCCTTGTCATGTAACCAGCATGACTATGATGGGAGTTAAGGTGAGGTGGGTACACAGGTCTGGTTTGGTCCTACATCCTACACAGGCTACTTGGTCCAGGTGGTGAAATCTTTGAGAAATGATGTTATAGATTGAAAGAACAGATTATGGGTACAGAATACAATGACTGAAACAAAATGATAGAAACACAAAAGAAAGGCCATGTCAAGCAGGATTCAAAGATGGGAAAAGACAGTGAATTCAGTTGGGTAGGCTAAAAGGTTAGAGGCTATGTGGGTTATAATTAATAGAGAGATTAGTTCATGTTTACTTTGGATGGAGATGGGTTGTCAAAGAAGAGAGTTATAGGCATGGTATGTGTGTCAGTTCGGGTTCAGATTGTGAAAAGAAAAAAAGAAAATGGGTTATGAATGGAGAAGAGTAATGGCAGGGCCCGTTTGGTTGGGTGGGTTCATGAGGTAGAGAGATGAAGATGGAAATGGGGTTTAGGTGGCAGCACATCATGTCAGGGAAAACAAAGAATTAAATACAATAATGGATCACACAACATCAAAAGTAAAAGAAAAGGAGGGAGAGAAACAGAGTACCAGCAGAAACTACAAATGGGGAAATAAACAGAAAGTAACTCTAGCAAATAGGGAAAAAAAAAAAAACACAGAGAAAGAGGGTTGGGGAGTTACCTGGAAGAGAACTCTTTGCAGGAGAATCTTGGGGGAGAGAACTAGTGAGGGAGAGACATCGTATGAGAGGAAGAAAAGTTGAAAGGTGGTATAGAAACAAATGAGTTGTGCAAGTAAGATCCTCCAAATAAGGAGGAGATGGAGTCCTAGTGGGAGGAAAGATCGTGAAAGTGGAGAGAGTGCTCCAACTGACAATATCCATAACATGGAATTCCCATTTGACTGGGTCTCATTCCCTTAATGAAGCCTAGTGCTAAGATTTAATCTCCATCATCAATATTGGGTCCCACACAAAATATGATGAAGTTACACAAGGCACTAATTTAATTCAATGAATGGGTTGGGGTCCAAGCATGATCCAATCTATGGTCAAAATTAAATAGAAAAACCACAATAATAATAATAACAATAATCACATTAAAGACCAAGGGATTGGGTCCTTACAATCCTACTCTTAGGAGAAAGCCCCACACAATAATTATTACTTAATATGTTACGCCATAGATGTATACATGATGGGACCTATTCTGAACATTTTAATCAGGTCTCATGATTTTAACAGTAGGAGGTACATTGATTTTCTAACATTAAATGGGTCCCATCATGATTGTGAATACATAAATGTTGGCAGTATCTATTAGAATAATATCCATTTTTTCTTCTTGTGAACTCAAATATTAAACAAATAAAATAACAATAAGAATTGAAAATATCATACCGGTGTGACATAATTACTAATATTGGTTGGGTGGGTTCCCATCAGATTCACCATCAAAAGAAGGGTTCCATTTCCCTTTTTTGCACCAGATGATCCACTTGGGTCCTTATCTCTCACTTTTCCTTCTTTTTTGGAATATCCCTTATAAATGGCCAAACACATCAATTTATTTTATGTTGAAGGGAGAGTTTCAAAAAAGTCCTTAAGTTTCGGAAAAAATGACACAAGTTTCAAAACTTTTCAAATTAGTCCCTAAGTTTTTCATGAAGTTTTCAATTAAGGACATCCATCTATTTAAAGTTATTTTTTGGAAACTTTTTTCCTATTTTTTTAAATATCCAAATTACCCTTCATTGTAATAAAACTTTCCTTCATTTCCTTTATATTCTCTTCATTTTCCCTCGCTGGTGTCCTCACAGTGATCAACAAGGACGCCCGGTATTCCTACAGCGATTGGCTGCATGTAGTGGCTGCCGAAACCATATCATGGCTTTAAATGAAGGGTAATTTGGGCATTTTTAAAATACTAATGGAAAAAGTCACCAGAAAATACCTTTAAATGGATGGATGTCCTTAATTGAAAATTTACTAGAAAGCTTAGGGACTAATTTGAAAATTTTCAAAACTTATGTCCTTTATTGAAATAAGGCAAAAACTTAAGGCCATATTTGAAAATTTCTTTATGTTGAAATTGGTATAAAATGTCAAACATTATAATTGTCATAACATTATTACACGATGATATTTTGTTATGTGATGTTGAAATCTAATAATATTCAAATATGTTAAAATTATATTCTATGTAAATCCAAACACCCCCTTAACCATGGTTAAATACGTACTATAAAAAACAATGGTTAAATACGACTAATCTTAGGGTAGTATCCGAATAGTTTCAAATTTCATTTTTTATGGATGTTGTTGGAAAAATGTCGTCGACAATAAATAAACTTTAAAATAATTAAACAGTAAATAAGTATGAAACACAAGTAAAACTATTATATAAGTTTTCCCAATTTCTCCATTTTTATTAGGCCTGTCAATGGGCCGGGCCTTGGTATGGGTTGTCCATTCCCGTCCTAAATATTGGACGGGCCTACTGGAGGTTGTCCAATCCGGCCCTAAATTGAGCAGGCCTATGTCAAATCCCATTCCATGCGGGCTCAAGCTGAACTCGGGCCGGGCCTGGGCTTTAGCACAATCTTGAACATAAGGTTTTGTAGATATGTTGACTTGACCTCTGGATTTGAAACATGACAAAGCTCACCATTGAAGAACTACGAATTTGTTCCCTTGAGGTTTTGTGTAGAATGTTCATCTAAGCAAGTGGTTTTAGTATAGAGGAGGCAAATACATGCGATAGTTTTACTGAGTCGGACCACTTGTTGCTGGAGCATGGAATAGCATAATTTGTGAAATTGGATTGCATATTGGTACATTAAAAAAATTGAAGCTAGAAACCCAGAAAAGAATTTGATGTTCGTGTAAATACCTAAGTAGCTATGGGTTGCTCGAGATTTAGTGGAAAGGACTAGACCTAATTGTGAAAAAAAAAAGAAGAATCTTATGGATTTGCATTTTATTTGGAATTGGAAAGGTGAGTGGAGGATGTAGGTTTTGGAACTAAGGTTCTGAGGACTTTACTATTTCATTCTTACCTTAACCAATAATGCAATGACTAAGGGAAAGTTGAGATAGGGCTTTACTGATTTCATTCTTACCTTAACAAATAATGTAATGACTAAAAGACCAAAATGGTATCATGGCAAAGATACTGTTAAGGGCCTCAATAGAAATTAACAGAAGCAAAAAAATACAATTCATATTCACTGAAACATCAAAAGAAATAGTAAGAAATAGTAAAACTAGCTTGGAGCGGGCTGGGCCAGGCCTGAACGGGCTGGGCTTTCTTTGTCCAGTCACAGTCCCATTTTGGCCGGGCTTTAAAATTATTGACAAGCCCAGCCAGCTGAGCTTAAAATTTTTTTTAAAGCCCTGTATTTTTGGGCTTGGGACAGGCTGGGCTGATCCGGATACCCATTTCCACAGGCTAAATTGACAGGCCTAATTTTTAGTCCAATATTATAACTGTAATAATTTACCTATATTTTCAATTTTGAAATTTTTTTTAAAATATAGTAGTATTATTAAAGAAATACTTGTAAGACCCTGATCCTTAATTAGGTCATTAGTATTAATCAATTATTTTTAATAGTTAATTAAGTATATTTAGATATTAACTAATTAGTTTTGAGGGTTAGAATATATAGTGTGTGGGAAGTTTCAGAAAGTCTTGAGAGCATTTGGAATTAGTTAATTGCATTAGAGGACCTAGTTGGAATTTCAGAAAAAGTTGAGGGTATTTTTGGAATTTTAGAATATTGTCATTTTGCATGGGGCTTGCTATTGGCATAACGAATTTAGCTTTTCCCACACAAGGAAATTTGTTTTTTTTTTATTACATTCATGCCCCTTCATGAAATGACCAAAATAGACATAGTCCAATAAAAACTCAAAATCTATTTTCTTTTCACACACAGGCTGGTCTTCTTCCTTTCAATTCTGGAGAATTGCAATGGGAACCGATGGCTCTCACTCATCTCATTCTTCACTTCCTCCATCTTCCTATTCAAGCATCTTCACTCACATTCCTCAATTTTCTTCTCCTATTCAAGCCATTTACTTTCTACTTCTCACTCTCTACTTCCTCCATCCACTTGTCTAGTATCTTCACTTACATTCCTCTACTTTCTAGTGCAATGAAGGAAGAAAACAACAATCAAATTGTAACTTTAAACCAAAGTAGTATTGGAAAGGTCAGTTCCTTTGTTTGTTTGTGTTTATTATTTATTTTACCTCTTTTTTTAATTTTTTTCTCACCTGGAACGAGTTGCAGGTTCTCGATATGTACGGACTTTCAGGTCTGAACAAATGGCTTTTGTTCGGACATTAAAGTCCGAACAAATGGCTTTTGTTCGAACATTAATGTCCGAACAAATGGCTTGTGTTCGGACATGAAGTTCGGAACAAAAGCCATACGTTCAGACCTGAAAGTCCGTTCATATCGAGAACCTGCAACTCGTTCCAGGTGAGAAAAAAATTAAAAAAAGAGGTAAAATAAATAAAAAACACAAACAAACAAAGGAACTGACCTTTCCAATACTACTTTGGTTTAAAGTTACAATTTGATTGTTGTTTTATTCCTTCAGGTTTGTAAAGGTTTTTAAAGGTGATGTGAGTTACAGTTAATGTTCGGAAACACAATGCTAAACAAACCCAGTTTGTTCGGCCCTGTGTTTCCGAACAAATGTTCAGTTCGCCCCTTTCGAAGATTTTCATATAGACTTTTGAAGATTTATGGTCCTACATCTGTAACAATTCAAGCATATTCCAAACATAAAATCAAAGGTAAAATAAATAAAATACCATTTGAATTAACTAAGAAAGAACAACCACTTTCCAAATAAAAGACTACTTAAAAGAGGATCCAAGTCTTATAACAACCATCCAAATTACAAAAAAAAAAAATCCAAAGAAATACAAGCATTCATTTTTGGAAGTCAAACTTCTTCATATTTCATCAATTGTTCCTTCCCCTTGTTGACCTGCTGCGGGTGTAACTCTGTCCACTCATGTGGGGATGTCGAATGGTTCATTGAGCATCGGCAATGGACATTCCCCGTAAAACGTGGGCAACCTGATTCACATGGGTATATAGTCCCCGTGGATCTTCAACCCAATGGTCCTCACCCCTTTCCATGACTTCATCAAGAATGAATAGTGCATCCGAATTACGATGCTCATAGTCCACCGTATTGCTTGACTGTGTTTCGTCGGGTCTCCTCCCAAAATTAGAGTGATGATTTGGGTTTTGTAATATCCTCCACGAGACTCGTTTATACCAATCCATATACCCGGGAACACAATTTGTAGGATGCCTTACTGGTTGACTACGGTTCAATGCAGACAGTAGGTGATTAGGCCAGCCCTCCCAAATTTGATTCATGTATTGATACGCGATATGGTAGTCACGGGCAGTCGGACCCCGCGTAGCGCGAATGGGGGCTAATGGCGGTGGAGGAATAGTTTGTACTCTCCCAAACTGTCTGAGCACCCTATCCGGATGATAAGGCTCAACAACATCCATGCACTTGATGCATCCACAGTAGTATGCAACCTCGTTGAAAGGGTGATAGCGCCTAACATCACGATATGGGTCCCAAGTGACCTGAAAATTATGAAGCCAAGTATAAAATATGAAAATACATAATACAGAATAATGACTTCATGTGATAGAAAATGAGTAAGAAAATTTGCGTAATTACCAAGTCAGTGCTCATGGAATCAAGTCTCTCTCGTAATGCCTGTAAAGGAGCAGACTCCCTACGAGGGACCCGGAGGTGATCGGGCTGATAGTGAATGTTTGGAGTTGGAGCCAAACATTCGAAGTGCTCGTACACCCAAGCTTCAAGTAGAGTCAGGTAACCGGCAATTTGTTTAACCTCACGCCGGGTTGCTAACCCCAACTGCCTGTATAAGTATGTTAGTGCAGCAGTACCCCATGCATATGTACGTACGTTTTCCAAATCCACCAGATGTGTAAGAAATATGATCGGCACCCTTATGCCACTCTTGTCTGTGAACAACGTACATCCCAGTAAGTACAGAAGGTAAGCTTTGACTGCACAATCAACCATCTCCTCTCCATCATCGTCAGACATTCCACCAAACCTTTCCCGTAGCCACTCCAATCTAACAGATTGACCCCGCACCTGGATCAGCTCATCATGTGCCTCTATGGGCTCTACTCCTAGTGCATCAACAAGGAGTGCTTGAGCTGCCTCATATGTCATTCTATCATTATACGAGACAGTCCGCCCCGTCACTGGGATGCCTATGATGGATGCAACATCATCTAAAGTGATGGTCATCTCACCAAATGGCATGTGAAAGGTGTTAGTCTCAGGTTGCCACCTTTCCACAAAACCCGATATAATAATCTTATTGACAGAGCGGTATGATGCAGTAACTAAGGGAGCCAAACTGGACCTGGACATCCATCGCCTGAACCTATCAGACCCATTCAATTGCCATTGCCACAATGGCACTTTCTGACCATGGCTTATACACTTCAGTGGTCCTCGATCCTGCAGTCAACAATTGATACATCATTATTGAATAAATTCACAACTTAATCAATCAATCAAACTTCATATGAAACAAACGAAACGTACCTCTCCACTCCAAATATACCCAGCTATATGTGTATCAAAGCTGGTCAATAACGACCTATCCGGTGGCCCATGAGCTTGTTGCTCTTCCATCTCTGGTTGTTCTTCAGCTAGCTCATCAGGGACCTCCGGTTCTTCTACCACATCTTCCACCTGGTGGCGTCGCCTCCTACTTGAGGCGGTAGGTCGCACCCTGGAAGAGCTTGGTCGGTCCATATCTGAAATATAGAAATAAAGTTTTTGAAGAGTAACAGAAAACTATGTTTTTAGAATAAGCAAATAATGCCATATAGATGAAAACAAAAATAAAAATCAATGTTTTATGTGGGTCACGAAATGTAACTGAAAAAACCAAAACCACTCAACATATTCACAAAACAAAAGCCCTTGGAATGTTCGGACCTTCATGTCCGAACAAATAGCCTTTGTTCGGACATTCAGGTCCGAACAAACATCGCGGGATTTGTTTACGAAGGTGGATAGAATGCAACCCAAATGCATTAAAAACACTCACATTGTTTGTAAAAATTTACAATGAACGAGAATATAACCCCATAACAAGTTTTCATGGAAAAAAAAGGCAATCTAGAAAGGAAAAAATGGTAAAGAAGAGATGGGGAAAAAGAAGAAATGATAGTTTTAGGGATCCATTTACTTACCTTTGAAAGAGGAGATTGATGGAAACAACGGGCAACGTCGGATGGACGCCGGAGGAACGCCGGAGAAATACTGTCGTTTATGGAAGTTTGTGGAAATGGTGTTTATTCACAAACGGTGACTGTGTGTGAGAAGAAAGAGATGATGATGTGGGTGGAAAGAAAGAGGGGAATGGATGGAAGGGTAGTATAGGAAATGTTTGTGTGTGGGAAAAGAAATAATATCATTTTTAAATTTTATAAATGTGTGTAGATAGAAATGTTGTGGGAAAAGTTAAATTTGGTGTTCCAATAGCAAACCCCTTTTGCATCTGTTGGAAAGATGAAATGATTTCGATAAAATTTTCATGTTTAGAGGACCTCTGTTTTGCCAATTCGCTTTTTCGCTTAAGTCGGGATGTGAACTTCATTTTGACAAAAGGCAATAGGTATGCATGCAAGAAAACTTTTCCCTTCTTTCTCTTCATTCAAGCGACGTTCCCTTCTCCTTCCCTCTCATTTCTTCGTCCTACCCTGCATCATACCTCAAGAGTTAAAAGACTTCCGTTTGTTTAGCAAAGACCGCCATCAAGCTCACCTTGATTTCCTCTCTCTATTAGTTTTCAATTTCATTATGTAGCCGCCTTTTTTCGCCAATCTGAGCTCAGTTGAAGCACTTGGAGGTGAGTTTTTCTTTCCATCTTCTAAAATGTTGTTGGGGAGGCAATTTCACCCGTGGATCCATGCGTGGCCTAACTCCACTTTCTTCTTCTTTTTTTTTTTTTTAAATTTTGAGAGATTTTTTGTGTAAGATTTGGGGGTTTTGTTCTTTGACTCAATTGAGTGGAATTGAAGTGGCTATTAGTTGATTATGGGGCTTAGAAGACCAAGGCAAGTTCTAAATTTAAGTTTCATTGCATGCATGCCTTGTTTTTTATTATTCTTTAAAATTTCACACTTATGCTCGTTAACTTTGATTAAGCTCATGTATAATGTGGTAAGTTTTGAACTTGAAATTAGTGTCTAAGTGGGACTATTAATATATAATTAAGACTCCTAATTATTATGCTTAAATTCCTTAAAGAAGGGATGCAAGTAGGGGAAGAAAGGCCCCAAAACCGAAGTCTCCCCGAGCCCCATGACCCCGCTGGGCAGAAAGCACAAGGTCAAACCCCCCACCCCCAAACACCCACATAAAAAAAAAGGGACAAGATTCTTTTACATTGTTCTATATACAAGCTTGAACTTTTGCCAATGAGTTTATGGGCCATTGTTTGCCGCTAGTAAGTGAACATTTAGTGGAATTAAGGCTTGAGTCTTCGCTCATGAACCTTAGAATTTAGGAGGTGGCATTTCACTTGTAACTTGGACTCACTTTTTGTTTATACTTGAGACCAATGGAAGTAATTGTTAGAACTAACCTTTACTCTCAGGGATTGTCCAAAAACTTGTTTAACACAATGCTAAGTCATGTGTGTGAACTTAGGATTTGGATTGTCAAACACCTTCAAAAGCACTGAGGGACTTATAAATCCCGACATTCAGACCATAAGAGCACATAGAGTTCGATAGCATTGTGCCTATCTCATTAATGGAAATCTAAGAACTAAGATGATAATTTGTGATCGTTCCTTGAATGTTTGTTAGTATGAAATCAATTGTAGCTTATGATACTAGTCGACTTACGTGCTGATGTAATCAATAATATACTGTAAGTGCATGGCTATCTTTTTTGAGACATTAGGAAATACGGGTCGAACCCACATGGAACAAATTAAGAAGAACTTTCTAATTTCAAAAAAACTAATGTAGATGATGAACTAGCTAGTAATTATGAAGAGCATAAAATTAATAACAAAAGCATGCAAATAACAATATAAAACTACCGGAATTATAGAACAAATCAAGGCATAGGAATCCACTAAGTAATAAAAAATCCCCTTTTTCATAAATAAAAAAAAAAAACCACTTAACTTGTTCAATCATTTGCTTTAGATTAAGACCAAATCAATGCATCAAGATCTGGATGATTTAACTTTAAAGATTCAATTTCTCTCTTTTTAGAGAGCTTTTTTTTTCTAACAAAAATGCTAAAAGCCAAGACCTCCTTCCCTTCATCAAAGTATTAAAATTATCGAAGCATCACCCATCAAACATAAGCATAACCCATCAATGAAAATACAGTCCTAAGCATGGCCTATCAAAAGTAAGCATGAATGATCAAAGACATATTTTAATATTGAGAAATATGCATGGAAGGCACTGACTGGTATAAAGACAAGTCTATTAGTTAGTGAATCCATAATATGAACAAGCAAAGCATAACTCAATTAAAAAGAGAATAGAAAACTTAGCTTCATCCCATAGCCTCAATCACAAGCTTATAGCCAACCATTGTACCAAAGAAAAAATGATCTTTTATTAATATGTTCTTCAATACAAGCTTCTCCTAAGACTAAGTCTTGCTTGGACAAGGCCCAAGACTACTTTAAATAAAAAAAAAAATACAAAGTGAACCCTAGATCTAAAAGAGAGGGAAGAGAGGAAGATGGGAGAGAGAAGAAAGGGGAAGTGGGACGTCCAGCCCTAGGAGAGAGGCATGGCTTGTCCCATTGGGGTGTGGCTCCTTTTATAGTTTTTATTCTCTTCCTTGTTGATAATTGTTCCCCACTTGGACTCCTTATCTTGGCTTGCACTCTAAGCAACCCTCCTATCCTTAGCAACTATTTGAATATGAATTGATCTCATGCCAATGATAGAGTCTTGTTGTGCAACTCAATGTATGTGTGGGTCCCTTTCCATCTGTACAATTGTAATCCCGAGTAGAAATTTCAGTACTAACTTCCAGAGGTCATATCTCCCACATTTCAGCTCCGATTGACGTAATCGTGGGCTCCACATATATCTACTCAAAAAGAGCTTTCCAATGATAGGTAGATTGTGTCGATCCAATACTTGGTTTGAGAGTTATAACCATTACAAGTTGCTGCCCCTGAGAAAATCGGGAATAATTGTGTACATAGGGAAGCTTCATGTGTGTGGACATCCAAGGCATGTGGGCCCCATCTTGGACGTATAAAGTGCTTTGAAACCCTTTCTTGCTCGGTTCTTCATTATCATCCCAAATTTGAATGATTTCATTCTCAATTTAGATTTCCCAACTTTTTGGGTTTGAATTTATTCAAATCTTCTTGGGAGAGCTTTCCATATGAAACTCCATCTCTTTCCTCATCTAGAAATCTCCTGCTTGAGTTTGAAATTTTGGATAGAGGTGAAGAGATTTCTAAATGTTGGAAAGATGGATGTGAAGGTATCTTAGAAATCTTGAAAACTCCGAATGCAACAAAGTCTACCTCACCTTCCCTTGAGCATGTGCATGGGAATCCACGCCCACAGTGGGGTGTGGTCCCTACTCTATTTTTTTCTTTTATTTTATTCTTTCAAGCTTTCTATAGTGTGGGCCCCAGCTCTATGACAATTTCCTACAAAGATAAAACAAATGCTTTAATGATAGAATTAAATGGAATTTGTGCATGCCATCCATGGGACCTACTTAGTACAATTTTGTGCCTAATGACTTTATGCAATGGTGCCATAGTGTTTAGAGCTTAAAAGTCTAATTGGTGGGACCTTGGGATGATGCAGACTATCAATTTCACAAATTCATGCAAGAGTGATGATTTTTTATTGATTTTGACTGAAATTCCAATTTGATGCTTATATGCATGAAATCATGAAATTCTAATGCAATTGACTCTAATTAAGTCCACAAATGTACATGAAATGATGACTTTATGACTCAATTTTGTGGACTTATCACGTGCCTTGCACATGTACCTCTTAAATGTGTAATTTGTATTACTTGTCTCACCTTATGACTTACCCGACTTTAGATTAGCCATTTAGTCGGTGCTTTGGACTCAGTGTGCATGCATTGATTTGCCCGAGTCTACTTTTAGACTGAGAGGATTGTTGGTTGTTGTTTACTTTGTTGGTGAGCACGCATACACTGCATTGTTATCATCGTCATTGCCAGGATTCGTCCTCGACCTTTTCTACCCATTTCGGAGCTTCCTACCAAAATATTGCCCAATTTGACTTAGCCTATTTTAGTCTGGCCTAGGATATTAGTCAAGTCTACTCATGTTTCGTTTTTAAGCCTTGTTTTACCCCCATTTAGTCAAGTGTTGCCAGTTAGTGAGCTAGGTTACCCGGTCTTGTCAATACTTGCTCAAATTGGCTAGTTTGCACTACACCAAAAATCAAAAATTGGAACGGAAAAGCGTTCCTAATCCTCCCGTTCCTAATTCGTTAAACCGTTCCAATTTCCGTTCCAATTTGGTACCAACCGTTCCTAATCCAAATTGGAACGGAAATTGGAACGGTTTAACGGATTAGGAACGGGAGGATTAGGAACGCTTTTCCGTTCCAATTTCCGATTTTTGGTGTAGTGTTGAGACTTGTAAAAGGATACTCATTAAGGAACGTGGTCTTTGTCAATCTTCCTCATACATGGAGAGTAGTCAAGCCGTGTTGTACCTTTTTCGAGATAGAGTCTAGTTGGACCTTTTTGACTTGGGATCTTGAGTCGGCACCACTTAGCTAGGAATGGGTCTTGATATACCTTCTGCAGACAAGAAATTGTGTAATAAGTACCCACATTTAATGCTGCATACCAAACCCTACCCAAGAAACGCGGTTGCACCTGTGCGAAGGCCAAATATTTTGTGATAGCCATAATGTACTCTAAGGGAGTCTTGTGTTACCAGTTCTTGTTAGTCTCAGCCATGAGAAATGCAGTCATGCTCGTACTTATTGAGAGGATGTAGCCATGTTGATGCCATTTTACTCAAATTATGATTTAGTATTTAGCTTCATATTAATCTGATTTTATAAGTTATTACTATTCATGCATGCTATTAATTTGATTTCTTAAGTTATCTTTCTTTAAGTTCCTTCATTTTTAGTGAATGTGATTGATGCATCTTTTGTATTTATTAACTTGAGTATTGGGAATGAAATATTCTATTTACCTGTCAAGCCCTATGTCACGACCCGAGATTGAGGACCGATAATCCTGAGTCGTGAACTCATACTTACTCCTATAAACCTCGAATTAACCGAAGTTAAAACGGAATCCACAAGGGATAACATTCTCCACTTCCTGTCAAATATACCATTTTGCAAAAACATTCATATTTGACAATAACAATTTATGATTTACATGTATACAAAATAAAGTCCTTTAAGCATGTATCATTTCCGTCAATTGCTTGTCAATCACTGCATATTCAAAACACAATGCAGATGACAATTAGTTACATTTCAAAATGAATATACAAAATAACTTCTCAAAACACTTTTCAAAATGTTCTAATTCCTTCTCGCACTCGGATATCCATATCAAATGGCATCTCGTCCATTCCATTCGTTTAATCCTCCTAGAGGAACCGGAGCGGTCTCCTCCGCTGCCGCTGAAGTCACTGCGGGACCGGCAAGGGCAATCGGGCCTGTAATGCCATCAATAACACCAGTGAACACAACGGTTCAACAATGTATAAACAGATCTTGTAATAGCACATGTTAACACATACACTGAACTCATTCAATTTATTTAGTAATAATTCCAATTCTAGATAATTTCTACAATAACAATAGGTGAACACAAAAGTCAATTGATGGACATATACAAAATGGTCACTACCATAGCATTCATTTCATTACATTTCGTTTCATTTATCATCTCCCCTCGAAGGAATGATTCATCTTTCGAATGGAAGGCATCAATCAATATCCATAGATATGATCGGAATTGTGGGACTTACCAATATCCGGGTCTGGGATAACTTGCATTACCACGGAGCTCCAGAACGCCCCAAATCCATCTACTGTAGTAGGAATAATCATTTGTTTCATTTATTAATTCATTGAACTCATTTAAGGTTCTAATACAATAGCTAGGTAGTGCCAGACTCAAGAGTTAATGTTTTCCAATAAGCAATCCATTTCTGGATTCAATTCAATTCAATAATTCCCTTCATAACAAGGGAAGGGAAAAACAGTAATACCAATCTCACTAGATTGGAACACAACGATGCAGAATACGATACAATGAAAGAATTTACTAATTATTTATGATTCTACTTAATTCTATCTCAAATCCAAACAACTATTTAGGTGTAACCATTGGTTACCAAATGCACGTGCTATTCTCGATGGGCGTCATATATATATTTATTGTGTGCATTATTATAGTCCCCGTAATTATCACCCATGAAAGTTTAGTCTTAAAACTAATTTAGGGAGCACTTATACTCGCAAGAAGTACTCCAAGTCCATGCAAAAATCCAAAATCTAGAATTTCGCTCACAATTAATGTCTGGACTTGTAATAGGTTCGCCCGAGTGAACTTCAAGTTCGCTCGAGCGGACTCAAACAGAAAGGGGTTTGCTCGAGCAACTTATTGTTCATTCGAGTGGACCCAACAGAAAGGTGTTCGCTCGAGCGGACTCACTGTTTGCTCGAGCGAACCCATCAGAATTCCAGTCCGAGATTCTGATCCCCTTTTCTTCTTCTACTCTCCTTTCTTCATTACCTTTCCACAACCTGCAATAGACATTGGAACCTCCTGTCCCCTCCTCATACATCATTCATTAACCACTACAATCAATCCATAAATAATTCCAAAACTCAATGGAAAATGCACAAAACCCAAATCCATAGAAATTCTATGAACTTCTACAATGATTAACACTAATCACAAGCAAATGTTTATACTTACCTCTCTTGAAGCTTAGTGGCAAAAGCCCCATTTTTCCTTAGCTTGGATTGAGATTAAAATCACCAAATTTCAAGCCCTAATTCCATGAAAACATAAAAATACAACTCATAAGCTATTTATGCTAAAAATTATGCCTAATCACTCATTACAATTTGAAAACTCATTAAAAGTTCCAAGTACTTGTAGCTCAATGAGAGAAATCTTGAGATCTTTCTCAAGCTCTACACTTCAACAATGGGGGGAAATGACTTGAGGAAGAAGATGAAGATGGATGAAGTAGTTCAACTTCACTCCAATCACTTGGCAACTCTTCCAATCTTCACACTAGATGGAGAGAAAATGGAAGGAGAAGTAGAGAAAGGGTGTCTAGGGTTTGTTTGAGGTGAAAATGAGCTCGCTCACTCATCTCATTATAATATAAGGCTCTCTCACACTAAAACACCCTTTCATTGAGTCGAATTATATTTTAAGTCAAACGAAGGTTCATTTGATCCATTTGAGGTCAAATGGAATCGTATCTATTATGAAAGTTAACGTACAATTCGAGATACACACGTTGGTCTCAAGAATTTCCGTATTTGACGAAACACTTGAAAACTCGTATTTACGAAAAAGTCTTTAGCCTACCTTGCTTGAGTCTAAACTCATCTTAACCAACTCAATTTCATTCAAACTCATTCCATTATGCTTAATGCATCATTTGAGACTAATTTGTCTCTCTTTGGTCATTAACCCTCATTAACACAATTACTCATGCTTAATTAGTATTAATCACGATTAGTTTGGGTCAGGGTGTAACACCCTATCAATTTTTTCGTTAATGTTATACTTGTTTGATGATGAACCATGCAACATCATACATATATTGCGACACAGAATCTGATGAGTTCCTGACTTTGGGTTGCGACACATATAAGCTTCTGCTAAATGTTCTTGAAAGTGGTGGACTTTATATCCTCACATAAGCAGATCTTGGATGAAAAGAAAGATTATTATTATACCAACCCCCAGCTTGCACACCGAGATGCAATACATTATGGTGACCCGGTTTCAGGTCATGGCGATACTGTTTTAGGTAAATGCAAGCATAATGTTTTTCAAAATATCACCGATAGTTGTGACACTCAAGGGCAGACCCAAGAAATTAAATTTGGGGGGCTTAATGTAAAAGAAATATTGTGGGAAGGGGAAAATGTAAAAAAAAACACACATTAATTATCAGAATTTGCGGGGGGGTTCTTTGAAAATTTTCAAATAGGGTGGGGGCTTCAGCCCTAGACCTTGTACCTGGGTCCGCCACTATGACACTAGTGTTTATCTGATTATCATTTAGAACTCATAATCGGATAATTTTAGAGGTCCATGTTGCATGATAAAACACAGATGGTTTCTTCTTCTTCATCATCTTCATGGATGTGGGTTCCACCAGTGACCCTTTTTCCTTTTCTCTGATTTGTAGCCTAGTACTTTTCTTGATTTATCTATTCCACCTTTATTTTTCCCTTGCCCCTTGAAAAGTTTTAGGTCAGACTATGCTAGATTCCTATAGTTTTGTGCTTGTTCTTTATTAATTCTAGTAAGAGCACATTCAAAATGAAAACATTATTGGAGTTTATAAGAAATATAAATCAATCTAACATGACGGGAAATTAATGAATGCTTAGGGGATGTTTGTGAATGGAGTTGGACACAAGCAGAAAATCCGAGCTCGCGAATAATGTTGGGCAATTATATTCTAAACTCGCGAAGGAAAGCTCCTTTCTTCTAAAGAAGCAGAAGCGAGAACATATCTTTTGCGGTAGAAAAGGCTAAAGCTAGAGAGGCTTGAGTAAAGTTTGAATTTTCTTGGATGCTCTTGAAGTTATGAAAGTGATTGATTGTGTCAAGGATTGGTCTGTTAATTTGATTATTTTGGATGTGTTAGATAGTGTTAGTTGTTTTGAAAACAATGACTTTAATTTTACTCCTAGGTCTTGTATTGTCGCAGCCCACTGGCTAGCTAAAATGGGTTATTCTAATGTGGTTGATGTGGTGCCGTTGGGGATGGTTTTTGTAGCTAGGCCTGGTCTCTCTTTTTTTCAATATAATCTTCTTTCTACCCGAAAAAAAAACACCTTGTTTCCAAAAAAATGAGCCAGTCAATGCATAATGCATTCCTTACCCTCTATATGTACTATTTTGAAAAATCAGCAACAAAAAAAAAATAAAAAAATTCAAGAACATTAAGCATCCAAATCAAACACAACCACTACTTAACGACCCTTCTTCGAGCGGAAAAGATGCAGAAAGTAAAATTAAAGAAAAATATAAAGTGCGCTATTTTAATAAGATTCACTCAGTGGTTCTGCATGCCCATATATTCACTAGTGAAAATTTGAAACATTTCCTAGTTGCAGCTCATTTGATTAGGGGTATGTGTTCTAAGAGTGCCTGAATTGAGTCTATATGAAACAAAGTGATTTAGAATGCTTCCTATTTCTAGTTGAAGTACTACTTGCTTGAGGATCACCTTCTTAGCAGAACTACTAATTTGGACCTCTCATTTTCAAATGATGGAGGACCTTGAGTTGCCTAGTTGGTTGGGCTTCCCATTTCTCACCCAACTGCGGAGGGATTATTCATTGGATCCTCTCATTGTGTGTGCAATCGTCCTCAAATGTGGCCCCCCTTTTATTTTAAGTTGAATGAGATTTTTAAAGGGAGAAGTAGAAACTGAACTTTGTTGGTAGTCAAAGCATGCCCTCAAATGTGCCCCACTTTCTTAGGTGAAATTAGATCAGGTTCCCCAGCTGTTCTCTTTCTCGAGTTGCATCACCTGTCATGCGCTAAAATACCAAAGGCGCTCAAACAAAAAGGCTCTTCTGATGGTTTTCACAGCTTCTCTGATTGACAAGAAAGGAAAAAGAAGAGGCTCCTTTGATTTCTCCACATGGTGCTCTGACTCTTGAGAGTTCTCTAAAAAACCCTTCTATACCAATTGAGAACTACTCAAGTAGTCCCACGGTCTACATTTCCATAGAGTTTGGAAAGTTGATATATAGAACAAAAAACAAAAAACAGTCGATGGGCCCTAGTGGCACATGTGAGAGAAACACACCTGTGCCACGCCAAGCACTTGTTTGCACGCTTGAGCATGTGTTCACCTTCACCCCCCATAACTCTCTTCAGAGTAAAGTAAGAAGGGGCCCAGGCACCATCTCTTTAATCCTTGTACAGTGGTTTTGAAAAGTTCTCAACTTTTCATGTGGTACTCTCTTTTCTTTTTTTGGGTAAAATTCATGTGGGACTCTTAGAATTCATAAATTATAAGTTTTCTCACAACCCAGCTACATATCCAAGTTAGGGGCAAAGTCTTTCCAAATCCCTCCCGAGTGAATGTTTCTCTGAGTGAAATCACCACCGACCAAATCAGTACAAGACCCACCAAAGACCCATAACAATTATGATGAGATGAGGGGGCAGGAAGGCCCCATCATCATAGCTTAAAGATGGCCCAGTAATTATCTATATGGCATCATGACAGCCATTGGTTCAAGATAATAAAAAGTCTTAAATCCAGCACTACCTGTAGCTTAATGAGAAGTGAGAAAGTTGGGTTGCAAGCATTGGCTTACCAAATCATTCTCAAATATAAAGTAGGGGTGATGCAACTGTATCAGCACCCTCAAAGAAATGCAGCAGCGTTGTCGTTAAAATGATAATGTCATGTAAACAATGCTGGGCCTGTGCAGTGGTGGTCTCCCTTGTACAATGCCAATGATTGTGTTTCTTTCATTCCTATATAAATTATGGAACTGGAGTTCTCTGAGGCAGCCATATATATTTGAGGCCAGCCAAAACTAAGAAATAACATTTTAAATGGCGGTGGGCCGGTTGCAAATGGGTCGGATTGTGTAGAAAGTGTTGGGCTTAAGAGAGGTGTCTAGAAATCCCAACTCATCATATTCATATAGTTGTAAAAATGAGTGAGACAATCAGACAACTTCTACTCGTCCAATGTGATTCTACCTGAATTGATCCCGCTTATTGAAGTTTGGCCCTGACTTGATCCATTTCAAGTGTTTAAAGCTATATTTGAGACTGGTTTGAGACTAAATAAAGCCCAACACGAGCTTTGCTCATTCCAAATTATCTTATAGATAGCCATGCAAATTCAAGGATCCTCATGCCATAAACCATGGTTTTAGAAACAATTAACCATCCATTCATACGCGTAGGATGAACAATTTTAAATAGAGTCATTAGTTAGTACTCCGTTGTTTTTAAATTTTTGTTTAACAGCGATTTAAGTAAAATCAGCAGTCAATCCAAAACAGAAAGTAACTTCTTTCCACTAATCTAACAAAGAGGGGTTGAAGGTTAAACGGTGAATAGAGTTGTCACTCAAATCCTAAGCATTCAAATCATGGGTTTCTTGTTAGATTGCCAGCCCCAAAACTAGATTAATTAGATGATCCTAACTGCCAAATAAATAGGCATTTGTTTGTTGAGTGTTTTATATTACTTTGACCATGGGAACCAATTGGATATTATCTAACCCAAATGCGTTTTTTTGTTTCCTCTTTCTATTTTCCATTCAAATCATGCACATGGTTTGTCCAACCATGCAATGCAACTATGGCTAAAAAACAAAAGAAGACCTAGTGAAGGTTTGAAAAGTACACCCCACCTATATTCATGAGAGAGAGAGAGAGAGAGAGAGAGAGAGAGAGGATTTGTGTAGGTGATACCTACAAAGCTCAACTGTTGATTGCCAAATAAATTGATGTGACAAAATGTGTCATCCTATGGATCATCTATAGATGGGCCATTTAACCCCAAGTAGCTAGCCCCTAACAAAGGGAAGAAACAAAAGTGCTCCAACTTTGACAAAACCAGTGTGGCATCATTATATACACTTTTAGAGTTGGTCCTACAAGTCTACAACTCTTGATTAATTAGTTTTTTCTACCAAAAAAAAAACCTCTTGATTAGTTTGGGAATTTGGGACAGAGCAACCACCACACACTCATAAGCTCTTGTAATCAAAGCTTCCTCCTCCTTCCTGAGACAAGTCATTTTCAAAGGAAACTGATCATTTGTGTGAATGAGGGTTGCAGCCAAGCTGGAAATGTGGTTCCAGTGGAGCCCATGGTCTGCATGCACCCACTCTAATGGAAAATGGGCTCATAGTATTCGTGACTTTAATGCCTGCTCTTATTGCCGCCTATGATCGCGCAGGGAATGATGTCCCCACAAGAACAAGACATACTTCTCTTCCAAATGGGTTGTAGAACTTGAAATATTTTATAGCTTTTTCACATGCAGTCAACTTGGTGTTTTTTAACTCCGTAGTTGACGGTTGGTGGATTTTCTAATAGGGAAGTATGGCAATTGGCAAGTTCTCTAGATAACTCATTTGACTTTGAACTTTGCAGAATCCAAGCCTTCTATACACTTTCAGGTCCTGCCACTGTGCTAATTTCACATGATTCTTAAATTGTGAATTTTATCATCATAATCATCATGTGTGATATGTAACAATTAAATTTTAAGGACTTAAAACTAATGGCTACAATCATGTGATTGTTTTTTATATTTCGTCTTTCCCTAATTCATGTCCAAGTCTCTCCATTGCCATACCTTTTTTTTCATGTACAGGAGAGCATTTTTTTTAATGGTGCTATAGAGTATAGAGTGTTTGTAATCAAGTACTAATCTGTGGAAAATTATAAGAATTCAATCTACTTCTTTCTTGTTTGACATTGAATAAAAAGGATGGCCTTCCTTGTTGGAAGTAGAGAAAAGTTTTGAACTATTTCGGTGCCCTGCCAAGGGGGCTGGGACTTATGAGACCCCAGACATGGGAAAAGCTTCAAAAAAAATTTTGGTAAAGTTGAATGGAGAAAATGGAGAGATAAATTTAATGTGGAACTTAAGAGTCCTTGACTTGGGTAATATTGGCAAAATGATGAACATAAACTTTTAGACTCTGAGAGCCCTTGTTTACATTGGTAGCAAATTTCTAGTGTGTTTGCAGCCTGGTCTACCACTTCATGAAAATGAGAAAAAAGTTTACCACTCCATGAAAATGAGAAAAAAGTTTTCTCAGAGAAATTCCCTTGCACTTGCTGGAATCAATATCCAATGATTGTGGGCATTAGAGAAAATTGTGGACAGGCCTAAAATTTCATCAGTAGTGGAACCCCTTTTGAAATTAGTCCTACATTTTTTGGTTTTGGGCCAAGATTTCCACCAATCAAGGTTGGTCCATCAGTCAAAATGATCAATATGATGGTAACCTGTAAGCCGATGGATGAAGTTTTAGCCACTACAAACGCAACCATGGACTGTGTTGGTGCGGATTGGATAATGTGGAAGAAGATGATTGAAGGATGAGTCAGAGCTAATGGAAAGAAGAGGAAAACGGGTTTTCTCACAAGGCTTTCTCTCTTTCTTTTCTCTAACTATTTCTCATTGGATATGGAACAACCAATTCAACTATTTCTCATTGGATATGGAACAACCAATTCAACCTCTTCTCTGAATCCAAATCATTTGAGAGAGATTTTATTTTAGCAATGGTGTGGGAGACATACTCACAATTGGTAATGCATAATTTTTATTAAGAAACATTTGTGAGGGGGCACTTAATTTAACTTGTTTGGCATCTCTATTCTTTTTTTATAGGTCAATCTTGTAAGGAAATTACTTTTAGGCTCATTATTTGGACCACAAGTCCTTTCCTTTCTCGAAGTGTGGTCATTATAGGAATTCCGTTTTCATAGGATATATACTATTAATTACTCAAAAACGGTTTCCTAATGAGATATGTTCCATAATATTCTCTATCTTGATGGACGGTTGAGATTAAATCTAAAGTAAACCTAATTGGAAATTCGGTCATCTCTCCACCTATAAATAAAGCCTTTCGTCCATCACAAAGGCTACACACAAAAACTCAACACATTAAGGTTTATAGGGAAGGAGAGAGAAACCAAAATCATTTACCCAGCCTCTTCTTCAACGGATCTCAACAACAGCGCCAGACAGCAGGATCGGAAAGCTCTCTGCATCAAGATGTCTGGAGGTACTCTTCAACTTATTTAAGATTAAATCTTACATGTGATTATCATGTTGTTCACGATCTTAGGGTTCATATTAATAATGGTATAACAAATCTAAAATAGAATCATAAAAAAAAAAGAGCCATAAAAAAGAAGAGGCTAGAATAAAAAAAAAAAAAAAAAGGCGTTTAGTAACACACAAATCTATTTTAAATACCTCGCATCTATATTTTAAGACTCAAAAGCTCTATTTCTCATCTGTCCACTTTTGGAGCATTTGAATTTTAAAAGATCTACCTCTAAATGTATAAAGAGGACAAAGTCTAGAATCTTATACCAAACGCTCTAATTGTTCAAACCTCTGTTCAATTTAGACATTTAGAGAAATAGAGACATGAAATAGAGATGCCAAACATGGACCTAAAGGCCCACTCACATGATATACTACTTTATCCAACTTCATGGCTCTATGATTTTTTTTTTTTTTGAAAGATCTTTTTTTTTTCTTTTGAAATATTGGACATATTGGCAGGTTTATAATGCACTTAACTAAACAAATAAAAAGGAATTTGTGGATTATCAATTTATGAAAAAGGAGATCTCATCTCATTTCATTTCTCAACAGTATAATTGGATGTTAAGTAATGTCCAATTTAGGTTAACTGTTGGTACACTGTAAATCTTTAATCCACCGTAGCATTTTTGTGTTGCTAGCCAAATTGAATCACCAAGAAGCCCTCTCTCTCTCATATTATTAATTGAGTTTTTTTTTTCAGTCAGCCTTTCCATTATGGGTTCAGACAGGATGAAACTCAGCACATGGTCAATTCACAAAACAGAGGTCTTCATCTTTCAATATAGACTTGAAACCACTCTTGAGTGTACACCTTAGTAAACAGTATCCTGAAACCACACTCCTGGTAGAAGTGATGACCAAATTATACTGAATTGCCTAGTAAATTCAAGATTAACAGCCATAGAAGCCGATTACCAGGCCTACATTTGCTCAACTCTTGGGTTCTCACTCTCCTTTTTTTTTTTTTTTTTTTCCCCCATTCTTCTCTTATCTAACTGTCAGTAAAAGTGGCAATCTCAAACCTTTAATTTCTCAAACGTGCAGATTGCAAGTGGCAGAAAACTGGAGACGTGTGTAGAAGTCCCTTTTTGTGGTGCATGATGGCGATTTTGGTAAAGTGAGCTTTTTTATAATCCTGTGTCAAGAAAGATGCCCCCACCAGTAGTTTTGGTGGATTTTTTTTTTTCTCCAAAGTGGGTTCATAGGAATGTAGGTAGGTTGCTGTTGGGTGTTGATACCAGAGGGAATGGTATAATTCAGGGGTTCGGGACCGGGACCGGGACCAAAGACTGCCGTATATATAACACATTAGAGTAATGCTATTTGGACAAACTTTTTGGCCAGAATTTTGGCCAACCCATATGGTTTCCATTGAATATCACTATGATATTCAATGGAAACCATATGGGTTGGCCAAAATTCTGGCCAAAAAGTTTGTCCAAGTAGACTTTTTGAACACATTAATATCACATGAGAGAGACAGAAAGAGAGAGAGGAGAGGGGAGAGAGAGAGAGGATTGGTGCCCATGGGGATCACTGAAACATTTAATATACGTGGGCCAACTGCATGCTGCTAGCACAGACCTAGGTCTGCTTTCACATTGTCTAAGGTACTTGAGCACCCCCAGTGTTTTTCCTTTTAAATAGCTCAACTTCAACGGTTATAGCTTGTGCCAATGCAAGTGCAACCATAGTTGATTTGTGTCAGCACATTGGGCTGTATCTTTGCTGGAATTCAAGGATTTACTGTCCCAAAAATTCTTGCATTTTCATATAAAATAGAAGTTTTGGATGTCCCTTTTGATATGAACATCCAAAAATTCCACCAAAATACATAGGAGGTGGAATTTTCGGATTTCCAAAAGTAAGAAGAGACCTTTTATTTAGCTGGAATCCAGAAATGCTAGTAAAGAGATTAATTTTCGAGTTTTCAAATTAGTAATTATTTTATTACAAATCAGTAATAAATTGGTTAAAATTAAATTAGGGTGAGTGTCAGTCAAACAACTGAATTGACCATAAATGCACCACTTAAACAAAATCGAGAAACTTGAAAACATATTAAAAAAAAAAACACTAAAAGGAAGAGATAGTTGTGGAGAATTGACCTTTTGACCTGTGCAAATCTTGATGAATGACCAATTCACCTGGTCGGTCAAGATTAATCACCAGGCTCACCAAGATTCCAAGTTTAACGGGTACCATTTCTTAAAAGTACAATACAAATTGGCAATTGGCACTCGACGTGCATAGGACGCGGCCTCTGCCCCCAAAAGCAAGAAAAAAAACGAAAGAAAGCCTGCCTTTTTATGAACCGGGTCCCACAGTAAACGGCTAGTTCGAGGTTCTCACAAGTATGACAATTTATCGTGAGATTCTCGTCCCCGATATGAACTAATAAATGAGTCTGACTGACCCGTGTGAGTTACGAGTTACGACTATGACCGATCGGACCGAATGAGTCGGACGTTAGAGAAAAGAAATCGACGCGCACGTACGGATGACGCAATCCACGTCGGCTACTCCACTAAGACTGACTGAGTAAGACTGAACAGAACAGATCAAATGAATACGTGGGTGGGGACGGGCTAGAACAGAACCTAGCGTCAATCACGCTGTTCTGTTTTTGTCATCAACTATTTTTGGGGCCCACATGTAGCGCCAAGAGCTGTGGACTTGTCAGTGGGCTGGGTGTCCAGTCTTGTTATCTTTGTTGTTCATCTTGGGTGGGCCTCACTCCAAATGAAGTGGTGATCTATGTACATCGGCGAGCTTCTTCACAGTTGGCACCAACGTCATCCTCTTTTCTTACATTGAGTTAATTTATTTAGTTTTCTTCTCATCGATGGTTTTTTTTTTTTCCTGAAATCTTAGGTCTCATTTGCATTGGTAATTTTTTGAAGGAAGGTAGACTAGAAATAGCGTTTACCAAAAAGATAAAGGGCATGTTTGGTAAATCTTATCTATATAAAATAGATCTGTGGATAATAGATTTATGTAAAATAGACATTTTATATTTAAACCATTTGGTAAGACCATTTCTCAGTTTGAAGTAGCAGTTTCAGGATCCTACGATTCTATATTTTTTCATGAATTTCTCAAGATCTACAAGAAATTAAGGATTGAAATTTGGCCCCATGAGTGCTCTTGGGATTAGGATGAGGATCCACTGTTTAGATCTTGAGATTTGAGCCCACAAAGTTCAGAAATTCAAATCATATGGTCCACGATTTTTCACATATATCTCAAGATTGACAAAGAATCAATGGTTGAAATTTCGTACCATAGTCGTGCCTAAGATAATAAAGAGGGACAACAGTTTTGACTGAAGTTGAGAACCCAACAATTAAAAATAAAAGAAAAAGATCAAATTGTGTGAAACCCAATTAGCTTAAAGGCATTGGCATCAACGGCCGCACGGGTTTTTATGATTTTCTCGATATTTACAAGGGATCTAAGGTTGAAATTTGACTCCATAGTCATTCTCTGGCTTCTAAAGAAGATCAACGGTTTTGATCTTGATAGAGGGTTCCACATATGGCCAGAAATGTAGATCCAATGGTTTACTGTTTTTTGAAAATATCTCGAGATTTGTGCAACATCAACGGTTCAAAATTGACGTCATAGCCGTTCTTAAGGTTTTTAAGACATCCAACGATTTGGATTATCACCTAGGAGCTTATAATTTAAAAAAAGTAAAAAAAAAAAAAAAAAAAAAACGGGTTGCCTTAATTGTGCACTGTAGCAGTGCGTCTTTCCGCTTTTGACAAATACATCTGTCCGAAAAAGCTTCATTACGGTGCCTACCTATTACAGACATAAAAGGTCTTCTTGTCTGTTTGAAACAGACTATTATTTGCACTATCCAAACAGTCTTAATATCTGAATCTCTCTTTCAAAACTCATTAAGAGAAATAGAGGCGAGGATATAGACCGCCAAACAGCCCCAAAGAGTTTTGATTTTGCTTTATGTCATCCCACTAACGATTTGATGAACTGTTCCTCCTAGCGCCTCTCTCTCTTATAAAAAATCGATTGAATGAAATAGATCTAAATATTGAAAATCATAAAATTTTCTTTATTTCTTGTTGTGGACTTTTAAATTGCATGTGCCTGTGTATTGATCCCCCATAATATATATAAAGTGCTCATAATTATAATGAAATTATTCTTTCCACCCTCCATCAGGAAAAAATTGAAATACTTACAAAATGATTATAAGGGCAAAAGTGTCATTTTTATAGAAACTGAGCAATAACTTAACGACCGTTTCTCCTTGCTGTCAAATCTAGTTATTTGAGGATACGAAAGGTATTAAACTACATAGGAGGTGGTCTATTTACAAATTCTAGAACCACAAGTGCTTATTTGTAAAATTTTGAAACCAGAGGGGGTATTAAAATGCATATGAAGTGGTCTTGATAAGACTTATGAAATTAGAAAATGTTATGATAACATGTTGGTCGCGTATTCTAGTAGATAGATCCATATGCGATACATGTTCAAGCTCATACTAGTGAATGTAGATTTTATGAATTATATAATGGCTAGACCCTAGTTCTAAAACTCTACTTGCCCTGATAGAGTTGTTAAGACTTAACTTCACTTGGTGCCTGTACCACAAAAAAAAAAAAACCATTAACTTTACTTGGTGCCTTTGAAGTTGAGCCAACTTATTAGAGGAAAGCTGTGTTCACTCGAGTTTTTTTTTTTTTTTAGAAAACTCCAGTTTTTGAACTGCGTATTGGTAGTCCAAAATATACACAGGTCCAAATCCATATTTTATGACCTTCCAAGATAAAATAAAATAAAAAAAAAGAGCACCCACTTTTAACTCTTTTGGCTAAGTTGCCCAACACTCAATTTATCTGTAAATTTATTTATTTATTTTCTGCTACATTGGGCTATGCTCATAGAATGTTGCTTTTAACTTGAGGTCCTTTGGATCGATACGTGGAAATATGTATGAAACTAAGTGCTCATTTGGCATCATTCGTATGTTGTTCTTGATTTTGTGCTCAAATGATCAGGTAGTGCTAAAATCAAGTTGTACTTAGATTATAATCTTACAAAACTTGTTTGACAATATTATATTAAATTATTTTGTTGAGAATGAGAATACATTGTAAAGCTTTGTTTCAAAGAATGGAAGCAAGATAATCATACGAATTATAATATAGGATCCACCTTTTATTGTTTCGTGCGGCACGCTATTATTATCTTACATGGGATCCACCTGTAAAAATTACAACGTGATACTCACATTTAAAATTTAGAACATGAGACCTATATTCATAGGATTTGCAATGTGGTCAATGCAGGGCAACCTTTTTGTGAATGTAAATATGAGACCCATCTTTAGAAACTACAATGTGGTACATACCTTTAAAAACTAGAATACGAGGCTTACATTTATAGGATTTACAATGTGGGTCCACCTTTTATGATCGTGACCATGTGACCCACACTTAAAAAATATAAAGTAAAGCCACATTTTTTGTGATTGTGGACACAAGTCCTACCTTTAAAAATTACAATGTGGTGCCCACCTATAAAAATTAGAACATGTAGCCCATATACATAGGATTTATAATGTGATTCAACCATTATAGGAATTATAATATAGGTCCACCTTTAAAAATTATAACATGATGCCCACTTTTATAAATCGAAATATGGCCCACATTCATAAGATTTATAATGTAGTCCCACTATTATAGGAATTATAATATGGGTTACACCTTTTGTGATTCTGACCATGTGACTCACCTTTAGGAATTACCAAGTGAAACCACTTTATTTGAAATTATAAACATGAAGCCTATCTTTAGGGTGAGTGAGAGGATTTGAAATCTTCAAATGACATTCTTTAAAAGGCAAGAGATAAGTATGAAATAACTGTTTCTTGTTTCTTAAAAATTTATATATATATATATATATTTGAGATTCCTTTCAATAGTGAGATCAAGATTGGAGACAAAGATTTACGCATACCAAATAGGTTTTCTACAACCTCATCTTGTGGGAACATTCGAATGCCAACACCACTCTAACATGGGTGTTTTGGCTATCTGTAAATTTATTTACTTGTAACTGATAGAGGCAAAAATCAAGACAATGCCACTGAGTGGTAACCCTATTTTTATTTATTCATTTTTCTTTTCTGAAAGCTTTTTTTCTTTAATGTATATGAATCTTATTTTATGCCTAGATCAAGTCACCTATCTCAATTATAACTATTTTTGTTTGGGTCCCAATTGATTGCCTCATGGCTCAATACTTATGATTCTACAGACAACGTTCCTCAAAACGAACCCTCTAGATTTCACACTTGTGGGCCCATCTGCATTTCAGATTTGATAACTCTTCTCTTCATACTCATCTCTCTGAGTTCTGACTCCAAAATATCGCGATAAGTGATCGTACATCTCCTCCACGAGAAGCTGAAAATACCACTTCATATTCATTTCCAGGTAAGAAGGTACTTAAATTCTCCTCCTGTGTAGTGTGTATAATCCCAGTATACATTGCAAAGTTGCAGTCTTTCCTGTTTCCTTCTTTTTTAATGGACACCTCCTCTGCCTTTTCTGCAAGCTCTTTCCAAGCCCAAATTCCTCTTCAAACGGTCCTCTCAATCTCACACAAGAAGGGTTTTGTTGCAGAGAGGTGAGCAAAAATACTCCCCAAACATCTCCTCCTTAACTGGGTTGCAGTAGTTTCTTTCTCCTCTCTACCCAAGATTTCTTTGCTTCCAATGGTCTTGTTTTCTTTCGAAGTTTCAGTGATGGTTTCATCTCTGTTTTGGGTGATTCTTCTCTGCAACTCCTTTCTTTTTGTGGACTGCTTGAATGGAGAGGGACAGGCTCTTTTTTTATTCAATCAGTCTATCTGGCAAGACCCAGATGGGTCTCTAAGCAACTGGAACTCTTCTGATGAGAATCCATGTTCTTGGAATGGGATTACATGCAGAGATGGTTCTGTAGTTTCTATAAGCATACCCAAGAAGAGGCTTGTGGGTTCTATTCCTTCTTCTTTTGGGTCTCTTTCTTCTCTTAGACACATCAATCTGAGGAACAACAAGCTTTATGGGAGCTTGCCTGTGGAGCTCTTCTATGCACAAGGCCTACAAAGCTTGGTTTTTTCTGGGAATTCCTTATCTGGGTCTGTACCTACTGAGATAGGGAAGCTTAAATACCTCCAAATCTTAGATTTATCAGATAACTCATTCAACGGCTCGATGCCCGATTCATTGCTTCAATGTAGGAGGCTAAAGACCCTCGATCTTGGTCACAATAACTTCACAAGTTCTCTGCCTGTTGGGTTTGGTAGTAGTTTTGGTGCTTTGGAAAAACTCAATCTTTCTTACAATAGGTTTAATGGTTCTCTTCCTGGTGATATTGGTAACCTCTCTAGTCTTCAAGGGACAGTTGATCTGTCGCAGAATCGCTTCTCTGGTTTGATACCGCCAGGCCTTGGGAACCTTCCAGAGAAGGTCTATATTGATCTAACCTATAACAATCTCAGTGGGCCAATACCCCAGAATGGAGCCTTAGTGAACAGAGGACCCACAGCTTTTATCGGGAACCCGGGGCTTTGCGGTCCTCCATTGAAGAATCAATGTCCTTTAGATGGTAGTTCAAGCATTCCATCCTCATTCCCTTCTTTCCCAGGTAATTCCCCACCTGTAACTTCAAATGGTGATGGTAATGGTAGGAGGAAGGGGCACAGAAGCTGGAGCACAAGAATTGTGATTGCAATTGTGGTGGCTGATGTCATTGGGATTGGTCTTATGGGGTTGGTGTTCTTTTATTGTTACTTGAGGTTGGTTTCATGGAAGAATAAGAATGAGGGCAGGAGTTTAGATAAGGGACAGAAAGGGAGGAGGGACTGCATGTGTTTCAGGAAAGATGAGTCCGAGACTCAGTCAGAAAACGTCGAGCAGTTTGATCTCGTTCCATTGGATGTGCAGGTTGGTTTCGATTTGGATGAGCTTCTGAAGGCGTCTGCTTTTGTATTGGGAAAGAGTGGGATTGGGATTGTGTACAAAGTGGTTCTTGAAGATGGTCTTACCTTGGCTGTGAGAAGATTGGGAGAAGGTGGCTCGCAGAGGTTTAAAGAATTCCAGACGGAGGTGGAAGCGATTGGAAAGCTCAGGCACCCAAATATAGTTACCCTTAGAGCGTATTACTGGTCAGTTGATGAGAAGCTGCTAATCTATGATTACATACCCAATGGAAACCTTGTTGCTGCAATTCATGGTAAGCAATCACATACTAGTTTCTTTCTTTTGTTTTCTACAGAATGCTACTTTTTTTAACCAGAAGGCACAATGAAGATGATTGATGCGGAAAAGGCAGAGAACAATGTCCCACCTAAATCTGGATTCTGATTTGTGCAACCCCAAACTCAAAGTGCGGGAAGACAAACCATTTTTCTGCCATAATATTGAAACTTATAGAAAATTATGGTTCTTAACACCCCTTTGGGAACTTCAGTTATCAGCAGTTATATATCTGTCTTTTAATCCTGTGGGTCACCATGATATGCAATATCTCTGAAATTCCACACTGGTTAGGCAGAGAAAATACTCAAAATCTACATAATTTCTGGGGACTTTTTCCCTTAAGCGTCCACATACTTTACTCGGAACTTCTCCAAAAGAGTGGCTATAACTGTCCAATTGCTATATATGGGGCTCAAGCACATCTAAGTTAGAGCATGTTGGACAGACAGCTTGGACTTCATACACACTTGTTATGTGTGCAAAATAAAGGCAGTGATAAATAACATGGAAATATGTGTTTATCATAGATCTTCATCAAACATTTTAGCTCTTAGTATATCATGTCGTTCTACTCATTGAACTAGCACTTTAATGGGCCAAGTATTTTAATCTTCCTCTATCTTTCATTTGAGTCCTTTTGTTGCTTCCTTTGACTTCTGGTTGTTGGTTGTGGCTACGAATTCAGGGAAGTCTGGTATGGTACCTTTTTCACCACTTTCATGGCACCTCCGACTGAAAATCATGAAGGGAATAGCAAAGGGATTGGCTTACTTGCATGAATTCAGCCCCAAAAAGTATGTTCATGGAGATTTGAAACCTAGTAATGTACTGCTGGGACTAGATATGGAACCATACATATCAGATTTCGGAGTTGGTCGTCTTGCTAACATTGCAGGAGGATCACCAGCACTGCAATCAAATCGGATGACGAGTGAAAAACTACAAAGTCAGCCGTCAGAAATCTCTGTTAATCTGGCCATGAATGCTGGATCTTGTTATCAAGCACCTGAAGCCTTGAAAGTTCTAAAACCATCCCAGAAGTGGGATGTTTACTCATATGGAGTGATTTTGTTAGAGCTAATATCCGGAAGGTCGCCAATGATTCTTTTGGGTACTTCAGAAATGGATTTGGTTAGATGGGTCCAGTTCTGTATTGAGGAAAAGAAGCCGCTTTCAGAAATTTTAGACCCATTTTTGGCTGAGGAACCTGAGAGGGAAGATGAGATGGTTGCTGTGCTCAAAATTGCTTTAGCTTGTGTTCAGACAAATCCTGAAAGAAGGCCTTACATGCGGCATGTTTCAGATGCATTGGACAGGTTGATTATTAATGGCTGAGAGGACCCAGTAATCCTCTCTAGCATTAAATTTGAAATTTACTTGGCCCAGCCGCTTCTCCATTTGCATAAAAGGCTCGCTGAAATTTTTATGGATCTTGATCTTATTGCTGATATGGTTGCAAATCAGTTTTATTCAACTCAACCCACCTTTTGGAAATCGATTCAGCTTTGAGGATGGATGGTAAGACGGTAAAGAAATCATCTTCCTACTTGTTACTGTTGCTTCAGAGTTTTTGTGCCGCCCTTGTTCTATCTTTTCCCCATTGCAAACTAGTTGATTACCATAATCTGTGCAGTTTACTCTTATGTTCTTGTTATTATACTATAAATGTTTTTATCCTTTTGGCAGCTGCAATATGTAGACAGTAGATCTTTAATTGAACCCATTTGTATGTTACTTAGGGAGCTTCAATTGTGCTGACGATATTTAATGGTTTGTTTTGCGTTTGATTGCTTGATGAATTTTATACACATTTATTTATTTTGAATCAGTTGTCAGTTGTCTCATGTCTGTTCTTTTTAGGGACTCGGATATTGTTAATGCTTTGTCACTTCAATAACACCTTTTTTTTTAAAACTCTTTTAAGCTTGTGAGCTGGGATAGGAGAAAGGGAACATGGGGACAGCATAGCAATTTTACTTTGTGGTCATTCATCTTGTGGAGCACTAGAGCCTCCACTCCACTAAATGATGAACACGTTTATGTTGGCTCACTTGTTGTTACGTTCTGGCTGTGATAGTAATTATTAATTAAGAATAAATTAATCAAATTTCTGACTCTTGTTGTATTGCTTGGTGATTAGATGGGGTGAGCTATCCATAGGTTAACATTAGTCAAATATTCAGACTCTCGTGTAGCATAGTGGTTGGATAACTTGGTCACAGATTCTAGTATAGTGTTCTTTTTTTTTTGGTAGGCTTCCACTCTGGCCAGAGCCATATTCGTTCAATGGGTTGATTAAGACTCCGACCCTAGTGCTCCCTATGGGAGATGACATTCCAATCACTACACTATGCATGTAGGGACTGAAGTGTTTTCATTTTTCCAAGGCTCAAGCTGTTGTCTAGCAGTATCACTATGTAGTCATTACAAGAATTAAAATAGTGGTTGCGGCAAGTGTTGTGGCCATTGGTCAAAACGCTAAGTAGCGGGCAATACATAGTGGCGTAGCGGTATAAATTTTTTAAGTGGTCAAAGAATTCAAATATTGTATGGCAGCCAATCTTTTGTTTTTTTTAGTGATTTGAAACTATATAAGGTTAGAGACAACTTTAGGAAAGCCTATTGAGGATAATTTTTTTTAGGAAAACTAATGTTTTAAATTAAAATTGATTGGCTCTATTAGATTTTAGACCACAATGCTGCTGTTTTCAAAATAGCATAGGGGTCCCAACCGCTATTGCCGATAATGCATAGCGGCTGCTATTTTGAACCATGGTCATTGATCTCGTGGAACACTGGAGCCTACACTCCACTAAATGATGAACAAGTTGATGTTGGCTCACTTGTTGTTTAAGTCTGGCTATGATGGTAATTAACAATACATTAATCAGATTTTGGACTCTTGTTGTATTGCTTGGTGATTAGATGAGGTGAGCTATCCATAGGTTAACATTAGTCAAATATTCGGACTGTTGTGTAGCTTAGTGGTTGGATGGTAACTTAGTCACATATTCTAGTATAGTGTTCTTTCTTCTTCTTCTTCTTTATTATTATTATTTTTTTTTGGATATTACCGGTACAACGGTTCGTAGATCTGACATTCACTCGTGAACTGTCGAAGTTAAAGTATTTCCCACAAAATTGTTCGGGCGATATCCTAAGGTCATGCGATATTGCACGCATCGGACCATGTGATATCACACGCATCGGACCATGCGATACCCTAGGGTCGTGTGATATCGCACGTATCGCCCGGTGCGATATCCTAAGGTCGTGCGGTATCGCACTATTTTTATACGAACAGCTATGCAGGAAATATTTGAACTTCACCATTGTATGGGCGATATCCTCTTTTTTTTTTTTTTGGTAGGGCTTCCACACTGGCCAGCCCCATATTCCTTCAATGGGTTCATCAAAACTCAGACTGTAGTGATCCCTACGGGAGATGACATTCCTCCCACTACACTATGCAGGTAGGGACTGAAGTGTTTGCATTTTTTTAAGGCCTAAGCTGTTGTCTGTCAGTATCAGTCTTTGTAATTATAATATGTTGTGGGCAAAGCCAGACAGTTGGCTCGGCCTTGGCTACACATGGACTCAAGGGTGGAAGTGGCTCAACAGACCCAAACTGCAGACTAGGTGGTCAACTCAAGTGGGATTTGCAGTTCATTTCTTGCAAGCTCTGGTTGGCGGTTGCCTATGAAATGAATAGCCTGCTCAGATATGATTCCTTTATAGGCTAGTAAATTGCAGATAGGGCATATTTGGCTTGTCGCTATGATACCTGGATACTTCAAAATAAGCAACTTAATTGCATCATATATTTTCTAGTACTTCACTTTTTTGTGTAAAATTCGTGTCTATACCATTTCCTTGGCAAAAATATCCTTATATCCAAACATATGTGGGCATTTTAGGCTCGTGGAGTCGTGGTTGACTTTGGTGGCAGAATAGGGCTTGCACTTGTAGAAATCAGATGAATCATTTTGGGCTCGTGGAGTCAAGGTTAACTTTGGAGCCATACTTCTATGGTCCTTCGCACACTCGCCCCTCCCATATCCCATGTTGGAAGATTATCGCTCACACTTTTATACTCTATTAATCATATATTTAGGTCCCCCAATTTCACAAACCACGTGGTCATTATGGTCTTCGAATCTGAGATATTTACAAGGAGTCTCTAATTGTGGCGGGGCTCATCATATCCAGTGGTAGGGACCATCGAGCAACAGGCCAGACATCTAATGGCTCCTCTCATGTGTAGGTTGTTCGCTTGTGTTGTGCATTCTAGATTAACCGGATCCAGTCATTTGGGTTAGCCTGGATGTATATAGGTTCGAGGGTATTTTGGCATCTGTCCAAACATGATGTAATTGTAACCTGTTCATATTTGTTTACATTTGATAGGTACACTTGCTGGACCACTAAAATCTTGCTGTGGTTGGGTCATTTCTTGTGTGTATATGGATATTGCGTTGATAGCAGGGTTCTTCTGCCACACCACAACATGGTTCTTGTGTGCTTTGGTGCTCAAGCATTTCTAGGGTTGATATTGCCTTGATGGATTCTGTTGTCAAGTCTATTTTACTGAGATCTAATCTGTGGCCTTTTGCTCCTTATTGCATCCTGACTTTATTTTCCTTGGCAGTGTGCATCTTGTCTTTCTTTACAAGGTTAAAAAGTGGAGTACCTCCATCGTAGAACATTTGTGCTGTATTCGTATGGACCATTCCAAGAAATGCTCTTGCTTATTGACATTTGACAATGGCAGTGGTCCACAGCTTTTCTTTTCCTCCTCATCAGTTTATATATTCCCATAACATGTGATGTGGCCCACCCATTTTCAGCTTGAAACACTCTGCGAAGCAGGTGGGTCCTACAGTTCTACCCGGGCAAAATTGTCTGGTGGTCCCCCCAACGTACCCCTTTGATTGCTCATCCACTAATTAAAAGATCCCAACTGCCCAATTGCCTGTTTACATTTGGTGGTTGATGATAAACTATAACCAGTATAACTGACATTGGGTTGAATCACAAATTTGGATAGAGCTGTAGGATTGAGTCCAGCCTTTAATTTCCCATATAAAATCATGTCAAGCTTACCTCCCTCCTTTCCATCACAAAAGAGAATATTATTAGATTAGACATGACTTGTCTTTGCTGGTAAAAAGAGGGTCTTTGCTTTATCACTCTCTTTTACTTTCTGTAACATTCCTGCTCGTGACTCTCGCAACTTTCTGAGAAACAACAGCTCATAGTTCATACTGTCCAAATCTTGAAACCTTTTCATTCATTCAAGTAATTCTTGTAAAGATCCTAACCATCTGATTTTACATGGAGATTTGAATGGTGATGATTCTCTAATGATAATGCCACTGCGAACTAGGCACCATCAATGCCATGATCTTTTTTTTTTTTTGCTGTTTTTGTCAGTTTCTTGTGGACTTTAGGGATGGTTCCAAAATCCATGTTTGGATCCTTGGTACTAGGTTATCCTGTAATTGAGTACCCTATAATTCTCTATTTCATTAGTCGATAGAATTCTTCATGCCACCTTCAAATTGCTGAGATGTCAATCGGCTATGTTAGGTCATCTTAAGTTACTTGAGCCCAACCCAGTTGCAGATTTATTACTTATGAGGCATGCAACCCAGTTGTTCCCAGTTACGAATTTACTTGTGCCCAACCAGTTGCGAACTCCCCACTTCCACATGCAACTACTCAACAACCTTTTCCAATTTGTACTCTTCTCAACAACTTCATTGCCATCCCCAATTTCATATAGGCCTACTCTACTTATTCTCATCTTTCGTTTCAACCCCACTTCTCTTCATTTCTATGCCGCAGACTCTTGGATTATAAAAAAAGAGGTACTATCGTAATCCTCTTTTCCATTGTTCTTTGTTAGTAAGTGTTTGAGGATGATTATATGTAATATGAGTTTCTTTTTATTTGATTTTTTTATATATATTGCTGCAAATTTTATTGATAAATATGCCCATTCTTAGCATGGTTTATCGTGCTAGTTTATGACTTATGAAGCATGAGCTGGTACTGTTACGTGACAAATATATGTAAATATACACAATTTCTACAATGACTCGGGCTTAATTTGGTCCAACCTGAGTCATAGTATATCTTTATCTGAAGTGCTTAATTTAAATGGCTTCGTTACATGAACCTCTTCTCCTCGGACCACACTTGCTTTATGTGAATTTGAGCTTAACCCACTTTTGTGGACATTGAATATTCCAACAAGTTAAATTTGAGACTAACCCACCTTTGTGGACATTGCATATTCTAACAAGTTCAACCGGTTTTTAACTCCCACTTTTACAATTCTTGCAATATGCCCATATATGATCAATTTACCTCCTAATACTATCTGGGTGGCCACCATGAACCGGCAGTAATACAAAATTTACTCCAATTGAAGTGCACCCTGCTGTTGGGTATTCATAAGTAGGACGCTCACTATGAAGGTTCCATATCCATACTGAGAAGTTGGGCAGGAACTATGATTACACCACCCAAACTAACATGGCCCATATCAAATCCAAATTTAACATGAATTGCATGTGCTACTTCTAGTACAAGTTTAGCTACAAAACATGAACATCAACTATTCGATCAGGACATCTTCCTACAGACATAGCAAATGACATGGAGAAAAGTTGTGTTAATGAAGAAGAACAAGAAAGAGAAGAAACCAAAACCAATGCTTCATCCTTCTGGTGCAATCCTCAACCGCTTTACTGAATCAATGAAGTTCCTGTTCAAATTCATTAAAATGGATTTAAACAGACGACATCTAGAGTTAAAAAAAGAAGAAGAGATTATCTAGAAGACCCAAGTGAAAAACCACCTTTCTTGATAGGTCAGCCATCACAACTAGGACCACCTTCCTTTGATCCACTGCCCTTTCATCTGGTGGACTGATTTTGAAGAATTTTCTTCACTTTAAATGAGCTGGCCTAATTGGACCATTTTTATAGAGGACCCCACCGGATAGATAGTCTGGATCACCTAAAGCTGACCCAATCTATAAAGATGGCTAAAGTTTGTTAAAGAAAAACTGGATGCTGATACTACGTGGTCCCAAAATGAAACTTGATCTAGTGTGTTGAACCAGGGTCCCCATGGCGAACTAGCTTTTACTACAAAAATGGAAAGAAGAAAATAAAGTGCTTGGAGATTTCTTTTTTTTCATATTCTTTTTGTCTGGAAATCGATTTGATCAGGAAACTGTATAATTCAAACTTAGAAAGGTGGGAAAACTGAAGCAAAGATGGGACACTTGGAACTTACTTCCATGGGACATCACCAACAGTCCTCCATTTCTCATTTCTGTCTTGATAAAACAAGGAAAAGCCAGAGTCATTGTCCAGCAACCGTAAGCCAGATGCATATTGTCCCCCTACAAAAAATATAGAAACAAGAATCAAAACAATTTGAATCCAATCCACCATTCAATGCATAGAAAACGATTAGTGTCACACATACTATAAAACGTACCAAACATGTGTTCCAGTTCAAGAGCAAGGCTAGAGTAGTCAGTGTGGTCGAAGATGCAGACTTTTCGACCGATGATGACCCCATCCATGTTAACCTTGACATAGGACCACCTCTCTTTGCTCTGAACTCCCTGCGTTTCATCGTCGTCCTCTTCTGATATTGCAGGACGGCCCATGTTTGAGCTTTTCTGGTATGGGGTCACCTGAGGCCAACCCATCATCTCCTCATATTCACTTGGGCTGGGATCTGATAGGGACATAAACAGCAGCATTTGAACAATATCAGACTGTATTTATAGGGCTTTAAGTAAATAGACCTAGATTTGATTTAAGTCCATTAGATAAATGGGTCTGGGCTTCCCACTGTTTTGCAAAGATTTTCTTATGCCTCTTCCTAGTACCTGTTTGTGCCAACATTCAGGCTCTGTGGCCTGCCTAATTGAGTTTCATCCTCACATATGAATGGACCCAGGCCCGGCACGGGGTGTCAATTTCTGACCCGACCCGCCAACTCTATATGAAAGTAACCCTGTAATTTAAAGTTTGGTTGACATTTGCAAACTAATTGATGTACATGTCGGATTCAGGTTGCATCCATATTACGCAACCAGTCTACTCGACCAGTTAACTCAGCCCAAATCCAACCCAATCTTTCCTTTACTACTTCGACCAACAAACCCGGCTGAGATTTTAGGGTTCGGCTTGACATTTCCAACCTGAATAATAAATAGCTTGCAATCACGATTACCAGCATTTAGCACAACCCATTACATTCATAGGACAACCCTACTCATACCCAACCTGACTCTACCAATTGCCAACCCTTCTCATACCCAACCTGACTCGACCAATTGCCAACCCTTACAGTACAAAAAATTGATTACTAGCTACTAGATTTTAAGCAATGATCTGGTGGGCCTCAATATAAACTATAAATGGGCCCTCATTTTTGAGTTCACACTGATAGCGTAGTTCTGAGTTCTGACTACACAAGAAGTAGTATAGGAAGATTATAAAGTCATTAAAACGTTAGCCTCTCTATTTCTCTCTGAGAGAATTCATGTAATTGATGATGTTCAAACATTAGTATAATCAGTGAAAGGTCAGGATCTCAGCGCTATCAATCAAATCATCAGCAACCAATGATGATGATTCAATCAACAAATAACTACGATGACAACAGCAGTGAGGAGAGGAACAAGACAGCAACTAGAAACATTAAATGGATATCTTACATCTCCCTGGGGCTTGATTGTACGTCCCTTGTTGCAGAGAAGTGCTAAGGCTAAGACCCAGATCGATATCTTCCCCTTCTGGGTGCTGATAAATGAAGTTAGGAGCCATAGCGTTGTAGTCCATCTCAGGCTGCTGGACTTCCAATGGCACTTGCACATGCATGGATTGAAGTCCATGCTGCTTATATAAGCATGCAACCAAGGCAGGTGACAGACTGACAGGATTGAAAAGGACTGGGGCCCATTGATTGGACCATCACCCATCATCTATCATAGAGGGGTTTCTTATCTTCTACTGCTACCATCAACATGCAAGTGCACAAGTACATGATAAATTAACATGTGGTGACCTGAAACAAGGAATGGCCTCCAATTCCATTGAAAAGAGAGTTTTGGCACCTGCACCCTAACAGGATGACATGGTGGAATGAGTTTCAGTTACTTAGTTAGAAACGTACATAGACATGAAACAAAGATGGGAAAGCTCTGTAGTTGGTAATCAATGTTCAGTGCTATTGGGAGCTGCAAATTATATGTGGTGTATTAGGAAGTGTAACATTCTTGCTGAGTTAATAGAAATATATGCACTCATTAGGGGAGGACAGAAAACTGAAAATCACATTAGGTGTGTTGGTGTTTCTTATATATTTATTTAATTTCTTTTCCCCCTTTTCATGTTCTCTGAACTCATAATTCAGAAGAAAGGTAGTATACATGTGAGGCCCACAGATTTTGTGATCCAGATTTTAGATGTGGAGATGCTCCAACTACTTGTTTTTTTTTCTTTCTCCAACTAGGGTCTACAAACTTGGATTTTTTTGCAGCAACTATCATCAGGCCATCTGTTAAATGGTCAATCACCATTATAATTGTTAAAGCCTTATCCCATTTATTTGGAGTCTTACATTTATGACTGAATCCTATATATATTCTTATTAACTCCACAATTCAGAGCTGATCATACCAGATACATGTGAGAACGTATTACAAACTTAAGAGGAAAAAAATGTGATAGATTAGGAGGCTCTAAATAAGTTGGATAAAAAAGAAAAACTCATTCAACAAAACATTAGATGGAACAAATAAGACTTTGACGATGATAATGAAAATAATAATGATGACGAGCATCACACCCATAGACTGATAAAATGTTGCCCCTCACTGAGGCATATCATTCATTGTAAAACTGATCCTACTTCCTACCTTCGGTAGGGATTAAAGAAGGTCAAGTTTGGGTTACGTCCACCATAGATTAATTGACCCAAATTGGTATCCACAAATTTAAATTAAAGGCCCAGGCCTGAACCTAAATCCCAAACAAGGGCCTAGACATGTCAAGCCCGAGTCACTTATACTATACTTATTATATATATGTTTATAGTGTAGTGTTCAAGTAGTGAAGCTATCTGATAAGGAGGCCATCGTATTTTAGTGCAGAATGTTCTGGGAACCATTGTTACTAGTGTGGGGGAAAAGCTTATGTTTGATTCCATCAACTAAAGTAGTTTAAAGCCCATGCATGTCAGAATCCTCCTCAGCTCCCACAGTCAAGATCTCGAACCAGATCATTCACTGTCGATGGCCGACAAAGATGTTAGAAAGCAGAAAGATTTCTGCATTTGCAGACTCTTGGCTGGTAAGTGGGAACCTGCCCATGAACAAACTCTTTGATACTGCTGTAGATCTCTTAGCTTGGGTCTGGAATTGGCAATCTGTTTTGGTGGGACAAAAATAGACAAGGGTCTGATCAGACTCATACCACTATGAATTAGAGCCAAACTCTGCCTGTTCTACGGTTGTCTGGCCACCTCCACAGTCTGCCCATCCCTTCCTAAACAAGAATGAGACATTCGTCTGTGTGTCTTGCTTTTGAAGTACATGGCAATATGGGCTTGGCATGAGAAAGCGGATCATGCACTCATACACAGAGGGCCCTTTTTTTTTTTTTAATATTAGGAAGTGTTGTAAAGTGAAGCTTTTGGGACATTGGTTTGGGCTACTGGTCAGTAGTCACGGGCCTGTTTCTTTTTGGACATTTTTGGAATTCATGTATGCTTGAATTTGCAGAATTTGAGATACTATATATAATTTTGAAATATTGCTGCTGAATTCTTGGCATTCTTGAATTTCATGTTTCTTTCGAGTTAGAATTTTTGTCTTGTGAAATTCATTCCATCTGAATTCCATAAATGCGAAAGAAAAAAGAAGCTTCTACTTTCTCTCTCTCTCTCAAAAAAAAAAAAAAAACCACCTAAAATCTGCAACCTTTGGTTGTATGAGTGAGAGGGGTGGGATCGGTTTTCAATCCCAAAAATCTTATTCCTTCCCCTTCCATCAAAACACTAAAAAAAAGTTAATGCAACAAAATGAGATGAAACAGAGAAATAAAGAAGATGGATGAAAGGACTGTAGAGAAAGGAAAAGATTGGGCCCCGTCGCGTAGATGAGAAGTTGACATTAGATAGTTGGGGAGAGTTAGAGTTGCAACAAAGTCTCTCAGAATATATATATATATATATATATATATAGTTACAAGTCTCCCGAAATTACTAGATTTGTAAAGGCTAGCATTTGAGAATTTCAGCTTTTTGGAATTTTAAAATACTACTTACCTCAAATGCTGAGAATTCTAATAAGTGAATAGGGAATTTCTGATTGGAATTTAGGAATTCCTAGACGGTCTAAATTCCTATCAGAAATGCTTGTACAAAAATATACCATATATTTCAACTTAAAGACCATATATGTTATGTAAAATGCCAACATCACTTAACCATGAGTTTGAAAAGGTTGGGTCATCGAAATGACAAACATGTAAAACTTACGGCTTTGACACAAAATACAAAGGGAAAAAGGAAAAATAACAAACAAAACAAGTATTCACCAATTACTCCCTCATCTTTTGTCGTAAATGTCACTTTCAGGAAATTATTGTCTCAACAATATGATTTGATGTTTTATAAACTTGGGGGGTTTTATTAGGATATATATTATTGGGAAAATGTCATTGTAAATTATAAAATTTAGATAATCAAAATATTAAACTATTGTAAAATTAATATATTTTGGTGATATATATATTTCTAATTTTTTGTTGCATCTAAAGTATTCTAAAAGTATTAGAAAATAATTTTTTGTGTTTTTCTCAAATGAAAAAAAAAAAAAACTAAATGAACTAATACAATATCTATGCCTGTTCTATAATGCCATCATTTTTAACCATGTTTGAATGAACGATGCCACTTGAGAATTTTAATTTACAATAGGGAGAAAAGTCTGGAGATGGGAATAAAATCTACATTTACTCTTATTTGCATTTGATTTAGAGGAAAAAAGTAATTCTTCTCTTAATTAATTTTCACTGAAGGAGAAATTGTTTTTCCCTAAGAAAGTAGAGAAATCACCCCACTTCTGTTGAAACTGGTTTTTTTATTTTTTTAAATTAACATCTAACCATTTCTTCTACCTTACTTTCTCCATCTAAATCCAAACACAATGAAGAATCACTAGCTGAGAAAAATGGTGAATCTTCAAAAAGAATTCTCCATTTCTAAATTTTACCTTATTTCTCCACTTGGACCTAGTAAGAAGTTTTCACCTAGTCACCTATGGGTTTCAAGGAAAACAATTGCAACTTACCAAAAGAAGAAAAAAAAATGAAACAATTGCAGGTGGATCTAAAGTTCTAGATCCTATTCTTTTGTTATTTGTTTTCCTCCACAACTCACTTGTTCTTGTTCTTCATTTTTTTATTTATTTATACACAAACAAAATAAAGGACATGGAAAGACAAGCATAATAAACAAATAAATAGGTAAAAACCATGACATGTGCCCCATGTATTCTCTGATTGATTGAGTGTGTTGTTTTGTTGGGCCATCAACCATCATCATATTAATACTCGCAGCTGACACCCAGCATCATACGTCAGTGACATGCAGACGAACCATAATAATAGTTCATCAGGCCAAGCTCACTGCAATGTTGCAGTTTATTAGATTTCTGAGGAAAGTAACAAGTGCCAGTGCCACTGTACCGTGGAATCTTACCTACTGCCTGCTTTGAGGGACGATAAATTATCTAATTCCCACTAGACTGATGAAGAGTTAAAAATTCCATTTTATGTTCCATCCTTCCCCAGTAGCTTCATCTTAAACAGTTAATTAATCAATATAAGTTGGCTTCTTTTGATGATTAGAGATGAGGATTTGTCAAAGAATAATAACATGGCTTACAGGAAGTGCATGCCCTCAGGGACTTTCTTCCTCCTAGGACTTGTTTGTGTTATATATAAGAGAATCCCAAGTTAGGCAGATTTATGTTCCAACAGGAGAGAGGAGTTATACATTTCATAGGAAATCAGAATCCTCTCCGTTAAAAAAAAATCATTTTATTTTTATCCTTTTGGAAAAGAAAACGCGTTATCAAATAATAAAGCAGCGAGCTGCTAAGAAAATTAGGACAATTTTCAATTGTTTTCCCTATTGCAAAATCCTCTCGTAACACAAATAAATCCTTATTTCTGTGTTCCCACTTGCATTGAAAGTTTCCTACCCTTCATGAAAATCTAAATCTTGGGTCATTTCTATTTGGCCTTTTGTGTTTCATAATCTAAATTTTGCTAGCTATATATGTCCCAAATGAGTCAGAAGCTTAAGCCACATTGGAGAATCTGTCTCTGTATACGGCAATAGTCATGTAGTGATAATTTTTTTTAAAAAAGATCCAAAATAATAACTCATCTCATCCTACCCTAGGGATTGGAGTATTTATTAATCCAATGAGTCTCCTTGCTGTAGTCATCAATTGGGATCATTACTAATCTAATGCGATCATGAACCACATACTACAAATTGTGATGAGGCGATCAGGTTACTCTTTCTGTTGATTGTTAACTCTTTCTAGTTTCTATCACTAGGTAAGTGGAATTACAAAGTGGGGCCCACCCAATAATGAGAGGTCTCCTCTTGTGAGCGCTAACTTCAAAATTTACTTCAATAGTAGTTGATACATTGTAATATTGAGCATGTGATTAAGAATGTCATATATATATATATATATTCAATTTTATAGTGGGACAAACTCTTATTGGTGTTGAGTTTGGGAAAAGCCCACTTAAAGGATCGGATTTTTTTTTTTAGCGATTCAAATATTGAATAAGTGGGTCATAATGTGGAATACTAGATCTTCATAAGAAACATAAGTTAGACACAGATTATCCACACTTTTAACTTTGCATTGTAATATCATTTTCATCTTCACAGCCCATCTTTTCATGACTCAATCAGTGAATGGATTTAAATGTTGCCTTTTACACTACACCAAAAATCGGAAATTGGAACGGAAAAGCGTTCCTAATCCTTCCGTTCCTAATCCGTTAAAGTGTTCCAATTTCCGTTCCAATTTGGTACCAACCGTTCCTAATCCAAATTGGAACGGAAATTGGAACACTTTAACGGATTAGGAACGGAAGGATTAGGAACGCTTTTCCGTTTCAATTTCCGATTTTTGGTGTAGTGTTAGTTATTCATGCCTAAGAAAGAAAAAGATGAATCAGTTATCTTTTTAACAGGTCAAGTGGAATGTACCAATACCCTCCCATGGAATTGAATTCAAAAACGACTGCCCGTTCAAGTCAAGTAAAAGCTAACGAAACCAGAAATAAAGGGCCAGCCATGTATGATGTAGATAAGGCGCCCCTTCCATAGCTCTTACCAGGTTTAAAGAGCCATTTACTTATTATGTCCTGGCTACTGTGAAAACTGAGCAAAAGAGAAAAGAAAAATTAACGAGACCCGGTATAGGACACCTCTTTCACATTTATTTAAAGTATAATTGACCGAATCACACAATTCTCATTACGGAGTTTCTTTTATATCATCATCATCAAAATTTTGTCCCAAAGTCCGCTGGAGTTTCTTTCATATTTGTCACTTTAAATGATTCTTGACCGTCCAAAAGGGATGATGCAAATTATAGGTGTCATTTGAAAAGGTCTCAATCCAACAGCATGTGACCCCAACCTTAATGGTCTCAATCAGAATTCTGGATTGCACCGCCTTCTTTAACTGAGAGAGAAATAAAGCCTAATCCAAACCACCTCAATTAATGCAAACTTTCGGTCCAAGCACTTTCCTATAGACTTGACACATAGCACTTGTGGAATTAAATTGATTGCAGGCGTGTTATGTGGACGTACTGGGGACCGAATGGTGGCCCGGACCCCCCCTCGACACCCGTTGGATCCCAGAGGACCGGGCCACCATTCGGTCCCCAGTATGTACAAGTGGACTTTTCCAATTGATTGATCCTGGGGGTTGGCCGTGGTCTATCATAGGTGGACCCCACTATACAGCATATGTTTTCTTCTTCTTGTATGTTGTGCTAGCTCTATCTAATTAATGAGGCTAGAGATTATTACTTTAAAATGCTCTTACTGATTGCTTACTTTAGGCTTAATTGTGTTAAACATTGTTTATGACGAGTGAGTGGCAGACATAAGATTTTCTTTTGAGGGTGCAGATGATGGCCATAATGTTAGTTTCTCCGTTATTTTTTCATTTGAAGGATGCGAGAAGGCGTTTTTGGAGCTAACTGGCGTGGCCAGCTTGGGACCCAATTATTGATTAGATTTGAAAATAGATTTTATCTTTTTTTCACGGGGCTCCAGTTCGTTATGCGTAGGTCGATCCTGATGATGATCACAAAGAGGGCCCACATTGAGTAACTGGGAGATTAATGGTTAGTGACAGATCCAAGGGGTTCCCGCGGGATAAAAGGTTGAGATCTAGGCACATGAGCCTTGTTACTATTGAAAAAGTTGCAGCTCTCCATACTCCACGTATAGAAGAAATCTGAAGCTCCTGTGTGCGTCTTCCAACATTGGTATGTGGTCTTCTAATGCAGCACATACACACATGATGGTCAATCTCAAGAATCTTGAGAATGGGCCCACTGATGATGGCCTAAATATCAAGTTGTCAATTGATGTTCCAACTGATCAGGACCTTTTTATTTTAATAACTAATGTTAAGGTCATTTAAATTAGAGGAAGATTTGGCAGAGAATTAGGCCACAACTTCACATGGCTGTTAAGATCATTTTGTCATTGATTTTAAGGTGGTTTGTTTGCAGGCCTGTTTGGGAAACTTACTAATTTAGTGCATGGAAGTCAAGATTATTTTGGAAAAAAAATAAAATATAAGTGGATGATGATGTTATTTTATTTTTAGTTGTTTGGTATGGACTCTATTTGACTTTTTGTATATAAAGGAGGAGTTTTTTTTTTTTTATCTTTTAGAGAAAGAAAGTTGCTTTTTTATCTTTTTTTTTAAAAAAAAGATAGGAATTTTGAATTGAAGTGCTTTTGATGTAACCTTTTTTTTTTTTTAGAAATGAGAGCTTTATTTCACTTAACTCTATTAGTAGAGTTGTCAAACAGATAGGAAATGAATACATGGGGTGGTTAAAAATTAAAGCCAAATATGAATTTTAAAAAATGAGCACCAAATATTATCTTCTTTTGATTTTTCTACAAGAAAATGTTATTTGATGTTCATTTTTGAAAATTCACTTTTAATGTTTACTTTAATCGCCCTATGTATTCAATTTCTATGAGTTTTAATGAAAGAAAAAACCATGGCTGCCCATGAATTAACCAAGTTCTTCTAATGACTCTAATGTTGATCGAAGGACTTTCCAGATTGGTTGTTGAACCCGATCAAGCCTTGTAGGAATTTGTTGTTGGTTTGCATTTGTAATACACTTTAAAAAGAACCCCAGAATAATAACACTTAACGTGGCTGTGAGGCCCACCTATCTGTTCATGCTCATCACTTGTAGGAAAGATTGAAAGGCCTAAGTGTAGATTAGGTGCGGGCTAGCTTGATATTGAGCATGATCCTATGATTTAAATTAAAGAATATGTAAACTACAGCAAAAGAAAGAAGAAGATGCAAATGGGTATGGTTTAGGTTGGGTTCATGGTGAACTGAACTTAGACACAACACAGATCCAAGTTATAGCACCAGATCTAACCCCCACTCAAAGATCGATATACTATTATATACTTTATTAATTATTTTACATTTATGCATATTATGTATGTATAATTAATAATTATATGCTCTACTTAGAATTGTAAATAGATCGGTTCCGATCCGGATCCATGCTGATGGTCATTCCTAAGACATTTAAAGTTTTTAAGCCCCTAAAATGATGGCCACAACTCACAAATCAAAATTTTAAGATCTTGCTTGTATGGTAGCCCCACAGCCGGTTCACATTTTCCAAAGTTGGAGCAAAAGTTGACTTTTCCTCTTATATTTAGTCTGCATGAATTTCTGGCCACAAGTTTTTTTTTTGTTTTCCATATTATAACTAGAGAAATTTACGGCTTAGGTCTCCGTAGGACCAATACCACTCTTGAGGTTCCAAACACACTGTATTTATGGATAAAGTCCTTCATGTGCATTTTTGTATTTTTTTTTTTCGTTTAGCGAATAGTCGATAACGACCATTTTTTTTTGTCGATATCGACTATTCTGCGGGAACCCAAATAAAAATTGGGTTTTTTCAGGAGGGAGAAGAGGAGAGGGGAGGAGGAGGAGGGAGAAGAAGGGATGAGTCCTTTCACGGCCCCTTCTTCCTCATCGCCATTGTTAAGGGCTATCTCCTCTTTTTCAAGATTCCTTATCTCACATTTTTCAATATCTACATCATTTCTCTCATCATCATTTTCTTTTTCTTCATCATCATTGTCGTCATTGTCTTCATCTTCTTCACTGCTCGAGGAAGAAGAATCACTGCAATCATTAGTATCAGCACCGCCGCCATCACTCTCATCCTCATGAACTACTATCTCGGCACTTTGTGCGTAACTTCCGATGGCGTTACTCTCCATATTCACCATTGTATCAGCAACATTAACTTCACTCCCTTCATTGTTGTTCTTGAAGTCACGATTTGCTCACTCTTCATCATCAAACAACCATCTCCTCCACCAGAAGGAACATTATAATCTACAGAAGTTTCATCGTAAGTAGCAACTAAGCTTACCTTCTCCATCTCCTTTTCTATAGAGACACCAAAAACCCTAAATTCCACCTCTTTACAATCAGTTCCGTTCTGGGCACCAATTTCATGTGAGAACCGTTGCTCCACAAGTTTCAAATCAAACTCATTCGAACCCAACACGTCTTTTCCGTAATTTTCCTGATGAGTTTATCCTGAAATCCCAGAAATCCCAACTTAGGCTATTTTCAAATCAAAATCAGAACCAAACCCATCAGAGTATGTAATCTCAATGTTAATATCTTGATGGGTTTGTTAAGGAAATCCACAATCAGCCACATTTGGAACAGACCCACCTGGGTATGGATTCTCATTTTGAACAGACCCACCTGGCGATGGAACAACACCAGCAACCAAGGGAGAAAACATATATTTTTCTTTTTTCTTGTTATTTCGTATTATGGTCGATATCGACCATTTTGTTGTGTTCAGCAGATAAGACATTTACATATTGAAGAAAATATGACTAACAGAATGGTCGATATCGACCAAACAGAGAAAAAATGTCTTTCAGTTATATGGTCAATATCGACCATGCAGGGAAAAATGCCTTTCAGTTATATGGTCGATATCGACCATATTGCAAAACGACAAAAAAAAGTCCATACGAGGATCCCTCCCGTATCGATCATGGAACTAGGTCCTGCTAGGACGTATGCAGTCCTATGGGGATTTTACCCATAAATTCCTCTTATAACTATGAGGAGTAACTACAGTTGGGTAGGACCCTAACATATTTCAAACTTGCGCTCTCTCATAGTGGCCATTTGTCTAGGTAAAATTTGACTTATTTGTGCATGGCGAGGTAGGAACTTCAAATACCCTGATCAGGGAATAATGGGGTAGAACGATACCTTCGTCTCCAAAAGAGATAATGGCCGTACCACAGTTCTTAAACCCGACAGTTGCCTCAGAACAATAGGCAAACACATAATTCCCTCAGAACTGCTCGTTCATAAAAGGATGGTGTGAAAGTGGTGATTTTACCCTTAATCGTGCGATATCGTATGGGTATAAGATATCGAAAGATTACCCCTTGTCGCCCAAACGCAAAGCACATTTTCACCACAAATTTAGAACTCTGTTTTATTATCTTCTTTGTTTCTACTTGTTATGGGGTTTCTGTGGGATCTTACTATACCATCTTCTATCATCCAGAGTTTATACATTTCAGTCATCACAACCCTAAGCACAAACGAGTAGATTTTTCACTCTAAAATCCTAAGCCATTGAAGATCCGTGAAGTTGCAAAGAATGAGGTGAAAGGATGTATTATTGCCATATTGAAAGCAAGATGATAAGATGCAAATGGAGGAAAACTCAATAGAGAATCGAAGACGATGAACTTAGTGAAAAGAGTTTTCACCTCGCTTTTCTCTGTTTCTCTATTTTACTTCGGAAAAAGGAAGACTGTGAAAGTTCTCTGGAGATATTCTATGGCTGTAGGATATCGCATTGTGAGATATCTTACAACCCTAGGATATTGCAATATAAGATATCCTACAACCATCGGATATTGCACGATTAAGGGTAAAATCAACACTTTTATAGAGTCCTTTTGTGTATGAATAGTTATGTCGGAATTATGTGTTTAACAACTGTTTTGTTGCAACTGTCGGGTTTAAGGACTATCATATGTGTTAGGAATTTCATTGTAATGGATAATTCATGGGTTCGACAAAACTCTAGGTTTATTTGAGTTGTGATTTTGGATTTCTTTTAGAATAGACTTTGGTTATGTCACTAGAAGACTTGAAGCAAAAATTAAAGTGTTTTGGAGCGAACATGAAAATTCCCAGAACACAAGCTCACTATAGCGAGGTTCTTGCTCGCTAGAGCGAATGTGCGTGGAGCGTCCGGCATAGAGAAGGGATCACTATAGCCAGGACCATGGTCGCTATAGCGAGGACCCTGGTCGCTATAATGAACCTGGAAGGAAAGCCCAGCGCGTTTCAAACTTTTATTTTGAGTTTGATTGCTATTCTGATTGGATTATAATTAGAATACTCTTGTACGATTTTGGGGCTATATAAAGGGCGTTTCTCACAAACCTAAGTACGACAAGAAGTTTCTCTCTTTTGTTCTGAGGTGAGAAAATCCTAAGAGAGATTTCTTGTTCTTTAGAGCCATTATTGAGAGTCTATGCCGAAGATTTACTCTAGAATGTTTGTTGCTTCTACTTTCTTGTAGAAGATCTAAAGCGAAGATTGGAGTGTTTGGAGCAAAAAGAGAGAAAATCTAGAACATATATTCGCTAAAGCGAAGATTCAGTTGGCTAAAGCGAACTCGGCCAACGTCCGAGACAGAGAAGGCGCTTGCTATAACAAACTTGGAGAAAGAGCCTAGCGTGTTTTAAGCTTCTAATTTGAGTTCAATTGCTATTCTGATTGGATTATTATTAGAATATTCTTGCATGGTTTTGGGGCTATATAAAGGGTAATTCTCTCAACCCTAAGCACACACAAGAAATTACTCTCTCTTAGTCTAAAGTGAGAAAATCCTAAGAGAGATTCCTTGTTCTCTAGAGCTATTATTGAGTGATTGGGGTGAAAATCTGCTCTAGAAGGTTTGATGTTTCTACTTCTCTGTGGAAGATTTGTGCATCTTGGTTCTTAAAGTGTCATTAGAGGATCAAGCACGGGGAGCGGTGTGCGGCTAGTAGTTGTGACAATGAGGAGTTGTACAAGAATAACTAATATCTTTAGGTCGACATATTGACTGGAAAAGGAAGCCGTGAGTATATCTTTTAACCGTTCAATAGTAATTGATTTTTCTGATCGTGGTTTTTCTCTCTAGATAGGGTTTCCACGTTCAAATTGAGTCTGTCTTCCTGTAGTGTGTGATTGGTAGATTTGTTTGCTAGTTTGTATCAATTTTACTCCACTACAATGATTATTGGAACTAGCATATGTTCTAATAGATAAAAGGGGCTTTTGGCGGTAGGTCCCTCATCATTTGCTTTTATAGTTTAAGGTCCATAATATTTTATCGTCAGTCCTCTCATGAAAATGACACAGTGAAAAAGACAAAAAGGCCCTTATACACGTCAGCAAAAAGGCTTCGCTTGAAACCATTTCAGAGAAGAAAAAATCAGATCTATCTGAATCGCAGAAGCAAAAAGCGAAGCCAAAGGAAATTGCGAAACCTATAAGCAAACTCAAATGATCGAAGTCCTCCATCATCTGAATCGTCTTCACTTGGTTAGAAAAAGTACTTCTTCCAATCCTAAAAAGAAGATGTACAAGATAATTTCTTCTGAAAAAAAAACTAAAAACCTAATTTGATTTCGTTCTTCTCTGATTTTATCTATTCTTTATGCTCAACTCTATGTAGACAATAGCTAGAACAAACCTCAATTCAAGAGAAAAAGCAAGCGAAAGTTAGATTAATTTGTTCGAAACTTAGATAAATTTAATTTGTTCGAAACTCAGAAAAGTTGTTCAAAACTCGGATAAATTTATCTGAGTTTTGCCAGAAGTTTATGCAAGTTTGCCAAAAACTCAAATAAGTTTATCTGAGTTTTGGCAAATTTATCTGAGCTTTGCCAAATGTTCAGGTAAGTTTGTCGAAAACTCAGATAAATTTATCTGAGTTTTGGCAAATTTATCTGAGTTTTCGTCTAGTTTATCAGAGTTTCTGTTAAATTTATCTGAGTTCGGCGACACTAATACGGAAAATCAGATTCTAATAAAAATCGAAATCCAAAACAAGACCACTTGATGACCATGATCCAATCGAGAAGAGAGAGAGAGGAAAAACAAGCAAAATAGTGAATTGCTCTATTTCAAATCATTTGTAGAGAGATTTGAAAGAGACTTCAGATAAAAGAGTAAGAGAAAGTAAAACCGTTTCTATCATTGAAGAAATGAAAGAGAGAGAGTCGGAAGCGACAAAAGATGTTTTGCAACGGTACTCCATAACCATGGAAATGAACTGAAAATGGAAAATGAGAGAGAAGAAGATGGAAGGAGTGAGAATAAAAGAGAACTTGGCTTAGGAATGAGGGTTGAAAGGGGGGCAAATTAGTCATAAAAATATATAATGTGATGAATTAGGGACCTCTCACAAAAATATCTCCAGCTGTCTGGATTATATATATATATATATATATATTACAGAAAAAGTTGTTGGACTAGATGCCTTAAAAGACCGTGTTTAGGGACTGTTGGCTAATTTACCCTAGATAAAAGGCCACAATAAGTACAGTCATTATCCCTCTGCGAAATAAAATAAAAGGTTTGATTATTATTTTGCCTTTCTTTCTCTCCTTTGTGAAAGCCTCGCATGGTAGTTAAAATTGAAGCTCTGACCCCACCCACATGAGATGATAAAAATAAGAGCCAAAACAAGGCTGAAGAAAGTATCTGGTGGAAGTGATTTCCGGAGAGGATAAGAAGACCCTTTTTTCTCTACAGGGGAGAGAGAGAGAGAGAGAGAGAGAGGATAAGAAGAGCCTTTACTACTACACCACGAGAGAGAGAGAGAGATATGGTGAGAGAATTGAGAGCTGTTGAAGGGATTGGAGGTGGTGCCATGTTAATGTTATGGGTAGGTCTGGTAACCTTGTCACTCATCTGTGCCACCATCTTCTTCTGTGCAGATGGTGCCCCTAAACATAAAGCCACAGCTACAGACCACCATGGTGCCTATAGTGCGGAATGCACTGCTGGGTGCGGCGCCACATGCGGCGCCTAATACTCCTTTGCTCTTAGTCTTTCCAGCTGAATCCAGAGATACGTAGAGGACCCGGTTCTACACTGAATTGATTTTGAGAGATTTTCCGGGCACTCCCTCTTGTCTTCCTTTCTTTCCCTATGTTCTTCTTATAATATGTGTTCTTACTGCCAAAATTTACATGTATGTTTTGCTAAGCTAATACCGCTGTTGGATTCTTGTAAGCCATCTTCAACACTTGATGAAATAATAGATTTAGATCCTATTTCGGTCTTTCACTCTCTAGAATTTTTCTTCTTATTCATTGTTGGTGGAGATTGTTGGAAATGGTACAAATAAATTGCAAGATATTGGTACAAAGTGGATTGGCTATGCCTGTTTGGTTGACTCTTCCTAAGTTGAATGAAGGACTCATTACGCAACAATATTGGGAATGAAATTTGCAATCTGATGTGTAAGCCTTTTAGGAAGAATAATATATATACGTTTGAGGATCTATGCCAACAAGTTAGGGGATTTAGATATTTGGAAATCTATTATGACAACTCCATTTGAGTAGCAATGGATAGTATGGAACATTAATTTGAAGGGATTTTTAGGTGTAGAGAATTATAAGGTCCCGCAGGTGGAAAATTATTATTATCATTATTTTTTATATATAGTGTTGTGTGTTGGGTATTGCACTCATGGGGCCCGTAATAAAAACTCACCCCATTTTTTAGCAAGAAAAGAAATGCCCATAAGTAATTTGTCTAACACTCCTTATCCGTAGAAGGAATTTGGGGCACAAATATACCCTACAATATGGGTCCCAACTGTGCAATGTAATATCAGATTGGGAACTCTGCCTAAGTGGGGCCTACTTCTCACTTTCTGGATCCCATCTGGTGGGAGCTGTGATAGATGATGTTGGAATGAAATCCCCCATTACACAACCATTAGCCATCTAGTAAATGGTTAGGTGGAAATGGCAAGCCGGAGAAGGCCCATTTGAAGGCCAATTTGTTACTCATTCAGGCAAAGGTCCCTGCCCAAAATGTCCTACATTTGATACTTTTAGGTGCATTCAGCAAAGGTCTGGATGCAAACAGAGGGGCTTTACACCATTAGTTTTTTTTTTTTTTTTTTTGGGTCAAGCATGGATCTACCAGTCATCTGATGGGCCTTTCAGGCCTAGACATTGAGCAGTTTGGGGGTATTATCATAGTCTGAAAACTTGTTATTACTTGTTAACTTGGCTGAGTTGACTCCTGTCTGGCAAGTCCAGTGAGTCTGCGTGAGTACAGTGGCCCGTTGGTCTCTGTTTCTGGAAAGTAGAACGAGTCTGAATGAGCACCTCACTTGCTCAAGTTAGCCAGTGACTTTCCAGTTTGAGTCAGGTTTTCCAATGAATTTGATTTTGAAGGACCATGAACTCTGCATTATGGGTGGTGACTGGTGAAACCTTTATACTTCACAAGTTTCAGAATGCTGGGATTGAATCCAAGGACTACAAACCTTAGCATATTTGGGCGAAGTTGTTATGAAATTGCAGGCTTACTTCTATGGGCCAAAAAACAGGCATTTTGGATTTGACTCTAAGCCATAGTTATTAATTTCATCTCGTTTCGGCTGAAATGGCCGAAATTTTTCGTTTCGGTCAAGTGACCGAAACTTAACTTTTCGATTTGACTTTCAGTCAATCTCGGCCGAAATTCGGGATTTCAGCCGAAGTGTGACTTTTCGGCCGAAATTGAATTTTATAAAATTAAATTTTTTTACTTTTTTTTACACATATATATTTTGTATTTCTTATATGTTCACAAAATATAATTCCAAAAAAAATTACTATAATGGATTAAATCTATATTTATTAATTTTTCTATCTTTTTACTTATATATATTATTTTATAGTTTCCCCAAAATGTAATTTCGAAAAGTTTCACCAAGATTCCGAATGGGCCAAAACTTTTCATTTTGTAGGCCAGAGCGAAATGAAGTTCGAATCAATATTAACAACGATGCTCTTAGCAAACCCCCTTGAGCAGCTAATTCTTTGGAGGAGGCACTCTGGACAATGGCAGAAGACCCTCGCTGGAACGACTCAAGGGATACAATCATAAAAATCCACCAATTATCCTGTTTGTGGGATATATACACTAAGAACATATAGATCAATTTCAGAACAATCATCATATGGATGTGTCGAGCTTAGCATTACAGCTTATATGAAAAACCAAACCACATTCATGAAATCCAACAAAGAAACTAACATTTCTTTGCATATTTAGCAGTTCGTTCATTTACTTTTCTTATCCTTCACTTCTGCCCTTGGTATCTTGCCAAGAACATTTGAATCAACTTGTTTGTAAAGTTTCTTCAGATCGCGCCTTCCTTTCTTCGCAAAGTACTCCACCTCATCCTCGTATCGTTCATACATAAGTGGTATGATTTGGATGCAGAGAAAGACTAGTACCAATTCAAACAATAAGATTCAAGTCAGAAACTAAAAATCCTGCAACAAGAGACCACCTATGAAACTTCAATTTTGATGAATCATATCAGTACGGTTCTAACATCTCTCCACCTTCTCATAACAGATCAGAGGTGGGGTATGTTTTCCATCACTGACCAATCCCTATTAGTCAGGTGATCATCAATATTCTTATAAAAAACCTTATAGCAAGACCCCAACATGACCAAAGAATTAAAAAGCCAGAGGTTCCCAGAAATATATTAGTCACAATGTCACATAAATGTTGAGAGCTAAACTTGGGTCAGGCCTTCCATTTCAGGTTTCATTTGGGCTCGGGCTCGGGCTAGGTGCTGCCATTTTGGGTTTGATCCGGGCTAGGGCTCAGGCTCAGGCTTGGGCCTGGCAATTCAGGTTTCATCTAGGCTAAGCATTACCAATATGTAGCTGGGGCTAGGCTTGGGCTTGGTAAATAACTGGCCGTCTGGCCCATTCCGCCCAGGTCGGCCCCTTCATACAGTTAGACCTCATTATTGGTTTTCTACTTAGTATTCAATTATTTAGATACTGAAGGAAATGAAAGTCAGTTGAAAGTTGTACCAAAATATAGGAGACTAATGGAGCTGAAATAGCTTCCTACCACAGATAACATCCATAGAGAACCAATTGCCTGAAATAATAAGAAGATAAGGGTGATGGGAGATAAACCCATGGATGTAAGAATTTATGTAAAAGGATGAAAAAGAAGTAGAAATACCAGAAGGAAATGTTTCAAGTCTTCTCCTCTTGCAATGCTATAGAGTACGGTAATGAACACATGTAGTTTGCGATGGAAAGCCAGAGCAACTTCTTTAAAATAGGATTCCGACAAGATGATCTCTGGAATCTTGGGAGAAGGTCTAAAGATGAAAGTCAATAAACAAAACATCAATTTAAACATAAGATGGAGTACAGTTCCATTATAAAGCCATAATTAGGAGAAAAAAAAATATTGAAACAGAGGTAGCAATCTTGACTATAGGTGAATCCTGTCACCATAAGTCCAAGACCAAATAGCGAAGGAAAATGGCCTCACTTGACTCATTACCCAATAAGCAAGTGGCCCACTTTTCTATCAGCATGTGATCAGGGAAGAGTCCAACCTTCCTAGTACATAGTTTGAGACCACAAAAGCCATTTGATTAATGAAAAACAAGAGATTTCCTATCAAGTAAACAGCCAAAATCTTCTTTAAGTTGCATATTTCTTCCTGCAATCTTAGCAGGACTTGGTTTTCATTACTGTCAGCAGTAGCAAGGGTCATTCATATGAGCATTTTATTTTACCTGTTGAAGAGTGGAGCGGCATTACACCAAATGAAAATGGCGAGCATGGTCGCGATGAAGATGTGGCACAGAAGAGTGAGGAAATTATATTCCACAACTTCGAACAGAAACCATACCACAGTGGCAACGGCCAAAATCACACCAGATAAATGCTTGTTCTTCCATAAGATAATGTCAGCAACTGCAGACATTATACAGTTAAAACAAATTTAAAATATTAAATCAAATCTGTAACTTGATTTTCTTGACCATATGCTAGGTTAGTCCATGAGTCTAATCCCACAGGCCATGGTTTTAGAGCTAACCTGAAATTGACTTAGCCTCCACTACATAAATGTTTCACCATGACTTACATTGGTTTTATATGGTTTTACTCTGAAACTTAAAATGGATGGGATCTCCATTCTCAATGCTTGCATAGTTTATTTTGTTATTTTCTATATTACATTTTTTACAGTTACAACTAAAATGCTTAAATAGGTCTAAAATGAATATAGGCCGGTAATCTGTTAATGTTTTAAACCTTTTTTTTTTTTTAAGAAGCCAAGATTTTAGTTCTGGAGCAATATAACAATCTGGGATAGGTCCATAGTTTATCTGGATCTGATCAACCCAGATCATTTAACAAATCAGAATCAAATATTATCAAATTACATTTATTATGTATATATATAGAGGGGGATATTCATGTGCATCATTTAATGGGGCCATCGTAGGGCCCCATTAATCATGAGACTGGGGGGGGGGGGGGGGGGGGGGTGTTGTGGAAAGAGACATCTTAGATGGACCCATATATCAAGTTTGGGGTCAATCCCATGCCTTTAACTCATTCAACTTAACAACTTTATATTAAAGAAAAACATTTGACCTTTGATCCAATGGTCCAATCAATTTGGATAGGTGAAAACTTAATAGATTTAGTTTACTTAATGAGGTTTTATGCATGTAGATGGTTCAGTTGTATCATAAAGCTGGCCCCACTATGTTGTCCCTCACGCCACAACATAGTGAGGGATGGATGCACATGAATATTTATATATATGTGGCCCATATAGGTCCATGTTCCACGAAGAGGTACCTCTCACCAATTGTTTGAGAGATAACACTCTTAAGCTCGTTGTGGGACCCACTTAAATACATGGCAATCATCGAAGAATAGTGTGATGGAAAGGTCTCATTGTGGATATGATTTTGGGAGAGCATCTCAGTCAAATCATTATAACCATCGTACCAACATTTTAGGGGCCTAAATGTTAAAACGGTTGTCTTAAATTAGATTTTGCATAAAATTTAATCCAACAGTTTCAAAATTCATATTAGTGTAAACATTAGGATGAGTGTTAATTCATGGGAGATTAGTAACTATGAGAAGGTCGGATTTATCATGGGGGACCCATGTAGATGTAGTGGCCAAAACGTGGCCTCTCACGCAATCCATGAGAGGTATATCTTAGCATAATGTATTTCTTATTGGTATATGAATTATAATTATGATGTATTGTTATAGATAATTTTGTATGTTATACATGGGCAAACAGGTTTCAGGCATTGTCTATAGCCAACCCATATGTCGATCCCCAATTATCAATCAGGACCATTAAATGTACCACTCATGCACTTCCCAGATGGGATCCATCAAATAATGGGGTGATTGGGCCTTGTTTACACTGAATATTGTATCAACTGTTACTCCAAGATTTCAGCTTTGTCTGATGATAGTGTTTCAAACCGTAGTTTAAAATCATGCAGCAAGGCGAATTGATATTAAAAATTGACATGATGGATTTTTTTGCTTTGTACCTTTCCCTCCTCCAAAGATGGAATGTAAATCTCTTTCGCGCCCGAAGAGCTTGGTCTTGGTCTTTGAAGACGAGGCCTGGTCCTCTGTATCGGAATCCCTAATGAATACTGGCATTGTTACCTGCAAAACAACAACAAATGGGGTGATGATTTCATGTTACAAGCACAGAGAGGCTTTTATAAGGTGTGTGGTTCCAAGCTTAGTAGCCAAGTAATACTAAGCTTTAGAATATGTGGGAAGAAAAGGATGACTTTGGGTGTGCTTCATAGGGCACACAGGGTCTCAGCTAGTTTTGATTCTCCTTGGCTTTCCCAGTAGTGTGAAACTTTCCTGGAATCTTTTCATCTTTTGGTTTTTTTAAATCCTGTGTTGTACTGAGTGACTGAATTGACCCTATATGAGCATGCATGGTCCATGAATTTTGTGATCTAGATTGAGTAACCATCAGATTGATGGTCTGGATACCGAAAGTAAACATGGACAGAAATGGACTACCCAGCAAACTATGTGTAGGAAAACCCAGGGAACAAGGATTCCTCTCTTGCAGTTTCAATGTATGCGTGAAGGGTAACCCATGTTAGGGTAATGGCCGACCCAGGATTTTCACTTTAGGGGTGCGAACTGCAAACCTTAATAGGGAGTTTGGTTTAGGGGTCAAATCGAGAATTTTCATGTGGATTTTAAGAGTGGATCCACAATTTTTATTGGGTATTTTGGAGTGCATCGTGGTTTTAACGGTACGGCTGCACCCACGTGGTTGTGCCTGAGTCCGCCTCTGGTTAGGGATTAAAGTGGGTTGGGTTATGGTCTATGGTGTGCCTAACTAGACACGAACCTGAGTCGCTAAGAGGGGATCTATGTCTGGACCAGGGCACAAATCTTATCCAAGTTAAGAGCTGTGGGCCCTTGCACAGATTTAGGTTGAAGACCTGAACTCTTATTAGGACTCAGAGTACAGGGCCTGGATCCGAACTCAGAGTACAGGGCCTCCATTCTTTTTTTTTTTTCTTGTGTACCCCAACCAAGGGCTCAGACCCAAGCGAGTGCCCCATGCACATGGGAAGGTAGTCCACTCAAATAGAAAAGAGGCTCACACAAGCATAAAGAGGTAACGTACTTGAGATTCAAACCCCAGGCAACCATATAAGATCTGACGCTCCTTACCACTTGGATAAATAATCATTCTTAATAAAAGCCCTCACTCGAAAGTTATGATTAGAAATAAAAGATAAAGAAGGATAAAGGCCCCCCATTCAGAAGTTATGGTTAGAAATAGAAGATCCAAGCTTCTAATCAGAGATTACAAACATATCGATCCTTGTTTATGAAGAGCCTTGAAAAGAAACAGGTGCTTCCAAGAGCTAGCATGTTCTTTTAGCAAGTGGTAAAGCAAACGTGATGGCAAAGTTGAGCTGAATATGACATATTCTTCTTTTATCATTCATGTTTAAAAAAAAGTAGAGAGGGAAGTAATTTCCATCTCCCTCCTTTTTTTAGCATAAATCTCACCACAATTCGTTTTTTTTTTTTTAAATAATCACCAAAAAAAAATCTTATATCGCTCGTGCACGAAAAATGACCCAATAGTTCGAACCACACAAAAAAGGTCCTCCCACCATATTCATGTTCTTTTTGGCTTGTTTGACTTAGCGACAACATCGTTGGCCAAATACAAATGGGCAACGATATTGTCACTCTTCGTCTTATATACAAGTCCATGCAAGTATCATTTTAGATCAACTAATTTCGATTATGAGAATCAAGTTTGTGTTTGGATGGGGTATTGCTTGGTGGTCTAAAATATGGGCGGAGGGGTGGAGAAGATGACCAAATTTACTTATATTTGTCATTCTCAAAGAGGGGTGTGTTGAAAAGTAGGTAGAATGAGTTTTTCTACCTTGAAGTCGTCAAATTTAGAGTAAACGGTTTGAAATATCTAGAAAAAAATGGGTGAGTTAAGAACAAGATAAACTTGTTGAGCATAAGTAAGCGAAGATCTAAGGTTTAAAAAAATTGCAATTGGCACCACGGGACCATTTCTATATGGTAATATCTAAGTAGTCCTTTTTCATGCACGGATCATTTAATAGGTTTTTTTTTCCCGTAAAATCCTCTTTTTTAACCAAATAAAAGACCACAATAAAGAGTGTAACAGTACACACACGGCAAAAGTCTCTCTCTCTCAATTTACTTTGTCGTACATTCCAAACACAAATATTATTTCACCAAATACTTATCACAGCTTTTTTATTCTCAATGTACTTTATGTAATACGTGGCAAACACAAGCATTATTTCATCAGTTACTTTATTGTACATTTTCAATTGATGTAACATTTACCCTATCTAAACAAACAAACAAACAACGGAGGGTGTTTGGAGCAGCTTGAAGATACAGTAAATTGGATGACACCAAATCCAAGTTATACAATTCTGAACGAGTCTGGATAATATGAGAGGAGCCTAAAACAAAACGGGGCTCACTTTCTTAAAATCAACTGCCAAATGTAAACTTCTCCCCTTGTTTAGGCGCTGCACCACCAAAGTTTGGCTCAATACAGGGCATAGGCCCAAAAGCATAACAAAAGAAGTTGGATCTCTCTTGCTACAACCATCATCATGTCAAAAAAAAAAAGGACCTGTGAAGGTATATATAGCTTTACAGGATTTGAGGTTCCACCAATATGGTCTATTTATAAGAGGTTCCATTTCAAATAGATAAGACTTGCCTAAAACCTTGGTCTAGATTGTTATAGTACTGCTTGATATATCATTCTCTGTACTCTCCCTTTCAAAAGAGGCTGGAGGGATTACAGCCAAGTTTACTGCACAAAATTTGAAATGTTGCATGCTAGTGGCAAAAGTTTGGTAAATGTAGGCCACTTGAATCGAGGATGAGAGAAATCATGTAACTAGTGATGATAGGGCAATGCTTTTTCGGCCCTTAGTGACAACCATCCTCAGTATATCTTGTGTGGACAAAAAATATAGGGTAGATTGCCATGATGACAAATTTGGGTTGTTACAATACAGACAAATTTGGGTTGTTACAATACAATGTAGGTGGTCGAGATAAATTGACATCAATAATTCCACAAAATGAAGGAAGCACGGTGAACTCAACTATTTTTACTTTAGTAATTAATCTGACAACATTAAGGCTTCCTTTTATCACTCCACAAGATACATATTTAAGAAAAACTTATATAAATGGTAGTGGGTCTTATGCATCTTGACATCTGGTCCAATCAACACCTTAGTAAGTAATCAAATCTCAATAAATCGAGCGATTTAGATTTTAAATAGGTAGTTCCCGTGTCGATCTACACGCCTTAAACACATAATTTCTTTTTAAGTCGGAACCTCCAAGTATCCAGACTCCATAGTCACAACCTTACCCTACTACCGAGAGTGAAAGGAGAAAATATATATATATATATATATATATTATGAACTTGAAAAGAATGGGCATAAATATCTCCATGATAGATCAGACCAGACCAGGCCATCCAAATAGCAGAATCCCCCCCCCCCCCCCCCCCAAGTCAAATGAACCATTCATTAAACCCCAAGGCCTAGCTTCCCACTCGGCTTTTTGGAGGTTATAGATTCGAAACTGCACTATCATATACGGGCCGGCTTTCCTCGGAGTCCAGTAAAATAAAAATAAATAAAAAATTAACCATTCATGTGGAGATCTTGACATGTTCCAGATCAGAACATATCCAACCAAACAATCTTCCCCTGATGTGAACTGCCTAAGGTTCCATGGGAGTGCGAAACACATGATGCCTGTACCTTGCATACGACAAACTTCAGAATTCAGATCGAACGTCATGACACATGTCACTAAGGCCGGCTCCCATACAAACAAACGAAACGTGCCATGAAACAGGAAGGGAAATCAATAATTTATGCTCCTCTTCACATATCTAAGTTTACTGACTACAAATGCAACCCTTCTCCTCTCTCACTTCAATCTCTCCGATCACAATTCACAGCTCACAACACTCCCAGAAACCCCAATCAGCTGCTAAGCCCCACAAATGTCTCTCCCATTCTACTCTTCCTTCATCAAAACAGCCACCATATACCCACTTCAACACCCATTTCCCAAAACACCCACCTCCCAAAACCCCATAAAACCACTCCAAAACCCCAATTCAGTCCTCAGATGCACCCACCAAACAACAACAGCAGCACCCACCATGTCATTTGGCCTTAAAAGCCTCACAGAAACCTTCGTGATCGACGTCGAGAAGGCCGAAGGGAGGCCTCTCAATGTCCCTTTGACCGCCCCATTTACCATCACCTCGTCCAGGCTCGACTCGGTCGGGAACGTGGCGATCCGGGTCGAACTCAGTAATGGATGTGCTGGGTGGGGAGAGACTCCCATCCTACCGTCCGTTACAGCTGAGGATCAGATTACAGCACTTGAGAAGGTGGGGGAGGCTTGCGTTGCGCTGAGGCGGGCAAGGGGAAGGACTTTGGGTTCGGTTCTTGGAGAGTTGGGGGAGATCCTTCCTGGCCATGAATTTGCTTCCGTGAGTTGGGTTTTAGTTATTGTTTGTATCTCACCTGCTTTTGTGTGGAAAATCGGAAGATTGGGTTTTTTTTTTTTTTTTGGGTTACAATATTTGGAGTTGAATTGCTGCTGATTGAATTGGTTTTTATATGCACTTCTTGTTGATCATTTTGGAAATTTCTACATGTTACATGTGTAGATATGAATTACAGATTACCCCACATTGATGATAATGATGTTTCTTTATATATCAGAGTTTTAGACTTTTAGTTACTTGCTCATGTAGTTAGTTTAAAATGATTACTTTAGGTTCTCATTGGAATGTGTTTAGCTGAATCTATGATTGAAGGTTAGAGCAGGAGTTGAGATGGCGCTGATCGATGCAGTTGCTAATAGCATAAATGTACCTTTGTGGAGATTGTTTGGTGGGGCTTTAGATTCCATAACCACTGATATAACGGTTCAGTCCTTTTCTTACCTGCTACATGAAATTCTCTTTTCAACAGTTCTCAATTCCTATCACTGCTTAGAGGAATTAATTTGTCTCAGTTGTCTACCAACTGTTCAGATTCCAATTGTTTCACCAGCTGAAGCTGCTGAATTAGCTGCGAAGTATCGGAAACAGGGATTTGGGACTCTAAAGCTTAAGGTGGGAAAAGATTTGAGAGCTGACATAGAAGTGCTTAAGGCCATACGTGTTGCACACCCTGACTGCTTGTTTATTTTGGATGCAAACGAAGGATATACTGCTAAGGAAGCCATCGAGGTTCTTGATAAGTTACATGGTAACTTGCTAACTAATATATTTTGTGTGTAATTGTGTGCATATGCACATGTTGTACTTTGATTTTATTTGTGTGTGTCCATAAGTATTTGAGCATCTTCAGTTCTGCTGATTTTGCATGTGTGGTTAAACTAAAACTCATCGATTTTAAATCAAATCGATTGGAAGTCAGTCATCATTGTTATTACTCAATTTTGACTAGTTTTTGGCCCAAACTTGAAAAGCTTGTTACCGTCAGAGAAAGAGAGAGAGAGAGAGAGAGAGAGAGAGAGAGAGAGAGAGCTGCATAACTGGCTACACAGGTCCATCAGCACCTCTAACTTTTATCGACATGGTGGGTTTTTGTGTTTAGCTTTTGTCATCCAACATGTTCACCCGCCTTTCCACCTTTGTTGCCTCTCCATTTGTCTCACCCCTGCTCCTTATTTCTCAGTTCCACTTATCCTCGAAATGGCTTCTTCTTCCTTATTTTGAGAACAAAAACAAAATAGTTCTTATCCTTTATTCTTTTAGTTTTAATGCTGTAAACCAAAAACATTTTGATTTTCCAAGTGACAGTAGATTGAAGACAACTCTGTTAGTGTCAGACTGTATACATATTTGATGTTCATAACTTTGTTCCTTTACTTACCCATTTCAGTATCTTAAACATTTATATTCCTTTTACAACCGCTGCTTTTCATGACATTCCTGCAGAAATGGGGGTGACTCCAGTTCTCTTTGAGCAACCAGTTCAAAGAGATGACTGGGAAGGTCTGCATCATGTTAGTCACGTTGCAAAAAACAAGTATGGGATATCTGTTGCTGCAGATGAAAGTTGCAGGAGTTTGCTTGATGTTCAAAAGATTATACGGGAAAATCTTGCTGATGTTATCAACATTAAAATTGCCAAAGTTGGGGTTCTTGGTGCCCTAGAGATGATTGAACTTGCCAAGAGTGCTGGTATTACACTGATGATTGGTGGCATGGTTGAAACTAGAATAGCAATGGGCTTTGCTGGTCATTTAGCCGCTGGTCTTGGGTGTTTCAGGTAATATGTCTCGAGTCAATAAGCTGTTCCTTTTCTTCTTCTTGTGCCTAGATAAAAAAATCCATACCATTCATCTACTGGGCCACAGATGGGCTGCATCTTATCAAGACAGGCTTCTAGGCCCATGGTTGTTTTGTACATTATAAGTCGTGGATTGAATCTTCATAGCTTTTGAGTGGATGGCTCATACCTAATGAATGTTGTGGGATGGTTTGAGTTCTTTCTAAACACCCATTTTTAAAAGACCACCAATACACTAATCGTCGTCGTCATCATCAAAGCATTGTCCCGACTGTTGGGGTCTGTCAGCTACCCCAATACAATACTAGGATCATAAAATGTTGTCTTTGAGGTACTGTGATCCATCCACAATATGGCTTAACCAAGGAAGCAAATTTCTATATTAGTCGGCAACTGGGTTGGCATAGGTACTGAGCTGCCTTGGCAGAGTTACACTAAGTTAGTCAAAACCCTAAATAAACATCAAAGAAAATAGAACTATGGAAGTATGGGAAGAAACATTTTCAGAACTCACCAGGTTTTACTTACAATTTTTGAATGAATTACTTACAAGCGATTGCTTTGGCTGTCATTAACTCAATTCTTTTTTTTTTAATATTTATCGAGAAGAGAACAAATGAGAGACTAACCGAAAAGAAATAAAATAAAATGACTTATCTAACATCTGTGATTCAAGGTCATGGAATCACCGTAAAAAAGTCCAAACCTTTATCTAATGGTGGAATTCAAAGCTTAACAGAAAAAGAACACGAAAAGGAGTAAAAAATGTTCATTTCCTGAATAAATTGGCTTAAATACAAAAGTATAATTTTTCTGTGGATTTAAGTCCTAATCCATAGCTTTATGATGTATGAAGCATTTAAGCTTGATGACAAGCAAGTAATTCAAGAAAGATAGGGAAAAATCATTCCTTTTTTGTCCAAAAATCCAAATGGGTTTCAGAGTGAACTAAATTGGCCGCAAAGACTCAAAAGAAATTTGTTCGTCACCACTTTTGTTCCAGATCGAATGCAAATGAGGCCTAAAATTTCTCTATCTTTTCAAAAACTGCCAAATGATTTAATATGGGTAAAATAGGGCTTTTTAGAAAACCCTCTCTTGGAGCTTAAAGGCTGGCCAAATTACATTGTCTGACTCAGGCCAACTTAGCCAAGGTGGTTTCGTGCTTGACCAAGTTGGACTGAGCCACAAGAGACTCCCCTGAGTCCCCTGAGTTGGGTGAGAGACTTGAGACACCTTTTTCCTAGACTTGAATGGTCCAAGCTGATTTCTTATTCTTTTTTCTTTTTTGTGCAAATAAACTTAACATTCCATCTTCTGTTGCCAACCATGAGCACTTTCGAATGGTGTTATGGGCTCTTTTCCTGACTCCGGTCAACTTGGGCAAGTCAACACATAGTCAATGTTTTATTCCTTTGGCCTAGCAGATGAATAGACCAGATCAGTACTCGACCTGATTTATTGATACAGGGTGATTGTGAACTAATGTACATTTATGTTGAACACCAAATCATCTCCCAATATCTGCATTAACATCGGCTGTAAGTTTGATGCAGATTTATTGATCTGGATACGCCCCTTCTTCTGGCAGAGGATCCAGTAATTGGAGGTTATGAAGGTATTTTCCTTTTTAAGTTTGGAAGATGGAACTGTATACATTTAGTTCTTCTCTTTGTTAATTGTATATTCATTTTTGCTAGCTTCTGGTGCTATTTACAAGTTCACAAATGCCAGAGGCCATGGTGGTTTTCTTCATTGGGATTCTATTGCCTGGTGAGTCAACTTCCATTTTCTACTTTGTATCAAGAACAATTAAACTTTGAGGCTATTAAATCAAAGGATAATTTGATGGGCAACTGTTAGCCGAACCCTTATCCATGATGAGACCTTCTGCCTGCTGACAACAGGGTTATTGCAGGTACATAGTATCTATTTTGATTAAAGTCTGCCATAAGACACATCAAAATTATATTTTATCCATGGTGATGAATTCAATGCTATGAGGAAATATCAAGAAGATAAAGTACATGTGATTAAAAAGCATATGTTGAGATGGATGCATATACCGAAGTAGATGTACAAATTCCTATTTCTGTGCTGTACTTCAGAATTTGTTAATCAGTTTTGCATATGATAGGTGCTTCTGTGCCTTAGATTCCTATTATCATACAATTGATCTTGTCCTTCTTGTGAAAGTGAAACATAAGATGACTTTTCTTGGCAACTAACCTCAATTTGATCCAGCTACTGCATACTGTCACTCCCTAATTCTGATCGAAGTCCATACAGGTGTACATAGACCAAACACAGCCTTGCCTTAGTCACATACTGGCATTTGCATCCTTCTACAATCTTCATTATCCTTTTTCTGAAATTATTGTTTGTATTTATGAGGCTTCCAACAATCCATAAACTATGATGCCCATATACAAATACAGGTACGTGCACGGATGTAGGGATTAGGGATACAACTTTGCACTTTTAAAATTCCAGCACACGGATATGGATATGGGTTTCTTTTTCTTTAGATCACTTTGAATAATGAAATTATCATTACCATTAAAAAAAATGAAATTATCATTGTTTACATTCCTTTCTAACATTTTTTATGTTGAAAACTGAGAAAACTAAAGGAACTGTTTGAAATAACGGACTTGGTAACTAGGATATGCTAAACTTTTACCCGAGAAGTAGTTTAAGCATTTGGGGTACTTTGTGACTTTGACTGAGACATGAGTATGTTTGAATATTTATTGATAACTAGCCTCAAATAGCAAGTTGACTGAGCAGCTACAAATCATCGCTCCCTAAGTCTGATCAAGATCCATACAGGGGTAGGCAGACAAACACCCTGTCATGGTTTGTGCTATGGATCAACCACATGCTGGAATTTCCATCCATAAAGTATTCCATATTGGGTTTCCTTTGTTACTATGAACTGGAAATGAGAGTGTATTTGACTGTCTCAATGGTCAGCCACTGACAAAGTTTTTTTTCTTTCCTTTTTCCTACCCTTGACAGGATAATTTCTAGTCTTGATATGATCCTACTGTTGTAGTGTGGTTCCTGATGTCCACAACCCAAACTTGGCATCTTCACATCAGTTTATTTGCATGTGAAGACAAAACCACTCCCATACCTGATCCAAACCATTGTTTGGTGGTTAGTGGTTACATTACACCCATTGTTTTCTAAGTTCACCCAGCTTGCCACTTAGCATGCGCACTGTGGTGCTATGTTTGTTTTGTTAAGAATTTGAAAGAAAAAAAAAAAAAAGAAAGAAAGAAAGAAAAAAATAAGCGGGGTGTTCTCATCTGCTTAACTTTCATAAATGACATAACACATGTAACTCATTGTTAGGCTTTTGAGATGATACTCTTTTAGGTATCTTTACAGACTCTGTTATTTACTCATTGTTGATGATGAGCTCCATCATCATAACCTGGAAATTAGACAGGATTATCCTGATTAATAATGATTAACATTTATTTTCTGAATTCAACTATATTATTTAGCCGCACTATTTTATTAGTTGTTACTATTTTAGCTCGTTTATTTTAATTATTTGAATGCTCCCAGATATTGGGTCTGTTTTATCCTTGATTTGAGAATATTTCATGAATCTTTCTAATTCTCATTTTTCATTCAGACTGACAGAAACAATTTTCCCGACAAAAGGCCATGAAATGTGGTATGCCATACGAACATGTATTTCTTCTTCCAGTAACACAGTTGTGAGGCAAGCATTCCTCAAATTGTATTGTGAAGGGGAGTTTTATCTTTGGTTTAGGTTCATTATCAGAGGTAAGTGCTATTGGAGTTACTCTTACAAGCATTTCTGGGACATTAATTGTCTTTTTGGGGGAGGTCAACTTGGAACTGTTAATTTCACTAGCTTCGGAGATGAAGAGGTAATTTGAATTTTGAACCTTTAAAATCTCCTTGTACTGAACAAGTAAGTAGGCTTATGGAAGTTGTATAAATTGGTTGTATAAGGATGTGATTAGAACTATTGTTGCTATTTATCTTCTTGGCATCGCTACTCATTTTTGGTAATTTTTTGGTGGATGAGATCTTGAATGCGTTATCCCATTGGTTGTGTCGAGAATGGACGCATGTGAAAGTCCATTAGGAATAAATGAAAGCAAGATCTTCTGCAGCACGACTATTGAATTCAGCTGTGCTTAAATGGGCACTAAACCATCACCATGGACCTACACATGGGTGCATCTCAAGAGGATCAAGTTAACCTAATTGGAAATGGTCCATTTGTTATAGGTATGGTTAGGTTGGAGAACCTGCTTGGTTGACTCCTGATCCAGCTGAGACAATTGGGAATGGCTATAAGAAGGGTCCAAATGCAAGTAAGAATGCCTAGGAGATCACATTGAGATTGTCTTACGAAAGAGATTTTGCATTGTAGGGAGTTTATTCATGGCCCTACCCGGTTAAATGGTTCCACTTGCTTATGCTGGGCATCTTGTAACGTTCATCAATTGGAATGTGCCCATACATGGGTTTGTTTCAGTTTAGTTTACTTTTCTTTACATTTTGTTCTTTTTTTTTTCTTTTCTCTTTTTTAATTACAGAAAATAAATGTTTCTTTAATTTTTATGGAAAGAGAGTTTAGATCATGGATTAGTCTAGATGTTGCTTCTAAATAATTATCACTACAATTCTCAAATTTATAAACGGTACTTTACTGATTCAATAGTCTCTGTTATTTGATGCTTCCTGGATGATGAGGCATACTGTAAGAACCTTCACTCAGGTTTAATGCAAACTGTAGAAAGGATGCAAGATGTTGCGGACTGTCTTAACAGTTTTTCCTGATACTTTCTATTGTGAAGTTATAAAAATAATATACACAGCCTAGATATCAAGGTTATTTTAACAATTGTGTTTGTAGTATGTTCTTCTTTTCACTTTTGAAATTTTGTGTTATTGTATTAAAATGATGTTTTTTTTTTTTTTTAATGTGATTTAGCATTCTATTGTTCTTAACAAATTTGACCTTTTCTATGTTGGCTTCAGTTACCATTATCATATGACTTCATGGGTTGATGGCTTTATTCTTGAACAAAATGACCCAATACTTGCAGTACATTAAGTTTAGATTTTCATTATGTGTTTATATATGGATTGTATATGCTTATTTTCATTTTATGTATAGATTGAGTTTCTTTTATCCTCTTTTTTTTTTTTTTTTTTTTTTTCAAATATCAAAGATGGGTGAAAGAGTATTTAGATGAATAAAACAATTACATGAGTCTTTCTTTCTGTGGTTTTATGGTGAGCAGAGGACAAATCTGGGACATGGATAGACTGGAGGGCAATGTGTACCTACTGATACTTTACAATCTAGTTTAAAAGCTCCATTTGTTTTACAGTAAAATATCATTGATTAAACTTATTAATTTGTAGTAAGAAATTTGTAAAGAAAGAGAAGATGATGCTAAATATTTACTATTAACAGTACTGACTAGTGAATCTAGGGAAAACTTCAAGTTTTTGCCTTATTTCAATAAAGGACACAAGTGTTAAAACTTTTCAAATTAGTCCCTAAGTTTTTCATAAAATTTTTAATTAAGGACATTCATCCATTTAAAGCTATTTTTCTTCAGATTTTTTAAACTGCCTAAATTATCCTTCAATGAAATAAAATCTCCCTTCACTTTATATTTTCTTCAATTTTTTCATTGACAGCTTAATGGTAATCTAGAAAAACTAGCATTTTCAAAGAGATCGGCTAAATGTAGTGGCTGTCAAGCTTTAAATGAAGGTACTCTGGGTGTTTTTAAAAAATTGAGAGAAAATTTCATAAAAAAATACCTTTAACTGATCAGATGGTCTTAATTGAAGTTTTATTGAAAAACTTATGGATTAATTTGTAAAGTTTTGAAACTTGTGTCTTTTTTTGAAATAAGGTAAAAACATAAGACTTTATTTGAAAATTTCCCATGAATCTATTAGGAAAAGTTTCTATTGTAATTAAATATGTACCACGACCCCTGTGCGACTTACTATTGCTTTCCAAAACCAAAAAACATGATGGCCGCCGCTGTTGTAGTCGGGATAGGAGAATTTTTTTAAATTCCAATGGGGATGGCATTTGAAGAATTCTGGAGTTCTTCTCTAAGGGCATGTTTGTGCAGTCCATTTTCGCGGAAAAGTTTGTAGTTTTATGTGAAAAACTTTTTTTTCATGTGTTTAGTGCGGCAGTTTTTTTGGGAAATGCTTTTTTGCCACGTCAGCTTTTTCTTTCCTAGCCATGGAAATAGACTTCCTATGGGGGAAATGAGAAGTCCATTTCCACGGAAAACCGATCCCCCAATTTCCTCTCTCTCACCCTCACTCCCCCCAGCCACCTTCTTTCTTCCTCTTCTCCTCCCAACCCCACCCACCTCACACACATACCAATTCACCCACCCAATAGTTTTTACTAAAGAAATCCATAGCTGCACCAAACAACATTAGCACTAATTCATCGAGGAAAACCTTTTTGCACCAAACATAAAATTTTGACTTCCTTGCAAAAACTTTTTCAAAGAATTTGAAATCCATAGATTTTGCTAATGTGGCAATTTTCAATTTTCATGAAAATTACATGTACACAAACGTGCCCTAAAAAAACAGGCTCTTCACTCTCAAAAGGGAGAGAGAATGAGTTTGACATTTTTGGCCCATTCCTATGTGGTAGCCGGTTGGTAATTTGGCTCATCTTAGTTTCTATTGGACTCATCTTTGAACTTCAAATGTTTGGGAGTTTAAAAAAGGTTAACTTTATATTGCTCAGTTCCCTTCTTTTCTTTGGGTGGAGACACGGCTTTTCTCAGAGTTGAAGAGAGAATCACGGAGAAAACTCAATAAACTAAGGGCCTGTTTGTTTGGAAGAATTGGGAGAATTAATATTTGGGAGAATTCTGAGAATTCCAAATGCTGCATTTCAAAGTAGAATTTCAAATGTTCAACCCCCCTCTAATATTTAGAATAGGCATGTCAAACTGGCTGGCCCGGGCCAGTGGGCCCACCAAGGAAAAACCCTGGCGGGCCAGGCCGTGGGGCCAAGCGTGCCCCCTTCAAAAAAAATTTCAATTTTTTTCCTTTTCAGTATTAAAATAAAAAATTAGAATACAACTACGGAGAATGACAAAGATATTTACCGGTTTGTCAAACTCGACCTACTCATGTTCAAATAATTAATATTAATTCAAAAAAAATCTTTTAAAAAGCCTTATTCTCTCACCTAAATTTATATTTATTATGGCTAAGGCTGTATATATATGGGTTGGTTGGGACCTAATATCTTATTGAACACATTCCAAAGAGACACCTGTGAGTCCAAGATAAGATCCATGGTCTGCGGCACAGGTGAAGAGACCAAACTATACTTAGAGCTGATTATGTTTTAATGGGATAATATAATCATAATAAAAGTAAAAGTAACATTATATATATATATATATATTTTTTGGATTACTATTATAAGTTTATAACTATTGACCTGGCCAGAGAAGAATATTAGAAAGGGATGTAATTTGGGTCAATAAATTTAGGTTTGGTTTCAATTAAACCAAATTCCCAACCTATTTCTAAGCTTACCTGGCCAAACAAAGTCATCTAGTGATGTTTGGTAGGCGCCAAAATAAAAATTGCACAGAAGAAGTTTGTGTTCTAGTTGGGCCTAATTTTCACAGTAATTTTGTCACAATGGGCCCACCTGTTATATAATGATTGACATCCTTTGTATTTTTTTTAGTAAATAAAACTTTGATTTAAAAAAAAATTTTGGGAGGGTAAGAGTATTTATAAACTTTGTAAAATTGAAAGTGACACAAAATACCCCTTATATGACTATTTTATGGTTGTTGGGGGTTAAAATGAACAATCTTTTCAAAAAATAGCCATTTTGGGGCGAGGCCATGTCTGGTGGGCTAGGCCTGTCGTGCTTGGCGGGCCGGGCCAACAAACCCAGGGGGCACCTCGACCCAGCACAACCCATGTCACAGGCATTGCCCTGTGGGCCGCGGTTGGTTGACTGGAGGGCTGGGCCATGCCAAACTAGGCTTGCTAGGCCCATTTGACATGCCTAATTTGGAATGCTGGAATTCAGGGAATTTACAAGACTAAAAGTGCCTTTTCATGTGCTTTGGAATTCTAAATTCTTGTAACAATTAGTGCCTTTGGAATGCTTAGGGGACCAGATGTCATATCATGTCATAAGTCCTCCAACAACCCCAATTTCATGTAAAAAATGACTAACCAAACAGGCCCTAAAGGTGAGAGATTTTGCTTTAAAAGTTGCAATGTTTGAAAACTTTTACTTGCCCCCAATATAGCCAGAGCTAGGTTGAATTGAGTTGGGGACTTGGGTCGAGTTTGATTTTGGGCCCAATTTTTGTCCCATAAATTCTGAGAAATCTCTAAATAAAAAAAAAAAAAGATGCTCTCTCTCTCTCTCTCTCTCTCTCTCTCTCTCTCTCTCTCTCACACACACACACACACACACATATATATATATAAATATAAAGTAACTCTCACACTAGAGAGTGGAGGGACCCATTGGATCTATATCAAATGCCAACAACATAAATATGAGGATATATATATATAGCAAGGCTCTCCTAAGCTCAAGTTTAGAACAAAAATTCATAAGCTCGGGCTTGTGGGGCCCACCTTTGGTCCATCCAAATAGACCAAACACATGACCCTCCTAAATTGCACATGTCCGCCAACGTTCGGTCAGATTTGAATTTATTAGACCGTTAGATCGACTATGTATCGATCAAAATAGACTGTTGACCATTAAACTTTTGGGCCCATATGGGGATGATAAAAATTACGGTTGGGGCTGATATTTTTCAGAGAGAAAGATCCCAGAGAGTCCTTGAAATCCCCTCCCCATCCCCATGTGGGTCTTCAGGTGGGCCCCACCACACACTTGAGCTTACCTTATCTTAAGCTCGGGCTTAGGATAAAATTTTGTAAGCTCACGCTTGTAGCTAAGGCCCATCCTTTAGTCCATTCAAATGGACCAAACACGCAACCTCCCTAAAGTGCACATGTCTGAGGAAATAATTGATAGAAAATATTTAGGAAATGAGAGTTTTTGAATCCCCATTCTTAATTGCTTTTAGGTGTTTTCAGATGCAAATATAATAACAAAACTCATCTGGTTTCAGAATAAACCCATTAAAATTAAATAAATGTCTGGGATGGCTGAAACCTTTAATTTTTGGGTGATATAACTTGATTTTTGTCAAGTTCTAAAACTAGGATTTAAAAGGCTACAAATTGGTTGAGTTTAATTTAATTTCTTTAGATTTGAACCATGCTTACTGGATAATATCATGACTGGGAGTTTGAGAATTTATGCCTAATCACATGGCAAAACTTGGAGTAAAATAGTGTACTAGGATGCTAGTTAGTTGGTAAGAGACATGAAAGTTGATTGACAGGAGAACTAAGTTCTCACCTAATTAGTGGGATAGAGTGCCTTAAGAAGAAAATAGAGTTTTTTCTTTGTATTGCCCAGCCAAGGGGCTGGGACTCAAGAGAGCCCACGCAAGTGAGAAGAGGAAGTCCATATCATGAGAATGAGAGCCAACATAAGAGAAAAAAAATAGAGTTAGTTACCAAAAAAAAAAAAAAAAAAAAGCCGGAAAAGAAGAGAGTAGAGTTAAAAAACAAAAAAAACTTAGAGAAAACTCTAATGATAACCTTGATTTGGATTAAAAGTGCATGCTAGAGGTCATCATTACTCCACTAGGAGCCTAATTTCTTTTTCACCTCCCTAGTTCATATAACCTATGAGCAAAGTAGAACTTTTCAAATGAAATCTTTGACCCAAAAGTGCCATTTGTTGTTAAAAAAGAAAGAGCTGTGACCCTAATCTTATCATTAAACCAACATGTTAAATACTAAGGAGTGCTCCTCTCATTTCATCACTCGAAAATTAGAAGACCCATCAATGATTAACACTTAGACGCACCAAATCAATGTGATTATAATATTCTTATCTTTTATCCTATAAGGTTAGAGTGCTATTCTCTATTCATTGCTAGAATATAAGAAAACAATCAATTATTAACACTTAGACCCACCGAGTATATCTGATTATATTAAGTTTAGTCACATTAACAAGAATTAAAGGCACATTGTTGTCCAGATTCCCTGCAAATAAAATTACCCATGGGCCTGTCCTAGTGCAGGTTACTTGGAATACGATGTAAATGTGGGTTCGTGGATTTGGATAACCCAAGCATAAGCAACACTAGCATTATAACCCGTGCTTAGCACAGGTATGACCAACACTGCAACTTAAATATTCATGCATGATAAAATTATCCATAAATTTTAGAAAGAAAGCAAAAGAAGAAAAGATTATAGGAGTACCTGTTTATGTATTATAAGAGCTAATCACATAGAAGTAAAAGAGGAGAAGTGGAGGAGAGAGAAAATGGTAGAGTTTGGGTAGAAAGAGAGTTGCAGAAATGAAAAAGTGAAAGTTTGAGAAGTGAGTAGTAGAGGTGGTTTTTGGTAAAAAGATATAGTTAGTTTGCATAACATAAGTGGGGATAAAACTGAAAAGATTTAAAAAAAAAAGAATAACTAATTGTCAAAATCATAACTACCGGTCAAAATTAAAGCAAAAAACCTCTTGGCTTAATATAGTATAATTTGTTCCCTTCTTCACCAATTACATGTAATTGGATTTAAAGGCAAACTGAGCACAGGGCAATCCAAGATCCAAACAGTGCGGAATGAAACCTTATACCAGGTGATTCTTGCAGCCAAGTTACATAATGATTTAGTTTATGCCTAATTGAAAATATACAAGCAGTTGAAATCTGTATCAGAAGTGAACCAAAGTTACTTGCACTCAGTTCATATAAATTCAATCAGGCCTTTTATTACCTCTGTGTAAGTGGATGAGAGATTTGGGCCAGCATCAGCCTCCAAACTCCTCATCCATATGCTGCCATTTCTCAAAGCATAATTACCATGTTACCAATTACATCTTAGTAAAGTTTCTTTTGGAAACCATTTCCCACTTCAAGGCAATGTGAGAAGAACTGGAATTCTCAAATTTCAAGCTGTTGGTACTATAATGAAAAATCTCCCATTATTTCCATAGGCATTGGTTGCAGATATCGGAGTTTTGGAACAACTTTATGGTGTATATATATCATGATATTTGTGAAGTGTTTACTTGGAGTTTGTAAGAAATTTGATCGATCACTCATCATCTTATGTGAAATTACAATTGTCCTAAGACCACGGTTTACACCAAAAGATTGTAAGTTCAAAATTGTACTACCACATTGGAGCCATAGGAGAGTTTACCCGGCTTCTCTTTGAGCCTGAAGGAATTAGTCGGGCCCAAAGTGTTGGAACCTGAAAGGAAAAAAAAAAACCCTCCAAAACGGATATTATATTTTAATGAAGAAATGTCACATCAAACCACCGAAAGAAATTAATGAGAAAGAGTTACTTGGATGCCCTTTTGTGATAGTAGCAGTCAAAGGAGGTGATGACATTTCACATCATAGAGACAGACAGTTAGTGGCTCAGAAAAGGTTTAGTCAGAAATAGAGTTGGCTTAATCACAATTAGGAAATGGTCACACCCTTAATGGCCCACTTTTTGTCATGGATCCGAGCCCTCAATTGGTAGGACAACATTTTGTTGAGCCCTAAATGGAAAATCATCCTGATTTGAAGTCTGTGACCACACAATCATCACTCAATTTTCTAGCTAGGTGGCCAATAAAGGATTAGAAAAACTCTAATGATCAACTGATTAAACGATCACGATTTTTTTTTTCCAAACTTTGGAATGGATTATTAGCTTATTGATCCAGATTCATTGATGAATACTGTTCTACGAGGACCAATTTGATAAATTGTTACCAAAAGATCCAAAAATACAATGTGAACATGATACAATGAAAAGTCACATGTGTATATATATATATATCATTCACCTTATATTATCCTAACCAGATTGATTAGGACCAGTACTCATTGAATGTTGATGATGCCACACCCATCATTATGTTCAGTGAACGAAGTACATTTCTTAGTAGCATCTGCAGAGACACATTTCATTGAGCCCAAGAGGTTTGGCAGCCCAGTTTTGATGGTGAGCCCATTTGCAACTGCATGCGCAGTTGCCATCAATTATGTGATAAAGAGTAAAGAGGGATAAATAGTGGCTTTAATAGACAGCACGCCAAACTCAAGAGCAATTGCGCATGGGCTAGCAATCATGGTGGATGTGATTATCCATTTAATTGACCACTTTAATCATGATCATATATATGCTCTACACCTCTAATTTATATCTATCCATGCCATTTAGGGAAGAACTTAATGTAGCAGTTGCACCCTTGTAAAAGGATGAGTGGGGGCCACCTTTTGCGAAAATCAAACCGTCGATTCACTCCTAACACTTGTTGTGGTAGAAACAAATAAGGGTGTATTTGTGCAGTCTTTACGGAAAAGGAAATGAAAAGTTAAGTTCAACCTAAGAGGTTAGGCTCCAAAAACCTCCCCCTGCGAAGAAAAACGTATAAAATTTTATATTTTCATGGACAAAAACAGTCGCACCTAATGAGTACTAGATGACCAGTGAGGAAATGCGGCCCACACAATTTACGTGACACTCATCCTGCACAAACATGTCCTAAAGTATACCTCTGATTAGTGAGATGACCATAGTTGGATTGACTAACATCTTGAGCACTAGGGGCGGCGCTACTTGGTGAGTGGGGTCAATTATGAAACAATATTAAAAAGAATTTTTGATCCCATTCAATTTAAAAGTTTAACCCTTTTCAAGTCCTCCAACAGCCACTTGTTGTTGACCTGTTCTCTCTTGCAAAAGTTGTGTCCAACTTTTTTTAAATTTTTTATTATCTTTTTATCATTTTATTAACTACTTGTATCTAGCCTTTTTTTCATTTCTTTCTTTTGTGCCGTGATTGCAGTGCTGCTTTGTTAGGTCAAGAGACTGACTATTACAGTACTATTTTTTCTTGTGCTAGCCTCCTAGGTATAGTATTTCAAATAGATTTGAACAATTGATTTTTGCAATTAATTGATTTTCCCCCTCTATTATGCGCTAAATGTATGTGCATATACATTAATACATGTCAAATTTAATATTTCGTTTGCCCTTAGGTTTGTTCGTCCATAACTATTAGGAGTTTATGTATTTGAATTTTCTTTTTTGATTAAGAACTATTAGTAATAATGTATTAAAACTTTATTTATTTTTGTTTGAGAATTCAATATTATCTTTGTCGGATCCTCGTAAACAGATTATTTGATCATTTATGTTTGTCGAATTATCGAAAGTAGATGGAAAATGTTGATAAAGGAGAAAAAAAACTTATTCAATTTGCGGAAGATATGTCTTTTGTTGACCCCACTTACTCGAATTCTTGGAGCCGCCCCTCTTAAGCACATGGTCATCTTCCTTCACTTCAATCTTCTTTGGAAAAAAAATAAAAGAATGAAGTGCATCATGTGTAGAATCCAGTGATCGAATCCAGTGATCAATTGAACAGTTGGTACAAGGAAATTGAGTTGTATTATTTAAATAAGTTAATATGAAGGATGTTATAGCTATATCAATGGTTTGAATTCTCGAAAGGTGGGATCCACTCATCCCTTTAATGAGGGTGCTACACTGTTAGTTCTGCCCACAAGATTAAGCCTTTTCTTTTATCATGCTTGCCATTGAAAACCCATCCAAATTGCGCATGCACCAAACAGTCAATTTGCATGCGAGTCTCCTTTATCTGATGCTAATCTGAGGGTGGTAAAGATTAGGCCCAACTGGCTGGTAGGTGCGGTGCCCATCCACCATTATTGTTAAAGAAGAAATTATGATGAATAGCGTTTGCATTTGCATGTGTGCCCGTTAGCTCCATAAGCAAAACACAATGCCTCTGATTATATTAGCCTATTAGGGTAGGGATGTCAATGAGTATTTCATCATCCAAATATTCAATGTGTTCAATCCAGATAAAAATGAATTATAAAGCCTATGGCTATGCAAGAAGAGTTGGCGTATCCTGAGCAGCCAAGTGAGAACCACCGCTCTTTACCACGCTGTTATGATATGATGGGCTTACATCCAATGCAAAATCCTATATATGGCAGATGCCCCGATCCGGATGTTATAGAGGCGGGCCTCTATCAAACAACTGAGATTCCCCAGTCATATTATCCATGTCGACAGGGCCCACCTCTGAAATTCAAATAGCTTCAATCAATGTCTCCTCTGAGCTAAATATCACTCCACTCATGTCAAGCCAGGGTCAAATAATTGATCACTTGTGATCAAATTGACCATTTTCAAATCATTTAAAAACATCTAAATTTTAAATCTTACAACGCTTGGGCTATATTGAACCTTTTGGGGCCCCAAGAGTTTACTAGGCTTGGATAACATATCTACTTTGAAGACTGCAAACATGAGTCTACTTTATATAGGCCCCCACTACTTTTTGCCCCATCTAGATCTGGATTTTAGTATTTTAGTTGACATAAGCATTAGATCTAATATTACTTAAAACCCATGTAGAATACAGGTCCCATTATGAATCCATCCAACAAAAGATGAATTCAGATTCCATTGTACCATGGTTCTGCTTGGGATTGAACACTCAATACACCCCTACTACTGTATTCTCCTCATCTGGCCTACTCCACACTGTTAAAAAACACGCGCGTCTACTTTTTTCATGCACTGGAGATGGCAAGACCCACAGATCGACTCCTTTTAGCACAATGGCATCATTTTCACACAACCCCACGTTATAGAATCCATGATTAGGCTCACCTCGATTCATACCTTTCTTAAAAGCCTGACCAAAAACCTTTCCAAATTAAGATCAATTCAAATACAATATACATTCCAATGATTCTTGGGATCCAAGAGCAATTGATAAACAATTTTTTTTTTTTTTTTTTTTTTTGCCTTCCCTCCTCTATCAACTCTCTCTATAAATTGAGTAGACTGCCAAAGCAATTGCTCCCATGTCCCATTTCCTCCTTCAATTTTCTTCTTCTTCCTCTCTTTCTCATACTAGCTAGCTAGTACTGCTATTTGAAAAATGAAGGTGTTTTGCATTGTGGTTGGTCTGATGGTGGTGTTGATGATCGGCCAGGTGCCGGTTTCGGTGGCGGTCACCTGCAAGCCGACCGAGCTAGCGTCGTGTGCGACCGCAATCCTAGCTGCAATGCCGCCCACTCCCATGTGTTGCACCAAGCTTAAGGAGCAAAAGCCTTGCCTTTGCAAGTATCTGAAGGACCCTAGCCTTCAGAAGTACATCAACACTGGGAATGCGAAGAAGGTGTCCCGTGCATGCAACACACCCTTCCCCAGGTGTTAGACCCAAGTCCATGGGATCAAATTTCTTGGGGTTAGCTCTTTTATTCATATAAAGGGACATCTGATCTGATTATAGTTGTGTGATTTTGAAGTAAAGAGTGGTGTGGACTAGTCTGCAGTACTGTTGAGTCAGCAAATCGTTTAATCAATGGTGTGGTGTGTAGTACTTTATTATATGACTTTAGTGCTTATGATATGAAGTTATATTGTAATGACATGTTTTGGTAATTAATTAAGACATTGTTATTGGAGTAGACATTATCTCTAGTGGGGATAATCAATGTGGGGGACATCGAACATTGTGGTCACCAGACATTTGATAATATCATGCATGGGTCGTCTAAAAATCATATGGATCAGATTGATATTCATAAATTAAATTAATATATATATATATCAATAGTGTTGGCATCTTTTAATGGGTCCCACATGTGATCACATGTGGTGGGTCCCAACAAATAGAATTGGCGGGCCTGTACATGACTTCCATATATGTGGTGGTGACCCCTTTTAGCAAGTGATAGAAATAAAGAAAATGAAATCTCCTTGCTCCCTATTTATCGAGGCTTGACCAACCCCCTCAAAATGCTCGATTTCTTCATTCGGTCAAGAGAGAAAAAAATATGAGAGAGAGAGATCCTCGTTTGAAAAACTGTAATTAGATTCGTGATACAACCGATTGAAGCCATTCATCATCTCACTCACATGATATCCATCCTTATCCTCGAATCTTGCGGAAAGAAATAGATGGGATCAAATATTTGAGTGGAATAGATGAGGCTGATTTTTGGTAGACAATTTCAGATTTCTAAATTGGGTGCCTAGCTAATCCTATCAGATACCCAGTAATGGTCATTTCTTCCGCAATCAAGGCTCCCGCAATGACACCATGCTAACAAATAAGCATGTTTAAAGTTGATAATAAGCATCGGTGTGATTCAATCTAGTGGACTTGTAGCCCAAGTAAAAAACAACGACATCCTATATCTGGCAAGGCTGTCAAATATCTCCACACTAAACATGCCCACAAAAAGAATATTTTATAACCGAGAAATTCTAAAAAAATGCCCCACTTTAAAAAGGCCCATTTTTCCTCCCTTTTTTTTTTTTTTTTTTTTTTTGTCATTGGGCCTATGTTGAGTCAATTTAGTCTTTTCACAAACAATACCCCCATGAATAGTTAAAAGTCCAAGTTTAATACTCATTCAGCTTTTCCTCGCCGTTAGATAGAAAACTATGATAAAATGATGCTTCTAAACCATTAAGTTTTAGGGGTCATAGATCGAAAGGTTCGAATGATCTTATTGACTCAAGATTTTGCATATAGGTAGGCTTCATATGAATCTTTTCATCCAATTGACTTCCATGATCACCATGCATCACAGTGGGCCCAATTAGGAGGAAAAAAAACGCCCAGGCACTGTGCAGCACTCCCCTTTATAACTACTTTATCTCTTCATCAATACATAAAGAACATTTTATAACCACTTAATCTCTTCATCAATACATAAAGCTAAAGAAGTTATCATACAGTACTCAACCATGAAGAGGCTCTATTTTTAAGGGGAAAATTGTTGGGTTTATATCTTGTTTTCCGAGTCACCGGATTAGTTCACTGAGTTGGCCAATAAACCAAGTTCAGGGTCATGGGTATTTTATTAATTGTATCGGAGTGTTTTTTATGGTTAAGAAAGGATTTTTTGTATGCTAAGAAAGTAGAGAGCTAGAAAAGTGAAAGCTCTCTCTCATGGGTGTCGAAGTTTTTCAAACCACCAGCGTTGAATGGAGAATTTTTTTTCCCCGTAAATATAGGTAATATTGTCGAACCACGTAATACTATTGATTACCGGTGAGCATCGATTGTGACCGGTGATCACGGATATTTTTTCTACTGCGCCACTTTTCTGGAAGATAACATATTGTCGTATTTCATGGTGGAAAAGTTTTCCTTGTTGACTCACTAGCATGAGTAGTTCTTTGAAATGACACAACATCAGTGCAAATACACTATTCGTGGACTAAAGGTTGGGTTATGTTCATCATGCATGAGGACCAGTCAAGGTGTTTTACTTGGAGACTGCACCAGGTTGTGTTTCCATGATCTTTCCCCTTGCAAGTAACCCATATACATATGGTCAGTGGTTACACTAACCGCACCCTAGGTGTGGTCCATATGGATATCAGTTGGGACCTTCCTTAGTAAGACATTAACTCCTTGTCACTCACTTTTAGGGCACATTTGGACTCAGTTTGCATGACCCATACCTCCATCTAAACCGATGGATTTGACACCTTGTTTAAATGGCACAATGGAGCAATCTTCATCTGTTAATATTTTCATTAGCAAATTCTAAAAACTTTCTCCTTATTGCCTCCTTTGCAGTTTGTTATAGAGGTTCCACATATGATTAATCTGATTACCTTTGGGAACATCTACCCTCATGATTTGGCACCTATCTCAATTTTAAACTAAAACAACCATTACTTAGGCCAGATTTAAATCACCAAAAAATTATACTTAAACATCCAATGAACCTTTGAGCCTAAAAATTTAATTAGGACTAACATTATTTGATTATAGCTGAAAGATGTTGCTAAATACTATATGCTTTGTTGGTTATTTGATTTCACATGTTTCCCTGGGAGTAGAATGAAGCATGCATGTTCTCCAAGTATTTTCTTTTGTGGATTCTCATGAAAACCTGTTAGATTCAATCCAAATATATGCAGTTTTATTATCCATCATCACAAGCTATTGACGCTGCATTTTATTAAGATGGCAAGATAGAATCAGCCAAAATCACCATATATATCATCCTAAATAACTTCATGATGTGCATTTGGAAAGCACCTAGAGCCTAGATTTTTCATTTTTCATCTTTCTCTGAGATTCTTATGCATGTATGTCCATCAAATGATAAATTTTGATACAAAGTTTTCACCCAAGGAGTCATCATGCTAAAGACTTTCAAAGCATTTCCATAAAATCACCATAAATTTTATTCATGAGAAGAACTACATATATAAAGCAAATATGAACTAATAGGATAAAAATAATCTACTTTACTAACAACTCATATCACCCTTACTAAATATATACTCTAACCATTAATGGATAATCTCTAACACATGCACAAGAATGGTGCATGATTTTCAATCTGGCCATCTATATATAAATAGACTCCCAAATTAAAAACAGCAACAGAAATCTAGCATGGCATCCGTGCTTAGAATCATATCTGCGTCACGCCCCTAGCACGTTCCTATACTCCCAAATCCTACCTTGAAGTTATGCAAAAGTGGTTTTGCCTTTAAAATCTAATCAGATCAAGAGTTACTCTAATCAGAATTATTCCAACCCTCATATGGATCCCAGTTAAAAATGTAATTTGATGTTTTTCTTATGATTGTTACAACTTTTACCTGTGATCAATTTACCTGTAGATATAGGGTGTTCATGATTCATATGCTAGGGCCGGGCTGAGCAATATCCAGGCCTGTCCTGGTTTTTAAACGAAAATGCCCCGGCCTGAAAATGGGTAAGCCCAAGCCCGCGTGGATAGAGGTATTTAGAAATTAAAAAAAAAAAAAACGCTTTCACAACTATTATAAGCTATAGCTTAGCTAGTTATGGCTCATGTGCACGCATGCAAGTGCATGTGTTCAAGTCTCCATGTTGGCAAAAAAAAAATCCATTTATATTTAAATCATGTCTCTCATTCAGGCCGAGTTTGGCATCGGGCTCTCTACCATATTTGAATCCAAGCCTGCCTGTATATTAAACAAGCCCAGGTTTTAGGTCCAAGCCTGGGCTGAAGCAGCCTGTGCCCAAGTAGGATTCAGGCCAACTCGGTCCAGGAGCGCCCCTAACTGTAGTTAGAGTAAGACTTTTAATAATAAAAAAGATTAAACTGGTGATTTTGAGTGATTAGGACTCTAGGTTGCCTAAATGTTCAAATTTATCTTGTTTGTAAATACACTGAAGCATCCTTTCATGCATGGGCACATCCTGATGGAGACACATATGATCTACTCCCCATCCAACACATAAATTAGCACGGGTACAAACTTAAAATCAATCTGAGTTTACAGCTCGATTTGATAAATGTTTAAAGTTTATATAAAGTGCTGCAATGATATTTTTTTACCACACCTACTCAATATCTATTCACACTAATGCCATGATTGTCTTGCCTCCAAGTGAACTTAAATAGATGATCAATTTTCCTCACCAAGCATTGTTTAAGGTTAATTTCTCCGCTTTTTTCGAAGTAGGGCTTATTAGTTTGTAGCGGAATTTTCACCTGAGGGTCCCGCACTTGGGTGGTACGGGCAAGATCTCTTCTGCTTTGAAGGTGGGGACAAAAAATCTTGCCTGTTAAAGCAGGACTCAACAAAAAAAAAAAAAAAAAAAAAAAAAATCACACTTGTTTGGTGACTTTTAGCCATTAACAATACCACTTGGTGCCCAAAGTTGAAAAACTTCTCGAGAGGTGCCCACGTAATTTTTATCGCCTAAAATATCTTTGACCAACTTTGTGATGTCGTATACTATATCTTGTGATTTCACAGTTTTTTTTTTCATTAATGCAACATCGCATAAAAGCCCCCCTTCTGTTGGGTTATAAAAAGGAGGCTGTCTTTGCGATATCCCACATTATACAATTTTATGCAATATCTCACCATCAAGAGCATTTTAGTTCATAAAAAATGCACTAGAATATGTGGAGAACTTTCACAACTTCTATCAGAAGGTGAGCTTATCCATGACCAAAGATTACCTTACATGAAAACCCTAAACAATAAATTGGTTTCTCAATAATGGAAGTTGTTAAGTTTTGTGTATGGTTTTGATACAGTCAATAGAGATTTTTAGTAAAAAAGCATGACATGCCTTCCTGAGGTCGTGTGACAACATGCAGTTTTATTAAAAAAGGGAAAAAAATTCAAATAAGTCTTTAAGTTTTTGCCTTACTTCAAAAAAGGAAATAAGGTTTTAAACTTTTCAAATTAGTCCCTAAATTTTCCACGAAGTTTTCAATTAAGGACATTCATCAATTTAAAACTATTTCCCGGCAAATTTTTTATTCGATTTTCTTAAACTACTAAAATTATCCTTCAATGAAATAAACCCACCCCCCCCCCCCCCCCCCCCCCAATTCAATTCCTCTATATTTTCTTCATTTTTTTCAGTAGCAGTCTTATAGTGATCTAGGAAAACTAGGTACTTCGGCTAAATACAGTGGCTACCAGAACCATGTCATAACTTTAAATGAAGGTACTCTGAGTATTTTTAAAAAAAATGAGAGAAAATGCCACAAAAAATACATTTAAATGACCAAATGTTCTTAATTGAAAAACTTGATGGAAAACTTAGGGACTGATTTGAAAATTTTTAAAACTTGTGTCCTTTTTTTAAAATAAGACAAAAACCTAAGGCCTTATTTGAAAATTTCTCTATAAAAAAAAAACCCTTAAAAATCAAAGTCCAAGGCAAGTCAAGGAATATCAAGTATCATCAACATTTCAATATTATATCCTTCTCTCCCTCATCCTTTTATTATTTTTTGTTAGAACCATTCTATCATGAATTCCTCTGCCCAAAGTATTCCTATCGAACAACCATCTCTTGAAGTTCTAGATATTCAATTCTAACGAGAAATGCAAAATTCAGAGATTACCACCCTAGTAAATCAAGTGGCAAAAACAAAAAATTCTTTGAGAACTTTCAATCCAGGCTTCTAAAATGTCCAAACCATGTCACTCTATGAAATGAAATACAGAAAGCACAACACAACAATGAAAGTAGGTCCAAACCATCCGACTCTATGAAATGAAATACAGAAAGCACAACACAACTGTTGAGGTCAACGTCTACCCTCGCTCCTGAGCGGTCATAATTGTGGTCGAGCCATCGCCCTCACCATAAAACTATTGTTGTGCCATTTCCTATCACCAATTGGTTTTAGGATAAGTGGTAACTCAATGGGTGTAAGATCCTACAAGTGGTATCAGAGCCTGGTAGGTCGGGTGTTCGAGTCACGGGAGGGATTGTTCACCATAAAACTCTTATTACCAATTAATTTTAGGATAAATGGTAACTCAATGGGGTATAATATCATTACAACAACAATGAAAGTAGGTCCAAACCTTGACCGACTTCTTCGTTCCACCGCACGTCATAAAGCCACAGTCCATTCCATCCAATACTGAAGAAAAGTTGCATGGTGGAAATTTCAAGTTCGGTGCTAACAATCAATAGGAGACAAAGAGACAGTTCCATCTTCCTTATTCCAAACATCTTCAAGTCTCCATTCAAAAGTCAAAGTCATCCTCTCAATCCAATAGAAAAAAAATATCCAAGTCGATCAAAAAAGATAGCCCAGCTTGCGTGCTTGCTTGCTCTCTCTATCTCTCTTCCTTCCTCCTCCTCCTCCTCCTCCTCCTTTCCTCAGTTTTTTTGTGTAATCAGTTCAAAAGAGATCCTCACTTTGCAATGTGTTCTGTTGTGGTCTGATGATGATGATGTTAAGAAGCACTGTGTTTAGGATTAGATATGGCTGCTCGTTTCAACTCTTTCCTTTGTTTGTTCTTTCTGTCTTTGCTGCTCTTCACTCACCTCAAGTAGACGCTTCTGGCCACAGAAAGTGTTCTCCTTTCGCATGTGGTACTGTTCCTAGGATCCAATTCCCCTTCTCTAATATCCGCAGTCCTGATTGCGGCATATACAACATCAAATGCAACCACAACATACCAATTATCAAGTTTGTGGAGGATGAAATATCATACGTTGTTAAAAGCATCGCATATGAAACAAATCTGCTAACTATTCAGGACGATGGTCTAGCTCGTGCTAATACGGCCCAAATCTGCAGCCACCTTCAAAATTTTACAGTACCCAGATCTCCTTTTCTTATCTTTAAATCTATATCACCAAACTACACCTTCTTCAAATGCAATCACAGTGCTGAATTTAGACCCCCAAAGAACTTCACGCTGTACAATTACAGACAGTGCAAAGACTGCGTTCTTCATTACACAAATAAAAGCAGACTACCAGTGATTAAACACAAGTGTTCTGTATTTGAGATTCCCATTTCTGAATGGATAGTTGGCCCAAATGGGTCGAAAGAAGACCTCATTCCTCTGTTGTCTGCTGGTTTTGGACTTCGATGGAAACTCACCCATGAATGCGAGGAATGTTTCATGAAGAGAGGAGGCTTTTGCAATCAAAATAAAACTACTGGACAGTTCATTTGTTCTGGTAATCAAGGATTTGGATTTAGTTTTTGTTTTATTTTATTAATTTTATTTTTTTGCTAATGATTAACTGAGAACTCATGTTTTTATTGTTTTAATATTTAGCTCATCTGGTCCTTTCCGAAATGGCTCAGACTTGCTTGACATTGCTGTTTCTTTCTTTTTTTGTTGGGACTGAACCAAAAACAGAGCATGAAGCAACTAACAACAGAGAAATGGGTTTGCTATGTCAAACTGCCTTACTTCTCACACAAAACAAAAGCAGCCTAGAACCATGTATTGAAACCAATTTATTGTTATTCTATTTTACTTATGAGAATTCAGCGAGGACATGATGTCTAGGAGGTTTGAATTTAGTCATCTGTATCAAAAGAAGAGGCACATAGAGTGATTTACAGAGGAACCCAATTCTCAATATTGTTGTTGTGGGTTCTGTTCCTTTTGCCGCTGCTGATTTTACTGAGTAGTACTTCTTTCTGTTTGTTCTTTTGATGTTTCTAATGTCTGTGCCACTGTTACATCATTGTTGCTTACGTAGTGTAGTATTTTCCTCAAATTGGGATATCTAGTTCTAAGATTATGCCTATGCAATTGATTAAATGCACTGAGATTCTCTGTTCTGTTGTATTTGGCCTCATCTTTCTCTATAGACAACAAAAACATATTTTTATATGAAGGGCTATAAAAACACCCTTTCTTTTTATGCTAGTCCCTTCTAAATGAACTCAGACTGAAGTAAGAAAAATGGTGGAGGTCAAAGAAGAGGGTCTTTCAAAGTAATAGTTGTTTTGAAGGAGGAAACATCTGATGCATCTCAAGCTTAGTTTTGTATCTCAGCTCTTACCCATGGCTCAAAGTTTTCCTACTGGCTAAAGTCTTTATAGCTTTCTTTATGCTGGAATATCAAAAGCCTGAACAGAAACCTGGAAGATAAATGATACCAGAGGGTCTAAAATAAATAATGCAGTGGGACTTACCTCTGTGCTCTAGTTGTTATTAGTCCTTACTACTTTGTCCTAGAACATAATACCCTGAGCAAAAGGGTGCCTGGTGAAACATCTTTGTTTGCTACAGATGGCATGGCACACATAAATCCTAACTGAACAGATGGGATCATGCCTGAAAACCTTACTGATAAGAGGACCCTAGCGGTCTGCCTAATTGGGCGATTTCTGTCCACTGCAAATGGACGATAAGATTAAAAAAATCAATGGGTACAATTTCGGAGTAAAATGCTTCTGATTCTATGGTAAACATTGTCAAACTATATGCATCTAGGACCTTTGGTGTGTCATAATAATGATCTAAGTCAGCAATGGGAAAGAGCAAATATAGTGTTCATACAGTGTAATACTTCTGATAAGAAACTTTTCTTTGCGCAGATGAAGTCAAAACAGGCAAGGTAATTTCTCCCCTCCAACCAATCTTCTAAAATTCTTTAGTCCTAAGTCTAAATCATTAACCGCGTCAAATAAAAAAAAGATTACTTACAAAGAAATTTTGGAGGGTTTTTTATTTTCCTCACTTGAAGGAAGACAACTCTATACTTCCTGGCAGTTCTCAACAATTTTTTGACGCCCATCATTGACTTTCCATTTTCACCATTACCAATTGTTGGGCATGGTCATTTCACCCTGCCTCAATATTTCTCAAAGGTGTTGTTCAATCATACAGGATGCAAATCTTATGGTATCTACCATGCATAAGCCAGAAGGATATTCTACTTTGAGACTCCTCCACCTAACTGTTTATTTGTTCTGTTTCACATTCTTCAGCACATCAATTGGAATTGGTCCAGTTTCGACTTTCTGTCTTTGTTTGCCAGCAGTTTCCTCTGAGATGGGATGAAATCCATAATTGCTACATGTGCTCCTCAAGTAGAGGCATGTCCATTCCAAACACTACTGCTTTAGATCTCATCTGTTCACATTTCTTGAAAACTAAAAATTATCCAATTTCTGATTTCAAGAAAGAGACCTTGCTTTCCTTTGTTATTGTTTTCTATGATACTCATCAAAGCTGAACTGAAAATTATTATTCTTGTTTTGCATGTCATTATATATATATATATATATATATATTTCAACCCTGCCTGTCAGTTACAATGATTTTTAAATTTAAAGAGCTTAGGCTTTCAGAAACTTATGAGGGAGCTAAAGCGACCATTAGAGCTTTAGGAGTTTTCACTTGGTGATGACCTTAGACCTAAATATTATTATTGTCATCTTTCATCCTCTAAACTCACTTCACATTATGCCTTTGCAGATGCTCGTACTGATAAGAAGATTATCATCATAATAGGTATTGCACTTCCCATGCCTTTCTACATTTTCTTTTTGAATACTAGGAAGATGAATAACTCATATTAGGGTTGCGCTGGTAGACATGCGTTATCAAGTCTTCTTCATGGGCTAAACAATGCTGGGCTACAAATCATGGTCATCAAGTGAGCCAAAAAGTTCAGTTAAGACGCATCAACCTTCAAGTTGCATTGTATGTATTGAGGAGTGGGCTTCACCCAAGGGAGAGTGGTGAAAAGTATTTATGCTGCCTCTACTAAAGCCTCGAGGTTTTGGTAGGAATGGTTAGCTAATGGTATAAGAGCCTATCGGTCACGAGTTCGAATCTCAAGAGGAACGACTCGACGCAGAAAAAAATGCATGCCACCAAAAGTGTGCCAAGCGGGTTCCACCTGGGGGAGGATCTCATTATGCTGCTGCCTCTACTAAAGCCTCGAGGTTTTTGTAGGAATGGTCAGCTAAAGAAATTTAAAGAGTATGTACATGTATGGCTCATGATGGCCCTTTTTTGGGAGATAGCATGTTTAAGTGAGGTAACTTCATAAATGGCCCTGATCTCACACACGTGTATCCTTGCTCAAACACCCTTTGCCTTATATCTTCTATCTGTTTTTGCAAGGACTAACTGCAATTCTTAATTATGCATGTGTTCCATACATGTGTGCCATGCATACAAAATCCTAGCCTAAAAATGGACAGGCCTGCTTGCAGGTGGGCCCCACTGATGAAAAAAATTGATTCTTGTAACTTGAAACATAATTAGTAGACTGTAGATGTATTTGTGTGTAGGCTTGACTGCAAGGAGATCTCCATGTGCTCTGTTGAGCAGAGAAGTTTGTTGAGATGAAATGCTAGTTAATCATGGCTGTAAGTCTACATTCAATCAACATAAACTGTACATATGGTAGATCCTACCTAGGACGGCTTACAATTTCAAAATTAACATTTGAATACTTGATGATCCTAGCCTTACGGACAGATCATTTACCTTGTTCTGATTTAGACTGTTAGCTTTTGGTGAAGGTCGATAAACAGCTGCAACTTCCTTTTTAAGTAACGTTTTAAGTACTTCATCACTATAATTGTGGTTGAGCATTTGGATTCTACACTAATTCAACCCATTTCCTGAGTAATTTTCCTCCTCTTGCAGGTGTTTGTGCAGGATTTGGAACCTTACTTTTATGCTCCGCCTTCTTCCTCTTCTGGTGGAATCATAATAAACACAACCCTTCAACCGCTTCAAAACCACTCTCTCGAGCCATTTCTTCTGACTCGTCTCTTAAAGAGGACCTTGAAAATGGCCTCCCAACTAAATTCTTCAGCTACAGGGAGCTGGAAGAAGCCACCAACAACTTTGACCCTTCTAAAGAACTTGGAGATGGTGGCTTTGGCACTGTATACCTGGGTAAACACAGCTAAATCTTGCTTTTCTTTCTACAAAAGCCATCTCCTCTGAACGGCTGTTGTCAATTTCTTTTTTCCTTCTTTTAGCACTTGTTTTAGGGCCTAGGGGCCTGCCTTGGTGTTCTGCCAAGGGAGAATTTCTCAGTAGAAAATCTCACTAACAATGCTATGTGGTGGACCAAGTCTTGTATCAGTTATTTCTTTCTCTTGAGAATCTAATAAAATTAACCATAACGTGGGCATATCTAAGTGTATATCATGAGAAGAACAATTTGTCTGATTTCATGGTTTGTCTGATTATTTTTCAAGTTCATAGTTGGCACAGTTTGCTTATTCATTGGTTTAGGTTCATTTAATTTGATTTCTGATTTGCCCAATTTGTAATTCAAGTTCACTGTCCAAGTTATCTTTCAAAAGGATGAAAAAGTTGACCGCCTCGGATGAAAGAAATCTGATTTTCTGGTTCAATGTTGTTTGTTTCTATTTGCATGGTTTGTAGGTCCACTTCTACTAATTTTTAGGGACATCATTGTCTACGAATATATTTCGAACCTTAAATGGCCTTGTCAAACTTTGTTGATGTAGTGTTTCATAAAATTTTCTTATATAACCTCTTCTAATAATTACAATTAAGACAAAAGTCACAAAACCCCTTCTAAAGATAGGAAGAAAAGGGTACACAGAAACAATTACTATATACACATTGAAGTAGGATTACAAGTCCCAAATTAAATGGTAGTAATTTGATTCAATCTGCAGACTTTACCAAATTGATAGTGAATTACTGAATGAATAGGATCGTATATTTTCAAAAGATGAGTTTGCAGTCTGAACCTTGTTAGTACAAATTAGCCGAATTTAGAGAGGCTATCCTTCCAAAAATCAATGGGCCTTAGGGGCTGTTTGTATGTTTCCAACATGAGTGAAAAGAAATGGGAGAGACATTCTTGTGGTGATAAATTGCTAATAGATCCATGGCATGGTTAGATCATGAAATGGATGGTTAATTTTGGCAGAAAATAGATCTTGACCCTCTCTCTTTGGAAATGAAATTAGACCCATGTAAATATCCTTTATTGAACCTTCAACCTTCTCTTCTCCTGTCAAAGGTTTCACCTCTCTGCTTTCCCCATAAACCTGGTTGGAATGACACATATATGCCCCTAAAACATTTAATTAACAGTTGTTACAGTATAAAAACATTTAGATCAATTGTAATAAAGTTAGAATGTCTCACATAATGGGTGTTCAAAACATCAGTTAGAATTCTCTTGACAGCTATTTGACAGTAGCACCATCAATCATCTGTAAATAATAATGCAAAAAGGCCAAATATGTGAAGATACCTGACAATCACTGGAATGGGTGCTAGAGTGGTGCCTTATTTTTCTTTGTTAAGTTTGGGAAAGAACAATTGTGAAACATTATATGTACTCATGCTTTGCATATTCGTATACTGAGTTTTAATCCTTCAGGTGCTTGCAAACAAAATATAGGAAGAAGAAAGAGGGAATTTCTTTTTTTTTTTTTTTTTTTTGTCTTCATACCATTTCATTAGAGATTTGCTTCTTTTTGCAGGTATGCTGAGGGATGGGCGGAATGTCGCAGTCAAACGCTTGTATGAGTACAATTGTAAACGAGTTGAACAATTCAAGAATGAAATCAGTATCCTTTCTCGCTTGCAACATCCAAACCTTGTCACATTGTATGGGTGCAGCTCACGCCACAGCCGCGAACTCCTCATAGTCTATGAATTTATCTCCAATGGAACTGTGGCTGATCATCTCCATGGAGACCGTGCTACACCTGGTGCATTCACTTGGCCTACCCGAATGAGCATTGCTATAGAAACTGCAGATGCCCTCAAGTACCTTCATGCTGTTGACATTATACACCGTGATGTGAAAACAACCAACATTCTCGTCGACAACAATTTCCATGTTAAAATTGCAGATTTTGGCCTCTCTCGTTTGTTCCCCTCTGATGCCACACATGTTTCAACTGCTCCTCAAGGGACTCCCGGTTATGTCGACCCAGACTATCACCAGTGCTACCAACTTACTGACAAGAGTGATGTGTATAGCTTCGGAGTGGTCTTGATGGAGCTTATTTCATCAAAGCCTGCTGTGGACACCAGTAGACATGACCATGAGATTAACTTAGCTTGCATGGCGATTAGCAAAATCCACAAGCACGCACTGAATGAATTAGTGGACCCCACTCTTGGATTCGATTCAGATTATGAAGTAAGGAGGATGATTACACAGGTGGCTGAGTTGGCATTTAGGTGTTTGCAAGATGATAAGGAGATTAGGCCTCCAATGGGGGAGGTTTTGGAGTGGTTGAGAGGAATTCAGACTGAGGAATGCAAGGGGGAGAATGTAGTGGAAGTGGATACACCAACTGATGATGAAGTATTGCTGAAGAAAATGCCACCATATTCACCTGATGATGTGACTGAAGCATGGGAAAGCAGAACTACCACTCCTAATACTAGTGGATGATGTCTATTTTACACTTATCTTTTGTAAATAAAGTTTAGGCTCATTCACCTTCAGAAGCTAGATGGTAGCCCATTCCATCTTCTCTAGTTACTCTTTTGAATTTGGTAGGGAGGCTAAAAAAACCTCAGAGATGTAATTAGTAAGTAGTTTCTAGGTGGAGGAGTGAGGACCATGTAATTGTACTACAAGTAATTTAGACTTTAGACAGGGTCTCCTAATGTGCAAGTTCAAGTGATAATTCAGCACTTAAGGAAAGTTGGGATTCCTGGAACTTGGTTGCCCTGCACTCAACTACCTGTAACTCTAGTTATTTGTAACTTCTTTTAATAATCATGAAAATGCAGACTCAACTCTGTACTAACTGAAACAGAAGCTAATTTGCATTACTGATTAAAACTGCACTAATTACATAAATAGATAAAGATCCTAAAAAGTAGCAACAAATTCATAACTGTCATAAACAATAGCAACAACTACAACAGACTTATCTATTTGCTGGAGTCTCGGTCTATACTTGCTTATTGAAACAGAAACTGGGACACCTCATATAACAGCACAATCATAGAATAGAACATCATGTTGTACAGGTGGCCCATATCCCTTCTTCCTCAGCAGTGAGTTGATGATGATCTTTAACACTTCCCCTCAAAATCAACTCTCTATTCACCATACCAATCTTCTTTCTGAACTTAGAAAATTTCTTTAAGCACAATCCCTTCGTCAGAATATCAGCTAATTATTCATCTGTATGAACTGATAACAACAAGATTTCTCCACGCAAAACCTTCTCTCTGATAAAGTGATAATGAACTTCAACATGCTTTGTTCTGGCGTGGAAAACTGGATTTTCTGCAAGCTTAATTGCACTTTCATTATCACAGTACATAATAACCACTTTACTAGTGATTTGATTCAAATCTTTCATCAATTGAACCAACCACACACTTTCTTGGGCTGCCATTGCAGCTGCTTTATACTCTGCTTCTGTAGTTGACAAAGACATCGTTGGTTGCCGTTTACTGCACCAAGATACAGCACCAGATCCTAGACTGAACACATAGCCTGTAGTTGATCTTCGGGTTGATACATCTCCAGCATAATCTGCATCACAGAACCCTCTAAGTTCAATTTTCTTTCCTATTTCATAGAAAAGACCAAAATTCATAGTTCCCTTAACATATCTGAGAATTCTGCGAATTGCATCAAGGTGAGGCCTTCTTGGATTTTGCATAAAACGACTAACAACTCCTACTCCATGGGCTATATCAGGCCTAGTTAGAGTAAAGTAAATTAAACTCCCAACAAGTTGTCTGAACATCACAGGTTCTTCAAGCTCTTTTCCTTCTTCTATTAAGAGTTTTGCATTAACCTCTACAGGTGTAGCTATGTCATTGCAGTTTGTCAACCCAAACCGATCAAGCAATTGCTTTGCATAACTTTCCTGACAAAGAAAAATACCTCCTTCACGCTGAACAACCTCCAGTCCCAAGAAATATTTGAGTTCTCCCAATTCTTTCATTTGGAAGCGAACTCCAAGATTAGTTCTGATTCTGGAAATTTCAGTCAAATCATCTCCTGTGACTATCAAATCATCAACATAAATTGAAACAATAGACACCTTTGTATCAACAGTTCTTACAAACAAACATGAGTCAGAGGAGGCTATGGAATATTCATTGGCTAATAGAAATTCAGCAATTTTTCCATACCAAGCTCTTGGAGCCTGTTTCAGCCCATAAATTGCCTTTTTTAGCCTACAAACATACTGTGAATTTTCTTCAAAACCTCTTGGCTGTTCCATATAGATTTCCCGATCCACCTCGCCATGTAGAAGCGCATTCTTTACATCCAATTGCCATAGTTTCCATGACTTGCTTGCATCTATAGCAATTAGAACTCGAACAGTTGTGATCTTGGCAACTGGGCTGAAGGTCTCATCATAATCAAGACCATACTGTTGTGAAAATCCTCTAGCCACTAACCGAGCTTTGAATCTCTCCACAATCCATCTACCTTTGTTTTGACTTTGTACACCCATTTACACGAAACAGGTGTCACTCCAGCAAGTCGTGGTACAAGCTCCCAGGTTTCATTTTGTTTGAGAGCTTTCATTTCTTCAGACATTGCCTCCTCCCAAACCAAAATTCCTTCAGCTTCTTCAAATGAAACAAGTTCATATACACTGTCTGCATCATCAGTTGTTGCCACCCAAGCTGTGGTTAAAGCACAATTTGCATACCTTGGGTTTGGCTTGTGAGTTCTAGATGATCTTCTCAGTTTATTAGCACTGTCTTCATTTTCTAGTTCATCCAGCTGGGATGGTCTTGCCTCTTCTGCATTTCTGATATGGTGAACACCAGATCTCCATGGATTCAATGATGTGTCAGCTTGATTGGGATTCTCTTCTAGGCATGGCTTCTCCGCTGGTTCTTCAAGCACTGGTTCAGATACAACATCTGAATTCATCTTCTCTTGAGTTTCTAACTCAAGTTCTCTGCTATCTGGAAGAGCATTATGATCAGTTGACCACCATGAAGAGGCCTCATCGAAGACCACATTTCTAGAAACATGAACACGTCCAGTGGTTGGATCTACACATCTCCAGCCCTTTCTTTCAGAATCATATCCAGTGAAGATGCATCGAAGGGCTTTCTTTTCAAACTTACTACGCAAATGGTCAGGCACAAAAACATAACAAACTGAACCAAAGACACGAAGGTGACTTACATTTGGTTTGACGCCAAACAACTTTTCCACAGGTGACATGAAATTGAGTTTTGGTTGAGGAAGACGATTGATGACATATGCAGCAGTCTTCATACATTCAGCCCAGAATCTGGTTGGAACATTCTTAGCATGCATCATGCTTCTACATGCCTCGGCCAGGTGTCTATTCATCCTCTCTGCTACCCCATTTTGTTGAGGTGTGTTTGGACAAGTGAATTGTCTACGGATCCCATGTTTTTGTGTGAATGTGGAGAACTCATTTGATGAGAATTCTCCACCATTATCAGACCTTAAACATTTGATCTTATAGCTTAGTTCACTTTCTATTTGTTTGTGAAACTCCACAAATTTTTGGAAGACTTCGGATATTTCTTTCAAAAAATACACCCACACAAAAGTTAGAAGGTAACGTTTACCTCCAAAGGATGGAGTGCTCACCTTGCCAAGAACGTCAGAATGAACTAATTCAAGTGGCTGTTTTGCTTGAAACTCAGATTTGGAGTAAGGTAACTGATGAGCCTTCCCAAACTGACATCCAGCACAAACAACATCAGGACGAACTTCTAGCTCTGGAAGCCCTCTTACCAGCTGCTTCTTCATCATTCCTTTCAGCTTCAAGTAACCAACATGTGCAAGACGAGAATGCCATAAATCGACAGTCTCATTCTTCCGAGCTTTATCAACATATGCATCTTGAGCTGTCATAACATATAAAGAATCCTTTCTTTTTCCTTCCATATAAGGTGTTCCAACAATCTGCAGATCTTTGTATACCTTCACATCATTTGGACCAAAAATAACAAAATTACCTGAACTTGTAATCTGAGAAACTGACATCAGATTCTTCTTCATGTTTGGAACATGGTAGACATCTTTGAGCACACAATTATTGTTGCTGGACTTCGGAATACAGACAACATCTCCTACATGAGCAATAGGTAATTTAGCATTGTTAGCAGTAACAACCACCTTTTTACCTGTATACTCTGTCTTTTTTATGAGCTTTTGTTCGTCTCCAGTCATATGATTGGAGCAGCCAGAGTCGACAATCCAGTCCTTAATATAGTTTGGTTGTTCCAAAGTACCCTCCTTCATGGAACTAGAAGATGCTGCCACATGGTTAGTTAGAGCGATCTGTAACTCTACTTCAGACCTCATATTGTTCAGCGGACTACTTTCTTCAGGCAAGTCGAGTTGATCTTCAAGAATGGAAATAAGAGCGGTCCAATCATCATCACTCTCTGTAGTTGGATGTGCATCATTTAAGGTAGCTGAATTACTTTCCTCAGACTTCTTTGGTGCTCGACAGTTCCTGGCAAAGTGGCCCATCTTTCCACAATTGTAACATGTAACAGTCTGTCTTGGATTTTGATATTGCTTCTCTAGTTCATGACCTTTGGATACTTCCCCTCCGTGAGAGGTTCCTTGACCCATCTTTGACTTTGAACTGAACTTGCTTCCCCGTCCAGTGAAAAGCACTTCTTCATTTTCTTTTACTGAAACTCCAGCAAGTTGTTTAGCAAGACTCTCTTGATTGGCCAGAAGGCTTTCAAGCTCGATCAGAGATGGCTGAACTGGCCATCCCTGAACAACTGTAATAAACCCATTATACTCAGGTTTTAAGCCTCAAATGAGTATTCTTCTCTTGCGTGCATCAGTGATCTTAGATTCTTCATCAAGTTGAGTAATTTCATGACATATTCCTTTAACTTTCAGAAAATATTCAGAAATTGACATAGCTCCTTGAGAGATCGACCCAATTTCATTCTCAAGCATCTGAAGTCTTGCATTGTTTGTTTTAGAAAACAGAGAAGCGAAAGAATCCCATGCCTCCTTTGGGGTTTTGACATCATGAATATGCTCCAGCATATCCTTCTGAATTGTAGCCTTGAGAACAAATAGAGCCTTCCCAGCTTTGATCTTCCACTTCTTAGAAGCATCTTGATTCTCAGTTGTGCCATTAGGAGGAGTTACATCAGTCCCATTCACCACTTCCCAGAGGTCTTGACCTTGAAGATATGACTCTAAACATGACTTCCAGTAGTCATAGTTCGAGTTATTTAATTTCTCAATACTGCCTGCATTGTTAGTGAGATCCATACTCACAGCTACAACTGGATGTGCTCTCAAAAATACAGCAGGCTCACAAGAGTCCGACGAACTCTCAAACAGCCGAACCTAGCTCTGATACCAAATGAAAATGCAGACTCAACTCTGTACTAACTGAAACAGAAGCTAATTTGCATTACTGATTAAAACTACACTAATTACATAAATAGATAAAGATCCTAAAAAGTAGCAACAAATTCATAACTATCCTAAACAATAGCAACAACTACAATAGACTTATCTATTTGCTGGAGTCTCGGTCTACACTTGCTTATTGAAACAGAAACTAGGACACCTCATATAACAGCACAATCATAGAATAGAACAGCATGTTGTACAGGTGGCCCATATCCCTTCTTCCTCAGCAGTGAGTTGATGATGATCTTTAACAAATCAGTTGTTGCAAAGAACTAAAGAATTGTGACTTACAGGTATTCAGATCATCCAAGGTATTCAGATCATCCAATTGCCTAAGCACATTACATGGTGTCAGTTTACGAAATTTCTGAAATTTATATATAAGCCCTATCATCTATCAAAATATCAAAAAGTCCCTAACTATCAGTTTTAAGTTAAATTTTGGACTGTTAGGGCCCCAATTTCTCTTCAATTCTTAATCAAACCCTTTCAGGCCATCTTAGGATGTTCATTTTGCCCCATGTAGGCTTCTGCCAACTCAAATTCATGATAAAAAAAACTTCACCTCACATCACATTCCTCCCTATTCAATTAACAATTCAAGCTATAAGAACTTTGCCACTTCACTCCTAAACCTTATCAAAAGATGAATCAAGGGCGGATGGAGCTTGGATAATGGATGCTCAAACCTTGAATTGTGCGGCTAGAGATTTAGAAAGTCCACAGCTATTTGGGATTTGGCTTTGGAAGGCTAAAAAGGGCTCTGGTGAATGATCTCAAAAGGGCATATACAATCATACCATCACACACACAGACCAAAGCTAAAAAGGGCTCTAGTGAATGATCTCAAAAGGGGCATGTACAATCATACCATCACACACACACACACAAATATATATATATATATATATATATGACCATTTTATGGATGGATCTAGCCATGTCCATGCTTGATTCAGATCATATATAGGAAAATAAAGGTCTCATCTACATCACTATCTTTTATCTCTCTGTAGGGGCTTCAAAGCCAATAAGCCTTGCCCAATTTTTTTGGCTTGATTAATATGTTGCTCTTCTCATAACTCTTTTTTTTTTCTTACCAGATTATCTGATCCTTCTCTTATACATTAAACCATATATCATGTAGAGTCCCAGTTTTGGTCGTACTCACACATTCTATTGTTTGAATGGCGTCATTATACTATATTAAGTTGAAGGGTTTTTGGATTGGATTTTGCCCGGTAGTTTTGATTTTGAAAATACCATTTTCCCAATTTTGCTCAAACTTTGCACATAATTTCCCCACCTATCCACTTCCCTTAGCTTTATCTCATGTAACCTATGCAACTCCCTTCTTATCTTTATTTCATGCAACCTCTCCTATCTTGCTTTTCCACTGTTCAAGTACTCTCTTTCATCTTTCTGCAACAACTTGTCTGGATTGACTGCTGAACATCGACTCAACACCAAAATGTAAATATCAATTTCTATCATGGACATTAGAAAGACTACTATTCTGTTAGACTGCTCCATTTTACATTACCCCCATGTGAATCAAAAGCTTGGTATGTCATTCGTATGTTACTCTATCTTGAGTCAAGTTTTTAATTTATACAAATTTATTTTTTTTTATATTTGTTTCTATGAATATAGCATGAAGGCGTGCCCGTGCTTAGCACGGGTTATCGTACTAGTTAAATTATATTAAAGCCAAAGCATTTTCAATCTGATTTGGACATTCTGTTGTAATTTGGACAGTCGGTTATTCCATCCTCCATTATCTCTTGTGACTGTCCACTTCTTATCACATTCAACACTTATCTCATCTCATATAACTATCAATGTCTCACTAACCATGTCTCTTCTTAGTTTCCCGTTTTTCCTTTATGCAAAAGTGACTTTCTACTCACATCTCTTGTTTCCATTTCTACGTATTTTTGCATTTTTTTTTACCTCACTTCTCCTATTTGCTTTCTGTTGTACCTCTCTCAATTGTGTGAAAATAGGTACGGTCATATGTTTTCTTCTTTTATTCTTTCAAAAATTTTACTGTTGTGCAACGTATTTGAGCCCCCATTGAAGTCAATAATTATTTCCCAATTGCATGAATATTTGGTTTGAATTGTATAGTCAAACTCGTACTCAGCACAGGTTCTTGTGCTAGTTTCTATTTAAACCTGAATAACGCAAGACCTATTAATAACTATGAGAAATATTAATCATTCAATCCGATGCATTTTATAAATCAATCAAATTCTGGTTGTCCAATCCAATTGTGGACATCACCCTAATCAAAGTTATATTTTACCTCGCAATGGAAGAGCAAGCTGCACAATTTTAGCATTCTAGCCACTTTCATAGATATACATTTCTTATATATAATTCCTAAGAATTCAATTCCATACAAATAAATGAGCCCTTAATTTCACGATCCTAGCCATCCAGTCAACGGCCTTAAACGGGACTAATGGAATTAATTAAACTAGACAAATAACATTTGCATCCATCTAACAGAAAATAGTAAAATATAATTCAATATCTTGGCCCACACAGACCTCCAGGGCCCGGGCTGCTAAATATACCAGGATTGAAATTTGTGTTGCCCTCAACCCTGCGGGCCACAACTTCACCCTGTTTTCAACTCAATTTTCAAATGACTATGATTGACTGATAGGGGAGTCTTTGCTCTATCATCCTCCACAGTGGGTCCTCAAGATAAAAATGGGCCCCATCTATATGGAATTCATCAAGGTCACGTTTGACAACCAAATCTTTAGGGAAAATATTTTTAGTTTCCATAAAGTTGTGGTAAATCCATGTTTGGCAATTATAAATTCCTGAGGATTTGGACGAATGATAATCATTTGATAGGATTTTCAGATCCGACCACCCTCATAAGATTTGAAAATCCCCACTTAAATGGATTTACACACGGGACCTTATTTTCTTCAGTTATATGACTGATACACACCAATATCATTGTGAAATCCTCAACTACACAAATCTCCGGCGAAGAATCCTTATTTTAGTGGTAGTGAAGAATCATCGGATCTATGGATTCCTCACCTATTATCAAACATGCTCCACAAATGAACATCAGCAAAAGTTCGAAGAAATAGTAAAAAGCAAGGTTAAGAGAGAAAGGAAAGGCCTTTATTTATAGGTGGATGATTGGATGAACTAGAAAGAGAGTCTATTTGAGGTTTGTGGATGTGACCTTCTAAATGCAGGAGAGCCCTTTGAGGCCCAAAACAAACCCACCTTTGTCGATTCTCTCGGCTAATTCAAGCCCATGACGTCTGAATACTTGCCCGAAATTCATGTTACTCTTGACCAATACTACCCAACCGTTTTTCATTCAATGTCATGCCCATGCCTTTATATATATACCAAGGCCCTAGAATATCTATCACCACCCCAGAACTCTCTTCCTCTCTCTCAGAAGATCAAGAACCTCCATGGCTGATGTAAGGGATTCTAGTATGGAAGATGCAAAAGTCTTCGACATGGGCTCTCTAAGGGCACAACTTCCTTCTAGAAAGTAAGTTTCATCTGAGGCTAAGTTTACCATTAGAAAATTGAAACCAAAAGTTTCTTTCATTTTCTAAAGCATTGATCTTCGGGGGGGAACTTTGAGGGCATGTTTATTTGCATGAAATTGAATTTCTAAGAGTCCTTAGTAAAATGAGTTCCAAATATTAAGAGAGGTGGAGGGTGACGGTCATAAGGTGGAGATGTAGAAAGAACTTTATTAGAGAATGTTTTAGATAAGGTTGGATATGAAAATGATAGAATTAAGTGTTATGATAGATTATATTTGAATTGAATTATATTAGGCTAGAACCATTATGATTAGGTTTCTATATATTGTTTGATTAGGTTTCTTTTTATCAGTATGATTAGGGATGTAAATGGGTCCCCGATTCTCCAGAGGTTATCACCCGTTAAAAACCGAGTTCGGGTCCTTATTTAGGCCCGATAAGTAAATAGGTCCGGGTTCGGGTCCGGTTCCACCTTTGTATGGACCGGGTCCGATTCCACCGTGGTTTGGACCCATAGACCCGAAACCCGATATTTTAACTTAATTTTTGAAAATCTCTCATAAAAACTAGAATTGTAAACGGGTCGGTTCCAGTCTGGGTCCATGGTGGACCCGGAACCGTTAAAGAGAAGGTAGAACCGGATCAGAATCTGGCACCCTTTCGGAATCGATTTCTTAGCTCCGGAACCGGAACCAAAAACATATATGGGATGGGTCTGGATTCAGGTCCGAGTTTAGGTAGAGAATGATATTAAAAAAAGCATGATTTTTAGGAAAGATTTTCGAAAATTGAGATAATATGTCGGGTCTCGGGTCTACGGGTCCAAAACAAGTTGGAACTGGACCCAGACCCATTTACTTATCGGGGCCTAAATAAGGACCCAGACCTGATTTCTAGCGGGTAGGAACCTTTGGGTAGTATGAGAATCGGGTACCCATTTACATCCCTACTTAAAACCATGTTTTTTTAATATCATTTTCTACCTAAACCCGGACCCGGATCCAGACCCGTCCCATATATGGTTCTAGCTCCGGTTCCGGAGCCAAGAAACAGTTCCAGGTCTGGATCCGGTTCCACCTTTTCCTTAACGATTCTAGTTCCGAGTCCACCATGGACCCAGATCGGAACCGATCCATTTACAACCCTAAGTATGATTGAATTTCCTATCTTGTGGTTGTAATGTTATAAATAGTCATTAGCTATTCTTAATGGAATAACTTTGAGGATTTGTAAAATTATAGTCTCTAAGACTTTAACAACCCTAATTTCCAGGGATTTGATATAGTAATGGCCGCATGATCATTTTCCTCCAAAGAATATTAATTTATAGACAGTTGTGGAGAAGTTCAACTTTTTTTTTTTTTGGATGTTGAAAATATTTTAGAAATGCTTTCACCTCATAATATAGAAACTTCAAAAAAAAAATGTTAACATGCAACAAAAATACATTCTCTTTCAAAAACACCATTTCCAATTGTTTTTTCAAGACATGCTCCATACAAACATATTGGAATAGTTTCTAGTCGTCTTAGAATGACAAAACCAAAAATAGAAATTAAGATGTTGGTTTTGATGAGCCTTTTTCATTCTCCTTTTTTTTTCACAGCAGCAACAGCAGCAGAAGAGGACTGTCTCAGTACTTCTCAGGCAAATCGCAGTCATATACATGTTTGGCCGATGTAAAATCCCTGGAAGATCTTAAGAAGCCAGAAATCCCAGAGGCCAAGAGGAAGAAGTATTCAAGCAGGCAGGTCTCATGTCTTCCACCATCTTCTTGCCGAAGAGCTTTCAGTAGCAACAATTGTGCCCCTTGCATTGGCGCCTAGAGATGTTCCCAAGTAGTGTTGGATTGCTTTTCACCTCCTGGTCGAAAACATGCATGGTTGTTATTTCCACTGATTAGTTCATAAAAGAGAGTTTGTGAAAGACAAGAGAAGTCTCTTGGTATACATACATGTTTAAACTTTTGATTCCTTGATTTGAAGCCATTCAAGTATGGGGTTTCGATTGTAGTTATAGTGAGATGATTTAAAGTTTTTTTTGGCAATAAATGTATAAAGGTAAACTGCTGCCCAGCAATGTAAGCTCAGAGGCGCTGAAAGAATAGAAATAATCTTAGCTGGATCTTTTGTATATACTCTACAGTTGCTTTGTCATTCTTTGTACAAATATGTAGAATTCTATGTATAGCCTACTTTACTCATGCCTTTCTCAAGTCTTAATTCTTGAGGTCCACCTGTACTAGGTGGAATTGATTCGGACAGGTTAATTTTCTTTAATTATAGTATAAGACCAAACTAACAACAAAGGCCCAAGCTTAATATAGATATATCAAAGAATATATATATATATATATATATAATAAGAATAAAAGAGGCTTGGGCCTACAACTCATAATATGTCAATCTAATGAAAGAAAAATATTTAAAATAGATTGAACCTAATAAAAATAAGAAATACAGATAGGAACCATGCCACTATGTCAATCTAAATCAAGTAATTAATTGTATTTCTCAAAAGCATGGAGTTAATTAGTGTAATTAATAAAAAAATTTGACATGACACTCTAAATACAAAGTGAATTTAACTATAGAATCTTCATAACTACTTGGATTAAGGAGAACTTTTAGGTGAGGATCGAAAATCAATCGAGAGTAGGATTAATTAGTTTCTTATTTTAGATGGGCTCACCTAAATTTGACTTGGCACTCTTGAGAGTGATTTATATGGTAGTTGGACATTTTATTAGAGATAGATCTATTAGGAATAAGATTAAGAAAGAGAGATTTTAGGATTAATGAAGGGAAGGAGTGGCCCATAAATCTAGTATCAAATAAAACCTCATGTGTTGCATTGTTGGTAGGGTCTCACTGTTACATCATTTGTAGGGCCCTCGTGATGACATGGGTTCTTAGTTCTATGGATTTAAGGTGGGCAATTGTGATAAGTCTACAAAATTGGGTTAAAAAGCCATCATTTTTGTGCATTTGTAGATTTAATTAGGACAAATTGTATCATAATCCCTTGATTTCATGCATTTGATCATAAATATGGACTTATAGATAAAATTAGCTAAAACCCTTAATTATGCATGAACTTATGAGATTAATGTTTTTCATCACCCCAAGGTCCCACTAAATAGATCTAAAGCACCATAACCCCATTTCATCCATTGTAGTTCATATTGCATTAGGTCAGACCCATGCATCACATGCATTGCATCTTTAATTATTTTATTGCTAGCGATTTGTTTATTTTATTGTGTAGGAATTGTCACAAACAATGTGGGCCCATATGAAAAAGATAAATTGAAGAAAGAAAGAAGAGAAAAGAAATAAAAGAAAAGGGAAAGAAAAAAAAGAAAACAATAAAGGGAACCACACCCTTGGGGGTGCTTTCCTATGCACGCCCATGGTGGGTCCCACTTATGCACAAATCTCTCTCTTTCTCTCCTAGTCTCCAAGTTTCCAAGTATTCAAGATTTGAGTTTCAAATAAACAATCCTCTAGAAGAATCCGGATAGAATTTGAATTAAGGAAGTGTTATCAAGTGAGATTGGTGATGAGTTAGCAAGAAGGAGATAAACCAAAAACGATTAGAAGATCGAGTCAAAGAAAGAAAGAAATAAGAATCTCTCACTCAAGAGATGTGGACAACCCTAGGGCCCACTACCCTTGGACGTCCACCTCATCCTCTTTCCATCTCCCTTTCTTTCTCATCACCTGTTCAATCTACACCATTGGTTTCCAATCTACTGTGCAACAAGAGATTTCTCATGGAACCCGCGGCTCAAAGTTGTGATCAAAATAAAGAAAAAGGATGAAGTCAACTCCAATTCAAATAGCAATTGCTTTGCTTACAACACTACAAGAAAAAGGCCCAACAGCGACCAAATGTTTCAGCGACTGCAATTATCGGTGGCTATTGCTGGTAATAGCGGCCGCTATTAGTGACCAAAAATCCCGTCGCGCGGTCGCTGATCAGTCACTGATTCACAGTTCCCGCCATTAAAATTAGCGCAATGGCATGAGCGACCGCATTCGGTCGCAGAATTGGGTCGCTGATCCTTCTTTTTTCCCCCCTTTGCCGCCACCAAAATCCCTTTTTCCCTTTGCCGCCGCCAAAAGCCCTCTTTCTCTCGCTCTCGGTCTCTCTGCTCTCTCTCTCATCTCCTCCGCTCTCATCATCTCTTCCATCCCATCCAGAGCCCCTCCACCAGCCAAGCATCTCCCTGTGTCATCCTCTCTCACTGCATCTCACCACCACTCTCTCCATCACACGCAGATCACCATCTCCACTCTCCTCCATCTTCATCTCATCGTCCCAGCACCATCCTGCGCAGTCTCTCGCCGCCGGACTCCGGAACCAGATCGTCGCCCACTTCTTCTTCCTCGTCTGCAAGTCACTCCACTCAAGAACTCGCCAGCATCTCTACGCCGTCGCCCCCTCGCAGCCAAACTAGCACTCACGGACGCAGGCCTTCCACCAACCATCATCCTTGCGACCTCCCAGGCGCAGAAACGCAGCGCCACCTTCTTCCTCCTCCGGACGCCGCCTCCTCCTTCCCGCCAGGTACACCCATCCCCACCTTCACCTGCACCCGTCCAGCCACCCACCATCACCTTTTTTTTTCTCTGCACTTTTTCTTATTCTTCTTTTTTTGTTTTTTCTTCTTCTTTCCTCTTTCTTTTCTCTTCTTCCTTCTCTCTCCCTCTCTGTTTCCCTCTGCTCTCTGTCTCTCGCTCTCTAGGTCTCTCTCTGCTCTGTCTCTCGCTCTCTCGGTCTCTCTCTGCTCTCTCTCTCCCTCTCAGTCTCCCTCTGCGTCTCTCTGCTCTCTCTCTCTCTCGCTCTCTCGGTCTCTCTCTCTGCTCTCTCTCTCTCCCTCTCAGTCTCCCTCTGCGTCCCTCTGCTCTCTCTCTCTCTCTCTCTCTCGCTCTCGGTCTCTCTCTGCTCTCTGTCTCTCGCTCTCTAGGTCTCTCTGCTCTCTGTCTCTCGCTCTCTCGGTCTCTCTCTGCTCTCTCTCTCCCTCTCAGTCTCCCTCTGCTTTCTGTCTCTCGGTCTCTCTCTCCCTCTCAGTCTCCCTCTGCGTCTCTCTGCTCTCTCTCTCTCTGCTCTCTCTCTCCCTCTCAGTCTCCCTCTGCTCTGTCTCTCGGTCTCTCTCTCCCTCTCAGTCTCCCTCTGCGTCTCTCTGCTCTCTCTCTCTCTCGCTCTCGGTCTCTTTAACATGGAGCTGTAAGCAAAGAAACCAATGAGAGATGGTAAGAGACCATGCTGTGGAAACTCTACATCAATGCAACTTTTTCTCTTGCATGGTTCTTGGAGTAAGAATTCTAATGAATAGATGCATGGTAAGTGCTCCTATGTTGTGTAATCATGTTGTTGTGCCTAGTGTTAGTCTTTCTTCTGTGGGATTGTGAGTCCATGGAGTTGAGTTGTTTTGCCTTCCCTTTTACAGTGATTTTACTTTATAATATTTATTTTTGCTATTCATTATGTTACATGGGCTGCGTTGTGATGATGAAATTGGTTCTTCTGGAGCCAAAGCATTTGTGATTTTCTGTCTACTATTGTTTTATGCTTCCTTTGTTTTGGTTGGTTTCTGTTTTTATTGAAGCTCTGCAGACATTGTTTCCATTCTTGCAAGAATTGTGTCTATCAATTAATTAAAACGCCTCAGGAGGTATGATAGAAAATGCCTAGTTTTGGTTTTTGATTGCCTTTTGGGTTTCTAAGGTTTGTCAGTGACAACATCTTTCAGATCTTCAGGTTCAGGTTGTGTGTAGAAGTCATGTTACATTTCAAAAGCGTAAAACAAATTCCATCTTCAGATATAAAGATATGACCTAAATAACAGAGGGAGCCACCATGATGACAAATAAATAGTATTTGAGAGAGAGAGAGAGAGAGAGAGAGAGAGAGAGAGAGAGAGAGAGAGAGAGAGAGAGAGAGAGAGAGAGAGAGAGAGAGCCTATTGTACTGCTCCATGAAGCTAAGGCTATGTTTGAATGTATCCTGTATTTATTTCTCTTGGTATGCGTATTTTTGCCCAAAAATTGGGCATTACATTCTAAATTCCGGGTCATTTGTATTTTACAGATGGCATATATAAATGGAATTTACATATATGAAACACAATACCATGTCTCTTTGGAAGCACCATTTTCAAGTGACCAAACACTGAATGGTTTAGATTATATATTTAAAATCTCCAAATATCTCAAAATCTATGAACGTGAAACTAGACGCTTTGGGGTTTGATGGGTTAATAAAAAAACTTGAATTGTTTGGATTAAAAGAGTTTGATTATTCATTTATTGAGACATGGTAAAAGTCCTTGGACTCAATGCAACCTGAACCAGTATTTGTTACTTATGCAGTTGGACTCAATGCAACCTCAACTTGCTATGATCCAATTCTTACTTATGCAAGATTCACCGGAAACATTGTCCCACATGGACAAGCTAAAGGCCTGAGTAGAATTTTATTTTATTTTTCTAAGAAGGCCTGATTAGAATTTGATTTGATTGCTTGTTACATGATTTAGAATATGCTTCATTTATTTGACATCTCATGAACCTACTACCTCGTCTTGCAGATTTCTAGTTCAATTGGTGATGTATACCTAAAGAAGGCTGAATTCAACAGAGTACCTTTGTTTGCTAAGTTTCGTCGTCGTGAACCTTTTCGAAGGCCAATACTGAGTAGTGAACCATCTATTTCTGTTCATCCTCTACAGCCACATGATCAGTTCCTTATATTTGCATCTGATGGGCTTTGGGAGCATCTTAGCAAGCAGTAAATATTGTCCAAAATCATCCACATAGTGTAAGCTCTCCATCTCATTCCTAATTTTTTATATGTCAAATCTAAATATTTTGCAATCTTTTAAGTAGATATCTGCTGCTACCCATGTAGTGGGTGATGTATATATGTGAAAAATTCTTTGGTATCTGAATTTGTTTTAGAATCTCATTTTCACAATTCAGTTGCTTTTGATTTTTAGATTATACTTGTTATTCTGTTGGTTTGACTTAAGTGTTTTGGGCGGTTTGGTGCCATTTGGTAGTCGTATTTTAGAAAGTAATAAACAATTGATAATTTATAAATTTAGAAAACTGCAGAAAAAATTAAACGTGGAAGAGCATATGTAATATATAAATTTAATTAATTCTATTATGTCAACAATATATAATGTGTGATATCCATATGAAATAATGAATCCCAATCCCTGTTATGGTGAAATAAATAAATAGATAAACAAAAAGAAGAAAAAGTAGCAGGAGCCATCTAAGGGCCTGTTTGGCACCATTTCTATTGTGAAATGTTTCTTTCCTTTCCACATATGTTTTTCTCTTTTTTACTTTTCATTTGTACTCAAACAGCGTATTTTCTTTGAATGCTGATGTAATATTCCATACAAATCATGTATTTATTTTTTACAACATACTATCAGACTATTCAAGATTTCTTATGAAACTGCAAGGTCAGAAGTGGAAATTTATAGACCATGCAAAATACTTTGTACATGTTCTGCACCATCTTCCTTATCAAGATGATGCCATTACAGTTTCAAATTGGTTCTATGAAGTATTTGATTCTTGTCCAGGGCATTGCTCTGTTCATCAAATGGCTTATAAGTTTGATTGTTCGGTAGTTGCATGTTCATCATTTCACATTGAGTTCCTATGTAACAAATTAGCATAGTTGTGTCTAGATCCCATATTCTTCTTTTTATGTTACAAATATTGGGTAGGGCCAACTTTTTTAAAATCGTTGATGGGCAATCACATACGTTTATAATATATGAAAGTGGTTCACACTTTTCAGGTACGTTATATGTAGAGATTTCATTTCAATCAACTCTGAATTGATTTTTGGGGCCTTGTAATGTTTCTGTGAGCCCCATCATTCTTGTCTACAAATAAAACAATTATGATAGAAATCTACACTACTACTACATCTCTACATCTCTTTTAACATTTAAAAATTATTTGGGGTGGTGAAGCTATGTGCTACCTAATATTGCAGTAACGATTCTGCCAAATTTTGTTTGTTTATGCAGATTTTGCTGATAAGTATTAGAAGGACATAATTTTAGTTCCAACTTCATGGGTATCTTTCTCGGGAGTTTTTTTTTTCTCTTTTTTTTTTTTTTTTTTTTTTTGTGGTTCACTTTTGTTGTATTAAGAACAAATACTAAGGCTTTTGTTTCTAAAATTGTATTGGTAACATTGATATGTTGAAATATTGATTTCGTTTCTTCACTTTAGGTTGAAAGAGAACTACAAAGTTTAATAGATTTCATTCATGTATGGGCACAGCTGTTTTGTCCGAGCTCAAACCGTTAGAATGAGTTCTATGTCAATGATATAATTTAAAACAATAGGACATGTTCAGTTTAGAAACCCGTTCAAAATTCACTTATTAGGAGTGAATTTTGAATAGTCCCCAGTTTGGGACTGTTCTTGTATGTCATGCTCCCACTTAGGCCGGTGTCAACTACTGAAGCAAATGTATCTGTTTGTTATAAAGAAATTTTGGTTTGTTTATCCTCTATTGTTCTCCGGGTGCATACTTAGACTGTATAAATTATAGTCTACTTCGTGTACTTGGAGACCGATGGGAGATGCTGCCGAAATTTCTTTTGAACAACAGATGCACTTGTTTGAGTCGTTGACATTAGTGGGACGTCGCATACAAGAATGGGATAGAAGCCTGACCGGTGTAATAAGGGTAGAGACATATTTAGATAGGAACCATGCATTAATTATACCTAAAGACGGCATAGTTTAATATAATATCTCTTGTCAAAATAGGTATCATAGTATCATGGATTACTATTCAGACCGTAGTTGGATGAGACGGCGAAAGTCAAGTGCCCAGATAGGTGCTACAACTGAATTTAGAACTGGTTGCCAAGTGTTTTTGGATTATGCGTATAGTCACCCGGAATGTGTCAATGGCCAGAACAAGATAAGATGTCCTTGTTTGAAGTGTAAGAATGTAAATTATATGGACAGAGACATGGTCGCCTATCATTTACTTGTTAAGGGGTTCATGAATAATTATGAAGACTGCTGGTGGGCTCATGGGCAGAGAAGAGACAGTGGCATCACCCAAGTACATAATCCCGGCAACAGTACCCATCGTATGAATGACATGGTCCATGATATTGCAGGGCCTGATTTTGATTGGGAACAAGACAGAGAGCAAGTTATGAATTCTGATGCCAAAGCGTTCTTTAAGTTATTAGACGAGGGTAGCGAACTGTTGTGGCCTGGTTGCACCAAACAAACTACGTTGTCTGCAATGGCGACATTACTTAACATCAAGGCTGATCACAACATGAGCCACGAGTGTTTTGAGTCGCTCTTGAAGGCGATTAAGAGTATGTTGCCTGACGGTGAAAAATTGCCGGATAACTACTACTTTTGTAAGAAAATGGTGAAAAAGTCGGGTCTTGGATACCAAAAGATTGATGCATGTCCGAACAATTGTATGTTATTTTATAAGGAAAATGAACATAAGACAAAGTGCACGTTGTGCAGTCATGATCGGTTCAAGCCTAATAAAGAGGGTGTGACTACGTTAAAGAGGGCGTTGGTTGTCAAGAAGAACTACGTTAAAGGCCAAGGACAACGACGACGACCGACAGCGAGTGGCACAGGCAGCTCTAGTAGCCAGTCTACGCAGTCATCATGCCATCCGATGCCACATACTGCTGCTGACTGTGTGAGAGCGATCTGTCAAGATCGTGATCTCCTTCGTACACTGCGTGTGCATCTGCAGTCCCTGGATCCTGATGAGCTAGCAGAGGCAGTGGCGACAGCAGCACAGCAGGAGACTGATGACCAGGTAATCTTACTATTAAGTACAATCAACTTAATCACTTAATTATATATTATATACTATATGTTTAACATGTTTTATTCTTTTGTTCCAGGCACGTTTGGGCGATAATGCGTGAGATCTATTCATGTATTCTCTTCATCTTGTTCTACCTTTGTACTTATCTACCTTCGACTTTGATAAGTGCTAACATAATCCCATTGGATAACACCAAAAGCAATCTTTAGCATTAAAAATATGCTGTAGTTTTCTGAATTTTCTTTTATTCATGCACAACCATTTCGTCTGCGTTACCCACACATGCAAGTATTATATGTGATTTGATTTTGTTTTGTAGTTGCATTTTATTTTAATCGGTATATATGTTATCTTCTAAAAAAACATGCCAATTTAGAAAACATATTGAAACAGTAAACAAAAATAAGATTGGTGTGGATCCTGAGCTAGCTATTGCTCTTCGAGTTTCAATGGAAGAGGAGAGGGCAAGGCAAGAAGCTGCTGCTAAAAAGGCTGCAGAAGATGCTGCTAGGCAAGAAAAAGAAGGGGAACAAGCTTCAAGTTCTCAAGATGCTCCCATGGCTGAACCTGTGAATAGCAGTTCGGGTCCTGGGGCTGACAACAAAAGATCTGATCTAACGGTTAGTCGCATCCTTTTTATTAACGAATAGCTTTTTTTTTTTCCCCTTTTTGGGAGGCAAGTCAATATATTAATAAAAAAGGTTGGGCGGAACCCACCATACAACAAAGAGTCAGCTCTATTATGACAATCTAGTAAGGTGACCAGCTATGCAGAACATACAGTGACTAACAGCAGGTGAGCAACATAAGAAGACATCCAAAAGAAAGGTGAGGAGATCAAAAACAGATAGAGCTCATAAGTTGGGCCAGCTGAATAAATTAATAAAGAATATGATACCACTGGGTAGTGCAGGAACTCACATTCAGAAAAAAGCATAACATCACAGCATAAATAAAATCAAGAGATGACAAAGAACAAACTGAGTTCAATGAAATTAGAAAACCATGCAAATATGATTTAAAAAATTGGGCTAACCCAAAACAAGTTGAATCTGAGCCCAGATAAGCTCAACTCAACTCAAATATGCTTTTCACTAGCGTGGTGCAAGAGTGTGGTGCATCACAGGGCGGTGGTGGTAGTAGCTGTTCACTAGGGTGGTTTTTCAACATGTCAGCTCGGCAAATGAGGGGGCAGATATGTTAGCTAAGGACAGAGTAGTTACTAATGTTTTTGAGAGCGTTTCTTCTATACAGTGCGTTTTTGAAGAGCCTACCACTTAAACACCCTTGGAAGGGGATAGGGCTAAGTGGAGTGGAAAGTGTTTCCATGAGAACTATTAGCCCCACACGCGATATGTGAAATGAATAAGTAATTATTTGATAATGAGCAAGTAATATACTTCTATTTGGTTGGGCATTTAAAGTTACATAAGCTCTTTGCGTATGCATGATTTCTATTTCAATGGTACTGCTTGAACTTCTGACTGTTAATATGCTTAATTGAATCAGGGAGGACCTGCTCCAGCTCTCATCAAGGCTGAAGTGCCATGGTCTACCCGGAGAAGCAACCTCTCTGAAAAGGAACGTGTTTTGAAGACTGTGAAAGGGAAATGAAGTTTAGATGTGTTTGTACTTTAATGGGTGACTTCAGACATGTCTTTTTTTCATGTATATAATTCTTGATGATTGGAAAACTATGTTGCATGGAGTCTTTAAAATTAGAAACCTACCTGTGTATGTCACATTTAGGACATGAACTATGTGTTAATGATTTCTTTAATTAGATGAAGTTTAGCTATGTTTGTACTTTAATGGTTAGCTTCGGACATGTCTAAAGTGCCATGGTCTGCCCGGAGAAGCAACCTCTCTGAAAAGGAACGTGTTTCGAAGACTGTGAAAGGGTAAGGAAGTTTAGATGTGTTTGTCTAAAGTTGATTGTTTTGAAGGATGCATCTCTCTTTATGTTTTTTTACTTCTATTTTACATAAACAAAAGAAAGACAAAGCAAACCCCAATGCTCGCAGCATAAGACCAGCTTCTATCCCATATGCTTGCTTGCTTTATCTGTGAAACCTAATCTATGTGATTGCCAAATCTGATGGAGTGGAATTTACTGTTAGGATATTCGGAAGAAGATGTGTGGGATGGGAGTGTACTTGTAGGGTTTTGTGGGGAGCAGGAAAGGTGGGTGAGGCTCACTTCCCAGCTTGAAAGAGTGCAAGGGTTTTTAGTTGAGCAGAGTACGAATAGCAGCTGCAGGGAAAGTGACAAAGTTTTGCCGGATCTTGAATTCACAACTTGCAATTCAACACATCCTTCCTTGTGTCAAGGTATTTATGCTTCTCTAGTTCAAGATTAACATAACATGACCTATTTCAAAAGATTGTTTTGGTGCCTAGTGCTAAATTGCTAATTATTATTGTTAGTGCTTCATATGTTTGCAAGTCTTTAATAATAGTGTTAACATTTTGATGAGAAAATAGCACTTATGAATGAACTATTTAGGTTAAGCCTCTCAATGCTAATATAGTTTTTTTTTTTTAATTCAATTATTACTAAAATGTGTTCTATATATATGTATATGTATATATGTAACTGTGTTTTGTTTATCTTGAATATTTAGGGATCTTGTGAAGAGTCTGACACGCCATAAAGATGAAGACCTTCTAAAAGGTCAAGCAGTGAAGAACCTGAAGGTAGGAACTAGTTATTTGATATGTATCCTATGCAAATTATCCATTCGCCGAGAAAAAAGAAAGGCTCCCAGCCACTGCTTCCTTAAGACCAGTTGAAGGGGCTCTTACCTTATCATTCAAAAAGGAGCTTCCACGTCATTCATTAGGCGCAGACACATGAAGAGGTCTAGATAATGCAATGGGGTGAAAAATCTCTTAAAAGACCACGAGAACTTGCTAGATCTGGCTTAACACCTGAATGACCATCAGACTTATCATTATTATTTGAAAGGTATCTTCACATCATTATTAGCATTGAAAAGGTAATGGATTACCTTTATTTCACCCACACAACAAAAAAATGTACTCTTAATAGTAATAGGCCAAAAGCTCATGTTCAAATCAAATACAGTGATATGAACTTCTACCATCATAACAGTTTCCTGGAACCTCTACATATCAGAAACCATAATTCTGACAAACTCGTTTGTAACTGTAGCCAAACTGCGGAAAAGATAACATGGAGTGCGTATGCATTGAAATGATACAAGTTTTTTTTTTTTTTTTTTTACTGTTGTTACCTGTTGGATTTACTGTGTTTATATATTTATCTTTTGTTGCTGTCTAAGTTAAATTTGCAATTTATCTCTTTTCTGCTCTTGTAGACACCTGGGAAAAATGACAAGGATGGTCCCTCAGAAAGCATGGTTAGTGCTTAACCTTATTGTTTCTGTATAATGTAAATTACTTTACTCGTTGTATGTGTTCTCTGAAGCAAGAAGACTGCAATGTTTGTTCATATCAGTTATTATGGTTCTTCATTCACAATGTTGCTATACATTAATGCATCCAATTTGGAGATGTATATCAATTTGTGTGGACATTTGTTGACTTTTAACAAGGACGGTTGATTTTTGTTTGGGTTCCAGTGCTATGCCTATTCCAAGCAAGTGACCTGTGTTGAGACAATAATGGGATAAAATTACAATTTGCCTTTTTTCTTTTCCTTGTTTGTTTATTTAATCTGTTTTTTAACTTTTGAATTTCATCATTTTTTTGTCAATAATTTCTATATATAGTTATCATCATCATCAACAGCAACAAATAATAATAATGATGATGATGATAATAATTTCTATATATATTTGCTGTGATGTCTTGTCTATGCATATGTATTGAAATTTTTTACTGTCGTAAAGGATGAACAAACCATAGATATTGTCCATTTTTTTATAGACACTCTTAACAGTAGGTGGCATGCCTCTGTGTTCTGCCCAATACCAACATGCACATGTATCCTCATGCATGTTTGTTTCATCTACTCAGCTCTTTCTAAATTGTTTCAGCATTTTAGACAAACTTAATATGATGAACATAGTTCCTGATTCCGGAAAGAAGAAATTAAGTCTTGTGATGAGCGTGTAAAGAAGCTTCTTGAAATGATTCCACCAAAAGGAAAGGACTTTCTTCACTACATTGAGCACATATTAGAGCGAGAGAAAAACTGGGTAAGTGTGATACACTTTGTTTTCCTCACACTCTATTTTATAGGTGCAGCTCCTGTTATGCTGTATTTACTTTGTCTTAACATCAATTATTTTAGATTTGGTGGAAACGTGATAGTTGCCCTGCATTTGAAAAACAAGCTACGGAGCCAAAAACAGGTCAAGAAGCATTGAGAAAACGGTGCGTATTTTTACTGGTTCTTTCTTTGCTTTTTTCCCTTCTTTTTGCCTTTTGGCTTTAGCTAACTCCCCCACTTGAGGGTTTTTTTTTTTTTTTAATTGAAAGGTAGTACTTGAGTTTGATATGGATAAAGCTGTGAACCCATGTTTTTTTAGTGGAATAAGAATAAAATAAAAATAATAGAAGGAAGAATGAATGTCTGGTCTTGTAGATCAACACTGCTCTTCAAATTTAACAAGTGTTGCACAATTTACTCTTGACATTATAAAGCTGCATGCCAGAACATGGTCCACAATGTGCTTGGATAGATGACCACAGAGGTCAAGGGATATTGTTCGAAAATCTCATCCTTTCTTTTTTTTGTCTTTTTTTGTCTTTCTCCATCTATTGTAAGGTCCGCGACCTTACTGGGTCAGTTGGGCCCAATAGTAGGCCCGTTGACCAATTTATTTATTTTTATTTATTATTATAATTATTTGTATTTTAGATATTTAAGTGGGTTTAGGCTTTGAGTGAGTTTCTTTTAGTGTTAGGATAGTGTCTGCGAAGTTTTGTTTGATTTCGAGTTCGTTTGATCCTAGTTGGGGGGTAGTTTGCAAATTAAGGAAAATTGAGTGTTTTTCCGAAAATATTCCTATCACCGTGGATTTGGGTTCGTTGGAAAGGTCTCGTCGCGCTGATCATTTTTGTCTCTTGGCTCGTCGCGATCCGACGATCAGAAACCCTTCAAATGGTCCATTCTTTCACCGGACCCACTTAAGGGCAAATTAGTCTTTTCCTCCCTCTCCTCTTCTTAATCAGGGATTAGCCCTAATCTTTATTCATCTCTGCAACGAACAAGAGTTACAGCAGCCTTTTCTTCTTCCTCTTCTCTTCTCAAGCCCAGAACTCTACCCGGGAGAGATCACCTCCGCGATCGGAACCGCTTATCTTCTTCCTCTCAATCTTCTCTCTCTCTTGATCCTGGTTTGGGTAAGTTTTACTCACTTTCATCTTTTCAATCGATTCTCTTTGGTTTAGATTTAGGTTTGATCTTAATCTTTTTCTTTCTTTTCTTCTCCGTTGCGTTTTAGATTGCGTTTGGTTGGATTAGATTGTGGGTTTTGCGAAAGAGAGCTTCTCCTCAAGCTTTTTTCCAATTTCTAATCATCTCCTTGGTTGAGGCAAGTAGATTGCAATTTATAATTAAGCATGGTGTTTGCTTCTTCATTGATTGTACTGATTTTCTTGTTAGATTTCCCTAATACCAAGCCTGGTTAGGATAGTGATTTTGGATTAGGTTAGATTTGTGGTATGGATTAGATTAATTATTAAATTGGTACCCTTTTTGATGTTTCTAATTTGTTAGAATGGATGTAAAATTGATGAGAATGGATTTTTGGGAGAGCAGGAGGCTCAATTTCGTGCAGGGTACAGTGTTTGTGCAGGCCAGTTAAACAAACAGGGCAAAAACGGACGTCAGCGGAGGGTTTCTGTCTCCAGGCGTCCAGACGCCAGGTCCCGGGCGTCTGGACGCCAGAACACAGAACCTCTGCGCACCCTTACTGGTTCCGGGCGTCCGGACGCCGGGAACCCGAGGGGTATATAAACATATCATTTTGAAACGCCCGTAACTTTTAATCCGTCCGTCGGAATTTTTCATATAATATACCGTTGGAAAGCTCTTGAGATGTAGAATCCAATGGTTCTAGTTTCATCACGATCGGAGGTCGGGAAGTGATGTAAATACCCAAATTATTGACCCAGTCTATATTATAGTAGAAATGAGACTAGTAACTTAGGTTTGGGCCTTAGATGTTGGAAACCATGAAACTACTATCAGTTGACCATTAATGAGGATTAATTCGTAGCACGTGGCTTGGTGTGCTTCGATTAGGTGTCTAGGTATTCGTGTATTAAACATGGGGTAACCGAATGCGTATGGAACTGAATTAATGGATGCTTAACATGATTGTACACCAAGGGATTTTCTTAGAAGCATCGTTGATCCAATTCCACACGTACTCCGTTAGAACATGTAGAATACATGGATGACATCATTTATCTAGGTTTGGATCGTAATTCCTCCTTGACTTATTTAATCGTATCCGTTGTTATAATTCCTTGTACACTCTCTCTTGGCATAAAACACTTAACTAATTATGAAACATAATCCCTTGTAGAATTAGGACTTGGACTGGACTTAGAGTGTACCTTAGTACCCCGTGTTATGTAATTGATGAACATGACTGGCTAGACTAAAGGGATTATCATGTGATTGGTTTTGTCTTGTATTGATTTGAATGAGATAATCCCTACGAACATGTCTTGCAAATTGAGCTAGCCAGACTTGTTTGTCTTGGTCTATTCTCGTGTCAACACCACATTATGATTATTATTATTTGCATATCATGGCCAGCTGCAGTTTGGGGGTTTATTGATGGGCCGGTTACTCGGACATCGGGGTGGGCAGTCGGCTTTGGACGGCGTCCATGGCGTTGAATAGTTGGGAGCGGGCTAGGACCGTGCTACTATTCCCAGGACCGGGAGCTGGGATCCCCCTGGAGCCGGACTTTGGTATCAGTAGTCTGGATAGGATTGTTACTGGTACCCCGTGAGGTGGCTAGGACATCCACGGAGTCTCCCTCTTGTGCATTGCATTATATTGGTAGTGGTGATTGATAGTATTGCTAGGATTTCTATTTATGATCCTGATGGTTATTTACTCATGCTACATGCCTAGTATTGTTCCTTGTATTCTCTTGATTATTATACCTGTCATTACTCTTATACTTGATGCATGTCATGATTATTTATATATTGCTTATCTATTGCTCAACATGTCGTTGACTCTATCCTTTGGTGTGCAGACTCCTCAGGTGAGTACTATTACGAGGAGCAATCAGGTGAGGAGATCCCAGAGGATCTCCAACCGGTTGAGGAGGAACGAGAGTGGCGTGCCGATGACGTAGAGTAGCGTCATTGATCCTGGCACGGGAGAGATTCATGGGGACCTCATTAGATTCTTTTATTTCTTCATTTATTATTTTATCGTTGGACCTTTTATTTATTGACATCATGTTCTTTTAAAAGGCCTTGGTTATTGGGGTGGCCTTTGTTAATACTTTAATTCCTTGGTTAGTTTTATTATTTCTTTGTGCAACTTCAATTATTAATGAGATTTATTATGCATTGCTTGAAATTCAATGTGCCTCAAATTGTATGAATTCCGCAGTTTATATTACTTGAGGTTTGAAATATTATATCCTCACAGCGGACTTACGATCCTTGGGCCTAAAGGACAAAATTTTTAATTAGTCCTAAATTTCACTCCCCGGATCCGGTTTATTCTCTAATCGGGTTCGGGAGACGTGACATCTATGATCCTTTGTTCTTTGGTTTTCTTTTTGCATTCAGAATGCTATGACTGATCCCCAACGTATAAGAACCCCTTCTGTTACAGAGTACTGGAAGCCCCTTGCTGAAGAGGTGAGAATCTCAAACTTTTACTTATATTTTTTTACTTGAGTGAATTTCTTAAATGTTGCTGAAAAAGGAATAAAGAAATGCTACTAGGTAGAATTATTCTTCAAGTAATAACATTCTTTTGATTTTTGTTGTTTTTATTGTTATTGGTTATATTTTTTGTGAGGCAATGGAAAAAAGATATTAGAGAATTATAAAAGTGTAACAGTTTCAAGTAAAAGAAATTACAAAAGATCCTATCCAATGAGGTCGTGGACACATCCCGTCCTATTTCTAATGTTGAATCAGGTTTCCTCACTGTTTCACTCACACTCCTGCCTTGGCAAGAGCATCCCATCACTGATTGGGAATCCACAACTTGCACCTTCTTGGATTGAGTGATGTTCATGGCGGTTACTTATCATGGGGAGAATGGTCTCAGTCTAACAGTTTGCCTTCGTTAAAAGCGGGCCTAATATATGGATTTTGCTGGGTTTTGACTTGTGATACATCCAGTGATATATGGGCATTTACTTTATTCCTGTTCTTCTTGTTATCAATAATTAACCATTTTGTCTGAATTTCAGATGGATGTCTCAGCAGGCATAGAAGCCGAATATCACCATAAAAACAATCGTGTAAGTATTAATTTTAACATATTGGATTTGGGATGATGGTCAATGAGTGGACTAGAGTTATTTTGACCAAGATGTGTTATATACATTAACAAATTACTTTCTGATTTGTCAGCTACTTCAATTTTATCCTAAACCAAACGCATTTGTTATTTCTGTGTTGCAGGTTTATTGCTGGAAAGGCCTTCGATTTTCAGCTCGGCAGGACTTGGAAGGGTTTTCTCGAGTATGTTAAATGTTATGACAACTCTAAATGCCCTCTAAGATGAGAGTAATTATATGGCCTTTGGCTAGAGTATGCTTCACGTCCTCAAATCTTGAGTTTGAAAATGCTGAGTCACTGGTATGATAATCTGGGCTTTGGATCTGATGTAGATAGAACGTTATTGAACATAACCCAGACAGAAAGGGTACAATTGCAGGTTGTCAATGTTTGGGCATTCCATATTTGGCCCATCCAATACTTGGGTTATCAAACTTAAACCAGATGGAGCAATGGTATTGTGATCTGGATCATCCAATATTTGTCCGTTTCTTGTTTGATGTTGACTGTTAATGATGTTACTCTTCAGTCTTGATCGCCCATCTGCAGGTCATCAGTTGGGTATAATTGTTCCATAGAGAGATTTTTTCTGCACGTTATATCCAGTGTGGATCCACTAGATGGACAGTCCAGATAATTGAACCATGAATTGATTTGTACACTTTTCATACTAAATGCATGCATATCAGGATATCCTTAAGCTCAGGATCTCATAAATGACCTTTTTATGCCTCTAGATGATGGTTGCCACTTTACTTCCCAAATATTTGTTCTGCAATTATGTCATTAAGAGAAACTTATTGAGGTGCTTGTTGCAGTTTACTGAATATGGTATTGAAGCAGTGGTGCCTCCAGAGCTTTTGCCACCAGATGTCCGCTCGAAATTTCATGCTAGACCTAATGAGAAGGCAAAACGTGCTAGAAGGGAAGAGGAAGCTAAGGATGCTACGCCAAATGCTGAAGACAACCAGGTAGCACAAATGAACACTCGTTGGTGCACGTGCATTGATGGAATTATTATTACTATGTACTTTTATATTACATGCCCTCACTTGAAACATATAGTATAGCATGTGTGTGCCCACACTGCCAATGCATTAGGTGTGCTCAAGCATGTCTATCTTCACTCTGCCCAATAAGTTGTCATCCATTTACCTACTGGTAGGGTCCCCCCGGAGGCGTTCCAAATCATGGTGGTGGATGGAATGTGAAGGTCACATATGGATTGGGGTTGACCTCTCGGGCCTTATGGAAAACATGAATCAAGCAGGAGAAGCAAGGCATGGGATCTTGGAAAAAGCAATAAGAATAGCAATCAATAACAATAGTAAGATGTCATTTTCTATTTTAGAGGAAGTAAGATGTGAATAGGAGGAGGAAGTGAATATGTATAGATTTTCTTTTTTTTGTTAAGAAATGAAATGGATGAATGTTGTTTAGATGAGGTTGTAAGAAGTGAATATGTATAGATTTTCAAATATGGTATGTTGTACATTTGAGTTATGTATATTAATTTCAAGTTTAGAATATTTGGAACAATTTGATAATCGTACATTTGAGTTATGTAAATCGGTTTCAATTTTAGAAAATTTGAACCATTTGATGTTTCATTTCTATAATTTGAACCATTTCAACTATTATGTGTTGGGATATAAAGCAGGTGCAGGTACAATTTTTTGGGAAATGCAGAAAACAGGCAAATTTTTTTTTTATTTGTTCACTATTAGCGACCGCATTCGGTCGCTAAAAGGTTTCTGCGACCGAAAAGGAATATTTTTAATTTTACTTAATTAATTAATTTTTAATATATCAGCGACCGAATGCGGTAGCTAAAAACTTTCTGCGACCGCAAATGAGATTTTTTTAATTTTTTTAAAATAATTAATTTTTAATTATCAGCGACCGAATGGGGTCGCTAATATGAATTTGCGACCGCACATATCAGCGACCGACCGCGGTCGCTAAAAATTTTCTGCGACCGCAAACCTTTTTTTTTATATTTTTAAAATTAATTAATTTTTAATTATTAGCGATTGATTGCGGTCGCTAAAATAAGTTTCGGCGACCGAAAAGTAATTTTTTTAATTTTTATTTTAACTATTAGCGACCGAATACGGTCGTGGATAGCGGTCGCTGATGTCGGTCGCCGGAGTCCACCTATTGACCAGATAAGCTGCGATTAAGAGTAGCGACCGCATACGTTTTAGCGACCATATGCGGTCGTTGATAGACTCTTCTCTTGTAGTGCAAGCTAAGTTAAGATGGAGTTTTATTTTTAGAAGAGTCAAGAGATTTCTCATGGAACCCGCGGCTGAAAGTTGTGAACAAAATAAAGAAAAAAGATGAAGTCAACTCTAATTCAAATCGCAATTGCTTTGCTTACAAGCTAAGCTAAGATGGAGTTTTATTTTTAGAAGAGCGCCCCCCCCCCCCCCCGATCTAGGTCTTCTACTTCTAGTTCTCCATTGTTATATATTTTTTAAAGGTAGCTTTGGGCCTTGTCCAAGTAAAAACTTAGGTTTGGGAGGAGCCGAAGTTGTACTTAATAATGTTATTAATGAAGATCATCTTTTTCTTATGTGCAATGGGCATGTAACTTAGCGATCGGGGTTCTAGATGAAGTTCAGTATATTTTAACTTTCCTTTTATTCATGTGAATTCTTGTTGATTTATTTGTGCTGGGATGTTAGATTAGGCTTGTCTTCATATATACCAGCAAGTGCCTTTCTTTTTGTAGTTCTCAATGTTAAAAATAAGCATTTTATCATCTCTGCTTACTTTTAATAGATTATGCTTGGGAATATGTTCTTTTTAATAGTCTATGTTTAGGTTTGATAGGTGATTTTAACACTTTTATATAGGGAATAAGGGCTTGGGTTTTTTTATAATTTTTTTTTTTATAAAAAACCTATATCTGTTGAGAAAAAATGATTTCAAAGTTAGATTATCCGGATTTGGATGTCTTGATTGGGTCCGGATCTCAAGTAGAAAAATCAATCAACATGTGTTTGCATGAAAAATGATGTTTTGGAAATTGGAATGCTTAATGGATTTTAGATGCATGCTCTAATCTATTTATTATCGTGGCTTATCTATTGTTATTACCAACATTTCGTAATCTGGTTGCTTTAGTTTTATGTATTGTTAATCTTAGATTTTTCTTCTTGATAGCTCTATGTGGGCTCTAATAGAAGCCGTGCACTTGCGGTTGTTTATTGTTTGATTACACAACACATCACACTGCACTAGGAGTTTTAATCGTATATCATTAAAAATGTATATGGCTGTAGTGTCATTTGGTCTTTGGGCATACGAAGAGGGGTTGTTATCAATGATATGGTGAGTGGCCTATTACTATTTGAGTGTTAGTCGTATAGATTTAAGGTGGAAAATAAAGGACAATAAGAAGAGATTATTTTTGTTTGGAAAGACTCACACAAGATGAAAAAAATCGGTGGATAGGAAGATTGGATCGTTTGATCTAAGATGATTGGATTGAATATGGGATAATTAATTATTATATTTAGATGGGGAGAGATGTTAGGATTTGAGAGAGAGAGAGAGAGAGAGCTGGAGTAACATTGATATTGGGATTTGAATTGGAGAGAGTTGGATGGTCCAAGACTATTGTTCCATAATGGTAGGTTAGTTGGCATTCAAATTTTGAATTTCAATTTTATGATATTTTTATGGTAACAGTGAATATTGGGTGGATATGATAACCATAGAAGAGAGATTTACTCTACTAAAAATATGACATACGGAACTTGTTTGGTAATATTATAAAAGTTTTGCTCCAAGGAGCAAACATAGGATTTACAAGGTCGGATTCCACCTTTTTATTGTTTACAGTACTATTATCATCATATATGGGACTCACTTGTAGATTTTTCAACGTGGTACCCGCCATTAAAAATTAGAACATGGAGCCTATATCCATTGGATTTATAATATGGGCCCACCTTTATAGGAATTATAATATGGGTCAACTTTTTATAAATGTAAATATGAGATCTACCTTTAGAAATTAGAATATGGGCTCATATTCATAAGATTTACAACGTGGGTCCATCTTTTGTAAACGAGACCATGTGACCCATATTTATGAATTATAAAGCGGAGACACATTTTTTGTAATTGTAGACATAGGGCCCACGTTTATAAATTAGAATGTGGTGCCCACCTTTATTGGAATTATAATGTGGGGCCATACTTTTTTGTTAATTTTGAACACGGAACCCACCTTTAAAAAATTACAAAATGGTATCCACATTTAGAAATCTGAACATGGGGCCATCATTAAAATGTGGGTCATATTTTTTGTTAATTGTGAACACGGGACCTACCTTTAAAAAGTTACAATGTGGTACCCACATTTAGAAATCCGAACATGGGGCCACCATTAAAATATGATTGGGGACACGGGACTCACATAGAGAAATTACAACATGATGCCTACCTTTATAAACGATTTATAATGTGGTCCCACCATTATAGAATTATAATAGGGGCCCACCTTTTGTAATTGTGATAATGACCTAATCCATCATTTTTTATGTTTTTATACTCTTATTCATTTAATTAGGATTTAAGCATGCTTTTTTTTGTTAAAATCCTTCTCTTTTTTTCAATTGACCATGGTTTGCACCACCCACCTATGCCCCTCACCATTAGGCCTTTTCCCTCAGTTTGGATTCTCTGTGTGTGTCGGTCTATATGCCCTTTCAGTGAAATGAGTTAAGACTCTACAGTGAACCTTACCTGTTAAAAATTCCAATTTGCACAAAAAACAATGCTCTCCTTAAACGTCTCCGAATTTTAATCAAAACGGGAATTGGTCCCATCTTGAGATTTTAAAAATATAATTAAGACAATTTTTTATGGCATTAATCATATGCCCATTATCATAAAATTTGCATGGATACTAACTACATCAGGGAAAGGAATTATTTTTGTCCTTTGTATTTTCACTAGGTGGGTCACACGGACTAGCGAGTGAAGATGCTTTCAGATGATCCTCCTCTTTCATTTTGGGGATCAAGAGCATTTGGCATTTGGCATTTGGCATTTGGCACTTGCAAAAGAGTCTGGATCCTTTGTCAGGGTATAGCCCTGGAACGGTCTAACAAATTCCTTGAATTTCATTGTGGAGGTCCATATAGTGATAGTTTGGACCATTCAAAATGAATCTCGTTTCCAATATATTAGATCCTTCGGTTTCAGTCCAAAAGGGAGAGGATCTCACACTAGGATTGATTCATGGTTTAAAATCGCAATATCGGCCGGGACAAAAAATCGATACGGTATCACTATCGATCGCGGTTATTGATCTGTCGTGGTCGTTATAGTGTTAAAATTTTTTTTAATAAAAAAGTAATAAAAAAATATAAATTTTTTTCAGAATATTAGAAAATGCTGAAAAATAATATTTTTTTTTCTATTAGTAACAACAATGAATCAAAATATCGGTAACCTTAAGTCATGAGTCATGAGTCATGTATGTGTCACCGACTCGCTGTCTTCTCCAATATTTCATATAATGCAACCATTATTTTGGCTCATGGTCGATTTATTTGTGTAAGATATAAGAAAATATAGATAACACATCAATTATCATTTATCAGTCACTCAATCATAAAATAAGTTGTGAAATTCAAGACCATAAAGATAACATATTAAAATTTGAAACATGATAGTGAGATAGATAAATCATAAAGCACTTGGACATCTAAATGTTTGTAGTTTACCTGTAATTAGGGGGGACTAGAGAGAGATTGATGAGTATGACGGCCTAATTCCAAGTGAAGTGTCGCCTAGGCTCGATATCATCATAATCATCATTTCTTTGGTATGGGTTAGAAAGATATGCTCCATAAAATGATTTCTTGAAGGATTAAGAGTTAAGAGAAATGGAAATATAGAAGAGAATGAGCCAATGAGGAGGGGGTGCTAAGGAGATGGGGGTAAACGAAGATGATGAGGGAAAAAGCAAAAATAAATTAGGGTTTCTACCACTTGGCTGATATATATCGGCTAAACCGATATTTTCAATATATTGGTGATTTATACCTATATTGGTATCACACCAATATATTAGATCGGTTCTGGCCGATATCAACCGAGATTTAAAACCATGGATTGATCACGTGACAAAAATTGTGATTAACACCATGCCAATATGTCATCTCCTAGTCACGTTCCTATAATGTGCTCAATGGGACCGTGGTATTCAATCCGTTTGAACCGAAACTTGAGGACCAAGATACTGAGGGTCTAGTATGATTGGAGTTTTAGGAACATGTTACCATGGTTTCATATAACAGCCAGGAGAGAGGATTTGCCACAAGTATTACACAACAAATTGTATAACCCTTACGGTCCCACCATCCGGTCGAGCACTTTACGAAAATGTTTACAATGTGTTGACATCTCTACAAGGCAGCTGGCTTGATTTGAACCATGTTTTGCTCAATCCCAGAGTCATACCCACTCCTTTTTAAGTTGAGAGTCGACACATGTAGTTGGATGGGTTGCGATTTATACTGAATGGTCAGGATGATTTCTATATGGTCGACAATGGATAGGATGAGAATTTCACTCTCTGCGTGAGGACCTGGCCCTGATCCATGCGAGACGAGAGCCCATGATTATGATTGTGACTGACTGAGACCCCACCCCACGCAACCCCCACCAACGTCCTTGTCTCTTCGGCTTCTTCTTTCAGTCTTCTCCTTTTCTATTGGCCACCCTTTCTCGTTTCACTCCTCTCCTCTCTCTCATTAGTCATTTCCAAGGAAAAAGAAGACATGCAGTACAGCAGCCATAAAAGGCAATGCAACGAAAGAATAGAGCCTTAAAAGCCCATAATCGTCTAAATCTAGTATCTAGATTTCTCAATCTTCGCTTGCAGGCTTCTCTCGTCGACGAAATATTCTCAACACACTACGCTATACATCTCATCTTTTCCGTTCTCATTTCCACCACTGTGAAATCAATTGACTTAAGGTTTATCCATAGAGTCTTTCTGTTTGTTTGTTTTTTTTTTTTTTAGTCTTGTATGGGGGACATGTGCTTTCACTTACATTTGTCTGCTTGGTATTGAATTCCTGTTAAAAGAGGTTTGTATAGTAGTATAGAGAGGAGCGATGGGACCATGGCTTTTGTAGTTTGATGTATGTAGAAGGGCTATGGATGGGTATTAAAGGTCGTTTTTTTTTTTTTTTTTAATATGGTCCCTTCATACTTCTTCACTTTTAGCCCCTTTGCTTTGAAATCCTAGGAATTCAATAACAAACGGGATGTTCCTGCTGTTTTTCTAGGAAGCCATCTCATGTTATTCATAACTAATCCAACCAACGAAGTGATTTCCATTCGAAGAAAAGCGCTTGTGTAGTTGAAGTTGTTGTTGTTTATGTTTATTGTTTCTTGTGTGTGTGTGTGTGTTTTTAGTAGCTACATTTGCTTGGTTTCTTTCTATTGATGGCATTCTTCATACGTGAATAAGGGGAAGTTTGTATATGGTAATTCTGAGAATCCCTGCTGGGAAGATATACAAACTCTCTAAATACTGTCCCCAGCAGGTTTCTCAAATGCTTTATTACAAGTGCAACCGAGCATTCAAGTGCAAACACTGAACTTCAAATGCTTGAGGACAGAGACTAACAATGCTGTGAGAACTGTCACATATTACCCCAAACAAACAGGTCCTATGGGCTTGTTTGGCTAGAGGATATGTGAAAATTAGTGTTTGGGAGATATCTGAATTCCCCAAAAGTTGTTCTCTGGGTGGATTCACAAATGCAAAGGGAGGCCTGAGAATTTTAAAAGACGGAATTTGGAGAATATATATTGGAAGTTATATAAGCCAAAGAAGCCATGGCAGAAGGCTGCATTTTCGAGAACTTTCAAAGAAAAAGGAACTGAGAATTTAATGAGCTAGGGCCAATCAACTGACATGCTGGCATAAATCCCCTACAGCCAAAAATAAACCAGTTAGTTTTACTTCACTGGGCAGGTCCTACAAAAAGCCTTAAATCTCAATTGAAATAGCCTTTGGAATGCCCCAAATTCTAAAATCTCAATTATTTATTTATTTATTATATAAACATTTGAAGACTTCCAATCTTGTTTTTAAGAAGAAACTGAGTGGTTTTGCTTCTCCATATAATAATTCTCCAGCTTGTTACTGTTTCACCATTGGAACAAGTGCCTTTACAACTGCTAAATTATGGGCCCTTACGTAGGTCTCAGAGCATGCTGATTCTGTTCATTCTGCTAATCAATCCATGCTTAGATCCTTGAATCCACCCTAAACTATGATTGGGATGTATCAAGGTGCGCGCGCACAAAACAACCCCCCCCCCCCCCCCCCCCCCCAACTGTGTAGCCAGATTTTGCATTTCAGTAGTTTAAACACTTAAGAATTGTTGTCTTTTCCTTGATGTCAGTCATTTTTGGATAATAGATTTGCTTATGTGTACTTCTATATTCCATCTATTCTCGTCTTTTAATTTTGTGGGTGTCTTGGGATTCATCTTTGTGTTGCATGTGTATCATTTGTCTCTATCGTTTAGAGTCATCTTTTGAAATCTGTCACCACCAGATGATTCAATTTGCTTTTGAAAGTTCTAACTTGTTACAATTCAATTTTCAAGAACAGTTATTATCTTCTTCGAATTCTGATATTACTACTGCTTTGTATTTTTAGATTCCATACATGTGGTGCATCTGTAACATCTTTCAGCATTGGTGTACTTATACTGCCCTTTACTGACAACAGTCTTATTCAGAAATGCATAAAAGGATGAGAACTGAAGATCAAGAAAAATTTCTCCATGGTATGAATTTTGCTGGAAGTTCACATGGTGATCAAAATGTTGAAGAGGAAAGGTTGTCACTTCCACAAAACACTGATGACTCCTCCAGTCGGTTGGATGTCCCTGATAGTTGTGATTATGGTAGTGTGGCCCAAGTGGTTAAAGACACCTTAGCTCTTGGGGAGAAACTGCGAAACTCTCTTTTACAATTGTTACCATATCTTTCTAGTTCCCATGTCACTTCTGCCCCTCATTCTTCACCAGCTGGAGGCACTAAGTTTTTTGATCCTTTGGCTGCACCTAGGAAGTCAGACCCAATGCTGCTGGATCAGCCAAATAGTTTTTCCAAGTCAAAAGATATTACCAAAATGGAAATTGATATTTTGGATGGGGATGTTCGGGCAATGGATGCTGATCAAGAAAAAAATGTTCAGGCAATGGAGAACGACAAGAGCCTTCATGAATCCTCTGAAGAAGATATACATGAATGTGGGGGTCAAATTTGTGTTGACAAGTCTGGGACTTGTGGAAAAGCATCAAAGTATATACCAGTGGTAATTATTGATTCTGATGATGATGATGAAGATGACAAAGCTATGTATAAATGCAGTGACCAAATTGGTGGTAATGACTCTGTGATATGTGGAGATGCACCAGACTCTATGCAAGTAGTAATAACCATTGGTTCTAGTGATGATGAAGATCTGGTCAATGCCAGAGGTGCTTCTACATCTCTACTTGAGCCCTGCAATGCTGAAAAACATCTAGGAGATAAAAAGCAGATTGTTGTGGATGCTGTACTGAGAGAACCCAGCATATACTCCCCTCATGCTCAACATGTTTTCTGTCAAGAGAGATATGATGAGGTCAAGAACACTGACCTAGATAACAGTGTCACAATCACTCCTGTGCTGGTCTCTGTTACAGAAGAAACATGCGCAGACAATGCTAAAGTCATAATTCATCCTTCACGTGCCCTGCTTATTAGTGCTTGTGAGAAGATTGAAACTCAAGAAAGTATGATCCTTGAAAACCTTTTCAGAACTCATGCTTCATTTGTTTCCTTCCATTTTAGGAGCAGAGAAAATTGTCAACTGATTTCAGGAATGCTACCAGTGGAAAAGATCCCTAAAATCTAGTGAGGATTTTCTCTACTTCTGAACTTGGAAGTTTGCAAATGCAGCCTAACCCATTTAGTCGTGTAAGTTTTTGTGTTTTCCATGTGTCAAAACTATCTGAGCATTTCCATTTTCCTTTTTCATTCTGAAGCCAACCAACAAACCTCTAAGCAGTACTACACTGAGGATGACTTGACCTTCACAGAGGAAAAATCACTCCAGAACCTACCAGTTAAGTTACTTCTGCACTTAGAAAACTAAAGCTGCATTAATTGGAAATGTTGAAGTGAAAATTCTATTTGTTAATTGGAAAAAAACTGTAACATGTTATTTGCAGAGTGACAAGTGTTGCACGTGTGAAGTTAACATGGAAGGAGGTGAGGGTGAATCAGTAATGGAGTTGCAGATGGACAAGTGTTGCACGAGTGAACGTAACATGGAAGAAGATGAAAAATATGATGTGGGTGAATCGGTAATGGAGTTGCAGACCGGCAAGCATTGCACAAGTGAAGGCAACATGGTGGGGGAATCAGGAATGGAGTTGCAGACTGGCAAGTGTTGTGCGAGCGTAGATAACATAAAACAAAGTGAAAAAAATAATGTGGATGAATCAATAATGGAGTTAGAACACGGTGTAAAGACTGGTTTAAATGAAGATACCAGAATGAATTCTTATACTGGCATGGCTACTGAATGTTTAGCTCCAGAAAGTCATCACATGGAGAACGATAGTTTGACTGACATCTGGAGGGAGATGGCAATGGCTTTAGAGTATTCCAAGGTATTTCATTCTCTTAAGACATAAAAATGAATTTATGACTGCCATTTATCCTTTCACTTCATGAATGGAACACATTTCTTTGCTTTTGAAATGAGGTACTTGGTCTCGATTTTCCTTTCAGGCACAGATTGACTGACACTATAATTGCCTATGATAATTTGGGGAAATGTCTCTCTTGTGAATTCTGCTTTGATTTTATTTATTTTTTTACTTGGAATATTGGATGTTAAAATAAATTTTAGAAGATAGTAAAATGGGTTTTGAGTTAAATCAAATTGTTTGTGTAACACTTGTTTGCTGACTATAAAATCTCCAAGAGATTTACTATCTAAAAAGAATGGTTTAAACAAAATTTCCGTTCATATTGCAAATAATTTCCAATTTAGTGTGGATTTTGACACACACACATGCAGAGATTGGATGGACCATCCCTAGATACATCCTTTAATGCTTTTCTGGAAAGTTCAATTCCTAGCATAAAATATTGGAGCTGGTCCTAGCACAGCACTTTGAAAAGGTACACACTGGCAAACAAGATCAACTAACTTGATCTTGAATTCTTTCAAACTTTAGCATGATGCAGGGAAAATTTCACATTGCTGCAAAAAAATAACAGTTTAGCTAATTTTACTTGCTTATTAGAGCTGCTTGAGCTCACACCGTGGTGAAGGTGAATGTTCGGAAAGTTTCGGGTCACAGTGTTGGGGCTTGGATCCAAGCATTATCTTTGAAATTAATTGCTCGTACAATTTGACACTCGTTGGTTGGAATGTTGGTTTGGCCAACTCCTTGACTATATGATCAAGCACATGGCTCTAAGGCCCCTTCTTTATTGGATTTTCTCGTATATTAATGACTAATGAGATAATATTAATGACAGGTAATTTAGGTGATTTTTCTGCCTGTGTTTTGTTGGTTGACTGGATCCTATCCTTTTTAGTTCTTTAACTTAAAATTGAGGGTTGGGATTAGTTTATTTGGATGGTTTCAGTTTTATAGGATCTTTGGAGTGTGTTATTGTTTAATGCTTCGTATATAAACAGAAGTAATTACCTACTGATTTTTATTGCTAAAGAGAGTTTCGATTTGGACCTTTCTTTGCAGAAAAAAAAACTTCTGTTATTAAGCTTGTCGTTTAACTTTCTGTCTTTGAGGCTTTTTGCCTATTTTGGAAGTGATAATTTTGCCTGTTGCCATTTTCTAATCTGCATATCTCAGCATTAGTGATGTGTTCTGGTTTATCCTTGGATCTATTACTATTCTTTTTTGTGTTATGATACATGGGTAATTATCAATTCTTATGATTTTACTGGCATAAGAACTTATACATGCAAAACATGAATTTTCATTTTTATTGATGAGTATGCTGTACTATTCTGTAAAAACAGAAAACTTTATATTACTCTGCACCTCATGGTTGGATGTTGACAATATTATTTTATTTATAACCTATTTGATTTGTGTGAAGATCCTGGAAAATGTTGCATCCATGATTTGACAATATAAGCAATGCAACTTGTTTTGAATATATTTACTCCCCAGAAGGAAGTTGTGGATTATATGGGGAATACTGTGTCTTGATGGTAGATTTTTTCTGTTTTTAATGACGTGGGTATCCCCATGGTATTTTTACCCAACAGGACTATTCCCCTGGTAGAATTAGTAATTAATGTATGACAAATTGAGATCTTACTTTGTTGGTGTCCTATTTATATCCGTTATTGAGTCTGCTTCAAGTTTTTTTGTCGACTCTTAAGCATAATTTTCTGATGTATTTTTGTGTGTTTTTTCCCCCCAGACTGCTGCTTCAGACAGCTCAGTTGTTCAGCACAGATTAGTAGAAGAATGCGAGCACTCTTGTGTTCTTAAAGAAGATTTGGGATATGTTTGTCGGATTTGTGGAGTGATCGAGAAAAGCATAGATAACATATTTGACTTTCAGTGGATTAAGGTAATCATCTGCCCCTTTGATGAAACAGTGCTTGCTTTTAGCGGGTCAATTTTCTTTTTTCTTTTTCTTTTTTCCCCTTTTTTTGACGTGGATGATGCTGTAGCACAGTTGGTTGGTGCACTTTGTTTCAACCATGGTTACAGGTTTTAGTTTTTACTACATTTGGGACTGGAACTCATGCACTTTCACTCAAACACTCATGTCCCAACCAGCTGTGCTACATCTGGGGACAGTTGCAGATTTATTTATGCTGGGTTATTTATTTATTTTGCACGTGCATTTATTTGTGATGCTCATTTATCGTAGATGCTTTTTAAGATGGACCTTTCCATTTTAATGATTTTGCTCCAACTGCTGCAAAATGTTCTATTTGGCATCTACTGAAAATTATGTCTGACACAGGCTTGAAATATCTTTTGAGTTCCATTTATGTTACTGAAATCTGTTGCAATGGTAGTTCATTGATATGCTATAATGTTCAGTTAGTAAGAGTACATTAGAAGGTCATCTCTATTTGCATCCTTAAATGGAAGACCATGATGTTTACTTATAGGATATGTTTGATGTCCTATCGAGTTATTTCTCTCACAGAACTTTTGATGCATGCTGCTCCAGTCTAGGCCCTCTAAATTTTCCTCATAATGTATCATATGATGTCATTAATGAGTAGGACATTTGACTTGATAATGCTTGTATGCTTCTAGTTTATGGTTTAACAGTCTCCTTTTGTCTGGAGATTGTGGTGTCATGAATTCCCAGCCGTTTTATCGTACTATTGAGGCGCCAATTGGGATTCTGTACCCGCATGTGTCATATAGACATATACTCTGGGAAATGCAAAGTCATATCGCTCTCCTGGCACTGCTGTACATCTATTACAGTTGGGTATTATATGACTTGCTGTTTTGGATGTAGGGGTGTTCATGGGACAGGGTCAAAGCTTGCTGATGCCCACCTATTTGGTTACTGGGCTTAATATTCATGTCCAGATTCAACCTACAGTCACAACTGCCAAAGCCCAGCCCATTTGGAAAAATATGTACCCTTTGTGCTAAATACGCCGGGCCAGACCAGACTTTTAAGCATACATGAGCTCATGATCAGTCAATTTAATTATTGGGTCATAAACTTATGCCTTGGTCCAACCTATAGGCCTAAAAACAGCCAGAATCTAGCTCAATGTGGGCTGGGCTCCTGCTGGTCTGGCCCATGATCTCCCCTATTTGGATGTGTTGGATGAGAAATGTTCACACCAAACACCACCTGGCAGCCATATCGTTTTCATTTCTCATCGCTAATATTAATATTCAACTAGGGTTGTGGACATTGACAGAATGGCAAGGCCAAAGATGTCATTGAAGCCCACCTAGGAAGGCTTTGATTTACTTCGACCCTTGCATGCACCTATTCTCTTTAAGCTTGATATTTTATAATGATCAGGGCACCAGGACTACAAGGACATATATGTCCGACTATCGAACCACCAAGCCTGTGAACTCAACTGAAGTAACTGATTTTTCTGGACATATACAGTTTGAACATAACCTTTCCTCAGCTGAAATGTCTGTCCATCCTAGGCATATGATGCACATGAGGGCCCATCAGCTTGAAGGTTTCAATTTCTTGCTTAGAAACCTTGTTACAGATAAGCCTGGGGGTTGCATTTTGGCACATGCTCCAGGGTCTGGAAAGACATTTATGATCATCAGTTTCATTCAGAGCTTTTTGGCCAAGTATCCATATGCCCGGCCATTAGTTGTGCTCCCAAAGGGAATTATTCCAACATGGAAGAAAGAGTTTCAGAGGTGGCAAGTAGAGGACATACCATTACATGACTTTTATGCCTCCAAGGCTGGAAACAGAGGCCAGCAACTGGATGTATTGAAAAGTTGGATAGAGAAGAAGAGCATATTGTTCCTGGGATACAAGCAGCTTTCGAGCATCATTTGTGATAGTGCAAATAACAAAATAGCTGCTGCTTGTCGGGAAAGAATATTAAAGGCCCCTGGCCTTCTTATTCTAGATGAAGGGCACACACCTAGGAACAAATACACTGATGTATTCCAATCCCTTCGCAAGGTGCAAACGCCCCGCAAGGTTGTACTCTCAGGCACCCTGTTTCAGAATCATGTCAGTGAAGTATTCAATATTTTAGACCTAGTGCGTCCAAAGTTCCTGGAATTTGATTCTTCCCGAGCTATTGTTAAGCGTATTCTGAGCAGAGTACCGATAATGAGGAGTAGAAGACAGTTTAAAACCAATTCTGAAGCAACCGTCTTCTGTGATTCTGTTGAAGAGGCTTTGAGAAATGGTGATGATTTAAAACAGAAAGCCACACTAATAAATGATCTTCGGGAAATGACAAATGACGTTCTTCACTACTACAAAGGAGATTTCTTGGAGGAACTGCCTGGGCTTGTTGACTTCACAGTATTTCTGCATCTCCGCTCCAGGCAGAAGGATACCATCCAAACACTAAAAAGGTTGGAAAAATTCAAGAGAACCTCCATAGAGAATTCTGTCTATGTACACCCAGACCTGAAAGAAATCTCGGAGAATACAATGGGAGATCGAGGTGACATCTTCGATCAAGACAAGATAGACAGGTTGTTGGATAAGATAGAAGTGAAAGATGGAGTTAAAACAAAGTTTTTTCTCAATATTTTGGATCTATCTGAATCTTCAGGAGAGAAGCTGCTGGTGTTCAGTATGTATCTTCTCCCACTAAAATTTTTAGAGAGATTGCTAGTCAAGGAAAAGGGCTGGAGCCCAGGCAAGGAAATCTTTCTCATCTCTGGCGATTCAAGTACTGAGCAGAGGGAGTGGTCAACAAAGCAGTTTAACTGTTCTCCTGATTCGAAAGTACTCTTTGGCTCAATCAAGGCATGTGGAGAGGGCATCTCTTTAGTGGGAGCATCACGTGTACTAATTTTGGATGTTCATCTTAATCCTTCTGTTACTCGCCAAGCAATTGGCCGTGCATTTCGACCGGGTCAAATGAAGAAAGTATATACATATAGGTTGGTGGCTGCAGATTCCTCAGAGGAAGAAGACCACTATGCCTCTCTTAGGAAGGAGTTGGTTTCCAAGATGTGGTTTGAGTGGAGTAGGTTCTGCAATCATCAAGACTATGAGATGGATGAAATTGATCTGAAAAACTGTGAAGATATGTTCTTGGAGAGCGCAGTTTTAGGGCAAGATGTGAAGGTTGTATACAGGAGGTTAGCATTCAAGTCCTCTCTGAACCTTAATAGTTTCTTGTTGCTGCTTAATATGAAATCCATCCTTTTTGTGCAGGTGAACACCACAATGGTAACTTTAGCGAATGGATCAGGTTCTTATCAAGACTCGAATTCTTCAGTATTCGGCCGTGCTTCTCGTATGTTTTTTAGGCGGCCACTTTAAACATATGAGAAGTGCATATGTTGAAGAGATTGGTAAGAGTGCAAAAGGCTACAACGTATACTAATTGAAGGTCATTAGAAACAAGTTATTTGCACTTTGCTTTGCTTATGCATATGTCAGTGATGCTTCCCTTTGTACAATTTTGTGAGTTACAAAAAACAATCATGTGTGAGATAGCCCAACAGGACAAAACATCATTTACTATTGCCTTTTCTTTTGCTACGTTATTTTCAATTCTATCGTCATTCATGACAGAAAATAAAAGAAGATGACTGCAAGGCAAATGTAGAGGATTTCTGGATTAGTAAAATAGAAAGCCTAGCAACAAATACTTACTAGGAACTTTCAAGATCTCTTTTTATTATAAATCTTTCAGTTACTAGGTTAACCTATTGCTCAAGTTTTACCTACATTATTTAGATAACTCATTTGAACTCCATTTTATCTGTAGTTCCCACCTTCTCTTTTGAGATTCAAGGTCAACATTTGTGGTTGCAAAGGCTTGAGAACTAAGTGCTCCTAGGTCATCACTGAGTTCTGAAATTGGAAACTGGAGATACATGTAAATTTGTTCTCTGCTACTGTTTTTCAGCCGATCTTTTCAGCAACTTCCAGGCATTGCTGTTTTCTTGCATCAGTATGTACTGCCAACACTGAATGTTACATCTTCTTATTCTTCAGAGGGATTGTCATCAGTATATACTGCCAACACTGAATGTTACATCTTCTTATTCTTCAGAGGGATTGTAATCCACAGCAATTGCAATCCCACACACACATGCTAAAATCAAAATTATTATTATTGTTGGTGTTGTTGTAGTTGTTGTTGTGGTGGTGGTGGTGGTGATCTTGTTGCTACATGTAGTCAGCAAACTTCTCTTTTTTTTATAACCAGTTGTGGAGTTGGCATATAAATCTGTATGATGAAAGTGATTTTCTTTCAAAAGTTTTTCTTATAAAAGTTTGTGCTACATGTAGTCAGCAAACTTCTCTTTTTTTTATAACCAGTTGTGGAGTTGGCATATAAATCTGTATGATGAAAGTGATTTTCTTTCAAAAGTTTTTCTTATAAAAGTTTGTTCTTGTATGGATAACTTGGTTTATTTGGTATTGACATCTCAAACCTCGTATGATCCATCAATACGCAATGATGGACTAAGGTTCTTACACTTGCAATCCTACTCTATTTTGTTGAAGTGATGAATGGCTTAAGCTGAAAATCTCCTCCTGGTTGTGGAGAATTCTGTAGTTAAATGGAAAATTAAAAAAAATGAGCATATGCAAATTTATAGCTTAGCTTGGTGGTGATTTAATACTTAAGTTGATTGTCCAGAAGCATTGTCTGAGGATATGAACTTCAAAATGACTCAAAATTTTGAATTCTGGAGAAAAGGATTCTGGTTCATCAGTTGGTGCCAGCTGATCACTTGGCTTTGCTCGTGTGGATTCAAGGTTCATACCATTCAATCTAACACTCATTGCTGCATTGGTTTGATTGCCAGCTATCATTCTGATAGTTGTGATATTTAGCACTGAACCCTGTTGTGAGTTTTCCATTCAGTTTTGAGAGCTGATCACTTTCCTTTCACTTGTAATCAACCCTAAATAGTAGTAGTTTTTAGTGATCTCTAGTCTGGATTCATGTTGACCGCGAAACCAAACAGGTCAAGCAGTGACCACTCCATGGATAGGCCTCAAGCCTAAGATCTATGTGGATGGCAAATCTGCAATGGACATGACCCTTTGCTCAATTTCCCAAAGATATCCGACCCTAGAAGCTGAAAATAGACCACCTTGAATCTGAACAACAAATTCCACCCATCACAGCCTTTACCTGCTTTAGTTTAAACTTGTTCCTATTTGCCCAAGTCGACCTGGCTCAGTAATTTCACCTACGGTGACCTGACCAGATGCAATTATAGTTTGGGTTGGGACTAGGACTGTCGGCAACATGGATAAGCTCAACCTAAATCCAATGCATTATTCAGTAAGATATTAATAGGTTGGGTTGTAAGAAGGGTCAACCTAAATCCTTAATTAACCGGTTGGGTTAATTGGCAATAAATTGTACCTGTTTAACTGGTGTCAGAGCGTAATTCAAGCCCTTGTGATTTACAATACTGTATTTTCTTTCTTTTCTTTTTTATAAGTATTCAATTTTATTTTATTTCATGTGCCCTGGGAAATAGTAGCTTCTCAAAGAGGCTGGACAGCCTCGTTAGCAAAGAAAAATCTAAGAACATTATTAACATATAAATTAACAAATGAGCAGCGGATGATCTTGTGGCAATATCCCCACTAATTCCCACAATTAAAGTATTTGTAGAACCTGACTAGATCAATAATAGGCCTGACCATCCTTGAAAACCTTTTCAGAACTCATGCTTCATCTGTTTCCTTCCATTTTAGGAGCGGAGAAAATTGACGATTGATTTCAGGAATGCTACCAGTGGAAAATATCCCTAAATTCTAGTGAGGATTTTCTCTACTCTGAACTTGAAAGTTTGCAAATGCAGCCTAACCCATTTAGTCCTGTAGGTTTTTGTGGTTTTCCTTGTATTAAAACTATCTAAGCATTTCCTTTTAACTTCTAAAGTCTGAAGCCAACCAACACACCTCCAAGCAGTACAACACTGAGGATGACTTGACCTTCACAGAGGAAAAATCAGTCCAGAACTTACCAGTTAAGTCACTTCTGCACTTAGAATACTAAAGCTGCATTAATTGGAAAGGTTGAAGAGAAAATTCTATTTGTTAATTGGAAAAAAAAAAAAAAAAAAAAAACTGTTACATGTTATTTGCAGAGTGACAAGTGTTGCACATGTGAAGTTGACATGGAAGAAGGTGAGGGTGAATCAGTCATGGAGTTGCAGACGGACAAGCGTTGCACGAGCAAATGTAACATGGAAGAAGGTGAAAAATATGATGTGGGTGAATCAGTAATGGAGTTGCAGGCCGGTAAGTGTTGCAAAGTGAAGGCAACATGGTGGGTGAATCAGGAATGAAGTTGCAGACAGGGAAGTGTTACACGGCTACAGTATAATACCTGCGAGCGACGAGGCCACAGAATTGCACTCTCTTCATGAGCACCTCGCACAAGCCCATGATTGTGAAAGTGACTGACTTTGAGACTGAGACCCCCACCCCACCTACGTCCTTTTCTCTTCTTCTTTCAGTGTACTCATTTTTCCTAGTGGCCACCCTTATTCCACTCATCACTTCTCTCCTCTCTCATTACTCGTTTCCAAGGAAAAAGAAGACATACATACAGCAAAAAAGGCAATGCAACGATTGAAGAGAGCCTAAAACACCCATAATTGTCTTAATCTACCATAGAGATTTGAGATTCCTCAATCTTCGCTTGTCGTCTTCTCTCCTTGATGAAATATTCTCGACACACTACGCTATATATCTCATCTTTTCCTATCTCATTTCCTCAGCTGTGAGATTGGTACAAGTGCAATTGATATAAGGTTTATCCATAGAGTCTCTCTGTTTGTTGGTTTTTTTAGTCTTTTATACATGCTTTCATTTACATTTGTCTGCTTGGTATTGAATTCCTATTAAAAGAGGTTTGTATAACTGTGTAGAGAGGAGTGATGGGACCATGGCTTTTGAAGTTTAATGTAGTAAGGTAATGGATGGGTATTAAAGGGTGGGGTTGTTTTGATGGTCCCTTGTTCCTTCTTCACTTTTAGGCTTTAGCCCATTTGGTTGAGGGCCATTGCTTTGAAATCCTAGGAATTCAGTAACAGACGGGATGTTACTGCTGTTTTTCTAGGAAACCATTTCATGTTATTCATAACTAATCCAACCAACAATGAGATTTCCAATTCGAAGGAAAGCGCTTGTGTATTTGTTGTTGCTGCTGCTGCTTATTGTTTCTTTTGCTTGGGTTTCTTAGCTACATTTGCTTTGGTTTCTTTCTATTGAAGGTATTCTTTCAACGTGAATAAGCAGCAGTTTGTTTATGGTAACTCTGAGAATCCCTGCTGGGAAGATATACAAACTCTCTAAATACTATCCCCAGCAGGTTTCTCAAATGCTTTAGTACAAGTACAACCGAGCATTCAAGTGCAAACAGGAAACTCCAAATGCTTGAGGACAGAGACTAATTGCTGTTATAACTGTCACAAATTACCCCAAACAAATAGGTCCTAGGGGCTTGTTTGGCTAGAGGATGTGTGAAAATTACTGTTTGGGAGAAATCTGAATTCCCCAAAAGTTGTTCCCTGGGTGGATTCACAAATGCAAATGGAGCCCTAAGGATCCTAAAAGATGGAATTTGGAGAATATGGGAAGTTCTATAAGCCAAATAAGCCATGGCACAAAGCTGGACTTTTTAGAACTAATGAAAAAAAAACACTGAGAATTTAATAATCTGGGGGCCAATCAACTGACATGCTGTAAAAAATCCCCTTCAGCCAAAAAAAAACCAGATCGTTCTACTCCATTGGGAAGGTACTACAAAAAACCGTAAGAGTCTGGTATAGTAAAACTACCATTGAAATAGCCTTTGGATTGCTCTAAATTCTAAAATCTCAATTATTTATTTATTTATTATATAAGCATTTGAGGACTTCCATTGTAGGTTTTAAGAAGAAACTGAGTGGTTTTGCTTCTCCATATAATAATTCTCCAGCTTGTTACCGTTTCACCATTGGAACGAGTGCCTGTACAGCTGCTAAATTATGGGCCCTTAAGTAAGTCTTAGAGCATCCTGATTCTGTTTATTCTACTAATACGTGCTTAGATCCTCGAATCCACCCTAACCTTGTGAATGGGATGTATCAAGTTGTTCCCACAACTGTGTAGCCAGATTTTGCATTTCAGTAGCTTAAACACTTAAAAAGAATGGCTGTCCTTTTCTTGATGTCAAGTTATTTTTGGATAACAGATTTGTTTATGTCTACTGCTATATTCCATCTATTCTGGTCTTTTAATTTTGTGGGTGTCTTAGGAATCATCCATATCCAATGCTAACAGCTTAAATATGTGGGTAATTCTCTTTACTCTCATAGTAGTGTGAGAGTTACTCTTACAAGAGATTTAGCTTTTAATAAAGAAATAATTCAATTCAGGTTCCTTTGTTATTCAGATAGGTGAATTCTTTCCATTTACTTTCATAGTAGTGTGAGAGTTATTCTTATAAGAAATTTAGCTTTTAATAAAGAAAAGATTTACACACACAACATATATATAGGAAGGCGGTCCGGTAAGGACCATCCTTATGGTCCACACTGTTCGGAACGCCCATTAGGGCCCACCAAAAATTTGGGACATTTACCAAAAAAAAATCTCGGTAAAAATAGAAACCACAATTGAGGACCTAAAACTTTTATAATATTAGAGGAGGACCTTCTGCGCAAATCCTCTTTTTTTTTCCCATTTTGCCCATGTCAACATAACCCATGACCCAAATCGAAATTGACAAGAAGGGAAAAAGAACACAAACAATAAAAAAAAAAAAGAGAGAGAGAAGATCGATTCCACCCTTCAATGTCGACATCATCCTCTTCTCCATTCTATTACCTCCTTCTTTCCGTCGACGTCGTCTCTTCTTCTACCAAGTAAAATTTGGTAGTGTCACCTTCTCTACTCATCCTTGATCACTCTCCTTCTCCATCTCTCCAAGCATTTGAAGCCACTATGAGATGTCATTTCCACTTCAAAAACGAAAACCCCTTTTCTCTTATCTTCTTCATCATCCAACATCCTTTTTTTGTGTTCATTGTCTTTGCTCCATCTACCACATAGTTTCCATTTATTTTGAAAGAGAAGAGGGATAAAGGTGGTGATGGCCTTAGGATGATGGAAGTGAATCTACCTTCCACGTGCTTATTGAAATGCCTAAGTGATATTTTCTTGAATTTTTTTTAATGGAGTGCGCTATCTCTATTGATGTCCAGAGTTGAAATGGAAGAAGAGGAATTGGGTTTTCTTCTGTGACCATGATGTTATATGAAGTGTGTGTTTGAACAACTTATATGGACCATTTGAAGAAATGAAATGTGTTACGTACAAAGTTGATTATGATGTTGTGCACATTCCATAATGGATTTGATGAGTAAGTGGATGGATGTTTGTTGATTTGAATCTGGAAATAAGTTGTTAATGTGTATGGATGTTGATTTGAATGTAGAACAAGCTTTAATGTGGAAGGTTGTTATTGTCAATGTCTATGGTTAAAATGTAGATGAATATTGATTTGTTTGTAGAACAGGCTGTTCATGTTGATGGTTCTTGATGTTAATCATTGTTGATTTAAATGTGGAACATGTTTTAATATGGATGGTTGTCATTTGCTAATGTCAATGGTTAGAATATGGATGAATGTTGATTTGTTTGTAGAATAATCTGTTCATGTGGATGGTTGTTGGTATGGATTGATGTTGTTTTGAATGTGGAATAGATAGTTAATGCAGATGGCCATTGTTAATGTGTATGTTTATGATGTGAATATTTCAGTTTGCTTCAGAACAACTTGAAATGCAATATAGATTATTTTGTCCAAATGAATTTGTGAATAGGGAGTTGATAGGGACGTGATTTCTAATATTGTATGAAAATTAATAGTGATTTTTTCATCGATATCAAGTAGTTATCGGTCAATATCGATGAGTTTTTAGCCGACATCGACGAATACAGTATTTTCACACTAACTTCAAAATTTGGATATCATTGATTATTCGTCGATATCAACTAATTAGTAGTTGATATCAATGAGCTTTTAGTTGATTTTGACGAAAACTGTATTTTCCTATATGACTGAAATTTTAGTTATCGGTGATTATTCGTCGATATTGACTTATAATTAATTGATATCAATAATTTTTAGTTGATATCAATGAATACTGTATTTCCTAAATGACATAAAAATGCATATTCGCGTCCATTTATCAATATCGACTAATATACCAAATGATTAGTTGATATCAACAAATATTATGTTTTCCCGTATCCCATTAGATTTAACTTTCAAACTGATATGAACTTGATGTATCTGTCCATTTGCACCCACCATCCACCATTCACCAAAATGCAAACTAATTGAACAAAAACACAGTTCGTTCACGCCTAAAAATTATATCCACCATGACAAAACAAAAAAAAAAACCATGATTCCATCATTCTTCATTCACCATTCACCAAAATATATAAATGGTATAGTAACATTAAAATACAATCCATTAAGACACAACTTAAACAAAAAAAAACATGATTCCTCCCGTGCAAAAAAGACATGGCACTACCTTTTGCCATTCACCTTTTACCAAAAAAAAAAAAAAATAGCAGAAGATTAGTGGAGATGAGAAGGTGGTTGAGGATTAGAGATGGGAAGAGGTGTGGGTTAAGATTCTTGAGTTTTGATGATAGGATCAAGGGAGATCAAGCTCCTTTAGGATTTTCTTCTTTTTTCTCTTCTGTCGATTTAGGGATCGTGGGTTTTGTTGACATCAACTAATAATGTGCAAAATGGGGAAAGAAATTAGAGGATTTGGGCAGGAGGTCCTCCTCTGATATTATAAATATTTTGGGTTCTCATGTGGTTTTCATTTTTAATGGGAATGCCAAAGGCAAAAGTATCCATTTCCCATCTTCATGTGATTCTATTTTCATAGATGAAAAGGTTATATGATGCTCATTTTCTGAAATCCACTTTGATCTTCATTTTTAACCGCTTCAAAAAAAAAAAAAAATCCAAATATTTTTTAATGCAAACAAACAAGACCTCACCAGTTAAAAGGGGAAAAAAGAAAATGATCATGAAGAGAGATGGAGTATTTTTTTTTTTTTGAAAATGCCACTCCAAGGGAATCCGCCATCAAAGCTAATCTATCCCCTTCAACTATTCATTATACCTTCAACTATTCATTATACGGTAAATCAGACCTCTATACCTCCCTAATCCAAAAGAATCACATCTATTAGTAGGCAGCCAAAACACATCCTGTGGTCTGTCAAGGGCACCATTCACTCCTACATCCTCATTCAAATGAAAATATTCATCATGTCATTTTGATGCTCATTACATTGGGCAGGGGATTTTAATAAGAGATTAAGAGAAGAAAAATTCTAGTTGATCATGTGCAGAAGTTTAAGTGCTGATATTGAGTGCAGTCAATGACTCACACAGTTAAAACACATCCTTTTATTTTTGGATAGGGACTTGAACGAGGTTGGGTTTTATATTAGGATATCTACACCGAACAAAATCTCACTAACATTGTCCGTGATCCTTTTTTTGATGGACAAGCCAAGTGTACTCACTTGTATTCATAAGAAGGTTGAAGAATTATGGGAAGTGGAAGGCACCTTTATCAACTGACAGTCAATTCATCAAGAATTCCATGAAAAACGTTTTAGGAACAACTTCATGAGCAAACGAAGTGCTCAGCTAATCAGCTTGAAGTGGACTGTCAGAAAAATAAATCAATTATTAAATAATAATCATTTGAGTTTTCCAATCTTCTAAAAGACACCTTGTAGGTTCATGTTTAGGTTCTAAATACTTGGTTTATTAGAAGATTCATGATACATAAAGATAAGGCACCTCTCCTCTTTCATGTTTTGGTCCCACTTACTTGGGTTTATTGGTTAAAGCCAAGATTCATGGAATTCTCAATTGAATATATATATATATATATATATATATATATTTAAATCAGTCTTCAATTTGATTGATTGAAAGAAATATAGAAGCAAAGAAGACATACACTTGTCATTAGGCAAGATTTTTCACTTCCAGGAGAGGGATTACAAAAACACCAAATGAGCAAGTGAATGAGTGACCCTGATGAAAGTTCTGTGAAACAACAAAATACTAAAACATATTTCAGCTGAAGCATTTGTAATGTGATTATCTCTCCTCTGTCTACTACTCCTAAACGATCTGTGACATCACCTCCATCGTCATAGAATTGTTATCGATGGATATACTCGAACCAGTAGAAACCTCCTCTTTGATCTCCTCTCTGTACATATCTTCTATCATAGGTTTCCACAGCCGAACACGGGCATTTATAAACCAATTGGACACCTGAAGCAATTGCAAAAAGCTCGCTTTTCACCAAACTGTCTCAATTCAATAATGAAAAAAAGTTCTCTTTCCAAACTTAAAAATGGATGTTAGTGAATTACCTGGTTCCTGCTCAGGCCAGTTTGAGCTGCCAGCAATAGCTTTTCAGAATCATTGGGGTAACTGTGAAATTGGATGATGAATGTGAAAACCTTGATAAACATCGTACTTATTATCAGAAAAGAAAAGTAATGAAGACAATAGCATGGGTGGTTGAAGGTCGGAAAAGAAAATAAATGATTACAATAGCATGGGTAGTTGAAGGTTGAAGCACCTACGGATGAAGAAAGTGTTCAAAAAGCCAAGCACGGAGGATTGCAACAGCATTTTCTGGCAGCCCTCTTATTGGCCTCCATGCTTGTTGGGTTGAAATCATTCCCAGATGTCGGGGAGATGCTCTTTTTTGTCTGGTATTCTGATCAAACAAGCTAAGTTGGCCAAGACTGCCATGGTTTCTCAGAAAGTCTTCTGAGAGACATCGTCTTGCAGCACATATTTGTGTGACTATTGCATGTTTCAGACTGCAGAAGTGCCTGGACATAGCTTGGAGTGCAAGACTAATGTAAGACTTAGCAGACCCTACTCCAGCAACCACCTCAAATGATGACACCACTTCCTCCATTTGATGACGATACTGCTCCTGTTGTCTGTTGACCTGGAAGGTGAGAATCACATTGACTTGAGTGCAATTTTCAGTATGATTCTGGATTCCATAAAAATTTAAGCCTAATCAGATTGTAGTTGTGGATGATAGGTCTAACTAAATCACTCATCACAATTGAAAAAATACAGGACATAAAGTCACATCTTCAACCTTCACAAACATTAAACATTCATATCACAATTTTGTAGTATTAATAGTTCAGTCATCTAACAAGGAAGTTTGGATGTGGTCAACATCTGTTTTCCGGAATGATGAGCCAATCCATTTAAGTTCTGCATTCATGAATTTAATTACCTTCCCCTTCTTTGAAAGAACAAATGATCATACCTAATGTACTTGTCTGTTCATTTCCTGAAGGGCTAAAAAGACTAATTAATGATATACACATGCATTACCGATTGAAGGACTCCATTGGGCTGATAATGCTGATTTGATGATTGTGGTCATCTGATTTTGAAAATGGAATTTTAAATGCTACTAATTTTTTTCTTCCTCTTTGATGGATGCCTATTGGATAGTTAGGTTCATCAAACCAGTATTATCATCAGGGTGACTACTCACGATATGGCCCATTATATGGGAATTGTCATTGGATTGTATGCTGGGTGTACAGTGATGTTTGCCACAAAGCATCCATCTGTAGTTATGGATCAAAGTTTGGACATGTTATTCTATTCGTTAGAAATTCAAATGCACAAAGTTTGAACAAGGAGGCCACCCCCAGCAGATCTATGATGCCCAAACAAGGCTGGGTATTGAAAGGTCATTCCATGGATATGGATCAGACATGGATTTTACACAAACATGAAGTATTATAAAACATTGAAGATATCATTACTGCTGACATCTCAACCATAACAATTGTAGAGAATGTATAATGAAGAGCATGGAAGAATAGGAATAATGTGCATACCTCCTCCAATAAAGCAACAAGCTTTACAACTCTAATCTGAATGTCATGGTTGTTGGCAGATGAACACTCATTACTGCAAAGTGTGTTTCTTGTCTGATCATGCACCAATTTCCCTGCTTTTGTGCATTCTCTAAGGCCTATGGTTCCATCTTGCAGTATCCTTCTGACTGATTTATCTTTCCTCATTTGCTTATCTGGCTTTAGCTCAACATTCTTGATAACACTAATGACTTCATCAAGCAAACTCTGAGCAGGCTTTAGATATCTAGAATTCCGAATGACTAAAGAAGGTGCTACTTCATTGGAAGAAATTGAGCAAGAATGATTTTGCAGCATTGAAGGCACCTCATATGCATTGATGCGAACTCTTGGTTCTTCTCCGGTGGTTAAGTATCTTGGGTCAATTTGATTTACAATTGGATCTGCTTCCCTGTAATTGAATGAGGGGATTTTCACATCAGATGGGAGATGAGAATAGAGAGAGAGGGTCAACCCTTTGCCTAGTGCAGAGCTGAAGTCCTGATCGTCGCTCTCTTTGCCGGCTTGAAGATTCATCAAATGCCTCTGCCTGAACATTTCTGAATCCTCAGACGTAGAAGATTGAACCAGATCCATGGACCTGTATATTCTCTCCCCAAGTGACTGTATGCTGGGAAGTACATTGCTTGATTGTCCATCCCAATTTTTAGTACAACAGTGATTTGTAAAACTAGTTGGACCTGCAGCCATGTCTGGGGTATATTGATGAAGCATAACTGACATTGACTCGTTGGAAGATGAGTCTTGTGAAACCATGGTCACCACAGTCGGATCTTCCAGGTTGATTAACAAAGATAGTGATCGATAACAGAAAATTAAATGTTCAGAATTACATCTGTTTATAAGGTATAGCAGACCGGTATACTTATCAATTCATGCCCATATTTTTCTTGCATTGCTTTGTGGATTGGTAGAAAGAAATCTTCTACTTGAGATGGGACTGATAATCCATACTTCCTTCCTGACAATCAAACATTTAGCTGAAAGGAGGAAAGAATACTGATTACAATAAAAACTCAAAGAAACCAGCAAAAGCAAGATTAGAGATAAAGATATAAGATAAAAAGTCTATATTTTGTTCCTTTCAACCCTTACAAAACATCCCCATAACTCAAAATGTATACACAAAACAGTTGTGGTAGAACTTCTTCATTGGAAAGGAAATTTCACCAGCTAATAGGACAGCAAGTAGATAAGTACAACAGATATGAACAGGGAAAGAATGTAGTTTTTTTCTAGTGTCCAAAGCTACAACTAGGAGCAACCATGAATGGAGAGTTGCATCATGACCCACAATACCAAAATAAAGACAGCTGTAACTAAAGTGAGGTCTCACAAAATCATAAAACAGCAGCTTTCTAAGTAATAAACACAGCTCACATTCATCCAAGAGAGCTTCCCAGAGTCCTCAATTGATGAGTAAATGGATAATGATCACATAAAAAAGAAGAAAGGGTGAAAGGAAAGTAACATATGATAGAACAAGAAGAACCAACCCACAGTAGGTATAGATTAGTGCAGAACCACCCTTCTGTCTCAATGACCATCATCAGACAAAACCAAAGCAGTTAAAATAAAACAGAAACGAACAAATTCCAAAAAGAAGCTGCAACCACACCCACCTTGTTAGTGTCCCATCAAAAAGCAGAATCAATCCATTCATAAACAAGAAGGTTGATAACCCATTATACTGAAGAACAATCCCCCAGCAAAATATAGTAGAAGATAATAAATAAAGAACATGAAACAAAAGAATCAGTCAAAAAGATGAGGAAGAGACAGAGCTCTCCACCTGCAGACCTACTCACCTTACACAGAAGTAGAAGGAGAAGATGCTCTTCTCAAACTGGTCCATGCTCTAGCATCAGAAGACTGAACTCTCAAAAATCCATATGCTAGAAAAAGAAAAGTGGTCCCATTAGCTGATGAAAACACAGATGCATGAAATAAGAAAGAAATCATATCTTCAGCTTTTGTGCCTGCTGTCTTTGGCACACTGCCTCTCTTCCAGTCCCAGTCCAACCAATGCCCTTTTTATCTCCCTCCCCTTTTTATCTCTCTCTCTCTCTCTCTCTCTCTCTCTCTCTCTCTCTCTCTCTCTCTCTTTTGTGGGTTCTCTTGGTACTTCGTGCAAAGGGTGGCACTGATCTATCTCTCTCTCTCTCTTCTGGGTTCTTTTAGTACTTTGTGCAAAGGGTGGCTCGGAGCCAGAAGCCTTGAATAAAAGGGCGTTTGAATCTGCAAAACAAAGTAGAATATCTTTTCCAGCTCTCTAGCTTGTCTCTACTAGAAGGGAATATCTTTCTTTTGCTTTTGAGATGGTCATTGTGATGATAAAAAGGTGGGAGAAAAGGACTCTGAAACTGTATCTGAAAGCAGAAATAAGGAGTGTGGGCAGAAGTGTTGTATGTATTATTCCTTTGCTGGGATTCTGAAGCTGATTGGTTGGTTACTTCTGTAATCATTGCAATCTCTGCCCTTTTGGGCTGCTCCAGTTGGCATCTCTGAAAATTGCCAAAGTAAAAGTTGGGACCAAAAAAGCTGAGATTTCTTTGGAAGTAAACATGACCCACTTCATTTCAAAAGCATGGATATAGTACCTCTTGTACAAGGAAAAAAATAAAAATAAAAACAAGAATGTTCTACCAGTAGGAAAGTTCATATGGGTAATTAGTTTTGCTGGGATTCTCTAATTCCAATTGGTAGAGAGGAGAATTTATAATTCTCCAAATGTTGTCCCTAAGCAACTTTCTCAAATCCTCCAGTACACCTCTATCTTTGTAATTGCATAATGATAAATGTAATGCTAAAACTTGGAGAATTTTGAAATGCCAACAGTAATAATTTGAAATGCTTAGTTTTTGGAATGCCATTAATTGAAAAGGAATTTCAGGGATTTCACACACAGCAAATTTCTGTTAGAAATTGACAATGCAAAATTTCCATGAGAAATCCCTACAAACAATTGCCCTATAAAAAATGATATAGAAAACTGCCCTCTATTTAGATCACGATATTAATTGCGAGTTCTTAAAAGGTATAATTTCAAAATAGAATAAGACTTTTAGTTTTTTTTTTAAGTACATTAAGATTTGAATATTTCAAAAAGTATAAAAGTTTTCCATATTTATTTGAATCAAGCCTCACCATAAAAAAAATAAAAAATGACAGAAATACCCCTAATTTTATGTTTCAGATTTTATTTTAGTAAATCATTTAAGAGAAATGACCTAGTGGTAGTGGGCTCACTTCAATTATGTTTATGTATAGATGGTTAAAAAAGAAGGATTTATATTATTTCAAATGACTGAAAAACTAGGTTAATTAAGTAGTTATGATCATTTAAATCAAGTTGAAACTTTGGACATATGAAAATCAAGAGAAGAGAATGCCAAGAGCAATTCTGGCATCCTCCCAGGCTATTGAACCATTAAAAGAAGGTACCCCACCATTAACCTTTGATCAATGAGGTTCATAAAGTGAGTTTTTAGGCTAGTTTTGGAGACAAAATAAGGTTAAAAAAGATATAAACTTGTCATAAGAGTATTCTTATCATTTATTTTTTTTTATTATTTTTTTTTATAGAGAGGACATGATTGAAAGAAATATGGAAAACTTTTATACTTTTTTGGAAATATCCAAATCTCCATGTACTTATTGCAAATGAGCCAAAAGGCTTATACCTTTTTTGAAAATTTCCCTTCTTAAAAAATATCCTTCTTTCCTAAAAATAAAAATAATGATAAAAAAGTTTACTATGAAATCTAAGGAATTTGGTAGCAATAAGGCAAATTAGCAATTAAATTTAGGGTGGAAGAGAGATGACCCCTTTCTCAAGAGCTTATATTGGTTTTCTTTTTCTTTTCTTTTCTTTTTTTTTTTCTATTTCTTTCAGCGAAGACTTGAGCTTGCACTCTTTTTTTCTTCTTTTTCTAGCAAATACTCAAGCTCACACACTCTCCCCACTACATGTTGAGAGTTGGTATCGCTAACCAGCTAAGTTACAGAAAACACCTTTCTTGGGTTTTTAACTTTCCAAATTGAAAAAGATAAAACCATGAAAGAGCAAATAAGGCATTTGAAGTTACAGAGAATGGGGAAATTGATTTCGGTACGGGAGCTTTCATTACTAATAATCACTGATTGGTATAAATGGCTGTCTAAAACTCTAGTTTCTTCAGCCAATGGTCCAACTCTTGGATCTATGAGTTTCAACAAACTGTCCAAGAACTTTTAACTCTAGCAGCACTTGCTCATGTCAACTTTGGGGAATTGACCTTATGACCTATCTATAAATGGACATGGACCATCATTTTGGTGGATTGGATGGATTGAAGTGTTCCCACGTTTGGCGTCACAGGCTTGACATCATTTACATGATGCTGCTCGGAAATGTGGGGCCCATGTGGATCTTCTAATGATCCAGAACGTTGATCCAGGCCCATCATGGATGAAGAATCTTCAAAGCTGTTCTAGTCCTGGAAGATTATAGGCATCCATTTTTTGAAGGTACAAGGAGATTAATCACCCAATTACAATAACATCTATTAAAAGATGAGGAATTATACTAAGGTACAATATTATTTTACCCTCAGGCTCATCTTATTAAAATCTGTATAGCTGGTCCACTTTTATAAGGCCAACTAGTTCATCTCAGTCCTGGCCCCTACCCTCCTCTTGAGTGGCTGGCACTCATCAAGATTTTACACAACAGTAAGGAGAGCAACTGTAAGATCAATGGAGTGATCAAATGATCACATGGTGCCCCTAGGCCTAAAAACAATGGAAGGCAATATGGTTGTAGAACAATGTCTTGCAAAATATATTTTTGAGACAGCTCCTGGACATGACTAGTTCAAAATTTAGCAATTCAGGGCCTGAAGTTTGTAGGGGCCGAGTCAATCGCAGTCGCAAAATACCCTGGTCAAACACATCAGGACAGCTGATGAAATTTTCCTTGATGAAATGCTACAAACAAGTGAACATAATGGCATCAACAACATCACTTCTGTCTATCAAAATATGATCATCACTATCCACTATGCCCAGATGAAGCCCATTTTCCTTGTTACAACAGATGAAACTTTAAATGAAGTAATTTTACATGCTGCATTCACTAAAATACACCAAAAAAATAATATTTGTATCTTTACAATATGCTCTACCAATTTATATTCCCACCCATTCCCTTCTATATACTACACTACACTGTCGAACCTATGTTCCAAAAGATTCAAGGCTTATTGTTTTCAAGATTTTTGAATGCCACCACAGAATCAGCTTTTTAGGCTACAAAATCATGCACAAGCTGCGAAGAACTGAATCTATGTCTCTGGTTCCCCAGATTCATACAATCATATTCCGCAGCATCGACCCGATCAGAAGTTGCACCATACATGTCATCATCCCCTCTGATACTAACAAAGTTCTGCTGACCAACAGAAACAGGTGGATCCCCATCACAGTGCTGCAAGCCCAATGTGAGAGATACACCTCCATTTCCAAACCTCCCCAACTCTGCCATCTGATAGGCCATATACCTTCCATTCCCATCAGGCTGAATGAGTGCATCTTGAAGGAGACTACAGTGGTCTTCGCTGTTCACGCCATTTTGGAACCCGGGTGTTGTAACAGCCATTTCTACATCAGAAACGTTATCTGATTTCTTTGAGTCACTGTATTGGCTAATTGGGCATTTTTCATCTGCAGATTTCATGCTTTGTATTTCTTCTCTATTCTCAGATAACTTCATTTCTTCTCTTACTTTTGTTGCATTATCTGATGAAGAATTCGAGTCCATTTCAGCATCACCAATCTCTTCTTTGTACATCTCTTCAACCATGGGCTTCCAAAGGCGCACACGTGCATTTATAAACCAGTTAGAAACCTGAAGCAACAGAGGGAATAAGGATTAGAAACCGCATAGAAAAAAAGGAAAAGAAAAGCAAGCTATTAATGTTGCATTTGGCTCCTGGTCATCTTAGAAACAGAGATTTTCTTCAGGCTTTTGGTATTTTGTAACCGGTAGGATTTCCAAAATCCCAAAATGTAACTAACTAAAAGCAGCCTAAAGCTTTTTGAAGATTACCTGACTTCTGGTCAAACCGGTCTGTCTTGCCAGCATTATTTTATCTGAATCTTTTGGATAACTGTGAGAAACATCAAAGTGGCACAAACATTAAGTGCTTGACAGAAGGAATCTTGGAAAGCATAAAACCTAGGAAATGTAAATAAAAAGGGGTGCAAAAAGTCTTACGGATGGAGAAAGTGCTCAAACAACCAAGCACGAAGGATCGAAACAGAGTTTTCAGGCAAACCCCTCTGTGGCCTCCAAGCATGCTGTTGAATCACACCAAATTGCTGAAGAGCCCTCTGCTGCCTAAGCTGTTGATCCACAAATCGGAGACGAGATATTCCACCCCCTTTGCCACTTGCATTATCCTCCTCACCAAGGCTTTTCCTGGCCACTTTAATTTGGTTGCTGATAGCATCCCGCAAGCAGCGGAAATGTCGTGAGATTGTCTGGAGGGCAAGAGCTGTATATGGTTTAGCAGCTCCGCACCCTGCTATGACGTCAAAAGAAGACACTACAATCTGCATCTGATGGTGATACTGCCTGTATCTGATATCAACCTGTAACAGGAAGGGAGTTGTAGCTTCATCAGGAATTAAACGGAAAATCTATTTCTTAATGAGAAAATGCAATAAACTATCATCAAATACCCAAATAGACATTGAAACCATCTGATCTTATGAACGTCAACATTATGTTTTGAATTGAAAGTTGAAACCCTGTTTAATAAAAGGATGATTTAAATATATCCTAGTATGTTGTGCTAACGTGAGGGTGAACCTGCATTTTCTAACATGTCAGTGGATCACTATGACTGTAAGCATGCCTGCATACAAATTTGCATTCAATATTAATTTAGAATACCAACTCATTATAGAAGGGTTTTTTAGAGAATGAAAGATGTAATGGACCCATGGTAGGTTGAGAGAGAGAGAGAGATGTGGTGGTGGGTGGGTTAAGTTAGAATCCACTAGACAGGCATCACCGTCAACATCATCATATCATCACAGCCTTGTCCAATCTGTATGTACAGCTTCAAAACTTCTACACTCGTCCCTTTTTAGGGGGTAATCTGTGTGAAGCATCTACTAAGATGAAGCATAGATATAGCTCATGCACTCATTGGGTAACAAACAGTACTGTTGTTTGTTGTAACTTGAATAAGATTGCATACTGAGCTTTCAAACATGGTTAATGTAACATTTATGGGACTACTACAGAACCTCGAAACCCTACCACCTTGACTCGGTTGTTTGTTGAAATTCATTCCAACATAAATCTGCAAATTAGTTTTCCCTGCCACAGAGTACCTGGAAATATGATAAATTTAGAAACGCCTTTAAGACTTGTCTGGATGCTCAGAATCCTAGTGTCCATGATGTTTTAGAGGATATCAGCCTTCTTGCAGGACAGAATTTCTCAAGGCCAATCCCTCTCTCACTCTCAAACAAGATGAACTCACCTTGGTGAACAATGGCTTCACTTCAACTCTCTTGTTGCCTTTCTTTAGAAGATATGAAGGAAAGAAGAGAATGGGGCTTTTAAGAATCTCTACACTCATACATGTGGGTCACAAATGTGAACTTAAGTGGAAACCCAACATGGCCCATCACATGAGGATGGCCCCAAATGACCCAACAAAATTGACTAGAAGACAATAGAAGAGCTGAACAATTAAATACTCATAAGTATATCATTTTCCTTCCCCGTCTCTTTCCTCCTCTTTTTGATGGCACCAGATTTTTAGACTACATTACACCTATATTGATCCCTTTATTTTCTCTCCTTTTACTTACTTCATGAAGTACAACCATGAACTTGTGATGAGAGAGAGAATTTCCATACTTCTTTTTTCTAATGCTGGCATGACACATAAGAGTAAATCTGGTAATGATGGATAACAGAAAGATAACTCAATCTTGAAGTTTTTGGTCAATTCACGAAAAATTATGTTACTTGAAACTTAAAATGGCGTAAAATGGCATTTCAGCTATCATCATGGAGGGACACATTTGCATGCCTGAGAAGCCAGGAGAGCTGAACAACCTCCGAAGAACCAATTTCCACAAATTTATGATTAAACTTATAGCTAGAATGTGCAATGCAACTTGTTTCCTGCATTGCTTTGAAATAAGTGTACCTTCATGGACAACACAAACAACAATTGTCTGTCATCCATCTGTAACATTACCCACCCGGCCAACACTAACTCGATGATGATGTAACATTACCACTCTCTTAGATGATGTAAGAGAAAAGCCTTTGATAAAGTATCCTTAAATATCTATTGATCTGAAGAAGTTGGACAAAATGAGGAGAGTTTAAGGACATACATGATGTATATCACGTAAATATCGGATCAAGTGACAGAAAATGAGACTTCCAATTACAAGAAGATCTAATCAGTTAACAGTTCCTCCATGGGTCAAAGATTCAGAGTAAGCACCTTACTTGATTCCTTTTTTTTTTCCTTCCATTTTAATCATTTAATCTCATTAGTTGATCAGTTCAAACCATCAGAAACTCCAAGGTTGGCATTACACACACTAGGTGCAGCAATAAGATAGGTCTAATCGCCGTCTTGGCAAGATGCCCCTTCTATCAAAATGAAAATTGATTTGGATATCACAAATAGAAAAAACAAAAAAACAAAGGCTGCCAAAGTAGAGAAAATGAGTGGATTGTTGCGAGATCATCGTGTGTCACTTGTTTTTTTTTTCTCAATAAGAGTGTGTCACTTCAATCAGATGGCAACTAGACCGACCTTGTTGTATGAAGCTAGGCAACAAGTATGTGGCTACTGGCTACGATGCATTTGCTAAGACGGATATGAGTAGTTATGGATATGATTAGGAATGAATACATAAGAGGATATCGACTTGTAACTAAAATAGAAGTAAAAATCAAGACATACCATTTGAGATGGTTTGGGCACATCCACAGATGATAAAAATTAACTCCATATGAAGGATTTAATTGTTACAAGCTCAAGGAACTAAGAGAATAGGGATGTTACTACAAACATTAATGAAGTAGTGATACAACTAAAAATCAAGACATACCATTTGAGATGGTTTGGGCACATCCACAGAGGATGAAAAATAGCCTCCATATGAAGTATTTAATTGTTACAAGTTCGAGGAACTAAGAGTATAGGGATGTTATTACAAACATTAATGAAGTAGTGAGGCAATGCATGATGGATTGTGGAGTAATGGACCTAAATAGGGTCGAGCGGACAAGTACATGAAAACCTAAAAGAACATAAGCATGTAGCTGACAAATTCCCATTTGGAGAAGAAATAACCTCAAGATCTAAAATAAAACCCAAAGACCCACGTTCTTCCTTCATATCAAATTGTAGATGTTGTTGTGTAATCAATAAGATCTACTGAGAGCCTTCACCAATAATAATTAACAAAATAACAGATCCATGTGATGGTGAATATAAGAACATAGACAAAACATGTCTAAGAAAGTAAAAGCGATTACCATGATGATTAAATTAAAATTTTAAAACCCACCTCAAGAAATATGTTGAGATCCAACAGACCCTAAACCTATAAATCTTTGATCAGAAACACAAAATGCACATCCATCTGATTGGATGATATTAGCAAACTACTTTAAGAGCTATTAGAGTGAAATAAATTATCTTTTTCCTTCACTTGAGCACGTACCTTTTTACAATTAAAATCTCTTTCACCATAGTTTGTTGACAATGGATACACAAGAAGTCTTCTATAGAAGACTGAACACAATTTATTGCGACAAAGGATATGTGAGCAGGTAGAATGTTTGGGTGTATAATGTGAACTTGGGTCATTAATGCCAGAATAGACTTTATTCATGAAATTGCAGGTGTATATTTTTTACCATCCTGCCAGCAGGAGCATCATACCCACATGTTTGACAGGAATGGGGTCCACCTTTGCTCGATCCAGCCCATACACAACACACACGCTACTCTATATGGGCATTTCCTTGTATCCAGAGTGACATACACCATTAGATAGAACAAAAGAAGGTGGCCCCCATCATCCCAAATAGGTAGGTAGGCCGGTCCTGCCAGCAAGATATGTCCATTTCTCTTTGGACTAAAAGATGAATTCCAGGTGTTCAATGAGCTTCTTATATTTCCATCTGTAGTAACAACTTTTGATGCATTTTGTTGTCTCAGAAGGACAAAGAATTTATGCCTATGTGTGTAAGTTGGTTTTGTTAAATGGGCTAGTGCTAAATGGGTCAGTGGGTCAGCCCATGACAAATACAGCCCAAACTTGGGAGATAAGTTACTTCACATGTACAGATATGTAATTTGTATCATTGCCATATTAGGAGATGTAATTTAGATTCTGATTAGATTAGATTAGATATAATCTAGTGATTGCTACAATTATGTAACAGATATAGCAACTATATTCTATAAAAGATGCTCGTGAGCCCTGAATGGGATCATCGAATTCACAAAGCATTGTTCTATTGTTTCTATCTTCTTCTCTCTCTACTGGCTTTGACATGGTATCAGAGCCTTGAGAGTTTCTGAGTGATCTTCTTCATCTTCCAAGCATTGGAAGTCATCGAGTGTCTTCTCTACTCAAGGAAACTTCATCCACTGGTCTGATCAAGGTGTGATCACACGTGGCCCACCCCAGATCCACACTACTGCATCTGGATATTGCAACAGATCTGGTCGACTACTCCTTCTGGTATTTGTGGGCATTTTTTGAGGATTTTTAGCATCTCAGAGGTAGGCTTTCTACCCTTTCTAGAGAAATTCCAATTTCTGCTGTATCTTTTCATCACAGCCGTCCAAGTTTTTGGATTTTGATCCTTTTTGTGAGCAATCTGGTTTGTTTGGTGCGAATTTGTGGTCTTCATCATCCTATGATCTCTGATTGATCATATATTACACTGGTTGGCTGTTGCATCCTTTTCTCTCTGCAAAATATTGGACGCCTGGGCCTATTTTCTGGATTTTTTTTTGCTTGGAAGGTGCTGTTTTTTGAATCTGTCTTCTCTGATTTCTCTGCTGTCTTCTCTGATTTCTCTGCTGCACACTTGGACTTCTCTGTTGCACACTTGGAACTATTTCTCTCATCCGGTTAGCCATTCTTTAAGAAACAGTTGGATTTTCTTGCTCATACATCTACTGCCATGGAAAAGCATGACATTGCATTGATTAAATTTAATGGAAAGAATTATACTTCCTGGTCCTATCAATTTCAAGTCTATCTTGAGGGAAAGGAACTGTGGGGACTTGTTTCCGGATTAGATCCACGTCCTCAGGACGATGAGAAAAAAATACTCTCTTGGAATACAAAGGATGCCAAAATAAAAACCTGGATTCTTGGTTCTGTTGAACCTCAATATATCCTGAATCTCAAACCTTACAAGACCTCTAAGGAGATGTGGGAATATCTGAAGCAAGTATATCACTAAGGGAACTCAGCCCGCCAATACCAGCTTGAACTGGAGATCGCTCAGTATACCCAAGGGACTTCTTCCATCCAGGATTATTATACAGGTTTTCTTAATTTATGGGCTGAATATGATGAAATCAAATACCTCAATGTCTCTGAGGCCGCTCTGTCTGAGATTCAAAAATTACAGGCAACTTCTCACAGAGACCAGTTCCTCATGAAATTAAGATCTGAGTATGAGATCATTCGTTCCAATCTGATGAGCAGGGTTCCATCTCCATCCCTGAATGAGTGTCTAAATGAACTCTTGCGAGAGGAACAGAGTCAGATAACTCAGCATGCTCTAAAGCAACAGTCCTCCGGAAACTCTTCTGATGTCGCATTTGCTGCCAGTACCAATTACAACCCGGGAGGGATCACTCATCATACTATTTCTGCCACGAAAGGACAACCTCCAGCAAGAGATCTCAGCAAAATCCAATGTTTTGGCTGCAAAAATTATGGACACTATGCCTCACAGTGTAAGACCAAGTTTTGTAATTATTGCAAATCGAATGGTCATGTTATTACAGAATGCAAAAGGCGGCCACAAAATCGCACTCCTCGAGCTTATCATGTCAACACTGCAGATGCTACTTCTTCTAGTGCTAGTCCTTCGGCACCGGTCACGCCTTCACCACCTCCTGCCACCAATAGTGTTCCTCAAATCACCCCTGAGCTTATTCAACAGATGATCATAAATGCCTTCTCTGCACTTGGCATTTCAGGTAACCACCACTCCTCTTCCTCCCTATGGTTTATTGATTCTGGAGCTTCCAATCATATGACCTCCTCCACCGCTCATCTATCTAACCTGCAACCATACAATGGAAATTTACAAGTCCATACTGCTGATGGTCAAAAGATTCCTATTACAGCTACTGGTGATATCATTCATTCCTTACCTCTCACAAACGTCTTTCTTTCTCCTCATCTCACTACAAATCTTCTGTCTGTTGGCCAATTGATTGATGATAATTGTAATGTTTCCTTCTCTCGCTCTGGTTGTGTTGTGCAGGATCAAGTGTCGGGGATGGTGATCGCGAAGGGGCCTAAGTGTGGACGCCTGTTTCCTCTCGTTCTGCCTCCTTCTCCGAATAATCAACTTTCTGCCTTTTCTTGTTTTTCTCCTCAGGCTGTTTGGAGGCTCTGGCATAATAGATTAGGCCATCCTCATTCAAAATTGTTATCTTTGATGTTAAACACTGGTAGTATTAATGAAAATAAAACATCTTTTCGTCACATTTCTGATGAGTGCTCTGTTTGCAAACTTGGAAAAAGCAAAGTTCTTCCCTTTCCTTCCAAATCTACTATGGCTTCACATTGTTTTGACATTATTCATAGTGACGTCTGGGGGATTACTCCGGTAATCTCTCATACAAATTACAAATATTTTGTCACTTTCATTGATGATCATAGTAGATTCACTTGGGTTTATTTCTTACACTCTAAATCTGAAGTCTTTGATGCTTTCCAAAAATTTATGGCATATGTTGAAAATCAGTTTTCTACTCGCATAAAAGTTCTTCGATCTGATTCCGGAGGGGAATATATGTCCCATCCATTTCAAACTTATTTGCAAAAATACGGGATTTTATCACAGCGATCGTGCCCTTACACTCCTCACTTCACATGTACAGATATGTAATTTGTATCATTGCCATATTAGGAGATGTAATTTAGATTCTGATTAGATTAGATTAGATATAATCTAGTGATTGCTACAATTATGTAACAGATATAGCAACTATATTCTATAAAAGATGCTCGTGAGCCCTGAATGGGATCATCGAATTCACAAAGCATTGTTCTATTGTTTCTATCTTCTTCTCTCTCTACTGGCTTTGATAGGTTTCAAGTACTAAATTCAGAATAACATTCCAATACATGAAATTGTATACTTTTCAGCTTTTTCCTGAGATATTGAGGAAGGAAAACTAAATATGAGATGATGAAAGTTCATCTAAAAACAATGTGATCATCAAGTTCAACTCATAGTTATAATTAACTTCTTTAGAATGAAAAGAAGAACCAATTAACAAAGGAAGGAGCTAAAACAGAGAAGAAATCAACGTTGGAACTTAATATACTGAGTTCATAAAAACAGCAGAACAATGAATTTGATATGATCAATAAACTCGTACAGTCGTTACTCAATAAATAACCAACAATAGATAAGTTAGGTAAAAAGTTGAATGCAGAGAAATTCCAACTGACCCACTATTCAAGAAAGTCCCCAAATTATCATAGTTAATGGAAATTGGTATGTACCTCATCCAACATCGCGATGAGTTTTGTCATCTTGGTCTGTAAATCCTGTCTTGCAGCTGGAGAGAGGTCATTGGTGGAGCTGGAAGTTGAATCTTGATGGTTTGCAGGCATCCCTTCTGAGGGAGGCAATGCACCACTTATTGATCCTACATCATTCTTTCGGGAGCCTGGCATACCAGCAGATGTATGGATGCTTTGATGTTTGTCCGAGTCTTGCTTTAGAGCGTTCTTAACATTGACAACCTCATCTAGAAGCTGCTGCACAGCCTTTAAATATTTAGAGTTCGGAATTGTGCTTGAAAGAGCTGACAATCCATAGGGAGAACAATCTCGATGCATTTGTTTCAGCGCTGCTGAATATTGAAGGTTGCTGCCCAACATTCCCCCTTTTATTGCATGTTCGCCACCAGAATATGGTGGCAGTTCAGCATTTCTTGACTCTTTGTTAAGGGAGCCATCCTCTCTACATGAGCCACCAGCTCCCAAAATCGACTGATGAGAACCCATGAAAGAAATTTCTGCATTTGTATGCTGGTGGTACTGGAATGAAGCAGCTTGGATGGTGGATGGAATTTGAGTGCTTAGACTGAGTGACAATCCTTGTCCCTGAATGGCTGAAACATTTGGCCTCTGCGACTGCAGGCTCTGCTCCCTCTGTAAGATGCCAAGTTGTGACTGGATGTCCATCTGGGGTTCCTCAGTAACAGAATGACTCACATGGTCATCTGTGTTGTTATTTATCTGCTGACTGATTGCTTGAAAAAATGTCTCGTTTCTCCCATCATGCCAAACTCCATATGAATGTTCTCCAAGGCCTGGAGAAACCAGGTTTGACGGGATTACTTGACGTGATGCAGTCGATTCAGATGGCCCCACAGATGAATCTTGTGAAAGCATTGTGGTAGGAACAGGAAGCTGGACACAGTTCTGCTGGGGTTGAGAATTGCCTGCCAAGTGATCTGAGTAAGATCCGGCAGATGAATAGTTCAGATACATCATGCTACCAGTAAGGGAAGATTCATGATATGAAGCATGTCCAGGATCCCCTATATAAAGGGTTGGCGTCGCATCTCTCTGGTTGCTTGTATTGTAGTAAGTAGCCATCCTACTCCTATATTTATGCTGATATAGAAGGTTATCTTTCTTTCAATTGAGGATAAAGAAACATCAAGCCGACACAGCACCCTCAAACATATTGGCCCTACCCTTTCGGTTGCAAACAGAGGGGAAGGCTCTTAAGCTGCTATTTCAATAGAATCTGCACATCTGAAGTGTTTCCTTGGAAAGAAAGCCATCAGCTGCAAGAAAAAAACATACATGTAAAAGGATAAGAACGAAGGACAGACACCTTGAATGAATTAAGGACATGAAACATCACACAGTTGCTGTTACCAAGTAATCCAGGAAGATAGGTAATGAGGGAGGCTCCAAGTAAAGAAAAGTTGGAAAGATCATAATTTCATTAAAATACTCAAAACAAATCCTAGATTAATGTGGACTGTTTAAAAAATTATTTAAGAGCTGAAAGCTCATCCGTGTAAGTAAGATGACTTTCCAAACAATTGAAACAACTCAATTGAAATTTAAGTCTCAGCTCTCTATGTCGAGCAAATAAGAAATTGTTACCTTCCACCAATTTAACATTGGATCTAAAAATATATTATCAAAAGATTCTCAGTTCATCCGAAAATTGCTCAAAACAAATTGAATCACTGTAATTTCAATTTGCATTACCAAAAACATACAGTATTGCCGCAAAAATAATAATAATAATAATAATAATAATAATAATAGTATTCAGCTTTCATATTGGAGTTTTTATACATGGGAACACAAAGCTGAATACTAGTCCATAGACAATTCAGAGTCATGGATATAACAAACTGCGTCCAAGGTTGAATTCAAGGTGTCGGCTATTGTTAACAAACATCTATTGATAGTCCTCTGAAGGCTCACATTTACAGTAATCCCAAATGATGCTTGTAAAAGTAAAACAGACGGAAAAGAGAGAGAGAGAAGCATTTGAGAACACTCCATCAAACTCCTTAGCTCTTGCTGACCTTTCTAAGGGGTTTCCCTGAGAGAAGGTCTAGCAGATAAACAAAGCTAAGAATAGATAGAATCCCCACTCCACTATCATCCACCCATGAAACCAAAGCCCTTCCTACCCACAAAAAAAAAAACACAAAATCAAGCCTAAACAATCCATCAGACAAGCCAAAAGGCCCTCCTTCACAAATAAAATGAGAAAACAAGCAAGTAAAAAATCCCAAAACTCAAGAAGCCAATACCCAAATAACAAAAGAAGAAAAACCCAGAACCCCCAACCAAAACAGTGATGAAAAAAGCATGCAAACCCAAAAATAAAACAAACAAAAACAAACCCCAAACACCCAAGAAACCCAACAACCTCCAGAAACCAAAATCCTCGGATTCTACATATATTTCACCAAAACCAGAGATGAAACACACACACACTCAACCCCCACAACCAAAAATCTCGGATTTAACTCAACCATCAATCTCATGCAACCAACCCCATATCACAAAAATGGCCAATCATCAAAAAAATACAACTTTTCATTTGAAACAAAGAAAATCTTCCATTATTCTAAGAAGATAATAATATATATACAGATAAATAAATAGAAGGCCAATACCTTACAGTGACTGAGATTGTATCCGTTGTGGGAGGCAAGAAAGCTTGAATTCTTAGCTGATCAGAGACAAACCGATCCCAAAACAAGCCCTTTTCATCAAGTGAAAACAAAAGTTGGGAGTATTGTACAATAAATTTCTTATTAAAAAACAAAAGAGCCCTCTTGAACAGTATTATTATATGAAATATATTCTCTATCTCTATCTATCTATCAATCTATGTATCCATCATCAGAAAAAAGACCTAAACATTCCATTCTCCCACGTGAGAACCCAGCCATGAAGTCTCTCTGCCCCCCCTTTCTCTCTTACATGAAACAGAGAGAAAGAGAGAGAGAGATGAGATGATAAAGTCTGCACAGTAAAAGGGCTCCCCTCCTTTCCTTTTCTCTCTCTATCTCTTTCTCTCTTTTTCTTTCTCAGTTTTGTCTGTCTCCTATCTTTTTTAGTTTTTTCTCCTTCTACCTGCTTTTGATGTTGTGTTTTTGTTGTTGTTGCCTGGTGTTGTTAAGGAGTTCAAATCTCCTAACCACCAGTAGGTAGACCTAAACTCCCCTCAAACCCATTCCTTCTCTTTGGTTCTTCTTCTACTTCTCTCCATGTCTTTGTTTCTAAGCATATGTAGATGTCTTTCTACACTCCTACACCATATTTCTACAGTCCTATACCCTGTCAAAATAGACAATGGATATTTCAATGCTCAGGGGTAGACTACTGTAACTCTTTCACAAGTTAATACTATGAGAAGAGGTAATCAAGGACATGGTAGAAATATATACCACAAGTGGATGGACTCACTCACTGTCCTGGATATTTTCAAATTTGTAGTTTTTCTCTACATGAATGTGTGGGAATCTAAATTATTTTTTAATAATAAAATAATAAATTTACAAAAGTAATGGTTGCTTGATGGAATTGCTGACATGAGGGAAATTCATGAATCATGTGATAATAAGATTAGTGCAAGAGGCATCCCCTGATTTAAGAATCATTTATAAAAATTGATTATGGTAATTTCTTCCTGTTAAAGGTTCATATGGTTGCCAACATGTTTACAAGAAAGTTGGTTTTAATGGACATTAAAGGCTTTTTTTGTTTGCATGGAATTGGATTTCTATGAATTCAACGTAAATCAATGAGGGCAAAGGATATAAGTTGGACTTAAACATTTTATAATTTGGTTTAATAGGGTGATAACCAAGTACTCATTTTTACAAAAGAACAAATTATTTGATAGCCTTTTGTGGATCTTTATCATTACTTTTTCAAATTTTGCTTGCCATTATACATTAATAGAATCCATAATAAGAAGTCAATTCCATGGAAAACCAATGGGCAGATAGGATCTAATAAATGCAAAGGATACGTGAGTGACCTAAAATAAAGGGCCTAACACATTCAAAGAACTCTCCAAGGGAATGGAATGCCTTAGTTTTTTTTTTTTTTTTTTTTTTCCACAAATGAAAATGCAGTAAGGTTACAATCTAATATTGAAGATTTTCAAGATATTTTACATATTTATTTTGATTAAATCGGGTGTTTTAATTTATTGGTATTCTGAGAGCATGTTAATTATATTGCTAGGAAAATATTATTGTAAGCAAATATTATGAACTTATGACAACATTACAAAAAACAGATGATATTTGTAACTGCCAATGGGTTTGTAGCGCCAGAAAAACATGTTAGCTGGATAATTATAATCATCCAACAAGCATACTTCTTTTATTAGAAGAAACTGATGTCAAAGGTTAGAATTATTCTTTTCTTTTGGTATTAGTTAATTTTGTCCACTCCAAACAACCAGTTTAAAAATATTGCATTTCTAACTAAAAATTTAATGACAAAGTTAACATTTTTTTTTTTTTTTTGTTATTGGAAGATTCTCAATCATTTGGGCTAGACTAATCCCTCTGAGACCAAAGGAAAGCCGGGTAAACTCCCCTATAGCTCTAGTGTGGTAGTGCAATTTCGAATCTGGGTGCAAACCGTGGTCCTGAGCCAACCTCTACCCCCTTAGGGTTTGACCAAGTTAACTCACCGCCTTAGAACTTAAAAATGAAGGATGCAATTAGAACCACTTGGCCGTTGAAAGTAAATTTGTCCAGCATATGGGCTCAAATCAATCTGATCTTGATGTCATAATTACATAGATAAAAATATTACATCAACTAAATAGTAAATGTCATCAATTGCAGTGAAAGCAGTTAGTTTGTTACTAAATTGATTTTGACCAGCCTCTCCCTATAACATGTGGCCAGATGGTTTCTATATCCACATTATCTATACAAATCAGAGAGTTGTAGATTAGCTCCCTATTAAAAATCAACTTCAATCTAGTTAAAAGCTTTTTTTTCTCTCCCTTCAGTCTGGTGCAATGATTGTGAGCTAAATCTCATTTTAACCTTTATTAAACACTTGGAACAGATCATGATTTGAAAGATTTGATGAAAGTACTTTTTGTTTGTGGTGTTAATAAATCCACTAACACATCGAATGTGGGGGGCCAAGCACTTCAGCACGGTTCAAAGTATAAAAAGTATGGGTATTTATGGGCTCAACTTACAAAGCAGTATTTTGCTTGTGTTGTGAGGCCTGCATCATGATTGTCATTGGGGTAGTAGTAATTAAAGGGCCTCTTCATTAATCAAGGTAAGCCTCCATCTGGACAGATTTTAATGATCATAGCCACCTATTTAAGGGATGAAAGTCTTAATAATTGTATAATATTAATATTCCCAATAGAATTTTCCTCAAGATTATATACCAATGGATCAAGGTTAAAAATAGGAAAATTTTCAAATAAGGCCTTAGGTTTTTGCTTTATTTCAAAACAGGACACAAGTTTTAAAACTTTTCAAATTAGTTCCTAAGTTTTCCGTAAAGTTTTCAATTAAAGACATCTGGTCATTTAAAGGTATTTTTTATGGCATTTTCTCTCAATTTTTTAAAAATACCTAGAGTACCTTCATTTAAAGTCATGACATGGCTCTGGCAGCCACTATATTTAGTCGAAGTACCTAGTTTTCCTCGATCACTATAAAGTTGTTAGTGAAAAATAGGAAGAAAATATAAAGGAAGTGAAGGGGGGTTTTATTTCATTGAATGATAATTTGGGTAATTTAAGAAAATTGAAGAAAAAAGTTGCCGGAAAAATAACTTTAAAATGATGAATGTCCTTAATTGAGAACTTCTTGGAAAAAAACTTTGGAGCAAATTTGAAAAGTTTTCAAACTTATGTCCTTTTTTGAAAAAAGGCAAAAACTTAAGGACTTATTTAAAAATTTTCCTTAAAAATACTGGGTCACCAACCGTATTGAACCTGAATCACCTGTTGCTTATAAAAGCTGAGGTTGTTAATCAAAATGTACCATATCAGCCAAATCAGCTTAGGAAAAGAAACAATACAAGTCCTTTCATATATAAAAACAAAACACATGATTTTGATCGATACGCATGTTTGAATTGGAAAGCCTTAAGATATTTTGTGTGGGCCATAGGTGATCAGACTTTTTCTCTTAATCAGCACATAATTATTCATATACAATAAGTCTAATTGAAAGATTGGTTTGATTAGCTAACAAAATAATGTCCCTACATGAGTCAGCTGCCCCTATCTACTAAGATGCTGATATGGTTAGTGACGTGTATGAATTGCAATCACCTTGTTAATTACAGTATGTACTCATACAATTATATGTTTATAGACCAATTCATCTACTGCTATATAAAATAATGAGTTTCTTCATAGAAATATGGGATGCTAGTTGAATATTGTACCATAGAGTTGGACTAATGATAATAAAAAAGAAGATATTAGTACAGATCAATGATATGCCAAAACAGGTTTATGTTATTGTTTTCTGCAGAAGATTCTAATACATGATGTATCTGGAGGGGCACTCCATACAAACTCTTCCCCAGGTGTGAAAAATAAAATCTGTTTTCTAGTTGAGATGTGCCATTATTTTGGTGTATGTTTTCAGAGACTTGACAGTAAGTGGATGAAAGATCCATGAAAGTTTGGATTCTCTAATGTGGGCCCTAGCCTATAAATTCAAAATTTTCTCTGCCCCAAATCTCACTTTAATAATTAGGCACACTAATCTGACAATGGTCCAAGTATAGAGAGCCAATGCAGCCACCTTCTACCAGACAATTTGGTATTTTGATTAATAGGTTGTTTTAGAATATGCTATGTGAATGAAATGCTAGAAATCAAAGGCATCACTCAGGAATTTAGTTTTGGGTAGGATTAGGAAGAAGTGGGAATTTTAACATGGTCCTTAAATTTTAGCCTACTTCCATAAAATGGCTCAAGAACTAAAAAACTGAAAGGTCTCTAAGTTTTCAAACAGGATCCTGTGGTTAACTTGATTGTCAAAAAATAAGTTTAACACCATCAACAACTATCCTATCCATCTTCTCCAATCACATTTCTCTTCCCTAACTCGCCCATTTTGTATTTAAGCTTCTATTAACTTTAACATACCCATTTCTCTACATCTTCTAACCCAGATTATTTATGATTTATTTTTATTGGGCCGGTGTCTTATATTTTTAGTTAATCGGATTAGCCCAATTGGATCAGCAAGGATTGTTGGGAAAGTTCCACATCCCACATCGCTCAAATAATGGATTTGACATGCTTTTATATACCTTTTTGTGCATTCCACCATTGTTGTTAATTTTACACCGTTTTAGCTGAAATGACCGAAAATCTTCGTTTCCGTCAAGTGGCCGAAAAGAAATTTCGTATAAAAACCTTGTTTTAAATTTCAGATTTCGGCTAATTTCAGTCCAAATCTTGAATCTTGGCCGAAAAACCACAATTCGGCCAAAATGATATTTTATATAATTAATTATTTTTTAAAATCTTTTAATTTTTTAATACATATTATTCTTTGTATTTCTTCTAAGGCAGTTGGGATATGAGCACTTGTTTCATTTCATGCTACTTAATAGAAAAGTGCAATATGGTATCCATTACTTGTCACGTTTTCAGAGAAGATTATAAGTTATAGTTACCAATTTTGCACACACGACCACCATGTAAAAGGCCAAAGCTAATCACTTGTTAGGTCATTACAATCAAATGGCCCAGTGAAAATATCAATTCGAGTTGAAGATTCCCAACAATTCAGTTCAGAAACTTTTTAGCATCTATTAGTCCTTTCAATAAGCATAATTTCACATAAACATCTGCTGCAACAATTTATCACCACTATCAAAATTTTAATCTATACATGTTAAATATCTTATTACGGGATTTTGACATATTAGTTCTCCTTAAATTCAGTTTCCTAAACTTCATGACCGATATTCAAGTTATTTCACCAGAGTCACTTGATATCTTGGTCAATAATTTTTTTAAACTTTTTTGCCCTAGATTCCTTAATATCATGGGAATAGTGTATGTCACATAAACTGATAAATCTCATGATATCATAAGACTATCCCATAATGCCATGACTTTTATGCAACATATCTTAGGAAATATTTTTCTTGAATAATAGAACCTAAAAAATGGTGATAGGATGTGTATTCACTCTCCACAAAATGCCATTTTTTGTATTCTATAAAATAAAAATAAAAATAAAAAACGAATTCACTTACTAGTTATAGAAAATGTATGATACCAAATTGACAAATCTCATGTTATCATAGGATATGACATAAAAAAGATTTAAAGAAAATGTTGACCTAAGTTAAGCGACTGTGTGACATTATCTCAATTTCAGTTATGAAGTTTGAAAAATCGAGTTTAAAAAGGACTAATATGTCAAAACCTCTTCTATTATTTATGAAAAAAAAAAAAGAACCCTATGACTATGATTCCTAGCTATGCACATTCATATAAGAAAGTGATCTCTCTCTCTCACTCTCACATATCATAATCTACACATGTTTCCATGCTACATCATTTTGGGGACCATTAATTTGTAGCGTGTGCCGCTAACCTTGTAATGAATCACTGGAGCCATTGATTAGTGCAGATTGTTGCATTTGCCAAGTTCCATGGTACTTGTCTAGGCTTTTGATATTCTTTTCACTTTTGTTCACTCTTCAACACCCAGCTGATTCTACCAAGAAAAGCACCCAACTGAATCGGACCACACATTAAACAGAACCTAATGACTTGCTATTTCTACACGCCTCACACCATCCACTTTTCTTTGCTTTCTACAACTTTCTTGTAACGACATGGACGCTTCCTCTTTCATATGTGTCTATGTACTTTGCTTTTGTCCCTTTCTATAACTACTGGGAAAAAGAATTATCCTTCAGCCATATCACCAAATGTCACAACCAAACTCTATCTTATTTTGTTAGTTATCACTAACAGTAATGTAAAACTACCTCACCAATCTCTTCTTAGCACTCCCATTTCCATGCATTGCAGATATATATAATGTTCATACATTAAAAAGATTATGAGAGTACCTGTTTTTGTGATATGAGAGAATATGACTTGGAATGAGATCCAATAGGAGAATTAGAGTAGAAAGGAAATAGAAGAGGTGAGGTATATATAGAGGGGATTCTTGGAACGAAAGGAAGGAATAAAACTTCCAAATATGGAGAGTGGAGCTGAATGGTTTAATGAGATAAAAAGATAAGAACTAAGACGTTAGTTGCATGAGATAAGTAGCAGGAGGAGAATATGGAACTTTTGAAAACAAAGAAATTAAGTTACGGTTCGAGATTATAACCGACAATCAAAACTAAAGCCAAAATCCTTGACTTTAATATATTATAATTGGTGTAGAATGTACTAAGGCATATCTATTTCGACTGGTCCATAATACAACTGCATAAAAATAAACTCTACTTTTCATACACATAATATTTTTGGGTTCTTGACAGCTTCAAATTTCAAGCCTGTTTAATATTTGTGTTCATTTGTTGGCATAAAGCTTCAAATTTCAAGTCCATCTAACTTCCTCTCATTGATAATTGATAGATATGCATCTTTTTCCCCCCTAAACCCAAGGAGTAATTCAGTCCTTACATGAACTGGACCAATTGCAATGCAAAGTGGGTCCTGTTGGGGCACACAACAATATATCAGTCAAGCCGCACAAGTGGAGAACTGATTATTTGGTTCACACATCCTTCTCTATTTCTTTTGTCCAATACTTTCATTTCTGTCATTTCTTTTGTATTTCAGCCAATGGAGACATGGCCAAAAGTTGATTTGGGCACCGCATTTTGCGGGAGATTGAAAGTGACTAACACTAGTTAGAGGTAACTAAACCTGTTCCTGGAATTCAGGTGGACTCATATATGCATGCCAAACATTTCACCTAAACCCTTTGGGCAGACCCATATATACAAACATCTAATGTAAATTCTTTGGGCGTGTTTGTTTGTATTAAAATATAGGTAGGATCGTATACATACATAAGATTTTTGCCATAAGTGTGGTTAAAAATAAAGACTAAAAAGGTTATTCCGAGGGGTAATGCAATTGGCTAGGACCATGTCTCATAAATTAGAAGTTGCGGTCTTGAACTTGTGCTCTTTCGTTGGTGCCACTTGCCCAAGTAAAAGTTTGACTTACTCAAGGCGTGGGGAGGTAGTGACTTCACGGACATTGGGAAATAATCGGCTCCCGCAGAAGTCGGACATCATCGTCATCAAAAAAAAAAAAAAAAAAAAAAAAAAAAAAAAAAAAAAAAAACTGAAGGTGAATTTTAAAAAAAATGAGCATCAAATAAATTTTCCTTTTATAGAAATAGAAACAAAGTAAGATGGAAATGAACAACCTCATTATTTGCAAATTAAATTATGGTCTACATTTTTAACTACTCATGGCATAAACTCTGTGTATTTAATTCTTATGAATTTTAATGCAAACAAACCGACCCAAAACCTTAGTGCCTTGAATATGCAAAGATAAGCTTCAAAACAAGCTTAAAGCATCCTTCTAACCAAAAAAAGAAAAAGGGGGAAGAAAAACACTCTAAATTGTTTTGTCTGCTACAAATAAATTTTTTGGAAAGCTATAACACCTGTTTGGCTACCTGCAATTCATCCTTATACTCAATGTCACTAACATTCATTGGACGTAGAAAATTCCTCTCCTTCTCTTCTCTTGCGCGTGGATCACACGCGAGACAGCTAACCACATTGAAGAACACTTTCCACTATAATATCCCTATGCAACCACCGAACATTTTAAACGTTTTCCTGAGACATTTTGGGGCAAGTGCTTCAAAAGCAACCCCCTTTTTTGTGCCATCTTTCTTTCTTTTCATCCCAGGAGCCCACCTACGATCCACAACAACTTCTCATTCACCCAACCCCTTTGATTTGCATTGGTCCTGATTTGACACTATGCTAGCTAACATGATCACTTTGCTGGCCATTAAACTTTAAGGACCTAAAATTAAAGATGGTTGTAAATTCATGATACTAATTCTTATGAACCGTAATCTAAGTTGGATATATCTAACCCACGTCCACTTTGATTGTCATGCATCCAACTGAACCTTATAAGAGGTAGGCATTTATTATTGTATCTCTAGTAGCATCCGAGCGCGTTTACAAATTTACCTATATGTAAGTATTATAATTAATATGATTATCATTGAGTTCATCTTACATAGTCATTTTGCTAGTGTTTATTTATAAGGCAAGGCATTGATGATGTGAGTAGTAGTTGGAGTCTTTGGACCTAACCTCATGTAATAAGTTGGTGTGGGACATCTCCTTGGCCGGCGTACCAAAAACAAACCAAAAAAAGACTTCTCAAAGTAATAATATAAGCCTTTGTTTTCCTTTTAATTATCATTAACTTGCCAACTGTGGTTGATTAGAGATTATGATGTTCCTTTTGGAGGAAGAGGAGGTGGTTTAATTATTACAAAACAGGTGGGGGTGGGTCCCACGTTTCTCTATTTTGTATCATCAAGATAATGGGGTGGGGGCACACTGTAGATGTAGAGACCATCCCAAGAAGAAAGCTTTGTGTTTCTCGACTTTCCCTATACACCTTCAGTTTCATGATGCCTTTTTATGGATACATACAGCCAATTATTCTGAAGTATATCCCAATCCCATACGATATGATTAGTCCTATTTGGACCGGAGATTCCACATTCAGAATCCAGAATTCCAGATCCTCCAAGGGCCGCCATAAGAGAATTACTGACTCTCATATCGGTAATTACTTATTCTAAAACCTTAAGCTGATAGTAAAAACGGCGTAACAACATATATTACAATTCACATTACTTCCCTACACGTGCGGACTCCGCATGCGAGCATAGACACAGGATCTCATGGGAAATCAAAATGCTCTTAGTACAAAAAACCCATATGATTTTTATCTTTTTCCATAAATAAAATATGTCATACAACAAATAAGAGAACAATGGGCTATATGGAAAATCAAAACAATTCTTTTACCTAAAGTGAAATGGGTTATTATTATTATTTTTTTTCTGGATATTCAAACCTACGTGCTCTACTATACCCACATACAAATATTCCCCAGTTGAGCTACAGTTGAGTACATGCAAAAGCATCATGATACATGTGGGCTATACATTTGCCTTGCAGGAGTTTAAATAGAATTCAAAGACCTAAAATTTTTAGCCCCACAGCTCAGACGTGGGCTTGGATTTTCAGGTCCAAATGGTCAAAAGGGCTGAGACTATCATTACATTTGGCAACCTTAATAATGACAACCTTTTTCCAGCAAGTTCAAGACCAGCCCACGCCCATGAGATAGATTGTTACATGTTTTTTTCCTCTCTCTCTCTCTCCCCCTGAGATAGATTGTTACATGTTCCCCCCCCCCCCCCCCCCCCCCCCCCCCCCCTAACGAATGGGTCAGGCCGAGCCTTAATTTAGACCTAATAAAAAATAGCCTACTTCGGCTTCCTTCTTTCAGTAATACAAAGGGATTGCAACTCCTAATGGACCAGTCGACCCACTTGAATAAAATATAGTGAATCTGGGTTCGAGTTAATATTTCGATCCCAATTAATAACATGGGTCAGGTTTTGGGTTTGCAAATACTTGTTAACTTTGTAACTTCACAGGAACCTAGTATAGTAAAGTAAATAGGGGCGTTTATTGACTGGGTTGGGCCAGACCCACCAGGGTGAGGCATATCTGGGCATGGCCTGACTTTATAGGCATAAGCTCATATCCAGCCCAAGCCCAACTCTGGCTAAAAGTGCTTGGCCCGCCTTCAAAATGTGAGGCCCAGTCCCAACCTTTTAGACAATCGGGCTTGTTCTAGCTAGTGGTGGACCCAGGTACAAGGGTGTGGGGGCTTATCTGAAAAAAAGTTTAAAACTCTTCAAAACCCCCCTACAAAATCTGAAAATTAATTCCACAATATTGCCATTGCCCCTTCTCCATACATGCCATTGCCCCTTCTCCTCTTGATTTCATTTATTACTGGGCTATTGCCATGGATAGATAGAATTGATTGTCGTTTATGCCATTGGGTGAGTTGTCATATGATATAGCCTTAGAGCTTGTGAACACCTCTCATTGTATTGTATTGGACAGGTATATATTATTTATAGTGAAGCTTACATGCCACTTGTGCATGGGTGAGAGTTGCCACTTGCCACATAGCATTCAGGTTGTGAAAATGCTCATTGTGTTGCATAAGTAAATAGTATAGTAAAAAAGCCTGCAAAAGTACTATAAACAAAGAAAATGACAATGTCGAGTCAGAATCCGTTCTAGTGTCTCAATGCATGCTTCCAAACAGCGAGGGAAGTCCAACTTCACACTCTTATTAAAGGCCAAACCAAAAGACTCAATTTTATAGTTGAAACATCTCATATATAAGTGTTCGAATTTTCAACATATGATTCTACTTTTGCTATCCGGACTCGACTCTAATCTTTTAACTTTTCTACATCTTTTTGTTTATTGGGTCTTTAATCCTCCCTTTTTAATCAAATTCAGTTGATAGTAATAAAAAAAAAGTGATAATTTTGTTATATGTTTTTATTACAGTTGTTAGTGGGAAAATCAGTGTATAGCAACTAGCAAGGCTGTTACTGACAACATCTGTTGACTGTTGCTTGCGCCGCCTCAACTGCCTCTCGGTGTCTATTATCAGTATACTTCTTATGATGCCACCCTAGCCTAGCCTACAGAAATTGCAACTGATCAACCCTGCAGTTTCTTCCAAGAGCACCATGGATAAGGTGATGCATGTAAATGCCCCAAGTCTTGGAAATCAAATTGACAAATTCCTTGCCAAATGGCCATCCAGATCAAAATCAGTGTGAAAAAAGAAATTAAAAAAAATTAAAGACTGGATTTAATGAAAAATAATAAAACAAAATAAAATTAGTTTAATTGCGAGTTTCAAATATGATCAACGTGATGATACACTCAATTCCAATCCCATGTAAAACTTTCTCAATGACAATTAAGGCATGTCTGGCAAGTTATACAGAATCCTGATTAGCGAAAAGGTTTCCATGTTCCGTGGAAAACAAGTCCAAACCTCTCATAAGAACCAGTTTTCCACGAAATCACAGAAAACAAAGTTCATTTTTCTACTATTCAACACCAAATATCTAATTTATTGTAGAACATAAAATGTGGATTTTGATGCCCAATTTTCAAATTTTCACATTTGATCTTCATTTTTAACTACTAATGGTATGAATTCTATGCATTCAATTCCTATATATATATATATATATATATATATATTTAAACGAGTACCCTTAAAAATTCCTATGTATTTTAGTGCAAACAAACAAGTTATAGAAGGTTAGGAATTATCCAGACACATTTGGGCCCTCTTTGGCAAATCTTATCTAAATCTACATGAAACAGATCTGTTTCCAATTGCCCTAGTTGAAATAGATGCTATAAAACCCAAGGGATAGCTTCGTTGGCCTAAGACCACGGTTTGCACCCGGAGGTTGTGGGTTCGAAACTCCGCTACCACACTAGGGCCACAGGGGATTTGCCCGGCTTCGCTCTGGGCCCGGAGGGATTAGTCCAGCCCAAAAGGTTGGGAACCCTCCGATAGCAAAAAAAAAAAAAAAAAAAAAAAAAAAAAATAGATGCTATAGAATTAGTGCGTTTGGTAACACAAAATATCTTATTGAATCAATATTTTCATCAAGGGGTTAGGATGATCAGGCTGACCCTAAATTTGGTACACAGGTATACACAAACACAACCACCACTTTTCATGCATGATTGATTCCTGAATAACAATGAATTTGAACTTCTTAAGTATTGCATATGATAAAAATTTTAATAAATGCAAACTGGGTATTTCATGGTCTCTGACCAATGTCACAAATAACATTCATCTCAGGAACTTATAGGGCTAGTTTGTTTCCATCAGAATACATGGTATTCACAACGTAAGTGGTTAAAACTAAGATCGAAGGTAAATTTTTGGAAATTAGTATCATCAAATCACCAACCCATTTAGGGAAATAGAATCAAAAGAAGAGAAAAATGAATACCCAGTCATCACTCAAGTAATTCAATACATAAAAAAGTGAAGGTCCTACCTTATATCTCCACCTTATATTTTTCACTTCTCTCCTCATCTTAAAAAGTGAAAGTTCTATCTACATCTCGACCTCAAATCCTTCACCCCTCACCCCATCTCCTCCTCTCACCTCTTCAATAATCATTCGAAAGATTTCATTTCGTCATGAATTCCTATATATATATATATATATATTATTTATTCAATTCCGATGTATTTTATTGCAAACAAATTAACAACCCTATATTCTTACGTCTGATGTTGCGTGATTCGAAGAATGCAAAATAGGTCAAGGGGTTCAAGGATTGGCAGGGCCTTCCAAAAAAATAAAATAAAAATTGCCATAGAGATACTTTCAAATTAGAGGTTTTTGTAAAAATGACATGAGAAAACAAAATACTTAATACTTTTTTAGATGTTAGAAAAATCATAAATAAACAAAATACTATTTTTTTTTCTATTCTTCCTATTTTTAAATCATATTATCACAAATTTTAATTCTGAAAATACCATGAGATTACCAGAAAATACCACTGTTTAAATATCATGGTAATATCACAATATTTTCATAATACCATTACCAGATAACTGTATCTCGGGCCCTGGCACAGCCTGTTGACAGCCATACGGGTTGAAATAAAAACGGAGAACAATTTTGGACATTCGTTTTAGTCCTGTATGGAGGTCACCAACTGCTTGTAACTCCAACCCTTCCCATTGAAAGGCAGAGGTGGCGGGTGAGAAACTATTCACAGAACAAGCAATTAACCAGAGACGTTTTTTGCTGTATCAGGGACATGAAGATGTTTTGGTTGAAGGGACCAATCTAGAGACAACTACTAGGCTGCGAATCATCTTCAACAGTGTTAGCCTTCTTTCTGAGCTAGTATTGCTTTTAAATTTTGATGGGCCCTTGCCTTAGAGGAGGTTCCCAGGAAATCAGATGTAAAAGCAGTACACAAATGGAAAAAAAGAATGAATTGAACATGGAAAATTTACAAAACTCTTTGATTGTTGACAGTGTTGTCCAGGCATTCAGGAAATGATGAGTAGATTGTTCTCATACCCATTGTTGTTTGTGATGGGACGAAGTGGATCGATTTTCCATAAGCCATCCACGATGAATTTGATCTGCCACACCCATAATGCCACAATTATTTCCAACGTATGATAGGTGCCATATTAATTGGATTGCTCAAACACACAGCATGGAATCAGCAAAGTGATTACCTACCTCATAGCGGCCGGGATACAGTTTTAGGTTCAATGAGAACATGCCTGCACTTGATCTTTCCATCCTTCTCTGCAGTGCAGGACATGATCAGTGTCAGTAATCCAGACTCTGAAAGGAGACAGAATAGATGGTTCCACAGTTTCATCAGAGAAGAAACCATAGCATTCTACAAATAACCACCTACAAAACATAATGGATCAGGGCCTCATGGCTTCCCCCAGCAGATACAGTGAGACAGCACAAGCATTTATAAAAATTGAGAATAATTTGAGGACCGATTAAATCCATTTAAAGAAGTAAAACATGCTCAAAAACCCCTAGGAATTATTAATGCCCAGGGAGATGAGTGGTCCAGAATCTCAAAATTCCATGAAGGTTAATTTCTGGAGTGTATCTTTTTTTTTTCTTTTTCTTTGAATAGATTTCTTGCAGCTCTCTGGTCTTGCAACAGGAGAGAAAATTCATCTTCTAAACCTTAGTAATGATTAATCAGAAAACAACTGCTTTCAAAAGCTAACAAGCATAAAAGCACAGCCTGATTCTCTGAACACAGAAAATCCAAAGATAAACAGATCGCTAGAAAAAAAATGATGTTTCAAAAAAGACAGTAATATTTTCATCGGAAGTTGTACAAGTTAGGGAGTCCAGTGGTAGAAATGAAACATAGTATACATTTGCTTGTTGGGATGGTCGTTCAAAGAGCCCACATATCATATATTCTTACATTTTATCCATTTTTAAATGGTTTTCTTCTCATGTGCCCCTAGGGATTAGTTTTCGGCTGTCCAGAATCGAGTGTCCCTCGGGCTTAGGGCCAAAGGCTCCTTGGCTGGGTTAGGCGGGAGATACCCTGGGTTATAAAAAAAAAAAAGGTTTTCTTACATTGTTTCTTTGCACATCTCATATGGTGTTTCTTTATGTTTCTTTCTCATATTGTTTTTCATGTGTCCTTTCCTTTCCCAAAGTCATTCAGAGGACGCATCAGGATTGGTCCAGAAGGCCATTCCCAAAAAGAGGTCAAATATTATTGGTAATTACATGGGAGATATGGAAAAAAAAGGACTAGAAGAAATTTTGAAGGCTAAAGTAATACATTTAAGGTGGTAACGAAAAGAACTATGAAAAGATTTTATAATATGACTACTGCCAAAAGAATTAAAGTGGACATCCTTTTCAGATCTTGATAAGAGAATTTAAGATTGTGATCGAAGTGTTGTCAATAAATCTGCTAGTTTGTTGTAACTGCCAGTCCTAAACCCAAACAAAGGCTGAGGATTGTGTCAGGTAGGTTGACAGTCGGCTTGAGACTTTTGTCACAACAACATGAATTCTGAGACACTGAATTCAACCTATCCGAGATTTTGGGCCATGATATAGTGGAATGGAAAACCAGAATTCATGTAGTTGATAGTTGGGACAAGGCTTTAATGATAACAACGACTATCATCAATAGAGGAACAGTAAATAGTAGAGTAGAGGTTCCACATGGTCAATGTAAGTTGAATACGCACGGATGCTCACTTGGTAAGCCCAGATGCTCTGGAATTGGGGAACAATAAAGAAAAATAAAGTAGTTTTGGCCATTTCTGGTACAAGTGGCATTAGAGAATCAATTTAATTTAAAAACAAATGTGAGGACCGCCTATAGTTGAAGATGATTCTTGCAACACCTTCAACTGGGCACAAGGAGATTCAATGTCACCATGGAAGTTGGCATCAATTGACAATGAACTAAGAAAACTGTTGCTCTTATGAACCTGTCCTTCCATCATATTCAAAGAGTTTGGAATAAGGAGATGGTTTCTTTGGCTAATGGAGTAGTCATTAGGTATGATTTTGTCATGGGAAATGTGCTGCCTTTGTAATTTGGTTCTTTTCAGTAAAAAAGAGGTTTACTGTGTTAATTGACTCAGCTCCTTTATACATTGTAATAAAATCCTTTTTTCTGTAGAGAACAACAGATAAGTGAATCACCAGGTGGGCCCCATTGGGTATTTAGGCCCGTGGTGCTCACCTGGGAATTTATATATATATATATATATATATATACACTGACTTTATGATACATCCGAACCATCTACATACATAAAACCTCCTTAAGTACACTAGATCCATCAAGTTTTCACCTATCCAAATTGATTGGACCATTGGATCGAAGGTCAATTTTTTTTCTTTAATATAAAGTTGTTAAATTTGTGGGTCACGAATGAATGGGTTAGAGGCATGGGATTGACCCCAAACTTGATATATGGGTCCATCTAAAATGTCTCTTTCCATCCCCCCAAGTCCCATGATTAGTGGGGCCCATGTTAAGTTTGTCCCTCACCATCTTGGTGAGGGAATCCCTCATCTGAATATTACCCTATATATATATATATGTGGGAGATGCTCCTATGAGAGATATCTCTCACCTTATATGAGAGATTGAGTGAGAGCCCTCACATCCATATCCAATGCCAACAACTTAAATGTGAGGGCCCCCCACCTCTATCTCTCATATAAGGTGAGAGATATCTCTTATAGGAGCATCTCCCTATATATATAAATATATATATAACTTGAGAGAGAGTTGTAGAGAGAGAAATGTAGTACTCTAGTACTAAAATCCTGATCATTGACAGTTCCAGCAAAAACAAACCTGACTAGTCCAGCCATCAAAAGATCCAGTCAAAAAAACCTCTTTGGCATGATTTGGCCAAACAACACAGGCAGCTCGGAGGATGCACAGAGCCCTTTTAGCATCATCAATCCTTCTTTGTCTTTCTTGCACCATCTTTTGTGCTTCGCTGTTAGAAGATAGGAGGAACATCATGGTTAATGCAGAAAAGAAAGAGGGTTCGGACAGTTGTGGTGTTAATAATTAGGGAAAAACATACATGATTTCCAGTGCCATCTTTCCTTCCATGACTGCTAACTTAGCTCGCGTAGAACGCAATTTATCTCTGGTTTTCATTATTTCAGTTTCTTGAAACTCCAAAGCATCAGAAAGTATATGCATCTCCTCCAAGGAACTTCCTTGACCCTGATGAACAAAATCAAGCCTGATAATCGAGTTACTTTCACACTAATTTATATATATGAAAGCCGCTGTGTTTCAATTGAGAAATCAACCTCAATTGATTGTCACTCACTAATTTATTTTGACATTTTAACTCTGCACTTGCCTCATCCCATTGAGGCCCACTCTCATCTCATCAAATGGGGAGTTATACCATCCGTTTTGTCAACCCATGCATTAAAGCCTAATTTATAGAATGTTGATGGTTATTATTCCCTCTTAAATCCTCAAAACCATTTCCACGGGTGCATAATGTTTTTTTTTTTTTTTTTTACCTTCAGTTTCCCCACTCCGCCACTCTCACGTTCCTATTGTGCAAAAAAGACATGTCCATTCACTTCTTGTAACTCCTGAAAACCTCTTCGAATCCCTCATCTCATTTAAAGATCTCATTTAAAGGTTTTGTCAAACAGTTCTTAGGGTTTCACCCTCTAATCAATTTAAGCAATGAGTAGATAGATCCTCTGATTCTCATTCTTCTCTCTTTGATCAAATCAAATGCTCAACAAGCCTTTCTATTTCATTTCTTTCGTTGTCACTACAAACAATAGAAATAGGAAGTCAATATCGCCCCTTCCATAAGAGGCTCCTTCTAAGTCGATAGAGCCCGCTGATCTTCAGGCTAAAAGTGGAAGCACTAAGGATCTGCCCATAGTGAAGCATCTGAGGTGAAAATTCGCATGCAAGCATGCTCTGAATTCACATGTAAGAAAGATCTCAATTTCACATGCAAGCATGCTCTGAATTCTATTTTGATAATCACTGTAACTAAATATCATTCTCTTGAACAGCGATGTGACTGTAATTTTCTTTTACAACGACTGGATTGTGATTTCTTGAATTTGTGTTTTGATTGGTTTGCAGTTACATAATCTCAGTTATAACAATAGATACCGTGGTTTTCCTGTGAGAAAATCTATCTCTAGATCTTATTGTTACTTGAGTTTGTTCTTGGGAGAAAATCAAATTAGTTAGATGTTATGCCCATGTGAGAGATTTGATTCTAAGGCTATTTGACCTCAGTTAGGAGGGGCTTTTTCCCCACAACTTTTTTTAATGCTAAACAAACTGCTCCTATTATTCAAGAGCTGGAAGTATTTCAAGTACTAGACTATCCAAATGACGATGAAATTGATGGTTAGTTTTGTACGGTTTTGTTTAATACTTGTAGGGAGGGGTGGTTTTATTTTTATTTTTTAGCTTTCTTTTTAGTTTATATTTTTAGTTTTCTTTTTGCGTTCTTTTTAGTGTATTTTTGGATTTTTTAAGTTTATTCTTTTAGTCTTCTTTTTACTTTAGTTTTTTTTTCTTTTTATGTGGTTTTGTATCACACGTTCATTTATTTGCTTATAATCGATCATTTCTCTGTCATTCTCAATCTTTTTTTATGGTCCATTAAATTAAGTTGGTAACTATTTCTGTTTTCCCATTAAGTTGATTGAGTTGGTTTATATATGTTGTTGGTATATGGATCGGTGCTTTTTTAATTTAGTGTTTAGTATTTGATATTCATTTTAATTTAGTTGCTAGCATCAAAATATTTAGTGGTTAGTATTTTTTCTTATGTTATTTAATATCTATTTTGTTTAAGATTTTCTTCGCTCAGGCTATTATTAATGGGCCAAGACAATACTCATGTTGATTAGGTAATACTAGCCGTCACTAGAGAAACCATTGACTGAAGCATCAATGAAAGGGTCAGACACAATCTGTGATAATTCTTGCTCTATTTCTTTTAAACAATATGATGTGTTCTTGAAGAAAAAAGAATTAAATGAGGTGAGATATGTTCTTTATGATAACAACATCACTTTCCTCTCCCAAGTAAAACTCACAGTTACTTTGTTTATTTTTTATTTTTTACTTATTTTTAAATGTATATGCCCACTCGTATGAATTCTTTATTTTATTTGTGAAATTTGATAAATTATTGCAATATTTTTGACAGCTAAGAATAATCCTCATGTAATTGTCAGAGGTAACTTTAACAACCAGGACCATATTCCATATGTGGTGTTTCTCCAATTTCTTTTCTCAAAATTTTTTTCTACCTAATCCACACTTAAATGGAAGTGTTTGTCCATGGCACAAGGACAGAAATTATCAACCAAGAAGGTTGAGCATGTTTGGTTCCGTTTATTAAGATTCAATGTACATTTTTAACAGTAACTTTGTAAGAGCAACTTCTTCAAAGTAACTTTTTAAGAGAAAAGGTTGTTTGGTAAGCTCAACTTTATCAGCCTGCCATCAGCTTGCCCTTCCTTTGATTGTAGCAAGTGGGCCCAACCCATGTTTTGTGTCTATCCAATATCATATCTAGATCTCTTAATTTTTAAAATTCCGAAGCATCTGTGGCCCCACCTATATATATAGGATAAATGTGTATGTTTATGTTTTTCAATGATCATTTGGATCTAAAAAGATTTGATCATGCACTTTTAAAAATATTGGGCGCCAAGTTATCTGCCTCTCCTTCCTTCAGTCTTAAAAAGTAGACCCAGCCCATATTTGTATCCATCCAATTTCCAATTGAGCACGATCTCTGGGTTTTTTTTTTTTCACTACGTCAGCTCCCATGTTTCAACAAACTACTACTATCAATTTTGTGAGCCCTCCATGTGGTCAATTATGTATAAAATAAATAATATGATATCCAATTAAAATGGTCTCACTATTCAATTGATTATATTGGAAACACTTTGCCTTTTGAAGAACGAAGACAAAGGTTAAAATTTCCTAAACTTTATGAGAATTTTTTTTACATTTATCATCATTTCTAAATATAATAAAGTTAAAACCTCTATTCTTTTAAATAATTTTATTCATTCATCAAGCCTAATGAAAATGTTTTCATTTTCAAACTAATTTTAGATTTTTTAAGTTTTTGAGTCTTAATTAATTACGGTGTACACTAAATCAGTATACATTACAAGCCAATTAATATAGCCATTATAAATATGGAACTACTAAACCAGTAAAAAAGAAGAAGAAGATAACATCTCTGTGATTTCAAAAACACACACAGAGGAACCGGTCCTATAAGGACGGTCCGTACGGTCCGCACTGTTTGGAACAACCATTGGGGCCCACCTTGTGACCTATCCAAATTGACCACACGTTCACATCCCCCTTATAGGCACCGAATCCAATGAATTTGCATGAATTTGGATGAACTAGACCGTTGGATTGAAGGTCAATTTTTATTGTTTGATATAAAACTATTAAATTTGTAAACCATGGATGAAGAGGTTAGAGGTATTAGATTGACTTCAAATTTGATATGTAGGTTGGCCCCACTTGGATCTTTCGGTCCACCTACATCCCATGACCAGTGGGGTCTCATAGTGGGCCCCACTAGGCAGTCCGCACCTAAAACTGTGAGGACCGTCCTTACAGGACCCGGGCTTAGCACAGGTGTGCTTTGCTAGTAATCCTGATAGGGATGGCAATGGGTCGGGGTTGACATAGGATAGGGTAAACCAAATCCACCCCAACTCACACCTGCCCCTCCCCATGCCCGACGAGACCCTTGACTACTGATGATATGTGATACCAAACCCACCCCATGATAGGTATGGGTCGGGTCGGGTTTGATACCAATTATAAGTTACTCATTAAGTATTTTTTTATCTGTATAAAAAATCCTGCACTAAAAGGACTCAATATTGAGAACTCAGTTCTACTTCTCAAATATACCAACTATGCCAATTAGGCCGTGCATTATATTCTAACAAAAAGCACATAAATTGGTCATAAATGGGGCAGGTTGGGTTGGATCATATTGGGGTGTGCAGTGCCAACTAAAACCAGATCCCCACAATCTCTACATGGGTCAAAATTTATGAAACCATCCCTGGCCCTGACAAAACCACTACCAAACCCAACAAAATAAGGGCAGCTCATCCATTTCACCTGAACAACTGGCATCCCTAATCACAGGAGGACAATATTTAATAATAAAAAAACCGGATTTTTCACAAGCAAGAACAAAAATATCAACAGAACAAACTAATCACTATTCAAATGTAAGACGCATTTCACATTTCTGAAGATCTGCTCCTTCCAAGATCACCAACAGTCTTGAGGCAAACAACTCAGGATGCAACTCAAGATGGTGGGGTTGCATGTTTTAAGAATTTTGGACCAAAGGTCAAAAGCTACATTTCCACACACAATTGCTCTTAACATTGCACATGAACAGTATGTGGTCCACTGCTCGGAGAAATTTTCTGAGGAACATGAGTATTATGAAGAACCAGAAAGATCAATGACTGTTTGGGCGGCAAATTCAACCTTAGCAACAAAATCAGAAGCAGAAATGGTGTAGAAAGGTATATAAATAAGACAAAACGGTAGGATATACACCTTATTTGAAAGAGCGGAATCAGTATTAGTTCTGAGCAAGCGGAGTACAGAAGTAAGCTCTAACTCCAAATGTTGAAGACGGGAACGTATCTGATCTTGGAAACTCTGTTGATCACCAGAGCTTGGTTCTTTCCATACATTTGAAGCCTCATGAATACTGTCAGCTACTGTATACATCTCATCAGTTATATCCACGTTATTTGAAATGCTATAATCTCTTGTCCACTGATTTCTACTTTGGCGAGGAACAATTTCAGCAGCTGTATATCAGAGTGGTAAGACATCAGCGGGGTCATAATTTCAAACTTAAATTGCCAAATGTAAGTATAATACCTTCGAATTCAGTTTGAGGGAGACCTGCCCTTTGAGCACTCCACGTTCTCCACATTTCTGTCTTAAGGGAGCTACCCATGCCGTTAAAATTTGAGCAATTCCCATTTTGTTGGGAACCCTCAGTATCATTGTACAAGCCTTTGCTAGGGGCAAATGATGTGGATGTGAAACTGCTGCTTCTTCCACTGCTAGGAGCTGTTTTTCGCAAACAAATATTGCATGTTTAGTTTCAAAACATTTGTACCCATAAGAAGATTTCAAAGATATAATTGACATAGAAAAATAATCCAAACCACATTTACACAAAGACAGGTGTAATATATGTGGAAACTAGTCAACTGTTTAACCATCACAAGATTTAGCAACCCAACTCTTGCTTCTGCTTTCCATTTTTTATATTTGTAAATTCTTTCCCTTTTAAAGACCAGATAGAAGACTGCTGCTATCTAGGAAAAGTGTTAGTAGAAGTACTGCCAGCCATGTTTACCATATTTACAAAAGGTTAGAAGCTAGAACATAAAGCTATTGTGACACCTCATTGTTTTTTGGTATCTGCAACAATTAAGTTACATTAAAGTTTTGTTTTCATTGGTAACATGATTTGAACCCACAACCCTCGAGGTTGCAATAGTGAGCACATTCCACTGTGCCATGGGCACTTGTCAAATTAACTTGCATTAATATTTGAAAAAGAAAGTACACCATCAATGAGAGACTCTGTTGACAATGTACACTGATGGAATGACAGATTTAATGACATAACTTGACCATGATACAAAGTTCTTTTAATCCAAGCATGATAAGGAAAAAAAAAATTAACCTCTTAATCTTATGTAATAATCAAATGCAGCAGAATTCACCATTAAACACTGTTACCTGTTGAATGGAAAATGTGTAAAGTGGCTAAATATAGGCGCAGTTATAATGTTTCTGTCATTATCTTTTTCTGGATTAACCCTGAGCAATGGGCATAAATTGCAAACCCTTTTAGCTTTATATCAATCAAACTGTTGGGGCCAGTTTGTTTGGGTGAAATTGAATGCGTAGGAATTCACGGTAAAATGGGCTTCAAAAAAGGATTATTAAAGAGGTGAGGGGTGAAGGGTATAAGTTGAAGATGTGGATGGGACCTTGACTTTCCATTACGATTTGATTATTCATTTTAGTGTGTTTTTGTTTTGGGTGGGTTCTCCATCTTAAACCTTCATATTTGTATTGAACTTTCTTTTCATCCTTTTTGAAGGTTTTTTTTATTTACAATTTTTAGTGTTCCACATATAAATTCAAAGTCACTTTTTAGCGTGTTCTATATCTTAAAGCACTTATCCTTATAAACTAAAATATCATCATTATTATTTATTTAATGTTTTTTTTTTTTTGTATTTTCTATGTCATATCTTACCTTTCTCAAGTTGGCTTTTTATATTTTCTGTTTCTTTTCTCAAAATTTTCTTTCTTACTGCCCCCAGGTTCTTTTTTATTTTTCTCTCATCTAATATTTGAAATTTACCAACAGATTTTTTCTGCTTTTTCCTCTATATATAAAAAAAATCAGAAAAACTCTCTGATATTGAATATACTGAATTTTATTTTTTATTTTTATTTTTATCTAAAAGCAAGTGTAGCAAAGATAAGAATGTTAAGATGAATGTATAGTAAAACAAGAAAAGATAGAATCAGAAATGAGCGCGTTTAGGAACATTTAGGGGAAACATTAATAAGTGATAAATTAAAAGAGACTCATTTTAAATGGTTTTGGACATGTCCAACATAGGCTAACAACCACACTGGTGAGAAAAAAAAAATTATGTTGGTTGATGACCCCTAAAGGAAAGGAGGTAGGCCGAAGAGGGAAATGGATTGAAGTAGTAAGGATAGAGGGCATTTGGCCTGTGTAGATTGGAATGACGAAACAAAATTCATGTAGCTAACTCCAACATAGTTGGGACAAGGTTTTGATGATGATACCATTAAAAAGAATAGGATTTGTGTGGTCATGTGGCTCAACTACCCCAAGGAAGAGGTTGGTTTGGGTTTTAACATGATAACTATTATACTATATTAAGCTGAAGGGTTTTCTATCTTAATTTGGATTGCCAGTTACAATTTTAACTGGTAGTTACATTAGTGTTTTTTTTTTTTTTAATTCAAATTTTCAAATCTTGCATGTTCTCTACCACACCCCAACTTCTTAACTATCCACATAACTGCTTTACATTTGAAGACTCTTGTGCAATGATCAAAATAGCGGTTGCGGCAAGCGTAGTGGTCAGTGGCCAAAACGCTATGTAGCGGTGATACGTAGCGGTGTGAATTTTTTAAATGGTCAAAATTTTTTGAATCTTGTATAGAAAACAATATTGTATTTCTTTAGTGATTTGAAACTATATAAGGGTAGAGATAACTTTAGGAAAGATTATTGAGGAGAAGAATTAGGAAAAAACAGTGTTTAAAACTAAAATTACTTGGCTCTATTAGGTTTTAGACCGTAGCGCCGCTATTTTCAAAATAGCGTAGCGGCCTCGACAGCTACGGCCGATAATGCGGGCACTACGCTACTTAGCGGCTGTTATTTTGACCCATGCTCTTGTGATTATCTTCTACCAAAGATGCAATTCGAAAAGGCTTGAATTTTTTTATCATCTTCTTTCTTCACTTGAAGTTGAAGAAATGGATGTGAACATCAAGGGAAGGTCAGTCTACAATTTTCTTTTAAATCCTACAATTGTTTATCATTATTCTCTACCTATGGTCATTTTTTATTTTCGTTTTTGAGAAAGAATGCTTTAATCCAAATACAAAATCTAAATAACTCAATAAAAATATTTATTATAAATTTTAACTATTATAAGAAATTAAAAACTGCTATTTATTCTCACAAATCACATTGCCCATGCTAAGCACGGGTACGTTTTTCTAGTTCAGTTTTATGATGATAAAGGAAATGTCTGCCTTTAAAGCAGCTACAGAAAGACACTTATCCAAAGTTACCTTTCGTGATAAAAGGAGATGTTGCAATAAAAGAAAGAGACCTGTTCTCTATTTGTATAATATAAGGTGTAGACTCAAAAAATGCTAACATAACTTTAATTTGAATCCTGATGAAGAAATTGGAGCGAGCACACACACACACACATGCTAAAACCTAATAAAACCTGAAATGACCAAAATTGCTCCTTGATTCCTTTTTTTTTTTTTTTTAAATGGTAATACTCCTTGCTTCTATAAATTTATGCGAGGCAATTCTCACATATGGAATGCCCCTCAAATAAGCTATATGCAGACAATCACCACCTGGGGCCACAGCCGTGTGAAGGTCTATACGTAATTTGGAATGTCCCAAAAATCAGCCTGAGAAAGTCATCATAGATAAATTATGGAAAAAAATGGGTGAACCAAAACAGCAATGGTAGAATGAGTGCCAATGTGGAGTAGTCCAATACATGCTTATTGGGTGGAAGTGGGGTCCTAGCAAGTAGGGCCTCATTTTTAAAACTTCTCCCTTATTTAACTGTAGTGAGTGGAAGTAGTAGCAAAATGGAATGTATGAGTGGCATTTTTTGATAGTCTGATTCTACTTAAGTTCTTCTCCCCTGCCTTTCTTTCTGAAGGTGGTAAAAGTAACTCTAGTAAGAGGGAAAAAAAGGTAAATGATCTCTTAACAGTGTTTAAGAAAGACATACCAAGAACATATGAAAACAAGGAACAAAGGAAAAATAACAACAACAGTGGATCAAAATAATATTATGTCTAACTTGAGTAATCCCTGTTTTGCAGAAAATATGCTTTTTCCCTCTTTTCTCGTCACATCATGTTAGTTGGAAAGAGATTTAGGCATTTAGAATAGAACCCCAGATCGCCACGCTAGTGTTGTGTTGAATTCCTGGTTAGGTCAGATAGTGATCACTGCATCACATATATAGCTGAAGGATCCATTTCTCTCAATGCCACAAAGTTCATGGCATGAAAGCATGGAGGCCCATATGGCTTAATCACTTAACCCTCCAGTTTGATTCGCTCCTCCAGTAGGATTATTAAACATGAATTTTCATGGTAGCTTGGTCGAGGAAAGTATGTAGGCTGGGAATAGGGGTGTGATAAGAAAACACAAAGGATTCAAGGCCTGTCAATGTCTTTTATGCAGTTGAGGATATGCTAGAACTTTTTGATAAGCTATTATGACTTTGTGTCTGTGATGAATGTTTTTATGTGAGGGCAATTCCATCTAAGCGGCTTCTGATAATGATGTGCCCCTGGCATTCGGCAAATATGATTGTGGAGACCTATACCAAATTGTTTGGTAGCATGTTTTGAGCAAGACTAATGGGATGGATCATGGTTTGGCCAAACAAAGCACATGTCAAACCAATATTATGCATGATGTTTGGTTTCTATTGTATCATTTTGTCTTTGAGTAATAAATTTATTTATTATTTCATTTTTTTTTTAAGAGAGAACTAGATGGTAAACAAAGCATAGGATTAGGCCTATGAGGCCCGATATATAAGTTTCATCCAAGTAACAAAATGACCATCTCAAAGCCAAGGGGAAGAAAATGAGGAAGGGGGGGAATGTACCTTACTTCCTCTTTTAGCATGTGCTATAGACAAGTTGTGAAAGCATGTTTTTGATTTCTTCTCTACAGAATTAAGAAAACCTTGGACATGCTGGTATAGATATGCATGCAAAAATAGAAAAAACCACAGAGGTAACTTAATTGTTTTATCTAAAGTGTTACATTCTTCTTCCAAACATTTCGAAATTGAATAAAATTAATTAGTATCTAGATTCCTTTCTAACAATTTATTGTTGAAGAACTATGAAATTAGAAAACTTTATAAGACAACGGACCTAGTAGTAGGATACGCTTAAACGGTATCCTACCATAGAGCAGAACTACAATAAGGTTATAGTTCTATCCATGGTTCAAAATACGTAGTGGCCGCATTATCGGCCATAGCAGTTGAGGCCGCTATACTATTTTGAAAATAGTGGCGCTACGATGTAAAACCCAAGGATGAAAATATCGGTATCGGCGGGCGTATCGGCCCGCCGCCAAACCGATACGAAGCGGGCGATACGTAGCGTATCGGAGATACGTATCGGCGTAGCGGTGCGATTTTAAAAAATCGCCAAAAAAATCTGAAAAAATTCCAGAAAATCCAAAAAATTGTAAAATGAAAGAAAATGTGGTTCTTTTGCAAAAGTAAGTAAGAAAAGGGGGCGTATCGGTGCCCTCAATATATGATGTCCTGTATCGCTGTATAAATAGAAAATAATAGTAATGATTAGTTTTTTCACATGTATTCATGTTTATTAGTCATGTTAACTTAAAAAGTAATGAAAAGCTCATTAAAAAAAAATTAGAACATGAAATAAAGGCATAAGAATTAAGAAGATTTAAGAGTTAGGTCATTAGTGAACATTGAACAATCAAATATCAATACTTCAGCATTCAAGGTTCAAATTCAATCAAGTGAATGAACTATGAAGTGATCAACAATCAGCATTCAGCACCAATTTAGAAATGACAAAGGGAGTAGAGAGTTAGTGAAAGAAATAGGAAATTAGGAATACCTTGATCACCACCAAAAGGGATTTGGGAGACACTTATATTCATACATTTGAACAATATGTAATGTAAACATCATGATGGTACTATTAGAGCCAAATATTAGTGTTTAATTGTTAGGGTCACTGTGGTGAGACCTAACCCTAAGCATAAAACTTTGGTGATCAAAATTAGCTTAATATGAACATAAACATTATATGTTGCATGCATTCATGATAGATCATTCAATATATGAAAAGTACTGATAAAGAGGCCGAGCCCCGGAGGGCTGTCCGACGGTTTTGAACTTACGCAAGATGGACCACAAAGAGGTGAAAACCGCAACCATAGAGGGGAAGAGATGAAAGAGAAGGGTAAAAAACCCTAAAAAGTCCAAAAGGGGGGGTTTTATAAACCCACCCCCCACGTGTATGGGCCGATACGGTACGTATCGGCCGATACACTAAAGTATCGGCCGATACGGGTGCGATACACCCGTAGCGCCGATACATTCTTTGTACCGTATCGGCCTTGGCCGATACGGCCGATATATCGGCCGATACGCTTCGTATCGGCCGATATTTTCTTCCATGGTAAAACCTAGTAGAGCCAAGAAATTTTAAACATTGTTTTTTCTATTTCTTCCCCTTTATAGCCTCTCCTAAAGTTGTCTCTACCCTTATATGGTACCAAATCACCAAAAAAACAAAAGCTTGGTTGCTACATAAGATTCAATTTTTTTACTACTTCAAAAATTCACACCGCTACATCGCTACATATTGCCGCAACCTCTATGTATCGCCCGCTATGTAGTGTTTTGACCACTGGCCATTACACCCACCGCAACCACTATTTTGATCATTGGTTATATTAATTATTTGTACATACCAACGTCAAATAGTTACCACGAGAACACTTGCAGAACAAATGACCCTTAGCATATCACATCAGGACTCTTGGGGCCCATGCCTTGTCAAAACATGTCATGAAATCAACCCTCTCCATAGTCACATCTATCTCAATCAGATAGGAGAAGTATCAAATAGAGTGATATTTGAGCCAGTGAGCACTCACAACATGTGCATTTAAACTGGGTGCGCGCGCACTCGACCGTGTGTGTGTGTGTGTGAGAGAGAGAGAGAGAGAGAGAGAGAGAGAGAGAGAGAGAGAGAGAGAGAGAGAGAGAGAGTACATAGTTTCAATCAGTCTTCAAAATTTCCACTTCAACTAGCTTGACTAGCCACTGTGTTGATTTAACTCAAAGCCTACAACTTGTCTTGACTGAGTTAAAAAGCAAGATTTGGTAAGATCTAAGTTTTCTAAAAATATATGTAAACTAGCAACTGCTGACTTCATTTTTCCAGCAGAAGGTAGCCTATGAGCCTCCCGGTATTTTTCCCCATATGCACCAGTTGACTGGTTCCAAGGTAGCAAAACAAGCCAACCAGCCTTCCGTTTCACAATTCAACTGCAGTCTTCTCATCTTTAACTAAAATTGAACACGAACTAGTTGTCTTTTTATCTTCCACAAATATATTGAAAGTTTAAACTCATTAAGAATTGAAACTTGCCCCGCTCTGAAATCTAGTCTTCCTCTCCTTTCTCTAACATTTTAATTTCAAATATCGCTTCTGCAATCTCTCAGTCACTCATAGTCTTGGGTGGGTGTCTTCTTTTGATAGGGTGCCTAGAGATTTCAGTTATATTTCAATCCAAATCACATCTTTTCTATCTTCCATCTGGGTTAAGTTTCAGCATGTAGGGCGGATGGCTGATAGTTTTGCAGATGCTTGGTGAAACAAGCGTAGATACGCCTTGTGATTTAGTTGCTCTCACCATGTAATCTTTTCAGTTCTCTGGTATATCTATTTTATACCATTGTCTTTCTCCTATCATTGTGATAGGGTGTGATGTTTTAATTGTAATCCTTTTCTTTTTTAATAAAATTTATTGCTACTGATAAAAAGAATCTTTCTGTTACTTACAATAGACATTCTTGATCTCTTTAGATAGAAGAAAAAGAAGATGAACCAAAAAAATATAAAGGGAAGAACTCTACTGTCCCAGGGTTTATGGTGACTCAATTTATCGACCATGTCTGACAAAAGACTCGTGCTAGGCGAGTATTTCATAGAGCTTCAGAATTTCCTGCTGGGAATGACAGAGTTGAGTTTCAGAGCACTGGTTTCCACATTATAATAGCGATGGTAGTATGAAGCAGAATTTGCACTTTGGAACTACATAACACAAAGATAAATCATTCGGCCAAAAATACCTTGAGATTTGACAGTGGCCTGAATATCACTTTAACAAGATTACTTCAATACAGAAGTGAATATCAAACGATTACAACTATTATTCGGGGCAATTCCAACTCATGAGGGATGGTTTCAATCCAATAGCTTCAATTCACAAGAACTGAGATCAAAATCCTACATAACATTAATTAAATCAGTTCTGCAATGCAGCGTCCCAAGACCAGCACATCCGTGTTTGCGTGCCTCCTTATATATAATAGGATCAATAGCAAACATTGAAATAAATTCATCAAAAAGAGCTTCCAAGAACTTCATAGCAAGGATTGAAAAAATATATATTAGATCACTTGTTCACTCCCCATAGATAAGGCTAAATCATACTATATGAATGACAGCTTTTAAAAACCAAACACCAACTCACCCGCATCCGCAGAGAGTCCCCACAAATTATCTTCCCTCATCTTCGTCAAGATTCCTTCATAGCCTTCAATCTCTTTGGACCCAACAGCAAAACAAAGACTCCTTTCTTTCTTAATTCGGCTCAATATTCCCTCAATCCCTGAATCCTCCACGCTCTCCATCCCTCTATCGCCATTAACACAAAAGAAACAGCTCATCCACATCAAAACAAGGCAAAATTTCAAAATTCAAAAGACAAACAAAATCAAGAACACAAAAAACCAATCAATCTGAAGAGAAAAAAAGAAAATCTCACTGCAATCGACCAGAAGACGAAGGAGCCATGGAATCCGCTTCCAGCTCACTATCGCAACTCTCACCGTAAAACCTCTGCTGAAAGATTCTCCCATCCTTCTCCTCCAAACCGCTTCCAGATTCTTCCGCAATCGAATTCGATTGTTTCTCTGCTTTCTCATCTTCCTTCTCATCCACATCCCAACCGAGCGTGAACCAGCCTCCCTGCGCCTCGATTGCCTCCGCCAAATCCATCCTCCCCGCAGCAATCAACTCCTCCTTCGTCGGGAACCTGCTAGGGTTTGCAGACCTCTCCATGAAATCGAAGATCTCAGACTCCAATGCGGTGCTGTCCGCCACTTCAGCATCTGGCGCCGGCAGCTTCTTCCGCCGCCTGCGCGGCCTGGGCGCCGCCGATACCGCCCTCTTCTTTGCCTGAAGCGAGCAGAGGTATTCTCCGCGCGCGGCTCTTTGAAAGGAGAGCAAGAGAAGATGAGAGTCGGAGCGTCGGGGAATTCTAGGGTTTATGGCGTCGGAAGAGAAAATGAAGCTGCGATGCGAAGAGGCAGTGAGGGAAATCATCGTTTCGTTCGCATTTCTTCGAAGGAGACGAAGGGTTTGGATTAGGGTTCTTGATTTCGCTTCTTTTCCTTTCCTGTGTCTTCTTTCTTTTCCGTGGAATTTGTACAAGAGAAGGAAGGAATGGACTGGAAAGCAAGGAAGGAACAAACGCAGTCCAGCTCAGTGGGAGGGAAAAGAGAGAAAAGATTAGGTTTTTGTTAATGATTGAGATTAGATTTGAGCGTAATTAAGATTAAGAGTTGGGATTCTCTGATTGCATTAATAAATAACCAACTTCAACTTTGAAGGCACACGCAGAGAGCGGTTGGGTTCTTGGCTTTGGAGGAGTCGAGTCTTGTGCTTTTTTCCGTTGGTGGGATTTGGGGATAAAGTATTTAGATATATATAGGTATAGTGTGGTGTGGGGGGGTTTTGGGTGAGAAAGGAAAATGACGGACGGAATTGTCACGGTGTGTGGGATGCCAATCCGGATCCCTTGGGTCGGTTGGAGTGTCACTAGTGTGTTACTCTTGATGCTGTGGGGCCCACGTAAGGATGATATGTTCTCAAATCTTACTTAGATGGGATTTGGTCCCACCGTAAAATTAAATACCGAGTGAAAATGTAATTAATGTATAAGATTAATAATACATAAATAATATGCTAATAATGTTATTGATAATTGAGGATGTAAACGGGTCAGTTCTAGTTTTGATCCATGAATCCATTATTATATATGGAACGAGTTTGGATCTCAGTCCGGATCTGGGTAGAGAATGGTATGAGAAAAAAAAAATTAATTTTAAAAAGAGATTTTTTTAAAATTGAGGTAATGTGTCGGATCCCAGATCCACGGATCCAAATCAATATGAAACCGGATCTAGACCCGTTTAAGTTGCTAGTCCAAAAACAACATCCGGACCCGTACCCATTTACTTAGCAGGACCTAAATAAAGACCCAAATCTGGTTTTTAACCGGTGGAAACATCTGGGTAATCGGCGAATCAAGAGTCATTTATGTCTCTATTGATGATGTGTTGAATGTTGGGGTGAGATTAAATCCAATTGAAGTAAAATTTGAGGGTGTGCTATGTAGGGAATGACATTCGATTTTAACTGTTTGGATCTTCAGTGGGTGGGCTCCATTGTGAGTTGCATGCATTCTATTCATGGAGAGCATGTAATAGGAGTGGAGATCTTCACGTGGGATGCAGTAATGGAATCCAAATGGTTTGAACTCAATGATTCTTGGACAAATTTCACTAGCTTGGATATAGATCCACCGTCTGAATTTGATTGTTAATGTGTAAAGCAAATGACGTGATCAATTTCACATTGGGCCAACTCTGATTCCGAGTGACATTTGGTGAAAGAAAGAATACATTGAGGCAACGGTCATGGGATGTTTGGATTTAAGAGATGAACCCCACCTACAAATTTATAGTGCTGGCTAAAGATTCTCACAGGCAATGATCTTTACATTTACATGTTGTTTGCGATCTCTTTTAATTGGAAAAAAAAAATGCAACTGTTAAATTTTATTTCACTTTATCTTTATTTTACTCCATGATAAATAAATAATTCCAAAGATTCAGATTCACATGGAAATTTGACATGTTGTCCTTCCCGGTCGCAACCATTTATAGTGGTAGGGGAGCTGATAGAAGTGGGGCCCACATTTCCCTGGATGGATTCACATGATGGCAAAATCATGGACTAGTGGGGGGTGATTGGCAGTAAGGAAAGCCTACAATTTGGACTGTTTTAAATGATTTTCTTTGGATCTTTCCTTGAATTTCAAACTGTCTATTTGTGTGACAACATTTCATTTTTATAGACTTTAAGCCCTATAAGATTGTCCCACTCAAATGGGAACCGGAAGCAGTGGAAATACAATCGATGGCCTATATTTATGTGGGTTTAGCGGGCGTAACCTTCGGAATTAGTCCTGGAAAGGGACTTGTAGCTTGGAGCCTTGGATTGTGAACAGTAAAAGGAAAGTGGAATAGATTTATCATGCGTGAGTTTGTATTTTGTGTGGATTTAATGGATGCCAGCTTTGGGATTAATTTGGGCGGACAGAGGACTCGTAGCTTGGACTATGAACAGTGCCAGGAAAGTGGAATGAATTTACCAGATGTGTGTTGTGCGTTTGTGTGGATTTTGTAAGTGCCATCTTTAGGATTAAGATTGGGTGGGCAGGAGGCTTATAGCTTGGACTGTGAACAGTGAAAGGATAGTGGAATTATTTATTATAATAAGATGGAAGAGAATCAGGGAGTTATGAGTTATGACAAATCACATCCAGAGAACCATTCAAATGGGTTTGTCTTACTCCAGCAACCGTTGAAGGGGACAGTTATAACGAACTGGATCTTCACAAGAAGAAAAATGTTCCTGGAAAGCTACGTGGTCTCTATGTGGTTTGGTTATTCTTTTACTGTAGCTCTTTCAACCAATCTTCCTTCGGTAAAAGAATAAAGAGGTTTTCACCGAAAAATGCACTTTATTTGGTAAGCACACCAAACAGTAAATATTAGACAAACATATACTTAATAGGAAATCCGTACAGGATTCTTAATTTTTTACCCTTTTTTTTTTTTTTTTTTGTCGAATTCGACCTTCAATTGTAGCGTTGGAGGTCGAATTCAACCATATGGTGTAAACTTCTAATTAAATTAATATGTCTCAATCGGCCTTTAGTTTCAGTGTTTAAGGTCGATTTCAAACCTAACTTGTCACATATAATCTTTTTCGTCTCTTAAATATTATTCATTATAGGGAGAATATTTTCTTGCGCACGGTTCACATGGAAATCATGTACAAGAGATGACGCGAATGACATTAGTAGCAACTCATTTTTCTTACTATGGGCAACAATTTTTCTTACTTGTGATCTACCTAATAATAATACCTAAAAATGAGGCAGCTCAAGTTCAAGTGAAGCTAATTCGAGTCATATTCCTGCCATTCAAGGGGCTGTATGTGGACAACTATGTGTAACTATATTAAGAGTGATTTACATCGGGATTAGGCGTCAATCCATGCCCGACTCATTTAAATGCAGATCAGGATTTCTTGATCTGTGATCTATCTAAAAATAGTTAGGGCTTAAGCTCAAGTAGAATCACCATTCAAATAATATTACTATGTAGTGGCACAAGGTTTCCAATTTAATTCTTCTCTATTTCTTACTCTCTAACCATCTATGATTAAAGGTGATATATTTGAAGCATGTAGTTAGCACATGTTACCACTGTTATGTGATTATTATCTGAATGATCCCACTGCTACTATCTTGGTATTGATCCAATTCTTTGTGGACCCCACTGAACAAAATTGATCTGGTCATTCCCAGTCTAGTTAGGAATAGATAACTACATACAAAGGCACCTAATGCAGTTAATATATAAACAGTATTTATTGTAAATTAAATATATGATACATATTCCTACCTATATTTATTATATGTAATATATGTACATTTATATTTATAATATACTAGATTAACATTATTGTTGTATAACATAAGTAAAAACACATAATGTACAGCAAGGAAAATGTTCTTCTACGAGCGTATTGCATATATTTCATATCCAGTCCAAATCATGGGGCCCATTTAGAGCATGCCTATAAATGGCGTGAGGGTAGATGGAAATGTGATCTTATGGATAAGGGTCTGCTAAAAAATTTAGTCCTATTAGATCATTGCATCCCTTGATTTAACAACTAATTTAAATTTTAAGGATGTTTGCGAACAATAGATTGTTTCTTGAGATTCAATCCAACGGTGCCTAATGGTTCGAAGAATGTTATTGGGCCCAGTGCTAGGTCATGAGATGAAAAGAGTGTGAGCTACACTGATTAAAGGTGGGCCCATAAAACTGGATTGCCCATGCTGTTCTCTCTAGAGGAAGATTTTCTTGTATAGCAATACTTTGTTTCGAGTTCAGTCTGGATTTCGTCTGGTCCAATAAGGTCCATTGGAATTGGGTCCAGGCCTAGTACATTAGACACATTACGGTTGCGGTGCAAGCTCGGTTTAGGTACACAAAACACTAATTATGTTTGCGTTTTGAGTCTTTATTTAGAGTAAAACGGACCTTAATCAGACACATGTACTGATTTACATCCCAATTGAGCATGGGGAGTAGGGTTCTCAAAGAGCCGGGCCAGGCCGGGGCGTAGATTGTCCAAGCCCTACCCTCAACATATGTGGGATCGGCCCAGGGTGGGCCAAAGCCCTTGGAGGGCCGGCACGACCTAGGCCTTTACACAACCCTCATGGGCTAGAGTTGGGCCTATGGCCTAAAGGGAAGAAATTGAGTTTTAAATTATTTTTCCACACTTCCACCATACACCAAGTGTAAGCTTTATGTTAACCCTCCTTTTCTATATGAGCTTGGCTTCATGACTGCAATGCAAGAAGTGATCACACGGCAATAGATGGAAATCTCACATAACTAGAATCTAAATTTAATGGGGTGATGGCTAGACAATCATTTATAATCCATAAATTGTTAATACAACACATTGAATGTGACCAAGAAAAATAATAAGGTTGAGCCTGGTATTGTCTAAGCCCGCCTTTAGATTGGCAAGCCTGCGAAAATTATCCAAGCCAGACCACTGAATTTTTTAAGAATGAAAAACCCTTATTTTGCATGCCTTTTGAGGGTTGAGCTAATCCGGACAACCAAGGATCAATCCCTTGTTGTTTACGTGGAGAGGAGGTGTCTTATCAATGAGCTATTGATTTCTCATATTCAAAAAATGATTTGAGATTTCTCCGTCATACCGTTACTTAGCCATAGCCTTGATGACACTTTTATTGTCATACAGAGAATTCACAAAAGAAGGAAAAACTAGTCAAAACCAAACACCTAAAAGGATAGCAGAATTTTATGTGGTTCATCAGTAAGGTCTACTACGTTCACGGGCAAAGAACAAGATGCATGATCAAGTGTATCAAGAAGAAACAGGATTTGATTTGCAAAGAGATCACAAAATGCATGATCAAGTGTCACATGTCAGACTCCTAAAATCTCTCTCAAACAAAAGGAGACAATTTGCTGTTCTTATTTGTTAAGTAGATTTATTTGTCCTCAGTGGGCTAGCAGTTTCAGCTTTTGCAATGCATTGACTAGTCGGACTTGACATAGTATTAGAGCAAACGCTAGTTCTCGAGTTTGAACCCCATGGAAGGTGTTGTTCCTACAAGTCGCGTGGGTAGGCACGAGTTCAAACCCCACGGAAAGTGTTGTTCGGGTAGGCACGAATTAAGCTTCTGGGATGTATTGGCTAGTTGAACTTAACATTATTCAGAAAAATTTGTTTATGGTTCATAGGCATCAATGTCATAGAAAAGGGGTTGGTAAGCAAATCCATGGAGGTCAGTTACAATCCTTGTCAAGGCGGGCAGACATTATTGGAAATTGCTGCTCTTCTCTACAGCTTGGGGAGAGTCCTAGTAAGGACTGTCTTCCTCTTGTTCAGCTCTGTCAGAAGACACTGCTATGTGTGAAATCTTTTATTATTATTATTTTTTTAAAGGGCTTACTATTTTGAAGTTTTTTTTTAGGGTTGATGATAACAGATCCTTTCTATAAAAAGAATATGCAATTGCAGAAGAGTATTAGAGATTGAAATAGAAATATGAAGAGATTGGTTGAGAAATAAGAGAAATGAGGAAAGAGATACAAGGAGGAGAATTTGAATTTATTCTCTCCATATAAACTGGGATGTAGTCCTTTGATGAAGTTAAGATGAATTCTATGAAAATGTAGCTTTTCAGAATATCTACAAAAAAAACCTCTGTAAGAGTTTTTGCTATGTTTCATGCGTGCTTGTGACAGGCCATTGTTGTCAGAGACACTCTATGAAGTTGTTCAATCTCTAGCTTTTATCTTAAAATTAAACTGCCTTTCTGTCTGCCTGTGGACTTAGCCCTTATTCTTACTGTGCCCGTGACTTGTTTGGATTTTATTCTACTACTTGTGGGCATTGCAAAAACAACATCGGGTCCATTTCAAATGGCAAAATCATACACAGAGAATAAAAGTTGAAAACTGATTCCAACACAAGAAGAAAGAAAGCTGAGCTACTGATATACATATCAAAGATAATCTGCATATGCAATTCTCCAATCATCCCTCTTGACAACTCGCTATAAACACAACATGATTAGTTACACATTAGTAGACAGACCATTGAAAAAAGAAAGAATTTCATCTATCGCCTCCTCAGCTTTCTCTTGCTGGATGAAGTGGTGACCATCCATGATGATGACTTCAACTTTTGGTACAAAGCTCTTGAAAATCTCCCCCTCAACATAATCCTTTGTGCCAAGAGAAAAGCCTATGTCTTTATCACCAACTATGAACTTTGTTGGAACTGTAACTGTAGATCCTTGCCATGGTGTGAGAAGCTCCCAGTTCCTATGTCACACATAATTAGTTCATGTCATGGCAGTAGTTAAAAGTTTCAGACACTCAAGAAGAGTAACTTGGGGCACGTCGTCTGACCAAGTACCATGTTGGACTTCTACGAGTCACCTGACTTGGTAGCATATTAAGTTGAGTCCACTCAATCAGAATCAGGTGAGGCGAAACAAATCTTAAAACAATTGTTTAGACCTACCTAACAATTATGCACCATGCCTCTTAGAACAGGTAGCACAAAACTAGAAAATTTATCATGCTTTACATTTACCAAAATAAGATAATGTTATTGCTACTAACAGTGTTTAATAAAAGCATTTATAGGACATGTCATTGCTAAGAATTCAATGTTTACTTAGCTCCTTCAGAATAACAAAGTATAAGATGCACTAAGGAAACTACAGTAGTTTCTTCTCAAAGAAACTACCAACAAAAACATGGCACTACAAAGTATCTAACTCTTTTTCCCCCATCTATCTCTCCTTTATGCAAGACATTGTATTTAAATTTGTAGTTTCTTTTGCAAGGAAACTACTGTACTTTTCTTAAGTACTTTCACAAAATCATTGATGGGGATTTTCTTTTAATAAACTAAGCAAATCAGATTTTGTTTTCTCACCTGAAAAGATCCATGGGATCCTGGCCTTCACATGGAAACTTCATTCATTGGCAAATTAATGCATAGAATTTTAACTGCCAGCTGTTAGCTAATATCATACAGGACTAGAAACAGAACCCTATAGTTTCCAAGATTGGTGGATGCTTTGATCAATACTGACCACAAAATTAATAGAACACCTCATGGATGAGTCAAGTATCAAAATCTGCAGGAATCTCTTTCATAATCAATCAATAGATCGCCTTCTTTATCTCTAAAAAGAATAATTTTCTAAAAGTAAATTTTCTTCATTAACCATGACAGTTCAAGAGATACATAGCTAATTTTGTCCCATTACTGATCCAAGAAGTGAACACTGAACACTCATTTTTGCGATTCAAATCTATTGCTAAATGACCCAATTTGGGTTTACAGGATGGATCTCTTATCCACTCATATGATGCATACTAGCTTCTAGACCTTTAGAAAACGAAAATTTCAAGTTAATGATCATAAATTCATACATACAGGTCCACTGCGCGATAGTAGTTTAACGGGCCAGTGATGACAAACTCACGATTGAAAAGAGTTTTGAATACTCTTGAAAATATATTATTCTGTGTGTTCTTCTCTTGAGATTATACATCAATATATATATCTTTACATGCCTTTAATCTAGGCTCTAAGAAAGGAAAACTCTCTAATTTACATCAATCAGGATTCTAAGTAAAGAAGGAAACTAATTACAGCTATAGTATTCTAAGTAAAGAAGGGTCCTCCTGTCTCCCATTCAATCCCACGTGAGTTATAACAATGGGCTCTTTTCAGATGGGCTTTGGGCCTATTTGGGCTTTGGGCCTATTTAACACTCCCCCTCAAATTGATGCGGGAGAATCAACAAGCATCAATTTGGCAACCAAGAACTGATGACGTGGTCGAGGAAGCCCTTTGGTGAGAATATCAGCAATTTGGAGTTCAGTGGAGACATGTGGGAGACTGATGACATTACGTTTAAGCTCATCCCGTATGAAGTGACAATCAACCTCGATATGTTTAGTGCGTTCATGAAAAATTGGATTTTCAGTAATCCGTATTGCACTGGTATTATCTGCATGGAGTGGAGTAGCTCCTACGGCGGGAAAACCAATGTCAGAAAGCAAACCACGGAGCCAAAGAATTTCGGAGCATGCAGCAGACATGGCGCGGTACTCTGCCTCGGTAGAGGATTTTGAAACTTTGTCATGTTTCTTGCATTTCCAAGAAATGAGACTATCACCTAAAAACATGCACCAGTCGGTTGTCGATCTGCGAGTATCTGGACAACCCGCCCAATCAGCATCCGAATAAGCTTTGAGAGATAGAGGATTGGTGGATGGAAAAAACAACCCACGAGCCGGTGTACGAATAAGGTACCGAATGATGCGGCGAACAACAGCGAGATGAAGGTGACGAGGAGCAGTCATGAATTGACTCATCAGATTGACCGCATAAGATATATCAGGGCGAGTGATCGTGAGGTAGATCAAGCTGCCAACTAACTGGCGATAAGTAGTAGGATCAGAGAGAAGATCACCTTCCTCGCGACTAAGTTTGACATTCAGTTCAACCGGCGTATCCACAGGAGCGGAAGCAGTAAGGCCGGCCAAGGCAATGAGATCAATAGTGTATTTGTGCTGATTGAGAACTATTCCTTTAGGCGATTGATGAACTTCCAGACCTAGGAAATAATGTAGGGGGCCGAGATCCTTCATGTGAAATGTTTCACGAAGAGATGCTTGAATCGTCTGAATCATGGTTGCATTAGGACCAGTAATGAGGATGTCATCCACATAGACAAGGAGTACAGTGATCCCAGATGGAGCACGATGTAAAAACATAGAAGGATCATATGGGCTTGGAAGAAAATCCAAGCGGAGAAGAGCAGCCTGAAATTTCTCAAACCATGCGCGAGGAGCTTGTTTCAGGCCATAGAGGGAGCGACGAAGTTTGGCAACCATACCAGTCCCGGATGAGCAGCCCGGAGGTAGTCGCATATAAACGTCTTCTTTGAGATCACCATGGAGAAACGCATTTTTGACATCCATTTGATCGAGAGGCCAAGATTGAGATGCAGCAATAGCAAGAATAGTGCGAACGGTGGTCATCTTGGCAACTGGAGCAAAAGTCTCATCATAATCAATGCCATATTCCTGCCGATTTTCAAGAGCGACAAGACGTGCCTTATATCGATCTAAAGATCCATCAGATTTTAACTTGAGAGAAAATACCCACTTACAGCCAATAGGGTGGACACCCACAGGAGATGGGACAATATCCCACGTATGATTTTGCGCTAACGCCTCCAATTCCTCTTGCATAGCCTTGTTCCAACATGGGTCCTGCACAGCCTGAGAATAGGATTGGGGAATGGAAGAGGAAGATAAAGTGGCCATTAAGGAAGTATGGGAGAACCCATAACGGGATGGTGGTACGGAAATCCGAGTGGAGCGACGCAATGAAGGATGGCCGGATGGAGCAACTGCCGGTGTCGGATTAGATGCCGGAGGAAGAGCAGGAGGGGGATCCCTGGTAGGCGCTGTGCTGTTCCGTCTGTGATACACAAAGTTGGGATTAAAACGAACAACTGACGGGTCGTTAGAAAAACCAGGTAAGGACACAAAAGAGGAGTCAGAAGGATCAATGTGTTTTTGAAAAAAATACTGATGTTAAAAAAAAACAACATTCCTAGAGGTACGGACACGACGAATTTGAGGATCATAACAAAGGAACCCTTTTTGGAAGGGTGCATAACCTAAAAACACACACTGAGCTGATTGTGCCGTGAGTTTTGTCCTCTCAGAGGGAGGCAAATGCACAAAACAAGTGGAGCAAAAAACATGAAGATCCGCATAGGATGGAGCGGTTTTGTACAAACGGAAATATGGGTTTTGATTCTCAATGGAGGGTGATGGCATGCGATTGATAAGATGAGCGGCTGTAGCCAGTGCCTCAACCCAAAAACGAGTAGGAACGGATGACTCGAGAAGAAGGGAACGCGTGACATCAAGGAGATGTCGATTTTTCCTTTCAGCGATTCCATTCTGCTGGGGAGTATAAGGACAAGATTTTTGAGAAATAATGCCTTTTTGTTGCAAAAACCGTTGAAACTCAGAGGACATGTATTCCCCGCCAGAATCAGATCGCAAGATTTTAATGCAAGTGGAAAATTGATTTTCAACATAAGCCAAATTTTTTTTAAAAACAATGAAAACATCAGATTTTGAATGTAGAAAGTAGACCCATATAAACCGACTGAAGTCATCAATAAAAGTCACAAAATATTTGTAGTGGGCGTGGGAAAGAGCTGGAGCAATTCCCCATACATCACTATGAACTAAATCAAAACACTTAGAAGTGTGTGAAGTTGAATGAGGAAACGGAAGAGTTTTGCTCTTCCCCATTTTACAAGTAGCACAGTCAAAAGGCACACAAGAAGAGAAACCAAGAGATTTATTTAATAAACCAGAATTTAACATAAGGGACAGAGCCTTTGAATTTGCATGTCCGAGACGATTATGCCACAATCGGCAATTATCTCTAAGAGAAAAACAAAACACATTATTGTCAAACTGATTCCTAGAAATTTGAGAAAGATCCAGCGGAAACAAGCGTCCACACTTAGGCCCCCTCGCTATCTCCTTCCCGGACATCTGGTCCTGCACAACACAACCAGAAGAAGAGAAAGAGATATTACAATTATTTTCAACAAGTTGTCCTACAGACAATAAGTTGGAAGTTAAATTAGGGCAAAGGTAAACATTTCTCAATGGGATGGGACCAGGGATATCACCGACAGCAGTAATTGGAACATGTTCACCGGCAGCAGTTTGAATTTGAAGATGGCCATTGTAACTTGTCATAGTGGAGAAGGGGGTGGGGGAATTTGTCATATGATTAGATGCCCCAGAATCAATGAACCAAGTAGAAGATGAAGGGGACTTACCTGAGAGACCAAAGGCAGAGAGGGCATTGATAATCATTTGTTGAACTAATTCAGGAGTGAGAGATGATGAGGGCCCAGACTGTGAGGCAGATGAAGGAGCAGGCATAACTGAGGAAGCCACATATGCGTGTGGAGTCGGAGACTGTGAAGCCTGATACTGCTGAGCCAGATATTGTGGAGTCTGATATTGTGTTGACGGACGTGGTGGACGGCGGCGACATTCAGAGATGATATGTCCCGACTTTTTACAGTAACTGCAGACTTTCTGTTTACACTGAGAGGCAAGGTGCCCAAATTTCTGACAACTGTAGCATTGGGTTTTGCTCAAGTCTCGAGGCGGAGGCTGAGAAGTTTTATTGGCTGAAAACGCGACTGAATAGGTATCAGTCTTCTGTTGAGCAATATGAGCTGAGGTCATAAGACGTTGTTCTTCGCGTAAGAGCTCATTCAAGCAGACATCTAATGAAGGTAGTGGCGTCCGATTCATCAGAGCAGACCGGACACTTTCAAATTCATTCCGCAGTTTCATCAAAAACTGATTGCGCTGGCTAGAGGCCTGAAGGTCTTGAATAACGGTCAACACATTGTCAGCCACATCCGCATACTTAATACTATCGTATTCCGACCAGAGTGTACGGAAACCGGAATAGTAGTCTTGTACGGACAAATTCCCTTGTGTATATTCAGCAATTGCATATTCAAGATGGAATTGTCTGGCAGAGTTATCTTGATGGTATATTTTCTTCAAATACCCCCACATGGCTTTCGAAGTGGGGTAAGGCTTAAGATTCATTATCAGATGAGGCTCAACGGATCCCAGAATCCAGGATTTGATTTTGGCATCTTTAGTATACCAAGAGGAGATTTTCTTCTCATCCTCAGTGGGTTTAGGGTCCGTGCCAGAAACAAAGCCCCATAATTCCTTTGCTTCGAGATATGTTTGAAATTGGAAAGACCAGGCAGGATAATTCTTTCCAGTAAATTTAATCAAAGTGATCTCAGATTTTTCCATCTCAACTATATAGTGTGAAACAGTGAAACAACAAGTGATAAACTCAGCACAGTATCTGAACTTTAGTTTTGTGAGTGCTGGAGAAGGTACTGGACAGATCCAACCAAAAAAAAAAACACTCAGGCCAAGCAGAGAACAAAAACAGGATAAAAAAAGGACCCTGACGTCCTTGATTTTTACTAAAAAAACTTTACGTGGGACCCACAGATGATCCTAGACACTGATCAAGGACTTGATCTGTGTAGACACAAAAAATTCGCTCAGATTGGAAGAGGTTTGAACTCAATCTGCTGAAGATCCAAAAATCTGTACGGTCTTGATCAAAACTTGTACCAGTTTTGAGAAATCACGAGAATGATAAAAAAAAGTACCTTACAGTGTCGAAAAAATTCTGAAAAAATCACCAAAATACTGAGAAGACTTGGGCGATCTTGACTGGAAGGATCCTTGATGATGCTGTGATGATCGCAGGTGGGCCACAGTTAATCTGAGCCTATCGCATGAACAGGATGGATGCCGATCTCTTGAAAACAGATCCTCTATCTGTTTATTTTCTTCAAGAGAGAAAGATTTCTCTTTGATTGATTCCTTGAATGAACTTTAATGCTGAAGATCAGAACCTCGCTCTGATACCATGACAAACTCACGATTGAAAAGAGTTTTGAATACTCTTGAAAATATATTATTCTGTGTGTTCTTCTCTTGAGATTATACATCAATATATATATCTTTACATGCCTTTAATCTAGGCTCTAAGAAAGGAAAACTCTCTAATTTACATCAATCAGGATTCTAAGTAAAGAAGGAAACTAATTACAGCTATAGTATTCTAAGTAAAGAAGGGTCCTCCTGTCTCCCATTCAATCCCACGTGAGTTATAACAATGGGCTCTTTTCAGATGGGCTTTGGGCCTATTTAACAAGTGAATCCTGATTTTTGGAACTTGCTAGCAAAATATTAAAGTTCTTCCTCTGTAAGCCATGATGGCAAGGATGTCGGTGTGTCGAGAAAATCAATGATTTCCATGCCAGGAGGAGCAATAAGAAGATTAGGTTTTGTTATTAAAAGAAACTTCTTCAAACAGTATAACAATCATAATGTGAAAAGGCTTTTTCTGCTCTTCCAGGATCCTGCAATGTCAAAAGGATTGAGTAAATTAACAAAGATGGAACTTTGCAATAGCAGGAATATAACATCTATGCAACATAATGGAAAAAAGGCATAAAAATGTGAATTCAAATTATAATTCTTTACTGTGTTTTCCCTCTTCTTTTTTTCTAAAAAATGGAGTTTAGCAAAAGAGTTGCATCAAAATGAGCACAAGCCTTTGCTTCAAGCAAAAAAATTTTGTAACTTCACAAAGAAAAATAATTGCAGTCTAGCTCATCCATACTGCCTTTCAAGTGTCAACCCATATCTAATGCAATAACCTATTGCTACGGATTGTGACTTTTAGTTTATTATTGTTTAGCAGAGGAAAATTTCTGTGAACTAGGCCACAACTTATTCATAGACCCGGTAAATTCTGAGGCCTTCAAACAGGTGATTGTATTCATAAGATGGTACCCATGTGGGCCCACACCTAACCCAAGATGAGGCCTTACAGTTTCCACCTGGTGATTATAATGAACTGATGTTAATCTCATTGAAAAGGAAACGGAATCTCCATGGAATGATCAATGTAGAAGAAGCCCAAGAGGTTGCATTGGATGAGCTGCTTTCCACTACAAGGATATCATGCAAATCGTTGAAGTGCGCACGAAAGATGAGGAGGGCTTCTAAAATAGGCAAGACTTCCACTTCATTGGATTCTAAGATCCCAACACTCTTTGAGAACAAGGCCCCAATATCCCCTACACCATTATGAAGAACCCCACCCATACAGGATGGACCCGGGTTTCCCCTCACTGCACAATCCACAATAAACTTCATGACACCCACTGGAGGACAAGACAAATATAAAAGTTTTCAAATTTTCGGAATGCCACAAGACAAAGTGGATTCCCAATTGTGCAAAACACCCGACGAAGGCCATTTGAAATTTTTTGAAATAACCAACGGCCAAGGAAGACTCCCTAAAGATTCTATCATTCCTTTCTTTCCACACTGACCATAAGAAGGCCGAGGGAAATCAGACATAGGTACCGACCTTGCTTTGTAATAGGATGGCAGGGAAATCAGAAAGCACAATATGTGGATGCTGTATTTCCAGTTTTAAGTTTAAACACCCAAGATCAGTATCAGTAACCTTATTTTCACAAATGATTTGGAGTATAGAAAACCCATATATCACCTAATATGGTCTTTTCTTTAGCTCTAGAAACATAGCTGAAAAGATAATCATCAATGCCAAAATATTCAAATAGTTTATGGTTTTAGGTGTTGACAACCACATACTCTAAAAGCTTAAGCTGATACAGAATGGTATAACAATGTATATCAAAGGGCACAACACCCCTTGTAAGGGAACATACATACAACACCCTATGCGGGACAATACAGGGTACCAAGGCATTACACACCCGCATAGACTCAAACACTCGACCTCCCACTTTGAAACCATGTTGACATGACAACCACTTACTCTAAAAGCTTAAGCTTTTTTTTTCTTTTTTATCAGTAACGATAAATTATATTAAAAGCGAAAGCCAAATACAAGAAACCCACCGAACAAACAAAAAGAGCACGATGGTATAAAAGAATTATACCACAAAAAGGAAAAGTAAAAGACAAAGAAACATCACACAATGAAAGCCACCAAATTAGAAGACCTATCCACCCCTTGCTTAGCTAACAAATCAGCAAAACCATTAACCGACCTCTCAACATGTTGAAACTTTACTTGAATCGATGATGCTAAAGCTCTAATCTCATTAAGGTAAAATTGAAATCTCCAAGGAATGACAACCGAAGAGGATGCCTACGAAATAGCATTGAGAGAATCGTTTTCCACCTCTAACCTTGAATTAAATGAGGAAGAGGCAAAAATTCGAACAACTTCTAGGATAGCTAACACCTCCGCCTCATTAGACTCCATAGTCCCAACATGCTTGGAAAAAGTTACCAACACAAGCCCTCTACTATCGCGAAGCACCCCACCAGTACCCACTGGCCCAGGCTTTCCTTTAGCTGCCCCATCCACATTAAACTTTAACACCCCTACATTGGGAGGAGCCCAATGCACCACCTTTTTCACCTTCTCCACCCCACAATATAAGGAAGCCCATTTTGCAATTTGAACCACCACCAATTGCTCTAACTCTTCCACGGGCAACAAAGACATTCTGAAAATTCTATTGTTCCTTTCTTTCCACACGGACCACAAAATAGCAAAAGGAATAATCCTCCAAAGAATCAAACCACTACCAAAAAAAGAAGAAAACTCCACGCTTCAACTAACCCAAACAACATAACAATGCATATCAAAGGGCACGACAACCCCCGTACCTGCAGGCTCCACATGGGAACATACAGACAATACCTTCTATGGGAGAATATAGGGCACCAGGCACAACACAACCCTGTACTCGAACACTCATCTCCTGCTCTAATACTACCTTGACAACCACTTACTCTAAAAGCTTAAGAGTAAGTGGTTGTCAAGAATAGGTCCATCTAAATGCACATTATGAACAGGTTTAAGAAGTGGAAAATGCAGATGGAATAGAAGAGTTAAAACACCTTGTATTCATAACTTCTTTCAGAGATGGAAAACATATTCAAAACATGAGAACCAGATGTCATTGTAAATAGGGAAATTGAGAGAAAGCTAACCTGGAATTGAGAAATGTAGAATCCTTCCCCAAACAGTCGATTAAATGACTCAATGGGTTTAGTGGTGGCAGAACGGGGCATGTTTGGCACTCCCAAAATAACAAGTGCTCTAACTTTGTCTGGTCTGAAGAGGGAGAGATACCAAGCAACACAAGCACCCCAGTCATGCCCAACAACAAACGCCTGCTCTAAATAACAGAAGTTGACAATCTTGCAAACTACACTGATTTAAGGTGTCATCTTGCTAAAAACCAGAGAGGTCATGCTGTTGTTCTAGTTTGTCCTCTATATATCAGACTATCGATCCTCCTCGGAGAGAGTGATTTTATCATGATACAGAACAGAGTAACAGAAGTAACCAGGTGAGGTACATTTGGCTCCAACTTGAGAGTTGAGAGCATGAATCATCTATCTGGTTACACTCACTGTTACACCCCAACCCGAACCGATCTTGTTTAATGCTAATCAATTGTGTTTTAGTTAATTTAATCATACTTAGTGACTAATTAAGGTAGTTTATGTAAATTATGATTTTTCCAAATTTCATCAGATGCACATCCTTTTGACATCATCGTGTGTATTTCGACGAGCTTGTCGATTTTCGTATTAAACTTCCTTTCATTTGATCAACCGTTGCTAAAATGGGCCATCATTTGACTCATTATGGAAATACACAAAACCCATGGACTTCTTTGCAAATTAGGCACCCTTAAAAGAACCCATCCTTATCCTTTTAAACCACTCAACTATCCCATTTGTTTCACTGTGCTGGGAGAGCTTCTTCCACAATTTCTTTCCTCCCATTCCTTTTTCTCTTTTCAAATCAATTGGTGCATGTGGTTGAAAGACAATTAGTTGGAGTCTTCTTCTTCTCCATCTTCATCTTCTCCACCCTCTTTACCTTCATTTGTTGACAAGAACCCATCTCCATTATCTCCAACTCTTTCCAAATTCGGAATTATTGTCAAGGTAAGAATTAAACCCCATCTTTCTTTGTATTTTGAGTTGAAATAGAGTCAAGGGACTCTATTGGAGTCATATTTGCATATTCATTAGCATTTCCCATGTGTTTTGTGATTAGGGCTTGATATTTGGGGGTTTTTGGTTAATTGGAGCAAAGGATTAAAGAATAGCTTGGAAGGCTAAAATGAGGCAAGTAAAAGCATGATATGAATTTACATGTTGTTAATTTCATTGATTCTATGTTTACTCATGATTCTTAGTATTCAATAATGTAAGAATTGGATTTAAAATTCATGTTAAGCTCTTCTTCTCTTCTTCCTTTCAATTTCCTTTTCTTCTTCAATCACTCTAGCATTTTGTGCAAGTGAAAACAAGTGTGGAGATCACCTTCCTCTTCATCTCCTTCTTCTTGTTCATCTCCACCTCTTGGTTCAAGAAACCATTTCTTCTCCAAATTCAAATTCGGAATTATTATAAGAGGTAGGTTCCAACCTCTTTTTGTTTGGATTTTTGAGTTGTATTAGAGTTAAAAGACTCTTGTGATGGAAATGCATTCATATTCATGTGATTTTCATGTGTATTGTGCCTAGGGTTTGAATATTTGGGGATTTTAGGGTTCTTTAAACCAAGAGAGTAGAAGAGATTTTGGAAAGCTTAAAATTGAGGCAAGTATATGCATAAGATGGATTTCCATTTTGTTATTCCATTGATTCAATGATATATTACTCAATGTTCTTAGTTTCATTAAAGGAATGATTTTATGTTTTATGTTTTAATTATGAAATGGAAGGGAGAGATTTATATGTGTTGTAAAGGGAGCAAGGAGGCTCCATTTTTATGCAGGAACCATGTTAGAAGAAGTTAGAGAGGAAGTGGGAAGAAGAAGCCAGCAGCAGAATTCCGAAATGGAATTCTGCACTGTGCGCTCGAGCGCGCAGAGCTGCGCTCGAGCGCGTGTGGCTGCTGGGCACTGCGCGCTCGAACACGCAGAAGTGTGCTCAAGCACGCAGTGTTGCTGGAACCCTTTATTTAAACACATGTAGGACTGACCTAAACCCATTTTTAGGTTGTTTTGAGCCAAATTAAGTAGAGTATGATTACCCTTAGTCCCTTTTAACCCTCCTTGATCCTTCATTAATGGATTTTGGAGCTCACCCTCATCTCCATAGGGATTTAGGAATTTGGAGACTTTATGACCCTATAAGTGGAACCGTAAACCTTACTAATTGGTCTAATGGATATGGTTAGTCTAATACTATGCCATGAAGGTTCGTTTAGAAACTCAATGTATCTCTCATATATAGTGACATCAATAAAAGTAGTAATACATTGAGTTTGCTAAACTTACCTTGTGTTGGACGGTGAAAGACTAAAATAAATAGGTGAGTAATGGATAGTAAAACTCCTTGATTCCTTAAATTATTGCATTGCATATTGAGTTATATCTTCATTGGTAAATCAATCATTATAATTAAATGAGTTATGTCATTATCAATCTCTTTTGAGGTTTAATTATTCGAAATTCGCCGTCATTCGTCAATTATTGTATATCGATTCAATCTTGAAATTAAATGTGGATTGAGATGAGTATTTGATTTGATTTGAGATGAATATTTGATTTGATTTGAGATTAGTATTTGATTTGATTTGAAATTAGCATTTGATCAGAATTGAGATTAGCACTTGATTTGATTATAGACAGTTGAAATATAAACTCACTCAAATCCACTTATGAATTTGATTTATTGATTCGATTGAGTCGGCACTACTTAGCTTCGACCCTGTGACGCCCGACGGGGCCAGCACTTGGGTTCGTATTTGAGAGACTACTGCAGTAAGTCACCTGGAGCACCGGAACTCCAGAACCGGGTAGCCAGTTAGCCTTTGGCCGGGCAGCTGGTGACATCCCAACTAGATTTGCTCTCTTTGAGAGGATGGGCTTAAAGTAGTAGCCATATTAGTATGTTTTCTTATTTATTGATTCATCAGCATAATTATTCGATCTTTGCACAATTTGCGTAGTTGATACTTATCATTGACATCCCAAGAATTAAATTTACTTGTCTTAAATTCACTTTTGATAACATTATGTGATTTCTTATTTTGCCTATACTTGCCAAATCGTTGTATTTGAGATACTACTCTTGGTGTCACAGGGATTCAAGACACCAAAGGAAGTTAGTCATTCAAATTTGAGGGTAATTGGTAAGCTCGATGGTTAGCTATGATTACCGGAGTACGAATCAGAAAAGAAATCTTGAGTTTGAGATTAGGAATTTCCATTTCACTTAGTTTAAGGTAATACATATAATTAGTTTTATTTTGCATTGTATTAGGAATACATTCCTTGGAGATAAGCATCTAGTAGTTGTTCCTTAGAGTACTTATGTATTATGCTTTTAAAATATGTAAGTCAGTAGTTTTGTTAAAGAGAAAGTGCAATATAATTGGACTGATCATGGCTTTAAATTTTGATATTGTACATGTTTCCGCAAATAAATGTGCATTGACAGGTATCAGTGAGTAATCCTCACACGTAAGATGTGGAATTTTCTCCTTCGTGAATTCGGATTTGGTCCGGAACAGATGCGAGTTCACGGGAGTACGTGTGTCACACCTTGGGAACCACCCTAAACAAGGGATTCTCGGGTCCGGGATGTGACATACGTAAGTATGGTATCAGAGCCCTGAAAAGTCTTTTCTAAAAGACTTAGAAACCTTAAGAGACGTGGTGAGGACACGATAGGACGTTGGGAATTTTATTTTGAAGATTGTTTATGGATGTTTATCAAATTGTATATTGAGTAATCTGAATTATAAAAGATGCCACCTAGATAAACCGCACGAATCAATGTAAAACCGCAAGAGCCAGAATACAATTCGAGGTGAGCAGATGCCATTACAGCAGAGATCAGTTCAACAGATGACGGACGTGGATACGCTACGGCCCTAGAGGGTGCTAAAACGACAAACGTTGTGGAAGAAGGTGAGATATGATAATAGTACTTTTGAATATCATCTTTGATTGACTCATTGCTTCACACACTCTATCACCGAGTTACACTCTGTGATTTTCCAAAAAAAAAAAAAAAAAAAAAAAAAGGGGACCGTACAATCTTAGGTTGCCTTCCTAATGACATCATGATAGGTTATTGGTAGTAGGCAGCACATCAACCTAATATGAGATATAGGTTAAGGAGTTTCATAGTTTGAAATTGAAAAGTTGAGTACTGGGAAGTTAGGAAAGATCTTAGTGGATGTGAGTTGATAAGATATTTCCTAGGTAGTAAACCATCGAGGAAATATAGATTACTCCAAAGTATAGTGACCTATAGATCTGTGATTTTAGTACAGGTGTAGAATCAAGGATCTTAGCAGTAGTTGAATATCCAATTAGTTGAAGTTTTTTTTGGTAGATGAATTAGTTGTAACAATTACGAATTCCCTAGATTTATTTTGAAAGGTCAAGGTAACCTTAGTGACTAGGGATATCTTAGTAACCTGTGCAATTTGTTGAACCTCTTCATTTAGTGAGAGCAAGAATTTGCAATTATGACAAAGATAGATTTCATCCCAGTTAATTGAGAGATAACTCTAGTATTGACCCAGTAGTGATGTAGGATTGATCATAGTAGTCCTAAGAGACTAGATGATGCACCCAAGAACAAAAGACCCATTAGTGGGCCCCGCCAAGAATGACTTACTCGCTTAAAGAGGTTAGTCATTTTAGTAATTTGAGGTTGTATTGATTTGATTTACTTAAATATTTGAGTGAGAGATTTGATGGAGTGATTTTAGGAATCACTAAACAATGACAATCCCTTTATTTATGTATTCCCTTTATTATAAATAGAAATGGATGATTGCTTGTAAACTATGCTATATTGATAATAAATGTTGAGTAATGTTTTTCTGAGCCTACTTTTGGGGGTTTTATCCCTAAGTGATCTTGTGAGGTTTGAGCTTAGGGCTCAATTTCACCATCAACAGTGTATCTTCACCATGGCTCCGTGCAATGCCATCACTTGACTTAGGTCACAGTTATCTCAACTAAGAAATAGAGATTTCAAATGAATGTGGTTAGCACGAGTAGTAATGTTGTATGTTAGTGATCGAACTGATACAGAGTTGTTAGACTCTATACAGTTAGTTTTAAAACCTTGATTACTTAGACTTTTGGCAAGACTATAGACAAGTAAGTCTTAGACTGAAATAATTCGTATGCCAGGGATTTCTTAAGCATAGGAAGTAAGTTGCGGGAGTTGAGAGAATTCCATAGTCATTGTAAAAGATAAACCACTTAAGTAGTTAGAAATCTATTCACAGCTGGTTAGATTTCCCAGATGTTATTCTATATGAATATTAAAAATCGCCACCTTTTAGACGAATAGACTTGGCCATAGAAGTAATGCTAGAAATACCTTTAGAAATAGACCCACCGACTGAGAGACTTTGATCCATACTAAGGTTATGATTTGAGTCAGAAATAATAAGAGATGGGATTAGGTTATGATGGATGTAATCAAGAGGGTACAAAAAAAAAAAAAAAAAAAAAAAAAAATCTGAGTAAAAGTGGACCCTACGGTGTAGAATATCTACGATGGGATTAGCTTAAGGCTTCGTGCTACCTTTAATGAACGAGAGATTGAAGATAAGACAAACAAATGGGTTGTGAATAACTTCCCTAGCAAGTTTGAGTCTGAAATGTGATTAGTTGAGTCTATTTGAGATAAATGATGTGTTGATTAGACAAGACTATAGTGGTAGTCAATCCAACAAAATTAGTGTGGCTGGAACCATCACTTTGACTGCTTAGGAATAGTGTGAGATCACAACAGATGGACTTCTAGAACAATGTTCTTACGCCTATCATTTCAAATAAGTTAGTCATTTAGCTGTTCCGACTGTAGAACTTTGACCCTATCATACTTCTTAGTGGAATTCGAATTTAAGATAGACTACCAATTTCCTTAGTTAATACATGTGATGAGAATATGAGTTGACGAATTCTAATTCGTTAGAGACTGGTATTGAGAATTATTGTACTGCCGATTGAGTCATTGATGATTGTACAGAACTAGGATAACCAGTTTCAAACTTGAACTCTTAGAATTAATACAACCAAATCTGAACTTTAGCTACTCAGTGTTAGCATTGAGATTGTATTTCCTTTCGATGTTAGCCGAAGTTAGTCGTCTTAATGCTTGAGAATTGAAATTGTAGGTTGTGACAACCTGTTGCTATTACGATGAAACTCAGATATACGATAGACTAGTTAAAATAGAATACAACCTCCTCAGTGAGCATGTGTAGCGGTTGGATTTGTTAAGGACTTTAATTGTTAGACATCAAGATCAGACTTACCGGAGATAGGTAATAACCATGGTTACTTTTGAGCTAAAATTTGTGACTGATATCACAAAACTTGACCAATGGACGATGCAATATAATCTAAATTGGCTAATTGTAAACCTTGATTATCTAGGATTACGAACGAAAGAGAGATAAATAGATTAGTTCCACAAGTGATATTAAAATTAGATTAGTTACGTTATTCTTGGTTTAGTTGTTATTCAGTGGACCATATGATCAGTTGAATTCTTGTCCTGCGCGTTATACACAACTAATGACTAGTCAGGGTGGATGATCCATAAATCGAAAAACATGCTTAGATCGTACATGTTTCATTTTCCGTTAGAACAAGGTAGAAATGATTTAGTATAAGTTCACAGACAACAACTTTAGTACGCAAGTATGTACATGATATATCATGAGGTTTTCTAAAACAACTTTCACGTTATTCTCAACACTACTCAAACCGAACTTCTTGTTAGTAATTAACGCAGACGTCAGTGTGTAGAAATCAATCTTCAACTTGCACCAAGGTATCGGAGGCAATCGGAGTAAGCAGGAGAGCTACGCGGGCAAGTATCAAGCTAATATAAGAATTCTGTAGTAAGAAAGTGAAAGCATCACAAAGTTGAGACCAGAAACAAGTGACATCTCGTTACGTTGGATGGTGTCGGATTCATGATGAAGTCAGTGACTTAACTACAAATCGGGCTTACAGCCGGATCACACAATAATTAGGATGTAATCCACATAACCATGCTAAAAGATAGTTCGAGATCCATCTCACGTCGGTTAGTACGACAAAGTTTAGATTAAATCTGACAACATACGTTGATTTCTATTTCTTATCATTGATGAGAAAGAACATCTGTTGTGGATGAGGACTGTTCGTTGAGTAAACCTCCTTGGGGATCGTCATGGACCAGAGGAAGCCCTGTAGAAAAATCGAAGGACAAGTCACAGCACTACTCCAAACTATTTACGCCGGGAGGTTCATTCGGAGGACCGAATGATTCCTAGAGGGGGAGAATGTTACACCCCAACCCGAACCGATCTTGTTTAATGCTAATCAATTGTGTTTTAGTTAATTTAATCATACTTAGTGACTAATTAAGGTAGTTTATGTAAATTATGATTTTTCCAAATTTCATCAGATGCACATCCTTTTGACATCATCGTGTGTATTTCGACGAGCTTGTCGATTTTCGTATTAAACTTCCTTTCATTTGATCAACCGTTGCTAAAATGGGCCATCATTTGACTCATTATGGAAATACACAAAACCCATGGACTTCTTTGCAAATTAGGCACCCTTAAAAGAACCCATCCTTATCCTTTTAAACCACTCAACTATCCCATTTGTTTCACTGTGCTGGGAGAGCTTCTTCCACAATTTCTTTCCTCCCATTCCTTTTTCTCTTTTCAAATCAATTGGTGCATGTGGTTGAAAGACAATTAGTTGGAGTCTTCTTCTTCTCCATCTTCATCTTCTCCACCCTCTTTACCTTCATTTGTTGACAAGAACCCATCTCCATTATCTCCAACTCTTTCCAAATTCGGAATTATTGTCAAGGTAAGAATTAAACCCCATCTTTCTTTGTATTTTGAGTTGAAATAGAGTCAAGGGACTCTATTGGAGTCATATTTGCATATTCATTAGCATTTCCCATGTGTTTTGTGATTAGGGCTTGATATTTGGGGGTTTTTGGTTAATTGGAGCAAAGGATTAAAGAATAGCTTGGAAGGCTAAAATGAGGCAAGTAAAAGCATGATATGAATTTACATGTTGTTAATTTCATTGATTCTATGTTTACTCATGATTCTTAGTATTCAATAATGTAAGAATTGGATTTAAAATTCATGTTAAGCTCTTCTTCTCTTCTTCCTTTCAATTTCCTTTTCTTCTTCAATCACTCTAGCATTTTGTGCAAGTGAAAACAAGTGTGGAGATCACCTTCCTCTTCATCTCCTTCTTCTTGTTCATCTCCACCTCTTGGTTCAAGAAACCATTTCTTCTCCAAATTCAAATTCGGAATTATTATAAGAGGTAGGTTCCAACCTCTTTTTGTTTGGATTTTTGAGTTGTATTAGAGTTAAAAGACTCTTGTGATGGAAATGCATTCATATTCATGTGATTTTCATGTGTATTGTGCCTAGGGTTTGAATATTTGGGGATTTTAGGGTTCTTTAAACCAAGAGAGTAGAAGAGATTTTGGAAAGCTTAAAATTGAGGCAAGTATATGCATAAGATGGATTTCCATTTTGTTATTCCATTGATTCAATGATATATTACTCAATGTTCTTAGTTTCATTAAAGGAATGATTTTATGTTTTATGTTTTAATTATGAAATGGAAGGGAGAGATTTATATGTGTTGTAAAGGGAGCAAGGAGGCTCCATTTTTATGCAGGAACCATGTTAGAAGAAGTTAGAGAGGAAGTGGGAAGAAGAAGCCAGCAGCAGAATTCCGAAATGGAATTCTGCACTGTGCGCTCGAGCGCGCAGAGCTGCGCTCGAGCGCGTGTGGCTGCTGGGCACTGCGCGCTCGAACACGCAGAAGTGTGCTCAAGCACGCAGTGTTGCTGGAACCCTTTATTTAAACACATGTAGGACTGACCTAAACCCATTTTTAGGTTGTTTTGAGCCAAATTAAGTAGAGTATGATTACCCTTAGTCCCTTTTAACCCTCCTTGATCCTTCATTAATGGATTTTGGAGCTCACCCTCATCTCCATAGGGATTTAGGAATTTGGAGACTTTATGACCCTATAAGTGGAACCGTAAACCTTACTAATTGGTCTAATGGATATGGTTAGTCTAATACTATGCCATGAAGGTTCGTTTAGAAACTCAATGTATCTCTCATATATAGTGACATCAATAAAAGTAGTAATACATTGAGTTTGCTAAACTTACCTTGTGTTGGACGGTGAAAGACTAAAATAAATAGGTGAGTAATGGATAGTAAAACTCCTTGATTCCTTAAATTATTGCATTGCATATTGAGTTATATCTTCATTGGTAAATCAATCATTATAATTAAATGAGTTATGTCATTATCAATCTCTTTTGAGGTTTAATTATTCGAAATTCGCCGTCATTCGTCAATTATTGTATATCGATTCAATCTTGAAATTAAATGTGGATTGAGATGAGTATTTGATTTGATTTGAGATGAATATTTGATTTGATTTGAGATTAGTATTTGATTTGATTTGAAATTAGCATTTGATCAGAATTGAGATTAGCACTTGATTTGATTATAGACAGTTGAAATATAAACTCACTCAAATCCACTTATGAATTTGATTTATTGATTCGATTGAGTCGGCACTACTTAGCTTCGACCCTGTGACGCCCGACGGGGCCAGCACTTGGGTTCGTATTTGAGAGACTACTGCAGTAAGTCACCTGGAGCACCGGAACTCCAGAACCGGGTAGCCAGTTAGCCTTTGGCCGGGCAGCTGGTGACATCCCAACTAGATTTGCTCTCTTTGAGAGGATGGGCTTAAAGTAGTAGCCATATTAGTATGTTTTCTTATTTATTGATTCATCAGCATAATTATTCGATCTTTGCACAATTTGCGTAGTTGATACTTATCATTGACATCCCAAGAATTAAATTTACTTGTCTTAAATTCACTTTTGATAACATTATGTGATTTCTTATTTTGCCTATACTTGCCAAATCGTTGTATTTGAGATACTACTCTTGGTGTCACAGGGATTCAAGACACCAAAGGAAGTTAGTCATTCAAATTTGAGGGTAATTGGTAAGCTCGATGGTTAGCTATGATTACCGGAGTACGAATCAGAAAAGAAATCTTGAGTTTGAGATTAGGAATTTCCATTTCACTTAGTTTAAGGTAATACATATAATTAGTTTTATTTTGCATTGTATTAGGAATACATTCCTTGGAGATAAGCATCTAGTAGTTGTTCCTTAGAGTACTTATGTATTATGCTTTTAAAATATGTAAGTCAGTAGTTTTGTTAAAGAGAAAGTGCAATATAATTGGACTGATCATGGCTTTAAATTTTGATATTGTACATGTTTCCGCAAATAAATGTGCATTGACAGGTATCAGTGAGTAATCCTCACACGTAAGATGTGGAATTTTCTCCTTCGTGAATTCGGATTTGGTCCGGAACAGATGCGAGTTCACGGGAGTACGTGTGTCACACCTTGGGAACCACCCTAAACAAGGGATTCTCGGGTCCGGGATGTGACATACGTAAGTATGGTATCAGAGCCCTGAAAAGTCTTTTCTAAAAGACTTAGAAACCTTAAGAGACGTGGTGAGGACACGATAGGACGTTGGGAATTTTATTTTGAAGATTGTTTATGGATGTTTATCAAATTGTATATTGAGTAATCTGAATTATAAAAGATGCCACCTAGATAAACCGCACGAATCAATGTAAAACCGCAAGAGCCAGAATACAATTCGAGGTGAGCAGATGCCATTACAGCAGAGATCAGTTCAACAGATGACGGACGTGGATACGCTACGGCCCTAGAGGGTGCTAAAACGACAAACGTTGTGGAAGAAGGTGAGATATGATAATAGTACTTTTGAATATCATCTTTGATTGACTCATTGCTTCACACACTCTATCACCGAGTTACACTCTGTGATTTTCCAAAAAAAAAAAAAAAAAAAAAAAAAGGGGACCGTACAATCTTAGGTTGCCTTCCTAATGACATCATGATAGGTTATTGGTAGTAGGCAGCACATCAACCTAATATGAGATATAGGTTAAGGAGTTTCATAGTTTGAAATTGAAAAGTTGAGTACTGGGAAGTTAGGAAAGATCTTAGTGGATGTGAGTTGATAAGATATTTCCTAGGTAGTAAACCATCGAGGAAATATAGATTACTCCAAAGTATAGTGACCTATAGATCTGTGATTTTAGTACAGGTGTAGAATCAAGGATCTTAGCAGTAGTTGAATATCCAATTAGTTGAAGTTTTTTTTGGTAGATGAATTAGTTGTAACAATTACGAATTCCCTAGATTTATTTTGAAAGGTCAAGGTAACCTTAGTGACTAGGGATATCTTAGTAACCTGTGCAATTTGTTGAACCTCTTCATTTAGTGAGAGCAAGAATTTGCAATTATGACAAAGATAGATTTCATCCCAGTTAATTGAGAGATAACTCTAGTATTGACCCAGTAGTGATGTAGGATTGATCATAGTAGTCCTAAGAGACTAGATGATGCACCCAAGAACAAAAGACCCATTAGTGGGCCCCGCCAAGAATGACTTACTCGCTTAAAGAGGTTAGTCATTTTAGTAATTTGAGGTTGTATTGATTTGATTTACTTAAATATTTGAGTGAGAGATTTGATGGAGTGATTTTAGGAATCACTAAACAATGACAATCCCTTTATTTATGTATTCCCTTTATTATAAATAGAAATGGATGATTGCTTGTAAACTATGCTATATTGATAATAAATGTTGAGTAATGTTTTTCTGAGCCTACTTTTGGGGGTTTTATCCCTAAGTGATCTTGTGAGGTTTGAGCTTAGGGCTCAATTTCACCATCAACAGTGTATCTTCACCATGGCTCCGTGCAATGCCATCACTTGACTTAGGTCACAGTTATCTCAACTAAGAAATAGAGATTTCAAATGAATGTGGTTAGCACGAGTAGTAATGTTGTATGTTAGTGATCGAACTGATACAGAGTTGTTAGACTCTATACAGTTAGTTTTAAAACCTTGATTACTTAGACTTTTGGCAAGACTATAGACAAGTAAGTCTTAGACTGAAATAATTCGTATGCCAGGGATTTCTTAAGCATAGGAAGTAAGTTGCGGGAGTTGAGAGAATTCCATAGTCATTGTAAAAGATAAACCACTTAAGTAGTTAGAAATCTATTCACAGCTGGTTAGATTTCCCAGATGTTATTCTATATGAATATTAAAAATCGCCACCTTTTAGACGAATAGACTTGGCCATAGAAGTAATGCTAGAAATACCTTTAGAAATAGACCCACCGACTGAGAGACTTTGATCCATACTAAGGTTATGATTTGAGTCAGAAATAATAAGAGATGGGATTAGGTTATGATGGATGTAATCAAGAGGGTACAAAAAAAAAAAAAAAAAAAAAAAAAAATCTGAGTAAAAGTGGACCCTACGGTGTAGAATATCTACGATGGGATTAGCTTAAGGCTTCGTGCTACCTTTAATGAACGAGAGATTGAAGATAAGACAAACAAATGGGTTGTGAATAACTTCCCTAGCAAGTTTGAGTCTGAAATGTGATTAGTTGAGTCTATTTGAGATAAATGATGTGTTGATTAGACAAGACTATAGTGGTAGTCAATCCAACAAAATTAGTGTGGCTGGAACCATCACTTTGACTGCTTAGGAATAGTGTGAGATCACAACAGATGGACTTCTAGAACAATGTTCTTACGCCTATCATTTCAAATAAGTTAGTCATTTAGCTGTTCCGACTGTAGAACTTTGACCCTATCATACTTCTTAGTGGAATTCGAATTTAAGATAGACTACCAATTTCCTTAGTTAATACATGTGATGAGAATATGAGTTGACGAATTCTAATTCGTTAGAGACTGGTATTGAGAATTATTGTACTGCCGATTGAGTCATTGATGATTGTACAGAACTAGGATAACCAGTTTCAAACTTGAACTCTTAGAATTAATACAACCAAATCTGAACTTTAGCTACTCAGTGTTAGCATTGAGATTGTATTTCCTTTCGATGTTAGCCGAAGTTAGTCGTCTTAATGCTTGAGAATTGAAATTGTAGGTTGTGACAACCTGTTGCTATTACGATGAAACTCAGATATACGATAGACTAGTTAAAATAGAATACAACCTCCTCAGTGAGCATGTGTAGCGGTTGGATTTGTTAAGGACTTTAATTGTTAGACATCAAGATCAGACTTACCGGAGATAGGTAATAACCATGGTTACTTTTGAGCTAAAATTTGTGACTGATATCACAAAACTTGACCAATGGACGATGCAATATAATCTAAATTGGCTAATTGTAAACCTTGATTATCTAGGATTACGAACGAAAGAGAGATAAATAGATTAGTTCCACAAGTGATATTAAAATTAGATTAGTTACGTTATTCTTGGTTTAGTTGTTATTCAGTGGACCATATGATCAGTTGAATTCTTGTCCTGCGCGTTATACACAACTAATGACTAGTCAGGGTGGATGATCCATAAATCGAAAAACATGCTTAGATCGTACATGTTTCATTTTCCGTTAGAACAAGGTAGAAATGATTTAGTATAAGTTCACAGACAACAACTTTAGTACGCAAGTATGTACATGATATATCATGAGGTTTTCTAAAACAACTTTCACGTTATTCTCAACACTACTCAAACCGAACTTCTTGTTAGTAATTAACGCAGACGTCAGTGTGTAGAAATCAATCTTCAACTTGCACCAAGGTATCGGAGGCAATCGGAGTAAGCAGGAGAGCTACGCGGGCAAGTATCAAGCTAATATAAGAATTCTGTAGTAAGAAAGTGAAAGCATCACAAAGTTGAGACCAGAAACAAGTGACATCTCGTTACGTTGGATGGTGTCGGATTCATGATGAAGTCAGTGACTTAACTACAAATCGGGCTTACAGCCGGATCACACAATAATTAGGATGTAATCCACATAACCATGCTAAAAGATAGTTCGAGATCCATCTCACGTCGGTTAGTACGACAAAGTTTAGATTAAATCTGACAACATACGTTGATTTCTATTTCTTATCATTGATGAGAAAGAACATCTGTTGTGGATGAGGACTGTTCGTTGAGTAAACCTCCTTGGGGATCGTCATGGACCAGAGGAAGCCCTGTAGAAAAATCGAAGGACAAGTCACAGCACTACTCCAAACTATTTACGCCGGGAGGTTCATTCGGAGGACCGAATGATTCCTAGAGGGGGAGAATGTTACACCCCAACCCGAACCGATCTTGTTTAATGCTAATCAATTGTGTTTTAGTTAATTTAATCATACTTAGTGACTAATTAAGGTAGTTTATGTAAATTATGATTTTTCCAAATTTCATCAGATGCACATCCTTTTGACATCATCGTGTGTATTTCGACGAGCTTGTCGATTTTCGTATTAAACTTCCTTTCATTTGATCAACCGTTGCTAAAATGGGCCATCATTTGACTCATTATGGAAATACACAAAACCCATGGACTTCTTTGCAAATTAGGCACCCTTAAAAGAACCCATCCTTATCCTTTTAAACCACTCAACTATCCCATTTGTTTCACTGTGCTGGGAGAGCTTCTTCCACAATTTCTTTCCTCCCATTCCTTTTTCTCTTTTCAAATCAATTGGTGCATGTGGTTGAAAGACAATTAGTTGGAGTCTTCTTCTTCTCCATCTTCATCTTCTCCACCCTCTTTACCTTCATTTGTTGACAAGAACCCATCTCCATTATCTCCAACTCTTTCCAAATTCGGAATTATTGTCAAGGTAAGAATTAAACCCCATCTTTCTTTGTATTTTGAGTTGAAATAGAGTCAAGGGACTCTATTGGAGTCATATTTGCATATTCATTAGCATTTCCCATGTGTTTTGTGATTAGGGCTTGATATTTGGGGGTTTTTGGTTAATTGGAGCAAAGGATTAAAGAATAGCTTGGAAGGCTAAAATGAGGCAAGTAAAAGCATGATATGAATTTACATGTTGTTAATTTCATTGATTCTATGTTTACTCATGATTCTTAGTATTCAATAATGTAAGAATTGGATTTAAAATTCATGTTAAGCTCTTCTTCTCTTCTTCCTTTCAATTTCCTTTTCTTCTTCAATCACTCTAGCATTTTGTGCAAGTGAAAACAAGTGTGGAGATCACCTTCCTCTTCATCTCCTTCTTCTTGTTCATCTCCACCTCTTGGTTCAAGAAACCATTTCTTCTCCAAATTCAAATTCGGAATTATTATAAGAGGTAGGTTCCAACCTCTTTTTGTTTGGATTTTTGAGTTGTATTAGAGTTAAAAGACTCTTGTGATGGAAATGCATTCATATTCATGTGATTTTCATGTGTATTGTGCCTAGGGTTTGAATATTTGGGGATTTTAGGGTTCTTTAAACCAAGAGAGTAGAAGAGATTTTGGAAAGCTTAAAATTGAGGCAAGTATATGCATAAGATGGATTTCCATTTTGTTATTCCATTGATTCAATGATATATTACTCAATGTTCTTAGTTTCATTAAAGGAATGATTTTATGTTTTATGTTTTAATTATGAAATGGAAGGGAGAGATTTATATGTGTTGTAAAGGGAGCAAGGAGGCTCCATTTTTATGCAGGAACCATGTTAGAAGAAGTTAGAGAGGAAGTGGGAAGAAGAAGCCAGCAGCAGAATTCCGAAATGGAATTCTGCACTGTGCGCTCGAGCGCGCAGAGCTGCGCTCGAGCGCGTGTGGCTGCTGGGCACTGCGCGCTCGAACACGCAGAAGTGTGCTCAAGCACGCAGTGTTGCTGGAACCCTTTATTTAAACACATGTAGGACTGACCTAAACCCATTTTTAGGTTGTTTTGAGCCAAATTAAGTAGAGTATGATTACCCTTAGTCCCTTTTAACCCTCCTTGATCCTTCATTAATGGATTTTGGAGCTCACCCTCATCTCCATAGGGATTTAGGAATTTGGAGACTTTATGACCCTATAAGTGGAACCGTAAACCTTACTAATTGGTCTAATGGATATGGTTAGTCTAATACTATGCCATGAAGGTTCGTTTAGAAACTCAATGTATCTCTCATATATAGTGACATCAATAAAAGTAGTAATACATTGAGTTTGCTAAACTTACCTTGTGTTGGACGGTGAAAGACTAAAATAAATAGGTGAGTAATGGATAGTAAAACTCCTTGATTCCTTAAATTATTGCATTGCATATTGAGTTATATCTTCATTGGTAAATCAATCATTATAATTAAATGAGTTATGTCATTATCAATCTCTTTTGAGGTTTAATTATTCGAAATTCGCCGTCATTCGTCAATTATTGTATATCGATTCAATCTTGAAATTAAATGTGGATTGAGATGAGTATTTGATTTGATTTGAGATGAATATTTGATTTGATTTGAGATTAGTATTTGATTTGATTTGAAATTAGCATTTGATCAGAATTGAGATTAGCACTTGATTTGATTATAGACAGTTGAAATATAAACTCACTCAAATCCACTTATGAATTTGATTTATTGATTCGATTGAGTCGGCACTACTTAGCTTCGACCCTGTGACGCCCGACGGGGCCAGCACTTGGGTTCGTATTTGAGAGACTACTGCAGTAAGTCACCTGGAGCACCGGAACTCCAGAACCGGGTAGCCAGTTAGCCTTTGGCCGGGCAGCTGGTGACATCCCAACTAGATTTGCTCTCTTTGAGAGGATGGGCTTAAAGTAGTAGCCATATTAGTATGTTTTCTTATTTATTGATTCATCAGCATAATTATTCGATCTTTGCACAATTTGCGTAGTTGATACTTATCATTGACATCCCAAGAATTAAATTTACTTGTCTTAAATTCACTTTTGATAACATTATGTGATTTCTTATTTTGCCTATACTTGCCAAATCGTTGTATTTGAGATACTACTCTTGGTGTCACAGGGATTCAAGACACCAAAGGAAGTTAGTCATTCAAATTTGAGGGTAATTGGTAAGCTCGATGGTTAGCTATGATTACCGGAGTACGAATCAGAAAAGAAATCTTGAGTTTGAGATTAGGAATTTCCATTTCACTTAGTTTAAGGTAATACATATAATTAGTTTTATTTTGCATTGTATTAGGAATACATTCCTTGGAGATAAGCATCTAGTAGTTGTTCCTTAGAGTACTTATGTATTATGCTTTTAAAATATGTAAGTCAGTAGTTTTGTTAAAGAGAAAGTGCAATATAATTGGACTGATCATGGCTTTAAATTTTGATATTGTACATGTTTCCGCAAATAAATGTGCATTGACAGGTATCAGTGAGTAATCCTCACACGTAAGATGTGGAATTTTCTCCTTCGTGAATTCGGATTTGGTCCGGAACAGATGCGAGTTCACGGGAGTACGTGTGTCACACCTTGGGAACCACCCTAAACAAGGGATTCTCGGGTCCGGGATGTGACACTCACTTTCTTGGTGAAATCAAAGTTTAGATGACCTGGTTTACACTGGTCAATCCGAGTTAGGAAAGAAGAAAAAACTACTTGTTTATATGTCTAATAAAAAAAAAATTCAAATGGACTGGATCATTACCCTAAAAAATTATGAGAACAGAATACAAATATAACTTCAGGTGAAAAAAAAAAAGCAACAGTCTGCTGGATCATAGTAGAGATGGAAATGGGTCCCAGATCCCCAAAAAAACCCAAGGAGCCTGCCCAATGCAAAAAATGGTTAGGATTTGGACCCCATTTCGGGTCTCATTGGGGTCCACTACTTGTACCCCAATTTTACTAACTTTCTGATGATGATACAACTTTACAAGCTTTGAAACCCTGAAAAGAGCAACTTCCCAAAAAAAAAAAAAAAAAAAACTTTGAAGCTCTCAAAAGTCAAAAGAGTACAACTCTAGTAGTCCAACTAACACACACATAAAATAAAATAAAATAAAATAAAACCCACCTCTTTAAACTCCATTGATTGATTGGAACTGAGCCACATGTCCCGGTGCAGATACACTGTGGACCCAACAACCCAAATCCAGCCAGTAGATTGGACAATTGAGTCTGAACTCAAACAAACAAAAAGGCCAAAGAAGATGTTGGGTTGGTTGGTTGGTGTAAGTGTAGGTGAGGATAATAAATGAGAATCACCTTGTGCTTGTGGTGACCAAGGTGGTCAAGAAGGCCAATGATGTCACCAACGAGATGAAAATAAGTGTATGAAGAAGGAGAGGGAGGTGAATCAGTGTCTCCATATCCCCTCATATATATATCGGGTGCAACTACGTGGTAGCCCTGGTTAGCCAGTTCTCTCATCTGATGCCTCCATGAGAACCAAAGCTCTGGAAATCCATGCAGCAGAACAACCAATGGACCTCCGCTCCTCCCTTGTTCTGCTATGTGCATTTCTATGCCGTTTGTTCCAACCTTTCTATGCCTCACTTCGCTGCCCTTCATTTCTCTGCTTCTGCTGTCCCCTACAAACACACTCTCCTCTCCAAGGCTCTCCCTCTCTGTCTAGTGTCTATGTATTGGGTCCGGATCCTAAGACAGCATATCTCCTCGTTTAAGGGCCCCACTGGCCTGCATTTTTTTTTCTATTTTTTCTATTTTTTATAATCTCCTAGGCCCTATTAACCCTTCTTTCTGCCTCTTTTTTGTTTTTCTCTTTGCCATGTTGGGCTAATGGTTGTTAATTTCGTTTCGGATTTCATTTCGATCAAGCAATTAAAGAATGCAATGTTTCAGCCGCCGATTTGAAATTTCAGTGAAACATTTCAGATTTATGTTTTAGAGAAATAAATAAAATATATATATGGCATAAACATAAAATATAAATATAAAAATATAATTTATGCATTTAAATATAATTTTCATAATAATAAAAAAGTTAACAACTTTTAGGATTGAAGTTTGCACACATTCCCCACAAGACTTTGGTCATTTAGAAAATTCTGGAAATTTCTGCCATTTCAGATAATTTTGGACGAAATCCACATTTTCGATTAAAATTGATCGAAAGTAAAACCTAAAAGTTACACTATGTATTTCGTTTCAATTTCATTGACGAAACAAAATGAAATTGACAACTAAGACTACTGGTTGAAGAGTGAAACCTGGGTATATGTGCCTACACCATACAATCTTGAGTGTGTTGGCTGGCTATACAAACTTGGTCACATATCATGTTGTAATAGTATTGGATACGTCATATCTTTGAGTCTGGATCCCCTCTTTGTACCAAATAGGGAAATCCTGTTTGGACCAATCAGGGGTGACACATTGTTTTATACTTAAAAGACGGAGCTGACTTTTAGAGACAACACCAGTTTTTAAACTCAACAAGTTCATGTGTGACCCCTGATTGGTCTAAACATGGTTTCCCTATTTGGTCCAAACTGAGGATCCGGATTCCATATCTTTATATTATAGTCAAGGTTACTTGTAAAACTAAACTCTTGTCCTTTCCATTGATTTGTTTTTCTTTTAAATATTGACTTGGCTGCCCTTTACTTCCAAGTACTAAATTAATAAAGTTATATATCCTTGCTCCCATTATTTTCCAAGATGAATCATTTTAACAAAAACTTGATCTCTACATTCAACTTTTGCTGCCCTTTACTTTGAAGTTGTAAATTATAAAAGTTATCCCTGCACCCATTCTCTTTTAAGAAGAATTAATTATTCAACATAAACTTAATCTCTATATCACACTTTGTTTGAGTTTGATTGATGCTCCCTTCTTTAGTATAAGAGTTATCTTTATAGGAAAAAATCTGCATGACAGGATTGTTTAGCCCACTATTTTGTGAGATACAAGAGACATCATAGATTAGCGATCTAAAAGAAAGGATCTATATATGTTATAGGTGGTGTTAACTAGTGATTAATCTAAGACCATGAAACACACCTTTAAAATATAAAGCTTTTCCTTCACTTATCATTAGACAGTTTTTAGATTGGATAGCTAGCAACGCCTATATCCTCGAGTTTTGTGGATGACTAATTGATAATGCACTCCTATAACACCTTTGAAACATAAAATTATAGTTTGCTTACCATTTATTTTACAGTTTTTAGATTGGATAGCTAACAAGTAACAACACTTATATACCTGAGTCTTGTGGATGGCTAATTCATATGCACTCTTATGTCCATTGGATAGGTGGGCCTACAAACCTGTGACATGTCCCACTTTTCAAAAGGCCAGATAGAATTGAGTCTTTTCAGTTGAGCTGATTGGAGTTGGACTCAGAGTGTAAATACAAATCCTCTTATTGGGCTTTATGTGATCTGAACCTAGTACCAAACCTCTAAAAGGCCCAACTAATTGAGCCTGGCCCATCTTTGATCTCATTCTTGGATCTTTTTACTGGTAATCTCCCATCTACTCTGGGCTTGGGATGCTTCCACTATAATAAACAAGTCTAAAGAGGACTTTGGTTTGGTCCATCGATGAAAAATATGTAAAATAGGCCTTGGCCTTGCTAACTATTCAGGCCCAAGAATATACCAAGTCCAGTTCCTGACAATGGACCACTCCAGCTTATTGACCATACAAGAAGCCACAGGTTTAGCCCTGCCTACTCTCCCAATGAAATAATTGAACAAAGGATGTTCCAGTTTTTCTAACTTCTCTTCTTCGAGCTGCCTGTTTTCTCTTATTCTATTTTCATCACAAACTGAGGGCTTCTGCTGCTTTTTGAAAATTCCCTTTACTAGTTTTCTCTCCGGGGAAACACTCTCGCACCTACACACACTATATGTCCATAACCAAAAGTGTGCAAGATTGTGCTTTGGTAGCAAGTAGGCATCTGCCTTTCCACAGAGCCGTAAGCGTGGGTTGGCCTCTGCACTTTGAAGATTCCTTAAAGGCCCGTTTTATAATTAATGGCGAGTTTGCTCACCCAATGTTTCAAGCTTAACGTACGTTGGATTTCTGTCAGCAATGTCGATTTTGTATTTAAAAAAGACCAGAAAAAAGAGGAAAAAAAGAGAGAAAGGACTGAGCTAAAGGCTTTTATGAAAGAATTAGGACCTATACGCAATTGTCAAAATTTCTAAGGAGCCTAAATTAATTTTCTTAAGGTAAAAGTGGAGAAGAATCTGTTTTAAGCTATCCATAACTCTAGTGTCTTCCTCATCCAAAAATGTTATATATATATATATATATATAATAGTTTGCATTTCCTTTTCTGAGTAAAATGGCAAGCTCGCCAAGATTAAAGAAGTGCCAAAACATCAGTGACTTTTTCGGGTAAAATTTCAGTAATTCATGTTAGGTATTGACCTTGTTTTCTTTTGGCAACTAGATCTCCTGGCATTCCCCACAAATTTTCCTTGAGAATTTGGAAAATTTATATTTGGCAAATATAAATTTCCGAGGATTTGGGCCAGTTTGAAGGATTTTCAAGTCTGCCCTTCCCTAATAGAATTTGAAAATCCTCAATTTGTGGATTTGTGAACTGATACCAAATTTTCTCAGTTATGCATTATTCCCATATCAATGTCAAGTCCTTATATTTTATAAATTATTCTAACTCCCATCTAAACTTAATGCTCTTTTATATATATATATATATATATATATATATATATATATATTATATAGGCCTTCACCCACTCTCAGAATGACATCTATATAGAAATACCGACCAATTGAACAGCAAGGATCACTGGGTCAGATTTCTTGGAGCCCACAACTGGTGTAAGCATGTGATTCTTGGGCTAGCTAGCACTCACCTACAATTCTCTGCAGCCTACAATTAGAACTCTTGTATTATATACAGTGCATCCTAGCAAGCAATATGATCCACCACACTTCCCACTATATATATGATGGGAGAACTCCCACTACAAAAAATAGTTCTTGCCCATTGGCCCACTTGCCCCATGATCATGATGATCTACAAACATCCATTTGATGAACCTACTGTCGGTAGCCGATTGTATAAAGTAAGAGGAGGAAAGCATTCCTGTTTCTTTCATATTATATATATATATATATATATATATATATATATATATAGTGCGGTTTCAGTCGTGTGCATCCAATCATCCTGACATCAACATGCCGTCTCATTATCATATTTGAAACTTGTTTTCAAAGTTCTAATCTCTGGGAATCAAAGACATGAGATTGAGTGCTAATCTTCTTGTCCCCACTCAACCACCTCTGATTCCTGCTAAAAACGCATGCTGACTGAAAAGCATTGCTTTTGTCGTATGAACTTTACCTATGAAAACTAGTTTGTGAATCCGACAATTGTTTCTAAATGACAAAGAGAAGAAACAATCCAATATATGCAGATCTTTTGCTCCTTTCTACATGCAAACATTATAATAAGTGAAAACACCAAGGAAATGTAGACCCCGGGTATCTAGTAAAGATATGCTGGGACCTCAGCAAGAGGATTCTACGGCCATTCCGTGTCTGAAAATCCAATTTAACTCCATGAAAGGAGTTGATGGTATGAAATAAAGTTGACCCCTGTCAGTGGCAGACCCAAGATTTTAGTTTGATGGGTGCAGATCTTAATAGGTAGTTTGGTTTAAGGGCCAAATCGAGGATTTTCATGTGGATTTTGAGGGTGGACTAATAATTTTTTGTAAAAATTTTAAAGCGCACGCGGTTTAACGGGTGCGACCGCACCCACATGATTGTATTTGGGTCCGCCCCTAACCCCTGTAATATTTAAGTTGGGACTGGCCTAGTTTTTCTAAGGGTGGTTGTTTGTCTTCATTGGGAATTAAGGAAGTCTTGAATTATTCAGCAGGTTTGTGAGAAGAGCATCTCGTGGGGTACTACCGTTACCTTCAGTTAAAAGATATACAAAGGCGACCAGCAGCAGCAATAGTTTGTTTTGGTGATGAAGGATTTTCCAAACATACACTGCATTTGAGCACCTTACACACCTTGGATAGATGAAGGATTTTCTAAACAATGAGGGCTGGTTTCTGTCGTGGATTATATATTTGAAATAAAAAGAAATAGGGGAGATTACAGTATTGACGGATGAGCATGTTTTTGTACATGTGCAGTAAAGTAAAGTAAATTAGTAAATAATTAAAGGTAGATGTTATTTCGTCTCTTTAATGAAATCTGAGCTTTATCTACCATTAATAATGTTAGCTTCGCCGTTAGCTCAAGTTGGCCTATGCGATGGTGGATGCTTTAGTAAAGCACGGAGTTTCTTTTGTTCCTTCTTTGGAGTTTCTTTTGTTCCTTATTTGTATCATTTTTCTCTTTCAATGAAATTAAGTTTCTGATAAGAAATACTTTGTGTGGCAAAGGTGACATAAAGTATGTGGTTAAGTAAAGTGGGAGAAAGACTCCTAAAATGGTTGGGTTTTTAATTGAGTTTACTTTGCCATACTTTTATAAGATACGAAAAAACTGTGTAGTAGCTAGAAAAAAGTGGAAGTTGAACTTGACTTTACCACACCAATTTTCCACTCCTTCAAATAAACACGTCTAAATGATCGCTTTTAGGTCACTGCAGAGACTCATATGTGGGTGGACGCTATATCTTTGGGGCCGAAATGATCCCTACTCACGGTCTCCAATATGGATCAATGGAGGTCATGATACACTTGACATTTCTATGAAGTTGGTAGGAGAGATTCTTTCCATAATCAGATGATCATGCCTCTTGATCCATCGAAACCCTCTAAAACTCATCATCTTTGCACCATTAGGTAAACTCAAAGCTTTCCATCAAGCCTAGGGGTGGAGGCAGCAGGCGAACGTTATTATGGAGTCCACCTATTGAAGAGTTGAACTAATAAAAATGAAGGGGTCCTTTCCTTTTCTTCAGTGGGATGATCCTTTGGTCTTACTACAAGATTGAGCATATACTTAATCTAATAGTGGGACTAATTCCTATTGGAGTAAAATTAAGAAAAATCACACTTATGAAGAGGTAGTTATCGTGAGTTGTTCCCATATTCAATAGGTTGACTCCATTATGAACTTTCACACCCCTCACTACAAGCATGAGTAACACAATCAAAGAATCCGAACTCTTAACTTTACATTTTCATTAAATTTAAACCTTGGGTGTTATCTTTTCATGAATCGATGAATGGTTTTAAATGCTGCCCTGTCAACTATCCTTACTTACACAGGCATTGTGGCCCATCATACGATCATATGTAACCAGTTGATTTTCATTAGTCAATATTGAGTGTGTTACTTTTGGTTAGCAATTCTTGGGATTTGGACAAAAATTCAAGTCTAAATAGGGTTGTAATTTTCTATTTCTTGCTTTTGGGCTGTAGTAGTTGATCAACACGATGAATGGAGAAAGGAAATTGTAGAAATTTTAAGCTCCAAAGTCAAGCGGAGAAGACTGGGATAGAACCTGGCTTGCGTTGACCCAACCACAACTTGGGTCGAGCGAGCAGGATTGCTCTCTCAGGGATTTTGATACAGAACCTCAGTTCAGTTGACCCAACTCAAATCTGGGTCGACCCAACTTTGCAAAAGCTTGCCAATTCAATCTGGAAAGCCTACCTATTTTCTCTCTTCTGCGGCTCTGCCTATTTGAACTCCAACATTAGATCTTGGAAACCTCTTGCACGAATCAAAGGCTATATAAAAAGACTTCTAGTGAACCCCTAAAGAACACCTCTCCTCCATCCTAAACTTAGATCATTTATAGGAGATTTCTTGAGAGTTCAGAGCTATTTTTTAAGAAGACCTTCTACTCTTTTGTTGTTGATTGAAGTACCTAGAGGCATCGAGGTGAGTTGCCGGTTCAAGCACGGGCGAACGATGAACGATGACTCGTTAGCAAGAAGAACTATAGTCCTTTAGGTTGAGTTCAACCGGGGAATGGTCCGTGAGTATAATTATTGTACTGTTCAAAGTTTATTAGTAATTGGTTTTCCCTTGGACCAGGTGAAAGATCTTGTGATTTTTCTCCGTTTGGGTTTTCCACATTAAAAAAACTGTCTTTTGGTGTGATTGTGATTGGATAGATCTAACTATTGTTTGTTTAGAATTTCATACTAGAAATCTACTGGGACCTAGACCCCTAGTGGTAATCAGAGCGGATTGATTTACATGTGACTAATTCGGCACGGGTCATACTATATAGAGTAAGGGGAAAACAATTAGTATGAGCCATTTAGAATCATTATAGTGAAATGTATTATTTTCATATTTTAAGTGCCCTCACAAAGTTTTGCAAAAAGTAAGTCTTGGGAAATTTTGTGGTATTCTCAAATATAGAATTATGATTTTCCAAGGATATTAGTAAAAATATATTAAAAAGTAGTTTTAAATGATTAAAAATAAGTTGTAAATATAAACCATTATCGGTCTGACTATTGCTTGCCCCCTTACAAGAAAATTCTAGCTCTGCCTATACGTAACCATTATTTTCTTCAACAAGTACAACATTAAAGGCTTACTTCTTTAGCAGAATTCCAAGAATTTATATATGAAGAATTTAAAAATTCTCTATAACCTGTCATCTAATTGAGTATCCAAAAATACCAAGGACGTTGAAATTCTAAAAATTTCAAAAGTTATTTTTCACTTTTTAGGTGGTTGAAACTCAAAATTCCAACAAAAAAATACCAACATGCAGAATTCCCAAGGGACAATCATTCTATCACTGTGTTTAAATTTTCAACATCACAAATTCTAGTATAAAATCCTGCTAAAGAAAAAGGCCACTAAGTTATATTAATATAGAAGGCTAGATTGGTGAAATGAAATAGTAATATGCAGGGGAAATAATATAGATAATGAACCTTTTTAGGAGGAGAGAGGGTTGTCAACACAATGACGAGCAGATGTTTCTATGAGATAACATCAGTCTCTTTCATACATCAACAGGTCCTGGCACAACATTTGTAGACAATATCACACACCATCGATCCCCACTTTCAAATGATTAAACAGTTATATCTCGTGGCCGTGGGTGATATCACTGGTATAACAAAATCCAAGAAAAGGTGTACATCTATAATCTTTGTTAGTCCATGATAAATCACGAGCAAGAAACACTTATGCAATGAATCAAAACGAATGAGGGGGTAGTCTCCTCCACATTAACAAATCCTTACAATGAAAGACTTCAGAGTTTTCATAGTAGATAGACTCAGTAAAGAACTGACCAGGGTTATGTTATAGACATGCTATATATATATATATATATATACATATATATATATATATATATATATAGAGAGAGAGAGAGAGAGAGAGAGAATTGTTATTGAGAAATGAGAAATGTTATTGACAGTGCCATGCAGAGGCTGTTATTAGGTATTTATCTTGCCACCCAAGAGAGAGACCTCTACCTCCATCTCTCTCAACTACTTTGAATCCCCCACACCCTCCATCAAACTCAAGCTGTGAGCAATGGCTCCTAATCTTCAAAAGAAGCTTTGCTTGGCTCAAGGACCTGGAGCTCAGACTAACTCCTTGAAACCCAATACTCTCCATTCTATCCTTCCATGTTTCCAACCTCTCATACCTCAGATGACACTCTTCACCTCTCTCGCAATTTACCATGTCCTTGATCTCCTTCCCAAAATGATTCTTCTCAATGCACAATCTCTCCACACTCTCCGGTGGAAGGCAATCGTCCAGCGAGTCGAACATGGCCGCAAAGTAGTGTAGAGACTCCATGAATCTCGATAGGAAGCTAGGGTTGCTTCGGCTACCTTCTTGCTCTACAAGGATCACAAGAGAAGGATTGAGTGAATAGACTGATTTTAGTGTCTCGGAGATCTGCGAAGCACTGGTCAAGGTATGGAGATAAAGCACCAAGTTCACCACAACAGTTTCCTTCTTCCTCACACATAGACTAATGGGTTTACTTCCTCTCAACAACCCCTCAAATTCAAAATCTAAATTCTGGCAACCTTTTGCGAAGCTCGCTAGTCTTGTCTCAGTTTCTATTAGTTCCTCCAACATTCTACCATACCCTGTAATGCGAAGAGAGATTCGGCTGCTGCTGCTAGTCGCCTTCTCTGAAAGAGATTGAATTAGAGAAGGCCATTGGAAACCATAGGAGACATCAAAGTCTATGACGTGCAAACTTCCACTGTTAAGCTCTTCTTCCTCTTCAAAGGCCTCAAAGATGGCCTGATTGGCAGTGAAGTGCGCAAATTGGAAATAAGGAGATGCGCGGTATAGCTCAGTGAAGGCGGCGAACTCTTCATCGGCGGTGGGGGGCTTCATGATCATGTCATAGAATGGTGATCTTCGGGTGAGAAGCCTAGCGGCCAAACCATCGGAGAAATAGGCAGCAACCCTTTGGATGGAATCACCATTCAAGGCAACGCATTTGTACAACTCACTCAGATTCTCAGCAGCCAAGCCGACCTTCTTCTCATCGACGGCGGTGGCAAGGACAAGCAACAAATGGATCAAATGAAGACCCTTTCCTTTTTCAACGCCTCCTCGTTTTGGGTCTAGTTTTAACATCTGGTCGCGCAATTGAAGAGAGGCAATGAGCTTCTTTCCTTCATCTCCTCCCAATTGAGTACATGGATTTAAATCTTCTCTTCTCTTTCTCTTCTTCCCGCCACCGGTACCGATGATGGAAAGGCGTAGATTCAGGAATTCCTCTTCAGTGTCTTGCATCTCTCATGGAGTTGAGGTTCAGGGAAGAGGAGGAGGGAATGGAAGATAAATGAAATGGTTAGGATTGGTTTTATGGGAAGTTTGGCAATTCATGGAAATTCTTCTGTGTCATCACGAGGGGAAAGAAAACAAAGACAAGAAGGAGAATTGGGTTGTCTTGTTTCCATGTGAAGTAGAGAAGGGAGGGATCTTTTGCTTGGGTCCGAGGTTTTCTATTAAAAAAAAAGGCAAATTGCATAGAGGAATAATATGCAGTGGTTTGGGAGTGTTGTGGGGTGGTTGGAATGCTTCAAAAAGATGCCATTCGCAGTAGACAAAACAAACAGCGTGGAATCATAATCCGTCCTTGAACACGACCTGTCCCCATCTGTGGACTTCTAGAAGCAAGATTACCCAACAAATCCACAGCAGTTCTTCTTTTTCCCTTCCTTTCTTTTTTGAGTTCTGGACAGGCTTATAGTTTTTCATAAAGTTTTCAGGTGCCCTTTGACGGTTTAATGTTAACAGTGATGAGTTGGGTACCATGTGATTTTCTTTGAAATCATCATTCTCAAATCCAAACCACTCAAAATCAGGTTTCTCTCCTGGGCTCGAGTCTAAATTTCAATCCACTAAGTGTTGAACTCACTCATAGATTGACCACATTTAAAAAAAAAAAAACCATGATTAGAATACAAAATAAGTAGACCAATCATGTGTCTTATATGTGATCAATATTATGACGTTGGAGATAACACGCACGGGTTAAAATAGGTAATTGCTAACATGGAACATAAAGCACATATTTATTTGCATGGAATTGAATTCTTAGAAACTCTATGAGATGTATTCATGAAAGTGGTTAATATTGGAGAAACAAACTGAAAAATCAATAAATAACCATCAAACAATCTTTCTTTTGAACGGAAATGCATTAAGAAGTGAGATTAAAAAAAAAACCCAACTATCACCCTGCTAAATAAAAAAACAATGAAAATCATCTCCCATATACATCCCACTTTATACCATTCTTCACTCATATCTTTGATAACCCTTTCTTGAAACCTATTTTACCATTAATTCCTATGCAAACAAACGCATCCAAATTTTTGGGTTGCTAAAAAAAAAGGCTAATTGGGACCCAATATTGAAACACTTTTTTTTTTATATATATATATAATAACATGGAAACATATCAGCCAAGAAGAAGCTATTTTTGGGACAAGTGGCTGTTATTCAAGTGCAAGTGTGAAACAAAACCCAAGAAAGCTGCAGAGGGAGGGAAGGAATAAAAGAGTAGGTGAGTCCGTGAGGAATCTTTGAATTTGCCGCCCTTGTGAGACTCTGCAGAAAGAGTCTCATAAAGCAAAGATACCGTTTATCTTACGACGTTGAATCGACTCCACTTACTGCCTCAAGAGTCATATTTGTTAAACGTTTGATCCAATCTCTTCACATTTGTTCTATTTGAATTGGCATCCCATTTTGGCATCAGTAGCCACTGAATTATATTGCTAATGAATTATATCACTTAATCTCCTAAAAGTTGGAGAATGTTATCCTACAAGCAGACTTCCTTCTTACTTTTAATAAGCAATCCACTTCATGGGAGTGATTTAGATGCCTACTTATTATTGGGATCATGGTACATGGAAAAGGTCTCCTAATAGATAAGGATTGGGGAAAGAAAAAAAAACCAGCACTGTTTTATCATCCTATCCCTTGAGAAAAAAATCAGCACTTCTAGATCTACAAATTTAGATTTTTTTTTTAACCACACATTTCTTTGATATTCAATCCAATGGTGGATAAAAGTTTGATAAGAGTGAAATTGGGCTTTGTACCAGATCACCAGGGATGAGGGCGTGAAAAGATCCCACACTAACCGAAGATAAGCCCAAGTGGGCCCTATGGAGCTAGACTGCATAGAGCATAGCTTGTGGGAGAACATTGTGCCCTATAAAGGAAAGGATTAGGAAAATTTGATTAGAATGATTTTCCACCCCCACCTCCAATCCACATCAACTTAATCAATTTTCTGGTCCAACTTGAGAGGGTCACAAGCAAAAAGGCCGTCTATAATGCGGGGCACACACTTCCTGACATACAGGAAGGAAATAAATATAGAAGAAATTTTCAAATAGGTATAAATTTTTTTATTTTTAAAAAAGTACATGAAAATCTGAATATTTCAAAACCGTATAAAGCCTTTTCACAATTCTATAGATCAAGTCCTCTCGATAAAAAGGACCTAAGAAATGACAAAAATACCCTTTAGTCAATTTTGAAAATTTTCCTTTTAACAAATCATTTAAGAGGCTTCATTGAATCAAATGCTTATGGTCATCAAAATCAAAATGGCTAATTTTGGGGGGAAAAGAGATTAAAGAAAAAAAATGTCCTACGAGAAGGGTATTTTTATCATTTTTCAAAAAAATTTTATGGAGTGAACTTGATTAAAAGAACTGTGGGAAGAAAAGAACTGTGGGAAGACTTTCTCCCTCCAAAACTTCTCCGCACTTGAAACGTAGCATAGCTAGTGTGGTCAGCATCGACATAGTTCTCTCTCTCTAGATTTGATCATAATAAATCTTGTAGGACACAGGATTAATGCCCACATAGTTCTCTCTCTCTAGATTTGATCATATAAATCTTGTAGGACACAAGATTAGATAAGAGTTACGCTCCTCCCAATTGGGCCCCTTATGGTGTATGACAACCATGGAATACCGTTGGATTGAATAATGGAGTTGAGAGTTTTCACGTAGGTAAATCTCATCTAGAATATTCAATCCAACAGCATTTCAAGCTTGTCACGTGTGCGCGTCCGAACCCACCAACTCAACCGGATTAAATTCAGATTTGGTTAAGATTTTCAACTTGATAACTGAGCAGGTTGGGTTTGGAATGGAGCAACCAGGCAACTGACATGAACCGGTTTATATAACCAATGGACTCACTGCACTCCAAGCCGACCTGAATCTCCCTGTTAATCCTGGGTATGAACTTTCAGCCAGATAAGAGATATAGGTTCAATAGGATCCATCCAAACAGATGGTCAGCCAATCTGTGAATACAACCAACCAAAATTGTTCTTTAATCCGTTTCTTTTGTATTGCTGTTTACAAATCTGATTCAACTGACATTGAGATTGTCTTATTACCAACGAAATCCCATTTTGGGAATCTAGATTGTGCTGATTTTGTAGTAATCAGAATGTATTTATTCCCCAAAAATTGCATTTGATTGGATTGTCTTTATCAACTGCAGGCTAATTTCTACAGAAGCCAGAGATGGTGACTGCCAACTTTGGATGTGGCCTCCTGCATCTTTTTATCTCACTTCAAGAAACAGTAAAAGATTTGAACTCCATTTCAGCTCGTCCAATTTTATAGATTTACAAAAAGAAACAATCACAGGACTATCCCAGCACTCCCACCTTCAATGATGGGGCAAAAGTTTATTGATTTGAATGAACCAATTCACTGTCAATTGCTAGTTCACGGCAATATCCCAGGGGAGAAATAGCTCAATCATTGTGCATGTTACATGTCAGACAATATAGGAGATGATTTGATTCTCAATAATATTTCCAAGGCATGCAATAGAAATTCTTTCTATTAGTACAGAATTAGATAATGAAAGGATTTCTCCTGGCAAGGTGTTTGTTATGTAATTAATCAAACACCTATATTATAGTAGGGATCCATAACAACAACAATAATAATAGACTCATACTAAGGAAACAATATTTTATTTCTTAGGGTGTGCTTGGTCTTTTCATCTTTCATGACCTCCCAATGATCACACTAATCAGATGATACAAACCATATGACTAATAAATGGATGCAGGCAGCAGGTCCCCATAATCTTGGATTTTAACGTCACTTCTAGATTTTGTTCAGTTTTTATTTGAATATCAGATCATATGATAACATAGCAAAAAGAAACTGTTTTCCACTCTTTCAGATGATGAAGTCCCAATGATACCCAGTACAATTTCCATTGTCGAATCCATAATTACACTAGTATTCTATATTATATAAACTTTCTAAAACCAATAAATATGGCACATCCTCCAATCCTATTTATGCTGGTTTGCAAAATCAAACTCCACCTTGTGGATGAAAACAATGAAATAGAGGGAGGAATGCATGTGTGGATAAAATAGAAAACTCCGCGATATAGAGGTAAGTGTTTTGATTTTAATACACCCACTCTTTCATTGTTTGGTTTTCCTATTGTTAGGGTGGGAATGCTGGATTCCTCTCACGTGGAAATGGAAATGTGTTACACACCCTAAGGAAGCGCTTGCGCAATGTTGGAAATCCATGGCACCATGGATTCCTTTTGCCATGGAAATCCATGGCACCATGGATTCCTTTTGCCATGGAAAAATGATTCCTACTCGTTGACTTTATACAAAGTTAAAGAAAAATAGTACAACTTTTTTCCTCTATCCGCAGAGAAAAGTACCACACCAAACAGCAATGTTGGAAATCCATGGCACCATGGATTCCTTTTGCCATGGAAAAATGATTCCTACTCGTGACTTTATACAAAGTCAAAGAAAAATAGTACAACTTTTTTCCTCTATCCGCACAGAAAAGTACCACACCAAACAGCAAAAAAAATGGCAGGCGGAGAAAAAATTAGGCTTTTGTACCCAAAGGAATCTCGACGTTGCACAAATGTGTCAAGGGATAAACAAAATTAACAAATAAACACATGCGCACAAGGAGACATATGAAGAATATGAAAATAATTATTTTACTCCATGTTATTTTCTTTAGAACTTACATATAGAAAAAAGTTATGCAACAGTCCCAAACTCATTGCTTGGTAAAAAGGGGAAAAAGAAAAAAAATACTACAACAGAGGTTTTTCTTCTTCCAACAATAAATGAATGATGGATTTGACAACTTCATTGTTGACAACAGTCGCCATCTGAAACATGGGAGTTCGAAATGTTACTTTAATTTTTGCAAGGAGCTCTATGCCTCTATGTACAAGATTCATCACAATGATGAGAAACATGAAATGATTAATTATGAAGATGATCAGGCAACATAGCATATGCAACAGAGAATAGTAGCACTAGCTGAACCTAGATTCACTCAAGCATATGCTCGAGTGTCTCCACCCACAAATTTGCACAAGAATTGTATCATATCTCATTAAAGAATACCATTATTACTGAGGAACAATCATAGGCTGTTGAATCTGCTTATGCATCATGATGATGATGTGCTAGTGTCCTAAATCACCATTCTAAACAGGTGAGGCCGTGATTTAGTCATCAAAGGTGTTGATTTGTTGGGCTCCAATTCGATGGTGATGCCTCAAGAATCTTACCAATTCCAAAGCCTCGCTGCCCATTTTTCATCAACCATAAAATAATTAGGAAAAGAAGATTAAAGTTGTGGAGAAAAGGGCCAACTGGCTAAAATTTGACATCGAGGATCTTTCCATTTCAGATTTTTTGTGCATCTCCATCCATGATGGGGCCATCAAATCAATTGCTTGCTTCCATCACAACTATGAGCGTCAATTATGAGGAAATTTTTTGATAGAATAAAATCCTTCAATGCCACTTATACTCAAGTTCCCATAAAACGGAGAAATAATGTAATCATTTTCCTTGTGTAAAATGAAATCTTTTTCTATTTACCAAGTGCAATTTAAGTTAATTTTGTGCATTTATTCATAAATCAAGCATTTACTATACTCAATATTAAATGCCAGGTCCAAAATGTACAATTAGATGGATGATGAATGCAATATGTTACCAATCAAAATCAGACAAATGACATCAGATTTTTGAAGTCATTGATTAGTAAAGGTATTTGACGAATTTCTTCTACTGGCTTAACATGATGTTGCAGAAAAACCCTATAATAAATGTTGCCAATTACGTGTTCCATTCGGTTGGTGATTAGTGTAAAAAGTAGATAACTTTTGTAAGATCCATTAATTGTAGGTTGATTGTGTTCTGAAAAGAAAAGGGGGGAAAAAAAAGAAGTAATACAACCACACTCCTTATCAGATTAATTATAAATCAAGCATAAAGTTTTCTATAAGAGATGACATTAACTTAAGTCAAAACCTCTAGCACAGTTAAGTTGAATAAAGCTATCAAATGCCTCTAGAGTAAAAAGTTGTTGTCAAATACCTCTGGCTTTCGAATAAGTTCCTTCAGAACAGAATGAAGTGTTAAGCGAAGTTGCTTGAACAGAACAGCAGTTTGAGCTGGAGCAGTCAGTTTTAACCAGCCGTCTATAGTTACCAGTCCTGTCTGCAGAACAAACCCACAAAATGGTTTGAGATTCCTAATAGTTATCAGTGAAAGCACACTGTCATCAGCAAGGCCAAACTGCCACCATTATAGCAGACAGTAAACCAAAAAATATCTAATAATTTCGTAAAAAAAAATATAAGATTCAATTTAACTAAGTAAATAGGAGAAGTCATCAATTAATTGCTTCTCTGTAGTTTTCATTATTCTTGTTTAGTCAACAGTACAACAACCTGTATATGGAATCAACAATGCATATTCAGTTGGATAATGTAAATAAGCGAGGTTCATATTTATTTATTTTTTTTCCTACACTGGGGACTCAAACACGCACTTGCACTCACAGTCTCACACACTCATGTCCCTAACCAGCTGATCTACAGCCGAGAACATAATTGAGGTTTATTTGCTTTGCAAGTATCACGTTATATTGAAATAGTTCACTACCAAGTCTAGCAAACAAAGGATGCATGATGCATCCTCGCTAAACATGTAACCGTCATTCACTGTCATCTTTAATAAGGCCTATCTGGGTTTGTTCCAATGTTTTCAAAATGCTGAGGCATGACACAAGGCCTTTCAATTGTATAAAGCATGATGAATAAGACCCAACACATGCGATGTAAGCCTCATGAGTGTGCTTCTTTTTTTCTAATAAACAAAATAATTAATGGGGTATGGAATATTGAGGGGGTTACCAATTATTTTATGCTCCCCCACACTGCCTCTTTGACGGTTTGAGAGAGATCCACATTTTCATCTTCTCATCACATTTTCCAATTTCTTCCAATTCCCCTAAGCCTGGTTCTTACAATTAACAATACTTGTAACTAAGTCAGACTACAGTGCACGTATAGTTCTAATAATAAAAGGGGAAAAACTGTTTATACAATTACCATGTTTGATGCCTATTTTTATTTTTACTTTTTAGTACGTTATATTGACAACATTAAATACAAGGATGAGAAGCGGCAACGAGTGTGAGAACTGCATGTGGAGAGAAAAGTAAGTTTTTCAGTTATCATAGGTCTGCATTAGGGGTTAGATTTAAGCCTTCATCATGCATTCTTTATGGATGAGTTAACTGCTCATTCAAGAGGAAGTACTTTGGTCTTATACCAAAAAAAAAAGAGGAAGTACTTTGGTGTCTATTGTTTGTAGATGATATGGTATTGGCAGATGAATTAAGAGTTGACGTGAATGCAAAACTCGAGAGATAGGCGGGAGGCTTTAGAATCCAAGTGCTCTAAAATAAGTCGTACAAGGATTGAATATATGAATTGAAACTTCAATGGAGATATGCAAAGAGCATAAACTCCTGAGAATTAAAGCTCAAGAGATACCATAGATAGATTCATTCCGATACCTTGGCTAGATAATTAGCAAGGATGGAGAGATTGAGAACCATGCCAAACATAGCATAAGGACAAGAAAGTTGAAGTGGAGACTTACTTTTGCAGTGCTTTGTCGGCACACACCAATAAGATTGAATGGAAAATTTTATGGAGCACCGATTAGACCAGATATGATCTATGGGTCAAAATTTAGCCACTCAAGAAGCAACATATACAAAATGAGCATAGCAATGACAAGAATGTCGAGATGGACACGTCAGAAATGAGCACTTCAAGAAGCTCCTCTTTTTTTTTAATAAACGCTACCAGGAGCAATTAGGTGTAGCATTAATAGGTGATAAATTAATAGAGACTAGTTTGAGATGGTTTAGGCATGTCAAACGCAAGCCAGCAATGCTGCCATTGAGAAGTTTTTCTATGCAGGTTGATGGCCCACCAAGGAAAAAGGATAGGCCAAAGAGGACATCGACGGAAGTAGTATGGATAGGTTTGAAGAAGTGCAACCAATCCTAGGATTTGGCTCAAGACAGACGGAATGAAGAAACAGAATTCATGTAGCCAACTCGAACATAGTTGTAGCCATGCTTTGATGATGGTGATGATGATAGAGTAGCATTTATGTACTTTTTATAGCATATTGTAGCACCACATTTATACTTCATTATTTTTTTTTACAAATAATTTCAATTTAATATTGGCGCATAACTTACTTAATGTAATCATATATGAGAAATGATTCTCAGCCGCCAGCTGCATGGGCATTGACCAATGTGGGGCCCACCTATCCTAGTAAGGCCCTTTTACCTTAATATCTTTGTATGGAGTTACTCAGCTTATAGGAGATGCAATGTCAGACACCTATCCATGTCTGAATTCAAACACCATTTGTTACTTTTAGATGATGTGTTAAATAGAAACAAATTAACACAATTACAATAAGTGATGGATTCATGAATTTGAGCTTCCAAGAAAACAGGTTCCTTTCTGTAACTGCAAGATGGTGATACATCATTTGATACCATTTAATATTTTTATCCAAGGTCCCAAAGCACAATGGATGAAATCATAGCCATAACCAAACAAACTGTAAAATGTCAGACAGATAATAATGCCTTGGCTTAGAATGAAGCTAAGATTTCATGGTATTTGTTTGAAAAGAAATTAACAAATGAAAAGGCTAATATACAGAGGTTTCTCCAGGGTAATGAATGGAGAAGAACAAGAATTAATACCTGATGTTGAATATTAATGGAACCACCAAACAGCAAAATTGAGTATGGTGAGATGATTGTAGTATCCCTCAAAAATACTTTACTCGTTTCGACCTGAGAATATGAAAATGTAGGGGAATCAACATTACCTTTAATTTTCTAAATATGAGACTAAGTAGACAAACCATTAGGAGTATAAATTACCATATACTTTTGCAAGTCAAGTATGCAGACATCAACAGAAGATTCAAATATACAACAGAAAAAAGTAAATCAGCATTGTGGGTCCTATTTGTCCCAGGTAGACTACTGAAGATGGATCAGAAACACCCTTTTTGAATGGAAAGTAATAGACCGAGCTATAAGTGATCTTTGCAGTCCCAAAGTAAATTCTGAGGTCACCAAGTGGTGAAGATTACTTGAATCCAACTTGAGCAGAGGAGTTTAAACTTGTAATGAGTCTTGATAGTTTTTCTTAATCCATCATGATTCTAATCATGAGGAGTTTAAAAGCATACAAAAAACAACTCCCTTTTCATTTTTGAATAATTCTAGAAGGGCTAAAAGAAAAACTTATAGGGTGATATTTTCAAGAAATCTCTTAAACGACATGATCCAATAAATTGACTTCTCTTTTTTTTTCTTTTTTCTTTTTTCTTTTTGTGTGTGCGTGCGCTAAAAGTCAGTTGCTTTAATTATCCAGGAGTGCCAAATATCACTCCGATAGAGTAATCGTTAGCATCAGTGTTAAAGTCTTGAAGTTAAGTGGATTTCTAGGTGCACTATTTTGCTAGTAAAGTCAACTATGAATAATGCTTGAATTAGTATAAAATAGATGTGAAGGTAACCAGGTAAGGGTCTGTGCACAAGGATCTGCATTTGTCACAAGTGGGGCTCAATGTACAGGGTAGGAATGGGGTATAGAAAGGGCCATCTATTGGGAAAAAACGTGTTTACTTTTCAAAAGTGGAGTGACTGCAATTGTGACACCCCGGAATCCCACATCAACTATAGAGAGGAAAGTGAATGGGATTATATATAGAGCTTAGACCCTTACCTTGCATGAGGCCTTTTGGTGGGTTGAGGCCCACCGGAAACAAAACCGTGAGGCCCGTGGGCCAAAGCGGACAATATCATGCATGCGTGTGGGGTGGGGCGTACAAGAAAAACCCTAGGGAAGAAAGATAAGAAAAGAGAGATGTAGGCTAAATTGAGAGGAATCTGTACATAGTTGCAGTCACTAGGGCTAGGTGACCACACTTATATATGCTTTATTAGTTTTGTGAAAATCCCCCACTTATCCCATATTTACAAATGAATCCACAATTTTCAGAATTACAGATAAGTCCAACTCTTAACAAAAGGTAGGTCTGATCTTGTCTGTGATCAGTCAGGATTCAGCCAAAATCACGGCAGCCTCTTCCCGAAAGTAGAAAGCCAGTCAAAGAAGATGATGATCATGTTGTTGACATGGGCATATTGCTCTCATTGCAACACAAGGAATTCACAATCTCTAGTTCATTCTCACTTTTCTAGATTAAAGTCGTCTTAAGAAAGAGGAGTTTCCTGATGCAAAGCAGGCCACATCATAAACTAACAGATTCATGAGAAAGGGTTGTTGGAATAGTACTTGGAATATGATGGTTCACTACTTTAAGACCAGTTGCAGTCACTAAACCTAGCCTCTTACATGCATACCTTAGTTCAAGTGATTATTCTTGCTAGATTACTTCAGATTTGACTTCTCATATTTGAAAAGACTGGATTGCCAAGGTGATTCATCAATTGGTAATTGGGTTATTGTAATCGAGGGCCTAGATTGAGAATGCAATTCTGCATCATACGGCCATAAATTTGATGAGCCAATAAATAGCAGACAGATAAGCGTGAGACTTGAATGCCAGCAAAATTAATTTAGGGTGAGGATTTTGATGCCGAATTGATTTTAGATTGCAACTTCAAGTTGGCCGAAACCTTCATGAAGCAAATTGAGCATTTCAAGAAGGCCCACAGGGGTTGAATCAAGAATTGATCGAGATTCAGGCCCCCTAACAGTCCCAATTTTTTAGTAAAAATTGATATTAGGTGCTATTTTGACAAAAACAGAAGACAGGGACATGTGTGGAATTTCCAGAATTTCTGAACTCTAAATGAACAAAACATGCACTGTTTTTTGGGGCAACTTTTTGCGGGCCCGTGCAAGCCCAAACCCACCAAGGGCATGTACCCATAGGGTCGCCCCATGAGTGGGCTTCAATCAGAACGCTTCATTCAGAAGTGGGCCATGTGGGGCCCACATGGTCTTTTGCTATAAGCGTCTGGGATGTCCAGACCCTTTGAAATTGGTAGTTTCCTTTTAAATTCTTCGGCAAATCTTGTTCTCAGCAGAACTCCAAGCCTTAGCAGGGAAGTATACCTGTAGTAATTGTCTTAGGAAAATTCTTTTGGGTTTTTGGATCACTCTTTTTGCAATATAAAAGCCATGCCAAGGTGGACTGTAATGGACATTCCATTGTACAGTATCCTACTAAAAGGCTTTGGCAGTCTTATTGCTTTATTCTTCGTTTCTTGGTCGTGAGTGGCCATAGAGGACTAGAAGACCCTCTAGGGCCAGTTCTGTGGTTTTTTTAGTTCCTTGTTTAATTTATTTGGTTTCTGAATTTCTGCAAATTCTCTGCAATCTCCCATACTTGCAATTCTGCACCCACTATTTTTCCCTGTCACAAAGAGGAGAATTTCCAACTACAGGGGTTGTGGGACCCCATGGCCCACCAGATGGAAGATCTGGTTCAAGGATCCATGAGGGGAGCCATGGGCAACCCTTAGGGTGGAGGACCCATGGAGAGTGGACCCCACTTGGGTCTTCATCCAATCACCATAGTGCATGGGAGGCGTCTGTCACAGAAATTGTGACTGTGTCGACAGGGCTTACTTAGATCATCTGGCCACTAGATTGGAAATCAGATCCAGTCATCAGGTGTGGGAACCCTGGGCGACCCTAGGGAGTTGGGACATCTGGGGTATTAGAACAGTGGGACCCACTGTCCAGTGGATGCAAATAACCCAGGCGTGACTTCTTGTGGATATTTTAGAAATCTGTTTTGGAGCTGTGGGCCCCAGAGAATGGTCTGATAATGAATCAGATCCATTGATGTGATAATTCAGCTTTGGGCGACCACAGACATCAAGCCTGATCATGGGTTTGATCAGTGGGACCCACAGTGTTTTATACGAAACAGTTCTGGCGTGAGTTGTTGTTTCTTTTACTTTCTGTGTGTGTAGTGGAGGTTTGAATGGAATCTGCCAATTAAGATAGTCCCTGGACATCTAATACAATTACAATATAACCTTACTACTTAGATAAATGAAGGTTTTATATGAATTACTGAATGGACTGCTTGGTTGGAATGTGGACGTGATTCTGTAAACTTGGGTAATATGTTGTTTATGATAAAGGTGGGCCATCCCTATACCAATCGCCACCGGTCATGAATAGAAGTGGGTCAGTGACATGTAATTTGTGTAGGGGGCTGGACTCACAATATTGATTGTGTAAATTATTAATAATAATGAATTCCGGTTGCAATGTGATTATGAGATTGTGCACTGGGTCCTAGGCTTGGGATGTTGGACTTGCGTATGGATGATTGATAACCGTTGTATTGGCTGGTCCTTGGTGGACGTGAATGATGAGATAGGGTCATGGTGGCCGGTATACATGTATACGATAAGCCTAGGAGGCGTGGTAATGTGCATGGGCAAGAATATGTATATGGACGTACTTTTAATGGTAATTGATCTATTGCTTCAGATTTGTTGATCATGTGATATTATGTTTTATGCTGTTTGTGTAATTAGGAAAATTCATTGACCAGTAATACTGATGTTGTATTGACCCTTCAGGTAACCTTGTTACGGGTGGGCCAGAGCAGAATGATGTTCAACACGTAGATTTCAGCATGCGTGGCTGAAGGGAGTGAACAAGAAACATTCAAATAATTATTTGAGAGATTAGCTCTTGTTTTAGGAAATTTATTCAATGTTTTAGTACATTATTGATTTTAGGGCTGCACAGAACCGGACCGCAGACCGGACCGGACCGGTTTTGAAAAACCGGTTATATCCGGTCCGGTCCGGTCCGGACCTTTTAAAAACCGGTCTGGACCGGACCGGACCGGATTAATAATAATAAAAAAAATTTAATTTTTTTAATACAAAACTTTAAGTATAAAAAATTCCCAAGTCAAATACCATAGTGAAATCGAAGATCTAGTTTCTTACATTTGGAAAAAGAGGCAGGAAATTGGCTGAAAATGAAAAAATAAAATAAAAACTTAAAAAAAAAAAAAAACTAATGAAACCGGTCCGGACCACTTAAGTGGTCCAGACCGGACCGTTTTGGACCGGTCCGGTCCTCTCATTTAAGCCGGACCGGAAATCCGGTCCGACCGGATTCCGGTCCAAAAACCGGACCGGATTTCCGGTTGTGCAGCCCTAATTGATTTGAGTCAGGACATAGGAATTTTGATCATTCAAAGATCATTGATATTGTTTGACTTTTATAATTTAATTGAATTTATAGTTTGCTTTAAATGCCTAACTTATTGTGAGAACTATTTGATGAATGTATGGTAAATGTTGCCAAGTTATCACGATCCGGAAATCCAACTGGGCCCCGGAATTTATGTCGTGACAAGTTGTGTGGGAGATAGCTCGATATTTGGATTCTGCTGATGATTTAGAAACAACTCCTTGTTTCTTGCATTTTCAAGATATGAGCGAAGATTCAAGAAAAATGGAAAATCCTATGGTTGACATCATAAACATTGCATGCCCACTCAGAAGTCAAAATAACCAGTCATAGAAAGAGAACTACTGGAACGCAAGAGAAGAGGTTTGTTTTTAGTTTTTTGCATTAGTTCTGGAACTACTGGAACTACAGTAGTTTTTTGCGCCATGCGGGCAAGGATGATTAACCTATAATATTAGTGGAAATGTAAATCATTCAGAAAATGACCCATTTCCTTAGTCTTTATAGGATTTCACTTAAATGTTCCATAGTAACTTTCTAAAACTTAGAAAATCATTATAAAATATATATATATATATATATATATATAATTTTTGTAGAGATCAATCTGATAATAGGCCTACATCATATGTGAATGAAATTTCTCATACAAACGGGGGCACTTCTTCTCCAGCCTACTAATGATTTCAAGCCCCCCAATGTTGTCTACGTAGTAGAGACAGAAAAAAGGACGAAAAAATAACGAATCGTATAAGAGTTCCATAAGTGGGCCCAGTTATGAAACATCTATATCATAGAAAATATGGCCCCCATGTAGTGTATAGTCCCCATCAAATTTCACTCATATGACCTAGCTTTACATCGATAATTTTTAGAATACTCAAATAAAATATTATAAGCAATTCATATATTTCATATAAACCGAATTGAAATTTCTTTTGTAATATTTAATTATTCCTAATGGGCCCAACTCAGTAGATCAACCCTAAAGGATCCTCATTCCAGGCCTATTTTCATTTCTCTGAAGTGGCCCCACTTAAGAGCCTCATGAAACTCTACTTAAAGGCTTTCCCATAAAATAAAATAAAATAAAAACACAACTTGAAAGAAATGTTGAGACTGGAGACATTGGATGCCCACTTTGTGGAGAATAACAGCAAAACTTTCTGTTAAGGATATGAAAAGTTTTTTACATGTATATCCTTAGAAAAAACCACGGGACAAGAATGCCCTTGTACATGCCAATGGTAAAATATATTAATAAAAAGAAGTCCATACAACAAACAAGAACCTAAGGAAAAGACTCGTGAAGCAGCCGAAATAGAAAAAGAGAAAAGAAAAACTTTCAGCAATCATGATGTCTTTGATGTGAATAACAATAACAACAACAACAACAACAACGCATAAGATCATTTAGAATTTTCCTTACATATAATAAATGTGCATCTATTAAAGTAACTCATAAAGAGAAAACTAAGGGTGTACATGCCAATATGAAAACAGAAAAAGAAGAAAGAAAAAAACCAAAAGGTATGCATTCTATTTCATAATTCTTGTATTGTAAATTATCACAAAAGCATATTCCGAACAGTATTTTGTATACATATAAAGAACAGCAGAAATAGCTACTATTACAGGAATTTTAAGGAATGAAAGAATAATATAATCCAAAAATTTTGCAAACCTTTTCAAGGAAGACCAGAAACGGGTATCGAGAAGCTTTCATGTTACTGTTTATGGAAGATGGATGAATGTGAACTTCTCTTCTACCATCATACCAGTGTGGACGATCCTTAGTGGCAGGAATGGTAGACACAGTTTTATTGTTGCTTAGAGCCCCTCCAATAATGCCTTCTTCAGTAGCAGCCACATTGGGATAGAGACCTGCACATAAGACTGACTGCAAGTATATCTCAAAAATCATGTTCATGTGACAAGTTACATGCCATGAACTTCAATTTTTAAATAGAGATTAGGGATAAATCACCAACACTGATCGAATGAGATTTAAAACTATAACAAAGACATCAACAAAATGGCATGGAATGGCCAAAGCACTCATGGTTTAGTGGTGTTGGCACCTCGGTATCACATATGTACCCAGGGATCAATCCTGGGTCTCAACATTATTAGTGTCGCTCTTGGCCAGTAGGCCAACCTTCCGAGAAAAAAAAGGCATGGATCCTTTTGAACGGAAAGATATCTTGAGAATAAGATTGACTGCCAAAATATCTTAAGAATTATGTCCATACAGACTATTACATGTCATGAATATCAATTTCTGAGTACAGATATGGGATGAATGAACCAGGCTGATCGAGTGAGTATGAAACATAACTTTTTTTTTTGCTGAGTTGGCCCAGTGGCCAGGAGAGGGTACGAAACACAACTTAATAACACTATCATGATATGCAGGTTCGATATAAAATTAAAGATTAACTAAGCACGCTCCTATATACACAAAAACTATAACGATGTACAGATTAAAATGAACATTCAGGCAGTCAAATAGAATCAACAATGGTACAGTAAAACTCAAACTATGATAGAGAGATTAATGAAATGATGAAACATATTTAACAGCAGATGGAAGAAAGGTCTTATTACCTTTACAATAGAAGAATGCTGAGAGTACATATTGAATGGCTGAGACAAATCAGCAAAGCAACTGTCCAACTGGTCTTTCATTTTCCCAACATTCTGTGAGGTTATAACTTGTTAAAGGCCCAAAGCAAAATACAGTAACAGTTTAATTAGTTAAAAGAAATGTAAAAGGTATACATGCTGGGCAAAGAAGCGACAAGAATACAGACTAAATAACTGAGATGCAAACGCGAATGCAGACATGTAGATTAAGGACTAAAAAAAAAGATAAGACTCAAAATGGATAAGTCAACTGGAAACTCAGGAGGTCACTCCAATAAAGGAGGTCAATTGATGCCATTTGAGACGGTCTTGGCATTATAGAACTGTATACAGCCCCTGTATGGAGAACAAAAGTTCTACAGGACACACGTATGAGGATCAAGGTGTTGATGTAGCTATTGGGTACTCCTCCAAAAGATCATTTGTAATGCAAAGGCTACGAATTACATATACCTACTGAAGCACCTTTGTTGCATAATGTTGATATAAATTCTTATGCCATTCACTAACAACTTGAGCTTTTGGTGTTATTGGTTATTAACATGGTATCAGAGGAAGTGGATCCGTGGCGCAATGGTAGCGCGTTTGACTCCAGATCAGATGGTTGCGTGTTTGATTCACGTCGGGTTCAATTCCCTTCACAAATCGTAATTTCCAACATAGTTGGGACAAGGCTTTGATGATGATGATGATCAGAGCCAAAGGTCTCGAGTTCGAAACCCTGGGGAGGCATGTTACCTCCATCTATCTGTTCCGCATGTCTATTGGGTTTCGAATTTGAACAGCTTCCCATTCGAGCGGGGTGTTGATATAAATTGTTATGCCGTTCACTAACAACTCAAGCTTTTGGTGTTACTGGTTATTAATATATAATTCTAAAATACTATAGAAATTGGTCCCTATATGCAAGTCCCTATTGTAGAGTAAAAAATAAAAAATAAAAAACCAACTTGTTACCATGCATTGTTAAGAATTACAGTGAGGAATGGTTTGTTGCACTATTTTGTAAATAAGATAAAAGTTGGGGTGAGTTTTTTTTGTAAATATTCAAAATATTATAATATATTGGTGATGTCACCCAACCTTAGTCAACACCCCAATAACCTTCATTCAGTTCAAATCCCTCTCCCCTTTCTTTTTTTTTGATATCTCAGGGTATCCCCACCTTAGGCAGGACTAATCCCTGGGCCCCACACCCGCACCCACACAAACAGAGGATGGTTAACACCGAGGGGAATCGATGCCAAGACCTCTGGGGAGCTAAACCCCCTTTCCTTTTCTTCTTTTACATATTCTTAGGGTTTCTTGACCTTTACAGGAAAAAAACCTAGAGGTGGCCATGGAGGTGGAAAAGGTTGGACATGGTCGAGGTCAGAATAACGTTGACAGCGACAAACTCCATGGCACACATTGTAGGAAGAATAGGCACTCTCGCAAGTATTGTTGGGATTTAATTGGAAAGCCGCCACAATTTAATTCCATAAACACAGCTGCAACAGATCAAATGATGACAAAGGAACAATTAAAACTAATATGAATATTGAATATTATACAAGAGCTCTCTGCACTAAAATAAAAGTTACAGCCACTCGAAGGCTACACTACATCATCAACTGGAGTGGCACTGATATAGGGGATCCTCTGTTCACATGGCATCTAGTTATTCGTATGGCTGTTCATGGAGTATTGATTCGAAAGCCACAAATCACGTGACATGTGTGCATTCAATGTTCAAAACTTATAAAATCTCTTCTAATGGCGGCGTTTGCATTGTGAAATTATACACCTGTCGTTGGTGAATGACCTATTGTTATTTCCCAATGTTCATTTTTGCCTTCTGTCTTACATGTTCTCATTCTTCTCATAATTTAGTTTTTTTTAGCACCCTAACCAAATCCCATAATTGCATTGTCACATCTTCCCCTTTGTTTTTTGTGTTTTTTTTTTTCTCTCAAGATCTGGAGATAGGATGGATAGTGGTGGTGGTCGCAAGAGCAATGTCTATATGTGATTGATCAGTTTCGGAATCATGATCAACATTTGAGTCATCAGCCAGCATACCGACATCAAGAAGTGGCGTCGTTGATCAGAACATTTATCCTTTAGTAGTCTTTTCATTATTGAATATTAGGAATAATACTAATGGACCTGGGTGTGAAGTTTGCCAACTTTCAAAGAAGTATAGGACTTCAAATCTAGTCAGTATTAAAGAAATTGATCAAGTTTCTCCTGCTTAAATTTATAGTGATGTACAGTATGTTCCTCTCATTTCTATTTCTGATCATCACTATTTTGTTTCATCCATTGATGATGCATCTAAATTTTTATGCATGTATGTGATGAAATCTTGTGATGAACTACTACCGCTACCTATCTTTGACAATTTTCATAAGAATGTACAACATCAAAGTTGTTTTTTAAAAAATCATACAATTTACAAAGGTTTTAAGTTTTAGGAGCAGATTACACAGGGCTCGAGCTCATTTGTAAACACACCAGGAAAGACTTTGGTGTGTAGAAAATCAAAGCTGTTTTTAAGAATATCATACAATTTACAAAGGTCTTAAGTTTTAGGAGCAGATTACATTGGGCTCAAGTTCATTTGTAAACATACCAGGAAAGACTTTGGTAGATTGATGAATCCAATGTCTGCTAATAAACTTCCAAACTGAACACGCATGTCCCTGTACAGCAGCACTGAGATCAATAAGTTTCTAACAAAAGCAGCAAAACAGGGACACAAACTGTATAGCTATTTCACTAATAGGGTTTCTCTCTTCTCTCCACCTTCTTATCCTATTCCAAGGGTTTCTCAGACCAAGTGAAAAACACTAATAACACATGATCAAACCTCCAAGTGTACTCAATGCCTGTACAAAATACATGAGGAGTGGAGATGAATCGAGGCATTTTTGTGCTCTAGAAGGGACTATGGGGGACTGAAAGTTAACCTTATCATGTTCATAACTGAACTGCTCAAAAAGTAAGTATTGCAAAATTGGTTTGCAGCCTTGGCTCCTTTCTGCAAGCAAATAATTCTCTTAGGTTTTTTAAAATGATTACAACTACCAAAATAATACAAAATAAGTGCCATTAGATGTTTATAACTTGGCAAGTAGTAAAGAAATTGATACTTTATTCTTCATTTAATCATGAGTAGAAGAACAGACAATGCATTTCAATTGGAAAATGACAATCTTGAACCTCGTGTAGAATTTTTGCCCATTTGTTGTACGCGACCATCATTAGTAGATGGTCAGACTGCCTGTTTCCAACATCAGCTTCATTTTCATTATCTAGCTTATCAGCCAATAATGATGATTTTGCCCTATCCACATTTTGTTTCTGCAATATATTACGAATCTGGTGTAATGAGTAAAGCAAAGTTCGAAGTTCAAAGTAGTGAGAAGTACTTTGCATAAGACTTCAAATATTATGTCGTAGAAATTACCTCATCCTTAGGATACACAAATGGAGACTTGTAGCTCAAAAATGCAGCAATTGAGAGAATTGGTGATAAGCACCCAAATATTCCACCATACAACATCATCTGTTGTAGTAAGAGAAAAGAAGTGTTCATACTAGATGCAACCAAGATTCCAAAAATCAATTTTCAAGTCCAACTCGCATTTGGGCCAACCCATTACGGAATATTCCATCCAAATTAATTTATTTATCACCAGACAAAAATAATAAATAAAATATATTATAGAAGCACTCAGAATTAATTGATCTAGCATTAATAAATAGGATGAAACATACACAGGTGAAGAATATATTATGGGCTCTTTTCTGATCAGGTGCACACCGGGTGCACCTGAGTGTGGGGCCCACGGTTGGTCCATCTGATGCATATATAATACAAGGGAAAAAGAAGAGTCAACACAAAATTACTAAAAATCTGGTACTATTCCACAAAATAGAAGGGTCGTCCAAGGGAAAGTGTACATGGATGAATGACCCTTCAAAAGTTTAAGCTGCTTGAATTTGGTTGTGAGTATAAAGCATGTGGAGATGAAACACATCCAATGAATTAGTAGACCATAAGTATAGAAACTAATACAGCCCATGGATGCCGGCCTGAATGTCAAGCCAATCAAATAAAAAGGCCAAATGAGTTCCTAAAGTAGTGAAAGTTTTAGTAAAAGAAGGGAAAATATTTTAGTAAGTTCCATACCAAATGCATTACTATAAAACTTTTTGATACTAAATCACAAAAAAAATAAAAATAAAAATAAATAAAAAATAAATAAACTATTTGATACTAAAGAACAAAATTTTAGCCTAAAATGAAGATTGCAATCATTTTGGAGAGTATATGACAAACTGTGAGGGAGATGAGATGGTTGCCATTGAAAGAACATCGAAAATCTTCAGGATTTCCTTTTTCAGGCAGGAGAATGACAGCCAACGTGAGTGCTTGGGTTTCTTCCATTAGTGAGCCATGGAGACTAACTTGTTTTAATGAGATTGGAGATCTATCCATTTTCTCCTTTAGATGTGGCCTTCTTTCATGTTGGCGGGGAAGTAAATAAATTGGCAAACACACTAGCGAAACAATGGGTTGACAGGATTTCACGGTTGTTGGCTTATGGTGTAACCATTTGTTGTTATTTTGTTTGTTCACTAATGAAGTGGTCAGCACTATAGAAGCCATTTTTTCTTGCTCTTATCTATTTTAATAAGAAGTTGCCTACCACCAATCAAAGGGAAAAACACTTATGGAAAGAAAACCTGCTAGTTGGTCTACTGTTTTATACATAATGACCAGACAACTGTGTGAAAATGGACATTTGGCATGTTGGTGGATCCTCCTCATTGGATATGAGGTTTCTGAAAAAGTCAGCTCCACCAGATATTGCCAGTTGTCTAATTAGAGGGGATTTAAGTTTCTTGAAAAAAAAAAACATTAAAAAAACAGAGAAATGAGACTGAGTTTTCATCGATGCCTAATCCAAAAGCCTGTATCAGTTGGAGTCAGTGGGCCCCACAAACACGCTATCTGTTCAAAGTTCACACTGTTGTCAAGTCATCTAGAACAAGAAGTCCATGAGATATATTTTTAGATAGAAAGAAATACTACTCTTGACTACACTACAGACGTGTATAAAAATTAAACTTGATTTAAAAAAAAATGCAATTAGGATGTCACTGTGTAGACCTTTCCAATCAATACGTCTACAGGGAGTTTGGCCAAATGGAACCCAAGAGTTGTCAACTCTTCTTCTCCTTCAATAGCTCCGACCTAACAGTGCACAGTAGCAATTAAATAGAGTATAATACATCTACTATGAACAACAGCAGCAATAGTATTTAAATTAAAGAGAAAGGGAGGCATTGATGATATAAAAATGTGCAGCATACAACTGTAGGCCCCTGTTTGGTAGGCCAGGGTAGACATCTAATCCTATCAGTGGCAGTATCAGATTCATGCCAGTGCACAGTAGTAACTAAATAGAGCATAACACATTTAATATGAGCAACTATAGGCACTAATGACATAAAAATGTGCAGCGTACAACCATAGGCCCATGTTTGGGAGGCTAGGGTAGACCTCTAATCTATCAGATTCATCGAAATCAAGGGGAAATCCCATAATTTCAGACTGATTCTCTGCCAATAGAGTTTATAGAGTTCCATTGAGCCAGTTTTGAAAAGCCAGCTTAGATTACTGAATGCAATGGAATGGTTAAACGAAAGATGTGTGCAATATTTAGAATTATGAAAGCCCTCCCAACTTGCAAGATCCTCATGGTGGAAGAAACTGTATTCCTTGTTAAACAAGGTGCATAGTGGTTGTTCATATGACAAATGAATAGGAGATGGTCCTCAAAGAACGTTTTGTCCACAAAGGCAATCTTTATAGCTCAAACTAGATCCAAATGCTTCAAGCCGCCTTTCACCTGCTTTTTGAGGTAAAGGGGCTCCCTTTACAGGAGAAGTTTTCTGTCAAGAAGCAATGTCAAAATGAACTTTTGGTAAATATAGACAGAATCGAAACAAGATTCATATCCATGTTGATGTAATTCAGCCCTTCAGTCAGATCAGGCCCAGAAGACACAACCAAGGGAAAAAAAATCTAGGACTCGAGACCTGACTCAGTCAAGGCCAAATCTGAGTCGCATGGTACCCGGCCGATTCAGGCCAAATCCCAATTCACTACATAGAGAAATTAATATATATATATAGGGAGATGCTCCTATGAGAGCATCTCTCACCTTACTATGAGAGAGGGTGGGGGCCCTCACATCCATATCCAATGCCAACAACTTAATTATGAGGGCCCTCACTTTATCTCTCATAATAAGGTGAGATATATATATATATATATGACTTGGCCAACTCACATAGGACTCAGCCAAGTCGCATGCGACTCACTCGAGTCCCATAATTCAAGTCCAAGTCCCATAGGACCCAACTCGTTTAGGGTTTTTTAATCCATGGACACAACCAAGCAAGGGTAAGGTACACCAGGCCCATAATAGATAGCAACCAACCCAAGTAGAACTAGGCCCGACAGGCCCAAAAAACCAGGCCTGCCAGGCCCAGCTAACCCAATCTAGATCCAGGCCTATCCAACAGCAATAAGAACCTAACAGGTCCAAATTGTATAAAGATCTGAGATGGTATCTCAGTTGAAATCATGGTTTTAAAACTCGGCCGAGTCGGAGTCGAGTTGGACTCGGCACTTACTGAGTCGAGTCTACATGACACGGACTTCGCTCAAGTAAAAAAAAAAAAAAAAAGAACAGGTTGCTTTTGTAAAAACAGTTTAAATAGAGGGATGGGGCGAAAGAGTATTATAAAGTAAGGGAAATGCTCTTTTGATGGCAAAAAAAGGTTGGGAAAGGGTTTCTGGTTTTGGGGGAGAGAGAGAGAGAGATGCTGGCCGCCTGGTGCAGTGCTCTGTTACTGCTGCTGGTGCAGTGCTGCTGCTGCTTTTGCAGTGCTATTGCTGCTCTGCTGCTGGGAGCCTGGGACTGTTGCAGTGCTGCTGAGCTGGTGCTGTGTGTTGCTCTGCTACTGGTAGCCTTGTATGCTGGTCTTCTCTTTTTCTCTTCTTTTCTTTCTTTCTTTCTTTCTTTTTTTTTCCTTTTGTCTTTCTTTCTGGTCTTCTCTCTTTCGCTTTCTCTTCTTTTCTTTCTTTCTTTCTTCATTTATTTTCTCTTCCTTTTTCAGTCAGCTGGGGCTAGGCTGGGAGTAGGGTTCCTGTTTTATTTACTATGTTCTTATTTTTTACAAGTTTTTTTGTTCTGAAGTGGATGGATCTCAACTCGGACTTGGCCCTGCACGAGTCGGGTCCCAAGTCCTTTTTTTTAAACCATGGTTGAAATAGGATAGCCTTTTTTAGATTTTCTCAGTGTTACGAAGAATTAGGGAACTAAACGGGTGTGGTAGCATGAGTCTAGATTTGTTTACTTTAAATGGAAGATTAAGAGAGGTGTATCAATTAGGCCAGCAGTTTCTTATCAGTAGAGTAGGAGATTTCCTGTAGCATTCATTCAATTCAGATTTCTTTATTTAAATTAGCATATTTTGATACCTGTCTTCTTGAATATCAAAAGTTGAGAACAGTTTGGGTTTCCAAATCAGAAGTCAATGTCTGAATACAAAATTTTCATCCTTTCATTGGGAAGACTAGTTTCAGGCTGTTTCAAGAGCAGGTTTCTCTTGCAATTCCAATGAATTGCTGCCCTGCAGATTAGGCAACTCCCATTGTATAGTCCCGGCTGTAGCTCAACTGGTTAAGGAATCATGAGTCTGCAAAATTATTTGTACTTTGCTATTTTATTATTTCTTTCATGAACGACAATGTCAATAAATAACTACCAAATCAATCAAAAGAACACTTGTATTCTCAAAGCAATGATGAAAAATAGAATGGCACCAAAAGATCGAATAAAGTAGGAAAAACAATCACTAAATGAGCTCTACACAATTACAGATAAACAAAGCAAACTTTCCATCTATCCAACTAGAATATAAGGCCTAATATAAATAGGTTCTATCAACAGATCATATTTTTCTATTACATTCTAGATCAGGCCTTTGAATAGAGAATTGGCAAGCAGTTAATGCAATTAATTGGTTTTGGTAATAATTCATAGATGCATTCTATAATTTAAAAGCATTTACACAAGAACTCCAAAGATGAATATTCAAAATACCTCATACAATGTGGAAATTGCCGAGGTAATTGCCTCTTTACGTGGAGGTTCAATAGCCTGAAAACAGTAATGTTAGAAAGTCAATTTACATAAACCAGCTGCTAAGCAAAAGGTTAGAATAACTTTCTAGACAACAGTAGAAAAAACAAATACCTTCAATAAAAATGATGTTATATCTCCCAGGGAAAGTGACTTGATTTGTAAGCACAACTCAACCAATGGCATTCTTAGCATCTCAGGCACCTTGGCGTGAGAAAGGAAAAAAAATTAAATGTCTGCTCTTATTGTGCAATACAGTACACATAAGAGAAGTCCAAGATGCAAAAGGAGTGGAACAGATACCTGGTACGGGCGCATGAGTTTTTCAAATCTATAGCGTGTGTACAAACAGAAGCAGATTCCTGGTTTTACACGTCCAGCTCTTCCACAGCGTTGTCTTGCATTGGCCTGAGATATCCAGTCCTCCACCATGCTTGACATTTTCTAGCAGTAAAAAACGAAGAATGCAGTGAGGCCCTGCACTAGGTAGCAGGAATACATAACTACATCATTAACTAGATGTCAAAAGTATTTCTTTCAATTTACTAGCGGATTTGAATATGTTGGAGAACCATGTAACATATGTACACAAGGAACACTATAGGATAGATGTAAGTGTACACTACAGATATAGTATAGGGCGGCCCTGGATTACGACTACATTGATTGTTACAGAAGGAAATGTGGCAACGAACTGTTGCTTTAAATAGATGGTATCAGGCTATGACAGTGACAAGTCTCTTGGAACACATTCACGTAACTAGATGTCAAATTTTACTCTCTAAATGCTTGCAAAAAAGATAAAATTAAGTATGAGAAATTAGATTCACTAACAAAAAAGCACAAAAGGAAGAAAGATTTAGAGAAAAAAACTTAAAGAGAACTACTTGAAGAAGCTTAATTTCTTGTTGCAACATCCTTGAAGGCATGGGGGAAAAAGGATAAAAGTGCAACCTTTTGTGGATTATAACGGTTCTCCTTGTGCTTTCCACAATCAATCACATATACAACATCATCGATTGTTATACTTGTTTCTGCAATATCTGTAGCTACAATAACCTGTAATAAAAAAAACATAGGACAAAGCAACAATGCATTAATGAATATCATATGAACATAAACTTAGAAAAGCATCTCAAGGAGTGCCCATTAGACAGTTCCAATATTAAAAACAGATAAATTAGTGACTAAGTAAATAACAAATAAAATACTGGCCCAAGATACAGCTGAAAGAGATCATCATCATCATCATCAAAGCCTCGTCCAACTATGTTGGGGGCAACTGAGAGAAATATACTTACATGATTGATATTATTCATGTTCATAGAAGCACTGTAGCCCTTTGATCATTGGAAGTAATTTCCAAAGCAAGGTTACCATTGTAAACTTAAAGGGGGTGATTACTAACACAACCACCCACCCAACCTAAACCTGACCTGGTAATTAAGGTAAACCTGACTTGGTAATTAAGGCTGTGGGTTAGCCCCTTTTACTTCCACACTAAGTTCAGATTTACATTTCCAAAATGCGTAATCAGATTAATAAACAGGCCGTGCTTGAGTTAGATCCATATTTGCTAACCAAAAAGCCAAACTGACCAAGATGCAACTTGACCCAACTCATCGAAGCACAAACCGCCAACCCAACCCTAACCTGAATTCAGGGTTCAAGTTGACCCTTTTAACTTCAATGCTGAATTTGGGTGACACTGTAATAATATATGAAGGAAGGAGAGGAAGAAGAAGAGAAATTGTGGGAGAAGGTCGCGCCAACACAGAGCATCGACTATCATATTTATATTGATATGATGCCTTAATCAAGGCTCTAATTAAGTAAGGATTACAAATCAGAATAACAAAAGAATGGAAAGAATCAATTATATCATATACATAGAAGGAGAGAAATTAGGGACTAAATCTTATCTTGTACAGATTAGTGTATATCCCACAAGTGGGCTTGGCACATGGGTTGGGCCTGTTATCTTCTACACTCCCCCTCAAATTGATGTGGTAAGTTTGAAAACATCATTTTGCAAGTTAGATCATGATGACGCTGTTTGGAAGGTGCTTTGGTAAAGAGATCCGCTAACTGGTTAAAAGAAGATACATGAGGTAGAGTTATCTTCTCAGTAACGACATGTTGACGGATGAAGTGACAGTCAATCTCTATGTGCTTTGATCTTTCATGGAAGACCGGGTTGTTGGCAATTCTGGTAGCACTGGTATTGTCCCCATGAAGAGGTGTGGAACTACCAACAAGAACACCCAATTCACACAGAAGGCGGCGGAGCCAGATAATTTCAGCACTGGCGGAGGACATCGCCCAATATTCTGCCTCAGCAGAAGACTTTGAGACAGTGGTTTGCTTCTTGCACTTCCATGAAATCAGAGATTTTCCAGAAACATACAACAGCCAGTGGTAGACCTCCGAGAGTCCGGACAGCCAGCCCAGTCAGCATCCGCATAAGCTGATAATTGCAGAGAAATATCAAAAGGGAAAAAGCGACCATGATGAAGAGTTCCTTTAACACAGCGGAGGATGCGTAACGCAGCAGCAAGGTGCAGTTTGTGGGGATTGCTAACAAACTGACTTACCGTGTGAACTGCATGAGAAATATCCGGCCGAGTCATAGTTAAGTAAAGCAAACTACCAACTATCCGCCGAAAAATAGATGGATCATCCAGGGGAGTGCCATCATTGGAACTGATTTTGCTGTTCAATTCCAGAGGCGTATTGAAAGTGTGAGCATCATCAAGTCAGGTTGACGTGATCAAATCTTGCGCATATTTGCGCTGAAGGACCCTAATGCCGGATTTTTTACGCACAAACTCAAGCCCCAGAAAGTAGGTAAGAGGACCAAGATCCTTCATTCTGAAGTGGCGAGTAAGGTGGTGGTGTTTGAGATCTGTAATGCCGACAGTATCATTTCCACTGATAATCATATCATCAACATAGGCCAAGAGGAATGTGTAGCCCTTTGATGTCCATCTTAGGAAGAGGGAACTATCAAAGTGACTCTGACGAAATCTAGCTTGAAGGATTGCTGCCCGGAATTTATCAAACCAAGCCCGGGGAGCTTGTTTAAGCCCATAAAGAGCTTTCCTCAATTTGCACACATGCTTTGGAGGACAAGCATATCCCGGTGGAGGTTTTAAATAAACAGTCTCGCGTAAATCCCCATGTAGAAAAGCATTTTTTACATCCATTTGCCATAGAGGCCAATTGTGGGTTGCCGCGACACAAAGAAGAGTACGAACGGTGGTCATTTTCGCCACTGGTGCAAATGTTTCCTCATAGTCAATGCCATATTCCTGTTTATATCCTTGTGCAACCAATCTGGCTTTATAGCGATCAAGGCTCCCATCACAGTAGACTTTGACGGAGTATATCCATTTGCTGCCAATCACAAATGTTCCATCCGGGGCCGGTACCAATTCCCATGTTTGGTTTGCTTCAAGAGCAACTAATTCTTCAGTCATAGCATCCAACCAGTAAGCAACCTTTGAGGCCTGTGAATATGAGGTTGGTATAGGAGTACTATCTAAGGAAGTAAGACAAGCAGGAAATCCATAACGGTTAGGGGCAACATAAGGACGACTAAAGCGTCGCAAAGAAATGGTGCTATCAGAAGAAGTATCATTACCTGAAGATTCAGTAGGTGGCGCTGGGAGAGGATCAAGAGAAGGAGTCGCCAGATGAGGGACTTTGTTCCGCCGGACATAGACTTTGGGAAGAGGTGTTGGAGAAGCAGACTCTGAGAATTGTGGCAGATAAGATACAGCAATAGGATGACTCTCCAAATGTAAAGAAAAGAAGGGAATATGTTCCAAGAAAATAACATTACGAGAGATGCGCATGCATTTGTCCAATTGATCATAACACAAAAACCCTTTATGTTCATTACTGTAACCTAAAAAGAGACATTTAGCAGCCTGTGAAGATAACTTTGTGCGCTCAGTAGGAGGAAGATGAACAAAACACAGGCAACCAAAAACACGTAAGTGAGAGTATGAAGGGGTTTGACCAAAGAGAACTCCGTAAGGAGTAGTCTTGCCTAGAACAGTGCTAGGAAGACGGTTGATAAGATCAAGGATGAAAATAGCGGTAGCGGCAGGCATAGTGGCCCGCCTCCAAAACGCTACGAAGCAGGCGATACGTAGCGTAGCGGGGATACGTAGCGGCATAGCGGTGCAATTTGAAAAAATCGCCAAAAAAATCTAAAAAAATCCTAGAAAATCCAAAAAATTGTAAAATGAAAGAAAATGTATTTTTTTTGCAAAAGTAACTAAGGTAAGGGGGTGTAGCGGTCCCCTCACTGTATGAAGTCTTGTATCGCTGTATAAATAGAAAATAATAGTAATGATCATTTTTTTCACATGTGTTCATGTTGCTTAGTTATACTAACTTAGAAACTAATGAAAGGCTCATAAAAGAAAAAACTATGTCATGAAGTCAAGACTTAATTGTACCTAGAGAAAAAAATACATCTACCAAAGGGGGGTGTCTAATAAGATGTACTTAGAGAAGAATCATTGAGAAGAACTCTCTATATCGACTGTAATTCGGCAAGATCATATGCTTCTTGGTATTCTTTTAAACATAAAAGGGTAGAAGAGTTGTGTAGAAATGTTATTTAGAGAGAAGAAGAAAAGAAATAAGTCTTATTATGCATTTAAAAAAAAATTGGAACGTAGGAATTTTTCTCACCCCGTAGCAGTCGTAGCGGACGTAGCGGCCGCTACGGGTGCAACGGCCGATAAATCAGCCGTAGCGTAGCAGTGGCGGCCACTACAGCCGATATCGTAGCGGCCGCTATTTTCATCCATGGATAAGATATACAGCAGTCTGTGCAACATCACACCAAAATTTGGGAGGGACTAAGGATGCAATCAACAAAGTACGAACAGTTTCAAGAATATGTCTGTTCTTTCTTTCCGCAATCCCATTTTGCTGAGGAGTATGCGGACAAGATTTTTGGTGAAGAATTCCTTTATCAGAAAGGAAGGCAGAGAATTCATGAGACACGTATTCTCCACCGGAATCTGATCTAAGAATTTTGATTGCTTTCTGAAATTGGGTTTGGAGCATGTTATAAATTTTTTGAAAAATGGAGAAGACCTCAGATTTCATGCGCATAAAGTAAATCCAAGTATAACGAGAATGGCCATCAATAAAGGTCACATAGTATTTAAATCCCGTCCTACTCAAGGTAGGAGCAATTCCCCAAACATTTGAATGAATAATGTCAAATGATGCCAAAGCACGAGCATTATGAACAGAAAAGGGCAAAACATTACTTTTACTTAAGCAATAAGTTTCTCACTTAGATTCAGACAAAGAATACAACATTTTATTATCCATAGTAGAATCCAGACAACCAAATTTAAACAAGGAAAGTAAATGTGCATTGGTCACATGACCAAGACGTCTATGCCAAACAGTCCACAATTTATTGACATTAGAAGAAGAAGAAGCAAAGAAGGAATGATGTCTAATGTCCAGCAAGAACAGGCGCCCGTGTTTACTCCCTGTCGCGATCACCTTCCCAATTTGTCGCCCCTGTATAACACAACCAGAGGAGGAAAAGTGAACAAGATAGGCATCATCAATAAGTTGTCCAACAGAAAGAAGATTGGCGGATAATTTAGGAACAAAGTAAACATTGGGAAGGGTGCTGGACTGGCCAGACACACTAGATAAAGTAATGGTACCAACTCCTGAAATGAGTAGTTGATCACCATTAGCAGTGGTTATTTTCTCTTTTCCTAGGTACGGGTGGGACTCTGTAAAACTATGTTCTACAGATGTCATGTGGTTGGAGGCTCCTGAATCTAAAAACCATGTAGAAGAGGTAATAGGAGAGGAAAGAGAGGCAGAGGAATGAAAAGCTGGAGATGCTATATGAGAATGAGTTTGATACCGACCGCCAGAGAAGCCCATAGACGCATATGCAGAGGTAACCGTGCTCTGAATCAGTTCTTGAATCTGAGCAGGAGTCATGGATACAGCCCCAGATGAAGTGCTTCCTGCATCAGACGATGGTGCTTGAGCCTGGAACGCAGAAGGCATATTCTGTCGTGGCAGATTGGAGGGAGGCTTCTTAGGTTGTGTCTCATTCCGTCGCTGTAGGCTACGACAGTACTCAATAAGATGACCGATCCGTTTGCAATACCTACAAACCAATTTCTTGCGGCAATTTTTGGCAATAAGTCCGAAGCCTTTGCATTCATAACATTGAGTCTGCTTCGAAGTTGAGGTTGCCAAAAGAGTCGAGTCAGCGGGAAGTGGTGCAAGGAAGGCTTTTGGTTCTTCCAGAATAGTACGCTGGGAGGTGAGACGAAGTTCCTCGCGAAGGACCTCTTGAAAGCAGGTATCAAGATTAGCAGAATTTTCTCTATTCATGAGAGCCGACCTGACAGATTCAAATTCGAGTCGTAGATTCATAAGAAACTGGCTAATATGAGTTTCTTCTTGCAACTGGAGAGCCTCAGATAGAAACCTGAAAGAGACTGTTTGGATCAACATAGAATCCCTTTCAGTCCATAAGGTGAGGAAACCATTCAAGTATTCCTGCATAGATTTATCCCCTTGATTATACTTTGCAATTTCACTATCCAAGTGAAACTTCCAGGGCTTATTGGTTTGATGATAGACTTTCCTGAGATGAGCCCACATGTCAGCTGCGGTAGTGCAGGCTTGAAGAGCCACAGCAAGAGATGGATCAATGGAGTTAAGGATCCACGTGATCACTCTAGCATTTTCTTTGGACCAGGTGGCTAAGTTTTTGAAATCAGTGGTACAGGTAGGCTATGGCTGAGTGATCGACCCATCAAGATAACCAAAAAGCCCTTGTCCTTCAACGAAGTTCTTTAAATGGAAAGACCAGGACATATAATTCTGTCCGTTAAATTTAATTGGGATAACATCATACTTTTCCATTGCAGAAATAGAAGATAAGAAAGATCAGCAGCAATTTGAAGAAGAAAAACAACCAGCAGCAGGCCAACAATAGTTGATGACGAGTTCAAACAACCCGCAGATCCAAGACAACACTTCAATAGTAGGGGATGAGGTGTCCAAACACACACAGCACACACAGGTGCAAAAAAATCAGCCCAGAAACAATCCAAACGAACTGGATTTTGATGGCTTGATCCCTTCGTGGGGCCCATAGGGAGATCTAATTGATAATCAGATGAGAGGCTAGAAACCAGGATCAAAATCCCTTTCCAGCAGTGGAGGTCGCATAAAAATCCATTCAAAATCTAGGATTTTGTGCAGCTGTGATGAAAACAATTTCAGAAAGTTGAATAATCACAAGATGGATCAAAAGGCCTACCTCTGATCTCTGAAAAATTCTGAAAAAATCTTCAAAAAGACAAGAAGAGATGGGCGACCAAGGCTGGGGAGAGACTTGTGTATATTGTGATGATCCCAGGTGGGCCACTATGATCACGATGAGAAACAATGAGTTTTCACTCACGTTTTTGCTTCCAAAAGGCACAGATGCGTGATCTGTATTGCCAAGATGATGTAGATGACGTCTCCAAGAGATTATGGCTCTGATGCCATGTAATAATATATGAAGGAAGGAGAGGAGGAAGAAGAGAAATTGTGGGAGAAGGTCGTGCCAACACAGAGCATCGACTATTATATTTATATTGATATGATGCCTTAATCAAGGCTCTAATTAAGTAAGGATTACAAATCAGAATAACAAAAGAATGGAAAGAATCAATTATATCCTATAGATAGGAGAGAAATTAGGGACTAAATCTTATCCTGTACAGATTAGTGTATATCCCACAAGTGGGCTTGGCACATGGGCTGGGCCTGCTGGGCCTGTTATCTTCTACAGACACTTCCAACAATCCAGACCGATTAATAAATGTGTCAGATTCAGATTGGCTCCATACAACTCGACTGACCGAACCGACTCATACCTGTCCCAACCCAACGTGTTGCCACTTCTTATTGTCGTTAAAGCTAGACCAAGAGAGAAAATCTCTCCAGTATCACAACCTAACATCAATTCTGATTGCTTTATTCCAAAGCTTTATCACTTTCCCTCCTATCCATGTACCTCGAGCTTCTACCGCTTTGATTCTTTATATGATGCAGTTTTCTTCTTAGCTTTCTTTGTGAGTACTACTACTATTCTTATTCTTATTTTTATTTTATTTTTATAACTGAAAAAATCTTATTGCTCTCAGAAAACAAGAAAAGATGAACAATTACAAAAACAGAAAAACCAAGACAACTACATGAAAAACATCATTGTATTGAGCAACACTCCCTCCTAGAAGACCAATAAAAAAGAAGAGAGTAGTCTGTGAAGGTCTGGGTGGGTTTTTGGTACCCTAGGGCCTGATGCAAGCCACTTATATGCTGACATTAGCATCTCTACTGCAGATAAAGGGAATTTCAAGTAGCGAATCGTGTTAGTATTGTGAATCCATGATCTGAAGGTTTAAGAGGTGAGTGCACACAAGTTTGGTTATGATTTTCTCTCTCTGTAAACTCATTCTTTCTCTAAATTCTCTTACTCGGTTTCCCCAAGAAGTCCAAGTTCTCTCTCTAATCTAATTTTCTTTTTAAATTCATACTTTCAATTTCTAGTTTCACTTTTCTTGTCAATTCTAACATGAGTACGTCAGGACAGTTAATAACAAAATAGAGAACAACATAGCCTTAACTTGTAAGGAAAAAAAATGTCAACAGAGAAAAAGGACTATAAGAAAAAAAATACAATTTCAAACCATCATTGACACATAAATTGACCGTCTGACAGAATATGTACCTTGCGAATATTTTCAGGAGGTGACATAAACACCTTTCGCTGGTCAGCTGGTGCTAGGGATGAATGTAGAGGGAGAAGCCAATCAGATGACACGCTACCAAACCGGTATGAGGCAGCCAATTTATCCAGCAGCATGTAAATTTCTGCAACTCCCTGTATCAATCATTACGAAACACTAGATGTGAATACATGCACATTTATGAGAAGATATGTAACCGTACACTATCTGAGAAAAGCAAAATCATAGAAGAGAGAGACAGGTCAGTGGACTTACAGGCAAGAAAACAAGTATGGCTCCCACAGGGTAAACTTCATCTATGTAACTCATCAAATCTTCCAGGAGGTCATAATCAATCACATCTTCATTCAAAATTTTCTGCATAAACATTTTATTCATGCAAGCAATCATATTTCCTCGGAGAATTTGTAGAATGAACATATTACAATGGGAAGCCATTTACCAGATTATTGCGTGTCCTGTCACTATAGGTCTCATAACTACTTGGAAGGTAATTCGGATTGACATAGCTCTGAGAAAGAATAGATTCATCTCCCCAAGAAGATAAAACAAGGTTCTTCTTTCCTCTGTGGTTATGAACAGGACCACTCCTAATCTAGGACAGATAAAACTTATATTAGAGAACACATTTAAATATTCAGTCAATGCACCACATTATATTTGACAGGAAAGATCTATGTTAAAATGAAAAGTAAGCATACCATCAGTCAAATCTTTTACGAATCCAACGATTTAAGAAAGAAAATGCCAGTAATAAGGCTAAAATCAAAAGTAAAATTCATTTTTTTCCATTAAATGGGCCAAATAGAAGGGCCCCCATTCATGGAAAATGAGTAGTTGGTTGGTTGGACCAAATCAAGTCATTGACCAAGACAAGGGAGTTTCAGTAATATATCCTATACCCCTTGGAGATGTGGATCAGGTAAGTGGGGATGTTCCGGATGAGTTGATTTTCAACCATAATCGCCAGGGACGGGTTTTTTGGCAGCATGATGTTTCTTTTTCAGCAATGTTGGCATAACTGCTAGAGCTTAAGATGTACAAGATAAAGTGAAGAGGAGCCGCAGCAGTGTTATGAATTTCGGTCCGGTTTGTCCGAGTTTTCCGAATAAATTTGGTTCGGTCTCTCTACCAAACCGAATCACCCCCCTGCAAAAATTCACTCCAAAATTCGGAGCAGTTCGTCTGATTCGGACCGAAATGAAGGAATGTGGCCGAAACTGCCAAATAAACAGAATTCGTTCGAATTCTGTAGAGTGACTTAAAAATAGAAAAAATAAAATCTAAGGGGGTTAAATATAATTTTTTAAACTTAAAAGTATAAGTAAAAAAAAAGGAAGGAGTAAATATAACTCTTTTTAACTTAAAAGTAAATGTAAAAACCCTAATCCAAAGTCCCTTTCAATCAACGAAGAGGAAGAAGAGGAAGCTCTGCTGCTGCTCGGCTCATCTAAAAAAGTGAAGAAGAAGAAGAAAGAATAAAGAAGAAGAAAGAAAGAATGAAAAAGTACCAGCTGCTGCTCTGGTGGTCAGCTCCACCAAGCTGTTACTCCTGCTCGCTCAACCCATCTGCTGCCAGGTACATGATCCTTTTTTTTATTGGACTGTTGCAGTGCTGCCAGGTCGGCTTTCTTCTTCTGCTGGATTGCTGCAGTGCTGCTTTCTTCTTTTTCATTCTGGTGGCCCACATGAAGACTGCTGTGCTACTATCTTCTTTCTTCTGCTTTTCTCTTTTCTTTTTCTTTTTTTTTCTTACTGCTTTTATTTCTGCCTTTTACTCTCTGACCCACCTACCTGCTTTGTATTTATGCTGTACTTCTGCTTCTGAATCCTGACTCACCTGCTTTTTTTAAAAAAAATTCTCCCTTTTGGGCCGGGCTGGGTTTGCTGGCCTTTTTTATTATTAATATTATTATTTTTTGTCAACTACTGTTTGCTGGACTGGGCAAGGGTCTCCTCATTGCTGGTCTAGCCCATGTCAAACATATGCTATATCATGAGTTGATTTAGGAGAATAAACTAAATATACCAAACCATATTTTTAAATTATGATATTAATCTTATATTTATATATATTATATATTTTAAGTTTTAAGTTTTAAGTTTTTTATATTTTTCCGAAATATAAATCTGAAGCATTTCACCGAAATCCCGAATTCGACGAAATATTTCAGTTTGGAGGCCAAACCGAATCGGCGTCCGAAACGAACTGAGCGCCAGCCACCTGCAACTGCATAGAGCCCCTTCTCTCCTTTCCCTCCATTTCTCTTCCTTTTTAAGATTTTCAGTCGTTAAAGCCAATACTTTGCACTTGACATTTACATTCCATTATCAGCTGTGTTGGCCAATCATTACCCGATATATATTCCATACAGACCGAAGTCAACATTGCTGCAACATATTATCGCAAGTAAGACCTATGACCAGTCTGTATTGGCCGATACGTTGAAACCATTATCATATAACCAACTAAAGTGTAGTCACAGATACAGGATAGTACCAATGCCACAACCAAAAGAAATGAATAAATAAATACTCATTCCAGGTTCAAATATCAGATACTACCTGTTTGAAGCATATGGGTACCAGAATGCTAGTGTTGGTTCCATGGTCCCCATGCCCACCCCATGGAGGGAAGGTACCTGATACATAACAGGTGTACCCTCACATTTATATTCCATAATTTTCAAGACTTCCAATGTCAGCATTCAAACTATCCCTTCAATGATTTCTTCCAAATTAGGATTCAACTCCACCTATAATCACACCTATGTTTTTATAAATAGAAGTTCGATTGATATAAATATAGAAGCCAATTAAATGCATTATTGGAAACATCTGAAATACATAAAAGTATAAACAAAGGCACACACCATTGGAATAAAAAAAATAGAAAATAGTTAGGATTTTGAAGAAAATTTGATATAGTAATCATAAATTTAGCAAATACAAGATCAAAGACTAACATACAATGAAGCTAACCTCGAAATACCTCAATATTGAAAATTCTGAGAATGATAAACACCCAAGAAATTTGGAGTAAGCAATCACTTGTTCCCAAATTTCCAAATCCAGCATGATAATTTTAAAATCTAATCGCCAACTAGGTCATGTATAAAAAGTAAAAGAACCTTTTCTTTAGAGGATGTCAAATACGTCAGGGACACTGGAGAATCAGAAGCAAGGGAATATTTGAGATCTTCATAAACATCCTCAAGGAAGTAAGTTGACACAGGATGTGATCGCCCTTCAGCAGTAATGACAGGACAGTTTCCAAAATATCTAGAGAACAAACCAGCATCAACTGTTGCAGACCTGACCAAAAAAAAAAAAAAAAAACACTCTATTAGGACCAAATATGTGGACACTTTTTTCTTTTTCTTTTTCCCCTCAATGATGTATAGACACACTTCCAAATTCCAACAATGATCATCAAATATGGGATATTTCACAATCACTACTCATGTAAATGATTTAATTGAATGTGGGCTATACATGAGAACAACTTTCAAATTTGCTGTCTTGTGAGACGATTGCTGTTCAATCAAGTTCCTTAAAACAATGAGAAGAAAATCCCCCTGTAACACAAAAGAAAGCAATCAGTTTCTTTTTCAAAAATCCATGCGCAACATTTTCTAAAATATTATTTGGATTGTACTTCAAATTGACAATATCACTTTGCAAACAATTCTTTTAGCGTTCTGATAAGTTAGAGCAGTACCAAAATTCACGCTAGTAAATCCAACACATAGTTCTAGTATTTTAAGTTTATAAAATTCAATGAGAGATTCTATAAAGGGACCTTGCTAGATTTACAACATGGTTATAAAAAAGCTTTCATATGAATTATGGATAAATGTTATTTGCTGCACTTTGTCAGGGCCTCCTCATCAAACGGATACAACTTTTTTGCTCAATGGCACTATTTATGTATATTAGGTTTCCACAAACAAGGTTCACAAAGAAATTGGAGATGAGAAGCTTAGTTTATTAAATGAACAGAAACCATACATCTAAATACATTGGATTGCTGAATGCTGAGAGTAATCAAGATAGATTCAAAACAAAGCAGGGTCAACTTTCTGAACCATGGATACATGACTGATGCCAAACCTGTTCTGACAAGTATTAACAAGAGGAAAAAAGGTAAAACAAGAAAACAATAAGGTACATTGAGTTCAAAGGTGTTAAGTTGAACAATTTAAGTTTAAACAATTAAAACAAAAGGTTACAAAAAATACCATGCCTACTTACTTTTTCACAAAGAAACTGTGAAACCCTTATACACACACAACATGGCTCTGTTCCGGTGAGAGCTGTTCTCACAGAGTCACTGTAATGGACTGGGTGCAAACCTAGGGGACGTATGAAATATGGGGGGTTATGTGTGTGTGGTCCAGTAGGATGTTCCATCAGGTATTCAGGTGCATCACACCAACCAACTTTGAAAGAAGCAAGATACACGAGCCGAAAAGGGCACAGAGAAAAAGGAAACATTATGATGCCAATAAAAAAAATAAAAATGAAATAGTTCCTACGGATCATATTTGAACATCAACACATCTTGAAGAAGCACCTACTTGGCAAGTCGGTTTGAATCAAAAGGGGTATGTGATGTAACTCAAACTTGCCCCATCTAAAGCATAGTTGTTAATTCCGTTCCTGTTGTCGTTCCGGTTTGACCTTGAATTGGAACATTTCGGCATTCCAGTTGAGTCAGGTATTCCATTCCAAAAAAGACGCGATTGAAATATATATATATATATATAAAAGAGTACCTAAAAATGTAAAAAATAGCTGAATGCTAAAATATTACTAAAAATGCATACTTACATCATTTAAATGAAACGACACTCTACAATTGAATTGACAATTTTCTAGTTTTCACTACATATGAATGTTAGTATGAAACCTTGGCCGGAGTGAGGTGGAATTGGTCTAGAATTGAAACTGGAATAGACCAGAATGACTAGAATGGACCGGAATTGGGACCAGAAAACTTTTAGGGGGGGGGGGGGGGGGGGGGGGGAAGGGGGAGGGGAGGGGGGGGGGGGCGCATTTTGTTTCTCCAGAGGCCAATTCCAGAACATTCCAGCTGGAATGGAATGGCATTGACAACTATGCATGATCTCAATTCTCATTGAACCTCGGACTCGGTTTGCTCAGATGGGGGCATCCAACTCTACCAATCGGAATAGGGAGTCACCTTATAAAGCCCCACATGCATTTAACCTAGTCAACTCCTTGCACCACATAAGAAGAGCCACAAACACTCAAGAAAGGTAGACATAGTTGGGCAGTGCAAGAGCATGCAACAGTTCATAATTTTTTTTATCAGTGAATATAAATAAGTGTCAATGCCAAGTTCCTATAACTAACGTTTAGAGAGAATAGAAGCCCCCTATGGGGACCCTAGGTAAACCACCCTTGCCCTCATCATGGCACTGCCCAAATCTGATCCAAGTCAAGAGTAACATTAACCAGCTACCATTCAATAAATAAATAAATAAATAATCTTTGAGCCAGTAAACCTACCGGTATGATCAACTAACAAAGTGTCACAGCCCCGCCCAACTCAGCATGAAATTGTCCGCTTTGGCCCACGTGCACACGCAAGGACTTCCAAAGAAGTCACCCATCCTAGTACTGCTCCCGCCCGAGCACTCTTAACTTCGGAGTTCTTACGATTTCCGGGGCCGCACGATTTTAAAAGGCCTCATGCTAAGTTAATACAGGGTTTGACTTATAAGCCCAGGGTCGGGACTTGGATATTTCCGATGCTAACTAATGGAGACTCATTGTTTGAAGTTCGTGGTTGACACGCTACGCCCTGTGGTTAAGGGTGCCGCCCGGACCAAGTTCTCACATTCTCCCCCACCGGAAATAGAGTCGTCCTCGACTCTAATACCAACTATCACAGCCCCGCCCAACTCAACATGAAATTATCCGCTTTGGCCCACGTGCACGCGCGAGGACTTCCCATGAGGTCACCCATCCTAGTACTGCTCCCGCCCGAGCACGCTTAACTTTGGAGTTCTTACGATTTCTTGAGCCGCACGGTTTTAAAAGGCCTCATGCTAAGTTAATACGGGGTTTGACTTATAAGCCCAGGGTCAGGACTTGGATATTTCCAATGCGGACTAATGGAGACTCACCGTTTGAAACCCGTGGTTGACACGCTACGCCCTGTGGTTAAGGGTGCCGCCCGGACCAAGTTCTCACACAAAGATGGGTTTACCCAAACCTTACAATGAAAATGAGACTTTTCCATCCCACCTCAAACATTATGGGTGGCGGTCCCAAGTGGGTTCCAAATGAGGGTTGCACCTAATTGCGGTGTGGGCAACTCATACTACATCAGCCTTCAAAGTTCAAAGCAGCATACAAGTTGATAACCAGATTGCAGAGCTCTTTAGATGCAGATCCTTCCTTTTTCAAGTCCCTCTATGTTACGTCTAAGTGGATCACTTGGATTCCCAAGGAAAATATGGCCACCTGAGTTTGGTGGAGACCAGAAAAATTAGAAGGATCAACGGAAAGTTATGTTTTGAAAACCTTTAAAGACAAATTTTATACACTGGAATTAGTGACTTAGAAACATCCAATGTGATTATTGAGTAAGAGAGCAACAACATGCGAAGGTGCCAAGCAGTAATAACATTTCACACACCAGCATATGGTCTCTACGTGAATTTAATGACTGAAAGCATGTATAGCCTGAAGAACAACATAAACAACAAAATGATCAATAAAAAAGTTCGCTCAGAGAAGGTGAAGGATGGGAAGCATAATTGTCCTAGCACTAGTCCATATGGGAACCACAAAGAGACCATCTGCCCACATTGTTTAGGAAAGGAGCATGGTGTCCAGACGCTAGTGGGTCAGACCCTTTCATATTCTGTTCCTACACATTTGAGCTCCAGCATTTTTATCAGAATCCCACGATTTGTATCCCGAATTCTAAGGCAAACAATTCGTATCTATGCAACAAGTCTCATTTACAGAGAATCTTAGGATTCAAGTGTGAATCTTACAACTCGATACTCATTTCATCAAATCTTACAATTCAAGCAATTTAGTTGAGCGAGAATACATAACGAACAAGTTAAAATTAATAATCTCTTAACTTCTTTCTTTCTTTCTTTCTTTTTTTCCTTTCTTTTAGTGTTTTTACTTTTAAAAGGTTATCTAGTGCAGCAGTCCTGGATCCTTGGTAGAAAATAAATCAATCCCCGAAGGAATTGATCGAATCCAAAGATGGATTTTGAAAACAAGAACACACTCATGGCCATAACAAGCACCATAATTGAAGAGAAACACAGAGAAATCTTTGATTAATTAAAAATAAGCAAGAAAATCACAACGAGACTCGTCCTCTATATATAGGAACGTTCCTATTACTTGGCAATCAAGACTTTCCTAATAATTGATGAAACCTAATTAAAAGAAGAAACTTAGAAATTAGCAATCTTACTCAATTAACAACATAATACAGAAATAGGATAAAATTAAAACTCCACAGCAGCTCTTGGTCAAATTAGGCCTATGGACTAAACCGAATGGGCGGGGTCGACTAATGGTCGATGGTTTGGCCCAATTGACTTGGGCTTGGTGTTCGTCCGTATTGCATCAACTCTCCCCAGCTTGGAAAAACTTGACTCCGGCGAGTTAATAGCTTGATAATACTCATAGAGATCCAGATTCATGAGATGGCTAGAATCCTCCTTGACACGTAGAAACAAACAGATCATCGAGAACAATGATTTCATCTGCAGATGGAGCAGTTGGTAACGCAATGGCATGTTCTTCAGATTCTTCATCATTGTCATGCCCATGGTATAGTGTGAGATTTGTAACATTGAAGGTTGGGTTAACGCCGAGACCTGATGATAACTCCAGAGTACAGGCATTAGAGCCAAGTTTCTTCAAAAGTTTGAATGGACCCACATTAAGTGGATGTAATTTCTTATTAGCTCCCGGCGGGTATATATTCCGAATGGATACATACCATAACCATATCTCCTTTAGAAAAATCAATGAAACAACGACACTTGTCTGCTTGAGTCTTGCAATTGTCATTGCTAGCAACGATACAACGCTGAACTTCATCATGTACCCATTGCATATGTTTGATGAGATTATCCACTTCAGCACTAAGTCGTTCCTCGATGGGTAATGTAACTAAATCAATAGGCAAGCGCAGACAAACACCTGAAAATCTCAGTGGAGCAAATAACTGAATTGTTGTAAGCAAATTCAGCCATGGGTAAAACCCGATCCCACGTTGTGATATGGTCACGAACAAGGCACCATAACAGGCTTCGATTTACTACCTTTATTTGGACATCAATTTGAGGATGGTAAGCAGTAGAAAAGTTAAGTTTTGTGTATGTTGTCATCCAAAAAGTCTTCCAAAAGTAACTAAGAAACCTTATATCACTATCTGAAACAAAAATCTTTGTGTAATACCTGGGCCAGATTAGGCCCAGATTTGTCTGGCCCATAAGTTATTAGGTTGGGTTGGGTTGTCTTAACCTGCTTCTAACCCATTAGGGCCCATTTGAACTGTTAGAATTGTTGGAACGATATTCCTGAAGGAGGGGAATATCTATCTCAGAACTTGGGGGGGGGGGGGGGGGGTTGGTTCCAACGAATGAAATTTTGGGTTATCCCCAGATGGCCTTTTTCTTCTCTCTTATTAGTTTCCTTATTGATCTCCGTGGTTGTATTTGGTTTCCAAAGAAGAGGGTAGCAGAGTGGAGAAGGATAGATCTCCTCTGAAGATCAACAAAGACCAACCAGACTTGTGGGAAGGAGGAAGAAGCCGGAAGGCCTAGTGGATGCAACATTCGAGATCCCACATCAACCGTGCCACGATCTGCTACACTAGGAGGTGAGTAATCTTTCCAAATACATAGATCTGTAGATTCTTGGGTTATACTGTGTTTATGTGGTTCCTGAATATAACCCAAAAAGGGGAAACAAGGATCAGAAACTTGATTACTGACAGATCTTGGAAATTCCTTTGGGGTTAGACCAAGATTTGTAATCCCCAAGTTAATCAGTAATAGATTATGGGTGTCTAATTAGGACTGGATGTGAGGTGTAATTGTATGCACATGTTGATTTGATCAGGAAGGAGGAAACGGAGGAGAAACTCAAGCCAGAGGCTTGGTTCTCATCCACATCGACAGATACAAGATCTGTCGATGTGGGTACTGTGATCAGGGGGCCCACCCATTCAAGCATCACACCCAGGGATCTAATAGTAGACCCCTGGGCGACCACTGCCTAGATGGACTCATGTGGAGATGGGTCCCACCTGGCCCACAGTTGCTTCCAAGGAATTGCACAACGTCCAGTCTGGGCAATTGAGGTCTGTAGGTAGAATTGATAGTGGGAACATGGGGCCCACTATATCACCCATCTGACCTAGGGATCTGGTAGTGGACCCCCGGGCGACCCAGGTGTGGGTGGACCCATCCAGTGTGAATCCCATCTGACCACACATCTGATTCCCAAAGTCTCTGCAGCGTCACTTTTGGGGAATTTCTGGGTTTTTCATGATTGGATTGTGGGGCCCACTGGCCCACCTGATCAAGGATCAGGACTGACAGATTGAAGGTCTCTGGTGGGCGACCAGGGTGGGCCAAGACCCAGGGGAGTTGAACCATTCAAGGGCCCACCATCTGATACACCCTTTTTCCCTGTAAAACTTTAACTATACATGGCTGTTCAACATTCCTGCAACTAGTTCTGAGATTCTTGGAATTTCTGTAGTGTGATATAGAGAGGGGAAACTTATCCTAGGTGGAGCCCAGCCCTGGAACCAAATTATGAAGCAGGGAATTAACAGAAAATAAAGGAACAGTGCCAAGCCAAGCAAGATTCTATTTAAGAATGTTTAGGAGACACCAGACCCACCAGTTGTTTGGATGGAAGATCAGGACCAGTAAATTGGTTGATCCCTAATGGGGGATCAGGATGGTCCTGGACCCTGGATGAGTGGACCACTAGGGGGCCCACTGGTCAATGTTCCCTTAAACCTTGGACGTGAGACCCATTATGCTCAAGTGACAACAGTACCCTGGTGGCAGTCACTAGTAGTGGGTGCTGATACGATTGTTTATATATATCAAGTCCTTCTCAGCCATAGATTACACGAGAAGTTGTAAACAAACTGTTCATGTCAGAGGTGTATTTTAGTGTGGCTTTGATAACTATATATTTTAAGATTATATATCCATATAAATATTTAATATTACTGACAGGCTATTGGTAATTCAGAATCAAATGGTGGATATTAGATTGAGTCTCCAAGTCATTGGGAAAACCTTAATATATATAATGATTCACATATGTGTTGAGATCGGTACTGAAAACACAGAATGTATGATATAAGAATAGTACCACACAGGTGGGTACCGATGTTGAAATTAGTGGGGCATGTATGACTATAAACCCAATTATGTGGCACTAATCTTATATTAATATAATTGGTGTAATCCCTTGTTGATGTTACTGAGTGCAAAATAAATATACGCTAATTAATGAATCTCGCCTCTGAGAATGTTTGCTATGGATTTATATGACACGGTGACACCGTATTGAAATAATAGAAAGGAGCCTTACTTCTGAGTTTTATCAAATTGAACACTGAACCCCTGGCGGGTTAGGAGGAATAAGGTTGGACTGGGACTGAAATACCATTTGCGCAATGGACTCCATTACTGGGAGTTTTTGAATATATTATATAAGAACTTCCTCCTTGGAAGGGATTGAAGTACTGAAACTCTGTGGGTAGAGTTCCATTATAAGAACCCAGAATTTGGGAATCACAGAACTTAGCAAAGTTACAGACTGACTATGTATCTCATTAATTAACCAGAGGACTATTTATGCAACCCATTATTATCTCATGAATTCTTCCGCATTTTTGTCAATTTATTATTGTATCAATGAACTATGTATGTGGTAATATTACTCACCAGACTGCTGATAAGTGGTTTGCCCCACTTCAGGTATGCATCGCTTGGGGGAGCTTGGCAACGGGGAAAATCAGCCATTGGACTTCAATATGCGTGGCTGATAAGAGAGCGTCATAATGAAACTGAAATAGATACTAGCATTACTTCTTTAAATAAGTGTTGAATTTTAGGATTTTTGGACTGGCAGACTTATTGATGTTTCTTTTCTAAATTATTTGATTCCTCAAATAAATTATTTCATTGCTCAGCTCCTTGTCTTAACTTGATTTATGAAGTGATATGGATTACTTATAGTAAGGCCCTGGATCCTGATGAGCTCCGGGATTCGGGGTGTTACACTTTGAAAGTCCATGAAAACAGAAAACTTCCTTGAAGAACAATTGAGCAACTTTAAAAGCATCCACTGTGGCGGTATATGGAATAATATGAGCCATCTTCGAGAAACAATCAACCAAAACGAAGATTGAATCAACTTTTCTGGCTATCTTTGGCAGGCATAACACAAAGTCTATACTAATATCTTCCCATGGTGCATGAGGAATCGACAATGGTTGATATAACCCTGTATTCTTTTTTCTTTCTTTTTTCCTTTGGCCAAGTGACAAGTGCATTATCTTTCACAAATGTTGATAATATTAGTCTTCACATGCGGACAATAACATCAATCGCCTACAAGAGCAAGGGTCTTGAAACGACCTAAGTGTCCACTACAACCTCCTGATTGTAATTCTCGAACCCAATTAACAACATCAAATAGAAATAGGATAAAATTAGAACTCCACAATAGCTCTCGGTGAAACAAGGCAGTGGACCGAACCCAATGGACCGGGTTGGCCAATGGTCAATGGTTTAGTCCAATTGACTTGGGCTTGTTCTTGGTCCATACTCCATTTAGTAATTAAAAAAACCTCTTTAGAGTTTTTGTGGTTTCTGGGAGGTTTTAAAGATGAATAAAGAACATGCATTTGATTAAAGCGTTCAACTGAACATATAGGGCTTGTCTATGTCTTCATTTTTTATTCTTTTTCGGTATTTTTCTTCATCAACACTTTCTTATCTTCAAGAGGTATCCTACAGCGTAAAATTCATGGTTTGGATTTTATTTTCACGTTTATTTTTTATTTAAAGACATGAAAAATAAATATATATTGATACCTTAAACTTATAACTATTTACACATTTCATTTATTATATATTAACTATTAAAGCATCAGGAGGTTAATTGGGTCATTTAGGGAGGATGCGGGTTCGGATGTACTATGCCCAGATACTTGAAAATCGTTGTCTTGAAACCATAGTATTAAAAGCTTTATTACTGTGTAATATACATGTTGCCATATCTAGGACACGACGTTGCCATATCTATGTCGTGTCCTTGCCATCTCTAGGCACCATAGGTTGGCATTAACATGAATCAAAATATTAGCCAATGTGTATCATATCGGCCAAGACAGCACCAATATGCATCAAATGACCCTTCTAAACTCCAAAAACTATCTCTTCAAAATTCCTCCTTCATTTTAAAAGCCCCAAGGGCATTTTTATCTTTTAAAACAAATTTGGGGAAAAACTCACTACGGGCAGCCCATTTTGGCCAGTTGTCCTTACTTGAAATCTTTGTGGAAACCTTAAGACCCTGATTTGAAAGATTTGAATCTTGCTGTCCGTTTTTGAAATAAGCCCAAAACATAGGGCCTGATTTGAAAGTTTACCTTTTCTTAACGTGTTCCATTAATCAATCCCCTAAATCCAAGTGTACTTATTAACTAGCAAGTAGTGTGAATTGTGAAGATACTTAATTTCACATGGCCCTCAATGTACCATAACCTCTAGTGTCTAAACCTTATTTGATAGCCTCTCATATACCAAACATTTTCCTAGACTCAAGTAGGTGCTCGAACTTCATTCTAGTTATGAAGATAAGCTCATTACTAACAGTGTATATGAGACTCCATAATCAATAGACTGTTGGGAGCATTAACCCAATGCAGCAACTCCAAATCTCTTGTTCTTTCAAGTTACTTCATTGGATCGGGGCCTAGGCTCTCTCCTGTCTAATCCAAGTGATCTTGGATCACGTTTGTAAAAGTGGTGAACCATCAATCCTAGTCTCCCATTTTCTTCTGTGTCTTGATATGTTTTCACCTGTTGTGGGGACCACATATCTTCCCCAATCTGCTGTAGGGTCCCACTGATCAATCAATAGTTGTCCCTCCCTTTTCCTAAATCCCCATTTCTGTCCTCTTAACCCTCGGAAAGAATCTTTTTCAACCAAAACCTCAGTCAGCAGTTGACTGTTCTCAGCAGACTCTGTCGATCACTAGTAGGACCCACTCCAGATCCCAAAATCACACAAAATTCTCCCCTTTAGGTCCCCCATCATAGAGGATCATTCACATAAAGTTTTGGCTTATTTCGACACCTTTGAGGGATTTTTAGCCATTTTTCAGTATTAACAGTTCTCGGGCCTATTTTTCATCTGAACTGATGGATCTTCAGGATTCTCATCAGATTGGCTTGAAATTTGGAAGAAACCTGCACTACTCATATGTGAAGATAACTTGGAAAGTTGATCCGGGAATTAAGTGTATTTGCTAGGGTTTTAACCCACTTCAGTGGTCAAATGGACAGGACATTCAAGGCCAGGTATCCTATATTTCGGCTCCTTCGTTGATTTCTTTGCATTCTTGGATACTTCTTCCTATTGGTCTACATTTCCTTCATTTTTATTACACACTCTTGTTTCATATGACTTCCGATCATGCCTATGTCATCTCTGGTCGGCTCAATGGAACAAACTAGACCTATTGAGTCCCATCTAATGACCAATTTCAAGAAAGGAACAAAAGTTTGGCAATATGTTTCCACTAAAATAGAGAAGCCATCAGATCCCATTGCTGAAGAAGAATGAGAATCTGATATGGGTAAAATCAACTCTTGACTAGACACCTCTGACCTCTGTGGATCCCACCATCTACTAAAAGATATCAGCTGGAATCGGAGATCAGAATGCTCAACAAGGTGATGATTCAATATTTCAATTCATGCCCTTTATGGGCAAATAACAAGAGTGTGGGACCAGTTGTCATTTATGGAGCCACAATTCAAATGTGCCGCTGACTATGCTACTTTTGAGACATATAGTCAAGAAACTAGGCTTGTAAAAATCCTGATGCCATTAAAACCTGAATTTGAACATGTAAGGAGTATGTTCTTACATCAATCCCCTCTTCCCCATGTTGATATGGCTTTATCTGAATTACTTTCAAAAGACCAAACTCGGTCTTTCCTTCTTACCAAAAGGACTACGAATATCGATCATGTCCTTGTATCTACATGGTTACATCCTCTAACCTACAGCCTGGACTCCTTGGCCCTTCTTGCCAAAAAGGCTGATCATCTGACATCTACAACTAATGCAAGCAGCAAAGGCACTGGAAGTGTGACTGCCATCTCTTCCATAAGGATAGACCATACGTCCTTGCTCATAGATTGGTGATCAATATCAGCGACCTAACCACCCTCAGCATCATCCATAGATGGGTGTTCAGCATGCAACTCTCTCTACAACTACCAATTCAGCTACCTCCTTTAAGCTTACCTAACAAATTCATTTCATTATTGCTGATGAGCTCCAACAGATGATGCTCTGGCCTGGTTCTGGGTCCTCTTCAGCTTCAGCAACCTCCGCTGCCTTGCCAACCATTTTTTTCCACATGTAACACAGTTGTCCCTTGGATACTTGATTCTGGTGCTTCCAGTCACATGACCTCAGGCTCAGATGATTCACTTCTTATTCACAGCTATTCACCCCATCTCCATGATTTATCTACACTACTAATGGCTCTCATCTACTTGTACCAAAACTGTAATTTGTGAGTCAACTTGTTCACGATGACTATTATCACCTTCTCCTCAGCAGGTTGTTTTATGCAGGATCCAACAACCAGGAAGCAGATTCGGATAGGCATAAATCAGGCGGGCTAAATCTTCAATTTTTTAAATATGCCTCGTTCATCCACTGTTGTTGCTGCTGCTGTTGATTGTTATCTTCCTTTCGTCCTTGGCATTCTAAACTAGGGCATCTTTTGGTTACGTACATAAGACAATTAATCTCTTCTAGTGTTTTGGGACATTAATTTTGAGAATTCATCAGACTGTTTAAGTTGCTATATCTAAATTTATTGCTTTACCCTTCAACAGAAACATTACTCATGCTAAAGCTACTTTTTATTTACTGTACTACAATTTTTGGAAACCAACTCTCTTGATTCACCAAAGGAGGCTTTGTTTATAGATGAATATTTATGTTATACATGGGTATATTTATAAAACATAAGCATGAGTTGTTTGTAACTCCACCAGTTTTTTTACTGCCGGTCCCAAGCCCAGGTAAAAGAGGATGGTTGCGTTAGGTAGGTTGACAGCCAGCGTAAAATTTTGTCACAACCCAAACAAGAATTCTGAGATCACAACACTCCGAGATCATGCTAGGGGGTTCCCCGCTTCAAGCAACGCCCGGTTGCAGTGGAAAGTGGGGCTACCACACCATTTTGGACGAGTGCGGCTAAAGTAGTTAGTTCAGCAGCATAACAAAAGGAAGATTCGACTTGCTACTTGGAATATAGGAACCTTAACAGGCAAGAGTATGGAGTTAGTCGAGGTAATGAAAAGAAGACTTAGTGTAGCCTGTCTACTGGAGACAAAGTGAAAAGGGGATAAAGCTAAAGAGATCACTGATGGTTATAAACTTTTTTATGTAGGAAAGACCAATACAAGAAATGGAGTGGGTATAGTTGTAGATAAGGATTTGAAAGAGAAAATTGTAGGAGTAAAGAGATTGGATGATAGAATTATAACAATTAAAATAGTGTTAGAGGAAAAAATAATTCATATCATTAGTGCATATGCTCCCCAAGCTGGATTAGATGAAAGTGTCAAGAGCCAATTTTAAGAAGAGATGGACGGTTTACTACGAGAAATTTCAACTAGTGAAAAGATTTTTCTAGGAGGGGACTTAAATGGGCATGTAGGAAAGGATAATAGACGATATGTGAGAGTGCATGGAGGACAAGGATTTGGAGAAAAGAATGAGTAATGAGATACTATCTTGGACTTTGCATTAGCATTTGACCTTGTAATAGAAAACACTTGCTTTAAAAACAGAGAGGAGCATTTAATTTTACCTATAAAAGTGGAACTAACAGAAGCCAAATAGACTTTTTTCCAGTTAGAAAACATGACCGATTGGATTGTGAAGATTATAAGGTTATTCCAGGAGAGAGTTTCACCAAGCAACATAGGCTAGTAGTTTTAGATATTTGCATTATAAGTAGAAAGCGGGGTAGTAAATAAAATGTGCCCTAAAACAAGGTGGAGGGATTTCAAAGGAGAAAGAACAACAATATTTAAGGATGAAGTGATTGATGAGGGAGAATGGAATTTTAAAGGAGAAACTACAGCGATGTACAATCAAATGGCTAACTGTATTAGGAAAGTTACTAAAGAGGTGCTTGGAGAGTCGAAAGGGAAAGATACACGATAATAAAGAAACCCAGTGGACGAGTGTAGCTGTTCAGGAAGCTGTTCGGGAGAAAAGACGTTGTTACCAGGTTTAGCAGGGTACTAGGAATATGGAAAACTATGAGATATAGAAGAAAGCAAAGAAAAAATCTAAGAAAGTAGTAAGTGATGCAAAGTGCAAAGCATATGATGACCTATATAATAGGTTGGCAATAAGAGAAGGAGAGAATGATATTTTTAAGCTTGCAAAAATACGAGAAAGGAAAGGTAGGGACTTAGATCATGTCTACTGTAATAAAAGCAATGACCAAAAGGTTCTACTGAAGGACAACGATATCAAAGAAAGGTGGAGAAAATATTTTAGCATAGTTTTAAATAAAGACTATATAGGAGACATAAGAACAAAAGAGGATACTTCATTAGCAAAGAATATTTTTTCGTAGAATTAGGGTGGTAGAAGTGAGGAAAGCATTAAAACAAATGAAGACATTAAAGGCTACGAGTCCAGATGACCTCCCGATTGAGGTTTGTAAATGCTTAGGAGAAGTTGGGGAAATTTGGCTAACTAGACTCTTCAATAAGATATTAATGACAAAGAAAATGCCAGATGAATGGAGTAGAAGTATTGTAGTACCTATATATAAGAAAAAGAGAGATATACAAAACTGTATCAACTATCGTGCGATTAAACTTACTGAGTCATACTATGAAGCTAATGGGAGAGAGTAATGGAGCAAAGACTTAGACAGAAGACCAAAATATCTGAAAATCAATTTGGTTTTATGCCAGGGAGGTCAACTATGGAAGCTATCTTCTCACTTAGGCAATTAATGGAAAAATATTCAACAAAGAGGAAAAATCTGCATATGGTCTTCATTGATCTAGAAAAAGCCTAAGTCAGGTACCTAGAGAGTTAATTTGGTAGGTTTTAAATCAAAGGAATGTTCCAAGAGGTTATATTGAAATTATTAAAGACATGTATGAAGGAGCAGTAACAAGTGTGAGAACTACTTGTGGAGAGAAAGAGGAGTTCCTAGTGACCATAGTTTTGCATCAGGGGTCAATCCTAAGTCCTTATCTCTTTGCACTGATTATGTATGAGTTAATTGCTCATATTCAAGATGAGGTACCTTGGTGCATGTTATTTGCATATGATATTGTACTAGTAGATGAATCAAGAGATTGTGTGAATGCAAAACTTAAGATATGGCGGGAGGCTTTAGAATCCAAAAGCTTTAAAATAAGTTGTACAAAGACAGAATAAATGGATTGTAACTTCAGTTGGCATATAGAAAGAGTTGAAACTACTGTGAGAATTAAAGACCATGAGATACCACAAAGTGATTCTTTTCGCTACCTTGGCTCTATAATTAGTAAGGATGGAGAGATCGATCAAGATGTCAAACATAGGATAAAAGCAGGATGGTTGAAGTGGAGACTTGCTTCTTGAGTGCTTTGTCACCGACGAGTGCAAACAAGACTGAAGGAAAAATTTTACAGGACAGCGTTTAGACCAGCTATGTCCTATGGAGCAAAATGTTGGTCAATCAAGAAGCAACATATACACAAAATAGATATAGCAGAGATTAAAATGTTGAGGTAGATGTGTGGTAAAACTAAGAAAGATAAAATTAGAAATGAGTACTTTCAAGAGCATTTAGGGGTAGCGACAATAGGGGAAAAAATTAGAGAAACCCATTTGTAATGGTTTGGGCATGTCCAATGTAGGCCCGTAACAGCGCTAGTATGGAAAAGTTTGCCTTTGAAGGCTGATGGCCCACCAAGGGGACGGGGTAGGCCAAAAAGGATGAGAATGGAGGTAGTAAAAATAGATATGAAAAAGTGTAACTTAACTGAGGATATGGCTCAAGATAGATCGGAATGGAGAAACAGAATTCATGTAGCCGACAGTTGGAACAAGGCTTTGATGATGATGATGCATGAGTTGTTTGCATGGTATGTATGTTTCATTCACTCGTGGTTGAAATCCAATTTTTTACTATATTTAAAACATTTAGGTATGATTCTGGAGAAGAATTTCTCTCTACTAGGTTTCGCAAACCAGGCAAATAATGTCAAACATAGGCAAATGACATGCCCTCCTTCTGAAAGGGAGTACAAGGTCCGTGACCATAAAATGTTCCCCTGAAATTATTGTGAGCCCCCTTCGCAACCACTTTGGAAACATGTTAGAAAAAGGGAGAACAAGTTAAAAATATGGCTTCCCAAATGTAGACAGATAATTAAGCCCGACAATTATCTTTATAGAGAAAAATTTAAGGGTTAAACTGGAGGTACAACTACTCAAGAGTGTTTAAATAAATGGTTAATTAAGGTGGTCAACATCTTATTTTGTGGTTGTACACAGAAATGTCATCACGAAGGCATTAGGACATTGCAAGTTACCTAATTATCATGTGGCAAGTCTAGGTGACTTCTCAATTGAGCATTCGCCGCCAAGAGAAAAAGAATTGCTCATTGATGCAATTTAAGATGGAATTTAATCTTGGTAAGGCCAGGCGAAGTGTTAGAAAGCAGAGGGCGTCCATCTTAGGTCTGCTGTGGCTTTTCTAGGAGCTCTGGCTTAAAGGTTCTTACAAGCTTTACTTTGGATCATTATTTGGGTGATGTAGCCCAAAATGGGGGCTACCACATAGGCTTTTGATAATGGGCCAGATCCAACCCAAGCCTCATAGGCTAGGCAAGCCCAAGTCCATTGGAGCGAAGCCCAAAGCTCCACGGCTGGCCTAGCAGACCCAGCTAGTACAACAGGAGGCCAGCCAAGCGACAAGATTAAGCAATAAATCATATGCCTTTCATTAAATTTTACACAATTATTATTTCCTTAAGTGTATTCCTTAATTAAGTTTTTCTATTTGATTAGAGCCTAGGTTCAATGAATTTCTGTATTAAGTAAAGGAAATTCATGTGTAAAAAAATTTACGTACTTTGACCTCCCAAGAGGTTTATTTAAGAACCTCTCATATATTCCAAAAAAAAAATATCAGAATTTCTCCTCATTGGGATAAAACCCTAGAAATAATTGTGCTAAGCTAAAGCTTGAAGGTGCCTACAATTGGGTGAATTAATCTGCACCAACCCGGCTGCATCATATGGTGCTCAATCAAAACTTTGGACCACAACAATGCATATAAATTGTAGAGCACCACCTAAACCATGTTGGTTGATAAAACAAACTGGAAAACACATTAAACAAGCTAAGTGCTTGCCCCACTACAAAACACATTTATGGTAACATGACGATTGAAAAGAACAAAAGCACAAAGGATTATCAATCAAGCAGGAAATGAAAGTAAATACAATAACAACAAAATAAAATGGTTACCCACTTCAGGAAAGTCTGATGTTGCATGTATAGACATACTAGTTAAGCCAAGAAAATGCAAGATGGAGAGTGAAAGATGAACACACCCTAATAATAACAGTACCAAAAAAAATTATTATTCTAGTCGTCATGGCGGTCACTAGGGGTTGCAGTGTTGATTGGTAAAGGTAATGACCTGATTATCTCTGTTATTCTTGATGATGAAGGTAAAAGTAACACTGTTCAAAAAGAAAAGAGATAGTATAAACGTAGTATTGACATTTGTCATTATGGGAAGGAGGAATATTAGACTATAAATGCATCCAACAAAGCTACCAAAGTTCACTGAACAAAACAAAGATTAGGTTACTACCAGACATAATAGAACTCAACAAACAGATAAAACTCATGTACTTCAATTATGAAATTACAACCAAACATGATAGAACCTAACTCACCAAGAGAGAACGCTCGTGTACTTCATCAACTATGACGTGTGTGATACCAGCCAAATCTCTGTTCCCCTGTAAAAATTGGCTTTTAGAAATGTCAAGAAAAAAGATGAAAAATGTTGGGAGTAAAACAGTGGACCATGTGCTTTTTACACAAAAAGAAAGGCATCAAAGGGAAAAATAACTGATCTGGTCATAAACAGTTCAAAGAATTATAACAAAACCAAAGATGGAAGAACAAACCACTTCAATTAGAAATTATACAACTTACTGCAAGTTTCCTAAGGAGGATCCCCGTGGTACAAAACAGTAGCTTCGTCTTTTCATTCCTATTAAAAGTAAACATTCCATTAGAAAATGAATATATTATGCATGTAAAACTTCAAAAGATTGCAAAGTTGTATGAACAGAAATACTACAAACTAAAGAATAAATTACAGTGATGCAGTAAATCATATCAGCAAATAAAAATTGTTTCTTACTGTAAAATCAGTCAGCTATTCCTTTTGGGTATTAGAAAAGGCATTGAATTTCTATATTATGCATAGTTGCAGAGTACCAATCGGGACATACACATATCCACGTCATATGCAAGTTAAAACTTCAACCTATGCCAGATTTATTGGAGCCCATAGCAGTTACTATAATTATAACTGAAACGAATACAGATGGATAGAGTATTACAAAGAATAGGGCTTGTCGCCTGTTGAAATGGATGATTAAGAATGATCTACAGATTTTGGATGGGATATGAAAGTAGAAGAGAAAAATAGAATATGGTTACGGGATAACTGCAGAGATCTGTCCCTGTTTTATTGATTTATCTTTACTGATTATGAATATGTATGTTTGTTAAACTCCATATAAAAAACACTAAATATTTCTTCGTAAGGTTCAAAATAGCGGTTGCGGTGGGCGTATCAGCTGGCAGCCAAAGAAATATCCAAAAAAATTTAAAATATGGGAAAATGTTAAAATATAATGTTTTTTCTTCACTAGTAACTAAGAAAGGGGGTGAAGAAGTCCCTTCATTGTGTGGAAGTCTTGTATCGCTGTATGGTTATAAAATAACAGCATTGGGTTGCGTGTCCACATATATTCATGTTGGTCAGCTATTAAGAAACTAATAAAAATTATTAATCAAACATTGTCATCAAAATTTCATCACTATTATCCATTTTAAAATTCTAAATTCAAATGAGAATTTAGCATAGCTGCACAGAACATAGGGTAATATGAAGTAATGTTTAAATAAAGTAAAATTTAAAGTTCAAACAAAAATGACAATATTTTCATCAATGGAACAATATAATTTTGTTGAGACTTGGGAAACATAGTGAAGAGGATCACAATGAAGATTATGGAATGGACACACCATGCCGTATTTGGAGGCCTATGATCAAGCACATGGGGTTTCAACCTATGTGAGGAGTCCTATTTAATTAGAGAACCCAAACGGTCCAACTTTACACTGTTACACCATTCTAGGGACTGCTTTCACATTTCAATGCATCACAAGGGGGATTTTGTAAAAACCAGAATATTCTGTGCCCAATAACACAGCAATAGTGTAGTACGTGCAGTATTTTATGGGCCTTGATTAGTAGGCCCAATTGAGCCCAAACCCAGTTAGTCCAACACCCACTGAGTGGTTCAGTGGTGCCATTGAAATAGATGGGACACACCTTCTGGGCCATGTGGGGCCATGACCCAAGACATCCAGGAATTTCACAGACATCCTGACGGTGCTGAATTTGTTAAGAGGCATCACGCAAATCCTTCGCTCCAAAGATGATATCATGAAATATATATATATATATAATAATAAAGCCCACTGTATGAAGTCATGCTAATTGTTCAAGTTCTCATTTATACTTTTTTCCCTTTTTAGTTTTTACTACTTAATAATCTAAGTTCTAAGTTATATTGTACAGATGTGTATCAACACATACAGAAATATAGGAAACAAGGATATGGCAACCCAGTTCCAAAATCCAGGAAACAAATACAGAGAGGTATCGCATTAACAACATACTATTCGGATTTAGTTTTGTGGCTTTTACTTTAAGCATTACACCAATGCTGTCATATATTTAGTTTTATTAGATTTACAACAATTTTAAGCAGTACAAGTCTACAAGAGTTCTAATTTCATAAATTTCAATAGAATCCCTTTTAAATCTCTCCTCTAACAAGAGTACAACGAAATCAGTACAAAAGCAAATATTTGTGTTGCCGCTTTCCTTGGATAAAAATTTTTAAGTTAAAAATTTGCAGTTGCTGACAACTGTTAATATGTGCAGCCTATGTTTGAGAAGAGAAGAGGGTGTTAATCATCACTTTACTCATTGTCCGTAGTCCATTTGCTAAAGAAGTTAAGTATTAATGAAACTCTTTGGGGTGTAACAGGTGTGGCCTAGATCAATAACAAAGCTGTTAGGAAACTGGTGGTTTGATTAAATTAATCACCCAGGAGGCGTTAATTGAAACCGTTTATTGGTAGTGATTTGTAGTCTATATGGTTAGAGAGGAACACCCATGGTTTTTTTATGAGAAGGGAGTATAGTGTGGGCATGAAGGCTAAATCAAAAGCAATCTCTTGGGTGATAGCCTCTAAAGGAATTTCTGCAGTTTCTGCATCGGAGTTAGGAAGGCACTCCAAGGAATGCTTTGGAAATTCATTTTTGTGGCTAATGTTTGATTTCTAGGTTGTTATTGTAGCCTTTGTCAGCTGTCATACTTTGGTAATGTTCTTCCTTTCATAAAGAAAATAGTTACCATGGAAAAAATTAACTACAAGTGCAGATATGACAAATCAAACACAATGAGACTCAGTTCAAGCAACATCTTCAAGTCTTCTAGAAGCATCGATACCAGTATTTTTTTTGTGTAGGACACAACAATTTGAGTGTGTATTATTTATCCAATTAAAAAACAAATGCATAGAGCAATAATCACCTAGCACTATCAAGGCGAACTTGATAACCAACCACCGAACCACCTGAGCCTGGTGATGGTTCACATCGCTCCTCGGCTACTCTTTCTGCCACAGAAATGGCCTGGCAAAGACAGAAAATGCTTCAGGATTAATTTTCATTCATTTGAAGAGCATGTAAATATTTGTTTGTAATATTTATTAGTAAGAGATAAATTTAACAATGTAGAAAGCTAACAAATATGTGGACAAGTTTATGAATTACACAAGTTTTCCATTGACTCACTTGACTACAGTACTTAGTTGGAAACCTGATTTTTGAGTTGGGTCTGAGAACAAGAGCTTTTATAAATGTTGACTCCACAATCCAAACCCAACAATAGAAGCCATGGTGACAACCCATATGAGAAATCAAAATCAAATAGCAAGCAAAGAATATTCTCACATCTATATTCCCATCACTAGCACATGAAACCGTGCCAGTTGACCACAACCATGTTCAGGAAGTAGAAACAACATCCAACACGAAACCAGAGCTTTTATAAATGTTGACTCCACAATCCAAACCGAACAATAGGAGCCACAGTGACGCCCCAGATGGGAAATCAAAATCAAATAAGAAGCAAAGAATATTCTCACATCTATGTTCCCATCACTAGCACGTGAAACCATGCAGTTACCCACAACCACGTTCAGGAAGTAGAAACACCCTCCAGCTGAGATATGGGCTTAGCCAGTCAACTCTTTTCTAAAGGCAAGGATGCTCCATTCAATAATATTTAAGAACAAAAAATAAAATGATCCGATTGATGCAAAAACTATCAGTTGTGTCTACGCAATGATCTAAACATGTCTCAAACAAAGCCTGTCATATAAAAACAGCTGGCTTGAGATATAGTTTTGACTCCTACTAAACAACTAGCAGAACAATGTGATAAAAAGCAACAAAATCGGCAGTAAGTTATCCAAGCAATTTTCTGTCAAAGTTCCTGTACCGCTATTCTCCTTGGCTGTGTGCAGACAATGCTACAGTACCCACCCTGACTTGATGCAATCATATCATCCAATATAAACTGTGGGACCTACAGAATTTACCATAAAGAATACAGCTGATCATGATTTCTGGAAGTACACAACTACTATTTAGTAATCATAACAAACAAGATGCACACTTACCAGTGGCATTCAATAAAATATTAAACATATCTTTTGTGTGTAAGAAGAAGAAAAAGGTAATGGAATACCTGAGTTGTCTTCCCACAACCCGTCTCACCGCAAACAACAACAACATCATTCTCCTTCAGCAAATGCAGTAGATGACCCTTCAACTGAGCTATAGGAAGAGAAGCTCTAGCTTTGAGCATTTTCTGAAAAGAAGAGACACGTCATAAAAGTAAACAAAGCTCAGTAAAATAAATTTCTTCTTAATTGAAAAAAAAGAGAGATAATCACTTATAGAATACAATAGAGATGAGGGAAAATCATCAAAGTTAAGTGGGCATGTCAATTCCTTTGAACCCCATGATGGGGGTAGACAATCTCACTGGGCAGGACAGCCTTCATATGGTCAAGCATTCTCAACTTCGCAGTCCAACAATAGTCAAACAACATGACATCTATTATAAAGAACGCATGGCATCCTAAATGATCACTTGCATGCACATGGGACTACATGCCATTGATGTGTCTCCAAGGTAATGAGCCATGTGGCAAACAGGTGACTCATGTGCATCATGTGGCAGCAAGGAAGAAACATTACAACGTGTATTTTGTTTAAATTGATTTAGACTTTGTTGAATAAAACCAAAATGCATCAACATCAAAACAGTAAACATTTGGCAACAGAAGAAAATCAATACAGTGGACGTTTGGCAACTATCTAAGATAATTGATCAAGTTCTTTTATTTTTGGACACACTCCAGAATTCAGATGGGGCAGGAAGTGGATTTGTTCATCCATACTGCAGGAAGCAAAAGCATTGGTCGAGTCCCACAAAATGATAGTGGGATGTAAACATAACCCATCAGCTTAAAAACCCACAAGATGATGGTATGACAAAAGAGAACAGGCCATCCCATGTGCATTACATCCATATTCCGTAATGACGTGTAAACATAACCCATCAGCTTAAAAAACCACAAGATGATGGTACAAGAAAAGAGGACGGACCATCCCATGTGCAGTACATCCATATTCTGTAATGACACTTGGAAGTTCTAGAAGTAATGCAACGGGCATACTTGTAAGAGCAAACATTCTCAGATCTAGTTTGCAAATTACTTTTCCTTTATGCTTTACTAAGATTTATCCAGTGCCACTTAAGAAAGGTGTGTACTCAAGTTCTTTGTAGGCATGAGTATGACAATCACCAAATGATCGCAAATCACATAAGAGGGTTGAGTTCTGAACCACTGTAGAGGCAATCAATGTTCCTCTGCAGGGAGTGGAACACTTACAGGAACTGGAAAGAAACCACATAGTTAACAAAGGGAACCAATTTGTAAAGATTGGGAGGAGTTGTGTTGGGTTAATGCTCCCAACCACTCTATTTATAATGAGTCACATGGAACAAGCTTATCTACACAAATACAGTGAAGTTTTACTAACTATTTCAATCTAAGATGTATGATACATGAGAGACTATCAAATAATGGTGATCTTATAGAAATTATGGTACACAGTGTACCATATAAAATTAAGTCTCTCCACAAAGGACACTACAGTTTCATCCAGGATGAGAGAAAACTTTATAACTATGAGTAGGCCAAAGAACATACTATACGACCACAGGCTACAGCACACAATTTACAGAACTAGCATTCGTAAGTAAAAGAAACAACACAGCTAGCACCTGGTATCTCTGCAGTTTCAGTTTCCCTTCAAAATCCTGTTTCAGAAACCTGCTCTCCACTTGTTTGTGGTAATTCATTCCTGTAATACAATTATGAAAACAATGAGAAAACACAAAAAAAAAAAAAAAAAAAAAAAAAAAAAGTTATCAAAGGGTTTTTCTCTTTATTGTATTTTCAAGTAAAATCACCTTAATAATGTTTTAGCTACAAGTTTAAAACATCATTTCTATTTGTGTACAAGTTTTACTGATTTCTCAATAAAAATAAAAACACAATATTAAGCAGAAAAAAGAGAACATACTTTCAGCTTTTTCTGCAGAAACATTAGCATAAGTAGTTTCTTGGTCTTGTGATTTTACAAGCTTTTCATGAAAAGAAACATCAGCAGAAGTAGTTGGCCCAGAATTATCGGTGCTCAATAATGAGTCAACAAAGTCCGCCCTCCGAATATCCTCAGTATGTTCCAAATTAGTCAAGGTTTCACCTGAGCAAAAATAAAATTCATGAATGTGTTATCCAAAATCTCTCCCTCTCTCTCGCTCCCTCTCTCCCCCCTGTATAAATATATACCTGCATCTTAAAAACAAAAAAAGGGGAAAAGATGTAAGATTAGGTTTTGTTTCAGGGAAATTTCTTTTTTTTGAAAAAAAAAGCTACTTTACTTTGCTGCGATGTTACTTACTGAATGCAGAACATATAATGCCCTTATCTTTCTAAGTGATTCTTTTGTACGTAATTGTTTAGTGATCAACATTGTTCATATGCAGCAAAAACTGGGGCAACCAGCCTATTGCCAAACCAACTTAGTTCACTAATGTAATATACAATCATTGGTTTAAAATACTATGATATAATGCGGTTAAGAGAGTAATATTTTGCCTATCAGAAGACATATAACAGATACGATGGAGAACTTCCAAACAAACATCTCAAGTGACCATAGGAGTTTTTCTTTGTTGATGTTATCAAAAAATAAGAGGGTTTCTTGGGAGAAATCAACTCAAGACTTTCAGGTAGGGTATAATAGGAGAACGTATAGCTGTACTTTCTAAAGCTCATATGATAAAGGACAGCTGAAAAAGTTCATAAACTAAATCGATGTGATCATGAGGGTTTATTAAATTCAGTTGCATCCTGAATCCTTAGAGCTAATTAGATACAGAACTTTGGATCAATTCCTCAGTCAACCAATTTCATCAGAACATACAGTTAGGTATTTGTAAATTTTTTTCAACAATCCCAACAAGATTATCGTGATTTTGGTGCCTAGTAATGACAATGAAGGTTACCTTCCTGACATTTCATAACAAGTGATGAGTAGGGCTCCAATACTAATTGATGAACTGGAAGATCAGGAAAAAGGCGATAAAGAGCAAAGGCAGCAACTGCATTCTGTGCCTCCTGCAATTTAACAGTTCAAGCAAGAGTAACAAAGAGATTTTAAGAATCAATCAGAAGCCATTTGAGACAGGGAGAGACTCATTTGATGCAGATAGTAGAAGTTGACTTTTCATTTTCACCAATAGAGCAGATTAAACAAAGAGGAAGCAAAACGGTAAGTAGTTGCCAACATATGCAAAAAAATGAACAAGCAAAACGATTATTCCATTCGTTCGAGGAAAGTTGTTTTCCTTTCTTTATTATTAATATTTCCCTCTTTTACTCAACATTTTTCTTAATGTGTTAAATACATGCATTCTTATAATTCCTCATGTATTAACTTTTTATAAAATTAAATATATTCCGATGAGGGGGTTAGGTTTTTTTTTTTTTTAAGGATAAAACTCCTGTTACTAATTCAAACTAAATAATTGTTGTTTACAAACAGGGTATCATAGAAAGGAAGTTGAAAATGAAGGGTTTTCTTTTACCAAATTTAAAACAAAACAAAAATTCTCAGTGCCCCAATAATCCTCCTCCCTTCCCTCTCCCTTGTCCCCAGAGTTTTTTGTGTCCATTTGCAAATGGTGGACCCCATCACTAAGAGTACGGACAGTGATGGAGATCTTGTTGAAGAAAGAGAGGTTTATTCTTAAAGCCTGGCGATCACCATCTTGTTACATATTGCTAGTACCTAAGGAATTCTGTCTTCTAATCGGGCTAGGGCCCGATTAACCAGGCGGTCGAGGCTCAAGATTAACTAATTTGTCGCAGGCTGGGCTTCGACCAGGCACATATGGCCGATTCAGGCTTGGGCCCATGTTTTAAAAGTCAGGCAGGGCCTGGATATGCCTCAGCCCGGCCCGGCCCGGCCCATGAACACCTTAGGTAGAAATGCATGATTCATCACTCTCGCGGAAAACGAAATCCACAGAGAGGAATCCTCTTGTAGCACAAACGCACCCTTAATATGTTAAGCAGGGGAACACTTGTAGTTTCCAATGGATAAGCTCTTTTAATATTTTAAAAAAAAATCATTTTTAAGGGTATTATTTTTTGCTAGATAAAGCACTAAATTCTCTCACATAACATTTTTGTATCGGTTACTGCATCTGTTGCAGAATAGATATAAAGAAAAATGGCATACTACAAAGCAAATGGAGCAAGTGAAATTTTCAAGTACCCATCAACTTAGTTAATGCCAATTGCATCAATAGAAAGGCAATCAAAACCTCATTTCAAGTTATAAAAACATATAATAACCATGACAGGTATGGTCAAACTGCACTTCACAAAGATATTGTTTTTTAATGTGACAATTTGATTTACAATGTACTGGAGATTCATCAGAGAAACATGGCAATCTCCAGAATCTAGGGTAAATGGAATGCTAACTTAAATACATGTAGAAGAAAGCACAAGTAACTACCTCAGCAGTTTCAAAGGTTTCATATTGGTCAGGAAGCTGGAGGGTAATCAAGCCTCCAGCTTTTCTGCTCTTTCCCCTTCCCGTAGCAGTGCGCAACACACTAACAGCATAAGAAAATCCACATTCATTACCGAACACTTTACTATACTTGGGTGCTTCCCATCCTGATCGTTGGCACAGCTGGTGGAGAACAGCCTTGGGAATCTTTCCTGGATCCCCCTGTCATTGTTGGCAGCGCAAAGAACAAAAAGCAGTATTACAAAGGATAATCAATAACATTCGAAAAATAAGAGAAGGAAGAGGATTAGCATAAGTTGGATGAGAAGGAATATGACAATCTCCTGCTTCACTACATTAAAATCTGGTGCAGCAGTGGTGGGAGGAATGTTGTTTGATGAGGGATGGGAGAGTTTCAACCATCACGGCCAGTTTTGTTAATATTGTGCACATCTTAGGCAGAGGCTTTTTGTCAACCAGCTGTTTTAAGAGACTTGAAACAAATTGTTCATATCAGACTCCCAAAAATAATTGAAGAGCCTTATGATCATGAGATGGTGCATCATGTGCGAGGTCTGCAAATCCACGCATCCCCTGCTCATTCAGTGCAAGTTTGCTTGGTGGATTTGGTAAAAGGTATCGCAGATAATACCTAAGGGTGTGTTTGGCTGGACTTATTAAAAGTACTTTTTGAACTTTTGGCTTTTGAAAAGTCTGAAGGCTTAAACAAGCTTTTTAAGAAGTAAAAGACAAATTAGCTTTTTCAAGAAGAAAACCTCGATTGATTTCACTTTCAAAAGGCACTTTTTCACTTTTGCGGGAAGTATGCTGGGAAGCGGAAAGGAAAGGGTAGAGTTTTTTCTCCCATCTTTCTTTCCCTTTTCTTCCTCTCTTTCTACCATAAAATCTAGAAGCATCCATATCATTAAAAAAAAAGTGGTGAGTAATCTCAAGAGTAATCGTTCTCTCTTACCTTGTGAAGGATATTACTATATACTTCAATGCATGTCTAAAAGTTAAATACAATAATGAGCTGATCCATCTATGGGGTCCACCCATGAATCCAAACCTCTCAAATGGTGTCGGGTCATATTTTATTCCAATCTAAATTAGTCCAATTATCATACTGATCAATTATTAAAAAGTAATATAATACACAAACCAAATGAACTAAAATGGCAATATTTTACATGTTATTAACCTAATGGTGAACCATCTGATAGAAATCATGATGAATGTCCTCATATCTCATTGCTCAGTGTCAGTGAGATGACGACACAGTAATACCACATAACATGTGCCTTGTGACACAAGATTTTATAAGGTCGGTTTATTTACCTATAAGAGTCTCATATATCATACAGATTTTTTTATTATACATTCTTTATATATTATTTGCTTATAATATGATACAAGCTGCTTTTTTTATAATGTTCTAGACAAATAATCTGGGCTATTTTTGCTATTAAAAAGCAAATATAATATCGTGCTAACCAAACAACATTTTCTTCTAAAAAATCGATTTAAAGAAGCAAATTTTCCAAAGCTATTTTTAAGAAAGCACATTTGACTTTTGAGAAGCCCAACCAAATACACCCAAAATCAGTGGCAAATGTTCTTGAAGGTGTGGCAAATTTAATCTTTCCTTGGTAAGGCCCAAACTTTATGACTGGACCCGGTTGTGGTTCTCTGGGCTTTGAAAGGAGCACAATAGCTGTATGTTCAACAACTACTTTGTCTCTTGGAGGATGTTCTTTGAACTGGTGTAGGATTGAGTAGTTTCTTAATCTCTCTTAGTGGATTTTCATGAGAAAAAGAACATGTTGAGGGAAGAAAACAATGGGAGCGCGTCTAAGTGTCCCTAATCCCAGGGGAAAAGACAAATCTGAAGAGATCATCAAGGTTTTCTTCAAACTCCAGTGAGACAGTACAACTAAAAAGATAAAGAATTTCAGACTCAAGGAAAGGTTTTATCTTTGCAACCTCCCGTAACAAGCAGTTCCTTATGCCTGAGCAATCAAAAATACCACTTCATAGACTATCGCTATTGAGTTCTATCTTTGTAGTCTCCCCAATAGGATTGGAAGAGCTCAGGTATCCTTTCAGTGTCCCATCATTTTTATCTAAGAAATATCCCTGGAAAAGCTATATCTGATGTGGATTCAATTACTAAAAATATTGTTTTCAAGGACACCCTAGTGCTTTCCTCTTTTTTATTTTTACGTTATTCTTAGCCTTTGGCCTTTCTCTATTAACTTTCTTTTATTGATTAAAAAAATACCTTTCTCCAGATGTCATCAATCTTTGCTAAATTATGTCCATTAACCGATAGCACCATCCTCTCTTTCTTTTGCATCTTCAAAACTTCCGGAGGTAAGGTTGTACTGACAGAAGGATCTTCACAAAATAAATTACTGAAATCCACATCCCCTGGCTCCTCTTCTTTTTGAACATCAACCCTCAGTGGATCTGGGATACCCAAGGGATCAGATACATCCTCAGAAAATTTTAAGCCACACTGCTCCACCATATTTCCTTCAACCATGGGTCCGCCATCAAGAATAGCAGATTCAGGCACATCTCCCTCATCAGGTAATTCTCTTGAGTCGGGGTTTAATAAAGACTCAGAATCTCTTTGCATGAGATCAGGTAAACAGTTGGAAGTGCATTTATCTCCAGACACTAATACTAAGATGTCATCTGATAGTCCTGCTCCAACAATTCCCACAGCATGTCAGGAACGGTATATAATCACTAAGGAATGAAGTATAAGTGCACAGGGACGATACCCAGAGAAGCCATCTCCTGTTTAAGTTTGCGAATTCTAAGACCAGCCAGCTCCTGATCTTTCTTGTTGCCTTTCTCTTTGGCCTCTACAGCCGCTAACCTTGTATCATGATATTCTTTAGCAATAGAAACGGCACGAAAGGATGGATCAGTAACCTGGCAGCATAAAAAAAGCAGAATCAGCAACACAAGCAACTGATATAACATTTTAAATAAACAATCATTTAAGAATCAGAAACAATTTTAGGTGCTGAAGTTCCATCTAGTCTAAAGTTTAAACCATAAAAGTCAAAAACTACTACTATCCTACAATTAAATAAAACATGTAAAATGAAAACAACAAAATACCATACATTCTCTCATACAAATATGGCAGAAATTTTCTATTAGCATATTTAATTTGAAACCCATGAACATTATTGCCTAAAACTAAGAGAACCAAGAAAAAGAAAATTTGGAATTATTCCTAATCAAGCTGAGATAGAAATACATGGCATGAAATCTTAAGAATCATGTCCTGCTAGACAAGATTTAAAAAGAAGAAGGGACAAGAATCATGTCCTGTTTTGTAAATTAAAATAATAAAAAAAAAATGCATACCTGTTGGACATGTAGCCAGTGTTGAGAAATTCGTTTCAGTGTCCATCTTGGTTTAGTGGCCAAACTGAAATATTTCGGCCGATTCGGAAATTCGAAGAAATATTTTGGAAAATATAAAAAAAAATTATGTAAAAAATATAAAGTAAATATTAAAACTTTAAATAATAGATAAAGTAATACATTTAATTTATTCTATAAACTATGGCTAGACCATTTTTTTTTTTTATATATATGTGTTTACTACGAAATGGCTAGATCCATTTTTTTTTTTTATATATACAGATATTTGGTAAGAAAAGGACATGTATAATATATATATTGTAGGCCATTTATTTTTTTTCCCTTCACTAGGCTACTGGCGAGGGAGTGATAATTATTAAAACTGGGAACCCAAACTATGTATTCAATGGCTCAACCACTACTGTTGGTGCCTTAGGTGGCCCATTTATCAACTCAATGAAACTGTTTCGCATGTGGGCTTCAAGGATCCGAAGGACAATCTCAATAAACATTAGAGCCGAAGGTCCCTTTCGAGAAGCTTCCTCAACATGCTCTCTAGGGAAACCGAAATGGAAGAAAGAAAGGAAAAAAAAAAAAAGGAAGGGGAGAGACAGGGAGAAGGCGATGGAAATGCCAAGCAGCGACAATGATGGTGAGGCGAAGGCGAGGCGATTGCGAGCAGTGACAGTGATGGCTAGGGCTTCGAACCAGGCTCTCTCTCTCTCTCTCTCTCTTCTTCTTTTTTATTTTTTCTCAGCAACCAGCGGCCAGCCCCTTACTATCTTTTTTTTTTCCCTGGCCGAAACTCTTTGGACAGTTCGGTGGCCGAATATTTCTCGAAAGGCAGTTAGGTTCGTTTTCATGACCGAACCAAAGTTGTTCGGAGATTTTATCCGAACCGAAACGAATCTCGTAACTTTGCCCGTAGCACTCAATTCGTTAATCACTTCAGACAACATAGCTCCGGCAACAATGCATTTTTCTGTTTTTTAGATCGGTAAACAATGTTCATAGTAATGAATAGTGTGAAATGTTTTCTTAATTTCATATAAGTAACTAATGCTTGGTTCCTTATCAAACAGTCAATAAGTTGGAAAAATAAACCAATCACCTGTAACTCCACGAGTTTCTAATTTCTATCACCCAAAGTTACTCTCTAAAAATGGTTAAATTTCAATATCAACTAATCGGTGTTGATCTGAATAAAACTAGAGACAGGAACAAATGAGTCACCAAAGCATTTTCATTTATTAAATATCATTTAGCTTGAAAGATCACAGCTGAGGATAATTTTTCTCTGACTGGACCACTTCTCAAAAAGAAATGCTTACCAAAAGCACCTTCTAGTTTGAATGCTTACTGGCATAGTTTAGGCTAGAAAGAAAGAATTCAGGTTTAGCTTGTTTTAAAAGTGCTTTTCCCAGCAGGTCCTCAGCCTTGTTTCAGTGAAAACGACACCAAGAATGTTGAAAACTACAGCAAGCTAGAGCACATAGTATGGAACAAGCCCAAGCTAGAGTATCATAAAACCAATACCAGTCCCATGAGCCCAGTCCTCAAAGGACTGTCATAGCAACAGAAACTGTTATTTATTAAGCAAACTGAAAACAAAAGGGCTGAATTGACTGTCGATCCTTACATATCATATTTATAGTGCTGGAGATCCCACAAACCCCTATTATAATAATCCTGAAATAGCTCTCGACAGATTTTCCATACCTTCTATGATTATTATCACTAATTGCATTAGCTTGCTGGACAAGAAAGCCCAAAAAGGAAAATATTGACCTGTCTTGGACGTCCAAACCTGTATGGTTGTTTCCATCTATGGATCCCACATGGCTTGCCTTTTCTTTAAAGAACATATATAGGCTGAATATAGACCATGAGCGACCCTAAGGGCCAGTTTAGCAACTCTACTAACAGAGTTAAGCAAAGTAAAGTTGATTCTGAAGAAAGAATAAAATATAAGTGAGTTATGATGGTATTTTGTTTTTAGTTGTTTGTTATGGAATATTTTTGACTTTTTGTATGGGAAAGTGGAGTTTTTTTGTATTTTAGTGGATAAAGGTAGTTGCTTTTTTATTTTTTTTAAAAAGATAGAGGGAGTTCTGAATTAAAGTGCTTTTGATGTGACATCTTGTCTGAAAAATGGAGGCTTTACTTGACTCTTACTATGCTAGTAAAGTGCCAAACTAGCCCTAATGGAAGTGGGTTTGCATCCAAGTCTGTTATGTTTTTGAGTGTTGTCTAATTCATGGGTTGGACAAAACTCTAGGTCCATTGAGTTGTAATTCTTATTTTTAGATTTGGACTATAATGTGGCTTCACACTATAGATAGAAGACTGGTAGAATCAAAAGAAGAAAGTCTGGAAGAATTAGAAGTGAGAAGTTAGGTTGAATTAGAAAAAAAGACAAAGAAGTCAAGTGAGCTGAAATTCCAGAATAAAAAAATTGGCCTACTCAAGCGCGCCTTGTCAGGAAGTAGCCTACCACTGAGATAGAATGTGCACCCGCTCAAGCGCACCTCCATTCGCTCGAGCGGGTGACGCGAAAGTGTTCTGCCAGAATTAGATTTTCTATTTCAGATGTTTCTCAAACTCCTGTTTTAGTCCTAATCAACTTAGGCAACCTTAAGCACGTCCCTAAGCCTATTTATAGGACTCTTGGGCTAACCCTAAAGTGTCCCTCTCTCATTATTCTAAGTAAAAAAATCCAATTGAGAGAATTCTTCATCTCTAGAGCATCCATTGAAGAGTTGGGTTGTAGAGTTCATCTAGAGAGTTGTTTCTTCTGCATCCCTTTGTAAAAGATCATCTTCTTTTGTAGAAGATTTGAGTCAAGCAGGTTTAAATCTGTTGCAATCAACGGTGTGAAGTCGTTGAGGCGTGAAGCTACACAAGAGGAACTGCAGTCCTTAGGTAGTGATTATCTGTGGAAGGATCTGTGAGTGTCTTGTAATTGCAAGATTCATAGTACTTGATTATTGATCCAGCTTGGATCCGTGGTTTTTCACCCAGTTTGGGTTTTCCAAGTTATATCGTGGTGTGTGCTTTTCTGGTTTTGTTTCCGCTGCATCTCATATTATTTTGCACACATTGGGCTATTGAGTTGACCAATCTAGAGATCAAATCACAAGCCTTCAAAGTCCATTAACCCTAGTTAAATCAGGTCCAAAATCAGTTTGTTTGCGGTATTTTTGTGCAAACAGAGTTTCTGAAATTACAAAAGCACCCCTGAAGTTGCAGAAGTTTCTAACAGCCCTCCCCCTCCCCCTCCCCTCCCCTCCCCCTCCCCCTCCCCATGGAGCTGTTACAGCTCCCCTGCTGATCTGATCCTTTAACAAATGGGTTTGGATCCCACACACACAATCAAAGGCCCTCCAGAAACGACAATCAATAAGAGAAACTGTAGTGGGCTAAGTGGACTATGTGATTTAAAAAGTAGTTCAAAGCAGAAAGTGACTTCTCAAAATGGTATAGAAGTTGAACCTGTATCTTATTTCTCCATAAATGAAATCTACCACCTTGATGAAATCCCAAAAGAATGCCAAGTCATATTACCTTGCAGAACAAGAGTTTCTCATCCACATCTTGCAGTTTCCTCTCTTCACTATCTGAGTCGTACTTATATACAAAATTAATGATAAGATTAAAAAAAAGGGAATTCAACAAAAAGGAGCACTCTTTAACATTAAGTTACCAACTGCCAACAACAGTATGGAAAAAGAAAGTAATATGTGTAATCTAGACCATGCACATGTATTAATTAGGACTTAATTCCAGAAGCAACTCGAACCATGTTTTGTTGATACCTACAAGTGGGATCATCTAAACTAGGATACTGCACACTGTAAAATTAAATCAATGAAAAAAATATATATTTAAAAAAAAACAAAACAAAACAAAACAACTGTGTCATCTTTGAAGCACCTATGGGAATAGATTCTGTTTTTTAGGTTCCGCAAAAAGCACTACAATGATCAGTGAACTGGGTTGGTCTAATGCACAATGATCCAGAAAATTTCTAGAGAAAAACATCTTCCACAACCATTTTGATACTATTCTTACATCAAATCAACATAATCGTTGTATACTCATGGCTGCCTCAGTGATATCACATTATATATTTGTATATCACGTTCAAGACAAAAATCTATTATGACCTCCGTAGTCAGTGCATAGTAGATTAACAGAAGCTGATTCCACTTCTATTGACAACAATAGTAAAGAATTACCTCCCCCGCAGAGCCCCCATCATCACTGGCATCACCTGATTGAGCATCCCACTCTTCCTGCTGAAACTCACACAAACTTTGATGATATCAATACAACATCTAAATCTATTTATTTTGCTAAAATTCAGCAAGTTTGAATGCGCCACTGGGGGAAAAGTCTAAGATATAGGACAGTGAAGAAAATTAGAGAAGGCTGAACGATATTTCAGTTAATAAAACAATAAAATCAAGACTGATCCATAAAATACAGAACATGTGGACAACTACAGAAAAACTTTAGTGGCTGCAAAAATTGGAAATGGTAGATATGCAGGTGCTACAGAAAAAAAAAATGAAAATACAGAAAGAACAAAGAAGACAAGCATAGATACATAAATTATCGGAAAATACGGTGGGATTGATAACATGGAATGAGCAAATTAATGTGAACATAGACATCACATATATAAGAAAATAAAACATCAGATTGCTAACTAAGAACAAGAAAATTGAATCACTGATGCAAGAGAAAGGCCAAATAAGCGATCCTTAACGTGCAATAATAATAATAATAACAAGATCCTTATAAGGGAATTTAAGGGAATGGTACAGGTTTTTATAAAATCACTATCTCGAGGCAATTATAAGGGAATGGTACAGGTTTTTATTTATTATAATATTTTTATCTTAAATATACTTATTAGATAATTATGATACCGTGACGATGTCATAGTTCAACCTGAATGAACCACTGGTTAGACCTAGTTCTACCAAACCTTAGCCTTCGCCATTTGGATGGTAGGTCCATTTTTTCAAAACATGGTTTAGATAAAGGAGTGGTAACAAGTGTGAGAACTACTAGTGACCATAGGTTTGCATCAAGGGTCAGCCCTAAGCTCTTGTCTCTTTGCATTGATTATGGATGAGTTAATTGCTCATATTTAAGAGGAAGTAGGGTTGTTTCTTAGCAAACAAGACTTTCTAATAAGATAGGAACTAGCTATTCCTAATCAAACAATAAAATTAGAAATAGTACCCTTCTTAAACAAGGAATAAAAATGGAAATAGGATAAAACAAGAATGACACAGTAGCTCTCAGTTTTTTTTTATAACGACACAGTAGCTCTCAGTTAATTATTGAGCATGTGGGTTAAACCCAATGGACTGGTTTGACTTCTGGGTCAACGTGTTGGACCAATTAATTTCTTGGGCCTGGTCCATACTGCATCCTTGGGCCTGGTTAGTACTGCATCACCCCTTGGTAGCCACCTCCCGGTTGAAAGCAAGCTCCTTTGAGGTGGACATGGTTGGCAAGGTGGTTGTTCGGGTCGGAGAGGGAAACACAGGCTGAGTGAGCAGAACCTGAGATTTGCACAAAGAAGCCGTGATCCAACAAGAAGTCTGGCATGATGCTCTCCAGCAACCCTGGCGTCAAATCCATTCACTAGAGGAGCTTGAGGATGCCCCCTGGTGTGGAGACCCCCCATGTGACTGTCAGGGAATCACCGAGTCAAGTCGATTATACTTAGCAGTAGTAGCAGAGAGAGAAATAAAGAATAGAGACGGGTCTGCTGACCCTACAAAGTAGAGAGAGCAACTTAGTATTGAAGAAATCCAAATCAACTCAGCCGAGTCAAATCAGTCTCAAACGAGATTTAAAACACGGAAAAATGGCCTTTTTTAGTGGATAGCGATAGAAGACTATAAGCCATCGGATAAAATAATTTGTCAAATCTTAAGACTTCTTGTGATGTTAACCTATGTGCCTCACATCAGATTTTTATGGTAATGTTTTTCAACTTAAAAGGTTTGAATCCCGGTGCATGTGGATAAGAGGGTTTGCATGTGCCCCTAGAGATTAGTTCTTGGCTGTCCAGAATTGAGTGTACTGGGCTCAAGGCCAAAGGCTCCTGAGTTGGGCTGGGCGGGAGATACCTTGGGCCTGGGTTATCAAAAAAAAAACTTTAAATGCTTTGAATAATACACATCATTCTGCTTTTACAAAACACCTGTGTTTCATTAAAATAGGGAAACCAAATGTCTGAGGACAAAAATCAAGAGGAAATGCAAAAATGTCCAACGAAAGTTGATAATCACTATGATGAACATGTGGATCCTACAACACAGATGAAGACAAAATAACCCTATTTCACCCTCCTCTCTCAGCTACACACTGAAACAAACCCTTTTCTATCCTCTTTCAGAAACACAAGCAGGGGCTGCAGAAACACATCCTTTTCTCAAGGAATCGGCAAGTGGCTGGATGAAGATGAAGGAAGAGGACAGAGTGGCTATAGGAATACCAAAACTGAAGGTAAGAGTACAATGTCAGGACCCAATTGGATGAAAAAAGTCATGGACCCTTTTTTAACAACATTCCTACAGTGCTTATTACTTCTTCGGATCTCCAATTTTTTTGGTGAAGTAGGGCCTGCCTGTGTGATGTTTTTGCTCTCATAACTCAAGTTACTAGGAGGAATAGAGGCTTCTTATCCAGACGATTCAAAACTGAATAAGATGCAAATAAAAGTGTAAGAACCTAATAAGACTATAGGAATTGATCAGAGAAAGGAAATATATGTTAAAATATTGAAATATGGGAGAATTGGAACAGGAGGTTGAAAGACTACCAAGAATCCAGCTAAGTCTGTTGGAGACCGATGCTTTAATGTTTCTTTTCTAATGGAAAAGGGACAAGAGAATATTCTGAATGTCCAAGATATATCCACAGGCACAGGAAATCAGTTCGAGAATGCTTTGGTGATGAAGACGTTCTGATGGATCAATTGGGAAATCAGAACATAGTGGAGGTGAATAAGCGTATATCTACTGTGATGAAGCATAGTGTAGTGCACACACCATTATAGGGACAGCGGCTCTGATGAAAGTGACGAAAAGAAGCGAAAACCTGAAAGCCTGGATGGAGGAACAACATGGATTTCCACTTCAGATTAGGATATTGAGCCCCACTCAAAAGTGGTTCACCCATTGTCCATGGAATATTTTTAGATGATTATTCATGGACACTCCTGTTCAAGGTCCATTCTATCAAATTAACAGATGGAAGTTCTAGGGTCAATTATGCATCCATTTTGGAATTTGGATTAAGCTGACTGGCATCTCTCTTCACACTGGGTCAGAAAAATCATTCTCCATTTTAGGTTCATGGTTGGGAACCATGATGGAGATTGATTCTCGCTGTTCCAAATGCGAGCTAATGAAATTTACAGGGGCGAGGATTCTAACTGATCCTTCACAGAGATTCCAAAATCAACGTGCCCAGGGGTTGAAGATGTCACCTTCTCTGTACAAATTGCAGTTTTATTTATCAGTCTCTGTAAAAATTGCAGTTGAAGCGGTTGCCAGAAGTCACAACTCTGACCTTACAGCTGACAGATGAAGGCGCTAGACAGTTTCAAAATATTGAATCCACCAAATTTCTTCTAGACACTACGATGGGTAGTGACGATGATGCCCATTCCCCAAGTAGGATGGGTTACAAGTATTATGTTATATCCATTGATGATTACTCCTGCTTTACATGGATCTATTTTTTCTTTAATAAAAAATGAAGTTTTGTCAACCTTTCAGAAATTTTACAATTAGTGCAAACCCAATTTGGTAAAAAAAATCAATGTCATCCATTCTGATTCAGAAGAGTACATGTTTGGGATTTTCTCATATTTTTATCTGACGAAGGGATCTTGTCCACATATTGTCAAATACAAGATGGCTCAGGCCCACTTGGGCCCAATATGGTGGCATCCAATCTCGTTGGATTTCGTCAAACATTGCACAGTTTTCTTCCTTCCTTAATTTGATTGTAATTAGATTTAGTCTAATACTCTTTCTTTAATTAGATTGTAAATAGATTAGCTGATTTGTAGAGCTGATTTGTAGCCTTTGATAAGAGCTGATTTGTAACCTTTGATAAGGCATCTGTATTCTATATAATGGGAGAGAATCTCCAATGAAGACACACAAAATTATGGCTCAAAATCTCTTTTACATGCTACGATTGTTATGGTATCAGAGCATCTCTTGTAAAGGCTACCAGTGTTCATCTTTTGAAGAGCCACAAGGACTCTATCAGAGAGAAATCCTTCTCTCTGTCGTGCAGCAAACAGATCAAGGATCTGTCCTCAGAAATCTGGTTCCAGGAAAGCCAGATCTTCAACATCTTGAAATCTGATCATTGTGGCCCACCTGTGATCAGCCCTACTGCTCTTGTGAGACACAATCTTGTGTTTCAGAAGCACACAGATCAAGGATCTGTAATCTTGGCATCAACCAGATCAGGGATCTGTGATTTTTGTAAGCAGCAGGACTTCTGTCACGATATGATCAACAGTGGCCCACCTGTGATCATCATGGGATATTCAGGAAACTCTACAGCAATGGTCGACCATCTCTTCTGATATTTTTGGTGATTTTTTCAGCATTTTTTCGGGATCAGAGGTAGGCTTTTGGACCCCACTTGTGATTTTCCAGTTTTATCAGATTATTTTGATCACAGTTGTACAAAATCTTGGATCGTGGATGGATTTTAGTGAAACTTGTATTGCTGGAAAGACATTTTGATACTGCTTACATCTAGTTGATTAGTTTCTCCTTATGATCAAACAGTGGGCCCCACGCAGGGATTCTACAGCATTTTTTTTGGTCGTCTAGACCATTTTCCTGTGAATTTTTTTCACAGACTCCTGTCTGTTGTTCTGATCTCTTGGATTTGCCTTTTGTTACTACTTCTCTTTGTTTTGGTTCTAAATGGAGAAGTCTGAGGTAAACTTGATTCGATTTGATGGTAAAAACTATCCAGCATGGGCTTTTCAATTTCAATTATATCTTGAGGCCAAAGAATTATGGGGATTTGTTTCTGGTTCTGATCCAAAGCCTACAGAAGATGATAAAAAGATTTCTACTTGGAATACAATAGATGCAAAAATTAAAACATGGATTCTTGGGGCTGTGGAACCTCATCTGATTCTAAATCTCAAACCCTATACAACCTCCAAGGAGATGTGGGGTTACTTGCAGACAGTTTATCATCAAGATAATTCTGCACGACAATTTCAACTTGAGTGTGAAATTGCAGAATACAGTCAAGGCACCTTGACCATTCAGGACTACTATTCTGGTTTCCGCAATCTGTGGAGTGAATATAATGGGATTATATATGCTTCTGTGCCAAACAATATTCTTAAAACTATACAAGAACTTCAAGCCTCAAGTCACAGGCACCAGTTTTTGATGAAATTGTGTCCCGAGTAAGAGACTGTAACATCATCTCTGCTGAGCCGAAGCCTATTACCATCCTTGGATGTTTGTTTGAATGAGTTGTTGCGAGAAGAACAATGCATTCACACAAAAGCCCATCTGGAACAAAAGCACACTGAAACCTATCTTTTTGCATACTCTGCTAAAGGGAACACTCAGTCTCTTCAGATCTCACAGTCTTCTCCGACTCCTCAGACTCGTGATATGAGCAAAGTCCAATGCTACTCTTGCAAAAAATATGGACACCTTGCAACTCAATGCAACCAGAAGTTCTGTAATTACTGCAAGAAGAAGGGACGTATCATTACTGAATGTCGTCGCCGTCCACAAACTCGGACTCCCAATGCTTATGCTGCCCAGGTAGACTATTTTCATGCTGATGCTGCATCCACATCTGTGCCTGCACAGCCTGGTTCGTCTTCCCCTGCTCTCACTCCCGAATTGGTTCAACAAATGATCGTCAATGCTTTTTCTGCACTTGGCCTCACAGGTAAATCAAAAACTCCTTCTTCCATTTGGTATCTTGATTCCGGAGCATCAAATCACCTGACTCATTCCAGTGCACAACTCTCTAGCTTGACAAAATATACTGGCAATGCTCATGTTCAAACAGTCGATGGCGGACATCTTCCTATCACTGCCATTGGAAATATTTCCAGTATCTTGCCCTTAAAGAATGTTTATCACTGTCCCAATTTAATTTCAAACCTTCTTTCCGTTGGACAACTTGTTGAAAACAACTATAATGTTTCATTTTCTTCCTCTGGTTGTGTTGTGCAGGACCAGATGTCAGGAAGGGAGATCGCGAGGGGGCCTAAAAATGGACGCTTGTTTTCTCTTGATCTATCTACTCCGATTGGGAATAATTCAGCAAATGATTTTTGTTTTTCAGCTCAAAATAATTGTCAATTGTGGCATAGTAGGCTTGGGCATCCTAATTTTAAAACCATGTCTCACATGGTTAATTCTGGATTGTTAAACTCAATAGGATTTTCTAAGTTTGTTTCCTTTGATTGTGCTACATGTAAGATGGGAAAAAGTAAAACTCTTCCTTTTTCTGTCTCCACTTCTACTAGCATTCATTGTTTTGATTTAGTTCATAGTGATGTTTGGGGTATTGCTCCTCATTTGTCTCATGCTCATTATAAATATTTTGTGACATTCATTGATGATTATAGTAGATTTACATGGGTCTATTTTTTGCATTCTAAAGCTGAGGTCTTTAATGTTTTCAAAATGTTTGTAGCATATGTTGAGAATCAATTTTCCACTTGCATTAAAATTTTACGTTCTGATTCGGGAGGTGAATATGTGTCTACAGAGTTTCAAACTTTTTTACAACAAAAAGGAATACTTTCTCAAAAATATTGTCCTTATACCCCTCAGCAAAATGGGGTCGCTGAAAGGAAGAATAGACATCTCCTTGATGTTACTCGCTCTCTTCTTATTGAATCCTCTCTTCCTACACGGTTTTGGACAGAAGCTCTTAGCACTGTTGTCCACCTGATAAATCGATTACCTTCCTTCTCTTTAGAAAATGAGTCCTTTTTCTCGATTATACAAAACTACACCGTCTTATGATGATCTGCATGTTTTTGGATCGGTGTGTTTTGTACATTTACCTCCTTCTGAGCGTAACAAACTTACTGCCCAATCTGCTAAATGCGCATTTCTAGGATATGCTAGTCACCAAAAGGGGTTTCTGTGTTATGATCCTCAAATACGGCGCATTTGCACCTCCCGTAATGTTTTTTTTTTTTTAAATCAACATTTTTTCCAACAATATCTTGAGTCTGTCAAGTCCCCATCTGTTGTTTCCTTACCTGGTTTTTCGGACAAAACTCCATTTGTTAAATTTGATCCTAAATTCGTGTATCATAGGCGGAGTAATGCAGCAAACACAGATAGTCCCCCTCACGATCGCCCAACTACATCTGGTCCAACTGGAGACCCTCCCTTGCGTCGATCATCTCGGATTTCAGTACCTCCAACTCGTTATGGGTTTACCCACACTTCCTTGATGGCCACCATGTCTTCTACATCTATTCCGAACTCTTACTCTCAGGCTGTGCAGCATGAGTGTTGGAACAAAGCTATGCAGGATGAATTGGATGCTCTTGCGCAAAATCATACATGGGATGCGGTTCCGGGTCCTCCTTCAGTTAAGCCAATTGGTTGCAAATGGATATATTCTATCAAGCTTAAACCTGATGGAACTCTGGATAGGTACAAGGCCCGTCTTGTCGCTATGGGTAATCAGTAGGAATATGGTATTGATTATGAGGAGACTTTTGCTCCTGTAGCAAAGATGACAATTGTTCGGACTATTCTTGCCATCGCAGCATCCCAATCCTGGCCTCTCTACCAGATGGATGTCAAGAACGCATTTCTTCATGGCGATCTCAAAGAAGATGTCTATATGCGCCTTCCTCAGGGAGTATCATCTATCATCACCGGTGTTGTTGCCAAACTACGGCGTTCTCTTTATGGCCTCAAACAAGCCCCCAGGGCATGGTTTGAAAAATTCCACAATGCTTTTCAGCACTTGGGGTTTCATCCTAGTCCATATGATCCATCCATGTTTCTTCATCATACTTCTACGGGGATTACTATTCTTCTTGTTTATGTGGATGACATCATCATTACAGGTACCGATGCAGATATGATTCACCAACTTCAGGCCTCTCTTCATGAATATTTCCACATGAAAGATCTTGGTCCTCTGAACTATTTTCTAGGTCTTGAAGTTCATCAATCTGCAAAAGGCATTGTACTTCATCAACATAAATATGCTCTTGAATTAATTGAAATGGCTGGACTTCAAGGATCTGCTCCCGTCGATACTCCAGTCGAAGTCAATGTTAAACTTCAGCAAGACAGTGGGGATCCTCTCTCTGATCCTACACTTTATCGTCGCCTCGTTGGCAGCTTGATCTACTTGACGATAACTCGTCCCGACATTTCTTATGCAGTCAATTTAGTCAGTCAATTCATGACTGATCCTCGACATCTTCAATTGGCTGCAGTCCGACGTATTATTAAATACCTAATTCGGACACCAACCCGTGGATTATTCTATCCGGCCAACAATTCCCTGACACTCAAAGCATACTCAGATGCTAATTGGGCCGGTTGTCCGGATACTCGTCGCTCTACCACAGGATGGTGCATGTATCTGGGAGATAGCTTGATTTCGTGGAAATGTAAGAAACAAGATAAGGTCTCAAAATCTTCCACCGAAGCTGAGTATCGTGCCATGTCTGCTGCTTGTTCAGAAATTCTCTGGCTTCGCAGGTTGCTTTCTGATCTCGGATTTCCTGCCGATAGTGCCACTCCTCTCTATGCAGACAATACTAGTGCAATTCGTATTACTGCCAATCCAGTTTTCCACGAACGCACTAAACACATCGAGATTGATTGTCATTTTATCCGCGACGAATACAAGCGTGATGTCATTAGCCTTCGTCACATCTCTTCTGATCTTCAAACTGCCGATATCCTCACAAAGGGACTTCCGCGACCTCGCCATCAGTTCTTGGTTAGCAAATTGATGCTTGTGGATTCCCCAGCATCAATTTGAGGGGGGGTGTCAAATACAAGATGGCTCAGGCCCACTTGGGCCCAATATGGTGGCATCCAATCTCGTTGGATTTGGTCAAATATTGCACAGTTTTCTTCCTTCCTTAATTTGATTGTAATTAGATTTAGTCTAATACTCTTTCTTTAATTAGATTGTAAATAGATTAGCTGATTTGTAGCCTTTGATAAGGCATCTGTATTCTATATAATGGGAGAGAATCTCCAATGAAGACACAAAATTATAGCTCAAAATCTCTTTTACATGCTACGATTGTTACATATCACACCACAAAATGGGATTGTTGAAAGGAAAATTTGGCATATTATTGAAACAGTTCAGGTGCTACTTGTTGAATGACTTGTCCCTCCTACCTTCTGGTGTGAAGCTGCCCATATAGTCACTCATTTAATTAATCATTTACCTACTTCCATTTTGAATAATACTTATCCATATGAATGCCACTTTGGTCAGCCACCTATTTATTCTCACCCATGCATCTTGGTTGTCTTTGCTTTGTCTATCCTCCTTCACTTGAACAGACCAAACTATCACTACCAGTTGCAAAGTATGTCTTGCCCGGATATGGCAATGATTACAAAGGATTCATATCCTATGATTCAGTGGCTCGGCGTATTTGTATCTCTCGCAATGTTATATTTTGTTGAGCATATTCCCTTTTATTATCTTCGGCCGATTCTCACCTCACACAGGTTTCTTCCCTTCAAACTTCTCCACTCAGTCACCCCCTCCCATAATTAAGAGGGTCTATGTCCGACATTCGAAACCACTACCCACTATTGAACCTACTTCTGATCACTCTCAATCACCAGATCCTCTTCCTTCATCCTCAGGTAATACTTCTCCAGCACCACAAATATTGAGGCGTTCTACTGACATCTCTATACCTCCTGACTGTTGTGGTTTTCATACACTTTTTATCACTTTATCTTATGTCTCTATTCCCTCATATTCACAGGCCATGCAAGAACCTTGTTGGTAGAATGTCATGACATAACAACTACATGCTCTCAGAGCCAATTGCACTTGGGAACTTATTCCGCAACCGGTATCTAATTCAGTAACTGGTAGTAAGCAGGTGGGTCTGCTGCATTTGGATCAGTATAATGCTAACCTAGTAATCCAAGATTTTAAACAAGAATATGGCATCGACAATGAGGAGACCTTTGCTCCAGTTAAGAAGATTACTACAGTTAGAACATGGCTTGGAGTTATAGACTTACAGTTGTTCGTAACTGGACTCTATGGCAGATGGATGTCAAAACTCAAAACGCATTTCTTCATGTGATTTTATGAAACAATTTACATTTGTCCCCCTCCTAGGTAAGCCTGTCCACAGAAACGTGTGTCGTTTGAAGAAATCTCTTTATGGTCTCAAACAAGCCCCACGAGCCTGATTTTACAAAGTATGCAATGACCTTCCATGCAAACCCTGTATGTATGTATGTTGAATGGTACTTGCTACTATATATTGATGATATGATTGTCAGTGGTAATGATGCTGTTGGCATAAGAGAACTCGAAGGTTATCCTATGTGCAATTTTAAGATGAAAGATCTGGGATATTTGACCTACTCTCTTGGGCTAGAAATTTCTCATACAAAAGGGTAGTATTCCCATTCATCAACGGTTATATCTTGAAGACCTATTTTCAATGGCATGCCCTTCTAATTCAAGAGTTACAAAAACTACGCTGGACCTTAATGTCAAAATTCGAAAGGATGAAGGAAGCCCATTACCTGTTCCTACTCTATATTGTCGACTTCTTGGTAGTATGTTCTATCTAACCATGACACGAGCAGATATAGCTCATGCAATCCAAGTTTCAGCCAGTTTGTCCTCATCTCACTACAGTACATCATATTCTTTGATATATTCTTGGTACTCATGATCATGGACTCTTTTACTCCTTGGTTTGCTCCTTGTAATCCATGCTTATGCCGGCTAACTGGGCTGGATAGCCTGATACACGATGATCCACCACGGGACAGTGCACGTTCCTCAATCCTCAGTACTTGTCCTATTTCTTGGGAATGCAAAAACCAAACAACTGTTCCAAAATCTTTTGCCGACGCTGAGTACCAATCCCTGTCTTCTGCGCGCAGTGAAGTAATTTGGCTACGGCATCTTCAGCACGAATTTGGAGTCTTCCTCACTGGTTCAACTCCATTCGATGCTGACAATATAAGTTCCATCAAGATTGCCACAAATCCGATTTTTCACGAGCAGACCAAACACATTGAGGTTGACTACCACTTTATTTGCCAGAATGTCTCATCTAAAGCTATTCATCTTCTTCATGTCTCCGACCAAAACTCACCACGATTTTCATATTGACAAATTGATGCTTCGCCTATCTCCACTTCAATTTGAGGGAGTGTAGAGATGGGGACCACAAACACTGAAGCGGTCCCACATGTAACATATTAGTGACAAATGTAAAGAGAATCCATCTGAGGAGATGAGGATATTTTCAATCATAGGAGATACTTGTGTGGCTGTAAATAGACATCAGATTTGACTGTAATCTTCATTGGCCTTGAATGGCCTTAATTGTAACTTGACTGGATTCTCTTGAGTGATATAAATACATCAGTCGACCAAACAATGTGGTATGACAGTTTCTCTAGAACTATTCTCTATTTACTGTCTCTGTTATTATAAGATCCTGACACTCGACAATTTATGAAAATGGAATAGAAAATTTAATACTCTTAATGGACACCTGATGCACTTAGAAGCATGCATCTAATAAGCTCCTCACTTGTTCTTTTACTGCTGAAGTTTGGAGTTATTTTTTCGACCCATTTCGTGTGAAATTAGTCATGCCTAATTTCGTGAAGGCTCCTATTGAAGATTACCAACTAGGCCATTCGGTGAAATAGTGACCATTCTATGGAAATATACACTGCTTGTTCTATGATCAATCTGGCTGGAGCATAATAGGAAGACAATTCAGAATGCAGCTACATCTCTGTGTGATACTACTGTTCAACAAGCAATACCTTTGGTTATTTCATGGGCATTAACCACAAAAGAATTTTACATTAATCCGATTTGGATTTTTTGTGCGGGGTCTAGTAAGATGATGCCAAGATTTTTGGACTCTGTTTATTTGGTATAAGTTAGTCAGAGTTTGCATTCTTTGTTTCTTTATTAAATAATATTCACTTCTACCATCTCCAAAAAGAAAAAAAAGAAACAAGAGAGTACAATGACATAATTTTCTCAGTACCTCTTCCTGTTGCTTCATGTACTGTCTAATCCAATCTGCTTGCGAGGGCTTCCCCAAATCCATAACATCATCATCACGACTCCCTTTGGTTCTGATAGAAACTCCCAGTATTTGATCATCAATTTCAGCTGGAGGAGGCTGCGAAGGAGACCAATCTGCCCGAGCTGTAGATATGATACTGATAGATCCTTCTGCCCCTTCTGCCCCTGCACCAGAAGTAATATGAGATAAAGAAATTCTCTGATAAAAATAAATGCCCCAACAAAGGGCTGGCAATGCATGCAATTCCAAGTAGTCCCGCTTATCTATGAACATAAAATATGTCAAGTGCCCATATGATGAATGAATGAAACAAAGATTACGACAATATAATGTGAATTGAAGATTTCAAGGCAGCCAGCGGTTAGATACCTTCTCGTGAAACTGTAGAAGTTCCACTTGAGAACTTTAAAGGAAGCTCATTTCCCAAAAGATTCAAGCATAGCCAATCAAGAGCTGCCTCAAACGTAGCACCTTCCTATTCAAACAGAGAAATTAATCATGTATTCAAGTACCACTAAAGAAAAAAATTAAAATAAAAAGATGACTCTGATTCTAACCATGCACGTAATAAAAATTTGTGATGACTCATTCATATTACATGTGGCATGCAAGCTAGCCAATCACTCCAAAATAGTAGGCCATAATGTAGCTGGTCTACATAATGAAACTAAACTCTTATCAGACTCACATCACCAATAAAATGGTCGCTATCGAGTGTACAGTCAAAAAAGAATGATCAGTTACTTCTTTCTTTTTTTTCTTTGGTTTTTAAATAACAAACAATTGAGCAGTGTCACAAATTTGACAAGTACAATCAGATGGTTAGGACCATTAAATAAAAGCAACTGTTAGGCCATACTCCTACAGTTGGGCAGATTCGCTCATATGCCACTGAACAGTGGATGAGTCACCAGAAAAGTTTGCTGTGAGCAAGATAAGTATCAATTTCTGCGCTAGAAAACAACTAATAAAAAACAGTATAGCATTACACACCAGTTGGAGCACTTATAACAACAACAAAAAGAAGGTAGCATGGTTCAATTATTTAGCTTGCCCAGCCATTGTTTAAAAATAAAGTTCCAGGCATTAGAATCAGAGATGCATAATGTTATAATGGCCGTAATAGTCAACTTTCAACTTGAACAATCAAAAGAACAAAGTGGCGTAACAGCCCCATTTTTATTTGAAAAAAAAGAACTTCCAAGCGGGTGATTTTAGGGTGTTGCAACCGAGTGCTGCTTGAAAGTGTTATGACCAAAGTGTTGACTACTGAAAATGGTATCTCTCTCTCCAAGATTTGAAATTTGAATTAAAGAAAGAGAATTCTAGATGAGGAAGGAATTAGAAGTTCAAGATGGAAAGCTCTCCAAAAAGATTTGAAAAAGTTCAAACTTATGAAGATTGAGAAGGAGACCAAGCCAAAAGAGGAAAGAGATAAAGAAGCTAATCAAGAGAGATTCCAAGGAGTCTTGGACGTCCAACATGGGTCCCACAACCCCCTTGGACGTCCCACATGAGAGCCTCCATCATCTCCATAAAATCTCAACTTTTGAAGATTATCTCTCAAACACATGAAGATCTTTGATGGGGCCCAGGATGGAAATTGTTGCACATCAAGAAGCTGAGATTGGCAAGAGAATAATTCAAATTCAAATTACTGATAAGATGGGAGGATTTCTTGGAGTGCAAGCTAAGCCAAGATTCAAGAAGAAAACAACTCAAGCCACAAGAGGAGCCACAAATTATAAATAGAGGGCCTCCCCATAGGGGACGTCCATGCTCTCTCCTAGGCTTGCCCCCACCCCACGTCCTCTCTTCCCTCTCTTCTAGTTCTAGTTCTCCACTTTTTAATTTTTTTAAGGTAGCTTTGGGAATTGTCCAAGCAAAACTAACTTAAGAAGGGGAGAAGATTGTAATGACTAATGAAGACTATCTTACTGATTGAGGCTTGGGATGAAGCTAAGTATTTCTACCATATTTATTTAAGATGTTCTTTCGTGTTCCACATGTGTTTATGCTTTAATGTTAGTAGATCTGTCTTCATACCAGTAGGTAACTTCCGTATTTTATTTCCAAAAATTAAAATCTGATTTTTTATTATCTATGCTTATGTTTGATAGGCCATGCTTAGAACACAAGTTTCTTTGATGGGTTATGCTTATGTTTGATGGGTAATGCCTAAATGATTTTAGTTCTTTTATGAAGTGAAGGACGTCTTGGCCTTTGGAATTTTTAATTGATAAAGTGATTTCTCTAAAAAGAGAAAGAGGGCTTTAATGTTAAATCATCCAGATCAAAATGCATTGATTTGATTTTGATTTGAAGTAAAGAATAGGAACAAGTTAGAGTTTTCTTAATTGAAAAGGGTGTTAAATGCTTAGTAGATTCCTATGCCTTGATCAATCTCAGTAATGTTAGTGTTTATTTTCATTAATTGTTTGCTTTTAGTTGCTTGCTTTTCATAGTCTGAATATCATCTTCTTTATTACTTCAGTTTCCTTAATTAAGTAGTTTTCTTAATTCGCTCCTGTGGGTTCGACTCGTATTTGCCACTATCTCAAAAAGGCAACCGTGCACATTAGTGTATTAAAGATTGCACGATCAGTTACACTAAGATCTTTTGGCTTATTTTCATCTCTTAAAGCCCACCATAACTCTCCACATATGTATAGGGCCCTACTCATGTACGGATGTCTCGCACTGGTCTCCCATGCGTGACAACCCACTGGGCCCACTTAGGGCCTCACCAATCACGCATTAGGTAAGGGATCAAAAGATCCAAATGGGACCAGCCCATATATAAAATTCCAAGTCATATCACCAGCGCAACCCCTTGATCCATGGCCATCATGTTTAACAATTTTAGAATGTATCATTTTCTATATCGATCTGACGGACAAATCCCATTCGGATCAATGTAAAATCCATGGGGTATTGGGGTCTATGACATTTAGGAGGGGTGGAATTGGTGTAAAGGTAGGATTGATCATATGGGGCCCCATGTGAGCACCACAGATTGTCTTGTATAGTGCAAGACACCTGCTCAGGAGCAGTATTAAATATATACAAAAATGCTCCCATGATCCTGTAGAATGGATAAGGACCAGTCCAATAAGATCCATCAACGAGTGGAGAATTCTCTCCTTTCATACAATCTAGTTCTCCCCTTCCTCTAATCACATTTACATGGTATCAGAGGTACAATAGATCTCAAGAATAATCAATACAGATTCAGATCTGTATGTCTGAAGGTTTTTTTTTTCGTCATCCGGGACAAAGGAGAACCTGCTGATCAGCCCTGTTCAACAGTGGCCCACCTGCGATGATCAAGATACCCTAAGCTATCCTATCTGTGATGGTCGACTACTTATTCCAAGAATTCTGGTGAATTTTCAAGATTTTTTGCTGCCTCAAAGAAGGATTTCTGCACAATCTCGTGGATCTCCTGTTTTTCACAACAGTTTTCATCTCAGCCATCCAACATATTGGATTTTCATCCGATTTGGGTGGGACTTGGTTTGTTGGAAGCAGAAAACCAGTCCCTCGCATCTACAGAGATCTGATTGTTCCATTGCTTAGACTGTGGACCCCACAATCAGATCCAGCGACAGAAACTAGGGTCACCCAGCCTCTTTTTTTTGTTTGCAGATTTCTGTGATTCAGTCACATCTCTGGTTCCTTTCTGCCTTATCATCACAGATCTGGTTCCTTCTGGTTCTCTTGGACTCTTGCTAGTCAAAGCTTGAACCACTTCTCACAAAGATCTCACTGTAGTGGACAGCCTCTCTGGTTCATCAGATCAACTGTGGGTCCCCAATATTCTGATCAACCTTCTTTAAAAAAATTGCTGCCGGTTTCGACCAGTCTCTCTGAAGATTAATCATAATTTTCTGAAGAAAGGTTAGTCATCTGATCTCATTTCTGGTTTGACAGTGTCTCTTAAACTGTTTCACAAGATAATCTATTTCTTATCATTCAACGATTGGATCTGCATCAAAATTCATCAGTAGTTACACAAATATGGTCTTTTTATACTCTGGAAACTGGGTTGTTCAAATCAAGTCAGATTGGTGAATTCTAGTTGAAACGGTGCACCTTGTCTTAATCGTACAAGCTATTCTGTTTGGTTGAATTTTGGAATCTTGATTCTGTTTGCTACCAAATCTTGTTTGGATCAGTCAAAATGAACAAGAATGATATAATTCCTATTAAGATGAATGGGACAAACTACATGACTTGGTCTTTTCACTTAAAAAATTTTGTAGAAGGGAAAGGGATGTTAGGCTATCTGGATGGAACTGGCCCAAAACCAGTGGTAGACAGTTCAAGTACTACATCCTGGACTGCTGATGAGAAGGCAATTGCAACATGGAATCAAAATAATGCTAAGGTTGTGACATGGATAACTCAACTCAGTTGATCCATCCCTTACAATGTCCCTACAAGCCTTTACAAAGGCCTCTGATATGTGGAACCATATGAAAAAGTTGTACCACCAGACAAATAAAGCCAGGAAATTCCATCTGGACACAGAACTGGCCAAATATTGCTAAGGTGATAAAACGGCTCAAGAATATTACAATGGATTCCGGGCTCTATGGACAGAAAGGGACCAAATGCTCCTATACACTGTATCATCAGAATTCCTACCACAAGCTCTTAAGCTTCAAGAAGAATTGCATATCAGCCAGTTCCTAATGAATCTACGTCCAGAATTTGAGCCAGTTCGCGCTGCTCTTATGAATCGGGAAAATTCCCCAAATTTAGATACTTGTGTGCAAGAGGTCCTTCGGGAAGAGATCCGTCTTGTGTCGCAACATTCTCTCATGGTGGAACCAAAGGCTCTTCTTACCACCCCTGCACCTCCAGCAGAAGATACAAATTTCCTCACATCTCCTGGTCAGAAATCTCAGTGCTTCGAATGCAAGGGCTATGGACATATAGCTTGAAATTGTAGGAAGAAGCTCTTTTGTAATTATTGCAAGCGGACTAGTCATATCATTTCTGAATGCAAAAGGAGACCCCTAAAGCGAACTGAACAGCCCCCACGGCAAAAACAGAGCGCAATTCAAGCTCATGCACAACTCTCACAAGATGCTCAACCAGATCATGCTGAGACGGTGACTCTAACTCCCACTCAGATACGAGAGATGATCAACTCCTCTGTTGCATCTGCATTCACCTCCATGGGTATTAATGGTCTGTCTCTTCCTCTCACTGCTTCTTCTACATTTCATTCCTCCACTATTCTATGACATCCTTACAGCTTCAAGCATATGCAGACCCGGATTGGGCTGGTTGCCAGGATACTCATCGATCCACCACAGGATGGTGTATGTTTCTTGGACACTCCATCATTTCATGGAAATGCAAAAAGCAAACTACAATATCCAAATCTTCAGCGGAGGCTGAATATCGTTCTATGTCTTCAACAAGCGGTGAAATTGTTTGGCTCCGTCACTTACTCCGTGAATTTGGAGTTTTTCTCACCACCCCAACTCCTCTCTATGTTGACAACACAAGTGTCATCTGAATTACTAAAAATATAGTCTACCATGAGCGCGCCAAACACATCGAGATAGATTGTCACTTCATCCATCAACATATAGTTTCAGACACCATCAACATGCCATATGTCTCTTCTCGTGATCAGTTGGCTGACATTTTTACTAAGGCGCTACCTCGTGATCGTCATGATTATCTTGTTTCCAAATTGTTGCTTGGTTCCACCCAGCATCAATTTGAGGGGGAGTGTAGAATGGATAAGGACCAGTCCAATAAGATCCATCGGAAGCAGGCCCGACCCAAACTTGGCCCATGAACAACTTAGCCCATGAACATAAATATCCCACGTGGCAACTAGTTAGATTGGGTCAACATTGTATATTGTAGAATGGATAGGGATATTTATGTTCACGGGCTAAGTTGTTCATGGGCCAAGTTTGGGTCAAGCCTGGTTCTGATGGATCTTATTGGACTGGTCCTTATCCATTCTACAGATCCAACCCCCTAACACCCACTACAATCCCTCCCCCCACCCAGTCAGAAGCCACGAGTTTGATACCAATTCAAATGTCACTCACCTTTGGATTGAAATTCTAAAAAATTGATACCTTCTAAAGCCAACACTAAATTTGAGGGCCATCGATCAAGAGGTTAAAATGACTTAATGAACTTTAAATTTGGTACTGAACAATGGTAGGAGAGCACCAATATACACACACTTATACATGCCTCATCATCGTCATCATCAAATCATTGTCCCACCTATGTTGGGGTCAGCTACATGAATTAGATTTTCGTCATTCCAATCTATCTCTGGGCCAAATCCTTTGTTAGGTTGTACTTATTCAGATCCGTCCTTGCAACTTTTATCCATGTCCTCTTTTGCCTACCCCTTTTCCTTGAGGGCGATCAAACAACATGGAAAAATGTTTCCTTGCTAGCGCAACCATTGTTTAAAAAATCAGCTAAGTCGACTGTAGACTCGGCCGAGTCGACTCGGACTTGGCACTGTCCAAGTCAGGTCTCAAGCAAATCAGAGTTTCCCGAATTGGACTTGCATGCATCATTTAAAAAGAAAGAAAGGTGGGTGGGAAGAAAAGACCAAAAAAAGGGTAAAAAGTGGACAATTGTAAAAAAACAAAGAAAGAAACGTGGGGCGGGAGGAAAAGGACAAAAAAGCAAAAGTAAAAAGTATGAGAAAGAAAAGGAAAAGAACCGCAGATTTTTTTTGGATCTCAGCTACTACTGGAGAATTTTGGAGAATAGAGAGATAAAGAAAGGAAGCCGGTGCTCATCTACAGGAGGAGACAAAGCTACGGGTTGGCTGGTTCTTGCTAGAGCTGGTAGCCTGGGCCCTGGTACGCTCCTCCTCCTGTTCTTCTTCTTGTTTCCTTTCTTTTTCTTTTCTTTTTTTCTTTTTTCTCTGCTTTAGGTCCTAGCGGAGCCAACTCACCTGCAAGCCACTGTCCATCATCTCTTCATCTTTCTCTCCTCCCCCCTATTCCCTTTCTCTTTCTTCAATTTCTTTTTTTCTTTTTTTTTTATTTCATACTTCACCTGTAGCCTAGGGATTGGGAATGAGCTAGAAGAGGTAGGGCCCTTCTCATAGATTTTTTTTTTTTTTTTTGTGAGCACTGCATAAGACTCAACTTAACTTGGCTGGGTCCCTTGTGACTAGCCAGAGTCAGCCGAGTCAACTCAGACTCGGCCATGGGCGAGTCAGGTCCTGAGTCCGTCTTTTTAAACATTGGTCCAAACCATCCCAAACAAGTATGCAGTGATTTATCACCAATTGATGCTACCCCTAAATGCTCCCAAATGAGCGTATTACTGATTCTATCTTTCCTAGTTATACCACACATCCATCTCAGCATTCTAACATTTGCTACTCTTATTTTTTCATGTATTGTTCATGATTGGCCAACATTTTGATCCATAGGTCATAATAGATATCCTATAAAAAATTTCCTAATCTTGTTAGTATGTGCAGACTACAAAGGACTCCAAAAGCAACTCACTACTTCAACAGCCCAGCTCTTATCATATGTTCGATATCTTGCTCCATCCTCATTAATTATAGAGCCGCAGTATCAAAAGGACTCTCTTTGTGATATCTCTTGAGCTACAATTCTCACAGGAAGTACATCTTTTTTTATCAATACAGGAGTTACATCTCTCTATATATCCCCACTAAAGTTGCAATTCATATATTCCATATTTATACAACTTGTTTTCAAGCCCTTGGATTCTAAAAGCCTCCCTCCATCTCTCGAATTTTCTATCTACTTCATCTCTCAATTCATCCACCAACACTATCTCATTTGCAAACAAAATACCACCAAGGTACCTCCTCTTAAAATATAAGTAGTTAACTCGTCCATAATCACTACAAAGAGATAAAGATTTAAAGCTTACCCCTAATGTAAATCTATGGTCACCGGAAATTCACTTGTCTCTTTACAAGTAGTTTCCACACTCACAACCACTCCCTCATACATGTATTTAATCATGCCAATAAAACTTCTAGTGACACTCCTTTTATCCAAAATAAACAAAATCAACTAAGTGCCCTATCATAGGCTTTCTCTATGTTAACGTCTTAACGAAGATCATATGAAGATTTTTTCTACTTCACTCGATACTTTTCTATTAATTGTCAAAGTACGAAGATAGCTACCACATTTAATCATCCGAGCATGAAACCAAATCGACTTTTAGAGATCTTGGTATTTTGTCTAAGCCTTTGTTCCATACTCTTTCCCATAGTTTCAAACTGAGACCCATAATTTTAATCCCATGAAAATTTGTGCAACTATATATATTTCTTTTGTTCTTGCATATAGATACTACAACTCTTCTTCTCCATTCATCCGACATTTTCTTTGTCATTAATATCTTATTGGAGAGCCTATTTAAAACCCATCCAGTTTCTCATAGGCATTTTCAAGCCTCGATCAGAATGTCATCCAGCCCCCATTATTTCCTATCTTTACTCTTACCGATGCTTTCTTCACTTTTGTTTCCCTAATTCTATGTTAGAATATATATCCCATAACAAAGTATTTTCTCTCGTTTCAATATGGAATCTTCATTTAAATGTTTGTTCAACATATTTTCTCCATTTTTCTTTAATGTCATTGTCCTTCGCTAAAACCTTTTGGTCCTCGCTCTGTGTGCGCGCGTGTGCGTGGGTGAAAATATACGCACCAGCACAATAAATTATTCCATTTAACTTCATCACATAAATATTTAGAGGAGCCCACCTTTAGCAAAATTCAAAACCACCAATTAACTCCATCCCTATCCCCTGACAACTGCTGGCAATCCCCATCAAGCCCATAAAATAAAGGAAAATTTTCAAATAAGGCTTTAAGTTTTTGCCTTATTTCAAATAAATCAATTTGGTCTCTCTAAGTTTTCCAATAAGTTTTCAATTAAGGACATCCGTCATTTGAAGCTATTTTCTTATGACTTTTTCCCTCAATTTTTTTAAACTATTGATATTACTCTTCATTAAAATAAAACTCTCCTCTATATTCTCCTCCTCTTCTTCATCGGTGTCCTCATGATGATCGAGGACAACAAGCGTCCCCACGGCTATCGGCTGCATGTAGTGGCCACCAGAACCATGTCATGGCTTTAAATGAACGGTAATTTGGGTATTTTAAAAATATGAGGAAAAGTTCATCATAAAATACCTTTAAATGGCCGAAAGTCCTTAATTGAAAATTTATTGGAGAACTTAGGAACTAATTTGAAAAAATTTGAAACTTGTGTCCCTTTTTGAAATAAGGCAAAAACTTTAATGCCTTAGTTTAAATTTTCCCTAAAATAAATGTTGTCAAAATCTAACTTGGTTTTGACCACAACTGTCTAACTTAGCTATGCGATTTCAGATTATCCTAATCAGAAATATCCCCCAGAGACTCAAACTTAAAACAAAACGATGGGGAAATAACCACACATAAAAAGAAAAGAAAAAAGCACAAATATACTCTACAAAAGTAGAACTTAAACTGGTTGGAGAATTCGCTTTATTAAGCCTACATGGATCTAACGGAAGACGTGGCCCCAAAATAGATTTGATTGGCATCGCCAAATCCATATAGCCGACCCCACCTAGTGGGAAAAGGCTTTGTTTGGTTTAGTGAAGTGAATGGTCATTTCAAGAGACAATAAAAAAAGGGGTCAAATCAAAACATCTACTTTAAAAAATAGTAAAAGAGTTACTCTTAAATGCCACTAAATGACAAAATGCCATCTTTTTAAAATAAAATATAAAAAATCTACATTCTCATTTCACTAAATGATAAAAGGCCATCAGTGTTTTCATTTCACCCTTCTTTTTTTTCTCTTAATTTGACCATTCACCTCACTCCGCTCTCCTAGTGAAGGCGCCAAACGGGCAACACAGAAACAACTGCAAACTTGAAGCGGTTCAATTCAGTAAACAGTTTCAATCTGCTAAATCAGTATTAAATTCCAAGATTTTCTAACCCATGCTTGCTACCAAATGCGCCCAAAAGTGAACGACCAAAGGTAAAGAAGCAGAAGGGGCCATCATACAGTCTCCCATTCGATCCCAAATGATCACCCATCCACAACCCTAGTAAAATCAAATCTTGTGCATCTAAATCTCCATCTTAAACCTTCAAATCCTCACCTCTTTAAACCCCCCAAACCCAATCCAACCCTCTCTCTTCATTTGAACTTCTCTGAACTCAACGGGAAGTAAGCAAACATGCCCTAGGGCCTATTTGGATCTTCCTCAACCAATAGTTAGATAACTCGGCCTGTGCATAAACAAGGATTCATGTGCATTTGGATAACCACAATTCCCAGCAGCACGTCAAAACCAATTTCAGGTAAACAAAAGATCAAAGAAAACATGGAAATAGTATTGGGTTCCTCAACCCAAACAGAGGATAAGCTTACATTGAGAGCAGAAAGAGCCCGTTCGATCTGATCGGAGGTGAACCCTTCGCATGAGAGTTTCTCATATATGGATCGGAGCTTCTTCGCCTTCTGAGCTCTGGAGATGGGGTTTTCGGGCGGTGGAGCTGCGGACGTAACGGGCGGCGTGCCGGAATTGAGCAAGAGGCGGCGGAGACGTCGCTCGTTCTCGGCCGATATTTGGAGTTTCGTGGTGGGTCTCGGTGCATTGGAGGATTGGGGCTTGCTTTTGGAGGAGGAAGAAGAAGCCTTTGCTTTCTGGTTAGGTTTCCGTTTTTGCATCTTTGGCGGCATTTTTTCGGAAGTACGAACCGCGCGCGGGCAATCGCTCTGCTATGGCCTCTGGCCTTTGGTCTTTGGGGGATGGTAGAGCCTAGAGAAAAAGACTCCTATGCAGGCCTGACAATTTGGACATGAGAAAGGGCCCTCAAAGGGCCATGAAAAGGGGCCCTCAAAAGGCCTTTAAAGGGCTTTTCAGGGCCGGATTTGGACAATTTTTTGCGGACCCTAAGATATAAGGGACGAGCTTGGACAATAGTCGCTCAGCCCTGACACTCTTATTTTTATTTATTTTATATATAATATATACATATATATAAATATATACTAAAATACCCTTATCATAATCAGTTTGCAATAATATGGGAGATATGAAGGCAATTTCATACCCACTTACCCATTAAAAATTGTCCTAAAAATCCATACATACATACATACATACATACTTCATCCATTTCATCTATATTTAATTATTTAAGTTATGTATTGTACTTAATACATAATCAATAAGTGTTGCACAGTTGCTTCTTATCACTTTCTTTTAGTTTTATTGCTTCTTATTTAAGTATTTTATATTGTTTTTATAAAATATTGTTAGTGCAAAAGGGGGTGTACTCATTTCTATTAATAATGATACATTTTTTACCTCTATAGAGTTGCTTAGGATATCAACAAATTCATAAAGTTAGTTTGAATGTGCATGGAACTTTAAGGATATGGGGTAATCCTAACATCCTTTTAATTAGATAATTATAACTATCAATTCTTAAAAGTTTAAACTAATAGTATTTTTTAAATGTATTTATTTTTTTTACTGAAATCTAAGAATGTGTAATAGTCAAATCAGTGTTAATTAAAAATAATGTTAATTGATAAAAGGTATGTAAGTGTAAATGGTTTAAAACTCTCAAGATAAGACACTGCTGGTATGATTTCATATGTGGAAATTCATATGAAAGGTGTAAAATAGATCATACTCTTTAACCATTTTCCTTATTTGTCAAAACGAATAAAATCATACGTCTAGGGCTGCACAGAACCGGACCGCAGACCGGATCGGATTTGAAAAACCGGTTATATCCGGTCCGGACCTTTTAAAAACCGGTCTGGACCGGACCGGACCGGATTAATAATAAATAAATAAAAAAATTTAATACAAAATTTTAAGTATATAAAATTCCTAAGTCAAATACCATAGTGAAATCGAAGATCTGGCTTCTTATATCTAGAAAAAGAGGCAGGAAATGGGCTGAAAATGAAAAAAAAAAAAAAAAAAAACTAATGAAACCGGTCCGGACCACTAATAAGTGGTCCGGTCCGGTCCTCTCATTTAAGCCGGACCGGAAATCCGATCCAACCGGACCGGAAATCTGGTTGTGCAGCCCTACATACGTCTATAACCCAATCTAAGTCACCAAAGCATGTATAACTTTATCCGATAAAAGAAACTTTTTAGAGATGACTTATATTCTCCCAATGTTTTCTTAATGGTTCGTTTGCAATTGAGATTAGACAATATAATAAATGATTTCTTTACAATTGAGGTTAGACAAAATAACGCTCGATCACACTCCGATTTTAGTAATAATGTTCAAAATATATATATATATATATATATATATTGTTTTGAAGTCCTGAGCCCTGCCCTGGCCCTCGAGGGTAGGATAAGGGCCTAGATATTGAAGGCCCTTGAGAACTTTGGCCAGCTCAGGCCCGGCCCTGCATATATTGAGGGTAGGGCTAGGACAACCCACGGCCCGGCCCGGCCCGGCCCTTTGACGGCCCTACTCCTATGACTGCTTAATCAAAGCTAGCCCAAACATTGAATGGGCTAAAATTATTAACAGACCTAGCCTATAGTGGAATGGGCCTGGATCGGGTCCTGGTGAGCTAAGTCCATAAATACCCTTAGTTGTACAAAAGTGTTCAAGATCCAACATCGATTCTATCAATTAGATAGAATCTAAAGATTTTGTTCTAATTAAAATTTAAAGGAAAGGCCATAGCACATTTCGAGAAAGAGTGTTCAGATAATTTTCTCTTTTTTTTTTTAGATGAAATAACGTTTTCTAAAGAAATTTAAGAGGTTTAGAAAATAAATTGTTTTTTGTAACTTTTCTTTGAAGAATATATACGCAAAACCAAATCGCTAAAGAGTAGAAATTTGACTGTGCCCTTTAAGAATTGATGGTGTTAAACAAATGTACGAGAAAAAAGGACAAGAATATAAGATTTTACATAAAATAGGCCTCAAAATTAGGGTTGTCTCGTATGATGATGATCGGCCCAGCCCGACCCTCAGCAAGCTTGCAAAGTGAGGGCTTTCATTTAGCTTAACAAATCTCAAGGTCGGGCTTGGACAAGCGGCTATATTATCTTTTCTTATCTATATATAGGTGGATTTACTTGAGCATATAAGTGGGGATGTTTGAGCTTGATTTTGTTTTTGGGAATGCATAGCATTATAAGGTTTTGGATCTGGCTCTAGAAGCTGCTCATTGATCCTTATATCTCCCAAACTAAAGAAAACAATTATACTATATTAAAGTAAGAGATTTTGAAGTTAATTTTGGTTGCAACCGCTGATTTTAACTGGTAGTTATTTTTCATATTTTACAACTAATTTACTTTTTCCTCCCACTTTCAACATGTAATTGTATTGTAACTACTCAAGTCTTCTTCCCACTTTTCCTTGCGTGCAACAACTTTGTTTTCATCCTAAATCTAATTCTCCTCTTTTACTCCTACTTTACTTTACCTAGCTCATTTTTACTCTATGGACTTTTAAATTGAGAAAAACGGTACTCTCATAATCTTCACTCATTTTATTCTCTTTTTAAAATCTTATGGTCTATCTAAACTAAATCGTTGTCAATAAGCGTTTAAGGATGATTTTTACGTTATCTAAGTATGTTCTAATGGATCATATAATATATTTTGCATGTGTTGGTGAATATGCTCATGCTTAGCACTGATTGTTGTGCTAGTATTTTATTTTCTATTATAGTAGAAGGTTTTTTATTCAATCCTGACCAATACATTTCAATATTGACTTCTACCAATCCCACAACAACATATTGCTATATATTATGATGGAAGCTTTTCATTTCAATTTTGACTACTACATTTTAGTTTTGACTCTCACCGGTCCCCACGTTAACTTGAATGTAAAATTTGCAATTAATTTCAAATAAGTTTTTTTTTTTTTTCAAACCATCTAAAATGGCTCGTATCAAAGTTAATCGACTATATGCTTTTGATCTTAGCACGGATCTGCTTTGTTATAATCTATTTGTTGCTACATTCATGTCTGGATATTTGGTTAATTAAGTGTTATCTCTCGCACCATGTAAAACATCACGTTGGGCCCACTTGGGGCCCCACATGATCAATTCAATCTCATCATCATGAACCATCCACCTTGCATGTCATGGATTCAATGGGCTTTACATCAACTCAAACGGACTGGACCAATGAATTTAAAGAAAGAAAGACGGTGCTTTCTAAAACTGTTAAATTTAAGGGTCACACATCAAGGGGTTAAAATGATGGGATTGGCATGAAATTTAATATGGGCTGGTCTCATTTGGATCTTTCAATCTTCCACCCCGTCCATGATTGGTGGGGCCCAAGGTAGTCCCCTGCGGGTTATCTCAGAGGTCTCCCTCCAATGCAAGACATCTGTACCTTGGTGCGTGTAGAGAGGAATGTCCAATACGTACCTCATTCAGTATGATTTTAATGCTAATTAATATATACTTAGAGAGATATCTCATTAAGTGGACAACCACACACTAATGTGAAGGTAGAATCACTAAAGGTGGAGAATATGCACTTTTTAAATTTATTATACCAGGACTACGAGAAAATCAACATGTTGAGGGAGAAGGGACGAGAGGAAAGAAGAAACACACAAGACTCCCGAAAATCACTCGTTAATTTGATTGAATTAAATTGAATTACAAAGGCTCAAAATATAGAAAACTAAAGTCACTACCAAATAAAACTCCCTAATCAAATCCTAAAAAAACCCTAATTAAATGAAAGTAATCCCAAACTATAAATCTTATTGAAAATGGTAAACTAATCTAATTATCATCATTGGCCAACCCCATCGGTACATATATCGAATCACAATGACTCCAACATGACAATAATGAATAACTTTAACTCATAATTTCTAAGTAAAAAGAGGTGGTATTGGTGGTAGTACTAGTAATTTTGGAGGAAGAAAAGAAAAAGAAAACGAAATAGGTGTTTTTTGTAATACTTATGAGAAACGAAAGACTCAAGATAGTTTTTCAAGTAAAACACATTAATCTTTAATGAAAACAAATATAAAGAGAGGTAATTTTTCTCCCTCCACATTATGTTAAAGAAATCATATCAGATGAAAGAGCTTTCTACAATAGGCCCTACATTTTCACAAATCCTCAAAAAAGGAACTATACTATCCACATTTTTTTTTACTAGTTTTCCTATAAAAAAATTTCGAGTGACTCAAACGATTATCTTTGCAAAAAATGCCTATTTTTGCACAAACGCTCCTTTAAAGCTTTCGTATAGGGTCCCACCTTTTATCAATCCACCATAGTCACAGACACCAGGACCCTTGATAAAAAATGATCTCATTTCACGTTGTTTTGGACATTATTCATCATTGAGTTATACCACAAGAAGTTTATACAATCTATATAGTCATTAAACTTTGACGATATAGACTAAGGGATATGATCATTTCGATGTGCTTATGTATTTTTGTAATCAACATCCAACCCATGTGTCCCCACCTAAACTTGAGTTAAGATTAAACAAAAGTATATTTGCCACGTGTTCATCAAACTAGCAATCATTCGCTCTACTCTCATAGCATGGAGGTTTCAGTAAAAGTTGACTAAAGACACGGGGCCTTTTGTAAAGACCTTGATCTATTGCCATCAATCAATTGTAGATTGCTCTTTTTTTATATACGAGCTTAAAAAGGCTGCGAACTGTGAGACTCTTACATGTTGGTGATGGAGACTCGCACATGCAAAAAGACACAACTCACACATATGAGATAATAACAACTCACATATGTAAGGAGGGGGAGGAAATTTTTTTTATAGATCGCTTATTACCCTCTAGGTCGCTCTTGAATATACTTAGAATGGGGACCATTTGTATGTCACCTCCTGTGAAGCGTCACATTGACTCTCATGTCATGTTGGCTCTCTTATGTTAAAAGAATCTATCTTAGTTCGTCTCCACTACTTGCTAAAGACAATTGGAACATGCTTGACATTCACTGAAAAGGGCTTGTGACAAGTCAATCTACTAAGGCTCGGTAGTGAGGCATCTCCCTTTTGTGAAAACAACCAGACGAATTCGGAGCTCTAGTTTTATTGGTTGGGGTTCTTGGATGGTAAAAAAGGAAAGAAAGGAAAACAGATTTCTCTGGCAAACATGTATACAAACCTTAAGAAGGCATCTATTTTAACATAAGTTTTTCCTTAGATTTGAAATCAAGTAGCTTTCATGAGCCCATGACCATGATGACTATAAACTCTCACATCTACAATTTTTGTCGTTCTTCTCTTCTATTTCTCTCGAAATCTGACCTCATTCCCAAAGGCCAAAACTACCTCTTGAGAGTAAAAGGAGGAAAAAGGTCTAATGACTACAAGTCTACAAGACATCATAGAAAGGGTTTCATCAACTATAAAAGATGCATCTTTTCCCACCACTATACTTAGTCATTCAACTGCAACATCCAGAATCAATTATCCAATAATGAGGCCCTCATCCATTAATTTCATGGACCTGACATTTAGAGCCAAGTTCAGTCTGCCACTTTATTCCAAAATATATATGTTCTTATTAAAACTATGCCAGGCCATGCCAGGCCTATAAGCATATAATGGATCACGGCCAGTCCTTGTAGCTTTTGGGTTAATTAAAGAGGCCCAGCCCAAGCCCCAGATCAGAGGTCTGAAAACACATCCAAAATCCAGCCTACTGGAAGACTCTGCTTAGGCCCGCCCGAGCAGCCCAATTTACAAAAGGCCCTGAAAACCACAGCACAAACCTAAACCTTTTCTTGCCAGTAGTTAAGCTTTGAACTCATGTGGAGATCCACCTCAATGGGTCTAACATGTAGCCTAAGTTGGCCCATTTCTACTAAGCTTGCTGGGCCAAGGCCCGGCCCTCCTGTAGATGCACACAAATCCTACTGATATCGAAAGCAAGACACCTTGCGTGTAAAAGGAAACTAGCTTGACCACCTGTGTTTAAACCATGGGCATGTATATGCATAAAAATTAAAAATAATGAAAGTTCGTCATGGTAGTATTGATAGGAGTCAATATTTTAAAATATTTTAGTTTTATGGACTAATATTTAAAAGTTATCGGCATCAATGTTCAAAAATAGAAAATGAAAAACAATGTAAAATGTTATGTAAAAAAAAAAAAAAAACTAATGAAATTTAAGGTGGAAGTTGCCAAAATAAAAGGAAAAAGAGTATTCTTTACACATTTAAGAATAGGTACAAAAAACAAAAACAAAAAGTCTTTTTGCAACTCCTGGTAAAACCAGAATTTCAAAATATAGAAGTAAAAAAAAAAAGTAATATAATTCAAATAGATGTTTGTCATTACTGACATTTGCTTAAACCTTAAAGTCTTAAGGGCACTTTGGTGTGATGTTCGCAGAAGATTCTCTTAATTGATAGCTTGCAAAGTTCACATATAAAATACATCAAAAGGAACAAAAATAATAAATATTAAAATATAACTTTAATAAAAATAGAAAGATAAAATAGAGCAAAAAAATATAAAGCCAATTGTACCAAGTCATATAACACTTTCAAGATATGAAGTCAAGAACGGCTCCTTACCTGTCAGTTTTTACCTGGCTGCTCGCCTGTGAGAGCTCCTTTCCCACTTATGTAGGCTTTCTTCTTGCTTGTGCGGCCTCTTTCCCACTTGAGTGTGCATGTTACCTTCATGTGTGTATACATACTCTCTTTTAGGTCCCAGCCCCCTTGGCTGGGGTATCAAAAATAAAGTAAAAATAAAAATAAAAATAAAATCAACTCGCACTTCTTGTTAAGTTTATCTATTAATATTCTTATATATTGTAAATACACCTACTTATTTGGAAACAACCACAAGGGCTTGTTTGCTTGTATTATAATACATATGAATTGAATACATATGATTTCCTACCATTAGTGGTTAAAAATAAAATTTAAAGGTGAATTTCTTAAAATGAGCATCAAATAACCCTTCTTTTTATGGAAATAGAATCAAGGGAGATGGAAATGAATACTCAGTCATCATCTTATTAATTTAATAAATAAGAAAGTCAAGGTCCCTCATCTCTCAACTCTTCAAAATTCTTTTGGTAGAGCTCATTTCACCATGGATTCCTATGTATCTCGGTGCGAACAAAGAGGCTGTAAGTATTTTACTAGTTAGATCTCATAACAAGAAATCATGTGAATAAATTGGTGCATAATTCTTTATATTATCTGTGACATGAATTAATGTTTCATCTCCCATCTATCTTAGGCCTCCCAACCCATTTATACCACCTTTTATATTCTTTTAATGAGTTATATATTATATAAAAAAATTTATGTGGTGCAATTGTTAGAATATCTTTCAAAAACTTAAAGAAGTGAGAGGATGTGGGAAGTGGTAGAAGGGGGGGAATTTTCCTTGGAGAGGGCATCATGCAAAAAGAAATTATGGGGGAGCCACATGTGAAAATGTATAAATCTTTCTAAAAATTTGTGTGTGTGGAGAAGCTGCATGACACATTTGTGATTGACATATGCCTAAAACTTAAAACTAACAACACATTTATGTAATATATCCACTGGGGATCCTTAATAGGAGAAACTTGATTCTAGTTCATGTAAAGTCCTCCAAATCAATAGATTGATTTCTTGCAAACACGATTAAAATACAGAAAAGAAGTATAATAATAAATGTCAAAAATATAAATACGATAAAAATAGATAATGAATAAAAAAAAAACTTTCAGAATTAAATTAAATCATACATCTTCGTCAATTCTACTTAATTTTACTATTCTTAATCATTAAACTTCTTACATATTGAAGACATACATATAACAAGATCATATATGAATGATATGGTGCATATTTCAAGGAACTAATCCGTTGTGAGTTTAAACATTTGCCAAATATATATGTTTTAGCTTTTTATCAATCGAGGTTGATTAGGTTTATCTTGAATCGTATCAAATTCTACCTATTTTATCCTAGTAGTTGGGCTCCAATATCGATCGAATTTGAGTGGGCTCCATGTAAGGTTAAAATTAATTCAAAAGGCCAAAATTAAAATTAAAATTAAAAGTCAAAATTAAAAATTGGGCCAAAATGAGAAGTTCCAATCTATTTAAATTCTAGAAAGTTTTATACGAAGCCGTATATAAGTTTTTGGATTCTTTGGGAAAATGATGCGACTTGTTAGCTTTTCTGTTATCATGCGTTGCTACGGTTATACAAAGAGACAAGGATTCATATCTTCAAACTTCCGTGTCACAATGGAAAGATCCAAACTTTAGATGTTGACATTAACATATCATGGAGTGAAATCTCCAATTCTGAAGCAATACCTGACTCATCTGCCAACGACATGAAGCCCACCCAGTGCTCTGGGTCTAGGCTAACTTTTAATTTCAACACCATTTACCTAGAGTTCAATCCTTGCAAATTTTTTTTAATCCCAAGGGGTAGCTTAGTTGGCCTAGGACCACGGTTTGCTCCCGGAGGTTGTGGGTTCGAAACTCTGCTACCACACTAGGGCTACAGGGGATTTACCAGGCTTCTCTCTGAGCCCGGAGGGATTAGTCCAGCCCAAAGGGTTGGGAACCCTCCGATAGCAAAAAAAAAAAAAAAAAAAAAAATCCTTGCAAATTTTTTGTGTGCAAGAAGGATTGAAAACTGGTTGGTTCCGGTGGTGGACCCGGAATCATTTTGGAACCTGTTTCTTGGCTCCGGAACCAAAACCAAAACCATATATGGGACGGGTCTATATTCGGGTCCTGATTTAGGTAGAGAATAATATTAAATTTTTTTTATAATTTTTAAGAGAGATTTTCGAAAATTGTGATAATACGTTAGGTCTCGGGTCCACGGGTCCGAACCAAGGTGGAATCGGACCCGAACCCATTTACTTATTGGGGCCTAAATAAAGACTCAGATCCAATTTTTAATTGGTCGGTACTTCTGGGTAATCGAAGAATCGGGTACCCATTTATATCCCTTTGTGCAAGCGGTCCTCTTCCTCTACATTTACAAGTATTTTTTCTCTTTAGTAGGGTTTCTTTCCCGCGCCAATTGGATCTCTCAAGGGTCTGGCCACCTTGAATTCAAGTACCAAAGAGGTCTATGAAGCTACTTAACTAGTTATTGAGCCTAATATCCTATCCTGCATCCAGGCCTGGATCTAGCAAATTTACAAATTATATACACCCATTTATGGCAACTAAATTTATAGCAAATTTACAATTTACATTTTAAATACACTGAACCTTTAATTATTCATCACGGGCACTCCTTCCAACCCAACCCAGGAATTTATGATTTGGTTTTAACAAATCAAATATAATTAACAACAAATGGGTTGCCAACGTACTCACGGTAGAATGTTGGTGCCTAAGACTCAATATCGCACACATGTCTAGGGATCGATCCATGGATCTTTAAATTGATAGTAAAACTCCATACTATTTGGCCAACCTAGTGAAATAAAATAAAATAATAATAACAACAAATAGGTAATGGGTCAACCTGACCTGACCCAATCGAACCATTGCATGCCTACCTGCTTTTACTGTTTATAGAGAGTACAATTATGATAGAAAAAACTAGATATTCCCAAGTCATGTGGCCCCTCTTTTTAGATACTCCCTAGGAATCCATATTGGGGGAAATCCAACTATTGTCAGTGGGATAATACAATTGGGATGGAAAGATGGAATGTTGGATTGTATTGAGAAGCAATTCCAGCCAATGCATTATTCATTTGGTTAACTTCACCAGAGAGCACTAGAAACCATCTGTTACGTAGAAAAAATTAAAAGGTCTTCAACCGTCTTACAAAATAGCCTAGCTGGTGCATGGTTCGACCCTACTATCCAAAAACGAACGCTTCTCCTGCAGGCTACTTTTACGTGCAGTGCAGTCCATATTCAGCCCAACTATGCAAATTGGCTAATTGGCTTGGCTCATAAATATCTGTCAGGGTATATACTATGTAGGTTACTTGGTTTGAAACAACAGGATCTAACCATTTTCTGTAATTTGATCATAGACAGTATGGTCCAGTGAAATGAGTTGTCAAACTTGGGCCAAGAAGGCCTATGAGACTAGTCCATATGTTACCTAACTATGAGTATTGTCTCCTCTTGTGATCATTCATCAATAGGGTTGTAAATAGGCATCCAATTATCTAAATATTTGAGGCCTCTGGTTCCGACTAATTAAGTGGGTCTAGAACCTATTTTGAATCCGAGAGAAATATGGATCTGGAACTAGATCTGGAACTAGATCCTAGTATGTTTCGACCAGGGCCGGTCCTGAATTTTTTAGGGCCCAGGGCAAGAGTAAAAGTTAGGCCTCTTCAGCCATCATATATGATAATATCATTGGTGGGCCCCACTGATGTGAAAAATTGGCAATGGGTTGATGACGCCCAAGTATAACTATTTGAAAAAAAAAAATGAAGAAAGAGAAATCAGACCAAAATTTAAGCATCATATATGGGGAATAAAAAATCATTGGTAGGCCCCACTAACAGATGAGGAGAACAGGTGAAGGGCTGAAGGCTTGATGATCTGTTTGTAAAAAAAAAGCCCCAAATCATTCTAACGCTCGACCAGATTCTTTTAGAATTTCAGCCATCAAATATAAAATATTATTGGTGGGCCCCATTGAAGGATGCTCAAATCAGTGATGCAGTAAGCACTCTCAGATGATTTGATGATGGGTCTATTGATGCCCAGGACGATGGAATTCATTGGATGAGCCCTGCCCCCACTAAATGATTGAAAAGAAAATAAAAGGTGGAAGCTAGAAGGAGAAGGATTTTGGCCCCTCCCCCCTCGAAAAATGGGCCCTTGGCAAGGGCACTTACAGCCCCTGTTCAGGGCCGGGCCTGGCTAGCAAGAATATATGAAGACAATATAAAAGTCTTAAATAAGAAGCAATAAAGCTAGATGGGGATTGGAACACTTATGGTGCAATTCAAATTGACCCTCCATCCAATAGTTCTATCAATTCAAATTGGTGCAAACTCATAGGATTCAGTGACATTGGTGGTGGAGGTTTGGACTTTGGATCAGTGCAGAAGTGGGCTCCACATGCTACTTCTCACTAATCGCCCCATGCAAGGTGAATGCACAGAAAAATCTCCCTATAATAGACAGTACGTGGGGAAAAGATACCTCCAAAACTCCTCTGCAAGACGAGAGATCTCAAAGAGAGTGATGTGGGAGAAGGCGAGGTTCAGAAAAAGAGGGGGCGAATTGCAGTTTACACCACAGGAATGACGAGATACAGATACAGATTTTGCGAAGATGCCTTAATTTTATAAACAGGCTGGAAATCGGTGTGGATTGGCAACATCGAGAAGATGCCCCCCTGAAAAACGGGCCCGGGGCAAGGGCACTTACTGCCCTTGCTCAGGGCCGGCCTTGGTTTCGACCTGAAGCTCTGGATACACGACGATTAGATTTGCAAATTAAAAAAAAAAAAGGGTTATGCGGGTATTAATGCCCTATATAACTTGAGTTATACTTATATTTCACAGTCTACTTAACTAAAATTATATATCACGTATTATTCTTACTTTTCTATTTAAAACAATTATTTAAAGCTCTTTTATCCAATTATATCAATGTAATACATATCATATTTTGGATTTTTTTTTAACTAATGAAGGTTTCCAAGTGGTATGTTGAAGCTGGAACCAGATATACAAAGTTAGGTCTCCATATCAGAACGAGATCCTAGGTCCGATTCCACTATGGTTCTGGCCCGGCTCATAGCCCTTTGCATCCCTTTATCAGCAGCCTAAGAAAACTGGTCTTGCTTCACGGCCATTCAATATTCCTTCATGGGTGGCATTTCAGCCGATTTATTGGGGTTGTTAATCCATCTCACAAATATTGCAAACTGGATGATAGTAGAATTGGGTTGCCCCCTTGTGGATCTAAACATTATTTCTCAGCACACATTTCCATGCTTCTGATATGGATGGATCATGGATGGCAATTCCGTACACACTACACACCCACTAACCCTATCTGAACCCAACCCAACCCAACCAGGTGTTTCTGGGTTGGGGCTGTCATTTGCAACTTGATTGATAAACAGGTTGGGGCTGGCTTGACCCATACTTTCAACTCAACTAAACCTGCCAATCTGACCCAACACTGTTAATTGTAATTCAAACCACCAATCCCTGACTTGTGGGTTTAGCTTCCAAGGTTAGATCCTGATTTGCAATGGACAATGGAATAAAAACTGATTAAGGACCAAAAATAAAAATTAAAAAAACACCAAACTAAGCCTTTGGAGAGCTAGAATTAGGTCCATGATCAGCCCAAAGTTAAAGAAAGTCTTTGGGTCAGTTCTCAGTCAAACATGCCAACCCAGCCCATTGCTAATCTACCCTTGTATTTTGCAGATACGGCATTGCCTCATGCTGAGAACATCTTTAACCAAATAAAAAATTTTAAATAAGGTTTTAAGTTTTTACCTTATTTTTTAAAAGGACACAAGTATCAAATTTTTTCAAATTAGTCCCTAAGTTTTTCGGAAAGTTTTCAATTAAAGACATCCGTCCATTTAATGCTATTTTAGGGCAATTTTTTTCCTTGAATTTTGTTAAATACCCAAATTACACTTTATTAAAATAAAAACTCTATATTACTTCCTCTATATTCTTCTCATTTTCTCTCACTAACACCCTCACGGTGATCAAAGACAACCATTATATTCCTCATAATGATCGGCTGCATGTATCGGCTGTCGGAACCATGTTATAGCTTAAAATGACGAGTGATTTGGTTATTTTTAAAAAAATAAGTGAAAAAGTCGTCACGGAAGTACCTTTAAATGAATATATGTCCTTAATTAGAAATTTTTCGAAAAACTTAAGAATTAATTTGAAAAATTATAAAACTTATGTCGGTTTTTAAAATAAGGTAAAAATTTAAAGTCCTTATTTAAAATTCTCCCTCAACAAAATCCACAACACATCACGTGAGCACTCTCAAGCAAAGTACATTATCTGACCCAACCGGCGTGAGCAATGAGTCTTCAAAATGGCAACGAAATCTTCTGGTTTTGGCATGGGCTACAGTGCTTCTTCCTAACCCAAGCCCTGAAACTGCTAGCCATTCAACAGCTGTTTGAGAGACTTACCCTTTCTGCCATGTGCTCTCACAGCCTCAGAAGCCACAACTAGACAACAATTCCCCCACGGAACTTCATTAATCTCTTTGCAGTCAAGACTCTCTCTCTCTCTCTCTCTCTCGAGGTAGCGAGGTGTGGGGACATGACAAACCCACGTTCCTTTGATACCTTTCAATCACATGCTTGATGCTCCAATATAAATATGATCCTTGGCCTCAACAGACAACACCCATTGATATTTATCCCCTTATCATCTTTCAGGAACATACTACTACTACTACTACATAGAGGTTCACGTTCTTTCTTCTATATAGTTCTAACTTGCAACACCTCTCTAGATCTTCAAATGCCGAGGAAACAGGAGGATGAAAGGAGAAGAGCTCCAAAGGGGCATTTTGCTGTTTATGTGGGGACTGATCTGAAGAGGTTTGTGGTTCCAACGACCTACTTAAAGCATCCTCTCTTTCAGCAGCTGCTTGATAGAGCTGCAGAGGAATATGGGTTTGATTATCGGAATGGCATCGTTCTTCCATGTGATGAATCCAGCTTCAATCAGCTCACTTCGCTCCTGGGTAGATCCTCTTAAGCTAAAAGAAATGTAAAGGAAGTTGTGATCTTTTTTTTTTTTTTTTTTTTTCAAGTCATATTGGAAAGTGTTCTATATATACTTGTTTGTGATCATGATAAGTTTTATCTAACTAAGATTTTATATATCTGTAGCACTAAAATGGTGTTTTTTATGCAATTGTTCCATGCAGTAGATTTTGGCAATGGGTAATGAGGCCCACCTTTGATGCACGGCTCTAGATATGAAGTGTCACTGTGCACCCTAGGCTAGTGCATCGACACCTGCTTAGGATGGTGATTGAGGTCCAAGGGGCATGCAAGGTGGGACATAAAGTACTGCATAGTTTTTAACGTCCATATTTAATTCATCTACTGACCCAGTCCATTTCAAGGGCCTTGGATGGTGGGGTGTGTCATGTGTGCATGGTGCCTTGGGAACTGCACATAGCCTTATCGTCAATTTTATTACATGAAAATATCTATGATCATGGTCATATATGATTTGCCGTGTCTAGTAATGGTCTACTGATGGTAATGGGCCAAGCTAAACAGGTGACCAGTACCGTAAAAGAGAACCCCACGTATCCCCCAGCTAGCTAGGTGTTTTAGAGTTTTCACCCGAGTTGGGCTATACTTCCTTACTTACTCATTTATGATTTGTACGACTTTCTCTCTATAGGTGATAACTGTTATCATGGAGTCATTCTCATAACTTTATAATGTAGGCCCAATTGTCGTTCCATATGGGAATGAGAACAAGAGGATGCAAATTAAATTCATTCAAAAGGATTTCCATGCGACCATTTCAAGTATCAAGCTTGACACAATCTCATTTCCCTAATCCTTCATTCGTGACCACAGGTTTAACGGCTTTATATTTGAAAAAATTTAACATACCAGTCCAACGGTCCAGTCCAGTCCAGTCCATTCAAATAGGTGATGCCAAACATCGGTATCGTTAACTATCGGGTTGGGGGTTGCTAGGTGGGCCCCACTAATAGTTCTCACGGCAGTGTGGATAGAATTAGTTCTCACCTCAATATTTTCATTATTTATATATGTTTTTCAATAAAATAATATATATATAACTTTTTAAATGTAGGGCCAATTGGTTAGTAGCTTAGTTGTGAGTTATACTTCTATACCACGGAAGCAGCCAGTGATCAATCTCTAGGTATAGCATTGATGGTGAGGGACTTCAATGAGTGTGGGTGTGTGGGTATTTACAAGAGGAAAGAAAAACCTAAATAGGTGACCCAATACAAACCATCACAGAGAGGATTTGGTATTGGGTATCTTATATCCATCATGAGGTGACCCTAGAGATGCAACGGTGGGCAGGTGATATTGGGGTTGGAAAAGGTTTTACCCTAAACAATTGCCATAATAGTGAACTATCCTAATAATCCGTGCTCAGCACGGTATCTCCTTACACTGTAAAATAAATAATCACATATTAAAAAAATTACTTATTTTCATAGGACAAGTTGGATAAAATAGAAATAGAGAAATTAGAACTAAAATTATATAGTTACATAGGAACAATTGAAACATGAGTGGTTTGAAGGAAAAGTGAGTAGGTAATTGCATCAGTAGTTACATAACCGTCGGTCAAAATCATAATCGCCAGGCAAAATTAGAGTCAAAACCTTCTAGCTTAATATAATATAATGATTTAAAAGAATCCAACAGACATAAATCTTTGATGGCTCTTTTATATATCTTCTCCCGTAATTTCTTTGCCCTATCTGTAGTGAGGACCATCATCCAACCCTATAGATCACTGAGACACAGCCCTCTCATCATTAATTTACTATACATTTCTGGGGTTAAAAACCTCCACATCCCCCTGTGATGTTTCAACTAGTCTTCAAAATGCACTTCTTGCAGCCATGGGACCATCTAGGTGAAAAGAGGAACGGCATCATCCCTTTCTGCTATTTCACTCAGCAAAGTGCATGCACATTCTGATCAATTCCCACGCTTCCTCCAATCCATGGGCATGTAGGTGCACATGCCACTTTTTACATGCTTCTTGTCCTTTTCTGCTGCTTTATTATTATAGCCAGAGAGAGAACACGTGGTAGTACAGTTGGGGCCCACCTGATCTCCATAATCTTTGATGATGGACACATGGACCAGTGGGCAAGTTGTATCATAAAAACAGGATCTTTGACGTGCTGGAACTGTACGGTGAAAACTGAGCAAGAAGAACTGATCTAATTTAGAAATATTACCAATTTGCTCCAGCTTTTGTAGCACAACTTTCATGAGCTTTTTTGGAAGGTAAAGTGATGTGGGAGGTTGTTAGAATCCACCATCAGACAAAGTTCTTTGTCAAAAGATTGGATATGTTATAGTTAGCATTATGATATTGTGATTAGGAATAGATTAGATTACATTGATGAGTTCCTATTATAATGTTATTAAGATTGAATTAAATATTATCTATTTCAACACGCATTAATGGAACGTTTGTCATCAAATGAATGATTAAAAGTTAAAACTAATGGCCAATGTTCAAACTTCAGCAAGTAGAATCTTATGGTTAGTATCATATGATCCTGCATGAGTGGAGCTAGAAATCTGTCTAAAAATTATCCTCTGGGGGGTGGGGGGCTGCGTGCTGTAGTGCAGTAGTGGAGGCTATTTCTAATTATTTTGGGTCATGCATAATTTTGAAGAACAACTGGTGGAAAACTAGAGATTGATTTTGAAGCATGAGTGAAATTATATGTGTGAACTCATCCACGGATTCTGAATTCCAGCTTAGGCCCAGGCTTGACAAATTTGAGCTTTATCTGTGATCTACATCTACTGGGGCAAAAGTTGGATTAGTTCAATCATTGGTCAGGTCTCAATTGCATACGGGAAATGATTGACCCTTCTTAGGAACAAGACCTCTCGTTAGCAAGATCGATCAGGAGAAATCGGCACAATAGAAAAGCACTTCAAAGGTTAACTGAAGTCATAGGTCAGGGACTCAGGTCAGCACAGGCCTAGTCCATATTTGGCATTGTTTATGTCTATGTGCCAGTCACTGGTATGATTATCTTGCCCAATAGCTAAAATGGGCTAGACTGTGGCTAGCGGCGGACTCAGGATTTTTGTTTGAGGGGTGCATACCCTAGTAGGTAAACTGAGGATTCTCACGCGGATTTTGAAGGTGGACCCCATTATTTTTATTGAATTTTTGAAAGTGGACCCATAATCTTCATATAGATTTTGGAAGTGTACCGTAATTTGACGCGCACCTGTTGGAAACTAGGTGGGCCATTTAGATAGGTTTCAAAAACTTTTGACCCACTTGATGCAGGGATCAACTATTTAGAAGGCAACAAACCCAATCCAAGATGCAATTCCTCAAACTCATAAACCATGTACAGCAACATAACATATCTAGAAGATAGAAAATAGCATCTAAACATGCAACCACGAAATCTACAACATATAAGGATGTAGATTATACATTTGGAGCTTTGTAGTGCTCTAATGGAGAAGTTGAATTCTTTCTTTGATGATGAACACCTTCACTAATCAAACTAGAATTTCCAACACCTTTTGATCTTCCACGCTATGACCCGTATTAGATTCACTTTTCTCAAGAAGATGGTGGAATCTCCAAGAGAGAAATCCTAGAGGAAACTAGAAGAGAAACTAGAAGATGGAAGTGATGTGCAACAACTTGCACAAAGAGAGGAAGAGTGATATGGGCGTGAATCCCTAGGTGGGATTAACATTAGGGACGTCCAAGGGCTCTCCTCTTCTCCTTTTATAGCATTGAAGCCACCTCCTCTTACTAATTGAAATAGAAGTCTCACTTCCACTACAATTAGTTGCTTACTAAATCACAATTAGAAGTCTTACTTCAAATATGATTAAGTAACTTCCTCTTTTACTAATTAAAATAGAAGCCTTACTTCCATTAATAATTAGTAACTTACTATTACCACTATTAGAAGTCTCACTTCAAATAGAAATAGTAATCTTCTATTTCCTTTTAGAGTTCTACTATAATTAGTATGTTTATAATATCTTGGGCTAGTGTGGGGACCACTAAGGATTCCTTAGAAAATTGGCTCCAACTGGGACACGCGACCCCACATCTCATGTGTAATCCGGGCCCACAGTTAATTGCAAATAACTCCACTATATAAATGCAATTGCACTCCAGTCTTAGAAATAAATTACAATGAAGACCCTAAACTTCCTCAGTACCACAAGTAGGCCCCTCCATCTATATCCATGGATCAAATGGACCTGTCCACCAAATTAGATCCATATTTTATTATCCTTGAGCCCCAATTAATTATAATGATCATTTGGTACCGATCCAATTAACTCTTAATTGGAATGGGTGCGCACTTACCAATGATAAATCCATTAATTGGCACAAGGGGATATTAAAGATAGATTCCATCTTGACCATTGAATGTTCCCACAACTCTACTACCACGTACCCAAATCACCTAGGTGTTGACCTACAATTGGCCTCACTCATTGGTGACTCAAAGCAAATGTATAGATAGAAACTTGAGTTCATTAATGTCTCAGGATTATGAGCCTATTGCTAGGGAATTAGGAGAGCAGACCTTAATATAAAGACAGTGTATATAAGGTGCTTCTCATGGTTCTTCAATACATCCAAAGTACTAGCACCATGATCCAGAATCTTACATTCTGATGATCGAGACAAATCACACTATCTTACAATGATCAAAGTGTTGCAACCTTATCAGATGAGATGCCCAATCTCATCACTGATTGTGAAGATATTTAAGTATAAGATTTGCAATACATATCTCCTGTATGTGGATCTCATCCATACACATGTACTACATCTAGTATACTTGTGGACTCCGGTTTATCTCATGAACCATTATATCATTCGTATTAGTTATGTGCAAACAAGTAATAAAACACCATTCATCTCATGAAAGGAAATCAATAATATATATTGATAAATAAAGAAATTAATCAATTTATTCATCATATACTGGTATTGAGACCATAAAACTAACAACACCCACATGCCCATACTTGGGTCAGCCCATGATCTTGGCCTTTATTATTCCTCAGCAACCGAATATGGCGTTCTTGCTATTCTAACATATATATGGAAGAGAACTGACAAAATGTAATCTCAGAGCTTGCCCGGGTCTGATCATAATATCAGTAGGCTATATGGTCTGGGCTTTAACATGCTTCGGCCTAGCCCGGCGCAGTAGCTCTAATCGTTGAAGCTTCAAATGACACCTAAGCACCAGGCACCTCAGTTCAAACATATGGTCAGGGAACAGTGCACAACAGAAAGAACAGGACATATTTAGAGTTATAATGTCTGGGCCAAACCCAAATCCAAATTGAGAGCCAGTGGGCTCCCCATGGCTGTAGACTGGTGAATGGTGATCATGGAGCATATCCTGTTGGTGTGAACCACAGGAGAGACCTGGTCACTAGAGGGCCAAACTGCAGACCTCTCCTATGTGAATCCATGGTTAGACCTTCCATGATTCACTGCAGTTCTCCTGCCCTTAATGGGCCAAGCCTGCATTGGTAATGTCCAGATCTAGAACTACTCATTTTGACAGGACAGTTTGGATGTAATCAACATCAGTTGGGGCCCGGTCCAATCACTACATAGTTTTAATATATATGAAGCTTTTAAACACTTGTACTTCCGTTGCATTTAAAATGGAAATTTAATCCAAAATCATTTTATTTACTTCAATTTTACTAACAAGTTTGTAAGGTGAATGATATAATTGATAAAATATCAAATAAAATTTTATATGAAGTTTTCCTTTCTCTAAGTTTTATAAAGAGCTCTTTCACAAAATAGCCATATAATTGGAAGTTTTGTTGATATACATGTATAGCATGATTTTTATATCTATATACACTAAAAAATCATATTCAGCAAATGGGGTATCATCTAACTAATCTAAGTACTGTCTCTTTTTTTTTTTTTTTTTTCCCTAACTAAAAGTAGTTTTTTTTTTTTTTGGTAAAAAAAAAAACAACTATCATAAGAGCAACAAAGGAAACATCCAAGAAACAACCAAGAGAACAAACAAAAAAAGAAAACAACCAAATTAAGACCCAAAGAACACCGTATTCCTGTCCCCCTTATATGTTTTCTCTGCACAACTATGTGCAAACAAATTCAACGCTCTAGAAATATGAGACTTCAAAGAATTCAAAAGATGTGTCTAAAGAGGATATATCTTGCAAAATGGAGTCAATAGACCAATCCGGGTTCCCTTTAATTGCCCGAACAACTTCAAGAGTATCATATAAAAGGCGGACTTTTGGAAAACCCCTTATCTAATTAACTTCACTTAAGGCCACTAAAATGGCCTTCGCCTTAGCTTCTTTGGAGGACGAGGCTTTTGACTCATCCAATGAGCCTGCAACTACAAAGGATCCATAAAACCAAATGGCAAAGCTGAAGCAAGCTTTACCATTGGTTTTACAAAAAACAGCATCAGAAAAAACAACAGCTAATCCATCATTCATTTTAAAAGTTATATCATATTGTCGAGCATCTTTTCCAAATCTTCCTGCTTTAACAGATAAGGGATTGATATTTATGATAACACTTTTAGTAAAATTTAGAGTATTTATAGGGTGAATTAATCCCCTGTCCTCTAAAAATGAAATCATTTCTGCCTTTCCACATAGCCCACCACAAAGCCAAAAATCCAAACATTTGAATGAATATCAAAATTTGGATTTGTAGAGTCATTTTTTCCATATTATTTTCCCACTATTCAGAAATTGAGTTAAAAGAAGTGTTATAGATCCAAACCAAGTGGCCCTAGCATGCTCACATAGAAATAATGCGTTAGGCTTTGCAAGAGTCATCGCTTGTTTCCACTAATTTACTTGTGTCAAAGATGAACAAATACAATGGTTACGCATCAGTTACCTTTATCCACATGCATGAATGAGGTGTGGAAATAGGATATAAATGAGCTTATTTACATGCAAAAAAATTTACACCACATTTGGTATGAAAATGATTCATACCCCCACACACTAAAAGGATGCTGGTACAGTTCAATGTTTGGGAATTCACATCATTGCATGAAAGTGGCCCATCAATTACCTTTATTTCTATGGGTCCCATACTTATAATCCTAACCATTCAATTTGTTTATTGAACTAATAAACCCCAAGATCTTGAGTCTAATTATCTTAAATTGTGAAAAAATCAAAATCTATAAATCTAGTTTTTTTTGCAGTTATGTGGGTCCCAAACTCATGATGTGAACCATTCATCTTCTTTATGTGGCTAAAAATAGCTAAGACGTAAAATTTCTTATCTTATAAATAGTCATTTACACATGTGAAAATGGTGATATTGACAAACATGGCAATGTGTTTCACATGTAACACTTGCATATATGTAAATCCATTTTCCGATAACATATATGCCTAAAGACAAAAGACCCCTGGGTGTTCCCATCGTGAGCCAGAACTTTGACATCAAAGAAAAAACGTCAATCACCTTTTGAATCCCTAAAATTTGTTGTTATAGTGTTGTGTTGCTTGTGAGATGTGTTCATTCACTCTCAGAAGCAAGAGACTTTGGGATAAATAAAATAAGGAAAAATATTCACCTGAGCATCGCACATCTAAATTGTGCGTGTCACATGTATTTAGATGTGGGTCGCAGGTGAATGTTTTTAATAAAGTGAGAGCTTTCGTTTTTTTTTTTTTTTTTTTTTTTTCTTTATTATGTACGTGGTTCTTTGTTTCTAGCCAGGTTAGAGCTAATGCAGTAGATCAAAGATTGATAAGATAGAACTCCTGATCATGATTATATGCATATAAAAGAGGGGATTTACGGATACACATATAATAGTCATGTTCAGGAATTATGACCAAGCTGTTCCTACTTCCTAGTTCCTAGTGTAGGAGTTATTCAGCTGTATTGCCCATCTAAAAGCATGTCAATAATAGGATATAAAGGTTTAAATTAACAATCTCTCTATCATCTGCCTGTATATAGACACATGGGATTCATGTCATCTCAAGAGGTACTAGATATGGACATCAATAGGGAAATGCAACTATTGATTCTTTCATTTTGTGTTAAAGGAAATGGAAAGTCCTATTTATGATGAATTTGGGCACTCATGCAGCTTTACCCTACCTCTATAGGGGATAAAGTCGCATTTGCAAGTTTTACTCCTTTGCAGCTATATCGCTGATGCATATAGAAGTAAGGTTGCATTTTCTAGATTTCCTCCCGTATAAGCGGAGGAAAACTTGCAAACCAATTCTTCTTCTCTTTTTTCCCTTTTTTTACATCTTGGTTGAGTCACGGGTTAGGACTTTGGTCTACACAATGATGGATAGGCATGTATGATTAACGTTTAAATGCGACACTATCAAATTACGATAAATACATAGTAAATTGCTTGTTTGGTCAATTTAGTTTACCAATGAAGTGAAGTGAATGGTTAAATACAAAGAGAGAATAAAAGTAAAGGTTTGGCAAAATAAAAAAGGGAGAGAGTAGCTCTTTGAATTTTTTATTTTAAGAATATGAGTGTTTTTTTTTTTGCAAGGACGCTTATGGATAGGGCCAGCCTATGTTGGGTCGGGTATGGGGTTTATGTTATAATAGATGGGTTGTTCTTATAGTTTCTTTTTTATTCAGACTCAGTAGTTGAGATCCGGAATCCCTGCTCGGCCCAAATAGACAAATATAATTATAAGGGAGTCAGGGAGTATTTTATTCACAGGAGATGCTCTTATGAGAGCATCTCTCACCTTATATGAGATATAAGAGTGGGGGTCCTCACATTTAAGTTGTTGGCATTGGATATGGATGTGAGGGGCCCCCACCTTATCTCTCATAGTAAGGTGAGAGCATCTCACAGGAGCATTTATATATATATATATATATATATATATTAACGCAATAGAATTCATTTTGCCACATCATCACCCATGGAGCTCTCCTTAATTTCAGAAAAATATACATGGGCTTTGGCTTTTATGTAGGCAATTGCACCTCACCAGATTTACCTCATCACATCAGATTCAAATTCAACCAACTACAACTCTTTCTAAATCCTCTTACCATGTGAAACAAACTTTAAAAGTTGGGAACCATGGATGTGGGCACCCACTGAATGTAAGCAAATCAATGGATTAAAAAAACTGGTTGGCCCCACATGCCATCTCTCATATTGAACTCAGTTAGAGACAGATGCACAAGAGCATTTTCATACCAATTATTTTTATATGATATTAAATTATTATAAACTTGAGATATGGGTATCTGAGTGTAGAATCGAATGGACTCATATCTGGATTCATTGAGCAATTACACCTAAATGTTAGTATTTATGGAGTTCAAAAGGGTCTATACTTGGATTTTTTGGGTTCAAGTCCTTTGGGTAATTAAGGTGGAGTCCAAAGTAACGTGGACACCCTCCGTTATTATATATTTATATATTTTTTTCCTTTCAATTTTTTTGTTCTTGTTACACATTACTTTGCCTTATTAAGAAAATATTTTATTTATTTATTTCTTCATTGCTTTTTTTTTCATAAGCACGTACTTTTGTGGAGACCCAAGCCATTTTCCATAATAATAAATTTATTTATTCAACTCTTGTCTATTAATAATATTTTAAGAACATATTAAATTTAACCATGTTGCTAGTTTTATGTTAAAAAAATGGAAATGCATACTTGCAATGGATTTGGGCACTCATGCAGCTTTACCGCTAATTGTATAGGCGGTAAAGTTGCATTTGTAAGTTTTCCTCCGCTCTGAGAGGAGAAAAACTTGCATTTGCAGCTATATCGTTGATATATACAGCGGTAAGTTTGCATTTGCAAGATTTCCTCCCATCTAAGCGGAGGAAAACTTGCAAAGGGATTCTTATTTTGTTTTGCCATTTTTTAACATCTTGGTAGGGTCACAAGCAAGGGCTTTAGTCAACACAATGATGGATGGGCATGTACAATTAACGTTTAAACGCAATACTATCAAATGGCACAGTAAATCACTTTTTTGGTCAACTTTCTTTACCGGTGAAGTAAAGTGAATGGTTAAATACAAAGAGAGAACAAAAGTAAAGGTTTGACAAAATCAAAAGGCGAGATAGTAGCTCTTTAAAATTTTATTTTAAGAAGTGTTTTTTTTATAAGGGTGCTCGTGGATATGGTTGGCTTACATTGGGTCAAGTATGGGATTCAGGTTATAATAGATGGGTCATGCCTAGTTTTTTTTATTTGGACTCAGTGGTTGAGATTCGGAATCCTTACCCTGCCCAAATATACATATATGATTGTAAGGGAGGGAGTAGTGATGGGGGACTCAAACCGATGACCTCTCACAGAAGGTGATATGACCAGATCAGTTGAGCTGGCCTAGGACATGGTAATAAACTCACTTTTTTCATTCTATAAGTCCAACAAGGGTCAAGCTTGGGCTTCGTCATTTCCATGTGGGCTAAGCTTAGCCAGCAATACTCAAGCTTGGGCCAAGCTTAGGCTTCTAGTTTAGAAGTCGGGCTATTTTGGACATTCCTTAACCTGGTCCATGAGTAGCCCAAGTTTTTTTTGTCATTCAGTGGCGTGCGAAAGTATTTTTTTAACTTTTTTTGTTGTTAAAAGGAAAAAGGTGATTTTCAAAATTTAGAATTTTTTTATTTGAACTCTCTCTTTCTATTGTCTCTTGAATTAACCTTCACTTTACTTCCCTAGTAAAGTAAGGCCATGAAATATGAAGCAGTTTTTTAGTGAGAAATGAAAAAACCGGGTGTTCTCCACTCGTTATTGAATCCTACGGTGCAAAATCAATATCACCTGGGGTTTTGGGATCGGATCCTTATTGATGAAAAGTGAGTTTCGTGATAGAATAGGTAGGGGCGGGATGAGCTCTCTCAAATCAAGTACAAGATGGACTCAACACAAAAAATTTGATCAAGTACAGGCATGCTTAACTAAATTTAGGATGATTGTGTGCTAACCTCGCCCATTAATCTAGTCCTAATTGGACCACTTTCGATCTCTAGGATAGGCATATATCAGTTGGCAAAAAGGTTTCTTAGGGTTTGATCAAGTTGAGCCTAACGCGTGCCTAGCCTTTTTGGTCAAATCAAAAGTAAAGGCATTTAGATGGATGATAAATGAGAAATCATAATGCTTAAACTGCTGAAAGGATTGTAGGTGAATTGAGTTAGGTTGTCAGGCTAGGATAGAAAGTTTAAGTTCAAAAAAAGATTATATTTATAATATAGGTTAGGTTGAATTAGTGGGATAATATATTGAAAATCAGGAGAAATTAATTTTCCTTGATAGAGAGGATATGTATTTCATGATATATAGTTTCTCCTATTGCAGTGATATAGATATGAGACATTGTGAATCCTCTATCTATCTCAACCATTGCATAGTAACTATGTAACAATTTCTCGGAACTACACCATGGGGCCCACATATCTTTAATCCCAGCCATTCAGGATATATCCCATCCCATCCAAGGTTAAATCTTGGAGCTTTAGCCCAAAAGGAGTAGGTTGTTATGTTTTCATTTTATATATATATATATATATATAATATCATGTATTCTACGTCTAAAAATAAAGAAGTTACCCCACATTTTGGTTCACCAATTATGTTTTGTTGATGTATAATTGGTACTTGCTACTCGTGTTGATCTCTATGCCAAAGAGATTTTGAATATTAGATGAATGGGCTGCTTGATAAATTAATTGTTCCCCAAGAATGAAACTGAGTTTGGTCCTTCTCAAAGTTGAGTGTACTTTAGTAATTTATCGTGTCCTTATACGAAAACTTGAAACTAAACTTGCAGCTTCACCGTTCATGACTATGGCGGCAAAGTTGCAAACTGGTTTGTTTTTCTTTCTTTTTTTTAATATCTAGGTCGGGTCATAAGTCAGGGGTTGGCTCCACAAAATGATTGATGAGCATGTAATTAACATTTAAATGCAATATTATTAAACCACTATAAATTGCCTGGCTTATAAATTTACTTTACCCAACCTAGGCTAGCCCACTTGACCCGTTAACACAATACGAACGCACATGAAATTAATGGGTTCGGATGAGCTCTTAATGAGTTCGGGTCGTTAGCGGGTCAAACCCGTTAACTCGTTAAGTTAATGGGTCATGTACGAATTAAATCAGTAATCCGTTAACAACTCGCTTAACTCATTAAATTTTTTTTAGTTCCTAAGTGTGCTAGAATTAATTTATATTCATAAAAAAGAAATTGAAATTTAATTTTTTTATAGTGGGATTTTAGGTGGGATTCACTTAAGATCTTCACTTAATAGTTACGTGTGGCTTATATATTTTTCTCATTATATATTTTTGTATGAATTTTCTTTTAATTTTTAAAATGACTTAATTATTTAACGGGTCAACGGGGTTGGGTTGTATAACCTATTAAATTAACGCATCATATTTGGATTAGATTTTTTGACCCGTTAAATTAACGGGTCGTGTAAGAGTTGAGGTAATTTTAACATAAATTCGTTAGCCGTAACTCGAATTCATTAACACAACACGATTTACACCCCTAAGTACAAGCGACAAGGATAAGGTTATAGATTCGTATTGATATTAATAATGTTGTTTCCCTCTGAGCAAGGTCATTGCCACATGGTCCGCATGCATGTTTGTGCATAATCGTATCAAATAGGGTTCTTTTGTCTGGACAGGAGGGCCCCAGTGTCCGGTAACGTCTCATGGTGGGTTAGAGCTGAGACCATACATGATACATGGTCGATTTCCTTTGATTTCTCTCTTGGCTCTGAACATTCAAGAAGCCGTGGCAAAACGATGGAATTCCCTCTTCCCTCAGTTCCCTTCCACCCAATGGAAAATGACTGCTCCCACATCTCCAGAGTCAGAAATGAGCACTCAAAAGTCAAAAGCCTTTAATATATGATCAGTTTGTTTGAAGATGATTTTTCTCTTTTGGGGTTTGTGCCTGAATTTCTAAATGATCTGTGGACAATAACTAACATTGATGTTTGAAAATTTGGATATAAGAACTATTACCATTCAAATTTTACTCGAGCAGTAGTTATCCTTAGTGTATCATGAACAACAAAATTAACACGATCTAATGCATTATTTGTTTATTATGTTGTTCATCATATGATCAATCTTATGACGGCCCAATTCTTGTTGGGGGTATACTTTGGGGACTTCCCAACATAGCGACTGTTTGAATGGCTTGAATTTTTAATACATACATCCTACCGTGGAGTTTTATTCCTTTCCCTTCAACTTAGATACTCCTGAATCAAAGACCCAGAGATCCAAGCTCTTCTTTGGAGGCTCATTTGAGTGGCTGTCCCTGCTGAGCATGCCATTGATACACACCTACAATGCAGAAAAAAAGAAAAAGAAAACAGCAAATCTAATCTAATCAAGCAATTAATCAGAGGTTCAGCAATGTGCCAATGTCCATGTGGGAGTAAATCTTTATTACTTTTACTCTCTCTTTGGAAGATACATTAGGGTTAAACCTGACACTTGGTCTTCCTTTCTTAACCCCTAATAAACCCCTCTTTACAAAGAAACCACTTTTGGTTTGTAAATAACAAACCCTAACTGCTCTTCGCTATCCTGATTCCTGATTGGCCCAATAGTCAGGTACACCCAAATTAAATACAAGAAGAAATTTTACCCACAAATTCAACGGGTTTCAACTTAGAAACCCAACCCAAGATAAATATAATCCAATGGACCCATCTTAAACTCAACCTAAACTTTTTTATAGTGCCTACCAAACCTTCCCATGTCACAGCCTACTTTTGTTTGTTTGTTTTTTTGTTTTTTCCTTTTTCTTTTCGGTATTCCAACGAAAGGGACTGTGATTCAAGAAAGAGCTTGAACACGCAAGGAAAGACAACTCGCACAAGTAAAAAGATGGCCTACATGGCCTACATAAGTGGGAAAGAAGCCCCACAAACGGATCCTACTTTTGTTATATTATTGAAATGCACAGCCGGACCACATGTCCTTTAGTGGATTTGGGGATTTCGAATTGCCCAAGCTTGAGCTGAAATAGAGAATACTGAATATATCCTAACCTAAATTTGGACTTTTTGTTGGGTCCGCCCATTCCGGTTTGATTTGTGCCGACCCAAATTACTCATCAAAATGTACATGTTCCAATCTGTCAACCACAGGAGAAGACCAGGTTCACGTGATCTTAAACTATTAATGTCCACCCACGACTGAACATTTTTAATCCTTACATGAAACGAGGAACTTTGACTTGGACCTACTGAATTTTATTCTTCCTACAAATGGATAAGATTGCCACCTTATATAATTTTTACTTTGACTGCCTTCCCACCAACCTCAATGACCTTGTCACCTGCTCTTGTTCTTCTTCATGAATGTTTTAGTTTAAATATTACAAGTAGTTATCATATTATTTAATCTCCATCCTACCTTTCTTTTTATTATGTATAATGGGGCCACTTTTGAGGAATGTGTGTCTTTTGCATTGACTTGTGTTGTTTGAATTAAACAAACTTCTTAATTTGACACTGATCTAAGTATTGCTAATTATTAAACTTAGTCTACGAAAAATAGTATTTAAAAGAAATAGAACTGGAGATTTTAACGCCAATAGTTAAAATTACGATCAAAGATCTGTTTAGCTCATCTTTATCCTTAGGGCCTGTTTGGCAGAGGAATTTCGGAAGTTCTTGTCTGGAGAGGATTATGAATTGGAAAGCCCTATCCCCTAATTAATTTCCAAAATCGTTTTATGGCTGTTAAAGACATTTTAGCCCATGACAATACATTGTACATGGTCCCACAACACTTGTTCTTGTGTCTATTGTCATGTCTAGTGTCTCTATTGTCCTTTTCTCTGTCAGTTCCAACTATTCATGGACTTGGATGATACGGGTTAGGATGTAACTAGAAAATCTCAATAAATGATTAATGCTGGCCATCCCATCTGGCTGCTAAAAATAGATGGTTGAAAGACATTTCTCAAATTGGCCTCACTAATGATTATATAGCATTGTGTGGCTCACTTCAAGAACTTGGATGCCAGGTTACAGAGCATACAACATAGATTATATATATGGTTGAACAGTCCCTTTTCAGTTGATGACAACGGCTGCCAGCCTCCAAATGGAAAATCAAAGGAGTTTGTTTCAACTATTTATGTAGATAGTTCTTCCTTTACCAAATAAAAAAAAAATGTAAATGGTTCTTACTTTTTGGTACCCTAGATATAGGGGCTCGACCCGGCTCAAGAGATGATAGTAGACCTCAAGTGACGTGATGGAGCCTTCGGGTGAAGAAAGTATACTTTGAGAGTCCTGCACAAAAGGCATATGAGAATTTTAGGGAGAGCCCTTAATTTGCGGGTTTCACTTTTGTGGGTGGTGGGGATTCGAAATCATGTATTGTCTCTTGGGCAAAGTCCCATGAGAGAAGATTTCTCTACCTTTTAATACCCTATTTTAAGACAAACTTGTCTGTCTTGCTCTATACAATATGATTGAATGCAGTTAGGTGGTTCCCACGAGCTAAAGTGGAAATCTTAAAATTAAACTTAGGGCCTTTTTATTTCATGTATTTGAATACCTAGTATTGTATTTCTATAAATGATTAGAAAGGAAGGAGTAAACACTGAATATCCCAAAATGAGCGTCAAATAACCTCATCATTAGTTTAAGTTGAATAAAGAGAAGATGATAAATGAATAATCAGCCATCACCCAACTAAGTCAACTCCTTAGAAAGTGAAGGTACCTCTATCTCTCCACCTTATATTTTTTCATGCTGACCTCATATCCTTTTATCCCATCTATTTCTCCAACATAATTGATGCCACATGTCTGATACAACCATTTGTCTAAATAGCCTTTGCTTAGCCAACAAGTCTTCTTTAAAATTGTATTATTTGATGCAAAAGCAACTGTTACATTAATGATATTTCTTTTTCATTAAATAAACGTTGACCGTTTAACCCTAATGAGTAATTTATATTTGAGAATGTCATTATTGAACACCAGCATCTTGTTGGGCCTATTTATTGGCATAGAATACATATGAATTCATGGTCAAATTAACTCCATCGAATGATTATTAAATAGGTGAAAGGTGAAGGATGTGATCAAGTGATGGTTGAAGAATATGAGGTAGTGATGCAGATGTGACATTTACTTTTGTAGGATTTGAATTACGAAGATGATGGTTGGGTGCTAATTTATCATCTCCCCTTTATTCAGTTTGCATTAAAGGAGAGTTTACTTGATGATTATTTTATAAGACACTTTTAGCTGATGATTATTTTTAGATACTTACCTTTGATCTTTTTATTTTTAACCACTCATAGAAATACAATCTTAGTAATTCAATTACAAGAAACAATTAAATATTACGCCCTTCAATATTATAATAAACATTTGAAAACAACATTAATTGATGAAATAATTCTTGCACCTACAATGAAGTAATTAACATTCTCACCTTAAATAGGTCTCTAAAATTGGATTTACAAAATACCTCATATATTCATTAATGACTTGTTTATCTAATTGTTTTTTTTCTTTTTAAATGGAGCCCTTTTTGTTCAAGTTCTGTTTCAATTACCCTTTTAATTGCGTATGGTAGAGCCCTGTCTTTTGATTGACACTTATCAACTCATGATTCTGCACACTCCATTTTTTATTTTGATCTGTCTGGTAACAACTGCTGATTCAACTGGGAAAAAAAAAATGAAACACTCATTTCAAAATTAAGAGTCAGAATTATCTAATCAGACTACTATTTGGCCCATTTCCTATCTGCAGTGTCTTCTCCACTAACAAACCCAGTGAATCTATAAGAGGAGCATACTTTTTGAACAGTGCACCTTAAGTGATAGTGGAAGGCCAAGAATTATTTGAGATCAATCAAAGGAACAACGCTGAGTTTAGATTTTGCATTATCATAAAGTATGGATGGGTGGGACCACCCACTGGTTTGCTTGTGAATTGGACTATAGGGGGTAGACTACATAAATGGGTATTGATGTTTATTTTATTCCCCTCCCATGACCAGGGAGTCTACCTCATATTTTTCTATTTTGTTAGGTAAAGGAAAATAAAAAATAAAAAACGTAAGACCCACCAAATATGTATCTCACTAAATAATGACCCATCAAAACTTAAACTTATAAATACTTTACAAAACACCTTTCTATGAAATTGCATCAAGGGGAACATCTTTATATAAGAAGAAAAAAGAATTATTATAATTATTTTTTATTATTTTGGGTAGAGCTCGTATTACGGTTGAATACGACATTTTAATAACAAATTAGTTTGACCTTTATAGGGCCTTCATTTTAAAATCGTGGTAATTATATTTCGAGTGTTACTCAAATTTCACTCGAATCAAAGTGATGAATCTCATTGGATGAATGAAGATTTTGTATAAGAGGAGGGGGAGGGCTTTATAAATGAAAAAGAAGAAGGGTGGAAATTCAGTAGAGATCAAAAAATTGCTAGTGTTCATTTCCATAAGACAATATATCATTTTTTTTAATGAGTGGTTGGGATCTTACAAAGCAGACTGCCATCCCTATGATAGGTTAAACCAAATGACAGTCTACAAACTTGAAGATAGACCCACTCTGATGGAACACTTGCCCTCATGGTCCTCTTGGAATTCAATATATCTTATTTTTCCCCACTATAAAATTCAATCCATCAAAATAATTGTCCTTCCATTATTTTGGGGTAGACTAAACTTCACATGAATTGGAGTTACATTCACATTGACTACTACACAAGATAATCACAAAATGATCCAAACTTAGATTAAAGTCCGATTTTTACATTGACAATGCGGGACAGTAATTTTGAGATGTTTGGATTTCAAGATGGGCCTTGCCGATTAAATACTTATTAATAAAATTGATATGAACAGAGAAAATTTAATATGACATAAGATCCGATTGCTCGTAAGTTCAAATATGAGTAAATTTAATACTTTTGGGGTCTCGTCAGTTCATTTGAATTTGAGCAACTAGACCTACTAGTCTTTAAAAACAAAATATGGTTTGTCAATTACCAACTGACCTTAATCATGATTAACTAATACAAAGTACATTTAACTCCCAAAAGCAATAACAGAAATGAAATCGAAATCTAACAGACGGCATTGTCTCGGGAGTCTGTCGTTTTGTCCACCTCTTCAATCGGTAACCCCACCGGCTTTTCCCGGTTACTCACGAACAGATATATGATAGGGACCCACAACCTCTATCGCCTATAAATATCTCCATCCACAACAATGGCTTCTTTTTGCTTCTCCTCTCTCTTCTTCTTCATACGCATAGACGATCCTCAGACGTCCTTGCTCTTCTCTTCTACCTCAGATTCTAAGCCAGAATCCGAAATCAGAACGTGGAATCTCAAAGAGCATAGCTTTTCTCACCATCTGATCTTCGCGCGGTTCGTTTTCTTGATCAGATCTGAAAGATCTCGATTTTTTGTGATGCATTTTCACATTTTCTGTTGTGAGATCCAGCTCTGTTGTGAAATCTGCATCGAATTCATGTAGTTGTTCTGAAATCGAGGTGTTTAAGCTCTTTTTCGCGAAGATTGGGGATCTATTGATGAAATGCTTCGGTTTTTTCGTCGTTTGTGTTTTGAATTTGACGTGCGGGATCTCTGTATCTCATAATGCAGCTCGTTCATTGTTAATCTCAGCTGTTTTTTTATGTTTGATCTTATAGAAATCAGAGGCTTGAATTGCTTATCGTTTGCTTGATTTTTTTTAACTAAATGATTCAAATCACTCGGTAGAAGAAGTCTCTAGATCGTAAAATCGGAGCTGATTCATACCTCCTTTTCTAGAAATCAGAGATTTGAACTTGTTTAAGATTGAGTCTTTCATTTTTTTTCTTTTGGTGGTAATCGGTTTTGGACGGTGCAGATCAAAGGAGAATGGACGGATCTTGTGATCCGAGGAAGGCAGGATCAATGTTTTGGATCTCTGATGCAGATGACTTCAATCTTTCTCGGCTTCTTGATAAGCCGAGATTGAACATTGAACGGCAGAGATCGTTTGATGAGCGTTCTCTCACCGAGTTGAGCATTGGATTCTCACCTCGCCGGGGACCGGAGAACAGAGGCCTGGAGAATTTGGATGGTGTGTCCACGCCTGGAGGACGGTCAGCATTGGGAACGCCGGGATCATATTCTCGGACCCCATTTGAGCCTCATCCGATGTTTGCGGAGGCATGGGAGGCACTGAGGAGGTCCCTGGTGCTCTTCCGGGGGCAGCCGGTGGGGACGATCGCCGCCTATGATCATGCCTCGGAGGAGGTTCTGAATTATGATCAGGTATATGCCATCAGACCAATGCTAGTTCTTGTTTTTTGAATTTGCTCGATCTAATTTGGTCTGTTTTGTTTGAAATCGCAACTGTTTCAAATCCTCTGAACATAATTGCCTTGCACTCAGCTCACCTGTTAAAATTTAATTACCTGTAAATCTGTTTACCTGCAATTGGTTATGGCAAATAACAGTGTAAACTGAGTTACGAGCACTTGAAGATCCGCCCGGGCCCGTTTGGATGTCTACAGAATAAAATATTTACATATTTAAATATTGTAAGAATAAAATAGTATAGAATACAATAATGCAATATTATAATAGTAGAATTTTTTTACTGTTTGGCAATTTTTGAAGAATACTAAAGATTTTAAATTGAGATGTTTGGAAGGTGCTATGATTAAAGTAAATTACATTTTAAGAATTTTTTTTATTGAATATTTTAATTTATATGTAATTTACCACGTCAGGATAAAAAAAGTAATGTGGCAAAGTAAAGTTTAACTTTCATGTTAATTTTTACCATAAGTTACTTTTCTTTTATCACATAAAACCATGGTAAAGTATAGTAAAGTAAAGTAAATGAAAAAATAACTACTTTATAACTCTATCTCTCACTTTGCTTTACCACATACTTCATCTGACCTTACTTTACCTCATCTTTTACCATGATATGACATCGATTTTTATTTTACTTTACCACACCTGTAAACAAGTCACTTTTTATTTACCATATAAAACTACGATAAAATATTTAAGTAAAGTAAAAAAAAAAAGAAAAAAAAAAGAAACTACTTTACCATTCATTCCCACTTTACTTCACCATGTACTTTATCCCACCTTTACTTTACCCTCACCTTTATCGTCTTGTGAGATTTACTTTTACTTTACTTTTCCATATATGTAAATATACACATTATGATGGATTTGTTGAACCAAGGTCTTTACTTTACTCTACCACTTTGTAATCGTCATTTTGAAAGATTTTTATCTTGTAGAAAGTTTTCTAAAGGGGGGAGCTGTAGGAGAGAAGATTGAGCTTTTTGAAAGAAAAGAATCTTTTCTTCAAATTTTTCTTGAGTTACCAAACGCACAAGATTGTTTTTCTTTAAAAAATGAAAGATTATATTCTAAAAAATATTATTTTCTTGTACTTTCTTGTGCATCCAAACAGGCCCTAATATTTTGGAAGAATGGCTGTTTCTAGATTGTAGGACGGATATTGGCTTTTCTACCTTTTCTTCTTGATTATTGTTCATATTGTAGTAATCTGTCTTGTCAAGAGTGGTAAAAATACTAAACATGATAATGTGATTTTTCAGTTTCTGTATTGGAATGGATAGCCATCCATTTATGGTTCTGCCAAAATATTCGAGGATCCTATGATGATGATGATGAAAGTTGCATTCCTACATTGGTGGTTAAAAGTAGTAATGGCTTTATACTTGCATTGAAATTTCGATTCCTCTCTTACCTAGATGGATGCAATGAAAATCCGATTCCTTTCTTACCTAGATCGGTGCTTTATTTCTTTTTTTCATGTATTGTCTCGCCTTTGCAGAATTTGAAGATAATTCTTGTTTATTGAGATGAAATGTCCTTGCTTCATTGCTATACATGTGGATGTGGTCATTAGTTGGCCTTGTGATGGATGCCTGTTGGTGCTGAAACTACAAGATTGGGTGATCCTATCCTTCTGATCAGTCAAGACTTTCTCCTTTTAATGTGGACAATAATGTGGAAAAATGAACTTTAAACTGTCCATTTGAATGCAAAAATTGGACTACGATGATTTTCTGATTTGTCAACCAATAGGTCCTTCTATGTTATAAGACCACCAGCTTAGATGATCAGGATTCATTAACTGTACAACCGCATGCAGATAATGGCGACAAACCAAGACTTGATTCTATATTTTTGCATAACTAAAATGATAGTGTGCTTGTTCTTCTGACTGCTCACTACATTGGGCAACTTTCTCTTGTAGTATTTTGGGCTCTTGAGAATTTAAATGATCTCTCCTGCTGGTGAAAAGTGACTGTTATGGATATAAAGAAGAAGAATTCGATTCGAAAAAGAAAAAGAACTTTAGTGATCATTGTTGATTATTAACTAACTGATGTATGAATAATCTGTTGATTAATGATTTTGTCTGGCTGAGGCATCTTAATGGAACATTTATACATATTGTTGTTAAATGGAATAATTCTTCTGTATTTCAGAAACGTGTATGTCTTGGTTGAACAACTTGATGTGGGTATTACAGGTAGTAACTCTAAGTAACAATGTCATTAACTGTGTTCTTGCTAAGTATTCTAGTAGATGCTCAAAAATGGTGTTCAACTCACTCTTTCTCTTCTGCTAGGTGTTTGTTCGTGATTTTGTGCCCAGTGCTTTGGCTTTCCTAATGAATGGAGAACCAGAAATAGTTAAGAATTTTCTTTTGAAGACTCTCCTCCTTCAAGGGTGGGAGAAAAAAGTAGACCGGTTCAAACTTGGAGAAGGTGCAATGCCTGCCAGTTTCAAAGTGCTTCATGATCCAGTTCGAAAAACTGAATCTTTAATGGCAGATTTTGGTGAGAGCGCCATCGGAAGAGTTGCTCCTGTTGATTCTGGATTCTGGTGGATCATTTTGCTTCGAGCTTACACAAAATCTACAGGAGATTTAACTCTCGCAGAAACACCTGAATGTCAAAAAGGAATGAGACTTATATTGTCTTTATGTCTCTCTGAGGGATTCGACACATTTCCAACACTTCTCTGTGCTGATGGATGCTCAATGATTGATCGAAGAATGGTAAGATATTTCCTTTTATCTTGTTTAAACTACTCCAAACTACTGTTGTAACTTGCAACCCAGTATCTCAAGGGTTACATCCATCTTCACTGAATCTTCTTCTCTTGAAGTCGATCCCCATCTAATCCATTAGTTATTACATTCTAAATGCGATACCGTCTTATCAAAGTAAAGGTTTAAACAGAGATATGAAGGGGTGTTAATCCTTGAACTATATCAAAATACTGTGACAAAGCTAATTTCCATGATGGGCATGCTTTACAGATTAATTCTCATCTCCCAGAGTATTGCTTAAAGTATTGAAGAGAAACTATTTCATCTTTTATGTCTGCCGTGCAGATGTTATTCAAATCTTTAATGGCATTACCTCAATTTAACCAGCAAAAAAATCTTCACATTAATCTTTTTGGCAATGCTGGAGGTTGGTTCAGTTGTGATCTTTGTCTTCATAGAAGGCTATTTGACCATTCCATTTTCATTTGTGAATAAAAATTGATTAGGTATAAGGAGAAAAGAGTACCCAAGGAAACTACAAGTACGCAGTATAGTACAGTAATAGAAAACTAGATTCTTCCCCACTCAAAGAAAGAGTTTCCAACTCTCAAGGGTTATCTAAACATGCCCTCTACATCAAGTGAATCCATCATTGCATTTGCTTCCTAATATACCTAGATACGGCACGGATATGGCAGGGACACACCATAGATAAGGCAGGGACACGGGTTTTATATGTAAGAAGTGAAGTATCGGATATTATACGACACGATACGTTGCCCATTTTGAAGTATCCGTGCATCATAGTTTGCTTCTGAGATTCCAATCTACATGAATGAATTAGCGTGAAGGCTTAGTACGGTATCTAATATTCAAGGTTTGGATTTATAGTTGAAGGTGACATTTTAGGAATGAACCTCCACTATGAGATTACAGGAACAGAATGACCCTAGGAGTCCCTTATAAATGTCTGTACTCTTCTACTTCAGAGAATCTCAACCTCCCCACCCAACCAGTCTTGACTGTATCATTATCACATCTCCTTCATCATCCCTAAGCACCCTGCAGTTACCTCTTTGCTTGGATTACGTCTTAACACACCACCTATATTTAGTTTCCTGCCACCTCCCATGTTATTCACAGAACCGTCTTGACTTACCTGTGTGCTCACTTGGGCAGTTTGACTTTTCCATTCCGCTATATGGCCCCTCCTGTGAGTCCGCTAGGTTTTTTCAATACTTGAGTTTATTGGTCATTTTTTTTTTTTGGGTTGGTTATCGGGCATGTCTATCCCAAAAAATAATCAAATGAATTCAAACCAGGAAAACCCTGTCCTATTTGTTGTTAACTGACTACATTTCTCCCAAGACAGGAGAGAATGAATCAGAGACCTATGTTACTCGAGTTCCTTTTGCAAGATATCAGATTTTCACAGGTAGACAATGTGTGAGACACGAGGCATAATAGACTAACTAAATTAATTAACACATAAGATTATAATTATCCATCTGTTTTAAAAAAAAAAAAACTGAAACAAATTGAGACCAAATGAATGAGCAACATGCACATGCAGGAAGAGATGAAGAGTCTAGGAGTTCCTGCTATCTGAATAATATAATGTTACCTAGGACAATGAAAGCTACCACTTTTTAAGAAAATGGGAAGCAAGAATGTTGTTATCCTTTTTTTTTCTTTTTTTTTGTGACGAGGTTGGTAAGCATGTACCAACATTTTCAAGAATTTTATTCAAATTGTATTTAGTTTCCTGTAAATATTTTTTTTTTCTTTCTACCTTTGTAGTTGATATGATGTGGTTTAACAGCTTGGTAATGTACCCTTCTCACACATCTTTTTTCTTTTGTTTTATGTGGTACAAATTTATTTTACAGGGTATTTATGGTTATCCAATTGAAATTCAAGCGCTCTTCTTTATGTCATTGAGGTGTGCTTTGGCAATGCTTAAACATGATACAGAAGGGAAAGAGTTTGTAGAGCGAATTGTGAAACGCTTACATGCCTTGAGTTATCACATGCGAAGTTACTTTTGGCTTGATTTTCAGCAATTGAATGATGTATACCGATACAAAACAGAGGAGTATTCTCACACAGCTGTTAACAAATTTAATGTTATTCCTGATTCAATCCCAGATTGGGTATTTGATTTTATGCCAACCTACGGTGGCTACTTTGTTGGAAATGTAAGCCCTGCAAGGATGGACTTTCGATGGTTTTGTCTGGGTAACTGTGTTGCAATTCTTTCTTCCCTCGCGACTCCAGAGCAATCCATTGCCATAATGGATCTTATTGAGTCACGCTGGGATGAGCTAGTTGGGGAAATGCCTCTAAAAATAATTTATCCTGCGATTGAGAGCCATGAATGGCGGCTTGTAACTGGTTGTGACCCCAAAAATACTAGATGGAGCTACCACAATGGAGGATCTTGGCCAGGTTAGTTAGTCCATCTATAAGCCAGTAGTATCATTGCTCATTCATGCTCATGATGCTCTTAGCCCCTTGCCATGAACTCCCAGTGCACTTTTGTTTTCTGATATATATATATATATATATATATATATATATATATATATATATAATCTTCAACATGGAAAGCAGAATATGTTCTGCAGAACTTGATGTTAAGATGCATTGCATGCTCTTGGCACACTGACAATATGAGATGGTTGCAATTCTCAAGCATGCATATCATGTAGGGTCTAGGTACCGTCATTTTCATCATCATCCAATCTATTAGGGTCTTGGTTTTGTGAGCTGAATATCCATTTTGTCACTCTGCCATCTAATTTGTCGCTACATTTCGTCTTCAGTTATAGAGATCTGCATCCGTAAAACATTGGAAGTTCAAGTGTACATAGAAATTCACCATTTCTTTTGTCATGCAACGAAGTTGCCAAGCTCGTAACCTACAATTTGGGCTCGGGGCATGGGTGGAGGTTAAAAAACCGTCCATTGATAAGTTCACAGATAGCTTTGTGTATCTGCCTTAAAGCTCATTTACCCGTTCTGTCTATCGTCCTGGTCCTAAAACAGTGTGCATATCATGTTAATTGTCATATAAGCAGCCTTCTTCCCTCGACCAGTCACACTGTTTAGCATGTCTTAAAACTCATCGTTGGAGAAAACCAGAGCTCAATTAATTAACAAATACCATTTATGATTTTGGAAAGATTTTTTTTTTTTTATATCCTCCATTTTTCATTTCTATATTTCTACAGTACTACTTTGGTTGCTGACTGCGGCCTGCATCAAGACTGGGAGGCCCCAGATGGCCAGACGAGCAATAGAACTTGCTGAAAGCAGGCTGTTGAAAGACAATTGGCCAGAATATTATGATGGGAAGCTGGGAAGGTATATTGGAAAACAGGCAAGGAAGCTCCAGACATGGTCCGTAGCTGGTTATCTTGTAGCGAAAATGATGCTGGAGGACCCCTCTCATCTAGGAATGATCTCACTAGAAGAAGATAGGCAGATGAAGCCTGTCATGAAGAGATCAACTTCTTGGAGTTGCTGAGAGCTCTCAAAGATAGATAATGTAGTCAATTTTTATTAGTTTATAATTATATACGTTATTCTTTTCACGTTTTTAACCTTTTTTTCCCCGTGTAATGTTATTTACCCAAGTGAAGCAAAAAGTAATCAATTTCTTTCTATACATTACAATGTGATAGAGACGAAACATTTTAATGTACAAGGACGTGGCTAGTAATCTTGTCAGGTCTAACCAAAAGCAAACGCGCAACAGCGAGAGAGAGAGAGAGAGAGAGAGAGCGAGCTGAACCCAACCCAACCCATCAAAGCCACTACCTAACACATCCCTAAATAAGGCAGGTCTGGTCTAGAAGAAAGAAAAAAAAAAAAAAGGCAGGTCTGGCGGGTTAGCAGTTTAGATACAATAAACTGCCTTGATCAGTTACATGAATGACAAAATGAATAGTGTAATCTCAAGTCATTCATATAAAACCCATTTCTCTCTCTGGTCAAAAGGACTCTTCTTAGTTGGCATCACAAGCGGAAATTGTAAGGCTGAGCTTTTACTTAGTTGCAGAACGCATATTCGAAATGCCAACAGAACTAAATATTTCCCAATACCAGCTCTGTAGATACGGTAGGATGATCAACTGGGTAATATAATCTTTCACCCGCCATTTGATATTTCATCAATATATGATCTTTTTTTTTTTATTGAAAGAAATCTACAGTCATGGTCATTTAATATTTAAACAATTAAAACAGTTTCTGACATCATCTGTACAGAAGAAGGTTATGTACGATGGGTGCCCCTCGTTGGACGACATACATGATTTCTTTTCTGAGCATGGTCCTCACTGTGATGTTGTGTACGACATTCGTAACCATACCAACAATCTTCCCTTTGAGAAGCGTCAGGTGGGAGTAGCTAAACAAAGTCGAAGTAAAACAAAGAGAGGAATATCAGCACAAATAACACAAATATAGTGTGCTGTGTAATTCATGGCCATTTAACATAGCACATGTGATGTGAGTAATTCAAATAAGAATGAATTTGGTTCATGGATAAATGATGTGTATAAATGGTCCCAATTAGAAACCTCTGCGCCTAAATTATAATGTGAGGTACGAGGTACATTACACTACTGATCAGAAACCTGCACTTGATTTGGACGAACGGTTGGATGAAGGGGGTTACCACAGCCTAACTGTTTAATTCCACTTGTCAATCAAGCATAGACAAATGTACAGTAAATTAAATTTGACTGCATGATTTTAATTAAGATAGGAGGCATCACTCATAGTATAATGGCCTCAGGCTCATATGGCAGCGGGGCTGTGTCTCCCTCTTTCATCAGTTAAGTGCTGGGTGGGGATTGAATCGGCTGGCTATGTCCAGTAGTTATTGAAGGGAGACCCATGGAATCCATGATGGCCCTTCCCATCCAACAACACATAATAAAGTTTGGCCTACATTCAAATGGAAAGACTCCTACCATATCAAGCTAGATTATCCTCAATGAGAAGGAAACGTGCAACGATCATTAAATAGAAAACATATATTTATCCTCAAACATTCCCTAAAGGGGTCTGACATTATAAGCATAATCAACAAGGATGCTTAACTCACTTCTTAGTTCTTACCCTTCTGAGAGGATATCTCTATCCATAAACAAACTCAAGGTACGGAAAGAATGAACAGTACTCACAAAAATAACACCGAGAAAATAAAAATAGAATAGATATGAACTTATAAGAAAGGTAAATTGGCACCAAGGTATATTGGCACTTTCAAAATCAAGTCTAGGATTAGTGACGTGACTTATAGATTGTAATTGCCACCAGAGTTGACTGGGAATATGGAGAAGCATGTGCTCATTATAGTTACTAAGAAACAAGTTTTGCATACTAGGACTATTCATTGGGTGAAAGTTCTTTGGAAGAATCATGGACCAGAGGAAGCAACCTGTGAATTGCGAGATCAGGTCCAAAAGTTATATTCATATCTGTGACCTGAGGTATGTTTACATTTGGCGGACCAAATGTCTTTAGGTGGGGAGAATGTGAGATTCTTGATTTTTAATTGTGTGTTTATTATCTAAATAATCTTTTTTAGTAGCTAATTAACTAGTTTTGAGTGTTAGAATAATAATAGGACAGATTTAGTGGGCTTTTGGACCTAGAAGGACCTATTTGCAATTTTGAGATAAGGTTCGGGGTTATTTGTAAATATTAGATTTTCGTGTTTTTGGGTTTGTTGGATGGAGTACGTTATTCTAAGCATCTTATGTTCTTCAAGTGTGATGATTTGATGTGTCTCACATGATCAGAAATACTGCATTTTCACATATGAAGGTCATTTTGTAATTTTTAGACATTCCGCTCATTCTTTAAATTTCCGAACTTTTCTCCTGTTTTCCTCATTTCTCTCCTTTTCTCTCTACGTATCTTTGTTTCTTTTGCCTCCCTTCTCCAATTCTTCCTCTTCTTCTCATTCTCTTTCTCCATCAAATCATCATCATCTCCATCAAGTCTCCATCTTCAACTTCGCCTTCTCTACTACTAATCGGAAGTTCAGAGGTTTGGGATTTGTTCGGAATTTTGAGAGAGACTATTTGGAACCAAACTAAGGCAAGTAGCTGGTATCATATTTATTTCATGAATGCTATTTCTACTGAATTTTGTATCATTTCTTGATAGATAACTTGAGTTTTTCGCTCAGTTGTGAAGCTACAAAGTATGTGAATTTACAGACGTGTATATGTGTGTATCATAACTGGAAGTGTTGTAAGAATATGAAACAGGGTTTTGATGGTCTGAATAGGAGCTACCATATTTGATTTTATGCTTTAGCTGTGTGAGACTGAATGGAAACAGGGAGAAACTGAAACAGGGTCCGAAACAGAATCTAACCAGCTTCAGTTTCAGAAATTCTGAAACTTATGGCTAGCCATAAGCCATAAATCCTAAATAAGCTAACCATGGGAACACATTGGCTAGATTTTCCAGAACCTAACTCCCTAGTGTATTTTGCAGTAAGGTGACCTCATGGCTAACCGCATACTATTCCATGGCTAACCGTCCACTGTTCCACGGCTAACCGTAGAACAATTGTTTTCTTGATAATTTCAAACTTAGTTTTCTAGTTTGGAAAGGTACCCTATGGTACTTAACCATCCCTAATTCTTTGTGAGACAATAGTAGGTGATGTTTTGAGCTAAAATTCACCTACAGATTGCCTTAAAAACATGAAAAGCAATGCTAAATAAAATATGTGTTACTCTAGGGTTCTTCTCATCAAATTAACTTCAATAGCGCCAATAATGGAGGCCTCAAAGCTACACAATATTGATTAATTCATGCATCTCAATGTACTGTTTATCTATGAAATGTATCCTGTTTATTTTACCTGGTCTGTTAAGATTAAGAGATTATGCACTAAGTACTTAACATGTTAATTTAAACTTGTTTTAGAGTGTGTCTGTTTCCATTAGAAAGGTATGTTATTCTTGAGTTGACATCGTTTCGATCCTATTGTAACTGGACACAGTGAAAGATGGATTGTATTTATCTGTTTAGCTAGTTGCATCATAGTCTGTATAGGAGTGACTTTGTCCTCCAGGTACCACCCTGTTATATGTATGATGGCCCACACTATTATATGAAATTTCCTTATGGAATCTTGGGTACTGATCTGTTTATATCTACCTGCTCGCTTTACAGTTACTACCATCCTGAGAGAATGTAGTTTATGTGGAAATGCCAACTTGTTAGAATACATTGTTAGATATGTCTTCTTCTGATTCTCTTATCATGCCTGCTTAATTGTAGATTATCTATCTTCTTATGATTACCTCTCTTTATTTACATTTGATACATCATGTTTATGTTTATTATACATGTTCACTTGCTCAGTTGTCTGATGTAACCTTTGGCGTTACAGGTGACAACACCTTTATCCTTACCCAGGAGGCTGAGGCAGGCAAAGAGACTCCTCAAGGGTTAACTGAGTGGACTCCTGATGATGTGATATAGTCATCTGGCCGCATAAGTTCGTCACATGAGATGGTGTGTGGGTGGATGGATGTATTGACCTCACAGGTCACTACGTGGGAGAGTTTTCTGGTGGATGGTTGTGATGCACCTTTGTTGGGATTGTATATAAAACACGTTTCTTTTATATTGTAAACTTAAGCACCCCATACTGTAAATATTTCGAGGCTGTATATGCTCTGCTAACACTCTGAGACATGGATGTATGTTATTACTGTTCATATATGCTTCCGCAGGAAATTTAAAATGTGTTGGAGAAATACATTGTATCTTCACACGTGATATCCTGTGGTATAATGCGGGGTAAAATTTCATTGGAGTCGACATGGCTCGAATCCTCACACTAGTTGCATCTTGGAATTGGGACCATGAAGGTAATCCAATTTGGGGATGTGACACTGATGCGGATCAATTTCCATAAATTGACAAGGATAAAGAGAACCAGTTATTGCATTCTTATGATCAAACCTACAGGATGCGGACACAATTGTAGGTGGGCCAAAGGATCAATTTGGCATCAAACAATACCCAAATATTTAAGAAAATCAGTTGCCAGGGGCTGTTTACATATAACAGTAAATATGAGGGGTTGTTTTGCAATATCAAGAGAATTCATTACAGAAACAGATCATTCACGTAGCTGTTTTTAGGCCTACAGTTTGGTGGGTCAAACTGACCCATTCACTAAAGAAGGGCACCAGCAGTTTCGCCCATGAGTCCACTTCAAGATTGTGGAGATTGTTTCCATCAAAGGATGGGCAATGTGAGTCCCAAGGCAATGCTACTGCAAGATATCAAAGATGTCCAGATTATAGAAATCCTGCAGATTTCTCTTTATTTCTTCCTATTTCATGCATGTTTGAGTAGGAAACTCTTGTTAAGAATATTCTTGATAGTAGGAAATTAATTTAGGAGGAGATTTTAGGGTTTTATGTAGGTTTTGGGGTGCTATTTAAACACTACTGGTCATCATTACTGTAGCAGCTACAGTACAGATTTTCAATATCATCAATAAAGCATTGTTTTGGCTTTATTTTACCTCTCTCTTGTATCAAGTGGATGCTAGGAGATTGAGAAGGCTCATACAGATCAGATTTTGGGTTTTTCGGCATTGTTCCTTCACCATTAATTTCTGGATTTCTGTTCTTTTACTGCATATTGGTGTAGGCCGCTGAATATTTTCTGGTTTTGGTTATTTGGGCCCTAGACAGTCCGATTGCCTCAAATCGGGACTGCGTCAGATACCTATTGCATAAACAACAGGTGTAAACCATAGGTGGACATTCAGCTTATCATCCACTACTCCTCACCATCACCTACTGCTTCTTGTTCTTCCACATCACTAGACTAACACCAATCCAGATCAAACACATCCCCAACCATACAAACTGGTGGATAACATTGCTGGGCATTCAACATACCCATTTCTTCTGGCCCCAGCCAACTGTTTCTTGCTCTTTCATATCACCATCACCAGTTATGGTATAAAACCACTGACTTGAAACAGGATGTTTGACAATTTCATATCATGTACGTAAGTGGATAGTTTGGAGAGGGATCAAAAGTGGAAGATTGCGTACAAAGGATTATGGCCAAGGGCGAAGACCTCTCCGTCTTAGTAGGGAAGAGGACTATTTTGATTAGGAAGATAATAAGAATCTATTTACCATCCAAAGTGGGAGAATAGGACAGTCTTCTGTATTGGCCATACTCATTTACACATTATCTTCCTCCTTTTAACCATCTCCCAACTCTCTACTTTCATAGGTAAATGATATGACAATGTCAAATGCTCTGATGGAGCAGCCACTAAAATTTAAATAGCCAAATTTTCTGTGGCTTTTCAAACTCATTTTTGTGCACTGGATCACATGCTCAGCTGTAGGTTCATATCCTTCAGCTTTGCATATCATGCCCAGTAGTCCAACCTTGTGTGTGAAGAACTAAGTAGCACCTTCTATGAGATAACCAATGGATGCTCAAGGATCCTTTCAATGTGGAAGGGGCACATGCCCTTCGTTATTCACTTGGGGGATTTGGAAAGAGGGATATAGGCCAACTGATGATAAGAGCTGCTTTGGAGAATTCCAAATGAGTGGGTGTAGCATCAGCACTTGGCCTTCCGTTTTGATGAAGAGGTGCTAGCAACTCCATTATGTGTACATGAACGATGAATTCAGACCCAGGGACCGTCATATTTGAAGACTCATAATATTGTCATAACAAGAAGAAGGAACGTTTTCCAATATAAAAATAAGGAATTTCTTGAAGGTATTTTATGGAGCTTTGATGAAATCTGGATATTTGTTATACATTATTTATTGGTGTAATGAAATTCACTTGTTAGTATCTGAGATTCTGAGTTAGACATCTCCTTTTTTTCGTGGATAGTATCTGAGCTAAACATCTCCTTTATCAGTGGGAAGAGAAAGTATCAAGAGACTCCTCTCTCTAGTATCTGAGATTCTGACTTAAAACATCTCCTTTATTAGTATCAGAGTTAAAAGAGGGACTCTCAACCTACAAGACTGCAACCTTCCTCCTTTTCTCTTCTTTATTTATTTATTTATTTATTTCTCCTCCTCCACAAGACACAAATGGGGACAACCACCCAAGGGTAATTGAGGGAGAAAAAAAAATTCAGTTGGCTATGTCATTTTTCGTAGATTCTGGTAGAACTAGTAGATTTCAGTTGTTCCAGCCAGAATTGACCGGAATGACTGAATTTTGGTCAGAAAGTTTGAATCAAGAGTTTCTGTTTCGCCCTAGCCCAATTCTGGCTAGAGGGGAAAGGCATTGACAACTATACTTCAATGTGCATCCTGTTTCCATAATGCAGCATGATACCTTTTCAATATTATCATTTCTTGAAGCTCCCCACTATTACTCTTTAGCCAAAGGACAACACTCTATTCACCCCCTCAAGTTTTACTTATATGCCACACCAACACCACCACCACCACAACCATCAAACCTTGTCCTAACTAATATTGGGTGACTGCTAAATGTATTACGTTTCACCATTCTAGTCTATCCTCGGCCAAATCCTCGGATAGGCTGCACTTCTATAAATGTTACATTTACACACTTGTAACTGTTACATTTATCCTTTCCACCCTGCAAATTCTACACAACACTTGGATTGGCCTCCATGCACCACTAGCTTTCATCAAATCTTTGAACCAAACAAATGTGAAGTATTTCCCAGCCATTACTACGTAGGTCTTCGGATGAAAACATCCCTTCCCACAGCATTCCGTGAGAAAGTAAGAACTAATAACCTTAGAAGATGCCTAGAGTTATCCACAAAGACCATAACCATTCTCTCCTTGGAATTTCTTTTATGGATTTTAAATTCTTTGCAAACACTATATTAATTTGCATCATTATTCTGGCCAATTCCAGTTCCTATTCTCAAAATCAACCTAGAAATATCATTTTAATGTTCAATACTTATATCTGTATTCAGAGCAAAAAAATACTTGTATCTTTGTTAAGGCATTATAAAGACAGGCATTATAACAAAGAAACTAAATATCAATATCAATAAAATGCTTTTGCAGGACACAGCTTACCACAAAGTTCTACAACATTTACGCATGACAACTGAGAAAAAGAACTTAAACATTTAGGCATTGAAACTCAAAAGAACTTACACGTTTAGGCATTGAAACTCGGTACCAGTATAAGAGAAATGCGACCAATTTTTCATAACAATCACTGATAAAATTGAAAATATACAACAAAAATTTCTCATAAAAATGTCCAGAACAATGGAATTTCAATGCACGAAAGCAAATAAATGAAAATTTAAGAACTTATCATAAAATTGTAAAAGACAACACAATTGATACTAGAGTGAAAGGAGAAAAAAATCAACATTTTCAAATGAAACAATAATACAACTCACAGTCACACTTAAGTGTTTTTCTAACGAAGTATCCAACTAAGTGTTTCAAATTAAATATAAGTGAAGAAGAAAAGAATACGACAAAAGACTAGCATTTTCAAAGGAGAAAACGATACAAGGAAACATTTAAGTGTTCTTGTAAATTGTAATTAAGTATTTAATCAAGTGCTTAAACCAAAAAAGAAGAAGAAATCATTAATTGATGTCCTAATTTAAAAAAAAATTACATATTTATTTGTCTACTTTATCAAGTGTGAGCAGCGATAAAAAAATTCCACCGGAGTTGTCAATTTCATTTTAGACCCCGCTTTGGTTTTCACTATGGACCTAAAACATTCCACCTAGTTCAAGCCTGATGGAGGGTGTGAGAAGTGGAGAGTAGACTAGGGTAGGTAAAGTTCAAGGGAGGCAAGAGTAGTGTGAGGTGAGAAGATCTGGTGTTGTTTGTTGTCAACAACCACCAGATCCACTGTGGCTTGCCATTTGAGGTATGCTATTTCCTCGGTGGGTATGGTGTGTGACGCTTTCATTCCTGCTTCTAGTGGAAGAGGTAGGGCAACATGCTTTGGGTTCGTGAGATTAGAACACATGGAGGCAGCCATGAAAGTTGTAAAAATGATGAATGGGAAAAATTTTGCTAGAAGGAAGATGGAGATTACTGTGGCTAAATATGGGTGGGTTCAAAAAAAAGAAAAGAGTGGAGAACAATGACCATAAAAGGAGGAGAGCTGGAAATCCTAGTCCTCTAGCTGAGCAGGTCATCAAGACAAATGAAGGGAAAGAAACTTATATTTTGGCCTCCATCGGTCTTGGTAAGCTTTGCCGACGTGGTTAAGGGGCTTGTCATGAGGACGATTGTTTTTATGCCAGAAGGGGGACTATTAGCAAAAACTCCGGTTGGTTGTCCAATCGTTTGATGGGAGCGATGAGGTAGGAGGGAGTTATTCCATCCATTTCTGGCATTTATGAGGTATATGGCTTCAAGATGTGAAGGTATCTAGGGTGGGTCAATATGAGGCCTCGCCCCTACTTGCCTTAGTTACATCTTAATTATATCCTATTATATCTAATTATGCTAATTAATAGGGATTAGTGAGGGTAGATGGGTAATTTCCTAGGAATTAGGCCTAGTTTAGTATCTTAGGGGTCTATTTGCCATTTTTAGAATAGTTAGGGGGTTAGTTGTATTTTATTAGAGTTAGTTGGTTAGAGGCCCTTAGTTATTCTAGTTAGAATAGGGGCTTCGCTTGGAGAATTGTGCAATTAAACCTAGAATTCCCTAAATACCCCTAGCCTCTTCATTAACCAAAGCAATTAAAGGGAGGGCATTTTTGTCTTTTGCCTAGTCCCAAACTCTATAAATAAAACCCAAACCCCCTCCAATGAATTTCATCTCTCCCTCTATTTCCCTCCTCCTCTTCTCCATTTCAATCTCTCTCTCACTCTCCCTCTCTCTCACTCTCTCTTCCTTCTCCTTCAAGCCAGAGCTTCCATACCTAGATCTAAGGCTTCCATCTTCAAGAAAGCAAGGAATTTTCCTAGGATCCAGCCACCTACAACCAAGAAGCTTCATCTCCTTTTTTAGATCTCCTTCTCCTTTCTAATTCAAGGTAACTTTCACCTCCTAGCTCCAATTCCATGTAGATCTAATTTCTTCTTCTGAATTCATCTCTCTTATGCACTTTTCTCCTCGGGAATGGGTTGTAGGAGGTGTAGATCTGTAGATCTTGGGGCTGTTGAGAGAATTGGAAGCCTAGGAGCTTGGATCTAGAGATTTGTGGCTTGGATCTAGAAGATCAAGCTTGAACCCATCTAGGAGGCCAAAGCAAGTGCAATATACACTTATCATAGAATGCATGCTTTCCTTTCTTTGAATTCTACAATGGATTGGTTTAAATTTGTAGGATGGGAAACCCCCATTTGGAAGATCAATGGCCCATTTGTGGATGTTTGATGATGAATGGAGGTGTTTTATGTTTTGGAGATGATTGTGTATGGCTTTGGACGGAATTGGATGGATTTGGATGGAAATTGGACAGATCTAAAAGAAGACAGAACCTGGAGAATTTCGATCGTGTCCCCTCGGTTGACCGAGAGACCCTTCACGGTTATCTCTCTCCTTCCAAATCACCCATAGCGTAGCCACGAACGAAGATCTCCACATTATCTGACCTCAACAACCAACTCCCAAGTACCACGCATCGAAGAGTTGAGATAGAGAAGAGGGAAGAACTCCACTTACATCAAACCAACTAAAAACAGAATTCCAAAGGTACTGTGCAACCCTACAACTCAGAAATAGGTGATCCACTGTGTCCTCATCAGCCAAGCACATGGGGCAAGCATTTACAATGCACAATGTCCAGCGTCTAAGATTATTTGTGGTTAAAGTACCTCCATGTAAGGCTACCCATTAGAAGGCAAGGACCCTTTGTGTGTGTGTGTGTGTGTGTGTGGTGGTGGTGGTGGGGGGTTGGTTTTGTTGTTGTTGTGTCAGGGGTTCTTTTAATTTCCACAGCTGGGCAATGCTAGAAGCATCTGAATCATCACTATTGAAAGCAGCAAAACAACTTGCAACAGAAAAGCTCTCGTCCATAGAGCGAGACCATATCCTCAAGTCTCTACCATCCACTAGGATGTAAAATTGTCCCTCCTCCACAGTTGTGAGGTTTCTTCTAAAAATAGGGCCCCAAATTAAATTATCTCCTACTCAATCCACATAATCCTGCACAAGAGCCCTTTTGTTCTTTGCACAACAAAAAAGGTCCGGGAATTGGGATGCTAAAGGAGAGTCCCCAGTCCAAGTATCCAACCAGAAAAAAAACATTATCTCCCTTCCCCACATGCATGCGGGTGAACTTAGGGAACAAATTCCACACGGACAAGATGCCTTTCAAAATTCCTGAATGTTGACGAGAATTGCTGTGCATAGTTTTAATAGATCTAATTCCCAGGCCTCCACCTTTTTTAGATTTGCAAACAAGATTCCATCTCACTAAGTGAATTTTTCCTCACTTCAGACCCTCACCACAAGAAATCCCACTGTAATTTCTCAATGCGCTTGATAATCTCCATCGGGCACTCGAACAATTATAAGAAGTATAAAGGCAAGTTGGAGAGAACCGATTTTATTAGGGTGATTCTACCTCCCAGAGGAAGATAATTAGCCTTCCATAGAGCGAGTCTCTTTTCTAGCCTTTCCACCACCGGAAACCACAACTGTTTAGGTGGAGCACCAATGCAAAGAGGCAACCCCAAGTAGGTTGTGGGAGCCTGGCAACCCATAAGCCCCGCCAAAGCTTGGAGACGCCTTTCGGGAACTCTAAAACCAATCGATTCGCTTTTGAAGAAATTAATCTTGAGCCCTAATACCGCTTCAAAACACAACATAGTGGCCTTAACGTTCTTAATTTTGTCATCATCAGTATCACAAAATAGAAGCGTGTCATCAGCGAACTGCAAATGGCTGACTGTAGGGCCATTCATGCTAGTCCTAAACCCTTTGAAAAGGTTTCCACTGGTTGTTGTTTCAATCATACGACTCAACGCCTCACCCACAATAACAAACAAGAAAGGTGAAAAAGGGTCCCCTTGACGCGGACCTCTAAAAGCAATAAAAAATCCCTTTGGAGAGCCATTTACCAAAATGGAGTAATGAGCTGATTGAACACATTCAATAATCCATATCCTCCATCTCTGCCCAAAACTCATTCGACACGAGAGATATTGAAGTCAGTCCCAATCCACCATAATCCATATCACATGCCTTTTCGAGATTCACTTTGGAAATTAAACCTAGCTTTTTCTCAAGATTCCTAGAATGAAAACACTCGTTAGCAATGAGAACTCCATCCAAAATCTGTCTCCCCTTGAAGAAAGCTCTTTGATTTCTAGAAATCCGATTGGGCAATGCTATCAGAATGCAGGAGGCCAAAAAATTTGCAAGGATCTTATAAATAGACCCAATCATGGTTTAAAATCTCGGTCTCGGTCACGGTCACGGTCACGGTATCGGCCGGACCGAAAAACCAATATGATATCGGTATCGGTCGCGGATATCGGTCTGTTGCGGTGATCGCAATATGAATTTTTTTTTATCCAAAAAAAACTCACAAAAATATCCAAAAAATCCAGAATATTAGAAAATGCTGGAAAGCAATATTTTTTTCCATTAATAATAGCAATGAATCAAAATCTCGGTCACTTTAAGTTATGAGTCATGTCTGTGTCGCAGTTCGCGTCTTCTTCAGTGTTTCATATAATGAAACCATTATTGATGCTCATGATTAATTTATTAGTGTAAAATATAAGAAAATAAAGATAACATATCAAGTATCATTTAATACTAACTCAATCATCAAATAAGTTGTAAAATCTAAGACCATGAAGATAAAATATTAAAATATGAAACATGACAGTGAGCTAAATAAATCAAAAGACACTTAGACATCAAAAGGTTTATGGTTTACCTGAAATTAGGGGAGACTAGAGAAAGAGATTGATGAGCATGACAGCCTAATTCCAAGTGGAGTGTCACCTAGGCTCGATATCATCATCATTTATTCGGTATGGATTGTTAAAGAATACATAATAGTTAAAATAAGGGAGTATGATGATTTTCTTACCAAAATAAAAAAAATTGGAAAAAAAGTTCAAAATCATGTGTATGAGTAGATCTAGCATGAAAGTATGTAGATCTAACTTCTAAATGAAGAAAACAACACAAGTGACAAACCCAATGATTTCTATGCTTCATCTAGGAAAAAAAAAACACATAATAAAATGCTTTAAGTTGATTTTTCTCTTACCTTATATAATATTTTCTTCAGAAAATAGAAGTGGGATTTAAAAATATGCAAGAGGGATGTGTGATGGAGTGTGGCTGTTGCTATGGGTAGTAAGGAGATGAGAAGAGAGGAGGAGAAGATGAAGATGGGGGAAAAAATGAAAAAATTAGGGTTTTTACCCTTTTTGTCACATCTCGGCTGATATTTTAAAAATATCAGCCAAGATATCGGTTCTGCCGCTATGAAGTAAATCTCGGCCTATATAGGCCGAGATTTTGACGATATAAACCGAGACCGATATCTCATTGAGATATCGGCTCAGTACCGGCCGATACCGGTTCATATTGACCGATTTTTTAATCCATGGACCCAATCAAACTAATGGGGCGAAAGTCCTTGATACAAACACCTCTAGACTTCTTAGCAATCAGTGGAATGAAAGTGGCTCCTAAGTGCGTGGAGGGTTTACCCCTAGAATGGAATTCTCTCATAAAATCTTTAAAGTCTTCTTTAATATCCACCCAGAACCTTTGAAAGAAAGCCAATGGAAAACCTTCCGGGTCAGGAGCCCTATCGTCCCCCAATTCAAAAACAACAACTTTTATCTCTTCTTTTAAGAACAACTTTTCCAACAAAGAAGCCACATCGAAACCAAGCACGTTGAAAGGCAGATTATCCAAAGTGGGCTGAAACCAAGAATCTTTAGAATATAGAGCCTTGAAGAATTGAGTAATGCGGTCGGAAATGCCGTTTTTATCTTCGATGTATCTGTCCCCATCCCTCAACATGACAATCTTGTTGGATCTTTTCTTGAAAGAGGCAAAACTATGGAAAAATCATTGGACATTGTTATATTTGTTTCCCCATTTAAATGTTTCTTATTATTATGTTGCTAAAAGTTTTAAATTGGACTTCAGTGCGGACTACAATCCTGGAATGGGTCACGCCGCCAAATCTGGGCCTCGTGGCGGTAAACTCGGGACCTGGAATTGGGGGCGTGACAATCAGATAGTGTCGTATCATTTACCAACCTGGAGGAGGTTAGCTCGTCTCTAGAAGGTTTGGATTTCGATCTCTCTCAAGTTTTTAGCTCTCTCGAGAGGTGGATGCCATCTCCTATGATTAACCAGTGGTCAATTTGGCTTCCATGTTTTGGTGTCCCCTCAATGTCTAGGATGTGGAGGTGTTCAAGGCCATTGGGAGCAAATTTCGGAAGTCAATTGGGGTGGTGAAGGGGATGGTGGATAAATCAAACTTGAATTTGGGAGATTCTTTCTGTTTCATCAACGAAGAGTCGAAGATTTGAGACCTTACGCTTTTCTTTCAAGATCAAAGAGAGTAGTTGGGTACAAAAGTATCAAGAAAAGGGGACGGTGCGCAGGATTCTGGGAATAGCTGTGTGAAACCGATAGGGTTTATATGGGAAGAGAGATGGGAAAAAAGAGGAGCAGCAAGAGTCATCGTCTATGTAATCTACAAGGGAGTTCAATTTTTCAAAAAACTTAAACGGGAGGAAGAAGGATAGAATCTGATCGTTTTCCAGAGGCGATGATTCTGGGAAGACCCTTTCCTTGAGGGACGTAGCAACAGTTTCTTCTCTTGTCCAGAAGGTCTCTGAATCTAGTCCCTTAAGACAAGTCCTCTGTAGAGTTGCATACATTTAGGGGATGAGTAGTTTGGACCCCTTTCAGCGGCAGGATGTCTAGTGACTTCGACGAAATTTCAGGCTGGCCAATTTCTTATGCTGGTTTGGGCTAAGCGAGGTGTGTAGGTTCCATGTCTATTGTAAAACCCCCTACTGTGCTTCCATGTCTCGGGTATGTTTCATTTCCCCACCATGTCACAACTGCTAGTGGGGACCCCACTTCCATGTCTCGGGCATGTTTGGATATTTTTTCAAAAAATTGACAACTTTTTCGATTCGCACCGCTACGTATCGCCCGCATTGCTACATATCGGCCGCTACACAGCATTTTGGCCACCGGCGACTATGCCCACCGCAACCACTACTCTGATCATTGGTTAACAATGTGACACATCGTGAGCTTGAGGGGGGATGTGACGAATATAAAAAAGGCAAAGGCCCATTGGACTGAGAAGCCCACCATCCATGTCACCAAGAAGCCCATTATTCTTTTATATACTAACCAACGAATGGTCATAGATAGGACCTATTCTTAAGGCCACATAAGCCTACTTATTTGTACATGTTGTAACAGTGTAACAAACTCAACCCATAGTGCAGTATATAAAGAGGTCGTGAAAACCCTCATAGACACTCAAAATTTCTCCAATCTCTGGTATATTATGCTCAACATGCATGCAACAATCACATATCCGAAGTAGTAGCTCTGATACCACTTAAAGCAAACAAGATAGGGAAGCAATCCACTAACAACAAAGATACTCTAACCTCTGTTGGAACCAAGATTTCTTAAGGGGAAATCAAGGAAAAGTTTAATTGAAGTTGGAAAAAAGAGCTATATTCATTCAAGAAAACTTGTAGACCTCTAACAACCACACTAATGATGACTATGCATTGGAAACAAAAAGGTAATTACTTTCGTCGACCTAAACAACCAAAACATTAACCCTATTCAACATAGAAAACGAATAATGAACTTTCCTACGTGACTTAAAACTTCCAACAAAATCTTAGATATTCCAAACCACAAAGAAATGAACTTTCCTAAGTGACCTAAAAGACCCAAATGTTAACCCCATTCAACATAGAAAACCAAACAATGAACTTTCCAAGGTGACTTAAAACTTTTAACAAAATCTCAGAAATTCCAAACCACAAAGAATAAGGCAAATGACTCTGCAACTCCTAAGGTATTTAATATGATTGTTTGACTCCTGGACTACAGGGAAAAGACACTATAATAAAGAAACCTATCGGTGGACTATAGGGGTTCAGGAAGCTGTTCGAGAGAAAAGACATTGTTATGAATTTGACAGGGACTAGGAATATGGAAAACTATGAGATGTACAAGAAAGCAAAGAAAGAAGCTAAAAAAGTTGTAAGTGATGCAAAGTTCAACGCATATGATGACCTATATAAAAAGCTGGGAACAAGAGAAGCAGATAAGGATGTTTTTAAGCTTGCAAAAATAAGGGAAACTAAAATTAGAGAATTACACCATGTCAAATGTATTAAAAACAATGAAAAAGGTTCTAGTGAAGGAAAAATAATATCAAAGAAAGATGGAGGGAATATTTTAATAGACTTTTAAATGATGACTATGGAGGAGACATAAAAACAAGAGAGGATACTTTGTTAGCAGAACATACTTTTTCCACAAAATTAGAGTGGTGGAAGTGAGCAAAGCATTGAAACAAATAAAGACAGGCTACAGGACCAGATGCCATTCTGATAGAGGCTTAGAAATGCCTAAAAGAGTTGAAGGGGTTTAATTAAATAGGCTCTTCAATAAGATATTAATGACAAAGAAGATACCGGATGAATAGAGAATAAGTGTTGTAGTATCTATATATAAGAATAAGGGAGATATACAAAACTATACCAATTGCCATGGGATTAAACTTATGAGTCATACTATGAAGCTATGAGAGAGAGAGAGAGAGTAATGGAGCAAGGACTTAGACAGAATACCAAGATAACTGAAAATCAATTTGGTTTATGCCAGCAAGGTCAGCTATGAAAGTTATCTTCTTACCTACGCAATTAATGGAAAAATATTGAGCGAAGAGGAAAATATGCATATGTTCATCGATCTAGAAAAAAACATATGATAGGTTACTTAGAAATTTAATTTGGTGGGTTTTAAATATGTTCCAAGAGGTTATATTGAAATTATTAAAGACGTGTATGAAGAAGCAGTAACAAGTGTGAGAACTAGAGGTGGCAATCGGGTCGGGTTGTGCTAAACGGATCGGACCTGTTTATTAAACGGGTTAGCCAAGCCTAACCAGCATCCGACCTGTTTATTAAACGGGTTGGAAACCCCTAACCCGCACCCACCACGGGTCAACCCGACCCGACCCAACCCACTTAAACCCGCATAACCATTGTGGGTTATACAGGTCAGGTCGACCCGTATACTTGAATAAGTGAGTGATAAGTTTCTTTAGAAGAAAAAAAATGTTAGAAATAAAACAGTTTTTTTATAAAAATAAAAAATATCATATCAAAATAAAAAGATACTATAGAATTGAGTGATAATTTTCTTTACAAGAAAAAAGAAAATAATAACAATATAAGCATGGCTCATGCAAGACAAGCACATCGTAGTTCACAAATCATTTAAAAAAAAAACCATCCATGTAAGATGAACAGCCCCTAGTCCTTAGTCCCTAGAGTTAGAATTAATACCAATTGCCAACCCCCATGTACATTCTAATTAAGTATTGATAATCTTAATCAAACTTAAATACAAAAATTAATGCGGGTTCTGCGGGTCAAGCGGGTCAACCCTAACCCGACCCGCTTAATTGTGGGTCATGAATACTTGACCCGTGACCGACCCGCCTATCAAACGGGTCAGGTTAAGCGGGTAATACGCGGGTCAGGTCGGGTCAGCTTGACGGGTCGGGTCATATTTTGCCACCTCTAGTGAGAACTACCTGTGGAGAGACGGGTGAGTTCCCAGTGGCCATAGGTTTGCATCAGGGGTCGGCCCTAAGCCCTTACCTCTTTGTTTTGATTATGGATGAGTTAATTGCTCACATTTAAGAGGAGGTGCCTCGATGCATGTTGTTTACAGATGATATAATGTTAAAGGATCAATCAAGAGATGGTATGAATGCAAAACTTGAGAAATAGAAGAAGGCTTTAGAATCCAAAGGCTTTGAAATAAGTCATACAAAGACAAAATATATGAAGCGCAACTTCAATGGGAAGTGATTAGACCAACTATGACCTATGGAGCAAAATGTTAGCCAATCAAAAAGCAACATATGTACAAAATGGATGTAGCAAAGATAAGAATGTTGAGGTGAATGTGTGGAAAAACTAAGGATGATAAAATTAGAAATGAGAAGTTTTGAGAGCATTTAGGGGTTGCATCAATAAGGGGATAAAATTAGAAAAACCCGTTTGAGATGGTTTGGGCATGTCTAACGCAGGCCAACAACTACACCGGTAAGGAAAAGTTTGGCTATGCAAGTTGATGGCAAGCCAAGGTGAAGGGGTAAAGAGGGCATGGATGGAGGTAGTAAAAATAAATCTTAAGAAGTGCAACATATCTGAGGATTTGGCTTACGATAGATCGGAATGGAGAAACGGAATTCATGTAGCCGACCCCAACATAGTTGAGAAAAGGCTTTGATGATGATGATGATGTTTAACTCCTTGATTGTTTGACTTGCTGGACTTTTTGACCTCATTAGAGGACCCATAAATCAAACAGTGAAATATATCTGCTTCTTGGCATAATAATTTGCTCACTGAAAAAGAAAGCTGAAGTGTAAAATGAACTTACTAGCAAAGAAATGTCCCTACAGTTATCGTTTCTGCATGAAGCAATGGCAACCTTGACCGGTCTGCAATGGGAAAAGAGAGCATAATCACAATATACAACTGACCTGCAACTTTTAAAAAATAATTGCTAGAGTAGCCTCTTAGATGTGCTAGAAAATTATATTCTTGAAAATATATTTCCTGCTGCCTACCAGCACACGGGAGAGACATCCCCGTGAGGCAAGGGTCCTGGGTTCAGGGAATAACGCTATCAGTCTGCCTTGACCGAGACATGGTGGAGATCATTGCCTGCCCAGGTGCTGAGCAACATATCTTAGAACTGTCTGCCATTAGGGTGATGAATGAAATACTATATATATATATATATATATATATATTACATATTCCACCCCATAATATTGGCAATTTTTCGTATATTACAAATACTCTAACTTTTCCTTATTCTAACACGGAGCTCAATGATAATGAACAGAATCCTTTTCAGCCTATCTTATCAACCATTGCATTGTACTAACATTTAAGTGTATTAGGGATGACAACTCTCCACAGTTTCCATATAAAAAGATACAAACGCAACAGCTAAAAAATTACGGAAATATTACCAATTTCTCTATTGTTGAACTTCACAATCCAATCTGAAATAACATCTTGCAATGTTTTCCCCGATTGTTGAATACACCTCTCCGTAATCTAAGAAACAAATTAAAATGTGAGATACCTGACAGTAAATCTACCATGATATGGAAAAGACAGGAACTGTAGAGATATATCACATATTGCTCGTATCGATTGTTTTGGTGGGTTGAAATAGGAAGCCTTGAGATGGTACGTTCTGAGATCTGCAACAACACATGACATCATTTTACGTCAGGATAGAACACACAGAAAATCAGAATGTTTACATATACAAATAATTACAGGATGATTTAAGTCCCAAGTGACCCTAGTTGTAGTTAACAAATTCAGACCTTTTTATGGAACCCACGTATGAACCACCCAAACCTTTTAGTTAAATCATCCCCTGTCGAATGGCATGGAAACAATATACACATTGATAGGAATCATATTCACATAGTATTGAATGACATGTTTATTTAGGAACGGAAGGAGTAACAGTAATGGTAAAGTTTGTTGAGATGTGACATTTTCTACCTTTACCTTGTTTGGTTGAAAAGGTCAAGTGGAAAAGTAATCTCATGATGTGACATTTCCAAACACAAACTTCACCACAGTTACTTTTTTTTTTACCTAAACAAAGTACGGTATTGTCTGAAGTTATTTCAGACAAAACTCTCTCTCTCTCTCTCTCTCTCTCTCTCTCACACCTCGGATAATCTAATTCCAAACAAACATTTTACCACCTCTGCTTTTACTTCATTACACCTTACCTTTCCTTTTTCCATGATGCGACAATCTCTTCACTTTATTATACCACACATGTAAACAAACATGCCCTAAAATAAACCCAAACTAAGCCCACCAGGATGCATGCTAATCACACGGTAAGGGGAATGGCAAGTTGTGATGCGAATTAGGGGTCAGCTAAAAGATAAATTGTTTGCGTTACTGTAGAATTTTTTTATTAAAATCCAACGGAAGATTTGTGGCAACAGAAGATTTGTGGAGAGAGGGAGAGAGAGAGAGCTAAAAAGTCAAATTTCAAAGCTGGTTTATGGAGCAGTTAGGTCATATTTTTTTTGTCTTCCAGAGAGTCATGTTCTGTTAAACAGACGAGGATGAAAATGGCAGGGACATAACATGGTGCTGTTTTTGTAAATAACATTCAGTAAATTTTTACCCTACACTTGGTGCCTTCTAATGTCCCACGAGTATCCCGAGTGGAGGTACAATGGAAGTTGATAAGTAGGGGCAGCACAAAACAAGGACAAACACAGATCCTTTTTTCTTTTTTTTCAATCAGTGATGGCAATTTATATTAAAAACAAGAAGGATTACAATGAAACAAAGCACCTCATCACAGTGATAGGGAAAAGATGGACGTATAAAAGAATTATACCAGCAGAAAAGAGTCAATGTGAGTTAACCAACTAGGTGCCCCAATTTCAACCATCGGTGAACAAGTACTAAGTCATCATGGTCTCTCTCTCTCTCTCTCTCTCTCTCTCTCTATATATATATATATATATAATCCTACTTCTTTACATTTAATTCCCTCCTTTCTCTTTATCTATGTGACTCCTATTTTCTCTCCCAGTTTACCTCCATTTAGACACCCTAACCCTCTTCCATCTCACACTCCATCTTATGTCCTTCCATGGTTGGATGGATTTAGAGCCACTGCAATTGATAACAAAAATAGAAATTTTATGAAAGATTGCGTCTTTTAATTCTATTTGTATTTTAGGCAAGTCCCAGGGCTCCCAACTTTGATATTTATCACAATGTGTCATATTTTACTTGTGTATCAATTTCTTAATTTTACATGCCATTGATCTTATTCACTCATAAGAAAGTTTAACATTCTTCTTGTCAATCTCTTGTAAGAGTTATTTTTGCATGGTTTGTCTAAAATTTAAAATCCATGTTATTCTACTCAAAATTTAATAATTTTCATTAGCAATTATCGCCAAAAGAAAATGTGGTAAAACGAAGCGGTGAAGGGAAGCCAAATTATTCAATTTTACATTATTGGAATTCAGATCCAAACCTCTAACAGGATATTTACTTGTTAAGGAGCAGTGCTTACAGGTACAAATGTCTCGCCATTGCACACTGTTGCAATGTCATTAGCAGACACTCCTTGAAGCCGCCAATAAGCCCCGCAGAATGCTCTATTACAACCTAAACCTGCATAATAATAATACCAATAACATTAGTAATAATAATAATGATGATGATGATGATGATGATAATGACAGTGAGAAGTATAAATAACCAATAGAAAAGAGACAAGATTCACTCGTCTTAAACAAATGGAGAATGTGCATGAGGAAACTTTTAACATGATATCAAATATACAGTAAGAAAAGAAAAACAGATTGTTGAAGATTCGAGATTAAAGAAAAACATTTTGGTACGTTTAGCAACCAAATCCTCAAGGATTCCTCACAGGTTTTTGTAATATCCCTGAATTTACATTAGGGGTAGAAATTATTTTTTAATTTTTTAATTATTTATTTGCTTGTTCTAAATAATGCATTGCTCTTTGAATTCAATTGGTGGGACCATTTTATTTTATTACATATTATTTTGTGGTGCTAGACCAATTAATGGTATGCTTTAAGCTCTCCTTTGAATTGAGTTTAATTGCTAGATATCAGTAGATTTTAAGTTTATTTTAAGGGATATAAGTGCTATTTTTGGGTATTAGAATTAAGTTGTGGCATGAGGGGACCCATGAGTTAAGGGCCTTTTAACCAAGAAAGGTAGGACCCAGTTCCTTAGGAATAAGAGATGTTCAATACCCCATATTCTCAAAGGAACATGCACATGTCCTCTTTAGGACTGCTCCATGACAAGAAAGTGGATTTCCATGCTAATTAGGAAGTCGATTTGTAAATGGAGAGGAACCAAAAGTTCTATATACATGTCGTCTCTTGTGAACCCTTCACACAATCCCTCTTGCTTCTAGCCTTCTAAACCACCTAAACCGTCAAGAGAAATAGTGGAAAGCAAGGAGAAGTGAAGAAGAAAGAGAAGAATCTTCTGGTAGGAGCCTTGGTGGATGTCTTTTAGTCGCCCGCACATCGCTAAAGCAAAAATATTCTACGAGAGGTGAGTAGATTCCTAATTTTATTGTGTATATGGGGCATGATTCTGATTATTAAAGGATGAATCTTACAGAATTGGGTTTGATTGAAAAGCATTGATTTACCATAAAATTCTGAATTGTAGAGGAAACTGATCCATAGCATGATAGGGTCAATCGAACCTTAAGATCTGATGGGTATTACATCTGATATGTATATTTATATTTGGGTTGACTAGGTTTATTAAGGCTCGCTGAACCTATGCCTATGCTAAAATTTGGGGTTGAGGTTGTTCAAATTGCTCTCCTTCATATTGCTGATTTCTTGTGCAGGATTATGTGAGATACAAATTAGCTTTCTTCATGTTATCTTGAGTTTTTGTTATGATAGCATATTTGATTCAATTGTCATTAAATCTGAATGTACAAGTCCAACACTGAAATTGTAACTTCACTATGCTTATTATGGGTGATAATTATGGAGTTGTCTCAAACTTAACATGGTTAGTTGTGCAACCCCTCCAACACAATCGGGTACCAATTATGGAAAAAGGGAATAGGGGCATCCTCAACCCGGAAATTATGTACTGGGCTGGTTGCACGCTGCTTCGATATAAGTGTTGGGAATAATGGAAATTTATTCCTCGATGAATGATGTTTAAAAAGTCCCAATATTAAACATAATGATTTAACCTGTGAGACCAACCCATTGGGCACCCCTAGACCACCAGCACGGTGCGACGTTGACATCCTCGCACCAGAGCCAATGTTATATGTTAAAACTGGCTTTCAAGACAGATTGTTTACACTGGCTATCAGGCCAGACACTTTCCACTAGCTACAAGTCAGCTCTCTGTTTTTCTAAGTCATTTATGAGATGAAAGTAGATGGGCCAGTGCACTCAGGTGGTTAGGCGGTTGTCCTAAGGATAGATCTAGAAACCTCTTAGAACTCTAACTGTCACTTTATTGATGATCAGTGACACCCTTTTATTATTATCACAATGTTGTGCACACATGTAGAATTAGATTTCTATTCACTCAGTGTTACTAATTTGTGTATTTATGCGCCAATCCCAGGTAACCAGAACGTAAAAGGACAGGAGCATCCCAAAAATGAAGTGATAGGATTTGAAATCTGTGGTTGAGACTTGAGAGACAAGGGGACTCACAGATCAAATTAGAGGCTTAGTTTAGATTGTTTAGTTCATTTTAGACAGCAAACACTATTTACGAGAATCTGTATATTTTTATTTCTCAATTTGAATTATTCTTAAACATTGAAGATTTGGATTTATCATTTTAATTAAAGATTGAATTGATTAGGTAAATGCCTGGTTATTTATGCTTATGTTGATTTGATTTATGATAAGAGTTATGCTACTTGTTGGAGACAATACGGAACCTGACAGGGACCCCAGATTTTGGGTCATGATAGATTTCCCCAAGGACTTGGAAAATCCACATTTGGCAATTGTAATTCCTCGATGACCTAGGTCAGTGGAAATCCACATATTCTGGCAAGCATGAGGACATCAGATCCTCTTTGGCGAGCTCTATCCGAACTGAATTCTTGAAGCAATTTGGCTCCAAGTTCTTAAGGCCAGCCATAATAATCCCTTGTTTTGGTACCTGAGAAAAATAGTGCCACAAATACCTAATTTTTCCAGTGAGTGAATATTGCAATAGTTCAAATACTTGTCCATTTGTTGCTCTTATAGATGCCTGAGCCATATAAACAGAGTACAGATCAGGATTACATTTTTCATCTTTGATCTTGTCTTCTGGTGTGTTGTCAATACAGATCACTTTAACGTCTATGCTAAGTGGTATGACATTGTTGGAGAACTATTGTGGTTAAGTTAAAGGCCAGGAATGCATCATGTACATCTGAGAGCATTTATCTCTTCCTTTAGACTCCAGATTGTGATGGCTAAGGATTGCAAACTGAATTGTGTTCTTGCTGACTACAGTATTTCCTTTTTGAATCCTAAGCTTATTCCAGGAGAAATTGTGCATTTTCATCATGAGCATGGGAAGCAGCTTTCTTCCTCTGTGGAAGTTGCTCCTGTTCCCTTTTCTTTTCAGCTTTTATTTCATCAGACTTTTCTAGACCAGTTTCAGTTTTCCTTCAATGTTCTGGATATGCCTTTCAGCATATGTAATCCAGTGAATGAGATAGTTCAGCAGTCATGTCTCATCCTAATGCAACTTTATAGAGCTTGTATCATGAAGCAGCAAATAACTGACACCATCTCTTAGATCTAGCAGTGGTGTTCTGTAGACCATTTCAGCATATGTAATCCAGTGAATGAGATAGTTCAGCAGTCATGTCTCATCCTAATGCAACTTTATAGAGCTTGTATCATGAAGCAGCAAATAACTGACACCATCTCTTAGATCTAGCAGTGGTGTTCTGTAGACCATCTTAGGGGGGCATTCGCTTGAAATGACCTGTGTTGTTGGGACTCTAAATTTTTTAGGATCAAACAATTCTTGAGAATGCATCATTCTCATGGAAGCAGAGTGACGATTTGAAGAACTGGTGATGGGAGAAGGAAAAGGATTTCCAACAATAGATTGCACAGGAGGAATGGAAGTGGATGATGGAGATGAGGATGTTGATGGTAATAGTAGTGTTAATTGGATGGTTAAGAAACACAAGCAAATACACTGGAAACTAAATATTTAAGACAATGGAAAGAGACGATGGAAACCACTCATGGACACATTGAACCAGAGCTCCCCTACCTGCGCAAATACAAAGGCTGAGAGAGAAGTCCTTCACAGTCTTCATATCCAATCTTCTAGAGCAAATCTCTAAGACTGAGCTAGAGGCAATGTGTTACAGGGCAGGAAGGACTGTCGACATCTTCATTCCTGTCAAGAAGGGCAGCAGGAAAGGGAGGGGAAAAGCTGAAAGGGCAGTGGAAATTGTTGAAGGAAGATCATGGAGAGGAAGGAAAATACAAGCAAACTTGGCTCACCATCACTCAAAAGGGGAAAGGGATGTAGCAGGAGGCAAGGCCAGGTGGAGTAAAGAGACACACAACAGAAGCTACATGGAAGTCTTGCTGGGCCCTGATACTGAAAAGGGATCGACCATACGAAGGGAAGATGTAGAGGAAGCCCAGAAGCCGAGATCAGCAAGGTGGAGAGTGGATGATGGCAAGGAAAAAGGAGTGGGTAGCCTCTTGGATGGTCAAGAACAAAAGAAGTCATTATTTTGTAGTCTAGTTGGATTCTTGAAGACCAGCACTAATGGGCATAGACAGGCAGAAGAATGGTTAAACAGATGTTGGGGTAAGAAGCCAGACAAGATCAGAATGTTGGATGATGAAGTCGTATGGATGCAGTTTATGACGGAGGAGGAAGTAGAAGAGGTCCTAGAGAATGCAGCATGTAAAGGTAAGGCTACGTATATCTGACCCTCCCCAAACCCTGCAGTGGCATGAGCCTCATGCACTGGGCTGCCTTTTTTTTACTATCAATCATAATCAAAAAATAATCTCTACATCCTAATGGATTTCTAACTTTATATGGTACACAATTGTCATACTGAATTGGGAGTTCCTCAACATTTTGTATGGTTGTCCCTCCAGTAGACCTAATCATTAGGAATGATTTGGTAACATGAAAACTAATTAACTAAGAAGCAGCTAGCAGTTCTGAGTCAAGTGCAAAAGTCAATTGCCATAGATCCATGGATATACAAGTTATCATGTGGCAAAAATGAGTTATTGGTTGGACTCATCTTTAAATTTCAATTACCAACAGAAATGTAATACTCAAATTATTAATCTAACCTTCATATCTTTACTCAAAATTGAGGGAGTGTCAGAAAATAATTTCTCTCTGAAATATTTCCTCTCCATGGTGTTCTTCCCTATTCAACGTTACTTAGTCATGCTAAGTGAGGTTACATAAATCAATCACCTCGACCATGAAAAGTCCCACTAATGGGCTGCAATTTTCTGGATTAAAAAAAAATCTTCTTTGTTCTACATGGTTCTAAAAGATAGAGAAGAAACTATGTCATCATCCATAAAATATATAAAATGAACAAATAAACCATGACTTACAGCTCTACTAGTGTATAATGAAAATAAAAGGAAAGAAAATATCCAAAGAAAAATCATTTGTATGAGCCTGATAATAACAATATGTTCCAAGACAGGTTTAAAGCATTTACAATGTTGAGGTAAACCAATATCAGGTCTAGATGGCATCATTCCGCCACATGCTTGACATTGTAGATGGGAAGTAGTCTGATCACATCTATATCCATCAAGTTCAGTACCTGTTAAAAAGTTTTTATCAAGAAAAAACTTAGAAGAACTTCAGAAAATACATTAATAATCAAGATGGGTCTAAAACATACATACATCAATCTATCTATCTATCAGTGCCAGTTGGAAAAAAAAAAAAAATAGTCAATAACAAAAGTAGCAGGGATTCAGAGAATATATTAATAATCCAAACGGGTTTAATTTGTTTATCTATATCCTCAAGTGAGCACCCATATATGATCATCATCCAGGAGCACCCTTCCTTTTAGCACTGGGACCCCTATAATAAATCCAATAACCGCCTGTTTGTTTACATGTGTGTAGTAGTAAAGGGGAGATGGATGTCAAATCATGGAAAAAGTAAGGTATATTAAAGTAAAATGTAAAGGTGTTAAAATCCTTGTTTGGATAGTATGAGCCATGAGGTAAAGCATAGGTGAGAGAGGGAGTGTAGATAAAAAGCACTTTTTGTCATAAAGTTTAGTACACCACAATTTATCGCACTTTTTTAAGGTAATTAAAAAAAAAACAGAGAGGAATGTGGAGGAGTAAAAGATTAGTGGTTTCACATCATAAATTTACTTCTCCACTCTTACCTTTTTCATCCAAACACGGTGAAGAAAGTCTCCCCGATCCACACCCCAAAAAAAATGAATTGGCATGAGCTGAAATTTGACACTCACATCCAACGATCTGCAAAGAGGTATCCACTTGGATGCATACTAATTATAGGACGATAATATAATGGAAAGGTCTCCTTGAGGATATGATTTTGAGAAAAGATCAACTCAATCGGATCATCACAACCATTGATTTAGAGGCCTTAAAGTATAACAGTTTCTTACGTTACATTTTTTATGAAATTTAATTCAATGGTGAGTATAATTTAGATTAGTGTCAAAGGGGCCATCTTCGGTGCAGTGTCGCTGGAGCATACTCAAATCGCCGGTTGCCAACTCATTCCTCAAATTAAGGGACTAAAAACCGTTTTCTCCTCATACACCATTATTTAAGGAATCTCAATCTTTTCAAGTTTAACCTTGCCATTTTCTTAACAATTCTCTTTCCAATACTATCCTTCATTAAATCTCAACCCAGTTATCAAACCCATCATCCCACATCTATCTAAACCACTTAAAATCACCATTCCCATCATTATCTCTTGTCTAAATTTCAATCCACTTGGAGCTGGCCCCACCATGATAGGGCCCACCTAGAGCCCCACTGATCATGGGACTTGGGGGGTGGTGTGTAGAAGTAAAGAGACATCTTGGATGGGCCCATATATCAAGTTTGGGGTCAATCTCATGCCTTTAACCCCTTCATTCGTGGCCCACAAATTTAATGACTTTATATTAAAGAAAAAACTTGACCCTCGATCCAATGGTCCAATCCATTCGAATCAATGAAAACTCAATGGATCCAGTATAATTTAGAGGCTCCCATGTGTGTGGATGGTTCGGATGGATCATGAAGTCGGCCCCACTATGTTGTGCCTCGCTGGTGATCAGGTGCACACCTTGTGCATGGTGCCACCTGATCATGGGGCCAACCAGGTCCCCATGATGGTCCATCCAAATGGACCATTGGTAGGGAATGGACGGTTGGATCGATCTTTTTTTAATAAAAGTTGTTTAAACTTGTGGACCATTGATCAAGGGATTCGGATGATCAAGTGGGCCTCAAACTTGGTAAGGAGGTAGGGCCTACCCAAATGTTCAAATCCCCTGATCCCATTTCCAGGTGGGATCCATACAGAGGAGAGTACAACAATCACTACTGTTTATATAGATAGTCCCTATCACCTGCACGCAATGCACGTGGGGATTTCCATGCGCTACTTGTTGTGGGCCCCACCTGGGGATGTTGGGACCTACCTATGTACAAAATATGGGACCCACCTAAGTAACCCCTTGATAAACGACCATAAAATCTCACCCCTTAGAAATTTTTGCAAAATTAATCCAATGGTTTAGTCCATTCGGATGGGTGTAAAAAAATGTGATTGGTGTAATTCATGGGGGTCTCGTTGTGTGGTCCGTTCGGATAGGTGATCAAGTAAGCCCCACTATAAGGTGCGTATGAAATTCCCAATGAGCCCTGTGTGCTCTGGATAATTTTTGTATACACACACATCATCATCATCAAAGCCTTGTCCCATCCATGCTAGGGTTGGCTACATGAATTATGTTTTCAATCTATTCCAAGTCAAATCCTCAGATAGATTGCACTTCTTCAAATCTATCCATATTATTTCCACTCATGTCCTCTTTAGCCTACCATTGTTTCTTAGTGGGCCATCAACCTGTATAAGAAAACTTTTCCTCAACAGTGTTGTTGCTGGCCTACGTTGGACATGACCTAACCATCTCGAACGAATCTCTCTTAATTTCATTAAAACACAATTTTCTATGCTCGTCAGTGTACCATAATTTCTAGAGGATCACCATTATTTGATAGACTCCCATGTTCCATTCAAGTAGTTAGTCAAACTTCATTATTTTTTTTAGATAAGCTTGTTACCATTGTTGTACATGACACTCCATTATAAATAGAGGTGTTGGGAGCATCAACCAACAAAACAACTTTTCCAACTCTTTTGTGTTCCTAGAGTTATTTCATGGTATTAGAGCCCAGGATATCTTATCCGTTCAATCCAAGTAATCTTGGATTCTATCTGTGTGAATAGTGAGCTTCACATAGTTGTGAGATCTACAGGTTTTATCCCATCTGCTATTTGACCCTCCAAATCATTGAAGAAAGCACTATTACTCACAAATTCCAGTAATTCTCCTCAAATGCCACTATTCTTGCCAAAAATCCCTCAGAAAATTCATTTAGAGCACTAGGGAAAAGGATTTGTATCCATACACCAAATCCCATTTACAATAAATCTTAGAATTCAAAGTGAATCTTACATTCAATACTTTATCAAGTCTTATGATTTAGGTAATTTATCCCCCAACATAGTTGGGACAAGACTTTGATGATGATGATGATGATGATCTAGGTAAGAATAGTTGCAGCTGAATGGCTTCTAATTTTCTTTTTTCATTTTTTAGTGTTTCCAATTTTTAAAGGTTATTTAATGATTAAGCGAAGCCTCACAAACATTTTGTGCATTTTCAAGAGGATTCAGATATGAATAAAGAATAGACATGTGATTGACGCCTCTTATTGCTCAAATGTGTTTCGTCAACATCTCATCGTACCATCATCCTCATCATCAAAGCCTTCGCCCAACTTTGTCGGGGTCGGCTACATGAATTTTGTAGCTCCATTCCAATCTCTTTTGAGCAAATCTTCGGATAGGTTGCAGTTTTTTAGATTTATCCTTACTATTCATCCATGTCCTCTTCGGCATACTCCTTTCTCCTTGGTGGGCCATCAACCTATATAGAAAAGATTTTCCTCAAAGACGTCATTGTTGGCCTGCATTGGACATGTCCAAAGTCCAAACTATCTCAAGCGAGTTTCTCTTAATTTGTCACCTCTTGATGCAACCCCCAAATGCTCCCGAAAGCACTCATTCTGATTCTATCTTTCCTAGTTTTATCACACATCCGTCTAAACATTCTCATCATTGCTACACTTATTTTGTTCATGTATTGCATTTTGATTGGCCAACATTCTTTCGATTTGCTCCATAAGTCATAGCTGGTCTAATCGTCATCCTATAAAATTTTCCCTTCAATCTTGTCAACATACATAGATCAAAAAGCACTCCAAGAGAAAGTCTCCACTTAAACCATCCCACTCTTATCCTATGTTCGACATTTTCCTAAATCTCTCCATCCTGGCTGATTATCGAGCATTTCACCATACATTCTTCTTTTTTTAGGTTCTTTCAATTGTATCATGAATCACTTTTTTAACTTTGGGAGACACTGTAAACACGTAACATGGATGATTTCAATTTTATGTTTTTTTTTTATTTGATTTTTTTTCCTAGTAAATTGATATCAGAAACATATCTAACAATTCAACATATATCATTCATAAGATATTGTTATCAGTCTTATTTGTCACAATATTGATGTTTCTATGGATGGAAAATGGATGCATTATTAATGACTACTTTTTCTAATTTTTCTAGATTCTTAAGTTTTTTCATTTTATGTAAAAAACAAAAATCCTCACGGATCATTCACAATTCAATTCCACAAACATTATGCGATACGATTTCGATTTTCAGTTCAATGACCCACCTATGGATGATATGGAATCCACATGTATTCCTAATAAAAATTCTTGCTATCCCACTTGAATATCATAAGAAAATAACTATAATGAGAACGATACGTTGTAGAAGAAAACAATAACAACGACCTCTCCACTGCATTGTGGGATAGTAACTTACTTATACAAGAACACCACACAAAAAAAAAAAAAAAAGAAAGAAAGAAAGAAAAAAGCGAGTTAAAGAAGTAATAATTCTGCAATAAGGAAACTCAAGAGCAAACTCAGTTTACCACATTGTGGGCATAGAAGCTCTGTCTCATAGTTTTCAGCACTTATAGATGGTGATGGTCTTTTACGAGGAACACTTTTTCCAATCCTTACGACCTAAGACAATTATAAACACAAAACACATAAATTAAAACAAGAAGATTTCCTAAATTACAATTATAAAAACATAAAGTAGTAATCAATAAAATATGTATCAATTGGTATAATGAACATATTATGGATAAAAGAAGCATAACCAATAGCTTTTAAAATGTATCTAATTCAGTGAAGTAGGCCACAATCCAGCCTACGAAGGCTTCAAGTTATCAACTTGATAATCCTCTTGAGGTCTAAATTCACTAGCTCTACCAATAAATAAAAGATAACTCCACCAGAAATGAGTAGGAAGCTGACATAAAACCACGAAATTTATTTCCTCAATCCCAATCGAGATAACTTTTCCCCAATTCTCAAGGTTCCATCACTCCCTCTTCAAGGTTTCAGGCAGGAACTCTCCATAAAACATCAATATTTTCACACTAACTATAAGATGTGTTCGTAGACCTGTTATTGCTTAGATATGTTTTTACATAAATTGAAAACCCTAAACAGATCTCAACCATCAAATTAATCTAACAATGTTTGATGACCCTACCAAACCAAACCAAGCCTTTTCCCACTAGGTGGGGTCGGCTATATGGATTTGACGACGCCAATCAAATTAATCTAACAAAGTTTAATGACCCTAAACATAATAAAATTTAAAAAAGACTAAATACCCAAAATCTCTTTAACTTGCATCCTATCATAAATAAGGCCATAATTTTCTCCAACAAAGTTAGAATCATGCAACTTGAGCCCATTCAAAACCAAACTCAAAAACCATCCAACAGATCCAATTCCATCTTGTTTTCACATCATTTGGTGCGTCCAATCTGACCATTTATTGAAAGCACAAAAATGAAGGCCAAATGGATCCTAGTGTGGGCCAGGTGGATTGGCCCAGAGCTTTACTTGGGCGTTCATGATGGCTTCCTCTTGGGTTGCGTCAGTTAATAATTGTGCAGTTATACAAAAAGTATGGGAGGATATCCTATATGGTCATGTGAAACACCTTCTATTTTTCCCCTTTACTTTGTATAGTTCTTAAATGGTAATTGTTACATTATATTAAAAAGAGCTACTTGCCAGCCCGTGAACTAGTACAACTAATCTCTTTATCCTTCACTCAAATCCTTCTTTCTTCCCTTAGATTATCATCCCAAGCTTCTGAACTCTACACTCTACTTCACAATGATCAAATAGTGTCCAATCTAATTACGAAAAAAGTGTAACTGTCCTTTGAACAACAATAATTCCAAGAACTGCCCAATTAATGCAAAAGAATGGGAAAAAAAGGAATCAGCTAATCCAATATCAAAAAGTTTCATTTGCGCAGTATTCTAAACCTGACTAAAATCATGTCAAGGAAATCAAGTTCATTCAGAAAGTAGCCAATGGACAAAGAAGCCAAATCAGCACTCACCAAAGCAGAATTGGCCACCAGAAATCAAGTAGAGTCATTGCAGATATCCATAAAGCATTAAAGTTTTACAGCATGTCATATACAACTGTTTTAATTTTTAGGAACAATGTATTGTTTTCCATTCCAACATCAGCCATCGTCAAAGTGAAATCAAAATTTAATAAATTAAGTGGATAATGACGCAGTTCCGATTAGCAAAATCAGACTACCTAATGAGCCCAAACATATTTACATCGATTGAGTCGAAAAACCCCAAATTAAAGATCAACTCTACCTGGATCTACAACCAATAATGCAATAAAGAGGAAAGTAGAAAATTAGCTTACCCCAAATTGCTAATTCCCAGTTGATTGTCTTCAATCCTTTGAGAGACTCACTCTCAATCCAATGGAGAAGTGGCCCGTGCACCACTTTAATTAAAAAGAAATAAATCATCAAAGAAACTCTAAATGCTAAAATAATCCAAACCATCCATCTAAGGAAATTATAAGCCAAATCATTACATAATCCCAAAAACAAGTAAAGAAAGAGAGAAAATAAAACGTTAGCTTGGGTTGAATCTTCCTTGGACGTTCATGATGAAGAGAATTTCTCTACTTGCTATATTTGGTTTTGAAATTCCCTGCTAAGGAATCCCAATCTCTTTGTGCGACTTGCCTTCTATTTCAAAATTGTTTTCTTATTTAAATTCATATTTGAGCTATGATGCACTGATACTGCAAAATGGGCAAAGTATCGGGTTGCATCGTATCCGATACTTCACTTTTTATGTGTAAAATTCACGTCCCTTCTGTGCAATCACGTGTCCCTGCCTTATCCATGTCTTATCCGCACATCATAGTATTTGAGCCCTAGTGTTTGATTGGGCCCCGATTTAAACGGATTAGATAGCCATTGGACCGATCGAATTGGTCCAAATAAGCCAAGGCTCGATCCAATATAGGATCCAAAAGGTTTGGATCTTCTGCTCCTGCGCAGATATCTTCTTAAAGTTTCCACCCCTAAAATCAACATAGATTATCAAAATAAATAAAAGCATTCCACCTGATGTGGTTTCTGGTGTCAAGCAAAATGGGTAGCCATTTTTTCTGCAAAATATTCACACCACCTTTTTATTTAAATTCCAAATATTCAAACCACATACAATTCAGGGTACACCCAAGCAAACCGTTACCAAGTATTTTAAGTTTTACTTAATCCAATCTTTCTCAAGAGAATTTTCTTTACAAATAATACATCATGTTCTGAGCATAGAATGACAAGTCATCCAGAACTTTAGCAAAAAAAAAAACTCCTAAAAGTCAATATCATTCAACTTGGCAAAACAAACTTGTTTGGTAACAATATCACTCTTACAAAAGAAGCACAATTAGTCAGGAAACTTCACTTACAAGATTTGATTTAATTGATGCATATTTATCTAGAAGTGCCAGTTCCTCGTTAGAACGCCTTAGTGAAGAAAATTTTTGCAATACGACCTGCAGAAAAGGAAGATCTTAGTGAAAATTGAAATACTGAGAAGCTACAATTAAAGCAATTTGTCAAAACCAGTAACCCACAGTCTTTCATTATTATACTGGATAACAGAGAAATGCATGAAAACTTATGCTACACTGGCAAGCAAATTTAAATAATCTGTAAATATGGAATTTTCAAAATTATTTCCATGGATTTTATACTTTTCAATCATTTTTCTTATCTTTCCAAGTGACTCATACATCCATGCACACTACACAGGCCCTAACAAGCTGAGAAACAGCCAGAGGTGTACTTTTCAAGCAATTGCTGGCAAAATTACTGTCTATATGCAAGTTACTTCGGTTCATGTTCAGAGAATAGCAGCACCAAAATTCAGTATTATAATATCGCAAGCCACCAAATTAAAAAACATGGATAAAAAAACAAGAAACAAAAAATCCAAGAATTTTCTGAGAACATGATGGAAAAATAAATATCAGTCTAATACCCTCCCACTGTGGGTGGTGTGTTTTCAGTGTTTGTTGTATGGTTTCATTGTATGCTTATCATTCTTAATTAACAATCTTTTCTGTTACCAATACAGAAAGACTATCTAAATTTTAGAAAGAGAATGCACTAATGCTCGATAAGATGAAAGCTGGGAATACACCCTTCAGAGAAAGCAAAAGCAATTTGAAAAATCCAAATTGTCACAGTAGATGTGATGACGAGTTGAAATCCATCTCAAACCTTGAATAGAATAAGATTTGCTCAATGGGTGCTTTCTAAACTATGCAGGCACGAAGGCAAATTTTACCTTAAAAAATAATGTTTTGTCTAAATAATAAATAATATGCATGAGAATGATAAGACATGACCTCCTCAATATTATGCAAAAAATGATTTCTTCCCACAGAGTGTATGACAGCTCGACACTGAGGACAAAGAACACCTTTCTGTTGTTTCTGCGACCTCCTTAACCATTCCGAAACGCAACCATTGCTAGAAAGAATAGAAAGCATGAGTTTGAGTTAATAAACAACACGCTAAACTATACTTGTATGGATACAAAACAAATCTATAGTAATAAACAATACCAGAAGTTGTGAAGACAAGGAGAAACAGTAACAACATCATGCCAAACGTTTAAGCAGATGCTGCATTTTGTATTCTCAACATCCAAAGATATCTAAGAAACACATACAAAATCATGAAGTATTAGTATTCCATTCAAATGAAGATATAGATTGTGGATTATCTTCAAAGAATACTAGGAAGTCACCTGTACATGATTCTTGCACTGCTCCTGAATCGGCATTAATTTGAAAATAAAGATCAAGGACCCTGGACAAAACTTTCAAAATAAGCAAATGATAACATTTCAGTCTTTTTTTCATGAACACCACATGTCAGCATCCTAGTCAAAAGCTTAAGCCTTCCCCACATAGATGAGACCAGGCACCAAAGGATGATGATGCTCAGTTAGAATATATAAAAGAAAGGCAGTTGTAAAAGAAACCACACGCAAATGGCAATGAATTGATATTATAAACGGATCTTCATAAAATTCTCTCTAGATTATGTACATACACACAAAAAGGCATGCTAGAGATTACAGAATGCCACCTTGCTGCCCAAGTTCGCCATAATCCTAGCTCAAGGATACCAAAAGCACTCCAAAAGGTACCATGGAAGCATACTGCACGCAACATGCAGTCCATCATGCAAACCAACCAACCGCCCCGCCCCACACCCCAAAAAAAAAAAGCATACCACGGCCACGCACACCATGACAACTCTACAGCCCAGATGCATATGTATTACAGTTGCCACTAACCAGCACCATGATGATGGTGGCGGTGGTGATGACAACTGCGACGACTACAACGAAGGATTATCGGATAAAGGAATGAGACGTCCACCACAAATCCACCATTATTAACTATTATAATATATTAAATCCAAGGGTTTTGGATAGAATTTTGACCCTATTTCATAATTTTGACCAACAGTTGTCTCCTTTATCTTGAATCATTGCAGTTCTCCACTTTTTATGCAGCTTTCATCTCCCATCAGTTATCCCGTGTAACTACTACTTACTCAACAGTAACATGCAACTACTCACATCTCCTCTCTTTTCCCATTTCGCTTTCATATGCAACAACTTCATTTCTCCATATTCTCATATTGCCTTTCTAACCTAATCCACTTCTCTTATTCCCTTTCTATTCCACCTCTTTTTGGTTTGTAGAAAGAGGTACTTTCATAATCCTTTCTTTTTTAGTTTTCCTTCAAAAACCAAAATTTAAGTGTTTGTTTAATTTTTAAATTTATGCGTGTTCAATTTGAAATGCTATAGATATACCTGTGCTAAGCACAGGTTATTGTGCTAGTAATATCTTACAATCATGAATTTCAGGATAATTCATGATCACAAGCCTTAAATTACACAAATCAAATACCAATTTTTAATGAGCATCTGAAATACATTAAATATTTGGAACAAGAGGGTGAAACATCTACCACAGAAAGACTATAAACAAAGGGAGAAAACAGATAGAGGTATAAGATAATATATAAACTAGATACACCAATTTTTAATAAGCATCTGAAATACATTAAATATTTAAAAGAAATATTAAGGAACGAGAGGGGGAAACATCCACCAAAAAAATTTATAAACAGAGGAAGAAAACAGATAGAGATATAACAAATTAATACAGAAACTAGAGTGATCTGATCTGACCAGACAACAAAAACTAGCAAGTGCCTACTGTGGAGTTCCACATTCTCATCACTTCAAAATTCGTTTTCCATGATGCTTCATGAAAAGTTGAAACGTAAGTTTAAATGAGTTGTGCTACAAACAATTCAATACTGTTTCTTTCTTTTCAAACTGTACTCCCCAGAGTAGAGAATGAAGCAATCTTCGCACCACTACAGTAATACCCATATAAAGGGCCCACCCCTCCACCACAAAGATCCAAAGAGATATTCAACCTTTTGGGCAAGGGCCAAGGACACACTGAATGTCAAAGATTCTATAATAGAAACCCCAAATAAGAAATACAATTAACATTGCAAAACCAGACGTACAGCAAACCCAACCTGTGTAACCTGACCCACATGTGACCCACAGCTTATATGGGTCAGATGCAGATTAGGAAATCTTGATCCACACTTAGGAAATCTCAACCTGTAGACTTTTCCTCTCAACTCAGCGTCTCAGCCATTTAGCCACTATAAGTGGTTAGACCTTAATTGACAGCCCTAATGGACCCCACAAACACAATCCGCATCCAAACGATATACAACTCACCCGCACCTTATATGGGTCAAATAATGGTCAAGAAATCCTGACCCACATTAACATGGGTCAGATTGGATATGGGTTAAGTCTGAATTCCCAGATCCACGCTCTCAATCTGACCTGTTTATATCTAACCAAACCCGTTTGCCATATAATACTCGGGCTGTTAAGTAGCCATTTCCTTTGGCTCCAAAACATCAAGCAAAAACCAAGCCTTCATATCAAATGAGTCTCAAACCTTATTAGATCAAGAGTTTTCATGTTGTCATTTCCTAGATGCACTATGTGGATTATCTAAATTAGTAAAGTTAAATCTATTAGGAAGTCCCACACCCCACATCACCCTAGTAATAAATAGGCTTGACATGTCTTAATATACCTGTGTGGGCCTTTCACCTATCAGCTTAAGCTTTTGAGTAGGTATATGGTTTCTTACATGGTATCAAAGCGGGTTCTGATCCCGTTGTTCTTGTGTAGCCCATATGGCCGTCATTCTTATGTAACCCACGTGATAGGCATGTCCATGAAATCGGTTGAGCCTGCACGTGAGGGGGAGTGTTGGGAAGTCCCACATCCCACATCACCTTAGTAATAGACTTGAAGTGTTAATATACATGTATGAGCCTTCCACCTATCAGCTTAAGCTTTTGGGTTGATATATGGTTTCTTATAAAATCTAGGCCAAATCCACAAACCAGGATCTAGGTCCAATTGTCATGTTGGTTGCACCAAGACCAAATCTGCAGCCAGAACGGTTGACAGAAAGGGACCATGTCTATATCTGCCCACAAGCCCGATACACTCACCCAGCCTAGTCTACATAATTTGAAAATTTGGCTTAAGTCGACCCACTCTGGCCAAGTCAACACGACTCACCAGAAATATGAACTCAACAGGCGTAAGTTTCAGAGAAGACATTGTAAACTCAACAAGACAAACCAAACTGACTTTGAGTCATAGTTATCAATTTTGTTTCCTTTCAGCTGAAATGGCCGAGATTTTTCGTTTCGGCCCTGAAGCCAAAACGAAATACAAAGTGTAACTTTTCGGTTTGACTTTTGGTCAATTTTGGCCGAAAACCTGGATTTCAGCTGAAATTGACCAAAATGACCAAAATTTATGAAATGGCTAAAAAGTTATGGAGAGGGTGTCCAAACTTCAATCTTAAGGTTGTTAACATTCATTGTTATGAAAATTGTTTTTAAACTTTATTGTGGTAAGGAATGTGCTTGAATTTTGTACTTATATGTTAAATATTGTTTTATAATAATGAATTAAATGCATACATTATATGTTTATTTTCAATTTTGTATTTTTTCTTGCATATTTTTATATTTTGATTTTATTTATTTTTCTAAAACGTAATTCCAAAACGTTTCACCAAAATTCCGAATCAACCGAAACATTTCATTTTGGAGGCTAGAACGAAATAGAGTCCGAAACAAAATTAACAACTATGCTTCAAGTACTGACTTATTTAATAAAATGAGACAGGATGTCATTTTAGATATCTTGAAAATTTTCAAAGGGTAAAAATGGAATGAAAATCTTAGCCTCAAATAAAAGCACAAAAATTTAACAAAAAGAATAATGACAGAAGTTTAGAGAATCTCAACTTCCCTTCTCGTTCCTCTTTGATGGTCACCAGAATCCATCCATCTAGCCATCCAGCAGTAATCACCACTGCAGAAGAACCACATTCATCATCCATTACATTAAGAAATTTCCTCTTAAGCTTTTGGCTTCTTCTTCTTCTGCTCCTCTTAAACATGCCATTAAGTGCAAGAGGGATGAGAATCTAGAGCAGCTTTTGCCTCTCCTAGGAAAATGGCTTTGGAGGCTAGGGAGTAATCAGGACGGATTGTGGAAGAGGGTCGTCTCAGCCAAATATGGAGTTGGCAAAGAGGGGTGGGATGTCCCAGATTCCAACCCAACATATCCAGGTATATGGAGGGGAATTTTATCAGCTAAACATGCCCCTTTTTTTTTCCAATATGAGATTTAAAGTAGGCTGTGGGCAAAAGATTCGGTTCTGGTTAGGTTTATGGGTTGGAGACTCTTCTTTAGCACCCAAGTACCCCAGGCTCTTTTCTTGTGCCATAGACAAAAATGCTAAGGTGAGTAGTTATTTTTCTAGAGTTGGCAGCTCTTTTGTTTGGGTTCCGATCTTCAGGAGAAATCTTCCAGAAGAAGAGGATGTTCAGTTGCTCTCCATGCTCGTTGAGCTTGAAGCAGTGTATATTCCACTTTTTGGAAAAGATAGAAGGGTGTGGTCTGTGTCAACAGATGGTTCATTCTGTCTCTTCTTTCTTTCAGAGTCTAGTACAAAGGCACTCTGTTGCTAGCTTTGGGTGCAGTTTGTGGAGTTTTAAGGCCCCCACAAGGATTTTGGCTTTTTGCTGGACCGTTCTTCCTGGAAAATTCCTAACCATGGACAATCCCAAGAGTCACAGGATTGTTTTGGTTAACGGGTGCCCTTTGTGTCTAAATAAAGAGGAATCAGTTGATCATTTGTTTCTCAAGTGTAAGCTGGCTTATTCCTTACGGAATTTAGTGCTGGGGTGGTTTGATTGTGATTGAATTTCCTTGGAATCTCTCCTCCAGCACTTTGAGTCCTGGAAATTGGCAGTAGGATCGACAAAGGGCAGAGAATCATGTGGAAAGTTTCATTTTTAGCTGTCATCTGGGTAATTTGGAGAGAGAGCAATGCAAGATGCTTTGAAAATTCTTACTCTTCTATTGATCATTTGAAGGAGAAAGTAAAATCCCTTGTGGCTTCTTGGGTTTCTGTCCTCCCCCACTATTGTGAGTTCTCCATCTCAGTGATTATGATATATTGGGAAGAGGTCGCTTTTTCCTTCCCAGAAGATCTATTTTGTGAATAAGGTGGTCTCCCCCTCCTACTGGCAGGTTTAAACTGAATTTTCACGGCAGTGTTAATGGAAATCTGGGAAGAGCAGGTATCATTGTTGTCAATTTAGTTTCGGACCATGTTTCGGTTTGGCACCAAAATGAGATATTTCGGTCGATTCGACATTTCAGCATTCCAATTTGAAATTTCGATTCTGAAAGATGTTAAAATTTTAAAATATATATATAAATTTAGAAAAATATTTCTAATAAACTAATAATGAAATATAATTGTAGTATACAGACATCAAACTTACGAAATATCCAAACAATTAAATGTTTCATATAACTGAAGTAACAGTACTCATTAAACTTTGCTTAAATCAAATGGCCCACTTCATATTGCTAACTTTTGAAATAGTTAAATAAAATATTTAAAAAAAATCAAACGTTTCCTACAGATCAACTGATCGTAGGCCTCAATAACTAAAAGATTATAGAAAATTGAGCATCAGGCTATTGCTTTGATTTTTCTTAAGTGGGCCCCAATTGAGGAGCCTCACAGAGAGTCTATTAAATGGGTGTCACTTAATGGGAAATGGGGCACGTGGGCCACACTTCCAGAGCTTCAACGCCCCAAGATCCTGACTCCATAAATAAAAAGAAAATAAAAGAGAAAGGAGAAGGAGCAGCAGCGGGAGCAAGGAGCATACCCAAAGCTCTGCCACAGGATTCATGCTTCGACAACACAACAATGGCAGCAAAAGATATCGCCAGCAGTAGCATGGAGCTTCAGCAGTGGAAGATTCTCAAGCTACTTCAACGGCAACATGTCAGTGAGTGCATGGATTTGAGGATCGAGCTTGGGTGAGAGAAATAGGGCAAGAGAAAAGGTAAGTTAAACAATTTTGAGCTCTCTCTCTCTCTCTCTCTCTCTCTCTCTCTCTCTCTCTCTCTCTCTCTCTCTCTCTCTCTCTCTCTCTCTCTCTCTATATATATATATATATATATATATATTTCAAGACCTTAAAAATCCCTATAAAATTCTTTTTTTTAACCCAAACCTAGTTCGTCCGAACCGAATGTTTTCGTCCGAAATATGTAGCTTTGGCCCAAAACTCGTGATTCCGTCTGGAATCCACTGAAACCTGAACCGAACAGCTTTAGGTGTGATGTTTGGTTCGGTTTCTAGTACGAACCAATATAATATGCAAGTTTCAGCAGTACCAAAACGAACTTGACTACTATGGCAGGTATTGGTGGTGTCATCCATAATTGTGAAGCAGTCATTTCATCCTTTTCAGGCCCTGCTGATAATTGTTCAGTGAATAAAGCTGAGCTTTTAGCCTTAAGAACGGGCCTTGGGAAGCGTATTGTTTGCACATAGATAATCTTCTGGTGGAAGGTGACTCCTCTTGTGTGATCTGGTGCGCTTCAAGGAGATGTAGCGCCCAACAGAGGTTTGCAAGCATTGTAGAGAAGATTTTGGATCTTATCTATGTTATTTTTGCTTCCTTTTCTGATGTAAAGAGGGAGGCAAATTGTAACGACCTGGGCCCGCCATCCACATGATATTGTCCGCTTTGGCTCATGGGATTCCAACCCAATCTTGCCTCATGGTTTTAAAAGGCCTCATGCAGATTTAAGGTCGGGTTACACATTATAAGCTCAGGGTCAAGACATGGATATTTCCGATGTGGGACTTGGACAAAGCCTCACGGTGCTAACCGAAGCATTCCACCCTTACCCCAGCGTAGTTCCCTTTCTTGGCTCACAAGAGCACTTGACCTGGTCTTACCTCAAGGGATTACCCAAGAGGATTGGGGTCTCACACAAATGGTGCGGCAGATATAATGGCTAAGGACGTTATCATGAGGCAGTGCTTTTTTTTTTTTTTTTTCTTCCTATACAGATTAGCAGTCTTCAGTTCTGATTTTGTGGGCTGCAGTTTGCTTTGATGTGTAGTTTTTGGCTTTTCCTTTTTGAGTGGTATTTGTTTTTTGGGGTTTTTGCCCTAGCTTTTTGGTATAATCCTTTTGTACTTTAAGCTCTTTTTTAATTCAAGTTACCATTCAAAAAATATGATCCGTAGTTGTTAATTTCGGTTCATTTCGGCCAAACTGGCTGAAACCATTTGTTTCAGTCAATGGGCCGAAACAAACAACCCCCACAGAAGAATTTCAGTTGGGATTCTGTTCCTGTTTGGCTGGAACCCCTGATTCAGTTTCAAATTCAGAGATTCCTGCCGAACAAGGAAAAATTCCATATTTTGGCCAAAACTTGATAAAGGAGAGAATTTCTCCCTTTTTTTTTTCTGAGTTGATTTATGACCAATATGACATCCATTAAAGCAGAATATGAATAGCTTTTAGCTCTTTTCCATTCAAAACTAAGGGCATTCAGCTCTTTAAGGGCCTTAGCACCTTATGCAGGAACAAGTACCCTTCATTTGGACAGTTCTTTTCTCAACTTCTTCATCTGGGTCCTCCCATAAAAGCAAAAAAACAAAAAAAAGGTTTTTTTCCTTGTACAACCTAGATAGGCTTCTCTGCCTCCTCTTCCTCCTTTATTTCTTCCTTTCTTTTCCTTCTTTCACCAATAACAGGTACAAAAATGCAAAATATCTAAAACATTTCAATTTAGAGTCAAAGAGAAACAGGATCCAAAAAGAAAGTAGTAACTATGAGATAAGCTCCGCTAAGTTTTGACTTTTTGACTCAAATAAGACCTAGTCATATCTTCAAGTGCACTTAAACAGCTTTCTGGATTGTTTTTCCCCACTTTTTTAAGAGGCCATCTGCAGGCTGGACCTGGCCCAGGTTAATGAACCCTCTAAATAGATGGATTTAGCTTGGACGAGCTTCAACCAAGTCTACTCCAATTACAATTGTATTTATCACCGGTCTTCATTTGTATATGTGTTGCAATGATGTATACAACTATTTGAGCATAGGATAAAAGCAACGCATCAATTAATGTGCATATTATTATCCATGTGAACTGATCTACATGCCACACATGAGTACTATTTGAGCATAGGATAAAAGCAACACATCAATTAATGTGCATATTATTATCCATGTGAACTGATCTACATGCCACACATGAGTACTACATCACCCGATTAAACAAATCAATTTAGACTTCATCACTGTCATCAATATCAACATCGTCACTGTCGTCAATATCGATATCATCAATAAGATAACCTTTGTGCTTGTCATTTAGAAACTTGTTCCGAAATACTGTAATGAAAGGAACATGGTAGAGAAAAGGAAAATAGGAGTTTGTTACTAGGCATTTGACCAAATAGGATGATACGCTACCTATACATCCGCCTGTCACTAGAATACCCCTGGAAGGGAATAGAGATAAGCAGAGCAAAAAGGGTTTCCCATAATATGGGAGATAAGAAGACATCCAAAATTCCTAGCCACGTAGTGATTTTCAGTTCCTGCAACATAATTTCCGGATATATACTAATATCCATCCAAAGTGATATAAAGACTATGCAAATTATACAGCATTTTTATTTTTATTTTATTTTTATTTATTTTTTTTTGAACTGTAATAGGTAACTTATACTAAGAGTAGACAGATTTCATTCCAGAAACAGAAGAGCAAAAAAAAAACTACAAAGAATATATGAGTACTATGGTGTCGGATCCAATTTGCAGACGAGAAAATTTGTAATGGAATCAATCACTGCTTTTTTTTAGGGGCAGAGACATATCTAATTATCAATCAGTTCGTTTGACCAAGCAATTATGTCCTAATGAATTGCTAAAGCCTAAAGGTAATCTACCTCGCAAAAAATAAAGGGAAAATTTTGAAATCGGGCCTAAGTTTCTTGAACTTTTCCAAACAGGACAATAAAAAAACACATTTCAAAATGGGGCTTAAATTTCCAATTTTCTTTCAAAATAGGACATCAGGCCATTAAGAACCACCATCTGGCAGCTTTCCCCTTTTCTCTTCAAAAATTCCAAAAATGCCCTAAGGGCTTTTGTTGCAATGAATCAAGAAAAGGGAAAGCTGATCGGTCCTTCTCTCCTTCCTTCTCCAATATTCAGCCGTCATAAATGATGGCAGGTCTTGAATTTCAACGGTTTGGACACATTCCTGCTCTTCGAAGCCAAGTTTAGTGGCAAGTTTCTACTGTGTGCATGAACTATGAGGATTTCAATGGGTCTACTATGTGGATTTCAACGGTTGTGATCATATGAAGGCCATATTTAACGGCAAGTTTACTACAGACTACGGTTGTGGACATATTTAATGGCATATATAACGGCCATGTTTAATATGGTTGTGATCATATGAAGGCCATATTTATTGTGTGGATTTCGACAGATGTGGATTTCAATGGTTGAGATTATATGAAGGACTGAATTTTCTACACATGGACGCCCTGTCTTTGATGATTGTGATCAACTGAATGCCATCTTTAATCATGCCCACAAAGCTTCCACAGGCATTCCTGTAACAAGTATTTTCCCCACCCCTCATTATCAACTCCAAACAAGCCTAGAACAAATCCCAAATCAATGATATTAGTTCAGAAACATTCAATCTTCATGACACAAGCAGTGTTCAGATGAAAAGGAGGCAATGGAATCACTGGAAGCATCAGATGACAGAGAAATTACAGAGTCATCATCCATGCCTGAATGGGTGTTTTGTAGGTATAACTATAGCCATATAGGAAGCATCCATTTTCACACAGATGACCCCTTGATAAATGGGTCTTTGGTCTCTCAGCTGGAAAATGAGAAGAATGATGAAGGAGATAAGAGACCAATCACCTTTCCCTTTTCTTTATACATTGCAACAAGAAACCATAAGGGTATTTTCGAAGTTTTTGAAGAAAAAGAGGGGGAAATGGCCGGATGATGGTTATTGTGGCCAGATGTACTGTTTTGAAAGAAGATTGGAAAACTTAAGGTCCATTTTGAAATGTGTTTTTATTTTGTTTTGTTTTGAAATGTCTCAGAAACTTAGGCCCCATTTTGAAGTTTTCCCAAAAATTAAAAAGGAAAAAAATGAAAAAAGAAAGAAAAACACTAACAGATGTGGAACTCAAAATTTAATATGTAGATACCATTCTATTTAATTTATTTTCATTTTGATGTGATCAAGTAGAACTGTAGATAAATCAATATGCAGAGAACTATTCACTAAACATCAATGTCATCATATCATATTGACTCAATTAAAATCATGTAACTACCAATATCCAACTAATGACATCAGTAAGAACATCTGCCAACCTTTTCCATCTGGCCCCGTAATGATTTCATTTCCGCATTTGATGGCCATGGATTCTTCTTTACTGAGAACAGCTTTGTCAACAGATATCATATGCGAACTATATCATCAAAGTAAAAGAAAAGACATACAAACAAATTATTATTTCATACAATTATTTTTAAAAAGAAATAAGTGATCTTTATATAAGAAACCATATACCAACCCAAAAGCTTACGCTGATAGGTGGAAGGCCCAAACAGATATATGAAGCCATATCAAACCCATTACTTGGGCGATGTGGGATGTGGGACTTTCCCAACACTCCCCCTCATGTGCAGGCCCATTACTTGGGCGATGTGGGATGTGGGACTTTCCCAACACTCCCCCTCACGTGCAGGCCCAATAGATTTCCTGAACAAGCCTGCCACGTGGGCTAGACAAGAGCGACAGGAGCCACGCAGGCTAGACAAAAACGATGGGATTGGAACCCCCTCTGATACCATGTAAGAAACCATATACCAACCCAAAAGCTTAAGCTAATAGGTGGAAGGCCCAAACAGGTATATGAAGACATATCATACCCATTACTTGGCGATGTGGGATGTGGGACTTTAAACATTTTACGATCATGACTTGTAAGGTTATAGAATTGTGGTCTTGAATCGTGATGGACAAGAACTCATTTACTTATTAAGCACCTCAAAATGTGAATATTCTGAATTGATTAATAGTCTATGAAGAACACAAGTGTGCAATATGTAAAATGACCAATTAGAGTTCCATTGCCAAAATCCACTTTTAAATCTTTTGGCAGGCAAAGGAAGAAGGGTTTGAATATGTTTAGATTTTTGGGTAAGTTAAGATTTCCACTTTCATAGTACTCAAGCATCAAAAACAATTATAGTACAGGGATCAATACAGGTATACTATCCTCGACTGATACCAAATTATGAGCATGTTTGATTCATAGTTCCAAAAGTCAGTGGGACACTGGGACTCACTATATAATTCAACTGTCGCTCAGATCAGTATAAAATCCTAGGACTCAGGGAGAAACTCAGTCCTTAACGAGTTTTTGCCAGACTCAGTCGACTTGGCAAAGGATGATAGAGACCCAGGTGACTTAGCCAAGACTCAATCAAATTTCAACAACAAATATATTAAAAAATCTATCTATTTTGTATTTTTGTATACATTCGGACTAAGTTTAACCTTTTGACTTGGCCAAGTCTCCTAATTGATATCACCCAAGCCCAGTAGCATTTCAAGCCAAATAAAGTTTCCATGACATAATGATGGTTCAATTAAAAGTGGGAATGGCCATGAATTCTGCCTGTACCCGGATACGTTAAAGCAGACTCTGGAATAGAAATAACCAACCCATTTAAACCACTAGTGTCATTTAGACTCTTAAAATAAAGAAATGTAACCAAAAAAAAATATGGTGTTAAATGGGTTTCTTTATTAAAAATATTTCCTCGTCATGACGTATTAGAGCAACATGGCAGTAACTTTTTTATGATTTCACTCAAATATACTGAAAATCTATTACAAACTAAGAAAAACTTGTAATCAAAAGGACTTCACACTATTGTATGTGAAAGAGATGAAACAGTCTCAGAGATATGAACAAATCTGGATTCAATAAGAATTAAATAGAGTAATGTGAATGGAACCTGACCTTATGTTCTGAATAGTAGCAGATATTAGGTCTTGACCCCTCATTATCTTGCACCAACTATGTTTCTCAGTTGATGTTGGCGTGATCTCAGAACATATTATCGTCTCATTTGAATTAATGTCAATATCTTGATATCTTGAGTCAGATGAAACTGCAACAAACCAGAAAAATACTCAAAAACAAAAAAATGTACGCTAAAATATTCCTACCCATAATAAGTAGATTTAAAACAACATTGTGGCCACAGTATACTTTTTTGAGCTATCCAAGCAGAATATGTGCGTAATATATCAATAACCAATAACCAGTGGATAGATAGACCAGTGATCCAGTGAACCAATAAAGACAAGTATGTAACATTCATGCTGGACAAAATATTGGTCGATTCTACAAGTAAAACAACCTATATAAGAAAACTAAAGAGGGGAAAAACTGAAAAGTATATAGGCCAATGTTTTTGGTATACTGGTACATACTGGAATATACCAGTTTTGGGGCTTGACTGGCACGAAGCAACCTACCAGTACCTGAAAATCTTGTTTGAACTCAGAGCAACATGAATGGACATCAAGTGCAAACAATATCCATATTTATTCCTTATTTTATGATAGTTTGCCTACATATATTTTCTTCTCAACTTGTATTAATTTATGCTTTACATGGAGACAAAAACAAAAGCCCAATACCAAATCAGAAGAGAAATGCACCATCGGGACGATTATGATGTACAAAACCAATGTAAAGGCTCAATGATCAAATGCAAACACTGGATCCATTTTCTCAACCAAGTCATTGGGGCCATTACGATGTAGATATACACATGCATGTCCAAGTTAAAAAGGCTCACGGTCACTGATCAAGTTTCCATATCCACCCACGATTTATACATGCTCTTTTAACAGACCCAAGAAACAGACTGGCCTAGTTTTATAAACCAGAACAAGTAGATGGTGGCCCTCTAACTGAGTAGTCATTACATCGAACACCTCTCCGACACCCCCATGCACCAAAACAGATTAGAAAAGAGAACGTTCTTGTGCAGTTGGCGAACGCATAAGAGCATTACAGAAGCGGATTAGCGCAATGCAATTCAGTCGCGGAGGGACGGATGCAAAGATCACATTTTGGGCGTCCCCCAAACCGTAACAATGAAAATCATAGCTTGCCATTTCAAAGTTTTGCCAGATTCTCGGAAAATGCAACAGCAAGACAATGCCTTTTGTGCCTCCTGTTCCCCCAAATTGCAAGAAAAAAAGGCTACTTAGGGAAAGCATTTGGCCCAAATCATTAAAGAATCATAACAAGAACATGAACAATGAACCAGATTCCACAATGCCGACATGGAGTTCGAAATGCAAGAAGAAGATGATGCAGAGAGAAATTATCAAAGTGTTTAAAGATAGGGATTGAAAGAGAGAGAGAGAGAGAGAGAGAGAGAGAGAGAGAGAGAGAGAGAGAGAGAGAGAGAGAGAGTTAATGGAAGAAATACCGAGTTTTGCCCAGGGATTCTCGTCGGGTTTTGTTCCAGAACATTCTCCAGTCTCCATGATGCGAATTTGCGAAAGGAAGAAAGAGGAGAAGCGGGGAAAATGAGAGATTTCTGTTTGCTCGGATCTTTCTTCTTCTTCTTCTATTGATTGGAGACTTGGAGTTGCAGAGAGTTGCAGTGAGGGAGGGAGGGAGGGAGAGGGAGAGAGAGAGAGAGAGAGAGAGAGAGAGAGAGGATTTATAAATACTCTCGGCACTGCGATTCTGCTGCTTCCAGGAGAAGTTTCTCAAATGTCTGAAATCCCAAACCCTCCCTTTCCACCGTTTGAAGGGTGATTGTGATCAGACCATGGCATTTGCTCAATGAGTCAGGCTACCTACACACTCCATCTCCCTCTCTACACACTGCATTTAAACAAAAAAAAAAAAAATTCCTAAACTACCCTCGCCATCTCCTTCCTTCTCTATCCCTTCTCCTCGTTGTCCACCACCCACCCTCTCCCCTTCCTCTCCTCTCCCTCTTCCTCATCATCTTCCTCTCCTTCTCCCTCTCTATTTCCCTCTCTTTCCCTCTCCCTGCTCGTCGCCGCCCGCCCACTCTCCTTCTCCCTCTCTATTTCCCTCTCTCCGTTCATCGCCGCCCGGTCACCCTCTCCCCTTCCTCTCTCCCTCTCACGGTGGACAAGCAAATGGAGAAGAATCAAATGCTTTGGATGTTAAAAAAAAAAATTTGCCATTGGAATCGGCGAATCCGATTCGTTCAGCGTTACAGGGTCGAACGAATCGAGTTTGCTCGGCGTTACGGGGCCGAACAAACCGAGTTTGCTCGGCCCTGTAACGCCGATAAAACTTGATTCGTTCGGCCTCGTATCGCCGAACGAATGTAGACAATGGGTAGTTTAGGAATTTTTTATTTTTGTTTTTTTTATTTTAAAATGCAGTGTGCAGAGAGGGAAATGGAGTGTGCAGGTAGCAGCTCTCTTGCTCAATACAATCACATTTTAATTTTTTTTTAATACCAAAATGCCCCTACGTGAAATGATGAATTTCACCATTAACCTCCTCTCTCCTCTTCCTTTGTTTCTCGTGCTGTGCCCTCCTCTCTGCTCTTTTCCCCTTCTTCTTCTTCATCTTCTTTTTTTTTTATTGTTCATTATCCCTTTTATCCACTATTTCGACGTTATTCCTCTGCACTCATTCATCATCATTGATCTTCATCTCCTTCTTTATCATCTTCTTCAACTCTTAACAAGTATCATATTCATCTCCCTACACCACCACATTGTCTATTGAAAGAAGGCATTTTCAATATGGACAAGCAACCAACGATCTACCAAGAAAATGTATACATCTTGACTTCGTTTCCAGCCGTTTAATTAATGTTTTCGCACATCGTGCTCGGTATTCCAGAACCGTGTACATGAATATTGCACAGCAAAATACCATCAAACATATTAAATCTGCACGGAATAATTATGCCATGCAAAATTTTATTACACGAAATAATTATACTGTGAAGAAATTTATTGCACAGCAATAGTAAACCAAACATATTTCACAATGACATCATACAGTCTCGTGCATTAATGTACTAAGATTTAGCAATCATATTTTCAGTAGATTCAGTCAATCGGTGCCAATGAGTGCTCTTTGAATTTTACTAATGTCTTCACCACTGACACGATATTCAGAAGTCGAGAGAACCTAATCCAACGGACAAAGGAAGTTAGAAAGAAACATGGCTTGGTAACTGTAATCAAAACTTCAGATGCTGGTGGAGGTGGTAAGAAGCCGAGAATAGTTTTATCTTGTGAGAGAAGTGGAAGTTATAAGGGTCTATCGAAGGTCTCCCAAAAGAGAAATCCTAACAAGGCAACGGGAACGAAAAAGTGTAGCTGCCCTTTTGCTTTGAAGGGCCAAAAGTTGGCAAATGACGATGATTGAATGTTAACAATGGTTTGTGGGGTGCACAATCATCCAAACGCACAACATCTCGATGGGCACTCGTTTGCCGGGAGGCATTCTTGAGAAAAAATCAATGTTTTGATTGATATATCGAAGAGTTTGGTGAAGCCGATGAACATCCTTCGAATATTACAAGAAAATGACGTGCACAACACCACTACGATGAAGAATATCTACAATGCTCGTCAGAAGTGGAGGGTGACTAAATTGGCTAGTCGATCACAGATGCAGCAACTCATGATGCATTTTGAGCAGAACAACTACATTGAGTATCACACTAGCAACAATGCTACAGATGCCATGATGGACCTATTTTTGGCACATTCATCATCTATTCAGTTGTTACATGCATTTTCAGAAGTTTTGATAATGGATTCCACGTACAAGACTAATAGATATCGACTTCCCTTGCTTGAGATTATTGGTGTCACATCTACTCAACTGACTTCCTCCATTGCTTTTGTGTACCTTCAATCAGAGAGGGAGGCCAATTACGGATGGGCTTTGGATAGGCTTAAGGAATTAATTGATGGATGCATTACGCCCTGTGTAATTGTCACCGACAAAGAGTTAGCACTGATCAATGCAATAAACGTTGTTTTTCCGAATGCAGCAAACTTATTATGTAGGCAGCATATTTCTAGGAACATCTATGCAAATTGTAAGAAGTATTTTGAGACCAACGGCAGATGGGATGCATTTATCTCTTATTGGAACATGCTGGTAGTCTCTCCCACTAAAAACAACTACATTCAACTTCTAAGCGCACTGGACCAAAATTTCTGCGGGTATCCACATGCTGTTGATAACGTGATGAATCGTGGTTGAATAACCACAATGAACAATTTGTGGCTACTTGGACGGATCGGCATGTGCACTTTGGGAACGTGAGCACGAACAGGGCTGAGAGCGCATGTAACGCCCCACCCTTCACACATGCATGATATTGTCCGCTTTGGCCCACGTGCACGCGCGAGGACTTCCCAGGAGGTCACACCATCCTAGTACTGCTCCCGCCCGAGCACGCTTAACTTCGGAGTTCTTACGGTTTTCGGGGCCGCACGATTTTAAAAGGCCTCATGCAAGGTAAGGGTGTAAACTTTACATATAACCCCATTCACTTTCCTCTCTATAGTCGATGTGGGACTCCAGGGCGTCACAGCGCACATGTAAAATTGAAGAGACACCTTGGCACGTCGAACTGTAACTTTGATGCGTCCTGGCAGGTTATCCATGCATTGCTCGAGTTGCTCTTTACGGAGATAAAGAACTTCTTTTGAAAAGAGCATGAACACCGTGCAACATAAGTTCAAACCGGTATTGTTTCGTAAGTTGAGATGATTTATATCAAGGAATACTATGAATATAGTTCTGAATGAATTGATAAGAGCTGGTGATATTGGTCCAGATTCGGCGGCATGTGGGTGTGTAATTCGACAAACTCATGGGTTACCATGTGCACACGAAATTGCCGAATACATAAGGGAATGCATTCAAATACCACTGAGTTGTGTCCATCAGTACTGGAAGAAGCTTAATTTAGACTCCACTAAGGTGAATAAAGCCCGCGAGTTGACCACAACCTCCGAGTTCAAGTTGAGAAATAGGAAATTTTAAAGTACCAATCAGGCTGGTAAAATAATAATATTGAAAAAACTCAGAGAATTGGAGAGTTATTCGTCTACTTCTCTTATTGAACCAGTTGTTAAATTGAATACTCGGGGTCGTTCATCCTCGAAAAAGAAAAGGTTTGATCGATCTGCGCGTCGGGAGCCATTTGCTTTCGAGTATGCACTTTCGAAGGAATATAGCATTCCAACTAGATCCAACAGTCTTGATGTAACGAAGAAGAAGGAGAAACTGAGTGTCCGTCGAGGATAGTTGGATGCAGATTATATTGGATTTTAGCAATGAACTGCAAAGGTATAAGATTTATTATTCATTGGTATATTGAGGAGAGGATAGGGTTGGGGAGCTGTATTATGCCTTGGCGTATTATGATAGCAATCCTTCATTTGATCGTTGGATGACAATGCCACACACGGGTCACCTGATATCTTCATATTATAACATTGTATTGGACCACCTTTCTGTGCAACAGTGCCTTACTTTCATGCCTTTGAGATCATCCCCGATTTCACCTTGCTCTCGCAAAGTTATCATGATTGGTTTTGTTAATGGAAACCATTTTATGCAGGTCTTCATGACACCAGAGGCTCCCATGCCTCCCATTGCTACAAATTGGCATAGACACCACCACCCTAATGTAGACGGATGACAACTACTATATGCTCAGAGCATCGAGCGATTCAAAGAAATAATTGGAGACAGTGTCGCAACATAAGAGTCGGTTAATATTGACAGTGATTAAATTATTGTACTTTCAACTTGATGTAAATAAATTTAATACTTGTTGTTGAACTTTTATGTTATTATGTTGTGTGTTTATTCATTAAGACCCCTACTCGGTTGCATACTGGACACCAAATAGGCACCAATCAAAATGTATTGCATGGAAAACAAGTACCATGCAAAACAATTCTACACAGCCAACAGTTGTCGAGCAGTCCGTGCTGAATGAATCTGCATGGTACTTGTTGGCCAAGCAGAATGGATATGCGCGGAATGTTATGTCCGTACAGGACTGTTAAGGTTAGTAGACATGTCTCCCATTTTGAAAGAACTAGAGATGTTCATAAAAAAAAAAAAAAAAAGATATCAATCATTTCATATAAGAAGTTAAAAATCATAAAAGTTCATACACAAGGACAAAATTCTTCAATTGCCACATTAAAGTTTGTAATACATATAAATTATCATAATACACATGTACTAAAGAAAAAGATAGTGTGATCAATCATTCATGAAATTTCTTATACATCTCATCAAAAAAATAGTCTGACCAATCCTTCATGAAATTCTCCTATCATCATTGCTGCGTACGTCGGCGGTAGGTCACCAGCAAGCCATCCAGAATCTCGAGGGTAGTTTGCAATGTCCGATTATAGAAATCAGTTGGCTCCTCCGTTTGCGCAAGCGTGGCACGAATATGGTCCTTCACTCGAAGGATTTATATAAGAAACAATACAATTTGTTAAAGATAGTTTGAAAGAATAGATGCCTCAATGCTTGGAATAAGACAGTTAAAAATGCCCTTACCGTTATTGGAGTCGGGTCTTCTCTACCCTCATTGGGGTCATAGTGGGAATGGCGGGAGGGGTTCTGTACACGAGGGTGTGATATCCTAGTGTACCACTCGAGGTAGTCCGGGGAACACTCCCATGCATGCTGTGCTCGATGGCCGCGTTGCGTCAGAGATAATACATGGTCCTCCCAGGTAACTCAGTACTGGTCGAGAAACGTATAGGAAACCTTGTATTTACTAGCAGTAGTTCCCCGAGTTACACTAATGTGGGCGAGCGGTGCAGGTGGGATAGTCTGTACATAGTCAAACCGTTGAAGAACCCTGTGTAGGTGGTATGGTTCAATGACATCTAAGGCTCTTAAACAACCACATAAGAAGGATATTTGTTGTAATGGATGCTGAGCCCTGACACTAGCATACGGATCCTAATTGACCTGTCGCATTTAAATGAAACAAGTCATTAATATTATAAAACTTGTTAGTTTGAAAAAAAACATAAAATATATGTCAAGAACATAAATTATATGTCGAGGACTATGCTGTAATAGGTGCTCACCTCGCTCGGGTGTAGGGCATCAAACCTCTCCCGCAGCAGCTGTATGTTCTTTCTCGCATTTTCGGAATCCTGGTCAGCGGCTTGCGAGAGGCATCCTTGCAGTGTATCCCCATTGTGCAGGAGGACGTGCGAATGGAAAGTGCTTGTACACCCAGGACTGCAAATGACCAAAATTATTAATTACACAATCTAAAAGATCAATTATGATGGAACATATATATGTATATATAAAATGTATTGGTCTTACCTTGAGCAGTGTCAGATATCTAGCAATCTGTCGCACATCTGCCCTTGTCGCGGTCCCCAACTAGCAATACAAATATGCCAGTGCGGCAGCCCCCCATCCATAATGACGGACCCGTGGCAGGTCCATCAACAAAGATAGGGAGTAGACTTAGACTCGAGTGGCAGACTTATCAGTGAATAGCATGCAGCCCAACAAATAAAGAAGATAGCCTCTGGCTGCACACTCTACCTCCTCAACCGACAACGTTGGAGTCACATCGTCGTACACCCGCCCCATCCTCATTACCTCACCCCGTGCCAGGTTCAACATTGCTGCCGCAGATGCCCTGTCCACACCCAGTCTTAACTCGAATAGATCTACTTGCTTAGTAAATCTCATACTAGTAGATACGTGGACAGGAAGTCCTGCAGCTGGGATGCCGAGGAGAGTACCCACATCATCTAATGTGATATTCATCTCCCCAAACGACATGTAAAAGGTATTGGTTTTGGGCTACCATCACTCCACAAAGCTCGAGACCAAGGGGCAGAAGATATATCGGTAGTTGAAACACCTTAAGTTTGTCAATCCAGACTCTTCTATGATAGCGCGAAAGCGAGGCACTTGAAGATCAACCCCATCTCTAGGCAGAGGTATTTATCAGTCCTTCAGCTGACGCCAATCACTGATACATTTGAGCATGCCACGTTCCTACACATTACAAGTATAAATCTTCATTAACATCTGTTATTATAGACTATGAAACACCTTATTTGAAAAACAATTACTAAAAACATATAAAGAATTAACATGTACCTCCCCGTCGCATATGGATATGGCCACGTGAGTCTTAACACTCATAAGGACGGATAGGTTGGCCGGACCGCTGGGAATATGGTCTTCCCCTGTTGCCGCTGCAGGAGGACTGGATGGTTGTGCCTGAATCTCTGAGGAATCATCCTCTCATGCTAGCGCCATAGGAGGACTAGACGGCTCAGCCTCATCCTCTGAAGAGCTCTTAGGTAGTGGATCCTCCTGTATTTTGCGTATTCGTTTCAACGTCGTTGGCCGTTGACGGCCAGCGGTCGAAGTACTAGCATGCATACCTCGGCAAGGAGGTTTAGCAACGGCAACCTTCATCCGCACTCTGGATGGATCGCTAGAAGTACTAGCACGTTCACCTGTCGGATGTGAGATACCACCAAGACGGCAAGCTGGTCTCCTGGGCATATATTCCAATCTGGATTTAAAATAAAAATTAGTGAAAGGAAAACGCGTAACAGAAGAAATCATGTTTTCTTGTGCTGCTTGATTCAAATGTATTGTGTAAAATCATTCTGCACGGCACAGTTATTTCGTGCAACAATTTTATGCACGGTATATCTTTTCCGTGCATTTTTGTTGTGCACGGTTTACATGTTTCGTGCAAAACTTTTATGCACGAAATACTTTATCGTGCAAAAAATCTATGCACGGTAAACATTCACCGTGCAATAAATCCCTGCACGGTTCTGCATTGCCAAGCAGATCATGAAAAATGCCACAAGTTTTGGCAACATGCATAGCGATCCAGCACTTCGAATGCACAAAGATTAGCCCCATGAAGATATTAATAAATGTCTCTAATCTCTAACGAAGAAATTATGACCTAAAAGGAATGTGAAAATGATAAACCTATGAACAAGAAGAAATAAAAGAAGAAGAAGAAGAAGAAGACTTCACCTTGTTTAAGCGTCCTATGAAGAAGAAGAAAAAGTTGTGCAGTGTTGCTCTTTGGAAGAGAACGACCAAGAAGAGGGAAAGCAAGAGTTCGACGCTGCGGTTGCTCAGTAGTTTAAAAAACCATCGACGAGGGAAAGCAAGAGGAGAATGACTTGGGGCTGTCTTGCGTGGGCAGTTTGGGTAATATGGTGGGTGGGCTCAGCAAATCAATTTGATAAACTATAGGGCGGTGGTGAGCTCAGCAAGTGGGTGTGCTCAACATTATATGTGGGTGCATATAGAATCACCCCCGTTTGAAAGTGCGCGTCGTAAAAACTAGAGAGTGACCCGGACGTGTTTTAAGAGCCAGAGGTAAATTTGAGTCTGGTTCGGATCCAGTGTAGGGCCCACATTGTGATAAATCTCATCCTCTCGTCTGATATTCAGCTAAAAGAGTGGGTCCCCCATCTGATTGATCACTCGTGCTAATAGCTAACGTGGCATCGCCCATGGTGTTAAATCACGTCTCCATCAATCGTATAGTGGGACCCATTCAAATCCATTTATACGTGCCCCACAATGAAGCTGCAAAATTTGTTACTCATTCAAGTAGAGATGTCAAATGGGACGGCCGGCCCGTTTTGGCGCGGCACCGCTCGTGCCATGGGCTGTGCTGGGCCGAGGGAACGGGCACGGCCAGCTCATTCTGCACAGCACGCTACAGGCTGACCCTTATGGATGGGTCGACTGCCGATTACATATATCATGTTTTTCATTTCTCAATTCACCTCCCATTCCAACTAATGTTAAGTTAATAGATAAAATGGGTAGTAAAAGTTTATTTGGTTTTTCTTTTTGCTAATTTTACATTTCAACTCAAAGCATTTTCAAATCTTCTTCAACCCGCCCAAACTTTTCACTGTCTACAAACAGTCACAGCCTATAATGCTCAAATACAACATAAATATGTCATTTATATGGAGGAGCTATGTATTTTTCACATAACACTAAGTCACCTAACCCTTATCCGGTCTCACAGCAACTTTAGTAAAATAAAGTATGATATATTATCTATTTTGAAATATCTGTGTATCACAGTCCACAGCAAAATGAAAACTCGCTATGGAATGGAAAACATCTCTTCGTACTTCAAGATTTTTGTAATTTCTCATAGTCAAGCAAACATTTATCAAAGTAAATCCCATTGACATTGCCAACTTTGAATCTAATCACTTGCTCTATACTTTAGGCCTGCCATTCTCTAAAAGAGAGTGTAAGGTTTTGAAGGTAATCATAGTTACAAACATTCAAGAAGTTAAAATCCAAATGGTTCTCTTCTTAGTGAAGTGGGTTGAGTTTGACCGAACTACTTAAATATCTTTGTCATTCTCTGTGCTTGTGTTTTAATTTTTAATTTTAATACCGAAAATGTTAAAAGAATTAATCAGAATTTTTTTTTTTAAGAGGCACGCCGAGCACGGCAAAGCCCAGCCCGCTCAAGGCACAGCTCATCGCGGGCCGTGCCGTCCCAAGAAAAAATCTTGACGAGCTGTGATCTCAGCGGCACGGCCCGTTTGACATGCCTACGTTCATGCGGCTGGCGACAAAGAATCCGAAGTGGACTCCTCTCTCTTATTTTTTAGGATTAAAAAAAAAAACTTTTTAGGTGGTTTGGTGTGGGTTTGTTTAAGGTGACCTTTTTTTTTTTTTTTTTGCATGGGCCATCTGTAGTATTTTTTTTTATGTAAAATCCTCCTTATTTTATAACATAATAATATCCTATTTTAATAGGAAAATGTTCTACGGTCCAACCATAGGTCTAAACCGGGCCGGGCCACATAGGTACTACAGGCCCAATATAAATAAAACCACATCAGGCTCGTTGACAACATTTACTAGGTCAGCCCGACACGGCTCAACCCAAAGGATGGGTCGTGCTGGACCAAGGTGCCCTGGGCAGTAGCACAACATTGCACAGCCCAGGCAGGTCCTTAGCCGTGTCGTCTTAGGCCAGGTTGCCAGGGTCGAGGCCCGACACGCCTCGACCAACAATTTTATATAAGAAATTCTTTTTTATATAAGTAAAATATAAAACTTAAAATGACTAATTTTTTTTATTTATAAATTTGCATAAATGTTTGTGCATTTATTTTAATAATTTCAATCCCATTTCAAGTTGAAAACTCCTAAAAGTTCATAAAATATATTTCAATTTATATAAAAAAAATTAAATAGAAGTGGCATGTGGGCCAGCCCGTGGGTTGTGTTGGGTGAACCCCCAATCGACCTGGCCACTTGAGCACGGCAGGACCCAGGCATGGCTGGGCCAGCCTGAAAGCAGACCGTGCCGTGCTTTACAGCCCTAGGCCCTACCAAAGTCCAGCTCTAAGGGCCCACCTTTGATATGCGCAGCCACTCGTATAATTCCATTATCCCATGATCTAGTATCAAGCCTAATTTTATACTTATTAAGCTTTCACTTGCTATTTGATTGAATCTCAAAAATAAAAAATACTAATAAGATATTATTAAACTTTAAACCTATTAAATCAAGCGCCTGAATAATTTGGTGGGCCTGGGGTTTTTTGTTCCCCCTTGTCCACGAGGAGACCTTCCAATCTACTCTCCTTGCATTGAAACTTGAAAGACATTCATCAAAATGGGGTCCCGGCGGCCGGTGAGCAAAAAAGAAAAAATCTACTTTGTAGGAGAACATTCTCAAAGATAATAAAAATTCTAATTTTTAATTAATAGTATACCATGCTTAGATCTAGAGTAAAATCTGAATCCAGGTCCACAATGGACCTGATCATTCATCTTGTCATTTGTCAATACACCATAGGTTCATACAAGGCAGGCCTATTCAATTTGCATGGGCCGGCCCATGCTAGCCTCTTCCATGGCGGGTTTCCTTTGTTTTTTTAATTGAATTGAAGTCAAAACATCATCAAGTAACTTCCAAAGTTACAATTGCCTTACACAAGTTTAGATATAGAAAGGTGTCATTTGGCAAGTGCTCTTAAATATATATAAGACATATTTGAATTAATACTGATCCAGACATTTGATTATGGGAATCATTGTTTTAACATTTAGTCTTTTCCCTCTTTTTAAACAGTAATAATGAAAAGATAACCTTTTCAATCATAGATCATTTTCTAAGCCGAAATTTCTCATATATATATAAGAGCCTACACAGCATGTGGTGTAAGAAATTCCATCCCTGTCTGATATGAAGTTTTATCCATTAAAAAGGTGTGAAATAATTACACACCTTCTTGGTTAAGAGGGTGCCATTATAAAGAACAATCGGAACAAGTCGTAGTCCGAATCACCTATCGCATTTGTTATACCTTCACAGCAAGTGGACCAATAATATTCCGCCACACGTCATCCAAAAATTTAGGTGATTCTCTTTCATTTGATTAAAAAATTTTAAATTTCAAAATCACCTAAATTGTTGGATGATGTGGCGGAATATTATTGGTCCACTCACGGTGAATGTATAACAAATGAGATAGGTGATCCGGACTTAAATGTTTTTATTTTTTGAAACTTCTACGGGCCCTAAAAGTTTTAGTCTAGCATTTAATATTTTTATTGACCCGTTAAACCCCATTATGTTTAGTTTTCTTGTTTTAGACATTTATAAATTTTGAGATCTTTTTTATAGTTTACATGTGCATTCCGTCCCTCTCAATATCTACACAACGACCATGGTGATTCCAAGCAAACAAGGTTTTATTTCACAGGTGCAAACTTTACATATGTAAATATCATTGTTCATGCATGTCTATGTGTAACAAACAGACGGGCTTTAAAAGGTCGGCATCAAATTCCCAAGGGAAGAACTCCCACAAGAAAAAATTTCCCCCATTTCTAAAGTAATTAGATTTCTCTTTTATTTTTATTTTTCCTATTATCTAGTTTATCTCTTAACTTTTACTATATGATAAGTTTGCTAGCACGTTAGTCTATAATTTTCATGGTTTGTTTGGCTTGAGAAAATGTTTGCTAAAGCAGTGGGTAGCTTAACAAGTAGTTAGCGTTTTCCTTCTGATTTCATGACTACAATGGGGAGGAGATTATTTGAATGAGGACAAATCTCCATTTCATCATATAATGAGTTTAGTTGTTTTCTTTCTATCCACAATGATATAATGAGTTTAGTTGTTTTCTTTCTATCCACAATGAATCATGTAGGTGTGTGTGTAGACCCCCTTTGGGGCCATCTTGATGATTGTCAGCCGAGACAAGACGCCGTCATTTTAAGACTTGTTTTGTGTATAGTGTGGCATGGAAAAGTGAGAGTTGAAATATGGAAATCAGGGTGTGTTTGGAATGAGGATAAAAGGGCTATTTTTTTTCCAGTACTTTGTACTGCAACTTGTGCGATACCAAATGGAAAAATGTTGATGAAAGAGGAAGCACACTTCCGAATAGGCAAACTTGAAAGTTGTTGGTGATCACCAGCCTAACAGCGCATTCTCTTCCTTTTGATTTGTGCTTGTTTTCGAGACAAAGGACATGTTCTTTTGTAAGAATTGTAAAGTAGCATTTGGTTCGCTAGAATGGTGTTTGACCGGAATGGAATGGAGATTGGAATGAATCTGGAATGGAATGAGGCATGAATAGTCATTTTCATTCTAACGTTTAGTTAGTAATGGAATGACCATTCCTGTTCTTGCGTTTCGTAGGCTGGAATGATGCCCGAAAAGGAATAAAATTTATATAAGACGGACCAAAATACCCTCCTCCTCCTCCTCCTCCCAGTCACCGGTTGGGAAGGAAATGCCGACTTCCCTCCGACCCCCCTTCCTCCCTCCGCCCCCACCATGCGCAGACCACCATCTTCCTCTCCCAGGCACAAAGCACCCATCTCTCTCCAGATCTCATCCCATCTCCCTCTCCCCCTCCCTCCCTCTCTCTCTCTCTCTCATTCTCTCCTGCGCATTGCCAGACTCTCATTCTCTCCTGCGCATTGCCAGACCCATCTTAGCCCCTTCACCCCCTTCACCGACCTCTCATCATCTCTCGTTTGCAAGCCGCTCCGCGATCGATGGAGTGGATCTCATAGGGTGGAGATCTCCACTTCATCAGAGAATAGAGGAGGAGATCGGGGTTTCTTGATCTTGGAGGGCCACGTGGATTGAACCTCTGCAAAGAAACCCGAAGCAGAGAGGAGATTGGGATTTTGATCTCAACTGGGCCATGGATTAGTTTCCTTGAGAAGGAGCTCGAAGTTGCAGGCAAAAGATATAAAGGATCCGGACAATCTCATCTTCGTCGAAGATGGTGACCGGAGAGAAGGAAAAAGGGCTACTGTCCTCTGACAGTTCTACTTATAGGTTCTGGTTCTGATGTTTCAACAAAGGGGGTTGATTTGTTTTCATCGGAGGAGCAGCCACTTCCGCCGCCGGAAGAGAGGGATCCTCCTGGGTTCTCACTACTGCGAGAGGATCCGAGCTGTTTCGTCTTCAGCAGAGGATCCGGGCGGTTTTCGTCTTCATTGGAGGGTATTTTGGTCATGCGAAAAATTTGTGAATGAATGGAATGACCATTCCTCTACCTCCCCAAATGAATGACCATTCCTCTACATAAAAGAATGATGATTCTGGAGGTAATAGCCATTCTACCACTTTTTTACGAACCAAACGCTGGAATGACCATTCCATTCCGATGTTCATTACAGCGAACGAAACGCTAACTAAGAGTTAATGCCTGAAGAATATGAAATTCTCCCAATGTTGTCTTACATATGGATATCCAAATCTTCATGGCCCATTCAACATTTCAATTCTGAGAATGCTGAAAGTTATATATTTGTAACTTTTTAGGTGGTTGGATCAAGTTCAAAATTCTAGCTATGCCTCTGAACATAGCATTTGAAATTCAAAGGGGACAACTTCATATCAATGCTAGAAATCCTCAACACAAAAAATTAGGGTGAGAAATAACTATAAACAAACAAGCCCAAAGAGACCAAATCCTCACTGGAGCCTTCCAAAGAGCCCAACATCGGCCTTTCAAAGAGCTCGAGCCTCAATGTACAGCAAAGCTAGAGACTATGGTTGACCCTAATTACACCTCTAATAGCCCGTCTACCTATGGTGGCCGCAATGTCATAGTTAATGGTTTCGGTGCAAGTTCAATTGTTGTTGTCCGCGGTGGTGGTAAAGAAAAGTGCAAGTTTAATTGTTGAAATTTTATACTTTTCGATAAGACCCCTCTTGTTTTCTAATCTCTTAAAAGAGCCCTTACGAAGGTTTGATTGTGTAAAGAAAAGTTCAAGTTTACTGTGGTTGTGGTGGATGTCTATTTGTCAAAAATTTCGAAAATTGTCTATGTATGAATGTTCCCAGCCAGCTAATCTCCCAATGCTGCAAATATTTATATATTCTTAAAATAGATGACGTTAAGAATAATTCTATTCTCTTCAAAACTTGCTGGAAAGGAGACTTCTCTTTTTTTGCTTTTTCTACGACTGCTAATGTCCCTTTGTTGGGCCAATTCAAGTCATATGGACAACAACCCTTTGACTTCTGGGCCCACCTGGCTCAAGAGGATTAGGAATTGGGATCATCACATTGTGGCCCACCATTTTTTGATCTGGAATTGTTGGGCCCCACCTGCCTCTGATTGTTTTTTTTTTTTTCAGCTTTGGCTCACTGGCAAGTAGGATGGAGTTCAAACCTCCCACCAGGGATCGATCACTGGTGGGAGGGATAGGAGTGAGATTCCTTACCAACAACTCATATTTATATTCTCGCCTCTGATTGTATTTAGGAACCATCTCCCCCATACCTAAAACTCTAATTTCGAGCTAACCCTATGTTCTTATTATTTTATTTTTTTGGAGTAGCCCCCATTATCTTTCATCTTATTTTAAAACACTCCTTCAACTTTCTGGATTAGTTTTTGTTTAAAAAAGAACCCTCTATGATAGAATGATTTTCTACATACACTCTTCTAGTTCTAGGCTTTTGAATGTTTGAACCTGCTAAAATAAATGTTAATAATGGATGCGATAAGGGTCTGCTGTTATTAATGACAACGATGATGAAAATGACATTCTCAATTGTTACTTTCAGTGATTATTCTTGCAATAGTCAGAAATACGTCCCTAATTTTCATGTAGGACCATTTTTTCCTTCTCCTAATATCTTATATTATATGCAACAACCATGACATACAAGAAAAGCAAGTATAGAACTTTCTGCTTTGGTTTAATTTGTTATTAAGAATGTTTCACTCTAGAAAGTTTGCAGACTATATTTTTTACTAGAAAGTGAGTTTTTTTATAATAGAAGACTCTCCTGTTCTCATAATAAGCTTTCTAAAATAATGGTGGCAGTTAGGGGCACTTTTAACAGAAATTAAGCCCAGGCTGTACTGTAGTTATAAATAAATTTAAAAGCTACACTAGTCTTGTCTGACAATGAAACCTAGGGGATTTTTAAAATAGGAAAAACCAGGAAGGGATCCACACAAAATCCTTTCCCAGAATTTTTAATATATTCCCTTCCTTTGGGGTGCCTTAACTGCAGAAGGCTTACCTGAGGTTGAACTTGATCATCCACAAAATGTGTATTATATAACTCCTTGCCAGGGCCGGCCCTAGGCCTAGGCCACTTAGTTGGCCACCTAGGGCCCCAATTTTTACAAAATTTTGGGGCCCCCTATTTTAGATATGGGTATATATATTTTGGATAGACTAATTTGAGATTTGAGAGGGCCCAAATTTTATTGATAGGTCCATTGACACTTTAATAACTAACCTAGAAAATTGCTCCTAGTTGTAGTAGACTGTTAGACTTCTACAAAGAAAGGGTAAGTCTGACTCTCTCTCTCTCTCTCTCTTAGACGGTTAGACTTCTACATTAACGGCATAATTTTTTTTTTTTTGTTCAAGATATAACGTCTCTCTCTCTCTCTCTGCCTCTGCATGAAGTTCTCTGCGATGTGTAGATATTTCAACAAGTCCAATAAAAATAGAAGAATATTTTTTAGAATTTTTGGAAGTAGATGATACCTTTGGGAAAGGCCTTTTTGATGAACTTATAATTGTAATTAAAAAACTTGGACTTGATGTAAAAGATGTAAGAGGACAAGGATATGATAATGGATCTAATATGAAAGGAAAACATCAAGGTGTACAAAAAAGACTACTAGATATAAATCCAAGAGCAATTTACACACCATGTGGATGTCATAATCTTAACCTCGTACTTTGTGATATAGCTAACTCTTGTCCTAAAGCTATATCTTTTTTTGGAGTATTACAACGTATATACTCATTATTTTCTTCTTCAACAAAACGATGGAAAATTTTACAAGATAATATATCTATGTTAACTCTTAAATCATTATCTCAAACGCGATGGGAAAGTCGTATCGAAAGTGTTAAAGCAATCAAGTATCAGACTCCGAAAACACGAGATGCTTTAATTCAATTAGCAAAAATTAGTGAAGATCCTAAAACAAGAAGTGAAGCCACATGCTTAGCTACATATGAGATTGAAAAGTTTGAATTTTTATTGGGTATGAATATTTGGTATGATATATTATTTGCTGTTAACACAGTTAGTAAAAATTTACAATCCAAAGACATGCATATTGATGTTGCTATTGATAAATTAAAGGGACTTATTTCTTTTTTGGAATCATATAGAGAAAATGGATTTTACTCTGCTTTGATTTCATCAAAAGATATTGCACTTGAAATGGAAATAGAACCAGTATTTCGAGAAAAACGTAAAATTTTTAGAAAAAAATAATTTGGTGATACAATTGAGAATGCAGTAACACTATCAGCTGAAGAGTCTTTTAGAATTGAGTATTTTTTATTTATAGTTGATCTAGCTATTTCTTCGATCAAGAGTAGATTTGAACAATTCAAAATATATGAAAATATTTTTGGTTTTTTATTTTTTTTAAAAAAATTAAAATCCTTAGATGATGATAGTTTGAAAAGTTATTGTCTTAACCTTGAAACTTTTTTGAAGCATGACTTATTTTATGATATTGATGGTTTAAATTTATTTCAAGAGTTGACTGTATTAAGAAAAGTTCTACAATCTGAAACCCTAACTTATATAAAACGATTAGATTGTTTTCCAAATGCATGTATAGCTTTTAGAATATTGTTAACAATACTAGTAACAGTTGCTTCAGCGGAGAGAAGTTTTTCGAAACTTAAATTAATAAAATCTTATCTCCAATCAACTATGTCACAAGAAAGATTAAATGGGTTAGCTATATTATCTATTGAAAAAGATATATTAACAAAACTTGAATATAAAAATTTAATCAATATTTTTGCATCTCAAAAAGCTAGAAAAATATCTTTTAAATAAATATATTTTAATAATTATTACCTATTAATAGGGCCCACTTTCATATTCTTGCCTAGGGCCTCCGAATTTGTTGGGCCGCCCCTGCTCCTTGCATCATGGACATGTTTAGAAGGATGTTGGTTGCCAGCTCACTTTGGGTGCCCCATACCCAGAACTTCTTTTTTTGGCCTCATGATAATAAGGTCCAGGAGGTCTTGGTCTAGTTGGGTCTTATACCAAATACACATGTAATCTATTGTCTACTAATATTATATAATGGTATGATCCTTGGGTATCATGCAAAAGTAGTTTTTAAAGTAGAAGATTTTCACCTACGATCACGCTGCAGATGCAGAGAATTCTAACTCATGGGGTCTACTTGGATGCTTTTCTATCATCGAGGTAGGACATATGAAAAAATCTATTTATGGATAAGAGTCCCGTAAAGAATCAACCGGACCTTAGTGGATCATCCGGTGCTTCCTTCGATATTTTTGAGATACAATCAACCAGTGAGTAAAGACTATGGGCATATGTATAACTGGACATGGTGCCTCATTACAAGGGGAATAAGAGTGAGAAAAGAGTTGCACTTACCAAAATATAAGCCCATGAGGGCCCCATTGAGCTAGACTGCACATGTTGGCCACTCATAGGAGAAAATTCTCCATTTTTAAGCACTTCAACTTTTGGCTTACTGTTTTCCAAAAAATATAAATAAAAAAGACTTTTGGCCTACTAATAGATGCAGTACAATTATGAAATGGTGGGGGATGAAAATTAGATCCACATCACCTTTAGCCGTTCAAATCTGAAGATTAGAATCATCCAAAAAAGACCCTTGATCTTTGGCTCTTAAATTTTAACCACTTTATAATGCTGATATCAACCCATAATTATAATCCATCCACTTGGATAAAAAATCAAAGTGATTACATAAGCACGGATCACCACCTTAACATCATTAAACATCTACTTTTTTACCCTGTGGAAGTGGAAACTCCTGCATTCTTGTGAATCGAAATCTCAATCCCACCATCCAAAATCCCCCCACAGCATTTGTGTGGGAGCCATCAGAGCTATTGGTGAAGTTGCACCCATCAGAGAGGGGGTGGGAGGTCCAGGTCCACAAGTTTTTGACTCACTGGGTCTGGGTTTGATCATAGAGAGATATCAACGGGTCAGGGTCCAATAAGGTCCACCACTGACCCGTTTACCTGCTTACGCGCATGTACAAACTACGGATCCACGTTAGTATTTGTAGTTTTACATGCAAGACTCACAAGTCCCAACTTCTCCTGTCTCCTGAACCCTGACCGATTCATAAGTTAAAAGTTATAACCCAATTTAGTCCCTTTCCAAAACCCTAATCTGCATGGTAATCCGGGTTTCTACCCTCACCTGAAGGGCAGCCTACTGTTGCTGGCTGATATTGGGAAAGGGTTAAGAGAGACATCATCAGTCATCACCTCCCATTTTTTCTGACATCACAAATAGAAAAGAAAGGAACCCACAAACCCCAAAAATCTGCCTCAACACCAGGAGCTGGTGCTCCTCCAGTAGCTGCAATTATGCCAGGAGAATGAGAATCTTGATTAACGTGAGCACGAGTAAGAAGAAAGAAACGAAATGACAGAGGCAACCCCAACAACAACAGCAACAAAAACAACAAGAAGAAGAACCATACAAGAATACTTTTATCATATCATTTATCATTTAAAACTGGTTAGAAGATAAAGCTTCATAATAAAAGAAAATGAATGAAACAGATGTCAAACAAAAGAACATCATGAAGAATATAGATTGGTTAGGTGGGTTTTGAACCTTGATATATGGAGGAGAAGCTAGAAATCAAAAGATATTGAAATTCTATTACTGCAAACCAAGCATAAATATGTCACTGATGAGAAGGGTTCTCCCCCCAGTACAAAACAAAGAATTATTTCTACTACTACACAAACAAATCCCATTCTCTATACAAAATGATCAATGTGTCTCTTGATCCTTTGGACCAAACAAATAAAAGAGCTTAAATAGAACTCTCCAAATCAGAACAAAGTAGAAAATTGTAAACAAAAAACCCCAAATAAATCCAAAGCTGCAGAAAAATAAGAAAAGAAGAAGAAGAAGAGAATATAGATGTAAGGAAGGTCTTCTTCATGGGGGATTCATAGTTTCAAGGCATTTCTACTCAGCTCACTCCTGCAACTCATCAAGAACAAAGGCAACAAACTCAATAAATTCCAATGGAGAGAGATATATATATATATATACCTTTTGTTTTTCAATTTTACTCTTCATCCATATCTCTCTCTCTCTCTCTCTACTTTGAGCTAGTTTGGCGATCTTCTCTACTTTCATTAGCAGTTTGCTGCTGATGAACTGGGTTGTGATCCAACTGCTGATTTTGCTCAAAATTCATACTCAAACCCCCTCTACCATAAGCATTAAGAGCAGCCAACATACCCAGATTCGTATCCGAAATCCCCAGCCCTATATGCTGCTGCGGCGCCGACACAGTTGCAGCCGCAGCCGGCTGCTGGAGCAGCATCGACGCCAGCGGCATAGTCCCGACCCGCCCTCCCTGGAATTCAATCCTGGGCATGAAATGGAGTGGCCCCTGAAGTGAGTTCCCTCCGCCGGCGGCCTGGATCGACGTTTGGTATTGACCAGCCGTCGGGAACGTCCAGATCGAAGGCTCAGATGGGCCCGCTGCAGTGGCCATAGTGGGCGCAGAGGAGCCTGTGCTTACCGGAAGCATCCAAAACGCTCCGGCTCCTCCAGTGGTGGGCGCCGGCGCCGCCACAGCCCACATCGCTGCGGCAGCTGGGACGACGTTGGAGGGCTGCTGGTGGTGTAATTGGAGATCGGTGGCCATGGGTTTGGTGGAGGATGGAGAGGAGGAATTCCCCGCGCTGCCTTCGGACTGCGGCGCATGTTCTTCCTTAAAGAGATCTTCCCTGAAGCTTTTCCTCATGTAGGTGGCGGACGAGTCGTCTCCAATCGGATCTGCAGATAAAAGTAGGTGGTGCTGCGCCTGCTGCGGCGGCTGTTGCTGGTGGCCGAACCCCAAGAAGGGGGCATGGGAGATCGCATCCACAGCATATGGGGCGAGGGCTAGAGCACCATGGAACGTGTGCGGGGCGGATTTGGACGGCGGAGCGGAGAGGGAGGAGCCGCTGCTACGCAGAGAGACGTTGAGAGTGGAGAAGTTGGCGGGGATAGTTCCGGTCCCGGTGGCCGCGATGATGGCCGGCTCCGACTGCTGCAGAAGCCACTCTATCGTCTCCCCGTCGGTCTTGTGACCTAACTCTCTCGTCAACTGGAAGACCCGAGCGGCGCAGGCGGCAGGCATCCGGATGCGGCGGCCTCGGCCATCCACCTTCGTGTGGCGGTCCTTGGAGGAGCGCTTGGTGGCGACGGCGAGCTTCCGGTCGGCGGGTCGTGTAGAAATGGCGAGGCTAGCGTCGAGGGCGGTCGCAGATGGCCCACCGCCTGATGATGATGATGGATGATGAAAAGGCACTAACTGGGAAGAAGAAGATGGCCCACTAGCAACACCACCACCTCCACCTCCACCTCCTCTTTGATCCGAAGAGCTCGTCTGCTTGTCGCTGCTGTTGTTGTTGCTGCAGCTGTTTGATGGCTCCATCTTTATTTGAAATATTTCAGTCCTTTTCTTCTCCTCTTCATGACCCCATCTCTCTACTACTACTACTACTACTACAGAGAGGGAGAGAGAGAGAGAGAGAGAGATATGAAGAAGAAATGAAGAATTGGGTGTGATTTGTATGGTGGGGATGCACACGTGGGGGCTTGGTGGGATCAGCTATGCCTGTATCTCTATCTCCTGCTTGATAGACTGGCTGCAGTATGGAAGAGAGACAGAGAGAGGGGAAAGGAGGAAGAAAAGGGAAAGATATAGGGGGTGGAAATGGAATGTGGGTTTGTGTAGGTGCAGAGAGGGGTAGAGAGGTAGACTAGTCCAGAGGTGTAGGGGGTATATATATATATTTATTTTATTTTATGTTGAATGGTTGAAACAGGGCACATAGTGGGGGGTGTTGAAAAGTAAAAGACTAGAGAGAAGGCAGTAGCCCACTCGTGGGGCCTCGAAAGGAATGTTATGAGAACTTTATGTAATTAAGCCAGTAATTATCAGTGACATTTATGTGAAAACTTCTGTTGGGTGCTCCGCAACCGGTGGAGGAGTAAAATGGAAGAGTAGTCACTCCTCGTTCTTCTCTTTGGTTTTTACTTTTTCCTAGTTTGCCTTCTTCTTTGTTATATTTTGACTTTGGATTAACTGAGTGCTACTCATCTGATAATGCAGTCATTAATCATTTCAAATATATATATATATGAGAAGATGTTCAACATCTTTCATCTTATTATGAGAGATAAGGTGGAGGCCCTTATATTTATATCCAATGCTAACAACTTAAATGTGAGGTCATCACATTTATCTCTTACAGTAAGGTGAGAGATGCTGTCATAAGATCATCTCCTATATATATATAAATATATATATATATATATATACGAGATAAAGGTAAGGGCCATTATATTTAAGTTGTTGGCATTGTATATGAATGTGAGGGCCCTCATCTTATCTCTTACAGTAAAGTGAGAGATGTTCTCATAGGAGCATCTCCCGATATATATATATATACATTTTTTTCCTTCTTTGGCAAAAATATTATTTTTTTCGTTTTGTTTTTAAGAAAATATTTTCTAGAAAATATGCTGATATTATTTAAATTTTTGGGTTTTGGATAGGAAATATACCAACTTGCTTGTTGGCATTAGAGAATTCCATTTAAGAGAATAATTAATTCCCCAAATGCAATCTTCCAACAGCTTTTCTATATCCTTTGATACCTCCTAGCCTTCTGAATTAATGTTGATACTATGAGAATTTGAAAGGCTAGAAGTGATGATTCAAAAAGCTAAATTCATGAAAAATCTGGAACCAAGGAATTAAGGATTTTCAGATGCTCAATAAACAAGCAATGGACATTGTTTTAAATGATTTTTCAACATTTGGAATTCTCACAAGGAATCAATCCCTTATGAGAAAGACTCTTCCTTGATGTACTATATATAGCAAAAACGTTGAAGAAAACTGAATTAATTTTAAAGAATATAAATGCAAAAAACTCAAAAAATTATTAGTTACTAATATATATCTTTCAATAATTTGTATCAATTTTACAATTAAGGTGGTCGCTTTTTTATATTTTTAAACTACAAAAACCTCAAGTGAGTAACGTGTGCCTAAATACCTAGTGAAGCATACTTGGTGAACCATTTGAGTGCACCATAAAACAAGGACCCCATGATAGTCTTTGATCCCACGTCTAGCACCCATCCAAATAATGGACTAGACCATTGGATCAATTATGTACTCATTTTGGATAGTGAAAACTTATCAGCCATGATTAAGTCGTTGGGATAATGATTCGAGCTTCTATCACTATACATATAGTTAGGTGGTGGGGCCCACAAGAAACGGTGCTAAGGTGATGGGGCCCTTTCAGACTTTATGATTTTTTGAAAATATTGTAATATCATCAATAAACTGTTGCTTCATTATCATTTCATGATAATGCCATTCCAGTTAGAAGAAAACGAATGTATCTGATATTTTTCTGCATGCTCATCTTTGTTTTCTTTTATTTTTATCCTGCAACCTATTGATTCTCTGGCATAGTCTCTCTCCTTTCTCTAAAAGGTCGTAAATGGTTCAGGCCCACATTTAGGGTAACCCAAGTTCTACTGGAGGTATAGTTCCTATAATTATAAAAGTGAATGAATTATTATTGAATGCTAATTAGATCATCTCTTTAATTAGTGGCCCCATCGACTACTCAAACTAATCTCTCTCCTGTTTTTTAATCTGTGTACTGGTCGATCGCCTGCACTATTGGCAAATAACAGTAGATATCGCACTATTTCATTGCATTACTGGTATCAGTTAGCATGTTAAATGCATATAGCAACTGACTCAGATTCTCCATGCAAATATTGCAGCTCATTTAGTGAGGGCCATTAGTTTCTAAAATTGTTGCCTACATAGATCAGATGATAACCAATCAATCAGTTCTTCTTACATCTGTGCAGCCCATTCACAGGAATACATGATCAGTTAGTCCCTACTGGATGGACATCTCTCATCATAATGACACCCCTTATCATATGCTTGTGGTCGTTGTATGGTGCCACATGGAAGGTAGATTTGCAGATGAATATGATCTACCATACTCCACAGGAGTATAGTATTAATAACTCCACCACCACTCCTTATTTTTCTCTCTTGATAAAGTGATCAAGTACAACCACCCATCTCTGTTTCTGGCGTAGTTGATACAGACAGATAATACTACAGTGGAAGCCATAAGAAACTACAGAAACGGAAAATCAAGTCCCTTTGGATGAGTACAGTTCCTTCACCTCCCTTCTAAACTGTAATAATTTGCTTCCTGCTTTCTTTTTACAGAATCTCTCAGACCGGCCAGTTTCAATTTGGTAAGCATATATGTACTACTGCTCCTATTCAAGATGCAAAATCACTGGTACCTCACTCATAAAAGTGGGAGTAAAAGGAAAGAACAAGATGACCCCATGTGGTATATTGTGTATTTGCATCTGAGTAATTACTAGATCATGAAACAGCAGGATATGTACAGCTGTCTCACAAATATTGCCTTCTTTTCCTTCTTGAAAATATCACATGTATCACATAATTATCATAAAATTGCAAGATCTAAATATCATATATATTTTCAATAACGCAAGTGTCTCTAACTCTATGGCGAGGGATAGATGCATATGAATATTCTCAATATATATATATATATATATATATCTCAAAAAAATTGAAAATGTTGCAAGAAAACGCACTAAAATCATAATAATAGAGTAAAAATTATATAAAGCTTAATGTTTTATAATAAATTATATTTTTTATTTTTTGGTTATTTCATGTTATTTATATTTATTATTTACAAAGTTTTCTCAATAATATACGGAGAAAAAAACAAAGAACTTGAAAATACCCTGACATTTACTCAAGATGCTATTTTCCTGACAATGATATACCCAAAAATCTCCTCCTATGAGTAGACTAAATATACAGTCCAACTCAAAGGGTCCCACCTAGGCTACCTTTGACATACCCATGAGCTAATATCTATTCCAATTTTAACTTAAATTTCTTTAGCTTATCATTGCTATGAAAACTTGAGGCTTTAACAAGAGGCAACATAAACACTTTTTAATACTTTCCCCTTGTGTGGAGCTTACTCTTCGACACTCTCCTTAAAGTTGAACCCGGTCGGCGCACTTTTGGTGGCACGCATTTTTGTCGTATCGAGTAGTTCCTTCTGAAATTCGAACTGATGATTGGTTGGATTTGATATCATCTTAAATTTATTTACTTTACCATTCCTACCAAAACCTCGACGTGTGGCAGCATAAACACTTTTTAATATTTTACTCTCATTGAACCTTCACTCCGTCGGATTAAATATATAAAAAAATGTGTGGTGAAAATGCCATTAAATTTTAAAGCCGTTGAATCAAAGGCCAGAATAATCCGATGGGCCCCATGAGCTGGATCTCATGTGAATATGTGTTCGTAGGAGAATATTTCCAAATATAATATATATTTGCCGGAGTACATTGGTTAGATGGATTCTCATGATGGTTGTTGGCCTTAAAAAAATTTGTCCAACGTACAATTAATTAAAAGATATGGAATTGTATAAATGCCTATAAAGATAATTAAATAGAGTTATAACACCCATACTATTCCTTGAGTTTTTTGCAATTAGAATTGGGAGGATTTACATAATAACTTATTATGCACTTCAACTGATTAAATATCATTTTATTCCATTTACATCATTTAATTTATGGGTGTATCTACCCCCACTTTCTATTCCTCCCTGCCACTGCCTTTTTGATGAATTAGAATTGTTCCAACTCATATGGGTCCCATTTATTGATGTTCTAACTCATGCTGGTTTTAGGCAATATCTAATTTACCCATGGATCTTCAGTGGCTGTTGACTGTAGCCCTAAATTGGCCATCCAATGTCACCCAATATAATTACGTTATAACAGGGCATTCGTTAACAAAGAACAAAGACTGCACGTAAAATAGACATAATATATTTATATTATAATCAACACAGGGCCAAATCTTTTGTCATTGTAATAACACAAAGTATCCAATTAGACATTTTGACATTTATCATAATCCTAGTGATCCAAATCGAATTAGGAGCATCTTTAATTTCTATTTCAAATTGTACTCAACATGTATATCATATTTCCCACTGTAAAATAGGTAATTATAGTGGCTTTATATATAACTTAACAATTAAACTTTTGTTATCATCTAGTTGGGAATTTAATAATGGGCTTGTCAAATAGTTGTCAATCAAGGCTTTGTGGCGAGGCATCTCCTTCTTTTCTGTGGAAATTGCCGGGGTCCATCCTTAACTCTCTTGATTAAGGATTTGAATAGCATACACGTGTGAGTGGATCAATATTTGCTAGAGCTGAAAAAGGGAAGTAAAAACGGTTTTAGAAAGTTCATTTGTTTATCTCTCAATAGAAGAATTAAGGGTTTCCAATATTGTACAATCTTTAGTCAATGTTTGTTTTTCAAGAGCTAATTAAAGTGAGAATTGTGAAAAAAAGTAATTTCAATGGTGGCTCTTCTTTGATGCATCAATGAGTCATAATCCCAGTGAATCAATCCACTTGTTTACCATGAAGTTCCAAGGACTTCAATTCCATGAAAGAAAAGAAAAAAGAAGCCATTAGAGATGAATAGAAACTTTGAAGACAGTGACCCAACCAATCCCTTGGTAAAAGAAGACAGGTCCTACTAGTTTGATTGTGGTGATTTGCATAGCAGGCAGGAGCCAGACAGACATTGCAGGTGAGAGTCAGATGAGCATCTAATGCCAAAGGACAGCTCATCCCAACACATCCACATCAAAATATTATTATAGTAGGAAAAAAATAATAAATGGGAAAAAATAATAGTCATCAGTCAGTCAACTCCACTCAGCCCCACTTTCTCTTTTTAAATTATTAGAACAAAAGAAATGCTCACAACCCACAACTTTATCACCCAATAACAAATAATAAAGGCCAGGGAAAGCTACACTATTGGCCCCCATTTTTTTCCAATTTTTTTATTTATTTCCTCAAGTATTCAATATCTCTATTCTAGTATATGTGGGACCACCAGTCAGAACTGATCATCCATTCAGTGGGCCCACCACCAATCAGCTGTTTATCATAAAATCAGGGTAGATCTCACAATTGCAGTCACAGATATTGGCAGATAAGTGGATGTTTTGTATCATTGATTTGGATATGTGAGCGTTAGTGTGTGACTTGACCCTATTATCTTTAATAATCTTCATTAGAGTTCATTTTAGCATCAATTTCAATGTATTCTATCTATACAAACAAGGGCCTATTTATTTCATATAATTGGATTTTTAGAATTTTAAAGACTTCGTATTTTTATAAGATTATAGTTGTCGATCAAATCTCTTAGAGCATGTTTGGTAATAGACAAGGAATTCATAGATATGATGATTCTTCACTATTACTGGAACAAAGATTTCTTGCTGAGGATTTATATAGTTGAGGGTTTCACGTTAATATTGGTGTGTATCGATGCATATAGCTGAGAAAAATATGGTTCAATGTGCAAATCTACTTAAGTGGTGATTTTCAAATCTTATGGGGAGGTGGTCGGATCTAAAAATCCTAACAAATGAAGATTTTCATTCGTCAAAATCCTCAGAAATTTACAATTGCCAAATATGGATTTACCACATCTTTAGGAAAATTGAAAATCTTTTCCCTAAAGATTTGGTTGCGTGATGTGACCTTAGGAAAAATGAATATCTCAACCCAACCCCAATGTGGAAAAAGGTGAATATAAAAAAAGTGACCATCAAATAGCCTCCTACTTAATGAAAATTAAATCAAGGGGAAGATGAAATAAATGAATATTTAACAATTATACTCGTATTTCAAGGTGACATCTAAATTGCTAACTCACATCCTTCGCCTCTTGCATCATCAATGACCATGTGGTATAGATCATTTGACTATGAATTTCTATCTATTTTGGGCGAACAAACATGCAGAAGGACCCTTTTTGTTGAATTTGGAATTGTATGTGCCCAATAAACGATGTTCATGTGAATAATACTATTCGGCCAGTTTTCATGTCCAAACTCAATTCCTGTAGATTGAGTGAAAAATCAGCCTTACTTCAACTGACTGAATGTTTTTTTAAGTTAACGCAAATAACTCCCTTCATCTGGTGGGAATATTCACTGGCCCAACAAAATACAAGATGGTCCACTTTGATAAATTTCTTTCCAGTAAGCGCTTAAGCACAACTCATAGTGGTTTCCAAAACTACATAGAAGGTTTCTTTCCAATTTTAATTCCGATGGAAGTTGGTGGAGTGGCATGAGATATGAGTTTGCTCCAAATATCTTATGTTTAAAACTCATTGCAAGCTTATCTTGTATGCATTTATGTGGATTTAGCGGGCGCCATCCGAAAAATTAGTCTCGTTAGTATACCAGCGAAGAGCCAACTATGTACATTTAGGGTCAGCCAGTGGTAACTCTATTGACCAATTCAGCCAAATCTGACTCAAAATTATCCCGGCGCAGTTTTTTTGGATCCCACGATAGCTAACATGACTTCAACAGTTGAACCAACAACATCCTGGTTAGGGCCATATATGCCACTTGGCCCAACAATCCAATCTTAATCGAGTCAACAGTACTTGTTGCACTTCAACCCGTGAACCCAACGTGTATCGACCCCAAGAATTTTGGATTTGGTTTTTAGCCATATCCAATACGATCAAGAAGCTAGTCGACTTTGGATTGGACCTACAACTGTTAGCCTTGGAATTCAACCCCACCTACACCATCCACAGCCTGATACAGGCCTGGGTTTGTGAGCTGACCAATCCTCAACACAATAAACCTATAGGTTGTACCTTTCAGCCCCTAGCTAACTTCTTTTTATTCGTCATGTCTGACAATTAAGGCCATATCTGACCCACATCTGGCTGATGACCCAACAGGCAAGCCCATCTGCAGTCCTAGATTCCTACTTAGTCACAAAATCAAGAATCCAATTTGGGCTAGTTTGTATCATAAATTATATATCCATGGCGGCATGCAATTATAGGCCTAGCTTTTGTGGGCTCCACTTGGGCCATCTCCAATCAAGCCTAGTTGATAGAGACAGTGGACACACCACTTTGGGTGGTAGGCCACAGCATAACATGAAGATGCTGTTGATTTGAAGACTGTATATATATACAGTTGGCTCACAGTAAAATAATTTAAATTTGAATTTTTTTTTCTTCCCCAAAGGCTGCAGACAACACTATCCAGAATCCCATGTATTAACAAGTGGGTCCCACCAGAGTGGTAGTAAAAAAAAAAATCCTAAAAAGGCCTATGTCATGGGCTCCTGAATGTAACAAATTTCCAAGTAGAAGTCCCCACTCCCTGCACCACTCTCTTCCACAGGCATGGCTCCTCAACGTCTTGAAAATTCAAATCTCTCTGGACCCATAACAGTGCAACCACAAACATTCCAAGATTGCAGAGGTATGGTTATAAATGACTAGTAATAAACAATGGCACTATTCCACAGTCAGCTGCACAAAATAAAGCAAGGTTTTTACTACTGGTGATGCATCACACACTCTTTGTTGGGTCCTCCATATCAGGATTCTTGATAAGGACTGATATGCTCCTGCCCTTTTCCTATTCAATCTATTCTAACCCCTTTCAACAAATCCCAAAAAATATAAGAGAACCCACCATTTCAACATTTACAAACTTCCCCTTTCCTTGGGTCCTTATGAACTGGTTGCTTAGCCATTTATAGCATTTCTACTGTACAGAGGCATTTGATGGGAGTGGGAGAACTGGACTGTCATCTCGAATGAACGTGGGCATCTTGTAGTTGTAGAGCATATGTGACCATGGCCTCTTTTTTTTTTTCCTATGGGAGGGTTCTCAACCCTTAGGGTTTGACTAATCCCTTCGGGCTCAGAGGGAAGCCGGGTAAACTCCCCTGTAGCCCCAGTGTGGTAATGTAGTTTCGAGCGTACAACCTCCGAGTGCAAACCGACGCCAACTGAACTATCTACTCATTGGGGTTAGTGACAACTTAATAAGGTTAAAATAATTGGAAGAACATAACTCACAAGTCACGTAAAGAATCCTTTGTAAATGAGATTCACATGTGTTGAAGTCAACGCCCACCCTCACTCTTGAGCGGTCATAATTGTGGTCGAGCCCTCGCTCTCACCATAAAACTATTGTTGTGTCGTTTCCTATCACCAATTGATTTTGGGATAAGTGGTAGCTCAATGGGGTGTAAGATCCTACAAGTGGTATCAAAACCTAGTAGGCCGTTGAAGGAGGGATTGTTGAGGTCAGCATCCTACAACATGCATAGTCGAAAATATGATTACTATAGAATGCATCACCTTGGACATCTGTAGAAAAGCGGTTTCAGCTCTATAGAAAAATGGTTTTCTATGTAGTTTAGGGTTTTTTTTTTACATGGAAAAGCACTGCACCAAATCATATCATAGAAAAATAAAAAGGCATAAAGGGTTGCCTTTAAAATCAACCAATAAATTAACCTTTGAGGCCACTACGTAAAGCTAAAGAAAAGGAAAAAAAAAAGTCATGCACCGTGGAACAAAGGACACATAAAATCTTCTATAACATGCAGGGGTTTTGGCCTCCTGCGCTGCCAAGGAATCATTGACATTGCAATTTGCATATATGTACATATGCATAGGGAGAGAAACGTTATTTCTTATTTAAAGCTTGTTTGTGTAAAATACTACGGAAGAGAAAACGTAAGTTTTTGTGGCAATAGAAATCTAAAGAGAGACCGATTCTACTTAGCCTTCTGCTGTACAAAAAAATAAGAGAAAATAGATGTAGAAAATTAAATATTAATCTGTTACTTTTTCAGAGACTCGCTGCTGCATGCACAAAGGTGCCCTTATCATTTCTTAGTAGGTTTTGTACTTTCAATCAACCTTTTTTTTTTATTTTTTTGTGAGTGAGGATATTAAGAAAGAACTCATTCACCTGATCTCAAATTGATGGTATAAGGCCTTGGTGATGATGTCAATAATTTGAACCCATTTAGACTTATAAGCCTGACGATTGACCCCAGCCATCCGATATTGCAAATTGGGTCCACTTGATGCTTATTTATTTTTGCGGCCCACTATCTCACTCATTGTATTTCATCCCAAAGGTGATGGCTCACTCGCGAAATTAAGCATTTAATTGTACAGATAACAATGGAATGGAGTAAACCCTAAGTAGATAAAACCATTTGCAAGAGTTTTAGCAAGAAAAAAAAAATGCCACGGCGCAGCGTGAGCCATTCAAAAGGTGGGCCCCAACGTGTCAAATTCTTATCATAAATTCTACTAAAATAACAGGTTCAAAAGTTCCAAACTGACTTTGACTTTGAGTTTGGCCTCTCTATCGTCCTTATTTTTCCCATTGAATTGAAATGGAAGGTTGCAACCAGTTTCAGGTAAAACTGGGCTGACCATCTCCTATTATTGGTGACTGGTGGGGCCCACCTAAATTGAAGGGCTAAGATGACTGATATAGATGGCAGGTGACATGGACCACTGACCTCTTTCCCCAATGGGGCATGGTGTTGTTGGTGCATGTGAGTTGGGTCCTTCAATGAACAAAAGGAGCATTGTGATGTTTGGCCTATCCAGGGTACGGTTTTGGCTTGAATTATTTCTGAATGAACGCAGAATCCGTTGCAAGTACTGCCACCATGGTCAAAACGCTGCATTTTACACATATAATAAAAATATGAGATTTCCATATGTAAATGCTATATATGACAATATTATACACATGTGAAACACTTTACATTGTTCGTCAAAATCAACTTTTTTACACTAGCAAACCCGACTATATCCAATAGTTTTAGACCTTTTTTTTAATTTTTTGGGTGTCATCGTAAAATTTAAAAATAATTGAAGAATTACAATATGGAATTAAGCATTCTGATTTTACCATTAATACAGTAATGTTGGACGGTTCAAATCATTAATTGGAATTCATATAACTGGTCCCAATACAGTCGCGACGAGACTTTGATGATCACGACCCCGATGGACATAAATCTTACTAGCACTATAACCCGTGCTTAACACAGGTATGGCCAACACTGCAATTTAAATATTCATGCATGAAAAAAATAACCATAAATTTTAGAAAAAAAGCAAAAGAAGAAAAGATTATAAGAGTACCAGTTTATGTAATCTAAGGGCCAATTACATAGAAATAAAAGAGGAGAAGTGGATGAAAAAGGAAATTGTAGAGTTTGGGTAGAAAGAGAGTTGCAGAAATGAAAAAGTGAAAGTTTGAGAAGTGGGTAGTAGATGTGGTTTTTGGTAAAAAGATGTAGTTAGTTTGTATGAGATAAGTGGGGAGAAAACTGAAAAGATTTAAAAAAAAAAAGAATAACTAATTGTCAAAATCATAACTACCGGTCAAAATTAAAGCAAAAAACCTCTTGGCTTAATATATTATAATTGTAGTTAGAGATTTTTTTAATGTAAACAAGGTGGGACAAAGATCTTAAGGGATTGGATCGGAAATGTAGGCCTTGATGATTCATTTATAGTGATGAGCTTAAAGAATTCGGGCTCTAAAGCAAAGTGCCCATTTGTTAAATAAGAAAGAAGAGGCAAAAGTCTTGCTGCATGATTAAGACAATGATATCTGATTACACCACATGATAGTCATGTTTGAATAATTGTTAGCTTACTTTCTCATGCCTTAAAAGATCATGTAGTTTCAACATATTTTAACCAAATTGTTTTAAAACTCAGATTGGCCAGCGAGATGAAGGCTTAGAGTTCGATTCTTTAATAGATTTTCTAATAGGAATTCCAACTATTTGGGAATCTAAAATTTCTACTAGAAATTCTTTCTTCCTTTACTAGGATTTTTGGAATTCAAAAATGCCAGATTTCTAAATGCTTAAAAACGAGGAATTTTAAATCCTAGCATATATTTGACGTTTTTAGAATTACGAAATCTCAACACCCTCTCGATAAAGATACGGTGGCATCAATTTCTAAAGGTGGGCCCCACATACAATAATTTCTAAAGATGGACCCAAGTTGTAACGAAAGGTGAGTTGTAATTGCTAAAGGATGGCCCAACATACCACAATTCTAAAGGTGTTGATTCCTTGGCGTAAGGCATAGATTTGATCCCCATGTTGTGTTCAAACACTCCCCGGGCGTGCATTGCACTGTTGTGCATGTGTATGGAGGATTAGTCTTATAGGATCACATACTATAGGGATACCCTCATCAGGAAAAAAAAATTATGTGAAAAAAAATTTAAATTGAAGAGATTGTTACAAAAATAAAGTTATCATGAAAAAAAAAACAATATTCATGCTTGAATTTAGGAGAATATTGAAAAATATATTTTAAGGTTCCAAGAAATATATTTAACACTTTAAAATTTTAAATTTATTTGTATATATTTCTCTGATTTACTTGTTGGCAGGTTTTAAAAAACTGGCAATTCAAATAGTTCAAATAGTTTGCCAGTTGAACCTCACAAGTCACACGACTCAACTGAGCTTGTTCGCAATCACACTTGTAATTTATTACTAGAGTTGTGCATAAAAAAATAAACATTAAACTTTAGCCATATGATGATGACCAGGGTGAAAAGGAAAAGCACTGTCATAATCAATTCAATCATCAATTTGATAGCCCATCTTGCAATCCCATCTCATTTTACCTATATCGCTTGATAGTCACTTATAGAATGATTTGAATCATTTTATTAACAGCTAACAATCTAGATTGTCAAGATGGAAAATCGGAAAGAGGCCTGAACCTCACTTTTCCATGTTTCTTTGATATAGATTAGATTGGATGTTCCTGACTAATCCATCATTGCCCGCCTAAACAAACAATCCACACAATGATCACATCACAGGTTTTAATCATCTATTTGGACTATTCAACAATTGGTCCCACCACTGAACTCATTTTGACCAAACCCAATGAACCATCAGTGCCATCAAAATGGATATTTCCTGACAATCATAACCACCATATGGGCCTACCCTCACATTATCTGTGATTTTAAGATTCCCTATTTTGGTGAAGACCCACCAAATGTTGGCTAGAACAGGGATAGTCTCAATGTTGCCCATATACAATGCAGTCCAAGAAGGGAACCCAAATTGAACGGGGATATGAAAAATGAAAGCTAAAATGTATGTGAAACAAGTAACAGAGATCCCAGTGAAAAACATTTGAGAAACGACCATGAACACTAAAAAGCATCTGAATGCTACTAATGGGAACTCACAAGTACATTCTTCAGTGTCAGTTATCTTTCTCTTCTTTATGTACAAATAATGGTTTGATATATTGCCAATTGCTTATGGAGTTTGCTTGTGTTTCTCTATTGTTTCCAATCCCTGCTTCCAATAAAAAAACGCACGTTCCCCTGAATTTTTGACTATTCAGATAAACATTTCTGGTTTCATTCAGTTTTTGATGCATTTCGAAACAAATAACAAATGATAATCAGTTTCTATTTACCTAAGATGACCCATAACCTTCAAGAACATGCAAAATCTAATTAGCAGCTGAACGTGTCTCTTGCTTCTTTTTTTACCCTGCACAACTAACCAGAAAGAGACATGTTTCTGTAAAAGATTAATTATCATGCTTGATTAATTTTGCTCAGACAGATTACACAGTCCAATTCAAAGCTGAATGATTTTAAATCATTGAATCCAGAAATGGAGACATACTCCATATTTTGAGACAAAAACACGCTGGAACATGACAAACAGCTGTCTCTGGAAATGTCTGCATTTGATTTACACCGAACAAATCCAACAACTATACCACCCAAGGTACATCAAATTTCCCAAAGGACACTGTCGCCATCCTCTGCAATGCAAAGAAAAGATTTTGCTCTAAGAAATACAACTCTACATATAAAAGCAATGGTATATAAAGTTACTCCTATGTAAACAATATGATTAGCTTATATTAGCTGAGTAAATTTAGTTTGTAAAGTGATGACATGCAACAAACCTTTGACCTTCTTGTTTATCCAAATTTCCACCAGCATCCCAGCACCAATTCCTGCAGCACAGATTGCCCCATAAAACGCAATAGCAGAAGGTAGGGATCTTCGTGGGAGAAAGTAATAGTCCGGAATCTCTCTCATCTTTCCTGGAAGACGTTTTTTTAAAACTGGCATGCCAGATGCATTAGGGACATCACTCAAGGCTTTCCAGTCCATGCCTTTTAGAAAACCTTTAGAGTCTTGAGTTCCCATGATACCAGCAACCTATTTTAACTTGAATGATCTCCAAATCAAGCTGCAATTATAAATTAAAAAAGGTATATATATTAACAAATCCAGAAAGGAGGAGTATAGTTGATGTTAAACCACAATATATAGAAAAAAAAAAAACAATGCAGTTTCACATTATGAAATGTTGAAGAACAAATCAGCACATCCCACACTCTAGCAAGAGTTAGAACCAAAGGCAGCATTTCTATTTAAGTGACATGGCAGAGTTGTCATGGGAGATGCCAGAATTCTCATTGGGTCCATGAAGAATGATCAACTACAGTAAATAAGGAATCCTCGCCCATTCAAGCCAAGTGCTTGCTTTCTTTGGTGGAAAACTCACCACACAGCGATGAAGATGGAAAGCTCTTTCCTTTTGGATTTTCTTTGAATTAGTAAACCAAACTCCATTATTTGCCTTTCATTGCTATTTGTACATTCAATTGCCACTCTCTCAACAAAGCAATCTAACTCTTAACAACCTAACTACTGCAACTAGGTAATAGGGGCCGTCGCATTACACGCCTTTAGTATGCAGACACATTATTCTTTTTTGATGCAAAAGAATTTGATAGGAACTGTAAAAGGAATCCTCGTATGCTTTGGAGCCACATTGGGGCTGAAGGTCGGTATGAGAAAAAGTAAATTGTTAGAAGTAGGGATCCCCAAGGAGAGGGTGTTGGTGGATTACACAGGAATTAGATTAAATCAGAGGGGACCTTGGTTTCTCTTTTTTCTTTTTTTATAATCCAAAATCCCAAAGAGGAGGGATTGGAGATTCTGATAATTAGAGGGGAAAAATTAGACATAGTTAAGCAAATGGCAGTGGAGTTTTGGGGAAGAAAGGGATCTGTTGGTTCAAAAGGAAAACAGAAACTTACAACTTGGAAAAGCAGATATGGGCAGGTAGGGAGGAGGAGAATGTCTATTTGGTGAATTGGAGGAAGTGTCAACTAAAAAAAGAGGAGGGATTGGAATTTGTGTGAATTATAGGGGGAAAAAGGACATTGCTAGGCAAATGGTAGTGGAGTTTTATGGATTGGAAGTTGTACGAAGAGGGTGGGTTGGGGGGGGGGGGGGGGGGGGGGGTGGGGGTGACATTGCTAAATGGCAGTTAAGTTTTGGGGAAGAAAGGGATATTTTGTGGGGAAGAGCTACAGTTACAAAATAATCCAAAATCTGAAAGAGAAGGGATTGGAGATTGTGAGAATTAGAGGGGGGAAATTAGACATTGCTAAGCAAATGGCGGTGGAGTTTTGGGGAAGAAAGGGATCCACTGGTGCAAAGGAAAAAAGAAACTTACAACTTGGAAAAGGAGATATTTGTCTTTGCAAGGTCATAACACCCTAACTAAAGTCACCATGGCCAACATTCCCATGTATTATTTATCATTATGACTTGTATAGAGTTGTTGTCCATAGGGGAGTCATGGTTAATCAGTATCCCATAAAGGAGAAACCTACCTGAGTTGAACTTAGTGATTTATGAGCCTTTATTATTAGCACCAAAGATGTTTGACATGACACTGGAGTGGTTGTCACCAAGAGAGCTGCTCGGTCATTCTTCAAAACATTGTCCCCCCTCATTGTAATTAAGCATGGATAGGTCTGGCACCACCTGGATTGGAAGTGTTCTGCTAGACTATGACAACAAGATACTTACAAAGGAACCTCAGGAGAAGAGGAGTTCTTCCATCCGGCTCTTCAATAGCCTGCACTCTATGTAGAGGTGGCAAACGGGTAAGGTTGGACTAAACGGCCAGACCCGTTTATTAAACGGGTTAGATGCACCTAACCCATATCCGACCCATTTATTAAACGGGTCAGAAATTCCTAACCCGCACTCGCGCAGCTGGTTAACCCGACCTGACCCACATTAACCCGTATAACCCTCGCGTGTTAGTGCGGGTTGGGTTGACCTGCATAACTTATACTCAAACCTAAATGTATTAACAATCATCTAAAGCATTAACCATACCCAAAGTTTAAATTAGATCCAAACCAATAAGTTAATTTATAAAAAATGAGATAAAATCTAAAAGAGCAATCTTTAACTTTCCAAATCCTATTGGTGTAATTTAAAACCTATCATGATAGGCAATATACACAAGCTCTGTTTGGGTTATGATAAGTATAATGTTAATTTGTTTCGTATAGGATCTTAAATCAAACTTAGACTCAACTGATGTTGGGTTGAAAATTTAGGCCCAGGCATAGGTCATGATGCCATAATTCACCATGCTCTCTGGCTTGTGCCAGCGTGAGAGAAAATAGTGAGGAAGCCATCATGAACTCAGCTGTTACTTGATTATTTTATTTTATTTATATCATATCCATTGTGTTTTCTTCATTTCCATAATCCTCCTAAGAGAGGATGATGTAGGCCAAACTAATGGGTCCCATTTGAAAGTTTATTCCAGAAGGCCCATAAGTCCCAACAATAAAGAAAATCTCCAAGATCAGTAGTTTCCTATTCTAATAAGATTTCTACTATAAACTCTATAGGCATGTTGAATTTAATGAAGGAGACATGGTTATGGTGCGAATCAAACCAGAACAGTTTCCCACAGGCACTCACAAAAAGCTCTATCCAAGAAGTGCAGGTCCATTCAGGATTTTGAAGAAAATCAGCTCCAATGTGTATGTGCTCAATCTTCCACCAGACATGAATATCAGTTCTACATTCAATGTTGAAGATCTCACAATTTATCATGGGCATTATCAAGATGAATCGTTTGAAGAGCAAGATATCCGGCTTCCCATAGTTCCAGTCCCTCGAGAGGAAATTGAGGATGTCTATGATGACAAGCTCGTGTCAACAAAGACTGGCGGATATCAAAAGTTTTTGGTCAAGTGGAAAGGAAAGCCATTTTCTGAAGCTACATGGATCACCGCCACAGATTTTCAGTGACTCAACCTGGATTTGTATGAGAGATACCAAGCAGATAACTCGCCGGAGTTAAATTTCTCCAAGTCGGGGAGAGCTGATGCAGGCCAAACTAATGGGTCCCGTCTGAAAGTTTATTCCAGAAGGCCCAAAGCCCATAAGTCCCAACAATAAAGAAAGTCTCCAAGATCGGTAGTTTCCTATTCTAATAAGATTTCTAGAATTAGTAGATTTCTTAAGAGTTGAGTGATTATTGTAATTAGGAAGTTTCTAAATTTCCCAGTATTCTTAAAATTAAGTGGTTTCTTCTTTAGTAGGAGTTGGTTGCTAAATTCTTGCTTAGACCTTATTATATAAGGATGTAATCCCTTCTCTTGGGATATACAGAAATTTTGAATGAAAATTGAGTTCTTTCAATCGTGCGTTCCTCTCTTGTCTGTGGTGTGAGACCAGGACATTCTAGCCTAAGCCGTTTGGCTTGGAGAATAGCCCGTTGGCTACCTCCATCATTCCCTGCGTTGCATCAGAGGAGCACACAAAAATATTCTTAAGTTGACAAAGGGTCTACTTGAAAAAAAAAAAAAGAAAGAGAAGGAATTATTTATAAAAGTAGTATACATTTTTTAAAATAGTGACTATAGAAATAGAATAAAAAATTAATAGAAATAAAATAAAATTTTCATATAAAAAAATCATATCAAAATAAAAAGATACACTCCATAGAATTAAATATTGAGTATAAGTCTTAGCTGCAAGAAAAAATAAACGGGTTATGTGGGTCATGTAGGTTAAACGAGCTAACCCTAACCCGACCCGTTTAAATGCGGGTTAGGAAAGATTAACCCGCGACCGACACGTATATTATGCGGGTAAGGTTGGGTTGGCCTTTGCCAACTCTAACTCTATGTGGACTTGTGAATCGAAGGACAAAGCTATTGATCACATTTTTTTATAAATGTTGTTTCACATAAGAGTTTTGAATCAATGCAGTTTTGTTGTTCAAAGTTTCATGTGATTCTATGGAATGTCCATAGAGAAGCTAAACAGGAAACGACTGTTTTGGTAAAATAGGGAGTAGATCGAGAATCTATTATTAATATTATTTTAACTCTTTTAGAACATACTTTTAGGTTTTGGGTGGAAATTGTAAGGGGCAAACTCTTGCAAGGAATAAAAGTACAGTCCTCTACTGTTGATATAGTTGTACCTTGTACCTTTTCACGTTTTCTTTTATAAAATTTGTTACCAATTAAAAAAAGTCAATCACATCTTTCCTCCTCCTCAGACTGAAAAAACACCATATAAAAGACATCAAAGCTTGGATCTCTGTCAACCCCTTCATCAAACATTGCCATCCCGACTTCCTCCTAATTGAAATCTTGCTCCAACCACAAGAAACATTATTATCTCCTCTCCCTATTGAAGCCTGGCCCCATCCAACAAAATGATTGTTTCATGCATCTTCTCATCTAGGCCATTACATGGTGCTCTAATCTCCATCCTTCAACGGGTTACTTAGACCATTGCTTAAGTGCTTAAGTATCTTAAAACTTTGCTTTAGCCCCCTCTACTACTACTACCCCAACATTTTCCTTGACCCAAGCGTAAATTTTACCTTTCATCGCTTTTACTTTCTCTGCCAGTTGAGCCTTGGCCCAACCACACTTCCTATAGAACTACTTAAGCTACATGATCACAAACGATGAGAATCACAACAAACCTTTCTTTTTTATGGCACCCCTCCCATCATCCAGGACTGAACAAAAACTAGATTCATCAAAATCAACCATGTTTTAACAAACAAATAAAAGGATATTGAGAAAGATTTGGTTTTTCTTCTCTTCCTTTATTGGTAACAAAATTTCTTTAAAAAGGAAAGAAGATGCAAGAAGCTAAAACTATAAATATAAGAGAAATAGACTACATGCATGCACAGATTTACAGATGATTATATCCAATTTAAGAAAATGTAAACTCCATCCTGGTAGCCTTGATCCTATGAAGATTTGCCTCCTTATGAATCCCATCCTTTGATAAAGAATATGCACTTAACTAAAAGGTTTAATTTTTCTCGACAAGAGACAGACTTCCCATAACAATATTGCCAAACACAGTGCAAATAAACCTATTCAAAAAATAAGAGCACACTACAAACAGGTCAGAAAGGCATTCTCTTCTTTTTCAGGATATAGGTTACAGAATGTACATTGGGATCATATCAATGCAGTGATCCAGTACACGGATTCATCTGATCCGTAGGTGAGACAAAAGATTCATGTCATGTGGTGCAGGAGCTAAAGCTGTTCACAAGGAAAAAGCATCAACAACCATTAAATCAGAAAATTGAGCTCTTTGAAGCAGGGTACAAAGGTGAGTTCTCTTTTTCAGAGTTTTTGTAATCTTTATCTGTTTTTTAGGACTACTGGAGGTCATCCTAAAGGTGGATACATGTCATTGGGACTAAGGGTGTGTTGATCTTCATAAATTAGATGAATACTATTGGTCATAGATTGTGAGGCAGAGGAATTCTGTAGTGAACAAAAATTGAGGCTTTCTGTATTGTCAAAAAACACAGGGCCCTTGGTGCTAGAAAAACATTATTTAGACTAAAAAAAAAAGGCCAGGATCTCTCTCTCTCTCTCACACACACACACACAAACAGTAACTATAATATTATTCAAAATAGTAAAAGAATGACACAACCCAACAGTAAAAGCAAAACCAAATTAAAACTTATCTCCAAATTCAAAAGGCACATGAGCTACTAAACAACCAACCTCACTTTGGAACCCAATCAATAAACAACCGACCTAATAATGTGCCTCTTTCACCTTGAGACCTGAAGAACAATCATAATTTATTGAACAAAGAAGATTATGAAGTCTTCATTCCCTTTAGTTGTCATCGTATGCTTATTGCAATCCTTTGAAGCATCAATGCATTTCTCTGGGATCATATTTAATAGAATTCTACATATTATGGGTGCTATATATTATATCTACATATGAAATAACAAGTTCTCACATGTGATATTTATGCAAATAGAATTATATATAAGTTGTATATATAATCTACCTATATTATATAACATATTATTAGGGAAAATATCAAGCCACGATCAAGGTTAACATGGCCTGGCTTGTTTATATTTGAGATCAAGGTTGGCCCAGGCTTGTCAAGTTCAACTGAAGCTAAAGCCAAGCTTAAGCTTCTAGATTTGAGCTTGAGGTTAAGCCCTGTCAGACTCAGCTCCTCTGGGCTCATTTACATCCCTCTTCAGCTCCAAAGCAGATCTAACTGTTGTTTTAAAAAAAAAATTGCCCCTCTAATCTAAATAACACAAGATGATCACGTAGAACTCAGCTTGCTTGTTTCCACTTTACCCACCCTCCTTTGAACCTGTTAGTTTTATCCAACTCAAATCACCCATTTTGTTCTATAATTGACTCTACAAATCTAGATTCATTGCAATGTGGCACGAAATCATTTTCAATTTGACCAAGACATCTTCGCCATACTCTGATCCGCTAACTCCATATAAGTTGAAATTAACACCAAACTATATAGTCAAACAATTGAGGAAAAAAAAAAAAAAACCAACCTCAAGACTTACACAAGACGTGGGAGCAAACCCAAGCCTTATACCACTCCACCAACTCCCAGTTGGGTATCCATTGGTTACACTAGTGCATGCATAATGTGATGATATCCTCTCAATCTCCCCATATTGAGAGATCCATTCCATTCATTTCTAACCCATTTTGACATTGATGCATACTATTATTCATGGATGTCTACTTGTGGGGGGCACTAACTTAATACAACCCAGTAGTTGTTCTCACATTAGCATTCAAGATATCATATGGCATGAGCTTTTGGGTATATCCCAGACCACCCCAACGTTCATATTCATATGATGGGCAGTGAGAGGAGATGGCTTATTTTGTACATGTGGGGAGATTTAAGATTGTCAGGGTGATAGTGTTAGGGTTTCAAAATCGCCTAAAACATGTACATGAGAGAGAGATGAAGTGGAAACATACCTTTCTACGGCAGGGGCTTCGCTTTAAGCTGAAGGGAGGGAGAAAGAACGAGAAAGAGCTCAAGGGTTTTGGTTAAACCCCTACAATCGGAATCACACTTATACGGAAGCAAACGTTTACAGGGACAAGAGTTTACTATCGATGCCTTTTGTTGGATTACAATTAGAATTTATATTATTAATAAAATTTTAAAAATATTATTATTAGTTAAAAATAAGAGGAATTTACCAAATAAATCCCTGTAGGTCCCTATACCACTCATGGGGTCCCAAAAAAATAGTATTATTGGATTAGGTCCTCAAGGGCTGTATTTGTATTTTTTTTTGTATTTTGGCTCTATGGCCGATATCGGCCATTGTATTTTTTTTTGTAACTTGGCTATATGGCCGATATCGGCCATTGACAGTTACCCCACTCACGCGCGCTGTGGCCCCTTTTTCTTTTCGTTCGACCCGCACTCCCCCATTCCCTTTCGTTTCTCTCTGTCAACAGTCTCCCCCCTTTCCAGTGGTCCCAAGCAGGTGGTCCCAAGCACTTTGGCGCCAAATTTTCGAAGGTGGCTGGCATGGAGGTACGTTTCTTCCTCATTTCAACCATTTTTCTTTGTTCCTTGGATTTTGAATGAAGACGTGTTGTGCTAGGGTTTGGTTTGATGGCTGTTATTCTCTACTTCTTCTCCTCATCTTCCCATCTTCTTCTCATCTTCATTACCCATTGTGCAGACGTGATTTCTAGATTTCCAACTTTCAATTTGACATATTGAATTGTATATGGCCGATATCGGCTATATTTTATAAATCTCCCCCAACTACTGCAGTTTATGAATAGCTTCTTCCCTGTTGATGCGCGTGACCTGTAGGATAATGGAGTTGTCATGGAATCTATTGTGACGCACAAATCGATTATTAAAAACCATTTCTGAGTTCCAGAAAGATATAGGCATCAAGTAAAATGATTAAAAGCTTACAATTATGAACAAATATGAAGTAAGAGTCACAATCAGTTTGAATGCTTTAAGCACTATAATTGTTATTGTTCCATTAGGTCTGGAGCAGTGTAACATACCTTCTAAAGGATGTTCTCATTGGTGATGTTACATTGGTGATTATACCATTAGGTCTGGAGCAGGAATGATAACATCCTCTGGTGATGTTTACCTCTGGTAAGTGAACTTCTAAAGGATGTCCTCATTCCTGGTGTCAGCCGTGACGGTTGTTATGCTAGTAAGCTTAGTATTGAATAATATCATGAGTAATTCATTCTACTGATTGATACACAACAAAAAACCATGATGTTAATTGGCATATTTGTTCTCCTAAAAGGGTGTGTTGTTTCCAATTAAAACCTTCCATGATTGGAAAGTTTGCTTGTTCTGAATTGGAATCCCCAAAAGAGCGAGGAAAAAAAAAAGTACGAAGTATGAAATATAGAGAGGAGCATGTGGGGGGTGGGGGAAGAAAACAAAATTCAGGAGGCCATGTGCATTAGGAGGGGGGGGGTGTGGAAAGAGAAATCTGAGGAAAAATGGGATTCGTTTTTCCTTGGTATTTTATTTATAGTGGTTCGGTTTTTGAAAGCCTCCGTCAAAATTTGTAAGACTCATCAGTCATCTCCCTCTCTCTTTCTCTCTCTTCCTGGCTTGTAAATAGAAGACAAAGCGACGTATGAGCTTTTTTTAAATGATAATTGGTCGCGGAAACTACTGTATTCCACAGGTTTATGTGATACAATTTTTGTGACTGTCTTCCACTTTTGTTTTGTTGTTTATTTTAGTGTTCTTTTACTTATTCTGTCTTAGTATAAGGATTTATGACTTCATCAATGTACATGATCAGTGTCCTATTTAGAGTCTCACATGGTAGAGGGTGGAATCTTGAATAGAGTTTGATATTCTTTTGTAGGAAGGTGAAGGACAAGCCCCCAAATCTCCGAATGTTCTACTATACAACCAATGCCTTCATGTGTCAGAGGGAATTCGACAAGGAGAGGTATATTGTATCACACGAAATCAATTACACTTTTCAAAGTATCGATGCAAATTGTTATTTGATATATTCATTTTGTACTTGCTAACCACATTTTGTAATTGTTACGTTGCTAGGATTTTAGGAGGCTAAGATGCATACCAACCAATCCGGACCGAAACATATGGCAGCTAACAAAACAACAGAAGGCATACGTGAGGCAGACGGGCCTCCATTACTTAGCTGAAATCGATCGCATGGTCATTGATCACGCGCTAATAACCGGTCTAGTCGAAAGGTGGCGCCCGGAGACAAATACTTTCCACTTTCCATCGGGTGAAGCAACTGTCACCCTTGAAGATGTTGCATACATCTACGGCCTACCCGTAGATGGCCCACCTGTGGCTGGACGAACTTTCCCGGGGAAGTTCGTCGCATCGGTGTGCGAGGAGGTTCTTGGCATCCGACCGGATAAGCGTGACTACCATGGTATAACAGTGAAGTTCAAGTGGCTTGAAGACAATTTTGCAGCCGCCGAACTTGAGAAAAAAAAGAAACATAAAAAATACAAGGATTACGAGATCCGGGCAACGCGAGCCTATCTCTTCTTTCTAGTGTCCGGTCAGATCGTTTCGCAGACTACTGGTGCCCGTGGACCGGCCTACATACTAGAGCTGTTCAAAGAATTTAAACCGTATGCATGGGCACCGGCTTGTCTCGCGAATCTATATAGGATGTTGACCAATGCCTCTCGATGGGGTCCGGAGAAGTTAGTTGCTGTGGAAGAGGGGAAAGATAAGCAAGGTGAGCTTGAAGGGCACCTGTGCAGGACGCCAACCGGGCCTCTACAGCTATTACAGGTCTTCTTTCTCATAGTGACTGTTAGTTTGAATTTTTTATTTAATTCGAACTAACTCTTTATTGTGATGTAATCTGGTGCAGATATGGGCTTATACAAGGATGTCAATCGGAAGGTGTCCTAAGCCAAAAGAATCGTGGCAGGGGGACATACAATTCCCACTGTGCAAGACATGGATGAACAGGTTGCCTGAAAATCCACCACTCACCTCAGTCAAGGAGGTGAGAGGACAGTTAAACAATTTGAAAGTTGACGAGGTAAAACAAGAAATTGACTAGCTCCTTAGTTCGGTGTTCGATTATATGCATTCTATTTTGCTGAGATACTGGACTAACTGTTTCGTTGCTGATGTGTATTGCAGTTCATATGGCAACCATATGAAGGGTTTAGATCAAAGTTTTTTTCAAAAGTATCTAAAGTGGATCGCACTCTCCTACATTCGTCCACTGTTTTGATATGGTATTGGATTGTAGAGCGCCACAACACTTGGCGTGTTATGAAACAATTCGGGCTCAAACAAATAGTCCCACCGCCTTTTACAATGCCGATCTTAAGACGAGAAAGGACATTCAGGTCTGTTGTCGATTATGCGGCAACGATGGATAAGGATGCCGTGTCGACGTGGGGAGCAAGAGCCACTCTTGGACTTCAAGGTGAGGCTTGTGCTGCAGCTGCGCAGTCCGAAGAGTACATGGAATGGTATACGAAGAATATGTTGATGTTTATTGGTAGAGGAGAGGCAACGGAGCAGCCTGCGTCCGATGTCCCCACAGCTGAGGTGCTTGCAGAGGAGACCCGCACTGAGGATGAGCCCACCATCCCACAGAAGCATGTATATCAAATGCACCCTATAATGGACTGTTACACTAGTTCCTTGATTTCTTTGTTCAAACTGTCGCTAATTCAATTACTTCTTTGATCAACAGGCTCAAGAAATGGTCGCACGCATCGAACGGAGCCTCGAACGTTCTGCACGCAGGAAAACGCCAATCGACAAGCTATCCATGTCAATTTCGAAAAAGCTAGCTAAGTTTAAGTCGGGTTTTGGGACGAATTGGAAGAACTTCTCATTCGATGGATGCAGCAGCTCGGCGTCTGATAATGATGCCACGGAGAAGAAAATGTTGATCACATTTAAGCATACGAAGAGGCCTGCGCAAGAAAGCCCGGCTAAAAAGACTAAATCTGCTAAAAGAAAATCCACGGTCGAGGAACCGAACCTCGTGAGCATAAATGCAGAGGGATCAGGTAGCAGCAGGGAACAACCCATGACTGAGCCAGCACTCCAGGACATTGTTCAGACCCCACCAGTCAGCAGGACTTTGTTCGCATCCCCATTAACGGTCTCCAGTGAATCTGCTATGGTGGTTGCAGCGCCATTGGCCACCCTTGAGTCATTGGTATGGAGGATGAAACGGTTGCCCCGAATGCGCAAGATACCGTTGAAGTTTGAAGACTACACGCATGATATCGTTCGGAGCGACTATGTGCTGTCTGAACCCGACAAATTCTTCCTCAAAGGTTTTCTAGAATACTACGATGACAGGTATGTTGGTTTAGTGTTGATCATGTTAATTTGTTTGATTGAAGTGCTTACGTGTGTTTGGACATATTCACTGTTACAGGAAAGATGAGCTTGGTGATGTTTGCACATTGATAAAGGCAGATGATTTGAAGAGTGTCCTTGATGAGGGAACTTGAATGGACACTAACATCATTTATTATTACTTTGAGATATTGAGAATTGGGTGTGATTCATGCTTCATTGCCGACCCGAGTGTCTGTGTAAGTACAACCTAAACAATGGTTGGGTAAATCCTTTATTATATGTATATTGGAACATTGTACCCACATTGATCAATTCAATGTATGCAGAGTTGGTGGCGCGATAGTGGTGACACAGCCGTCGAGGCAGTTTTTGGGAAGTACGGGCACCGGGTTTTGGACGCGAGGGAAGCGCGAACGCTGATATTCATTGTCTATCAGAGGTCACATTTCACATTATTGGTCGGACTGGTTGATGAGAAGAGATGAGAGTTTTACAATAGCATGGAGGGCGATCGCCGATCATTTAAACATGCGCAGAAGTTTGTAAGTTTTTCTTCCTTCATGCCAAGAGTCAGTTTATCTCGAACGCGTATTTCAAATTCTTCTGTCCATTGCTGACATTTAGACCCGATGTTTTATGTAGTTGGGATGGTTGGCCGAATGGTATAGCCATTTTGGGTGGAGCGACCCATTTCTATGGCCACTAGTTGAAAAGACGGACATCCCTCGACAGAACAATACGAGTGATTGTGGAGTATTTGCAATGGCCTTTGCCACTCACTGTGTCCACCGGCTTCCCATCGCCTTTACGCAATCAGACATGCGTTACTTTCGAAGCAAAATAGTCGTGGAAATCTTCAAGCGGAGTTGGCAATTGAACGCTAATAGACTGGGCTTGACCCACTTGGCATCAATCCCATGAAGAATACGATCAGCCGGGAACTTTGAAAGTGGATTAGCCTGCATGTGATCAAATGTCAATCACTTCATAACTCAGATTGTATAGAAAGATTGGTGGTTGTGGTGTTCATGATGATTTGTATAGAATTTGACATTCAAATTGTTCTAAATGGGTTGTATAGAATTTTCATTTGTATAGAATTTCATGGTTGTCTGTGTTTCATGGTTGTTTGTGTTTCTTGATGTTTCTTGATGTTCAAGATTTGTACACCTCTGTGTTTCTTGATGTTTCTTCCAAACTCAGCTTCCCTTAACTGAGGCAAAACAGGACCTGCAGAAAATGGCCGATATCGGTCATAATATCGACCGATATCGGCCAAAATAGCAGTCTCAGGCACCCTTAACTGGGAGTATGAAAAAACAGGACTGCAGAAAATGGCCGATATCGGTCATAATATCGACCGATATCGGCCAAAATAGCAGTCTCAGGCACCCTTAACTGAGAGTATGAAAAAACAGGACCTGCAGAAAATGGCCGATATCGGTCATAATATCGACCGATATCGGCCAAAATAGCAGTCTCAGGCACCCTTAACTGGGAGTATGAAAAAACAGGACTGCAGAAAATGGCCGATATCGGTCATAATATCGACCGATATCGGCCAAAATAGCAGTCTCAGGCACCCTTAACTGAGGGTATGAAAAAACAGGACTGCAGAAAATGGCCGATATCGGTCAACATTACGACCGATATCGGCCAAAATATCAGTCTCAGGCACCCTTAACTGAGAGTATGAAAATGGCCGATATCGGTCATAGTATTGACCGATATCGGCCATTCTGTACATGTACTGTTTTTTCATACTCTCAGTTAAGGGTGTCTGAGACTGCTATTTTGGCCGATATCGGTCGATATTATGACCGATATCGGCTGTTCTCTGCAGGTTCTGTTTTTTCATAGTCTCAGTTAAGGGTGCCTGAGACTGATATTTTGGCCGATATCGGTCGATATTATGACCGATATCGGCCATTTTCTGCAGTCCTGTTTTTTCATACTCCCAGTTAAGGGTGCCTGAGACTGCTATTTTGGCCGATATCGGTCGATATTATGACCGATATCGGCCATAATTTCATACTCATGCTCATTTAACTGAGAGTATAAAAAACAGGTCATGTATATTAGAATGGCCGATATCCTTGCTCTCCCTCAATGCATACTTGGTTTCCATAGAAAGATTGGAATTTTTTTTTTTTTTGTTAAAACTGTGGTTGTTACCTGAAAGATTTATGTAGGTGAGATTTGTGCTGAGGTAATTATCTTCCTGAGATCCAAGATGTCCATTCATTATGTTCAATCGAAGAGGTTCAACAAGCAGATACAGATTCGATGTTCACATAAAGCGTGCACAATTAAAAAAGGATCACATATCATTTATGAAATACAGTAATACAGGACTCCCAAAATACACAATTACAGTCCACATTTGCATATATCTAGGCATCATCAATGGAAGTGTATGCATCATCAAAGTACTCACCACGCAGCTGCAGCACCTGTTGTTACAGGAACTGGGAGTGTCGTGGTATGCGTACTGTGATGAAATAAAAACTCCTTTGATTAATACATCCTACGGACAGCTATCTGTATACATCATTAAGGGTCTTCTTCAAAAAACTGCAACCAGAATACATGCCAAAATGAATATACATTCGATGCTGTTCTAATTCGTCAACTGAGCACGGGAGGATTGCGACAACTTCCACGGTTGTGGCCTCTCCCCTTGCAATTTGAGCACGTTACTGCCCTTCGAACACGACCAATATCTTCAGTCCGAATCCTGTTCTTTTTCGGGCGTCCGGGCTGTTTACTGGACATTGGTGGAATAACTCTCAATTCGGCTGTGTGCTCCCATTGCTTGCTGTCACGGGTAGCATGAATCACTTCACTGTACGTTGTACGATACGTGCTCGCAAAATACCAATGCTCACAGAATTCGTATGGATCGTAGTTTCTCATTTTCATTGCAGCGATAGCATGGCAACACGGGATACCCAATATCTCCCATTTCCGACATGTGCAGGATTTCCGTTCGAGATCAACAACATCAACATACTCCGCAGACTGCACCTGAAATTCTACGATGCCAGCCACACGAACATGCAATCGGCGAGCTTCATCCATTTCTTGACTGAGAACTTTCTCCGCATACGGGGTAAGACGAGTTGTTATGCTTTCAGACTGAAGATGCCGCTTTTGATAGAAGTCCATTAACTTTCCTCGTATCTCCTCAACTTGTTTCGTAATGGGCAGGACTCGCGTGTCTTTTAGGAGACTATTAGTGCACTCGGCTGCATTGCTAGTTAGCATGTCGTACCGACGGCCTTCTATGTATGCATTTGCCCACCGTTGCCGCCCAATTGCATCAATATAATTGAAAGCCTCCTGGCTAACTGCACGGATATCTGTCATATAAGCCTCGTACTAGCATGGTCTGTATGACGTTGCTGCACGCCAAAATTTCATCACGATTGCCCCGTCACTGAAAGCAGCTTTGATGTTCTCAGCAATGTGACGGCAGCAGTAACAGTGCATTGCATGCGGTCTGGTGTTCTTCAACGCTGGAATGAGACCCTTTTGCCGGTCTGAAACAATAGTAAGGTTAGTTGGCTCTCCTAGAGATATGGACAAGTTCGCAAGGAACCACTCCCAGCTATCGCGCCGCTCGGCTTCGGCAAAGGCAAAGGCGATGGGAAGTAGCTTATGGTTGGCATCATGCGTCACGGCAACAAGCAACACACCTGGATACTTGCCTCGGAGGTGTGAACCGTCTACAGCAATCACTGGTCTCAACGAAGACGTGTAAGATCTTATGCACGGTCCGAACGCCCAAAAAAATCTTCTGAAACGGTCATCCGAAATGGTATCTATGTTTGTCACAGTGCCAGGGTTAGTCAACTCAAGTTCCTTACAATAACGGGGTAGCAGCTGGAAGGACTCTTCATATGATCCTCGTACAATACAAAGTGCCATCTCCTTTGCTATGTAAGCCTTTCTGTAACTAATTATTGAACCAAACTCCATCTGATAGTCATTCATGATCTCCTTCGGTTTCAAATTCACATTCTGCCTGACCCGTTCCATGATGAACTCTCTAATAAGCGCCGAGGTTGCCTGTTTATGTGCCATGCCCATCAGTGGCTTTGAGCATCGATGGTTAGGATTGTACGTCCTAACTTTAAATTGTGGTCCTGATTCGACAATCGAAGCATGAATACGCCATGGACAATCCTGATCTTTGCATCGTGCAGTCACTTTGGTCATGTTGGTCTTCAAATGTTTAAGAGTGAAGTTACCGTATATTGCAAACTTCGCCAACGTATTCCGGAACATCTGTCGATCGGGAAAAACACGGCCAATCCACATCTCTCGTGCGGAGTTGTTGCCAAATTCCATTTCCATGTCATCAGGCTCCATTTTATCATCAAATTCAACTTTTGGAATTTCATTAGACCGTAGATCGGTATTGGTTTGATTGACTTCATCCCTGCAACATTCGGCCTTGAAGATTGGTTTTGAATGAAGCTGTCCATTAGAGGGATGTCGGTTAAGATGGATATCATCAGCACGCATCATCCCAAGGTCGATATGACCATCTAACGCCTCATTGCATACATCATCATCATCCGGCACAGATGGATATTGCATGTCTGTGTCATCGCGGAGATCAGCGGTGGGTTGTTCTCGAGGACTTGTTGATAACTTCACTTGTTCCCTCTTCAAACTGGCTGACGACCTCCTTGGCATTTTTGGACTCTTAAATCCTACTGCGGTCCTTCGTAACCTACAATGAATCGGGGCATAAATAAGCAAGTGCTAACATAAATAATTAATTTCGCATTTAAAATTTAGTGAGACAATTAGTAGGCATACCTGTCCTCTCCCCCTATACTTTCATTGTTGTTCGGACTATTAGAGACGTACAAGTATATCCCATTCGTTTCATTTCCGGATGCTTTGAACATAAGACGAACATCATTATCATCGTCAATGCTTGCCATTGAGAATGCCCGTCCGTTGTGATGAAGGTATTGCATGCTTAAATCCTGGATGGCTGTATCCCAATTGGATGATTCCATTGCTTCGTTAGCCAGGCATTGATAAGAGATGTCTGACGATAAATATTTCATTTTTTGTTTTCCTCCACTGTACACCGGACGGCTGATGTCGAATTGAAAGTCACCGTCATAGTGGAATATGAACAACACCTCTCTGTCTGACATGCTATCATTAAATCACAGGAAAATTATGAAGATATCAGTAAAATGTAGGCAGATTCAGCATGACAATTTCAACAGATCGGTATTAGACCCATTTCATTTGTCCCTAGCTGCTATTCAAAAAATAATTAGACCGTATTCCACCTATTCTCCTATTGTTCATCAATCAGCAAGACAACCAACTCCAATTGGATGAGATACTGGCGTTGAAGTATCCATGTTTGCAAGATCAATATAGAACAATATACAAACATACAAACTAGACAATAACATTTATGGATTTACTGATGCACACTAAACATAAATAAAATGGAATGCACGACCCACCATAGCTCCAGCTGCTGGATTGAACAGAACCCTGAAAACGACTACACAGAATGTTTCAAAATGACGCTCTCTCAAACAGTTCTAGGGTATTCATGATGACTGTGGATTTTCGACAGTTCTAGGGTTAACAAGAATGAAATAAAGGAGAATGGGTACTCGATTGATGAAAGTGGGTTTCTTACAAACCCTTCAAACAGAAAGTTCTTCTATAAGCATTAAAGAAAGCCTGGTTTAGAGACCGGGTACTCTAATGATGACAAAGGATTTTACAGAGATCTAGGGTTAACAAGAATGCATTAATGGAGATAAATCAATGTTACGATGTCACATTAGAGAAGATAGTGCATTAAGATGTGTGTTTAATGTACAAACCTACCTCTTAATGAAGTCCAACAACCGATTCACAGAAGTTTTTTTTACATGGTTTTTGAAAGGAAAAAAATCGCCATACAATAGTCGAGGAGAGGAATAGGGATGTCGCATAAACGAGAGTTGTGAGCAAAACACATTCGGGACAAGAGAAATAGGGATGTCGCATAACGGCCGATATCGGCCAATATTACGGCCGATATCGGCCATAGAGCCAAAACACAAAAAAAAATATAAATACAGACCTTGAGGACCTAATCCGATAATACGGTTTTCTTGGGACCCCATGAGTGGTATAGGGACCTACAGGGATTTATGTGGTAAATTCCTCTAAAAATAAAAATTAAGGTACACTTTAAAAAAATGTGAGTATTAAATAATATTTTATTTTTAAAAAAATAGAATAAAAAAAGATGAAAAAATATTGGCCATCACCCTATTGTTTCATTTTCCATATTTTCTTGAAATTCATTCCCCTAAAAAAATTCATTATTTGATGCTCAGTTTTAAAGTTTACATTTGATAATTATTTTTAACCAATTATAATATGAATTATACCTATTCAATTGCTATGTGTGATAATGCAATCAAACATGCCCTAATTTGAAGAAAGAGGATGTTTATTTGTAATTTTTTCATAACAGGGGGTACACATATACATTTAAGTGATTAAGGTGTGTATTTGTAAATTTCTTGTGTTGGAGTGTTTTGTAGTTGTGGAAAAGGAGAGGGATGAGCTTGTAAATTGCTCTTGAAAGGTAGTTTTTGTAATTACCAAAAGAGAGAAGGTGTATTTGAAAGGAGTTTTCTATAAATATAAAAAAGAGTGGGATGTATTGCAAATTACTCATATAAAGGAGATTTTTATTGCTCAACTTGAAATGGGCGTCTCTCTGAATTGCCAGCAGAGAAGGCTTTTACGTGATATGTAAAGTTAGAGTGACTTTGGAAATAATCCATGAAAAATAGTTATAAATTGTTTGGATGAGGTATTTTTAAATAGACATAAATGCCAACTAGACATTATTTACTTTCATCTTAACAAGATTTCGCTATAACTTTTATAATACAACAAGTTTATTTATACTACATTCGTTATGAAACTTAATTTATCCATGTAATTTTCATGATATGTTAGGTTTTCTTCTTCCAATTGAATCAAACATGCCAAACCGTCATTTGTAAGAAGGTCTAATTGGAATAACTATATTTTCAAACTTTTATTTCAACGAGCTTTGTTTCAAATTTTAATAAAACTTCCCAAACAAGCCCAAGCCGTAAAATTACAATAAAAGGGTTTTTTTTTTTCAAACTGTAAACTACTATTAAGCAAGTGTTAGTTTAGTTATCCACCTTAATGATGGTTCATTGGTGTAAGGTGTGGGTTTGCTCCCCACATATTATATTTGTGCCCCACCCTAGAGTAACCTGATGGGCTTACCCGATAGAATAATGCTATTAGGCAAAAATAAGATGGGGATACCCACATCACAGGAAAAAAGAAAAAGAATTGTTAGCTTAGTAAAAATAAAGAGATGTGTCCTTGAAACTAACACACATAAAAAATAAAAAAAAAGATACAAATATAAATACGACGGCCTTTTCATTTCCATGCAAATATATTTTTGTAACAATCTCTTAATCAATCACATAGGTTGCTAAAAAAATGGCCAATATTAATTGTTCTCTAATCTATCCTGCTGTGACGTGGAGAGAGCATAATAATAAAACCCAATCACATTTGAATTTTATGAATGATAGATATTTCTCTAGTGTGATTTCTTCTTTCTTAATTTTTGGCTCTAGTATAGCGAGGTTTCTTCAACTGTTAGAAGACGAAGCCATTTTCACATAAAAAAATATTTTAATTATAAAAGGAGCGGGTTTTTTTGTGAAATTTTCGGAAGTTGCACTCATATAAATTTAGAAACTCATAGAAGTGTACTTCATCTTTTGTAGAACATAGGAGTATCATTGTAAATATATAACAAGATTTGACAGCGACTCCTTCGAGAGTACATGTAGGGCCTGTTTCTTTTTTGAAATTAAAGAAATTCGTGTCTAGAGAATTCCTGAATTTCCAAATGTAGTGAAATTCTTAGATGCTCCATTTGGATATGAACATCCTGAAATTCTACCAAAATGCGCAAAGATTGTGGAATTTCTGAATTCCCAAAGGTTATTTGGAACATTTTATGTGGCTGGAATTCATAAATGTTAGTAAATAAATGTGGCATTTGGAGATCTTAGACATCATGTCCAAAAATTATTAACATAGTGAATTCCTAGTAGAAATTATACAAAAGAATTAGGTCATAAAGGGTATCCATAGGTTAGTTGAACTGAGATATATCAAGGCACGGTTCTACCTTTAAAGACACTATGCAACCCCAGCATAACACGGGCCTTAAGTGTGGGATGTCAAGCCTAGTCTCCACATTTAGTCAATCTGGCCATGCTTTCTATCGCTTGTTTGGAGAATTATGTTACCAAACTATCTGCACTGCTTATTTGGGTCAGGCTGGACTTGAGGATCTCTATTAACTGATTCAAGCTTGGACCAAATATTAGATCACCCAAAAATTAGATCCATGCTCGTTTTAGTAACAAAATATGAGGCCCAAACTTAGCTTGAAGTGTGATTGGATCTAGTATGGCTAGCCTATTGAGGCCCCTGACTTACGCAAGCTTCCAAACCTACCCAGATTATGAACATATTCAAAAACAAAAATATTGTTCGTTTTCAATACCATCTCGAAAAAGGTACGGATCTTGTACAACCCAACAAAACAGAATGTATACATATATGTGATATTCCCTAATATGATAATTTTTATCTGCTTGTTATGAAATAAAATAAAGATTAGAGTGAAATGAAATACAATGATTATATATATTTTACATAAAATTGTGTTTATAGAGATAGTTTATTGGCCAACCTATCCTTATTTGTCTCATACGGTCTCCACAAACGTGTTTCTAAATAAGAAAAAAGAATTGCATCCCCTATAATTTATTTCACTCCTCGTTTATTTTATTCCATGTACTGGGGGGCTATGATCATCACCTATGTAGATATATAATATAGAGTATTTTATATATACCCTCTAAGGTTTATATTTTTTTTTGTAAATGAGCACTTATAATTTTAATATTTGCATATTACCCGATGCCTTATCATTCTAATACCTTCCATGTCTCGAAATCAGTAGCCCTACAACCACCAGACACTTTTTCACAGTAAAATGATAAATTTGCCAATTTCTTTACCTATATATGTATAATTTCAAAAGCTAGTGTTCGTTTTTGTCTGACGCTTGTAACCGTGACAGTTAGTTTGGCACACTTAGTAAGAAAGAATAACTCTACATATTTTTATTTTTATCAATACGATTGTCCGTTTTGTTAAATCCAAATCAATCACAACCTATATTCATATTTGGTTATAATTGACCCAATCCATTCACAAGCCATCGTTGGATGAATGCATGCATAATTACACTCTACATGCACGAGGGAGTTATTAAGAGTGAAATCATTAGGACTCAGGACAAAATAATAGTATTTTTGTAAATAATGACATACTCATTTTGATTTAATGAATGTAAGTGCAAAGCACTTAGTTTTATAAAAATAAATAAATAATGCACATCTATATGTGCTTGCTCATTCTCATTAGGACTACTAATTTTGGAGACACGAAACGAAAGGAATTGAAATGAAAAACGTTACAAATACCAAAACTATAGAAGCTTATTTAAAAATTCTATAAACGTTATGCGGGGTATATGCAAAATACTATGTAATAAATGGAAGATCCACTAAAACTAGAAAAAGGTGCATCTACGGAGGCGTCTTCTTTCTTTCTCTTCCTTGATTGCCACTAAATCAAAACTCAAACCGAACCGATTCATCTCTGTGATCTTCCATGCCCTAGCGTCCCCAAACAAGCCAAAAAAGGAAGAGCAAAAATCAAAGCCCATCAAGGAGAAGGAGAAGGAGAAGGAGAAAGAAAGAGAGAGGAAGAGGAAGAGAAATGGGTTCTTATGGTAAATCGAGTAAGAATCCGGTGCACGTGGCGGCGACATGGGTGAAGAGGCAGCCTCCAAAGGTGAAAGCTTTCCTGGCGGTGATTGCAGGGATGGTATCCCTCGTATTCCTCAGATTCGTCGTCCACGACCACGACAACCTTTTCGTGGCCGCGGAGGCCTCGCACGCTATCGGCATCTGTGTATTAATCTACAAGCTCATCAAGGAGAGGACATGCGCGGGTTTGTCTATTTCTTCTTCTGTTTATTGTTTTGATTTTGTTTTAGATTCGTCTGATGATTCAATTGAAATGAATGTATTTGGTTACAAATTAAGGCAATAGTTAAGATGAGAACCGCCTGCTCATGTAGTTAGGCATCTCTCATTTATAGAGGAGGAGCTGGGTTTTTGAGATCACATTCGGGTTTTGATTGACCATGAGGGGGCCAGATGAGCCCCACATGCCTGGACGTTCCATGCATATAGATGAGCACCACCCACCGACCCACCCACCCACAAAGGTCTGTGCATGAATGAAGTGAAAGTCAGCCTGATTGGATTTCGTATGTCGGGTTTGGGAACTTATTACATGCAGAAGCATCAAATCAAATCAAATCAAGGATAATAAAATATAAGTGGATTATGATGGTATTTTGTCTTTAGTGGCTTAATAGGAAATCTTTTCAACTTTTTGTGTAAAATGTGGATATTTTTTTTTGTCATTTAGTGGAGAAACGAGATTGATTTTTGATATTTTTAGAGAAAGATGAGAATTTTGAATTTGCGTACTTTTGATATGGGTTTTTTTTTTTTACGGCAAATGGAGACTTTACTTCACCTCATTTTAATTTTAAATCTGGGTTTGTTTGGCCACTTCATTAATAAGGTGGAGTAAGGCCTCTTAAAAAAAGATTAGGGTAATATCAAAAGCATAAAATTTCAAAATCCCCCATCTTAATTTAAAAAAAAAGAGTAAAAAAGCAACATTCTCAGGCAATTAAAAGACAAAAATCCATCTACTTTTTACCCAAAAAGTAAAAAATACTCCTTATCAAGCTGCTAAAAATAAAATTTCATCATACTATGATTAGACCCCCTAGTATTTTATTCTCTCTTCAATATTCACTTCACTTCATTTCACCTTACAAGTATTTTTACCAAACAAGCCCTGAATATTTTTTCAAGATTATGGGTTGAAAAAATGTCAAAGAATTCAAAGTGAAATCCAACAATGGATATCATTTGAAAAGAGTGTCAAATTGGGTGTGGTGCTAGTTTATCTGAGTTGGTTTGGGGTATGGGGTGGGGTGGTGGTAATGGATATCACAGGATAATTTGATTAAAGTTGGGCCCTAAATGGGCTATTGCCCATGACAAACCCATGAGCAGCATTGTTCACTGGATCAGAGTATACACACACACACACACAACACACACAAATTTTAAGTTTATAATTTTACTTGTGTAATGATTTTTTCTATCTGATTTGGTTTCTAGAACATTGGTGTGACTGAGTTTTGGTTATTGGATTTGGTATCTAAATTGTATGTAAGTGGGGAATTCTGCAACATCTACTTAATGCATATGTCATCCGAAATTAGGGATCGAGTCCCATGTTTGATAACTAATAATATAATTAAGAGTGAGAATAGAGTTTCAGAAGATATTTTAGCTAGATAAAATCATTCTGTTTCTTTTGAGCTTTTAATAAAGTCACCATTTCAGAAAGAAAAAAAAAGTGCAAAAAGATGTTGGTTAGATTTTTCATAAGATCAATATTTGATACGGACATTGTGGAGGGTGATTTTTGCACTTTCACTTCTCACTTGTCTTCTTTTGTTTTCTTTTTCTGGCTCTTTCAGCTGTCAAAAATAATATAATAAAGACCTCATAGAATTGAAAATTGTTTGTCTACTTTGTCTCTTAACCTGGCTGCACATTGAATTATTACTTCTAGTAAGTGTGATTTCAGAAAATTCTCTAGTCCAATGATCACAAGCAATTTATTATTACTTGAATGCATTCAAATTCCTGGGCTTGCAAGTTGCAACTGATGTAATGTTGTTGTATCAGATCAGATTATTCAAAATCCTATTGTAAACCCATAAGCCGAAATACTCAATCCAACTGTAAATTTGCAATTAAAGGCAGCAAAAGTCCAACTACCCACTTGTGCTAAATTGGGAAATTCAGCAGAAATATGATGGCTGAACAACCTAATATAGGAAGTTCAAACAACTCTAAGTATTTACCGGGCAAAAAATCCAATTCCACTGGATGGTCATACATAACTGTCTACGGCCACTTATATAATCTGCTTATGACTGGCAAATAGAATACCAAAGATTTAAATAAATAAAAACCAACATACTTGCTCTTACACTGCTGTTGTTCCCATCGTATTATAAGGTCAGAATAACTTGGTGGAAACTGGCAATGTTCAGCCAGAGTGTGACTGCTGTCAATTTGCAGAAAGTTCATATGATATAAGTTCAACTTTATGCTGCCAAGTGCCAACAGCCCCCTTTTAGGCCACTACCTAGGAATTCATCCCATCCAAAACCACCACGCCTGAACCAGAGTTTGGACTGTCTGAATGTCTTGAATAGATTTGGACATTCTACTGTAATGACCTACTGTTTGCAAGCTAGGAGGAGATCTTCTAGCATATTTGCAGGCTTCACAGTGCAATCAATCCTCCATGAATAGCAGCAAGAAGAGTAAAAGTAGGCCTCACGTCCACCGTAGGCCTTTTGCCAGAGCAGAAGTTGGAAGGGACTTGGACCCAAATCTTTCACACAGAGAGACTGAAGAAGAAATCACATATACTGTTGTGTGCCTCGTTCTATTCAATTGAAAGCTGAATCGGTCAAGATTTCTACTGTTGTTTAGTCACATTAAATAAAGCAAGTAAACCTAATTGCTATCCTGACCTTCAATATAATAACAAATAAATCAATGCCCTTAAATAGTTAACACTGTTACTAAGCTAGGATTCCTAGTTTAAACAAACAAAGAGACAATTAAAGGTGTCTTTAAGTAAAATAGGGGAGAAAGGGATTATAAATTCTCTGGGTTTCTCCAGGTCTGGTGTTTCCAAGTTGCTTCATGCATCTTGTGATCGTCCTCCCACATGTGCTTACCCCATGGCAGACTCTCATTAGTGAGACACACTAAACAGTTGAAGTCCAGTAATGTAGGTAAATTGGACTAGCATAAAATGAGCAAAAGATTAGCCAAATTGGTCTTCAGAAGGAGAAAGTGATGCCAGGACCGTGAAGATCGACACCAAAAATTCACGCAGTAAATTTTCCGAACTATTAGAAATGACTTTTCGTTCCTGGTATTCACACCCACGAGTTTTACAGATTTACGACTCATGTGTTTGTTTTCTTGTCTTTATTCAATCTGTTAATCTAAAGCGGTTTTCTAAAAGCTTTTCTACTTAGACTCAGGACTATAAGGTAAGACAACATTGTAAAATATTTTATAATACTGAAAATCCCTTAAAAAAACAGAATCCCTGTAGCCGACCCCATGATAGTTGGGACAAGGCTTTGATGATGAAAAAAATCCTTAAAAAATTTCCAAAACTCAACTCTATCATCATCATCATCATTGTTAGGCTTTATAGGGGGATTTTCACTTGCATACATACACGCTTCACATGTCCCTAATCAACTGACCAGCAGCCAGGGACCAAAACTCAACTATATTTGCATCCTATCAAAAAAAAAAAGGACACAATTTCATCAAAATAAAAAAGGAACATAACTTCCTCAATATGGCACAATCTTGGGCTTGTTACACAATTAACTAGACAACCAATCAAGTGCAACCAATTTGGTGTCATTCAGTCTGCCATCCTATGTATGTTAAGTATGTATTCCAACCACGAGTTTTCAGGGTCAGGACATGTTACATATTCAAAAGGAAAAAACATGTCAAGTAGAAAAAAATGGCCTTTAATTTGCTGCTTAATTATTTACCTGTCTCACATCCTTATGTATTACCTTATGTAAGTTTTAACTTCCCATAGGACCTTGATACCATCTTATTCAATAAGAATGGTGTCGATATTAGATTCTTCTTTGTTATGCTACTGAGCAACTACTTTTGCGAATGAAAATGAAACATTTTATTTTATTATCTTTCTATGCTGTCACAATTCATTTAACTTTGCTTTTGCTCTTCTGATATATTATGTGCTAATATTTGTTTGATTTCTTGGCAGGACTTTCACTTAAATCCCAGGAACTGACTGCCATATTTTTGGCTGTCAGACTCTACTGTAGTTTTGTCATGGAATATGACATACACACAATACTTGACACTGCCACACTGATCACTACCTTATGGGTTATTTACATGATCCGCTTTAAGCTGCGATCTAGTTACATGGAGGACAAAGATAACTTTGCCATATACTATGTGGTAATGCCCTCAATTTTATATTAGCTTTCATATCTGCTTGAAATTTCCTGCTTTAGAGTTTATTGATATTTAGTGGCTTGGTTTTTGAGTCTATATCCACTGAATGTCAAGTCACAGCACTTCTCTTGGGCATCTTGATTTCATTGTGCATTTTTGTGTGCTGTGTTTAAATCTGCGTCAGTGTGTGCTTGTCTGTGTGGAGGAAGTTGATCATATGCTGCCTTTATCATCCCCATATCTTGTCCCATCAAACTAGGAGTTGATCATATACTAATGGTGGCATGGACCCGAGGGGTGGCTCAATTGGCCTACGACCACAGTTTGCTCTCGGAGGTTGAGGGTTCGAAACTGCGCTACCACACTAGGGCCACAGGGGATTTACCCGACTTCCCCTGGGCATGGAGCTTGTTTCAAAATCGTGGGCCCCACCATTCATATTGCTAACCTTTTCAATTATCCACAACTAGTGATTGTAAATTACCCAAGTTTGGCCAACTGTTCATATTAATTATAGGAAAAACTTGTGATTAACTCCACGACATTCTTGAGAAGTTAACGCATGTTATTCACGTGCTCAATCCAATGGTGGGTTCCATTCAAGTTGGAGTGAAATTTGGAACATTGCAGATTGAAGAGTGGAATGGCTGCATTTAGGGTGGTTTCGTTGCTTAGATTCAAGAACCATGGATGAGACATGCTAGATCTGAAGCCAACAACTTACTAGTGTTTCCCATATGATGTGTGTTTTGTAAGGTGATTAGATTTATAATAGGTGGGTCCGCATGGCTTTTTGAGATGGATTGATGCAAGATAGACCTGTGTGCCCACAAATGGGGGCCAAGACAACTTAGGACTTTTCTTAATTCCCTATTTGAATTCTCATTAGTCTTTTCTAATTTTATTTAATGGGTTGTATTTAGGATAGAATGTAATTTTCTTACCTTTCCTAGTTTGATTAGGAGACTTAGCCCGTAAATTTTCCTTTTCTTATTTATATGGCATTGTAGAGATTTAGATCTTAGAGTTGACGATTAATAGAATTTGTGGGTTTTTATCCCTTTTGAGGTGCGTCCCTCATGTGATTGTTTTTGCAAAGACCTCATATTGTGCAAAGACCTCATATTGTGCTTCCGCACACTTTCACGCAAGTTCTAACCTAGGGCCTACATCAATTGGTATCAGAGCCAAGTAGTTGTGAGTTTGAATCCCGGGAGGAATGACTTTGTGCTACAAAAAAATGTGTCTCCAAAAGTGTGCCGACCGGATTCCACTTGAGGGGGAGTGTTGAGAAGTGGGCTCCACCTAAGAGGGAGTATTGAAAAGTATTTATGCTACTTCTACTAACGCCTTGAGGTTTTGGTAGGAACGGTTAGCTATGAAAACTTAATATTGTTTCTGTTATACATTCTTCTTTATCTCTTTCTGATCTTCTCACATATTTTTTTTTGGTTCAATAGAGCAGGGATTATAGGTTTGAGGGGTTTTGGTGAAGAAGTTTTTGGCAATGGATGGTTCGGTGGTAGGGGTCAAGGAGGGGATGGGTTTCAGTGTTGGGTATCGATTTTGGGTCTTGGTGTTGGGACAGTAGGGTTTTATGGGTTCAACAAGGATGGTCTGGGTTCTGGACGATGGAGATATTTGGTTTTGGGTTTGATGCTGGGACTGGGTTTTGGATGGGTATGGTTCTCGGGTAGCATGGATTTTCAGAGATTTGGCTTGATTGGGATGAGGATATTAGGGATTTGGATTGGTGGATTGGGTGTGGTGATAATGGAATGGAATCAATGGAAAAAGATCAAACTGGTTGCAGGGATTGTTTTGCTCCGATAGTAATTGATGCAGGCCCTAGGGTTAGGGCTTGTGTGGAAGCACGATACGGGGACTATGTAGAGACGATCACATGAAGACGCACCTCAAAAGGGATGAAATCCACATATTCTATTAATCATCTACTCCGAGATCTAAATCTGTACAATGCCATATAAATACGAAAAATCAAAACTTAGGGGCTAAGTCACCTAATCAAACCAGGAAAGGTAAGCAAATTAGATTCGGTAAGCAAATTAGATTCCATCCTAAACACAACCCATTAAATAAAATTAGAAAACTAATGACAACTCAAATAGGGAATTAAGAAAAATTCCTGAGCTGTCTTGGCCCCCATGTGTGGGCCCACAGTTTTATCCTGCGTCATGGATCCTAAAATTGCAATTTGTGATCGACCCTCTTAAATTCATGTATACACAGACAGAATATGGGGCTCACCTTTGATCAAAAACCTTTGCACACATGCCCACTTGCCTGAATTTGATAGATCTCATTAGTGCCTATTCACCCCAAGCAAGATCAAATGAAAGTGTTAAAGAGATAATTTTATGAGGAGATGGATGATTTAATATGAGAATTCCAATTAGTGAAGAGATTTTTCTAGGGGATTTAATGGGTATGCAGGAAAGATGATAAAGGATACGAGAGAGTGCATGAAGGACAAGGATTTAGAGAAATGAATGACTTAGGAGACACTATCTCGGAACTTGCATTGACATTTGACCTTGTAATAGCAAAAGCCTTCTTTAAAAAGAGAGAGGAGAATTTAATTACTTATAACAGTGGAACTAATAAGAGTTAGATAGACTTTTTTCCTATTTATAAAATATGGCCGTCTAACCTGTAAAGATTGTAAGGTTGTTACTGAATAGAGTTTGACCACACAACTAGGATATTAGATTTTTTTGAACGGTCATAGGATATTAGATTTAGACGTTTGCAATAATGATGGAAGTGGATTTTTAATGTGGATGGAGCTGCTAGGGGGAAGCCCGGCTCGGCAGGTACAGGTGGTGGTCTTTGCAATCATGATGGTCTTACTTTGCTTTCTTTTTCCACTTACATTGGAGTTAAAGACTAGAATGAAGCTGAGATTTTAGCCATCCTTGAAGCTCTAAGGGTATATAAAGTTTTGTTTAATCATCCCTTGATCGTGGAAAGTGATTCTCTTAATGCTATCTCTTGGGTGGCGAATTCAGCAAAGAGCCTGTGGAGGTTTTATTTTTATCTGAATGAACTTAAGTTCTTATCTTCAGAGTTGAAGGTGGAGTTTAGGCACATTCTTCATTCAGCGAATGAAGAGGCGGATGTGTTGGCGGGGCTGTGCAGTAGTTTCTTTCATTTTTGCTCTATTTCCTTGCAATCTGCTAATTTTTTTTTTGGGTGGGGGGTATTAGCTCATTTACCCCTCAACCCTCGCTTGTAGTTCTCCTTTTGTGATCCCTGTTTGTTTCCTTTCCTTTTTTAATATTTTTGTCACTGTTAGAGAGAGAGAGAGGCATAATCGTCATGTGATCTGTAGCACCTAAATCAATGATCCATGCTATGCCGGTGGAAGAAGTGTCACACCACAACCCTCTTAGTTGGGCATATTAGTGATCCAAAAATAAATTCCCTTCTTTAAATTGTGCTAGATCCAGTGAGCATAGGAATTTAGGAGTTATTCGGAATTTAGGGGTCTTAATCTCATGTTCTCGGGGGTTCTAATGGAGCTTATTGTGGAAAGAGACTCTGCCAATGTCATTTCATGTGTGTAAATTCATATGAGGTCAGCCTGTGGAAATTTCAGTTCTACTTCACTCAGATTTAGTCCCAAGTGTCTTCTACTTGTGTGGTTTTTGTCATGTTAATCAGTCCACTGCCCCCTGCCTTTTTTTTTTTGGTAAAGCAGTCCACTGCCTTGGAGGCTCCCATTGTCTGATTGTATTTTGCATAGGGTATTAATGCTCTTATATCTACTTGTGGTTTTCTAGGTTTTCTGCTTTGTTTGTTGTATAGATCTTGTTATTTATTAATAGAATTTTACTAACCAAACCAAACCAAACCAAACCAAGCCTTTTCCCACTAGGTGGGGTCGGCTATATGGATTTGACGATGCCAATCAAATCTGTTTAGGGCCATGTCCTCCGTTAGATCCATGTAGGCAAGGTCATGTTTAATAGTTTATTTCCAACTTCTCTTGAGTCTCCCTCTTCCCCTCCTACTCCGGGCAATCTCCATGCTTTCACACCTTTTAACAGGTGCCTCCGTTGGACGCCTTCTAATATGGCCGAATCATCTCAGTCGATTTTCTCTCATTTTATCTGTAATCGGTGCTTTTCCTACTTTGCCCATAATCTCCTCATTCCTAATCCCATCTCTCTTTGTAATCCCGCACATCCATCTTAGCATTCTCATCTCCGCAACTTCCATCTTCTTAACATGATTATGCTTTACTGCCCAACACTCTGATCCATATAGCAACGCTGGACGTACCGCCACCTTATAATACTTTCCTTTAACCTTGAGGGGGACTTTCCGATCACACGAGACTCCCGAAACACTCCTCCATTTGGTCCACTCAGCCTGAATCATGTGACTTACATCATTATCAATCTCTCCATCCTATTGCACTATAGATCCAAGGTACCTAAAGTTTTCTTTCTCTACAATCTTTTGTGTGCCCAAACTTACTTCTAAGTTACCAGGTGTCCTACTTTGACTAAACTTGCATTCCATATATTCCGTCTTGCAACGACTTAGCCTAAACCCTTTTGTCTCTAACGTATTCCGCCACAATTCTAGCTTAGCATTCACTCCTTCTCTCGTCTCATCCACTAAAACAATGTCATCTGCAAATAGCATACACCACGGCACCTTATCCTGAATATGTCTTTTAATCTCATCCATAACTAGGGCAAACAAGTATGGGCTTAACGCTGAGCCTTGATGTAGACCAATCGTGATAGGAAACTCTTTAGTCTCTCCGCCCGTCGTTCTTATAGATGTCACGGTTCTATTATATATATCCTTTATCGCCTCAATATATGCGACACACACTCTTTTCTTTTCCAGTACTCTCCATAGAATCTCCCTAGGAACTCGGTCATAGGCCTTCTCTAAGTCAATGAACACCATATGTAAATCTCTCTGATCTTCTCTATACTGTTCCATTAACCATCTCAGGAGAAAGATAGCCTCCATGGTTGATCTCCCAGGCATGTAACCAAATTGATTCTCTGAAATGTTTGTTGTTCTTCTTAGTCTTCTCTCAATAACTCTCTCCCATAATTTCATTGTATGGCTCTTCAATTTAATCCCGCGGTAGTTCGCATAGTTCTGAATATCTCCTTTGTTCTTCTATATAGGTATAAGAATATTTTTCCTCCATGCATCAGGCATCTTCTTGCTCTTTACTGTTCTACTAAAATAAAATTGTGTTAGATCATTTGTCAATTGATAATCTTTTTCCTATGAGTGTAAGCTATAGAAACCAAGTCCCATAACTCCTTGGCAGTTAGATAACAGCGAAATCTAGCTGCAATTTGTCTTCCATGTAATTGAGAATCTTATTCATGGCCAACCTATTCTCTGCTTCCCAATCACCATATCTTGGACCATCGGTAGGTGGGTCTTTAACTCGTCCATCTATGCATCCAAGCCTTTTCGTCCCACAAATTCCCATTCGAGCAGAATATGACTACTAATAACTTTTCCATTAAATAGATTTACCGATATTCGATTATTGGGTCCATCTATGCATCCAAGCCTTTTCGTCCCACAAATTCCCATTCAAGCAGAATATGACTAATAATAACTTTTTCATTAAATAGATTTACCGATATTCGATTATTAGGCCTTACAGCCCCCTGAAATGTGGGTTGCAGGGCACGCTTTCCCTTTGACACACATTCCATTGTTGAATTCTCAAATATGAAATATCCTCTCTTTTTTTTCCCTTTCATATGGAAAAAAAAATCCATTTAAAAGAGCAAACCAGCATAAGAGCCATACTGAAAAACAACAAAACAGGAAGCCATTCATAAAGGAAAAACCACAGAAAAACCAGCAACACCCAGAAAGCCTAACAGAATACAGCAGCTTGGAAGGAAACACATCTACCCAAATCCGACCACCCTACCCCCTCCTTGGCTAGAGCTTCTGCTGCCTTGTTAGCACTACGCAGGTCTGAACAAAATGAGCATCCAGCGTTGAGGCTAGCTCTAACACCCCCTCTCCCACATCTGCCAGACACCATGGTGGCTTAGAAGACCCTGATGCCCAACGATCAAAAATCTTTACACATAGTCACCCTCCACAACAAACACCCTATTTTTTGTGATAGAATCTGCCTGTCAACTAGTAAAACTCTTTATGAGTTGTCAATTAGGATGAATACTCTGATCCAATAACCATAGAAATCAATTGGGATGACCACTCATCCAATAAATGTACTCAGGACTTATTTTACCACAATTCCACAATCAATTTCAATCAAATACAGGCACAATCACCTCCATGATCATGAAACCCTAACAACCTCGCACTTTAAACTAGCTGTACAGCCCTCACTGAGACTTCAATGTTTTGATGTCAGCACATAAGTGGCTGACGGTTAGAAAACACAAAAAATGTTTATAAAATACCTTTCTCTAGCTCTTGATGAGTCTTCTTGGATTGCTAATGCTCTGATACCAAGTTGGAGTGTGTTAAGAACTTAAGATGTGTAAAGTTCCCATACTTATCTCTCCCTCTCTCTCTCTCTCTCTCTCTATATATATATATATATATATATATATATATATATGGACTAAAAGGAGAAGAGAGAATCTTTCAAAGTTAAAGAAAATGATGCTGGAGTATTTCATTAGGGCTGGTTGACCAGATATCTACATTTTTATAATAATCAATTATTCATATACAATAAACCCTTTGATATTTCTAGAAAACACAAAACAGTCCTTGAAATTTAAAAACTATAAATAAGTCCCTATTCCATCTCATCAATTTTCTGTGGGATACATGTTGTCGCTTATTTTAAATTTCTCATCATGCTGTTACTTGAATGCCATCTGCATTCTTTTCCCAATTGTCACAAACAACTCTTCTCTCTCTCAAAACTCAAGGCTGGTTGGGACTTTGTTGTTGTTACATGGCTCTTTTGATCCTCCTAGCATAAAGATTTTGGTATGGCAGAATGCTTATATAGATTTTTTAAATCGTTGCACTTTGGTATGGTCGTCGTATTATCTTTTGTACTTTTGGATTTAGATTTCATGGTTTAATATCCTTGGTTTGATACAGGTGATACCGTGTGCTTTACTTGCACTGGTTGTTCATCCATCAACATCACACAATTTTGTTAACAGAATCTCTTGGGCTTTCTGTGTTTACTTGGAGGCGGTGTCAGTTTTACCCCAGCTACGTGTGATGCAAAATGCAAAGGTTCAGTTTAAGACCCAATCCAATACTACCTTCTTTCTTTCAATTATGGATTGGACTCGGCACATATTTGCAGTTTCTTTTCCATAATTTAATAAATTTATGCAGATTGTGGAGTCATTCACTGCTCATTATGTTTTTGCACTGGGTGTCGCCCGATTCTTGAGCTGTGCACATTGGGTACTCCAGGTTTGGTTCTTAACAGAACTGTACTTCAAATCACATATATTTTTCTTTTTTAAGGTGCCTTCTTATTAATCTTCGCCCCTTTCTATGTATTATTCTCTTTTCTTGCCTATTCATTCTTGTAGAATTGAGTCATGTTAATGTGTTTAGAGAATATTACAGGTCAAGCTAACTACATAATTGGAAAAAAAGATAAATAGTCTGTCCTATAGTAGTTTAAGAATAGTGAAGGTTCCTGGTGGATGAAAGAAGACAAGGTGGTATTATACAATGTAAAGGCCTTGATAAAGTAAGACTGAACCTTCAGTTTGACAAATAGGTCCTGGGCAGTAAGTGCAATGTCAGATCAACTACACGTATCAGTCCTTCCGAGGAAATCGTGTGTAGAAAACAGAGAGAAGTGCTAGTGGCTTGCAGAATCGTGTCACGGGAATACCAATTTCTCTTGTTATCTGTGAATGGATATCTCGGTTGATGATTTTACGGTGGGTGAACTTGCAGAGATCAACTTGGTCATGGTAGCGAAGCAGCTTGGATCCACAAGCAGTGATGAAACGGGTGTAGACAAGCCCTACGAGAGAGTTTGCTGAATCCTGGACGGATTCTAGTGAGGACCAACTCCGCAGAAGGGAATTAGCCGAATTCCTCTCGGAACTCAATAACATTCTTCCATTGAAGAGAAAGAACAAACCAAACAAAACCAATCTTTATTATTGAATAATCTTGAACTACTCTCCTAATAGAGGGATTACACATATATATGTATATATATATTTATATTTATAGAGGAAGGGTTGGACATCCCCTTTCCTAATAGGACTTTGCTTTCCTAAACAATAAAGGAAATAACTTGCTTAACAATCCAAATAAAATAAAACTCCTAATTTTAATAACTTCTAAATAAATAACAATTTTATAAATAAGAAGACTCTTAACTAATTAAAACTCTAACTAAATGGATGTCATATTGGGCTTATGGGCTGGGCCCAATTAGTTGGCATACCATGGGTCTGGCCTGCATCAGGTAGGCTAATGCATTGTGCTGGACTACTGTCATCTGGCTTTTGGGAAATAGTGAGCCTTGATCTCTTTTTCAACTAGTTGAGGAAGTTGACTGGCTGGAGGGACTCTCTGATAGTGAGGTGGTGGGAAATGGGAGTGTCTGATTCAAATGGAGACAGAACCCTAGGGTTGGATGACAATTGACAACCAATAGGCTTTCTTTCATAATATGAAGATATGATAAGAGGGTGTATGTCAATATTATTTGTTTGTTTTGTGGATAGGCTAAGATGAGAAAGAAATTGGATTCTTTCTTTGTACTTATTTCTGAAAATGGAGTGAAGAATGTGAAAGACTGAGACCCATTAGTCCAGCAATGAGACAGGCAAATTCTTTTCTATTGGTTTTTCGAGGGTGTTCCTCGTGGGTAGATAAATCAGTTGGTCATACCATATTGAAATACTTTCAACAGGGAGTTGGTTGCACATAAATTCATTTCCTCTTGGCACATTGGCACAGTTCCATGTGTTGATGTATTTTTTTCCTATTTTTAGAGTGACGTCTTTAATCTATAAAGAAGTACAAATTTGCCAAGTGAGACAACTTTATCCTTAGTTATTGCTAAAAATACAGCTTATTTATCGATTTTATTTATTTATTTTTGTCGTTTTAAATAATTATGCCTTTTGAAAATTTCCTCAAAGTACTCAAATGGCTTTGCTTGTTTTGTTATGTCTTTTTTTTTTTTGCAGGTCTTGGACAGCCGTGGATACCTATTGACTGCATTGGGTCATGGATTATGGCCTTCCATGGTCCTCCTTTCCGAGATTGTTCAAACATTTATCTTAGCAGACTTCTGCTACTACTATGTAAAGAGGTAAGTACTTTACTATGGATAAAATCATAACAATATATGGCTATGCTGCATGAGTATATGCTTTACGTCTCTAGGCCCAAGTTTACTTGGATTTAGTCCAATCCTTGGAACTCAATTACAATTCCTGATATCTGAACTGCTGACCATTTTATGATTTCCATTGGTAAGAAAATTTGATTTTGTTTAGTTTGACCATATGCTGTATATCAAATCACATTACATGCGGCGTCATTGGTTGTTTTCCTTGTGTTTCTTTTACTGACTGTAACTTTTCGTTCTGCAGCATCGTTGGCGGCCATCTTGTGTTGAGGCTCCCTTCAGGGGTAGTGTGAAAAAACAATGTAGTAGAGAGACAATCCAAAGAACTTCTAACTTTCAATTTGTAGATATAGACAGAAGTTCTGATAAACTATTTAAATTATCATCCACTTGCTCTCATGGTTATAACTGGTTTTGTTTCTGGAGTGTCATGGCAAGCATGAAACAATTAAGAATCTAATTTTATCTCCTTAAAAAAACTCCATGTGTTGCTGCTGTGAGGAGTTGCGGTTGATTCATTTCGAATCTAAATTTCAGCAAGGCAATTGTATGATTACAGTGGCCTTTGTGATCTTGGTTTGGGGGTGGTGATCATGTGATGTGGGATGTGAGAATTGGGTTACTGGATCTTCTTGGGGCCTTTGGAGTAAATGTTGTTTAACATCCTTAAGCTTGGATCACAGGTAGCTCAGTGGCAAGACACTTCTCTTTTTAAAGAAACAACCAGGAATTGTATTCCTAGTTGTAGTGGTGATGGTTCAGGGACTTGGGTTAGGTTGTGTAAGTATTTACGAGAGCCAATCTCCGAAGTGTAATTGTTAGATTTTATTTTACTCTATTCTTATTCTATTTCATATAACAAACAAACCGGCAGACTTGAACTAATAGGTGCTCTTGGATTGTAGCAGCTAATGCCTAATCCACATCTAGATCTGGGCTCTTTTCAGACGGGATTGCCCCTGGGCCTACTTTCTTGCCCGATTGTTTTTTGGCTGGGCCTGCGTTCTTACATGCTTAAACTCTGGGTGCAGCATATTTTACAGAGGCACTGTATGTAATTTTCCAGATGGGCTGAGCTTGGGCCTGACTTTAGGCTGTGGACTGGACCTGAGCCTGAATGTCAGACCCAATATTAAATGAGTTGGGTTTGGGCAAGCTTTGGAGTGGCCATGAACACTCCTACCCTACACTTGAGTTTGAGGCATGCCCTTGGAGGATCTGATTGATAAAGGATGGGTAATGGTGGAGGACAGTGGGGAAATAATTATGCTGAATCCGCTCAATTCATATTCATGCCCCACTATAAAGAGTGGCTCTTCTTGACCACGTAAATACCGTTGCCCGGTGCAAGGTGAAAACTAGTTTGGGCTTAAATAATATCAAGTACTGGATCTTTCACACCTAGCTAGGACCATTTAGTTTGCATTATATTACATAGGAATCAAATACATAGGCTACAGAGGATGAATTTTTAAAAAATGAGCATAAAATAATCTTTCCTTAAAAAAAAAAAAGATGCTTTAAAGTGTAAATGATCAGTAGTTTGTAATCTATAAAATCAAAAGATCAAAAATAAAAATTTCCTACATATGGGCTCTGATTTCACTTCCTCTTTTTTTTTTGTTTTTTTTTTTTTAACCTTTTTAGTGTGTATTTGTATTCCTGTGTTTTAAAATGTTCACTCTAAAAATGGTCTTAACTTTCATCAGCAAAGCCATTGCATATGGACATTTATTTTGAGTACTTTGAATTTTGTAAGTAAGCCCCACTTTAAGACTAGGCATTCAATTTCTCCTGCATCCCATGCCTGCCCTATTGCCGGAAATGGATTTCCTGTTTGGTCCAAATAGGGTTTCAGGGGGTGCCACATGGCAAGAGATGTCACATCTTGTCTCTAAAAAAAAACTTCCAATCTCCTTAAAAAATTCATTTCCCCATGTGGCACCCTTTGATTGTACCAAATAGGGGATCCGGATCCCTGCCCTATATGCAATGTGGCTTACTGCAAAAATTCTCATCAAACGATTGAAAGAAATATGCAAGACACATGGATCTGTGAGGTGTACTAACTGCAGGAGGGCTGGAAACTCACCGAGTTCACATGTGACTTGGCCGATTCACTTCATTTTGAATAAGGACCGAGTCAAATTGAGGAAAGACTCATGTATATGGAAAAAATTTGGGCTGCACCAGAATGAAATAATGATCTGTGTAGATATTCCATCTAATGAAACAAAGGTATGCATGAAATGGCCATTCTGTGAGTAGAATGCTATCAATTTTGACTGAACATTTGTCACCCAAGTGATTAAACACCTTGGAGTGAATAGGTTCAAGCTTGAGCTCGGCTTGATAAGCATATACTCTACATCTTTAGAATTTGTCTACTTATAGTAGCAGTCAGTCTTGTATATGCAGTACTCAATGTAGATCATGGCTATTGGTGCCCACTTAAGACGCATGCTTATAACTACAAGGGGATGAGGGGGAAGATTGATATCTTGGCTTATACGTTAAAGGTTTTACTTTAAATGATTAGCAATCTCAAACTGATATTTTAAAACCAATAACATCACAATTGCAATTTTCTTTCCCTTAAATGACACTCATGTTGTGAAGAAGTGGGCTTGCCTAAATTTGAATTGGTGGTCTCAATCAACCACTTGCTATAGATGTGGCACTTTGGGCAAAAAGTGCAAAAGTAGAGAGAGAAATAGAAAGCTCAAACGGTGTCATTATCCGTGGGTCTCCCCCACGCTTATGTGTGTAGGTGTCCACTACTTGCATGTGCAAGTTTTCTCTCTCTGCGTATTTGGTGCCTTCTCCTCCTTCTTTCTTTGTGCGAGTGCGAGTGCTCCTTCTCTATGTGTGCGGGTGCTCTCATAGGTCCTAGGCCCCTTGGTTGGGGTTCAAAAATGGTGTCATCTTCGTAATCACAATATCATGATTTTTACTCATGTTATATTTATAATTAAAAAAGAATGACATACATACTCATTGGACATCCATCTAGTAGGCCAAATCGTGGAAGCATATATTTTGAGTAGTGAGAGTGAGATCCATCAAAATATATGAGTAGGCCATTCAGAAGCTTAACCAGTGCAATTGGCACACGAGAACTCTCTTATGGACTCGAACACAATGATTCGTGGTTAAATAAGCTTAATCAAAAGATATTAAAGAGGCGAGGTGAATGACATAAATTGGTTAGCTAGGTCCTAAATCTAATTAAATATTATTTTAGACATGACCAATTTGACGGTGGGTATAATTTTTATTAGAGTAAGATTTGATTAAAAATATGACATGAATTGTAATTCTATAATTTTGATCATATAGAACCCTGGGTCCCAACCGAATCCCTCTTTGGAACAGCATGATAAGACTCCACTCGATGCACACTCTATAATCAAAATTTAAGCAATGATGCAATACACAATGGCCCACTCCATCTGAATAATTTCCGGCGTGTAGTGCAGTGCCTTATCTAATCCAATATATAGTCTCATACAATGAGCTGTCAGCAACCAGATCTACTTGAGCTTGTATATTTGCATTAGACATATCTGTTGGCAATGAGATCATGATAATAAGATTATTATTATTATTATTTATTATTATTTTTTGCTATTGGAGGGTTCCCAACTCTTTGAGTTGGACTAATCCCTTCGGACCTAGAGGGAAGCCGGATAAACCCCCTGTGGCCCTAGTGTGGTAGTGCAGTTTCGAACGTACAACATCCAGGTGTAAACTGTTGTCCTAAACTATCTGAACTATCCTTGGGGTTATGATAATAAGATTGTAGTAAATTTACTTTCACAAGATATCAAATCTATTAATTATGGTGGAGCAGATAATTAATGACTACGGTTTTTGTTCTTTTGAATTTTATATGAAGTGACCTTGTTGAGCAGATGTGTAAAAAATTGGGGGCTTGTCATGGGATGTAGCCATGTGTGAGAGCTTGCTTTACAATATATTGAAGAGACTGTGAGAGTAGTCTTCCTAGTGCTGTAGGGGATACCTATTGAATATCAGAGCTGCTCAAAATAAATGTATTATACTTACCAAAAATATTCATAATTTACCCAAATAAAAGTTGGTCATACCTTAAGATCGAGGGCATAACTACAATGCAGGATTGTTTCATTGTAGCATGGTTAAGCGCCCATCATTAAAATGCATTGTGGGGCACACCTTTGAAAGATCCCATTGATTGAATATATGAGTAGGGACTTGATTAATGCATATATATACTTAATAAAGCATGAAATTGTGTTAAATCACATTCTTAATCATGGGTTCAATCTTAGGTGGAACCAACTCATACTTGGATAAAATTTAGGGTAAATTAGGGAGAGATCTCTCATTACCGTGTTATAAAGTCTCTAGTACGCAGCATTAATGTTTAAGGCCTAAAGTCCCTTGCTCATGGGATTAATTTAGGTGGTGGTCCCTAAGCATGTGACATCAGATTTTTTATGACTCATTTGCCCTTCTAATCATTTAAATGGGCAGTGGTCCCCAAGGATGTAACATCAGATTTTTTATGACTCATTTGCCCTTCTAACGATTTAAATGGGTGTTATGCAATTTAAATCTAGGTTTTAGCTCCAACTCATTGTCTTTCTCGGATTATTTTTCAATTTAAATGTAGTAAGATGAATTTTCAATTAAATTTGAGGTTTTAAATTGGAGGGAACGACAGTTGATAGAATTTTGCCTAGCATGACTTACTTGGTGCTGCTTTTTTTGTGTCATCTTTCCTCCTTTGGGTTTTTTTGCCTGTCCACATACATATACAACTCAGATAAATTGATATCAAACTAATCCCAGTCCAAAGAAAAGTGAAAAAAAAAAAAAATCACAACAAATTTATTTAAATTCACTTCAAACACAATATAATTTCATATTAGATTTAGATAAATTTTTATCAAAGCTAGATAAATTCAAACTAAATCTAGTTAAACCAAACCAAATCTATATCGAAGTGACATAACTTGTTTTCAAATTGTCTATGATTTCAAGCACAGATAAATTCATAAAAACTCATATAAACTCACACCAAAGTTAGATAAGTTCCCATCAAAGTTATATAAATTCACAGCAAACTCAGATAAATTCATTTAATTATTATCAAACTCAAATTAATTCAAAGCAAACACAAATAAATTCATATCAAACTTAAAAAAATTCATACCAAACACAGATAACATCATGCCAAAGTCAGATTACACATATAAAACACTTGTTTTCATACTGGCTATGATTTCAAATATAGATAAATTCATATAAACTCACACCAAAGTTAGATAAGTTCCCATCAAAGTTAGATAAATTCACAGCAAACTCAGATAAATTCACTTAATTCGTATCAAACTCAGATTAATTCAAATCAAACACAAATAAATTCATATCAAACTTAGATAAATTCATACCAAACACAGATAACATCATGCCAAAGTCAGATAATACATACAAAAAACTTATTTTCAAACTGACTATGATTTCAAACACAGATAAATTTATATAAACTCATATAAACTCACGTCAAAGTTAGATAAGTTCCCATCAAAGTTATATAAATTCACAGCAAACTCAGATCAATTTACTTAATTCGTATCAAACTCAGATTAATTCAAAGCAAACACAAATAAATTCATATCAAACTTAGAAAAACTCATACCAAACACATATAACATCATACCAAAGTCAGATAACATCATGCCAAAGTCAGATAACACATACAAAACTTTGATAAATTCACAACAAACTCAAAAAAGCTCATATAAAACCAAGTTAAATACATTTTAAAGTCAAATAAAATCATGTGAAATCCAGTTAATTTTATACCAAACTCATTATTTCATAATAAACTCAAATAAACTCAGTAAAAACTCAAAGAAAATGTTTTCAAAGTCACATAAATTCGTTTGAAACCTTGTTTAATTGATAACAAACGTATTTAAATTGAAATCAAACTCAGAAAAATCCATGCCAAAGTAAAATAATTTCATATCAAGCTCAGATAAATTCAAACCAAAACTTAGATAAAACTTATGTCAAACCCAATTAAGTTTAAGTCAAGATGATTCGGTTGATCGAGGTCACCAATGAGTTGATTTTGCTTCTTTCCTTAGTTTCCTTCATCTTCGCTTTCAGAATTTTTATTTTTTCTTAGATTTCAGAGTGTATGACGGAATATCTTAAAGCGGTACGTGTTTGGTGACGTATAGAGTACATAAAGGGAGGCCGTTTTTGTCTTTTCGACTCATTTAATATTAAAAGGGGACCGCTGCCTCTATGAGAAAATGACTTGGACCATAGGCTACGAAACGTACTGTTGAGGGACCTGCCGCCAAATGCCCCTAAAATTTAAGATACATAGGAGATACTTTGTAGATCCTGTCTCATAAAGTAAACAAACTCATTCTAATACTCATCCAAAAAAAATGTTGTTCTCATCCCTATCCTTCTTCTTCAAAACTATTCTAGAGTCTTCTTAGATTCTTCCGGATCTGATAATATATGTGTCCAACTACTTAAAAACTGTCTTCATGCACAAATGACTCTGCTAAGCAGAGATGATCTCTGTATACTATACATGAATCATGTTATTTTAGGACTGGAACCGTCACATCAATAAAGGCCTCACATATCAAGGCTAGGGTTGTAAACGGGTCGGTTCCGGTCCGGGTCAATGCTCAACCCGGAACCAGAACCGTTAGGGAGAAAACTGTTTCGGAACCAGTTTCTTGGCTCCGAAACCTTAACCAAAACCATATATGTAACGGGTCTGGATCCGGGTTCGGGTCTAGGTAGAGAATGATATTAAAAAAATACGATTTTTAGGAGAGATTTTCGAAAATTGAGGTAATATGTAGGGTCTCAGGTCTGGGGCTCCGAACCAAGGTGGAACCGGATTCAGACCCATTTACTTATCAGGGCCTAAATAAGGACTTAGACCCGGACTTTAACGGGTCAGAACCTCAGGGTAATCGGAGAATCGGGGACCCATTTACATCCCTAATCAAGACCCAAGGGCAAGGAACAGGAACAAGAACATATAGACAATATCCAAAACTATCTCAATAACAAAGAATTGGACAGTGGATCAGTTGGAATGATTTATTTGTATTATGATTAGCAGCAGTTCATGCTTCAAAATCACAATTATCAACTGGCCTAGCTCATTGATTTGTTTGGCAGCCTTCTATTAATCAAATTAAAATAAAAGGAATGGTTGTTGGGATGGCTCGTGTGAATTAGAAACTGTGGGCACTTCACCATAAGGTCCACCAGGTGGTCTGTATACATCAATCTTCCATTGGTCACAGGCACATTAGAAGGTAGGTTCTATGGGACTTTCAAACAATTAGCTGTCGACTTCATAAAAATTGTCCCCTGTATAATGAGCTTGATTTATCTATTTGGTGCACCGTTCACACGCTAATACGGTCGCAATGGGTTTGGTTTGGCTAGGGCTCGGGTCACAAGTTGAGCACATTGCCTAAAATTCTAATTGTATAAATCCAACCTGAACTCAACCTATTTATTGATGGGGTTAAAAATACCAAATGAAACATTTAGTTATGGGTCTTGTTTGAGTTAATTGACAAGTCATAGTCTAATTAGTCCAATTGAATTAGGTTGGTAACTTGAATAGTGAGATGCGCTCAACTTGATTGAACCCATTCCTTAATTGGTAAGAATTGTTAACTCAAACCATGAATTATAAAGTAGGCTTTAGGTTGAGAGCACAAGACGCTCCAAGTGGTAAAGGGCGCCTTATCTCACCACAAGTGCCAAGGGATCCACCACTAGTGGAGCACTGCAGTAAAGTGGAGCAACCTAGGGATGATCCCTGTGACTTTGATTTGAATAGTTTACCATTTACAAGGAAAAAAAATGTAGGCTTCAGGTTGGATTGGTGGGTTGGGCCAGAAATCGCCTCTGGTACAAGCAAACGTGGGTTTGGTCCTCCAACCATCACTTACGGCTAACTAAGTCATCCAATTGCAAGAACTTTTATTTGTATGATTTAAAATCGTGGTTTCAATTGTGATATCGGGCAATCGCAAAAATCGATACTGTATCGGTATTGGTCACGGTCATCACGGCATGAATTTTTTTTACTCCAAAAAACCTTAAAAATGATAAAATACTATAAAACAATATTTTTTTTCCCTTAGTGACAATTATAAATCAAAATGTCGGTCCTCTAAATCATGGCCTCTTGTATCGTTGTCTTATATGAAACTGTATAAATTTTATTTACAATTAAAGAGATTTACATGTATATATTAAAATGAGTTGAAACACCTTAAGTGTTGGAAAATGATACCATAATTATAACTTATAAGCTATCTATTAATGTCAAATTTAAGAAACTAAAGCCCGTACTCATCACTCGATCATAAGTAAGTTATAAATCTCAAGAGCATATATAGTACATTAGGATAACAAGATAAAAGGATAAAACAATTCAATATTTATGGTTTACCTGAAATGAGAGGACTGAGGTGGGACTTGAATGCATAATTGCATACCTTGATTCCAAGTGGAGTGACATTCAGGCTCAATATCATCGTCGTCATTATCATTTCTTTGGTATGGGTTATAATAACATGACTGGAACTCCAATACTCCCATACTAATGATGGTGACTGGTGAGTGATAGTGATATTGATATTGTGGTTGAGGTGGGAAAATTCTTTGATAAGATGATTACTCTCCTCTTTAAGAGAGAATGAAAAAGAGATTTTTAAATTGTAGGCTCATATTTTTCAAGAGTTTGGAGATATTTTAATAGGGCGAGCCGAGACCAATTCACATGCCGATATTGAAACGTAGCCTACCAACTGATCCGGCTGAAAATTTGAACCATGATCTACACTAAACACTATAAGGAGCTACATTAAAGACTTCATTTATTTTGACAAATGATATTCTCCCTTTGGCATTAAAGACTTCATTTATTTTGACAAATGATATTCTCCCTTTGGCCTGTTATTGGTATTGGGAAATGGCAACCCGATTTTATACTAATGAAAACTAAAGAATTATTGAAGATTCGAATATTAGAGAGAATAAAATAAGAAGGATTAGAGAACGGCTACTTATCTCACTGGTAAGTGACGGCAGTTCTCACCTGGCTGGTTGTAGATGATTTGAATATCGGATATGCCATCTTTTTCCACTTGTGTGTGTTTCTTTTTCACTTATATGGGCCATCTTCCCATATGTGTGCGAGCTCTTTTTTGGGTCTTAGCCCCCTTTGGCTGGATTACAAGAAAAGTAAAAAGAAATAAAGAAAGGAAATAAAAACTTTGGATTTCCATGGGATTTATGCCGAAACGATTAGGAGATTTAAGGGTTCATAATAAGCTTTTAACAAAATAATACCACCACCATCATCATCATCTAAAATAGCTTTATCTCATCTACGAGTAGTACTGGCTGGAACAAAACCTTAATGCGGGGCCTTCCTAGATAGTTGCATATCATGGGGTGAAGGAGATTGTTAGGTTTTATCATTGATTAGCAGGTGAACATTGGAGACCTTAGTCAGAAAGTCACAATCACAAATCAAAACCATGTGAAGTTCCATCTCCAAGTAATCTATGACAGGACCAATCAATCCCTCGTACCATGATTGCATGTGTACAAGTGGGCCTCACATTTAAGGTCAGCAAGACAGTGCACAACTAAATATTACGCCCCCATCTAATTAGGTATGCTTGGTGCTGTTTTTCTTGGAGCAGCAACCTTTAAAAATGTAATTTTTGACAATTTTCTATACTCAACTAAGTATGTCATGATCTCCTTTGTGAATGCATGAATTTGAATATCCAAAGTTTTCAGTTAAAGATTTTCTTAGCCATTTCTAACAAATAAGGACAACCAATATATTGATAATTTAGTGGTGTTGGCACCCCCATATCACAAATGTGTCTAGAAATCCAACCCTCGGTCTTCAAATTGGTAGTATTACTACTACCTAGGGGAAAAAATAGTAAATTAACTAATGTGCATTTTTTGAGTTTTACTTCATTTTAATTCTCACAAAGGTTTTCGATTTCATGGGGGCCAATCACCTCTCTTGATCGATGTGGCCGGGGCGGGCTCAGGAATTCTTTCCTCGAGCGGCCACCACGTAGAAAACAAATTCTTAGGAGGGGCACATAGAAAAAACGCATATAGTCTTCAAAATATATAAAGGCAATTTTGAGAATTTGGGGGCAGGGGCACATATGTAAAATGATTATAAAGATTTATAAACGTTTAAAGGGGATCTCCAGAATTGGTCCCCCTCTTGGTTCTGGCAATGGCTGTGGTCCACAGTTATTAAAATTCAAGTCATTCATAACACATGCCACACGCCTATTGAATCAATAATTTAATGAAAATATATGTTTTGATCAATTTAACGGCGTATATCACTTCAATTAAATTTTAAATAATTTGAGCGAACGCAAATCCAGAGAGTGATGGGAAAAAAATTAAATCAAATATTGAAGGTGGATCCCATATATTAAATGGATTGTTAGTTGCCATCAACACTATATCATAGATATATAAATGTTGTCAATCCATAGATATCATATTAAGTTGCTCCTTGATAGATGGGTAGCAGAGTGTCAGAATGGTAGTGCCATCTCTTCTTTTATGTAGTTTGTTAAAAAAAAATTAATTGTTTCATTGTAGCTGAAATGCTGACTTCATTGGTGCAATCAATAAAACCCAAGTGTATATATTCAATTAAAAATCACAATGGGCAAAGTCAAATGTACAGCCCAATTCCACATTATGTTAGAAATTTTTTATAACACAAATATTGTGATGACGACTGTTTGTCTTTATGATCAATGATAAAGACATGTAATATTATTTTTTTGTTTGTCTTTGTTTTGTTTTGTATAAGAGCCCTGCTAGGCGGACCGAATGGGGGACCGGATTCTGGCCCGGTCCCCCATGATCCAACGGTCCTCATGGGGGATCGGGCCAGAATCCGGTCTCCACATTCGGTCCATGTGGACTTTCTCTTTATATAAATAAGTTGTGAATTAGACTTTTATAAAACAATAGATCTATTAATTTTTATTTATCATTACACTTAGTGAATAATAAGCTGTAATTATCATTTGTAAGCTCTAATTATCATTTCGTTTGTATATTTCCTTGCCTAATTGGCAAATCGGCCTTCTATAAGTGTGGGTCGCAAAATTAGGATTGCAAATGGGTCGGATTCGGGAGAAACTATGGAGGATCTGGGCCGTCTTCACACATAGATTAAAATCCACATCTAGACTCAACATAAAACGTATGAGCTTCAAAATAAAATCTTCCAACATATGATTGGGCTATTAAATTGTATATGATTAAAGTTAAGTAGACTATAACATATCAGCTACATTGGACCTTGAAAGAATGGGAGAACGCTGCATATGAATTTTTTCACTGTGGGTTTAAACCCTATGGATTAGACTTTAATCAATGTTCTGTGGGTCTACAGCTTTTTTCATACAATCCGTTGACACTCAAGCCCAGAGTCTGAACAATATAGGTTCATATGTACACATGTGCCACATGCAATGTGGTGCCAACGGGAATAGGTGTTATCTTAAAGATATTCTGCCATTCTGGCCACTCCTCAATTCATACATGAAGATAGATTTGCTCTCCAGAATGCTTGCTGTTTTTTTCTCTGTTTGGAAATCATTTACTAGATAAGTATCATTTGAATATCTGAACTTTGAATCCAACAATAAAAGTAGCTCTAAGTTGGATATCCATGCAACGGTTTAAGATTTCTTTTCCTTGATGAGGGGCAAGTGACTCAAGCTCAAATTCTATATATACATAGTTTTGGTGTTAGTCTCCATTGGTCCTAGGGTCCCCTGCCAATTCCAAAACACACATGAAACTTATGGATGGCCCTAAAAATGGCAACTATATATTTGTGTTCGCACCCCTTGAATGAAAATCATGGGCTAGCTACGCCACTACTTTATATGGGAGTTTTTATGTCAGCGGAATTCAATTTTGTTCAATCCAAGCTATTTACACCACAGGGTTGTTAAACACTTTAATTTCATTTCAATTTGAATAATATACTCCTTAACTTCGTTTAATATGTTAAAATAAAGCTTAATCACATGTTTGATGCACAAACTGATTAATCCAACAGTATATCAGTGAGATCTGCTATGACCCCACATGGGGTGATTTCAATGTAAACCCTTATCCACACAGGCATCACATATGATCATCTCTCTTTAGTATCTGCTATGCTAATTTTTAAGCAACAAGATCCATACCGTGAAGGATGACATCAGGTGGGCCCCATTGTCCCCTCCCATTTAAAGCAATCAATCTCAATTGTCATCCCCACCAAAAATGGACAAATGAATCCAACATCAAAGAGAATAAAGAGATTGATGTCCCGTGCAGCTTGCGAATTACACCTCATAAGATCCAACCCACCACCATGTTCATCAGGTGGGCCACCCTATTTCCTGGCCGTTTATCAACAAAGTGTGGCCCACCTGCACAGGCCGTAGCTTTCACATTAAAAACGAAAACGCTTGCAATCCCTCTAGTATTTTTCATTCTCCCTCTACTCTCTGTGTATTCTAGAGAGAGAGAGAGAGAGAGAGAGAGAGAGAGAGATCGAAGCGAAGAAAATCATAAAATCATTCTCCCTCTACTCTCTGTGTATTCTAGAGAGAGAGAGAGAGAGAGAGAGAGAGAGAGAGATCGAAGCGAAGAAAATCATAAAAACGAGGGAGAAGGAGAAGGAGAAGGAGAGTAAGAAGGAGAAGAAGGAGAAGAAGAAGAAGAAGAAGAAGAAGGAGGAGGTCATAAAACTAGAGAGAGAGAGAGAGAGAGAGAGAGAGAGAGAGAGAGAGAGAGAGGTGTAGAAAAACCATGTTTGGATGGCCCTGTACAGGCAAACAGGGGCGGAGAGATTTGCGATCAGAGGCCACGATTTCCGGCAGGGAGCAAACGGGAACGGCGCTGGAGGCGGAGGATCCGACCAGATCTCGATCCGCATTCCGCACAAGCAGGGAAGAGGCCGGCGGCGAGCAGACAAGAGCCGGAGGATCTCCGTCGGAACCTTCGCCGTGATCATCTGCCTCATCTTCGCCGTCACCGTCTTCGCTTTCAGTTTCATCTCTCGCAGCAAGGGTAGGATTTTTCTTTCTGCAATTGTGATCGTGATTTTGTAAGCATTGTGCTGTTTTTGGATGGTTAGGTGTTTGGATCAATGCTTGTTTGGAGAGAAATGTGTCTTTTGACTTGCATTTTGATGGAATTGGAACTTATTAGCCCTTAATTTTGATGATTTGATGAAAGCTCAATACAGATGATGTGTTTTTACTGTTAGAATGATTAGTCTTGATTCCACTTCTGTATGATCCCTTGTATAAGTGTATGTATTTCAATTTGTTGATTGTTCATATATTAGAAGCGCAGTTGAGTAGTGTTTGGATGTAACAAAAAGTCGAGAGGGATGATTTTTAACAGGAGAAAGGTTGGAGTAGAGCAGAGGCAAAAGTGAGTCTGGCTTGAATTGTCAGTGGCCACAGTTGGGAAGAGTATGGGACCTAGATGCAATCCTCATGGATGCATTTCTATATATGTTTTGTGCTTGGACTTGTTTTCATTTCAGATCTAAAATTGTTTAACCTCACTAGCTACTAATCTTGGGGATATCCAATTCCACAAACATTGTTAGAGAACAAGTCAAGTTGAATTTCAGCATTTGAGTTCTTCTTTGGGAAGGAGAGGGGGAAGGGTGATATTTATGTCATTTCCAGTGGAAATGTGGAATTGCACTTCTTCTCCTGACATGGTTTTCTATTAATTTTCTTCTGCTTTTATGGTGAATGGTTGGAGATGGTATCTGATTTTTATCTGATACTGAGTGCAGCTGTTGTTCTTGGAAGGTTCTTTGCAGGTAGTGGCAATTTGGATAATTGGGATGGTATCCAGCCTGGAATTTGTTGCTTGTTACAATATGTTTTTGTTGTTCATGGGCTTTTGTGCTTGTTTCATGTTGGATTGTCAACAGAAGAAAATTACAAACAAACAAACAAATACAAGAGAAGAAACTGGGGGCAACATGTTCATTATTTTCAACCAATTTTTTGTTTTTTTCCTTTGATTATAAAGCTACAACCATGTTCATCCATATTCATTTCCAGAAAACATTTTTGTAATAAAAGAAACATGTTCATCATACTCAACTACATTCACTTTCTTTGTAAATGACAGCAGTTGATGTGTTTGCAGAAAACAACGATTTCAATAACAATCAGGATGATGATGGGAAGATTGATATGGATTTTCTATCAAATGTGACGAGGACAAAGGGAGATAAAGTCGTCAAGTTTGGCCGAGGTTCTGGTACCGTTGGGCGGGATTCAAGATATTGGGACAGAGATGACAGGAGAAGGGATGATGAATATGATGCTGATGCCTTGGAGCTTGCCAATTCTGATGATGTTAATCAATCTACTAAGAAGGATGGTACATTGAAGAATGAGGGCAATGAAAGTGAGCAACTTGCTGATGTCCATGCTCATAGGAAGTCAAATGGTAAGCCGGGTGAGGACCGAAGAGGTGCAGGATTGTACAATGAAGCTGGGCGTGATGAGTTGAAACTTTATGAGGCAGAGTATGAGGCCTCCCTGAAAAATATTGGGCAGTCAAGCGAAGGAAATGCGGATGGACTTGGCCTGTCTAATAGTATGGATACAAGATTTCAAGATGAAGATGTGGATGCAATGGATGCCTATTATGATGGTATGGATTATCGGGATTTTTTTAAGAAAGAACTTGATGACACTGGGCACAATGATGTAGGCTATTCCGATGTGAAAAAAGGTGGGACTGAAGTTGATGGCGGTCGAAATATAGGCTCAAATTCTATTAAGGAGGTTGAGATTACCGATGAAATCATTAATAATACATTTGAGGACTCCCAGAGCACTGAAAATGTTCAAAAGAAATCAAGTTATGGAAATATTTCTTATGGGGAGACCATGAAAGGCTCTAGCTCTAAGAAGAAGACAGATTCTAGGAAGGGGAAGCGCCGCAAATTTTCTGGTGAGTTTTCTATCTTGTGAAGCATATAGGTGACTTTACGGGCCCATTTTGTTGTGATTTGGTCTACTTGTGAACATCGTATTTGTTTAGGGCCATATTTGAGCCCTAAATTGAAATATATTAAATGTCCCACTAATAATTACATGGGCCCTAGCCATATTTGAGCCCTAAATTGATATATATATATTAAATGTCACACTAATAATTACATGGCCCTAGCTATATTTGAGTCTTGAATTAAAATAAATTAAATGTTCTACTAATAATTACACTGGCTCTGACCACATTTCATTCTAATATTTATATTTATATAAAGGAAAATGCTCCTATGAGAGTAACTCTCACACTACTATGAGAGCAAGGGGGGACCCATTGGATCCATATCTAATGCCAACAGCCTAAATATGAGGTTCCCCTCCACCCCACACGCTCATTGTAGTGTGAGACTTACTCTCATAGGAGCATTTCCTTTTATATAAAATACTTTCACACACACACACACACATATATACACATTTATATTTTTCCGAAATGTAATTCCGAAATATTTTGCCAAACTTTCTAATTGACCGAAATATTTCAGTTTGGTGGCCAAACTGAATCAACTTCCGAAATGAATTTCTCAACACTGGTGTGTGGAACCATTATGTTGTGGGTGTGAAGCTTACTTGTCCATTTTGATGTGAAGCAAGTACAATATCTTTTGTTGTAATTTCACTTGGCATTGGGAGTATGAGCTTTCAAATCTGGACTGTTTTTGCGCTACCGGAATGGAACATCCCATTTGAATTGTTCTCGCCAGATTTCCTAACTGTTCTAGTCTGTGTTTTTCTGATTTTCTAACCCTAAATTAAGGGGTATAGGAGTCTTTTAGACCTCTCAACCAAGTGGAACAACTTATTCTTATTTTTTTGAATGGTTCAAATGGGAGAGAGCATGAGAGAGAATATTGTACAAATGCACTTTAAGACTTCATATATGTGTTTAATTGCTTGTTATTAATTGATCATTTCATTTCATTTCTTTTATTATTTTGTGATTTATGTACATGATGTTGACATATTTGACATTTAGAGGTTGCTATTTTGGCGTATTATGTTTAAATGATATAAATATGGTTTTTTTTTTCTAAGTTTTGTTTCTTTCTTTCTACTGGCTTTCATTTATTATTATCATTTTCCCATCACGTCTTTTGGGAAGTGGAATGTTTGAATTGCCGAAACACCTGGACGTTCCATTTTAGGACCAAACTTGAACGACATCTGAAATTGAATAACTTTCGGATTGAGCCATCCCGGCACCCACACTACATTAACAGGCTTAACAAAATTTCACAACTTCTGGAAAAAAATACACCCAAATGTTGAATTACCTGGATATGGGCTGATTTCATCCCATTCATGGTATTCAAGTATCTTTTTCATTGGAACCTTCACCTTGTATCAATTCTAGCACTAGCTACTTTGACCATGGCTTGATCATTTCTGTCTTCACCCTCTAGTTTGTAGTATTGGCTCTCATTGTAAACTTATGATTCTAATGGGACTCAGATAGATGGAGTGTTCACTCATTCACCATTCATGCTTGGCCATTGTATTGATTCTGCCACCTACGAAAATCAAATCGCCTCCAACTCAAGCCCAACCGAGTCCTATTGGGGAAATGCCAAAATTAGTAGTTTTCTCCTATTTTCCTATTGTGAGATTGTGTCAGAGGCATTTGGGGCCCTTTTGCATGGATCTGAAAGATTAAAAATTACATTTTCTAGAAGATCTAAGCATTCAATAATCGTAGGTGATGTTCATTTGATTGAATAAAAACCAAAATGTGGCCACTTATTATTACTTAAGATTCATTCTAAATAATTAAAACACATGACTTAAATTCATGGGACATTATTTTGTAAAATTTAACTTCTTAATCATTTTTTGCTATTTTTTTTTATGGTTTGGAAAATTGGAGGGCTGGAAGGTGCTACTTGGTATTACTCAGTTGAGTCCCCTGTCAGCCAGCCAAGTCGACTCAACACCCTCGAGACCAAGTTTTAAAACCTTGGTCTTCAGTCTTCACCATTGACAGGACAGCTCTAGCATATACAAGGAGAAGACATGCTCAATTCAGTCACATGGATGGGAGGGGAGAGTAATTTTCATTGTATGTATAGAAGAGAGAATGGAAGGGCACTTATAGAGGGTGAGACGATAAGCCTGCTTATTAGGGATCATAGATAGGAATAGGATTTCCTTCTTCTTTGTTAATTTGATTACGTGGCAATCTCTCCTTTCTAGTTAGGATCTTCTTTCATCTTTTTTATTTGGTTATGTGGCAATCAACTCTCTAAAAGGAGTATGCTAGATCTAGGAAATCTTCTTTGGATTGTCTAAACCAGGAAATTTTTTTTCCCATCCTTTTCATCTTACACTGTTTTACGTTGCTTCACTAAAATGTTAATGTTTGCACTTCTTCAGGTTCCTCTTGTGATATGAAGTTCTTAAACAGTACTGCAGAGCTTGTAGAACCTTTACAAGGTAAAAAATTTTCAAGGTTCTCCTTGCAGTATACAGAACGAGAAGACAGGCCTATTGGATCTGAAAATTGGGAGCCAAGATTTGCTGGACATCAGACGCTCCAAGAAAGAGAAGATTCTTTTTATGCTCGTGATCAAAAAATAAATTGCGGTTTTATTAAAGGTCCTGAAGGATACCCAAGCACTGGATTTGATTTGGCAGAAGATGATGCAAGATACATGAGTAGTTGCCATATAGCTGTATCTTCCTGTATCTTTGGAAATTCGGATAACCTGAGAACACCTACAAATAAACTGGTAGGGCTATCTGTTTTACTTGTCATCTATCATAATTTTAGACTGTTACTAACTGCACTCTTTAAAAGCCACGGTGGACTCATCCTGTGTAGTTGCTCTTGGCATTGCATAGTAATTCCTGCTAATATAAAAGCAATTGTGCATCAGATTCTAGACTTCAATTTACTGATGTCATGAGGAACAAGTTTCATATCACAATGTTGCATTGTGGACAATAACTTGCGTGAAGGGTCCACAATAGAGGTTGTTTTTAACCACCTAATTACATAAACTTCATCTCCAGTTAATGATGGATAAACATAAGGGTTTGATGTGGGACATGCCTTATTATGAGGTTCATAATTTTCTATTTCCTTACCAATCTCACAGTAATAAAGTTTCAAATGGAATGCCATATGCATACCTGTGTCCTATGTTTTGAAAATGAATATGCATCTTGCTTTCTCTAACACTGCAACGTGGTTGCATCTGTATCCTTAATTGGTCGATTTAGGCGTGCATGGATTTTGTAGATGTAAGCGAGAAACAAACAAAGCAAAAAACAATGTCCTCATCATGCTTGGTATTACTGATGATATGGGTTCTTGGGGATTTAGAGGAATTAAATAGTGATGATTGTTTATGAATATTATGTTGTTACAATCTAGTCATTATTTTTTTTCTGCTTATAAGGGCAGTGCATGATTATGTTACCATATTATGGTTGAATATAGAATGCGACAAGGATTATGAAAAAAAAGATCCTCCACATCCTAAATTCCTTGAACATGGTAAAGGCCGTTGTGTATGACAGATCCTTTAATGCAGGACAGGCCCATGACCAATCCTTTTGGCCCAACCAATTCAGTTTATGACATTTATATTTTATTTAGAGTTGTTTTAATGGTTTGTGTCTCTTAATTTATTTAAGTTAAGATGTTTTAATCTCAATCGTAGTAATGTTTAGATGGTTGAGATTAGTTTTAGGGTTTATCTTTTGCTTATATGTTGATGTAATGCCTCTTTGGAAAATTAGAATATGATTAATGAAAAGAGTTTGTGAGATCTTTTGTTCACTTCCCTTTCCTGTGAAAAGGTCTGGCGTGACGCCCCTCCACTTTAGGCATGAGCTCTGAACCTATCCCCACATCTCCCATCTTCATCCCTGCCCACCTCCGCATTGATCACCATTCCGCATCAACCTCCAATTCTTGCTAAATGGTTGGCGCAAAGGTTGTGTAGAATTTTTAAAGTGTATAGTCGTGTTTAAATATTTTCCTCTTTTTCAGGATGGTCCCAACAATATCACAAAATTTCACCTTGCAAGTCTGTCACATTACATTTCATTTAAACAATAAATAGTGCCAGGTCTAGTTTATAGCATGAGTATGTATAAAGTTTAGTCTTGGATAAAGGGGGATTGTTTATTTGAGTATTGGACATCCACATCTGATACCCCAACATCTTCTTAATTATTATTATTTTTTAAATAAGCTAGTGGATTTGAGTATCAAAGAGTATGTTTCATCTGGTTAGTATGAAAGAATTTGACTTTAGGACAAACAACAATTGATGGTGATTCTGTGGGCACACACCATGTAATGCTTGGACTCTGGATGAAATTTATTTTACACCATCAGTATAACTTACTCATGAATGGGCCTACATTTGAGGTATTTGACAAGCAACCTTGTTCTTTGACTCTTCATTGCTCTCACTTTTGTGTTTGTGCTTGAGCACAGCCCAATCATTCATTAACCTTTTTTTAACAATAATAGAAGGATTATTTAAAGATAAACAATCTTACAGCATACAAAATGAATAAAATCAAAGCACCACGCATAGGTATAAGAACGATATACCCAACACAAGATACTTCTAAATATAAAAGAAGACTTCAAAGCAAAAACCCTATCAACCCCTTGTTTGGCCAGAACATCTGCCATGTCATTAGTGGACTAGCTTACATTAGTAAAGGCCACCTGAATAGAAGATGGGGATTTTATCTTGTTGAAGATGAACTTAAATTTCCATGGACTCTCCTCTCTTGAATTAACCCATGAGATGGCATTGAGGGATTCACTTTCCACAATGAACTGTTCTAGGAAAATGCCAGAATATGGACTAAGAGCATCTAAAGTGGCTAAAACCTCAGCTCTGTTGGAGTCTTTCACCCTAATGTGCTTGGAGAAGAACATGAATAGAACCTCCCTTTCCAATTCTGAAGAACTCCTATAGGTGTTGGACTTGTTTTACCTATTGCAGCACATTCAACATTGAGTTTTAAGGACCCAAGGGGAGGAGGCCCCCAAGAAACTAAATTCTTCCCCTTGGATGGACCACAAACCATGCAAGCTTCCCAATTTCAGGAAATGTCATCAAGTTTCACATTTGTAAATTCCTTCCTACACAACAACCACTTTGCCAAACTAAGGACCACCAAGAGAACAATATCCTCGACCACATATGGAGAATTGATGCAGTCCAGACTAATGGGCCCAACTCAAAAGTCTATGCTCGAAGGCTTAGGCCCAACAAGGCCTAATGAAGAAGAATCCTGAGTCATGTTTTCCAGCTTTATGTTCCAAGTTTGCAAGTTTTTAGTAGATTTCCTAGATTTCCATGATTTTTTGTAGTTACTATAATTTAGAAATAAATTAGGAAGTTTATGTTTTATTGAGATTTGCTTCCAAATTAGAGTACAAACTAGTCTTTATAAACTATAAAGAGATGTAATCCTCTCAAGATCATTGAATATGAAATAGGAAATTGAGTTTTCTCCTCTGACAAATTTCTGTCTTTGGTTTGAGACCTAGACTAGTGTCAATCCATCCTAAGTGATTGGTTTGGAATGGAGACTAGTCCTTGGCTACTCTTCCTCACCCACGCTGTGTCAAGAATCTTTAAAATTTCTTTCATTTCTTTCTTTCCCAATGGACCAAAGGAATGCACAAGGAATACATGTCCACATCAACAAGCCACAACCATAGAGTGGACCCAACAATAGCCAATATAACCATTTCTCTGATCTGTTTGCCAGTTAGGTAGCTAGAAAAGAAATAAGTAGTAAAATTTTCCTTGACTAGGTATGGATTTGTCCCTACAATATTTTAGTACCTTCAAGATGATATGCAATAAATACTAATGATGGGATCATTGTTTAATGCACTCATAATAGAATCATATTTAAGATGTAGCATACAGGAATATTACCAAATGCAAGAATGCGAGTACTAAGGGCTTGTGGTACCTGTCTGTATACTGGAATATCAGTGAAGTACCAGTATCCAAGGTATGATACTGGTATTGGCATTGAATACTGTGCTGATACTTGTAGGGTACAAGTTTTGTGTATCATATTATTCCAAAGACATTGTTTCATATGGTTCTATTGCTTTTCTTACTCTTCAACATTAATTACTGAAAGGAATAATGATGACATTCTCATTAGCTTAATAATGTTTATAGAGAAGACAAGTAGAACTTTCTATAAGAATCTTAATGTGAAATTTGAAATTTTGTGTTATGGATCAGTTACCTGGCATCTGTATCTGCATCCCAGATTTCAGTAGGTGCAAAATCATTCTTTTGACTTTTGATTCCTGTACTATGCCCCCATTGTCCCAATATGGCAGGAACATGCCATGTTATGGCGTGAACATGGCTTTAACAGAAAGATAAAGCAACAGATACTGCATGATATTGGTACTCTGCCCTTTTCAAAGTCTCTAGGTATCATAGCCTGTATTCGTGTTTCTCAAATACTACATGATTTTTAGAAGTCTTTTGTTGTGACAGTTTGATAGTTTATGAAAGAAATCGAGGTATTTTGGAGGCTCATGGGAGTAGGAAAGAAATCTCTCAACACATTTCTTGGGTTACAAAGACTAACGTAGAAATCTCTTAGCAGGACCTGTGGTACCTGCCTCATGGTGCATGTAGTCCCTTGGTCATAAACATCCTGGCAAATGACTTCAGGTGATTGTCCAAACCTATAAATTCCTTGGTGATAGGCCATATAGAGAACCTCTTCAAATCACGTTGACCACAATGGTTTTACTATGAGTTTGTGCAGCGGCATTTCTTTTGCCAAGAAACCATTTTCCACTGAATGTCTTTTTTGCTGTTTGTGCAGAGATTTTTAATTTCTGAGGTGGGTTTAGCTTCCTCAATTTTGTGTAAATATTTTACCAATGGGGTGCGATTGGAAAATTTGTTCTGACTATTAATTAGTGTTGGGCTTATTTTCCTCGATTTTTTGCTTATAGATTTTTCAGACTAGTTGAGTTAGGAATATTTGTTGCAACTGTCTATTAAATTTTTTAAGAAGGAAACCTTCGAATGTCATGTGCTTTTGGAGAGTAAAAACTAGTACCAGTAGTCCAGTACACATTTTGTTTCCACTCAATTCATATCCTTTAAAATTCTACCATTGTATTTCACTGTTTAGTTTGTATTTGCACTCTTCTTTCTCTTCATACCATCTCTCCCAACATGCTTACCACCAAAGAAAAATGATTTTATAAAGGGTCTTAACCATCAGGAGAACTCGATGGGGAGGTTTTCGAATTGGCAAAGGTGAGATTAGCTAGGATTTTGGAGCAGAATGAACTTAGAGAGGCTTCAACATGACAAACCTCCTTAGTAATTGCAGGTGTCTGATGATTGGAAGGCGTAAGAGTTCTAAACCAATGGTTTAATGGGCTCCTCTTATGTTGAAGTGAAGAGGCAGTCCTGGCCTGTGGCCGTAAGGTTTGCGTGTGAGTGTGATCACTGTGACCTTATTTTAAAGGTGTTTTCGGGGCCAGTTGGTGCTTAAGATTTTAATGGGGCAGAACTCTTATCAAGTTGAGAGGCTATATGGATTTTTGCAGAGTAATTTAATTGAAATCTTATTATTGAAGGCAGCAGGGCAGCACAAGTGAAGTTTAAGTCATGGCTTCTTGCTTTGTTGGGTAGCAAATTAGTTTTTGTGTTCTACTTACATATCTTTTCAGCATATACTGTATTTTCAAGATATTGGCTACAGATGTGGTGGATTGATCAGCCAAATCAGTAGTTGATAGTAAGATTTGTTAGTGATTGACTTACATAGATGTTCCAAGGAGCTGGGATATTCTTGTATTTTGTTGAAGTTTGTTTCTTTACAGTACACATTTCTTGTACTGTACAGTTCTTTTTCAGCTTTCTCGTATGATGAATCCTGCTAATAATAAAATCATTAAGGGGCAGAAAATGCTGAAAGGTAAGAATCCTGACAACAGAAATTCTTAAGTTAAATAAAGGCACTACTACACAAAATGGCAGTAAATGATATCTGCAAAAAATCAAGTCTTTGATTTTGTTTTTCACAAAATTTGAAATCATCATGGAAACATGGCACGAAGAGCATGTCCTCACAAACAAATCCTAATGAATATGTTGGGGGAATGAATATGTTGGGGGTTTGTGCCATGTAAAGTTACTGATTTATTCATTGAAAACTTGTTTCTTTTAATATTTTCACTATGGAATTTAAGTCATGTTGACACTCCATAAGGTCCTTTGGGGAATCGGGTTGAAACAAAAATGTTATTTTTTGAGGTTGGAAACATATTTAGTTTTTGTACCTTTTCATTTGGAAATCATCTGTGAAACATGATTTTGGTTTTACTTGATGTATAATGTTTTCTTTTGTTGTTGCAGGTCACACACTTGTCTAGGAAAAACGTCTGCTTTGTTATGTTTATGGATGAATACACATTGCAGACATTATCATCAGAAGGCCAAAAACCTGATAATGCGGGATTTATTGGTTTGTGGAAGATTGTGGTTGTAAAGAACTTACCTTACACTGACATGCGAAGAGTTGGGAAAATACCTAAGTTTTTGACACATCGGCTTTTTCCTTCAGCCAGGTGAGAATGAAGCTAAGTAGATAATGCTGTCGAAGAAGCCTAAAATATAGAGTAATAAGGCAGTGTTTGGTGTCCCTATCCTAGCTGAGCTACAGCCCAGGACGAATAATAAATAAAAGCAATCATCGCATTTTTTTCCATCTTTATTTCTAATTAAAGCTCTAATTGTTGGATATTTGCATTTTGATTATATTCTAATGTGTTCAAATGCTCGAAGTCCGCATTTTTTGCTAGTTTTCACTAATATGGATATATGTGTTTAATATTTCTTTGACTCTGATTGCTACCATATTCCATTTATATTGATAGGTTCTATCTGATGCTTGAAGTCTCCCACTTTCTAATTAGGGATTTGCCAGTAATGATTGTATTTGTTTATTTCTCAATTCTGTAGCCAATCACCTTATTGCTTTGTTTGTTGAAAATTTTCATTGGCCATATCTAAAATGGTATTGTACTTTGGTTTCACATTGTATGAGTTTTTTATTTTTTTGTTCATGAATATGGTGAAATAGCACATTAGCTACTTTTGATATAATTTCGATTTTTCAACTTTTAGCCTTTTTTTCCTATTGGGAACATGACTTGAAACCTCAACCTCACGGCTGCAGTAGTGAACACCTTCCACCATGCCACAGGCTCTTGGCATAATCTTAGCCAATCAAGCGTCCCTTTACTTCAACAGATTTCAGTAATGTAGGGTCAAACAGCAATATAGGACTACAGACCCATATTCTACATCATCATCATCATCAAAGCCTTATCTCAACTATATTACAGACCCATATTCTACATGGAGTTAAAAACCTAAGAAGTTTAAAGTTTACATTATTCTCGATTTTCATATTTTCAGAGTTTTTAGGGGTGAAAGGCACAGACTACGATGATCAATACATATGTGAAATGCCTAGCAGAGCTTGCTGCATGGGAGTCTACGTGAAGGTCTAGAAAATATCTATCAATATAAATCATATTTAATGCCTATGGTGTTCCGGAGGGAGGGAGGGAGGAGGCAGGCAATGTCTTTTGTAGTCCATGCTAAGCACAAAGGGGGTAGGACCAGTATGAATCATTACTAGTGACTTTTCTCAATCTGATTTATTTTCATTTCATTTTTATGATAGTTTGGCATCACTATTGGGCTAGCAGTCAAATTGGTTTGGAACAAAATGTTCACTCCAATGTTTAATATCCTGTCCAGTCTCAAAACTAATGGAGCAAAATTGTTTTCTTTAAAACCTTTACATACATACATACAGTGCTCTTTTGTTCATTACTGGGAGGTTCCATGTATGTATAGAAAATGTATTTTATTTTTCAGTTCAAGATAAATGCTTCTATCTGTTTTCTTGATATTATATACAGTCTGTGTACATTTATTCTTCTAATATAGTTCTTGGTTATCTATCAATAAGTTAAAAGGGAAGCTTGCTTCTATTAGATCCTTATATGTTTTACAGGGCATATGAACTGGAATTCTTTTCTTGTGGAACAACTATTCCTTTGAATATGTTCCAATTGAAACCAATTTCTGAATAATGAAATCTGATACAAACAGATATTCTTTTCAGGTATTCAATCTGGCTTGATAGCAAGTTACGGCTCCAAAGAGACCCTATCCTCATCTTGGAATATTTCCTGTGGCGACGAGGTTTCGAGCATGCAATTTCCAATCACTATGATCGGCACTGTGTGTGGGAAGAAGTGATGCAAAACAAGAAGCTAAATAAGTTCAACCATTCTGTCATAGATGAACAATTTGCCTTCTATCAGAAAGATGGGCTTACAAGATTCAATGCTTCAGATCCCAACAAACTTCTACCCAGCTGTACGAGTCTTTCAACTCTGTTGAATTCAATATATATACCGCATTCCCTGTGTTTACTTGTACCGCTTACATTCTGGTGTTAATCTCATGGACAGATGTTCCGGAAGGATCTTTCATTGTGAGAGAGCATACACCAATGTCAAATTTGTTCTCCTGTCTGTGGTTCAATGAAGTTGATCGGTTTACACCTCGTGACCAGTTGAGTTTTGCTTACACGTACTTGAAGTTGAAAAGGATGAATCCAGGGAAACATTTTCATCTTAACATGTTCAAGGTGCAGCTTCTTATCTTGATGACATAACACCATTTAAAAGAATAGAATAATTAAACAGAGGGAGGCTTAGAAACTCATTTTCTTCTCTTTTGCAGGATTGTGAAAGGCGGTCTATAGCAAAACTATACCATCATAGGGCAGAGGACAAGCGGGGTGTTACTATGCAAGCACTAGGGTGAAATATATATTTCGCCAGGCCTTTTGGCTCGTTCTCTTTCTGCTAGTCTTTAGCTTATCCACATCCGTTCATGCTATGCTGATGGCCAGTATCTGGTGCTGGGGTCGATTCTTATGCCGGGTGCTACCCAATTTTTTTCATCACCATTTTCAAGCACTGTTGACAAGGGCCTCAAGTGCAGTTGGAAGGTGCGCATTGTCACAATCATGAAGTTACAGGCCCGGTCATGTTACTGATTGGGAAAAAAAAGGCAGTGTGTTTTTGATAGGACCAAAGGTAATGGAGGATGTTCCATTTTACCTCCCACTGTTCGATGTTAGTTTAAGTCGCTTCTATTCTTTAAATTTCTCATGTGTCTTCTCATCCCGTCATATATGATACTTTCATTAATTCTCAATTGCAGTTTTGTTTTCTTTTCTTTGGAGGCATCAAAGCTCCTCATTATCTGTACTAACATGTTTTCTAATGACCTGTAATTCTAACCTTGCTTCCCTTATTTGGGCATTTGGTTCTCATTGTAATCGAGAACTTTATTTAGCTCATTGGATTCTTTGTCGGCAAATTCATTTGTACTTCTGTGGACAGTGGTCTTAAGTGAGTTTTGGGCCATCCATGATGGGGCCATTGATCATCGCACGTGAAGGGACACACACCAACAGAAAACAATTCATCCATTTTTGAGGACCCCATATCAGTGTACTGTGTGCCTTGTTTGGATACTTGGAACTTAATTACCCTGCACTCAGTTTATCGGGAAATCAAATTACCTACACTTGGGAACAAAACAACTGTCACAGGTAAATCAGATTAAGTTTTCATTTATAACCCAATTACCTTCGATGGGATTACAAAGATCCAAATGGTACCCCCTTGGTATTCACTGGGAGTTCCGATGCAAATTAAGATGGAACTCTGTTCTATTAGTTTCTATTTCTTTATCGGAAAATGCCATGTGTGTGACTATCAACACACATGTTCGTTCTTGCAAAATTTCCACCTACTGAAACAATCCGTCCATCAAAGAGGTGTGTGGCCCTTAGGAGACTACAGCCTCCAAAATATCACTTGTAAAATGAAGATTTTTAACACAATGTTACCACTGGTAAAATTTTAGTAGGATCTGATGACAAGGAACACACGAGGGGTCTACTTAACATATGAATGTGCAGAACTAAAATAATCTTGGGGATCAGAAATTTTCCTATAGGAGGGTAACTTCAAGAATAAATGGCCATAGATCTTACAGTCAGCAAAATCAGAGGCATGGATCTCCGCACCAAAGGATCATGCCATATGGCCTATTTTTCGACCCCAGCTATAATCAACTGATCCCACTCATCTAATCTGGATATTGGGTATAAAAAGGACACAGCAATGTTTTTCAAAATCTATGGAAGGCATAAGGATGTTCAAATTGTTAACTTCATCAGATCATCTTTGATTTCTCACTAGTGTGACTGCACCATCCTAGGTGCTGCAAATGCTTCCCCACCTATAATACGTCTATTTATCATAGATTAACATAGAATACTCCGTGATCTATCATCTTCCATAAATGTTGTCTTTCACTATGAGTCTAGATCGGTGAACTCTATAGCAGACATTATGCCATAGAAAAAAAAATTAACATAGAATACACACTATGGGATATTATGAATATCTAAATTTTAGAACCTTTTAAAAATCAAAACAAATAACAATAACTTGGTTACTAAACCTGAGTCAAGCAAGTGGAAACACTTTGGAAGGAAATTTACACTGTTGGTCGGGCTCAAAAACACATCAAATATGTATTGGGGTTACATTTGGGTAACCCACCCTAATTTCATCTGCTAAATGTTGCCCGAAGTTTTTCCTCTGTCCCAAACTACACAAAGTCGGTGCGTGCGTATTAAGCCAGAGGTCAGAGGTGTGTTTTTTCCTTTGCTGTTGGAGGACATTGCAGAGCGAACATTTGATTAGAGGTGTGTTTTTTCCTTTGCTGTTGGAGGACATTGCAGAGCGAACATTTGATTAGAGAGAGAGAGAGAGAGAGAGGAGAGCAAGTGATGCCGCAGCCGAGTAAGGAGCCATGCAAAAAAGAGGCCTGTGACATCCAATCTTGTCTCACCAAGAACAACTTCATTCCACAGAGGTTTTATTTTATTCTTCTCAATCCCTATCAACAATAAGAAATCCCAGACATCATTTATATGAATTGGGGTTGTAATCCATGGCATGAAGACCTCATTGCATATTTCTGTGAATCAAGTAAACCTTTGGGTGGGTTTCCACTGCACTGCGCTTTGGACGTATTCTAGCTAGCATTAGGGACTGAATTAGTTGTTAATTCATAGAACGGATTGTTGGGATTTTCTCCTTTGACTTGATTGCAGAATGGAGATCTCAAGACCCCAACTCTCCAAAATTGCATGAATTGGTCCCAACTTCCAACCCAAAGTTTGGGTGTTTGGATGATTAGGAGCATAATTGAGGGCTCATTCTCCTATGCACGTATCAGCTTGCGGAAATTTTCATGTTTGGGCTTTGCAGCAACCGGATTGGCACATGATCAGGGACAGGGTTGTCTGGTTGAGTCTGTTTCTTCCACATTTGTTTTTCTGGGCAATTGCTGAAATTTATATCTTTGGTCCAAGATATTCCAATCCTTGGTTTGTTTCGCTTACAATTTATGCATTCTGTTTCCCACTCATTCATGATGCCGGCGTGGTGGTTTGGCTAATGGCAGTTGTAAGCTGTAGCTGCAGTGATGCATAAATTGTCATGGTCTTCCAATTATGCAGTGTATATGTGACTTAATGCATGACACAACAGGTAATAGTTGTCTTCAATTTTGACAACTTCTTTGTGGATTTAGTGGTGTCCTCTTTACATTTGTGAGATGGCTTGAGGGGTATGCTATTGCTAGTCTTTGAATGTGTTAGGTAGGGGGCAAGATGTGTGTTGCACTGGCAGCTCATAGTTTCCAGGGTTGAAGAGTCAAATTATTTTGTTGGATAATGTCTTGTCTGCCATATGATTCGAATGTGATTATTGAAGCGTCTTTTGTTGTAATCGTTGGGCTCTTTGGAGTATGAAGGCATCTTGCTTGTGTGAACTTTGTCCCATGAGTTCACTCTTGTAAATAGGTCTATATCCTTGCGAGGTCACGAACCGGAGTATGCAAGATCAGATTTCACAAATAAAAAACATGCCGCATGATCTAGGCTTCTAAATTCCATTTTCTGGTAGAACTTGTAAAATATCAAAACTGAACTGGGGTCAAAAGCTCCCATTAACTCTGTTAGAGGGTGAATGATGATGCTGGTTAGAGTAACATGTTTTCCGTTATCAATTGGTGTAGATGCCTGAAAGTCATTGAATTACTGCAAACATGCTGTGAAAGATGCAAGTATAACTCAACGCATTGTGCTTCTGTATCCGGGCTCCTGAAGACAAACAGCAGGTAAGAAAATTCGGTCCTTGTTTGGGTATTCTTAGGAAAGAGACATGTATGTTGGAGGTGTATTATGCAATGCTCGATCATGCAGTCAATGGCTTTAGATCAGCCAGCATCATACTAGTGGGTCATTTTGAATCATTCATGCCCCAATATATATACTCCAAGCCATGCAACTGGAGAAGATTTACTTGTGAAATGTGTTCCATTATCTAAGTTTCGTTTCGAGCCTGTAATTGGAGCATGTTCCTGAGAAGTGTTCCTCAAACATGACTCGTAGTGGAGCCCACTGGATTCATGGCCTGGATTTTGCACTTGCGTTCCTGCCTTGAAAACTAATGGGCTGGCTGATGAAATGCTTTTTCATTAGTTGAGCATCATGTAATACCTCAAGTTTGATATGAATGTAATGAGATTGTTATATATAAACAGTTGTTGATAGGGCTGTAGTAGATTTTGAATATCCACTTTTATGTACTTATCACAGGCAAGCTACAGCTAGAGACAACAAAACCATTGCTGACAACAAAAAGATTTGACTCTAACCCGAGAGAACAGAGTATCACTAATGCATAGATTGTAACTAACACATCTCTATGTGATGTGAAAGCAAGGATGGGTTGAGATTGAGTGTACATGAATCTATGTTAAAATTTTGTCTCTTACTTGAATAAACCATTATATTGGGCATATGATTTTGAAGCTTTGCTCAATTGGGTCCCTTCTGATGTTACCGAAGACGTCACTTAACTTTTCCTACATTTAGGTTGTGTTTTAAATTTTGAATAGGACTCTTATTGCAACTGATTGCCTTGATGTTTAGCAGAAAGTTTTTATTCTGCTGTTAACTAGAAAATTTCATTTTATGACATTGTTTTTTCTCCCTGGAAATCAGCATTGATGATTGGTGATGATGATTGTTTGTGCCCAATAGTTATATAAAAGCAGTTCCCTACCATGTTTTCAGAATTACACCATCCTATCGAAGTATCCAAATGACTTTCTTAGCTGCATCCAACCACCCCTCTTTCATTCCAATTAGTGGCTGCTAAGTGATGATTTTCTTCTGACAACCTTTCTCATATTTTAATTTGTTAGGAACTCGAATGTGGGTACTCATTTCTGATCAATTGAAGTTAGGAATTGGCAGGCACACACAGTGACTCTTCCTTCTGTATAAATCAAGATCTGACGTGACTTTTTTTTTTTCCTTCTTATTTTAATACCCTTAGTCAAAACCAAGACTTTCCGGCATGTTGAAGTTAATTTTTTTATCCAACTTTTAAAATAGGTTAGGTAACCTCAACCCTAGGGCTGGAAATGGAATTATGAGTATTCGGAGTATCTGGTTCGACCTTTCAATTTAATAAAAAAAAAAGTATTTGGTTCAGAATAAAGTGGGCATGGAACAAATTTTTTGATCGGGGAGAAGTTTGAATTCGGATCATGATCCAAGCATACACAATCAGGATCTAGATCCTGGTATGTTGCCACCTGAGGTTCTTGGTCTAGGATGATTACACTCAGATATTAGAAATGTATAAATTTTAAGGGCCTACATGGCTTTGAGTAGTATTGATATTTGAGGATCCATGTAGCTTTAATCATTTACCAGTTAATAGCTTCACTTGAAAATTTATTTTGAAGTCCTTTCATCCAATTATACGAATGCATTCAACATCTTAGTTTGGATCCGGATCCTTTTTTCTCCAGTTGATGTTGGATTCAGATAGAGCACATATATAGGTTCCATATCAGATCCAGATTCAACCCATTTGAATTCCTGCTCAACCCAATCCAACCCAACCCACACATGATGTGGGTTACCTGGCCAGACCCTCATAAGCTGCATCCAGTGTGGTCAACCCATTTAGCCCGATCTGACCACCTAACCCAGCTTATAGTAGTTTGGCCCAAGTTCAATCCATTTCAAGAGTTGAATTGTAGCCTAAAACAAGTCCAAAGTACAAAAATATTAAGCCACCAAACCATTTTAAACCAAGTAGACCTTAACCTGATCCATTTAAATGGGTTGTGCAGGTTATTAGGATCAACTCTACCTGGCCTGTTTACTGCAGGTTAGATTTATCGACAATCTGGGAATGAACTGTGTAATGCTCAATGCATGATTCATTTTAGAGAAATGTATGAACTTTGACATTCTGCATTTTTTTTTTTTTTCAATTAAGGACTGCTGGGGTTCAAATTTATCTTAGTAAGTTCTCCAATGTACCTTTATAGCTTAAGTTACTATCTCCTTCTGAAGACTGAAAAAGCTGCTTCCTCCTATCAGTAGGGTTTGTTTATTAATATACCTGAGGCATCCTTTGGCTTGCCTTTGACACACACTATATCACAGACAGTGAGGTGTCAAAATGTCACTTTGAATGGATGAGGCCTTCAGGGTGGGTGCTCATAAATGTGTCGATATGGATGCAACAGCTCAGATATGGCCATTATTTGACATTAAAGCACTTTTATTTTTCATGCTAGTCTGGATCCCTCTTAGACTGACAGGCCTATATTAATTGCTTTGTGGGGTCATAAAATGTATAAGTCCAAAAGAAAGGCTTGGCCAAGATTGATATGAAATTAGGTTTGATCTTAGACTAATTACATGTAAACCATATTATTTCAATTTCTTTGTTGTTTTGTATTTATTTATGAGGTTTTGCATGTGATCAATTTGAAGGAGGGACCAACTCATATTGAACTACAATTAGGCCCAAAAACCAGTATGCAAGGGATGTATCTGCTTCAAGCAGTTTAGAGGGCATGCTGAAGACTTTATAAGCTTAGCCATAGGATGATCTCTCATTCCTGCATGGAGGATTAAACTCTTAAGGCCAACGTTGAAAGGTTGAATCTTTTCAAACCACAATGGGGAAAGCATAGTTTAACTCAGACCATAATTATGCCTGGGGATTGGACTTCTAGCACTAACCAAAGTTCATGAGATTGGTGTGATCAGTAACGGCCTGTTTGTTTGCATAAAATGAGCTCTATCAAATGATTTGGTGAGGGGTAAAGGATGCGAGGCAATAATGTATATGGAACCTTAACTTTGGATTTGAATCACTTTTGATCTTTCATTTTTAACCATTTATGGAAATACAAAGTCTTAAGAGTTTTTTTAAGAATTTAATTACATGAAACAAATAGGTCTTAAAAAATCATGTAGGGCCGGACACTTGGTAAATGGTATATACATAGGGTTGTAAACGGGTCGGTTCCGGTCTGGGTCCATGGTGGACTTGTAATTGGAACAGTTAAAGAAAATGTGGAATCAGATTCGGACCTGGAACCATTTCGAAACTGGTTTCTTGGCTCCAGAACCAAAACCAGAACCATTTATGGAACGGGTCTAGATATAGAATGATATTAAAAGAATATGGTTTTTAGGAGAAATTTTCGAAAATTGAGGTAATATATCGGGTCCACGGGTCCGAACCAAGGTGGAACCGGACTCAGACCCATATACTTATCGGGGCCTAAAAAGGAATCCAGACCCGGTTTTTAACGGATCGGAACTTTCGGGTAATCGAAGAATCGGGGGCCATTTACATCCCAATATATACACATTGTGCCATGGCATCATAAGAGAGAGAAGAGGTGGTGACTCAATTGCTTTCGTGCAATAATGTATTTTCTTGAAAGAATTGAACATCATCATCAATGTGGATTCAACCGATATGAATACATACCATGTATGGTGGTAGAAACATTAACTCTCATAGAGAGAACCAGAGCTCGAAAATTTTCTGCCTCGGCCAGTGTGGTAGCCTGCTATAGGAAAGAAGTCTCTGCTTGAGAGAGAGAGAGAGAGAGCCTTGAAAGCTAGTGTCAGTTGTGCTAATGAGGTTTTATTGATGGATAAGTTCTACAGTTGAAAACCAAGGTTAAAGTCTGTTAACATCTACGTCTTTTTCCAACTGTCTAGGATTCGATCACCAGACACACACTACTTTCTTTTTGTGTGTCCTAACTTACTTTCCCATATGTGTGGGGCTCTCACATGGGTCCCAGCTCCCTTGGCTGGGGTACCAAATAAACTTCTGGGGTTGGTTGTGCTGTTGGTTGTGTTTGTGTTTTACTTTTTTTTATGGATGGATATGTTCTGGGTTAGTTGTAGTGTTGGTTAAGTTTGTGTCATTAAGTTGGTTTTTGAATAATGGAAGTTTCTCTTAAAAAAAAAGGGAAAGAAGTATAATGCTGATACATGTTTTCAAGACAAGGTTACGACGAATATATATTTGTTGAAGTTTTGTAAAATGGTCTATTTTCACCATCTCATCATCAAAGCCTTATCCCAACAATGTTCATTTTAGAAAAAAACAATCCATGATGTGTTTCCCATATTATAAGCTTTTTCTATTTTTCCAGCTTTACAATTATGAACAATTTTGTCAATGGAAGATTGCCTACCTTATAAATTTGGTGGTCCATCAAGTTCATTACTCAAAAGTCAAATGGATCTTATGGATTATTATCAATTAAGGTATCATTTGAAGTTGATATCTGATCATGAACCATGTGCTGTGTGTGATGTCATCCACATGTGTTGCATCCTTGCACTGTTAGAAAATTCCATGGCATGGTCCCCTCACCAATCAGATTCCCTTTGCAGAACCATAAATCCCCTGGCCTTTTCCTTTTGTTTGCACTCATGGATTCTGCTTTCCTCTGGTTGGCCTGAGTTGCAGTTAACTCACATTTTTTTTTCTCTTGTCCTTTGTCATGATCAATTACAGATAATTAGTAATAGGTAAGCTGATTATAGGGCAACCAAAATTCATGGATCCAAATTGGGGCATAAGGAAACAGGTATTCATGTGATTTCTTTTTTTATTTTTTTTAAGGTCAGTGTTCATGATAAAAAGAATGTTTTGAACTTTCTTAAGGCACGATTGTGCAACCGAATTTATGGAAAAAAGGTAACGAAGATCGAGCTACTTTTTATGCAGTCAAAATTTTACACGTTTAGTGTAGTGCTGAGGAAAAAACATAAAAATGAGCTAAATTTTCTTTGATTTGTGAAAAAGCATGGGATAAAAAAAATAAAATTCCATGGAATCGGTTTTCTGCAGAGCTACATGGACCTACCCTACTGATTTACATAGGAAAGTGGCATTGATCAAAGGGGTGAATGGATGGAGAAATGATATTATCAATTAATTTCTTTCCCATTTGATTGAAAATAGTTTCCTGCCCTTTCCCCCAATGAGATAAATTTCACATGTAGAAAATTCTGAAGCCCTCATCCTCCATCTTTCACCCACCAATTTTCGGTGAAAGATATAAAAATGAGAGACATTCCACCCTCTAAGGACTTTTTCCCATTTGGTATTGATATCCGGAATTTCTAAATGGATTGTTTTCTACCCAAGGACTAAGAGTGAATGATTAAAGATGGATATTTATATTCAAACGACCATCAAGATTTTCATGTTTTGATGAGAAATTAATGCCCACCATTTATCCTAATAAATAAACCTTAGGAATTTGGTAGCTCAGCTGCATTGTCTTACATAAATGCTTCTTTCTTATAAATCCTCTAATTAGAATAGAAGTTATGGCAATACATACTTTCAGGTACCTTGGATCCTCTTTGGGCATGACAAATGGGGCCCCACCAATTAGTGCTCAAGATGCAATTGTACTTTGATGAATTGGGGAAGAACACAAGGCAAGTCACATGCAATCAAAGTTCCTTGTATGGAAACTAATTATGCAAGTCACATGCAATCAAAGTTCCTTGTATGGAAACTAATTATGCAAGTCACATGCAATCAAAGTTCCTTGTATGGAAACTAATTATACAAGTCACATGCAATCAAAGTTCCTTGTATGGAAACTAATTATGAATAATTAATTGAATGTTTACCTCTTTAAAACAGGGGTAATAATGGCATGAGGACAAAAACCAACCACAACAAAAACTTGCATCAATAATGAATAACCCCTCCAAAGACCTAAAACCAATGCAATTAGCACCCTTTCTATAGACTACCAGCTCCAGATCAATAGCATAAATTGCACGTCAAGCTCTTGGTTTTTCCTACTTTATACAAATATATATATATATATATATGTATATAATGTCATCTGCTTGAGAAGTGGGATAATTTCATCCATAATCAAACAAGGTGTACAATAAGAGCTTTTTACAGAATTTAGAGTGTCACACCTGCTGTCTTCTTGGGGAGTGAGAGCTATGAATCAGAAAGAGCTTCTTCAAGACCTTCAACATCACCAACAAGCTTCCTCTTCTATGATGAATCATGCTATCACTCTTGGACATCTTCAAGGCCTGAACACAGCACAAATCAGCCATCTTCCTGGCATCAGCATCCGGTTCATATTGAATTGCAGAATCAGAAAATCGCGCCTTTGGCCTGTCCCCTTCTCTTTTATCCAAAGAAGGCCGACGTGGTTCATCGTTGAAATCTTCCCACAACATGTCCATCTTCTCTTCATCCCCACCAAACTCAGATTTCCCATCATCGCCATTGAGATTTGGATGCCCCCAATGTGAGAATTCAAGCTCTTTTGACAAATTCTCTGCTTTCTTGCCACCTTCTACTGAGGAGAAGCTTCTTCTCTGATGGGTCTTTTGTTCCAAGGTGAATTCTTTGCCTCCTTGGGGTAGTTGCTTCGCATCGCTGAGATCAGAAACTGTGGGAGATACATGCCATAAAGAAGAGGTGTTGAAATTAGGAAAGTGGAGATGGTAGAGAGAATTGTTGTCTGTTATTGTAGGGAAGGTGAAATCTTCAGAAATTGTGGCTTCTTTTATCATCTCTGCTAGAGTTCTTTTGCTTGTGTTTTTCTTCCTCTTGTAGTTGGGGTGTTGAGAGATAGAGCTTATCCTCTTCTTTTACTGCTCCTTGAATGGAATTGAATTCAGCTGATTGTGGGGTTTATGAATTGAGAGAGTGGCGTTGTTGGGGAAATGGGGGGTGGGTCCCACCATTTCAAATGTTCGTTTTCGTGGCAGTTGCGCATCTAATCTACCGCCGTGTTTTCCGGGTCTCTCTCTCTAAGTCTTGGAGCATTTCGGCCTGAAAAAGGATGACAAACAAACATCCCTTATATTCAAGGTGTGAAAACTAACCGTTGGATTATTCTCTCTCTCTCTCTCTCTCACTCTCTCTCTCTCTCTCCAACTAAGAGCATTAAAACAATGTATACAGCAAACAAATGATGGTGACATTGTGGAAAGATAGGTTGGGGAGTGCCCACTTTGGACATTAGTATTTGGATCTAAACAAACTGTTGGCACTGTGCACCTGTAAATTGTAATAGAGTGGTATTCACTATTTTGACTTGGATAGGCCCAATCCAAAATGGGTCGGGTTGAGATTGGTCTAAGCCTGAAATTCTTCAACTACCTAAGCTTGGATCAGCGTAGGACAACCCAACAACAGACCTGACCCAACGTTGTTCGAGAAGACATCACTATTGTTCAGGTTGGGCTGGGTCAGGTCGTGTTGAAGTAAGGTTTGAGTTGGCCTTCTAGAATTGAGGTTTAACCTAAACCCAACCAGACCCAACTCCCTGAGTTGCACCCATTTCTTTTGTTCATCATGAGTTGCAAGATTTGACCATCTTAGTCATTGGTAAAACTCGGCCAAAAGTGTCTTGTATCACAGTTGCATAATGGAATGTGCCATGACCAATATCGACTTGTGTGTTATTTTATTTATAATCTAAGACATCCTAATTCCTAATAGGAATTAACAATGAAGAATTCTTAAAGTAATTTTCCAAACTTTCTTCTTGGGATAGAAAGGGGCCCAAACAAACACAGGATGTTTTATAAGATGATGACTGATTAAAGAAAGGTCTTGGACTTTGGCCGAGACGGCTGAGCCTGTACATGCTTTCCAACTGGGCCCAACCCAACCAGATCCATTGCCATCCCAAGGCCCACCTAGCCTTCTTCTCCAATAGCAACAATCTAAGGTCAATGAGATTCTTTTCTACGCTGGGCCACTGGAAGTGGACATGCTGGTTTCTTCCTATATAAGAGTTGAAGGGGGTTAGGATTTTTTTCTTGAGTGGAGTGGTGGAAGTGGAACTTTCTCAACCCATTTTCACAAGTTTGTTTTTATTAGAGAAAACGGATATCCTGCCTACTGCACACATGGCTATGGAAGAATGATTCTTCTTGGGATATTTTTACGCATTAGAAAGGTACAAGGTCAACCCACATGACATGAGATAGAGACCATTTTAACTGTTTTTAAAATTGGTCACATAACCACAACAAGAAGAGACAGACCCAAGGCCTAACAGGTGATGTGTATCAGGTTGTATGTTTGGGTGCATTAGGAATGTAGGTACTAACTTTAAAATCTTGAACTTTGTGATTAAGGCTTTGCTCATTGAATTAAATGATAATGGTGTGAGCAAACCCAACACATAATAGTCTAAATTTTCTCAACCAGTGGAAGATAAGCTTCTGCCTGCTGGTTAAAGTGAGTAAATTGGGATTCTTGGGCACGTTTGGTAATGAGAGAGAAATCCTCTATTTGGATGAATCTTTGTTATCATGGATGGATTTAGACTTTCTTCAGATTTCTTCAAAAAGGACATATGAGGGAGAGGACTCATCGCATTCCATATTTGGCTAGCACAAAAAAATAGGAGATAATTCCTTTAGACCTATGTTTGGTAACGAGAAAGAATCCACGAATTTTTTTTTTAATGATAAACAAGTAATGGTTATCTCCATCTCAGATTCATTACCACCACCCATCATATCTTACATCCCAAATCACCATATCCAATTTAACCCACTCCCTATCCTAAACAATGATAGACATAAACTTCACGAACTTAGGAAACACTTTTTAAAATTTTGACATAGTCTCCCCTTGACGAGAGGTGTCACATCCCGGTCCCGAATCACCCTGGATTAGGGTAATCCCCGAGGTGTGACATGCATACTGCCGTAATATTATACCTGTCTTGAGTCAAGTACAACATCACGAAGGAGAAAATTTCTCTTTTCCATTGGTGAGTCTAGCTCACTAACCTGTCAATCACATTTAATAATGGAAGCATGTCAATTCATAAGCCACTAAGTATCATTTCATTGAATAGTCCTATTTAAAGTTAAGTTTCAAGTTTATATAAAACATAATTACACATATAACCAAAGTAGGGGTTTACAAAAATCACCCTACAAACCTATCCAAAAGATATCCAAAATATCTTGGGAAACCTAAGTGTGACCCACACAAAAAGGGGTTAGTCACACTCTACAATAGAGCTCTTAAAATATTCTCATCGCTCTCCGATGGAAGTATCTATATATGGCCATTTCCCGGCCACTCCTCTAATCATGGAGGAACCTATTCGGTCTCCTCCTCTCCCTCCTAGACCTCCTCAGGATCGGGAGTTGCACTTGCGTTTGTGACACTAAAGATAGCATCATGAATACGACGATTCGGCAAGTATAAGCATTAATAATAAAGAGACGTTCTATTGGCACATAAGTTTTCTCCCTTCCCCCACACACTTTTTTTTTATAATAAAAAAACCCGTGAAATTACCTTTTTGTCCACCCTATCTCTTTCTCTCCCCCACCTCCCCCTTCACCTTCGGCGGCGGCAGATCGAACAACCAAGCGATTGCAATGATCGCCAAGTTGCCCGATCTGCCGCTGGTCAGGGAAAGGTAGAAAGAGGGAGAATCGGGGATAAAGGAGAGAAAAAAGGAGAGGAGAGGGAGAGAGAAGAGGAGGGAGAGACATGGAGAAGGGGGAGAGAAAACAGTGAAGGAGAGAGTGGGAGAAGGGAAAGAGAAAATAGTGGGGGAGGGGGAGAGGGAGAGAAGGGGAGGAGAGGGATCGGCCGACGCTCGTCGGTCCAGGCCTGATCCGGAGTTGAAGGGGAAGGTAGGGGAAGATAAATGGAGGAGGGGAGAGAGAAAATAGTGGGGAGGGAGGAAGAGAGAGAGGGAGGGAGGGAGAAGGGGAGGAGAGGGTTGGCTGTCATCATTGGTGAAGGGGGAGGTGGGGGGAGAGAAAGGGAGGAGGAGAGAGAGAAACAATGGGGAGGGAGGAAGAGAGGGAGGGAGGATGGGAGGAGAGGGGTCAGCCGCAGAGAGGGAGGAAGGGAGGGAGGGAGGGGGGGAGGGAGGAGGGATCTGCCGTCGCCGTCGGTGAAAGGGGGGGTGGGGGGGGGGGAGAGAAAGGGAGGAGGGGAGAGAGAAATAGTGGGGAGGGAGGAAAAGAGGGACAGAAAACAGTGGGGGGGGAGGGAGGGGGGGGGGGGAGAAGAGGAGGAGAGGTGTCGGTCGCAGCCGTCCAGGCCGGAGCCAGAGGTGAAGGGGAAGGTGGGGTGAGAGAAAGGGAAGAGGGTGGGCAAAAAGGTAATCTCATTGGTGGGTTTTTTTTTTAATATTGGTTGTGTGGGAAGAGAAAAAGTTTGTGTGCCAATAGCATCACTCATAATAAATCACATGATGTATCAAATCGAATAAAAGACAATTGATTAAAAGATGCCAATGTTAAGTACACTAGGCAATTGTGCAATGTCGAATAATCATGCTTCATAAATCAATTGGAGAATAAAACATATAGGGAATAAAACACATTGGACATGTGAACCATAGAGACTTGTCCAATTTAAACAAGTATGTAAAGGGCCTTCCAAAAATTAGCAGGAAGTCAAAAGCAGTTTGTGGAGAGTGTCAAAAAGGCAAACAAATCAGAAACTCTCACAAAAAAACTAAGTCCTTGAAGACTGCTAGATCCTTAGAGCTTCTCCATATGGACTTGGTTGGTCCAACAAAGAAAGAGAGTAGAGGTGGCAAAAAATACTTCCTTGTGATTGTTGATGGTTATTCCAGATTTACTTGGGTTGCATTCTTGAGGGAAAAATCTAATGCATATGCTGAATTCAAAAAGATTGTGAAAAGAATTCAAGTTGAAAAAGGAAGAGCAGTTGCTAGAATAAGAAGTGATCATGGTGGTGAATTTGAAAATACTATATTTGAAAAATACTGTGATAAGTATGGAATTCACCATGAATTTTCTGCCCCTAAAACTCCTCAACAAAATGGAGTTGCTGAAAGAAAGAATCGAGTTCTACAAGAGATGGCCACAGTTATGATTTATGGAAAGAATGTTCCTAGAGATCTATGGGCTGAAGCAGTGAGTACAGCTTGTTACATCATAAACAGGGTTTACTTGAAAATTGGCTTGGATAAAACTGCTTATGAATTATGGCATGAGAAGAAGCCTAACATTAGCCACTTTAAGATTTTTGGTAGTAAATGTTATATTCTCAAGGATAGAGAACATTTGAGTAAATTTGACTCAAAAAGTGATGAAGGCATTTTTATTGGATATTCACAAAATAGTCGTGCCTACAGAGTATTGAACACAAAAACTAGTACTGTTCAAGAATCAATAAATGTTATCATTGATGACAAACTAAAGGATTCAAGTAATCAAGAAAACCCTGATAATGATGAGATAGATGTCTCAACAGCAAAACTGGATAAGTCTCCTATCTCAAAGGATTTGGTAAATGTGAAACATCATCCTATGGACCAAATTCTAGGAGATCCTTTTGCTGGTGTCAAGACTAGAAGGCAATTGGAAAATATTGTCAGTTATTTTTGCTTTACTTCCATCATTGAACGTAAAACTGTTAATGAAGCTTTCTTTGATAATTGTTGGATAAATGCTATGCAAGAAGAGCTAAATCAATTTACTAGAAATGAAGTATGAGAATTAGTACCTAGGCCTATTGACAAAAATGTTGTAGGTACCAAATGGATTTTCAAAAATAAACTTGATGAAAATGGTATCATAGTTAGAAACAAGGCCATATTAGTTGCCCAGGGATATTCCCAAATTGAAGGAATAGACTTTGAAGAAACATTTGCTCTTGTTGCTAGACTTGAATCCATTAGAATCTTACTTGCCATTGCTTGCTCTTTGAAATTTAAATTATATCAAATGGATGTGAAAAGTGCTTTTCTAAATGGTATATTAGAAGAAGAAGTTTATGTTGAGCAACCTACAGGGTTTGAAGATCCTAAAGAGCCTAATCATGTGTATTATCTTAAAAAGTCTCTCTATGGTCTTAAACAAGCTCCTAGAGCTTGGTATGAAAGACTCACTCAATTTTTGATTGATCACAATTTTGAAAGGGGAAGTGTTGATAAAACTCTATTTATTCAAAGAATAAATGACACTATTTTGATTGCTCAAATCTATGTTGATGATATTGTGTTTGGATCTACTTGTAATAATTTAATAGAAAGATTTGCTAATTTTATGAAATCTGAATTTGAGATGAGCATGGTTGGTGAACTTAATTTCTTTTTAGGATTACAAATAAAACAACTGACTGATGGAATGTTTATTTCCCAGACCAAGTATGCTAAAGAATTGGTCAAAAGGTTTGGATTAGATTCAGCCAAGCACATGAACACACCCATGAGCACAACTCTCAAATTATCTAAGGATATGAGTGGTAAGAATGTTGATCCTAGTTTGTATAGAAGCATGATAGGGAGCCTATTATATCTTACAACTAGTAGACCTGATATTGCTTTCAGTGTAGGAGCTTGTGCCAGATATCAATCTGATCCCAAAGAAACTCATTTGAAAGCTGTTAAGAGAATCATTAGATATGTTTCAGGGACTGTAGGATATGGCTTATGGTATCCATATAATTTATCTACTTATATTGTTGGATACTCAGATGCCGATTGTGCTGGAAATGTGGATGATAGAAAATCGACTAGTGGTGGTTGCTTCTACCTAGGAAACTGTCTAGTTACTTGGCACAGCAAGAAACAGTCATCCATTTCCCTATCCACAGCTGAAGCAGAATATATAGCAGCTGGAAGTGGTTGTACTCAAATGTTATGGATGAAACAAATGCTGAAAGACTGGTATTGAACAAGGTAGCATGAATTTGTATTATGATAACACCAGTGCTATCAATATTTCCAAAAATCTTGTCCAACACTCTAGAACTAAGCATATTGATATTAGACATCATTTCATTAGAGAATTGGTTAAAGAGGGAGTCATAGTTTTGGACCATATTTCTAATGAGAAACAACTTGCAGATATTCTGACAAAACCATTGGATGTTTCAAAATTTGAAAACATGAGAAAATCCCTTAGTATTTGTGTTATTAAATAATTTCTTATTGTTTATTTGTTTTATATGTGTTAGTTTCATTTAATTGTTTTTATGTGTTTAATTTAAAAAAAAATGAAACATATCATTTCTTAGGTCATGAACTTATTTCATAGTTCTGTAAAAAGAAAAATTCTGTTGCACTATCTACTGCTGAGGCAGAGTATGTTGCTGGAGGTAGTTATTGTGCTCAAGTTCTTTACATGAAGCAACAACTTGAGGATTTTAAACTTGTGTGCTATAAATCTTTCATAGAACCCAATACACCATTCTAGGACTAAGCATATTGAAATTAGATATCTTTTTCTTAGAGATCATGTGCAGAAGGGTGATATTGTACTAGAATTCACAAGCACACACGATAAGTTGGCAAACATTTTTACAAAACCCCTGCCAGAAAATAGACTATGCATGATTAGAAGAGAAATCGATATGATGCATGCCATGAATATTTATTGTATATTTTTCTTAATGTCTTACAAAAACTTGAGACTTTTAGCCTCATCATTCAAATGCTTTTGCTTTTCATAGATCCTCATGCAATCCTTGTCTAAAGGATTAGGCAATCGAACTGAAGAGGTAAGCAAGGATTTTAAATCCTTATTCTGTTGCTTTAATTCTACTATTTTTCTATTAGACTCGAGAAGAAGCCGTTGCAGTACATCGATCTCCTCAATAAACTTTTTTTTCTTGCGAGTTTTGGACTGCAACCGATCGGAAAATGAGACAATGGATGATGAGTATTGAGTCCCGAGACTCACAAGCTCATAAATGACATCTTGATCCGATTTATTAGCCAAATCTCTCTCTTGTCGCCTTGGCATCATGAAACCTAAAACAGATGCAGAAAAAGGTTGGGATTGAGGTAAAGAATACCTCATCTCCTGATCACAAGAAGTACTAAAAGGAAATTGATGAGCCATTGAAATTTTGTGAATAAGAATGCTGATGAATTACAGAGACGAGAAGAAGATTTGATACAAATTAGATAGAGCTAAGACTGCTCTTATAGAGATGGAATTTGAACAAGACAAACCTTCATATCTTCAAATCTTTCTTAGTTCAGATTAAAAATATGCTGGATGCATATTTTCAAAAGCTACTTAGCTAAGCCAGTGAGATTTATTACGGGATGTCCCTATTTTTCTTGTTTGTCAACAACATCCAGCGGATTTGAATCTCCTTCCGCATCTAGTTGATAAAACTAGGCCTCTAGCTTTTGCAGTTTATGTCGGACATGGGTGGTTCAAGAGTGCATTTCTTTGCGGGCTTGGCTCGGGTGGGCTGGGGCTTCCGTGATGTGCATGAATTTGGGTTGCACTTACTTAGGCCCGGTAAGAATTGTGGGGGATGAACTTGAATGCCCTCGGCCCTGTCTAATCGAGGCCCATCTGTTATATATGCTTGAATGGATTATCTATATTCTTATCTACCTTCTGTTCTCTAATCTTTGCATTAGTTTCCAAAGTTTCTCTCAGTTTATACATCTCTTTGTCAATTTCTGACAAAAAAGGGGAGAAATAATCTTCGTTGAAGGGGAGAAATAATCTTCGTTGAGGGGAGAAATAATCTCAATCAGTATCTCCTCAGTTTCATATGTTGCAGGTACAAAGGGGGGGAGACAGGTACAAAGGGGGAGAAACTTCTTTTTCTTGTTTTAATTCGAACAAGGGAGAAGATTCCCAATCTGTGTTGTTAATGTTGTATTTCTACAGGGAAATTCTTCTCAAGCAAAAATGAAGAAGATCAATACACATTCTTTCTGCTTCCTTATCCTTTCATTGTTGAAAATCATATGTAAAAGTTTATGAACTTTGTGTATAATGTAGGATTGTATTTTAAGTCTCCTCTTTTAAAAATGTATAAGTTTAATTGGTTTCGTCACGAAATTGACAAAGGGGGAGATTGTTAGTGCCACATTTTCATGTGCACTGTTTTTATTGTCAATTCCGTGCCAAAGAGTTCCGAACACATTGTCTCTTAAGTACTTCAAAGAAGATTCAATTCAAGAGGACTGTCAAAGCTTTTTGGAAAGGTCAGGATTCGTCAAAGATCAACATCAAGCTGTGCCAACCAAGATCAGGTAATTGGGACCGAAACCATGCCCCTAAGTGACCCTAAAAACCCTAGGATAAATTGTTATTTTAAAAGGTTTTAGATGATATTTTTGAGCTTGTTTAAAACTAAAAAATGACCCCAGATTTCAGCCAGCCGACCTCATGCGGTTAGCAGTTCACCCCCTAAGTCCACCTGTCCTAAGGCATCCAACATGATCATAACACCAGGTCACATTGGGGCTTAGTAAACATGAGTATGTATAGAAACTTAACAATAAACAATGTTTTATAAATTAATAAAGAAATGTAAAGTTGTCAAAACCGGTGTGCTTTTGATACAAAAGTCCCCTCATATTTATACTCATGATTCATATAAGGCCTCACCAAAACATTGCTTATGTCAGGGTTTTTATCAAATTTCAAACGTAGGAATAGTGTTCCTGTCAGGTGCACCCTACCATGTCTTAAGTGACCGTTGGAACTATCCGTTGGATTTTTTCTATAAATACCTGAAGCTCGTTTTCAACAAACGGGATTCCAATTTTGAAGAGCCTTTGTTCTAAATTCTTGTAAACCTTTCTCAAGCTCTCAAAGCTTCTTCCAAACACACTTAGATCATATCTTGGCAAATCCAAGGGCTTACTTAACTCTAAGGAGTGTGCTTTGAGAAGCCAAATCTAGGGTATCCTAATCCTTAAAGGTATCTCTCATTTCTGCCCTAGAAATCAAACCGCTGCAACTTGGTTATGCATCTCAAAGGAGTTTCATCATCAACACCAAGCTAGCAGCAAGAGGTAAAAAGCTTCGATCACGGTCAAAAGCTTCTTCGAACACTTTGGATCTTCATCAAAGGCAAGTGTTCGCCCTCCATTCAAATTTATATCTTTGTGATAGTGTATTGAATCTGTGTGTGTCAACCACTCTAAAAATTGTGTGTGGGGATTTGATCTGTGTGATCGAACCTCAGTAACAAAATTGAGTTAAAATCAGTACTTGTGTAGTTTGATTCTTTATAGTGGAATCAAAGGACTGTGTGACCCTTGAGAGTGGATGTAGGTCTGTGTGACTGAACCACTATAAATCTCTTGTGTCATTTTTATCTCTTGTGCTTATTATCTTGTTTCAAATTAGAGTTTCTCTGATTTTTTAAGCACACACACATTGAACTTATAATTCATATAAGTTATTTTGTTATGTGTGATTATTATTCCAAGTTGAGATTAAAAATTGGGCTTATAAGTTTAAGATTAGCATTAGAAATCCTCTTGTCCTATTCACCCCCCTCTAAGACTTATTCATTGAACCTAGTTGCACTTTCAAATGGACATATGAATGATCATTGCAAAAGAAAGAGAGGAAAAGTGGGAGAAAATAGGGAATGTGGGAGAAAAGATGGGATGATGAAAGATAATGGAAGAAAGAGAGAAAACCGTAATTACTCCGGAGCATCAGCCCTTGTAGCACGATAATACTATTAAAAAAAACTTCTGATTAAAATAATAATATTTTAAGAAAAAAACATAAATAGACAATAAGATGTCAAAAGTACTCCTCCCTATAAGAAGAAAATTGCAAAAAAAAAAATCAATGTATCTTGAAGTTTGAGGATGACGGTCTTATAAAAAATGAGAAGAAAAGAGACACCAGATGCCGCTAACATTGAGAATCACCAGTCAATACACTATGGAATGATTTTATTAATAATGCTAGACATAGTCGAATAAGTGCGCTCCTTTAGGTGGCCTGTCAGAACCCAATTTTTATTTAAAGCGATTAATGCTAATTAATTATGATTAGTGACTAATGATGCTTGATTAGATGCTAATTGAGAGTTTTTTGTGATTAGAGCTAAATTTATTTTGGATCCGGAGAGTTTCGTGAGAGTTTGAATTTTTTCAGGTTAAGTTAAAATATCGAGATTTTCAGGGGTATCCTGAAATTTCATAAGAATTGCACCTTAAGCTTAAAAGTTAGGTCTTGACCTGCCCAACAACTTTCATATTTAGTCTAAATTCATCCGAGGTATAAAATGCCTACTTTGACCTCGGCACGTTTTTTGAGGAGTATATTGCAATTCAAAAAATTGAATATTCTACTACCAATCTCTGAAATTTCTGATTTTAGGTTTGTTAGAAAGCTCCTCTTATGAAGTACAATTCTCCTTTTTTGACCTAGTTCGTCCAGGAACTCGAAGATCCCCGTTATCGCACTCGAATTTCAACTAGAATATGACAAACTCACAAACTAGGCATTATAAAATATCTCACCATCCCCTCTCTCTAATTAAATACCCTCACCTACCTCATTAAATGCTCTCACCTACCACCATCATCCCCAATTTACTTCTTCATTCCATCGGCCATCAACATGAGAAAGCATTTCTCTTTTATTCTTCTCATTCTTTTCTCCTCCATGGCATGGTGGAAAGAATCTACTTACCCTGTGTTTGGGAAGGGAGGAGGGGGGGGGGGGGGGGGGGGGGGGGGGAGGGAAAATTTGAGTGGAAGGAAACTGAAGAGAAAAATTTTACCCCCAAATTCCCCTCCCCCGTTTCTAAACACCCTCTATTTTAACTTTCCCTCCATTTTTCCCTCTTTTTTTTTCCTTTCCCTTATTTTTCCCTCCATTTTTTTCCTTTCCTTTCCCTGGGTGGGCCCTCATTTTGTATTTGAATATTACTAATTATGGTAATAATAGTATAATTGTACTAATTAATAAGGATTATCTTGGGTAGATAGATATTTTTCTAAGTTTTAGCCTATTTTATAGAATTTAGGCATATTTTATATTTTATAGATTTATAAGGTGTCTTTTTATAATTTTTGTAGGGTTTTAAGTGTTGAGGCCCTTACTAGGGGTTTTCTACACTTGAGAACATTCTAGAACTTCTACTAAAAGACCCTTTTACCAATGTCCTTGTCCACATCCTTATACAAACCAAAAGGCCCTTTTGGTAATTGTCCCAAACCCTAGCCTATATAAACTAAACTATTGCATTGAGAATAGAACCCTAAATCCATACTTATTTATCATTTGCCTCTCATTTCACAAAACCCTAACTCTAGAACCCTAGCTAAAACCCTAATCCCAAAACCCTAGTTACTAGGAGAAGAAGGAAGCCACCTCTTACTATTTTTACTACAATCTCTTAAGGAATCCTCCCCTTGTTCATCTCTTTTTCTTCTACAAACCATGGTAAGGGTCCTTCCTTAGTTCAATTTCTATGTGATTCTCTAGGATTTCATTTCTCTTTAAATTTCCTTTCTAAGCCTTGGTTTTCTTATGGATTGGGAATTAAGAGTTGCAGATTGGATTGGTTTGGGTGTAAGAAGGCCATTAGGGGTTTGGATAGCTTGGATTGCTTATTCTTGCCATTTACCTTTGAAAATTCGAATTTGAGGCAATTGCAATACACACACTGAGCATAGAATGCATGTTTACTGTTTTTTATTCAGAAATTCTATTCATATTATGCTAGAAATGCTTAGGTTTACCTATGAGCTTGATTCAATGAGTTTGGCCATTAATGGATGAGTTTCTTACTCATTTGGAAGATTAATGGGTCAATGGTGATTGGATAGGTTGTTGGAGTGGTATTCCACTCAAATCCACCCAGGGCCAGTGAAGGAACAAACTTGTAACAGGTTCCCGAAGACGGAATCGTGAGGGATTGTTTAAGCCCATTGATTGCGCGACCCAGGTGGGCCACCCAATGACAAATCTGATCCGTGGATCCGAAGGAGGACCCACGGGCGACCTAATAGATGGAGGACCCGTGCGAGGTGGGCCCTGTTTGGCCCACCATCCAACACCTGATTAGAGAGAGAGGACGTGTTTTAGGGAAAAATCCGTTCCGGCATCAATTGATTGTGGGACCCACTTGATGATCTAATCGTGGATCGGGTCCGCTCCGATGGCCGTATAGGGTTGGGCGATTTTACTGGTGGGGACTAATCTTGACTCTTGATCAGTGAGACCCACTATCCGAGTGGCTCAGTTTCTTTGGGCGTCGAACCCCATCACAGAAACGAGTTCTGTGTCGAATAGGAAGAAGACGGCCGACCTGCACCTGTAGTGGGATTAAAGAAAGGAATGAAAAGGGTGGCCTGATGACTTGGTAACCTGGACCTGACATGAATAGAAATAAAGAAGGGAAAAGAGTGATGGCTTGACACGTTTTGGGATGAGAGCATTTAACCTGGGTATGTTTTTTAATAAAGGAACCAACATGCTACTTTTAGAATATTTACTTTGAACTATTAATTTTTAAGAATTAGAACAAAGCCTTGGTTATTTTTATGAACCCAAATTAGATTCTTGGCTTATTTTGAAAAGGAAAATTATTTTGGGTGGAGGCCCATTGACCATCCAAATAGACTCCCATTGATGTGCCAAGTACGAGGCAATGGTGTGGCTTAACCTTGACTCATGGGGCCACCAAGTAGGGTCTAAGGTTTGGATTTGACGTCGATTCAATCCTTAAGTATCGTCGAAGATGCCTGTAACTTCAAGAGCACCAAATACAGTATGATTGGTATCTGAAACTTCAATTAGGGATCCAATTAACTGAGATGAACCTGGACCTGAATGTGGGTCATTACTTAGGATTGGACCTTTGATATTCGCTTTGATTCAATTACTTGGAGTTTATTTCACTTATTATATTACTGTCACTCTTATGTCATTGTTATTACTTTAAACCTGTCAATTTAAATGGAAAATGAAGGACCTGAACCTAGGATTACTTAGAAGTGACCTGGTAATGTAGTTGGGTGCACTTGACCCGTGTCTATGTCTAAGCGGGTCCACATACGGCCTAAATTGTATGTGTGAACCCTAGGATGGGAAGGTAGTTGTGATTGGACTTGTAACTCATTTTGACTGAGTATGGATTGTTTGATATTGGATTGAGATTGGTGATTTCGCCTAGACTATTTAGCCTAAGGCCGTGGCTTGGTGGGCCTTGGTATGGACCAAATGATTGGACTTGGACGGTAGTCCTTAGTATTTAATTGGTACTTGGACCTCTTACCCTCTGTTTGGGAAGGGGGGAAAATGGGGGGAGGAAAAAAATGGGGGGAAAATGGTGGGAAAATTATTTTGGAGGGTGTTTGGGAAGTGTGTCATGACCCCATGGTTGCGGATGACTGGATTGTCTGTATAGAGAAGATCTTCAGGGTCTTCGAGTGTTCTAGACGTCAGAGGGTGCAGTTGGCAGCTTACATGTTTCATGGTGTGGCCGAGGACTGGTGGAGGATCTTGCAGCGACCTTACGAGGCGATAGGAGACGAGGTGGCATGAACCGCTTTCAAGACAGACTTCTCCTCCTTCATTTCTGTGACTGCTGTTAATTATTGGTTAATTATGCTAATCTTCGCTAATCTTTGCTAATCTCTACTAATCTTAGCTAATTATTGCTAATCATAGCTAATTATTAATTAATTGGGCTAATTAGGGGCTAATTAGATTGACTAGTTAGATTTCCCTAAGTTATAGTTAGACTAGCTTGGTTTAGTTAGTTTTGGGGTTAGATGGGTGTTTGAGTCAATCCTAGGCTTTTAGAGCTAGAATGGTCATTAGTTGAGTCTAATTAAGTTAATTAAGTGGGTTTAGTGCTAAGGGTGTTCCTCCTCTAGAAGCTTCTTACCAAAAGACCTAACCTACCCTAACCCTAACCCTAATCCCATGAAAACCCCAAGGCTAATCTAGTCATTAACCACCCTCACTAAACCTATAAAACATCTCTTATCCCAAGGAGAACCCTAATCTCTAATCCCCATTTGCAAACCCTAAGCCAGCCCCCTTCCCAAGAAAACTACCTCCAGCCCAACTGTTTCTTCCCTCATTCCTCTCCCACGTTTAGTAGAGATTCCATTGCTACTGTTGCTAGAAAATTCCCTGGAGCCACTGCTGTTGCTGTCTTCTTCTCCTTCTCCTCCTTCATTTCTGTGACTGCTGGGATTTTATTGAGGAGCTGCTGCCACACCTGCTAACACTACATCATCTCCTTTTTCTTCACTTCCTCTGCTGTGCTGGAAGAGCCATTCTTTAGAGCTGCTGCAGCTGCCACCCTTCTTTCCCCTTTCATTTCTCTTTTCTACTCTCCCTCACTTTTCCCCTTAAGCTACTGGTTGTGCTGAGATCATCTCCATAGGAGCTGCTGCTGTATCACCTTCCTCTTCTCCTTCTCTGTTTGTGCTGGGAGAAATATTCCTGGAGCAGCAGCCACTGTTTCACCTTCTTCCCCTCTTAATCTTCACCTGAGCCACTGATTCAGTGCTGGAGATTACTTCCTTGGAGCTACAGCAGTGCTACATCATCTTCTTCTCCCTTATTTCATCACCTGGGAGGTCCTGGTATTGCTGGAAATTGTTGAGGTGTTGCTGCTACACCTGCTACTTCTTCTTCCTATTCTTCTTCTTCACTGCTGAGTGGGGACTGTTGTGCTGGAAACAATCTTTAAGAGCTACTGCTGTATTCTTCTTCTTCTTCTTATCATCACCTGGGAATCCTCCAAGCTACTGCTGCTTCACTCTGCTACTGCTGCTGTAACCTCTTTTTCTTCAGCTGGACTGGGTTCTCTTCTCTCCTATTTCTCTCTTTTCTACAAATCTCTCTACAAATCTTCCTAAAAGGCAAGTGCATCTTACTGTTAGCTTAGGACATATGTTTTCTTTCCTTGATTTCAGTAGTTCCATTTCGTAGTGATGATTTGATTCAGTTCTAGTTCACCCAGAGTCTCTGTTTTTTTGTTTTGGTGGAAAGGTCACTGATGGATGGGGGTTTTCACCCCCCATTTGGAAGATCAGTGGGCCATAAGGTGATTAATGGATGGTTAATTGAGTTATTTAATGATTAGAAGTGTTTGGGTGAAGTTTGGAACCAATTGGAAGTGGTTTGGGCGAAAAAGGAGTCAAAAAGGAGAAGTTGCAGAAATTCACCTGACACTGAAATTGCAGTGTGCTCGGTCGACCGAGATACCCTCCTCGGTCGACCGGCGACACTGCAACCTGCAGAAATTTCAGTCTCAGTTATTTTTCTGAAGACTCGCCCGGGACTCGACCGATAGTGTTCTAGGTCGACCGAGACTACTAAGTTTTTGGGAAAAATTGGCCCTCAGCCATTTTCTTGCAGAAAACCCATTTCAATTAGTTTGGTTGACCCGGCTTAGCCCAGGTTGACCCGGTATACATGGTTTTCGCAGGAAATGACTGAAAGTTGGTTTTTCACCCAAAACTCAGACTGTTTACACCCAAATCAACCTGAAACTTAGAATTAACATTTAGAAAGTGTTCAAAGCTGGAACATCAATCTTTCTAAGGTTTTTAGAGTATGCGGTCAATCACCTAGGCCAGGTTGTTTGACCGGACACACTGTAAGCCTTTAGAAACGAATTGAGTTGTCCAGGAGGCCTGATTTAGATTAGTTAGTGCACTCGGTTGATCCTCCCGGCCAGGAGATCAACCGAGCTCACAACACATCAGGTTCACCTGGAAAACCCTGATTGTTCCAGTTTTCAACATTTAAGAGTTGTGATCAGTTGTGGGGCCCATTGACCATCCAAATGAGCATTTATCAGTGATCTAAGCCCGAGTCAATGGTGTGGCTCAACCTTGACTCGCGGGGACCACTGTTTAGGGTTTAGGTTATTAATCTAAGATGATTCGACCTCTAAGAGTTGTCAACAATGCCCTTAACCAACTAAGCACCAAATACAGTATTTTACGGCATTAATGACATCGTTTAGAGATCGAATTACCGGAGATGGACCCGAACCTAAAGTGGCCATTACCTAGGATTGGACCGTTGGATTTCCCGTTGATTCTCTGATTGAAGTTTATACTTCACTGTTATTATTACTCTGTCATTCTTAGATCTTTAGAATAGCTGTTTACTATTAATTAAACATAATTGGAAGACTTGAACTTAGGGTATCTAAAGGTGACCCGATGGTGTGGTTTCGGAGATCATTGACCCGTGTCTGTGTCTAGGCGGGCCCTTATTGGGCCTAAGTGTGGGAATGTGAACCCTTTAGCTTGAAGAGGTAGTTTTATTGGACTGTTAAGCTGTTATGGATTGGAATGGAACTGTTTATCAGTATAAGTGGATTAGTTGCCTCGTTTGGACGGTTTTAGACCAGGCCATGTACTGATGGGCCTTGGTATGGATTCAACGAGTGGGCCGGGACCTTGAATGAGATCCAGAGACTGTATTGAGATGTGTAGACCTCTTAGAGATATTGTTAGGACCTTGTTCACGCAAGGCAAAGCCTAGACAGACACAGACCTTAGAGTTATTCTCGAGTCGGCATGAACATTCACTCGGTTGATTTAAGCTCAGCCTGTGGACTGATCATCCCCGGTAGGAGCTAGATGAGTGTTGTAGAGCTATCATGATGAGTTGTGTGGTTGAGACGGACGGTGTGATACCGTGCCGATCTGGAGTGTTGAGCTGATGAGTTGATGAGTGATTTACGGGATTAGTTATTCCCACTGGTGAGATTTCCCCGCCGCAACTGTGTTCAGTATGGGAGGGCCGCGGCATAATATCCCGCGGTATTCCAGCTCGTGTGAATGTGCCGCCTTGTTTACAGTAGTTTAGATGTTTATCTTTCTACTGATTCCTTATGATTTAAATGCACAACTGCCTAGTTCATTTCCCTTGCTATTCATTTAATTTATGTACCTGTCTTTATTTCCTTTGATATATATGTTCTATGTTAGTAGTATGTTGTAACTTGCCAGATCGTTTAGATCTGACCCATTCATTGGTGCTTAGGCCTTGATCCCGAGATCCCAGACGATGCACTAGCTGTAGTGGAGGCACCCGTTGCAGGAGAGTACGCATGGGGCCCGACCGACACGGATGTCGAGCCGGAGGGTGGAGACGATCTATATGGGTTTTGAGGGACTCTCTTTTATTTTGGGTTTGAGAGACAATTTTGTAGCGAGATGGGTAGATTCAAATGTATAAGTTTTGATTAACAACTGACACTGTAACTAGACCTTTGTTCTGCTCACACTTTATATATCGATACCTATTGCTTCCGCATTGTTTAATTGTTATGCTTCCGCAATTTAAATGTTATTATTATATGGTTCAAAAGGTTTTAAATTGGACCTCACTGTGGGCCCTCAATTTGAAATTTGAATACTATTTAATAGTATATATTAGCTAATTATACTAATTAATGGGTTAGTAAGGGTAGATGTATATTCTCCTAAGTTTGAGTTAGATTAGTCTAGTTGTGTTAGTAATAGAGTTAATAGGAGTCCTTTTTGTAATTTCTAGGGTTAGTAGTGAGTTGGAGGCCCTAGCTAGTTATTAGCATTTTCCATAGGGGGGTATCCATAAAAGACTCTTCTAGAACCTTCCCCCAAAGACCTAAATGCCCTCTACCCTAACCCTAATCCTATAAAAACTAGAAGGGCATTTCAGTCCTTAGCCCAAACCCCATCTTATAAATATTGCACATTTCCCCATACCATTCCTAGCTACTATTCATCTTCTTCATTTCCCCTCTCCTTCCTCTCTTCTAGACCTGAGTTCTGGGCTGGTTTGGTGTTTGGGAAGACCTTAGGAGTTGGGTTTCATCTTCTTGGATTGGCTCTCTTCTTTCTCTCTCTCTCTCTACAACCTTCCATTTCAAACAAGGCAAGTGCAATATACATATTTAACATATAATATATGTTCTATTTCCTTGATTCTGCATTTTCAATTCAGTTAATGTACATGTGCTAGATCTACCTATGAGCTTAGTATTGATGGATTTTTTGGCATTGATGGATGAGATTTATCCATTTGGAAGATCAATGGCTCGTTTAGTGTTGGATGGTAGTACATTGAAGTGTTTTTATAGTTTTAATAGCTTATGTGATGAATAGTGTGGATCGGAGACACTTTGGATGCATATTAGAGTGTTTGCTACAGTCCCAGCATAAAACTCTATTTTGCACAACCGACACACTAGTTGGTAGGATTGATGAGATAAAAATCTATTTTCATATGCTATGATTTGAGGAATTGATTCTTTATATATGGTAGGTTTCTGAGCAATGTTTTCATAATCCATTAATGACAAATCAGCAAGGAAAATCCACCCAGAAACTAGGATTTCTGGTTTTTGCATGTTTAGGGCATGTTTTGGTCGATTGAAGTTGTGGGACCCAATGGCCCACTTGATGATTAATCTGATCCATGGATCTGATCGTGGACCCATGGGCGATCTCAGGGGTGGTGGACCCATTTGGAGTGGATCCCATCTGGCCCACCATCTAGGGGTTCTAATCAGTTGAGGCGTGAGTCACTTGGAGTAATTTTTTCTTTTATTTAATCTGGTTGTGGGGCCCAGGTGGGCCACCGATTGCAGATCAGACCCCTACATCTTCTAGTGGGGCTCTGGGTGACCTTGAGGGTGGAGTTGATCATGGGTTGGGCCAGTGGGACCCACCATCCGAGCCTCCCAGTTGCTGCAAGCGTGAGGCGTAGTCTGGGACACATCATGTAATGGGTTCCTTGTGCCTGATGAGTTGGATGAGGAAGACAGGAAAGAGATGAAGGTGGTGACATGTGGGATAAGAGTGAAATGAGAAAAGGTGGGTTGGGTGGTTCATGTCTTGTGAGTGCATGTGAAAGTATGGCCCTCACCATATTTCAAATTATGAAAGTGATGGCTATACACGTGGATGGACGGGGATAATTACCTGGGCTCTTTATGTTTTTTTTTCTAATGAGGAGTTGGTGGTAAACTTATGTGGTCAATACTTATGCCACAGAATTTGGAGTTTATTAATAGTGTGCACCTTGCTCCCTTTCTTTTATTTCTAAAAAAGAAATAGAATTAATACCTTAGTTATATTATTAATTTAATTAGATCCTTGAATTATTTTGGAGAGGGAATCAACATGTTACCTTTAAAATAATACTTCTTGACCTCATTAATTTTAGAAATTAGAAATTATAGATCCCTTAGTATTTATTGAACCTAAATTGAGTTTGGACCCTTAAGATTTATACTTTTGGAAATTACATTAGATTTTAGAATTCGATTAATGCCTTTTAGTTTTTAATGAACCCAATTAGAATAGTTTGTGTATGACCTTGATTTTCCATCAGACTCAGACTTTAGTGCAAAAGTTGAGATTTGGCCTGGAATCTGTTGATTCAGGTACACCTGTATACCAGATCGACTGGCTAGCCACTTGGTCGATCGGGTACATTGGAAATTCCAAAATCCAAACCAAGTCCCAACTTTGATTCCCATGGAGTAGATCGACCCAACCTTTGCCAGGTTGACCTGCCACACTGTGAACACTAAGTTGTGAGTTTAGCCTTTGTTTTATGATTGATCGATTGTGGGGCCCATTGACCATCCAAATGAACTTCCATCAATGTGCTAAGCATGAGTCGATGGTGTAGCTCGACCTTGACTCGTGGGGACCACCAAGTAGGGTTTAGGAAATTGAATTGTCAGTGATTCGACCCTTAAATGTAGTCAAAGATGCCCATAACTTCAGGAGCACCAAATATAACGTTTTTGGCATCTGAGACTGCAGTTAGGGATCAAATTATCTGATGAGGCCCTGAATCTGAGAGTGGACCATTACCTAGGTGGGATTATTGTTATTTTCCCTATTGATTCTCATATTTGAAGTTCATACTTCACATTTCTTATTACTGTCACTCTTATATCCTTACTGTAGCTGATGACTGTTAAATTAAATGAAAATGGATGACCTGAACCTAGGATATCTTAGAGGTGACCCGATGGTGTGTTTGGGAGAATAATGACCCGTGTCTGTGGCTAGGCGGGCCCTTTTACGGCCTAAGTATAGATGTGTTATACCCTTAGAATTGGAGATGTGTATTGTATTAGGCTTTTAACTCATTTGGTTGAGAATGGACTGTTTATCAGTAGAAATGGACTTGTTACTTGATTCATGATGAATTCAGTCTTAGAATTTCCTGAGCTCTGTATTTGTGTTTTGAATGGAATTGGGCATTGATGGAAGGACTCCCCCCCTCCATTTGGTAGACCAATGGGTCATGATGTTGTATTTGAGGGGAGGTGATTAAAATTCTTTTAGTTAAAAATTGATTAGAAGATGGGTGGAGTAGAGTGACTGTTTCAGTCACTGTAATGGAAACAGAGTGTTTTTTTTTTGTTGAGATCAGTGGGCCCAGGTGGGCCACCCTTGGAGATCCGGACCCCACATCATGTGGAACCACCTTGGGCGACACTAGTGGTGCAGCCTGATCTGAGTTTGCTCCATGCGGGGGCCACCATCCGAGGGCTGATTGGGAGCTGGGCGTTATGTCTGTAACAGAACATAGGTTCTGTGTTGCCTGACGAGTGAAGATTAAATGAAGAGAAGAAGATGACATGGGGTGGGGTAGTTGATCAGAGATAAGTAAGATGGTGACATGTGGAACCCAAGTGAAATAATAAAAAGGGGGTAGGTGATAAAGAGATAAGATGGTGGTGTGTAGGCTGAGGGTGCATGGGATGAGAGTGGTGACTGTAGTTGGGTCCATAACCCATTAGTATATGGGAATGAGAAGACACAGGTTATGAGATGATGGCCCTCACTTCTTTTCGGATTTTGGAAGTGGGCTGAGAGGAGGGCATTTCGCGTGGGCCTAGTGGGGCCCACTGATCCAACAACCGTTAGTTATAAAGAAATAAATAAAGAAATAAAGAAATAAATAAATAAAAAAATTGATTAATTCCTTAGTTGTTATTCATATTATTAGTACCATTAATTTTCATAAATTGGAAAAATAAACCCCTTTAGTCTTTATCGAACTAAATTGGAGCTGGGCCCAGTGGGGCCCACTAACCTTTATTCCAGTAGCTTTATTAATTAAATAAAACATTTAGTTTCTAATTGTGTACAGTGGAACCCCATTAGTTTTAGAAATTAAGAGAGTAGGACCCTTAGCCTTTATGGAACCCTATTAGAATAAATTAACTTGTTATCCTTAAATTAATATTTCCTGACCCTTTAGTCTTTAAATTAATTTAAATTAATCTGGACACCTTTAGTTTTACACTTTTAGAAATTCATAATTTGATTTAAGCCCTAAGTATTTTGCGAACCCAATTCGAATAGTTTGTGTATACTTGGATATTTCCATCAGACCCAGACCTTAGTGTAAAAGTTGAGATTTGGCCTGGAGTCTGTTGACTCAGGTACACCTGTGTACCAGATCGACCGGCTGGCCACCTGGTCAATCGGGTACACTGAAAATTCCAGAATCCAAACCAAATCCCAACTTTTATTCTAGTGGGGCAGATCGACCCGACCCTTGCCAGGTCGACCTGTCACACTGCGAATACTAGGATGTGAGTTTAGCATCGTTTTATGATTGATAGATTGTGGGGCCCATTAACCATCCAAATGAACTTCCATCAATGTGCCAAGCACGAGTCAATGGTGTGGCTCAACCTTGACTCCTGGGGACCACCGATTAGGGTTTTGGTTATTAATCTAAGATGATATGACCTCTAAGAGTTGTCAATGGTGCCCGTACTTTTCCTAAGCACCAAACACAGTATTATAGGGCATCAATGACTTCGTTTAGAGATCAAATTACCGGAGATGGACCCGAACCTAACGTGGTCCATTACCTAGGATTGGACCGTTGTATTTCCCCGTTGATTCCCTTATTGAAGTCATGCTTCATTTTTATTTATTTACTGTCATTCTTAGATCTTTAGTGTAGCTGTTACTGTTAATTAACTATAAATGGAGGACCTGAACCTAGGGTATCTTAGAGGTGACCCGTTAGAACGATTGGAGATCACTGACCCGTGTCTGTGTCTAGGCGGGCCCTTATTGGGCATAAGTGTGGGATGTGTACCTTAGTTGGAGGAGGTAGTTTATATTGGGTTTTTAAGTCAAATGTATTAGACTGGACTGTTTATTAGTGATAATGGAATTGTTGCCTCGTTTGGACGATTGTAGACCAGGCCATGTGTTGATGGGCCTTGGTGTGGATCCAACGAGTGGGCTTGGACTTGGAATATCATCTATAGATTGAGTTGTTGGTTAGGACCTTGTTCACGCAAGGCAAAGCCTAGACAGACACAGACCCTTAGGGTATTCTTGAGTCGGCATGAACATTCACTCGGTTGATTTAAGCTCAGCCTGTGGACTGATCATCCCCGGTAGGAGCTAGATGAGTGTTGTAGAGCTATCATGATGAGCTGTGTGGTTAAGACGGACGGTGTGATACCGTGCCGATCTGGAGTGTTGAGATGATGAGTTGATGAGTGATATGCGGGATTAGTTATTCCCAGCACTGGTGAGAGTTCCCTGCCGCAACTGTGTTCAGTATGGGAGGGCCGCGGCATAATATCCCGCGGTATTCCAGCTCGTGTGAATGTGCCACCTTGTTTACAGTAGTTTAGATGTTTATCTTTATACTGATTCCTTATGATTTAAATGCACAACTACTTAGTTCTTTACCTTGCTATTCATTTAATCTCTATACCTGTCTTTATTTCTTTTGATATATATGTTCTATGTTAGTAGTATGCTGTAACTTGCCAGATCTTTTAGATCTGACCCTTCATTGGTGCTTAGGCCTTGGCCCAGAGATCCCTGACGATACACTAGCTCTAGTGGAGGCGCCTGTCGCAGGAGAGTACGCGTGGGGCCCGGCCGACACGGATGTCGAGCCGGAGGGCGAGGAGTACTTACCAGGGTTTTGAGGGACTCTATTTATTTTGGGTTTGAGAGACAATTTTGTAGCGAGTTGGGTAGATTCAAATGTATAAACCTTGATTAACATTGAATCCTTTTAATTAGACAAATGTTCTGCTCATACTTAATATATATCGATACCTATTGCTTCCGCTTATTTCTTACGTTTCCGCAATTTAACTGTTATTATTACATGGTTCCAAAAGTTTTAAATTGGACCTCACTGCGGCCTACGATCTTGGAAGTTCTCGGATTTTCCGGGAAGTAACGCGCCAACTTCGGGTATTCGAACGATTATATCGGTATCCGGAATTGGGGCGTTACACATATTGTCCTATGTTACTTATATACTGTGACTTGCCAGATCTTTAGATCTGACCCATCTTTGGTGCTTAGGTCTCGACCCCGAGTACGCGGACAATGCGCTTGCGCTCGTAGAGGCGCCCTTAGCTGGAGATTACGGTTGGGGACCGGCCGACCATGAGGTCGAGCCGAAGGGTGGAGAGCCATTACCTGGGCTTTGAGTGTTATCTTTGTTTGGGTTTTCGACGGATTTTGTAGTGAGCCGAGTAGTAGTCAATATGTAATTAACTTTTGTTCTTAACAATTGATACTCTTAATCTAGACTACAGTTCTACTCTTATTTGATATATTATGATACACATTACTTCTGTTTCATTTCTTACGCTTCCGCAATTTAACCATTGTTATTATCTTGTTCAAAAGTTTTAAATTGGACCTCACTATGGACCTACGATCTTGGAAGTTCTCGGATTTTCCGGGAAGCAACGCCAACTTCGGGTATTCCGACGACTTTCTCGGTATCTGAAATTGGGGCGTTACACCTTGGATATTCATATTGATATTATTACGGTCTCTATTCCTTTGATGCATACATCATATGTCATTTGTATACTATAACTTGTCAGATCTTTGGATCTGACCCATTTTTTGTGCTTAAGATTCGACCCCGACTATAAGGACGGTGCGCTCGCGCATGTCTAGATGCCTGTAGCTTGTGACTACGGATGGGGACTAGCCAAATAGGAGGTCGAGTTAGAGGACAGAAAGCCAGCACCAGGGGCATGAGTGTTTATCTTTTTTTTTTTTGTTTGAGTGACTTGATGTTGTGAGTAGGGAGATAGTTTATTATGTTTAAAATATATTCTTAATCATACTTGATGTTTAGGCTGGACTTCAGCCCTGCTACATTTGATACATCCTTTATAATACAAAATGCTTCCGCTTTATTCTTTACGCTTTCATACTTTTAACCATTGATTATATGTTTGTCAAAAAGTTTTAAATTGGACCTCACTACGGACCTGCGATCTTGGAAGTTCTCGGATCTTCTGGGAAGTAGCGCGTCAATTTCGGGTACCTTAGCGTTTTTTCTCGGTATTCGGAATTGAGGCATTACAAGGTGGGCCCTCTTCCATTTTTGAATGTTTCTTGATTTAGAACCCATTTTCATTACTTATGTTGGCTGTTATAAGTGTGGGTTGTTGACAATGAATGAGTTTGCTTTTTAAGGAGAATTTTGGATGGTTTTGTTGGAAGAAAAAGCCCTCATGGTTGGAGCTTGGCTTGACTGTGAGGCTTGAGTTTGTTCTTAATTAAGAGGCAAGTATCTAATTAATTTTTATATCTTGTTAGCATTTTAGTTCTGGTTGATCTTAGACCATTAAGCATGTTAATTTGGGAAACAGACTCTTGCTAATCATGTTTATTACCGTGAATGATTTAACATCTAGCATTGCCTTTCATGGTGTTTTGTTAGTCTTGTTGATCACTCCTTTGATTAATTGGCTAATTAATGATACATAAACTTAATGGGTAATTAACCTTTAAATTTTAGGCTTTCATTCCTTTAAATGATCAGCCCATGGACCCCATTAGAAATTTGGTACGGAATGTGCCAAAAACCCCTTAATCGTGAATGAGACCCCCAACCACCACTATCCCCCAAAGATCCTCATTACCGCATTCTAAGTTCAGCTAGAATATGACAAACTCACAAATTAGCATTTACAAAATATCTCACCAACACCTCTCTCTCATTAAATGCCCCACATACCTTATTAAATGCTCCCACCTACCACCACCATGCCCCATTTACTTATCCACTTTACCGGTGAGGAACAAGATGAAATACTTCTCTCTTCTGTCTTCTTCTTCTCCTTCCTTTCTCCTCCAATGGCATGGTGGAAAGTATCTACTTAGAGGCTCTTCTTGCAAAACCCAACCTGGCTAATCGACTCCCCGTCATACTCTACGCAACAAATTATGTTTTGGTGCAAATCCACTAGTGGCAACCCTTTCATCCATCGCCCTTCTTCTTCTTAAACTTCTGAGAGGTAGGCCTTTTTCCATTTTTGAATGTTTCTTGAGTTAGAACTCATTTTCATTACTTGTATTGGCTATTATGGGTGTAGGTTGTTGACAGTGAATGTGTTTCTTTTTAGGGAGAATTTTGGGTGGTTTTGTTGAAAGAGAAAGCCCTCATGGTTGGAGCTTGGCTTGACTGTGAGGCTTAAGTTTGTTCTTAATTAAAAGACAAGAATCTAATTAATTTCCATATCATGTTGGTGGTTTAGTTCTAATTGATGTTAGACCATTGAGAATGTTAAGTTGAGAAAAGACTCTTGCTAATCATGTTTATTAGTGCAAATGATTTAGCTTCTAGCATTGTCTAACATGAGGTTTTATTAGTCTTGTTAATCACCCCCTTGATTAATTAGCTAATGACTAATAGATAAACTTAATTGGTAATTTACCCTTAAATTATTAGACTTTCATTCACTTGAATGATCAGCCTCTGGACCCCATCATAAATCTGGCAGAGATCGTGCCTGAAACCCCCCAACCACCCTCATCCCCCGAAAATCCTCGCTAATGCACTCCAAGTTCAGCTAGGATATGACAAACTCACAAACTAGAAATTATAAAATATCTCACCAACGTTTCTCTCTCATTAAATGCCCTCACTTACCTCATTAAATGCTCCCACCTACCTGCACCACCCCCCATTTACTTCTCTACTCTAGCGGACAACAACAAGAGAAAATATTTATCTCTTCTCTCTTCTCTCTTCTCTCTTCTTCTTCTTCTTCTCCTTCTCATCTCCTCCCATGTCATGCTAGAAATTATTTACTTAGAGGCTCTTTTTGCAAAATCCGTTAAACTCCTCTCTTCAATTTTTTAGTGTTCTTGAGTTAGAACTCATTTTCATTACTTGTGTTCGCTGTTATGGGCGTGGGTTCTCGACGATAGATGTGTTTGATTTTTAGGAAGAATTTTGGGTGGTTTTGTTGGAAAAGAAAGCCGTCTTGATTGGAGATAGGCTTGACTATTAGACTTGAGTTTGTTCTCAATTAAGAGACAAGTATCTAATTAATTCCCATTTCTTGTTACCGATTTAGATCTAATTGATCTTAGACCATGGAGAATATTAAGTTGGGAAATGACTCTTGCTAATCATGTTATCACTGTGAATGATTTAGCCTCTAGCATTGTCTATCATGGAGTTTTCTTAGTTTTGTTAATTACCCCATTGATTAATTACCTAATGATTGATAGATAAACTTAACGAATAATTTACCCTTAAAGCCTTGGGCTTTCATTCACTTAAATGATTAGCCCGATGACCCCATTAGAAATCTGACGGAGACTGTGAGGCCCCACCCTTTATGGGCCCTCTAATTGCTATTTTATAGGCTAATTAATACTAATTAATACTAATTATTAGTTAATTGTGCTAATTATTGCTAATTACTAGTTAATTGTGCTAATTAAGGGTTAATTAGGGTGATTAGTTAGATTTTCCTAAGTTATAGTTAGACTAGCTTAGTTGAGTTAGTAATTTAGTTAGTGGAGTGTTTTGGTTAACTCTAGGCTAATTAGTGAAGGGTATGCCCTAGCTAGTGGTTTTAGTTAATTAGAGGGGGTCATTGCAAATTGGGCATCTCTAGAACATTCCTACCCAAAGACCTTATTACCCCTAACCCTAACCCTAATTGCATGTTAACCTAAAGGCTAATACTGTCCTTAATCCCTCCCCCTAATATATAAATTGGCACATTTCCCCAAACCCTAAGCTACAACTGTTCATCTCAATTCCCTCTCTTCTTCCTCTCCCTCATTTCCCTCATATGAGCTAAGTGCTGGGACGGGACTGTGTGCTGGGATTTTTCCCTTAGAGCTACAGCAGCTGCTACATCATGTAACACCCCGAATCCCGGAGCTCATCAGGATTCCGGGTCTTACTAAAAAGGATCCAAATCATTTCCTAAATCAAATTAAGACAAGGAACTGAGCAACGAAGAGATTTATTTGAGGAATCAATTTAACTAGACATGAACATAAATAAGTCTTTCAATCAAAACTCCTAGAATTTCAACATTTATTAAAGAAATAAATTGATATCTAGTTCAGTTTCATTCAGACGCTCTCTTATCAGCCACGCATATTGAAGTCCAATGGCTGATTGTCTCCGTTGCCACGCTCCCCCAAACGATGCATACCTGTGGTGGGGCAAACCACTTATCAGAAGTCTGGTGAGTAATATTACCACATACACAGTTCATTTATAAAATAATAAATTGACAGAAGTGCGGAAGCATTCACTCGATAAATAACAGATTCATAAATAGTCCTTATTGGTTAATACATAAGGGAGCATAGTCATTCTGTAACTTTGATAGGTTCTGAATTCCCAAATTATGGGTTCTTATAATAGAACTCTAACCATAGAGTTTCAATACTTCAGTCCCTTCCGGGAGGAAGTTCTCATGTAACACATTCAAAAACTCCTATCAATGGAGTCCATTGCGCAAATGGTAGTTCAGTCCCAGTCCAACCTTATTCCTCCTAACCCTTCAGGGTTCAGTGTTCGATTTAATAAACTCAGGAGTAAGGCTCCTGTCTGTCATTCCAATAATATATCATTGTTTCATATAATTTCGTAACTAACATCCTCAAATGTGAGATTCATTAGCTAGTGTATACTCATTATACACTTAGTAACATCAACAAAGAATTATACACTAATTATATTAATATAAGACTAGTTCCACATGATTGGGTCTATACATACACATGCCCCACCCAGATTCAACATTTGGTACCCACTGTTGTAGTACTATTCTTATATTAAGTAGGCTTGGTTCTAGTACCTGTCTCCTCATATGTGTGAATCACTATTTATTTCAAGGTGTTCCTAATGGCTGGGAGACTCAATCTGAGATCAACCCTAAAATTCTGAATTTCCAGTAGCATGTCAATAATATCAAATATTTATCTATAAATCTTAATATGGATTTATATCTTATAATATATAGTTATCCAAGTCACTAAACTACACTCCTGAGGTGAACAGGTTGTTTACAATTGCTAGTGTACTTCTATGGTTGAGGAGGACTTGAGGTCTATATGTTCAATAGTGACAACATCCATTCTTAGTGACTGCCATGTTGTTGTTGTTACTTGATCCTATCAGATCTCACACCCAAGACTTAAGGACCGTTGATCTGTGGGCCCTAGTGGTCCGCTCATCAAGGGCACAGGACCATCCTGATTCTCCTCCAATGATCAACCAATTGACTGGTCCTGATTGTCCATTCAATCCATTGGTGGGTCTGATGTTTCCTAATCATCCTTAATTAGGATTTGGTTTGGCTTGTCACTGTTTCCCCTTAATTCTATGAATTCTCTGCTACATACATGGTTTCCAGAGCTGGGCTCCACCCTAGATGAGTTTCTTATTCTTACCTATTATGCTACAGTTGTTCTAATACATTACAGAACCTGCTACAGTCCTAATCAATTCATATTACAGGGAAAAGAGGCTGATCAGGTGGTGGGCCCTTGAATGGTTCAATTCCCCTAGGACCTGGCCCACCTTGGTCGCCCATGGGAGACCTCCAATTTGGTCAGTCCTGATCCCTGATCAGGTGGGCCAGTGGGCCACACAATCCAATTACAAAAAAAACAGAAATTCCCTTAAAGGGACGTTGCAGTAACTTTAGGCTGATGATGTGTGGTCAGATGGGGCCCATCCTGGATGGGTCCATCTAGGCCCAGGTCGCCCAGGGGTCCCATCCCAGATCCCTGGGTCAGATTGGTGCTGTAGTGGGCCACGTGGGCCCACTACTGGATCTCCCTACAGACGTCCAGCACCCAGTCTGGACGTCAATCCATACTGTGGAACTCATTGTGGCCAAAGTGGGGCCCATCTCCACAAGGGTCCATCTAGGCAATGGACGCCCATGGGTCCCCTACTTGATCCCTGGTGGTGATGCATGATTAGGTGGGCCCCTTGATCACAGTACTCCCATCGACAGATCTTGTATCTGTCGATGGGGTTGGAAATCAAGCCTCTGGCTTGAGTATTCCACTTATTTCCTCTTTGCTGATCCAATCTACACCCATCTAGCATTCCATCTCTTATCAATATTATACAGGCCTCCACAATCTCTTACTGATTAGAATTGGAAATTCAGATCTGGGTACATCCCGATGGAATTTCTAAGACAATCATGTTCTGATACTTATTTCCTCAACTAAATTCATTTTATTCAGAACTACATGGTCACATTATAAACTAAAATCTACAATTCTATGAAATGGAAAGATTACTCACCTCCTAGTGTAGTAAATCTTGGCACGGTCGCTGTGAGGTCTCAGTTGCTGCATCCACTATGCGTTCTTGCTTCTTCCTTCTTCCCACCAGCTTGGTTAGCCTCTGATAATCTTCAGAAGGGTCTCTGTTTCTCCACTCTGCTGTCTTCTTCTCAAGAATTCAAATGCAACTCATGGGATCAATATGAGAACTAATAAGGAGAGGGAAGAAGGAGTCATCTGGGGATAACCCCAGATATCACTCGTTGCAACCAATCTTACCCAATTGAGATATGTATTCCCCTCTAACAGGGAAGTTGTTTCTAACAACTTAACTACACACATGGGTCCTAGTGGTTAAGAAACAGATCAAGACAATACAACCCAGCCCATTAGCTCATGGGCCAGACAAATCTGGGCCTATTCTGGCCCAGGTATTACACATCATCTTCTCCTTTCCCTCATTTCCTCCCTCTAAGCTATGGTTGTGACTCTGTGCTGGGACTTCTTCCTAGTGGTTGCTGCTACTACTTCTCCTTCTTCTCTGTTGTGCTGGAAGAATCATCTCTTAGAGCTGCAACTGTTCTTCTTCATTTTCTCTCTTCTTTCTCCCTCATTTCTCTCTTCCAAGCCTCTGTTACTGTGCTGGAAGCTACTGTTACTGCTGGGATTTGCATTAAGGAGCTGCAGCTGCTGTATTTCTTCTTCTTCTTCTTCATTTCAGTTGGGTTCTCTCTTCTAGTTCTCTCCCTCTCTCTACAAAACCTTCTCCATTACTAAAGGCAAGTGCACTACACTCTTAACATAGAATGTATATTTCTGTTTTCATTGATTCAGTCAATTCCATTCAGTTAATGTGGATCTGTAGATTTACCTTTGAGCTTAGAATAGATGGACTATTGGCCATTGATGGATGAGAGAAATCTATTTTTCTTATGCTTTGATTAATGGTTTTGTTTAGAAACAATTTGATTTGAAATGGGTGAAGAAGAGTGACTGTTACAGTCACTGTAATGGAAAACAAAGAGATTTTGGGTTCTTTTGTATTGAGATCAGTGGGGTCCAGGTGGGCCACCCTTGGAGATCCGGACCCCACATCGTGTAGGGCCACCTTGGGCGACCCAGATGATGAGGGCTGATCGTGGGCCCTTGATCAGTGGGGCCCACGATCATTGCTTCTCCATGCATCAGGCGAGTCGTTCTCTGTTGCAACGATGTGCAGTGTTCTGTTACAGAACTTGTGTTGTGTTGAGTGGGAAAGAGATGAGTGAGTGTTTGGTGGTTTGAGGGTGCATGGGAATAAGAGAGGAAAGAAAGAGAGAGAATGATAGTTGACATGTGTCTTGGAATTAAAGAAAGAGAGTAGATGATGATGACATGTGTGGGTATGATTTTGACCACCTGGGTTAATATGGGATAAGAGAGGGGTGAGTTGTTGTTGGGCCCATAACCCATTAGTTATATGGGAATAAGAAGACTCATAGGAGAAAAATTAAAGTGCTGATGACCTGGGGGCCCACATCAACATAAATAACAAAAGATGATAACCCTCACTTCATTTCAGATTTTGAAAGTGGGCTGATAGGAGGGCTTTTCACCTGGGCCCAGTGGGGCCCACTGATCCAATAACCCACTAATCCATATCCCATTAGCTTTATTAATTAAATAAAACATTTAGTTTCTAATGTGTACAATGGGACCCATTAGCTTTAGAAAATTAGGAAAGTAGGACCCTTAGCCTTTATGGAACCCTATTAATTTTAGAAATTGGAAATAAAGACCCCTTAGTCTTTAATTAATTTAAATTAGTTTGGACCCTTTAGATTTACACCTTTAGAAATTTCATTAGCTTTTATAATTTGATTAAGCCCTGAGTATTTTATGAACCTAATTTGTATAGTTTGTGTATGACTTGGATTTTTCCATCAGACCCAGACTTTAGTGCAAAAGTTGAGATTTGGCTTGGAATCTGTTGACTCAGGTACACCTGTGTACCAGATCGACCGGCTGGCCACCTGGTCAATCGGGTACACTGGAAATTCCAGAATCCAAATCAAGTCCCAACTTTGATTCCAGTGGAGCAGATCGACCCGACCCTTGCCAGGTCGACCTGCCACACTGTGAACACTAAGATGTGAGTTTAGCATTTGTTCTATGATTGATCGATTGTGGGGCCCATTGACTATCCAAATGAACTTCCATCAATGTGCCAAGCACGAGTCAATGGCGTGGCTCGACCTTGACTCGTGGGGACCACCGATTAGGGTTTTGGTCGCTTAATCTAAGATGATTTGACCCCTAAGAGTTATCAATGATGCCCGCAATTTCCTAAGCACCAACCACAATATTATATGGCATCAATGACTTCTTTTAGAGATCAAATTACCGGAGATGGACCCGAACCTAACGTGGCTCATTACCTAGGATTGGACTGTTGTATTTCCCTGTTGATTCCCTTATTGAAGTTCATACTTCACTGCTATTATGTACTGTCATTCCTAGATCTTTAGAGTAGCTGTTAACTATTAATTAATATAAATGGAGGACCTGAACCTAGGATATCTTAGAGGTGACCCGTTAGAACGATTGGAGATCACTGACCCGTGTCTGTGTCTAGGCGGGCCCTTATTGGGCCTAAGTGTGGAGATGTGTACCTTTAGTTGGAAGAGGTAGTTTTTATTGGGCTGTTAAGTCATAATGGATTAAAATGAACTGTTCATCAGTAGTAAATGGATTTGTTGCCTCGTTTGGACAGATTTAGACCAGGCCATGTGCTGATGGGCCTTGGTATGGATCCAACGAGTGGGCTTGGACTTAGAATGGAATCCATAGACTGAGTTGATATATGTAGACCTCATAGAGACATTGTTAGGACATTGTTCACGCAAGGCAAAGCCTAGACAGACACAGACCCGTAGAGTATTCTCGAGTCGGCATGAACATTCACTCGGTTGATTTAAGCTCAGCCTGTGGACTGATCATCCCCGGTAGGAGCTAGTTAAGTGTTGATGAGCTATTATGATGAGCTGTGTGGTTAAGAAGGACGGTGTGATACCGTGTCCGGTCTGGAGTGATGAGTATGATGAGATGATGAGTGATTTGCGGGATTAGTAATTCCTAGCACTGGTGAGATTTCCCCGCCGCAACTGTGTTCAGTATGGGAGGGCCGCGGCATAATATCCCGCGGTATTCCAGCTCGTGTGAATGTGCCATTTTGTTGTAGTAGTTTAGATGCTATCTATTTATTCTGATTCTCTATGTTTACCATGCACAACTGCCTAGTTCTTTACCTTGTCATTCTTTAATTTATTTACCTATCTCTATTCCTTTGATATATATGTTCTATGTTAGTAGTATGCTGTGACTTGCCAGATCTTTTAGATCTGACCCTTCATTGGTGCTTAGGCCTTGACCCAGAGATCCCTGAGGATGCACTAGCGCTTGTAGAGGCGCCGATAGCTAGTGAGTTCGCGTGGGGCCCGACCGACCCGGAGGTCGAGCCGGAGGGCGGAGATTATTTACCAGGGTTTTGAGAGCTCATCTTATTTTGGGTTTGAGCGAAATTTTGTAGTGAGTTGGGTAGAATCCAATATGTATAAACTTTTGATTAACAACTGATATTTTAACTAGACTATTGTTCTGCTCACATTTAATATATATGATACCAAATTGCTTCCGCTTTATTTAATTGTTATGCTTCCGCAAGTTTAACCATTGAGTATTATATTGGTCAAAAAGTTTTAAATTGGACCTCACTGCGGCCTACGATCTTGGAAGTTCTCGGATTTTCCGGGAAGTAGCGCGCCAACTTTGGGTATTCGAACGAGTATATCGGTATCCGGAATTGGGGCGTTACAGAGACCGTGCCTGAAACCCTCCAACCACCACCATCCCTAGAAGATCCTTGTTAACGTACTCCAAGTTCAGCTAAAATATGGCAAACTCACAAACTAGCCATTTCAAAATATCTCACCAACCCCTTTCTCTCATTAAATGCTCTCACCTACCTCATTAAATGCTCCCACCTACCACCATCTTCCCCCGTGTACTTCTCTACTCCATCGGCCAACAACAAGAGAAAATATTTCTCTCTTCTTCTTCTCCTCCTCTTCTCCTCCCATGGCATAATGGAAAGCATCTACTTAGAGGCACTTCTTGCAAAATCCAATCCGGCCAATTGACTCCCCGTCAAACTCTTCTTTTCCATTTTTTAATATTTCTTGAGTTAGAACCCAATTTCATTACTTGTGTTCGCTGTTATGGGTGTGGGTACTTGATAGTGAATGAGTTGCATTTTTTGGGAGAATTTTGTGTGGTTTTGCTGAAAGAGAAAGCCCTCTCGGTTGAAGCTTAGCTTGACGGTAAGGCTTGAGTTTGTTTTTTTTTTATTATTAAAAGGCAATAATCTAATTAATTTGCACATCTTGTTGGTGATTTAGTTTTAGTTTATCTTAGACCATTGAGCATGTTAAGTTGGGAAATGACTCTCTTTATTTCTTTTGCTTTGGCTCACTGGTCAGGAGGAAGGAGGTTCAAACCTCCCACCAAGGATTGATCACTGGTGGGAAGGATAGGAGCGGGATGCCTTACCAACAAGCCATCCCTATGTTCCCGGGAAAAGACTCTTGCTAATCATGTTTATTATTGTGAATAAATTATTAGTCTTGTTAATCACCCCCTTTCATTAATTGGTTAATGATGGATAAATAAACTTAACGGGTAATTTAACTTTGAATTCTTGGGCTTTCATTCCCTTAAATGATCAGCCCGTAAACCCCAACCGATCGTGAAAACCCCCAACCACCACCATCCCCCGCAGATCCTCATTAATGTACTCCAAATTCAATTAGAATATGGCAAACTCACAAACTAGCTATTACAAAATATCTCGCAAACCCCTCTCTCATTAAATGCCCTCACCTACCTCATTAAATGCTCCCACCTACCACTACCATCCCCCATTTACTTCTCTACTCCATCGGCCAGCAACAAGAGAAAATATTTCTCTCTTCTTATTCTCCTTCTCTTCTCCTCCCATGGCATAGTGGAAAGCATCTACTTAGAGGCTCTTCTTGCAAAAATCCAACTCGGCCAATCGACTCCCCATTATACTCTACGCAACATATTTTGTTTTGGTGCAAATCTACTGGTGGCGACCCCTTCATCCATCGCCCTTCTTCTTCTTGAACTTCTACGAGGTATGCCCTCTTCTATTTTTGAATGTTTCTTGAGTTGGATTCCATTTTCATTACTTGTATTGGTTGTTATGGGTGTGAGTTGTTGACAATTAATGAGTTTGCTTTTTAGGGAGAATTTTAGGTGATTTTGTTGGAAGTAAAAGCCCTCTTGTTTGGAGATTGGCTTGACTGTGAGGTTTTAGTTTGTTCTTGATTAAGAGGCAAGTATCTAATTAATTTGCATATCTTAGTGGCGACTGAGTTTTTTTTTTTTTTTTTTTTTTTTTTTAAGGAACTGAGTTCTAATTGATCTTAGACTATTGAGTATGTTAAGTTGGGAAAAGACTCTTGTTAATCATGTTTATTACCATGAATAATTTAGCGTCTAGCATTGTCTATTATGATGTTTTGTTAGTTTTGTTAATCACCCCCTTGATTAATTAGCTAATGACTGATAGATAAACTTAATCGGTACTTTACCCTTGAATTCTTGGGCTTTTATTCACTTGAATGATCAGCCCGTGGAGTCCATAAAAAATCTGATAGGGACCGTGCCTGAATCCCCTTAACCGTGGGCCTCACACTAGCCCATTTCCTTGATGAAACTCATGGCCAGCAGCTAGCATTCTAGCTGGCTGCCAGCAGGCACAACGGCTAGTTCTCACACCCCTGCCACTTGGAAAAAATGGCAGCAGTAGTTGTTGCATGCCGCCTAGTTGCCAGACAATTGGCCGCTGCAACCCCCTTCACCTGATCGCCCTGCTACCCCCTGCCCTATGTTGTATCCTAATGTTGTCCAGTGGCTAGATTCATCACGCCTAACAGGCAGGGAGCAGCTATGCCCAGCTGCCAAAGAGGAACAATGGGAGAAAATAGGGGATGATAGAAGAAGATGGAAGAAAGAGAAGAAAAGTGGGAGAAAATAAGAGATGGTAGGGAAAAACATATAGTTGGTATGCATAAAAGCATTGAAATTTGTTATGTAGATAAACTTCTTCATATCAAATTGAGACTAAGATGCAAAAAAATGAAACTAAATTCAAAATTAGCATTCACTTAAAGACACTAAAATAATAGCATTAAATTATGTTATTTAAAATCAAATTTGATATGAGAATACATGTCTCATCATTTTCCATTAATTCATATTTAAGTATTATATAATATCTACCATCCTTAATACAATCAAATAGTATACGTAAGATTTACTTCTATTAAAATTTATAAGCTTATTGTTTTGTTCTACAAACCATTCACCTTCTATTACGATCACATTTAATTACAATCATATTTAAATACAGATGGATCCCTTACCATTACAATTACAATCATATTTAAATACATGTGGTTGTAGTTGTCAACTTGTGGTAGTGGTGGTGGGACAACCATAGTTGTTTTTAGGCCCCGACGCTTGAAGCATGAGAATACTATTACAAAAAGACTTCCAATTAAAATGATAATCACATAAGAAAAAAAAAACATCAATAGACAATAGAATATCAAAAGTACTCCCCATAAGAAGAAAATTGCTCACAAAAAAATCAATGTATCTTGAAATTTGAGGATTGTGGTCTTGTTAAAAAAGAGAAGAAAAGAGACATCAGATTAATACACTATGGGATGATTTTATTAATAATGCTCAACATAGTCGGATAGGTGCGTTTCTTTAGGCGGCCTTAACAAATAGGCAAGTGCGACAGTACCACTGTTTGATAAATAAAAAATAAAAAAAAGCTATTCTTAATCTTAGGAGTTGAAAACATGGTTTGGATATGAGCAATGGGGAACATGGTTTGAATATGAGTAATGGAGAAGATGGTTTCGATATTAGGAATGGAGAAGATGGTTTGGATATGCTGGAATTGGGAAGGATGAGTATGCTATATATGCAATGGATGAAGATGAGGGAGGGGCTGCAGGTTTATATAAATGGAGTTAGGAGGGAAAGAAGGAGCTGCCTTAGAGAGATAAAGGCAGAAGGAAGACAAAAGAATTCAATTGCACTCAAACAGAAATAATGTGATGGATATATTCGGTGATATGGGTTACCAGTAATGGGAGTATTACCTGAAAGGAAAGGAAAGGAAAGAGAGGAAGTCGAATTGTGCATTCTGAGAAGGAACGAATGAGCTGCTATAGAAAGATTGGAATGGAAGCCCTATGGTAACATACCTACATGGTCCATTCTGAGAAGGAACAAATGAGTTCCCTGCAACCGGTGGTGGTAGTGGTAGTGGTAGTGGTGGGACAACCGTATTGGAAGGTTATTTGAGATTGATTATAGGTGGGCCCTCTAAATGGAAAAGGGTATATGCCTTAGATTAATGGTGTAAGTCATCCAACTAAGGCCCAAGGGTGTTACTGTATACGTCCTGATGCAAGAGGACAGTAACAATGGTGTTGTGTGGAGTTGGGAGCTGGCAGTCAATGAATGTTGGACGTTCCTTTCCATCCAACTGTTCACCTACAATCCTTGTTATTGAAGGCCAGCTCACAGGTTACCCAAGTATTTAAAACAGATCCTTTAAGGCTGAGCCCATCTAAGCCACCACAAAGGTCAAACCCCATGCCTCATTCAGCAATTAGTTTTTGGGCAGCGCCCCAGGTCTGCTGGTCCTTTTGAAGAGTGACAATTGGACCTCTGTAATTGAGTCATTAACTTCAACTTGGCAACTCTTAACGTAAGGAGTTTTCATTGTAGGGTCACTCCATGACCTCTGAAGTTCCCTCAAAATGGAGTCCCTCACCTAATCCGACTCTCCAAGGCTTTGAGGAATTAATTTTGAAGAATAAACAGCTGGAAAAGTCTGTCCTCCAGTTCACCCATTAATGTGACACTACTATTTTTATCCAAAGTCTTAAAAAAAGAGTGCCTAAAATAGGCTATTCTAAAGATGGGGTCAGGCGAAAAGATGCCAATGTAATAGACTCAAACTTTTTCCTTTTTCTGATAACAAAGACCTTAGGCAGCCTTCTACTTTAATGGGCAAACGAAATTCAAGTGTGTAATACACAAAATTGATATTGAGATTGCTCACTTGAATTTATTGGTGAGTAGGAGGTGAGGCCAGTACCTCAACTGCTAAATTTTACCTCTTTCGGGTAATCATCATCGTCTCCCCTTATCCCATCAAATTCTCGAATTAGCACATTGCACACTGCCCAATTAAAGAAACAAAAGGCTAAGATCAGATTTTCCTTTAAAAATTGGGGAGGAGAGTGAATTTTATTTTCATTAACTATTCAATCAATGGTATACAATTTATATTCATATGCTAGCCTCACCAATGTAGGGACCCACATTTCACTTTGCTTCCATCCGGAATGATTATGCACACCTTATGACTTGATTCCATTTGCTTAACAAATTTTAAGTTTCCAGCATTCTACAAATGAATGCATATAGAAGTTCCAATTAAACCTAAACTCTATATCCAAAATAATGCCAAAATGCAGTTCTACTTTCACTCAATGAATCAGAAGCTAACAGATTACAGTGTGTACTTGATGTGCTCTTCGCATATACTTTCCAACTTCCCCCCCAGGGGATTTGGGGGCTGCTTCATTTTGGCACCCAAAAAATCCCCCTTTCTGTCCAATACCAGAATGTAAGATATAAGTAAGATATTGTGTGGTTGCGATGAATCCCCAAAAAAGGGCATGAATGATCAATAATGGATGCAGTGGTGATGAGATAACTATGGTGACCGCATGGTTTCCTGGCTCCTCAGAGGAATCCCTTCCGGATCAAAGCCATCACTGTTCGCATGCTTTGAGAGACGGAAAGATAGAGACTGTGATAAACCTGTAATATAGTGTTGGTAATCAACATTAATAGCAAGAGACTAAATATGGACCATGGAAAGAAGGGGCAATATAGCAAAACATACCATCACTCATGTCCTTGGTTTTGTGGAGAAGGAATGTACCAGAAAGGATGGTTACAAATCCACACATCTCTGTGACAATTTGTGTTGGATTTTGTCGATCCCAGTCCTGATCAAGGAGGTTAAAAATTTTGATATGAAAAAATTGAAAATCAGCTCAAGGAACATCTGTAACTAATCACGCCCAACACATCCCTAGCTGTAGCTCAGCTAGTTAGGGATGTGGGCATGAGAGTGTTGAGTGTGCGTGTGAATTTGAGTACTCTATGAAGCATCAAAAAAGTGGGGAACAACAACAACAACAACTAACCACACCATACAGAATATCACAACTATCAACAACTGGTGCACAGCATGGAAGAAACAGGTGGCTTTTTTATTTTCTACGATTCATGATTTTTTAGATGATCAACCATATACAAAATGAAAATAGACTCACAAGAGTTTGAAGACTACATAAAGGTTATTGCATAAGGAATTGCAGGTCAATAATCAGTCCTAAAGCAAACCAGGATTTAGAGAGGTCTCCATGCAAGTGTGCTAGTATGGCATGAAAATATGTCAATTGAGTTCATGCAGAAACATCCAGTAGTTGGTGGCAATTTCTGGGGGGAACAACTAGAAAAGTAAACTACTTCTGACAATTCCCATCTCACATAGTTCACAACATCTCACCACATGTTAGATTTTAAGGAAATCCAATCCACATCTACCAATGAAAAAGAAGAGCGAAAGTTATCATGATCTCATTGTTGGATACATGTCCTATAGAACACGAATACAAAAGTATAACAAATAAAATTTTTCTTTTTTTGGGAAGATTTCAACTAAGGCCTTAAGTGTTTGCCTTATTTCAAAAAAATGACACAACTTTTAAAACTTTCCAACTTAGGGCCTAAGTTTTCAATCAAGGAAATCCAGCCTTCTAAAGGCATTTCCCGTGACTTTTTTCCTCATTTTTTTTAAAATACCCAAATTACCCTTCATTGAAATAAAATAGAACATGAATGCAAAATATTACAAATACAATTTTTTTGGGGAAAATTTCAAATAAGGCCTCAATTTTTTGCCTTATTTCAAAAAAGGATACAAGTTTCAAAACTTTCCAAATTAGGGCCTACCTTTCTAGTAAGTTTTCAATTAAGGGCACTCAGCCTTTTAAAGGTATTTTCCAATGAATTTTTCCCTCAATATTTTAAAATACCCAAATTACCCTTCATTGAAACAAAACCCTCCTTCACTTCATCCATCTCCTCCTCCTCTCCTTCACCGGCGTCCTCATGGTGATAAACGGCAATCAACGTCTCCATGGTGATCAGTGACACGTGTTGGCTGTCGGAAGCATTCCATGGCTTTAAATGACGGGTAATTTGGGTATTTAAAAAAAAAAAAAACTGAGAAATATTTGCTAGAAAATACCTTTAAATGGCCGGATGTCCTAAATTGATAACGCTTACTAGAAAACTTAGGCCCTAATTTGAAAAGTCTTGAAGCTTGTGTCCTTTGAAGTAAGGAGAAGAAAACTTAAGGCCTTCTCTGAAACTCACCCTTCTCATCTCTCTTACCAAGGCAAGATACATTATAACAATATGAGCTCGCCCAGTTCTGGTCACAGACCAAGTAGAAGAGGATCTCGTCGTATTAAAAACTATGCCATACTCCAGCGACTTCTTATTGGTTAACTAATCCTGATGCTAAAGCTACGTGCTATGGCAAAACCTGGCTGTAGTGTGACTGTAGTCAAGGCTCCACATGGATGGAATGACTAATAAGGCTTAAATGATGAACACAACCATATTGTGTTCTACAGGGGTGACTTAAAAACAGGGTGCTGTTCTTCAGCAGTCGCAAATACTATAGTCTGGAAATTTTCAGAGTATCTAATGACAGGGGTATTTTCACCTACAAGCAGACTGCACACAGTTCATATCAAATCCAGCTCATTGGGCCCGCCTAGATGAATGCCTATCAGTGGGTGGTAGGAGGGATGGAAATATCTCATCATGGATAAGGATCAGACAAAAATAAAAACAGCCCCACTGAATTATCCTAATCCTTGATTTTAACAGTGTTGAAGTTTAACTGTCTTTTAGGGTGGTGGGTGGGAGGTTTACATTGATCAAAGGGGGGCCGAAGGGGGCCCTGTTGAGAAAATTTCTCTCTAATGCCATTTAACCTGTCAACAAAAAATATCATGGAGAACATTTAGCTCAGAGCTCAAAGAGTGATTCTAAGAAAATAATTGAAATGGGCCTAAGCAACAAAACAAAATCTCTTTGTTAATGTCGACCCAGTATCCAAGGAGTACTGGATTTCATTTATTATTATTTTGAAGAAAGAATACAAACATGGTCCTCGGATGGCTTCACTCTCAGAGAATCCACACAAGCCCTTAACTTCCTTTTAATTTAAATTAAAGGTTTTACACATTTTATTTCTGTGATTCAGAGGATGAGAATTTGTCAATAGTTGATCTAAGCCAAAAAAAAAAACCATTTGCTGCCATTTAAAACAAATAAGACATCCTCAATGTTAACGCTGTGACCAAGTAGTTTCAAACCTAGAACTCAAGAAACAGTTTATCACCAGATGTACTATTCAAATAAAGGGCGAGACCACAGCACAGTTTGAAAGTGCTTGTTACGACCACAGAAAGACCTTGCACCAAATTTCTGGCCCTGCTCTTGAGATCTTGGTACTGCCCCAGTGCCCCCAACTCCCTCTTTTAGCAAGAAAATAGCTTATCACTTGTTCCAGCCAAGCATTCTGCAGAGGTGGGGCTCATCATCTTCAGTGTGCATGTGATCCAGATTCCAGTCTCCAGACCATTGTCCAATCAGACCCATAAAGGATAGGCAATAGAATAACAATCTTAATCCGAATCATCATTATCATCTAACTTTTTTTCCCCCTTGAAATGGCCAACCGAAGTTTTCTACAGTTACATAAGGATTTTCATTTTTTATTTTTATTATATCATTGGTCTGCAGTTAAACAAGGATTAGAGTCTTTTTAATCCTCCAATTTGCAGGCTGATACGCAATGGCTAGGAATTAGGATTTTTCTCTATGGGGTATATCTTTGCTACATCAATCATCAAATTAAGTTCAACAGAAGAACGACCAGCACTATAAGATGGGACCTCAGCTTCACAGAATGATTAGCCTAACAAACTGTACTTCCTAACGGGCAATGAATACTATCCTTACATTCCAGGGATACACAAATGGAATCATAAAATAATTAATGTTTCTAAAATTCAATCACCATCATCCACTGAAGTCAAGTCTTATCTATCTAGGGTCAGCAGATAATCTTTCTATTATTGATTAAATATTCCAAACCTTAATTTCCATCACATACTACTCATTACTCCCAATTGTGGTATTTTCATGCATAATTGAAGTTGATCTACCTTCCTTTTGCTTATATAAGTTGTGTTTTTGTTTCGTTTTAAGTTCAATCTAAATAAGTTTGAACCTCTGAGTTCTTAATTCTCCACTGATGCCATCAGGAGAAAAGGCCAACTTCATGAGCCTTGAAAAAGGTTCTCTTTATACTGATAGCCTTTAGAAAGTTCTAAACCATTAGAAAGATTTTTGTGTTACAGAAATCTAAACCTAGCAGAATCATTGCACCCATAAATACCCCAAAAAAGAAAAAGGAGCACAAAGATCACTATTAGATCCAAAGAATCAATCCCCATAAATTCACCCTTTCACACCAGAGATGGGAAGAATATAAAAGGTTCTTTCCCTTTCATTCATGTACTCATCGTTATTTACCCATCACAAGCCACGATTTCAAGAAAGAAACAAAATGTCATAAAATTGGTTTTACTAGAAGTGATTTGATTTCCTCAAGGGTATTGACCTAACAATAGTTGCAAAAAAGCAAAAAAGTACCACAGTGGTGTATTTGACAGTAAAAATGCCTCTGAATTTACCCAATCACGTCATGGTTAAAGTATTCAAAAATCAATTAACAGAAAGGATTACCTTAAACATGATAACACTTGCCAAAATGGTAAATGATGTAAACATCACATAGTATATGGGTGACACAACAGCTGTGTTGAATGTATCAAGCGCCTGCATTTTACATACGAACAGGAAACAAATCTTGAGTCACAACTGCATAGACAAGGGGCACTAATAACTAAATGCAAAATTAGAAAGAAAAAAAAAATTTAATAGTGACTTTCATTAGAAAGCAAGCAGTACAAGAGGAAAATTAGAAAAAGTCCTGCTAAATACTTGCATAAATCTCTATATTTTCGCTACAACTAAAAATAGGCTAGCATCATCTCTTCAAATCAGGTACGATCTGAAACTTATGTTTGTTAAAACTTTTGGCCTGTGGGCTGAGCCCAATGGGCAGGCTGACCTTGGGTCTGGCCTGCATCATAAAGATTCCCTGATTGATAAGATCTTATCATGATTGGCAATCAAAAGGGTAAAATAATTTTTTTTTTTAGTAATATAGGATTTGATAGCTAAAGTTGAGTGAAACGACTAGCCAGATCATCTGTGATCCATCCTCTAAGGACGTTATAGAAGAATGGATCCTCTCCTCTCAAGCACTCAATGAATATGTATATTATCTCTCTATCTATGCCCATGTTTGGCATCTCTATTTTCAACCTCTGCTTGTCTAAATATCTAAAGCAGGTAGAGGTTTGGAAGATAAGAGTGCCTGGCGCATCATTATACCCTCTACCCACTTTAGAGAAGTAGAGGCAAATCCTCTTAAAATGAAAGGCCTCATTTCTAGGCTTGTGAAAATAAGAGCCTTAGCCTCTTTTCCGGATGGCTTTGTCAGAATAAGAGTAGAGATACCAAACAAGGCCTTAGTGTTGATTGTTGAATGTCTATTTGTGTGAGCATGGTTTTAAAAATGGGCTGACTTGCCCAAAATCTTAAACCCCCCATCCCCCCGGAGAAGAAGGAAGAAAAACGAATAAACATCTCACAGATTCCCCATAAAAAATGGACTTTAATGCATCGTTTCTCCCTATTCTCTTGTTCGAAAAAATTTTGGCGCCTTTTGGGGATCCTCTATACTGTTAGAAGATTAAACCTACATTTTGTGGAAGATCTAAGCAGCAAAGATCAGATGCACTGTTCACTTGGTTGAGTGAACAGAAAATGATGACAATTATTTATACTTAAATTAATTCTTAGTATCTGAACATGAAGAGTCTCAAAATTCTAAATTTATAGGCATGGGCTAAGTCAACTTGACTCTCGGTGGGGGAGGGGGGTTGGTTCACCCCCTAGTCAGATTTTTAAAACCTTGGGCATGATACCTAGACACATGAATGAGCTTGCTCCATTAAGCTTCTGTTTGAGAGTAATCATTGATTACTCTTCCCCTCTGTTGCATCTGTCTTTGAACCCGTTCTCAAATTTTGTGGTCTATTATCACATGTTTTCAGTGATATGATCTGGGGAAAGATCTTCTGGCATATTTTCTATTGCATTTGAGCATGGATAACACATACAGATGCCCCAACCAATGGATCAAAAAACCAAAAACCATTCCAGTATTTTAAAAACTGAATTAGGTCACAATCATGATTTTTTTGAAGTTTTTTCCATTTCCTTTTTTTTTTATTGGTCTTTACTCCAACTTAAAATGAGGTGGAATGCAAGATTTTTTAAAACTTTTTCTTTATTTTTACTTCAACCCAAAATGAGGTTAATTACCAACTCAAGCAAGATATTTTTTCCCTGCTTTTTGATAGATAACATGAACTGAACCCGCAACCTCATGGTTACAACAATAAGCACCTTCAAACCATCCTAGCGTCTATCATAACTCATGCAAGATTTTATGCCAAATGGCATTGTTTTAATGATTTGGTCTAATCATAATCATCATATTAGCCTTTCCCATTAACCTAGGATGATTTGGTCTACTTGTGGCCAATTTATGTTCATTTTTCAGTAAATTCCCTTCTCTTTTTTTTTCAGATTTCCTTCAAGGAAGGATAGGCTCACAGATTGTACCACCAAGATCAGCACTTCAACAACCAATTTATATAGTATAGACTTGGGATGATGGCATCACTTCTTAATTTCTTTAGATGTTTAACTTAAAATAATTTCATCTTCCACTTTCCTTTTTTCTTTCTACACCTTAAATGTACCTAATACATGTGTTTGTACTATCGTATACAATATTTATGCTAGAAAAAGGTATTTTCACTTTTAGTTCAAGACAATTTTCTTTTCACCAATTGTGTTTTCCATTTTTATGGTCTTTACCCAAATATGCCTAGCATCTATCCAATGACTCATGTTTGTAACTTGATACTTGAGATGATTTATGAATTATGACTAATAAAAGAATCCCTAAACTGCGATCCTGGCAAGTATGGGCACAAAGAAGACTAAATATAGAGAGTTAGACATGTTAAGGTTATTAATGTAAGTTAAAACAAGCAAACAGTATTAAACATCTTAAGAATCACTGAAGATCAAATGCCCTATGGCCACAGTCCAATTAGGCAAGTATGGTTTACTAATATAAAAACACACAGATCTACCAAAATGCAAGCCCATGAACACATTTTCTCAATGGTGAAATTCCGATGATTATATACCAATAAAAAGGAGTGACAATTATTGCTCATGAACACATACTTTAATGCTTTCCAATGTTTGGGATTTTTAGACGTTTTTCTCAGATTCATTTGGGAAAAAATGGTCACATAGTATCAGCAGATGCATGAAATGATACAGCCTCCCACACTGATATATTGAGACTTGAGCAGTTGAGCTCCCTGAGACACCCTGACCAAATCCCAACATAAACAAAACTAGGAGAATTTTACCATGTTTAAATATTGTGATTCAAATGCTGAAGACGTCATTGTTACTTTTCCTTTTTGATGTTGTCACTATAATTATAGTCCATTTTATTGGTAATATAATCATGACAATTTCACCCTCACATCTTACCTCCAATGATATATATAGATATAGATATGGGAGATGCTCCTATAAGAGATGCTCTCACCTTATTATGAGAGATAAGGTGGGGGCCCTCACATCCATATCCAATGCCAACAACTTAAATGTGAGGGCCCCCACCTTATCTCTCATAGTAAGGTGAGAGATATCTCTCATAAGAGCATCTCCCTCTATATATATATATATATATATGGACTAGCTCTCGTAAGTTGCAACTTAGCTTATCCTAAGCTGAAACAGGGCTAGTTCCACAAATCAAAGTCGATTATGTTGTTTTTTGCATGATGATCGTCTCCAAAATCAAGATAAATCCAATCAGAACTGGATTTTTCAGTTCCATCATGCAAAAAACAAATATAATTAACTTTGATTTGTGTGACCAGCACTATTCCATCTTAGGATAAGCTAAGCTGCAGCTTAGGAGAGCCCTGCTCACATATATATATATATATGAATGCTAATGCAATTTTATTAGAAGCAGAACAACATAAGAGACATGTACTGAGAAGCAGCAACAGAAAAGCAAAAGCTACGGAAAGGATACAAAGAAACCCCAAGACGGACACCAAAAACTAGGCGAAGGTCTCTACAACTAAATTTTGCTTCCCCACTCTATCCTTAGCCAGACTATTGGCCACCTCATTAGCAGACCTCTTGACAAGAGGAAAAATGACGCCCAACTTAGCTCTAGATTAAGTCAATAAGGACGTTTGGTTTTGAGCTCAATGCGAGTTTTAACAGTTCAAAGAGAAGACAAAGAAGTACCCAAAACTAATGAACAAAGCATCAACGCATTAACACACAAACAATCCTTCCACTCTTTGGTAAAATAGCCATTGAAAAGACACAACAGACACTGATAAGGGAAAAGACACTCAAAACACCACTAAACATGGCATTTTGTTTGTTCCATAAAGTAGATGAACATGTGAAAGAAATAGATTACCTTGTTTAAGTAGTTCATCTGAGTCACCACACACATAACCACAACTAAGGTGAATGCCCAAGTCTGAGGGTATATTAACTGATTCATTCCAGAAAACGTCAACTTCAAAGCAATTCCAAGGGCTTTGACACTCATGACCTGTAAAAGCACACGGAGTTACTACCAAATAAAAAGAAAGAGTAAACTGTCAACTGTGAACAATCTGGTGATGATGATGATGATGATGATGATGATGATGATATGGTAATTTGATCAAGATATGCATACCGACAGAGAACCGACAAGTGAACAAATGCCAATGTACACCATTATATGTGTCTGACCATACTGGGGGATGAAGTGGAATATAAGTATGGAAACTGCTGCTATCACTAAAGCCGCATAGAAAAGAAAAGCTGCACAAGGCATGTAATGTTAACTGAGAGCATTTTGTTTATATTCTAATCAAAAGAGAAACAGGAGAATCTTAACATCAAACAACCATTGTGTGAAAAGTATAATTGAATTACTGATTGAATGTACAGAAAGAAGCCCTTGAAATGAAACATATACAAACATATACCTGGCTCTGTAGCAAGATCCCATACTTCCGTCACAGACTCAATCTCACGTTCCTGAGGGGCATATAGAACAATCGTTGTTGACCCCACAACACACAGAACACAACCAAGAATACCAAACACATGCAGCTTCTCATGTAAAATGATATGAGCAAGAACAGCACTGCAAAACAATTAATGCCTGCAGACATGAGAAGAAATAAGGTATTGGTACAATTTGGAATTTAAGTACTCATGCCTGATAATTATGCTGAGTGCACCCAGAGGAGTGACGAGAATTGCTGGTGCAAATGCATATGCTGCGAAGTTAGCAACTTCCCCAACGATCACTGTTGCATTGACAGTCATCTAATTAGTATTCATCTCTTGCAATAAAACCTACAACCTATTCTACCTATGATTGCGAGTCATATATCTGACACCTAAAGTTAGCAATAAAAATATCCAAAGAATAGAATACTAATTTCAAGTACAGGACTAATAGTTTAAACATAGATAACTACAAAGCAAAAACCAAAAAAAGAAAATGGTATTAGTGAAATTCTACCCTGTAGAAATATCAGAAACTTCATTGATGGTTAATCACACGAAACTCATAAGTGGTGACTATAGTTTCAAGATTGTATATGAGGAGAACACTGGAGATTGGCCACAAGCCCTCAGTGCATTTCAATTAGAATACTCTATCCAGTGGTAGGATACAAAACATAACACTGGGTTAACTAGTTGTATGTGTACAGAACATAACGTTAGAATCTAGTGTTATGTCATCAAATTAAAGCCTAGTAATACATGAAGAAGCAGAATAGTAGATAAGCAATGTTAGACAATAAGATTTGTTTAAACAGTTCAAATTAGAATTCTGAATAAATTTGAACTACTAGGTTTTAATTAGATTAAATAAGTCTGAATCAGAATTAAGGTTAAATTAGGGGCTGCCTATCTCATTCTCTCTTGTATAAATAGAAATGGATTTGTGAAATGAATACGTTGAATTCTATGAAAACGTATTTTCTCAAATTTCTTCACTCTAGACGTCCTAGGATTCATTTTCATGCGTCCTTGGATAACAAAGAAAAGACAAGAAGCTGAAGTAAATGTTGCTAAGTGTTTGCCAAGATTGATTTGTAAAGTTATAAGATAGGTTAGAGTCAGAAATGAGTACATAAAACAAAAACTACATGTGGCTCTTGCCATGGTTCGAGCATAAACACAGAAGATTAAAGACTGTCCCAAACAAAGAAGTATATTGTTGAAGGTTCAAGGTAGGAAAGAGAGGGGAACAGACCAAAAGACTAGGAATGTAGTAAGGAGAGGCATGATAGATCGTAAAATTATAAAGATATGAACTGAATAGGGCTGCTGAGTGAAAAAGCATAACTCACAAATCCGATCCTGAATAGATGGGATACAGCTTCAAAGGTGACAATGATGGTTATTATGAAAAAGATAATTCTACCATTTTAAAGATCACTAGCAATCTACTGCCACCATTTTAAAAAGGATATTCAATTTTATCTACTAGCTGCCAACCATAAAACGAATAGCCAACACAAAACAACTAAGTATTCAAGTGCATTAATAAGCTCATATGGAATTTTGTGGATGTGCAACATCTCAGTTGCATGTACCGTGGAAGCCTAGCCCCACGACAGTGAAGGGATCGGGTGTCATATAGATCTAAACAGTCAAGAATACTTTTGAAAAAAATAAATACATCGAATGGTTCCAATTAAGTCAAAACTGAAGCAAAAAGATCACAAACAGTATTTTGGGAATTCAAAATTCATTAGATGGAAAAATAAAAGCAAACTCACTAGTTATCATGCCAGCCCACCAAAGTGGCTCATACAAGTAAGAATAGCCTCCAACACCTGTAAATAAGCAGAATAATTAGATTTAAATGGCTCTCACCTACCAAAACGCCGGAAGTAACTATCCAGTTATGTAGATATGTAGACTAGTCTATAAGCAAATGACACATCTATTGAGGCACTAATCAACAAAACAAGGTGAGGCAGCAAATGAAAAAAGTATTGACACAAATCATTACACTCCCTTATTCTAAATTATTATTTTTCACATTTCAAAAACAACTTCTTTTCTATTAGTGACAGCAAGTTCCTTCAAGAAAAATGTAGAATTTTTTTTTTTTGAATAATAAAAATGTAGAATTGTTACATACATGATTCAGCTAGGCACTAAAGAACAAGAAAGAACATTAGGAAAAATCTCATTACATCATAAAAATTTGTTTGATCTATATACAGATATACTATTACGAATACGCTGTTCCAACTGATGTTGGCAATGTATGTCCTACACAATTACCGCTTTCATTCCCATCCCTCATTTAGCCAAAAAGTTAACATTTTCATTTCCATACCATTTACATGTATGAAAGTTATCTTCAGTCCTAAGATAGAATCAATTTTTTCTTTTTCTTTTTTGAATGATAACCATAGTTGAGAATTTCGTTTCCATATATATATATTTATGATTTTTTTGAAACTTAACTCCAAAACATATTGTTGAGATTCCGATCTGGCCTCCAAAGTCCAAACTGAAATGTTTCAGCCAAATCGGAATCTCAGCAATATGTTTCGGAGTTAAGTTTCAAAAAAATCATAAATATATATGTATGTGTGTGTGTAGAAAATATATAATAAATATTGAGATTTAAAAACAACATATAGTAAATTAATATTGCATTAGCTGATCTTTTAGATATTCTAAAAGTAGATTGAATAATTAAATAAAAAACTATTGTTATTTGTTTTATATGTATAATCATTTATGGAATTATTGTTATATGCTTTATGTTTTACATTATATAAATTATTTTATCCCACCACTAGCCTTCCAATGAAAATAAGTTTTTAACTCCGCCATGCTATCCTTTGCATTGCATTGTCAGTCCCTAGCTTGAACAAAGGAGGAGGATTAGCATTAAGTTGGAAGTCGGTAGTGGCATAAGAAAGATTTATTTTCTTTAAAGAAAAAGAATCTTCCTTTCTTTTGGCCCTGGCTCAAGCCGCTCGACCCTAGCCCGGCCCTAACCCTTAAAGGGTAGGGTAAGGGCCTAAAAATTATAGGCCCGCTACAAAAGTCGAGGGCTTTTGCTCACTTCAGCCCAGCCCACAAACATGAGGGTAGGATAATGGCTTACCTCAGCCCGGCCCGGGCCCGACCTTCTAATAGCCCTGACGTCTCTTCTCCCTCGTCGGCCATTCTCCAAGGCACCTTGCAACGTCCTAAAGCCCACCTAATAACATATTGAATTGGCCTCCACCAAAATACCATGAAGATAAAACCTAAGAGCTTTCAAAAGCCCTACCCTCAAAGAAAACAGCTCCGCCTTCTTTGCCAAGTAGAGACCAGCCGAGCCCGAGAAAGAAAGTATAGGCTTAGCATAGAAGGCCCAAATAATTCCTCCAATGCCCGCTAATCCCAAACTGCCCTAGCACTCCCATAAAAAAATTTAGTTTGAAGGAACCATCCAGAGGAGAGGATGCCAACTTGGTCTATGCTGACTGGAAACCAACTGGAGGGCAGGGACAAGGCCACCACCATCGAATTGTGTATGAGATAGAAATCAAATTTCATCAAACAATAAGAAGGCCTCCAGTCCTCCAAAGTATTTCATTACTCCTTGTGCCTAGCCATGATGTAATGAAGATTTTCCTCAACTTTTGGTTCTTGTAATTGTCAACTTTCAGTTTCAATCATCCTCTACCCTACAAAGGAAATCCACAATACAAAGTCTTGTAAGAAACTACCCCCTATTGCAGACTACATATAGTTCTACTTAAGTATCACATTTGAGAATATCTGGTTTCATATGCTTCCAAACATGTGGGCCCTACCCTATTATTAGTCATTAACTAGGGGGCTTATGTCTGCAATACCCCTACCAGCAACCTCTGCCCCTGCTGCATTACATCCAGCACTCAGAGCCTCACATATTAGTAAAATCTAACAATTTAATAAAGCATTCCAAAAATCCAAAGTTCTACATGTGTTGGCAAAATTCCTTCCCCAACCTTACCAGTTGCTGCCCCCCTCCACCCACCATACAATCAATTTCATCAATGCAAAATGTTGCAAAAGCTCAAAGCAAAATGAGGTGACCACAAAATTTGGAAACTGGACTAGAACTTGGAGAATAAGGGACAGAGAAAATATTGACAAAAAAAAAAAAAAAAAGAGAAGAGGAAGAAAAGCTTAATAATACAACACTAAGGTCACTATCTAATATCTAACATCTGCTTATTTCATATAGTTTTGCCTCACTCCCCATTTTCATCCTAACAACTATTCCTAATTTACCAAGACACCAAAATGACATTCCTCATCAACTTTAAAAACAAAAGAAAAAAACCTTAACTAAATTTCTAAACAGGTCAACTAGTTTCTTTAATCAGTTACCTTCATGAACTTCCATAGTTCTACTATCTTATCTTAATTTATTATCTTAATTTCGACAAAACCACCAAAGCTAATCCACTAATTAAAATTAAGTATCATAATTGACATTTCATCTTTTTTGAATGGTCATAACTGCCCTTTCATCACTATTCTCTCTCATTTCTCGTTCATGCTAGTCTTGTGTTCATAGGAATGTAGCTCAAGAAGCTTTTAACTGAGACCATTTTCAAATCGATTTGTTTAGAACTGGAACCAATTGCATAGAATATAAGTTGACAAAGATAAAATAGCATTTCAAGAACCAAGCTTTATGATCACCTCTTCTCCCCTCATTCAAAGCATTGATATCAACATCACAAAAACCAAAAACTAAGGACCCCGAACAAAAATATCGACTTGCATCATCTTACAAGAAAAACAGAGTCTACAAATAGTGAAAAACCACTGCAGAGTCAAATCCAAGCGAATACACGTAACCAAGATCTCAAAATCCAATCCTCTCAAGCACACTAATTAACCCACACTACAATTCACAGTATCCCCCATCAACATTGACTTGCAGTCGTCTTCATCACCAGTCCACAAACCCAAAACACCATTTCAACAACAACTCGATTAGCACAACAATAACACATACGGAATGAAAACCAATCAATCCGTAAACGAAAAAAATAAGAGAAATGGGGGATTTTGAAACAAACGAAACCCACATCCCGACATGCCCAATCCTCTAAAGCACACTAAATCCTCACGACAACTCACGGTATCATCCCACTTAGAAAAAATTAGAGAGAAAAAGCGGATTCAAATTGAAACAAACGAACCCAGATCCCGAAATACCCAATCCTTTCAAGTACACTAAACCCTCACTACAATCACAGCATACTCATACTCACATTGATTGAAAAAGTGAGAGAAACTGCGGAATCCGATCGAAACAAACGAACCCCAGATCTAAAAAACCACTAAACTCAACCAACTGAACTAGAAATTCACCATTAACACACAAAGATCTCAGTTGGGTGCGTTACCTGCTCGGATTCCCGAAGCCCCAGCCTTCTTCAATCCCTTCTTCTTGACAATGAAGCTCGCGCCAATGAAGACACTCGACGAGAGCGCTAAAATCAAGCCCTTGATGTTGTCCGAGGACATGCCCTTGTAAGACATCCAGTTCCGACTAGCCTTCTCCCCCATTTCGAAGACACTGATAGCCGTGCACCGCTCGGAGCAATCAAGAGATCCGGGCCGTCCATCTCATGAGATCCATGGCGGAAGAGGAATATCCATCAGTGGGCCACCCCCGTGATCTCCATGCTACAGCCGCAGATCTTGGGGAGATGGGAATGGACGTTCGAGATTGAAGATCTGTAGTGCTTAAAAGGAAAGAAGGTGATGGGAGGAAATTTCAGGCTTTCAGGAGGAGGAAGAAGCAAAGTAGGGACAAGGGAGAAAAGGACAGGGTTTCTTTCAGATTACTACTGCTGCTGGATGGAGAGACAGAAATGAAAACATAAAAAAAGGAACAGGCAGTGCTCAGTGCTCACATTCACTTACTTTCTTTACAATGCTAATTTTAGCATGGTGCTTGTTAAGTCATTAGATTTACTACTTTGACTAAATTTGATTGTAATCCTGTGATGGGTTGATTTGCAGTCTCATGTGTCTCTATGTTTGTCTGGGTGAGGTTAAAATGGTGTAAATAAGGTCATTTATGTGTCAAAGTTTTTATTCTCCTCTCTTGTAAAAGGTTCTTGTACATTTCTTATACAGTGATTGCAATTTCATGGGTGGGAAGTGGGAACCATCAATTGCCTTTATTTCTTTACATTCTTGTGAACCCTTTACGTGTAATCTAAATCATTCAGTTTGTTTACTGAATTAATAAATTTTAAGAATTTAAAGCTAATTATCTTTGATATTCATTGATTTTATGTAGGTTTTGAAGATGTTCCAACTCATAGATTTAATTTCTTTGAACTTTGCGGGCTCCCGATTTCTCACTACATGCTTGAGGTAGATGATATGTCAAATATATCTAAATAACAGTTGATGATATCATGATTTGTTGAGTGTAGGATTAGATGGTTGATATGAAAAAGTTGGTTAGATTTATGATTAGTTTAAGGTTTTTTTTTTTTTATCATTCACTGTCCAAGTGATGTTTCTATTAGTTAAAACAAATATAATCAAATTAGAAAAGGCACTTTTTTTAAAGTTTATTCAGTTTGAGTAGTGGAAAATTGAGGGAGTTGGAAGTTTTGAAGCAATGGCAGAGCCGGTATTTTCTTTTAAAAGAGATATGTGATGATCGATTAACAATATTTATCTATCTATTAATTTATTATTAATCTTTAAAAATAATCCATATTTTCTTTTTTTTTAGTAAAATTTAAAAAAGACCTAAATTTGAAAATACCCCAACATTTTCAGATTTATAATTTTCCAAAACTTTACAAGGGTAGTTAAAGTGTTAAAATGCTAGGGCTCATCATGATGAATCGAATCGTTAAGGACAATTTTTTTACTCTTTATTTCAGCATTGGGAGTTTTATCTCACTCGAATCAAAGTAGGACTTATGCTAGATTGATCACATGTAAATCTATTGGTTAGTTGAGACCGTTTGATGGGCGATAATGCTTTGATAGGCATGGATGGTTGGAAGAGCATAACAGAAAGCCATGACCAAGTGGACTCTTATGGGGTAAATGAAATGATAATGCAAGTTAGGAGTCTGGATCCTTTTGAGTGTCTCACTTCTAATCAAGAGTACATGTAACTCTACAATGGGGTTGTCAGGATCTGGGCCCAAATCACGATAACCCTGAGCCGTGGTCCATACTTATTCCCGTAAACTCCGAATTAACCGAAGTTAAAACGGAATCCACAAGGGAGAACATTCTCAATAAACCTGTCAAATACACAATTTTTGCAGAAACATATATATTTGACAAAATCAATTTACGATTTACATGTATACAAAAATAAAGTCCTTATACATGTATCATTTCCATCATTGTTTGTCAATCGGTGCATATCCACAACACCATACAATAACAATTAATTACATTCCAAAAATGAATGTACAAAATAATTTTTCAAAATGTTTATCAAAATGTTATAATTCCTTTTCGCACTCGAATACCCATCTCAAATGGTATCTCGACCATTCCATTCGTTTAAACCTCGTCGAGGAATCGGAGCGGTCTCCTCCACTGCCGTCGGGGGCGCTGCTGCACCGGTAAGGGCAATCGGGCCTATAATGTCATCAATAACACTAATGAACACGACGGTTCAACAATGTATAAACGGATCTTGTAATAGCACATGTTAGTATATATACTAAATTCATCAAATCTATTCAGTAACAATTTCCATTCTAGACAAGTCTAGATAATTCCTACAATGGCAATATGTAACTTAAGAGTTAATCAACAGATATGTACAAGATGGTCACTACCATAGCTTTCATTCATTCATTTCATTTCATTCATTTAATTTACCATCTTCCAACAAAGGAATGATTCATCTTCCAAATGGAAGGCATCAATCAATACCAATAGATATGATCGGAATATGTGGGACCTACTAGTGTCCGGGCCGGGGACAACTAGCATCACCACGGAGCTCCGGAACACCCTCAAATCCATCTATTGCAGTAGGAATAGTCATTTGTTTCATTTATTAATTCATTGAACTCATTTAAAGTTCTAATACCATAGCTAGGTAGTACCAGACTTAAGAGTTAATGCTCTCCAATAAGCAATCAATTACTAGATTCAATTCAATTCAATGATTCGCTTCGTAACAAGAGAAGGGAACAATAGCAATGCCAATCTTACTAGATTGGTACCCAACAATGTGGTGTACGATACAATGAGAGAACCTATTAATCACTTACGGTACTACCTAACTCAGTCTTAAATCTAAACAACCATTTGGGTGTAACCATTGGTTTCCAAATGCACGTGTTATTCTCGATGGACATCACATTTTTAGATATTTAATATGTGCATTATATAGTCCCCGTAATTATCACCCATGAAAGTTTGGTTGAGGGAGTACTTATACTTACAAGAAGTACTCCAAGTCCAAGCAAAAACCTAAAATCCGCTGGCCAATCGAGCGGACCGTTAGGTCCGATCGATTGGTTAAATTCCCAATCACAATTAATGTCTTGGCCAATATCAAATTCGGTTACCTTAGCGGTTAGCTCAAATTAGGTTAGCGGCTAGCCGAATTTTGGATGGCAGCTAGCCGAACTTTGGTTTGGTTAGCTTGCAATCAGCTTTCTAGAAGCTTGACGATTCCTGACTCAAATTCGGTCAGCTTAACGGTTACCTTTCGGTTAGCCGAAATTCAGATTTCGGGTAACCGAAATCTAGCGGTTAGATGGCGGTCAGCTTTCCAGAGACGCACCATTCTGTCGATTTTTGGAGGTTAGCATGTCAGCTAGCCGAACTGAACCCGGACACATTTCAGAGCTTCAGATTTCTGAAGCTAACTTCTGGACATTGAGTCCCTTGAACTCCAAACACCTTAATAACACACAAAATCACAAGTAAATGTTTATATTTGCCTCTCTTGAAGTTTAGTGGCAAAAATCTTCTTTTTCCTAACTTGGCTTGAGATTACAACCCCCAAATCAAACCATAATCCCATGAAAACATGAAAATACACAACTTATGAGCCATTTGAGTTAGAAATCTCTACAAAACAACCAATGGAACTTGGAAATCCTAAGAGAAGATCAACTACTTACTTGTAGCCCAAGCAAAGAGGTCTTAAGCTCTCTTTCAAGCTTTAACACTTCAAAAATGGGGAAATGACTTGAGGAAGAATATGAAGATGAAGCATTCTCTCTCAAAGCCACTCAAACCACTCCTAATCTCACCCTTGATGAAGAGGAATGGAAGAGAAAGGGAGAAGAAAATGGTGCCTAGGGTTTGCTTAAGGTGAAATGAGTGAAAGAGCTCATTTCATTCTAATATAAGGTCTCTTCACACTAAAACCCCCTTTCATTGAGTGTAATTACATTTTGAGTCAAATGAAGCATCACTTGGTTCATTTGTGGTCAAATGGAATCGCGTCAATTATGAAAGTTAACATACTATTTGAGATACACATATTGGTATCAAGAATTTTCGTATTCGACGAAATACGCGAAAATCCGTATTTACGAAAAAGTCCTTAGCTTGCCTTGTTTGAGTTTAAATTCATTTTAACCAATTCTATTTCATTCCATTATGCTTAATGCATCTTTTGAGACTAATTTTTCTCTCTTTGGTCACTAATCTTCATTAACCCAATTACTCATGCTTAACTAGCATTAATATTAATTAATTAGCCTTAATCATGATTAGCTTGGGTCGGGGTGTAACAGGGGCTCATGTGCTTTTAGATATGAGCTGCTCAAGTAAACACACTTTCCTTTAAAGGTCTTTACATAAAATTTACTCTATTAGAAATTGGTCCTACTATAAGACAGATCACATAATTAAGAATGTTATATCTTTAATCTTCCAATGTGACAATTCTTATTGGAATAAAATTTAGAAACAACCCATTAAAGAGCAGGGCCTTCATTTCCAAGGGGACCTTGATGGTCCCATTGTAGAAGAGTAAGTGAGTCACTCAAATTCGAGGGATCAATCCGGACTGGTTCCACCCTTGCTTTTAAGGGTAATTTGGAATGGTTGAATTCCAATGGACAATGTACACATTTTCTCTTACTTGAATGTGAATTACATACACATCTCAGTATAAAAGGTACATCGGCAAATCAAGTGTTCTCCACCTCATTTTCCTCTACTTCCTCTACTTCACACTTTGAATGAGAGAAATAAGGTTGTATTTTTTTTCTCATTTGCTATCGGAGGGTTTCCAACCCTTTGAGCTTGACTAATCCCTCCGGGCCCAGAGGAAAACCGGATAAACTCTCATGTAGGTCTAGTGTGGTAATGCAGTTTCCAACCTACAACCTCCGGGTGCAAATAAGGTTGCATTTGGCTAGGCTGATTTCTGTTTTTCATGAAAATAAATATCATATATCTAAGGAAAGGAAAAGGATAAAGAGTATCTGGATGCCCTTAATATTGTGCATGCCATAAGAGACAGACTGCGCTAGTGCATGCAGCTGGCTGAAAAACATGAGGAGTGAAATCCTAGCCCCACATCTAGGGGAGCCCTGGCTACTTGCCTACTTGGGAGTTGGGTACAAGCTATCATGGCCTTCCCTCATGTGCCTAGGGCATTCTTCCAGTGTTGGGGTGTTGCTCTAGATGAGTTAGTGGGTCTTATGGTGTAGTTCCTGCAAGCTTGTGCCCCATTGTTCTATCTTGAGTCTGGTTCCAAAACGGGATCTTTAAATTTGTTTAATTCATTTTGGGTCAAGATCTAGCTCATAGGATCTTTGTCGGATATCCTGAAACAAATCCATGGCTTTGTCACGGATCCAATCCGTTTACATACCCTGACCCACTGTCAAAACAATGGTTGGAACTTAATAGTGGGTTTCACATAGCATGCATATAGAAAAGTGAGCACAACCATTTAACCATCATTATATGTGGCCAGTGGCCTTCTTCCTTGTGGTTATTGATTTATTGTTGAGGAGTGGGCTCCACTCAAGAGAGAGTATTGAAAAGTATTTATGCAACCTTTACTGACGCATGGAGGTTTTGGTAAGAATCGTTAGCTAAATTTAAAATGGTATCAAAGCCAACCGGTCGGGAGTTGAATTTCACCCAAGGGGAGTATTGAAAAGAATTTATGCAGCATCGAGGCTTACATTTTTGAGTTCCACAATGCACAGTTCTCCTTTTGGTGTGTGAAGGAACACAGGAAGCGAATTTCTTTTCATCAATAGTTTCTTAACAAATGCCGGAAAGTTGTCTAAAATTTGGACACTGAAGAATTCTTGCTCGGAAATTCTATTGTCTTAAGGGCATGTTTGTGTACACACCCTTTCCGCGGAAAGAGGAAATTGTCATGTCAGCAAATTCCATAGAAATGAAAATCTTGGAAAAGGATTTCCATAGATTTTAGAAATTCATGTTTGGTGCAAAAAGAGTTTCCTCATTGAATTGGTGCTAATATTGTTTGGTGCGGCTGTGGATTCCTTATAAAAAATCAAAATTTCTTATTTGGTGATATAATTTTTTGAAGAAAAATAACATAACATGTATATTATTTATTCAATATTAAATAATAATTTATATAAAGAAATAAAAAAAAGGGGATTTAACGGGAAAAACCCTCTAAAACAGGCTATTAATGAATTTGGCCCCAATAGAAAAGGTCAGACAGAATAAGCCCTAAATTGATGTTTCTCTTTTCTTTTTTGTCTTTTAGCGCTATAGTCGATATCGACGCTCTCGCCTGAACATTCATTCGTCTCTTCCTCTCTCTCTTATTCTCTCTTGCTCTCTGCAACTGATCTCAAATCATAATCTTTGAGAAGGGGGAAGAAGGAAAGAGAAAGCTGGTAGGTGTCTGCAGATGAGATGCATGGAGATGGAGGTGTGCGCAGAGGCTGTGAGGGCGGAGTGCAGCAGTGAAGGAGGGGGAAACGAGAAAAGAAGAGGAGGAAAGAAAGAGAAAAAAAAGGAAAGAGAGGGAGAAGGAAGGACGTGGAGTGCAGTGGGTGGCAAAGGGTAGTGCAGGGAGAATGGAGAAGAAGAGGGGGAGAGGGGGAAGGAAGAAAGAAAGAAAGAAATGAAAAAGGAGGAGAGCCATCTCAGTGGGGTATGCAGGTGGGTGTGCGGTGGCCCATCACGGCTCATCTCCTTCATCTCATCTTCACCATCCCAGGACGCAGACGGTAGACCTCTCCCTCCTTCTCCTTTGTCCTCTCCGGCCAGCCAACCCACCACTCCTTCATCCTTTCCATCTCCCTCCCATCAACCTCCATCTCACCCTATCCGTAGCCCTCACGCATCTCCCTTATCTCCACGCAGCCCATCATCAGCTCTTCTTCATCTCCATCTCCACGAGGAATGGAATGCAAGTTCGGAGTCCTTAAACCGATCATTTAATTGTATCCATATCAAGCTGGAGGTGTTTTCAAATAAAGCCCATGAAGGTGTTCGATGAAATGACGAAGAGAAAGGAGAAGGAAATTTCACGCTCATTTCTTTTATTTTTCTGATGGGAAAGAAGTCTGCTGCTGTTGTGGGGTTTGTCCTTCCTTGATTTTGCTCACTAGGAGATATTGGATGAAAGGAATTAGAGAACATGAGTGGGGTTTTCATTTCTTGATTTTTGTAATTTTCAAACATATTTCATGTATATATATTTTGAAATGTAAGGTCAATACATAATGAACTTGTAATGTTTTGAATGGTTTCCCCCTATTTGAGATGTTTGAAATGTGTTTGAGATGTCTGAAACTCTTGAGCTTTTGAAATGTCTGAGTGAATGACTGAAACCTTCCCCACCAAAACTTTCAACTATGACGTTCAAGGATGAAATTGGTATTGGCTAAATCAGTGGAAGTTGCGAAATGAGTCGGATGAAACCTTCCCCACCAAAACTCTATACTAATTTTTCCTCATTACTTTCATGTAGTACCCATCTTCATTAATATCTGTAGCATTGTGTTTTATTAACAAACATCTCTTTCATGTAGAGATGATGAACTAGCCAGTATTTGTACCATGGTATCTAGCAACGATTTAAATAAAGTACTGGACGAATCCATTTTTATGGACTATCCTGTTTAAAGAAGACATTCATCATCAAGACAATTGTAATCACTACGAAGTTTTCACTGTGGCATTCGCAGAGCATTGTGTTCACTGTCGTCCTATCACATTTACACAGTCTGACATCCCTTACTTCCGTAGCAGAATTGTCATTGAGTTATTTAAAAGAAGTTGACAAGTGAATGCTAGTTTGATGTAATTCTCTTAACTGGTTAGAAGAAGTTTTGTGAAGGTTTTTTGGGCAGTAGAAGGAGAGGCCAAACATAGATACTTACTTTCTTTACTTCGTAATTAAAATTGTGGAACTTGTGGGCAGTGGTTGTGGAACTTCTATAGTTTTGGGCAGTTGGATTTATATTGTGAAACATCATGTATAATTATTTGAAATTGAATGGTATGTTAATGTATGGTTGTTAATTGAATGTGTGAATGGAATGCACCAATGTATTCAGAACAATGTTTAGGACAATAGAATGTATCATTCTCTGGTTTGTTTAATACGACCAATAGTCGATATCGACTATTTAGCTGAAGCCTAAAAAACACAGTCATAGTCGATATCGACTATTTAGCTGAAACATAAAAAACACAGTCATAGTCGATATCGACTATTGTCATAGTCGATATCGACTATTTAGCTGAAACATAAAAAACACAGTCATAGTCGATATCGACTATTGTCATTGTCGATATCGACTATTTAACTGAAACATAAAAAACACAGTCATAGTCGATATCGACTATTTAGCTGAAACATAAAAAACACAGTCATAGTCGATATCGACTATGTTATAATACTATAACTTACTAAGTGTAGCTCTAGATGGGGTTTGCTAATCATTTTCAATAATAAAAGTGGAAAAAAATAAAAACTCATTAGCGGGACAATACAAACAACCATTATATTATCATAGATAAGTTCTCAACAACATATAACCCCAAAAAAGGGTGATCTTTATAAAAGGAAAAAGTATGTTTAACACTTGTGCCCTTCCAAAAAATGCTTCAACAAAATGTGCAAGCCCATCACGACTACATCTTCTATCAATTACATTAACACCAAATATTAACACCAATAAAAATGGACATGATGACATTAACATGGGCATCCCCCATCCAAAAAATCTCTTCCATGTAGAGATTACATTGTCCAGAAGGCTACATCTTCTATCACATTAACACCAAATACTAACACCAACCAAAGAGGAGTTCACATTAACTCTTTCATCTCATTTCCAAAAAATGCTTCAGTAGACTGTACACTATCCAGAATGGTTGCATCTTCTATCACATTAACACCAAATATTAACACCAACCAAAAAGGAGTTCACATTGACTCTTGCATCCCCCTTCCAAAAAATGCTTCAGTAGATTGTACACTGTCTAGAACGGCTGCATCTTCTATCACATTAACATCAAATATGAACACCAACCAAAAAGGAATTCACATTGACTCTTGCATCCCCCTTCTAAAAAATGCTTCAGTAGACTGTAAACTGTACAGAACGGCTGCATCTTCTATCACATAAGCACCAACTATTAACACCAACAAAAAAAGAGTTCACATTGACTCTTGCATCACCCTTCCAAAAAATGCTTCCACCGATTCAACCAATACCAATTTCATCCTTGAACGTCATAGTAGAGAGTTTTGGTGGGGAGGTTTCGACCCTTCACTCAGACATTTCAAAAGCTCAAGAGTTCGGACATTTCAAATACCTTTCAAACTCCTCAAACACATTTCAAACATCTCAAATAGGGGGAAACCATTCACAACATTACAAGTTCATTGTGTATTGACCTTACATTTCAAAATATATATACATGAACTATGTTTGAAAATTACAAAAATCAAGAAATGAAAACCCCACTCATGTTCTCTAATTCATTTCATCCAATATCTTCTAGTGAGCAAAATCAAGGAAGGACAAACCCCACAACAGCAGCAGATTTCTTTCCTATGAGAAAAATAAGAGAAATGAGCGTGAAATTTCCTTCTCCTTTCTCTTCGTCATTTCATCGAACACCTTCATGGGCTTTATTTGAAAACACCTCCAGCTTGATATGGATACAATTAAATGATCGGTTTAAGGACTCCGAACTTGCATTCCATTCCTCGTGGAGATGGAGATGAAGAAGAGCTGATGATGGGCTGCGTGGAGATAAGGGAGATGCGTGAGGGCTACGGATAGGGTGAGATGGAGGTTGATGGGAGGGAGATGGAAAGGATGAAGGAGTGGTGGGTTGGCTGGCCGGAGAGGACAAAGGAGAAGGAGGGAGAGGTCTACCGTCTGCGTCCTGGGATGGTGAAGATGAGATGAAGGAGATGAGCCGTGATGGGCCACCGCACACCCACCTGCATACCCCACTGAGATGGCTCTCCTCCTTTTTCATTTCTTTCTTTCTTTCTTCCTTCCCCCTCTCCCCCTCTTCTTCTCCATTCTCCCTGCACTACCCTTTGCCACCCACTGCACTCCACGTCCTTCCTTCTCCCTCTCTTTCCTTTTTTTTCTCTTTCTTTCCTCCTCTTCTTTTCTCGTTTCCCCCTCCTTCACTGCTGCACTCCGCCCTCACAGCCTCTGCGCACACCTCCATCTCCATGCATCTCATCTGCAGACACCTACCAGCTTTCTCTTTCCTTCTTCCCCCTTCTCAAAGATTATGATTTGAGATCAGTTGCAGAGAGCAAGAGAGAATAAGAGAGAGAGGAAGAGACGAATGAATGTTCAGGCGAGAGCGTCGATATCGACTATACGCTAAAAGACAAAAAAGAAAAGAGAAACATCAATTTAGGGCCTATTCTGTCTGGCCTTTTCTATTGGGGCCAAATTCATTAATAGCCTGTTTTAGAGGGTTTTTCCGGTTAAATCCCCTAAAAAAAATGAAAGAGTTGTAGGGTTTTTGAGTTGAAATGGACAAGAGTGAGGAAAAGAGAGAGAACTTTTCCGAGGAAATCCATTTCCCATACCCCCCATAGGAAACCAATTTCCACCATTATTAAGGAAAATGTTGACGAGGCAGGAAATCATTTATGCGGAATTGTTCTACACCAAACGCCGGAAAAATGGATTTTCCGCGGAAAACCGTTCACTTTTCCGCGGAAAAGTGTTACACAAACATGCCTGAAGGGCACGTTTGTGTACACACCCTTTTCACGGAAAGAGGAAATTGTCACATCAATAAATTTCATAGAAATGAAAACTTCGGAAAATGATTTCTGTAGAATTTAGGAATTCATGTTTGGTGCAAAAAGAGTTTCATCATTGAATTGGTACATATGTTGTTTGGTGAGGCTATGGATTCCTTATAAAAAATTAAAATTTCTTATTTAGTGATATAATTTTTCGAAGAAAAATAACATAACATGTATATTATTTATTTAACATTAAATAATAATTTATATAAAGAAATAAAAAATGAAAGAGTTATAGGGTTTTTGGGTTGAAATGCACAAGAGTGGGGAAAAGAGGGAGAAGTTTTCTGAGGAAATCTATTTCCCATACACTCCATGGGAAACCCATTTTCACAATTATCAAAGAAAATGCTGATAAGATAGGAAAGCATTTCCGCGGAATTATTCCAGACTACACGCCGGAAAATTGGGTTTTCCGCAGAAAAGTGTTACACAAACATGCCCTAAATCTTCCTAAGCTCATTTTTGTAGAAGTCATCCATGCTGCATGTGATGTACTAAGTAGGTCTACTCTTCTGGATTAAACCCCAAGGGGTTGGCCGAGTGGTAAGGACCACGGTTCCTCTCTCTTCCTTAGCTAGAGGTTCTGGTATCGACTCCAGGTTCCCCCTCTTCAGGAACCGAAGGTTGAGTCCACTTGTGCTACCACCTAGGGGCCACAGGGGTTTTACCTGCCTTTTCTCCGGGCCCGGAGGGAATAGTCCCGTCCAAAGGATTGAGAACCATCTGTTAGAAAAAAAAAAAACCTCTTCTGGATTAGAATTGAATTTAGTGCGAGACAGATTGGAGTGCCAAAGGGGTCGAACTGAGTCATAAAAGTCCAGCTGACCATTAAAGGCAGCAAGTGCACATCCAATCTAAACAAGACTAGGTCAAAAGTGAAGACATTTAAGTGGGAGATTGGAGAAGATCCCAATTTATAGAAAAGAAAAACAAAAGAGTTTTGGACCACAATCTCTAATCTCTTCCATCTATAAAATATTCTCAAACAAAAAGGGTCAGTTTGAACTAACAACTGCATCAGGTGGTTTATAGATTTTCAGACTTTGACTTGACTCGGGTTAGCGTTTTGAGTGCGCATGAACCCCACCCTTGTAGGTTGTTAATTTCTGGAATGCTAGCAAAACTGGTAGTAGGTTGTTAATTTATGTTTATTAATGTCTAATCAACAGATGGCGCAAGAGATTCATATGTACACCCAATTTGAGTTGGATATCTAGTAGACCTTGCATTATGTGTGCAACCGTAACCATTGATTAGGAAAGCCTTATAATCAAACTAAATGGATAGTTAATGAAAGGGTAACAATAATTATACTGACCAACTGATGCAATACTCACAATAATTAAACTCAGAAACAGTTGGCTAAGAGAGTGAGATCCACAGTCCACACCCCACAAACAACATACAATCATCCAAGTTTTCCACAGTCCAATTCCAAGTTCGAACCACTTGAATCCAGCTAAAATTCTTTACATGCACAAAGCACATGGGAAAGGTGACAACAATGTACAAGCTATTGGTTCATGTATTTTGGTTTGAAGTCGATCAGCTTTGGCTTTCAGTTGGGTCATGAGAATCAGTCCTATCATATCGGGTAGGTGTCCAGGTACTTGAAACACCAAGTGGGTCTAGGTCTGGGTCGATCATGACCCTACCCAACCTGATCTGTTTACACAAAAGGATGGTTGATTTCATTTGATCCAATTCCAAACTCTCGCAGGCCTAAAAGCACCCTCAAGTCCATGAGCACTCCTGGGGAAACTTGATTGAAGTGAACCTTGAGCTTATTCTATTATAATCATCTTATTACACTTTAAAATCAAAAACTCATTTAAGTTTAAATGTTGTATCATTTGCTTTTTACAGGCATCAAAGTTACATGCCCAAGCCAATATCTCTAACTAACCTAGCTACATCCGAAGACAATGTGTTTTTATCTGTATTCTTCAGTTTAAAGAGGACATTCCCACTGCAATATAATTGAGACAAGACTTGGATAATGATGATGACAATGCCAATGAGTTTAAATGAGACATTTGTCAGATTGAATTAAGTTTAATACTACATCTTAATATAAAAAAAATTGTCATCATCATTTATAATATAACACTTCCTGGTGTAAGATTTTTCTATAACATGTAAAATGGCCGGCTGGAAAGGATGAAAACATATGTAAATGGATTTTGTATTGCAGTCAAGTCCAAAAAGAGCTGGATCTCTTTCCAGCAGGAAAGCACCGCGTTTCCAAAAGTATTCCCATCAATCTTACACAGACTGCATTTGGGACCAGCAAGTCAGTCAACAAAGACAATGAAATGCAAGAAGAAGCCATTAATTTAATGGCCCACAACAACAGTATTCTATAAATATCATTTTTTTTCCCTTCTTAGACTTGTCAACCAAGCCTCTATCTCTATACGCGTCTATTTCCAAAATATATGTGCCCGTTTGGAAACCCTATTTTCAACCTCTTAATATCTTAAAGAGGATTCAAAACGTATTAAGAACGTTTGGAAGTGATTTTTGAAAATCTACTTCAATCCATATAAAGTGGAAATTCCTTTTATTCAGCCAGCAAGGAAAATGACCTTAATTGGAACAGACCTACTCGTCTAAAGCGGAAAGACAGAGAGGTGAATAGTATTTGGACGTTAGTTTTAGTATCATCATTCTTTCTTTTTTTGCTTTTCAATATGGGATAGTAAAAAATGATCCAAGCTGTTAGGAGTGTTAAGAAGGCCAAAAACAACTCATAAGCCAAATTTCATCCGTTGATCTATCACGGATCTCAGGTTTTTGTAAAAAAAAAAAAAAAAGGCTAGAACTATAGATCTTAATTTTTGGAAATTTGTGGGGCCCGTGATCACAATCCAAACTGTTAGCATTCTTTGGAATGACAAAATCAACTAAGAGATCAAGAATTAGTCTCTGATTCCAGGTGAATCTTGAGAAATTTACTGAAAACTGATCAACCATTGATTTACTTGGCCAAAGAGGCTGGGTTTTGGGCGTCTCTGCACACAATCCGTTTTGCCTCAAGTTTTTCCAATTGTAGCCCCACAAACTATAATCTGGATCGTACAAACTCTTGAAAATACTAAGAGCGGCCACCAATATACCAAGATTCAACCGTTGATCCTTCACGGATTTCAAGATAATTTGAAAAAAAGTGAATCATTTGATCTAAATCTTTGGACTTTTTTGGCCCCTATACCAAGATCTGAATCGTTGATCCTCTTTGAATACTAACAACCACAATGGCGTCAAAAATCAACCTCTGATTCATTTTGGATATTGAGAAATTTACAAAAAAATATGCACCGTCAGATTTAAAAACTCCATTTCAATTAGTTTTTTTATCTAACCAAACAGTCTATTTCAAAAGCATCTATTTCAAATAGGGCAATTTGAAACAGATCTATTTGATACAGATCTGTTTCATATAGATAAGATTTGCCAAAAAGGGCATAGTCTCCTCACTCTCAAATCTTTAATATAAATGATTCTTCTTTTGCATGTAAATCTTACCTCCTAATAAAACGTTCCCTCTTTTTTTTTTTATCCCTCAATGGTAAAACCTACTTTTATGGAAGGAAAAAAAAGATTTAATCCATGCTATGAACTCTCATGTAAGAGACTCAGCCAAAAGTTGCCGAAGCCTTTGCTTGTCACAAGTTACAAGGGATTTTTTTTTCTTTTCTTAATTTTTTCATTTTAGCACTCATTACATATATTTGTGAACATTTTACATGGGTGGCATTTATGCATCAGCCAATTCACTTGCAGGTGGTAGGCACCTCCCTTCCACAACGATAACGGGATCAATCCTTGATTGTAACGCTAATGATGAAGGACTTACGATGAGAGAGCCTGCTTGTTTAGCAGGTTGGGATTTGTAGTTGGTTTATTGTGAAAAATAAAGTAAGAATTGTGGAAATAATCTTCTGTGTCACAATGAAATTCATGTTTGGTATAGCCACTTTTACTCATGAAAAATTATAAAAAGTGAGGTTAATTTTTTTATGATTCATTAGAAAATAAACTCCTATGGGGGTGGGGGGTTGAAAAAAATTTTCCAATGGAAGATGAGAATTTTGGTGTAACCAGTTTTTCATGGAAGTTTTACTTCATGCTATTTAGATGGGAAAGGGAGAGGAGAGCAATCTTCAATGAAACATAAGTTTTATTTCATGCTGTTTAGATGGGAAAGGGAGAGTGGAGAGCAATCTTCAATGAAACATAAAGCAAGTTTTTTACTCCAGTTTTCTCCATTTTATTGGAACTCTTCCCATTTGTAATAAAAGACAAGAAAAGCAAGGCTAACTTCACTATTAAAATGAAGTGAGGTAAATGATTAAATTAACAGATAAAAAAAAAAGAAAAGGGGTCAAAGCAAAAAAAAGAAAAGGGGTCAAAGCAAAAGGTGATGGTTTGTTGTGTTTAATGAAATGAGAATGTAACTTTTCTATCCTAAAAGAAAAGATAATTTTTTTTGTTATTTAGTGGTACTGAAAAGTAGTATTTCACAAATTTTTTTAAAAGAAAGTAGCAGTGCCTTTTAAAATATAATAATTTCTAATTTTACTTTTTTCTTCATTTTCTCTTAAAATGACCATTCACCCTACTTGGCTAGTGAGTAATGATTTCTCACTTTAACCTTGCCCATCTTTCCTGTATTCATAATCCGATCCATATTTTCCTTTTTACTCTTCCTCTCATTTAAACAAACAATCCTCGAGGGAAGGGCGTGTTTGTGTGAAAGGGGGATTCTGTCAAAGAGACAAAATTGTTCTGATTTTTTGTGGCTAATAATCCAAAGTTGGTCGTTTCACCTTTGATTTGAATTTGATCCTCTTGGGTTAGGATTCAAAGGCCAATATGTCAAGTCAGACCGATGAAAGATGCGCGGAGCACGATGCAAAGAAACAGAAGAAAGAAATACACGTCTCATAAAATAGGGATAATTACCGTACGGACGATCATAAATTTGACAATAGCCAAAGAATAGCCCAAAAATGCATATTTACTGCAGAACTGTTCGATCCGTAGAATATCGCAGGTGGCGATATCCTAGAGATGTAGGATATTCCACAATTAGAAGCGGGAAGACTTGAACTGTCCATTTTTTTTCCTTTACTGTGGGACCACTAAATCACCATCGAAACCGTTGAATAATTGCATGAGTGTAAGAACTAATATTGCACCAAATTTGAACCGTTGATCTATCACGGTGATCGAGAAATTTGCAAGAAAGTCACTTTGTTTTGCAAATTATAAGAACAAATTATAAGCCACTTTTTTTTTGCAAGTTTCTTGATAACTGTAATAGATCAAGGGTTCATAATTCGTGTGATATTAGTTCTTACACTCATATAGTTATCCAACAGTTTGGATGGTGGTTTGGTAGTCCCACAGTAAAGTAAAAATAATAATTACACGAACTGTTTAAGTGATTGTGGGATATCTTACATCCATAGAATATTGCAAGCAGTGATATCTTATGGATCGAACAACTCTACGGTAAATATGCATTTTTTAGTAATTTTAAAGCAATTATCAACTTTATGACTGTCCATACGGTAATTGTGACATAAAATACAACATTTTCGTTGCCCCGCAACTTACGCTACAACCTTCAAGGGCACATCTGTTCTTCTCAAGACCCGAGGGTCTTCCTCTACCTCCCAAAAGGCAAATGATTCTGTAGATTCAACTCTACCCAACTTTCATAAACTCTACTTCCTCCACTGCACATATCAGTTGGGGAATGCTGGATCAAGGAATGATTTGTCTGTCCACAGTGGGGGCCTATGAATAATATCTGTTGCAGCTGTTAATATTTTTGTTCAGTAACTGGACAGTTATTCATTGATTGAAGATACTAAATTTTGATGTGATGAAGATAATTCCATCTTTTATATTCTTGCTATTGAACCCAATATTTATCTGCTCCATTGATGTAAGCCAACACATTTTTCACACCAACTTTCTCCTATTTTCCGGACAATTTAGTTTTGACATCTGTAGCTGTTTGATATGCAACTAGGGTTGCCTCAAATAATAGAACACACAAGAGTTGGCCCCATTACTTAAACCATACTAACTCATGTTGAGTTTGGACCTCATATTGTATTATTAATGGTATTTTCGATCTTTTGGTAAAATCATCTCATATTAGAGTAAAATTTGAAAATATCAATGCATGAAGAGAGAGCTCATTTCAATCTGGTAATATTTTTAATAGCTTGTCGACCTTGTTCGGAGTTGTGCAGGTATTCTTTTTAGTGAGATATTATATAAACCTGCGTATCTAAGGATTAATCATTGGTCGCGAAATGGTGAGATGTAGGAGTCCTATCCACATTGAGGTCCCTATATTCTCCTTAGTGAGACACTCAAGGGCATAACGTCATACCTGGGTCTGGGTTCAAAACTTGCACAAAATTTTAAAACCACCTTTCAAAATCCATATGAAAACTTTGGGCCCACCTCCGAAACTTATATAAAAATTTTGGATTTACCGGCAAAATCCAACCACCTATCTCAAAAGAAAGTTTTGGATCTGCCACTAGAGACACTCAAGGATGCAGAGTCACCCAAGTTACATCCCTTATAACTGGATGGACGGTACTGGAGAGCTGTATTTGAAATGGGAGTACACTATGAGAGAGATAGGTTGCACTGAGATTTGGTGACATCTATTCCATGAAAACATTTCCGATGCCCCTCAGCAAAAACTTCCAACAGAATCCAGTAGAAGCTTTCTAGGAAAATACCCAAGACCCGAGGGCATTCTTTGGTGAAGAGGTGGGCCATACTAAATACTGGCCCTCCTGCCAAAGTCAAACAAACAGAAGCTCGGTCAGAGTCTTCGTTACAGTCAACGCACCGATATTGCCTTCTGACACCTCTCTCTCTTCCTCTCAAAAGCATCACAATCTTTTCTCCTTCATCTCCTCACAAATATGAGAGAAGAAGTGAAAGCAATAGGATAAGCTTCCAACCACCCACTAAAATGAGCAGGTATGCACACATGGCCTTCTCTTCCTCCTTCTTCATCATCTTCATCTCTTCTATCATCCCTTTGGCCTTCTCCCAGCTCCCCCCTCAAAACCAGATAGATATCATCAAAACCATCTCAAAAAACATCTCCAGCTCGTCATGGAACACAACAGATCAAAACCCATGTTTTTGGCAAAAAAGAGTCACATGCACTGGAAGTGGAAACTCCATAACTGGTATCTCCCTTTCTAAGCTTGGGATCTCCAGCACTGGTATTCTCACTGATTTGTGCAAGATTGATTCTTTACAGTCAGTTGATGTCTCCAACAATCAAATCAGTGGTATCGCAGATGAGTTCTTGAATGATTGTGGGAAATTGAAGGGGTTGAAGGTGCTTAACATCAGCATGAACAGATTGGCTGGTCCCTTGCCTACTTTTAGTGGGTTTCCTGTTCTGGAGTCCTTGGATTTGTCTTATAATTCGTTGAGTGGGGTTATTGATTTTCAGTTGGATGGGTTGGTCTCATTAAAATACTTGGATTTGAGCACAAATTCCTTCAGTGGAAATGTTCCTACTCGTCTTGGAAAGAATCGTGGTTTTCAGCAATTACAGCTTTCAAAAAACAATTTTTCAGGTCCAATCCCTGAAAGGCTGATGAACTACACAAACCTGATTCTACTCGATCTGAGTTTCAATAAACTTTCTGGGTCTATTCCTACAACGTTGGGAGATTTTGCCGACTTACAAACTCTCATCCTTTCTTCTAATAATTTGGATGGAGAGATCCCTCAATCTCTATCGAGGATGCCGAACCTTTCGAGATTTTCTGCGAATGAAAACAGATTCAAAGGTGCAATTCCTCCAGGACTAACGCAGTACTTGAAGATCTTGGACCTTAGTTACAACAGATTGGCTGGGCTCATCCCAGTTGACCTTCTATCACCTCCGAATTTACAGTCTGTAGATTTGATGAACAATAATTTGGAAGGGGAGATCCCAACAAATATTTCCTCAAACTTGCTTCGACTGCGCCTGAGCATCAATTCGCTCAATGGGTCGATTCCTTCGTCGATAGGGAAGCTCCAGGGTTTAACATATCTCGAATTGGAAGGCAATAGACTGACTGGGAGCATTCCATTGGAGTTGGAGAACTGTGTGAAGTTGACACTGTTGAATCTGGCTGGTAATTTGTTGCAGGGTCCCCTGCCCAAAGGAATAGGCAAGCTTCTTCAGCTGGTTGTTTTAAAGCTATATGGTAACAAATTCACTGGAGAAATTCCCCCTGAAATCTCCCAGTTGACGAATTTGTCTACCATTGATCTTAGCTCGAATTTGCTTACTGGCAATATACCTTCGGGGATCACCAGCTTGCGATTGCTTTCGATTTTGAATTTAGGAGGCAATGATCTCAATGGTTCAATACCGGCATCAATAGGCAGCTCAATTTCACTGTTAGAACTCCAGCTTGGAAGAAACATGCTTGGCGGAGATATTCCGCGAATGCCAAGTAGTTTGCAGATAGCCCTCAATCTCAGTAACAACCATTTTAGTGGACCTATACCTCAAACTCTCAGTTCCCTGACCCGCTTAGAGGTTTTGGACCTTTCAAACAATCAATTTACAGGGGAGGTGCCCACGTTCTTCGTTACATTAGGGAGCCTGACCCGGCTGCTGCTTTCTAATAATAGCCTATCAGGTACTCTTCCACGCTTTCATTGGTGGACCACAGTTGGATATGATGGGAATAAGGATCTCAAAGCTCCGACTCCCATTCCATCTCCAAGTCCTACTATTGTTTCGCCAGTAAGGAAAATAAATCCGGTCGTTTTGGTCGCTATTGTGGCAGTTGTGGGTGGTGCTATTCACACTCTAATCGGTGCAGCAATCGTTCTCAAAGTATCAAGACGCTTTTATAGGGTTGATCGAAATCGAGGATTAGAAGAAAACCTCCATCAGTTTAATGATGGCCATCTCAGTACTGCAGACAGGATTCACAGATCCAACGTCAATATCCGTAAAGCTAGCAAATCTGTATATGATCCATTGATGTTTTAACGAAGAGCCAGTTCTCTACCTACTTAGAAGGCACTTTTAAGGGCCTGTTTGGTCATTTTTTCATAAAATAAAGATAAAGTAAAGTCTCAAATTAAGAGAGAGTAAAATATAAGTTTGTATTTAGTTGTTTGGTATTGAATGTTTTTTACTTTTATTGTAAAAAGTAGGGTTTTTTTTTCGTCTTCTAATAGAGAAACGATGTTTGCTTTGTTTATCTTTTTTATTTTTACGAAAAAGAATGAGAGAATTTTGAATTTGTGTACTTTTGATATCACTTTGGCTTTTTCTTATATGAAAAATGAGGGTTTTACAATACTTTAACTTTAATAGTAAATTGATAAAAAGGCCCTTATGCATTCTTAGAATAATGAGTTTAATTTATTCAATACTCGATCTTAAATTTGTTTAATTGATTCTCGATCAACATCCAGCTCTTACGATTTGTGTCGGATCCAAAAACAAATCCAAGGCATTGTCCTGGATCTAACCCGTTTACACCCCAACCCACTATGAAACAACTCAATGCTTGGAACTAACAACTACATGCTCTATTGGAAGTTTGGAAGTGAGTAGTGGATCTCACTCTCACAAAATGCATATAGATAGGTGAGCCCAACTATGTTGTAAGTGCCTAAAAATTACGGACTTGGTTAAGGGAGGATTAGACTCTCGATTTGATTATTTAGAAAATGGTTATCCTCATGGAACCTAAAAGGAAAAGCAAAGACAAATGTCAAAGCCCTTGGCTGTAGGCAGCCGAAGGCATTCCGATGGAACCGAAATATTATTTTTGCAACTGGCAACTAGTAGTTCTTATCAAATACCAGAAATTTATCTAAATTTTGGATGGTGTAGAATTGTTGTCCGTCAATTCTATTGTGGCAACACAATATGCACCTTCTTGATCTGGAGCTCATTTTTGTACAAGTCATTTGTTACGTGCACACTTCTTCTTTCACAAAAAGTGAAAGAAAAATCTGTTGGTTCACTTCTAGGGAACCTTAGCCCTCCAATAACTCAATAAAAAGTTGCTAGAAGATAGGATAATCCTTTTCCCTGTCACCTTTTAAATACAACAAGATACATCATACATGTACTTATAATCACCATAATTTCACATACTCTCTGTAACTAACACAACTTACTACAACTCATACAAATAACCACACCCACTACTCACACTCTTACAAATACGAAAAACTAACACAACTTACCAGAACTCCTACAAATAACCGCACCCACTACTCACACTCATACAAATATGAAAAACTAATACTCATAGGTAAACCAACTAACCCCCCATGACCCATTACTTTCCCCATGACTCAAGAAAAACTACCCACACCTCATGGGTAACTCCTCATCACTCACCTCCCGCCATATGGCCCCCACATAGGAATGGTCATGCTCGTGTAATGCAAGGCCACATCATCATTCATCATCCATTCTGCATATACCGTTCTAAGTAGGTCTATTATGGTAGATTAGAGTAGAGTTTAGCGCTAGACAGATTGGAGTGCAAAAGGGGTCGTCGAGCCATAAGTAAAGCTGACCATTTTAAGGGCATGTTTGTTTGCTAGTATTTCTAGCAAGACAATTGACCTTGCTGGATTCTTGACAATGGTTTCAAACCTAGTCCCATGATCATTGATTACTAGAATTCTGCACAACGGCCCACTTGGAAAGTTATTTTTAGCCTTTTAAATAGATAGGATTTCAGCATTTTGGATGATGCTAGAATGGCTTGAGTATTTAAAATTCCAATTGATGAGTCAATATTTAGGCTGTTTTGATGCTACCAGTTAAGTAATGCATCAAATCAGCACCAACGGTCCAAAGCTTCACTCTCCCATTTTTTTTTTATTTAGGTGAGGAGAAGTAAATTATTACTTTCACCTCAGTTAACTGCACCATTCAAACCCCCAAAATCCATAACCGCTATATATCAAACCCATCAAACCCTCTTATCAAAATCAAAAGGCCATCAAGCCCTTCATGGCTTTCATCTTCGGCTTAAGCGTATGGTCGTAAGTGTCACTCCATGGTGAACTCAGGTCAGGGGTGATCAGACCGAGAGAGATGGGTCCAACCGTTGGATAATCCAGTAAACGTGATTAACTTTATGTTACGTTTCGGTGGTAATTAAAACAGAGAAGGCGACTCTGGGTGCTCAGTTTCAGCTATTACACCAGAGCTTATTGGTATCTGGGAACTCATTGTGAGCCCACGTAATGATAATTCAAATTGTTCGAAATGAATGTCATCCCAGCCAATTATTGATCCATAAACTTCATTTCAATAGAGATGGGCCCCACCGTGTGATTGAGCACTTGATAGAAATATGATTATCTTCATGTCAGGAACAAGCAAATCGGCCCTATTATCCATCGTGGAGCTTTCTCAGTGATAATATGAAACATTCAAGATGAATCTCATACCCTCCAAGAACTTATACTAAAGTTTTATATCCATAATTATGAGACCCACCATCCGATGGAGCACATGATTGGTTCTCTCCGTACGATATCATACAAACAATTTTATAAAAAATAAAATAAAATAAGTCACTTTTCTATAGTACAATCATTTACTCTCTTTTTTTTTAATTTAATCCAAAATTTATTTCTTCTTTCAAACCACCACTAATTTTTAATGACGTGTCATTTACATTATTCTACTATATAAATAAATATGGGCGTTTGGCCCGAGGTCTCTCAATATTGGCTTTTATTGCAAATGGCTCCGAATTAATTTCATAGAGGCAAAGGTCCCTTCCACCATTTCATATACTTGAAAGGACAATAATGCCTTCATATTCTTTTATCTTTTTTTTAAAAATCGTTAAGCCTAAAAACACGGTAACTTGCCAAAGAATGAACGAAAGCTAGAAATTAAGGATTTACATTGGGCCCAAGGAGGAGGAAAAGTGAATCAGTAAAGGAGACAGTTCATCTGGAAAGGAGACAGTTCATCAAGTGGATCCCATCATAGATGGGCATCGATCAACAAATCCAATTAACCAGGCCTTCGTGACTGTCAAATTGGTGAAAAACATTCCACCCCTAACATTGCCCAATCAAAGCAAATGTCCCCTAAAATGCCCTATTCATAGTGGGGCACATCAGATGAACAGCCTTAATTGGAAGCATTTGCGCCTCATATCCAATTAAACTGGAACTCATATAAATTTGTTCTAGAACTCAGATAAATTTGTCCAAGAACTCAAATAAACTTGTTCCAAAATTTAGATAAATTTATTTTATAACTCTGATAAATTTGTGCAAAACTCAAATAAATTTATCCGAGTTAGCGACATGAATTTATTTGAGTTTGTCACATAAACTTAGAAAAATTTATAGCGAATGACTTGACTGGATTGTACAGAGGTCTGTTAATGTTGTCGTTTAAGATCTTTTGCAAAACCAAACTAAGATAAATTCAGAAAAGGGAGGATCAAATCCACAGTTTCATAAAAAAGAAAAAACCCCACTCTCCACCCTTCCTTCAAATCCAGTCACAAAAAATAAAATAAAAAAATAAATAATACCCCAACTAAAATTTCACAAGAAAAAACAAGACCCAGATCTCATAATACTTTCATAACGAGTTATTCTCACAACCAGGCTGGTTGGGAGCATCATCGTTATCATAAATGATGTCGCCTCCTTCAAAAAGACCAGCACTCAAGACAAAAAGAATAAGAAGCAACCAAGAACACCACTTACGGAAATCCATGATTTTTAAAATCCAACACAAACAGGAATTAGAAGAATAAATGGAAACTGGAGAGTTTCGAAACATCATTTAAATCTAGGAATTTCGTTCCCTCCCATTTGAATTTCAAAACTTGATTTATTCCCACCCACTTGAATTTCAAAACTTAATCTATTCCCTTCCATTTGGACTTCAAAACTTCACCTAGAACCAAGAAATAAAATTTGTTAGAGGGCAAATCAGTCATGAAATATCATGTTAAGGAGCTTAAAACTAGGGATTAAATTCGTGATATAACTTCAAATGGTTACAGGGGAAAATCAGTCATGAGAGTGTGATCTGGCGTATTTAGGGACCTCTGCCCGAAAGATGTCCAGGTGCGTGGACTATAGGCCTTAACCGAAACTTTTGTGGACCAGAGCCTTTAAACGACACAGTCAAGGGACCTTTGCTAATTTTCTCTAAATAAGTTTATCTAACGCCTCGAGACTTCCAAATTCCCTCACCCAAGAATTTTGAAACAAACAAGCATAGGTAGCAATAATGATTATTTATTTGCATAAAATACACAGGAATCGATTAATAGGGATTTGAGCTCAAATGAACTCCTCCTAAATATTATTAAAGAGTTGAGAGGAAAAACACACGAGGTGAGAGGCATAGGATAAAAGGTACTAACGTAGATGCAACACTCACTTTCTTAGAATTTAAATTACTAGGGTGGTGGCTGGGTATTCATTTCTTACCTTCCATTGATTCAATTTTCATTAGAGGAAAGACAATTTGATTGTCATTTTTGAAAACTCACATTTGTTTCTTCAATTTTAACCATTTTTAGGAGTAGAAGTCTTCTATTTCTTTTGTATTCTATTACATGAAAAAAAAAAAAAAAAAAACACCAAGCCCTAAGTAAAAAGTGAAGATCTTCAAGAGGCACTAGATTCTTATAAGGAGAAAAACAGCCCCTAAGTAATGACATCCGATTCAGCTCATTTTTGGGTCAAGCTAAACCCAAACCCCCATTGCCATCCCTAATGGTGCATATCTTTACTTAGAGTTTACGACAAGAATTTGGGATGTTAAAAAGGTTTTGGATATGATGTGATGGCTTGTCCTCAAACTTCAAATTCCAATCACCTAAAAAGTCTTAGGGGGTGTTTGGAAAAGGCAGAACATAATATCACTAAATTTGAATATTGTAAGATTTCATTTTCACAGAATAAGATAGTATTCTATTTTTAATATTGTGTCACTTATGGTGTTTGGCAATTTCTACAAATTCCAATATACCTTTGAAGTGTTTGACAATTTATAAAATTTTCATTAGATGATGTACCGAAATAAGAAATCAATAAAGAAACCAGGATGATTGACCTAATTAAAACCCACTAACTAATAGTCATACTAGAGTGGTTTAATATTGGTAACCATGGTATGACCCATTTAATTAAAAAAATATTGGAAAATCGTTTTATCAATGGGGGTCCTCCAAATATTAATAAGCATAAATGTAATAAATCCAGTGATGATTATAACAAAGAGCCCTATCGAGTGTTAGCCTTCATTGAGGAATTCATCGATGAAAAATCAATATGGGATCTCTAATTATAATAATAACTAGGGAGCCATTAAACAATGAGGCTCATTTAATGATAGCAAACTAATAATTAGTCACATAATCCAATATTGGTAAATAGTATGAGACCCATCTAATGTTGGTAGTTCAGGACCCACTTAATATTGGTAATCACGATAGAGGCTATTTAATGTGACATTTGTAGGACCCACCTAATATTAGCAATAAAAAAAGAAACATATAATTAATATAGGGTTATGGGACCCATGTAAAATTTATAATACTAAAGGGACATCTAATATTGAGAGTCATAGTAGGACTCCTATAGAAACCATCAATGTTAAAAAGAATTATACTAAAATTATCGATGTTAAAAAACATAGTGGGCCACCATGGTAGTAATTTCTAATGAACTTCTATCCATGTTTGCAAAAACTCTTTACCCTTATTTTGGGTAGTTTTCTTAACGAAAATTATTTTATATGGTATAAACTTGAATATTTTAACATGTAGGCTTTTACAAGAAAGTGAGATATTGTAGGATATTTTCTAAGTTATCTAAAACACATAATCTTTAAGTGTGTAGATTATATTATAAAGTAGGAGATAATATACCAAAATCTTTAGGAGTATATGATTTTCAAACACCCCTTTAAATGGCCTTTTGGAATTATTGGAATTTTAATATATTTTTTTAATAGAATTTCAAATGCTCCATTAAGAAGAGAAATTTGGAATTCCACCTCAAGGGACAAGAGAATTTCAGATTCTTTTTAGACATGAATTCTTGAAATTCTGGTAAAAAAATAGACACTAAGGATAAGTTACAATATGTGATGCATATAAGTATAACATCATAGAATCTTAGGTGAAATGTTGCTTGTTTCCATTTAGAATTATTTAACAACATATAGACCAGAAGAAAGAGATGAAAACTATGCAATAATATTCGACTGAGGTATTTTTTTTTTGTGCATATGTTTGCACCATCCAACATATGGAATCATAGTTATTAATTTCATACTGTTTCTGCTGAAATGGCAAAAAATGCTCGCTTCGGGCAAGGAAAAAAGCTTTGCATAAAACCTTTTGTTTTAAATCTTGGTCAATTTCAGCCGAAATAATATTCGGGTACGCTAGGAGTTGGCATCGAGATTCATACCCCATAAACAACATACAATCATCTAAGTTTTCCATTATCCATCTCAAAGTTCAAACTACTCGAATCCAAAGGCCAAAGGTTAGAATCGGGTACCCCCCAAGGAAAATTCCTTACTTGTCAGAAATGGGTAACCCCCGGGCCATAGGCTAAAGGTCTGAAGGCTAGGCCGACGAGGCAGATACCATGGGTCATTAAAAAAAAAGAGAAGAAAAATAACCAAAAAAAAAGAAAAAAAAGCCCACTTGAACCCAACTAAAATTCTTTACATGCACAAAGCACATGGGAACGGTGACTACACTGTACAAGCTATTGATTCATGCCTTTGGTTGGAAGTTTATTAGCTTTGGCTTTCAGTAGGGTTATGAGAATCGGGTCGTCGGTCCTATAACTCAAATCATGTTGGGCTGGAGTCCAGGTGCAAGAGACACCAAGTGGATCTAGGTCTGGGTCGTGCAGGGCCCAACCCAATGCAATCTGTTTTACATCACTTAAAGGATGGTTGATTTCATTTGTTTTAATAAGTATTTCTTCTATATGAGAGTATATATAAAACTCAGTGGCAACTCGTCCACCATGCATGTGGCATGGTTAAGCCAATCTAGTCCGTCCAAGGCAAATCTTGTGGAACCATGGCCTGTCTAGTGATCAAGCCTAGGCCTATGCACACTCCATTGCTAGGACATGTGCACTCCTACATGTTGTGTCGTTTTCTTTTTACAGGCCTGAAATCACATGCTCGCGCGAAATGTTCCTAGCCAAGCTACAACTATTTGGCACATCAGCCACCAAAAATTTTTTGGCATCTCCAATTTGGCATCGCTATCGAAGTTGCTTTAATAATTTCTGATTTTACAATTTTTTCTTTATTCGCTCTTAGAATGAACATTCACCCTACTTCACTAGTGAGTAAAGCTTTTTTACTTTGACGGTTAACCTCTCCCTCTTTCCAGTATTACAATCAAGATATCCGGGCCGTCCATCTCATGAGATCATGGCGGAAGAGGAATATCCATCAGTGGGCCACCCCCATGATCGCCATGCTACAGCTGCAGTTCTTGGGGAGATGGGAATGGACGGTCGAGATTGAAGATCTGTAGTGCTTAAAAGGAAAGAAGGTGATGGGAGGAAATTTCAGGCTCTGAGGAAGAAGCGAAGTAGTAACAAGGGAGAAAAGGACGGTTTCTTTCAGACTGCTACCTCTGGATAGAGAGAAATGAAAACATACAAAAAGGAACAGGTGGTGCTCACATTCACATACTTACTTTACACTGCTAATTTTAGCATGGTGCTTGTTAAGTCATTAGATTTACTACTTTGACTAGATTTGATTGTAATCCTGTGATGGGTTGATTTGCAGTCTCATGTGTCTCTATGTTTGTTTGGGTGAGGTGAAAATGGTGCAAATAAGGTCATTTATGTGTCAAAGTTTTTATACTTCTCTCTTGTAAAAGGTTCTTGTACATTTCTTATACAGTGATTGCAATTTCATGGGTGGGAACTGGGAACCATCAATTGCCTTTATTTCTTTACATTCTTGTGAGCCCTTTACAGGTAATCTAAATCATTAAGTTTGTTTCTTGAATTAATAAAATTTAAGAATTTAAAGCTAATCATCCTTGATATTCATTGATTTTATATATGTAGGTTTTGAAGATGTTCCAACTCATAGATTTAATTTCTTTGAACTTTGCGGGCTCGCAATTTATGATCCAAACTATTCACATGTATTCTTATATTAACGAAAGCATCAAGATGTTTAGTATCATATGTTGAATTTTTGTGGGTTTTGAGAAATTTATGAAAAACATCCAAATAAACGTGTAATAGTCATTAGAGGAACTGATTTGATGGGCCAGATTAGAAACATGTCCAAAGGCCATGACTGACTGAGACTGGAGGAGGGTCACAGGCCGTAGGGCTTTTATTAAGCCCACTTTGTTGGTCCATGCATACATGTATCATATATATGCAAGGGCGGAACTACGGGGTTGGGGGTGGCCATGGTCCCCCTAAGTTTTCAAAAAATACCCCTTATTATTATTATTGAGATTTTCAGCAATTTCTCATTTTGAAACCTAAGAAATTTCCCCAATGAACCCACCAATGTATATATCATGGTTCCACCTTTGTGTGCGTGTTGTATCTAATAAAATCACCCATATATCTCATATAAGGTGAGAAATCTCTCTCATATTAGCATCTCCCAATAAAATTTATATGAAGCAAATACATATAAAACATATAGAAAAGGAATTCTATAGTCTCTCTCACAGTTTTTTTTTTTTTTTTTTTAATTATTTTGTGACCAGGAAGTTGGAACTTGTGCTAAGAAGCTTTAAACATTCAAACTTCGACTTGCCCGGTCCCAGAAGCGTGGACTTGAGCTTAGGTTCTATGTTGAACCCAGATTTGAACTTGGACTCTTCCACTAGAAACAGAGTTGGGCCTAAACATAAGAGAGACTCCTGGCCCATTGATAGCCCTAATTATGAGATGTGGTAGAGACCTCACTACATGCTTGAGGTAGATGATATGTCAAATATATATCTAAATATCAGTTGATGATATAATGATTTGTTAAGTGTAGGATTAGATGGTTGATATGAAAAAGGTTGGTTAGATTTATGATTAGTTTTTTTTTATTTTTATCATTCACTGTCCAAGTGATGTTTCTATTAGTTAAAACAAATATAATCAATTTAGAAAAACCACTTTTTTAAAGTTTATTCAGTTTGAGTAGTGGAAAATTGAGGGAGTTGGAAGTTTTTAAGCAATGGCAGAGTCAGTATTTTTTTATAAAAGAGATATGTGATGATCGATTAATAATGTTTTTCTATTTATTTATTCATTATTAATCTTTCAAAATAATCTATATTTTCATTTTTTTTAGTAATATTGAAAAAGACCTAAATTTGAAAATACCCCAACATTTTCAAATATATAATTTTCCGAAACTTTACAAGTTAAAGTATTAAATGCGAGGGCTCATCATAATGAATCGAACCACTGAAGATAATTGTTTTACTCCTTGTTTTGGTTTTGGGAGTTTTATCTCACTCCAATCTAAGTATAAGAATTATGTTAGATTGATCACATGTAAATCTATTGGTTAGTTGAGACTGTTTGATGGGCGACAATATTTTAATAGGCATGGATGTTTGAAATAGCGGAACAGAAAGTCAATTCACCAAGCCATGACAAGATAGACTCTTATGGGGTAAATGAAATGATAATGCAAATTAGGAGTCCGGATCCATTGAGTGTCTCACTTCTTGTCAGGAGTACATGTAACTCCACAATAGGGCTCATGTGTTTTTACACCTGACCTGCTCAACTAAACACATTTTCCTTTAAAAGGTCTTTACATAAATTTCACTCTATTAGAAATTGGTCCTACAATAAGATATATAATGTTGAGGTCAACGTCCACCCTCGCTCCTTGAGTGATTTTAATTGTGGTCGAGCCCTCGCTCTCACCATAAAATTATTGTTGTGTCGTTTCCTATCATCAATTGGTTTTTGGATAAGTGGTAGCTCAATGGGGTGTAAAATCCTACAAGTGGTATCAGAGCTTGGTAGGTCTCTTATTGGAATAAAATTTGGAAACAACCAATTAAAAAGCAAGGCCTTTATTTCCAAGTGGACCCTGACAGTCCCATTGTTGAAAATTGAGTCACTCAAAGTCCAGGGATTAATCCAGACTAGTTCCACCCTTGCTTTCAAGGGTAATTTGGAATGCTTGAATTCCAATGGAAAATGTACACATTTTCTCCTATTTACTTGAATGTGAATTACATACACATCTCAGTATAGAAGGTACACCGGCAAATCCAGTCTTCTCCACCTAATTTCCCTCTACTTCACACTTTGAATGAGAGAAATAAGGTTGCATTTTTTTTTTTTTGCTATCGGAGGGTTCCAATCCTTTGGACTGAACTAATCTCTCCGGACCCAGAGGGAAGCCGAGTAAACTCCCTTGTAGCTCATTGTGGTAGTGCAGTTTCGAACCTACAACCTTCGTGTTCAAATAAGGTTGCATTTGGCTAGGTTGATTTTCATTTTTCATGAAAATTGATGGGCCAGGCCCAAATGACTGGGTCAGCGATGATGGGTTAGACCTAAACGGCTCGGCCCACGGTAACGGGTCGGGTCTGACTAACCCAAGTCCATGATGATATTCACCCTTCAGGAACCGGGTCCAGATCCATCGAATGACAGAGTCAGACCACGCGTCGTTCCATCTACCTGCTTTGCCTAGTCTTGCGGATGAGATCTTACCTGCTCGTTTGTTGAGGGCGTTTCAGAAGACTCCACCAGAATGGAGCGTACATCATTGGAGATCCCTAGAGAATCTCCCCACCCGTTGGAGATTGAGTATAAAAGGAGAAGTCCTATTAGAGAAGCGGGGATCCTATCCTAGACACTATCATTGTAATCATTTACTCTGTAACCTCTCTCCCAGAGCAGTAAATTCACCAATTAAAGTGGACGTAAGTCAGATTGACCGAACCACTATAAATCTCCTCTCTCTTTCTTTCTCTCTCCATTAATTTCAATATTAATTGCTTACCACTTGACCGGTGGTGCCCGAAACACTTTTTGGCATCATCAGATTGGCGCCGTCTGTGGGAAACGAAAAGAATTTCCTTTTTTCAAAAAGCCATGCCGATCACCAGGTCAACAAGGCGACAAGATGGTAACCCCTCGCGCGAGGGCGAGGGTAATCCTCCACCGACCAACCCGGCACCGAATGCTCCCGCTCCCTCTCCCCAGCAGATGCTGGAGACCATGCAGCAATTGGTAACACAAAACCAACAAATACTGCAGCTCATGCTGGCGAGTCAGGGAGGAGCACTAGGTGCAGGACCACAGGAAGCACCACTCTCGGAGCAACCGGTCGCTCCACGCAGAGGGGCACCTCACCCGGGCGCCCGTCAACACGGTGCCCGGGGCCGAGGCGCCAACCGAGGCCGACTTCACCTGGGCGCCCAGGGTGGAGGAGTGCAGCTGGGCGCCCAAGGCCCTGGGCGCCCATCCTCATGGCGCCCTGGGCGCCCGCCATCATGGCACCCACGCCCAGGGGACGTCTGCTGGAGCTCCGCCCGTCGTCGCGCACGGAAGACTCCTGGTTGATCCTGAAGGCCGCGCTCATCTTGACGTACCCCTCCCCCTGGAGGGTTGAATCGCGGTGGACTTTCACTTCCTCCTTCAGCTTCCAATCATGAGGATCCTGATTTCCAGGAGATGGGAAGTGGAAATTACAGTCTTGAAGACGAGAGCCAGTTCCAAGGTCAATCCAGAGAAGCCCCCAACCTTTGGGACGAGAAGTTCAAAGAGATGCAAGATCAAATTGGCAACGTCTTCAATGCCATGAAGGCACATGTACCAGAATCCATTGACTATCTGGTACAACGAACGGATACACCGTTCAAACCCTCCGTGGCAAACTACCCCCTCCCCAAAAAGTTCAAGATGCCATCCATGGAGACCTTCGATGGAACGAAGGATCCACTGGACCATCTGGAGACGTACAAAACAAAAATGCAGCTGCATAATATCCCTGACGAGATAATGTGCAGGGCATTCCCAACTACATTGAAGGGTTCCGCTCGTCAGTGGTTTGCCAATCTCCCCCAAGCATCCATAACCACCTTTGCAGAGTTGAGCAGATCTTTCGTCTCACACTTTATCGGTAGGCGCCGCCACCAGAAGCCTGCCGCACACCTACTCAGCATAAAACAGGATCGAGATGAGAGTCTGAGGAGTTACCTCACTCGTTTTAACGAGGAGGTCCTCCAAATCAAGGAGCCCAATGACAAAGTCACCATAACTGCCTTTCTGGGAGGCCTCCGTTCATCCAGATTCTTCTTTTCAGTAATGAAGCGACCACCAAAGAGCATGACAGAACTATTGGCAAAAGCTCAAAAATATATGAACGCTGAGGAAATCAACAGGTCTAGGCGAGGCGAATTATCTCGTGGGTCGCCCAAAAAAGCGTGACCTGCCTCTGCACTGTTCTCAAACAGGCAGCCTATCTCCAGCTTAGCGGCTCTCTCGCGGGTCGTCAAAAAGCTTGGCCTACCTCTGCACTGTTCTCAAACAGGCAGCCTATCTTCAGCTTAGCGGCTCTCTCGCGGGTCGTCAAAAAGCTTGGCCTACCTCTGCACTGTTCTCAAACAGGCAGCCTATCTTCAGCTTAGCGGCTCTCTCGCGAGTCGTCAAAAAACTTGACCTACCTCTGTACTGTTCTCAAACAGGCAGTCTATCTCCAGCGGCGCCTGACCCACTTAGCTCGCCCAAAGTGGTGCCTCTTGATGTTTGCACGCCCAGCACCCATCCTACTGCACATCAGTCTTTTCACTCCACATTTCTACGGGCAGGATGGTGAAGTGGTGAACATGGTCATTTCAACTCAATCAAGGCCACACGCAAGACTACACTCAACTTGATCATTTCAACTCAAAAGGCAACAAAGACTAGTACAAATGCATGCACCTGCTGCAGTGGACCACCAAGACAATGAGCCTAAAGGGGCCACGTGCATTAGCCATGGCATCTAATGTAGTTAATGTCCTTTCTGTTTTTGATTTCCTTATTGTACCAACACAAAAAAAAGGACATGGGCGCCCCTTGCCCAGCTCGCCCCTCCATATGCTCGCCCAAACAAGCAAACATGTGCTCGCCCATAAAAAAAAAAAAAAAAAAAAGGGGTACCACATGTGGGGCGCCCCTTCCAAGTGATGGGCGTCCCCCCTTCCAAATGATGGGCGTCCCTGCCCACCTAAAAAAAAAAAGTATCTCTATGTGCACGCCTGCCTGCAGTAGGGGCGCCCCCACTTGGGGAGCCCCACGTCTTGCCATCGTCGCCCACTGGCGCCTCGCCCACCTGGAGCGCGCATCGTGGAGCCTCGCCAGACACCAGAGGCGCCTGGCCGCCCGTCGTTCGCAACCACATCGCGTGGCCGCCCGAGCCCGGGGCGCCCCCACCTGGGACGCCCGTGGCCTGCATCCCTGAGGACTGGCTACCTGCGCCTGGGGCGCCCATCTCAGCAGCCACGGGGGCCTGGCTGCTCGCGCCAAGGGGGCCGTCCGCCTGCAAGCCAAGAGGGCTGCTCGCCCGATCGTTTGCCGTCTGCCGCAACTGGCGCTCGCCCATTGGCGCCTGCCGCGCCTGGCGCTCGTCCACTGGCGTCCGCTCGGCCACCGGTGCCTGCTCGCCCGGGACCGCGCCGCCCGCAACCTGGCCGTCGCCGCCTGAGGCGCCCAATGCCTGCAGCAGCAGTGCTTGGCCGCCAGCGTCCGGGGCGCCCATCGCCTGACGCACTACCTTAGCCGACGCCACGCAGCCAGCAGCTGGGGCGCCCCCACCTCAGGCGCCCGGTCCGGCATCAGCAGCCTCGCCCGCGATTGGGCGTCCATCAGCCTCGCCCGCAGTTGGGTGGGTATCAGCCACCTCGCCCGCAACTGCCTGGGGTGCCCCGTCTAACGGTGTTCTCGCCGGCAGCGGGGGCGCCCCGTCCAACGGTCTTCTCGCCGGGAGCAGGGGCGCCCCCACCAAATGGTCTTCTCGCCAGCAGCACTCTCGTCCCGAGTGGCGTTCAGCGCAGCAGTGGAGGCGCCCCTGCCGAGTAGCGTCCAGCAGCGCCTCACCCTTGCCCAGTCCGCTGCCTGCAACAGCCCAACCAACGTCCCCGTCGCCTGCACGCCCGCGCCAAGGGGGGTGCTCGCCTGCACGCCCGCGCCAAGGGGGCTGGATGCCTGCACGCCCACGCCCAGGGGGCTGGTCTCCCGCACGCCCGCGCCAAGGGGGCTGGATGCCTGTACGCCCGCTGCCCTGGGGCGCCTCGCCTCCCGCTCCCGCTGCCCGGGGCGCCTGGCCGTCCGCGCCTGCCGCCCGAGGGGCCTGGCCGCCCACGCATGGGGCGCCCCAGGCGCGGCGCATCGTCGTCCACGCCCGGGGCGCCCCCACCTGGGGCACCCGTCGCCTGCAGCACCCAGCCATCCGCGCCCGGCCAGGGCGCCCCCTGCCTATCCACCGTGCACAACAGTCGCCCGCCCGGCGTCGCCCGACGTCTGCCCTCCACGCGCAGCAAGCGCAGCAGCAGGGGCGCCTGCCTGGGCGCCCCGTGTCCCCTCGTCGGCGATTGCAGCAGCCTGTTCCTCCTTACCTGTAGCATGCTTAGCCATGGTTGACATATCTTCCTCTTCCTGATGGGCCATGACGGTTGTGAGTTCTTGCACAAAAAGAAAATCCAAAGAAGGAAGAATAGTCTAAAAATTTGGTCCGGGGGCAGCGAGCTGAACCACCGCTGGGGGACACCCCCGAACCCCCTCTGCGGAGGGCATATATTAAAAGGGGCTCAGTGTTTAGAAAAGTTACAAATTGCTTGGCATGAAGAAGCCTAGATTGTCCAAATGTCTCCCTTTCAAAGCCTTTTTTGGCGCGAGACATTGAGGGGCAAATGATGGGCCAGGCCCAAATGACTGGGTCAGCGATGATGGGTTAGACCTAAACGGCTCGGCCCACGGTAACGGGTCGGGTCTGACTAAACCAAGTCCATGATGATATTCACCCTTCAGGAACCGGGTCCAGATCCATCGAATGACAGAGTCAGACCACGCGTCGTTCCATCTACCTGCTTTGCCTAGTCTTGCGGATGAGATCTTACCTGCTCGTTTGTGAGGGCGTTTCGGAAGACTCCACCAGAATGGAGCGTACATCATTGGAGATCCCTAGAGAATCTCCCCACCCGTTGGAGATTGAGTATAAAAGGAGAAGTCCTATTAGAGAAGCGGGGATCCTATCCTAGACACTATCATTGTAATCATTTACTCTGTAACCTCTCTCCCAGAGCAGTAAATTCACCAATTAAAGTGGACGTAGGTCAGATTGACCGAACCACTATAAATCTCCTCTCTCTTTCTTTCTCTCTCCATTAATTTCAATATTAATTGCTTACCACTTGACCGGTGGTGCCCGAAACACTTTTTGGCATCATAAAAAATAACCATCATATTTCTAGGGAAAGGAAAAGGATAAAGAGTAACTGGATGCCCTTAATCTTGTGCATGCCATAAGAGAGAGACTGCGCTAGTGCATGCAGCTGGCTGAAACACATGAGTAGTGAAATCCTAGCCCCACATCTAGGGGAGCCCTGGCTAGCTACTTGCCTACTTGGGAGTTGGGAGTAGGGATACAAGCTATCATGACCTTCTCTCATGTGCCTTGGGCATTCTTCCGGTGTTGGGGTGTTGCTCAAGATGAGTTAAGAGGGTCTTATGGTTTAGTTGCTGCAAGCTTGTGCCCCACGGCTCTTATCTTGAATCTGGGTCCAAAACTCGATCTTAAATTTGTTTAATTCATTTTGGGTCAGGATCTAGCTCATAGGATCTTTGTCGGATATCCGGAAACAAATCCATGGCTTTGTCATAGATCCAACCCGTTTACATCCCCTGACCCACTGTCAAACAACTCAATGGCTGGAGCTTAATAGTGGGTTTCACAGAGCATGCATATAGAAAAGTGAGCACAACAATTTAACCATCTTTATAGGTGGCCAGTGCCCTTCTTCCTTTTGTCGTTATTGACTTATTGTTGAAGAGCGAGCTCCACACAAGAGAGAGTATTGAAATATATTTATGCAACCTTTACTGACGCATGGAGGTTTTGGTAAGAATCATTAGCTAAATTTAAAATGGTATCAAAGCTAACCGATAGCGAGTTGAGCTCCACCCAAAAAGAGTATTGAATAGAATTTATGCAACCTCATGGTTACATTTTTTGAGTTCCACAATGCACAGTTCTCCTTTTGGTGTGTGTGAAGGAACACAGGAAGCGAATCTCTTTTCATCAGTAGTTCCTTAACAAATGCCAGAATGTAGCCTAAAATTTGGACGCTGTAGAATTCTTGCCCGGAAATTCTATTGTCTTAAATCTTCCTGAGCTCATTTTTGTAGAAGTAGGTCTATTTTTCTGGATTAGAATAGAATTTAGTGCGAGACAGATTGGAGTGCCAAAGGGGTCGAACTGAGTCATAAAAGTCCAGCTGACCATTAAAGGCAGCAAGTAGTGCACATCCAATCTAAACAAGACTAGGTCAAAAGTGAAGACATTTAAGTGGGAGATTGGAGAAGATCCCAATTTATATAAAAGAAAAACAAAAAAAAAAGAGTTTTGAACCACAATCTCTAATCTCTTCCATCTATGACATATTTCTCTAACAAAAAGGGTCAGTTTGAACTAACAACTACATCAGGTTGGTTTATAGATTTTCAGACTTTGACTTGACTTGGGTTAGCGTTTTGAGTGCGCTTGAACCCCACCCCACCCCACCCCTGTAGGTTGTAAATTTCTGGAATGCTAGCAAAACTGGTAGTAGGTTGTTAATTTATGTGTATTAATGTCTTATCAACAGATGGCGCAAGAGATTCATATGTACACCCAATTTGAGTTGGGTATCTAGTAGACCTTGCATTATGTGTGCAACCGTAACCATTGATTAGGAAAGCCTTATAATCAAACAAAATGGATGGTTAATGAAAGGGTCACAATAATTATACTGACCAACTGATGCAATTGCCTTTTAAACCCAGAAACAATTGGCTGAGAGAGTGAGATCCACAGTCCACACCCCACAAACAACATACAATCATCCAAGTTTTCCACAATCCAATTCAAAGTTCAAACCACTTGAATCCAGCTAAAATTCGTTACATGCACAAAGCACATGGGAAAGGTGACAACAATGTACAAGCTATTGGTTCATGTATTTTGGTTTGAAGTCGATTAGCTGTGGCTTTCAGTTGGCTCATGAGAATCAGTCCTATCATATTGGGTCGGAGTTCAGGTACTTGAAAGACCAAGTGGGTCTAGGTCTGGGTCGATCAGGACCCTACCCAACCTGATCTGTTTACACAAAAGGATGGTTGATTTCATTTGATCCAGTTTCAAAGTCTCGCCGGCCTAAAAGCGCCCACAAGTCCATGAGCACTCCTACTTCTGGGGAAATTTGATTGAAGTGAACCTTGAGCTTATTCTATTATAATCATCTTATTACACTTCAAAATCAAAAACTCATTTAAGTTTAAATGTTGTCTCATTTGCATTTTACAGGCATCAGAAGTTATATGCCCGAGCCAATGTTCCTAACTAGCCGAGCTACACCCGAAGACAATGTGTTTTTATCTGTATTCTTCAATTTAAAGAGGACATTCCGACCCTAATAAAATTGAGACAAGACTTTGATAATGATGATGACAATGCCAATGAGTTTAAATGAGACATTTGTCAGATTGATTTAAGTTTAACACTACATCTTAATATAAAAAAATTGTCATCATCATTTATAATATAACACTTCCTAGTGTGAGATTTTTCTATAACATGTAAAATGGCCGGCTGGAAAGGATGAAAACAAATGTAAATGGATTTTGTATTGAAGTCAAGTCCAAAAAGAGCTGGATCTCTTTCCAGCAGGAAAGCACCGTGTTTCCAAAAGCATTCCCATCAATCTTATACAGACTGCATTTGGGACCAGCAAGTCAGTCAACAAAGACAATGAAATGCAAGAAGAAGCCATTTATTTAATGGCCCACAACAACAGTATTCTATAAATATCATTTTTTTTCCGCCTTGACTTGTCAACCAAGCCTTTATCTCCATACGCGTCTATCTCCATACGCGTCTCCCTCCTCACTCTCAAATCTTTAATATAAATGATTCTTCTTTTGCATGTAAGTCTTACCTCCTAATAAAACGTTCCTTTTTTTTTTTTTTTTATCCCTCAATGGTAAAACCTACTTTTACGGAGGAAATAAAAAAGATTTAATCCATGCAATGAACTCTTTCATGTAAGAGACTCAGCCAAAAGTTGGCAAAGCCTTTCCCTGTCACAAGTTACACGGGGCCATTTTTTTTTTCACTCATTACATATATTTGTGAACATTTTACATGGGTGGCATTTATGCATCAGCCAATTCACTCGCACGTGGTAGGCACCTCCCTTCCACAACAATAATGGAATTAATCATTAATGATTGTAATGCTAATGATGAAGGACTTGCGATGAGAGAGCCTGCTTGTTTAGCAGTTTGGAGATTACTCATAAGGGTTTATTGTGAAAAAAGTGAGAATTGTGTAAATAATCTTCTGTGTTATAATAAAATCTATGTTTGGTGTAGTCACTTTTACTCATGAGAAATTATAAAAAGTGAGGTAAATCTTTCATTATTCATTAGAAAATAAACTCCTATGGGGGTGGGTGGGTTGAAAATAAAAAATTTCCAATCGAAGATGAGAATTTTTGGTGAAACCAGTTTTTCATGGAAGTTTTACTTCATGCTGTTTGGAAATGGAGAGAGGAGAGCAATCTTAAATGAAACATAAAGCTAGTTTTTTACCCCAGTTTTCTCCATTTTATTATAACTCTTCCCAAGTGTAATAAGAAATAAGAAAAGTGAGGCTAACTTCTCTATTAAAATGAAATGAGGTGAATGATCAAATTAATAGTCAAAAAAAGAAGAGGGGTCAAAACAAAAAGTGATGGTTTGTTGTCATTTAGTAAAATGAGAATATAAAATTTTGACTGTAAAAGAAAGATAATGTCAATGGATAGCTTAGTTGGTATATGACTAGGGTTTGCATCCGGAGGTTATGGGTTTAACAAAAAAAAGACTTTAAAAAAAGATAATTATTATTATTTAGTGGTACTCAAAAGTAAAATTTTGACTTTAAAAAAAAAAAGGTAACAGTGTCTTTTAAAATATAATAATGTCTAACTTTACTTTTTGAATACATTCTCTTTTAAAATGACTATTCACCGTAATTCACTCACAAGTTAAAGCCCATTAACTTTAACCTCCCCCACCTTTCCTGTATTCATAATCTGACCCATATTTTCCATTTTACTCTTCATCTCATTTAAACATACAATCCCCAGAGGGAGGGGTGTGTTTGTGTGAAAGGGGAATTCTGTCAAAAGGATCAAATTATTCTGATTTTTTTTTCTGCCTATCACCTCTGATTTGAATTTGATCCTCTCCTGGGTTCGGATTCAAAGGCCAATGCGTCAAGTCAGACCCATGAAAGACGCGCGGAGCACGATGCAGAGAAGAAAGAAATACTACACCTCTTATAAAAATACAACATTTTCCATGCCCCGCAACTTACGCTACAACTTTCAAGGGCACATCTGTTCTTCTCAAGGCCCAAGGGTCTTCCTCCTCCCAAAAGGCAAATGATTCTGTAGATTCGATTCTACCCAACTTTCATAAACTCCACTTCCTCCACTTCACATCAGTTGGGGAATGCCAGATCATGGAATGGTTGACTGTCCACGGGGGGCCTATGATTTATAGCAGTTGCAAAATTGTTAACATTTTTGTTCAGTAACTTGACAGTTATTCATTGATTGAAGATACTAAATTTTGATGTGATGAAAATAATTCCATCTGTTATATTCTTGCTATTGAACCCAATATTTATCTGCTCCATTGATGTAAGCCAACACATCTTTCACACTAACTTTCTGACTTTCAAATATTTTTCGGACAATTTAGTTTTGACATCTGTAGCTGTTTGATATGAAACTAGGGTTGCCTCAAATAATAGAACACACAAGAGTTGGCCCCATTACTTAAACTATACTAACTCATGTTGAGTTCGGACCTCATATTGTGTTATTAATTTTCAATCTTTTGGTAGAACCATCTCAAATTAGAGTAAAACTTGAAAATATCAATGTATGAAGAGGGAGCTCATTTCAATCGGGTAATATTCTTAATAGCTTGTTGACCTTATTCCGAGTCGTGCCCTTTTCCAGTAGGTATTCTTTTTAGTGATATACTATCTAAACCTACCCACCCAAGGATTAATCGTTGGTGGCTATATGGTGAGATTTGGATTCCTATCCACATAGAAGTCCTTATATTCTCCTTAGTGAGACACTCATAGACATACCGTCGTACTTTTTGAAAATTTATACTAAAAACTTACTTTATGTATTTGTCTTTGACTGGTTCATTTTTAGCATATTTTGTCTTCTCATCTAACTGAGATTTTATATGGGCAAATGGTTGCATTATTAATTATTATGCATGTGGGTGTCCTTTATTCTATAAAATAGACAAACTGGTGTGTAGAGTTTTACTTACACATGGAAGATTTATTTGTCGGTTCTTATAAAATATAAGTTGTTGTTTACAATTTAGATGGATTTGGACGCATCATCGGTACGATTGTAGCATGATGTTTCAGCGGACTTGTCTTAATTGCGGGAAACGATATAGTTTCAACTCATTATGCCAATACACTTGTGTGTATTGAACATGATCGTGTTTTTGGGTTTATTGTCTTTATACTGACTATATAAGATGATGAACATCTAGATAATTATTATTAGTGCTTGTACTCTTAATCTCAACATAAATAATAGACACATACATTTAGTGTTTTGATTTACAAAGGAGTGGGATCTTTTATGAGTCAATAATCTCAGTGAATTGGATGACCACACTAGGTGTATGGTGGATATTAGTTTATTGACGGAATCCACCTCCCGTAATAGGGATTAATGATATCCCCTTGATGAAACTTTTAAGTTTTGATTATGTCAAACCCTGCAAGTTGACTTTGTGTCCGACATATCAAATAAGTTAAGTGTAAGGTCACAAGGAATTATAAAGATATCGATTAAATATAGATGTCAGTAATTATTTAATCGATGGATATCTGAAATCTTAACGTGGGGAGATTAATAAGCATTTAATAAAAAGAAGCTCGAAATATTATTTTGAGAATAAGGACTGGAGTGCAATTACAATTCTTTAGTGGACTGAATTGTAATTTATGGAATTAGAATTTTAATTTGGGTCGAATTAGGGTTTCCTATTTCCATAAGAAGCATATCCTTATTTCCTTCTTAAGGTCCCTATTGTAGCATAAAAATATGCGTTATTGCTCTCTAGGTTAATATATAAGAGAATAACAAGAGAGAAATCTCGGTTTTAAAGAGCAGAAGAGAATTCGCAGAAGTGGCTCACTCTTTGGTGCGAGTTCTAGCATATAGGAGTACTGTAGAAGATCTTGAGGTTTTCAGGTTGCTGTAAGATCGAGATCAAATCAGAGAGATCTCGCAGGTATAATTTCATCATATTAGTTCAAGTTTATCTTCGCAGTGATCTATACACAATATCTAGAGATTCTAGTTTCTACTCGTTGCTACCAGTACTTGGGTCCGGGTTCAAAACTTGCATAAAATCTTAATATCCACCTTCAAAATCCACATGAAAACTTTGAGTCCTCTCCAAAACTCATATCAAAATTTTAGATTTGTTGGCAAAATCCAACCACCTATCTCAAAGGAAAGATCTGGCTCAGCTACTAGAGACACTCAAGGATGCAGAGTCACCCAAGTTACATCCCTTATAACTGGATGGACTGTAGTGGAGAGCTGTATTTTTTTTTTTTTTTTGTTGGCTAGAGGAGAGCTGTATTTGAAATGGGAGTACACTACAAGAGATAGAATGCACTGAGATTTGGTGGAATCTATTCCATGGAAACATTTCTCATGCCCCACAGCAAAAATTCCAACAGAATCCAGTAGAAGCTTTCTAGGAAAATACCCGAGACCCGAGGGCATTCTCTAGTTCCTCCAGTCAAAGTCAAACAAACAGGAGCTCTGTCAGATGCTTCGTCACAGTCAACGCACCTCCTCTTTCCACGATATTGCCTTCAGGCACCTCTCGCTCTTCCTCTCAAAAAGCATCATCATCTCTTTTTCTTCATCTCCTCGCAAATATGAGAGAAGAAGTGAAAGCATAGGATAAGCTTCCAACCACCCACTAAAATGAGCAGGTATGCACACATGGCCTTCTCTTCCTTCTCCTTCTTCATCATCTTCATCTCTTCTATCATCCCTTTGGCCTTCTCACAGCTCCCTCCTCAAAACCAGATAGATATCATCAAAACCATCTCAAAGAACATCTCCAGCTCGTCATGGAACACAACAGATCAAAACCCATGTTTTTGGGAAGGAGTCACATGCACTGGAAACTCCATAATTGGTATCTCCCTTTCTAAGCTTGGGATCTCCAGCACTGGTATTCTCACTGATTTGTGCAAGATTGATTCTTTACAGTCAGTTGATGTCTCCAACAATCAAATCGGTGGTAACCCAGATGGGTTCTTGAATGATTGTGGGAAATTGACTGGGTTGAAGGTGCTTAACATCAGCATGAACAGATTGGCCGGTCCCTTGCCTACTTTTAGTGGGTTTCCTGTTCTGGAGTCCTTGGATTTGTCTTATAATTCGTTGAATGGGGTTATTGATTTTCAGTTGGATGGGTTGGTCTCATTAAAAAACTTGGATTTGAGCACAAATTCCTTCAGTGGAAATGTTCCTACTGGTCTTGGAAAGAATCGTGGTTTGCAGCAATTACAGCTTTCAAAAAATAATTTTTCAGGTCCAATCCCTGAAAGGCTGCTGAATTACACAAACCTGATTCTACTCGATCTGAGTTTCAATAAACTTTCTCGGTCTATTCCTACAACGTTGGGAAATTTTTCCAACTTACAAACTCTCATCCTTTCTTCTAATAATTTGGATGGAGAGATCCCTCAATCTCTATCGAGGATGCCGAAGCTTACGAGATTTTCTGCGAATCAAAACGGATTCAAAGGTGCAATTCCTCCAGGACTCACGCAATATGTGAATATCTTGGACCTTAGTTACAATAGTTTGGCTGGGCTCATCCCAGTTGACCTTCTGTCACCTCCGAATTTACAGTATGTAGATTTGATGAGCAATCGTTTGGAAGGGGAGATCCCAGCAAATATTTCCTCAAACTTGCTTCGACTGCGCCTGAGCGTCAATTTGCTCACTGGGTCGATTCCTTCGTCGATCGGGAAGATCCCGGATTTAACATATCTCGAATTGGAAGGCAATAAATTGAATGGGAGCATTCCATTGGAGTTGGAGAACTGTGTGAAGTTGACACTGTTGAATCTTGCTAGTAATCTGTTGCAAGGCCCCCTGCCCAAAGGATTAGGCAAGCTTCTTCAGCTGGTTGTTTTAAAGCTATCTGGTAACAAATTCACTGGAGAGATTCTCCCTGAATTCTCCCAGTTTACGAATTTGTCTACCATTGATCTCAGCTCGAATTCGCTTACTGGCAATATACCTTCGGGTATCACCAGCCTGCGCAAGCTTTCGATTTTGAATTTAGGAGGCAATAATCTCAGTGGTTCAATACCGGCATCAATAAGCGGCTCAATTTCACTGTTAGAACTCCAGCTTGGAAGAAACATGCTTGGCGGAGATATTCCCCGAATGCCAAGTAGTTTGCAGATAGCCCTCAATCTCAGTAACAACCATTTCAGTGGAGCTATACCTTCTAATCTCAGTTCCCTGACCAGCTTAGAGGTTTTGGACCTTTCAAACAATCAATTTACAGGGGAGGTGCCCACCTTCTTGGCTACATTCGGGAGCCTGACCCGGCTGCTGCTTTCTAATAATAGCCTATCAGGTACTCTTCCACACTTCAATTCGTGGACCACAGTTGTATATGTTGGAAATAAGGATCTCAAAGCTCCGACTCCCACTCCATCTCCAAGTCCTACTATTGTTTCGCGAAGGAAAAGAAGTCCGGCCATTTTGGTGACTATTGTGGCAGTTGTGGGTGCTGTTATCGCTGTAGTCATTGTGGCAGTGGTTCTCATAGTGTCGAGACGCTTTTATCGGGTCGATGATGAAAATCAAGGATTAGAAGAAAACCTCCCTCAGGTAATTGATGGTCATCTCATTACTACAGATAGCATTCACAAATCCAGCATCGATTTCACTAGAGCTATGGAAGCTGTCAGTTATCCTCTTAATGTTATAATGAAGAGCCGGTTTTCCACCTACTACAAGGCCCTTATGCCCTCTGGAATGAGTTACTGTGTCAAGAAGCTTAATTGGAGTGACAAGATATTTCAATCAGGCAGTCATGAAAAGTTTGGACAGGAGTTACAGATCCTAGGGAGGCTTAACAATTCAAGAGTCATGATCCCTTTGGCCTATGTTTTGACAGCTGATAATGCTTACCTGTTCTATGAACATGCTCACATGGGAACCCTGTTTGATTTTCTTCACAAAAGCTCGGACCAGTCTTTGGATTGGACTTGTCGTTACAGCATTGCTTTGGGGGTTGCTCAGGGCCTGTCTTTTCTCCATGGGGGCAGTGACCCAATTCTCCTCCTTGATCTTTCAACAAAGACCATCCTACTAAAGTCGCTGACTGAGCCTCAGATTGCGGATATTGAGCTTTGCAAGGTCATAGATCCTTCCAAGAGCACTGGGAGCCTCTCCACGGTGGCTGGCTCTGTTGGGTATATACACCCAGGTGAGCTGGTTATATTGTTATGTTCTTGTTGTCTAATTTGTTTGGAAACTGATTTCTAGTTCTTTACCATTTCTCCTTTCATTCTTTATCATTATTAGCCGCTATTCTTCTATAATCTGTCTGCACACACCATTTCTGATGTATAGAATGGTTGTCCGCACACAAACAACTGTGGAAACACACCATATTCAGGCACATCTCATAGCTAAAAATGAATTGCAGAAGACATAATTATGTAATTTTAGTTCATGGATGTGTGTAGTAAATAGAGTGAATTTCCATGAACTGAGAAGGCATTATTATATAATTGTAGTTCATTGTATGTCAACTCTGGTAAATACAGAAGTAGAAGGTTATTGAGTTTTCCTCCTAGTTCAAGTGTTAATGTTTCTGAGACTCTGAAATGCTGTGAGCAATTCTCTGTATGGGATTGGTACTAGATGCCTACAATGAGCAAATAATTCTATCCTTTAATTCCTCGTTTGGTTGTTTTTTATTTTTTCGTAATTCTATCCTAAGATTTGTTTTGGTTAATTTATTATTCTTATGCAATTCAAATTGCCAGTGACACAGAACCTATCAATGGTACTTGTAGATTAGGTACGCCAGCCTGAATTTATGCATTGACATTGAGTTTCTCATGTTTATGGTTGTAGAGTATGCGTACACAATGAGGGTGACAACAGCTGGAAACGTTTACAGTTTTGGGGTCGTTTTATTGGAATTACTCACAGGAAAGCAAGCAGTCAGCGCGGGTACTGAGCTAGCTAAGTGGGTGTCGAGTAAATCTGCACAAGATGATGCATGGGAGCAGATTCTTGATTCCAGTCTTAGCAACACTTCAGTTGCAGTTCGCAGTCAGATGCTCTCAGTCTTGAAGATTGCTCAGGCTTGTGTGAGTGTCTCACCAGAGGCAAGGCCCAAGATGAAAAATGTGGTGAGAATGCTGCTTAATGCTAGATAAGCCATTGCGAAATATACATACAAGGAAGTACCAGTTTTGTACAGTAAATGTCAATTTCATTTCTGTTTTTTCTTCCTGAGCGTGTGCTTGTTTCCATTTGGTGATTGTTAGGATATATAGAACTTATATGTAAAGACAGTTGAGCCATTTTCTCCAATCACATGAGACATACATTATAGTTATGTTTACTAATTATTGAAGTTTCTACTGTGTTGTTGTATTTAACAATTTAATGGGTTGCCCATCTATTCTTCAGTACTGGTTATATATCAACTTTGAAAGTAGAAGAATCTTCAATCTTTTCTTTTGTTGAATTCCCACTCCGCACACATTAGTTTTCATATGTTACAGTGAAGATATTTGTCTTGTGATTTCCTTAAAAATGAGTGGATTCTTGATGGACCATATCTAGAATACTTCTAATTTTATCGAATTCAAAGCAGTTCCAATTTAACCATTTGCCCATCTATTGTTCATCATTCTACTAATGCCATGGAATCGCATATGAATTGATTGGTAGGCAGCTAAAGAGAGATGTTAGTGTTAGTGGTAATAACCAGTAACACCAAAAGCTCGAGTTGTTTGTGAACAACACAACAATTTATATCAACGGTCAGGCCTTACAAACTCTATAATTTTGAGGTTCATATGCTTGAAGCTGTGGTTATAATACTTTCTGATCTATAAACCCTTGGGTCCGGCAAGGGATCCTGGTTATTTAATTTGATGGAAATTCCCTCAAGGGCTCCAATGGGAATTCATTGAGAATACACTCACTGAATGGAACGTGGGGGGAAGTTGGGTGGTTACAATAAAGATGGGCATATGACACTGGTAGTTGGGACGGTTGGTATGGGGTCTTGTGGGGAGGAGTGATGTAATGGGCTGGGTCGGTCCCTTGTAAGAATTGGCTCAGTTTCAAGCAATTCCTTACTTAGGCCTGAAAGTCTAGCCAAGGTCTTTGATCCTCTTTTAAGAAAGGTAGATAGTTTGGCCAGGGTTAAGCTAGCGACAGTTGCAAATAAGCCTAAATGAGGTCCAGTTTGCTTTAATACAAGTCCTTTCCAAAGCAGGGCTTGGCCTGGCTCATTTAAGTGAATTCTATGGAACCCATTTCTATAGAATGGATGGATCTTCATGGCTGTCTGGGACAAGAATCAAAATAGTGGTTGTGAAGGGTGTAGTTGCTGGTGGCCAAAATGCTACGTAGGGGTTGTGGGCCTTGTGGCAATACAAAGAGGCGACGGTGTGAATTTTCCAAGGAGTTAAAATATCTGAGTTTTGTATAGCAGTCAATCTTGTGTTTTTCTTAGTGATTTGGAACGATATATAAGGCTAGAGGCAACTTTAAGGAAGGCTATTGGTAAAAAAGGAATAGGGAAAATACGTGTTTTAAATTAAAACTACTTATATTTTCAATTCATGGGCCTGACATATCAACCTGGTCTGGGAGTTACTCTTTGAATTAGTTTGGTTGAGAGCCACTCTACTACTGTGGTGTGCCTGGAGAAAACAATCACCAATGTACAATTAGCAGCATGATCAGATGATATGGTCCAATTTTCAAGTGGGTCATGCCAATGGGTGTAGTCCGAGGCCATCCAATGTCTGGATTACATAAGTATTGACCATCCAAATCCCTAGTTTACTAATTGGATGATGGCCCATCGACAGTGTGGTCCCTGTGGAGTGTCTTGGTAACATGTATGATGCTGATGGACGACTAACATGAACCTCATTGAACTTGGAGTACAGATATATCTGCAGGTTGGGTCAGATCTGGCCCCTATGCTGCATGAAAATGCGATTCGGGCTGGGATTGGATTCAGGCCTGCATTTTGAAGCCCATCTCGAATTCGGGCTACATTTGGGCTTGGGACTCCCACTCGCCATTTCATACTTAGAACTCTTGGGCTATACATAATCTGTAAGGCCTGTGGTTGCTCTTGACATGTTGGACAACAGGGAAGGACTGGAACTAATTTTGAGGCCCAAATAACTAATGGGTTGGGCCTGGGCATATCCGGCCGAGCCCAATCTTACAAATGATGTTTTAAACCATAAATCATAACCCTGTTGTCAGCAGCCAAATTGACATCATAACACCCACCCATTGATCATTCAACACTGAAGACTGTAGGCTGCACAGACTGCAGTTATGAGTAGTTTAGACTTAAGAGTTGGGCCACAATGGTAGATAAATAGATTTGGCCTTTCACTTCTCTAAGACCAGGACTTCAAGGATCCAGATTTTAAATGGATGGTTAAGAAGAAACCAGTTGCAGTCTAAATTAACTTGAGTAAATAAAGAAATGTTTAGAATCTTCAAATTGGGCCTAATTAAAAATCCTAAATTGATCATCAGGTCTGACCCAGTGCATTCATTAGATATTTTGTCAAGATGGGCTCGGCCATTTATACAGGCCTATATACCCCCAAGAAGAACACAACCTGACTCCTGGGATATAAAAGGGTACAAATCCAATTACAGGCCAAACCAAAACAATGTGTATATATATACATTGTCATAATATACTCTTGGTACATGGGTATTTAGGTATGATCTGGCCAGACTTGGACCCAATCTTGATTATAAATAGGCCCATAATGTGGACTGGATCAGTACCCATTAGTTCTGGGCCTCATAAAACCTCTCTACCCAACTTTTTTAGTTCTGGTCCTTTACTGGTAACTGGTAAGGGTGTAAACAAGCAAAGCTGGCTCATTGCTTGCTTGAGCACGCTTGATTAGGCTCAAGTGAAGCTCAGCTCATTGATCCTTTGGATAACTTTTTTTTTATTCTTTATTTTGAAAAAAGAAGGTAAGATCAAGCTGCGCCTGTAAACCAGCAATTGCAGGGTCCCTCAGTTGTAGCTCCGCTGGTTATGAAGATGGGCGTCTGAGTTCGAATCTCAGATCCAGGGGCAAAGAAAAAACCTAATGCCAGGCCCACATCACTAATCCAAACAGGTAATAAAAAGGACTTGGAGTTAGAAAGGACTGCCAAATGCCAAGTCAACAAAGCCTCACTCTGGATTTGGCCAAAACTTAGATAATCACTTACCTGGTTGATGCCACGACCAGAAACATATCTCATTATCTCTTATTATTAGCTTATTCCCCCAAAAAAAAAAAAACACAAAGTGAAAAGAGGAAAAAACAGGGTCCAAATTGACAGCTAAAGATAATTTAAGCTAATGGGTATGAGTGTGGAATCTTTTTATCTTTTGGGTACACTCCAGTATCTTGTGTTGTTCATTCCTGAATTAAAGTGAAACAAATGCCAAACATCTTCAGGAGTTCCACTGATTTGTTTTTCTCTTTCTCACCATTTGAATAAGAATCATTCAACGCCGTAGTTTATTGGAAGTTGGGACCCTCCAACATCTGAAAGTTCCACACACAAACGCTATATCTCTGTTTGCCTTGCCTTTCTTTCCTTGAATTTGGTTTTCATTTGCTTTGCTTTGAATATCATTGTAGTCATTTTCATGCCCCTGTTCATGTCTCTTCTTAGGAATGAGTAAATTTTAGAATAATTCCAATTTCCAACCCCCTACCTTTCTTTTTCACCTTCTTTATTTATACTTGGAAGTCATTATTTCCAATGAAAGGACTGGACTGTATTGGGCTAAGCTTTTAGGTCCATGTGTGTAAGATATGGACTTGGGTACTCATGGGCCAAGGAAGTCCAACCTGTGTCGGGCTGGGTTTGGGCTGGGGTTAAGGTCCATTGCATTGACATAGTCCTAACTTTCTGGTTTGGTAGTTAAATGGGATGGGTCTGGGCCAAGGTATGCTTAAAGACCCAGGTCCACTGTTAAGCATAAAGGGACTATCTATTTTTTGCAGATGTGCTGGACCTGACCAAGGGCTAATTGTCTGTCCTGTGGGTTGAAAACCTGAATATTGGTCAAATAAACAAAACAAGCAAGCTTAGAAAAGCTTCCATACCAAACAGCAACTTCCTTTTTCCACTAATATCTGGACGCAGTTGACTTAAAAATATGAATTTGTGACTCACAAACACTCGCCCAGTTAATCAAGCTAAGCTTATTAGTTTAGCTTTCAAATAAATAGGTTGAGCTACTGAGTAAGCTCACCACCCCCACCCCATTTTTTTTAATAACGATAACCACCACCCCAAAACCTTAGCTTCACATACATGCTCAAGAATCATTCCCCATGTACGCAAAAGTCTTACATAGTAAAAACAAAAAAAAAAAAAAAAATGATGGTTCTAAGAAGAGAAGGAAAATTCACATAAAACTAACAACTATATGTCTCTTTTTTTTAAGATGTGGGCGTGCCTGAGGCCTTTGACCCAACAGAACTAATAGTCCACATGGTGCCCGCTAAATTAACCCACAAGCATCTCTATTCTTTGTTTTTTCACATTCAATCAACTATCTTGTCCGAACAATATCAGTTAGGTCCTTGTCCAGTCTTTCTAGTGTAATCATGATTAGAATAACTTAACCAAAGGACCAAGTTACTAGAATCACAACTATAGTTAATATGATCGTTTATTCTCATGATAAAACTAATCAAAAGTAAACAGTAGAGGTTAACTTTAATTTAATAGCATCTTTGTCTTTCGAGCTACCTTTAATTTATGGGATCCCACTTGAATTAAAAGGATGCAAAAAATTGAAAGTCTGACTCCGGTGTTCTGCGGGGACATGCAGAGGAGAAATCATACTGGCCGGATTCTAATGGAAGGGACTTAGTAAATTAAACTTGGCCAGGTTAATTGTATTAATAGAAAAACTGACTTATGAGAAACAGATTGTTCATGAGTTTAGGTGAGACTCAGGATTAAATTGATCAAGATGAGATGAATCACCCAAGCCTAATTGGAGACTCAATTGACTCAACTAAAACTCAGTAATATATATATATATATTACAAAATTACTGCAAAATGTCAGTGAGTTGTGACTTGGACTATTGTTGACATATACATGCCCAAATGACTTCAAGTTGAGTGTGCTTGACCCTTTGAACTCTCCATCAACAATAATTTCAAGGAGTTAGCTGAGTGGTCGAGACCACGGTTCCTCCCTCTTTCGGAATTAGAAGTTTTGGTCAGGGCCAGCCCTTAAGAGGGGCTTGTAAGTGCGCTCGCCTCGGGCCCATTTTTCATGGGGGGCCCAAAAAGGTCATAAAATCGCGACTGCATTTATTTTAATTCCAAAAATTTATACTCTAATTAAACCAATTAGCATCTTTTAAATTCCAAAAAGAAAAATGCAAATGGCCATCCTTTTGTCACCAAAATAAAAAGGCCCCAACTGCATCTTTTCACATTCCAAAAGAAAAGTAATTGTCATTTTTTCACGTCTAAAAAAATATCAAAGCCACTTTCCTCGTAGTTACCATTTAAAAAAAAAAAAAAGGAAACCCAATAGCAAGTTCTAAAAACCTTCACGTTTGCACCTTTTTTTCCTCTACATCTTCTCCTTTGTATTCTTCTTTAATCCCTTCAATCTAAGAGGATTTGTTTAGACCCTAATTTTGCACTCTAAAAGTCTCTTCTTAGTTACCCATCTACAAATGCTGCCGCTGCAATATGGAGGCATCGAGAAAAGGAACTGTTGAATGCTCTACTGCTTTAGCTAGAAGGCAGGTATGCATTTTTGATGTTTTTTCTTCCCTTTACACAACTCTCAGGGTTCCTGGGAGACTGGGATATGAGCTTATTGAGCTCCCAAAAGTCCCATCCCATCAGCTGTCTCCATCACTGACTCATCCTCCCCCCTGACCACATACTTTTTTCTTTTCATTTTTAATTTTTGTAACAGAAGGGACAATGTAAAGAGCATTTACATATCTCAGTCTCTCTCTCTCTCTCTCCATATTTTTTTTTATTGTTCTAGACTTACAATAGATGATTGCGCTTGCACAACGTACTGCCGCGACTTTAGTTGCAATCCTTATCCAAAAGACATGAAAAATCACACTTAATAAAATGTTCCACTTCCTAGAGTTTGACTGTAAAAGCCCAGTGAACGAAAAAACAATGGGACTTTAAGTGGAGAATCTATTTCAAAGTTGGATTTTTAGACTTGAATTCAGGTGGAGCTTGAATTCAGCCCATCGAAATCAGACAAATGTTAGAGAACACTTTCTAGCGGTCCGATCCCTTTAGTCCCTTACATGCGCTTTCAATTATCAATGGGCCAACTGTTCGATCACCCTAAAATTATTAAATCTATTTCAAGGGTGGGCCCACTGATGGATCTAGACCTACATAATATTTTTTAGACTTTCTAAAAGTAAACGATCCCACTGGAAAAATGCCTATTTAAGTAGTAATTTTGCATTACAAAAGGCAAAAAAAATAGATATTAAATAAAATATTTATAATAATATTAAAAAATAAAAAAAACCTCATTTAGAATTATCACTTTAGGCCTCAAATTGTCTCGAGCTGTCCTTGTCCACTCCTCTAGGTTAGTAACGTTAGATTTTTTGTTATAAATTTTTCTTCTCCAAGTGCTTTTGTACTCGAAACTTCATAAAAAGGGGAGTGTCCCTCACCATATATATATATATATATATATGCCTAATTTTTACTCTTGCTCTAGGCCCTGAAAAACTTGAAACCGGCTCTGGTTTTGGTATCGATTCCCGATTCCCCCCTCTTCAAAAACCAAAGGTTGAATCTACTTGTGCTACCACCTAGGGGCCATAAGGGTTTTACCGGCTTCTCTCTGGGCCCGAAGGGAATAGTCCAGCCCAAAGGGGCGGAAACCCTCCGTTAGGAAAAAAAAAAAACTCTCAATCCACATATGCAAATCTAATTATTAATCAGGCCAGGGAATAGTGTTCCACTAATCCAACCATTCAGACGTCAGCTGATGCTTCTAGCTGGTTCGTTTCGATGAACCTTTCATATTATTCAAAATAATGCAGAGTACTACGTCAATGATCTTAATTTACTCAACAAAGCAATACAAGAACTTTTCTACTTCTCCATTCTCTTCCCATAAACAAACCCAAATTTCTAAGTAAGCATCTGGCAAGTCTGGATAGATCCTGAGATTGTAAGTATCAAAAGCACATTTTTTAATCAACCATTGATTAGACCCACTAATCCAAATATTCAAATGAGGGTGGTGTGCGATCATATTCAAAGATCCACCCCCCCACCCCCCCCCCCATTTTCATGCTTGTCTGCATCCATTTTGGCTGATATCAGCTGTTGGCAAGCAATAAATTATACATAAAAATAGCCCCACGTTCATCTCTACTTTATCCTATTCAAATTATATACACGTGATGTCAACCCTTACATCCTGACCACTCCTTAAAACGCACAATTCATTACACCCCAAAATAGTAAAATAATCTCAGCCCTTAAAATTATTCTTGTAGGGGTAGAAGATGCTTCTGAAGTGTGGAAAGTGATGGAAATAAGATAGCTTTTGTCTTGACCTTGTTGTGATCCATCCAATTTGGCTGGAAGACAAAGAAAAGCAGTGGGGAAACCATGTTCTCAAGTCTCCTTTTGGCCGCCCCAAGTTGTCTCCATGTGACGATATACATATGCGTGGAAGTTGGGACTTTGATTCTTTCTTTCTGTGATGCTTATGTATATGATGAGAACTTGAAGCTTATCCTTCCAAGCATCCATCTATTCCCCACCCTAATAAGTTAAGCTAAGCCTGTGGATTAATGATGATGACAGCCAAAAAATGTGTAATAATTGTAAGAGGTTTGCTCAACCCACACGCACCTTCTTAGTCCCAATGGGCACATTTGTTCACATGTGCTGCATGTGTGAGATCAAATTCTCTCGAACCACACTTGTTGATTTATGTCCAAATTCTCTCCAAGGGAACAATAGTTAGGAAACTTGTGATCAATCATGTAAGAAGATGGTTCAGTTATTGGTGTAAAGGCTCTCTAAGTGAAGGACTAATACATTGTTAAAAGTCATATGGCATTTAGGAGTGTAAATGTCTAAATGACCATTTTTTTGTGTTGGGATTTTCACTTCTCATACCTCAGTAAAAATATGATTTAAAGAAGGAATAGAATTATATTCATTAAACTTCCTTTTGGGTACAGAAGCAAATGTTAAGAGCACGTCGACCTCTCCCATGTACGTAGAATTGCAATAATAACTATGCCCTTTTAATCTATGCTTTGAATGGAATGGGCTCGTATGTTTTCGTAGAATTGGAATCTATATGCTCGTATGGGCCTGATTGTTTGCATGGGCATGCTAGTTAGTTTAGATGGAATTGAAACACATAGGATTTCATTGTTGGAATGGGCTTTGTTTGATCACATGAACTTGGATTACACAAGATGTAATTGATCCAAATAGTTCAGTTTTCTTGCATGAAATTGGAATGGACTAGAAGAAACTAAAACTAACTCGGTCTATTTCTTTGTTACTCATATGGGCCTACTTGTTAGCATGGGACTGAATACATATGTAGATGAGAAATATCCATTTTTATTTTATATAATTAAAAATATTAATATTATATATTTACACAAACAAAAGTGTATATATATATATATATATATATTTACGGAGATTCACTTTAGGTGCAGATGTCTCACACATATGGGAGATAACTTGTGGGGCTCACCTGGCCCCCAATCCATCCATCCCCTTGCACTATTGGGATGCAAACTAGTCAGTTTTGAGCTGCAACCATACTAGACTTGGAATCAGGACTATTTCATAAAGGCGGATTTGGTCTTCTCTTGGAACCTATTTTCCCGGTTCCAAACCGGTTCCGATAAAAGGATTGGGTCAGGTTTGGGAGCCATGCCAACTTCTTTCTTATTTTGTTTGATTTTACATTTTGCTTGAAATAGGGACATCATTCAACCCAAGAATCTAAAAAGGGATATCATTCGACTCAATAACAGTTCATCAAGTCCACATCCCACAATTGATAAATCTCAAATTAAGAACTAATATATAGATTGTTACATTAAGATTTTGACATTAGTCTATACAAAGTCATAATCCTTGTCTTAAGGATGCACATCCATGATTTGGCCTCCATGTCCACAGTAAAAAAAAACTATATGGATCCAAAACTAGACCCATTTAGCAATTGAAACCTAAATTAGGTTATGGATCCAGACCTATTTGTGAGTCGAAATCTAAATTAGGTTCTAGTCCCGGTTTTTAATTAGTCTTAACCTTTGTATAATAAGAGAATCAAATATCCATTTGCATCCCTACTCGCATGCCAGTACCTCAGGCTTTAATGCTTGGCCCGTTTGCTAATTTAGTAGATTAGTAAAAGTAATGTAAAGCCTTCATTTTTCTGAGAAGGGGTCACATGAAAGTGCACATCTTCAAAATTCCCTCATTCTTTTTATAAAAAAAAAAAAAAAAAAAAAAAAAAAACAATCTCCTTTCTTCACTAAAAAAGACAAAAATACACTCACGTTTTACACAAAAAGATTAAAAAACTCCCTACCAATCCACTAAAGACAAAATATCATCATAACTCTCTTATAATTTATTCTCTCTTTATTAATTTGATGCTTTACATTACTTTTACTTTAATAGTAAATTACCAAATGGGCATAGGATAAAAAAGAAACCCTCTCTTTTTGGGCTCTGGCAGGCCGGGTCAGGCCCCTAATCAGAGGGCTGAATCATAGGCTTATCCAATGCATTCGCCACCATTTCATAAGGAGACAATTATACAATGCAAAGGATTTCTTGGCAGCACAGAAAAGCTACCTATATTCTGCATATGGTCATTTCTTCGCCATTTGTGGTGGTTTTTCGTGTCAAAAGACAAAAAAGATTAAAACATCTTTTCCTATCCCAGCATAAAATTATTTTCTATGGGAGGAAGTAGGAATTGCTTTTCTGCGGAATCATACAAAAGAATCCATTGCTGCATAGAACATGGCATACGTTCTGAATATTCTGGATTTACAATTACATGGTGCCATCATGTTTTTGGTGTAATCAGTAACTGGTAAAATTGTAAACCTGTCTAAAATTGTATGAACATGCAATCCAGGAATAAGATTTAGTCCTCCAGACTATTCATCAGGTGGGTGGTGGGCCAATGGTTGGATGAAAAGACTGCCAAATGAGAAGGCATTTTCCACAATGAAAATGGTGGTGAATTCAGACTACCCACCTTGTTTGTGGGTCCCACCATGGATAGTGTGGTTGGGACAAGGGTTGAAGTTGAACCATCCCTTCACCGTCCACACCCTTGTGTTGAATTTGAACAACCTCCCTTCACTTTAATTGCTCCCCAATGTCTATTTCATGTCCCACCAATTGGATGATTAATTATATATGATGGGTACCAAATGTGATTTTCAAGCTATAAACCATCTTGAATGGGCCCCAGTTTGGAAGGTTTTGTTGGCTTATCTATATTCCACTTCTCACAGTGGAGAGCATCACCAAGTTTTGCTTTGTGGGTGATTAACAAAATGATTCCTTTCTTTTTTTCACAAGAAAAAAGATCCAACTGGCTTGACTTGGATGGACTTATATGGGTGCGTTGGCTGGCCTCATGTCTGATATGATGTCAAGATCCAATCTGACCCTGGAACCGATCTGAGCCCACTTGATAAGGGTTATGAGACGTCCTTAATTTGCACAAATCACCTTTGCAATCCCAATATTGTACTTTGATTTTTGAGAGAATCATACATACAAGGCATAAAAGAGAGATGGGTGGGGATACTTAAACAAAGAAAGGATTTATATTATAAAAAAAAAACTCTTTAAAGTTGAGAAATAAGACGGGGGACCCAAATATTTATAATGACGGCAGAGAATTTTTATTCCATGATATCATGGAATGACCCAACATTCAATGCTATCATGGAATACCTGTTCTTTTTTCATGAAAAAATTTGCATGTAGATTATTTCATGATATCATGGAATAGAATCTCTTTGCCGTTATGATGAAGTGTTTGAGCCCTCTATCGTATTTTTTCATTAAGGGGATTTTTCATAAAAATCCATAAAAACTTTGAATACTTTATACATGTTTGAGAAGATAAAAGATATCCTTTGAAAAATGTTTCTATCCTAAAATCTGAAGCTAACATGGGAAAGAATATGCACATGTTTGCTGGAGTTGGCTTTTTGTTGTTTTGAAAGACTTTATTAAGATTTCTCATATCGAAAATTTGAACATTCCTACATGGCATCTTCATTTTTTCCCTATGAGAAACCTCTCTGCATGTGGAAAAGTCTATTTTTCATAGAGGAAAATTCTCTACCGACATAAGAGGAAAGATATTTTGTTTTGTTTTTTCACTTATTGGAAGAACGAAACACAGCATATCAATCCTTATCAGTCTAGTCACATTAATACATAAGACCTGAGATTTCCCATATGCATATGCAGACTCCATCTCCACATGAGATCATTTCATCTGATTTAAATGTAGGAGTCCTGCTGCAGATAACTATATGCAAAAAGTAGATACTTTGGGGGATTTTCAGAAAAATGTCACCTTTTTTCAAGAAAAAAAAAAGATTTTTACTTTAAAAAAACATATTAGGCGACTCGCATATCGAAAAGATAATTTTAAGTGCCTTTGCACCAAATTAGTCACTAGGTGGTGATATAGAACTAGGAATTATGAAAAAGGGTTTTTGAAAAGTAAAAAAAATCATGTTTTAGGGCAACGTACGAACTCTACATTTCCATTGGTCTGCTCTAAACAATAGCATATGCACTTTAATGTTCTCCACCAAACAACGACATATGGCTTTAATAGTCTTCAAGAGATGAGAATATCCTATGGAGGGAAAGCAAGTCTAAGCGTGTTTTTTTTCTTCTAAGAATAGGGAATAAAGAATGAGTTTCGTGCATTTATAAGCGTACACCGAAGGTTCGATAGAGTCATAGACACGCTTAATATTACAAATAAAGATGACCCTACAAACAAAGTAAATGAGAGTTCTATGAAAGTTAGGATGGACCGTAGGTCTCAATCGACCATTAACATTACAAATGAATGTCGATAGAGAACCTAGTAGAGAATGTTAAAAAAAAAGTGTGTTTTCGGACAAAATAACTGATTTGGTGTAAGTGCACTTAAAATTACCTTTTCGATATGATGGTCACCTAATCTATTTTTTTTATAAAATAAAATAAATAAATAAATAAAAACCACAATTGGACTAACTAGATCCAAGTCCAATTGAAAAGGGTCATGAGATGCCCCAAATCCAGACAGTACCAAGTGTCATAAGATATGAGCTTGGGTAGATCTGCCGTGACCCAGGTGCAACTACTTTTATTAGTTCTTTGTGTCGTCCATTATCTAAATTAATAACAATAAATTTATAGAGGTAGTTTCTTGTCATTTTCGCTAAAGAAAGTAGATTAAGGTCAATTTCTAACAAGAAGTAGATGGGAGGCAGAAAGGAAAGAACCCAATTAAAGAGGAATAGGATCTTTTTGTATTGATTAGAGGAGGATGGCCCACCACCATCACCACCACCACAGTTCTAGTACGATATGATTCCTGGAAAGCTAAGCATATCACAACAAAAAAAATATGTGAAAGTAGCAAAATCAGATCACTTTCCTTATCTACTTACTTGACTACTTAAAAATGAAAGTGGAATAAGCAATTTCCTGGAAGAGGAAAACCAACCATGAAAAGAAACAGCAACAAAAAATAAAGAAAGGATAGTGATGAGTTGACAAACGAATCACATGATCCACCCCAACACAGGACTCACAAAACTGTCCTTGGGCATCATTGATCATGAACTTGGGACACTCATGATTCAATGATCTGAACGGTTCAACCAATGCATGCATCCCATAGTGGTTACCCCATCAATCAAATCTATTTTAATCGTAGGATTCTAACATATTGACTGAATTGAAAACACCATGATGGATGGGAACTTCCAGTCTGGAATATCCTTTGACTGGACACATCTGATGAACGGTGTGGATTATTTTGAAAGTGAACCCACATTTAAAAACTGGAGACCCAAGAATGCTTGCCATGTCAGTGGCCGAGGATCATATAATTACCAAAGTAAAAAGTAGGAAGGAATCAAAGTAAAAAGTAGGAAGGAATCAAATCAATACCTATTATGGTGATCTTTGATTTGTTTGGGCGAACAGTATCTTGAACTTTGAATGAGAGGTAGTGGTCAGTAGGGATGGGCAGCCTTCTAAAATGGAAAGACAAAAGAGAGAAAAAATAAAGGGTGCTTTGAAATTTGAAGTGTTGTGCAGTGCAGGGCAACAGAGGAAAGGGGGGGAAAATATTAGACTAGAATATGGTTATGTAATGTGTTTTTGATTAGTCAAATATCCTTGTTTGGGGTTGCCTCTACATGACAGAAGAACATACAGAAATAAAAATATATATATATGGGTTTTGACATTTGGGGAGAGGATGCACATCCCCGGCTCTCATGGTCCATGTGTTTTGTTTAGTAAACGATAATAAAATGTTTACAAGTGACGTTGGCCGATCAATATAGGAAAGGAAAAAAATTGAGTGCTGTACTTCTTTCCTGGAAGAATAGAGGGCTTTACTTGATTTAGAGTAGCTAAAGATTTGAACGGTGTGGATTGATTTTACATGTATTCCATGTATAGATGTAGTAGATGTTATAGATCAAAAGAATTTAGGGAAAAAGATTAGAGTATAAAGTCAATATCCACTTGATATGAGTTTATAAATTCCAATTTGTCTTTAATTCACACCTAGCCTTAGGGCCGTTAAAATGTCATATGACCTATTAACACGATACGAACTCACACGATATTAACGGATTCAGATAGGCTCTTAATAGGTTCGGATCGTTAATGGATCAAACTTGTTAAAATGTTAAGTTAACGGGACGTGAATAAATTATACAAGTAACATGTTAACAACCTGCTTAACCTGTTAAATTTTTTTTTTAGTTCCTAAATATATCAAGAATTAATTTATATTCATAAAGAATAAATTGGAAATTATTATTTTATAGTGGGGTTTTTAGATAGGATCCACTCGAGATCCCCACTCACAGTTTCGTGTGGTTTATATATTTTTGTATGGATTTTCGTTTAATTTTCGAAATGTCTTAATTACATAACGGGTTAAAGGATTGGGTCTTGTAACCCGTTAAATTAACGAGTCGTGTTCAGATTAGATTTTTTTACTCGTTAAACTAACAAGTCGTGTTCGAGTTGAATTTATTTACTTATTAATTTAATGGGCCGTATAGAGATTGAAGTGATTTTAATATTAATTTATTAATCCATAATTCGAATTCTTTAACGCGACACGACTGACAGTTTCACCGATACTACTGTGGCCCGTGAGGTTCAACCATGAACAGGTTTATATTTTTTTGTCATTTGAGATCCGCCAGCTGCGGGAGTGGACACTACCAGCAGGCAGAGAGAGGGGTGGGGGTATAAACGGAAAATCCTCGTAATTTCCTTGATGATGCTGAAGTAAGTAGCGGTCACGTGAATCGGGCATGGTACCACTGCACTTCCCACGAGGCCCTTTCGTCGTGGCGTCTCTTTCGGACTTTGGAACGGGCGACAAAAGAATCCAAGTGGAAGGAGGGAAAGCAAGTAACATAACAAACAGCTTTTCTATGTTTTGAGATTTGCTTTTTGTGGAGGAGGAGGAGGAAGATGCGAGTGGACGTGTCAGCAAAGCGGATTCGGCGTGGAGCCGTTCTGTCGGCCGCGACGCGCGATTCAATTCTGGCGTGAGGATCGAGGTAGATAAGTCATGGGATGTGGCGTGCATGAAAAAAAGGGCCAAAAACGAAACCAACCAGCTCGGCTTCTGCCATGCGCGCCTAGGCTCCCCTCGGCGGCATGGTTTGGACTTGAAGTATATTAGACATTTTCCACCGACATCCTCAGGCTGTTTTTGTTTGCAAGATCCATAAATCATCAAATTATGTATAACGTTATAAGAGAAAGCTTAAAATATATATATATATATATATATATATATTGACCTATGGGCTATGGCCACTAATCGAAAAACACACCAGTGGTTTATATAGCACGGAAGTGGTTTTTTGTGACCACTTCCCTTTTTTTTTATTAAAGATTTAAATGTGTGACGACGTCATCGCATTCAAACTCATATATATAAATCTCGTGAAACCTCATTTTCCTTTTTTACTGTCATCGTTTTCTCCCTTTTTCTGGTGGTTTTCTTTCATCATTGCTCAAAAAATCCTTACCTTGATGATTTAGCAAAAAAAAAAAAAGAATCATACAACAAAGATAATGAAATGAATAAACCATATAACAAAACTCTAATGAACTTTTCTTGAAAAGTAAACATGAAACTCAAACTTTATGGTAGATAACACATGAAAGAAGGTCAAACTGTACTGTGCCTACTTTGTTAATGGAGATCAACAACCTCCATAAGGAATATTCAATGTTGGGGTAAAGTTTTATTCTGTTAATTTTAGTACACAAAACCAACAATCATAAATGATAAAGGTCGGAGACGAGGTAGATTTGACGAATTAGCGACGACATCAACACTAGCTCTTGATATTAAGCGATGACTTCGTTGCTTGTTGAAAAAAGACAGTATATATATATATATATATATATATATATATATATATATATATATATACTGGCGGGAATTCTGGTTCTGTTGCATCAAAATTATGTGTACCTTTTTTAGTTAGTGGACCTCTAAGGTGTTTTTTTGGATAAAATTCTCAAGTTATAAAGTTTATATTTCAATCTTATCGCAACATCTTTAATTTTTGCAGCATTTTTTAAAATGTTATGACATTTTTTAAAATGTTATGACATTTTTTAAAATGTTTTGACATTTTTAATAGAATGTCAATTTTTGAAGTAATTTTGTGATATACTTTATAACATAACAGTATTTTAAGAGGCTCCAACGGTCATGTTTTACGACGGGAATGAAGTGATTAAAGCATTAAAGGAAATACAGGTCTGATTGGTTAAATAGGTATGCCAATTTGGATTTTATTGAAACATCTAGAGATTTCAGCATAATTAATTCATAGGACACCTGACAAATTAGGTTTTAAATGAATAGAGATTTTGGAGAGAATGACCATTTATCTCAACGGTAAGAGTTGGTAGTTCTCACCTGGATGCCACCTTCCTTCAACAGAGGAGTTCATCACCTCATCTAAGGTCTACTATTCTCACCGGCTCACCGGAGAGGAGTCCTGACCCGCTATAGCTCGGGGAAAAAAAAATTTGTATTCCAAGGAAGTTTTAATGTCATGGCCCATTTGTTTCAACTAAAAATTTTAGTAGTTTGAGTGAGTGAGATTTTTTTTATGTTGTTTGGTGATTTGATTGTTGTTTAGTATTGGTTTTATAAGAAAGAAAGAGAGGGAGAGAAGACGATGCCGAGATTTGTGTGAGAGTGAAAGGTGGGTGGGTCGTGGGTGTTGGGAATTGGAACCTCACCGTTGTGAAAGAGACCATACGATTAACAACTGTAACCAAAGAGTCTGGTTTGGCAAGACATATGGGCACGTGACATGGGTAATGGGAATGAGTCCATTGATCTCTCGCTGCACCAAAAAGAAGTCTGTAACTCTCGATCCTCTCACAAGTGATGGGCACCAAAAAGAAGTCTGTAACTCTCGAACCCCTCACAAGTGATGGGGATGGAGTGATGGACCCAAGCTGACCAAATCTCACGACCCAACTCGTCTGACGTTTAGCATCTGCCTTATGAAGGCCAAAAAGGCCCTGAAACTTTTACATCAACCGTAGTGGTGTTAGAGATTTTTTTATTTTATTTTATTTCACATGAGCGGCAATTTTGCCACGCTTTTGCAAATAGAACCCCTAGAAACTTGTTTTCCTTTTTTTTCTTGTTCCTCTTTTTCCCTCTATAATCTATATTATCTTATGCAAAAAAAAAAAAAAAAAAACTATTTTTCTCTTCTTCTATCTCTCTCCTCAATGCCTATTGTTTTGTTTTTGTTTTTGTTTTTTTAACTCAAATCTTTCTCTTCCTTCTTCTCTTTTTGGTAAAATCATCAAAATAATAATAATAAAAAAACAGAGGAGAGTGGATTTTACAGTACTCTGTTTTCTTCTTGCACCAAATCCGGCACCGCTCTCTGGCTCTCCTATCTCTCTTCTGTTGTAGGAAGACCAAACCAATAAGACGGTTCTCGTATTTTCCGACAGAGAAGAGATTTATAGATCAGCAAAAGGGGGAAAAAGAAGACATGGTGATAATGCGGCTCACGTTATACATACTACTGCTCCACAAATTATAATTAAGAAAAATAAAAAAGTGGTGGGAAGGCATGCATTTATGTTCTATATTGAAATTTGAGAGTCTTTTTTTCTCTTCACCTACTTTAAGGGGATTTTTTCGATAAATTTCCCTCTTAAATGTTCATAGATTTTGAGATAAAAACTTATATATATATATATATGTAATTTCTACCATTCAACATTTACTCATATAAAATTGGTTCTTTAAACCAAATATGATATTGTGTTTCCCATGCTCACATTCTACATTGGTAAATTTCAAGTGTGAAATCTTTTACCATTCGTAAATCTCAGTTTCAGATCCCTTGCGTGAAAGACAAAGGACCCTACAGAAAATCCCAACTAATTTGCATTGATTCCGATATTTTCAGACATGGCAGCTGGACCAAAGGTCCCTTCAATACACTCTTGCCTCAGTGTTGCTCCTATCGTTTCTGACCAAAATTTACGAAGATGAGTCAGATTGGAATTGATGTCTTGCTGCAAGGTCTTATCCTGTGAAGGATGCAACCTAGTCATAGGGCCCACAAGGTGCAGCCGGTTCATAGTGACATTGGAAAAGATTGAATGGTCTCATCCTGATTAGGTTTGAAATTAATCCAAACCTCTGACTTTGTAAGTTCCCTCACACAGTCGCATCCTTTGAGGCTGGTACTTGGAGAAATCCAAGTCCATCTGCTTAATTTAAACGCCTTCAAATGCTTCAGATATCCCAAATTTTATTCTAATAAAAATTTGTCCCACCACATAATTTACCATAAAATGATCAGCTCATGATTTTTCTAAGTCACAGCCCTAAGGATCTGGACTCCTTGCATTGTATATTTGCAGTGAAGAGTATAAAATAGGCCTAATAGGCTAATAACATTTGACAATGGCAATGATTGTGATGGGTAGACAGATCAGAGGTGGGTCAAAAGTTGAAGTTTCAAACTCTTCAATTTAGTCTTTAAAATGAATGAAATGGAGCAGTAGCAGGAGCAGGAGAAGGAGCAGCGGTGCTTGCCAGGCCATGGAAAATGTAGAGCATGAGATCCGTGGATCAAAGTGGCTGACCAAGTCTGACCAGACCGAGCCCAACAAAAGAGCTTGGTCATGGGGGTGGCTTTTCTAGATCTTTTGACAACTACTAGAGTCTGTGTTGGCTGCATGCATTCTATTGGTGAAACCATATAAACAAATTGATATTGTTTCCTATTGTGTTTCCATGGGAATTTTCTCCTGCTGACCTTTCTTATACGCTCGTCACCATGAGGGTGCTCTCTAGATAGTTTGAAATGTCTGCAAGCAAACCTTTCCACAGGTGAAGATTTCACCTTCTTTGTGGTTTTGCAGATCTTCCAACAATAGTCCACCTTCGAGATCTAAAGTGATTAAAATCAATGACCCTTGTATATGGCGTTGGGATAAATTTAACTCTAATCACAAGTAACACTATTAACAAATTAATCATGTGTACTTTTGGCCAGGGTTGTTGCCGAAGCCCTTGATCGAGTGCTATGCATTTGCTATAATATATAAGATCGATCTAAGTATAAGATGAGATCGAGTATTGTCAAGAGGCTGGAGGAGATTTACTAACAGTCTCCACTCTTATTATTCACTATTGTTTATGCTTTTGAGCTGATGCCTAATGAGAAAACTAAGAAAATAGATGGATTTGATGCGGATAGGGGTTTTTTCCTCTTTCTTTTCTTTTCCTTTCCTCTTTCAACTGTCCCAATAAAAAACTTAACACCAAGAGATTGTGCACCACTTTTAACTTTCATTGATGGTGATCCAATAAAAAGAAAGTAGAAAAAGAATATTATGGATCAAATCATGAATAAAATTAAAAAAAATGTAGTTATTATAAAACGTACTGTATTATAAAACTATACTTACCCAGATTATTACACTAGAATTGTCTGTTTGCTTGGACCCAAAGCACCACAATACACATATTGAATTCCAATGATGCTAAATTTCTGTCGACTCTAAAACTTTGGCGACCAAAAATAGACTCAAATAACTTTGAGAGGCTTTGAATTTGAGGTGAAACCTTAAGTAAGCTTGTTCAAGCTAATTATAAGCAAATTGGGCATAATTAATAGCTTTGGACCCAAGTTATCCCCCTAGTTTCTTAGGATTTTCACGCAATCCTGGAACTCGGTGGACCTCAAATGGCTCCAAAATTTCCTATAATAAAGGAGGATTCCTTAGTAGATAAAAATAGGAAATCCTGGATTAGGTGGACAATAGTCAATAGTTTTAGAACCAAAACAACTTGGGTTCACTTCTAAAGTTTCTCTTGTGATCATGGAATCCGAAGATCCGGGAATGGCTTAAAATCATAGGACAGTCCTCCAAAAAGGGCCAATCAATAAATCGCGTGCTAAATGGGCCATGAAATATGAATTTTGGGCCGAAATAACTTAGCCCTATTTCTAAGGCTCTAACAGGTTTTAAAACATTGAAGGATTACCAATTGGAGCCCAATAGGTTACATGAGCAATGAATTAAAGACTCATGAGACTCGAATGATGGAGTCTCTATGGGTCACAGGGGTCACTTGGGATCAATCCCTCTTGATCAATTGTTTGTAGAAAACAAGTTCCGAATGAATCATTATCAATTAGAATTTCATGAAATTCACTTATAAGATTGACCTCGCACATATTTTGGAAAGCCCACTGGGGCCCACTTTATGACTCATCCAAAGTGGCCACTCATTTATAACCCTTTTATAAGCATTGACTCCCATGAATTTGAATGGATTCGAATGAACCAGACCATTGGATTGATGATCAATTTTTCTTCTTTAATATAAAGTTGGTAAACTTGTAAGCTATGGATGAAGGGGTTAGAAGTATTAGACTAACTTCAAATTTAATGTGTAAGTTGACCTCACTTGGATATTTCAATTCCCCTCTATTTCATGACTAGTGGGGTCTCATAGTGGGCCCCAGAAGGCGATCTGCACCGTAAATCGTAAGGACAGTTCTTACAGGACCGCCTTCCTATATATATATTAGATTTATTCTTAAATGCATAATGTACGAGGCCGATCACATGATTTGGTCAAGTAAAGATAAGATCAAGTGTAAATATATGGGATTCCCCTTATAAATACTTAAAAAGCTCAAGCACTAGGCTGACCATCTCTACCTATAGTATGTATCAGTTCATCTCCAAAGGACCCTGTGAATCATCATTGATTGAAAAGAAGAACGCCATTTAAAAACCAAGAAAAAATGATTTAAAGAAAATATTTTCTATGCACAATGAAGCCCATCTTATGATAATCCAAACTGTCCAAGCACAATCTTCTTCCCATAAAACTATACAAATTTGCATCAAATCAAAATTACACTCACGTTTGGAGCACAAGCAAATAATTTTAGCAATATTTTTACATGATTTACTATAATGGTTACTATTATTTTCATTGACCTAAAAATAAAACTTTTGGCTCATTTGCCAAAAAAAAAAAAAAAAAGCCCTCTCCATATTTTTCTTTTGAAAAATAATGAAACTACCCTTGTGGCATACTTTTTGCCTTTATTTAACTTCTCTCATCCTCAAAACCAATCCAATCTTCATTTAATTTTCTTTGAAAATAAGCTAAAAATCTTATACTAATCTAAAATTTTACTTTACTTTACCAGTTATGTGTTTAATCTAATGCAATCCGTAGTCCATGGATTTTGGTCGTAATATAACTCCAAACCAACATCACTTTACTTTACGGCAAACTTCCCCGTACGACTAATCCCCCCACATGACCATCCAAAACCGAAAGCAGACGAAAAGAACGTATTTTCCAGCTTCCACTCCCCCAAGCCGAGCCCTCCATCCAAAAGCCGAGCCGCGACAAACCGACGTGGGCCCCCCGTCCGGACTCCAAACCTTCAATTCAAAACGAGTTAAGTCCGCAGCAGAAAAAGGGTAAGACGTAAAAGCAATAACACGTTTCTCGTGGACCCCACCACCCCCACTCCCTCTATATATAAACCACACCACTTTCTCCACTTCTCCATCCTCTCTCATCTCTCCCGTTTACACCGTTGCTTCTGTTTCTCTCTCTTTTCAAATACCTACATGGCTGAGACAACCACGACCAACAAGCGTCCCCGAGTCGACTCGGACGGACCGACCGAGTCACCCGAAGCCAAGCGCATCCGCGAAAGCCTCATCGACATCCTCGACGACGAGTCCGGAGACCGAGACGACGCCACTCAAGACCTCGCCTTTTTCATGAAGAGCTTCGAGGAAGAAATCGGCCTCTCTCCATCCAACTCGCTCCCCGCACCGACTCTGGCTGCTCCCGAGTCGTCACAGCCCGAGTTGGGCTTCCTCCTCGAGGCCTCGGATGATGAGCTTGGTCTCCCCCCAACCTCTTCCGGTGTGGAAGATGAGAAGGAGGGGGTTATTGATGCCTTACGTGGGGTGTCTGAGGCCGTTGGATTCGATCCGATTTGGGGATTTGGAGATGAGATCATGGGTTCTGGGTTTGGTTTCTGTGTGGAAGAAGAGGAGCCTGTGATTTTGGGGGGTTTGTTTGATTATTCAGATGCTGTGTCCGAGTTTTCTTGGCGGACCGAGTCGCTCCCGGCACTTTAGCTGTATCGGCCCGTTACGGGCTGTTTTTCGGTGCCGGGTCGGAGGGGTCTGTTTATACCAGGGTTGTAAATTAAGAAAGACACACGGAAGGAAAGAAAAAAATGAAACTTTAGGTAGGGATTAAATCATTACCGTTGATCAAGTGGTTCGTCAATTTATTGATTTCCTGGAATTTGTTTTATTCTGTTCTAAGGAAAAGGTGATGGATATAGTAATGGAATTACTAAACTGTCCATTGAAATTAATGAATACACTAGAAATTTCTGGTTAACTTTGTTGATTATGATGAGGGTGTTTTAATCATTTAACGTTTTTATCTCTTTCAGTGGGAAAACCCAAGAATTATCTGTTTTAAATGTTCTGAAAATCCAAGAAATTCAAGGAAGTATATAATTACAAAAAAAAAAAGGCACTATTTATTGTGGGTCCATGATCTGCATCAATTATAGAGAGTAGAGGTAGGTGGGGCCCACCTTAGCATGTGTGTTCAATGTTTCTGTACACATGACCAAGGCCAACGTTTATGTTGTTGACGTGGGTTGATTTAATTTAGTACCTTTGTTTTTTAATCTGCTCAACAGATTATGTTTGCTTTTGAACTTTATTACATAATATAAATATTTAAGTCCCCGGAGTACTTGCAATTTGGTTTCAGATGATTAAATGCATGAATCAAATACATCAGCATTGATTTTTATTTTTTTTGTGGTAGAAAGACAATTCATTACAAAGATATGGAAATGCAAGGGCCACAACGAAACCCATCCACCGGAATTCCATCACAAAAGAAGTCTCAATCACCAATCATAGTTCTTATTTGGTATCTCTACTCTAATTGAAGCGTAGCCATTCAAAATAGAACCATTAAAAAAAAAGAGGTTAGAGCTCTAATTTTTACAAACCTAGAAATAAGGCCTTTCATTTTAATCAAGAGGATTTGTCTCTAGTGAGTTGATGGTAGAATCGTGTGTCAGACGCTCGTAATTATCAAACATCTGCTTACTTTAGACATTTAAACAAATAATGGTTGGAAATAGAGATGTCAAATATAGGCTAACGCGAGGGGGAAAAAACAAAAAGAGCTACTCCATCGAAGTTTCTAGAAATATAAGACCCCTGTGCGCTTCCTAGGTTTGACTTTCCATGTGAGTGGGCTACATTTGTGTGCGCGCGGTCTCATTTTTGGTTTCGGCTCCTTGGTTGACGTGAAAAATAGAATAGGCAAATAGTCTAAGACAAAGCATTAATGTCCAAAATAATGAAGCTAAGCGTGGGAAAAGAGGTGATCTTTGGAAAGGCCGCGGCTGAGCATTTGATGAGCCTCACTTTTGCATTTTTATGTCCTTAAACAAAGAGGATAGGTCTCACTTTTGCCTTTTTATTTTGGATATCGTTATTGGGATATAATAGAACTTTGTTTTTGGTAAAAGACAGATAATATTGCTTGGGTTTATTAAGAACTGAAATTTCAAGTCCATTGATATGATGGGCCTAAAATTAATCAGAATAGTTACTTAATAAAAATATAATGCTCCACAGTTTTAAGATAAACAAGGTTCCAACCTATTAAAGAGCTGCATCGTGTACTAAAATAATTTTAGATAGATTTCTCATAGACAACCAACCTGTAATTAGAATTTCTTTGACCTGGATATCTATATATAGCATTAAGCAGCTCCTATCCTTGGCTAGGGTTGTAAATGGGCTGGATCCGGTCCGAATCCATGGTGGACCCGAAATCGGAATCATTAAGGAGAAGGTGGAATCGGATCTGGACCCGAACTATTTCGAAACTAGTTTCTTGGTTCCGGAACCGGAACTAGAGCCATATATGAGACGGGTCTGGATTCAGGTTTGGATCTAGGTAGAGAATGATACGAAAAAAATATGATTTTTAGGAGATATTTTTATTAAATTTAGGTAATATGTTGGGTCTCAGGTCTACGGGTTCAAACCAAGGTGGAACCGGACCTGAAACCATTTATTTATTGGGACTTAAATAAGGATCCAGACCTGGTTTTGAACGGGTCGGAACCTTTCGGTAATCGGAGACCCATTTACATCCCTATATTTGACCCTTTGCTTTATGTAGGGTTTCGTAAAGAGTCTGCCAAATGTGTATACATTTCTCAAATTGGCAGATTTCATCATCATTTTTTTCTTCTAAAATAGAAGCTTTCTTTCATAGTATATATATATATATTTTATATATGCAAATATGAATGAGGAGTTTACAGATTCCTTTGCTTATGGGCCCATTTGTTTATATGTAAAACTGAATTCTGGTACAGAAAAAGAAATAATTAAAGAAGTGGAAGGGTGGAAGGTGAAGGAAAAGGGTGGAGATGAAATGAGAGTCATGACTTTTGAAGGGTTTGATTTACTAAAATAATGTATTATATTTTTGCACGAAAGAGGAGAGACTATTTGATTGCTTTCTAAAATCTTCACCTTTGATAAAGAAAAAAAACCAATTAGCCACTTCGATGGGATCATGTTTCCTTAGATTTCCTACAATTTAGTTCCGTGCAAATTAACTGACTCTGAGCAATTCCAAGCAACAAATGTTGCAGCTAACCAGTGCGGCCACCATCTTTTGTTTCGCAATGAAATGGGTCCCCTCTATTCCTAGTAGAGGTGGTGTACCTGTGGGTTTTTGGCTGTTTGTTCGAAGGTAATTCAAATCAAATTTGTGGGTGTAGGGGATTTTGGATGCTGTTTTGTATCACTGTTTTTGAGCATTTGAAATTCTACATTTGTTTAATAAAATTTTAAAAAGTCACTTCTAGCCTTTTGTATTCTCGAGCTTTTAGAATACTCATCATTTCAAAAGAGTCTCTTTTTTTTTTTATGTTTTAAATTATACTTGAACATTTAGAATTCGATCCAGGAGACAACATTAGGAGATCCCAAACTCTTCCTAGACAAACTTGGACTCAATTTGGATTTTTGGTTGTTTGGGTATGGGCTGTCCTATAAAGTTTGATTGGCATGAATCATAATCTCTGTACAGATTTATTAATTAATTCCACTGGTACCATTCTGGTGTGGGTTTGCTATCCCACCCATAACCCATCTCAAATGAGGGTCCTTCACTCCTTTGTGTGTGGTACAGGATGGGGAAAGGCTTTACTTGGGGCCATGCCAAACTCACCCATTTATCACAAAATAATTTATTCCTAATAACTTGGGAGATACAAACATTTGAACAGGCAGATAGATAGATGACAATAGGATAATGATACATTTGACCGTTAGGTGAGCAGTTCTGATTTAAGTAATATTCATTTCATGGTGGGTGCGTTGGATAGCCCATTCATTTCAAAAGGGTTTGAGCGGCAAATGGTTATTATTGGACTAGTAACCAATGTTCTTGTCAGTTTGTCTTGTAGTCTCTCTCTCTCTTTTCTCTCCAAGGATTTCTTTATTTCCTTGTTTTTAAGGACATTTGGTTTGAAGTAATCGATAGAATAGAAACAAAGTCTTGTTCAGATAAAACAGTGGGAACCCTTGTTTATAAAAAAACTTTTGGCATTTGGTTTTACTGATGTTTTCTGGAAGGAACATGAAACAAACGGTCTCTTTCTCTCATCCTTTTATCTACTCATGGAAGGTGTAGTTGGTCGACACTTGTCATGTGAAGATTGTTCCATGACCATCAAATAGAAGTTTTGGTATGGGTGTGATATGGCTGGTTAGCTGCTGGGGCCATGATTTGATTGGTTAGGAATTAGGAATTAGGATAGGGTCGCATGGAGGGCATGTGATAGGTTGGTATTCATGTGAATGAAGTAACTGCCTTACAGATAAGGGTGAGATTGAGCCCAAAGAGCTCTCTCTCTCTCTCTCTGACTCTATGAGAGGTTTCTTTGACCTTTTTGGGGCTACTGAAAGCTCCTTCATATGGTACCTATCTAGATGAATAAAAATGACAGGGGACTGGGGTTTGAAAGGCCGCCTTCTGATCTATACGTCCAAGTCTTACCGTGATTTTTTGGCAACAAAATCTTCAGGGTTGCTCACAGATTTTTCTTCACCGGGATTTCAGAAATCCTTATGATTTTCAAGTCCGGTCCTTCTCCATTAGAATTAAAATCTACGATTGCTTGGATTTGGGTATTGATACCAATCTTTCTTAGCTATATATGTAGCACCGAAATGATGTGAAATTCTCAGCTATATAAATCTTACAATATTGAAGAATCGTCAAATCTATGAATTCTTCATGGATTCCTTACCAATTACTAAATTTGCCGATAGACCCTAGATAAAATTTCATGGATGCCACTTTTTGCACGGTGCATAAACCAGTCTATGAGACTAGGATTTTTGTCAAATTAGGCTGGTGACAACTCAAATAGTTAGAGGCCTCTACAATAAATGGCTAGAGAAATCTTGTCCACATGTTCAAATAGTGTAACCTTATTTCTATGGCTATGATCATCGAGTCTATATTTATGCCCATGAAGCATGTCATTCAAGTGGTTGTAGCATAAACCAGAAGGTGCGTTGGACTGCAATTCTAGTCCAACCAGTTGACCATATCCTTTTCTTAATTGCAACTTGGAAATTGAAAAAAGTAATATATATAGAGAGAGAAATGTGAATGCTTAAAAAAAGGATGTTGGGTTAGGAAAGACAACATGCTTTGCGTGAAATGAGTCTGTTAATAAATCTTCTTTCACCATCACCTAACAAAAGGATATAACACCATCCTAACTATACTTTAGAGAGGAAAAAAAAAAAAAAGTCCCGTTTTGGTTGGGTCCTCGCACTCATGCAAGGTAAGCTTGCCCACATCTAATAACGCTGTTGTATGATTTGCGTGTTCTAGTTTGTACCTCTGATGGACCAACAGTTCAGTGTCTGTTAACACAAGTAAAATCTGTATGCAAGCAGCTTCCTCTTTTTGCTATTCGATTGATATCTTGTGTTCCTGGTTAATCATATTGGTCTATTAAATTAGCCAATTTTGAGTCAAGAGTTACTTTAATAAATGTACCGTGCTTTGGCATATAACTTGTAAACGCTCAACCTAAGTTAGAAATAATGAAATCTTCTCTTTGTCCATGGACGTAGGCATACCACTAGACTTGGCAAATCTCTCTCTCTCTCTCTCTCTCTCTCAGAAAGTGTTGGGAATCAGAAACACATACACGATCTACGAGACAATCACACAATCAATCCACAATACACAGATTTACGTGGTTCGACAAAATTATCTACGTCCACGAGAGATTCATGCCATTTTCAAGCGATTTTCATGGAAGTGTTCAGTGCCTGTTAACACAAGTAGATTTGGATGCATGCATTTCCACCTTTGCAAAGTATTGATACATGGACAGTCCATTAATTAAATCCTCACCACTCACTTCATTCATCCTACTTTCTGTTCATAAACTGCCAGGCAAAATGGAGATTGATTAGAACGTATTGACCCTGTGATCAATGAACTAAAACATGAGCGATGATCAGAACATCCAACTACCAATATTGTACAACAACCAATTTGGTGGGCTATAACTTGGATTGGTTGAGGAGATACTTGTCAGCAACTAGGAATTTTTAGAGACGAAGGTTAGATATAGCATAATGGTTAGTTAGTGCATGCCTTATTTGATGAGGTAATCACATCTTTTCTGAAAATATTGGATCAACCCCACAAGTCATTCATAGGTTGGGATATATACAAGCCAGCTCATCCCAACTCAACTGAGCTCAGGCTTGAGGTTGGCTCTCTTGTGCTAATCGAGCCAATTCTCAAGCTGACTCATGATTATCAGTTCAAATCAATAAATTTGTAGATCCAAGAAAGTACTAAATAAGGAAAATAAAACTAAAAGGAAAATCAAAATTAGGTGACTTGGCAATTTTTTTCTATATTTGACTAGGCACTTCGTCAAAACTAGATGACGTTGCAAAGTCACAATTCAACTCTCTAAACTTTCCTAACCTTGGTTTTATATAATTAGTATCCATAAATATTTATATATGGTGATATTCTTTTCATATGAATCTCTCTCTCTCTCTCTCTCTCAAATCTTGCCTAATTTGAATACTTTTGCAGAACTTCGCAAGAGAAAGTGGAACAAATGCTTCAGTCAAGTCTTCTATACGCGTTTGAGTCACATTTGGGTCTCTATTTGTTACAGCCTCACAAGTCGGTTCTGTTTCCACACAAACTCTTGACAATGGGAGCCACTAGATCCAATAATGACTTGTGTGAAGCACCCCGGAAAGAAACTTCTTCTCCCAGTCATGACTAATGACGAGGAAACCTTCCAACATATGTCACAAGTCACCATTTTGCCAATCAAGTCATCTTCAGCCCCATGTCCTCAACCCAAATGACAGGGCATTTCATGATCCCAATACCCCCTCTTTCCCGTTGTTCCTATTACAATCTCCATTAATACAACTTTGGGAAAAATACAAAACCATTGATTGCTCTGAGAGAGAGAGAGACAGAGATAATCCTATCTCCCTATGCTCAATAATGCTTTGAATTTTCACAACTTGATTTTGAAATGTATTGAACTAGTAACAGTTGAGCTTTGTTTGTTTCAAGTCATAAATATTTTTTATTGACTTTTCAAGGACATTGAAAGGAAGATTTGATTTGATTTGATTTGTTTTGTTACCCCGACTCATGACTAGAAAGCCTTGAAAGAGAACTCACAAGTCACAATTTTGTCAATATTCAATCAAATTGCAATGAAATGGGCCCTAAGTAAGAACTAACCTAAGGCACTTTGAATTTTCTAAAGACCACCTTCTTGGTTATTTCTGCACTTGATTGTGGAATCTCTATTATAGAATCCGAATGAGTACATCAAAATAACTATATACAAAGCCAACAATTTGATTGAGTTGGGTTGTGTATCTTATCATTCTTGAAACAATAATGCTCCCAAGCTTCATCATTGTAACTCTATAATGTTTTCTTTATAATTCCTTGTTTGACTTAAATACCAATTGAACCTATGAACTGACGAGGACACGCAAGGATATATGGAAAGCTTTTGTGGCTTATTTGAACAGCTTATGATGCTTGTCCAATGACTTGGTCCTGGTGGCCCATCTTCAAACCAATGAATAGACAGATATCATTAATTTATATGGTAAGGTGTTAGTGTTGACATTAAAAAGAATCATGCAAAAAAAGTACCTACAATATAAAATATTACACAAAAATGATAATTTTGTCATTATATTATGCTCTTCTAGGATATCACACAAAATCCTGCTTTCTCGACAATTTAAAGTGAAGAAAGTTTTTCTAAGTCAGGGAAAAGTTAAAGGTGAATATGTGGTGTATCCTACGGCGTACGATCTCTCACACTGTAAGAGCAACATTGTGATTTTTTGCACTGTCCTTTGTCGCATTAACCATTCTATAGGAACTTCTTAAAATGCCAACACCTATGAGGCAAAAGTCCGCGCGATTTTAGAGCACCTATATGTTCAAAACCCCTTTATTTAATAAGGATCATGAAAACTCTATATCTATATTTATTTTATGTGCTCCCTAATATGTATTTATTGCACAACTTCCATATTACACGAGGGTGACTTTTCCACCTTTGTCAATCCTACATGAAAATATGTGTGATTTTCGATCTGTGATGAATTTAATAGGAGAAAGGGCAACGGAATTTAAGCAAAAAGTCATTAAAAGGGGAACTACAAAATCTAGAGGAAGAAACTATGTAGATGTTGAACCAAATAGTGCTTGTTATTACAAGGGTTGAAAAAAAAGGTATTTGGAGATTCGAAAAAGAAAGACAATCTGATAAAGAGACTTGATGGTGAAGTGTAGAGGCTCAAGAAGCCATGCAAGGAAAAAAACGCTACTATAAAATTGGGCAGGAAACTAGTAATACAAAAAATTATGAAATATCTAAGAAGACAAAAAAAGAAGTTAATAAAGACTATAAAGTAGTAGGTGATGTAAAGTCCCAAGCATAATATGACCTATATAATAAGTTGGTCATGAGAGAAAGAAAAGTATTTTCAAGATCTCAAGAAAAGAAAAGGTAAAGGACTACAATCATGTTAGATATATAGAGTGACAAACAAAAGGTTTTAATGAAGGATATTAATATTAAAGAAGAGTTGAGAGAATATTTTCACTTTAAAATAAAGATTTTATAGGAATCTTAGGAATGAGAGATGATACTTTGTTAGTAGGACATGCATTTCATTGGGGAAAAAAAGAAGAAAGAAGTGAAGAAAGCATTGATAAGAATGAACCCACAAAATTCCATGGGATTAGATGACATTCTGATAGTCTTTAAAATGCGTAGGATAAATTAGAAAGGTTTGGTACTTTTAAATCAGATATTGGGTATAGAGAAAATGCAGGATGAATAGAAAAGAAAAATGCATGTTCTAGTACTTATATACAAGAACTAAGGGAAGTTAAAAATTGCACCAATTATAGTGGGATTAAACTTATTAGTCACACTCTTAGAACAAGAGTTAGCTTGAAGCCCTTATTTTTTTTTCAATGATTATGAACAAGTTAATTATTCATATTTAATGTGGTAGCTTAATGTATATATATATATTTACGGATGATATAATATTGGAGGATAAATCAAGAGAGAGCATGAATTTGAACCTTCAGAGATAACAAAAGGCTTTATAATCCTAAAGCTTTGAAATAAATTGTACAAAGACAAAGTATATAAAATGCAACTTCTATTAGATTTGAAGCTCAAGAGATATCACAAAGATATTCCTTTTGATTTCACCGAACTCTAGAATTAGTTGGGATAGAAAAAAAAAATTAAGGATGATATCGAATATAAGATTAAAGCTAGATGGTTGAAGTAGAGACTTGATTTTAAATTGATTTGCAATTGGAGTATACTGATAAGATTAAAGGAAAATTTTAACATAATGAGGGATTTGATCAATTATGACAAAGGGAGAAGAATATTGTTGGCCAATTAAAAAGTAATACATGCAATAAATTAAGTGCAACAAGGATGAGAATATTGAGATGGATGTGTATAAAACTATGAAAGATGGAATAAAAAATGTGCGCATGAGAAAATTAGAAGTAGGTAAGAAATAGTCATTTGATACAGTTTGGACATGTTTAATAATGGTCAGCAATGACATTGGGTGGAAAAGGACTTTCTATTGAGGTTGATAGCACCTAAGGAAAAAGGGTAAGGCCAAAGAAGATAAAGATGGAAGTAGTAGGGATAGGTTTAAAGAATGATAACTTATCCAAGGGTTTTGCCTTAAAAATGATGTAGCTGTTCCAATATATTTGAGACAAGGCTTTGATGATAATAATAAAATTTATATAGTGATATTGAAGAAAAATAAAACTAAGCTCAAGCTTAATTTAACTTTGCTTGCTTCTAATAGGGTGCTCATGGGCCGGGCCTGGATATATAATCTTTGCCCATTTAATGTTTGGCCTGGTTTGAATTTGGTGATAGGAAAAGCCTAGAGCCGAGCCTAGCCAAGCCTGAATAAGGAGTGCTGGTAATTTAGCTGCGAATTTGTTCAAATAATTGCTAGAAAGCATGTGAAACTAACAAAATGCCCGACTGGATCGAGTAAATGGGCAGACTTGGGCTGAATATGGGCCTGTGTTTCTAAATTTGGGCCAGCCCTAGATCTGCTTCGGCCTAGTCCAACTGGGTCCTGAACACCCCTAGCTTCTAATCTTCACCTGAACAAGAGCTTGGACACTTGAATCAAGCTTGGCTTGGCTCCATTTACATCATTGTTTGTGGGTTAGGACTTAGGACCTTATTAATTTGAACGCTTCTTCTCCATGTAGACAGGGTAACTGTGACAAATTCATAAAGTGGGTCAAGTCCTCTAGACTTGTTCAAGTCACATTTGGGTCTCTATGGGTTAGGACTTAGGACCTTATTAATTTGAACGCTTCTTCTCCATGTAGACAGGGTAAATGTGACAAATGCATAAAGTGGGTCAAGTCCTCTAGACTAGTTCAAGTCGCATTTGGGTCTCTATTGGATCATACTATTCTTTTTCCACTACGAAATCTGACAAAGAGGTAGACTAGCTCCAATAATGAATGATTCGGGAAGTACTACAGAGAAAAACTTCATTGCTACCAAGATATTATAAAGAGAGTAAACCTTCCACCATAGGTCACAAGTAACAATTTTTCCAATCACGCCATATTCAACTCAATGTTATAATTCCTAACCTAAATGCAGATGGCATTCCACTTTGGCACCTATCATACTACAATTTCCTTTCATACAATTTCAGATACTTACACCAAAATAAATACAAAACCATACAATTCACAACATAGTGAGTCCAGTAATGTATCCTATCATTGTTCGCTTAAATACAAAACAAAAGACCATCATAATGCTCTTATATTTTATTCGATCTCTCTTGATTTAATGCTTCACCTCACTTTAGATAAATTTACCATCCCTCCAAACACGCTTTATAGGTGATAAGCGAAGGATATAAGGTGGTTTGGTAATATGAGCCAGATTTTCTAAGATTTATATTATTAGACGATGATTGAGTAATCAATTCCCACCAAAAGAACCACATGGGGTTGACCAAGTGGTCAGGACCACAGTTCTTCCCTCTTTAGGATTTAGAGGTCTTAGTATAGACCCTCGGTTCCCCCTTCTTTAGGAATCGAAAGTTGAGTCCACTAATGCTTTCACCTTGGGGCCACAGGGGTGTTTATCCAGCTTTCCACTAGGTCCAAAGAGATTAATTCAACCCAAAGAGTTGGGAACCTCCGATAGCAAAAAAAAAAATTCCCACCAAAAGGGAGACTATTTGATAGTATTTGTAAACCCTTTGATACCAAGCAATACTTATTAATTTCTTGGAATTGGATTCCTAGCAAATAAACTGGTCCTTAATAATGCCCTGATTTTTCATTATATGAATTCAGAATGATATAAAAACAAAATCCACACTAGAAGAGCACTCCGTTTCACAATTTCCTAAAGACAGTTGGATGATCTCTCTTTGTTTCAAATCAGATCTTTTTTAATGACTTGACCATAGGAAGGAAGACTTTCTTTGCTACCATTGACTCGTGACAAGAACACCCTGCAAGAGAAGTCACAAGTAACATTTAATTTTCTCAATCAATTAATGTCTGAAATGAGAGCTTACTCATGGGGAACCACAGGTGAGAACTAATAACTGGAGGCACTTGGCATTTCCTAAATACCACTCCCTTCTGTTTATTCCTCACTATGCTTGATATTGGAATCTCCCTTCATCAGAATCTGAATACATACACCAGAGTAAATACAAAACCATCAATTTCCAAAAGAGTGATGTTAAGTGCTACCTGAATGGGATCATCCACAAGAATAAATGAAAAGCTTTTGTGGGTCATCTGGACAGGGTTTTGACGATGGACTACTGACTTAGTCATGATTGGTCCTTGTTCAAATCAATGGATAGTTGGATACTACTTATTCAATAAGGATAGTGAAAAATCTGTAACTCTATTATTCTATTGGCTCTCTCTAATAAAAGTTTTGTTTGTATCACTGCCGCATTACACAAGGCATCGGTAGATCAGTTCAATTGTTCAAACAGTTCATGTCATGGGATAAAGACTTGCAGACAGTTGAAATGAAAAATGGCCGCCCAACAACTTAATGTTGATTAATATGAGGTTAAGGTGGCAGGCCATCCAAGCAGCTTCAATAGTAAATAAAGGCTGGATGGAGTCAGCTCAAGTATAACTATATTACATAAGGACCGAAGTTATACGCTCAAGCTGGCTGCCCAGGGTTCGAACTGTAGGCATGCCACCTTTCCTCACCGAGGGCTTTGTTACCTCACCGGAGGTCTATCAAAGCCTGGGGTGTTGGGCCCTTCCATTGAAAATCGAAAGCCATTTTTAATCCTGACCATTCCCCACATGCCTAAAAGTCTATCAAAGCACAGTCTAGAATGTGGCCCAGAATGAAGGCCAAATGGGCCAGAGTAGCCCATTTACAAACCTATATGCAATGTAATCTTTGTAATAAAACCGTTATTCTTTGCAAATGAAAAGAAAATTTAGAAGGGAGCATACCATTGCTAGCATCAAAGCCTCCACATGACCCAAAGCAAAAACCTCTTGGGCCCAAATATCCCTCATAGAGGGCCTTAGGTCCAAATGTCCTTAAGACTGATACATGGAATGGTTTATTCTGCTCTGGCGACGGTTTATATTAATTATCATTCATTTAGAGAGTCTTTAATCCAATGGCATAAGTTCGACAAGTGAGATCTACTGCACAGATCTTAGATCAAAATTGAAAGACATGAAAATGAGGAATTGCAAGGCTTACTCTTTCTGGCTTTCCTGGCCCACCCTTGTTGCGTAGATGGCCCGGCTATAAATGCCATTAAATAGGTGACTAAAAGCATAAATCAAAGTAATTTCTCAGCCTACCCAGTTTGATTGTGATGCATCATTGAAGAAGTACTCCCAACAATTAATTCATTTCTTTTCAGTCCATCAGAATCAGGTCAGGGCCCAGGCATTTATTCTAAATTAGGTCTGGGTCTGGGTCCCCCATCGACCCATACTGAACCTATCCGAGTTATATCCCTACGCAACAGGTTATTATAAGCTGTACCCTGTAAAAGATAAAAGATGAAAATGAGAGAAGCCTTGATGCCAAATTGTGCATTGACTGGGCTGGGCTTGCTTTCATTGAAACTGAGAATTGAATGCCATGGACTTCTTTCAAATGGGACTAATTAGGTTGAACCATTAAAATTTAGTCAGTCTGAACCACCACGCCAGAAGCCCTGTGAAGCCCATTCCTGGTGGAGGCAGATATGACTTAGGTAACCTCTCTCTCTCTCTCTAACCCAAACACGGCTATTTTCTTTTTTGGGTAACCAACTATAGTGGGTGGGACCCTCCCTCGGGTGAGGTGATGGAGCCCTCGGGTGAGGGAAGTATTAGGTGATGTGAGAGAGCCCTCGAGTGAGGGAATGTGGAATGCCCATGGTTCGAACCTAGGGTAGCCATGTGAGAATTGATACCCCTTACAATTGTGGTAAGAGGCCGTTCTCAAACCAACCCAGATTGGTTCGATGTAGGTCAAATTATCAAAGCTAACCACTTTGGTTTAAGATTAAACTTGAATAGGTTAAGATCTCAATCCTTTTGAATATAATAACAAAATAGATTTGTGTCCATTCAACATGTCGGAAAATTCTCCTGAGCATTGTGGGAGTGCAGATGGGGGTGGTTTGGTGTTTGGTTTTCTACAAGATGTCTTTTGTGGGTTTTTTTCTCTTTTCTCTTAAGAAGAGACTGAAACTCACACGCTCTTACCTCATATAGGTACAAGATGCTGAGCTATACCACGAGTGATCCGTTTGGGCTATTGGAAATGTATCTTATTTTGGTAAGCTAAAAGTCCAAAGCTAAGGACGGTTCATCAATTTTGGACAGTTGGACATGTGAAATATATCCAAATTTGGTAACCACAAACACAAAGTAAGGCTCTTCCATTTTTGAAAAAGATAAGGGAACTAGTTCTTTTCATTCATATTGGGTCAAAGATTTGGTGAGGAAAGATAAATTCGGTTGTGGCATGATACTTTATCAGCTACTTTGGGACTCCTCAGCGAATCTTATTCATTTAGCATTTTTTTGTCAAATCCTATACGAAATCCTAAATTCAATTTTCTAGTGCTCAGACAGGAGTGCCATATACTTGTCACCAACATGTCAGATTGGTAACAACAAGTGGGGGGTGATTGCAGTGCGTGTGGCTGACAACAAAACAAAACCAAACCCCTGAAGAAGATAGATGCTAATTCCTCACCTCCTCTTCTCTTTCTAGAGCCTTAAAGCACCAAACTACTACATATATTCTCTTCATCTATCTCACATCAACATGGCTATGGAGGCTGCGTGTTCACCTACAACACCGTCATCCTCCAGCTGGTGCTTCACAACGTGGAGCAAGGTTCCACCTCAGTGTTTTTTTGGCAGGATTCTATGCAGCCCCTCACTTATCTTTCCTTGCTCTCTCTCTCTCCTTACCTTACACCGTGCGTACAATGGCATCTTCACATTGACATTGCATTCCAGGTCATCACTTTTATGTATGGTCATGAGTCATGGAACGAGTTGGCTTGTCCACAGCCATAGGAACAAAACTCGAAAAGAACTTGCTTGTTTACATAAAATATATATTAGCTCATTGTTAAATGAGCTTTATGAAAGATTATTAAAGAGTGAGGAGAGAGGGAGTGATGAATATAAGGTAGCAAGGTAGACCGACTTTTTTAGGTTTTGAATTATTAAGGTGATGGATGAGTATTTATTTTCATCTTTTATTGATTTGGTTTCCATCATATATAGGAAAGTGATTTCCATGATCAATTTTGGATATTTACTTATGATTTTTCACTTTTAATTATTTATAGAAATGTGATGTTTAAAAGTAAAATAGATGCAAAGTCATAAAATACCTAGGACTTTAGTTTCATGAAGAAAATGGTCATAATAAATTTGAGGCAACTTACCTGTCATTTCATTGTTTAGGGTTCGAACTTTAGATATATTATACCCTCTTCCCACCTTGCAGGCTCTCGTATGTCAAGCCCCACACCTTGGTTTAGGTAAAAAATAAAAACTTTTGGTGAATAACTCCAAAAGAGTTTCACACTTGTCTCTTTTAAAAATGCCCTTTAAAAACATATGAGATTTTCAACAACAAATAACCCCATCTCATTTTTTTTTAATATTAAATGTGTGCCCTTTACCAAAACAAAAATAAAGAAAAATGTGTGCCACATATATATTCCTATGCCAGGCTGCCGGCACATCGGCTATTTTCTCCCCTCCATTGGTCTTTAGACTTAAAATCCATTAAATGTAGAGGTTCTCAGGATCGATCTCACTCTTCTTTTTCTCTTTCTCTCTCTTCTTTGGGAGAGATACTTTTGAAGTACTAGTTCTTGTCCCTCCCTCCACTTGAGAAAGGGACCATTTTATTCTTATTTTATGTAATACATACAACACAAGTGCTCATTTTGTTTAAATGGTCTGCAATCTAGCCTACCATTCCCCTCATTCCTTCCATCTTCTCGTTTTCTCCTCTTTACAGTTTTGTGTATGAGGAGCATTGGGCCTATGAGCTGAGTAAAATATCTCTTGAAATGTATAGGACACTGTGAACCCACAGGTGACAAAATTAAAGGCAAGTTTTTTTCTGCCCACCCTTATCTTTCATTACAGTGGCTATTTCTTCATTGGGGAATATCGTTTGAGACCATTGCATTAGTTCTCAACATTATGCTAAACGGTACCAATTATAAACAGTTTTACAATATTTTATATTTATTGATTTATTATTAATTATTTAATCACTTTTTAGTAACATTTTAAAAAAATAGTACCAAATTTGAAAATATTGGAACATTTTTTGAGACATAATTTTGCATAAATCAGTGATGACAGCTAAAACACAATGGTACTAAGGGCCCACACAATGAATTCAAACCCCCAAAATTAACCCTTCAGCCTTGTTTTAGCTTTAGACTGTATTACACTCCAGTTAGAATAGGACCATGTCAAATTGATCATATGTAGATCAATTTACACTCTCAGGAGGTGAAAATTCATTGATTGGTAATTAGTTGTAATGGTTTGACTAACCAATTTGCTTGCATGAGATAGACATTAGTGGTTGAGAGGAAAGCATTTTAAAAGCCATTAATTAAATCATGATGAGGTGAATTGTGAAGACTATAATGATACATTGCAAAGCTATTTTCTATCTTGTTTAACAGCCATGTAATGGGTCATTTCGTCCATAGATGCCATTCAAGGCACTCCACATGATATCATGGCAACTAGGTCTAACTCGCCATGGTCCAATTTCTTAGAGCTCATTTGTTTGCTTTAGTATGCATAGAAATTGAATGCTCGTTTAGTCCAGTCTGCGCTACTACACTGGAGCCACAAGAGATTTATCTTACTCTCCTTGGGCCCATAGGGCTTAGTCCGGCCCAAATGGCTGGCACACCCTCCGTTATAAAAATAAATAAATAAAGAAAGAAATTAAATACATGTGATTTATACAAATGAAGATAAAAAAAAAAAAGGTGAATGCAAGAAAATGAGCATCAAATAACCTCTCATTTTAGAAAATATAATAAAAAGGAAGATAAGAAATGAATTACTAGTTGGTTATGTTTCTTTAATAGGTAAAGTTATTTGATTCTGATTTTTTAAAATTCCCCTTTTGTTCATCATTTTTAACCACTTATAGGATGAATCCTATGTATTTCATTTGCATGTATTCTAATGCAAACAAATAGGCCATTAGTGGTCACACCCATAACTTTTGTAGTCTAACTAGCCAGTGTTAAAGAATGTTTAAACTAAACTAGACCTGGAAGGTCATCTAGTCAATTAATCTTGCAAGTGTGATAATGGTTGTAACTCATCCATTATTATTATTATTTGTCCCATTAGGATTGTATATTCAACGTGGCTCCTACAGGAAAAAAAAAAGGGTATCTATAGCTTTTGGGCGGTTTGAATTTAGAGGAAAGAGGGGGAGAGAAAAAAGTGAAGAAAATTATTCATAGTACATACAATTTAAAAATAGACCTTCATCTCCACCTCTTTTCTTCTTCAAGAATGTCAACAAGCCAATTCGACTAATTAAGCTTGATCAGTCTTAAGCTAAAGCTCAGCTCATGTTCTCACAAAGCTCAAAGTGCAATCAGGTCGGCTTGGCTATGCTTAAGCTCACTAAGCTAGATTGCTAAGAGAGTAGTCTAGGTTCAACTAGAGCTCAGCTTGTCTATTCTAAAAAGAATCTCACTCCAGATAATCTATCCTAAAAATATCAGGCTCATTAAATATTAATAGATGACCAGTCTATAGTATAATATCAATGAGCCTAATTTTGTTTCTTTTCTTTCTTTCTTGTATTCTGGGGTGAGCCGTATTAGTTAATATGTTAATTTAGGTATAACTGGATTTGGGGTCTTTTGATATGTAATTGTGCAGTGATTTTATCGGGAAAAAACTTTATTAGGACTAGAAAAGCGGAAATTATATATCACGTAATGTATAATTATAGGAGATATTGCCGAACCAAGTATAATGATGCATCACTCTTATATCTTCCTGGGGATCCTGAGTTCCACCCAGATCGTATCTTCCTCTTCTTCTTTTTTAATTTTTTAATTTTTTTTAGCTTGGATGCTATTTGTTCTAGAATCAATATGGACCGGTAAGCTTTTTCTTTCATTTGTAACATCTGGTCCCTTGTCAGCCCAGTGACAGTGCAGGTGCTGAATGACAAGTTTGACCGACCTAGAAATGGTGAAAGTCTAAACGCCCGACTGGGGGACCGATTCCGGCCCCGGCCCCGGTCGGGCCGTGTAGCAAGGTTGCTTATAAATGAGCCACATCTGAGTCGCTTTAGATTGACCCATATCAGGCATGCTTTTCATCGTGCCCTGGTTGTTAGGAATATTGTTGGGTCATAGCGGTTGGAAATGACACACTTTTAAGAATCGTGGTTTTTAAATAAAATATTAGCACTTACCAAACAAAATTAAAATAAAAAGATGAGCCAATGTTAGGCTATTTTAATTTCCATGGTAACTACTTAGGTAATCCAAAAGTGTTTGGATGCACATTTTTCCCTTAAGTGTATTCATCATCTCCTCATTGCACTTTTTTTTTTGTTCTATGTTGGCCTACTAGTTAAAAGTGATATTTTAGACTTGAAGGCTAGAGATTGAATCGTGACAAGAATGTGAAACTAAGGACTCGTTATTTTATTAGAATTTTTTAAGGGAATCTGAGATGTTGAAAATTCATAGATATGATGTGATGACTTCTCCCCTTAGCATCTGCAAATTGCCATGTTTCTTCTCTAGAATTCTAAATTTCTCTCACTTAAAAAGCCTCCAATGATCTTTGGGACCCTTAGAATTCCAACCTCCTTAATATTTGTAAATCCTCACCCAAGTAGCGGATTTTGAGGAACTCTACCCTATAGGGGACAACTCGCACAGAATTAGAAATTCTCTTATGTTCTACAAAAAGAATAGCCCCTAAAGTGCCAACAACACTCAATCATGAGTATGTATGGCTCCCGTGTCCCTCTCTCAGCCTACTCATTTTAGGGCTTATATGTTTGTGTACCACTGCATAAGAGAAAACTAATGAAATGAAAGTCCTGATGCAGGCGAGTGGATTCAGACATAGTTTCCACTTTTGTTAAGAGAAAGTGAGAAACAACACAAGAATAGCACCCTTCCATGGAAATTCCTTCTATCTAATTTGCATCTCCTCGAAAACATCTCCAGACAAACGTGCCCTTGTGGCAGAACATTCTAATTAAAGAATAGCATCATGGTATCATGGTCCCTGGCTTTGCTTAGCGAGGCCCAGCTACTTTGCTTTGTGTGTGTGCATATTGCAAATTGAGTATTTCATTTTCTTGGAATTTATTGTTTTATCGTTTGTTGCATATAAAATATCTTCCTTGGTGAAATGTGTTTTCATCTCTTGTGTCAGGCTATAGAATTGAAAATGATCTTACACCTCTTGAGTTTTTTTTTTTTTTCAATCGGAGGGCGCTCAATCCTTTGCGCTGGACTAATCTCTCTAGGCAAAGGGAAGCGAGTAAACTCTCATGTAGCTCTAGTGTAGTAGTGTAGCTTTGAACATACAACTTCCAGGTGCAAACCGTAGTCCTAAGCCAACTAAACTACCCCCTTTGAGTTTTTCCACCTATTGAGTATCATTCCTCTTTCTGCAAATATCATGAAAAATATTCTTATATTGAAAAACGAAAACCAGTAAATAATATTTGAATATTAAAAAATAAGTGCATAGTTAGATAATAAATATATAGATATATTTTAATGAAAACCCAAGCATCCAAACCATTCTCAGAAATCTAGAAATGGCACGTGAATAGCAGGTGGGACCGATTACAACCGGCCTTTTAAGCTTATATTTATTATTTACTATTACCTTAATTGAAGTTCTCAACTAAATAAAAGTATACTTTGTAAAATATTATGAACATATAGATAGATTTCAAGTTAGTCCTTTTTTATTTTTTGGTATCTCAATTAGGGGGGGGGGGGGGGGGGGGGGGGGGGGGGGTCCCTAAAAGACTTGCACATACAAGGAGAAAACCCGCTGGCACAAGGAGTGATAACTCATACTTATGAGGAGAGAAACTCGAAATTCCTTTTTTTATTATTATTGTGACGAATGTGTTCTAACCCTTTGGATCAGACTAATCCATATAGGCCCAAAGGGAGCCGGATAAATTTCCTATAATCCTATTATGATAGCGCAAAAAACTTAAAATCTCCTTATGAGAACTGTTGCGTCTTACCACTAGTCTTAGAGACTGTTCTTGATTCCATGTTGGACTTGAGATGACCAAGCTCATTCTAATGGGGTTGACCTAACACATTTGCATTATATCATGGATAGCCCCACCCACTTACCTTTCTCATCTCCACTATCACATTGAATGGGATGCTTCTATTATCATTATCAGAAACGTAATTGTAAAGCCATTCCCCATGAGGTGGTGGGTCCACTTGGACACCATATCTCTGTCTGCATTTGGATATGGTTTTATGTGGATTTTTCTTCAGAGACACGCGAGAATCCAAGTAGTATCCTGGGACAAGGAATTAGGAGAAAAAACAAAAAACAAAAAGTTGATACATGTGGGGCTTTTTTTATTGGATATATATCTAGCATGACTTAAACCATTTCATGAAGAAGAGTCAAGATATTTCACAAAAAACCATTTAAAGGACAATCAGGTTTTGCTTATCATGTATTTCATGATGTCCTTTGATATATACCATAGTACATGTATGCCAATGAATTTGTTGTCTTTCTTTTTGTTTTTGTTTTTTTGGTAAAGATTGTTTTTTTTATTTTGTTTTTGTTTTTTTATTTTATTTTCTAACGGAGGGTTCTCAATCCTTTGGACTGGATTATTCTCTCCGGGCCCAGAGAGAAGCCGGGTAAAACCCCTGTGGCCCTTAGGTGGAAGTAGACTCAACCTTCGGTTCCTAAAAAGAGGGAGAACCGGGAGTCGATACAAGGACCTCTAGCTTCGGAAGAGAGATGAATCGTGGTCCTGACCACTCGGCCAACCCCTTGGGCCCGGATGGTGAAGTAATCTAGTATCTAACAAGGCAACAGATCCTACAATTCTACAATGTGATCTATTTCAATTGGTAAATAGATTTACATGAATATTGACAAATATTTCTTGAGGGCAAGTTTGTGTAATATTGATTTTGGAAAAAAGAAATTTATTTTCCGCACTAGTTATTTTGTTGTTGTTTGGTAGGGTGGGTGGAGGTGGTTTTGGAACCAGAATCGGAGAGATGAAAATCTAAATAATGCATAATTCCATTAGTGCACAAGCATGACGTAAATATATATATATATATTTTAAATGCCTCGTCTATATGAGTTTCATTTGAACTCCAATTGGATAGCCAAGGGGTGGAACAGTTGCACCAGTTCATTTTGTGCAGGGCGCTTGAGTTCAAGCCCCTAATAAAAAGGGGTGTGGACCTTTTATGTTTTGGTTGACGTCTTTTTATTTAGTGCACCAACTTGACCTTGAATCCAACTCAACTTGGCTGATTATATTATGAACCACATTTTCATCCCCAATACATGTAACTCCAATATTGCCACACATATATCCACTTAGTTTTCTCTCTGGTTCTTAGTTTCCTCTTTGGTGACTTAAATGGGCAGTGCAAAACAGAGGGCAATGGAGAAAATTTGGTACAGGATAAACCTGAACTTGATTCGACTCAATCCAAAGTTGACCTGTTTGTGACAAGTCTCCACAATATGTGATACAGTGATAACAAACCTGCTCCACATTGGGTACTTGTTGGGTTGAGTTTAATCTTTTTTCTAGATGTTAAAATTAGGGATTTTTTTACCAAAAGGATCCTCAAATATCATTCTACTTTCAAAAGTATCCTTAAATTCATGTAATGCTCAAAAACATCTGATACAACATACTCTAATTCTTTTCGGACCAAATTGCCCTTATAATCCCTTTTTCGCGACATCTGAGATTTGATTTGACACATTAAAGTATTTCGAAGTTAGTTCAACTCCTTTCTCGCGACACCGAGACTTTATTTGGGAGGGCATATTGAAGTATTTCGAGGCTAGTTGAAGCCCTATCTTGCAACATCAAAAGTTAATTTCGCGACATCGAAACTTGATTTGGTGTATTACAGTATTTCTAATTTACTTTTTTTTTTTTTGTTTCATTTCTCAAACTCCCTAGTTGATGTTTTCATTTTCTCATTAGCCCTTAGATCTCCTGATCTTTGAATTACAAACTTTTGAAGAGCATATCTAAGGGCTAATGAGAAAAGGAAAAAAAAAAAAAAAATCAACCAACGAGTTCAAGAATTGGAGAAAAAATAGCCTATAAATACTTCAATGCACTAAACCGAGTCTCGATGTCGCATTGAGAAATTAAATCCCAATGTCTTGATAAAGTAGTTGAACTAGTCTCAAAATACTTCAATGCATCAAACCAAGTCTCGATTTCGCAATTATATTTCAATGTCTTGAGAAAGGAGTTGAACTAGTCTCAAAATACTTCAATGTGTCAAATCAAGTCTTGATGTTGAGAGAAAATAGTTGAACTAACCTTGAAATACATCGATGTGCCATGCGAAATCAAATATTGATGTTATGAAATCAAGTCTTGATGTCGCGGGAAAAGGGGCTGAACTAGCATCGGAATACTTTAATGTGCCAAATCAAGTTTCGATGTCCAAAAATCAAGTCTCAATATCACAAGAAAAGAGTTGAATGGGGTAATTTAGTCCAAAAAAAAAAATCAGAATATACTATGTAAGATGTTTTTGGGCATTATATGTATTTAAAAATGCTTTTAAAGGAGTAATGATATTTAAAGATGCTTTTATTAAAAACCCCTTAAAATTATACCGACATATTTTTTAAGTGAGCCAAAAAGGAATCACAATCTTGACCTGTATTCCCACCTTTAAAATGGCTAAACCAAGATGGGGCACAAGCCTACACCTACTTTTTGTGCCATATTTTAATACAAGGAATATTAAACTAATTATGAAGGAGGTGAAATAGATTAGGATATTCCAAAACCCGAACCATCCCCCAAACCGGCTCAGGGTACAAATCCTTATTTGCCCACCCCTATTTATGAGTAGGCCGTGATGAGTCACCCATTTATATCATCCATTGCCATTCCTAGTGAAAAGTACATGCAGCAATTGCCTAAAAAAGGTTGGAGAAGGGAATATCACTAGCTTTACTTCAATTCCCTAAAAAAGGTTGGAGAAGGGAATATCACTAGCTTTACTTCCTTGGAATATGCTAGCAGTATAACGCTAGTGGGCTGGCCTCTAAAATTCCCAAACTATTAGTGTGGGCCACGTTTGAAAATCCAAGTCTATGAGCCTTTTTGTTCAGAAGAATGGTGAGAAGTATTAACTCCAAAACTTATGAGAATTTTAAATGCCACTCTCAAAGTAGAATCTGAAATACTCAACCCCTTTGGCATTTGCAAAGCCCAGAATTCTAGGAACTCATAAGACTAAATGTGTCTTTTCTTTTTCTTTGTGTGGTTTAGAATTCTGAATTCTTGTATCAAATAGAGTATTTGTAATATTAGGGGATAAGATGTCACATCATGTCAGAAATTTCCAACATACCTAATTCCTTGATATAAATACATTTAACCAAGCAGTTCTTATTTAAGTGAAGTGAAGTATCAAATCAAGAGGAAATAAAATATAATGGGGTTATGATAGTATTTTATTTTTACTTGCTTGGTAGGGAATCTTTTTGACTTTTTGTGTAAAAAAAGAATTTTTTTTAATTATTTAATAGAGAAATGAAGTTGCTTTTTTAACTTTTTTTTTCAAAAAGGAGGGATTTCTAAGTTTGATCCACGGGTACATCACCCCTTCCCACTTATGTGAGCTCATTTCCCACTCAAGTGAGCTGCTTTCATGTGTTTATGTGGTTTCTCTCTTGGATATGAGTCTAGCCAATACCATAAAAAAAAAAAAAGGATTAATCCCCTGAAGGGGACACTAAACCCACACAAACGCATGCATATATACCCACGAAGTCTTTGACCCAAAAGAACTAACCTCCAGGATGGCCCGGCTACACCCACACAAATACACACTAAAAAGATTTGGGCGGGTTTTAAATACAAGACACAGTGAATAAATCAACCCCTTACGCCACTACCTCAACAAGCAGTTGCCTAATGTATACATAAAACTTTGACTTAAGACATAGTTAACTGTTTCCTTTTGATAGGGAAAATCTTCTCCCATGCATAGGTAAATTTTTAATGGAATTGCGTTTCATTGAATTTACTTGTTTTATTCTTTTATTTTATTGTAAATGGCTTTTATTTATTTGTTTTTTACACATGTCCAACTTTTATCAAACTCTATTTACACCTCAAGTAAAAATTAAAATTTTTAGAAAAACACATAAAAATTAAATTAGCATTAAAAAGGATTCAAAAGTTTACTAATTAATAAATTTAATAAAAATAATACGCATTAGCCAATAAATTTGGTGGTTTTACGTGGTCGGTGCATTTCACGTGTTATGCTTAGTTACACCAAAATCAAAGTTGAACCGGTTGTGAGATTGATTTGACCACATTAGATGTTGGAATCCGAAAATTCTTCTCCATTCAAGGACCAAGGTAGCTAAGTAGATTGGCTCCAAGTTCCAATCATATTAACCCTGTGTGTTAGCCACCGACACATGGCTGATGGTTGAATCCGAAATAGGGTGGGGTCCCATTTTTAAATGATTTTATAGGTAGTGATGGGTCCAAGATCTAGAGTTTGGACCCTGGATTCGATTCCTGGCAGACCAGACTGACATGCCGTACCTAATGCATGTGTTTTGGGGATGATGAGTCATGCACATCATCCCACCCATGCCCATCTCATTGTCCTTCCCCACATTTGTCTTGCCTTCTTTCTAGAGGAAAGCTCATGACTTTTCCTTCTAGGACTACTCAAAAGAGTATACTCCTTTCTCAATTTATGCATGAGTTAGAGAGAGAGAGAGAGGGTACACTGACTTAGTGACTGCAGCAGTGCAGCTCACTTGGCTAAGTGCTACAGTAACTGGTGGCATCCACCCAAAGTGGGCCCCACTGCATGGAGAATCCTCTTCTGCATGCATAGTCCAATTCCATAGGGCCTACTCCCAACTTTGATCATTGTAGAATGTGCTCAGTTTTATGCTAATCAAACCTTTTTATTCACAGTAAATAAAGGGCAATAGTAATTTGATGGTGCTGAGTTTTTTGCACGGCCTTTCTCCATGAAAGAGACCTTCTCAGCCATCAAACAATGGCTATTCATACACCCATGTTCCTGACTAAGCTAAAGCTGGGGACATAAATTAGGTTTTGTATTATATTAATCTTTGTATGAATATTTTTTTTTTGTGAGTGAAAAGCACACATTAGGCACCAACAAATTTATCATTGAAACATCAAAATCAATTCCTTTAATCTTAACTACACATGGGCTTTGAATTGGGGGGACTTTGTCTTTTTGGGTGTCCCTTTCTTGTGCCCAAGAATAGTCATAGTGAAATTATTTCCTAGCCCTCCCTATTGACCAATTTCAAGTATCAAACAAAGGGTCGATGCCTCATTAGTGCAGGCAATCTTTACTTGCGGAGAAAACAAAGGGATCCAAGAAGATTTCTCTCATCATTTTCTCCAGATCTACAGAACCAAGTCAAAAATGGCATGCGATTCACAAAAGCTCAGTGTTTCTTTCTTTTTCAATGAATAGCTCTGTATGGTATTAGCATATGATCTCTCCTTATTGTACCCTGGCACCCATTTTCTTATCCAGACCACTGATCTGATGGGCCTCCAACTGACTTGGGTTTAATTTCATGTTTGGGTGCCCCACTGATTGGATGATTAGAGCTCTCAAATCACATATAAAAAGAAAAGACCCACCATTCCAAAACCTGTTAGGGCCAATTTTTTTTACAGAGACTCTTTAAAAGAATTTGCTATGTTGGGTTGGCATTTGAAATATTACGTTTCTTTCATAAGAAATTCAAATTCAAGCCACCCAAAATGATTCAAATGACCTTTTTAAATTTATGTAATTTCACCATTTATGCATTTCATTGGAATTTTAAATGTTCCATCAAGAGGAGGGATTTAAAACTCCATCTAATAAATCAACTTTTGAAGAATTTAAAATTTCTATTAACATGATTTGAAATTCTGGTAAATAAATAGATATTGAGTTTAAGAGATACTAATCTATTTAAATTTCAAAATTTATTTTTAGTTTCCAAGATTTCACTACATCTAGGGTGATATATTTGTGGATTTAGATCTGTAACTAATATACATATCAAGTAGTGAGTTAGGTAAATATAGAGAGAGGAGGGCCATCCAATATCAATATGATTTGAGTCTTATCAAACAAAGGCACAGGCTCCACTCCACTCCACTCCAATCCAATCGTGCTTCCCACTGTTTCCCAAACATGTCCCACTTTCTTTAGAAAAGGTAAGTGTACCATTTCTTGTGCTCACGACGTGTACACCAGCAGTGCTTTCCTCTATTTATCTGGGTATGCGCTGCAAGATCCCTTTAGCTGCTTCTGCAAGAGAGAGCGCTACAGACAGAGAAGCAGAGAAGAGAGGTTGTACAGTAGAAGAAGCAGACGAGATTTTGCCCTCTTGGCTTTGTTTTTCTATTATCATCTCTGATTCTTTTGCTTCTGTACCCCTTCTTCAATCCCCTTCAGCTAATTGTTTCAGGGGTTTATTTCTAATACCAAAGTAGCACCTTGATCTTTGTCATATACCCAGACATCAATCACAGCCACAGATTTCTCATCCAGCACTTTCTCACTGTCTTGGGTTGTTTTCCCTTTATATGCTGCATCTTTTCCTCCCTTCATCTCTCTCTTTTAGAGGTTTTGGGGTAGTAGGAGTGGGTGAGGGAGGGATTTATGACAGAGGGTTTTCGGTTGTTTACTAGAGCAGCTAAAAAGCAGCTCTTTTTATCTCCTTTTCTTCACTCTTCTTCTACTCCCACCTTCTACTCCTCTCTTCCTGTCTGCATGCAATCTTCTCGCTCTTTCCTAAGGAGAAAAGGCTTGCAGATGCATCTGCCATCCAAAAGGTGCGTGTCTTCGATTATGGGTTGTGTTGTTTTTCAAGTTTAACCCCTAAAGATTGCTACTTTTGGGTGAAAAAAAAAAAGTCGTCTTTGATTTATTTAGAACTTTAACTAATATGGGGTTTTGTTGGTTTGGGGTTTTGCAGGTTTTTCTTGCAAGTAGAGGGGTTTTACTTTTTGTTCTTGTTCTTCAGAGGCGCTCTCACTTGATAGATTCCTGAAAATTTTGTTTTTGAAATTGTATTCTTTGTTTGTCTTTGTTTGTGTTCTTTATTTAAGTCTAATAAGACATGCCGGCGACTCAGAGTCAGTTGTTGGGAGTTTTGAGAAAGGGGAAGAAGAAGAAGAAGGTGGATTTTGAAGAGAATGAGTGCAAATCTGTGAGGAAAATCCGGGTTCTCTTTAACGATCCGGACGCTACGGATTCCTCAAGCGAGGATGAAGAAACAAAAGATAAAAGAAATGGATTGATGGGTTGCAAGCGCATCATTCAAGAGATTCACATTCCAACGAGGCCTTTTCCATATACTGGCGCTTCACAACCCATCAACTGTAAAAACCCTGAAAGGGTTTTAGCCAAAACCCCCAAATCGCAGTCAAAATACAGAGGCGTTCGGCAGAGAAAGTGGGGTAAGTTTGCTGCAGAGATTCGAGACCCGATTCGAGGAGTTCGTGTTTGGTTGGGGACATTCAACACCGCTGAGGAGGCTTCAGAAGCCTACCAAATGGCTTCTAAGAGATTCAAAAGCGCTTTATATTCGAAGAAATGTGAGGGCTTGGAGAAGGAGAAGAGCTGTTTGTCATTGCCTTCAACATCTGCAGCACCAGAGGACTCTGAAACCCAACTTCCATCACCATCCTCTGTTCTAGAGCAGAGGAATTCTGCAGCGTGGAAAGAAGATTCCACGAAAACTGAAATCCCTCTTCCATCACCTTCCTCTGTTCAGAGGAATTCTGCAGTGTGGAAAGAGAATCCCAGTTCCCCACTTCCATCACCTTCCTCTGTTCTAGAACAGAGTAACTCTGCAGTGTGGATAGGGGAGGAGCCCATTAGAGATTTGCCGGAGCCGTTTCTTCCACCATTTGAACGGCTTCTGGATCTTGATCCCTTATTTGTAGAGCACGATTTGGGGCAGTTTCTTGATGATTTTGAATTACTCCCAGATTCCTTTTTTGAAGAAGTAGATGTTGATCGGGCACGCTTGAATTTCGATCTGGATACAGAGGTGCCGTTTTGGATTAAAGATCCAGTGAAAGAAATTCCTATCAGTTTTGCAGTTTAGCTATTTTTTCTTCTTCTATTAAAAGTTTTGGGCTTATGAGAATTTGTATTTTCTGAGAGTTTTGAGTGAGATATAAGGAGAAAATCTTGGGTTTTTCTGTGCTTTAGAGCCTTCCAAGATGTCTGTCTACTTTCTGTTCACTTGAATAAGTATATGAGGTGTTGAAACTATGCTGTTTCCTGTCTGCTATGTGTTTCTGATGTCTTTAATTTGCAAGTGTAATAAGAACAGGATTGAATTCTACATGAAAATTGAAGCCATTAGAAAAGGATTGAAGAAAAATAGAAAAGAAAGATTGATAAATGTTTGGATCCTTGGAAATAGATTTCCCTGCATCAAGTTTCCCTCTAAGTCACTTCATTTCCCCATAATTTGTAATTACAATGAATAAAACAACTGTGAATGAAAGAAATCCCGCTCAGCCATCACCCAAATTATTTAATCTTCCTCATTTTATATCAATAACTGAGCTAACTATGAAAATCTCTGGTATCTTGATGTAGTAATTTGACAAAGAGAATGTTCGTGCACTTTTATTATAGATATTCTTGTCATCTGGTGTGAACTGTTTATACTTCTGTAGATTGTGTTCTTTGATTTTTCTTGCCTGTTTGGGAGTCTACTTTTTCAGCTGGATCTTCAACTTCCAGGATTCTCATTGATATAGGAAGAAATCCTGGTGGGTGGGCTTGAATGTTCTGAAGTTTCCATGTTGTATTACTACTGCTTGCTACCTATATATGGGACCTGTAAAACTACTATTAAAGGGCAATATTTCCTGTAATTCCATCACACAGTGGACAGTCCTAGCATCTTAGAAAAGTCAGCAGAACTGTTAATGAGATCTAGCATCCATACAAAATTCTTGTCCCGAGGTCTGAGAAAACTGGTATCACAGCATTAAAGAAATCTGAGTGGGTGGTGGGATTTTGCTCTCAGTTCAAGTCACAGGACCTTTGGTGGTCTTGAATGGGTGTATGTGTGTGAAATTAAAAGCATGTTTTATAATGTAGTGGTTGGGATACGGATACCTACTTTTTCTGTCCAGGTTGAATTGTTGAAATTATGCTATGGGTCGATTGATCACAGGTGTGAGTGAGGATAGGAGACAGAAATCATGGGCTGGCGGTGGAAAGAGCAGTTTGTTGGAAGTATTAGTACCCCAGAGTGGGGTTTGTATTGGGGCCCACCATGTGGAATTGTTCTCATTTCTTATAATCCCCAGACTTCTTTTCTTTATGTGTGTAATCTCTGACGTTTTAGTTATTTGTGAAAGACTGCCAATGGCTTGTTTGAAAAGTGTGGAATTGCAATCCTGTTGTTATTGTTGCATGGGGGAGGTAAATCAGCTACCATTTTTTGTCAAGATGAACTATATTAGGTAGTAGGGCCATCCCTAGGTATATGCAGGGATGGACTCAGCCTATACAAATCAGGCGGAGGACCTGCACTAGCAAGGCCCTTACTCTACCTTTGTGGCCAAGGCTGGGTCCAAGGACTGAAAATAAAAAAATCACAATTTTTTTTATACATAGAAGGTGTTAACCCGTAGTAAACCACTCCTTTATTTGGGCTTGGAACCGACAATATTGACTTTATCCTGTCTCCTCTAATTAAGCCATTGCAAAGAAGAAATATAACAAACATAGTAACTAAAAATTGAAATAAAGGAAATCAACATCATTAAAAAAAGGTTGACCTTTTCCATTGCATCTTATCAAACACTTTAACTGTTTATTAATTTCAGGCACAACATGACCTTTATGTGGTTTTAGAAAATATTGATAAAATGAATACTTCTAAACTCATGCTACACTTCTAACTGATTGACTATATGATAGGGGGTGGGAAGTAAAGGAAATGACCTACCCCTCATGTACATAAATGAGCATGCACACAAACAATAAATATGCAGTGTAGCCGTATAAATTGCAACAGTAGAGTATAGGCAGTTTTTTTTTTTTTTTTTTTTGGGCCAGACCAGACCCCCGAAGTAAGGGAACCCTATGGTGAAAGAAGGTGACTACCCATGTTTAAATCATTGGCAGTTAGGTAAGAACTGTTACCTCTTACCATTACTGAGGTAAGCGGCCATTTTTATAAAGCCTAGGCAATTGTTGCACCTTTTTTTTTTTTTAAATTTAAAATCCAAGGGATGTTAGAACAAAAGGATATCCAAAAGATCAAATGCTAATCATCAATCATAGATTCATTTTAGAGGTATAAGAGCAACATATTTTCTTATATAAACCCATTATTTATTGTCCTAAGAAATAAACTAATTACAAAGCTTCACAAAATAAAGCCCCAGAAATACCTTAGAAAAGCCATTTTAGAATATATGTAAATACTTAAATATATATTACATAAAATAAAAAATAGAAGATTTGGGTCAGGTTTAATACTGTCTAAGGACGACCCCTCAAATTTGTGCATCTACAAAGGATGTGTAGAAGCTTGGCCCTTGGGTTTTTTCTTAAAATAGAAGGGGCTTTTTGAGGGTCAGTCCATCCTCTTATCCGAGGGTCGGATTTACTGGCCTATTTATGAGTGGTAGATTTCATTATTTTTTGCATTGGACAATTCGGGGCAATGATAAAAACTGATCATAGAATTAGTTGATGAACGGCTTGGATGACATACCTTTATTTTAAGATAAAGATGAATCTTTTATGACAAGAGGATGAGGAACCTTTATCCAAGATGAGGAGCCTCTTTCTGGGACAAGAGCCGAAGGTGTGCTTTTCAAATGTGAAGGGCGTATCTTATCCATGATTGGCCCACCCACGTGCGACTACAGGCCATCCACAGTTGCCAACAGCTAAGATGTAATCCCTCATTTGGAATGCAGGAAAGGTGGTGACTGGTGAGGTTCATTGGGGTATCTGTACTTTGAAAGAAATCTGCCTCGTGATTTTGGTGAAATTGTACTACTGTACATTTTTTTCAATAAAGAAGTAGTTAAGTAAGATGACAGTAGACACAAGGGTCGTTGGCAGACAAGGAGATAAATGGAGCTCAGAGAAAGTAATGTGTGGAAATAAAGGCTTTCATCACCCATTTCAACCTTTGCTTCCTAGGGAGGGGAAAAGAATTAAGTGGAAATAAATAAATGGGCACATAAGAGAACTGAAATGGATAGGAAATAATGTTAGGACTTGTTTGTGCCACAATAGAATTTGGTTTTGCCATTGCCGTTGCTTACATGTAATGAGAGAGGAATCCGGTGTTTCTAACTACTTCGTCGAAAATCAAAATCTACTTAATTAAAGAAATTAACTTATTTTTTTTTATTTCTTTCCAAATGGATATCCTAGCAAACAACAAAATAGTGTATTGTACAGAAAATTAAAATTGTTTTCCTCTCTGTTGCAGTATCAAAAGAAATACAGAAGCTTGTTCTCCTGGAAGTAGACTACATATTGCTTATATGCAATTCAACTCATGAGCCCACTTGGATACCTTCTTATTAGTGGGGATGAGGTAAAGGAGAAGGTTTTCTTTTGAATTAGGGTAAAAAAAATAAAAAAAAATCCAGCCCGTCAGATCACCCTAGCCATTGGTTTAATAGATTTAATATTTGGGGGTCTTTTAACTATAGATTTTTTTTATATTCAATCGAATGGTGGACCGTATCGATAGACTGTGGATAACACTTTTATGAGAATGAAATTTGGCTTAGTGCCAGATCATTTGTGTGTGGGGCTGTGGGTGAGTGGGGGATGAGAATGTGAAAAGGCCTCCACTGATGAAAGGTGTGCCCAAGTGGGCCCTACACAACTCGACTGCATATCCTCTAGCTCGGAGGAGAATATTTGGAATTGGAACTTTCTAGTCCAAAACTAGCCTGATTCTTTAGGGCAAGGGCTGTGTTCCACCTGTGTCATTTCCACCATAATGCTCTGCTTAGGTGCTCCACGCACCGGCACACAATCTAGTTGTGCTCTACTGGTGTCATGGCTTGATCTCTGGCACTTAAGGGCCTGTTTGGATAAGTGAGGAGTGGAGTAAAATGAAGTGGATTTCATATGTGAAGTGGAGTGAAGAGAAGTAGGTTGAAATTAAAGTAGAGTACTTCACTTCACTCCATTTGGATGCTTATTTTGAAATTAAGTTTTGGAGTAGAATCAACTTTTCTCAAGAAAATTGAAGTATTTTGAGTTGAAGTGAAATGGAGTACATGTGACTTCACAATATTACTTCATCTATTGGGCCAGACTCATCCAAACAAGGTAGAGTTGAAATTTTAGACTGTTATGACCCATTTAACTTCACTCTACTTCATTTTTTGGCTATCCAAACATGCCCTAAGGTAAGCTGAGGATGCCCCTTACCATTGAGCTATCCCACGATTCTCCTGCCTTAGTGCCCTTTAATATATGAATAGGTGAATAACCTACTTATTATAAGGACTAGTGGAAAAGATCATACATGGGCTTTACATGGAACCATCTTGCCTATAGTTAACAAAATCAACCAATTTCCATCTCTCCAGTCCAAACATACAAGTTGATGGCTAAAATGTAAAGAACAAAGTCACAAGACTTAAAAATAAAAAATAAAAAAATGTAGAGAGAAAATTTAGTCTTTATCAAGTAGTATATATATATATATATATATATATATATATATATATATATATATATATTTAACAATAAGAGATTGCCAAGTTGGTTTGTAACCCTGCGTGTCACCTAGTTGCTCATGGACTGATCTTTACGTATGCCACTTTTTCGACTTTTGTGGGCTCTCTAGTCAAATTATTTTTGTTATAAATAGATTCTCAATTGAACAAGATAAGCTCGGCAAAATCCAACCTAATATTAGAAAATTTACTGACCCTTTGAAGTTAATAAATTTAGATGATAAAGACTTCTCAAGAGATATTGACCCCCTTATTTAAATCAAAGTTAGTTTTTAAATTTCAAGCTCCCTGTATCTTATTTTATCAAAATACATTTTTATCTTTTTTTTCCTGCCGACATTGATTCTCAACATGTAAAGAGCTTTTATGTTTTAGTTTGCAGTATATAGGTGATTTTTGTCCTTTTAAACTTTGTTGAAGTTTAGGAGTGTTGAGTCAGAATGTAACTTTCAGGGTAAAGCACGAAGAGGTGAACTAAGGTATGAAAATGTAACGTGTCTGTGACATCCTCTATACAGTTTTCGGGGGAATGATAAAGAAAAGTTACTGCTTTAATGATACATTAAACTATATCTCCATCTTGATTCTTCTATATGAATGAACTCAAATAATAAAACCTAAACACCATAGATTTGATACCTTCTTTATGCTATTCTATATCCTCAAACAAACATTTCAATTAAAAGGCCTAAGTGAAAAGATATCAAATCTATAAAAACACTAGCTAATATAGTGAGAACAAACATTTCAATTCATGCCTTTCTTGATCTTCTACAAAAACCTGAACTAAAAATCTATATCCTCATTTTAAGGTTGAAAGCACTTAACACACGCCTATTGAGTCTGCAGCAGCTTTTAGGGCCCCGTTTGTTTCATGGAATTGAATTCCTAGAGATTCTAAATAATATATTTTTATAAGTGACTAAAATTAAAGAAATAAAGATAAATGTTAAAAAATAAGAAAAATGCTAAGAGCATCTCCAAGAGATACTTCAAATTTTCATATGCCTTTTTCAAAATGAAGGCTTATGTGGCAAAAAAGGCATATGTAAATTTGAAGTCTCACTTGGACAACTCCAAGAGAGATGTCAAATTATTATTTTATTATTTTTTCATTTAATCATCATTTCCTTTATTACATATATCTTACTTATATTTAATGGGATTTGGTACGATTTAAATATTATTAAAGTAATAAATTATTAAAAAATAAAAAATGCACGAATTGTACTTGAAACTCATTTTTCATTGAAAGGGTAAAATCAAATTACATAATATTATAGTCAATCACAAACTTCTTCATATTGACCTTGGAAATGCCACAGGTGCTCCACCAGATCGGCTTGGAGTTGAGAATGTGTTATCTTGTCACGAATACGCAAGTGGTTTTGAATGAAATCCTGAAATTCTGCAGTGTGGTTACGTGACACAGGAAGGTCACTGCATTCACCCTCTCATGCATCGTAATTGGGTGGAAGACTTTGATCGCGTTCATCTTCGATAATCATGTTATGCATTATGATGCATGCCTTCATTATATGTTGAAGTGTTTGACGATCCCAGAAACGAGCAGGCCCACGAACAATTGCAAAACGTGCATGTAGCACTCCAAACGCACGCTCCACATCCTTCCTTGCGGATTCTTGAGCTGCAGCAAAATTTGTGGCCTTTGGCCCGTTAGGACATGGTATTGTTTTGACAAATGTCGCCCACGATGGATATATGCCATCAGCAAGATAGTAGCCAGTTGTATATTCATGATCATTGATTGAGTAGTTGGCGGAAGGAGCTCGGCCTTCAGCGAGATCGGTAAATATAGGAGATCGATCCAACACATTGATATCATTGTGCGATCCCGGTAGTCCAAAAAATGCATGCCATATCCAAAGATCATACGATGTCATAGCTTCAAGAATCAAAGAAGGCTCGCGGTGGTCTCCACGAGCATACATGCCTTTCCACGCAACTGGACAGTTCTTCCACTTCCAGTGCATACAGTCTATGCTACCCAACATCCCAGGAAACCCGCGTCTCTCACCTTCAGATAACAATCTACAGATGTCAGCATTATTTGGTGTTCTCAAATATTCGTTGCAAAAAACATCAATGATCGCTTGAACAAACTTTTTCAATGATTCTATAGAGGTACTTTCAGCGATCCTGACGTAATCGTCCACAGCATCCGCCGCAACTCCATAAGCAAGCATCCTCACCGCAGCTGTGACCTTTTGAAGAGCTGATAAACCAAGATTGCCTGCACAGTTTCTTTTTTGTTGAAAGTATGGGTCATGAGCTTCCACTGCATTTACAATTCGAAGAAAAAGAGGTTTGCGCATTCGAAACCTCCTTCGAAATTGAGAGGGAGTGTAGACAGGGTTTTCACTGAAGTAGTCATTGTAAAGCCTATGATGTCCTGAGATTCGTCCTCTGTGGATGACTGCGTGACCTTGAGTAGAACCACGATGCACTCTCGTTCTCCTTCGTAAGTTTTCTCTTTCTTCTTCCAGAGCAGCCCTACACAACATCTGCAACTCTTCATCCGAATCGGAATTTACGACGGTATGCCATAGCTCATCCGTCGTGTCAGAAGAGGAATCAGTATAATTTTGAGACATCTCCGAAGTGATGAACCAAAGATTTTCCTATTTTGAGATGAAGAGAAGTAAGAAGTTGGAGTGTAAGAAATTTTTTCCAGAATGGTTTGTATATATGAAATATTCCAACGGCTATAAAACGGCTAGTTTTCTCCAACGGCTATAAAATGGCTAGTGAAATGACAACTTTATAAAATTGAAGTACAATATTATATTTAAAAAAACAATAATTCATTAATTAAAATAAAAAATACATATTAATTCTAAAATAAAATACAATTCAGAAACCACCACCTAACCCTCCTCTCAGAATTTCAATTCTTTTTTTAGCATAGTATTGTTGTTGCTCCTCAGACATATTGGACGTATCCATACTCATGATCTCCATTTCCATATGTATTTGCTTTAATTTCACCTTCTTCTCATCTTGCTCGATTTTTTGCTTAAGAAGCTCTAATTTTTTTTCATCTCTTTCCTTTTTGTCATCCATCATTTTTTGGATGAGATCTGCAATGGGTGTGGGCTCGTTGATAGTGGTTTGCTTCATCTTTCTTTTCTTAGCCTTTCTGCCTGGTGGTCTCGTCATGGGATCATAAGCATAGTTAATTGTCTCATCCTCCTCAATATTTATGGGAGTGCTTGGATTAGAAGATGATGAGTAGCCAGAAGTTGAAGATTTTGCTCTTTTTACAGATGTCTTCTCTAGTACTTGTTGCTGCAGTTGTATCCACTTTGGTTGGTACCTCAACAAGATCCAAGCATGGTCCAAGGTGAATTTTGATCCATATAGATGTTCGTAAATTTTTTTTGCTTCTGCAATCTGAAAATTAAATGTAAGCTCAAATTAAGAATAAAAAAAAAGTATTCTCTCACACACACACATATATATAATTTTACCTTATCTTGTTCATTCGTGCCACTTTGATTTCTGGAAATAATTGTGGCGAGACATCCACAAAATTTGTTGACAAAAGCTTGAATCTTTTGCCATCGTTGTGACAACATTTTGTCTGTTCGATCACTGGGAAATTGCTTATTGTTGTGATAGTATTCTCCCACTCGTTCCCAAAAAGCCCTAAGTTTTTGCTCGTTTCCATGCACAACATCCAGACTGGTGTTCAACCACGCACCGATGAGAAGACGATCTTCTTCTATACTGAAGCCGGCACCTCGACCAACTGCCTTTTTCTTTGGAGCATCATCAGTAGGGAGTTCAGATGCCTCACCGAAAGATTGTGAATATTGGGTAGAAAAATTAGGAAATTGAGAGAATTGAGAATCCATAGTGTGAATGAGGAAAAAAAAGACTTCAAACACTCATAATTTATAGACATCCAAGCTCAAGAGTTTATCAAATTATCACAATTTTTAATTACCCATTAAAATTTAAAAGAAAATCCAAAAAAAATCCATAAAACGGCTATAAATTTAACCGTTGAAAGTGCCGTCAGCGATTCAACCTGCACTGTTAGCCGTTGAACCATCCCAACCTGCACGGTTGTATTCATTTGAATGCAACGGTCATGTTCTCCATTATTTTAATGCTAGAAATAAATTTGGAGTGTTGCATTTGGTATGCCAAAATTGGCGTTAGAAGTCCTCTGCCATTTGCCAGGTGGAAAAGGCATACCTGTTGGAGGGAACCTTCCATGCTATATATGACCGTTGCCTGCCCATGTGGAGAAATAGCAGCTCTGTTGGAGCTGCTCTAAGAAAACAAAGGCGTACTATAATCTTCAGAAATAAAGTCCAAAATTATGTGTGTTCCATCTTTAAGTGGAGGAATGAAAACTCCTTGAGCCCAATTAATATTGAAAATCAAAACTGCGCAAAATGTATGCCCTCTCCTTGTATAGAATGTCAACTGAATTTTACTCCAATAAATTGTTCTCACTATATGGTAAAGTAAATGATTAATAATGTATAAATCACATTTTAATGAACTATTAATCATATGCATTGATCATATTATCAATTATATGATTTATTGGAGGAAAAGTTGAGGATATTCCATACGAGGGGAAGGCATGCATTTTTAAGTTGTTTTGTTTTGGAACAAGTGGGTCGATAGTGAGTTTCACTTCTCCACTCGAAGACATGTGAGCAAAACACTCACAATCTTGGACTTAAAGCTTTTAAGAGTACTACGGACAAGTTCAATTAAATCTTAATCAAGACTAGTACAATAACCCAAGCTCAACACGAAATCTCCATGCATTGAAAAATAAATAATTACACATTAAAAGTTACATATTTTTATAGAGCAAGTTGCATAAAATGGAAATATGAAAACTTGGGTAGAGTTTTTACAAAAAGGAAGAACTGAAACTTTAAAAAGCAATGAGTAGATGTGAATAGTTTGGTAGAGAGGGAGCGGTTTGATAAAGAAAGATGAGTGGGTAGTTGCATTAGATAAGCAGTGGAGAGAGAATGTGGAACATTCGAACAAAAATATATAATGTCAGGTAAAATTAATACTTTCCATCAAGATTAAAGCTAAAACCCTTGGCTTTAATATATTATAATGGATGACAAGATTCAACTGAGAGAAATGCACATGGGACACTCCATTTTGCAGAGTTAGATTGGCCTCAGTGGGCCCAACATCTACTTGAGCCAGACTAATTACCCCACCAGCCTTCTTTGCATATGCACGCTACCAAATTTCGCTTCTTTCATAGTTCGACCAATCTATGTTATAATAGGGTCTTTTATTGTTAGTTAATTTTATTTGTACATATTAATCAATCTAATGGTGAATATTACTCACATATATGAGATTGATAGCTTAGATCAAGAAAAAATTGAATGCATGTGAGCCGGCTGTGAATTTTCTCCAATGGAACTCCTATGCTGAGATCAGAATAGGAGACCAGTCCATTTCACCTGAAGTGTATTTTTGTTGTTGTTTGATATTTTATTAATTGAAGAAACAAGAAGTCATTTTCTCATCAATCTGCTGCGTAAACACTTGGAGACTTTAATCCACTCCACATTCAATGGATCTTTGCATTTCCCACCGTGCCAAAAGCTCCCGGAAACTTTTGCATAATAAGACATTAGTACAAAAATCGTGCTATTCACACAGGTATACATATAGAGATAGGAATCAATGTATGTTCAAAAGGGGGAAGATGGGAGTCCATAAGTGGAGAGAGAGTATTTTATAGAAATTGAAAATAACTTTTGGTCAAAATTAAATCCAAAACTTTCCAGCTTAATGTATTATAACAGGGCATGCATGCCTGCCTGTTTGTATTAAAACACGTAGGAACTTAATATATAAGAATATTTTGAAGCAGTTAAAAGCGAAGAGCAAACTCTACATATTCATTTTCCATCTTTCTTTCCTTTGATTCTATTTTCATAAAAAAGTTTATTTGATGCTCATTTTTTAAAATCTTCCTTTGATTAACTGCTTCACACACACACACACAAAAAAAAAATCATATATATTGAATTCCTAAGCATTTTAATGCAAACAAATGTGTCCAAAAAGGCCAAAAAAGGCATGTAGTTTTCTAACTCAGTGAAATTTCCGGTCCAACTTCTTCAATGGAAACTACTTTTCCACTTTTTTATGGCGGAAAGTAAAGTAAACGTCGGCAATTTGTCTCTTAAACACAATTGCAAAAAGTTCTTGCATGATGAGATTTGGATTTTCATTAATATGGGATGCTGTCCAACCAAAAAACAAAATTTATGGGATGCTGTCGGTTTGAATTTTCATCTTGATTTGATGATCCCATTGTTGTTGATGGGGACATGTCTCTAATGACATACACCTCTCTATGTATTTTTTTTGTTTTTTTTTTTCAATAAATGATCCCCCACCCCCAAATTTTTTTTTTTTTCGATTTGATGATCATTACCATTGAATCATGAGCTTGCAAAATAAACAGTTAGAACAATGAAATAATCAAATAGTTATTATTTCGAAAGACCTTCGTTCACCACCATCATCATCATTAAAGCCACGTTCCAACTATGTTGGGTTGGCTATATGAAAACTTGTTTTTCCGATCCATCTTAAGCCAAATCCTAAATTAAGTATCATTTATTGCTACCTCCATCTACAACCTCTTTGGCCTACCCCTTCTCTTTAGTGGACCATCAACCTATATAGCTAAACTTTTTGAAACACCTTTGTTGTTTTTGTAAAAAATATCCTATATATTATTAGTATATTCTCAAAAGTCAAAACCCTTTGAGGTCTTCAAACATTTGCAAGTATCCCCTCTGAAGCCTTATTTATCAGGCCGAGCCGAGACGCCCCAGCCCAGTCCAATTGCAATCATGCTTATTAAATTATAGAGCAGAAATGACGTATAAGGTTGTGGTAGAAAAAAAAAGGGAGAGGTATCAAACCCCACCATGTGTTGTTTTTAGTTAAGAATTTCGTCAATGACACCCTTTTGCTAGTGGAGAGGCCGGCGGTTTTGTCCTCTTTTAGAGAAAAATTGTTACATTGCTTCATCTGTGTTTTACAGATGAAAGAGAAATCTGATATTGATGTTGTTGTGAGTGAAACCTGGTCCAGAAGTAGTTCGACTCAGGTCAGTAACAGATTGAGTCAATTTGGCCTAAAAGCGATCCGACTCAACTCAATAAAAGAGTGCCAACTCACGTCCCGAGCCCCTCGATTAGGATTCAAGTCTATTAGACTAACACAATTAGTTAAAAAATATCTTATAAATGCCTACTTCCTCCTTAACTTATTTGGACTCTATTTAAAATAAGGCAAAAACACAAGTTCTTAAATAGAAATGGGTTCTCAAAATGACTTTTTTGTATGAAATTTTTAACACTTTTTCTATATGAAATTTGCATGATTATGAGATTTTTAGGCCTGCAACTGTAAATCAAAATTTCAGATTTCATGTTTTTGAGAATTTCCAACAATGCCCCCACAATTTTTTAGAATCTCAAACCTTTTCTCCATGGGCTTCATTAATGCGGGGTTTTGGGTAACCAACCGTCAATCCACATGAACTTTAGTTGAGCTTCATTAGCGGTTAATACATTATTGACTCAACCCAAGTGGATGCGAAAAATGCCTTAAGATGTCATTTGATGGCTTGATCCAAATCATCCAAGATAGTGAATCCGACGGTCGAAAGAAAAACTTGGACATTAGTGAATCCATGTGAATCACTCAGCATCAGCTTTTACATGGAAATTAACATGAACATGGACATAATACAAACAAACAAATCGTATAGGCATAGGATTCCAGTTTGGCCACATAATGCATACCAAAATCCTTCTCTGTGAATGTAATGTGACGACCCTTGGCCTGGACAGCACCTTTGTGATGAGATGAGATGTGCTTCTGACGAGGCTCTGACAATCTCAAGAGATTGTTTTGCAGGGGGGATGCATCTTCTTCCAGACATTATTATCATATGGGGTTGTTTATGTTGTCGCTTGTTTATTATCACAATCCCTTTGTATTATTAATGAAGTCATGTCATGTCATGTCATGTCATGCATTTATATCCGTTCATTGTATCTCCTGTGGCTGTGATGCTGGCTGGCATGGAAAATGGTTTCCTCCAGTCCTCTACTGAAGTGGAAACCAGAGTTGGAAAGTTTTTCAGCTTAGAACTTTCAGTTTTTAAGTTTTGGGATGCTTCATCCCTAACATCTCCACCTGAAATTAATCATAAAGTGGGTCACCCTTAAAATACAGGCCAGGCAAGTCCAAGTCAGGCCAAAGCCTGGCCCAGCAAACTTTTGGTTAAGCTGAGGGTTGCTGTTCTTGCCTGATAATTAAAAGAACTGGGGCAGACCAATGTCTGCTTTTTTTATCTTTTCTTTTTCTTTTTCTTTTTTTTGGTAAAGGGCAGACCAATGTCTGCTTAAATGCCCAACTAGGTGCCCAAACCAGTCAGACATATGGACTGTCGATAGGGTTATATGTTACAAAATAATAAGCCTCAACCTAGGGTTTAGGCCAATCAGTTGAATCCGATTAATACCTTAAACATAGCATTTGGGGATGAAAATGGGTCTATGAGCTGTAACCGATGTAAATATCATATATGGGTCTGATATTTATTTTTAACGAAATTAGGGAGCTCTCAGCCAGAAGCAATGTCTCCTTCTCTCATGAGGTCAAAACTTCCAACTCTATGGCCGATGCTTTAGCCAAGTAAGGGGTTGAGAGGGCATCCCCTTGGTGGTGGGTGTGATTTTGTAGTTTGGGTGGTGACTGGGTGTGTTATTGTCATTGGGATGGGTGTGAGTTTGTAGTTGGGGTGGGAGTGTGGTACAAGAATCTTGTAGCCTCTCCCCACTCCTCCCGTGATTTGTTGTTTCTTTGTTCTTGTTTCTCTTTTAATGAAATTGGCGTTACCATTAAAAAAATAATAATAATTTCAGGTTGGAAGTTGAGGTCCACTGCACAGACCCGATTAAAGTTCATGCCTGGATTTAGCTCCATAGATTTCATGCCCAAGGACCCGAATAACAATTCTTTTTTGTGTAAATGAATTACCAATGTTGTAATCATATTTAATATATGCATAGGTGTATATACAGTATATATAAGCATATTATATTATTACACAACTAATCGGCCCTTCGATTACATGTAAATCTAGGGACTTAAATTGCCTCTGGTTCCAAATTCGGGTCCACAGTAACCTGGCCATTAATTGGTTTCGGGTACAATACAGGCACTACAAGAAATTGCAATTTTAGCGACGAAATTTTTCGTCGCCAAAAGTCACTAAAACGTCGGTAAAACACTTTACCGACGAAAATATTTTCGTCGGCTAGACGTCGGCAACAAATGGTGGACAAAATCTTTTACCGACGAAATATTTTTTCGTCGGCAAAAAATTAATTTTTTACCGACGCTTATTTGACTTTTACCGACGATTTATAAAAACGTCACTAAAAGTGCATATTGTTGTAGTGAGGTTCACAATAGCAATATGGATTCGGGTCTGGTAAAATATGAACCCAGCACAAACCTGATCCATTGCCATCCTGAGCTTGCACTATTTGTAGCGAAGATAGTGGGTTCATTAAAATAAACCTGAGCTTGCAAACAAATTTTTTTTTATAGGGGGGCCTAGTGGCCAGAGTAATACTATCAACCTGAAATCTATGGCCCGCATGTGATGCCGAAGTTCCAACGCCTCTCAACCACGTGTGTTGGGGTTGGAGAGCGTGCACTTTTATTCATCAGTAATCTTCTCACAAATCGCTCTCAAAAGTCAAGCTAGATTTCAATGAACATGCCCTCTCGGACACGGTGAAAGTGGAGACGGTGTTTTATAGTGGCCTTTGACTTGAAAATGAGAACTTCTGAGTCATGCCCATCATGGCGACAATCCTCTCCGATAAGAGGACCATCTTCATTCCATCAAACTCAAGGAGGGATGGCGTTTGGGGTTTGGTTCCACACTTACTAGGTATACACAGTGGAGCATCAAGGAGTCTCTCCACTAGTCAGAAGTAACCTGTACTGAGACGAATTTATGCGGTAGAGCTAACCGATTCCAAGTTAAAAAAAATAAAATAAGGGTGTTGCCCAAAGTGCGCCACCAGGTCCTACATGAGGAGTGTGGAGTAGTGGATTTCACCCAAAGGGGAGTATTGAAGGTATTTATTCCGCCTCTACTAAAACCTTATAATATAGTCCCCCTTGCCACTATGGGGCAAAAAAAAAAATCAAATCCTATCCCACTTTGTATCCAGTATCTCTCACCTCTTTGATGCTTTCCTAAATTAGAGCCCATTTTACAATGAACATCTAGAAACTCAGCACAGTCAAACAAGAGATGCAGAGGGGATATATGCAAAATGGCAGTGATGACAGGAAGATATGTGGCCTAGAAAAGCCTATTCACTGAAATTGGTGGGAACAAAGAAACCTTGTTTGTGCATTGAGTAGCTAAAGTTTCAGATTTCCTTCAGCACGGTTTCTATCAGAACTGGTTTGTTACTTTCCGAGTTAAAGGCCCTCTTATCAAATGTAAAAGTGAGGAGACTGGTGCCAATGCTGTTTGGTGGGTACAGAAGAGTGGCATGAGGCATCTTTGAACTTCCTCTTTTCTATTGGATAAAGATTTCTCGGAGGATGAGAGCAACACCTTTCTATGCATCAGATTCTTCTGGCTCTTATTTTTCTTTCCTCAAAGATGATAACATAAGATCTTTTTTTCGTTCTATGCCAGAACTGACCGATGGCCAAGTAAGTGTAGGCCATGCCCACCATAAAGCTAATCACACCAGCCAGCCCATGTGATGGGTAGAATGGATCTTTTTTCCCCTTTTATTTGCATGGTTGGTTGACTGGATCCATTGCGGCGGCACCACTCCAAACACTAGACATTCATTAGGACCGAGTCATGAGTTAGCAAAGAGAAACAACTTCCTATCCCAAAATCAGCTTTAATCAAAATGTTAGCATGCATGTGGTTAAATGAGAAAATTCTCAAGAGATTTACAAGAAATTGGAAAAGCATAATGAGGCATATTGGATTAAAAAATGATAATGTATTCCTCATCGCCATCACCAAATTTCCAACCAAAAGAATTCTCATCTTTTCAGTTCCCGTTCATTCAAAGGCTGCCACTATCCTCAAAATCAGCACGAGCAAGAAAAAGGGGTACATGGTCCTTCATTCAGGAATTAACCTGGAAACTAGCCTAATGTAGTTGCCACTTTCTAAATTACTCCAAATTTAATGTTACATCCCGGTTCTGAATCACCCTAGTGTAGGGTAATCCCCGAGGTAAGACACGTACTCCCGTGATGCTGTACCTGTCTCCAGCCAAATACAACACACGGAGGAGAGAAAAATAACTTTTCCACATGTGAGTCAAGCTCACTAGGACAGATCCATAACATTTAATCATAGCAGAAGCTGTAATTCATAAACATGAAGGTATCATTTCTCATTCGGTCCAAATAACTGTTCAAGTTTAATACAAAAGAATTATACATATATATATATACATTGCTTTACAAAAGATGGTGTATAAAAGAACCCTATACAACTATACCAAAAGTATAATAAGAAGAATAACTAAAACTAAGTGTGACTCACGCAAAAAAGGCCTAGTCACACACTAAAGGAAGCTCTCAAAAAAGCACATCTACGTGCTCCGAGGAAATGCATCTATGCAGGCCCTTGTTCTGGCCATTCCTCTAATCTTGGAGGTACCTCCTGGGTAACCTCCTCTCCCGTCTGGGCCTCTTCAAGGCTGTGAGTTGTACCTGCGACTGTAACACCAAAAGTAGTATCTCAATACGACGATCTAGCAAATATAATCTATAATGAGGAAATTCAAAATGTTACAAATTGAATTTAAAGACATTTAGATTAACAGATGTCAATGATAAGTAATGACTGGCAAATTGTGCTAAAGTCGAATAATTTATACTTGTGAATCAAAGAAAATGAAAACATACTACTTGGCTACTACCTTAAACTCATCCTCTAAAAAAAAAGCAAATATAGTTGGGATATCACAGCAGCCCGGCCAAAGGCTAATTTGGCTACCTGGTTTTGGAGTTCCGGTGCTCCAGATGACTTACTGTAGTAGTCTCGAATAACTAAATCAAGTTCAACCCTGTCAGTATCACATGGTTGAAGCTTAGTAGTGCCGACTCAATCGAATCAAATAATAATCTAATAATAACCGGATTTGAGTAAGTCTATATTTTTTTGTTTATAACCAAATCGAATAGTAATCACATATCACAAATCACAAGTACTTACCCAATCCGTAATTCCAGTGAATATTGAATCGACATGCGTTATAAATTGAATGTAAACAACTGAACCTCAAAGGATACTAATAATGCAACTGATTTAAGAATTAGGATTTGATATCAAAAATGAAATTTGACTTCAATATGAAATGCAATAATTTAAAGGAATCAAAACATTTTTACGAACAGATACTAAACTATTGTGTTTAGTCCTTCACCATCTAATACAAGGTAGGTTGAGAAAATCAACGTATTACTACTTTGTTGGGTGTCACTATTTATGAGAATTACGTTGAATTTCCAAAAATAACCTTCATTGCATAGTGTTAGACTAATAAATACCCATTTGACCAATTTACATAGTTAACAGTTCTATTTTAGGGTCATAAAGTCTCAAAGAATCCTAAATTCCTATGGGAATAGGGGTGAGCATAATCATCTATTTAAGAGGATTATGATGGGTTATAATAGGTTAAGGATGAAAATTCACCCAAAAAAAAGTGGGTCAGAAAAGACCCAAGTTTCAATTCAAGTTCGCTCGAGTGGACCCATCCAGAGGTTTATTCGCTTGAGTGAGTCTTATCGTTTGCTCGAGCGGTGGATACAGAAGGGGGTTCGCTCGAGCGGACCCATGTTTGCTCGAGCGAGCACATCTAGAAAGGTGGTCGCTTGGGCGATCATTTTGATCGCTCGATGAAAAGCTTCAGAAGGAGGTTTACTCTAGCAAATGCTCCAGATCGCTCGAGCGAACGCTCTAGAATTCCTAATTTCAGAATTCTCAATTGCTTCTTCTCCCATTCATTTCTCATCTTCCTTCTACTACATAACCTACATAAAGGAATGGAGCCTCCATGCTCCCATTCATCACATACACACCATCCAAATCCATCATTTACAATTTCATGAAACAATCTAATCCATTCATTACTTAAGAGAATAGGATCATTGAAAAAAAGTTTCATTTGAATCAATGGAATTTAACAAAATGTAAATCCAAATCAAGCTTATACTTACCTCTACTAAGAGCTTTCCCAACTCTTCTCACACCTTGGCTGAAAGAACCCCAAAACCCCCAAATTTTCAAACCCTAGACACAATACACACCAAAACACCAATAAATGTCTATGCATGCTTAAAGAGGGTCTCTTGACTATAATGCATCTCAAAATATCAAACAAAAAGGGTTTAACTCTTACCTCTTGGCAAGGATTTCGAATTGGAAGAGAATAGAAGATGGTAGAGATGGTTTCCTGCCAACAATGAAGACGGGAAGATGAAGATGATGATGATGAGATCAACCCTAGCTCTCAAAGCACTTGGACTCACTCCTTGTAGTGATTGAAAGGTAGAAAAGGAGAAGGGAAGAAGGAGAATAGAGAGAAGAGGAAATGAAAGGAATGAAAAGGGATGAAAAGGAAATGAAAGAAGTGGATAAAGTTGTGTGTGTGTGTGTGTGTGTGGGGTAAGAGTGCTCTTTTGCAAGAAGGTCCACTAAAATTATATAGTTCCATTTTGAGTCGAATAAGGGTCCTGTTACTCAACAGTTGGTCAAATGGAGAAATGCTTAATACGAAAATCGACGTGCTCGTCGAAATATTCGTGATGACGCTAAAATGACGTGCAAATGATGCAAAATACGAAAATCGATAATTACGAAAAAAACCCTTAACTCTACCCAACCGAGTCAACTCGGTTCCAACTTATCTATTCAAGGCTCAAGACTTAATTAAATCAGTCTATAGAGGCTAATCGACACTAATTACCATCATTAGCAACTAAGCACAATTAATTTATCTTAAATATTATTAATTAGTACTAATCAAGATTAGTTTGGGTCGGGGTGTAACATTTAATGACTAAGCTGGGATGAGTCCACCTCCACATCAAAGCTCTTCAAAAACCTTGTTACGAATTGAATGGCTCGACTCTGTCCTGCATACAACAATTAAGAGAGCCATATATAACCAATAAGGATATAGGATGTACCTATGCTATGATATTACACCATTCAAGAACTGGTCTTGTCGCAATCATCTGCAAAGGCCAGTTCACAAACGAGAGCAAGGTGATCACTTCCCCAGTTCTGCAAAAAGCAGCAGCCAAAGCTTTTGAACTAGTAAAAAGAATAATGTAGATGATATGCAAAATGTAACCAAATATTGTAAGCATGGACCAGTATTAACTGCATATTACTAGATAACTTCCCCTCGAAATAAATAACGACAGTCGCATTTTCTCATTCTAAATAATCATAAGAATGTGATGATGATACAAGTTAACCACCGGCAATTTAATGCATGTGAATCTGTATGCTCACTATCATGGTTCATAACAAGAGATCTCAGTTTTCTGACAAGTCCCGCAAGTTTATCTTGGACTTTTCCATTGGGCAATCCCTATATTTGTGGTTGTGGGTACCTAGTCCATTAAAACCCCATGCTTCTGGCTCCAATCGAGCTGATACAATGAATATCAGGTCAATTGAATCCTTAGAACAACATCCTATGACATGTTTAACCCATTATTACAGTTCAATTAAGCAGTGTATCTATAGCTCTCAACCACTCCAGATACAGAGCAATAATTAGCATGCCGATGTTTGCTAAATAGCGGTCCGAGTGAGATTTGATCTCAACCTAAAGACATTACAAGATGCAGATAAAAGGAAATGTGTTTCATCTTTGACCCTAAATGGAAGGGACTGCCTTGCTACGATCCACTGATTATATCTTGTAGTGTTAATTACGTGTCTTGCTCAAGAGAAATCTTAATTGTTAGATTGTGGCCTGAAAAATGACAGATTAGCCCCATTAATGGTCCATACTTCAAATTCAATAGATAAATCCAACTACAGTTGGGCTAAAATTTTGCAACAGATAACATTTTTCTGGGCATTGCTCATTCATTAAAAGCCCCACTTGAGGAACAGTGACACCAATAAAGTGGAACCACCTGTACTCGTTCTTAATTTTTATTTTCTTTCCATTTTTTTTTTGGCAGACCTACAAAAACCATTATGTACTTCGCACAACATTTCTGGTGAATTGAAGTATAGTGAGGTGAAGCCTCAAATCAACAGACAATAAAATATATGGTGGTATGATGGTGTTTTCTTTTTAGCTGTTTGGTATAGAATCTTTTTGATTTTTTGTATAGAAAAGTGGGGTTTTTTAGTCTTTTAGTGGAGAAAGGATATTGCTTTTTTTTACTTTTTTTGAAAAATTAGGAGGGAATTTTAAAATTATGTACTTTTAATATAATCCCTTATCATTTCTTGTCTGGATTCACTTTACTTTACTTTAACTAGTGAATTGCCAAAAAAACTGATGCGTTTTCCATGTTGGGTAATAACATACTTTATGCTGGGTAATGACATATTTCTTTTTTGATAGTTCTATTTTTTATTGATAAAAAAATTAAAGAGGTTAGATAGTAACATACTCAAGACACAATTCAAAATAAAAAAAGATAAAAAAAAAACTCTCAAGAAACAAAATAGTATAATAGAAAGAAATTTCAAATGAAGATGTTACCACATTGTTTTATCTAACGCTTTGTCCAAAAACTACAAGATGCCTATGATGCCCAAATGCAACAATAATATAGTGGACACTACAAGTGAGAAACATCAAACACGATATGCACTACCAATTTTGAAGTAACTGGGCATCACATAGAAAAGCACACAACTTTTAAAAAATGAACCAAAAAAAAAAAAAAGAAAAAAGAAAAAAAGCATACGACTTCATAGTGATGGAAATCATTCCAATGGATTAGCAACTTTTCTTCCCAATGGAATTGCAGCATAAAGTTGAAAGGGGAAGGTAGATATAAAATACCTCATTGGGGAGCCCCTGCAATTTTTTTTGAAGTTACCGACTGGTAATGTTTCGACTACTTTCACAGGAACAAGCTCCTCAGAATGCCTGCATGAATCAATAGAGGGTATCAAATATAAGAACAATCAAAATTCCATTGACAAATTTTCTTCTAACAATAATATTGAATGACAAATTTTCTTCTAACAATATTCTTGAATCATTAGATATAATCGAAGAGTTCCCACAAACTTTGAATGATCTGATATTGCAGATGGTTCTCCACAACTATCTCTCGTGTAGCAATTTCCCTGTCCAAAAAGGAATGAATCGTGAAAATGTGTAGAACACGAGACCAGGAGAGTGCCAATGTCCACACACTATGGAATCAGTAGTGGGATTGGGAGCATCAAGCCTGCATTAAGCTGGACTTTACACCTTTTTAGGCACATTGGCTGGACGATTCAATAAAGCCCAATTTGTTGACCAGGCCTCGCCCAACTTATCTAACACCAATAGGCATTATAAATTGTTGAGCACTGAAACAATGACGCTGGCCAAAACATTCTGAATCAACAAGACTGCATTTTTGGAGACTATATATGTATTTGTCAAAATTTCCGTCTATATGACAAATTCTAGATAGGAAAACCAAGGAATTCTATAGATCAAGTTATGTTCTCTTAATGTGTAAAGGTAATTTCAATTGAGAAACAAAAGAGAAACCGGTGTTCAAGCATGCATGATGCTTCAAATTTTAGTGTGAAGACAATTTCCTTGTAGAATGAAGCTACTCTCAATTTTAATTCTTTATTTTGTAACTCCTTTTTCTTGACTTCTGATTGGCCGATGGAGAATTAAGGGCCTTTAATCGTCTTTAAGCTCCATGATGGGAGGAGTTTCACAGTTTAATACCGTGTTTATGGTTGACTTGTAACTCCCATTTGCTCGCTTCTGACTGGGCCGCCCGAAATAATGAGTTAATGATCGCATTAATTTGTTATAAAACGGGTCATTTAACTGCATTAAGTAGTCGTTGAGGCGCTGGAAGAGTCACGGGCTGTGCCGCTTCTTTTGAGATTGATGGTCGCCGATGGATCTTCATGCATGATCGACATCGGACGACTATGCAACTTTAGACATTGATTACTATCAGTGGGCCGGTGCTATCTGTCTTGTCGATTTTTCGATCGATTAGGCAGAAAGTGTGCTTTCTTGGTTGGCCGATTGGCGATTTCAAAGCTATCAATGATGGTTTTATGCTCTTGACGGCGGATCCAAGATGTTGACGAAGATCGACGAATTCTGGGCATCAAAAGTTAAAATTTTGGAAAACCACAAGGGTTGGACATCTCGAAACGCGAAAAGGGACCGAAGAAGGTCATTCGGCGAAAATCCAGCTACCTGGATATCCAGGGTCGCGGCAACCATGCACCCAATGGTATTTTTCCTGACATTTTTTCTCTTTTGGTCGCCGATTTTCGGCCGTTTTCTCGGTTTTTTCTGATTCTTTTTTCTTGAGTATTTTTCCTGACATTTTTGTACATATTTTGGCCCAATTTCCCTGTAGAAAACTTGACGAGAAGCTGTAGACACCTCATTTTGCACCCTATGAGGGGTAATTCAGTCCACACTATTTAATAATATCCTGATTAGGTTTCAAGTCGAGGATCACATGTCATTTCTAGACCTCTGATCGCCCCGGGAGTTGGCTCGTTGCCATCTACTCATCAAGGTCTTTCCATCCATATGTAGAATTCTGAGATCCGACGGGGGCAGAGCAAAAGTCATAACAACGAGTCCCACACCCTCAGGTACCCACCTGAAAAATCACCTACCATTTCTAGACCTTCGATCGCCCCATAAATTGGTTTATCACGACCTACTCACTGAGACGTTTCCGCCAATGTGTAGAACGTTGAAATCCGGCGAGCGGATTCTACGAAGCCTCAGCCCCGGTGATGATAACCTGACCAAATTCCACCGGACCCCACCTCCTGGCCCGATCCAATTTCTTTTAAACTAAACCCGGCCCATCAAACCTGTGCCTAACCAATCCCATCAAACTGACCCAAACTCATCCAACCCATTAAATCAAGCCCAAACCCCACCTGACGCAACTCACCCAGAGCCAACCTAGCCTAAACCAACCCAGACCCGACCTGGCCCATTAGCTGCATGGAGATGAGAGTCCATGAGATCTGAACTCTCCCCTCGCCCCTGAGATGTCTCTCTTCCTCTTCATCTCTAACTCCCCCTCGTCTCTATCTCAATCCCATTCATGCGCAGATCCTCTCTTCTCATCTCCCAGCCGACACATACCTCTCCACCCTCACCATCTTCTTCATCTCACCCCACCAGCACTCTTCATTATTTCCATCGTCCTCTCCAGCCATCCCTACGCAAGACCACCATCTCCACAGATCTCTCCATCATCCTCTCCCTTTCACCCGTCAGCACTCAGCAGCCCATTAATTTCTCCACCCACCTGCGCATCATCACGGCCCCATCGCATCTCCATCTCTCTTCTCCATCCCCATCGCAGTAGAGCAGCCATCCAACCTCCTCCTCTACGCAGACCTTCTCCCAAGCACGGATCTCACCTCATCCATCCCCGCCTCCATCTTCATCCCAACACCTCTCTCTCGTTCTTCATCCCTGCGCAGATCAGCCACCTCCATTATCTCTGTGATCTCCATCCTCGCCTCACCTTCATCTTCAGCCCATCGCCTTGGCCACCATCCTCCCCATCGTTGTCTGCAACATCATCACTTCTCTCACTCGTTTACACGTTCTTCATCAACCAGCACCAGCGCCCCTCCGTCGCCTAGCGCAGCCAGACTCACATCGCAAGTAAGAGCTCCTCCATTTCTTCTTGCATTGCACCATCACATCCTCACCCACCTTCGCTGCCCTCACCCTTGCATCGCCCAGCACACCCCCTGCTTTCTCTCTTCTTCCTTCTTCTTTTCTTTCTTTCTTTCTTTCTCTTATTCCCTTTTATTCCCCCTGTACTCCCCCTACACATACTGCACCTTCTCTTCCCCACTCACACCACGCCCTGCTTTCTCTCTTCTTCCTTCTTTCTTCTTCTTTTCTTTCTTTCTCTTATTCCCCCTGCACTTCCCCCAACTGCACGCCCACACCTTCTTCTTCCCCTTTTTCTCTTTTTCTTTTTCTTTTTCTTTCTCTTTCTTCTTCTTCTTCTTCTTCTTCTTCTTCTTCTTTCCCCCTGCGCACACTCCTTCCTCTTCCTTTTTCTTTCTTCTCTTCCTCTTCTTCCCTTTGTATCACATGTTCTCATCTAAGTCATGAAATAGACCGATATACATTGATATCAAATATTCTCAGTTACATGCATTGATACACACCATTTTAGTAGGAAAATATGCGAGTAAATAAATTTTCAGCAACAACCATATAAATTTTCATTGAAGAATCCTGTTTTAGAGACATCACAAAATCCTAATTCCTTAACCGATTGCTCAGCAAAACGTGCCAGGGCATGTTTGTGAGGGCAATATTCTGCTGAAAAGGTTGGGATTGTGGAAATGGGTTTCCACGTTACAGTGAAATTTATGTTTAGTAAGGCTGCTTATGCTAAAAATAAGCTCTCTTTTTGCGATTTTTCAGAAAAAGCATTTCCTTTTGGGGTTCTTTTTTAATGTTAAAAAAAGAAAGTCCATGAAACTGATTGTCCACTGACACTGACGTACACCAAACTTCCAGAAAATCAACTTTGCCGGTAGGTGAGAGAGCCTTTTTCTATTCAAATAGACTTGCAGCTGAAGGCATTTAAGTCTTGTTGACTCTTCACTAAGGAAAAAACAAATGGGTTTCTTGAATTCCACACGTTATTCAGTCAACGAACGCGCACTTCATAATAAAATATCCTCTCTTTTTATAAAATCCGTCGCTCACTTTGTTTTTATATTCGTCTGCTCATAGAGATTTGAAAAACTCCCAAATCCCAAACTTCTATCTGAAGTATTGAACTCTTTTCACAATCCTCCAAGCCCAATTTCATGCTCTTCTTTTAAATCCTTGAACCTGGCTATCTTCAATTTCATTGAACTACAATACCCAATCCAAGGTGCTTCACCCTAATCCGAAACATCTTCAATTTCACTAGTACCCAGATCTGAAGAAACGTCGAAAGCCCCATTTGTCGTGTTACTCTTCAATTCCAATACTCAGATCTTAAAACGTCCTTGAACAATAGTACCCAATCCAAAACATCTTCAATTCCATTGAACACCCAGGTTTGGTTCCCAAAATCAGTAATACCGGTCCATATCAGAAAATACTTCAAAAGTCACATTAACCACCTAAATCTTCATTCCTTTGAACTACAATACCCAGATCTAAAAGACCCCAAAAACGAGTCCAAGTGTAGTAACAATATTATGCCTTCAGCAAAGGCGGTGTTGTCCACTGCTGCCTCTCTTGCAGCTTCAGCAGTCCTCGTCCGCACCATCGCAAATGATCTCATACCCCACCAGTTTCAAGACTATCTATTCTCCACCTTCCATGCTCTCTTCAGCCATTTCTCTTCTCAACTCACCATCATCATCGACGAATTTGACGGCTTCTCTACTAACCAAATCTATGAGGCTGCAGAGATCTACCTAACTAGCAAGATCTCTCCTAAAACACGAAGATTGAAAGTAGCCAAATCAGAAAAAGAAGAGAACTTTAGAGTCGTCATGGAAAGAGACGAAGAGGTTGTAGATACATTCCAAGGAATTCAACTCAGATGGAGGATGGTATGTCACGAGGTCCAGCGAGCAATTTTGAGCTATTCTCGCGATCCCAACTCGACGGTTCAATCCCAAGTTCGATTCTTCGAGTTGAGTTTTCACAAGCAACACAAGAACATGGTGTTGAAGTCTTACTTAGAGTTCGTCATTAGGGAAGCAAAGGAGATGAAAGAGAATTTGAAGACAGTTAAGCTGCACACAGTGCAATATGAAAATCTATATGGGAACTTGATGGATGCATGGAGCTCGGTGAACCTCAACCACCCCGCTAAGTTTGATACATTAGCTATGGATCCGGAACTGAAGAAGGCAGTGATAGAGGACTTGGAGAGGTTTCTTGAGAGGAAGGACTTTTATAGAAGAGTGGGGAAAGCTTGGAAACGTGGATATCTATTGTATGGGCCGCCTGGAACAGGAAAGTCAAGCTTGATTGCTGCAATTGCGAATTTTCTCAAGTTCAATGTGTATGATCTGGAGCTTACTGAGCTGAGGTGTAATTCAGAGCTCAAAAAGCTGATAATTGCGACAGCGAATCGCTCTATAATAGTTATTGAGGATATAGATTGTTCCATTGATTTGGTGAACAGGGGAAAACAAGGGGGAGGATCGCAACAGGCTCCTGCATATGATGGTCAGGTAATTTGTCTTTTAACTTTTCTTTATTTAGAAGCTCAAAGATGGATGGAAATTAAAACTTGGCTTATACAAATTAAGTTTTCTTTTTCCACGTTTGAATAGCTTGGTTTTCAGCTTGTGGAATGGGCAATTTTCCAAAATATCTCCCTCATGTGATACTTATAATACATTTGGATAAAATATGATGAAAACCAAGTGCGAGTCCGATTATGGCCCAACTCTTTTTGAAGTAAAACTTTTAAGAGAATATGCATTTATTTAAAGTAGTATAGAATTTTCACTAGTGGACTTCACTAAGAAGCCTCATGAATTTCTCGTAATGGTATAGTTTGATGCAAAAGTGTACATGCTTTTACAATTATAAGTAAATATGAAAGTAGCGGCAATTCTTTGTAAACATTAATAGAGGTAGGTGGTCATTTGTAAATCCCACTTGAATTTATTGTGATAATTTGCAATAATCTTTTTCAAAATATATTTTAACAATATTGCCCTGGTAAATTGACAAAACTTAGTCAAATATATATGAGTTTCAATTCATAGTTAGTTAATAATTTTGAGGGATTTCAAATTGATGTCTGGGGCATTGTTAGCTGCACCCTATGGACCTGCTCATTCAATGCACTTAAATGGCAGGCCAATTTGAGAAATTTTACTTATATATATATATATGGAAGGTGCTCTTGTGAGAGACACTCTCATCTTACTATGAGATATAAGATGGGGGTCCTCGCATCCATATCCAATGTCAATAACTTAAATATGAACGCCCACATCTTTATCTCCAATAGTAAAGTGAGAGTGTCTCTCACATAATCACATTTCGTATATATATATATATATATATATATATATATATATATATATATATATATTTATATATATATGACTAAAGTGCCCTCTATCTCATGGGTTAATTATTTTGACAATGTCAAGCCTCCACAGCCACAAGTGACTCTCTCAGGGTTGCTCAACTTTGTCGACGGATTGTGGTCAAGCTGTGGGGATGAGCGCATCATCATCTTCACTACCAACCACAAGGAACGGTTGGACCCTGCACTGTTACGGCCTGGTCGCATGGACATGCACATCCATATGTCCTACTTGAAAGCCAGCGCATTTGGCGTCCTTGCCTTGAATCATCTCGGCATTGAAGACCACCTGCTTTTTGAAGAGATCCGGCGACTCTTGACGGAAGTGGAAGTCACTCCAGCAGAAGTTGCGGAAGAGCTTATGAAGAGTGACAATCCTGATGTCGTCCTTAGAGGCGTTATCGAATTTCTTCAAAGAAAGAAGAGGGAACATGACGAAGCAGGAACTAAACAAGAGAACCACATGCAAGGGCAAAATGGGAATGACAATAAGGATGAAGAACAGATGGGTCAACAAAATCAGGAGGAAGGAGAAAGGAATGAAGCACAACCAAAGAAAGACGAAGAAGAAGCAGTTTAATTCTACTAAACATATGTATTTCTATACCATCATTATCAATGTCTCAAATGTAATAAGTTTTATATCACACGCAGATCCAGCCTTTGTATTTCAGGTTACACAAGAAAGTTACAGGGGGATAACCATATTTAAAGTCAAGAGTTATCTTGCTGGTTTGAAGCATATCAAGGTAGGATTGAGTCATTTGAAATCATGATCAACCATGGGAAGCCAGCCGATCTTATCCTTTGGATTGTGTGTGATCCAGTCTATTTACATGCCCACTTGAAACTATATATGTGGTTGTGCACAACGTAAAGTAATAGTTGAAATCTTACAAACTGAGGCCTATCGTAAAGATGTTGTGTAAGGCCACTAGCCCTAATTAGGTGGATTAGTGTTAATCACTAGGATCTGGGTTAGTTAATCGATCTGAGTAGCTTAACACTTTAGTTTCAGTGTTGAGATTAGCTACGATGATTTTCAGAGTGATTGGGCTAGCTACATTTGAGGACCGGGGTGTTTCGTAATTTAGGCAAACTATGAGGGGTTAGATGCAATTTAAAAAAATTAGTATAGTTGGGTTGTATTGGGTAGTTCACATGATGCATGACATTGCCATGTTGGACCCGTCGTGATCTGGTGGCCCGAAACCCACCAAATGACCCATTTTCAAAATAGTCCCTTATTTGAAAGTACAGACTTATGTGTTTCTGATGTCTTTAATTTGCAAGTGTAATAAGAACAGGATTGAATTCTACATGAAAATTGAAGCCATTAGAAAAGGAGTGAAGAAAAATAGAAAAGAAAGATTGATAAATGTTTGGATCCTTGGAAATAGATTTCCCTGCACTATAGTTTCCCTCTAAATCACTTCATTTCCCCATAATTTGTAATTACAAATCTATCTACTCTTATAAAAGACAACAAAATGCACTTTACTTTCACTGCACACCTGGCCCACTTAAAAACAAATGACATAACTTGTGTGGGCCCCACTCATATAATATAATATATATAATATATATATCTATCCATTCTATACATCTATACATCTATATCTATACATCTATACACTATTATAAAAGAGGGAATGTTGCATAGTTTTTTCACTACACTATTGTGGGGCCCACACCAAAATATTATAATAAAATATAATAATATATTACTATCTATCTATTCTATACATCTATCTATATACTATTATAAAAGAGGGAATGTTGCATAGTTTTTTCACTACACCATTGTGGGGCCCACACCAAAATATAATAATATATCATTATCTATCTATCTATTTCTATTTACTCTTATAAAAGACAACAAAATGCATTTTACTTTCACTACACACCTGGCCCACTTGAAAAATATGATAACGTGCTTTTGAAAATTGTAATTTTGACAAACATGGTAATGTATTTTTACCCACGTCACATTTGCATATGAAAATATTGCATATAAATCTTTTACATACATAAAGTCCATCTTTATACATTTGTAAAAGACAAATGACTTGGAAGTAGATTTTCCTGTAAAAGACTATTATTCCCCTTACTATTAAAAAAGAAATGGCATTGAAGCAAAATCCTGATGTAGAAAGATATATCATTTTTTGCTTGAGAATAACCTAAACAAGAAGGAATCCAACAAAAAAGCACTATCACCGTTTGAATCATAATTGTGTGGATCTTGACGTGCAATAGACAATGAGCTATGTGGTGGGGCCTACTCATTAAGATATTATTCGACTACATTGGTAGGCCAATTGTGTTTGTATCGTTTAAAAACAAATTATTGAAGAATCTATCTATCTATATCTATCTACTCTTATAAAAGACAACAAAATGCACTTTGCTTACACTACACACCTGGCACACTTAAGAACAAATGACATAACTTGTGTGGGCCTCACTCATATAATATAATATATATAATATATATATCTATCTATTCTATACATCTATACATCTATATCTATACATCTATACACTATTATAAAAGAGGGAATGTTGCATAGTTTTTTCACTACACCATTGTGGGGCCCACACCAAAATATAATAATATATTATTATCTATCTATCTATTTCTATTTACTCTTATAAAAGACAACAAAATGCACTTTACTTTCACTACACACCTGGCCCACTTGAAAAATAAGATAACGTGTTTTTGAAAATTGTAATTTTGACAAACATGGTAATGTGTTTTTACCCACGTCACATTTGCATATGAAAATATTGCATATAAATCTTTTACATACATAAAGTCTATTTTTATACATTTGTAAAAGACAAATGACTTGGAAGTAGATTTTCCTGTAAAAGACTATTATTCCCCTTACTATTTAAAAAGAAATGGCATTGAAGCAAAATCCTGATGTAGAAAGATATATCATTTTTTGCTTGAGAATAACCTAAACAAGAAGGAATCCAACAAAAAAGCACTATCACCGTTTGAATCATAATTGTGTGGATCTTGACGTGCAATAGACAATGAGCTATGTGGTGGGGCCTACTCATTAAGATATTATTCGACTACATTGGTAGGCCAATTGTGTTTGTATCTTTTAAAAACAAATTATTGAAGAATCTATCTATCTATATCTATCTACTCTTATAAAAGACAACAAAATGCACTTTGATTTCACTATACACCTGGCACACTAAAGAACAAATGACATAACTTGTGTGGGCCCCACTCATATAATATAATATATATATATATATATATATATCTATTCTATACATCTATGCATCTATATCTATACATCTATACTCTATTATAAAAGAGGGAATGTTGCATAGTTTTTTCACTAAACCATTGTGGGGCCCACACCAAAATATTATAATAAAATATAATAATATATTATTATCTATCTATCTACTCTTATAAAAGACAACAAAATGCATAATATAATATATATATATAATACATATATATCTATCTATTCTATACATCTATACACTATTATAAAAGAGGGAATATTGCATAGTTTTTTCACTACACCATTGTGGGGCCCACACCAAAATATAATAATATATTATTATCTATCTATCTATTTCTATTTCTACCCTTATAAAAGAGAAGAAGTTGCTCAATTTTTTTACTACACCACCATGGGGCCCACTTCTATCTACCCACCATAAAAAAAGAGAATAAGTTGCTCAATTTTTTTACTACACCACTATGGGGCCCACTTTTATCTATCTATCTATCTACCCTTATAAAAGAGAAGAAGTTACTCAATTTTTTTACTACACCACTATGGGGCCCACTTCTACCTTTATAAAAGAGAAGAAGTTACTCAATTTGTTTACTACACCACTATGGGGCCCACTTGAAGAACCCTTATAAAAGAGAATAAGTTGCTCAATTTTTTCACTACACCACTATGTGGCCCACTTGAAGAACCCTTATAAAAGAGGAGAAGTTGCTTAATTTTTACACTACACCACTATGGGGCCCACTTGAAGAAATGACCTGTTCCTTTTTTTTTTTTTTTTTTTTTTTTTATGAATGTGAAGAAATGACCCGCTTGACCTTGACCTTTTTATCTTCCCCTTTACAAAGGTAGTTCATCTACACCACCGTGGGGCCCACTTGTTGCATGTCATGTCAAAGGATTTTCTCTACGCCACCATGGGGCCCACTTACTGTATTTATCAACTACCCTTATAAAAAAGAAGAAATGACCTGCTCTATATTTTCTCTACACCACTATGTGGCCCACTTGAAGAATTGACCTGTTTGTATCTATCTATATCTATATCTATATACTTTTATAAAAGAGAGAGAGAGAGAGAGAGAGAGAGAGGTATGATGTACTTTTTTCACTACACACATGTCCAATAAAATACAAGTTGTGGGGCCCACCCTTATATAGAATTGATGTACTTTTTTCACTACACACATGCCCAATAAAATGCAAGTTATGGGGCCCACCCTTATATCTATTATATTATTATATTCATATATATATATATATATCTCTACTCCTATAATAAATAAAATAAAACTCTTATAAAAGAGAGAAAGATGATGTACTTTTTTCACCACACACATGCCCAATAAAATGCAAGTTGTAGGGCGCACCCATATATCTTTTCTATTCACTACACACATGTCCAATAAAATGCAAGATGTGGCCCCACTTAGTATTATTATTAGATATATTTCTATATCTATATTTATATATATACCATTATATAAAAGAGGGCAAAGTGTAGTACTTTTTCACTACACATGCACCAAATAAAATGCAAGTTGTGGGGCCCACCCTTATATCTATTCTATTATTATATTCATATATATCTCTTCTCTTATAATAAATAAAATAAAACTCGTATAAAAGAGAGAAAGATGATGTATTTTTTTCACCACACACATACCCAATAAAATGCAAGTTGTGGGGCCCACCCTTATATCTATTCTATTCACTACAAACCTGCCCAATAAAATGCAAGATGTGGGCCCCGCTTAGTATTATTATTAGATATATTTCTATATCTATATTTATATTTATACCCTTATATAAAAGAGGGCAAAGTGTAGTACTTTTTCACTACACACTTGCCCAATAAAATGCAAGATGTGGGCCCCACTTAGTATTATTATTAGACATATATCTATACCCTTATATAAAAGAGAGCAAAGTGTAATACTTTTTCACTACACACCTGTCCAATAAAATGCAAGATGTGGGCCCCACTTAGTATTATTATTATATATATATATATATATATTATCTTATAATTCTATACCCTATTATAAAATAGAGTAAGATGTAGTACGGTTTCATTACACACTTTGCCTAATAAAAAGAGAGTAAGATGTAGTAAAGGAGAAAATAGAATGAGATAAAGGAAAGAGAAAGAAAAGAGATAAGAAGAGTGAATCGGATGGATAAAGATGGGGACATAATGAGAATTTTCCAATTTGTCTAAAATTGACTTTGGGTCAGGCTTGGATTTAGAGGGGTTTTGAGGGTCCGGATGAAGATGAGCTAGAAGACTAAAGTTTAGGAATTAAAAATATCTACCCAACGGTACCATAATGTCAAAAATCTAAAATTACGAAAAAGCCCTCTAAATTCTTTGGAAAATTGCTAACTACCCCCTACTATACCCAAATGAACCCGGATCTAGACCAAACTTGGCACACACAATCCTAATAATTTTTTTTATCTCTTCTATTGAGTAGATACTGATATTTTAAACGTAATAAAATTTTATTTTAATAAATTCCAATAAATCGAGTAATTTTTTTCGGTTTCTTTGCTTTTTTTTATAAGGTGGTTGAGAAAAAAAAAAGGAAAATGTGGATAAGATTGGAATTCATCTCAAATCAATATCTCAAATGTTGTTTTTTTCCCCTCTTCTTTTTTCAATTTTCTTGTAACATTCTTCTTATTCAGATACTTCAAGATTTTTAATGCAGGAAATTTTGTGGGTATGAGGTTTTTCCTCTGTGAGTAATTGTGTAAGGAAGAACATGGCAGTTTAACAGTTTCTTCATTGACTCTTAGTTTCTTTTGGAATGGAGAGAGTTTTCATACATGTAAGTGAACAATGTCTACTGAAATTATTATCGTTTGATTGTGTCTTCTTCTTTAATTTTTTTTTAATGTTTCAATAAAATCTTCATTCTAAGAAAAATGAGTGCAATCAGAGTTAAGAAAATGACGATGAAGAGTTAGTTTTTTCTTTCACATTCCTGTGTGGGCCAAAGTTAGGCCCATTGATAGCCTTCGTGCTCTGATAATTTTAATTATATGTCTGTTTTATTTCTTTTATCTTAATTGCAAGCTTCCAAATTGTGCGTGTTTCGTGTTTCCTTATGGTAGAACTTTGTATTAGTTCTCACTCTATGTTTGGAATATGAATTTGTGCCTATCATTTAACATGTAAAATTGATACCATTTTATTATGTGAGATAGGAAAATGAAAAACTCAAACAGAAAGTGTCCTGGTTGAGAAAATCAAAATAGACAATAACTAAAAGAACAATGCTATGAGGCATTGAAAAGCATTCTATTATCTGTCAGAATCTATTTGCCTTCTCCATAGAGTCGAAGGGGAAGGGCTTTTTTTTTAAGCAGTACATGAGCTACTATTCAAAAGGCCAAAAACATAATCCATATTTGCATAAGAATCTGACATTTTATTTTATTTTTCTTTCTTGTCTTAATTTATGTTAGTTAAATTCTTACGCTCTAAACCAAAGCCTCTTCAATCGTCACCCTCCAAACCCCTCAAGAGTGGGATAAGACCAATAAACATTCATTCATGGTTCTCATTGAACCATTTTGTTCAATAATTTTTAAATTTTTATTCGGTTTTTTTTTCTTTTGTAAAATTAATTGTGAGATATGGTGCAATTAAAGAATCATTTCAAAGGAAAAATATTTCAAATTTAATTATTCAGAAAGTTTTTTTATTCTTTCTTAGCTCTGTTTTGTCTACCCTGGTTAATAAACTAAGCCAAGTTGAGAAAAATAAAAGATTTTGACTATGCACTATTTACTCCAGTATGTAGTTCATGGTGTACAAACTGCCTTTTAACTCTGAAAACTTAAATGCCATGTACTTTTTCAATAATAAACCTTGAACTAAGACGGGATGAAAATAAAAAAGAAAATAAATAGTATATTTTATAATGGTATCAAAAGAAAATGAATCAAGTGTATTTTACTTACTACATTTTGGTGTTCAATACTTACAATTTCGTGGGCACTTTAAGGTTCTTAGTTTTATTTATTTTATTTTTTTTATAAAACTGCAGGTTATCAATTTGACTATGCTTTCGACTGGACTCCAACTTTAGCAGGTCAAGTCTACTAGAAAACTGATAAGTCGACCTGACAGGTTAAATAAAGTAAATTGAAGTTTCTTTATACACATTCATGATAAAATATCTACAAATATATGATTTATATCCTCAAAAAGTTATATAGATTCTATATCGATTGTCTTTTGAGATCTTATTTTTCTCACTATATCATTATTTTATTATTTTCAAATGTATAGGAAAAAAGTAGTGTCAGCTGTATTTGAACATTGCACGGGCCTTGCAATTTACAATCACTCATTTTCTGTTGAAATTTGATTTTTAAATGTATTGAAGCTTCTACTAGAATTTTTAAGAACTTTATTTTTTTAAGATTTTCTTAGTAAAACTATGTGTTCGGTGCACGTGCATTGCACGTGCAGGGCTCCACTAGTAATAATACAACTGTGAATGAAAGAAACCCCACTCGGCTCTCACCCAAATGCATGAGTCCTCATTTTAATGTCAAAACTGAGCTAACTAACTATGAAAATCTGGTATCTTGATGTAATTTGACAAAGAGAATGTTCATGCACTTTTATAGATATTCTTGTCATCTGGTGTGAACTGTTTATACTTCTGTAGATTGTGTTCTTTGATTTTTCTTGCCCGTTTGGGAGTCTACTTTTTCAGCTGGATCTTCAACTTCCAGGATTCTCATTGATATAGGAAGAAATCCTGGTGGGTGGGCTTGAATGTTCTGAAGTTTCCATGTTGTACTACTACTGCTTGCTACCTATATATGGGACCTGTAAAACTACTATTAAAGGGCAATATTTCCTGTAATTCCATCACACAGTGGACAGTCCTAGCATCTTAGAAAAGTCAGCAGAACTGTTAATGAGATCTAGCATCCATACAAAATTCTTGTCACGAGGTCTGAGAAAACTGGTATCACAGCATTCAAGAAATCTGAGTGGGTGGTGGGATTTTGCTTTCAGCTCAAGTCACGGGACCTTTGGTGGTCTTGAATGGGCGTCTGTGTGTGAAATTAAAAGCATGTTGTATAATGAGTGGTTGGGATACGGATCCCTACTTTTCTGTCCAAGTTGAATTGTTGAAATTATGTTATGGGTCTATTGATCACTGGGGTGTGAGTGAGGGTAGGAGACAGAAATCATGGGCTGGTGGTGGAAAGAGCAGTGTGTTGGAAGTCTTAGAACCCCAGAGTAGGGTTTGTATTGGGGCCCACCACGTGGAATTGTTCTCATTTTCTCATAAACCCCAGACTTTTCTTTTCTTTTCTTTATGTGTATGTAATCTCTGACGTTTTAGTTATTTGTAAAAGACTGCCAATGGCTTGTTTTGAAAAGTGTGGAATTGGAATCCTGTTGTTATTGTTGCAGAGGGGAGGTGAATCAGCTACCATGTTTGTCAAGATGAACTATATTGGGTAGTAGGGCTGTCCCTAGGTATATAAATCTGTCCGAGGACCTGCACTATCAAGGCCCTTACTCTACCTTCATGGCCAAGGCCAGGCCCAAGGACTGAAAACAAAAAAATCAGAAAAATTTCTTTTATACATACAAGGTGTTAACGGACATTAAACCATTCTCCTTTATTTGGGCTTGAACCGACAATATTAATTTTATCTTGTCTCCTCTAATTAACCTATTGCAAAGAAGAAATATAACAAACATGGTAACAAAAAATTGAAATAAAGGAAATCAACATCACAAAAAAAAAAAAACGTTGACCTTTTCGATTGCGTCTTATTAAACAATTTAACTGGGTATTATAATTTGAGGCACAACATGACCTTTATGTGGTTTTAGAAAATATTGATAAAAATGAATACTTTTAAACTCATGCTACACTTCTAACTGATGGACTATATGATAGTGGGTGAGAAGTAAAGGAAATGACCAACCCTCATGTATATTAAATGAGAATGCACACAAACAATAAATATGCAGTGAAGCAGTATAAATTACAGAGATAGAGCATAGGCAGTTTTTTTTTTTTTTTTTTACGGGCCAGACCAACCCTCTAGTGAGGGAAGTAGACCTTGGATGAGGGTAAGGAAGTCCTCTCGTGACAGAAGATGATTACCCATATTTGAATCCTTAGTAGTCAAATAAGTACTGTCACCTCTTACCACTGGGGTAAGAGGCCATTTTTATAGAATGGGCAGTTGATGCAACCTTTTTTTTTTTTTTTTTAAATCCAAGAGATGTTTTGTTTTGTTTTTTGTTTTTTGTTTTTTTTTGGTAATCATCAAGCATAGATTCATTTTAGAGGTATAAGAGCAACATATTTTCTTATATAAACCCATTATTTATTGTCCTAAGAAATAAACTAATTACAAAGCTTCACAAAATAAAGCCCCAGAAATACCTTAAAAAAGCCATTTTAGTATATATGTAAATACTTAAATATATATTACATAAAATAAAAAATAGAAGATTTGGGTCAGGTTTAGTACTGTCTATGGACGACCCCTCAAGTTTGTGCACCTATAAAACTTAAAAAAGAAAAGAAAAGAAAAGAAAGGGCTTTTTGAGGGCCAGTCCATCCTCTTGTTCGATGGCCGGATTGACAGGCCTATCTATGAGTGGTAGATTTCATTATTTTTTGCATCGGACAATTAGGGACAATGATAAATACTGATCATGGAATTAGATGATGAACGGCTTGGATGACAAACCTTTATTTTAAGATAAAGATGAATCTTTTATGAAAAGAGGGTGAAGAACCTTTATCCAAGATGAGGAGCCTCTTTCTGGGACAAGAGCCGGAGGTGTGCTTTTCAAATGTGAAGGGCGTATCTTATCCATGATTGGCCCACCCAAGTGTGACTACATGTTGGCCCATCCACAGTTGCCAACAGCTAAGATGTAATCCCTCATTTGGAATGACAGGAAAGGTGGTGACTGGTGAGGTTCTTTGTGGTATCTGTACTTTGAAAGAAATCTGCCTGGTGATTTAGGTGAAATTGTATTACTGTACATTTTTTTCAATAAAGAAGTAGTTAAGTGAGATGATTGTAGACACAGGGTAGTTGGCAGACAAGGAGACAAATGGAGCTCAGTGAAAGCAATGTGTGGAAATAAAAGCTTTCATCACCCATTTCAACCTTTGCTTCCTAGGGAGAGGAAAAGAATTAAGTGGAAACAAATAAATCAGCACATAAGAGAACTGAAATGGATAGGAAATATGTTAGGGTTTGTTTGTGCAACAACAGGATTTGCCTTTGCTTATATATAATGAGAGAGGAAGTCGGTGTTTCTAACTACTTCATCGAAAATCAAAATCCACTTGATTAAAGAAATTAATTTATTTCTTTATTTCTTTTCAAATGGATATCCGAGCAAACAACAAAATAGTGTATTGTACATAAAATGAAAATTGTTTTCCTCTCTATTGCAGTATCAAAAGAAATACAGAAGCATGTTCTCCCGGAAGTAGACTACATATTGCATATGTAGTCCAGTTGTGTAGGGCCCACTTGGGCACATCTTTCATCAGTGGAGGCCTTTTCACATCCCCCGCCCAAACACACACACACAAATGATTTGGCACTAGGCCTAATTTCATTCTCATCAAACTGTTATCCACAGTCCACCATTCGATTGAATTTCAAAGAAATCTATAGTTAAATCACGGGTATGCATGAAGAGATAAAAATCTATGTATGTTCAAAAGGGGGAAGATGGGAGTCCATAAGTTGAGGGAGAGTATTTTGTAGAAATTAAAAATAACTTTTGATCAAAATTAAAAAGTAAAATCAAAATTAGATCTAAAACCTTCCAGCTTAATATATTATAATAGGGCATGCCGGCCTGTTTGTATTTAAACACATAGGAACTCAATATATAAGAATATTTTGAAGCAGTTAAAAGCGAAGAGCAAACTTTACGTATTCATTTTCCATCTTTCTTTCCTTTGATTCTATTTTTATAAAAAAAAATTATTTGATGCTCATTTTTTAAAATCTTCCTTTGATCTTCATGTTTAACTGCTTCACACACACACCCATAAAAAAATAAAAAAAAATTAATATGTATTGAATTCCTATGCATTTTAATGCAACAAACATGCCCAAAAGGGGGGGAAAAAAGGCATGTAGTTTTCTAACTCAGTGAAGTAATTTCCGCTCCAACTTCTTCAATGGAACCTACTTTTCCACTTTTTTATGGCGGAAAGTAAAGTAGACGTCGGCAATTTGTTTCTTAAACACAATTGCAAAAAGTTCTTGCATGACGAGATTTGGATTTTCGATATGGGATGCTGTCCAACCAAAAAACAAAAATTATGGGATGCTGTCTGTTTGAATTTTCATCTTGATTTGATGATCCCATTGTGGTCGATAGGGACATGTCTCTAATGACATACACCTCTCTCTGTATTTTGTTGTTTAACACACACACCCACCCACCAACACCCACAAAAAAAAAAAAAAATGATTTGATGATCATTACCATTGAATCATGAGCTTGCAAAATAAACAATTAGAACAAAGAAAAAAAAATTGTAGGCTCTTGGGAGATGATTATGACCATCAAATGAAGGAAACTTTGCTTGACTTTGTCAATTTTCATGTAATTTAGGTCAGGCTTAGATATTGGGCTAATGCTAAAAGCACACCCAATTGCAGTTTTCTCTCTCCACACCACAGTAAAAAAAAAAAAAAAAATCGTAAACTACCCCTCCCCCCTCCTCCCTCCTCCCTCCCCCAGTCTCCAGCAGGTAGGGAGAATGGCCGGCAGCTTGGCTGGCCCGCCGGCCTCCCCCCCTTTCCCTCTTCCCTCTCCCCCCTCTCTCCCTCTCCCTTTCCCTCTCCCTTTCTCTATTAGACTAACACAATTAGTTAAAAGATCTCTTATAAATGCCTACTTCCTCCTTAACTTATTTGGACTCTATTTAAAATAAGCCAAAAAGACAAGTTTTGAAATAGACAATGGGTTCTCAAAATGGCTATTTTCTATGAAACTTTTAACACTTTTTCTACATGAAATTTGCATGATCATGAGATTTTTAGGCCTGCAACTGTAAATCAAAATATCAGATTTCATGTTTTTGAAAATGCCAACAATCCCCCACAATTTTTTAGAATCTCAAACTTTTTCTCCATGGGCTTCATTAATGCAGGGTTTTGGGTTGATTTTTGGGTAACCAACCATAAATCAACATGAGCTTTAGTTGAGCTTCATTTCCAGTTAATACATAATGACTCATACCAAGTGGATACAAAAAATGCCTTAAGATGTCATTTGATGGCTTGATCCAAATCATCCAAGATAGTGAATCCGACGGTCTAAAGAAAAACTTGGGCATTAGTTAATCCATGTGAATCACTCAACATCAGCTTTTACATGGACATAATACAAACAAACATGCCGTATAGGCATAGGATTCCAGTTTGGCCACAAAATGCATACCAAAATCCTTCCTCTATGAATGTAATGTGACGACCCTTGGCATGGACAGCACCTTTGTCATGAGATGAGATGGACATTATTATCATATGGGGTTGTTTATGTTGTCGCTTGTTTGTTATCACAATCCCTTTGTATTATTCATGAAGTCAATGTCATGCATCTATATCCGTTCTTTGTATCTCGGTCTCCTGTGGCTGTGATGCTCGCTGGCATGGTAAATGGTTTCCTCCAGTCCTCTAATTAAGTGGAAATCAGAGTTGGAAAGTTTTTTCAGCTTAGAACTTTCAGTTTTTAAGTTTTGGGATGCTTCATCCCTAACATCTCCACCTGAAATTAATCATAAAGTGGGTCACCCTTAAAATACACGCCAGGCAAGTCCAAGTCAGGCCAGAGCCTGGCCCAGCAAACTTTTGGTTAAGCTGAGGGTTGCTGTTCTGGCCTGATAATTAAAAGAACTGGGGCAGACCAATGTCTGCTTTTTTATCTTTTCTTTTCTTTTTTTTTTTTCTTTTTTTTGGTAAAGGGCAGACCAATGTCTGCTTAAATGCCCAACTAGGTGCCCAAACCAGTCAGACATATGGATTGTCAATAGGGTTATATTTTACAAAATGATAAGCCTCAGCCTAGGGTTTAGGCCAATCAGTTGAATCTGATTAATACCTTAAACATAGCATTTCGGGATGAAAATGGGTCTATGAGTAACCGATGTAAATATCATATATGGGTCCGATATTTATTTTTAACGAAATTAGGGAGCTCTCAGGTAGCAGCAATGTCTCCTTCTCTCATGAGGTCAGATCCGCCAACTCTATGGCCGATGCTTTAGCCAATTAAGGGGTTGAAAGGGTGTCATCTTGGGTGGGTGTGATTTTGTAGCCTATTCATGTTGGAAGTTCAGGTCCACTGCATAGACCCTACTAAAGTTCATGCCTGGATTTAGCTCCATAGATTTCATGCCCAAGGACCCGAATGACCATTCTTTTTGTGTAATTTTTTTTTTTTTTTTTTGCTAACGGAGGGTTCCCAATCATTTGGACCGGACTACTCCCTCCGGGGCCCAGAAAGAAGCCGGGTAAAACCCTTGTGGCCCCTAGGTGGTAGCACAAGTGAACTCAACTTTCGTGGTCCTAACCACTCGGCAAATCCCTTAGGGTTATTCTTTTTGTGCAAATGAATTAACAACGTTGTAATCATATTCTATATATGCATAGGTGTAGATACAGTATATATAAGCATACTATATTATTACACAACTAATTGGCCCTTCGATCACATGTAAATCTAGGGACTTTAATTTCCTCTGGTTCCAAATTCGGGTCCATAGTAACCTGGCCATTAATTGGTTTCGGGTACAATACAGGTCCACAATAGCAATATGGATTCGGGTCTGGTAAAATATGAACCCAGCACAAATCTGATCCATTGCCATCCTGAGCTTGCACTATTTGTAGCGAAGAAAAGCGATACATTAAAATAAACCTGAGCTTGCAACTTTTTTTGTTTTTGCTAGGGCGACCTTGTGGCCGGGAGTGATACTATAAATCTGAAATCTATGCTCCGCATGTGATGTCAAGATACCAACACCACTCAACCAAGTGTGTTGGAGAGCATGCACTTTAATTCATTAGTTTTCTGGCAAAATCGCTCTCAAAAGTCAAAGCTAGATTTCAATGAACGATGCCCCCTTGGACACGGTGAAAGTGGAGACACTGTTTTATAGTGGCCATTGACTTGAAAATGAGAAATTCTGTGAGTCATGCCCATCAATGGCGACAATCCTCTCCGACAAGAGGACAATCTTCATAAAATCAAACTCAAGTAGGGATGGCGTTTGGTGTTCGGTTCCACACTTACTAGGTATACATAGTGGAACATCAAGGAGTCTCTCCACTAGTCAGAAGTATCCTGTATTGAAACAAATTTATGCCGTATCAGAGCCAACCGATTCTAAGTTCTAAAAAAAAAAAAAAGATAAGCGTGTTTCCCAAAATGCGCCATCAGGTCTTACCTGAGAGGGAGTGTGGAGTAGTGGACTCCACCCAAAGGGGAGTATTGAAAAGCATTTATTCTGCCTCTACTAAAACATTATGTAGTCCCCCTTGACCACTGCAGGGCCAAAAAAATCAAATCCTATCCCACTCTGTATCCATAATCTCTCACCTCTTTAATGTTTTCCTAAATTAGAGTCCATTTTACAATGAACATCTAGAAACTCAGCACAGGCAAACAAGAGATGCAGAGGGAATATATGCAAAATGGCAGTGATGACAGGAAGAGATGTGGCCTAGAAAAGCCTGTTCACTGAAATTGGTGGGAACAAAGAAACCTTGTTTGTGAATTGAGTAGCTAAAGTTTCAGTCTCCTTCAGCACGGTTTTTTATCAGAACTGGTTTGTTACTTTCCGAGTTAAAGGGCCTCTGTCCAATGTAAAAGTGAGGATAATGGATCCAATGCTGTTTGGTGGGAACAGAAAAGTGGCATGACATGAGACGTAGTTGAGTGGCATGAGGCATCTTTGAACTTCCTCTTTTCTTTTGGATAAAGATTTCTCGGAGGATGAGAGCAACACATTTCTATGCATCAGATTCTTTTGACTCTTATTTTTCTTTCCTCAAAGATGATAACATAAGATCTTTTTTTCGTTCTAGGGCAGAACTGACCGATGGCCAAGTAAGTGCAGGCCATGCCCACCATAAAGCTAATCACACCAGCCAGCATATGTGATGGGTAGAATGGATCTTTTTTCCCCTTTTATTTGCATGATTGGTTGACTGGATCCATTGCGGTGGCACCACTCCAAACACTAGACATTCATTAGGACCGAGTCATGAGTTAGCAAAGAGAAACAACTTCCTATCCCAAAATCAGCTTTAATCAAAATGTTAGCATGCATGTTGGCAACATTCATCTAAATATGGTTAAATGAGAAAATTCTCAAGAGATTTACAAGAAATTGGAAAAGCAGAATAAGGCATATTGGATTAAAAAATGAAAATGTATTCCTCATCGTCATCACCAAATTTCCAACCAAAAGATTTTTCATCTTTTCAGTTCCCGTTCATTCAAAGGCTGCCACTATCCTCAAATCAGCACGAGCAAGAAAAAGGGTACATAGTCCCTCATTCAGGAATTAACCTGGAAATTAGCCTCTAATGCAGTTGCCACTTTCTACACTACCCCAAATTTAATGACCAAGCAGGGATGAGTCCACCTCCACATCAAAACTCTTCAAAAACCTTGTTACGAATTGAATGGCTAGACTCTGTCCTGCATACAGCAATTAAGAGCAGCCGTATATAACCAATAAGGATTGGATGTACCTATGATACACCATTCAAGAACTGGTCTTGTTGCAATCATCTGCAAAGGCCAGTTCACAAACGAGAGCAAGGTGATCACTTCCCCAGTTCTGCAAAAAGAAGCAGCCAAAGCTTTGAACGAGTAAAAGAATAATGCAGATGATATGTAAAATGTAACCAATTGTAAACATGGACCAGTATTCATTGCATATTACTAGATAAATTCCCCTTGAAATAAATAACGACAATAGCATTTTCTCATTCTAAATAATCATAAGAATGTGATGATGATATAAGTTAACCACCAGCAATTTAATGCATCAATATGTTTGTGAATCTGTATGCTCACTACCATGGTTCATCACAAGAGATCTCAGTTTTCTGACCAGTCCCGCAAGTTTATCTTGGACTTTTCCATTGGGCAATCCCTATATTTGTGGTTGTGGATACTTAGTCCATTAAAACCCCATGCTTCTGGCTCCAATCGAGCCGATTCGATGAATATCAGGTCAATTGAATCCTTAAAACAAAATCCTATGACATGTCTAACCCATTATCACAGTTCAATTAAACAGTGTATCTACTGCTCTCAACCACGCCAGATACAGAGCAATAATTAGCATGCAGATGTTTGCTAAATAGCAGTCCGGGTGAGATTTGATCTCAACCTAAAGACATTACAAGATGGAGATAAAAGGAAATGTGTTTCATCTTTGACCCTTTATGGAAGGGACTGCCTTGCTACGATCCACTGATTATCTTGTAGTGTTAATTACGTGTCTTGCTCAAGAGAAATCTTAATTGTCAGATTGGTGGCCTAAAAAATGACAGATTAGCCCCAATGGTCCATACTTCAAATTCAAAAGATAAATCCAACTACAGTAGGGCTAAGATTTTGCAACACAGAACATTTTTCTAGGCATTGCTCATTCATTAAAAGCCCCACTTGAGGAACAGTGATACCAATAAAGTGGAACCAATGGACTCATTCTTATTTTTTATTTTCTTTTCATTTTTTTTTTTGGCAGACCTAGAATACCAACCTAGAATACCAATATTTACTTCGAACAACGTTTCTCTAACCTAAATGTCCACTGAATTCTTTTACCTAAAAACTGATGCCTTTTCCATGTTGGGTAATAACATACTTTATGCTGGGTAATGACATATTTCTTTTTTGATAGTTCTATTTTTTATTGGTAAAATAATTAAATAGGTTAGATAGTAACATACTCGAGTCAAGACACAATTCAAAAAATAAAAAATCAAGAAACAAAATAGTATAAATAGAAAGAAATTTCAAATGAAGATGTTGCCACATTGGTTTTTATAACGCTTCGTCCAAAAACTACAAGAAGCCTATGATGCCTAAATGCAACAATAATATAGTGGACACTACAAGTGAGAAACATCAAACACGATATGCACGACCAATTTTGAAGTAACTGAGCATCACATGGAAAAGCATACAACTTTTAAAAATATGAACCAAAAAAAAAAAAAGCATACGGCTTCATAGTGATGGAAATCATTCCAAAGGATTTGCAACTTTTCTTCCCAACGGAATTACAGCAGAAAGTTGAAAGGGAAAGGTAGATATAAAATACCTCACTGGGGAGCCCTTGCAATTTTTTTAAGTTACTGACTGGTAATGTTTCGACTACTTTCACAGGAACAAGCTCCTCAGAATGCCTGCATGAATCAATAGAGGGTATCAAATATAAGAACAATCAAAATACCATTGACAAATTTTCTTCTAACAATAATATTGAAAGAAAAATTTTCTTCTAACAATATTATTGAATCACCAGATATAATCAACAGTTCCCATAAACTTTGAATGATATGACGTTGCAGATGGTTCTCCACAACTATCTCTCGTGTAGCAATTTCCCTGTCCAAAAAGGAATGAATCATGAAAATGTGTAGAACACAAGACCAGGAGAGAGTGCCAATGTCCACACACTATTGAATCATCAGTGGGATTGCAAGCATCAAGCCTGCATTAAGCTGGACTTTATGCGTTTTTAGGCACATATTGGCTAGACGATTCAATAAAGCCCAATTTGTTGGCCAGGCCTCGCCCAACTTATCTAACACCAATGGGCATTATAAATTGTTGAGCACTGAACCAATGATGCTGGCCAAATCATTCCGAATCAACAAGACTGCATTTTTGGAGACTATATATGTATTTGTCAAAATTTCCATCTATATGACAATTCTAGATGGCAAAACCAAGGAATTCTATAGATCAAGTTATGGTTTCTTAATGTGTACAGGTAATTTCAATTGAGAAACAAAAGAGAAATCGGTGTTCAAGCATGCTTGATGCTTCAAATTTTGGAGTGAAGACAATTTCCTTGTAGAATGAAGCTACTCTTATAATGTGATGCCATGCATGGTTCAAAATAGCGGCCTCTATGCCACAGTGTCGGCTGTATCGACTGAGGCCGATACACTTTATAAAAAAAAAAGCAGCGCTCACATGCATAGTAGCCTCTATTTTGCCATAGCAACCACGACGTAGCAGATTTTGATCCGTCTCTTTCTCTCTCTCTCACACCTTTTTTTTTTTATTAACCACTTGAAAATTCCCGGTAACTTGTGCATCTATGTTCCCCAAAGATCAATCACAAATGGTTTGAGGTTCTTCTTCTTCTTGCTATTTATTTTTACATCTTTCGAGATTTCATAAGAAAGAACTGTTTTTTTTCTGAATGTAGGCCAATCAAATCACATCCTAATGCATTCTAACTTGCAGATCTATGTTTCTCACTGATAAATGCCAAATGGTCTGAGGTTCCTTAAAAAAAAAAATTTGTTATTAATTTTTGGATTCTTGAGGGTTTTTTTAAATGAATTTTTTCTCGAAGTGGGCCAACCAGATCACATCCAAGTGCTTTCTAACTTGTAGATCTATGTTTTTCAAGTCTAAAAAAATACATTGTTTCGTTGATAAAAGATGTTTTGTCATTTGTGTTTGAATTTTAAATAGTACTTAAACGTTATTTTATATATCTTACTTCGTGCAACTATGCTAAATAGATTTTTTGAATTTAGAATTTAGAAATTCATAATAATGATGAAATATGGACGAGGCTGTTTGATTATTAGCATTTTATTAGTACCTAACTAATATAGCTGACCAACACAAATATATGTAGACAAATAGATCAATACTGTTATTTTATAGTCATTCAGTAATACAAGACCAATACAATGAAGGGTCCACTATAACCCCCTACCTTAGTTACTAATTAAAATAAATAAATAAATTCTAGCATTTTCCAATATTCTGGATGTTTTGATATTTGTTCGGATTTTTTCTTACCATATTTTCAATTCATACCGCTACACCACTGTGTATCAGCACAACCACTATGTACTGCTTTGGCCACCGGCCACTCTACCGACCATAACAACTATTTTGAACCATAATGCCATGTCATCATTCAAAATTTTCTTAGAGGGAGAAGCTCATGTTCCAGTGATATCAATTGTGATCCAGGATTGGGAGACTCCTAAATAGTGGATGCTTGTGTAGGGATCCTTGGTCTCCAGCCGATGTTGTGGAAGAGGTGATTGATATAGCTAGAGCTTTGGAGGCCTCTTATTTTCATGTACAGAGGTGTGCAAACAGGGCAGCAGATCATTTGGCTAAGAAATAATCACCAAAACCTATTTATAGAGAAGGATGGAGCTACTCTTTCTTCCGCCTGGGCTCATTGTTTCTTTGTGGTATTAGCTCATATGTATAGTTCGCTTGTACTGTTTAAGCTCTTAAAAAAAATAGTTACCATTCAGAAAAAAGAAAAAAAAAATATTAAAAAAGTGGTTTCCTTTCCTTTTAATGAAATATGGTGTGATTGCATTTCAAAAAAACAAAATTATGTGATTGGGCAACTCATCCAAATGACTAAAAATTAGATCCAATCAACTTAATTATGTGCAATTTTATCAATTTGGAGATTTTCCATTTTCCTATGTTAAACATTTTTTTATGTTTATCCTTTATCTATGTTAGTACCAACAGATTTTCGCATTCAAGTCCCCAGTCCTTCATTTTCACTGAAAAAAATAATGTGGTCATTTTTTTTATCATAGAATATTTTTAGGGTCTTTCATTTTAGTATGTGAAACCACTTTTCATATGATTTTTCTTCATTATATCCAAAAAAAGTGTTTATATGTTATTATCATCTTCAATTCTGTACCATCATATCCTTGTGCATGTCACTTTTTCATATTTGGGGTATCTTTTCTTTTTTCAATAAATTTATAATTTGTTCCTGTTCACAGACATTAAGAATTTATGTGTATTGGTACTTCTTTTCTTGGTTCTATATTTATTTTTCCTTTTAAAGAATTTAAACTTCAATAATACTACACATTGGTCAATATGTTTAAATCCATATTTTTTTTGGTTTTATGGATATAGCGAATAGGATTGGCAAAGATGGGCAAAATGGAGACAAGCTAATGGAGTGCTATGTGATCGTAGAGTGGCACTTAAAGTGAAGGGCCACTTTTATAAGACAGCAGTTTGATCTGCTCTAATGTCTTGAGTTGATTGTTGGTCAATAAAGAAATAGAGAGAAGCTATAATTCCGTGAGGTCGAAATGTGCATGCCAAAGTGGATGTGCAAAGTTACAAGACGGTAGAATTAGGAATGAGGCCATGAGAGAAAACCTACGGGTACTCTTTGAGGTAGTCTGGGCATAAGCACAGAAGGTCTAAATCAGTCCCTATGCCACAAGATATGGTGAGAAGAGGAGAGTAATTAAGACCTCGGATGAAGCAGTGAGGGAAAACATTAGACAGTAGACTTAAGGAGAACGTGACCTCTAACAGTGTAGAGTGAAAAGTAAAAAATCATGACGATGAACCTAAATAATTAAGACAACACCATGATTGTGGTGTGAATGTTGATCTCGTATATCTTCTGTCGTGTTTTTGCAAACTTTTGCATTATCACACTGACTCAGGGAGGTTAAAATGTGACACATTAAGCCAACCCTAAATTGATTAAGGCAGAGATTAAGAATAAGACGACATTGATGATGATCAATATAACTGAATCTCACAGGAAGTTAATCTTTATTTTATTAGTCTACAAAAGTTTAGCTTGATTTTATTAGTCTACAGATGTTTAGCTTTATTTACAAATCATGTCTGAAGAAGTGTGCACTGAGAATTTATAAACTGAAGTCATCATAAAAAAAATAAAAAAAATAAACAGTATTATAAATGTGCATCATACTTTTTTTTAACTTTTTTTTACTTTCAGCTTATGTTAATATCTATGTCATTGAGAAACAAAGGTTAACATGGATCAGGACCTAAACACACTACTTACAGATTTACATAAATACTAATGTCTCAATCTCGACCCAAATGGATCAGGATTTCTCGGAAACAGGATTTTCAAAAGCTTCACTGACAAAGGGTTAAGCAAGTGTGACACCAGCAAAGAAAGGAATGATCAGTGTCAAAGAAAATTACAGGAACTCCTAAATATGCACTGTGGAGTTTCAGATGATGCTGGAGATGGGTGCATCCGCTAATGCCAGCTGCAAGTCGTAATTCTTCCTCACTCCATCTATATTTCCATGCATAAGAAGTAGACATTTGAGAACTGAAGACAATGCGGTAGCATCAATATTCACCCATTAAGTAGAAAGCAAAAGGAAATAATACCATATATAATTTACATGTGTTCTACAAAAAATCAATAAAAATAAAAGGCAAACTTTGATGGCTATAGGAATTCTAAGGTCCTGCCTGAATGCATCAGTCTATGCAAATGGGCTGAGTGCAGGTTCAAAAGACCAGCTAATATGTTAGTCAATACCGATACAAAAAACTGAATCTTTACTAGTATCAGACCGTATCACAGCACTACACCAATTTATCAATCATATCAGCCATACCAGCTGGAAATTTCTATTTCTCACCGGATATGCCAAATAAAATAACATTTCTTCCTTTGCCCTGTTATGGTTCTTTGTTGTGATAGAACATACCAAAGAGCCTTCTTGCCTTGCGACAGCTTACTTTCGTGTGAAAGACACCAACACTTTTTTTTTGTTTAAATGAGACAAAACGTGGCATGCTGACTTCAGCTTAAGTGAATTTTATAAAGGGATACGCGTAGTCTTTTTTTTTTAATACTTCTTCGAGAATTTAGTTAATGGGTTAATATTTTGTTGTTATGATCAATACATAAAAGATAAGTGATTTGAAAAAGAAAGAAAAAATCAAGGGAGAGTTAATTATTTCTGAATTTCTTTTTGGGATTGTTATGTATTTATCTCAAAATTAAACTTTAAAAAGAATGCTTAAATACATGCATGCATGTGTTAAGAGTAGCTCCTTTTTTTTTTTTGCCCCCACCCCCACCCCAAAAACCAAAAAACACAGCCACCACTCAAAAGGATAAGCAAAAACCATATAATGAATGGGGACAAAAACCACTTCCCTTCAATTGTACATGATGTTATCTAGAATAAGGCTCCAGAACTCAGGATTCTGGAAGGATAGAAGTCCAGGAGGTGAAACAAAATCTCATTTTGCGGTTGATTTCTTCTAAGGGAGAAGCTACTCCTTCAAAGCAACTAAGGTCCCTCTCTTTACAAATTGTCCAAGTACTAGCCAGAAAAGATAAGTGCCACATAGTCTTGTCTTTTGAGGAAACTATGGGGCATACTGTTGTGTCAACTGTCAAATAAATCCGACATGGACTGGGGGAAGCACCCACTGCACTCAAAGCCAGTAAGAACTGAGATCCATAAACCATTCGCCACCTTACAATTAAGTAAAATGTGCTTCACTGATTCTTCCGCGGGGAGGCAAAGTGGGCAAGCATTGACAATGATCATGTTGCTTTTCAATAAGTCATTTTTTCCTCAATTCTTTCTACGACCGGATTCAAATATGGATTTAGGCTCCCCACCTAGGCACAAAGGAAGACCTAGGTATGAGGGGAATGAATCCATTTTACAACCCATGATTCTGGTGAAGTGGTCTAAAGACATGTAATCCAGAGAAATCCCAAGTAAAGCGCTCTTGGAGAGGTTGACCTTGAGGCCGGATATAGATTGAATCATCTGAGCATGGATGAAAATAGCGGCCGCTACGCTACATCGGCCGTAGCGGCCGCCACCGCTACGCTACGGCCGATTTATCGGCCGTCGCACCCGTAGCGGCCGCTACATCTGCTACGGGACCGCTACGGGGTGAAAAAAATTCCTACTTTCCAAATTTTTTTTAAATGCATAATAAGACTTATTTCTTTTCTTCTTCTCTCCAAATAACATTTCTACACAACTCTTCTACCCTTTTATGTTTAAAAGAACACCAAAAAGCATATGATCTCGCCGAATTACGGTCGATATAGAGAGTTCTTCTCAATGATTCTTCTCTAAGTACATCCTATTAGACACCCCCTTTGGTAGATGTATTTTTTTCTCTAGGTACTCTTAAGTCTTGACTTCATGACATAGTTTTTTTCTTTTATAAGCCTTTCATTAGTTTCTAAGTTAGTATAACTAAGCAACATAAACACATGTGAAAAAAATAATCATTACTATTATTTTCTATTTATACAGCGATACAAGACCTCATACAGTGAGGGGACCGCTACGCCCCCTTACCTTAGTTACTTTTGCAAAAAAAATTACATTTTCTTTCATTTTACAATTTTATGGATTTTCTGAAATTTTTTCAAATTTTTTTTGCGATTTTTTCAAATCGCACCGCTACACCGCTACGCTATGTATCGCCCACTTCGTAGCGGCCCGCCGCTACCGCTATTTTCATCCTTGCATCTGAGGATGGCGATAACATTCTTGACTTGGTTAAGGTTGTTTTTTCAGAAGCATAAATAGGTGTATCACCAAGCCCTAGGACCACAACCTTATGAGATTTTTCTCTGAATTCAACCTCCATCTCTTTATTCTCAATCTTTCTTTTATTAGATTTCTCAAACCTTTTGTGGAGAAAACCCCAAGGAATCATCATATCACAAACTTGACCAGAGTGGGTATGGTATCACAAACTATAGACCGATCATGGGTCAGGACAGGTCAAGTATGGGGCAGGGGATGTATCAGTGGGATTGGGTTCGAGTTTAGGCCAACTCCTACCAACCCACCCGGTTGCCATCCCTACAAAATATTTTTGAAAACAAAATTGAAAACTAAAAATTATACAAGGAATATAAAATATTACAGTATAAGAAAGTCTTTTTTTTTTTAATTTATAATAATCAAGTCATCATGGAAGCTCATTAACAACCATGCAAAATATGAATACTGTCTATCACTGGATAATTGTCTCCAAACTTAAATTGCCAAGAAAGTTGTTTTCTCTATAAACTAGAAATTATACAATGTAAAGAGTAGATGCCAAAATATAACTTCTCACTTCTCATCTGTCAAACTCAAGTCTCACGAGTACAGTCAACTCTACTGTGCAGCTAGCCAGCTAAATTATTATTATCATCCATATCGCATATTGAGTTATTATGTGACTCGGTACATAGCAATCTCGTACAATTCCATGCCCATTGCTGCCAGTCCCATATCTCAAGTTGTTAACCAATACACCCAAAATGCCTAGACATTAAAGGTGCGGCAAACTAACTACTTAAGACCACCCTTGGGCGGGACACTGCCCGGACTCAAAGCACATGCCCGCCTAAGACGCAACATGGGACCTCTTTGCCCTGGCCTGTGCACAAGCGCCCGCACCCAAGACATGGCATGGGGCCTTTTTTGCCTTGCGCATATTCGAACCCGGGATATGTTGGCTGTGATACCATCTCAAGTTGTTAATCAATACACTCAAAATGCCTAGGCATTAGAGGTGCGGCAAACTAACTACTTAACACCAGTCTGATGCCAGTTGGTGCTGGTCCCAATCTTGTACTGATTGGCATCGGGTCATCGACTTGGTCCTGATGAAACTGCAAAACATGAAGCAATTTGAATTGATTTTCCTACATCCAGTTTGAATTGTATGATTCAAATCGCCAATTATACCATCAACCTTAAGCTACAAATCTTCTACGTCAAAAGAAAGTTGAGAGGCAGACCTTACTACGGCCTCAGTATGAGGGGCAAAGTTTTTCCTTCTTGACGGATACAGAGTCTGTCCAGAAATATTTCTGCGGTCGTGCATGAGAATATCCAACTGCCAGAAATTAGAATGAAAGTTTAGATTTAGGAATCGGGATAAAGGGGGTAGGGAGGGGTGGAAAGGGTTAGCTACACATGCATGTAGCTCTCTATGCAGGGTTCTAAATGTGGCCACATGGGTGGATGCGGTACATGTGCTGAATTCAAGACACGCAATAGATGGACCCAGACATGTACATTAGTTTCCCAAATCAGTTGGGTCCACTCATCAGTGCAGCCACGCAGATGAAAACTTCGAGAGTTTTGACTAACCATCTTGACATACAACTGACCAATCAGAAGAGAGCACCGGCCAACCCTTTGGATATAGAACATACATGAAATGGGCACATAGGTGTGTGAATTGATTGGACGGATATCCACTCGTGAGGTTTGCAAAGTTCTCGAGAATGAAAAAAGGAAATATTTGAAAAGCATATTACAAAATGTATAAACTTTGCACTTTCTGTAAAGATGATATCTAGGATCTAAATAATTCCTAACAACCAAATTGCTCACCTCAGATGAAGCTAGAAACTGATATATCGCGCTCTGTGATGTAAAGATGAAATCACAACTCCGATTAAAAACCAGATGATGAAATAATCATAAACCTTTCCATGGATAATAACATTGCAAGGTACCACCTGTGGGACGCTATTGAGGTCACCAGCAAGTACAACGGGAATATTCCCCCATTCCTGTGACAACGCATGGGCCTTTTCGAGGAACATTCGGATCTACAACATTTTGAGGTAACCACATTAAGTAATTAAATCATACTAATAGATGATATGATGAAGAAAGCAGCATGCCATATAAAACAAAGTAAATTCCAGAACCAAGGCAAACATTGAATACATAAGAATAGGTTTACACTACCAATTAATAAGGGCATATAAGAAGACATCCACACAATATAAATGACTTAAATAAAACTTCAACGAGCACTGGGCTCGTAAGAATATTCTTAAGAGTTTTAGAACTTGTACTTCATCTTTTCATATATAACTTTCTAGTGTTTTCTTCTATGAGTATTGATGAACATTTTTATACTTTGGTAAATATCCAATTGGGATATCCAAGGGGATATGAGATTTGAGTCATTTCCCTATCTTATTATCTCCGTGAATAATGCCATGGGATATATGATGAGCAGCAACAAGCAGAAAGAGTGCAGGTGACAATTTGGGGTGTTTTTGGGAACCAAATTTATGCACTGTGGAGAAAAAAGGAATATGGATTTCAGTTTGTTTTGGAGAATCCAGACGGCCAAAAACTGTGTCAACAACCCTATCACACACAGACACAGTGTCAACAACCCTATCACACAAGAATAAAATTTAAAATACTTCCTTTTCCTATCTTATGTGTTGATGCATGTCCACATGACCTTCTTGTGGTAACTACTTTGAAAAAAATGGAGGACTAACAAAAAGAAAAAAAAAAAAGAGGTAGCTGCAGTGAACTTACGCCCAGCTTGCAAACATTGAACATTGTTTTACCTGTCCCAACTTGATATCTCCACGATTAGGGTTAAATAAGACATGTATGTTCCCAACAAGTAAAGTTCGGCTGGCTGCAGCAGTCCTGTACAGTTTGATTCGCGTTAGTTAACAAATAGAGGGAGACTAAAGCATATTATTATGTATTAACTGATGAGATATATCAGATGAAGCATCAATAGAGAGCATACTCTTCCAGAGTCCAGACCACAGAAAATATATAGTTTTTTGTAACTTATGTTGTCCTGCCATGTACTATACCTTGGCCATATTTAGAGAGGAGGTCATATCTAAGAGACAGTAAATAGAAATTATACAAGATCTCTTATGATTAAATAATCACCCAAAAGGGATGTAACATCTGCATAGTCAAGGCGGTACTAATTAATTGGCAAAGCATGAGGTAAGAAATTTATTGGATAATGGACCATTGTCATGCACACCGAAGATTTAAGTGTTGACTCAAAATACTGGCTTACGTTCTCCACTACCCGTAACAAGTACCACTTGGACCATGGAGGACGTCAACATAGACTTTGTGCCAATCACTTTTAGCTCACGCTATGGAAGTGGTTGGGTGAAAATATGAGCTTCAACAATAATTGTCACCTGAGGATCGATGGATAGACCAAAGCAATAAACAGAAAATTAGGTAATTTATTGTGCAACCGAGTCGGTAAATCATCAAATCAGTGGAACCTCGTTTTCCCTAAAGCAGGGTTACCATATAACAACTCAAAGAACAAAACTACCAAGCTTAGCATGTAGTGTATGGGGCTTAACCCTAACCGTATCTTGGATTTGCTACCTATAAAGAAGCATGAAAAGTTCAAATGGGTTGCAAAATCATTCCTAAAGAATATCGAGGCCATAGCTCTCAATCACTCGGTTTTTTTTTTTTTTTAAGAGAATTACATAAGCTTAGAGAAGAAAGCCCCCAAAAGGACAACAAAAGGAACAGCTATACAATCTAGACAAAGAGAAACATGATGCTAAAAACAGGGAAGAAAACAGAAATCATTGGAGTTGAACTCCCAAAAAATTTAGAATGGACAGAAGAGACTGGTCTCTGAGTTGCTTTCTCATTTGACAAGGAGCTAAAGAAAGATGATCTTCCGGATAGCATTTTGCTCTGTTATGAGAAGGGCTAAGTTTCCTGAATTTTTCATCACTCATTCTCTACCAGAGAGTGTTAACAGTTGTTAAGAAATTTGCACCTATTCCTTCTCTACAAGAAGCATCGCAATTAGTAGAAAGAGCAGCCCATATAAAGTAGACTGTGAAAGCTTGTTGCAAAGAAGAACCTGCCATGCTAATAATCCAAGTCCGCAGTTGGACAGAGAAGGAGCAGTTGAAAAATAAATGCATCAGTCTCCACATTGTTCACCTATAAGGAGCATCTTGAGACGTCAGGCAAGCTGCATTCCAACAAATTGGGCCCAGCTCTCAGTATGGGTCTTCCTACGAAGAGAACAACAAGCAAAGCAAGACAGATTTGGATGAAGGAGCTGATTCCAAACAAAGGGCGCCCAGGACAGGTGGGAACTTCTAGATCTAAGCTGCTGCCAGGCCTCCTTGAAAGTGAGATTTCCATTGAAGGAGCCTTTCCAAATCAAGAGGTCCTGCTGAAGATAGTCTTGCAACTGAATAGTTTGGGCTTGACCAAGGCAGTCTAAGATAAACTGGCATTAAGGATGCAAACTGGGTCGTGCCGGCATGTAAGCCTCAGCCCAGCCGTGGCAGGGCCGTGCCGTGCCACCCTGTGAAAATTCATGGCAAGGCCTCGGCCCAGCACGGCCCGCAGGCACGACCATGGGCCAGGCTGGGCCATGCCAGCCCACGGGCCAAAAACCTTTTTCATTCAAGAGTTTGCCTAAAAAGCAGCAATATATCATCACATACAACCTACAGGTGATATTAACATTCTTCTCATGAGATATTGAATAGGAAACTGTTGCTGGGAAAACAGGACTCACACTGTCCTTTTTTGCTGTCTCATGAGAAAAGCCAATGGCCGGAAGAAACCCACTTCAACGAAACCAGCCTGCACATTGTAGTATGATTCTTCATCTAATAACTACAAAACCCAGCAGTCATACCAACCAACTTGAGCCCAGACCTTGCACCTCTCTATTAAACCCAACCAAGACATTCAACTACTCATCTAACCCACCAACAGATCCTCTCTGCATCACCCACACCAACACAACCTTCCCAAACCCACCACCAGGCCGAGACCTCAACTGCATCATACTTCCTTTTTTCATCATCTTCACCAACTCCAAGACACAACCCACCTTCTCTCATGACTCATCCAAATACAACCCTCTCCACTGATCCTCAGCTTCATCTCTACACCAACTACACCTATACAACCAAAACCCACAGAACCCACCGTCTTACCCCACGGGTTGCGTGGCCCGGCCCAGTTTGCATGACTAACTGGCATGATCTAAAAGCTATCATTGATAAGAGTTGAGACGCGTTCCTCAACTGAGAAGAATAAATGAGGGAATAGAGAAGCAATAGGAACCTGCTCAAGCCATAGATCATGCCAAATCCTTATATGGTTGCCACGACCTACAGTCCATTTGCTACCCTCCTGAATAAAGAAAGAAAGGCAACGAATTTTTCTCCAAATGCATGAGCCTGAAGCTGGATTGGATACAATCATTGAGCCTATAAAGTTGAGGTACTTGTTTCTTGCCCACCCATCTTTAGCATACAAGAATCATTGACTTCAGTGACCATTCTCACACCAAGGCGCAACCCTCTCCAGAAGACAAATAATTTCCCATCTGACCAAGTTGCATTTCAGTGGAGTGAAGCTAGCTGACCAAAGGAAATCCCTCATAACCTTCTCAATTTCAGTACAGACTCTTCTTGGAATGGGAATATCCATAAGGATATGAAGGAGCATATTGGCCAACACATGCTTGACAAGCACTAGCGAAGCAGTGAAGGAAAGTAGTTTGCTTCCCCAGCCTGAGAGTGTTTTAATGGAAACCATCCATCAAAGAGGAGAAGTAGGACCATTTCAGATTTCCAATGAACAAAAGGACACCCAAGTACCATGAGAAAGAGGAAGTAATGGGTATGTCCAGAAAATAGTTTACACAATTCTTGGTCGTGATACTACATTTCCCCACAAAAAGTTGGCTTCTTATAAGATAACCATTGACCAGCTGCTTCTTGATATTTAGACAGAAGGTCTCTAATTGCTAAGGCACTTTTCTTGGAAGCTCTGAGGAAAAGCAAACTGTCATCAGTAATAGAGAAGGTGGCAAACTAACAGTAAATGAGAAGAAACCGTATTAATAGCTCCCTTTCCTTATAAGATCATCAATGAGAGCGGAAGGATTTCTTCAGCTATGATTACAGGTACATGGCATGGTTCAAAATAGCGGCCGCTACACTACATTATGGGCCATAGTGGGTGAGCCCGCTATGCTATGTTGAAAATAGAGAGGCACTATGGTCTAAAACCTAGTAATTAATTTAAAACATTGTTTTTCCTATTTCTTCTCCTCAGTAGCCTTTCCTAAACTTGTCTCTATCCTTACATGATTCCAAATCATTAAAAGAACACAAGATTGGCTGCTGCACAATATGTGAATTCTTTTGAGCACTCAAAATTCACACCACTACACTGCTAGTATCGCCCTGCTATGTCTGCCGCAACCACTATTTTGATCCTTGGTAGGCAATCGGAAGATCTTCATGCCTAACGCCACACTCAGTGGCAAAATAGCCACAAGGCTCCCTATTAATAAGGGATTAGCCTGTAGCCATGAAAACACACCCCTTATTAAGGCTATCCATTCTCCAGAGAAACCAAGAACCTCAAGGCCATAAAAAGGAAGATCCAATTTAATTTATCAAAAGCTCTTCTTTTTATTTTATTTTTTTTTATTTTTTGCTTTAGATATATCTAACTTGAAACAAATGGCACCACCTCTGATTTTGTGATTAAGCCTCTTGTACAAATATTGTGCAAGAGCAATGTGACAATGAATTGACATCCCTATAAAAAAAAAGAAAAAGAAAAAGCAGCCTGGTGATGGGATATGACAGTAGGTGCATCAGCAAGTAGAGATGTCATAATTTTATAAATAATTTTGTACGAGAATTTGGCAAACTTATAGGCCTATAATAAGGGAAAGTAGGAGACGAACCATTTGGAAGGGTCTTCCCGGAAGCAAAAAAAAATTAATAATAAATAAATAAATAAAAATTGCTGCAATGTTCAAATAACAGAATCTCCTATCACGTGCAAAGATGCCGTGAAGAAAGCACTTGTGAATCCATCAGGACCTGAAGAGCTACTTCTTTCAGAGAGAAAATGGAATTATGAATTTCAAATGAGGCTGGAATATAGGTCAAGGATTCGTTGTCACTGTTTGATATCAAGGGATAACCAACATGAGAAGATTGAGGGGAGTAACAGAAGTACAAAGAGATAGCCAACAGGAGGTGTAGGTTGTTGGTGTTTTGAAGAGAGACACATGGTTTGAGCTATTTTGTAAAAGAAATCATTTTCCTGCCAGTACAAAGCAAGATCAAGAAAAAGAAGATTGGACTGTGCTGTGTATTGCCAGATCAATGACAATATTTATGGATCCAATTGGCAAGCCATGTGAAGACCTCAGATGTTTTTAATGGATGCATGACAAAAATGATCACTTCTTCAAGTCTACTACGCATGGCTAGGCTTGGGCCTCCTTGTGTTAGTGTTGACCTGCTGGGCCTCATGATCGGCATATTGGGCCTTGAATTGGACCTAACCCGTGATCCACACCCAATTTTTTGGGCTGGATCACTGTCAACCATCCCTGAACTCGACCTCACATGACCCTATTTTATAAAACCTAATCCTACATTACTTTTGGAAATGCTGCCATTGGTTTCAGTAACTCAAATCAGAAAAATGGCTGTCCAAGTGACCTTTCCAGTTGGAAGTCTCCATTTCATACTACTGATCCTCCTGCCCCTATCGTGGTCTAGGCAACGAGAAGGCAAAACATCATTCCAAATCACCAATCTGCCTGCTGCGGTTGTGATGCCCAAACCCTACCATTTCCTATGCCCACAGAATTGAAACCCATCATTCCTTTCCATCCTACATCACCTATCTAATGTATTCTCACCTAAAGCCCCAAATTCATGTATATGTTCTAGAACCCAACCCTGATTCCCTATCTTGCATTGAAACCATCAGGATCCCAATCGCGCAAGCTTCCGATCTCAACAGCTACTGCTCTAACAGCCTAGATCAATCTGCCATCATTTCCTTTACTGCTCAATTCATACCAGCTAATGCCCTAACAGCTTGATCACAACAACAAATTTCTGCTACACAATGCTGCTCAAACGGCCTGATCACAGCAACTTCTAATCACGACAGCTACTCAGACAGCCTGATCATGCCAACACACTTCTGATCACAACGCTGCTAGGATGGCCCTATCACAGCAACTTGTAATCACAAGAAAAGCTGCTCAAGCAGTGTTGGTCGAGCATTGTCTCGTGGGAGAAATGGAACCTTATGAGAAACCGAAGGAATAGAAGTTGTCTTATGTTTACAGCAACAAAGCCCAACTGTTTCAGAACGCTAAAACAATCAACCGTTCTATGACATATTTATAGAGACATGATTAAAACATCTTAGACCTGATTCCACTGGTTACTATGTAAATTAGACTTCACTTACATTCATGGTTCAATGTAGTGGCCACATTATCGGCTGTAGTGGTTGAGGCTGCTACGCTAACCACTATGCTATTTTAAAAATAGCGGCACTCGGTATAAGACCTTGTAGAGCCAAGCAATTTAAATGTATAACATTGTTTTTTCCTATTTCTTCACCTCAATAGCCTTTCCTATAGTCATCTTCACCCTTATATGGTTCCAAATTACTAAAAAAAAAAACACACAAAGATCGGCTACTACAAAAGATTTGAGCTTTTTTTTTTACCACTTAAAAAATTCACACCGCTACGTAGCGTTTTGGTCACTAGCTGCTACACCCACTGCAACCGCTATTTTTATTCTTGCTTACATTAGAAAACATAGATAAGCAATAAAAAAAAAATTCTAGTTTCTTCCCTAATGGTCAGTCACCTGAAAAAAAAAATTTGTTTATTGAGACATATGGTATGTCAATCAACATCATACAGGTATTTTTCCAAAACAATTTCCTTGTTTTCTCTTCTTGATTTTGTTTTTGGCCTTTGCTTCTTTTACAGGTTGAGAAAACCAATCAGAGTTCATTAACTAGATTGCATCAATAAAGTACACTGCAATGTTCATTTTAGAAATTGTGGAATCCCCAAAAGATTTTAAGAATATAAAAAAAGAAAGATTCAAGCATAGGTTCCAAAGCATTTCCATAAGATTTAACTGAAATTGTAAGCTTCAAACTGTAAATTGCGAAATTTTCTAAACAATTCTTTTATTTTTACATTGAGGTCTGCCAAACTTACAGTGGTATTGGAGGATTTGCACCTTTACTCTTTGAGTTGCTTGAATGATTAAGATTCATCTGTACAAGAAAGAAAAATCAATCAACTGGAAATGATACACGAAGGTGGAGACTGTATTAAGAAATTGTCAAAAGTGTTTCATTAGATGGTTCCTATCATCCCGTCGTTGTCAAAGTCGTATCCCATCTATTTGGGGTCAACTTTGTGAATTCTTTTTCTCCAGTCAACCTAATTCGCAACCATGTCTTCAGCAACTCCACAATCCATCACATTTTTTCTCACTAATTCATTATGGTCTAAAATCATCTCCCTCGTTTATAGTACCATGAACATGTAAACCTTCAATATATCTTTTAAAGGGTGCTGTTTTGGGTCTTCATGTACATGTTCATTCCATTTCAAATGAATATCTTTAATTTTTTCCTTTGTTGGAGCTACCTGTATGTCTCCTCATATGTGCTGATGCCTTCTTCCATCCTTTCCTGTAGCTCCACAAAACCATGTTAACATGCGCATATGTCCGAGTAGTTCTGATTGATTCTTCTCGTTTCTTTCTTACCCCAACATCCATCCAACTCCATATAGCAAAGGAAGCCTAATTGTTGTCTTGTAAAAGCAACCCTTTAATTGGGGTGACACTCAACAATAGCCCCACAAAAAAAAAAACAAAAGAGCAAAAAAAAAAAAAAAGGAGAGAGCGCAATCCTATTTGCTAATCCTGCTAATCCAACTCAATACTTTGTTTTGCTCAATAGTTGCTTTGCTCTCACACCCTATCATATATATTCGGCAACAATTTCAGAAAATTTCAATATTTATCCATGAGAGCATTTTCCCAGTCATATCGCAATTTTTCCAAAATGTCATCAAAATTTGAAATATAGCAAGAAAATGAAATTCTATTGACTTTTTAGAGGTAGATGACAGGCAAGGCCTACTGTACTGAGTGAAGGTGGTAGATGAAGGGCGATGCCCATTCTTTGTTTTGCGCTGTACTGGGCCCTATTTTGTTCAATTCAGACAAGTCAGAGGCAACTTGTCCCGACTCATCCAGCAAAGAACGAAACTCAATGAGTTGAGATTTGAGAAGAGTCGCCCCAGGCAACTCGTCCAACTCATTTTGTACAGGGCTTATAGTCATATATATTTTTTTCCCTGTCATTTTACAACACTAACATGTTTGTTTTGCTTAATTTCTCCTTTTCCTCAATTCTTGAGCTTGCTAGAGTTGATTTTGTGGACAAACACACCTCTTTCATTACAATATTTAATCATCCAAAGTCCTTTGGCCTTGCATACTCTATTATTCTTCTCTCTTTTCATATTTTCTTCATTCCTACCTTTCATTTGTCTCTCTGAAGGTTCTAGGGCTTAGATTTACAAACTCTTTATGTAGAAATCAAGATTCCAAGCCCCATTTTTGAGATCTATACTTGAAAAGCTTGAGCATGAAGTCATAAGCATCACATCAGCAACGCAGCATTGAACCAGACTAAGCATCACTATAAATGAGATGAGAATTGAGATACCAACTAAACAGCATAATTTGCACATTTTACCTATTTTAAAATTTTCCCCTTATTTTTATGGATTCTTTTAGACTTTTTCAGAAATGGCAGGATGGCATAAACAGAACCCACTCATCTCATTCCCTAACTGGCACAGATAGCAGCACCATAATTTAAAACCTTGATCACTACTCTACTGAAGGAATTTTCTAAATCAATAAATACCTTACATAAATTTCTCTCCTTCGCTAAACCATTTCATGAGTAGGCCTAATATGAAAATGGCGTCTATAGTAGATCCTAGTATGAAAATGGCATCTATAGTAGATTCAGTCAGCATAAACCCAAATTAGATCTCAAGAACATTTGATCCTTGTCATAGACATTTCTCTTTAATCTCACAAGATTTCATCATATAGCTCACAAGTTTAATAGCCTGGTAATTTTCATAGTTTTGAATACCCCTTTCATTCTTGTAGAAAAGAACCACAGTGCTCTTTCTTCATCCATCGAAGATTTCTCTTAAACCCAATATTTTATCCAACAATTTGGCTGACCAATCAATCCTAATATCATCCATTAAAACTCGTACTTCTATAGGTAAGAATCCTACTGTTGTACTTTCCTTCATCCTAGGTAAGAATTTCTTCACTTTTGTCCTAGATGTTTCTTTGATCACCGATTAATTTGCTTCTAAGTAGTTGGGTCATGTGCATATTCTATATTTAATTAGTCCTTAAAAGTTAAAATACATACCATATCCATCTCTGACCCCCTCTTTACCAATACTCTTCTACTTTCATATTTGATGCACCTCAAATGATTGAGGTCTCTTATTTTAATATAATCCATTCCGGGCAAGTTCATAGATACCCTTCTATCCCTTTTTAGCCGCAAACTAAAATACAAATTGTCATAAGCTTCATACTTGGCTTCACTTGTGGCTTTCTTAGTTTCACGTTTTGCTAATGTACACCTTTTCTGGCCCTCTGAACATTTTGTCTACTGTCATTTCTAACTAATAGTTTCTTTTCATTGATAGCATTTAAATAATGGTTCTTTTATCATCTAAAAAGCGGCGGCCATCATATTGATGTGATATAATGGTAGGCCCATACAAACTTGATATGAAAAATCATCAGAATAACCAAAGAGTTGCATAATGTATACTTCAACACAAAATCTTTCGGAGAATTCCTTAGAAAATTGAATGGTTTTGCATTGTGTCTCCACAATGAAAAATAAAAGTTGCTAAATTTCTCAATACCTAACTGCTGCTCAACACCAACACCATTTTACTCATATATGGCAGAGACCTAAAAGTCTAAGTCTGCACTCTTCAGCAAGCAGTAAAGGATTGCTAGTTACCAGTACCCGCACTCAAAGGTCTGAAATTTTGAAAGAAAAGCTATCTTACTTGGGACAAGTAGGGCTGTCAAGTAGGGCTAAGAATCTGAGTCACACAACCCTTGAACCCAAAAGTCTGGTGCCATGACTCTAAATTTAGCATTAGAATAAAACTTAAAATATATGTGAAAAAAAAATTTTATATGCACAACAGAGTTAGGCTAGCATAATTCAGCAGGATTAGAGATAAACATTAAATAATAATAACAGGAACCATGGGTCAGATGAATGTTTAATTATATAAACCAAAAATGGCTCTAAGCGTAAAGCATTCAACATACCTTCAAAACACAAAGTTGAGCAACATTGTTTCGAAGCCCAAACTTCTGGAATTCAATGTTTTCTTGCTGTAATATTGTGAGTCTGTATAAAAAAAAATATGGGTTTTTTAATTGCTTTAGCTCTGAAAAGAGGTAAACATCACTTCTGATTTACAACGCAATAAATAATCAAAGTTGAAGATAAATACAAAGATGCACACAACTGTCTTGGCAATGTTGTCTAGTCTGTTGCAGCCTTGCAGGATCACCCCTACTTCAGGTTTGAACTACATGCAAGTGTAAATCAAATCTTGGCCATGTCACCAATCTTGGCCGCACATTTTAGTATGGATTTTAAAAAAGTAACTTCCTTTATGGTTATTGTAAAAGGTTCTCTCTGCACGTAGGTTTTCAAGTGTTTTTACATATTAGACTTCAAGCTGATCATCCATTAATAAAATATTTAAATGACATTCAAGTATTGGACACTTGAAACAATCAATCAATGAAGGAAGACCAAATTAGTCAATGGAACAAACCCTTAGCAACTGATACCCATCAAAATGCGAGATTTGGGAACTATGCACTTGTGTGTTATAGATTTTTAACAAATCGTAAAAAAAGGTAGATGTTTCTTTTTTTTTTTTGAACAAAAATAGACTACTCATACATCAATACTCAAAAGAACATAAAAAATTCATATATACACATGCATCTACGCAAGTCTATAGCATGTACATACAAGATGTTGACTAGAGCAGTGGATCCTCAAGGACCTCCTCCAATATCAAGACTGACGGTTGTTCTATACAATGACCATTGAGAGTCGAGTCTCCAAAGAAAATATCTCAACCCAAGTCTTTTTTTCCTTTTCCTTTTTCTTTTTTTTTTTTCCTGAATGGTTCCCACGTCTTTATTCTTTTTTTTTTTTTGGCATAGGCACCAAGATAAGGAGGCTGGGACCCCAAGTCCAAGAGACTCACAAATGCTAGGAGAGGATCCACACACGTAGGGAGAGAAACTCGCACGTGCAAGGAGAGATAACCAGCACGGGCAGGGAGTGAACTCAGACATGCAAGGAGTGGGGGGGAGACAGGGTCAATCCCCGGTCATCCGGGTGAGAGGCGGGTGCCAACCAACTGAGCAACCCCTCGTTCTCAAAAAAACACCATATTTGCTCCTCTTTGACTCCTCAAATTAAAGCGTTAGTGTAACTTGCTAAAACATTATCATTATCCACATAACCAGGACTCTTGCTAGGTGCCTGATGAACAAATGAGTACCAGAAGGAGCTTGGTTGAAAACCCATACAAATAACCCCCACATTGTAACTACTACCAACAACTGAACCAAGCTCAAGTCAATTCCTTTGAGTCCACATATTGCCTTCTTAAATCAACAAAATTGTACGGAAGTATTGGAAACCAAGAATGGCAGTGGACCAATAATTGAAAGCTTGAAACTCCATCGTGAATATCGCATGGAAGAAAAAAAAAAAAAACAACACTAGTCTAACTAGTACCCACATGAAAAGCAAAGCTCACAGAATTATGCTTTGCAACAATGGAAAATGTTTGTAGATTGCCACACCGTACATTTGGCTAAACCTTAGGTACAAGTCTAGTCATATAGCCATCAACCAATCTGTTTGTCTTTATTTTAGGGTGGAAACTCATTTCCATCCAACAGGCTGCTTACCAGCTACGAGAAGCATCAATCACAAGTGCCTTTCTCTAGGGCACACATCTCACTAGCATCCTTCCACTCAGGCATGAAAAATCCTTAATTACAGACTTGGGGTATGTGAGATGAAGAAAGACCACAAATGAAGGATTTGTGTAGAGGAGGTAGCCCATCATATAACAAAATATATCTATTTTCCTTCCCTGAGTCAAGACAATTACTCTCAAGTCCCTAGCTCCTTAGAGCTCTTATGATTTTAAAACATGTTGATTTTTAAATGTGTCAAGCAAGACGGGATTAAGAAGATAGAAAAAGGATGAATGGTGAAGATGATGATGAGGAGGAGGCGGTGGAGGAGGAGGACAGGAGAAGGGGCTGGGGGTTCACTAAATGACCACTGAAATATATGTGAAAAAAAGGTAGTAGTACAGAGGTTTGCATTTTGCAAGATTGCTAGAAATGTATAAATCAACCCACACCTTACAATAAATACTATTCTCAATAGATGATCCCTGCTCCTCCATAAAAGTACTCAACCATACTCACATACTACTTTGCCATTTTTTTTCACTTCTATGTATTTAAAACCATTAAATAAAATACTATCTTCCATGACTTTGTTCCCTTGCAATGAATCCAATAAACTAAGTTGCATGAGAATGGGTATGCATATCTCATGTAGAACTGGCCTAATGAGATCGATCTACAACAAAAGTGGCTGATCCAGGGATTGGACAGCACCTCGATGTTCCAAAACCCACCAACCAGCACTAAAAGAGGATATTCAGCACAAGATCACATTCATCCACTTACAACCACTGGAAATCCATGTGCCCAACCTATCCCAAGAAAACACACGTTCAGAAGGGATTGTTGTTGCAATGTATTGGAGAAGAAACAACCAAAAGATATAAGTGGCCGCAGAATTCTTATTGTGTATATGATTACAAAACAAATCTCACTCTATTTTATGAATCTAAGACAAGTATTTATGAGTCTAGGACAGTAGAAGTCCTAAAAGCAATCCTAACCAATCATTCTCCTTAAAATAAAGAAACACATTCTCAGGTTTTAATTACAGTTGATTAACAAAAGTAAAATAAAAAATATGTTTATCAGGGTTCTTGTGCATACAAAGTTGCAGAGAAGTTCCTGTGTTTTGCAAAGCCTGTGTGCCCCTTTGCACGAAGCCCAGCTGTTGAGACAGGCTGGCCTATTTGGCCAGGCAGCTGCAGCTGGACACCTAAATTATTTATGGGCCTTTGGATCCTTGACTTGGTCCTGTTGGGCTATGTAGTTCAGGGCCAATTCCATAGTCACATCAAATTGGGCTGCATAGAGCTGGATGTCATCACCTCCCTCACCTGACAAAGAATCAACCTCGAGTCAGCACTTTGTTGCTGCCATCTGCGCTCTCTTTTATCTCCGTCTGCTGCAGCCTCTGATGGTCGTCAATCTGCTCTTGTATTGATCACATGTATTAACAACCATTGGCAAAATCACCTCGCTTGAGTGGTCTACAATCTGTATCACCTACATGAATCCTAAGCTATCCCAATAAAATCTCTGGCGTTTGCAGCCGGGTCCCCTTTTGGGCCTTTCAATCATTCTTGAGCCTTTGGCCTCTTGATTTGGTCCTGTTGAGGCATGTAGTTTGAGGCCAACTCCTCAATCGCTTCAAATTAACAGGATAAAACTAGTCTCCATCAATGTCAGAATCTAATATTGTTACAAGATGTCTAATTCGGCAAATCCCAAACATAGGATTAATGGATTTGGCCTAATATTCAAATAACTTTAAAAAAATGTCATTTTTACACATAAGCAATATGCAAAGAACTACTGAGAGAAACTTATGTACAAATTTTACTATAAATTATCAAATTATAAATGTCTCATTTTTTTAGTTATATTTGAAAGAAGAAAACATGTAATATTATTTTGTCAACTACAAAATAATGTTTAAATTAGTAACAAAGAACTAATGAACATTGTTTTAACTACAAAACATGAGTCATGTCTGACACAGGTACACTGCTCATTTCGTATAACTGAAGTGCTAATTGTTGTTATAATTGTCACTTCCTTTTCACTTTTTGGAACATTGATTTAGACAAAAGTGCATCTTTAAGCAACTTAGACGCAAATTTATTGATCATGAAAATATAGCAAGTCAAAAGATAATGGAATATCATATTTGTTACTAGTTTCTGGAAGAAAGCTTACTGTTTCTCCTGCCAAAATATAGCACACCCATCACATGCATCTCCTGTTCGTCCCTAGAACCAATGATAACTTGAAATAAGATTTTGTCACAAATTTATACATGCCAAGATTTTGACAAGAGAAATAACAGGCCCTACTCCACATTAAATGTATGGCTTCTTGCGCTCCCCTTCATAAATATATCGCAAATAGTTTAGCGATGAAAGATATTCCAGACCTCTTGAGATTTAAAGGTCCTAGCCCAGTATTCTTTTGATTTCCCTCAACTGTTCCATCTACTCAATTCTCAAACAACCATTTATGGATCACTGATGAGAGTTTGGACCATCTAATCTGGGAAAATTTAAGGACATCCATCATCTATTGTAGAAATCACTTCTATGACCAAAATTACAGAAACAAGGACCTGGATGTGGGAGGAAGAGACGGAAACTTGAAGATCTATTCCGGAGTGGGTTCCCATAATTCCTCTAACAAGCTTTAACAAAATTTATTTATTTCCTAATACCTTGAAAACACCTTTGTATCCATCTTCTTTGAGAATATTAGCTAAATCATCAAATCGATCAACCTCCTGTTGAAAAAAATAATAGTAGTAACTGATCAACAAAATATAAATATCTAGTAATGTGCCATTCAAAAGAAAAAATATATATATTATAATGTGAATGCAATAAAAGCAGTGGTGATGTACTTTTTATTTTTCAACAGGAAAGCTGAAGATAAACAAATGGCATGACATAGATCAAGAAGCTGCAAACCCATTATAATTTAAATTAAATAATCACGAACCAGAAGCAAGGTTCAGTGGATTATCAGTTAGTTTTAGAGGAAGAATGTTGACAGACACTAATTTGAAAATACAAAAAAAAAAAGTTAACAGGACAAAATCAACAGTGGGAGAACGAGACAAACCATAACAACCAAGGATGATTTATAAATCATATCAATAGCAAGAGCGCACACTTCCTAAGTAACTTTTTGGCAAATATTTCTTTTTTCTTTCTTCCATTTTTTTTTTTGTTGGAAATTTAACAAACTATATTTCACTGAAGGGGAGAGAGAATACAAAAAGAAACTGAATACAGGATATGATGAAAGATGACTCATAAAACCCAAGTGTCCTAGAGTTCAAGACAGGGCTCTCTAGTCCCTTCAATGGTACACTACTTCATCCATCAACACATGCACACCACTGTTGTCAATTTTGTTACATTTTTTTACCAAAATACTGGAACAAGACGAAGAGATGCAGGCCAAGAATCTTGTTTGTTTCAGAAAAAACAAACCTATTTTTGGTTGAAACTGACCTGATTTCCTGGGCTAAAAAGCAGGACATTAAGACTTTATAAATTTGACAATTCTCTCTCTCTCTCTCTCTCTCTCTCTCTCTCTCTCTCTCTCTCTCTCTCTCTCTCTCTCTCTCTCTCTCTCTCTCTCTCTCTCTCTCTCTACCATAGTTTTCACAATCGAAATCGAATCGCAAATCGTTCATACCCATGAATTGAACCGAACCAAGAATCATAGGATTTTTTATTTTTCTAATAAAAATGAAAAATAATTAAAAAATTAAAAGAAAAAGAAAAAAGTAATTATTCATAACAATCCATCTTCCCATTTATAGTAGTATAAATATAATAACAAGTCTATCATACAATCATATCAAGAACATCATGACATATATTAATATATATATATATATATGTATATATGAAATAAATGATGTGTAAATAGTTAAATAAGTTTAAAGTATCAAATTTTTTTTTTTTATTATCGTTAAATCAAAATATAAATATAAAATAAAATCCAAACCATCAATCTTACACAGTAGGATATCTCTCAAAGTTAAGAAAGGGTTCGTGAAGAAAAAAAAAAACAAAAATAGATTATAAAACAGAAAAAGATACAGACAAGCACCATACGTATAGTCGACTACTTTAGTTAAATGCATGTTCTTTATTCATCTTTAAAACCTTATCAAAGCCACAAAAAACTCTTACGATGTTTCGTTAACTACTAAATAACCTTTTAAAATACAAGCAATAAAAGAAAAAGAGAATAAAGAAAGATAAAAGGTAAAAGATAATTAATATTAACTTATTGGCAATAACCATTCTCGTTTAGCCGAATCGCTTAAATCGTAAGATTCAATGAAACGAGTGTCGAATTGTAGGATTCACACTTGAATCCTAAAATTCATTTGTAAATGGGATTCATTACATAGATACGAATCATTTTCCTTGAGATTCGAGATACGGATTGGGATTCGGGATACGAATCATAGGATTCTAATAACTATGCATGAGACCTATACTGGCAAGCTCAAAACCAAAAGGAAAACGAGAAAAGGATACAAGCATGAAACCCCATCAGAACAAGCATTACATGGAAAATAACAAGAAACATGCCATACACTACAACCTGACATTCAACCCGGCAACTTCTTTCCAGTTTAGCATGATTTGATCAACAGATTTACCATGGAAGATGGGGTTTATCAATACCCAGCTTGCAATAGAGAATTTAGTCCTTTCACAGAAGGAGTCATAGCTGCTCTCCATCCCTTCAAAGCATCTAGCAACGACACAAGCAGAGCCCTCTCTCTTCCTCTCTTCAGCGTTTCTCCCTGGAATCAAGCCCAATTTGTTGCCACTCCAATTTTAGACACTGCCATCGAGTTCCTCTCGTTCTCCTCTTTCTAGAATCTAGATGCCTTTTTTTTCGATTTCCAAACTTGGCCACCCCACCCACCTTCAAATTCAATTCAATTAAACTCGCTAGAGGTAAGCAATCCTTTCCATTGGGGACCACTTTAACCATGGATCCTCTCATGCGAGCCTAGATTCCATGCCTTTATCCAATTGTTATTTTTTTGTGATTTTGGTATAGGTTTCTGGGGGGTGGGGTGGGGGTGTTTTGTTCTGAGTTGGTTCCAACTAAGTTTAAGTAGTTGGAGATTCTTCTGGATCTTAGAGACTTGAGGAAAGTGATTAATTTGAGTCACTTTCCATGCATGGATTGTTTTCCATGATTATTTGAATTATACTAAATGCTAGACACCATCATTAGCTCTCTTATTTTTTGGTTTAATGGTAGAGATGTTTTGACTTAAAAATGGCTTAGTTTTAAAGTTAACAACATGCCCCAATTAGTGGTCAGAAATCCCCAAGGGAATGGGAGAAAATGGCCTAAGAATGGCCTGTCCCGCAGCCTGTTCGGCTGTTGGGCCCAGGCCAGGCCACCAAGCATATGAACGACTGCCCATCAGCTGGCAGTAGTGCACCAGCCGGCCAGCAGGATCCTGGTTGGTTTCGAGTCAAGATTGAAGGTCATTTTAACCTGGTTTTCCTACCATGTCTTGACCATTGTTTTAGGAATTTGTCCCATTTGTCTTGGACCTTCAATTGCTCACTCCAATTGACCAATTGGTGGATCTAAACCCAGTTCTTTTGGTCAGAACTATAGACCTTGGGACTTAGAATTTGACTGGTGACCTAGCCTGGCATATTAATTGGACTTATGACCTAGAGGGATGGTGTTTAAGCTGACATTTTCCTCCGGTATTGTCCGAAGACATGTTGGACTAATACTAAGTCGAGGATCCACTTGGTTAGAATTTTGACTATCAAATACCACCCAGAGCACTAAGGACTTGCATTCTCCAATATCCGGACTCTAAATACGCGTAAGGTCGAATTTTATTACCGTAGCATGGCAATGGCAACCTATGGCTTAGATTAGCGGTTTGTAATGGTATCAGTTTTTCATATATTGTACTCGTCTACTCATGTGCATGGTGCACGCATTCCTTATATGTCAAGCTGTGGTTGTTTACAATGCCTGTTGTCTTCCCCGGCCTTAGTGGAGTACTTTAGCCTTGTGACTTGTGAGTCAAGCTTTGAGTGTCGCACATTGAATAGCCCACTCTCTACCTTAGGTGAAGGGGTCCTAGATTATGGTGTCTGAGGTTCACAGGTACGCATTCGATGCACCACAGATGTCCTTGTTCACCGGATCTTATTTATACCTTTCCTACCCATTCGAGTTGGACCTTTACCTACCGAAATGTTGTCCGCCCCATTTCGTATCCCTAAGCTTTGTCCAATTTTCATGTTAGTACAGCCTTTATAGTAATATAGTTTGTCTAGTTCTGTCCATCTATGTGTCAGACCGACTTAGCTAGTTTAGATTTATAAGGACTACTCTGTTCAGTAAGTGTGCCTGTTTTGGAGTAGTTCCCTATCTTTGCCTACCATTTTCGGGGTAGAGTCCAGTCAGTCCATTTTGTGTTGAATCCTTGAATCCGCACCACTTAACTTCGATCCCATTTCGGTTGGGACCCAGCTGCCGTGAGGTTTGGACTTGTTATTACCACTATCTGCAGTATAAGCTTTTGCTTTACACATTTTTGGTATCGCACACGATATCTTGATTTGATGGCCACGTAGGAAACTTCCTTTTGGGAGTGTGGCTTATACTTGTTCCATTGTTTGTTGGATCTCTCCACGGCCACAAACGTGTAGCTGAGAGAATATAGCGATATGTGGTTTTTGCCACTGTGCTAGAAAGTATGTGATGTTTAGACCTGTCTTACATTGAATTCATGCTAGTTATTGCTCAATCTTACTATTCATGCACTAGTTGCCTAGCTGTAGACTTCATTTGGAACTTTGTTATAATCATCTGTCTTTACATTCATATTTGCAGCAAACATGCTATGTCATTTATTTCAATCACCCGCCAGGTCATCGTGCCTGACTTCGCTACACTTGCTGCTATAAGTATTGACCCCATTGCCTCTGAGGAGGAGCTTGAGGAGGCATCCGAGTGGTATGCTGATAATGTCGAATGGAATCCAGGTTGCACTAGAGCTGCCGTTCATAATTTGGGAGTGGGTATCTATATTTTGGGTTTTCATTTGATGTACTAGCCTTTGTTGGCCTTTTATTTTGGGGAAATACAACTACACTTTCTTTTGTACATTTCATAACTTCAATATTAATAGGAATATTATTTCAGATTATCTACTCTCATATTGTCTTTTCATTATTACTATATGAATGTTAAGTATGATTTGTTACTAGCTTCCACTAAAAGGTTTGAATATATGCTTGATTAAGTGTGACTCATCCTCACACACAGAAACCTGTGGGATATCATGCGCGTGGGTGAAATTTTCTATCTTAATGCCCTGTGCACCGCCACAACCTTGGGGCTTGCCATAACCCGGTATGGGGTCTCAACAACAAAGGCCTCCATCTCTTCTCTTAATTTCCCCATGTTATCCCCACTCCACAAACCTGGTAACATAGAAGTAAGTTTGGGCACAAAAGATTGTAGAGAAAGAAAACTTTAGATACCTTGGATCTATGGTGGAACAAGATGGAGAGATTGATACTGATGTAAATCACAGAATTCAGGCCGGGTGGACCAAATGGAGGAGTGCTTCGGGGGTCTTGTGTGATCGGAAAGTCCCCCTCAAGGTTAAAGGAAAGTATTATAAGGTAGCGGTACGTCCAGCGTTTTTATATGGATCAGAGTGTTGGGCAGTAAAGCATAATCATGTTAAGAAGACGGAAGTTACGGAGATGAGAATGCTAAGATGGATGTGCGGGATCACAAGGAGATATAGGATTAGGAATGAGGAGATTAGGGGCAAAGTAGGAATAGCACCAATTGAAGATAAAATAAGAGAAAATCGACTGAGATGGTTCGGCCATGTTAGAAGACGCCCAACGGAGGCACCTGTTAAAAGGTGTGAAAGCATGGAGATTGCCAGGAGTAGGAGAGTGAGAGGGAGACCCAAGAGAAGTTGGAAAGAAACTATTAAACATGATCTTACCTACATGGATCTAACGGAGGACATGGCCCTAAACAGATTTGATTGGCGTCGTCAAATCCATATAGCCGACCCCACCTAGTAGGAAAATGCTTGGTTTGGTTTGGTTTGGTCTAGTTTATCCCCACTCCACAAACCAAGCCCTCTACATTGTGAAGCTCCTTGCCGACTAATGCTAAGAGATAGTTAGACAAACAATTTTACTCCTATGCTAAAGGAGTTATCGGCTTTATTACATTTTCGATATTTATGTCCTCCGATTTCGTAAGAGTATTGCCAATTGCAACCCTCATGGACACATTCTTTCAACCAAGATGGTTTGCAAACTATATTCACATGTGAGTGAATATAGGTAGGTTGACAGCCAGCGTAAAATTTTGTCACAGCCCAAACTTTAAGACTGCAATTGACAAAGGGAAACGTTCTCCTACGAGCAGACTACATGTGAACATTATGCAGCCCATCTCGTGGGGCCCACTTAGATGCCTCCTTAGCAGTGGGGATGGGGAGATGGAAGGTTATCCATATTGATAAGGGTTACCAAAAAAAGGGAGATTATCCTAGCCCTTGATTTAAGAGGCTCAACATTTAGTGGTCTTTTAACCATAGATTTCTTCAAGATTTAATCCAACAATAGGTAAAGCTTTGATGAGGATGACTGATCAAAGGTGGGTAGGTACAAGTGGGTCCCACGGAGCTGGACTGTATCTTCTCTTGCTCGTAAGAGAATATTTCTCATTTACAAATGCATTTCATACAAGGCATACATTTATTTGTGTTGTAAACTTGTAGTGCATATAGAAGTAATGTACTTATAGAGTTGTAGTGCAAATAGAAGTAATATTAATCACAGTTAGTGAAAACAGCGATGCAAGTGCAACAAGTTGATATCCATAAAATCATCATCACGGTCATCAGCAAAGCATTATCCCATCTATCATGAGCTGGCTTTGTGAGTCCATAGTCTACAAAGATGGTGCATGATATATTAAGTTGAAAAGAGGTTTATTGCATTAAGCACGAGAAGCCAAATCTCTACTTGTTTGTTATGCATGGCATTGAACATAAATAAAAGGGAAATTTTCAAGAAAGTACATATCTTTTGGCTTATTTTCAAAATACTACATGAAGATTTGAATATTTCAAAACAAGTACAAAATTTTTCTACAATTCTTTCAATCAAGTCCTCTCCATAAAATAAAAAATTTGAGAAATGACAAAAATAGCAGCAGATTTTTGTCTTTTCTTAACCTCTTTTCCTCCCAAAATTGGTCATTTTGATTTTGATGATCACAACCATTTAATGAAGTTAGTTTTTTAGTAATTTGGAATCCCTTTTTTAACAATCCATGCATAAAGGTAGTCGAAGTGGGACCCATTAGGTCATTTGGGTGGGACTTGATCATTTCTCTTAAATGATTTATTAAAGGGAATATTTTGAAAAATGATATAAGGGTATTTTTGTCATTTCTCGGGATTTTTTTTTATGGAGAGGACTTGACTAAAAGAATTTTGAATACTTTTTTGAAATATTCAAATATTCATGTACTTTTTGAAACTGTGCCAAAAGTTTTATACCGAATTCTCCCTAAATAAAAGCCTTTGTGCAAGAAAATGAAACTCACTTGGAAACATAAAATGCTTGGCTTGTAAATTTGAAGCTCTTCACGTATCAATTTCTTCCGCCTGTTCCAATTTAAATATTTGGATTGGATTTGGCTATACAGGTCTTGATGATTTGATGCGTTTTCAACACCTAAAATATTATATGAAACTATAACGAACCCATCTGCAAAAACACAAGCATTATTTTAGCATAGGACACATAATGATTCAGTATCTATGTCAAAACTGATGTAGAAAGAATACCTAAAATACTAATAAACAAAAAAAAGAAAACAGAAAGTAGAGAAGATAGTGGTGCAATAAGAAGGGACAAACACAAGCTATCTTCTAAACAACCTTTAAAGAAGAGATACCAATTAATAGAGCTTCAAAGACAGCAAAAAGAACGAGTATAATTGTAATATCCTGCATTATGGGCCAGGATTAGTCTGGCCCAGGTAGACTTTAGTGGTTCTCTTTTATGAATTAGTAGTAATACTTATTATGGAATTGGAGATATTGAGAGTGTTCCACGTTTTGGGAATAGAGTTGTATGACAACTCTAATAGAGGAAATAAGGGAAAGATGGGAATTAGGAAGTCTATGCAACTCTCCTAGTAGAACTCTGTCTAGTAGAACTCTGTTGTCTAGCTATTTTGTTAATTAGGAATGTCCCTTGTTATGGTAACTGGAAAAGGGAAGGAGTTGTGAAACAACTCTAAGTGAAACTAGGAGAGGAAGAATAGGACTCTGATTCCTTTTTAGTATATATGTTCAACCATCGACCATTAGTGTAGTATTCAATTTCTTCCTTGGAGAGCAATTCTAAGATAGAGAGTCTTGTGGCTGTTAATCAGGAGAAGGAAGGGAAGGCTATTGATGTCCTATTCACACCCGCACATTGCAAAAGCAACGATCGCATACCAAAGGTGAGTGAATCTTCCTAGTTATCTCTGCTCAATACCGTAGATGATTGTTAAAGCTTAGTCCATGATGGTTCTAGAATGTTGTTGTGCATAGAGATAGTAATGGAAAGATATCAATTTACAGTAAATCATAATCGGAAGTTAGAAACCCATGGAAATACTTTGGATGGATTCATGCCAGTAATATAGTGATTGTCAACCCATTCGTGCCTTCTGATTGTTGAAATAATGGAGATATATGCAAAAATCCTGAAGCAGAGCATGGATAAAGAATTTCGTTTGAGAATAGTGGGACCACCTGGCCCACTTGATCAGGGATCTGGTCCATAGATCCTGAAGGGGACCTATGGGCGACCCTAGTAGTGGTGGACCTATGATAGATGGGCCTCCTGTGGGCCACCATCCACAGGAATATAGTAACAGAGGCGTGATTATGCTAGAAACAGGGCAAAGGGTCGACATCTGTTGTGGGACCCATCTGGCCATTGGACAGGAGATCAGACCCAGACTTCTATTGTGGGACCCAGGGGCGACCAAGGTGTAGTGGGTCATCTGGGGTTTTGATCAGTGGGACCCACTGATCAATGGATCCAAACACAGTCAGGCGTGACTGTGTACAGAACAACAACAACTTCCGTTTTTGGTTTGTGGACCCCAGTACATGATCTGATGAGGGATCAAATCCATTAGGGTGCTAGTGCAGTAGTAGTCGACCATCACCTAGTTGGCTGATCATGGATTTTGTAAGTGGGACCCACTGGATGTTACATGTGTGAGTATTCAGGCGTGGATAACTAAAATGGGCTTTGTTCATGGATCTGTGGCATGGATCTGGGGCAGTGTTAATTGGGTTTGGCCCGGGATTGGTAGGGGATGACCATAGAAGTTATATACACAGATAACTTAAATATTAGATGATTAATTTAATGGTGATTATAGTAACTGTGATTAATTTAGTTATGAATAATTATATGCATTGTGTTACTTACTGCATATTGTGTTTTGTTCTATGTTGTGGACCAACCATACTCCAATAATACCAATTATGAATTGGAGTGGGGCAACTAAACAGTGAACTTGGTATGGGTTGGGCCCACACTATTGATATGTATATGAGGAAGATTGATAATAATAGTGAGTTGTGGTGGTTATGAGATGATGAGATCCCGGACAGGGGATGTTGGACTTAGTGTCCGAGCCATTATAGCGGCTGGTCCATAGGGGACGTGTCCGATGAGACAGGGTCATAAGGACCGGTATACATGTATACAATAAGCCTTTGAGGCGTGGTAAGGTGCATGGGCACGGATGTATATTTATGGATGTATTATTGTGCATATAATATATTGATTCAATAATGTTAAATCATGTAATATTATGCTTTATGTTGCTTATGTAATTAGGAATATTCATTCACCAGTAATACTGATGTTGTGTTGCCCCCTTCAGGTAATCTTACTGCGGGTGGGATAAATCAGGATGGCGCTCAGCACGTAGAGTTTGGCATGCGTGGCTGAAGAGAGAAAACGAGAAATAATTATATGAGTGGCAGAAGATTTAGTTTTGTTTAGAAATTGATTTAATGATTAGTACATTATTTTTGAGTCAGAACATAGGGATTTGGTTTATTCAGAGATTTTGATATTGTTTGACCTTATTTAAATTAATTGGAATTATAGTTAATTTATATGCCAAATCTCTTATGCGAATAATTTGATAAATGAATGGTATGCATTGCCAAGTTATCACGATCCGGATATCCGACAGGGCCCCGGAATTTGGGTCGTGACAATAATCAAGCACCCAAAACAAAGGAAATGAATAACTACCTTTCTTTTCTTTAAAACAGTACTCAGATACCACTGAAATTACCCAAAGAAACTTACCATCCAATCACTTCTACTCATGACCACCTCTAAATAACTTAGAAGCCACTAAGTTTCCTACCATCCCCTCATTATTTTACTGTCACATATCTCATCATTATCTCATAGAAAGTCTTCTCTGCTATTCACTCTCATATCTGTTAAAAATAGCAATCACTTTGATATCCAAATTTCTTAAATCCCTCATGATACCATCTTGCATGAATCCCCTTGCCCCAGCTTATGTTAATAAGTTCTCTTTATCAATAACAAAGGTGATGGGCTCCACTGAACTTACGGCAGGATACAAGCAGAACTGCCCCTATGGGATCAATATGAAAATATCTATCAAAGAGGAGAAATTCAAAACATCAAAGTGGTGATTATATAGATAGCACTCGCCCTCTTTGTGATTGGCGATAGCACTCTCTCAGGCTCACTATCTAACAGCAATACAGAATTCCATAGTTTAGCTAACTTCTAATTACTTGGAAATTGGAATATCTTTCAACTCTCCCTCAAACTTCTTGGCCTCCTGCAAAATTGTAGCAACAACTTTTACAGCTTTGATGACCTCTAAAGGTATCACTGCCCTTTCAAAAATTAAAACTCCTCATGTTCCCTACCTCATACATCTCTTGGTAATTGCAAATTGTCAAATTCAAAAACACCCTGACCCCACCTATCGATATTTTCCTAACATGTAAACCCAGCCCCCCCAAACCAAACCCCACCACCGCCACCGCCACGCACCAAAATAAATAAATAAAATTCCCAACATAGAAATGGTTATAATAAAATGCACCCCAACCTACTTGAACCAAGCCACTCTAATCAAAATAAATTAATATATAAATAATAATCTACTGTGTATAATTAATATTCTACCATGTGTATAATTTATATATTTATCTCATAATTCTCATCCAAAAAAACTAGAAACTCCCACCTAACAAACATTCTCGCTAAGACTTCAAACTTAGCAATATGACCTAAATCATTCATTCAAAGTATTCTCTACAGCTCAGTAACTACTATGTTCACCGCTCAATTCAGTTCAAAATCGGCTCATGGTATGTAATTCATAATGAATCAAATCACTTCAATTTACTAACAGCACATTGTATCTGAGGCAACCAAGTAGAACCAATACGCACAGATCCTTTCTTAAATTTGTTGACCTCTCCCTAGCACATTGCCTTTAGTCTTGCAACTAGGCCAAGCCATCAGCAGCCCTACGTGGGCTGAGGATTGGCTTGGTAATTGGCCCATGGGCTGGCAAAGACATGAGATTTCAGTCCAAACTGTTAATAAGATCGACCCAAATTGGACCAGAATTATAAATAAGGATAATTTCAAAATATTATAAAACTTTAGCTTATTTTGAAAAAAAGTAGAGGTTCTTACTCGAAAAATCCCAAAATTCAGTCATTTATTGCGAAAGGTCCTCGCAAATTGTGTAGCATTAACGAGGTCCTCTTCCCAATTTTTTATATTTTTGTCTGAGCGATCGTCAGAACATCTCCTAATGTCTTCTTCTTCCTCTCCTCCTCCTATTTCTCCATCTTGTCCACATGGAAGACTCCCACCTAACCCGCATCCAGTTGCGCATGGTGGGGATGCAGTCTACTGGGAGACCACCATCAAGAGATAGGGATTAAAAAAGAGACCCATAAAGTGGGATTTAAAAAAAAAAACCCGTTGATGCCTCTGAGATCGAATGGGAGCAACTTCTATCCTAATTGTGTCCTCTCCTCAATTTGGGTGGTGTTCAAACCATCCCAACCTCATCCTCTCCTGCCCTTTTACCTGACATAGTGGGAAGACACACTAGTGGCCTGTGATGAATACGATAGTTTCTCTGCAACATCCCCATCTATTGATACTTAGCCAACTGTATCAGATGGCTCTACCATTTCTTGTATACATTGCTTAATGAGGTCAAATGGTAGTCATGCTTTCTTTTCCTTAGGCCTGCAACTTTACAGGTAACACCACATTTGAATGATCCCAGACATATCTCTCAATTGCCTTATATGGGCCATGCCCACGTTGGACGAAACATTCCTGTCTCTAGAGTCTATTCCATGGATATGCACTTGTTGCAATGCCACCAGTCCCTTAGTCTTAAATGCTACCATGTGTACAGTAATGTGACACTGTTCACTTGGACTTTTGAAGGGGGCTTGCAGCCAACACCATAGAGAAATAGGAGGAGGAGGAGAGGAAGAGGAAGACATTAGGAGATGCTCTTACGAGCAACGCTAGCGTCGCCCATGGTGATACTATTGTCACTCAAAAAAAAAAAGTATATAAAAATATAAAAATTGGCAAGAGGACCTTCTTAGTGCTACATAATTTGCGAGGACCTTTCGCGATAAATGGCTGAATTTTGGGATTTTTTGAGTAAAATCCTCAAAAAAGTAGATGAATATTTGAATATTTCAAAAGAGTACAAAAGTTTTCCATATTTATTTCAATCTAAGACCTCACCAAAAACAAAATGAAAAATGAAAAAAAAAAATACCCTTATGTAATTTTTCAAATATTCTTTTCAATAAATCATTTAAGATAAACAACCCAACGCAATTTAATGGTTATCATCATCTAAATCAAGTTGAAACTTGGGCTAAGGGCTAACAAGCCTCAGTTCTCACCTCGCTACCAAGGTTCGAACCTTCCGTACACCACCTCTTCTAGTATGAGCAGGCTCCCCAACGCATTTGATTAGTGAGTGAGCCCAAGTGAATTTTGGGTTGGTTTTGGAGCTAATAAGTGTTAATACTTTTTTGAAACTGTGTCCATCTTGAAAAGATTTTCCACTTCTACCCAAGCATATACACCAATGGATTGATCTAACCCACCCAAAAGCCTGCTAGGTCTGAACATCCTCAACCCACACGAGATTGTTAGGGCCTCTGGGTCATCTGGTCCGACCCACTAGCAAATTCAGTTTTAACCAACAATGAGGTATTTTGAGTAAACGAGTCAGCCCTGGGTCGACCTAGAAAGGACTGGGCCAAATCATGCTCAACTAGGGTTTTTCCAAAATCAGCCATTTCTGCAGCCCGTTAGGAAAAATGACCAAATCAAGGACCTTTATATCATCAAATGGCCGTTTGGATGTGGAGAATTCGAAATACATCCAAACAGATCTTGAAACAAAACGGTAAAAAGAGAAAGAAAAAACACCCTAAAACGAAGCCATTAACATCATTCAATACCTTTGTAATCAGAGCAATCGCGTGGAGAACAGACCCATTTGCGACCATGCCATTCTCGTTCAGTTCTTGATTTCTTCTTTCCCCCTCGATCGGAACTTTCATGCTTCCGCTTAATACTAGTAGTAGGAGGGGCTTCGGATCTCTCGCTCGTGCGATCGTACTCTTCTCCTTCGTTTCTCGATTTCCTATTTTCCTCACGATCAGAGCTTCGATGCTTCTTCTTCTTATTCTTAATCAGAGGCGCTTCGGATCTGGAAGCTGCTCCTTCTTCTTGTTGTCTACGTTGCTTCTTGCGAATTCGAGGATCGAGCGTGCGGAAGTGGCATTTCGAGCGCGAAGAGGAATGGGTTTTCATTGGGACTGCACTTGGACCGCAAGACTTTTGGTTAGCCCACGCTTGGGGTCTTATAGCTTGGCTGCGGACAAATTCTGGTAGCACCGTTAAACTGGACCCAACCCATCAAACTGGACAGTTCGAATCGATTTTACAGTAGATCAGTTAGGTCTACCGATTTGAAACCATTTACATCGGTTGGATATAGACTGGAATCCCATTTTAACTCATGCGCCTTTTTTAGGGTTTAACGTACCGGGCCGAACGGAACGTATTTGGTTTAATTTAGTATAAGCCTTTTTCATTGATCGGATCGGATTGAATAATTAAAAAACTAATAATTTTGATTTGGTGGTTAATTTTAGTGCTAAACTAATTCGAACCTCCATGTGCAGCTTATTTATAGGTCGCTTCTCGCTTGACGTGTCCCCACTCAACCAATGGTCGCCTGATGAACCCGACCTATTGCCATCTCTACTCCGAAGGAGGCAGGATAGTTAGGTTCGAGTCTAGTTGGAATCCGAAATTACATTCCTTAAGTAGTACAGGACCTGTAAAATTCACCTTTGGCAAATCCAACCAATTAGGCAAAGGTGAGTTCCATATTGGTCAGAGGTATACAACTAAAATACAAAAATCCATTTAGCCTGAGCTGGCCTGAGACTCTAGACCGCTCAAGGTTTGGTTCAGGTTTTTGGACTGTCAAAGTTAATAGGTCCAGCAATCAAATCAGTTTGGATCTGAGCCATTGTCCCCATAAGGTTTAAATGGGTCGGCCCTCTGTATCACCCAATGGCAGAAGGTTGTCTACATTAATTTTGTTTTGTGCTTGTGTGTTGGCATGGATCCATGTGTGCTATATGTTTATACACGAGAGAGAAAACTAGGATGCAATCTCATGTCCTGATTGTTATGGTCTTTATGTGCTAACTGCTAGAGCCCATGACTCCCCTCTTCATTTTGCCTATATAACTAATGAGATAATGAATTCCGAGGAATTCGAACTAAAATCGGTTGGAATATAAGAAATTCAAGGAGGTCAGAGAGAAGAATATAAGGTTGAGATGTCTGGGTGATAATTTCCTGCTAAAGTGGAGACCAGTTGAAGGCCATTTCTAGATCTTCATCTTTACTAATTCAATTTTATCCCCTTTGATATTAAGCCATTGCTTGAATTCCAAGAAATTCATTACCAAGCAAACCAGCGGCCTCTAAATTTAGTGCTCTACTAAAGATATATCTACTTGACACACTAAAATTTAAATATGGAAACTCCTCTAATATACTATTGAACAACATTTTAGAGACCACTGAAGGCATTACCCATGAGTGTTTTACAGTAGAGGAAGAAGTCCCTAAAAATTATTAGTGATTACTAGTAATAGAAAATTGTTTCTCTCAACACTTCTGTTTTACAGAAGTTAGTAACACTTGGAAGAAATACTGAAATTCTGAGTTGAGGCCTAAATAAGATTTGGCAAAATGTAGAAATTAAAGATCTCAAAGTAACCCCTTTTCTTGGAAGCTCTTGATGCAATCATCAAACATCTGAGGAAGTGTCTTGAAACTGGGGAATCCCAACTGTGTGATCTTGCTGGTATCCATGCTATGTGGGATGTTATCTCTTATTTGTTCTCCACACCTAGAAATACATCAGTTGGAGTCAATGAATTATAATAACCCAAATTGAAGATGCAAGCTGTATTAGGAAAACATATAAAGATTCACTGAATCTCACTTGTCTGTAATTGGGTAGGATGGATGGTTGGCCTTCAGCATCTCAACAATCTCTGACCAATGGGCAACTGAGTTTGAACACACAAGTCTGCCTGTGACTCTACCATCCTCCATGGCTAAAATATGACTGGAAATCACATCATCTATGTGGACAAAACCCACAGTGAAGTTCGGATAGGCACTGCATTCTCCTGCACAACAATACATGTAAGAGTACATTTGAGTCCTAAAATGTACAACATTTTGCATTAGGAGATTTCCGCTGTTTATCTCTCTGTTGGGCCTGTTTGGATAAATGAGGAGTGAAGTAAAATGAAGTGGATTTCACATGTGGAGTGGAGTGGAGTGGAAGAGAAGTAGGTTGAAGTTAAAGTAGAGTACTTCACTTTACTCCATTTGTATGCTTATTTTAAAGTTAAGGTTTGGAGTAGAATCCACTTTTACTCAAGGAAATGGAAGTATTTAGAGTTGAAGTGAAATGGAGTACATGCGGCTCACAATATTACTTCATTTATCGGGCCAGACTCATCCAAACAGGGTTGAGTTGGAATTTTAGACTGTTAGGGCTCATTTAACTTCACTCTACTCTATTTTTTGCCTAACCAAGATTTGAGATATTCGCTACCGATATTCGCTACCAATCAGAAATTCAGGAACCCATGACTGAGCCAAACCAAGCCAAGTGCTTGAATTTTAGGTGAGGGAACAGTCAGAGACTAGAGAAATAGGATCAAACAAATACATATAGAAGCCCATTTGTTTACTCAAATATTAAGTAATCATTTCCTATTAGAAAGGCTGAAATAGAAGCATTAGACAAAGGCAAATTTACTACTTCCACGGCTGATTTCAATATTGGTAGGTACAAGTATAAAGCTTATTGGAACTATAATGCAGTGACAAAAGAGTCTATATAGTTCAGTTTTGTCCTGATAAATTCCATGTCTCTGTTGATTGAACAAAGTATGTTCATGCTTACCTTTGGAACCTTAAGGTTACATTTAATTGAATATAGAACCCTACTTTAGGCCAAGGGAACTGAAGGTAATACTCAGAATAGGATTGATTCTGTTGGGACCCCCTTGTTGCAAGTCATTCTTCATCGATCGGATACGATGGTGAAAAACATCAGAAAACCCCTCACCTTCCAATCTGAGTGCTTTTCAAATCGTTTCTTATCTTAAATTGTGAATTGAGCAGTGCCTATTTACCCATTTTGTTTTTAACCATCACATGCTACTGGAGGAACATGTGATGAGTGGGAACCCCGCAAGTTGCAATCTCCAGATTTGTAATCATTCTACAGTCTCATTGTTGAAATCTGCAACTGGTAATCATAATGCCAATTTAAGGGTTAATTGAGATCCCTATTTGGTGACCTAACATTTAACGAGTGTATTTGACTCCTCAAGGGTTGAATTTCTTGTTAGATACAAACAAAATGGGTATTCTGGGAACAACCAAAAAGTTATAACACCATTCCAATTGAAAAAACAGAAAAGAAAGAAAGAACAGAGAATTTTAAAATGTGCTTGAGAATTGGGCTTTGCATTATAAAGATGGACCACAACTGTAAGGCTTGCAGATGAGCTTGTCAGGCCTAGAGCTTTCATACTGCATCAGTTAATTTAAAAGGAGGGTGCATATCATTCTCAACAAAATTCACAAAAACATATAAATGCAGCCTGATTTACATATATGATGCAAATGTTCTTTGTGAAAGATTAAGAAGATGCACATCGAGAAAATATTTAAAATTTAACAAATCACATCCTAATTTTGTCTATCAAAATATACAAATACTGAGAATAAAATGACCCTTAAAAGTGGTGATTGTTGCTCAAAAGGATGGTGAGAATGAACAGCTAAATGACCCAGAAGAAGGTTACATGTTTCCTTTTAACCAAAACCCCTTTGGCATGACAAGGTCACTGTTCGATATGCACAACAATCTCAATGTAATGTTTCTTTTTTTATATATATGATTTCTTTATTTTGCAAATAGTCTATATCAGATTATTTTTATTGTATGGGGTGGCAGAATGATAAATATACAGATGTGAATGGTCTATATAAGCGTAAAGGGAAAGAGAGAATTTCTCATAGTTCAATTTTTAAGATTCCTGATTTACATAAATTATTAGAAGTTAAGTTTCTAAATAATGCACAGTGGCATCATGGTGGTTCCCACTATTTGATTAGAGCTCATCATTAAGTTCAGGGCTACAACTTTTAGTATTTTACCTTGCAATTGTATAAAATCCAAGTCGTATTGCATTGAATGTGGATATCACTAACCTTTCATGATACTGAGAATCAGTCGGAGGCCACTGGTTGGCTGTGGTGTGATCAAGGGACCCACAACAAAAGATGGGTTCACTGCAACAAGATCAAACCCACTCTCCTTTGCCAGTCGCCAAGCTTCCTTCTCTGCTAGTGTTTTTGCATATGGATACCACAACTGCATGCATAAAACAGTTGACACAAAAAGTGCAGGTGTCATCTTAGATGGCGAGGTTCATGAATCATGAGAATCACCTAGTCATCATTGCATGTTCTCAAAACTTAGTTTTCCAGCCATTTCAGCCATTAAGGCAAGAATTGGGAAGTCTTACATTGTAGCGTTTACAGTACTCAGGGTCACTCCAGTGGGACTCATTGAGAGGGGAAGCTTGTGTGATGTCATCGCGGTATCTGATTGCAGAACAAGAGGAGGTCAGTACAACTCGCTTCACAGAATTTGATTTGGCACAGGATTTCAGAACATTCACTGTTCCCTTTATACATGGATCGATCAGAGTTGCCTGCAAAAAAGAGACTCTAGGGTAAAGATCTTAGTCTCAAACTGTCAAATACATGCACATACTTTATCTACATACTTGTGCCATATTATGGCTCAAATGCCAGGCAACTACCCTGCACATTGGTGCACCATGGCCCATCCAGGTCACAGACTACCATCTGCACATTGGTACAACATGGCCCATACCAGAGTCCATGTTCATCTCTTTCTCTAAACAGTTAAACTGTCTTCTTGCTTGCCTGAACATTTTCGTCGTAGGGCACAAGAACAGGTGCTGCTGTATGGAACACACCATCCACACCATCAACAGCCATGTCGAAGCTTCCCTCCACCAATAGATCAGCTTTCATCACTTTTAGTCTGTCCTTGGCACCACTCATACTCCAGAGGAAACCAACCTTCTCAGCATCATCTATAAATAAAGGAAGATATAGAAGCTATTTTCTTGATGTGGATAATTGTATTAGCAATTAAGGAGGGAGATATAAATTCCATTGACTAAGATTTAAACTTGATTGTAGTTTAGATCAGTTTTAAATCTATCCAATCCTTTCTTGTAAGCTACATACAACAGGTGTTTCAAATAAGATAATGAATCCATGTTATATAATACCACATAGTATCTGATACTTCATATTTAAGTTTCACATGTCACATGTGTCTTCACGTATTTAGGCATCATAGCATTTGGACCCTTATCTTAGTACTGATAATAATAAGTCTTCGCGTATTCAGGCATCATAGCATTTGAACCCTTATCTTAGTACTGATAATAACCAGAAACACCAAAAGCTCAAGATGTTGGTGAACGGCACAACAATGTATATCAACACCCGGACAGACGGAACTGAACAAACCAAATAGATAGATGGAGGTAACATGCCTCCCAGGGGTTTCAAACTCGTGACCACCGGCTCTACTACCATGTTATTAACCAAAAACACCAAAAGCTTGAGCTGGTAGTGAACGGCACAACAATGTATATCGACAAGTGCTCAAGATTATTGATATGGCAAGCACCACCATTAGTGACAGAGATACAAAAGTATGCAGGATTGAAGTATTTACCTTACACATAGTGGTCTTTTTGTCTATTGAACAATACATAGGGGGCTGTTTGTCTAGACTCTAGGAACTGGTAGGTTGATCGGTGGTAGTGAATTCCTAGGAATTTAAGCAATGCCTTCCAATCAAAGGGGCTAATGAAGTAAAGGTGAATATACACAAAGGACCATCAAATAGCCTCTCATTTGGTAGGATGTAGGAAAAGACTTATCAAGTCATTGTTGGGAAGTCCCACATCCCACATCGCCTAAGTAATAGGCTTGACATATCTTAATATACCTGTATGGGCCTTCCACCTATCAGCTTAAGCTTTTGGGTTGGTATATGGTTTCTTACATGGTATCAGAGCAGGTTTCAATCCCGGTGTTCTTGTGTAGCCCACGTGACAGGCCCGTCCATGAAATCTGTTGGGCCTGCACGTGAGGGGGAGTGTTGGGAAGTCCCACATCCCACATCGCCTAAGTAATAGGCTTGACATATCTTAATATACCTATATGGGCCTTCCACCTATCAGCTTAAGCTTTTGGGTTGGTATATGGTTTCTTACAGTCATCATCCCAATAAATCAAATGCTAGGAAAGTGAGTGTCTCATCATCTCCACCTCATATACTGGACTCCTCACCACTTTAATACTCCTTCGATAGGACTCACATTAATATAAGTTCCTGGGAATGGATTCCAAGTAGGAAAACAGGCCTCTAATGTGTATTAAATTCCTAGGAACTCACGGTAAAGAGGCTTTCCTTTGAGGGATACTTCAAGGGGTAAATAGTGAATGGTAGTGGGGAAGATCTAAAGGGGGTCATCCATTTCAAAGGATCTAATTTACTAAAGCAAAAGGTTGGCAATTGTTTTCATTAAAGGGATATATTTCGATGGTCTCCTATATGTCTCCACAATTAACCCATACATTCTTAGCCCCTTGGATAAGCTAATTGTCTAGAAAATCCTAGGAAGTCAATGTGTACCAAACAGCAACAAACAAACAATGTAGAATGACATTTTCGAAAAGAAAAAAAAAATCAAAAATAAAAAAACCATCAAACCACATTCATAAGACTCCCACAAAAACACACTTGGAAACCATAATCCCATGGAGAACAGCATTTTTAACTCAAGAGTATGGGTACAATTTGAACAAGATCATGCACCTAGATTTGTGATTTGACAGGACTGACAGTTCCAGTCAAATCTGTTAGTATTTTTGTTGGCTAATTCATGGGTCGGACAAAACTCTGGGTCCATTGAGTTGTATTTTCTAATTTATTTTAGAATGGACTGTGGATATGTCGCCGGAAGAGCTGAAGTGAAGAATAGAAGAAAAGAGAAGACCGGGCGAAATCCCTCAGGCCCGATCGATCGGAGCCTCAGACCGATCGATCGGTCAGAAAAAGGCCTCAGTTAAATGTCAGGCCGATCGATCGGACCTGCAGGGGCGATCGATCAGACAGGTGAGCAGAAACGGAAAAGTCTACTATTCTGATCCGAATTAGTTTCCTTTTGAGACTATCTTTCCCAGTTTGAGTCCTACGTGAGTCACATGTGTCTTCACGTATTTAGGCATCATAGCATTTGGACCCTTATCTTAGTACTGATAATAATAAGTCTTCGCGTATTCAGGCATCATAGCATTTGAACCCTTATCTTAGTACTGATAATAACCAGAAACACCAAAAGCTCAAGATGTTGGTGAACGGCACAACAATGTATATCAACACCCGGACAGACGGAACTGAACAAACCAAATAGATAGATGGAGGTAACATGCCTCCCAGGGGTTTCAAACTCGTGACCACCGGCTCTACTACCATGTTATTAACCAAAAACACCAAAAGCTTGAGCTGGTAGTGAACGGCACAACAATGTATATCGACAAGTGCTCAAGATTATTGATATGGCAAGCACCACCATTAGTGACAGAGATACAAAAGTATGCAGGATTGAAGTATTTACCTTACACATAGTGGTCTTTTTGTCTATTGAACAATACATAGGGGGCTGTTTGTCTAGACTCTAGGAACTGGTAGGTTGATCGGTGGTAGTGAATTCCTAGGAATTTAAGCAATGCCTTCCAATCAAAGGGGCTAATGAAGTAAAGGTGAATATACACAAAGGACCATCAAATAGCCTCTCATTTGGTAGGATGTAGGAAAAGACTTATCAAGTCATTGTTGGGAAGTCCCACATCCCACATCGCCTAAGTAATAGGCTTGACATATCTTAATATACCTGTATGGGCCTTCCACCTATCAGCTTAAGCTTTTGGGTTGGTATATGGTTTCTTACATGGTATCAGAGCAGGTTTCAATCCCGGTGTTCTTGTGTAGCCCACGTGACAGGCCCGTCCATGAAATCTGTTGGGCCTGCACGTGAGGGGGAGTGTTGGGAAGTCCCACATCCCACATCGCCTAAGTAATAGGCTTGACATATCTTAATATACCTATATGGGCCTTCCACCTATCAGCTTAAGCTTTTGGGTTGGTATATGGTTTCTTACAGTCATCATCCCAATAAATCAAATGCTAGGAAAGTGAGTGTCTCATCATCTCCACCTCATATACTGGACTCCTCACCACTTTAATACTCCTTCGATAGGACTCACATTAATATAAGTTCCTGGGAATGGATTCCAAGTAGGAAAACAGGCCTCTAATGTGTATTAAATTCCTAGGAACTCACGGTAAAGAGGCTTTCCTTTGAGGGATACTTCAAGGGGTAAATAGTGAATGGTAGTGGGGAAGATCTAAAGGGGGTCATCCATTTCAAAGGATCTAATTTACTAAAGCAAAAGGTTGGCAATTGTTTTCATTAAAGGGATATATTTCGATGGTCTCCTATATGTCTCCACAATTAACCCATACATTCTTAGCCCCTTGGATAAGCTAATTGTCTAGAAAATCCTAGGAAGTCAATGTGTACCAAACAGCAACAAACAAACAATGTAGAATGACATTTTCGAAAAGAAAAAAAAAATCAAAAATAAAAAAACCATCAAACCACATTCATAAGACTCCCACAAAAACACACTTGGAAACCATAATCCCATGGAGAACAGCATTTTTAACTCAAGAGTATGGGTACAATTTGAACAAGATCATGCACCTAGATTTGTGATTTGACAGGACTGACAGTTCCAGTCAAATCTGTTAGTATTTTTGTTGGCTAATTCATGGGTCGGACAAAACTCTGGGTCCATTGAGTTGTATTTTCTAATTTATTTTAGAATGGACTGTGGATATGTCGCCGGAAGAGCTGAAGTGAAGAATAGAAGAAAAGAGAAGACCGGGCGAAATCCCTCAGGCCCGATCGATCGGAGCCTCAGACCGATCGATCGGTCAGAAAAAGGCCTCAGTTAAATGTCAGGCCGATCGATCGGACCTGCAGGGGCGATCGATCAGACAGGTGAGCAGAAACGGAAAAGTCTACTATTCTGATCCGAATTAGTTTCCTTTTGAGACTATCTTTCCCAGTTTGAGTCCTACTTGTGCGCTAAGACTAAGGCACGAATTTGGGGCTATTTATAGGGTGTTTCTCTCAACCCTAAATAAACCACCACCACAACTCTCATTGATCTGAGTCAGAAATATTTTAGAGAGAGTTATTCTCTAGAGCCATTGAGAGACTATTCTGAAGGGCTGCTCTAAAAGGTTATTGCTGCTTCTACTTTTCTTGTAGAAGATTGATCATCTTGGTTGACAAGGTGCGAGGAGATCAAGTAAGGAGAACGGGGCGCGGTGGATGTCGTGTTAGTGGATTCTTTGCAAGAATAACTACAGTCCTTAGGTCGAGGTACAGACTGAGGTAAAGGAGCTTGTGAGTATATCTTGTAACTGTTCGTGAACTCTTGATTTCTGGTTCGTGGTTTTTCTCCCTGGATAGGGTTTCCACGTTAAATATTGTGTCTGCCTTCTTGTGGTGTGTGATTGGTAGATAGCTAGTTCTATATTGTCTGATTGGTTTATTTCCGTTGCGTTGATTGGTTAAATAGAACTAGTAATCCGTTCTGGTAACCCCATATAGAATTTTCAAAATCCCTTTAGATTAATTATCAGTTTCATTAGACAATTCTAGTAATCATATTCAACTGGCAGGATGGACAAAGTATATAGATTTTACCCATAAAAATGTTGCTTGTTTTTAAGTACATGAGAATTGTAATATGAAAGGCTTTGGAAATAGATATGGTCAGTATAAAATCAATCAGTTTCTCACAATCATCACCTCACATCAAAACTGCTACCATGCCCCCACATATCTGATTTTTGACCGTGGCAAATGCAAAACCATTAATTTGTACATGGTGAAAACTATGATTCTCATCAAGATGCCCACATGTCACATGATTAGTTCAAGCTACACTTTGCATATTACTTAGATGTATTCTTCAAGAACATTTTTCTTTAGATGGGTCATGCGTGCAATAGAATTTTGAGACTTAAAAGGCCCCAAATTTTAGATTGTCACAACCACAAGTTTGTATGTTATGAGATTCACACAAAGGTGGGTCCCAACTCTACCATCTATTGTTCAACTTTGCCCGGACCTGGTAAATGGGATAGGATCCAAGCCGTCCAATTTTAAATTTTTTTTCAGTGGTCCATCAATTAAAGAGGATCCGACGAGCACGGGTTTCTGAACCCTCACCCAATCTGGTATAATACACACAACCAAGCAGAGTACAAAGGGGAAAGAACCAGAAGCAGAAGAGAAGAAGAAGAAGAGAAAAAAAGAGTAATGTTGTTGTAACAGACCTGGGTTCCTTACAGTGGTGCGGACCAGGCAGCCCTTTTCAAGCAAGGCCTTAATCAAGTAGGAGGCTATAAACCCGGTGCCTCCTGTTACACAGTACTCTGGCATCTTCATTCTTCTCTCACTCTCTCCTTTCCTATGCTTTTACTTTACTTTTTCTCTGCTTTGAAACTTGATGCCACTGCCCATTTAAGTAGCAACATCCAACACCCAACCATGGTTTCACTTTATCCTATTTTACTTCCATGTATTTTAATAATCTTTTTTTTTAATGGATTGGCCATGGAGCATGTGAAAGGTCATAGGGATGAGTAGTTCGTTTTCTAAAGCAATATTATTTAGGGACTTTTTTTCTAAATGCCCCCTATCCTATTCTGTAATTTGACTGCAGCCCCTCTATTATTTTGCCATCCCTCATTAGCCAGTCCACTACCTCACCATCTTTTGGCACCCTTGTCCTTGTGTGCACGGTTCTAGCGGGTTTTATCGAAAAAGTCCCTCTAGACGTTATGAAGACCAAAAAGGTCATCAAACTTCAATATCAACAAAAAATGTCTTGAATGGGAATATCCTCACTCATGTATGAAGGTGAAGTAGAAGAAATGAGCGGCGAAATCCCTACTCATACGATCTTTTTATTTTGTTTTATAACGTAGGGTTTCTAACACTCTGGGCCAGAATAATCCCACGGGTATAGGAGAGAAAGCCGGATAAAATTCCCCTTGTGGCCCCAATATGGTAGTGCAGTTTCGAACTCACAACCTCAGGTGAGTTGCAATATCGCCACTCAACAAAATAACAATAAAAATATAAACAAGCGGGGGGGAGCCTTTTTGGTCAATGTTGAAATTTGAGGACTTTTTTAGTCCTCACCAGCCAAATCCTCTTATCTATGTTTTGTGAGTGCGGTGGGGCCACATTTCCAATTTTCCTCATAAAGGCCTTTTTTGGGGAAAAGATTATTTTTCTATGCTGCTGAACTGGATTTCCATGTATATATAAATGTGCTTTTAGTGGTACGGCTTTTTTACAGTTCTATGTGGAAATTTGCTTCCTAAATGAAAAAACTTTAATTAGTGTTTCTTGATTTTAGGTAAAAACTTTTCGGATTTATTTTGTTCTTTATGACATGGATTTTCCACAGCGCAAAATCTCAATTTTACACAAACAAACCCTTATCGACACCACAATGAGTTATTACCATTGTTTAAAAAAGAAAAAAGAAAAAAGAATGCACAATAAGCGACATTCACATTTTTCATCTTAGACATCTGATGAAGTCCTTCTTTCTTCTGTAAATTCAATAGAGAACAATACTGAGAAATGGGTAGGATCCAATCACCAAAAGACGTAATCACAAAAGTCTAAACGATTTCACGTGCAAAATGCAAAAAGGATGTTATGCTTAGATTCCTTACAAACCTTCAAAGGATTTGAAGTTTGCAAAGTGCTTGAATCAAACTAAATCCAATGAGAAATACAAATGCAAATGCTAAAATGAGAGAAATGAAATGGAACTTCCATGAATCCTCAAGAGCTTGTTCTTTTGTACGAATTCTGAGAATTTTTAGATAATTTGAAATTTTCCAAATGTTGTCTGCCAAGTGTAATTTCAAATAATCATGGCCCATCCAACATTCAAAATATTGAGATTCTCATAATTTTAAAGGCTAGAAGTGAATTTTCGGGTGGGTTGTTATTAGAACTCCAACAATGAAATACCAAATTCCTCTTTAGAAATACATCCAAAGAAATAGGTCCTAAAAGAGAATGATGGTTGCTTTACCTTTAGCGACATGATAAAAGCAATGTTGGTATGAACCTAGGAGAGAGATGCGGACCAGGGTTGCACCTAGTGGTGGCAAATGGGTCTCGTTGACAAGGCATATCTACAAGTTGAAGCTCAACCTATGTTCAACCCGTTTTTAAAAAGAGTCAAGTAACTTCATCCCACACACATTGCGGGACAACCCAACCAACCAAAATATGGGTTAGCTTCTTTAATCTAATCGACCCAACCTTCGAAGCCTGACCTAAACCTAATCTATTTCAAATATTAAAGATATATTTGAGTTAAATTGCAAGCCAAAGAAAGCCCCAACGCAAATCCCGGCTCAATCCATATAGAATGAACTATTCTAAGTACGAAAATATTAAGCCACCAAATAAATTAAATGGGTCTATGTATGCAAGTTGACCATAAACCAACCCATTGGCAGTTTTATGACCAACTTATATATAGTGCAGGTCAGGTTATGCAGGTTGGGTCAAATTTTGGCACCCCTAGTTGCACATATAATGGAGAAGATGTAAATTTGAAGAAGACAACCTTTTGTTTGCTTATAAGGTAGAATGACAAGGTTTGTAAAGAGATTTTCTGCCCTACAGCCTACAAATCGGGATTTTCTGAGAATTTCTCCCACGGTGACTGTGAGTAAATCAATCATCGTCCACCATGCAACCGTGGACAGCTCCTACCCAGACGTATGGCAGGCTGCGCACGTGCATAGTAGGCATCTCCTAAATAAAAGTTGGTAAAACGTATCAACCAAATATCTCAAAGTAACCCCTGTTCTTGGAAGCTCTTGATGCAATCATCAAACATCTGAGGGAGTGTCTTGAAACCGGGGAATCCCAACTGCTTGATCTTGCCGATATGCATGGTATGTGGGATGTTGTCCCCTTTTTGTTCTCCACACCTGACAATATATCAGTTGTATTCAATTGATTAAAATAACCCAAATTGAAGATGAAAGCTGTAAAAGGAAAACATAGAAAATATTCACTGAAGTCTCACTTGTTTGTAATTGGGTAGGATGGATATTTGGCCTTCAGCATCTCAATGATCTCTGACCAATGGGCGACTGAGTTCGAACATACAAGTCTGCCTGTGACTCTACTGTCCTCCATGGCTAAAATGTGGCTGGAAACAACATCATCTATGTGGACAAAACCGACAGTGAAATTTGGATAGGTACTGCATTCTCCTGCATAACATTACATGCATGTTAGATTATAGTGCAATTGAGTCCTATCCTACAATACACAATATTCTGCATTGGGAGATTTCTGTTGTTTATATTATCTCTAATCTCTCTGGAGGAAATTCCTGTTATTGACAAGCACAAATTCAAGCCAAAGCCAAGTGATTGAGTTTTAGGGTGGGGAACACTCTGAACGAGACTATAAATTTTCTAAAAATACTTGGTATTGAATTCCTAGAATTTGTAAGCAATGATTTCCTTATCAGTGGGGCTGAAATCGAAGCACTAAAGTTGAAAATTCACTTGTACAAAAAAAAAAGGGTGAAATTCATAAGTCAACAAATAAATTTCCTTATTTGAATGGTAAATTTACCATTCAAAGAAAAATCTACCATTAAGCAAAAAACTTTCTTTTGATGAAAAATGATTACCCAATTATCATCCTATTAAATTAAATCTTAGCAATGTGATATCCCAGCATCTCCATCTTAAATCATTTGCTCCCCACCTCTTTAATATTCTTTTGGCAGACGCTACCTTACTATAAATCTCTAGAATTCCCAAGGATATAATAGTGAAAGTAATTGACAAGCAAGGGAAGGCAACTAAAAACATGGGTACGTATCTCAGTAATAGGTGGAAAATGTTCTACGCTTTTCTATGGGGATCAATTGGACCCAATTTTAAATTAGTCTCTTTGGTAATTTTGTCATCCCATGATTTCGCAATAGGCCTAAATTTACATGCATTGAACATTCACTCACCATTAGATTGAATCTTCAAATAATCTATAGTTAAGATGCCATTAAGTTTTAAGGATGTTAAATCAAAGGAGAGGATAATATAGTGGGGCTGATATCTTGGCTCCCCTTGTCCACAAGGAAACCTTTTGATCCGCCCTTCTCCCATGCATCTAAGCAGGCCCCATGAGTTGGATTGCATATAAGTAATATGCAGCATGCTCATAGGAGAATGTCCTCCTAGGGTATGTTTATGCATGACAAATTATGGAAGCCATTTTATTTTCACAGCCTTCATTTCCTGCATGTAATGGAAACTGAAGATTCTATCTCTTTACGAGTGGTTTCCATTGTTCGATATCGTAAAATATTTTCCATCACATAAGAACATTACTACAAGTGCCTCCACACATACACTCAGGTGTGCATACACATCACACAGGCTCATGCGCAAGCACATCCTGCACATGCGCATGTATGTCCGCACCCACACACGCAAGCAATGGTGCCTCCCGCAGTCCTATTCACACTCAAAAAAAAAAAAAAGTAAAGACAACTATACATGTGATCCTTTAACATCATTGTTTGTTTTATCATTGTTAGAAGGGAGAATTTCAAGAAAGTCCTTAAGTTTCAGCCTTATTTCAAAAAAAGACACAAGTTTTAAAAAAATTCAAATTAGTCCCTAAGCTTTTCAAGAAGTTTTCAATTAAGGACATCCATTTATTTAAAGTTATTTTTTGGAAACTTTTTTTATTTTTTTTTATATACCCAAACTACCATTCATTGTAATAAAACTATCCTTCACTTCTTCTATATCCTCCTCGTTTCCCTCGCTAGTGTCCTCATAGTGATCAAGGACACCCAGTATTCTTACAGCGATTGGCTGCATGCAGTGGCTGCTGAAACCATATCATAACTTTAAATGAAGAGTAATTTGGATATTTTTAAAATACTAAGGGAAAAAGTCACTAAAAAATATCTTTAAATGGCTAGATGTCCTTAATTGAAAATTAACTGGAAAGCTTAGGGACTAATTTGAAAAGTTTCAAAACTTGTGTCATTTTTTTAAGTAAAGTAAAAACTTAAGGCCATATTTGAAATTTTCCCTCGTTAGAATAGAGCTAAATGATAGCTAGTCACTAGATTGAAAGATGTTTCAAATGGTCCTACTATATCAAATGTGTTGTAATTTATGGCTAGCACAATGATTACGATACAGCATGTAAATGGTCTACATAGGGGCCAAGGGAAAGGTAAAACTCCTAATAGTTTAAGAAATTATTGGAAGTTAAGTTTGTAAAGATGCACTGTGGTTTCATGGTGTAGTGCACTTCCCACTAATTGATTAGAGGTTATAAAGTTCAGGGTTACAGCTATTAGTCTTAATTTTATCTCGTAAACATTATAAAATTCCAAGTCATATTGCAATAAATTAATGTGGATACCACTAACCTTTCATGATGCTGATAATCAGTAGGAGGCTACTGGTTGGCTGTGGTGTGATCAAGGGACCCACAACAAAAGATGGGTTCACTGCAACAAGATCAATCCCTTTCTCTTCTGCCACCCGCCAAGCCTCCTTCTCTGCTAGTGTTTTTGCATATGGATACCACAACTGCATGTACAAAATCTTTAGCACACAAAATGTTGGTGTCATCTTAGATCGCTGGGTTCATGAATAATGAAAATCACTCTAAAAATAAGCTCTTTTTTTTTTATTAAAACTGCTTATTTACATATTAGAGCATTAATTTGATAAACCTCTAATTGCACTTTCTACTTTTTAGCTTATTTACAAAATAGAGTTTTTCCCTCTAAAAAATAAGCTAAGATTACTGCTTTTCAAAAAAAAAAAAAAAAAAACTTATTTAGCTAAAGTGGATTGAGGTGGACAATGTAAAATTTTTAAGTATTTTGAAATCAAAGTGGCCTATTTTTTTTTTCAAAATGATGCAAATTGTGGGTTCTACATTGCAAATTTCTAAAAGATGAATCCCAATTACAGCAATTTCTAAAGCTGACCCTCAACCTCCTCATGAAATAAGAGCTTTTTTACGATTCCACCAATTTGACTAATGCCATATTTATTTGCATTAAAATATACAGGAATTGAATACAAAGGGTGGTTAAAAATGAAAATCAAAAGGTAAGTTTCAATCTTTATTTTTAACTAACATATATACTCAATTCCTATGTATTCTAACACAAACAAGTAAACCCTAATTATTAATTTAGAGCTTTAAAAATAGTTCTATTTTACATTAGACTTAAATCAAATTAGCTCGTATTAATTGGACTGGAGTTTCCAACCGGCCCATTCATCGTTAAATCATCTCAAAACTTAAAATTTCCAGCCATTACATTGTAGCGTTTGCAGTACTCAGGGTCACTCCAGTGGGACTCATTGAGAGGGGAAGCTTGAGTGGCGTCATCGCGGTATCTGATTGCAGAACAAGAAGAGGTCAGTACAACTCGCTTCACAGAGTTTGATTTGGCACAGGATTTCAGAACATTCACTGTTCCCTTTATACATGGATCGATCTGAGATGCCTGCAATAAAGAAATTTTACTGTAAAGATTTGTTCTCAAAAGTTTCAAACACATGCACATATTTCATCTTCATACTTGTGCTGGATAAGGTTTAGGTTGGCCATGTCAAATGCCTGGCAACTGCCCTGAACATTGGTGCACCATGGTCCATATCAGAGGCCAGGGACCTCGACTCTGGTCTTGCACATTGGTGCAACATGGCCCGTAGTGGAGTGAACGCGCAGTCATGCTATGACGCCCAGACACTGATGTGGGTACAATCATGTATATGAGGATCAGTGATATGACTATACACTTTTAAAACTGTAGGACACAAATTTGGATTCGGTTCCTTTCAAATATTCTTGAGGTTGAGTAGTAAGAAAATTTGAGGAATCATATGAAATAATGGACTAGATTAGTAGGATATGCTAAACTTGTATCCTCGAAGTATCAGTGTAATATCGAGATATTGATACGAGTGTTGTATCGATACAACATGGATAGTTGGACTTATACAAGCATGTAGTTATCGATCATAGCGTTCATGTCTTTCTTTAAACAGCTAAAGTGTCTTGGTGCTTGCCTGACCAGTACTGTGCACAGGTGCTGCTGTATGAAACACACCATCCACCCCATCAACGGCCTTGTCGAAGCTTCCTTCCACCAGTAGATCGGCTTTCATCACTTTTAGTCTGTCCTTGGCACCACTCATACTCCAAAGAAAACCAACCTTCTTAGAATCATCTATGAAAAAGGAAGATACAGAAACAATTTTATTAATGTTGGTAAGGCAGGGAGAAATAAAATCTATGACACATTTTAAACTTGATTATTATAGAAGTTTGAAAACTATTCAATCCTTAAATGTGAACTATGATGCTTATTTTTTACGTGTAATATGTGTCTTCAGGCATCTAGGTGTTATAGCATTTGGGCCCTTTTCTTTTTCTTTCTATCTTTTTTTTTTTTTTTTTTTTGCCTTTTTTTTTTATAAAAAAATTGGCAGAAAGGAGAAGCTTCATTTAACCAAAAACAAACAAAACAAAAAACAAAAAAAAAAAAGGCAAAGAGAAACAACAATCACAAGACATAAGGATCCGCAACAACAACGGACCTCAAACTCATCACATTATCAAGGTTTTGGGGACCTTTTTGCAGTCTTACAGATTATTAATATGGCAGGCCCCACCTTCAGTGGGGAATGAATGAATGATACAAAAAGTATGTTGGATTAAAGTATTTGCATTATACAGTGGCCTTTCAGTCCCGTAGACAATACATAAGCGTGTTTGGATGGACGTAAATTGATCGACGTAAAGTGAAGTGAAATATCAAGTCAAGAGAGAATAAAATATAAAATGATTATAATAAACTTGTACCTTTAGTGGCTTGATAATGGGGAATCTTTTTGACTTTTTACGTAAAAAGATGATTTTTTTTTCCCTTTAGTGTAGGGAGGGGGCTTCTTTCCTTCTTTCAGTTTTTTTTATTTTAAAGAGAAAGTCTTAAATTTATTTACTTTTGATATGACCTATTGGCGTTTTCTTATATGAGTAATGAAGGTTTTACTTCACTTTAAGTTTACTTAGATTACTTTTTGTTTGAAGAGTGGCAGGCTTCACAGGCGAGCATGGCCATTTGGAAATCGTTGACTTGGTGAAACGGGCGGTGGATCTAGCTCATGCATCCTTTCATCATGTCAAGAGGAGTGCTAATTTAATAAAGCAGAGCACTTAGCTAATCAGGAAGTTGCATGCCAAACCTGATTACTGCTGACAGGACATATTATAATCACAATTCACAAGAGCTAAGTTAAGTGCTTAAATTGGCTTGGGGATGAAGATCCAACAGCGCCATAATCAAATCCTATGAAAGCACAAGACCCATCTATATCTCCACTTTATATATATAATATATCCTTTACCACGTGATGAAATTCTTTCGCCTTTTGATACTCAGTCTTTAGAGCCCGTTTGGTAAATTTACTAATAAAGTCAAGTTAAGTTAAACATCCCATCAAAAACACTTTTTACAAAAATTCCCTCCATCTTTTCCAAAAAAAGTCAAAAAGCAACTACATTTACTCACTAAAAGACAAAAAATCTACATTTCCCCATACAAAAAGTCAAAAATATTCCATTCCAAACAACTAAAAACAAAATATCATCATAACGTACTTATATTTTATTCATTCTTTTTATTTCACTTCACTCCACTTTATTTTAAAAGTAAATTACCAAACGGGCCGACCCACTTTACTGTTAACTCCAAGAATTCATATAAAGTAGGCAAACAGGTAATTAATGTGTATTGAATTCATGGGAAAAAGGCTGCTATCCGGGAAAGGTGAAGAGCGAACGGTAGAGATCAAAGGGTTGTGTACTGATGGTCACTTGTATGTCTTCAACTTTAAAACCTAGCGCTCTTAGGCCCTTCCATGAGCAAATTGCCTAGACAATCCAAGCAAGTCAAACGAGTATCATGAGACAGCAACAAAACAATACTGTGTATGTTGAGGTCAACGTCCACCCTCGCTCCTAGCGGTCATAATTATGGTCGAGCCCTCGCCCTCACCATAAAACTATTATTGTGTCGTTTCCCATCACCAATTGGTTTTGGGATAAGTGGTAGCTCAATAGGGGTAAGATCTTATAAGTGGTATCAGAGCCTGGTAGGTCGGGTGTTCGAGTCACGGGACACGCATTTTGCGAGTTCGCAGCAGGAGTCACGGCGGGTGTTTGAACAGATAGCATTGTCCTAACTATTTTATTTGGAATAGAAGACTTCAAATAACGGAATACCACCTTTCACAATTTTTTATAATTAATGCGGACATTCATATTGAGCAGCTCAGATTTTCATTAATTAGATGAGCTGGACTCTGGGTTCCACCACTTCCACTTCCCAGGAGCCTGTGGGAGATCACTAGGGATGTGAAATTATAGAGTCATATCACTTGGGCCCACGTGGGCTGAATCAGCCCTAATGAAACCGCTCCCTTGTTAGCCACCTACCAATGGGGAGTCCAGATCCTCTAAGGCTTTGACTTACAGAAATCTTACGTTAAAAGATTAGAACTCCAAGTATGACTCATTTATTAAAAATTTGAGCCACCCAAAATAAATGCCCTCTCACTTAATGATGATCTCTTAATTTGACACCTATCGGAATTGGTCCGATCGTATGATTGACCATTTGATAAAAAAAAAATTTTGATTAACACAAATCTTAAACATTATTCATTATCACAATTTTATCCAATGATAATTCTAATAATAGGAGCAACTCTTATTAGGATAAAATTTAGAAATACCTTATATACAAAAAGGATATTTATTTTAAACGGTTTGGATTCTAAATTAATGGGTCCCACCATGGTGTTATACTCTTTTTAGTCACGATTTCTCTAAAAGTCAAAGCAACAGAGAATGGGACTCAAAAATGGGTGGGTCAGTGAGCCCAAAGAGAACATTGCAACGATTAGGACAAAAAATGCCTGGTACCAAACTAAATGGGACAGACTGGGACAGGATCCAAACCATCCAACTTGTTTTCAATGGATACTTACAAAACAAAAAAACACCTAGCATAGTACTGAAGGGGGAAATCACCAAAATGAAGAGAAGACAAGAAAGAAAAAGGAGTAAAGTAAAACACATAGCATAGTACTTAGTGGGGAAATCACCAAAAGACAAAGAAGAAGAAAAAAAGAAAGGAGGAGTAATGTTGCTGTAACAGACCTGGGTCTCTAACAGTGGTGCGTACAACGTAGCCCTTTTCAAGCAAGGCCTTGACCAAGTTGGCAGCTATAAATCCGGTTCCTCCTGTTACACAGTACTCTGGCATCTTCTCTCACTGTCTCTCCTTTTCTATGCTTTACTCTCTTTTTTCCTCCTCTGCTTTGAATCTTGATGCCACTGCCCATTAAGTAGCAACATTGATCCAACACCCAACCATCATTTCTCCTACTTTTCCCTCCATTTGTAATTTCATAATCTTTTTCAATGCAATTGGCATGTGAAAGGCCAAAGGGATGAGCTGTTGATTGGTGTTTTGTCTTGAATCAAAGTCAAAATGGTTTAAAAATGGTGATCTCATCTCTCGTGATTAGAGTAAAACAATATTATTTTGAATTTTTTTTCCTAAATCCCCCTGCCTTGTTTTGTAATTTCACTGCAGCCCCCTGTAATCCCCTTTACCTGCCAGTCTACCACCAAACCGCTGGCCGCTCTGGTCTTCTAAGTTGCCAAAAGATTGAATATACGTATATCTATCTTTTAGGGCAAGTCTGTATAATGCCAATAATTTTGTGATAAAGAAGAAAAATGATTTGATATTTGGGGCCACAATTGTACTGTTTCGTTGAAAATCAGTTCTTCGTGCAACCTTTTAGGCTTTCTATGGAAAACCAAGCCTAAACTCCGATTTGCCAGAAAGGTTTTTACGAGAATCGTAAAAAAAACGGCCGTGCCAAATATGGTAGCTGAAAACCGATTCCATTTCTCTACATCTTTTCCATGGAAAAGCATCTACACAACTACATTTCTATTTGAGCTTTCCCGCCTAAAGAAAAAGTTCAAATTAAATTTTCTCAATTTTGCATTAATGGATTTTCCTATAGGACACAAGCGATTTAATTATTATCCATAGCACAAAATCAATTCCAAAACAAACAAAGCACTTAATCAAAACCATCTTGAGTAATTACCACACGAGCGGCTTTCATATTTCTCATGCTAGACATTTTTGCTACAATTCATGAGTGTAAGTAGTTTTTAAGTATGAAAGAGACGGAGGAATTAGTCCGGCCCAAAGGGTTGGGAACCCTCCAATAGTAAAAAAAAAAAAAAAGACATGAAAGAGACGTGTACTGATCGTTGCACCTACGACTTCTATTTTGCTAAAAAGTAGAATGGTCAATTTGGTAAATTTCACTTATATGGTTAAACTGTTCCGACTCACAAGAAGTTCTAGAGACTAATCAATATGACTCAACTGTTAAAAATCTAAATTGAAGATAATAAATTGGCCCATTTGCCATTTGACATTGGCTAAATTTTACTTTAATAAAAGTTAATTAGTCTCCTTATCAAATTAATCATCCATAAAACACATGAATGAAATACTAAATTGAAATTAATTGGTGTAATCTCCAATGGGTGAGTGGCATGTGATATCCAAACTATCCTTACCTTCTACCAAAAATATATATATATATATATAAAACTATCCTTACCTTCTCCAGAGTTGTACTAGCCAATACCTCTTCATTCTTCACCTCCCCCGTGGCTCGACCCTACACCCCAACCTCCCCCAATTAGGGGGACTTTTGTAAACATTTAAAAGCTAAGTTAGTTTACCGTTTTTATACTCATTGTTTCCATCAGTAGAATAGTTAGCAATGTCTAATGATACTGGATTTTATAGATTGAGAACTAGCTAGAGTCAGTGATCCTATATGTGCAACACGCCATGTGCCCCTTGCTGTGGGGTCCACCTATTGGCCCACATGGGGATGGGATTGAGCGTATTTAAAGATCTATAGTTGGCGCCCTCCTACATAAAAACAAAAAGTTATTTACCCAATCTGATCATCCTAACTCTTTTATCCATGGCCCACAAAATTTCACCGTTTAAAATGAGTGCACAATTAATCCAACAGTCCGGGGTCCATTCGCATTGGTGCAAACCCAGGGACAGGAGACTATTAGCTGTGTGTAGTCAAGTCGGACAGACCATTAGGTGGGCCTCACTATAAGTACGCACAATGCACACAATGTGCACGACAAAGATTGGTAAGGCTAAGATGATGAAAAATGAAGAAAAACATACACGTTACATAGGCCTGAGAACATAGTAGCAGTATTACATCTAGTTGTGTCATAGATAGCCACCCGCTAAAGGATCATCAGGCATGAACCATTACTCTACTAGGTAAGACAATGAACTGATCTTCAGAGTGCAACACATCAAGTGAGAAATTACAGACAGTTGATTCAATGAACCCACTGAGTTCAATCAAGCAAACTCTAGTGTGGTGATTCAATTCCTTCAGATTATTATGTTTAATGAACTTATCATTTTAGCAATTGTTTTGTATCCTTCAAATCTCACGGACTATGAATGTACATGGAATGTTTGAATGTGAGTCCCAAGATTATTTTTATAAAACTTGGTAACTCCCAAACTGAGACCAAATGATCATCCACTTAAGCTACAGAATATGCTACAAAACATCAAAATGGGTTCCAAACCTTTCCAAAGAATGGGTAGTACTGACCGCAGTGATCCAAATAACCTGTATATTTAAACATCGGTCATGGCTATCAACCTGTACATGCATTTCCAGCCACAAATTGATGTCCATTCCATGATTTAGTTGAGACTCAGATTCAACAATGCACACAAAATTCAGTCATGATTCCAACTTCAAACTCATGTTCAATTACAAAATCATTACACATCCAAATACAAATGGTCTCAAAATTACATAAAATTTAAAAAAAAATCCTAATTTCTATGCTAAACAAAAGACATGGGGAAAAAATTCCTAAAACACCACTCAATTTGGGTACACCGCCAACATTGAAATATTTTGGCACCAGAAAACCATAATAAAGCCACAGAGGCAAAACAATGAGACAACAACAAGAGAAAAGAATTCAGATGAAGGGACTATCCTCACAATCATCCCTCGAATCAGTACACAGAACCCTAAACCTGAAACCGTACTACCATAAAGTGAGCATATTCCTGAAACCATTCCACCATATACATATACATATGCATATCAAGGGACTTTACTAGTTTTACAAAAAAAAAAAAAAAAATTTGGGAATTATGATATACATATCAATGTAGTGCAATTAACAAAGCATACACAATAAAAAGTAGGGTGATGGATTGGCACTCAAATTTTGTTACGTAATTTGAAAAAATATATAACTTATTTGTTATATAAGAGAATTATATAAAAGAATTTTTAGATTTTAAATTTAAAGGGCCTCCCAAGGGATGTACACATGCTTGTTCCTTTCGGGTCAAACCTTGACGCCTTGTAAGTTTAGCCTTAATGCATTTTTATGAAATGTGTGTTGGTTTAAGTCTATTTTGAAACAGAAAAGGGCCATATGAAGGAGAGATGCGTTGCAAAGAACCTTGTAACTTATTATTCTTTTTTCTCTTAAATTCTATACTTCTGTGTGTCGATGTTGAAGGTGATTCTTTAGATGATTCTTTTTATCTATACAATGAACAGAACTTCTCCCTCTTATTTTTAGGTATTCATGGCTTGGTCATCCAGATTGTTGGTAAATCTTATGGACCCCAAAATGTACAATAGATATATGGGAAAAGCTCTCAAATTAATGAGAGTTTTGTAAGTTCGAGTACAACTACTTCAGCATTTTAGGAGAGCAGTTTATATTAAAATGAAACTAAACAGTATGTAAAATGAACTTAATGTTTGAAGGCAGGAAAACAGTACTCTGTTGTTGTAGTTAGTAGATCAGAGATTCGCAGTTGATCAAGGCTAGTGTTAAACACTATGTCCTTAAGACAAAATTCGCCCCCGCAACGGTGCTAACGGACTTCAATAGCGTTTGTCTCCCAGGATACAATGATCGATCCACACAGTAGCAGCACTACAAACTATGTGACAGGAGAACCAATCGTGTAGTAGAACTCTCTCTTGACTCAGACTAATGCCCCAAATGCAATGCAGTTGCAGTGAATGGAAATAAGCAAAAAGGCATGGACAAGATGATATTTATAGCCTGCAATCAGGTCTCTTCATAGGGGTTGCAACTCTTAGGACTGGTTGCATCTCTTAGGACTAGGGACACACCCTTTCATATATGAAAGGGCACACACATCTTAGGACTAGGGACACACCCTTTCATATACGAAAGGGCACACACCTCTTGGGACACACCCCATTTGGAAAAAGGAAATTTTATTAAATAAAATTTCTCCAAAAAATTATAAATGGGTAGTGGGCCGAGCCAGGCCCAACTCGCGTGTGAAGCCCAAGCCCAAGCCCAGGCCCGACCCGGTGCGGGGCAACGCGCGCGTGTGTGGTGGTGACCCTACCTTGATCTAGGTCCTCCCTCCCCCACAAAAGTGGGGTGCCCATTGGGGCTCATCTTATACTACCAAGGTAAGTATATTTATACCCAAGCGATGTTTTGTTTCCAAGCAATGTGAGATGCAAGTTTACCACTTCCTTTTGTTTCCATATTTAACATGTTCAAGTTTACCACTTCCTTTTGTTTCCATATTTAACATGTTCAAGTAGTGGTGTAAATGAGGCAATTTCTCATTCATATCTTAATGGATTAGAGCAACCCAATACATGTCATTAAACTACTCATAGAGTATATTACATTCCCATGTATTCCTATCTAAAAGGATAAGTGGGTCTCACGTTTATTTTGGCTTAAAGATGGCCAAAATAATGGGTCCTTCTAACCATTTTTCCAACAAGTTTTTCCATCCTTCTGATCAATGGCTAGATGAGAGGCTGAAAGTGCCAATACAAAAAATGACAACAGCCCATATATCCAACTGTTTACAGGCTAATGAAGGAAGGTATAGCTTCCCCTGCCATGAGAGACATTTGGGTTGTTCCCCATTCATTGTGGAGTTTCATCCAATCAATGGCTTGGCCCTCAAAACCATTGGTCAGGATGTTGTGAAATAGCCACACAAAATTTGTGTGCCCAAGAAGAGCCCACAACATAGAATCTAAAATAAAACTGCAAAAGCAATAGAAGGGACAAAAAAAAAAGACTTTCAGAAAACTGCCTACTTCCAAGGACAACCTTTTTTCTCTACTTAGAAAAACTAGGATTACAAAGCTTCAAGTTCCTCTTTCTTCCCTTGCATGAAAAGGGTTCATTTTTCTTCCTATAATTCATACTATAGTTCTTTTCTTCTCACTCTTTCTCTGTCAAAATAGGGGGAATGGATAAAATAAATGCATAATAATAATTATTATTATTATTATTTTTTGACAAATCCCTAATCTGAGTTTGTAATTGAACAACCCAAACGAGAAAATTGGGGTTCTCTCTTGATCCCTTTTTCAAAAAGGCTTCACACTGGCCAATAGCCCTAATACCCAAGTAGTCTCGGCAGTTGAAATGGCAGTTGAAATAGAGTGAGGAAATTTGTGGGAGGACTGTCGGTGTGTACATGCAATTAATTAGGTGGAAAAGAGTTCTAGCCACATGTTTTTAACAGCTGACTGATAGCTGGGCAGGTGACTCCCCTCGACAGCATACGTACAGGTTTTAATGGGTATCCGCAACATTTCATGCCTACTATATATATATATATTTTACTGCTGCTCCTCTCAACTGCAGTCCTCATCTAATATCAGCTGCAGACATCCCTCACACAAACTAAGATCTTCCAACTTGTGGCTACTCCGGCCCAGAGTGATCCTGGCCATTCATCCAATCCAATTAGGTCCTTAAGAGAAGGTCGCAATCAAATATTTTTGGAAGATTATATTGAACATTATGTTATTTTGGTTGATGGAATGATCCAATGTTGTGGGCTGCAATTGTCTGAATAGATTGGATGGCCAAGATCCATCCATGGCATCATTTGGGTGCCAACCATCCATAAAAGAGCCAGTTGTACGTACACAATTGTACACCACATATATAATGCAAAAAAAAAAAAACCACTACTGAATCAAATATGGTTGTGAATAGGATTCGGTTGTCATTGATAGATACATCTACTCATGTGTCCATTTCTATTTAGTTACTGAAATGTTTTGTCTTTTCACCAAAAAACAGAAAAAAAAAATACATGCCAAAACCAAAACTAGCAAATGTGGGGATGGTTACATGGTAGAAAATTATACTGACACATCTTAGACTCATTGGTTCCTCTCTCTGAAAAAAAAATTTTGACAAAGAAGAAGAAAGAAAGGAAACTGGTTAGTTTCCTTCTTCAATGGTCTTTATTTTTACTTTATGCAAGTTACAACATTCAGTACTCAACAGGTAGTGGATGATGAACCTTATCCATGTGTGACTGGACAAAATGAAATTATTTATTGGGCGAAGTAGGGAGCTTTGAATTAATTTTTTTCGGAGTTTAGGACATTGATTTCTCTTCTCTAACTAGTAATTAAGAGATATTGTTACACCCCGACCCAATTGGTGCTAATTAAGCGCGTTTTAGCTAAATTAATTGTGCTTAGATACTAATTGTGGTAATTAATGTTAATTAACCTCTATAGACTGAGTTAGTTGTGTCTTGAGCCTTGGATAGGTGAGTTAGAACCGAATTGACTCGGTTGGGTAGAGTCAAGCGCTTTTTCGTAATTATCGATTTTCGCATTTTACATCATTTGCACATCATCGCGTGTATTTCGACAAACATGTCGATTTTCATATTAGACCTGCCTCATTGGACCAACCATTGAACAAGTGGATCTTCATTTGACTCAAAAATGGAAATGTATCAATTTAGTGGGTTTTATTGCGGGGCACTACTTTACTCATGTTTGTGTGGTTGAGGAGGAGACCTTCTATCATTTCATCCTCCTTCCCGTACTCTTCTTCCTCTTCATCATTCCATTGTGAGTGGTGGTTTGTGCACTTGGAGACAAGGAGTGGAAGTTCCTCACCTTCTTCATCCTCTCCATCTTCTTCGTCTTCTTCCTCTAGTTGTTGATAAGGGACCTCTCCACCACCTCCTATTTCTTTCAAATTTGAGATCCTTACTAAAGGTAGGCATCAAACTCTTTTTTGTTTAGATTTTTGAGTTGTAATAGAGTAAAGGGACTCATAGTTGACAACACATGGATATTCATTTCCATTTCCATGTGTATTTATGTTTAGGGCTTGGATATTTGGAGATTTTTGAATTCTTTAAGACTAGTGGTGAAGTGAGGATTTAGAAAGCTCTTTTGAGGCAAGTATAAGCTAAATTTCGATTTACATGTCGTTTTATTTACCTCTGATGCAATGAGATTCTTTCTTATGTTTCTCTCTCTTAATAATGAATGGGTTTGATTATTTTTTTGATGAATTGATTAATGGAGTAATTGGAGGGATTATATATTGTAAATGGGAGCAAAAATGCTCAATTATACAAACTTATGAAGGTGTAATTGTGGGAAATAGAAGGGAGGAGAGAGAGAGAGCTTCAGATTTGATGAGAAGCTCGGTTCAAAAACACTGCCGCAGGTTGGCAATCACCAGGCGGTCACCTGGCGGCTAGCCGCGTGACTACCTGACGGTAGGGGTGAAAGTGGGTCGGGCCGCCCACGGACGGCCCGTTATAGGCTCGGCCCAAGCTCGGCTCAAAAGACAAAAGAGCCGAGCTAGGGCCTAGTAGGAGGCTCGTTTGCTTAAACGGGCCGAGCTCAGGCTTGATGAAGCCTGGCTCGTAAGCCCTAGGGCCTACATATATTAATACATATATTATATATATGTACACTATACAGTATATAATACATATATGATATAACATAATTCATAAATCCTAAAACTTAGTTTTAATCAATATAAATAATCTTTAAACCCTAAACACTAAATAATCCATAAATCCTAAACCTAAGCAGTAATTCATAGAGCCTACATATATTAATCCATATTATATATATATGTGTACACTATACAGTATATAATACATATATGAATCTATGATACTAAATAATCCATAAATCTTAAACCTTAGTTTTAATCCAATATAAATAATCCATAAACCCTAAACACTAAACCCTAAGCACTAAATAATCCATAAACCCTAAACCTAAGCACTAAACCTTAAACCATAATTTTAATCAAATATAAATAATCCCTAAACAACCTTGAGGATGCATGTCTATTAATGGTCTGGAAGACATTTTTTTAAGTCTTGTAACTCTGGAACAACATTTCCTTTATTGTTATTATTATTTATTAACAATGCTCTATTGTTGTTGTTATAGGTGATGCTGGTGATGCTGGAGACTTTATTTTATGATGCTGGCCGAATACTTAATTTTAGTCTATGATGCTGTTGGAGTTTAATTTGATTTGTATTATTGTTGGAGTTTGATAATGCCCATCTACATTAACATTGAACTATTATGGAGTGTTGGAACTGGGCTCCCTTTGCTTTTATTGAGTCTTTCTTATTTTAGTTAATTTTATTGCTGCAATCCAAATTATGGGAATGGGAATATGGGATGAATGCATGCATTTGACCATTTTTTGTTCTGGTTTGCATATGTAGATTTCTTTGAATTCCTACAGGATTTTTTTTCCTGAAAATATTTTCTTTCGGCTAGTGCTATATCATTAGCTAAGCTCAAAGGGCCGGCCCTAGGGCCTCATAAATTAATAAGAGCCGAGCCCGAGCTAGGGTTTTTGAGGCCCTCTCAAGCTCGGGCCGAGCTAGGGCCTACTAAAAAATACTATGGCCGAGCCTAGGGCATGTGAAAAGCCGGCAGGCCCTAGGCTCGGCCCGGCCCACTTTCATCCCTACCTGACGGCTAGCCAACCTTAAGTCGGTCAGATTTTTAGTTGCTAACCATTCTCTGTCAAGTTAGCGGTCACCGGGCGGTTAGCCGCGTGACTACCTGGCGGCTAGCCGACCTCCAGTCGGTCATAATTCCAGTAACTGAAAAATTATGGTCAATAAACCACGGTCACTAGGCGGTTACCCAGTGGCTAACTGACTGTTCCACAGGCGGCTAGCCGCGGGGTCACCGCCAACTGACCGACTTCCCAGGATTTTTCCATATTTCAAGAAATTTAAAAGACTCCCTTAGGGTCATGAATTGATGCCTTAACCTCTTAAATACCTACTTAAAACCCTAGGAGCTTGAATAGCCCTAGAATTCAGGAGTTTATCACCATGCCATGGATATTAGTTTAGTGAATCTTTTATTAAAATGTTACACTAAATAGAAGTTCCCTAAATGTATATTTAATAAGATGGTGAAGATTGATGGATGATTAGACAAGATTAGCTAGTAAATTCCTTGATTCCTTAAATCTAATTGCATTTCATATTGTTATTGAATATTCTCATTGACTTCGAAATGTTGTGTTAATGCAATATATATATTAACATATTTCTAATTCGATTGTTTTGGAATTGATAATTTTTGGAACAAATATAGATGTGAACAATTAATATTCGATTCAATTTTGAGATTTTGAGATTTCTACGATTATGTATGGAAACCTTATTCACATCTATGTGTTTATTTGATTCGATTGAGTCGGCACTACTTAGTTTCAACCCGGTGATACCCGACGGGGTTACACTTGATTTAATATTTGAGACTACTGAAGTAAGTCATCTGAAGCGCCGGAACTCCAAACCGTGGTAGCCAGCTAGCCTTTGGGCGGACCACTGGTGACATCCCAACTAAATTCGCTCCCTTCTTGAGAGGATGAGCTCAATGTAGTAGCCAAATAGTATGTTTTCACTATATTTGATTCCCGAGCATTAATTATTCGATTTTTAGCACAATTTGCCTAGTCATTACTTATCATTGACATCTGTTAATTTAAATTGTCTTTCCAATTCAATTTGTTACATTATGTATTTCCTTATTAATGCATGTACTTGCTAGATCATCATATTGAGATACTACCCTTGGTGTCACAGTTGCAGGTGCAGCACCCGGCCCTGAAGAGGCCCAGGAGGGAGAGGATGTTATCCAGGAGGTACCTCCAGGATTAGTGGAGTGGCAAGAGCCAGGGCCGGTGCAGACGTCTTCCTCGGAGCGCGTGGGCATACTTTTGAGAGCTTCAATAGTGTGTGGCTAGTCCCTTTTTGTGTAGGGCCACACTTAGCTGTTTTGCAAGTGTTTATTTGATTTGATTGAGTCGGCACTACTTAGTTTCGACCCGGTGATATCCGACGGGGTTACACTTGGTTTAATATTCGAGACTACTGCAATAAGTCATCTGGAGCGCCGGGACTCCAGACCCGGGTAGCCAGCTAGCCTTTGACCGGACCGTTGGTGACATTCCAACTAGATTCGCTCTCTTCTTGAGATGATGAGCTCAATGTAGTAGCCAAATAGTATGTTTTCATTATATTTTATTCTCGAGCATAAATTATTCGATTTTTCGCACAATTTGCCTAGTCATTACTTATCATTGACATTTGTTAATTTAAATTGTCTTTCCAATTCAATTTGCAACATTATGCATGTATTTCCTTATTAATGCTTGCACTTTCTAGATCGTTATATTGAGATACTACACTTGGTGTCACAGTCGCAGATGCAGCACCTGGCCCTAAAAAAGCCCAGGAGGAAGATAAGGTTACCCAGGAGGTACCTCCAGGATTAGAGGAGTGGTCAGAGCCAGGGCCAGTGTAGACTGTAGACGTCTTCCTCGGAGCACGTGGGCATACTTTTGAGAGCTTCAGTAGTGTGTGGCTAGCCCCTTTTTGCGTGGGCCACACTTAGTTGTTTTGTTATACTTGTGATTATATTTTGTGTAGTGTTTGTATAGGGTTCTTTTATTACACCCTCTTTTGTAATTAATGTATATATTTGTGAAATTCTTTTGTATTAAACTTGAATGTTAATTGGACTGAATGGGAAATGATATCTTCATATGTATGAATTACAACTTCCACTATGAACTAAATGTTATTTATAGGTTTTAGTGAGCTTGACTCACGGGTGGAAAAAGTTGTTTTCTCTCATTCGTGTGTTGTATTTGGCTCGAGACAAGTACAGCATCACGGGAGTACGTGTGTCTCACCTCGAGGATTACCCTAGGCCAGGGTGATTCGGAACCGGGATGTGACAAATATCACAAAAGCTTCCATTCATTTCATTCCACCATCTTAGCCTTATTCATTCAAACTGGGCCCAGCAAAATGTTTTCCACTCAAGAAATGGAACAAGAATAATTCGTTTTCTTGCTTAATTACAACCACATAATTTGCAGTAAGTGGGGTGTTATCCATCCAGGGCATTAAAAACCATAAATTTTTCATTTTAACTTCTTGAATTGTCTGATTCATGATGTTTCAGATTTATCTCCCATTCACGCTAGTTGTACCATTTTTGAGTTATTCTTGGGCTATTAGTAGTTCTTGCAATAAGTTCTGTCACATTCCTATGACAAATTTGTAAAATCATTTGTCTATTTGTAGCAAGAAATAGTTGATGTACGCTTCTCTTTGAATTGAATGGTAGTTAGATAAAACGCTTGGCTGAACATTTCATGCAATGTGCTACATATTTCTGTAGCCATTGTTAGTTGGAAGCTTGAATCACATGCATCTACTCTCATGGATGGTCAACAATTAGCTGTTGATACATACAATTTGTCCACAAGAACAATACTAAACAAAATAATTAATGCTAGTGAAAGATGTGTTTAATAACATTGCAAACATGATCATCGTTGCCATCATCAACGCTTTATCTAATTAATTAATACATCAGGAGACAACAATAACAAACATAATATCTGTGTTTTATCTAGTTATAGTTCTTAATTTTAAAAGTATAATCTCTCAACCTACAGCAGTAACCTGGATAGTCCCAAGTTTTCTCCGTTTATTACCTCTTGAATCACAATTTCTATTAATTGCACTTTACAAATGAATCAAAGTCCATGTTACTATTATCTTTCAATATGCAAAGTCTTAAAACAACATAGAGTATGATAGGGGCACTGAAACCCTAGGAAACTTTCGGTTGTTGACTAATTAGTGCTCCATCTAGTCAGGCGTTCGCATCATCTTTCCCATCATTTTTTTTGCAGAACTAAGAAAAGTAGCAAATCCGGGTATCTGCTACTGTCCCATTCTCAAAAGAATCGCATTGGCCATACTACGTTATCCACATTCAACCACTCTTGGAGTAACAGAATAACTTAAGGGGCTGGTAGGTTTCAAAACGGCCAGTCGCCTATGTATCGAGACCTCATGTGCTTGTAACTAACCATTTCTCACCTACTTAATTGAGACTTGTCACTCTCATATGGCGGATTGCGGGTGAAATGAATTGACCAGTTTTCGAGCATCCAGTCTGACGAAAAGTTCAAAACAGGCAGCTCCTTCCAGTCCTCATAAATATGGTAACAAGAGAGCCACACTTGCAGTTGCAGTGCAGGTATATCAAATCAAACAATGTTATCAAGGACACTGGATTCATCTGACACTTTGACGTATTAAAAAAATAAAAATAAAAACAGCTTTTGAGGTACATAAAATCTACCTAGTAACATGGACTCTTGATTGAAAGCAAAAGAAGAAATTAGAAAGGTCTCGTTGAAAAGCAAAAGTTTCTATGCCACACACTTCATTTTGTACTAGATTTTCCCCATGGTGATCTAACTGGGAATCATCTTTTCCTTTATTAACATTGAAATGGAGCACATTGTTGCAGATTGGGATGCTTGTCATTTAGCATTCTTGCGACTGAATCGCAACCAGTATGCTTATGCAGACATTTTACAACAGTAAGCTTTCAAGACAAGTATTTACTTGAAATAATTAATGACCTTTTTACAGAAAAACAAAAGCAGTGAATAGGAAAATTTTATGTAATAATCCATTGAAAGGTCCTCTGGTTTTGTCATGAATCTTTTCTTGGAATTATTGTGCTTAAGTATGGGCCAATGACCACACACACCCATGAGGGCTCCCCACTTGGGCTCCCCACTTCAGATGTATTGTGAAAGTAAATATTAGATATATTGGGTTTCGTTTTTTATTTTGGTTCTCATGGATTGAGTGAGTATTGAGATATTAGATCTAGGTTTCCTTATATTTTATCCTTTTTTCTACTTATGATGGTATAAATCCACATTATGTTTATCCAACAATTTTAATTACATGAAAAAAGATTAATATGGAACAAAAATCAAAATTTTCCATTCACTAGGTTTTTCACTTGAAACCTATTGCTATACTAACTTAATGACCTTTCTACTTGCATGCTTTATTTTTTCCTCTTTCTTTCGGAGATTGAAATTGAAGTAATATTTATTTGTTTTGCCTCCATCTTCAAACTGATACATTTGACCTAAATATCCTTTCAACATGAGAAACATGAAATGAAAAGGTAACAACATATATACAGATAAACAAATGGTTTTAGTCTGTCTCCTCTCATCGCAATCTTTGTTAGTTCCCATAATAGATTGGACAAGGCTTCGATGATGGTGGTGGTTGTGGTCGTCTAAATAGTTGTTTAGAGGTTCAAGTGAATGGGAAATAACATATGCATAACCAAGACCTTACATTAGCTGCAACATTGCATAGCTTTCCATCTTTACACATGAATGATAGTCCTACCAGTTTTTACAGATATGGTATTGGTCACTACAGCATTGCGTTTGTAGCTATCACACCTTTTTAATCATTTCTTTGAATGGTGAGCTCAGTACAAGAAGGAACCAATTGGAGACATTCTAATCCAAATCAAGCATAAGAGAAATGCAATCCCCAATATTTCACATAGAAGTAGGCTCAAACCCAACAGTAGATATGAGGTGTTTGGCATTTTCCTTTCGCCAATTGCATTGCCACCCTAGTCAATTTTTATCCACATGAACCCTTTCTCAGAGTAGTATAGTAATATGGCATTTGCAAATGCAAACATTCAATGGTATGGGCTCTGTAGGCTTCAAACCAACCAGTCAATTAAAAATCGAGACCTCGTGCTTTGGAGACTAACTGCTGTTCTCACTTAATTCAATTTTGCCAAGCGACAACAGCCATTTGTAGTATTCAAACATCCAATCATCTGAAGAGAACAAGAGTTGGGTAGTTCGCATCTTCAATTCCACTTGGTACTAGTTTGAATTCCTGACTTTGTGGTCTCTCTGAGGCAGTTTCAAGAGGAGGAGCAGATACAGATATTGTGAGATCAAGGTTCAAGTCTGGCAAGGTACATTTGTCATCATCAAGGCAGCTCGCCGCATCGGACATTTGATCGTTCTCACCATTAGATTTTGGAAGCTGACATGGCTGACATACTTGGCTCTTGGAGCCAGATGATGTAGCACTACTGGTGCCATTCTTCTGCTGATGTGAGGGGAGTGTTCGGCTCATCCTGTGATTGTTCGGATCGACTCCCATGTTTATCAGCTTTCGCTTTAGATGGGAATTCCAATAGTTCTTAACCTCATTGTCTGTGCGCCCTGGCAATCTCCCGGCGATCAATGACCATCTGAAAGCATCATGGGAATCACAACATTATTATTACCAAAAGAAAGGGCACAATATTACTACCAAAATCAATCTCCAAACAATGATTTTAGAAGTTATCCACAATGGTATACTATTGTATAATTTTTCTTGGTTAATGTTTATATTACTATATAAACTCACTGGAAAAAAGAAAAAAAGAAAAAAAGAAAAACAATAAAGAATTAGACAGTATCATGTGAATTTAATAGCTTTAACATCATTTTATTTCATGTGAAAAAACTCAATTTAAGGAGCAACTGAGTGCATTTTACAGAAGTGAGTGAGCCCCATAAGCTATGTGTGAACATTAGCAATGCCTAAAGTCAGCATTCACACCGATTGCCAAGAAGAGCATGGAGCTTGATGATGAGGTCTTCTTCATCCTCCGCGAAGTTGCCTCTCTTCAGGTCTGGCCTCAGGTAGTTTATCCATCTAAGCCTACAACTTTTACCGCAACGAAGCAATCCTAACAAAATAAAAACGAAGGGAAACTGCGGTTAGACGTTAGAATTTTGACCTATTAGTTCTTCTATAAAAGGATAGCACAAAAACTAATATGATAGTTTATAAACAATTCTTTGTTTGAGATTATATGTGCTAATGAATTTATGCATATTCTCATCAACCAAGTTGAACCGGGGCCAGTACTGAGTCAACATGATTCGGGCAAGTACACATGAAATGCTAGTTGAATGTGTGTATTGTATGAGAGAGAGAGAGAGAGAGAGAGAGAGAGAGAGAGAGACTACAATCAATGGGGCAACATGATCATTCTACATGAACACTTGACATGCCCTAAAAGTATTCATGTATGAATACATACACCCCAAAATAACCAGGTGAGTGTATGAACACATACATCCAAAAGATCAGGTGACTTGTGTAGCTACAGCCCATGTGTAGGCCACCTATGATCCATTCTCCCTTCCAGCACCCACTATCCCAAGAATTGGCACCAATACAATTTGACACTCATACCACTTCATCCACCATTAGATTTTCAATAAGAAAAACTTATAGTAATTGCACTCCTAATCTTTGACGCCGCTAAATTAAGTCTTTCAAAACCCAGCTAGCCCCTACCCATGATGAGACCTCTCTTAACCACAATTTTATCCATGATGTAGCTACCTCTCATACCACTTCACCCACTATCCCATGAATTGGCACCAATACAATTTGACACTCATACCACTTCATCCACCATTAGATTTCCAATAAGAAAAACTTATAGTAATTGCACTCCTAATCTTTGACGCCGCTAAATTAAGTCTTTCAAAACCCAGCTAGCCCTTACCCATGATGAGACCTCTCTTAACCACAATTTTATCCATGATGTGTGTGTACTGTGTGTGTGGGGGAGGGAGAGAGAGAGAGAGAGAGAGAGAGAGAGAGAGAGAGAGAGAGAGAGAGAGAGAGGGAGAGAGAGAGAGAGAGAGAGAGAGAGAGAGAAAGAGTTTTATTATCTTTAATGAACAAACCTGCTGCCAGAGGGAGTGTTCTCCAGCCACCCTCTCCATGGACTCGAATGTAATCAATGAGCTTCTGGTCTTCCTGTTTGGACCATGCTCCCTTGTTCGTGTCTTGCTTATCACAACAAGGCTTCCTCATCTATATTCACTTTTCTCTGTATATTACAGAGATGAGAAACGAGAGAGAGAGAGAGAGAGAGAGAGAGAGAGAGAGAGAGAGCACGTAGATAGATAGGGTGGGGTTGAGGGGAGCGCGTCTAACGAGGTAAAGGAGAGATATATAACATTTGTATCATGAGAGTGTTGACCAGTTTGCCTTTGACCGGCTGTTCGAGAGTGTGTGGAGGTGGAGAGGGTTGGTGTTTGTAGTAGCAGTATCATCTGCTCCTGTTAAGTAGGTAACTCTTTCCCATCCCAGTTCTTATCTTCCTTCATCTTCCTTCTTGCTAGCTACTTCTTCTTTCTCTACTGCCAACCTTATCCAGAACACATATATCATCCTAAAACCACCACCACTACTATTTATTTGTCTATTACAACACATACACATATAGTAACTCTTCCACCACCGACATTTTTTTTTTTGGAGTTCTACAAGAACCCATCACTTGTGATGTTGAGTTGGGTGGCGCCGTACCTTAAATGGGGGTATTTGTACACCACCACCAAGTTGTTGGCCCACACTCCCAAAGTTAGCAATGATATCATGACCTTCAAATTGATGACCGGCCCCACAGGTCGAGAAAAATCTCACTGTTTTCCAATGGCCAACCCCATCCCCATGAAATGATAGTTAAACGGTTGAATTTTGTTAAATACAATTACAAGACAAGGCCCCATCTTTACATGTGCATAAATAAACAAACCTAAAACCTCTCTAATGTGGAATAGTCATTTTTTTCTCCAAAATCCTAGGTTTGGATAAGGAGGAAAGTCCCAGAAATGAGGATTCCTCTTTACCCTTTCCAGGCAGGCTTGGAAATGTCCCATATTAGCTAAATATAGCTAAATATCATCATAATACTGCAGCATTTTCACAATGTCTCAAATGTATTGCGATAAATATCTCTAATGTTTTTTTCACTTATTATGATAGTATGTAGATATTTTCTTTCAAATATCTTATCACAATGTTGTTGCAAGAAACACAAATCACCCTGAGAAATATTTATCTCTCTAAGTATGATGATGATAATATTGTGAGAAAAATACAATATAAATCCAAGATTTTTTTTTTTCAAAAGAACATACATTTTAGTTTCTTAATCTTTACTTTCATTTCATTATTTATTTATTTTTATTTTGAATGATATATCCAAAAAACATCAAATATAACATTGGGATCTTTAGGAAAAATTAAGCTTAAACTCTTAAAAACACGAGGAATTAAGAAGTTTTAAAAATCATTAAAAGAGTGCTTCATGCGAGATATGTCGGTTTTATTTTGATGAAAATGCCCTTAATCATGATACCACAAGTGTAGTTGCATTTTTTTTTCTTTTTTGAGAATATAAAACTCCCTTCCTTTGAACCAAAGCATTCTAATCACATGTGTGATTTGTCGCAAATAATAAGGTGGAATTTAAGTGAGGAAAGAGAAATGAGTTTTGTTTTACAATGGGCTTGTGAAGATGGGTTTTTTATTTTTTTTTAATTATTTTGAAGATAGGATTTTTGGAAGGTCATGTGCTTTGGGTTCTATGTGGAGATAGGTTATGTTGGGCAACGGTTTGTGAAGAACGTACTTTTTTTTTTTTTTTTGAGATTGTGAGGGTGAATTCTATTTAGAGATAGGTTTTTCATCTTCATCTTTTTTCACTTTCATCTCACTCAAGGTATAACGAGTAAGGACATTTTCATCAAAATGAGATTTTACCAGTGATTTCTAAAATTTCTTTACTGCCCTAATTTTAATTAAGAGTTGAAGTTTGGTTTTTTCGTAAAAATCCCTATAAAATTCTCTGATACTATCTCATGATGATGTTAGTCCCACACATCTATTGTGTGTGCCTGTGCAGTGTGTTAGTTCGACCATTCACAACTAGAAACTATAGTCCATGGATTCAACTAGGGTTTCTTCTTCACATTCAGTTTGATCCAGTGGTGACCACTTGAGCGAAATGATTGCCATGGCTGCAGAGAATATTTTATTGTGAACTTTTTATCAATACTCCAAGAGAATCAATCATCCTAATTTTTTTATTTGTATTTGGACTGACAGAGTCTCTCCATCAATCAGCACATAATGAAGTGCCCTCCTTTTCATTCTGTCGTTATTATTTTAGTATAACCTTTTGTTTTAGTTATTGTTTTTATTTGATTTCAGATTGGAAGGTTCCAATGATATCTTTGGTCTAAAAGAATATTTCCCCCCTACGGGACTCACTGTCCATCCAGTTACAATGCCTAATCAAAATATTGAATCTTTTGTGTATCTACTCATTTGTTTTTAATGGATGTCAACAGATAGGTTTGGTGTAGCTACATTTTTTTTTATTACAAACGCAATTCCCCATTCAGCTATAAAAAGAAAGAAAAGAATCTTTAGTTGAATTGCTACCATGTGAGGGGCCCAATGGAGAGGTTGGATATATACAAAACAAACACCCCTATCTTACTTGCTGTGGGCTCCATCTTTCTGTTCACCATAGGACTCACTAAAATAGTCCTCCTGAAGCTATAGCTGAAGATGTGGAATGTGGGACTTCCTAATAGTAGCTAAGATTGTAACGGCCTTAAGTAACTTGTGCGTGAGTTCAAGTTTCCAATGTAAGCAGCAAAATAGTCCTCTACAAGATAATTATTAATTATTCGCCCACTGCACATTTTTGCATATATAATTTCAATGGGTTGGGTGGGAAAAATCTTGGGTCCTTACCAAAAAATTTAGGTGACATCTAAATTTTATCATTTCCTTTTGGGTTAATCCGACCCTCCTCCCTGACACTTACAGGAAAAGAACCTAGAGTGTGTAAATATCCAATCTCATCTTATGTGGCTCACATTGTGCCGGATCTAGTTCTCCACCCTATTTGGACCACTCAGGGGTGTCACATGGAAAGAAAAAAAAATTTAAGAGATGTATTTTTTTTATAAAATGATTGGATGTGACTTCTTGACCCCATGTGGCACCCCCCCTATTGGTCCAAACAGGGGGGCCATTGTGCCTCATGTGAGCCACTTCTATCTGAAAAGAATTTCTGAGCCTGCATGCAAGTGTCCAAAAATCATGTTCGAAGAGGTAGTCAGCTCTGTCGTGACTCGTACTGCCAATACTAAGACAAACTAAGGCGCCCTTTGGGCAGCTAGGAGGGCCAGACTCAGTTCATTTTAACATTTTTGTTATGTGCAAGTGTAACAAGAGTTTTCGTGTTTCTGGTTTTTTTTTTTTTTTTCCTGCTCTGGTGCATATTCACACACTTGCTTATAATTAAGCTGCACACACACCAAAGAGCCCCACACACGTCCCTCAAACATAGGTGAACCTCCATTGTTATTTATGTAGAGAGGGAGATGCCTAGCCACTGACCGGCTAGTAGATTGACTGCATAACATGACTTGACTCACCTTCAAGGTTGCAATAGAGTGCCCCTTCCAATCGGCCATGAGTACGTTGTCATCCGGATTTATACCTGTTGTAATGAGGTTCAACCAAAATTATCTGTTAAGATTGAATCATTGAACTGTTCAAACAACTGAAGTATCAAAACCCAACTAGTAAAAATGCAAAAGATAATTGAAAGCTAAATCTAAAATTATAAATTGCTATTACCTTTATTTTTAAAATGATACTGTTTAGCTTCTTCTTCTTTTTTCCAAATTGAACTACTATTTTTAGGCTTTTCAAATCATTGTTTAGGATACATTTACTTTTAGGATATGCTTTTGAAACTTCATTAATTTACTTTTGATGAACTACTTACATAATTATGATGCCATGATGATGTGTTAAAACTTCTTTCGCTTTTTAATCCAGTTTTTATGTAACAATGATATCATGTTGATGTCATGGATCGACTAAAAAAAATCATCTGTCTAGTCAAGTTCAACCCAACCATAGCCTTCAATGGTTTGAACTTTGAAGACCAGTCAAGTTTTTGAACAAAACAGGCGCCAGTCTAGGGGATTTTCTCTTTTTCTTCTTCCTTTGTTTTTTTTATGCCACTTGCGCTAGTGGACAAGCCCTCTCTTTCATTGTCAATGATCAAACTCTAGTCTACCCATTATTGGGTTTTTTTTAACAAAGAGAGAAGTTAGAGAAAATAGAGGTGGGGAAAAACCATCCATAAGACAATTTCATCCACCTATTTTCTACACTTGGAAATCTGTTAAGGTCAACGTCCACTTTCACTTCTAAACGGTCATAATTGTGGTCGAACCCTCGCCCTCACCTTAAAACTATAGTTGTATCGTTTCCTATCACCAATTGGCTTTGGGATAAGTGCTAAATCAATAGGTTGTAAGATCTTACGTACAAATGGTATCAGAGCCTGTTAAGTCCGGTGTTCGAGTCAAGGACACGTTTTGAATTGTTGAGGTCAACGTCCACTCTCACCCCTGAGCAATCATAATTATGGTCGAGCTTATTACTGGGCCTTGGCCTTGAGTGTTGATTTGAGGTGGTTGCACACAATTCTAGCTGCTTCTGTACTTAGTGCTAACAATCAATTAGGTGACCCAGAGTACATTTCTAGGAATCTCATGGCTACCAACCCGTCCTAGGAAACTGAGGCAATCAATATGCATGATATTAAACGTGTTCTAAAGTTGGTAACCATGTGCTGGTGAACCATATGATTAGAACCAGGATCCTCTAGTCATTCAACCAACTCCAATATTGTTGCTGGTACTGGTAGTGTTCGTCCTTGGTCTGTGATGATGGGGCCCACATTTTGCACATGCAAACCATTCATTTAAACATTACCCATGAGTAATTAATTTGTTTGGGGAGATTAGGAACTCTTCCCTCTAAATGAATCACTTAGAAATCTCAATAAATACTAAGGATGCATAATCCAATTCAAGCAACTACAACAAGTAATTAATGAAGAGAAATAAAGAGAGCAAGAGAAAAGTAAGCGCACACACCAAATTATACGGAAAACCCTTCAACATATATAAGAGAGAAAAACCGCAGTCCACTATACAAAATAGAAGTTGCATGCTTCTTTTTCCAAACTACTAACTTTGGGATCAACTTCTCGTGTACTAGAAGGAAATTCCCATTTCACTCTTGTGTGGGGCAATTCTTAATGCGCAAGTTATCCTAAGGCCAGCAGTAACGCCAGCTCTTGTACTCCATTTCGGCTGTGCGCATCTTGGCACGAACGTTGGTGCGCTTGCCGAGACCAGCACTGATTGCCACGATCTCGGTCACATGCCTCGTCAAACAAATGATGCATCTCAGCTACAACCAAGGTGACGAGCTGCCAACTGAGACAGGCACTGACAACCACATCTCACCTAGGGACACGTGGCAAGATGCAAGCATGCGCCGATGGGACAGATACACCATCCCAGTCGTCTATCCTCATCAGATCTCTGACAGGGTCACATCCAGTCGCTGCAGCCATATCAGGACAGGGCCCAAGAAAGGATCCGATGGGACCTTAGCCGTCAACAGATCAAAGTGAAATCAAGCCCAATGTGACTAGCATTTAATACAGTATAGGCTGATCAGACCCTCATTTAATGCAATGTGGGTTATGATGGATCCTCATTAATTACTCTGTGGGCTAATGAAACCCTAGCAATCAAATCATTAGGCCCACTAACATGCATCTAGGATTTTTCTCATAAAAGGTGATTTACCACCCAAAACCCAGGTACGCATACATGCATGCATTTTCCTAGTTGTTACTCTGCCTCTTTTCTTCTCCGACCTTTGTCCCTGCACTAACTTAGGCATCGGAGAGCCCTGCGCCATCCACAGCCAGAGTTCTTTGACCGTTCTTTCTTCCCTTTTAGGTCTCTAAAGTGGATAGTTCTCCATAGTCGATTGAATAAGTCCTCAAAGGCTCCCCTTAATCTTGTGAGTTCTATTTTCTGCTCCTACAACTCTCTTGATGGAAAAGAAAAGAAAACAATCTCTTTAACTTTTTTCTTTTTTTATAAAATTCATTTGCTTGTATTGAACAAAAAGAATAAGAAAAGATGGAGGGGCTTTTAAAAATCTCTACATTCCCAATTATGTCGGAGTCGGGTGCATGAATTTTATTTCTCCATTCCGATCTATCCGGAGATATCCTCAAATAAGTTGTACTTCTTTATAATAATGGTGTGAATAAATCAAATTATAATGGATGAAAACCTAAATATGTAGACCTCCATGGCATCCCACATAATATATAGAAATGGTGCAGGAGAGCATCTTCGTGCCCATACAACACAACATTGAATATGTAGCAGCATGCCACATTGCTTTCTCTTTTCTTTTTTCTTTTTTATTATAATAGAATCTGCTTCTGAAATGAAAAAAGAAAGAAAAAAGCTGAAAACAAAGAATACAAGTACCAGGAATAATGCATAATAGCATAAATGCAAGCCTACAACTTCCAACATACAAGAGGGTTGCAAATGAAACGATTCCAGGTCAAAACCATATTAGACTCGGGCTCAAATCCATTTCTAAATAACGGTTTCAAATCCGATTTTGACTCGGAACCTGTTTTGTTGGTCCCAGATCTAGTTTTAATAGAAAAACTCGAATCTGATTCTGAAACCGGATCCACCAAGGGGACTGGATCTAATTACAAAACTAGGTATAAATTCTCTTCATTTTTTTCATTTTTTCTTGAAATAAATATATCATTAAACTTATAACGATGCATCAAGTCTAATACCTTCAATATTATATATAAAAATACAAAAAAAAAAAAAATTTATTTTAAAATACAGTTTGCAATATCAAAGACTTATATACCAAGTCTTAGGTCCACGGGTGGCAACCTATATGAACCCAGAATCGAATCCGTTTATCAATCGAAACCTAAATTAGGTGCTTCACCCAAACCCATTTATGAATCGGAACCTAAATTAGGTTCTGAACCCAAACCCATTTATGAATCGGAATCTATAATAGTTTCCAGACCAGGTTTTTTTCGTATCGAAACTTTCGGATAATTAGATAATCGGATACCCGTTTGAAACCCTAACAAAAGACCGCACTTACAAGCCTTACCCAGATTAGAAGCTAACCAACCATAACTATCAGGAATGCAAGACCTTGTATACTAAAAACGATTCAATGATGATAATAGTAGTAGGAATCACAAAGGTTACATCAAAATATAACATTGTTTAAAAAATTCAAGTCGGTCTACATAACTGTTGTTTAAAATGTTCCTGGGTTCTGATATGAATGTCAGAGCAGATTGAAGGAGACTACCCCATGCCTTTGTGAGTCAGGCCCACTGGTTGGTGACAAATATGGTTGATCCATCTGATGGCCACAACATTGATAGGAGATCTCCTCAAAATCTTCAAGACCAGATTATCCTAGCCATCTTCAAGACCAGATTATCCTAGCCATCAAATCTCCCGCCATCTCCTTATGAACCATGTTGTTGGATCTTAGTTGAAGGGACCTTTTAGTATGCAATATTTATGGGGTATTCCTTATTCCATACTGAATCAACCTTAACAACTGCTTGAGTCATTGAACCATGAATTCCACTTGTACTGAATGGATACATCAGAATCCTGTAATTTCTGTTTGATCTAATTATTACAGACTGAACATTGGCTAACATCTCAAATTTGCCTAAGAAAATTTTAGTAGATTCTTCAGCTCATAAAATGGGCCGGGCCAAGAGAAGGATGAAGATGCAAATCTACAAAACCATTAGAAGGCAGAATGCTGGATGAGCATTCAATATTACCAATTCCATTTCGTCTGAGGGATTTTGGGTCAATCCCTGCCTTGTGAGCAGCAATGACGCCTACAGCTTCCCAATAATTCAACACCTTAACCTGCAAGTGAGATTTCGATAATATGAGTTATGAAATACTCAAATGCTTAAAAGATAGCATATATGCTGGTTAAAAATATATAAAGGAAGAATTACAAGGTCACAATGCATAAATGGGATGTGAACGAGTGAATGCAGTGTTTAGTGATTGAGACCATTTATCTAGATCCATCACGAATGGAGAATGCTCAAAATCATCCTTTGATTGGAAGATCCTCTCCATTCAATCATGGCATGAAACATGGAACAGGATAGCACTGGAGGACTGCAGAGTACAGACACCCAATTTAAAAGATGGTTTGGGGAATCTCCCATCATGATACTACATAAAATGATGCCTTATGAGCTTGTAACTTGAAGAAAAAGGAAGATGATCAATACATACCGCTTCCATTCCAAGCTTGTCAGGAGTATCATTAAGTACCGTTTCATTTTCTTCCACAGCAATTATCAAAGGCTGCACAGGAGTGGACAAGTGGGATTGTTATTTTTATAGTAAACATGTAGTTTTACCCAAACACTCATTTGAATGTGTGGAATGGTGTTGCCCATGGAAATCTAGAGGATTGCCCAACAGCATATGTTCTTAAGAAATAGAACGATTACCTAAAAAAGTGCCAAATGAGGATGCCATGGAATCATTAGAATTCCATGGCTCAACCAACCTAAGAATGAGTTCAGCCGTGCCTCAATTAGCAAGCAGAGTTCAAGTTTTGGTAAAATGCTCATCTATCCAGAAAATTTTGGTGATGAAGACATCACAATAGGTGGATAATGAATCTATGATTAGAGTAAGCAAGTCCAGGAAAAAAAATATCAGCGAACGAGATACCATTCCATGCCACCAATCCAAACATGCAGATGGAACAGAACAATGAACTGAGGAGATTATAGAACAGTTGGAAGATGCTCTTTATAGCAGTTCAACTCAGCTCAAGTAAAAATAAGGGAGCATTTCAAGTTGGGGCCTAACTTTTTGGGACATTTCAAATGAGGACAAAATAAAAGACACGTTTCAAAAGGGCCTTGAGTTTTTCAAACTTCTTTCAAATCAGGACATCCAGCAACAACTCCTTACCGCCGGCAAGTTTTGGTGTTTTTTTTTTTTTTTTGGGAAAAAATACTAAGAATGCCCTTGAGTTGCTTCCCTCCCTCTTTCCTTTTATTCCTGACAAACCCAGATGAAGCCCATGGTCACCATCTCCAAACACGATACATCTACATCTCTTGATCACCCCATCCACTTCCAACTTACATCATCACCCACCTTCACAATCTACTTCAACCATCGTCTTCACCCTCTGCTGGGATACATGTGGTCTCGGTTTGGGTAGCGTAGGTTGAAGATGGAGAGACATAAAGGCAAAAGAAAACTAACCCACGTGAGCCTATAATCACCCATTTCACATTCTAGTGGCCATGATGCATATCACAAACCTGAGTACATCAAACCTGAGGACATACAAACGAAGGAATGCAATGAAAAATTCACCTCTTTTTAGTCCCATGGTTTCTTTATCTCCCCTATTCAGAAGAAGTCTACTGAGGGAGAAGGAAAGGAAGAAGATGGGAGAGGAGATTAGTGAGGAAGACTTCATTCTCAACGAGATTGACAACATATATGGCTCTGCTGGAAGTCAACTATCTTTGTGCACCACTCAGTTTCGGCTGAGGAAGATCAGGAAGGAAAGCATTGCTGCATTAAGAAAAAAAGGATTGTTGTTTGGCCTCTGTCATACATCTTGAGGTATTTGACTAGCGAGGATGTGGCCCTGTGTCACTAGCGTTGTTGGGTGAAATGCCACAATTTTTAAAAGATTCATCGGGTCGGCCTATGATGACAAATAGTTGTGTGAAGGAACTGAGAATGGAAGAACCTCGCTGCCTCCAGCCTAGCCTCCAGCCTACCCTTAATGTCATTTTCCACCATGACCCTCTACTTGAGCACCCCAGACCTGCTGCGGCCTGATGGGACAAGAGTGGTGCAAATTCATGCGCTCTTCAATCAAAACAATTATTCACTCTCAAGGCACAGACAGCAGTCCAAAAATGAATGACATTTACCTTTCTTTTGACCATGACACTGTACGATTCCTACAAGATGAAGATGCTTATGTTAATTGAATAACACAAGGGACTTGTTAACTCTATTCTGATTTGTATGTGCCTGAGAGAGAGAGAGAGAGAGATTCATGTCATCGATCTTAGATTGTAGCAGACCCACATTTGATGATTTTGCTGGACCTTGGTTAATGGGTCTATAATCAGATTGGAAATTACTAGACTTCTAAACCGAGCCGACCTATAAGAAGACGATGGTAGAAGTGGGTCGTGAAGGTGGGTGATAATGTGAGTAGGCATTGGATGGGGTGATGAAGGGATGGAGATGATTATCATGGGCTACGTCTGGGTTTGTCAGGAACGTGGCCCAAGTGCTTCCTAGAAGCAACAACCATGACAAGACCATCATCTCTCTCTTGAGTGAGATAACACACATGCCATGGCAGCCGGCAGTGGCTGTTGAAGACCCATGAAGGAAGGAAAGAGGGATAAGAGAAGAAGAAAAAGGAGAGAGAAGAGGAAAGAGGGAGGAAAGCAGGTCAAGCCTCAAGGGCATTCTCAGGGATTTTTTGCCAAAAAACACCAAAACTCACCGGCAGCGAGGTGTGGCCAAATGTCCCGATTTGAAAGAAGTTTGGAAAACTTAAGGCACATTTTGAAAATAGCTTTTTTTGTCCTGATCTGAAATGTCCCAAAAAGTTAGGCCCCATTTTGAGATTTTCCCTAAACATAATAATAACGCATAAAATCATGTTGCCAAAAGCAACTCATGCTTATGGTGATTTGGAGGATCATTTGCATATGCAACCGAAAGAAACCTAATCAGGCATGGTCTAAACTGGTGACTCAGCAGAAATGTCCATTGTCCCCTGAAAATCTTAAATAGAGTCTACCTGCCCGTCCTTCTTTTTAACCAAACTGCTGCAAGCTCAAGACATGAAAACAAAGCGTGTGGATAACTGAATTAGTTCATCATACCTTTTTCCTTGAGCTTCTTGCAAAAGCAAGAGAACCCTCCCCTCCACAAGCATCATTGGGTAGAATTACGCTGTCAACATCGCTTGCCAATATGCAACCATGATCTGAGGATCCAGACCCCCTCACTGTGTACTGGGGTGCACGACTTAGACCGGCAAGCACACATGGCAAAAATGTGTACCCTATCTGTAAGACAAAATTGAAATATGAGAGAGAATGCACAAACACACAAATAACAGAGGTTCTTTCTGCACCAAATTAGCAGAGGTCTTGTCTAGTGCTCAATTGAAAAAAAAAATGGCATTTTCTAAAAGAAGGAGAATGCTGCGCAAAGTATCTACCATTCAGCATGGAACAGTTTGTTAGAGTGAAGAATATGGTCACTTGAGCATTGCATGCTCCTTCATACTCCACATACAAATATCCTAAGTATCTTTTTTTTTTTTCTTGAATGGTAATCTAAGTTCCTACCTATCCAACTATTAATTCAAAAATTGCGATTTAGTCTTAAGATTAAAAGTATTGTTTCAGAAAACATGGTAAACATTGGATGGCTAAAATCATCCAATGTAGGAAATTTTTCAACATCCTTCATGCAGAGTGGAGCTCAGGTAATCAATGGTGTAAATTAGGACAACATAATCTCCTTATAATGAGATAAAGTGTGATTAATCATAATTTCATATAATCTTTGCCTTTGTACATGATGACAATGATGATAATCATTTTTATTTATTTATTTATTGAAAGGCAAGTACTCACACCCGCACCCACTCGCTCACCCAAGTCCCTCGCCATCAGCACTACAGATAGGGATTGACCCCTGGTTGTTTCTGTGGAAAGGAAGTGCCTCACCAATGGAGCTACTAGTGGATTGGTGATGATAATCATTCATCATCACCAAAATAAGAAATAAGACAATCACTTACAATTTGGCCACTCATCCACATGAAAAAGACATTGTAGATTGCTGAATGCAGCTTTCACACTCAATTTCCCCAAGGGTGTCGCGCATGGATCCTTAGTTAGAAAAAAATGTAAATGACCTCTTGAACTTTTGTTGATGTCTTGAAATAAGAAATCTAATCACCTCCTCAGCAGCAGATCTAGGGCATAGTGATGAGCTCAATGGAAGAGGTAATAACGCAGGAGCATGAGCACAAGGAATTTGGAACTCCTTCACTACCATATGGCTTATAATTGCCTCCAGTCCTGCTAACAAATCTACCCCCTGTTGAGCCAAATAAATAAATAGATAAAATTACAAACCTAATACATGGTTACATGGAATTTAATTCAACAGAGTATAATGAAATAAGATAACTGATGGAACCTTTTTTCAATAAAGTTTGACTTGTCTCTTCTCCTGTATATTGTTATGTGATGTCACAAACAACAGAAGTGGTGCCCCAAAATAAAAAGGCATTAGGCACTTAAATAAATGGAGGCTCCGTGGCAGTGGCATGCCAGATGGCATATTTCTTATAGTGGAAGTCCCATGGTGTAGGACACCTGCCTGTCACGGCAGATCACGAGGGTCCACAGCAGTCACCTTTGATGGATGATTTTATGAAGGAGTTACCATCAACCAAACTTAAAAATAAAAGCTGGTTAAAAAAAAAGTGTTGTTAAATAGTACTACAAAGGTCTGTCATAACTAATTATCTGGTAGAGGGTCAGTTACGATTAGAGGCAGATGTTACACACCTCCAGTCACCTACTCAAATTGGCCCCTACACTTGATCTCAATTAACTTAATTATCCCATGATTAGTGAGTAATGAGAAATTAGGACAAATTAAACAAAACTCTAATCAACTAACAAACAAATTTAAAATCAAAACAAATAGTTAGAATTGAGGATTTTTCCAAGATTGTTTATCAACTCTATCTGACCTCTTCACAGATCGCTTTGGCATAGCTGACATTGCCCTCCTCCCTCCCTCCCTCCCTCCCTCCAAGTGCGATGCTCATTTTGCAGAATGGAGTGCTAGAGAAATCCCCCTCTCTATAATGAGTTGTGGATGAGTATTTATAGAAGGAGAGAGATTCTGGATGCTTGACAATTGTACAAATCTTGTTCAATCTCAAAAGAAATGGCTTGATTGGAGCAATGCTCTCCATCCAATGATTTTCTTAAAGAGAATGAACCCACTGGATGAATGCCATTTGTCACCATCCCGATGAATGACTTAGATCTGATCCACCAGGTGATCATCCAATGGCTGATCTATAGCCAATCAAAGCCATATATTTTGACAAATGTTACATAATGGTTGGTGGAACGTCATGGACCACCCACACAGCTTTGATCGCTTAAACCTTAAAGGAGATCAATTCCTTTTGCCAACAAGAAATGGAGATGGTGACATGTCATCTTTCTCCTTGAATCTTTTGTAAAGGTTCCCATTAAAGTGGAGATAAAAAGGTGAAGTCATGGTAGCCCTTGGAGAGAAATTGGAACCGGAAGTGATGTGCAATTTTGGGAGTGCCATGGGATTTTGAAAGATTTTTCATGGAAGAAGGATTCTTGTGGATTATTGGATACTTAAGAGGAGATGCATGCAAATAATGAAATTCACCCAAATGCCCATCATATTCCCTATACAAGAACTTTTTGCCAGTATGACTGTCCAATATAAAATTGATATAATTCAAAAACTTGTTTGAGGATGCATCTACCAATGGCTACCACATAGATAGACATTAGATAGGATCAATTACCATTAAGCACAATGAATTGATCAATTATATAACATGATTAAGACCAACTAATTCCCGGCCCATTTTTGAAGATCCGCTTCGATACATTTGTTCTGGTTGAGAACATTGGCTCCATCCAACCAATGGGTCATAAATATTTGGAGATGTGCACTTGATGATGTGTTTGGGTCGACAATGGTTTATTAGATGAGTGGCCAATGGTGGTTTATGAGTCAATCCAAGACAACCACAATCCAATCCAGGTGGGGTATCTACACATGGCTTGAGCAATGGTTCCAGGCTTTCATGGTTGCACCATGGCAAATGGCAAACCTAGACCCATGTCAAACAAGTTTAGAAATGGGTATCAGGTGTATCAAGTATAGGGTGAAGTGTTAAAACCCTAAACACTGAGAATATGGGTGTGACAAGGATATTGTGTTGCTTAAAAGATTATTAGCATATTCATGGTAAATGGCTTCACGGACGATGCCCACTAGCTGGGATGTAACCAGTTCATATGCTTTTTTGCTTAGAATCCCTAATAAACAAAAGGCCTGGAGCTCAGAACCTATATTAAATTAAAGTTCCAAGTCTCAGGAGAACCGTTGTCCTAGTCCGAGTATCCGAATTGGGTATTTAGTTTTCTTTCTTTCGTTCGTTCTTTCCTTCTTTTTTATTTTTCTTTTCTGCTGATAATGGGGAAATCAGTAGTATGTCAGTTCAAATTAGTTGTTTGTCAACATTATCAATATAAGAAAAGAAGAAAAAGAAAGAAAGAAAGAAAAGTGCTAAATGGGACTCAACTTGAAATTCAAGATGTGATCTTCAGTTGATAATGGGGGCAAGACATGATCAATTGAACATTTAAAAATGTACTGATTCCTTTTGGCACATGGAAACCCTTTCCAAAGGGGAAAAGTTGTCATTTTCAATAAATTTTCATGTTTTTATTAATTGTAAAAATGTTAACTTAGAAACTAAAATATTAACCAAGCAGAGATTATCATGATACAAATGGCTGAGGAATTTAAAGCACTAGGAAATAAGGATAATGATATCGGACTTGACAAAATCGGCCTAGACTCAAGACCATGTGAGTCGCATGGGGGCAACCATTTGGGTCCCATGTGACATGCAGGGATCCTTTGACCACATGCAAAACACTCAAAAGGAAACTAACAATGAATGGATAATTTCCAGTGTAGGAAATTTCAGTTAGGATTCTTAGTTTTTTTCCTGTTTTTGTTGAATCATTCTCTTCTACTTTTGAATAGTTAAGAGAACAATTAGTTTCCTTTGTTGTAATTGATTGTAATCTTCTAGATCTTGCAATCCTCAACATGTGTGCATATACACATATCCTTTGATCACCCACTCGCGTTAGGGAGAGGAGAACTTTTAAACATCCAAGAGCTCATACGTTCAAAGTATATGCATTACACAAGTACTTGTAAAGGATTACAATCAATTACAGCAAAGAAGGAAACTAGTTAATCTCTTAACAGAGAGATAACTCCTCAAAAAATAGAAGAGAATAATTTAACAAAAACAGAAAAAAAAAATATGAATCCTAAACTTGATCTCCTATTCAGAAATTATCCAGAAATAGTTTCCTTTTGAGCATTTTGCATGTGGTCAAAGGAAAATCCTTGCTCATCACATGGGACCCAAACAGTTTTGAGACTGGACCGATTTGGTCAAATCTGATATCACAATCCTTATTACTGGGCAGACTTGTGCAAGAGTTGGAGTATCCATATACAGAGTCAGAGGATAGATGTTGGGGGCTCTCCCTAGAGGAAGGGTTCTCAATTCTCATTAGCCAAAGAGGTTTCCGGTGTACTGCATATTAGGCATATGTCACAGCATACCATCTGTTTCTCTCTGGTTCTCAAGTCATCGCCTTGATGGGTCCCACGCTTGATACAGTTTTTACAATCAATAAATTTCCTTTACCTTACCTCTAAGAAAATCAAAAGCAGATGGATGTATGGTACGACCATAAAGTTGGCCACATTCTCCAGAAGATCTTCGAAGCAAGTTTGCAACTAATGTAGTCAGAGAACTTTTCGAAATATGCAATAGATTTATGGTTTTCCAATGTGACCATATGAGTATGATTTTTTCTCTTTCCTACTACCAAGCAATCTTACAAAACTTTGATTAAATCTGAGTACACTCAAACCATTACTTAGAAAGAGAGAATTTTTATACTAAGCTACAATCCACTTCTTGAAAATGTATTTTGAAGGTATTAACTACTATTATGGAGTTTATTCTTAAAATAGGCACATGTAAAGTGGGAAAAAAGTCAACATGAACTAATACCTTCCCAAGTCGATAATCATCTGTATCATCTCCATCATCTGGAAAACGGCCCACAACTGCAATCGCATCAACTTGTGAGCGGTCAACTAGAGTGTGCACTGCCCTTAATAATGAATCAGGATGCCTAATCCGCCCTGTTGACTGCCCAGATTTTGGATCAACCCACATCTCAACCTGTACAAAATGCTAATTTTTTAAGCTATAAAGACATATATTATTGTCCCATCTGATATTCATAGTCTACTACTGCCTTTCAGACTCTTACAGAGTTTTTTAAAAACAAAGGAAGAACAAGTTGGAAAATGAAATGTGTAAAACGTACATCGTCGGGAGGAACCTGGAAATTTTCCTTTCAGGGGCCACAATAAATGCATTTAAAAGATGATAAATTCTACTCACAAAACCTGTTGAGCTTTTGGATGTAGTCTTCTAGTCTGTATAAATCATGCCTACAAGCCATATTTTAGAGCTTTGTAGCTGCCTTTCTTCATTAGAACTTCTTTCAAATGATTTGAGAATTAAGTTCCTAGCAATGGAGAAGGATTATTCTGGTGATTGAGAACTTAATAAGAATGACTACATAAGAAGAGGTTTCGTAAGTGCATTTAATTGTTTCCAACAAAAATGCCTAAGCCTTGGGACTTGGGTGTGTTCTTTCATTCAACAAAAAATAACAAAGACTTCTTTCAGAATGTCTATTCTCCATTTGGTTTGGAGTGCTATCACTATTAGAAAAAATAAAATAAAAAAATTCTTATCTACACAACTAGCATGTATCATATCAACAACCATTATGAATCCACACATTCCCAGACTCAAAGAAATCCTTTGGCCATGCCTATAAATCCATTTGTGGGACCAAAAACTGTTGAAACCAAACTGATGGGCCAAATATCACTCTAATATGAGTTGGACACACTAGTAGATTGATCACATGTAACATATTCTATATGTCCTTCATATGATGGTGAGCACAACTCCTATTCTAGTGAAATTTGTCCTACAGCCAATACACAAAGAGAAGTTTGTTTCAAGCAATTTGGATTTCGCAGGTTTGGCTACACAAATGGAAATATAAGAGAGTGAAATCATGTGCTTTACCGGTATCAATCTCATGGTGGGCCCAAATATTGATTGACCAAAGGTCCGCAGCCAATACGCAAAAGGCTTTTTCTTTCTCTCAAGCAGCTTGAATTTTATAATTGGGCCTCTTTTATGAATTTATAGACATGGTATACAATTACTTTGACTTGATTGACCACAAAAAATACCATTTGTATTTCCAACTATTTAGGGATAGATTTCAATCGCATTGCAAACTCTTTCCATGGGATGGGTACCAACATGAACACACTTAGGGGTGAGTATTGAAACAATGCCTGAACAAAATTTATGATTAAATATTGACCTCAAATTCGAAGAGTATCATTGACACAAAATGAGTTCCATTAAGGAAAATAAGGAAAAAGAAAAAGAAAGCTTCTCAATAATAGAACAGAATGGTGGAGTTCAGTACTTTTTAGGGCGTATTTGGATGTACATCAAATCAAAATCAAAATCAATTATCATATTAGGCAGCATGAATGGTTATTTCTACTGCATCAATTATAGCAGAGTTCCGTACTTTTTTCAGGGCTACTTGGATGTACATCAAATCAAAATCAATTATCGTATTAGGACATAATGAATGGTTATTTCTACTGCATGCTTATGGGGCAGGACAGAAATTAGAAATAACACTAGGTGAGAAACACTGTTTTCAACTATCCTTCTCCAAAAGTCCATTTCAAATGACAGAATGATAAACCCTTGAATGAAAATTTTTCAAATAAACAAATGTTCAATCAAACAATCTAAATATGGGTAAAGCCATTATGGGTTGCCCCATGTTTGCTTTAGCACTAGTTTGAGAGCCTGAGACAAAATGTTGTCTTCTACTATTGCAGCTTGCAAGACATCAACAGCATTGGCATCAGCCTCACAGAAGCCAAATCCAAAATAATATAACATAGACAAAAGTGGAGTTACAATCATCTTGACCTCTCACATTATAACTGAAATTCACAAGGACAGTAGATAAGAGACATCTAAAAAAGAAGAAAGAAGAAAGAATAATAAAATGCTTGAGACTATGTTTATTACAAAAACCTGTGACAGAGAGAAAGAGAGAGAAAGAGACTTGCATGAGAGAGAGACTTCTGTGAAAATGCTTTCCAATCGAATGCCTTTCTTCTTGGATTGCTCTTCTTAATATAGACTTTACATTGCCTAAGTTTAGGCTACAATTCATCAAATCAGAACTTAATTAAATCTCTAAATATGGTAAAACATCCTAGCATATGATTTAGTCTTGCTGTACAAGTTATGACTAGATCTCATATGTACAAGTGGGTCGGGCCTATTATCATACAAGTGGGCCGGGCCTATTTATCATACAAGTTTACACTTTAACACCCCCCCTCAAATTGATGCGGAGAATCAACCAGCAACAATTTGCGAACCAAGAATTCATGCCGCGGCCGTGGAAGGCCTTTGGTGAAGATATCAGCAAGCTGGAACTCAGTGGAAATATGTGGAAGAGTAATGACTTTGCGATCATACTCGTCCCGAATGAAGTGACAGTCCACCTCTATATGCTTGGTCCGTTCATAAAACACAGGATTTTCAGTGATTCGAATGGCACTTGTGTTATCAGCATGAAGAGGAGTTGATTGAGTCTGTGAGAATCCAAGCTCTGAGAGCAACCCACGTAGCCATAGGATCTCAGAACAAGCGGAAGACATGGCACGGTATTCTGATTCCGTGGAAGATTGAGACTTTATCTTATTTTTTACATTTCCAGGATATCAAGGCGTCTCCCAAGTAAACGCACCATCCTGTGGTAGAGCGGCGTGTGTCCGGACAGCCGGCCCAATCCGCGTCAGAATAAGCAGTGAGTGTAAGCGGTGTGCCAACTGGAAAAAATAAGCCACGGGTAGAGGTACCAAGGATATATCGAATAATCCGTTTGACTGCCGCCAAATGATGATGTCGCAGTACTGTCATAAACTGACTGACCAGATTTACAGCATAAGAGATATCTGGTCGGGTGATGGTTAGTAGACAAGGCTACCAACTAACCGACGATAAAATGTAGGATCAAGAAGGAGCTCTCCATCTTGTTGACGAAGCTTGACATTCACTTCCAAAGGGGTGTAAACTGGGCTAGAATCACCAAAATCGGCGAGAGCCACAAGGTCAGTAGCATATTTGTGTTGATGCAGAAACAAACCTTTCTTTGATTGATGAACTTCTAATCCCAAGAAATAATTCAAAGGTCCCAAATCCTTCATATGAAATGTATCTTGCAAAGCGGCCTGTATTTGTCGAATCATATCACTGTGTGGGCCAGTGATAATGATATCATCGACATACACAAGGAGAATTGTCGATCCTCTGGATGAATGAATCGTGAACATCGAAGGATCATACGGGCTCTGTATAAAAGAAAGCCGAAGGAGAGTGGTACGGAACTTGTCAAACCAGGCTCTGGGCGCCTGTTTAAGGCCATATAAGGAGCGTCGTAACCGAGCGCCATCGGTCTTGGAAGAAGAAGGAATTCCCTGAGGGAGACGCATATAGACTTCCTCTTTAAGGTCCCCATGAAGAAATGCATTCTTCACATCCATCTAATACAGGGGCCAGTGCTGAGAAGCGGCTATGGCAAGAACTGTACGTACAGTTGTCATTTTGGCCACCGGAGCAAAAGTCTCCTCATAGTCGATACCATACTCCTACCTGTTTCCAAGTGCAACCAGGCGGGCTTTGTAGCGATCCAAGGATCCATCAGATTTCAATTTCACTGAGTGTACCCATTTGCATCCAATGGGTTTGACAGATGGAGGACAAGGAACAACGTCCCATGTATGATTTGTTTGAAGAGCGGTAAGTTCTTCCTGCATAGCCTGTATCCAACAATCATGCTGTACTGCCTGAGAGTACGAGTTAGGGATAGAAACAGAAGACAAAGTGGTTAATAATGAAGCATGGGTAAAGCCATAACGATCAGGTGGCCTGATGTGGCGAGTGGATCGGCGAAGAGCAGGAGGCTCCGGAGGTGGAGCAAGTGCAGGAATGGTAGCCGTAGGAAGAGACCCGAAGGCAGAATCAGTTGTAACCTTCCGTCGTTCATACACAAAATTCGACCTAAAACGAGTAACCGGTTGAGGTATTGCGTCTGAAAAGGGTGGTAAAAAAGATAAAGGGACAGAGTCATTCAAATCACCATACCTTGGAAAGAAATACTGATTTTCAAAAAACACGACATTGCGAGACACCCGAATTCTTTTGGCTGTAGGATCATAACATAGATAGCCTTTTTTATTAAGAGCATACCCAAGAAAGGCACATCTGGAGGATTGTGCTGTTAACTTAGTGCGCTCAGTGGGAGGGAGAAGGACAAAACACACACACCCAAAGGGACGAAGATGATCATAAAGAGGATGTTTTTGGAAAAGTCTAAAAAAAGGTGTCTGGTTGTCTAATCTAGAGGAAGGTAAACGATTTATTACATGCACAGCGGTTGAGAGGGCTTCGGGCCAAAACCTAGTGGGGACAGAAAAAGCTAACAAGAGGGAACGAGCAGTATCTAAAAGATGTCGGTTTTTCCGTTCAGACACACCATTTTGTTGGGGGGTGTAGGGACAAGATCGTTGGGAGATAATTCCTTTGGATTGCAAAAATAGTTGAAAGTCCTTAGAAACATACTCCCCCCCTGAATCAGATCTAAGAATTTTAATGGTAGTTGAAAATTGATTCTCAATATAAGACGAGAAAACCTTAAAAACCGAGAAAACATCAGACTTAGAATGCAAAAAATAAATCCAAGTAAAACGACTATAATCATCAATGAATGTAACAAAGTATTTATAATGAGAATGAAAGATAACAGGTGCAATACCCCAGACATCACTATGAACAATATCAAAACATTTCAGAGACAAAGAATCATGAAGAGGAAACGGAAGGGTTTTCCCTTTCCCCATCTTGCAGCTATCACAATTAGAAGAAACATCCTTAAAAGAAACTTTATTATCATTAATTAAACCATAATTCAATAAAACATCAAAGTTTTGGAATTAGGATGTCCTAAACAATTATGCCACAACTGGCATTTATTATGACTAGAATGAGAAAGCAAAGCAGACTCTGAAGGGGGCCTTTCTTGTGACGAAATCTAGAGAGGAAACAGTCGTCCCTGCTTAGGGCCCTTCGCCAGCACCTTCCCCGATACTTGATCCTGCACAACACAACCAGAGCGAGAAAAAAGGATGGAGCAATTATTATCAACAAGTTGACCAACTGATAACAAATTTGTGGTTAAGCGAGGAGAAAGAAAAACATTATGCAAGGGCAAGGAGTGAGGAACATGGCCAACAGCGGTAATGGGAGCACTGCCACCGTCAGCAGTATTGATGCAGAGGTCTCCATCATACTTCCTAATATGAGTCATATTGGCAGGAGAGTGTGTCATATGATTGGAGGCCCCTGAATCAATATACCGGGTGGATTCTGAAGATTTTGGGTTACCTGACAGGCCAAGTGCAGAAAAAGCATTTATGATCATTTGTTGGACCATTTCAGGAGTAAGGGTAGAAGGGGAAGTGGCAGCAGGTGGTGCAGGCATGACGGGTGAAGAGTCTTCAGGCGGTGCAGGCCTGACTGGTGAAGAAGCTTCAGGAAGATGTGCAGAATAAGCTCTCTGTTGCTGTGGCCTATTCTGAGGTCGTGTCCGGCATTCCGGAAGAACATGACCTTTGGTTTTGCAGTAGGAACAAAACTTCTGGTTGCACTGAGTGGAAACATGTCCGAGTTTTTTACAGCAAAAACATTTGACCTTGCTCATGTCTCGGGCTTGGGGCTTACCCCGGGCTATATAAGCAACATCGATAGGAGCCGCCTGAGGAGCAGTCTGTGTAAGTGTTGTCTGAGTCACCAAGCGTTGTTCCTCTCTAAGGAGTTCGCCCAAACATGATTCGAGTGAGGGGGATGGCACCCTGCTCATTAAGTTGGAGCGGACAGTTTCAAATTGTGACCGTAACTTCATCAAAAACTGATCTCGCTGACTTGTTTGATGGATCTCTTAAATAGAGGATAAGGAGGCAGCGGGGAGGTCAGCATAAATAATCTCTCAGCATAATCCGTCCACAGACTTGTAAACTGAGAGTAGTAATCCTGTATCGACAAAGTCCCTTGAACAAACTGCGAGATTTCATGTTCTAAATGAAACCGTCGAGCAGAATTTTCTTGTAAATAGATCTTCTTTAAATAAAGCCACATTTCTTTTGCAGTCTTGTATGGGCGAAGGTTCAAGATAAACTGTGGATCGACAGATCCCAATATCCAAGTCATGATCTGGCAATCTTTAACCTCCCATTTAGCAAGAAGCTTATCATAAGTAGGTTTGGGATCCGAACCATCAAGATGTCCCCAGAGTTCTTTACCCTTAAGGTAAATTTTAAATTGAAAAGACCAAGTGGTATAGTTTTTACCATTAAACTTGATCAGAGTGATGTCATTTTTCTCCATAATATCAATGCAGAGATATACTTAGAAAAAAAACAGCAACAGCAACCCAGAAAATCCAACTACCAGCTCAACAAATTTCAACTTGAAAACACACTACTCAGAGATCCAGAGTATTCAAGATAGTACTGTATAACAAAAAATTCACAGAAGATCAAAATATGTGATGTAATCTGAGATGATTTCACTAACCCAGCAAGATGGAAGCAGTTATAGTGGCTGAGGACTGCATTTAGCAAAGTTTGCCCCAGAACAGAAAAAACAGTGCCTGACGACCTGGAAATTTTTTGCTGGAGAGATGCGTGGGCCCCACTGCTTGGTCCAATCACAGATCAGAGGACATCATCCTGGAGGAGATCAAAAGTGTTTCCTCTAGTCCAAGTTTGATGTGATTTGGATAAATATCCACAAAGTTGTACGGTGGAGATGAAATCCTTTTGAGAGAAAACCACCAAATTCGCCAGATGAAGAAGAGGATGAATGGCACCTTATCAGAGGAGAAAAAAATCCAGAAAAATCTTCAAAATAACTTTGAAGAGCAGTCGATCATCACTATGTAGGTTGCTGGCTACAGGTGATTGATCAGAGATGGGTCACCTTGATCAGAGATCCTCCAGGCAAAGAGAAGAGAAGAACCAGAGAAATAACTCTTAATTAACGAAGGAAGTCTCAAAGAGGAGAAGAAACAGAGAATAAGCTCTGATACCATGACAGAGAGAAAGAGACTTGCATGAGAGAGAGACTTCTGTGAAAATGCTTTCCAATCGAATGCCTTTCTTCTTGGATTGCTCTTCTTAATATAGACTTTACATTGCCTAAGTTTAGGCTACAATTCATCAAATCAGAACTTAATTAAATCTCTAAATATGGTAAAACATCCTAGCATATGATTTAGTCTTGCTGTACAAGTTATGACTAGATCTCATATGTACAAGTGGGCCGGGCCTATTATCATACAAGTGGGCTGGGCCTATTTATCATACAAGTTTACACTTTAACAACCTATAGTGAGACACACATTGTATAAGAACTCGAAGAATACAGAGGAGTTGACACAAATGTTCATCTGCTGGAAGATGGGAAAAAGGGAGGACAGGAAGCATATAGATTAACCTGACAGCCTATAAGAGATGACGAACGCAGTAGATGTAAGAAACCATATACCAACCCAAAAGCTTAAGCTGATAGGTGGAAGACCCATACAGGTATATTAAGACATGACAAGCCTATTACTTAGGCGATATGAGATGTGAGACTTCCCAACACTCCCCCTCACATGCAGGCCCAACAGAATTCATGAATGGGCATGTCACGTGGGCTACACAAGAATAACGGGATTGGAACCCGCTTTGATACCGTGTAAGAAACCATATACCAACCTAAAAACTTAAACTGATAGTTGGAAGGCCCATAAAGGTATATTAAGACATGACAAGCCTATTACTTAGGCGATATGGGATGTGAGACTTCCCAACAATAGATACCTATAAGAGATGACTAAAGCAATTGATATCAAATTTCATGTAGAAAAAAATCACACGAGGATTTTTAAAAGTTATTCAAGATGACTAACAACTTGTACACGACATAAAGATCAATGATCAGTCAGACGATAATTGGGACTAAAAGGCACATAATTTATAATCATCTTAGCTCAAGCTAGACCATCATCATCATCATCTTCAAGGCCTAAGCACGTCTATTTGGTGTCAGCTTTGTTAGTTCTATGTTTCACCCATCTCTATGCAGGGCTATTTTTACTGTCACTCTGAAATTTGATTTGCCATTTCTCTTTACTTCATTCCAACTCTTTATTGATCTCAGACTTATTCTGATATATATATATATATATCCTTTCTTGTTACTCCATGCGTGTACCTGTATGTACCTTTGTCTACACGTCTCAGTCACATGCCTTGAGAAGTATAACTTAAACAATAATTTTAAAAACAAAAAAGTAAACAGTACTGAGAAAAATTAAGATAAAACCAATAGAAGATTTAACTAAAAAAAAAATCCCCTTAGACTTAGTGTAGACCAAAAGGGCCCTCAAATTTCAATATCGACCAAAAAAGACCCGAACAGTGATACCACTGCTCGTTTCTTTCTTACTTTTTTTTGTGGGTTGTTGTTGTTTTGCTGAGTGCCCGAGTGGCAATATTGCAGCTCACTTGTTTTACTAAGCAGGGATATCATCACTCACCTGTTTCTTCTTAAGACTAACAGAATCACCGCTCACATGTATCTTCCTCTTCCTAAATCCATCAATCAACCCAAACAACCTCTCCGCCTTTGCCCTACGCTCCCCTGACTTTGGCAACATCCTAGCCCTCATCACCACAAATCTCCTCACAGCAGCCAGCAACACCGTCAGAGCTGCCACTGCTCCGTCTCCACCCTCGCCAATCGCCTCCCACAGAGTCTTCTCAATGAAATCCAAGCTCATGTCATCCTCAAGCTTCTGTCCTCAAACTCGTTCAAGAAGAACTCGCCTCTGAATTCGAGGACAGGGGTTTGGAAATGGGTTTTAATCGGCGAAAAGGAAGATACGGTTTGTAGGATTTGGAAATGGCGGGAGGGGAAGGGAGGGAAGGAGGAGAAAAGGTTGGAGTGGTGGAGATGGAGAGAGCGGAAAGGAGGGGAGATTGCAGACATGGTGAGTGTGAGAAATGGAAGAAATGAGCAGTGATATCGCCACTCATGTGTACAAGTGAGCGGGGATATCCCCACTTGGCAAAAAAAAAGGAGGGGAGGGGGGGAATGCCTTTATGGTCTTTATTGAAATTTGAGGGCCTTTTTGGTCTTCCGAGCCGTGACTCTAAGGGGATTTTCCAATAAAATCCTCAAAGCAATGTTATTAATGAAAATATATAATAAAAATTAGCACAACTCTGCATTTAATTTTAAAAAATACATATTTGTATACAATTCTTATGTTTCCTTGAAGCTATGTTTCCAGTAGTAAGGCCCAATAAGTTATTGTTAAGGTAAAAATCTTCTAAAAAGGAAGATACTAATAGAACATCTAAACGTGGAACTTTGGTGACGTTAACAACAGCTGGCCCACAAGGCCCGTGTACAATAGGCCCAGTTCATGACTGACCCATCATGGGAGATATTAGTTAACTAAATCTTTCTGTAACATAACTATAGCACTGTAATATGTATACCTTCCATGTACACACATTGTAATTGCCTTGATTGAAGGCTGAAAGAGATTATGAGTCTATTATAAAATTAAAAGATAAAGGCACTTCCTCTTGTTTTCATAATAATAAATTTTCTTACAAACTCTGAAGAAAACTATCAAAATCTAACAAGGGGCTCACGTCATCCATTTGAATGCACCACAAATGGTTGATAGAAAAGGCCAACCAATATTACATACAAGCCTAAATTTAGATTAATTGGAGAACTTCAAGTAGCAACCATTCTCATAAGAAGCCTCTAGAAAAATATGGCTTAAAAATTAGTCTAGCAGTTCATTTTGCATAGAAATAGTTCAATAGTCATGATTATCAACTCAAATCAAAACTTAGGCCAGACATCTCAAACAAGGCCTTTCTATCCAAAGATTTATGATAAATGCAACTGCTTGAAGTGAAGTGAGCTCGCACTTAGAATTTTGGGCTAAACCCAAGCTCAAGCTCAAGCTCACCCACAAGCAATTCAGGCATGGCTCAGGCTTGGTAAATGCCCAGCCCCGCCCTGCCCAAGTTGCACACCTCAACCTAGCTAGATTGTTCATTTTCCCTGACTCGGTGACTTACTGAGCCAAGTTGACTTGGGCAAGTAAGAAAAAGTTCATTAACTGTTCTTGGCATTTAAGTCGATTTCATCCACTACTTCTTGGCTTTCTCTATTTTCTTAGAATTTACATATGACTGTAGAATGTTGGATTCCTAGTCTTCCTGAGACATGTGCGTGAAAATTTACTTGTTAGTGCTAGTGATACATAGCATGTGATTGTACTATGTTTATGCAAGGCGTGCATAAGCATGCATTCATCTGTCTACAGAAGCACAAGTGTTCTCAGGAATAATCAGGTTCCTATAAAAGACAGCTCTTTGTCATGCAAATATACCTCCAACGGAGCGTCTGTGACAATATATTCCACAACAGGCAAACCAAGGGAAGCCCTTGTGGCATCCGCAGTTTGTAAATGGCGAACCCGAAGATCTTTCTCAATTCCAGCATCAAGAACCAAACCTACCTGTTCCATTCATTACCATCTAATTAGAACAAAATGAAATAATCAATGTTACCAAAAAGATGCGGAATTGCTGCAAACCAATTACTACTTAAGGCCACTATTATGTATCGTGTTCTACCACTCAACCCTATTCAATACTTCAATGCCATGCACACAATCACTCTATACAACAACGTGTCCTTGCTCTTTAGGCCTAATATTTAGTTCAGACTACGAAGTCAAATGTCGAGCAACAGTGAGAAGAGAAGAAGCAAAGTTCATGTAGCTGAAATAAAGTCGCCTAGGGTTATTTGATTGAATTGAGGTTTGACACACCCCCTGAAACTGATCCACATCCTAACCCTATCCATCCTCCATGTCTCTCTCTCCCTTAGACTGTCAAGCATGGAAGTGGGCCAAGTAAAATCAGAGCCATCTATCAATGAAAACCGTAAATCTCCTCCAGACAAGAATCTAGGAATGATGGAAATCAGTCAATGAGTGAAAAAATGTAGACAACATTACCTTATTTTGATGAACAGGGGAGAGTGCCCAAGAGCCCTCGGCGAAGCGGTCGAGCGCATAACCTTCCACGTATAGCACATTTGGCATTGGCCAATAGAGCATTGCAGCATTCAATACCTATATAGTATAATATATGTATTACATGAAACATACATGTGAGAAGAGTTAAAAACAGGGCATCTTTGGTTGCCATGGAATAAAGTAAAAGTAAAGTGAAATGCACGATGTAATGATTAGTTACGTTGGGATGAGAGATGAGGCAATCAACAACAGAAGCGAGAGTGCGAGCTACAGGAAGAGCGTCTCCCGCGAATCCTCCAATGGATGCTCCGACGCCCGTGGGAACTATCATGACGCTCGTGTAAGGCCTCTTCCCGACCTGGAGAGACCCAAAAAGCAAAAAACAAAAAAAGAGAATACATCACACACACACACAAAGCACGCACACGCAGGTGTCAGGGCAAGCACGCACGGGTGCTGGTGCTGGTGCTGGTGCTGCAGAAGATGAAGAAGAAGGCACCAGACCTGAGTGTGAGTGTGATGAGAACATGAGATCCTAGTGTTGGATTTGGAGGAAGGGAGGACCAATTTGGAAGTGGGAGGTTGTGATAGACGACGGTCCAAGACGGATCGATTGAGGGAGAATAGATTGTGCTGATGATAGACTGATGATGACATTGGAGTTTTGGAACCTATCCCTCCTCTTCCAGCTTTCTAATGGGTTATGGATATGCAGTTTATGCTAAGCAGCGATGTTCCGGAATGTAGATAATGGTCTAGACAAAATACCCACTTTATAGCGAGTTAAATTACGAAAATGGACACCTGTATGAAAATTAGGGCAGGCAGCGCCTGGGTGAATCACATGGGTGGGACCCACTTTAATAAATCCAAGCCGTTTATTACCCTGACTTGTGATTCAACTTTTATTCTAAACATGTGATTCAACTTCCTATATCTCTCTTTTTCTAGATAGAAAAATTAGAAAGAGAAAAGGGCGCCTTTCGAAAAATCCAGTTTTTGTTTACTACAATTTTCTTACAATTTGATGGGTCGTTTCTTCTTTTACTTTTTAGTAAAATTTTTGAATTTTTCAGGAGCAAAGGAAAACGGCATCTTGCATCTTATCCCAGTAATAACCAGCATGAATGCACTTTAGGACGCACAAATTAATTCTCGTGTAATCTGAATAATATATGAAACATATAAACCCAGTTATATGAAACACATAACACAAAGTTGCTTCTTTCTCACCTCTGTTGTCTTCTTAAAAACATGTTTTAATTTTATGCCTTGCAGATTCTACAATACATTTGCCTCATTTAGGTCTTATCAATGTTTGATAGATTCTACACTTTAATTGCCTTATCTAGGTCTTATCTATCTTTGAGTTAGAATAAAGGAATACAAAGAGGTAGGTTGGTTGGGAGATGTGTGGAAAAGAAATGTCCAAAATTTATGTGATGAATACTTTTAGTGGATAAATGGTTTAAAGATGTGAAAAGGGTATTTTCATTTTTTTAAGAGATGCAACCATTGATTTAAAGAGAGATAAAATTTGGCATGTCTTTTGAAGTAATAAATGAGGCACAATTGCTGATGTGGCTCGAGGAAAGAGAGATTTAAGAGTTTTTTTATGTAACTGCTTTCTAACCACTATTCACCTTTTAAGAAAAAGAATTTATCATTTCTCACCCAATTGTCCAACAATGGACCCTTGCACTTTGCCACCTTTTTTTAGATGATAGTTGTCTCACCTCACTTCAGATCTATCTCCTTAAGAACGGTTCCTTATCCCAGTGACAAGGAGCGTCGGTTATTATCTAGTTGCTTGGGGTTCGAACTCTTGATACATCACATCTTTCCACTTGTGCGGGCTAATTTTTCACTTATATGGGCTTTCTTCCTGTTTGTGCGAGCCTCTTTCCCACTTGACGAGCTAGCTCTCCATGTGTAATCTGGTTTTCTCTTGGGTCCAACCCCCTTGGTTGTAGTACAAAACAAAAAAGGTCTCATCTCTTCATCCAAGAGCTTCCTTATCTCACCCGAGGTCTCCTTCCCTCGCTCAGGGGCTTCACCCACTAACATGCGTTCAATGTGGTCTAAGCCCCCTTAACTAGGGTATATCAGGGGATATATCAAAAAATAAAATGAAAATGATGATTTAGAAATTTCACTTTGTTGTAGAATTCGAAATTCCTCTATAAATAACTTCCTTGAATTCTAATAAAGAAACCTGTCATAGAACTCAACCACTCGCTTTGGTACTTTGTTTACGTGAGAGATCACTCCCATAGCTTTCCTATTCCATCTTTTGAGATCAAAAACTTTTTTCTTTTTTAGAATATTCAATATAGAGAAACCCTCTCTTTTTCCTACTTCCAAAACTTAAATTTTGTGTTTTGTTGAGGAATGAGAATGAGAAAGGTGTGGAAAGATTGTAGACGAAGATCAAAGGCAAGAAAATGAGGAGGAATGGGATAGTTAAAGGAGGAAAGAATATAGAGTAGACCATGTGATGTGACAAAGGTTCCCAAGGTCCATGGTTGGTGTGTTTCTTTGGCATTTATAGGTCTTCTGAAAAAATAAGGAACGGAAAAAAAAAAAAAAAAAAAAAAAAGCATCTGGGTGGGGCTTATCCTGTCTTGCCACTTTCATGTGTGCAGTTGGCTGCATTAAACAAAAGAGACGAATAGCACTTAAGTTCTACTTAGATGGGTTGGGTATCTATCTATCTATATATCTATATCTATATCTATACTCTTATATATATATATATATATATATATATATATATATATATATATATATACTCTTATAAAAGAGAAGAAGAAAATGCACTTTGCTTTCACTACACACATGGCCCACAAATGACATAACTTGTGTGGGCCCCACCAGGGGCGGATCTAGGGGGGCTGGGGTGGCTGCAGCCAGCCAAAAAAAAAAAAATTTAGTTTTTCACATTGATAATATTGATTTGGTTGGCCAAGTGAAAGTGAAAGGTTGTTTGGATGAGACAAAGGTTGAAAAATTGTCAGACTTTGCATGCTTCTATAGACCCTAGGTTCAAGTGTGTTACAAATGGTGAAATTGGTGTTTTCATGTCGATAAGATAGAAATGTTATGACTTATGCTTCATGCTTGAATTTGTGAATGTAGATTTTGAAGGGATATATCTAAGAAATAGCCAAGTGGATCATCTACAAAGAGCACAAGTGGGAACAACACAAAGAATGAGGTATAATTAAAACCCATTGCTTATACTTTATCCAGTAAGCATGAAATTCCTGCTTAGGAGTTTCCTGCTAAGCATCATGGTCAGTAATGAGTTTATAGATCATTAGAAGTCCTTGTAATTCTGTAAATTGTGGAGTTGTTCAATTTTGTCCTTCGGAGTTTGAAAAGAGCTTTGTTTATGAAGGACAAATCCTTTGTGGCATCCATATAACGAATATGCATATTCACTCTAGTCTCTAAAGAGAGATTTTAGATTCTAGGAATGTTGACTTGGAGAAAATGCTTCAAAACTCAAAAGGCAATTTGAGTTCGTCTTGTGTTCAGTGGGGTTACCATTTATAAAAAATGAGCTTGGAGGAGTAGTTATGATGAAGCATGCATTAAATGCTGAAAATGTTGTGGCAAGTTCAACTCCATTTTTCTGTGTGTTGTGATATCTTACTTTAAGCCTTTTGAGTCTGGCATCATTATAAATAATTGAATTTCAGTCAATTTGAAATACAATTGTGATATCATACTTTATAGTTTGCACTTGTTAACCCCTGTTACTTCCATTGCATTAAGTGATGGTTCAAAGGCTTTAATGCTTGTTTTCATTAGCCCTAGTGAAGACAATGTGGGGGAGAGAATATGTTCTCTGAACTTCACCAAAAGAGCAAGAGCTATAGAGTCTAATAGAGATGGTGACTGTGACTTACACCCTTTGACATTTTGTATTATTTTTAACCCATCACATTTTTTAAGATAGTACATAGATAGTTTTTGGTTGGACATTGTTGCTATTTTTTATAGTTTTTTGTGAGACATTGTTGCTATTTTTTTAGTGTAACTTAAGTGCAGCCCCCCCAGATTAGAAGTCCTGGATCCGCCCCTGGGCCCCACTCATATAATATAATAGATATATATATAACTTAAGAACAAATGACATAACTTGTGTTTGTGTGGGGCCCACTCATATAATATAATATAATATAATATATATATATATTCTATACATCTATACATTATCTATACACTAGATTATAAAAGAGGGACTAATACATAGTTTTTTCACTACACCATTGTGGGGCTCACACCAAAATATTATAATAAAATATCATAATATATTATTATTATTATCAACTATATGTTATACTTCTATCTATCTATCTATCTACTTCTACTATCTATCTACTATTATAAAAGAGGAGATATTGCATACTTTTTCACTACACCATTGTGGGGCCCACCCACAAATATTATAATATAATATAATAATATATTATTATGAGAAATTGCAAACTTTTCACTACACCTTTGTGGGACCCACCCCCAAATATTATAATGCAAACTTTTTCACTACACCCTTTTAGGGCCCACCCCCAAATATTATAATATAATATAATAATATATTATTATAAGAAATTGCAAACTTTTTCACTACACCATTGTGGAGCCCACCCCAAATATTATCTACTATTATAAAAGAGGAGATATTGCAAACTTTTTCACTATACCATTGTGGGGCTCACCCCAAATATTATAATATAATATAACAATATATTATTATGAGAAATTACAAACTTTTTCACTACACTTGTGTGGGGCCCACCCCAAAATATTATAATATAATGTAATATCTATACCCTTATTATAAAAGAGGAGAGGTTGCATACTTTTTCACTACACCTTTGTGGGCCCCCCTAAATATTATAATATAATATCTATACCCTTATTATAAAATAGAAGAAAGTATTATGCTTTTTCTTTACACATCTGTGGGCCCCGCTTAGTATTATTATATTATATATATAATCAAATAGAACTACACATATGTGGGCCCCAATGAAAGAGAAGAACTTGTCATGCTTTTTCTCTACACATCTGTTGGCCTCACTTAGTATTGTGATATTATATATATATATATATAATAAAAGAGAACTACACATCTGTGGGCCCCACTTAGTAGAAGAACTTGTCATGTTTTTTCTCTACATCTACGCATATGTGAGCCCTACTTAGTATTATTATATTATATATATAATACAAGAGAACTACACATCTGTGGGCCCCACTTAGTATTATTATATTATATATATATGTATCAAATAAAAGAGTACTACACATTTGTGGGCCCCACTTAGTAGAAGAACTTGTCAAGCTTTTTCTCTGTATCTACATATCTGTGGGCCCCACTTAGTATTATTATATTATACCACTTAGTAGAAGAACTTGTCATGCTTTTTCTCTACACATCTGTGGGCCCCACTTAGTATTATTATAACATCTGTAGGCCCCACTTAGTATTATTATTATTATATATATAAAATAAAAAAGAACTACACATCTATGGGCCCCACTTAGCAGAAGAACTTGTCATACTTTTTCTATACATCTACACATCTGTGGGCCCCACTTAGTATTATTATATTAATATTATATATATAATAAAAGAGAACTTCACATTTGTGGGCCCCACTTAGTAGAAGAACTTGTCATGCTTTTTCTCTACAAATATGTGGGCCCCACTAAGTATTATTATATTATATTATATATATAATCAAAGAGAACAACACATTTGTGGGCCCCACTTAGTAGTATTATATTTCGATGAAATGCTTAGCACAAATGTTCATGTAAAGGGTTGTGTTTGAAGAATTTGTACATTCACTGCAAGAACTCAAATGAAAATTTTCAATTGAGATTTTCATGTGTAAAAAATTTCAACTTCGATCTCAATGCCTGTAAATACACGATTTGCTTGTCAGAGAAAGATATGAGAATGCCCAAGATTACTTGGAATCCTTGTGATTTGTTGTTAATCCGTTTAAATCTATGAGTTGGGTACTATTCTGGTTGGTTGGTATTTTGTTTCATTGAATTTTCAATGCTAGAAATGAAATATGTGAAATAGAATTGTGACATTTTAAACATTTAGTGCTCCAACAACATTCGACAAAGCAAACTTTGCGACAATAGAAAATCTCTTTTTAATGTTGGGCCTTTTTTTATGTTACTGAAATAGTGAAATTTATTTTAAATTTTTATAAGCCGTTAAAAATGAAGAAAAGTTGAATATTCAAAAATGACTAGCAATGTTATAAATGAAATAGAATTTTAACATTCATGCTTCATCCAATGCATCATCTTAGGTCGAACTAGTATTACTCTTGGACTTGATTCCTGTCCAACATTGCAACCACATTACTATTATGCTAGGATAATGAATTTTCCATTAAATTTTCTTAGGAAGTTTGAAGGAAGTAGTTGTGCCCGCCCTGAGAGTGCCTGAGAGTGCATGCTTAAAGATCTCTTTGTAGTTGGTTCTCTTGCTTCAAATTATGATATTTGTTTCAAAGATTCACTTACTACAAAATTAGAATATAACAAAACTGATTTATGATATATAAAAAAGCTAACAGAAGTGCCACAAATGTACATGATTCAAAATTTGGTAGTGGTGTCATCTTAATTCAAGAAAGCTTTTTAAGTTGTTGCTCTGGCCCTCATCTTGACATATCAATCTTGTTTCTTTCCATAATATTCAAATTTCTTTGTATTGGTATTACTGTTATTCGATGCTTCTCAACATGAATTTTGTATGTATTTTGCGCTAAGTTTTAAACAAATTTTAATGAGAAATAGGCCGGACTATCAATCTATATTGAAATTGGTGAGTGTTTTGCCTAATCATGTATGGCCATAAAATGTTGGTTTTTAACTTTTTTTTCAGTTAGTTTCCTTCCATATATCTTGTTATTCCATCATCTTCTTACTTTTTTCTATTGAAACTTTTACTGAATTTCATAAGAACAATTAGTGATTGTAAATTGCTTAATTTGCCTAAAAAATAAGCTATATGTGAACTAGTTATTCTCCATTGGGATTGTTAGTATTGAGTTTTTCAATGACTTCATTTTTCCAAATTATCATACTGAAAAATTGTGTTCCTTGCACGTGCATTGTACGTGCAGGGCTCCACTAGTTTAAATAAAAGAGGTTTCTCAAAATAGATGCAAAAACAAATTAAACCTAACCACTAACATGAAGCTCAAAAGGAAGAAGAAATAAGAACTCGACCTGACTCGATTTGACTCAAGCCGAGTAGGGGCCAAGTTCGAGTTTTAGGACACGGGTAAAATTAATGTCTCCCCCTTGGAAAGGTCTTATTTGGAGGAATATTGAAATGACAATAGGAATATAGAACCTTTTTTTTTTAAACCAAAAGCATTCTCAAATGTTTGTATATCTCCAAAAGTATTGTTATAAATATGTAATGCCCAAAAGCATCTTATACAGTAAACTCAGATTTTATTGGGACTAAATTGCCCCTCCAACCCCTTTCTCGCAACATTGAAATTTGGTTTCGTGACATCGATACTTGATTTTACACATTAAAATATCTCCATGCTAGTTCAACATCTTTTCCGCGACATCGAGACTTGATTTCACGATATCGAAATTTGATTTGGCAGGGCATATTGAAGTATTTTGAAGTTAGTTCAACCCCTTTATTGCGACATCGAGACTTGATTTGACGCATTGTGGCATTTCCAAACTATTTTCTTTTAATTCTCGAACTACCTAGTTGATTTTTCCCTTTACTCAGTAGCCCTAAGATTTCCCGATCTCTGAATTACATACTTCTAAATAGTGGATCTAAGGGCTAATAAGAAAGAGAAAAAGAAATTAACTAGCGAGTTCCATAACGAAAAAAAAAAAATCTAGCCTAAAAATACTTCAATGCACCAAATCAAGTATCGATATCACAAGAAAGGGGTTGAACTAGCATCGAAATACTTTAACGCGCAATGCAAAATCAAGTCTTGATGTCGTGGAAAATGGATTGAACTAACTTCGAAATACTTCAATATGACAAATCGAGTCTTATTGCTGTGAAATCAAGTCTTGACGTTGCAAGAAAGAGGTTGATGGGGCAATTTTGCTGGAGAAAAAATCAGAGTATGCTGTATAAGATGCTTTTGGCATTACATGTATTTAATGATGCTTTTTAGGGGTATGGTGATATTTGATGATGCTTTTGGTAAAAACCCCATATAAAAATAAAAAAACGGTGTGCCAAGTGGTAAGGGCGTATTATCTCATACTCTACCTAGGGGATCAATCACGAGAGATAAATTCTCACAAGCTGTGTACCACTTAGCTTGTTGGTTAGAGAGTAGGGACATAATATAGCGTGTGTGGTCGCATAAGCTGAGTCACTTGTAAAATAAAAGAAAAACTTTTATTTTTATCAAATAGTCAATCTTGTTGTGGAATCAAATTCTATTGAAGTAAAATTTAGAAATACCCTATACGCATATGAGAGATTTTATTTTGAACGATTCCGAATTTTTAATAAGTGAGCCCAATATAAAGTTGCACTCCTTCAACTCCAAGAATTCTCTTATTATAAGTCAAAAACTCTTTGATCCCGACTCGTGGATGTCCCTCTAAATCAACGAGACTCACTCACTTATGGGAATCAAGAAGATAACCGTGAATCATTGTCCCGAACTTCAAATAGGACGTTTGGAAACTATAATCTAATTAATGAAAGCTAATAGGATTAGAAATTTGTAGTAATTGGATCCCACTATATAGTGATTAATGTATGATGAGATCATTTTTTATTAAAGTAAAATTTAGAGATAGCTCCGAACCCTACACTTTTTAGGTGCAAAAAAGTGACCCTTAAAGTGGGTCCCACCCACTTCAGGTGCTCCCACGAGCCTGCCACAACGTTTTCCCGGGTAAAGTGGAAAAGGCCAAGCGATGCGCACTGCGCACCCCCTCCACCTGTTCAAATTCCCATTTCCCAGTTTCCTTTTTCACCTCATTCCAAAAACCAGAGAGAAGAATATAATCGAAGAAAGAAGAAGAAGAAGAAGCAGCAGCAGCAGCAGCAGAAGAAGAAATGGCGGAGCTCTCTGAGACATACGCGTGCATGCCATCAACGGAGCGAGGCAGAGGGATTCTCATATCGGGCGATACGAAATCCAACTCAATCCTCTACTGTAACGGCCGATCCGTCATCATCCGCTACCTCGACCGCCCTCTGGAGGCCTCCATCTACGGAGAGCACGCCTACAACGCCACCGTCGCCCGCTACTCCCCCAACGGCGAATGGATCGCCTCCGCCGACGTCTCCGGCACCGTCCGGATCTGGGGCGTCCACAACGAGCACGTACTCAAGACCGAGTTCCGCGTCCTCTCCGGCCGCATCGACGATCTCCAGTGGTCGCCTGACGGGCTCCGGATCGTCGCCTCCGGGGACGGAAAGGGCAAGTCTCTCGTTCGGGCTTTCATGTGAGTTCTTTTTTTCAATCTCTTGGCGATTTCTCGCGATTCTCATGTGATCGATCATGATTAGATAATGTTGAATGAATCTGATGCTAATTAGGGCTTGAGAATTGATGTTCCAACTGTTCCTGGATTAGCTCTGATGATAAAATCGCAATCTTGATTAATTAGAATGTTGTTTGTTTTAGTTGTCAATGTAATTTGTTTATGTATTTAGATTTGCAACATGTGTTTCTGTTAGATTTGATGGAACGATAAGAATTTTGAGGATAATTGGATGATTTGTATGTACTCCTTTTGGTGGAATGCAGTAGCAGGATGGGTTATTTATTTATTTACATACATATTTTTTCTTTTCCTGTTATAGTGATCTGTTATAGTGATCTCTTAAGGGTTTGTTTGGGTGAGGAGAAGATGACCTGTTGGGAATCCCCACTAAGTGTAGAAATGAGGAGAATCCACAGGTGGAGAATCCTTGCGAAGATTCACCATTTTTATCTAGGTAGAGGTTCTCCACTGTGTTTGGATTCGAAAAGTGAAAGTCATTTGTGATAACCATTAAAAAACCTTTTCTTAGATAAAAAAATTCTTGAATGAGTAATCGCCATTTTTAATAATGAAAAATTTAGTTTTGGTGGACAAAAGGGTGTTTTGTCCTCCCTTTGGATAAAACCATTTCTCCTGTCCTTTGCATAGTGTTGCTTTTCTCCTCTGGAATAAATCCTAACAAGAGAAAAATGTGTCTTTTGTATAACACCCCACCGGCGCCCCCCCCCCCTCTCCAAATGGGCGTTAATTTGGTCATTTCGAATTAATATGATGGCCTTTCTTTTATTATTAGTCCATTGTGATTGTCAGCTTCCAATTTTGTAACTTGTTTGCATTAGGAGTTATTGGACATCTCACTTCTTGAGTATGTACCAGAGCCAAGCAGAAAGGTGCACACATGGGTTGACCCTACACGTCCATTATGGGCTTGGTTGGGACTTACTTAGGTTTGCTTTGGTCACATTAAATTCCGAAATTTTGTCTTCTAATTGAAATCCAAATAAGCCCAAAGCTCACTCCATTTCAGAATTGAACCCTTATTATGCCCGATTGGGCCTCAATCAAGATGGATAAAAAACCTCTTTGACTATTCAAATTGGTATAAATAATCCAGGGCTTTATTTATCACAGGTTCCAGGAAATATGGATCATTTGCTTCTGCGTCACTTATCTATTGTACTATAGTTACTTGTGCTTTGACAATGTACAAATTGGAGCAATAATTGGCTTTTAGTGATCATTTAAATATTTGAGCAAGTTTGATTTGTTATAAAACTCTAGCGTTTAGATTGGTTGATGGGGCATTGTTAAGAAATAAGGAAGAATAGGAATTTTAAGAGCATAGAAATAAGGAGATGAAATTGCTGAGAATCTAATTTATGAATTGTTACATTCTTCCAAGTACAAATGTAAAAGTATAGAGAGGTCCAACATTGAATATTATGATATTGGATTATGAGCAGAATAGTTTCTCTAAATTGTATGAAAGGCTCAACTTGCATTTCTTCTTTTATGTTTCTTGGTCTAGTTTTCCCTGTGGCAATTTTGTTGCTGGCCATGCTACTTCGAGCCTATGTTCTCCAAAGGTTTCTATATTTCATGCATTATGCATGGAGTTTTATTGTTGTCACAATTCATGAAGTGGTCTAGTTCATTTTGATCTAATTAATGATAATTGTATCACTCTCACCTGTTATTAAATTTTTTTTTCAGGTGGGATTCTGGATCTAATGTTGGAGAATTTGATGGACATTCAAAGCGTGTGTTAAGTTGTGCTTTTAAGCCTACAAGACCATTTCGCATTGTCACTTGCGGGGAGGATTTCTTGGTGAACTTTTATGAAGGTCCACCATTTAAATTCAAGCTGTCTCAGAGGTTTGTTTCATAGATTTATCTAGAGATGGCTAGTTTAATCTGGTTAGATGAACTCTTAAATGATTTTGTACGAAAGAAAATGCATTAGGTGGCACTTACTATGTGTAATTTGATATGTTACTACACAATCTTTTGTATAGTGTCTACCTTTTAAGTTGGTAATGTATATTTTATTTTTCTTTAAATTTGTTAAAAATCAAAATCTTTTCTTCAGTCTCCTCCGTTTTCTTATCTATTTTTTCATCAGGTATCCATAACGAAAAGTTAATTGTGGATATGTGTATCCATTAGTTGGATTCTTTCAAAAAGGAAATTTATGCATATTTTGAGTTGCACTTGTTAAATCAAAGACGTTAGTTTATTTTTTGACATAGTAAATTATATATTATTTTAAAAATTGAGCCACAAAAGGAAAGACAAAAAAGATACAAAGGAATGATATCATTTAACAATGCCACAGCATTCAAACTAGCATCTCCAAGGATCAGCTGAGGTATGGTTAGCAAACTCCTTTGAAGAAAGAGCCTAAGCTATAATGATGCAGGACCAGTATGCTTCAATACCAGATCTGATCCAGGCAAGATCAAGGTTCTTGCCAACCTCTGCAGCAAGATTTAGGTTCTTGCAAAACCTTTGGAAGGCTCGTGCCTTAATTAAGAAAGAATTCATACCAATAATAAAATCTTCACCACTAAATTTTCAAGGAAAGAATCATAATAAAATTTGAAATTCAGACATTCAAACTTGTCAAATGGGTCAGTGGGTCACGGTCCAATAGGTCAGTGGGTCACAGCCCATGGCAGATAAAGCCCGACTTGTGGGTCAAAACAAGCCTCGTATGTACAGCTATGTAATTTATTCGTTGCCTTATTAGGAGATCTGATTAGCATACAATGACTGTAATTTAGTTAATTACCTCAATTCCCGTAACACATATAGCAACTTTAATCTATATATTCAAAGATCGAGACCCTCAAAAGGATCATTGAATTCACAAAGACTCATCTCTCTTATTCCCCTGCTGGTTTTGACATGGTATCAGAGCTATGTGTTTCTGAGTGAATCTTCTCCATCTTCCAAGCATTGGAAGTTGTCATAGTCTCCGGGAGGCTCTCTGGGTATTTCTTCTTCATCTTCCAAGCATTAAGTCGTCAGATCAAGGTGTGATCAGACGTGGCTCACCCTAGATCAGCATTATCAAGCCAGAACATTGCAACCAATCTGGTTGCCTGCTTCCTCTGGTATTTGTGGACATTGTTTGAGGATTTTTTTTCACACAGATCAAGGATCTGTGCTTTGGGAAGGCAAGTTGTAGCTGTTTCTTCATCTGATCAACTGGTGGCCCACCTGCGATCATCTCACAATCCACAAGTCTCACTCCAGCCTTGGTCGTCCATCTCTCCTGGTTATTTTGGAGATTTTTTCAGCATTTTTTAGAGAGCAGAGGTAGGGGTTTTGCTCCCTCTTGTGATTATTCACTTTCTTTAAATAGTTTTCATCACAGCCGCACAAAATCATTGATTCGGATCGGATCTGGATAAAACTTGTACTGCTGGAAAGGAAATTGACTCCTAGTCTCTAGCTACTGATCTGATCACCATTCAGATCTTTCTGTGGGCCCCACGCAAGGATCCCACTGCCATTTTTTTGGTCACCTGGACGGTTTTAGTGCATTTTTTTGCACTCTGTGTTATGTTTCTGCTTGGAATCCTCGGTTACTTCATCTGATCTCTTCTACAATTGCTGTTGTGTGCTGTCTTAAAGGCTCTGTTTCTTCCTTAATAAATTACTGAAATGGATAAGCCTGAAATTACATTGATCAAATTTAATGGAAAGAATTATACTTCCTGGTCCTATCAATTTTAAGTCTATCTTGAAGGAAAGGAAATGTGGGGACTCGTTTCAGGATGGGATCCACGACCTAAGGAGGATGAAAAAAAAAATACTCTCTTGGAATACCAAGGATGCCAAGATAAAAACATGGATTCTTGGTTCTGTTGAACCACAATATATCCTGAACCTCAAACCGTACAAGACATCCAAGGAGATGTGGGAATATCTGAAACAAGTGTATCACCAAAGGAATTCTGCCCGACAATACCAACTCGAGCTGGAGATTGCTCAATATTCCCAAGGCAACTCTTCCATCCAGGACTATTATACGGGTTTTCTTAATCTATGGGCAGAATATGATGAAATCAATTACCTCAATGTCTCTGAGGCAGCTCTTTCTGATATTCAACAATTACAGGCAACTTCTCATAGAGATCAGTTTCTCATGAAATTGAGATCCGAATATGAGATCATTCGTTCTAATCTGATGAGCAGAGTTCCATCTCCATCCCTGAATGAGTGTCTTCATGAACTCTTGCGAAAAGAACAAAGTTAGCTTACTTAGCATGCTCTGAAGCAATAGTTCTCAGGAACCTCTCCTAATGTCGCATATCTTGCCATTGCCAGTTACACCCCTGGTGTCTCTTCTGGTCCTACTTCTACTGCTAAAGGACAACCCCCTGCAAGAGATCTCAGCAAAATCCAATGCTTTGGCTGTAAGAGTTATGGGCACTATGCTTCACAATGTAAGACCAAGTTTTGTAATTACTGCAAAATCAAATGGTCATGTTATTAATGATTGCAAAAGGCGACCATAGAATCGCACTCCATGAGCATATCATGTCAACACTGCCGATGCTACTACTTCCAGTGATAGTCCTTCAACACCGGTCATGCCTTCACCACCTCCTGCCTCCAATATTGTTCCTCAGATCACCCCTGAGCTTATTCAACAAATGATCATAAATGCCTTCTCTGCACTTGGCATTTCAGGTAACCACCAATCCTCTTCCTCCATATGGTTTATTGATTCTGGAGCTTCCAATCACATGACCTCCTCCACCACTCATCTCACTAACCTACAACCATACAATGGCAATTTGCAAGTCCATACTGTTGATGGTCAAAAGCTTCCTATTACAGCTACTGGTGATATCATTCATTCATTACCTCTCACAAATGTCTTTCTATCTCCTTATCTCACTACGAATCTTCTGTCTGTTGGACAACTTATTGATGATAAATATAATGTTTCCTTTTCTCACTCTGGTTGTGTTGTGCAGGATCCAGTGTCGGGGACAGTGATCGCGAAGGGGCCTAAGTGTGAACGCCTGTTTCCTCTTGTTATGCCTTTCTCTCAGAATAAACAGATTTTTGCTTTTTCTTGTTTTTCTCCTCAAGATGTTTGGAGGCTCTGGCATAATAGATTAGGTCATCCTCATTCAAAACTGTTATCTTTGATGTTAAACACTGGTAGTCTTAATAAAAATACAACATCTTTTCGTCATATTTCTGATGAGTGTTCTGTTTGCAAACTTGGAAAAAGCAAAGTTCTTCCCTTTCCTTCGAAATCTACTATGGCTTCTAATTGCTTTGACATTATTCATAGTGACGTCTGGGGGATTACTCCTGTAATCTCTCATACACATTTCAAATATTTTGTCACCTTTATTGATGATCATAGTAGATTCACATGGGTCTATTTCTTGCATTCTAAATCTGATGTCTTTGATGTTTTTCAAAAATTTATAGCGTATGTTGAAAATCAGTTTTCTACTCGCATAAAAATTCTCCGATCTGATTCCGAAGGGGAATATATGTCCCATCAGTTTCAAACTTATTTGCAGCAACACGGGATTTTATCACAGCGATCGTGCCCTTACACTCCTCAACAGAACGGAGTTGCAGAACGGAAAAACAGACATATTCTCGATACTGTTCGTTCTCTTCTCTTAGAATCATCAGTTCCCGCGAGATTTAGGCCCGAAGCTTTAGCCACTGCGGTTCACTTAATCAATCGCTTATCATCCTATCGCCTACACAATCACACACCATACTTTCGTCTCTTTCATAAGGATCGTACTTATACCCACATGCGCATTTTTGGATGTGTGTGTTTTGTTCATCTTCCTCCTACTGAACGTACCAAATTAACTGCTCAGTCTGCCCAATGTGCGTTCCTTGGCTACTCATCTCACGAAAAGAGGTATATATGCTATGATCCTGTGGTCAACCGCATTCACATTTCTCTGAATGTCACATTTTTTGAAAATCAACGTTTTTTTTCTACACATCCCTCGGATTTACCTTCTTTTTCTCACCTACCAGGTTTTTTTGACACAATCTCTTCTCCACTTCTTGTTTATGAACGTTGTCGTCATAAGGATGTTCCACTACTGCCTCCCCCTCCGGATCCCTCGCCGGCACCTGATCTTGCGCCCGCTTCATCACCTAATGCTACATCTCCACCTCCACTTAGACGCTCTACTCGTGTCTCTAAGCCTCCAGAAAAATATGGGTTCACTCACACATCCTTGCTTGCTACCCTTTCTTCCATTGTTATTCCTACTTCTTACTTACAGGCAGTTAAGGATGACTGTTGGCGAAAGGCTATGCACGAAGAATTAGATGCACTGCAGCATAATCATACTTGGGATATTGTTCCATGTCCCTCATCTGCAAAACCAATCGGCTGCAAATGGGTTTTCTCCGTCAAACTTAAGGCCAATGGCTTGTTGGATCGTTATGAAGCACGGTTAGTTGCACCGGGCAATCGATAGGAATATGGCATCGACTATGAAGAAATATTTGCTCCGGTTGCAAAAATGACAACAATCCGGATTGTTCTTGCCATTGCTGCTTATCACTCATGGCCTCTTTATCAATTTGATGTCAAGAATGCTTTCCTTCATGGTGATCTCAAGGAAGAAGTCTATATGCGGCTTCCCTAAGGAGTTACGGGTGTCTCGGCAGGAGACTGTGCGCGCTTACGATGCTCTCTATATGGTCTTAAGCAAGCTCCGCGCGCTTGGTTTGAGAAATTTAGGGATGCTCTCCTTCATCTACAGTTCTCTTAAAGTGCCTCGGATCCTTGTATGTTCCTGCATCGCTCCTCAAATGGGATTACTGTCCTCTTGGTGTACGTGGATGATATCATCATATCTGGGACAGATTCTGGCATGATCACTCATCTCCAAGCTTCCTTACATGAATCTTTTCATATGAAAGACTTAGGGCCTCTCACATACTTTTTAGGTCTTGAGGTTCATCAGTCCGCGAAAGGTCTCATCCTTGATCAACACAAATATGCTATGGATCTCATTGAGACGATTGGTCTTCAAAACTCAACTCCGGTAGATACACCTGTTGAGGCCAATCTTCAGCTCGCACAAGATACGGGTGATCTTTTTCCTGATGCCACAATGTATCGCCGCTTAGGCGGCATCTTGATCTATTTGACTATCACTCGGCCTTATATCTCATATGCGGTGAATCTGGTTAGTCAGTTCATGACACAACCACGCCATCTCCACCTCGTTGCTGTGCGGCGCATTCTTCGCTATGTTCTTCATACACCATCTCGTGGCCTTTTCTTTCCTGTGGGTAATTCGACTTCTCTCATCGCTTACTCAGATTCTGACTGGGCTTGTTGCCCTGATAGTCGACGGTCTACCACAGGCTGATGCATGTTCTTAGGGGCTTGTTGATCTCCTGGAAGTGTAAGAAACAAGATAAAGTCTCCAAATCATCCATAGAAGCCGAATATCGTGCTATGTCGGCCGCCACTTCTGAAATTGTTTGGCTTCGGGGTCTCCTTTCTGAGCTTGGATTTCCACAATCTGGCCCCACACTTCTCTATGCTGACAATACCAGTGCCATACGGATTACTGAAAATCCTGTCTTCCATGAACGCACAAAGCACATTGAAGTGGCTTGTCATTACATACGTGATGCATTTGTGTGTGAAGCCATCACTCTTCCTCATGTTCCTACCAGTCTTCAAATTGCCGATATTTTTACCAAGGGACTTCCTCGGCCACGGCACCAGTTCTTAGTTAGCAAATTGATGCTCGTTGATTCACCCGCATCAATTTGAGGTGGGGTGTCAAATGGGTCAGTGGGTCACGGTCCAATGGGTCAGTGGGTCACAGCCCATGGCAGATAAAGCCCGACTTGTGGGTCAAAACAAGCCTCGTATGTACAGCTATGTAATTTATTCCTTGCTTTATTAGGAGATTTGATTAGCATACAATGACTGTAATTTAGTTAATTTCCTCAATTCCTGTAACACATATAGCAACTTTAATCTATATATTCAAAGATCGAGACCCTCAAAAGGATCATTGAATTCACAAAGACTCATCTCTCTTCTTCCCTTGCTGGCTTTGACAAAACTGAAGTCTTAATAATAAGGAAACTAATAGAAATTCTACTCAATATTAAAACTGTAACTAAAATCCTTAACAGTAAGGAAACTAAGATCCTAATAATAATGAATGATAAGATTTAACTTATTTTGATTCCATGTATAAGGTGGGCATTCCATGGGCTTGATGAACTTTGACGGGTCCATGTCTAAGGGCTGAATCATTCCCTCATTGGATGAAACTTGCCCTCGAGTTTGTAGTTGATGTTGTTTTCTTGCTGGATCAAAAACCAAATGGATTACGCCAGGGATACGATGTTTCAATTCTTTTGAATCTTTCTTTTCAAAGAAAATTAATGGTTAGATCTTCTGTTCTTCTATTGAATCATATTGTAGCCACCACTGAATGGTGGATTCTGTCCGGACACCCAAAATAACCATTTTATTTGAAATCTGCTTCCATGTGTTCATTAGATTCGGTTGGCCCCATGATCCGGCCATCAATATGAATAACATGCTGTTGCCATGAGTCTCAAACAACTAAATCAACTGTGCTAAATCCATCTGATAGGTTTGGTTGAAACTTAATATCATGACATACCTTTGACAATAGATTTGCGCTATCTTCGTCTTCATCTTCTAGATGGCCACCTTCAGAATTTATGCTAGAGTTTTCTTCCATCTGATTATTTTCTGCAATAGGATCTTCTGGTTCAAGATTCACTATATGAGCTTCATCAGCTGGAGGATGGTTTGCCGCCGCCGCCCCGCCTTAAGAATTGACAACATTCTATGCTCCATTGAAGCAATCACGGGTCTCTTTAAATATTGCCAGTATTCCAACATGCTCTTCTTCAAACCAAATAAATGGTTGGATTTGTCTGTTCGATGATGCAAATGATGGCTTTGCAGATGGATTCTTGCAATCATCGAAAGCAAATATTCTATTTTCTATCACCTTGATGGGATCATAACTTGCTCTGATATCAATTTGATGCAGGCAAGACCCAAGATTCCGCCTAAACTGTGAAAGAACTTGTATCAAACAACAATAACAGTGTCCCCGACAGCAGTGGCGACAGCAATGAAAGATGATGTACCGGTGCCATTAGTTTGGATGAGGCTTCAATAATGTTGATGATGAACCGATAAAAAAAAGAGAGAAAGGAAAAAAGAGTGATGATGATGACAACGACAATGAAGATTATAACCACAATCAATTAGAATTTGGCAGTGGGAAATAATACCATGAGACTGGGAAATGCTTCGGTAGTGAAGAAGGTGGTGGTCACCATTGTAAAGAATTATGAATTATTCAATTTATCTGTGCGTGTGCACACACGTGTGTGATGTGCGCACTTGCATGTCTACACTTTTAAGAACTTACGGATTTTGTGATTTGCAATTTATGAAAGAAATAACATGCAACAATAGGCTAGTAAATGGATAAGGATGGATGGTTAGGAACTTCCAATATACAATAAGTCTTTAGATTTTTCGTTCTTAATGCGACCACCAGATCATTTTTCTGGATCCTTAAAACCATGTGCTCCACTTGATCAGGATGAACAAATTAGTTACTGCACATCTTGATGAATCAGGATCCCAAATGGTTTAGTTGCACTACATCAGGGGCTTTGCTGAGCTGATGCTTACTAATTATGTTTAATGGTAATTTGTGTTCACTGAAAATTCATCTTTGATATTTGCAGGGGCCATTCGAATTTCGTTAACTGCATAAGGTTTTCTCCGGATGGTAATAAGTTTATCAGTGTGAGCTCAGATAAGAAGGGTATAATATATGATGGAAAGACTGGAGAAAAGGTAGGAGAGCTGTCTTCAGAAGATGGCCACAAAGGTAGCATCTATGCTGTTAGCTGGAGCCCTGACAGTAAAGAGGCAAGTGTTTGTATTGTTGAGTTATGACCTCAATTGATTTTTCTAGATTGATACCTTACCATAACGTTTCTGTCCAATGGTTCTAGTTTTTTTTTCCCTTTTGCTTTGAAACATTTTCTTCATGTTTTTTCATTTATAGACTATCACTCCACCTTTTGTGAATGCATGATGTACGCATGCTATGCGTGGAATCTGTGGTTTTACATTTTTTCTGATGATTCATGTTTTTCTTCTGTTGATTGACTGGATAAATCTCTAAATGGGCCATGTCATGCCTTTGTGACTGTTTTTGCATGCTTAAATTCTTCATTCTGTATTTAATGTGTATATTCTGTGTGAATGAGGTCTTTATTGGTTTCTAATTAAAAATATATTATTTATCATAAAGATTTGGTTGGCACATTATATGGGGGGTTGGATTAGACTCACACTCCTCTATCCTTCTGTAATTATAACTTGGATATTCTCTTGGAATGCTACATTTCCCATAAATGAATCTATGTTGCTTATTATTGGACACGAAATGCTTGTGTTAGTACATTTTACATCCATTTGGATCCAAAATGTGGTATTCTATAGTATGGTAGGCCTTCTACTTATTGCATATAATGTCTATATGTTGGAAATATTATTATATCATCATCAAAGCCTTGTCCCAACTATGTGGGGGTAGGCTACATGAATTCTGTTTCTCCGTTCCGATCTATCTTGAGTCAAATCTTCAAATAAGTTGCATGTATTTAGATCTATTTTTACTACCCACATCCACATCCTCTTCGGCCTATCCTTTCCCTTTGGTGGGCTTTCAACTTGGATAGCCGAACTTTTCTTTACCGGCATTGTTGCCGACTTGCATTGGACATGCCCAAATCATATCAAAACGGGTTTCTCTGATTTTATTACCTATTGATGCTACCCCTAAATGCTCTTGAAATGACTCATTTCTAATTGTATCCTTACTAGTTTTAACACACCAGCTCAACATTCTCATCGCTGCTACATTTATTTTGTGCATATGTTGCATATTGATCGGCCAACTGATGTTGGCCCGACCTTGCGTCAATTGGTATCAGAGCAAAGATATGTTCTCAGATCACCGTTCCGATCGCCTATTCGAGGTGACCCGTGGGCCTGATCTCTTCGATATTATTGTCATCATCCATCATCATCCATTCATCTCACCCCAATCGAACCCATCATAACGCTCTGCCCTATCCAACCTTCACCCGAAGCACTCTCGTCCACCCCAACCTGACCCCATCGTAACCACCCTCATCCCGTCTCAACCAAACCCATCATGAAGCCCTTTTCCCTCCATCCCCAACTCCAAGACTCCTCTCCAAGCCCTACTCCACCAAACCGACAACCCCAAAGCTTCCCTGTAGAACCCCAACACCAAATCCATCGATCCTGTCCCCACCATATTAATCAGCCCGAAACCCATAATCCTGTCCCGAACCACAAAGATAAAAAAAACCCTAAATCCTAGATTCCCAATAACTTACCTCTCGACCGGGTAGTAGCATAAATCCCTTCACCAACCCCTGCCATCGTGAAACCTAAACCCCAGCCGAACGCTTTTTTTTTTATTGGCTGACTAAGTAATCATGTTTTCCATTCCCTTCATCATCACCACCACCTTCCATCAATTTCATTGATTTCACAACTTACTAAAACCCCAAGCACATCCTGTCGAAGCCATCACCCCATCCTCCCTTACACCTTACCAAATAAACCGAATCGAGAACCCACCTCCAGCACCAATCCAAAACTGCCAACTTTCCCAAGCCATAAACCCTAATCTTCGAAACCCTAAAAAAAAAGAGCTGGTATAACCTGGGCCAGTTGAACCTGATCCGAACCCAACAACAATTAAAACAAAAGGGGGCCATCCAGCACGGAGCCAACCCCATCCAAAGCACAATCCGGTATTTTCTTATTGATTGATCTTAGCCGTTGACTCTAAAAAAAATGGGGTGATATCTTGGCCTTCTGACATCCTATCAATGATCCGTCTTCATGAGCATGCTTCTGTCAACAAGATCTACATAACAAGTCAATTATTTTGCAGAGCACTAAATTTTATGAGAGCATTATATTTTTTATGTCCTTGCATCCAAATCAAAATGAAAAACATTGGACCCTCAAATGAAGTTTAAGGCTATTTGTATCAATATAAATATGGAACTTGTTATTTTGAGAATGAGGTTTACTTCAATTATTTCCTCAATTTGAAGCGAAGGGAAGTCCATTGATGAATATACCCGTCGATTTCAAAAACTACAATATCTATGTTTATTTTAGGAAAATGAATCACATTATGTAACTCGTTTTTTGGGAGGTTTAAAACTAGATATAGAGGAGAAAATGATGTTTTGCCAAACTGTTCAAGAAGCATATAGAGAAGCTATCCATGTTGAGCACATGCTTCGACAATCTCACATGCAACAATTTAAACCTCAAGAAGGAAAATCCCGACAAAGAAGAAGAGCTCATATTGTTGAAACACATTTTTCAGGAGAGGATAATCCCAAGCTTGTCATACACCGACTTCTCACCACAAATAAGATGAAAGAAGAAGAACGGAGACAACATACAAAATTCCAAACACAAGTAAGGTGCGAAGCCAAGTTAGCTAATCTAGTTATTGATCATGGCAGCGCGATAAACTTCGTTGCGCAATAAGTGATTGACAAGCTTGAAAGTCCTTGGATCCTAACCCTTCGTTGCGCAATAAGTGATTGACAAGCTTGAAAGTCCTTGGATCCTAACCCTAGAGGGGGGGGGGGGGGGGGGGGTGTGGTTGATAATGTAATCATGTGATTCCTGGATAAAATGAATTCAGTTAAAGGAGGAAATAAGGAACAGAACCTGAATTCTGACAGGTCTTGGAAATTCCATTGGACAGACCAAGATCTGAATTTTTCAATTTAATCAGTAAGAGATTATTGATGCCTGTGTAATATTGATATGAGATATAATGGTATATGGGTGCTGATTGGATCAGCAAAGAGAAAACAAGTGGAAAACTCAAGCCAGAGGCTTGGTTTCCAACCCCATCGATAGATACAAGATCTGTCGATGGGAGTACTGTGATCAAGGGGCCCACCTATTCATGCATCACAACCAGGGATCTGGTAGGGGACCCTTGGGCGTCCATTGCCTAGATGGACCCTTGTGGAGATGGGCCCCACTTTGGCCACAATTGATTCCAAGGGATGGAATGACGTCCAGCATGGGCGTTGGACGTCTGTAGGGAGATCTAGTAGTGGGACCACGTGGCCCACTACAGCATCAATCTGACCCAGGGATCTGGGATGGGACCCCTAGGCGACCATGGCCTAGATGGACCCATCCAGGATGGGTCCCATCTGACCACACATCATTAGCCTAAAGTTACTGCAACGTCCCTTTTGGGGAATTTCTGTTTTTTTTTTGTAATTGGATTGTGGGGTCCACTGGCCCATCTGATCAGGGATCAGGACTGACCAAATTGGAGGTCTCCCTTGGGCGACCAAGGTGGGCCAGGTCTTAGGGGAGTTGAACCATTCAAGGGCCCACCACCTGATCAGCCCTTTTTCGCGGGGGGGGGGGGGGTTGAATAGGGTAAGCTACAAATATGACCAATTATAATCAAATTTTAATTCTTAACATAAACTAGTCACATGTGATGATTAACCAAACAATATGCGGAAGCTAATATAAACAATCACCACAAAAGCAAGCACCACAACACAAAGGTTTATAGTGGTTCGGCCTGAATGCCTACGTCCACTACCGGCTTGTGATCCAATCACCCCACCGGATTTCCACTATTTATGCTTTTTATTAGGCTAAGCAATAACCCTTACAATGTTGTTTTTCTAGGCTAAACAACAACCTCTCAATGTGCTTTTCTAGGCTAAGCAATAACCTTTACAAGATGCTTTTCTAGGCTAAGCAATAACCTTTACACAATGCTTTTCTTAGGCTAAGCAATAACCTTTACAAATAAATATTTCTCTAAGAAAGTGTCTTCACAAAAGATCACTCTAAGAGATACAATTTAAGCACAATTGAAATTGCCTCTTGAATAGGCTAATATGAAAGTTTAAACCAAATTACAAACATACACTAAAGAAGCTAAAGTGTGTGCACAAGTGTATGAATGCTTTACTTCAATCAATTTCTACAATGAAGCTCCTAAATGAATGCTTGATGCATTTTAAAATCAAAGCTTAGAAAATGATGATTGAAGATAAAAACTAATCACAACTTTGAAGAAATGAACTAAAACAAGTTGTATGAATGTTAAAGTTTAAGAACACATGTGATTAGGATAAGAGAGTTTGCAAACCAATCTAATTTACCAAAGATGATATTGAGTTTGCAACACAACTCTTTAAAGACTAGAAATCATGCATTTATGAAAATACAAAAGATTTGAACATGCATGGATTTCATTTGAATGGAAATCAAAATAACTTAGAAAGATGTACCTTTTAAAAATTCAAGCATTTGATTTCCAAATAGCGCTCTAGCCTTTACAACTTCATCCCCTTTCTTTGGCTCCAAAATGGTCTCAAAAGTTCATGAATCAAGCCTTTTAAAAGATGGGAAATGAATGGACTTTATACAAGAAAACAGTCCAACGGCTAGTCCCCGGTCGACCGCATGACAGGGCCTGGTCGACCGGGTACACACAACGGTCAGAAAAATGACCGTTGGTGCACAGTGACCCTGACGGCCTGCAGTGTTCCCGGTCGACCGGGACCTCTGGGCCGGTCGACCGGCCACACTGCTGGCTGACCCCCCTGGGACAAAAAATCCCATAAAAGCATATTTTCAAAGTATTTCTTTGTGGGGATTTTTGGGCCACTAAACCAAGCTTGAATACATGTTTTAAATCATTCTAAGATGTTTAAAAACATGAAACACAAAAAGCCTAAAATGATTCGAAACTTTAAAACCAATGGCTTGCTTGATTGATAAAACTCTTTTCACATTTAAATGCATACAAAAATGATTCTGAAAATGATGAATGTATGCAAGGCACAAACCTAAATCCTCAATTTGATTTCTCAAAAGTAATGCACAAAGAATTAGGTTTTCAAAAGAGTTTGGATTCTAAAACAAATGCATCCAAGTATAAAAACAAAACATGCATAAATCATTAATTCTATAAGTCTAAAATCCAATGCATGTATAAAACCAGATTTCAAGATTTTCTAAAACAATGCATGTGTGAAAATTCAAATGATGCTAAAGTGAAAATGCATCCATCAAATTGCAAATACAAAATCCCTAACAAAGCTTTGGTGCCCAACCGAGAAGCTCCTGAAGCCTTATTGAGTTACATGGGCCAATGATGTAATCATTCCAGTTACTCATCGATGTCTGGTATCTTTCAAGTTTGGTAATTATGAAGACAATATTTGGTGTGATGTTATCAATATGAATGTTACTCATATTCTTCTTGGAAGATCATGAATTTTTTATCCGAATGTCCATACTGACAAAGAGAAGAACATACATTCTTTTCTTTGGAAAGGACAACTAATCGAGCTCATTCCATTGCCATCTACAATACCTTCCCCATCTACATCATCACCTCCAATCAAAGAATCAAAGGAATGAGTAGAAGGAAGAAATATAAGTCATGATTGTGCCATAAGAGCTACAAACCATGATAAGAGACATCAAGGATGACATTGAAAAGCAAGATCAAGAAACTGATGATGTCACGACATAGTTAGATGAAATATCATGCAAAACTTCTACTATGGAGCATAGTTCGAAAACACTAGAAAACAAAGGGACCAAAATTATTTCTATGGACAATGCTGATCAAAAGAGGCAAGAGGCGAATGAAGAAGGACAAGTTGACGTTGAAGGCATATATCTAATGAGCAACAAGTCTAATCATCCCATGGATCTAATGATAGTTCAGAAGGCATCAAAAGAAGAACCAATCATTTAAGTCCCCCACATTGACTTCATCTTCGGGGGATCAATGATGGATATTCAAAGCTCATGATTTGTTGGTACAAATGCAACATTTGAAGTATCTAATAGTCTGATCACATATTCGAGCTAAATGCAAACATCAGAATAAGCAATGCCTCCCATCTGCTTCCAAGTGGAGGAAGAAATCAACCCAAGCTTCCAAACTACACAAAGAATATGACGATCAAGAACATTAGAAGTTTATATGCTTGGTTTTTTACCCAGGTGGACACTTACAGAACTCGAGGTCGAGTTCTCTCCAGGGCGGGGAGAACCAATGCAGGGGTCTGGCCTATTAATTGGGTCCAGTCTACAGGCCTGGTTAGAATTTTTAATTACTTAAGAGTCTTATTTAGAGAGTTGTGCTTTATTTAGAAGTCGTTAAAATTAGGAGTTTTATTTTATTTGAATTGTTTAGTTTCCTTTATTGTTTAGGAAAGTAGAGCCCTATTAGGAAAGGGGATGTCCAACCCTTCCTATAAATATGTAATCCCTCCATTAGGAGAGTAGTTCATGATTATTCAATAATAAAGATTCGTATGCTTGGTTTGCCTATGCTTGTGAGTTGAGTTCCGACAGGAATTCGGCCAATTCCCATTTGCGGAGTTGGTCCTTACTGGAATCCGTCTAGGATTCAGCAAACTCTTCTGTAGAGTTTGTCTACACCCATCCCATCACCCCTTGCGGATTTGAGGCCGCGTCACCAACATTTTGCTCCATAGGTTATAGGTGGTCTAATCGTTGTCCTGTAAAATTTTCCTTCAATCTTGTTGGCATCCATTAATCACAAAGCACTCCAGAAGAAAGTCTCTACTTCAACCGTCCTCATTTTATCCGATGTTCGACATCTTCATCAATCTCTCCATCCTTACTAATTATCGAGCCAAGGTAGCCGAATGAATCTCTTTGTGGTATCTCTTTGGCTTCAATTCTCACATAAGTTTCGGCTCTTTGTATATGCCCCCTAAAGTTGCAGTGGAAATATCATTATATATGTGAATGTATTGTTGAAATTGAAAATATGTGATATTTTCATATGTCCACAATTCCTTGTTTAAATTTGGCAATGTATTTATTTTCTAAGTATTATTTTACTTCCAAGTATTTTTTTTTTCCTTTTAATTTTCCATGGGATCTTCCTGAATAAATCCCAGGAAAATTGAGAATTTCTCAAGAAATACCCTCAATGAGAAACCTATAATGCTGCCCATATGGATAGATACATGGTATGGGTACTTGGGATAAGATTCTGCCTTTCTCAAAATCTAGATATGGATGTGGAACCTGTATCCTCCTATTACTTTAATGCCATGAGAAGATTACCATGCTTTTATATCAATTTTATTTTTCATGTGATCTTCTGGAACATATACCTAAGGGGATTCTCATTTGGATGCCCTCATAAAGAGAAGGACACAGATATGATGATTTGGAGATGAGTCTACATTTCAAGGCTAAGACACTGTACGAGTATCATCCACTTAACTGATACACTAATATCATGAACAAAATTGCTCAGAGTACAGAAAATACGTAAATATAATATGATGCTTGTTAAAATGTAATTAGAAGTGTCCATGGAGTGTCGTGGAGTGATACTGATGCAATATGATTCTAAAGTACATCAAGCATATGAATATCCTAGTTGCTGGAGGTCAAGAGGAGTTGTGTCGACTTTGGCATCTTCAAGTAATAGAAACCCTTGTGAGCATTTCTCTTGCAATTTTTCACTGTTAGTTCCACTCTCTCTATCTAATTCTTAACTTACTCTCTTGTACAGTTAATTGTCTAGTTTGAAACAGCTTAATCATTTGACATAATCTTGGAGCTATATCCTTTACTCTGGTGCTACTTGCTAGTACTACTATTCAATCTTCTTTTTTTTGGCTAGTTGGACTATTCAATCTTCTTTATCATCCTTAACACTCATCTGAATAATAATTACTAATTCGACTTAATATCTTTAATTTTCAGGTACTGACAGTTTCTGCTGACAAGTCTGCAAAGATATGGGAAATTATGGAGGATGGAAATGGGAAGGTGAAGAAAACATTGTCATGTCCTGGCTCAGGTGGAGTGGATGATATGCTAGTTGGCTGTCTTTGGCTGAATGACCATCTTATTACTGTTTCTCTTGGTGGTATAATTAATTTATTTTTGGCAAGTGATCCCGACAGAGAACCGGTATCTTTTTCTGGGCACATGAAGAGTGTTAATGCATTGTCTGTACTTCTCCAAAACAGCCAGAAAGTCATCTTGTCAAGCAGCTATGACGGTGTGATAGTAAGATGGATACAGGGCCATGGATATGCTGGTAGATTACAGAGGAAAGATAATGATAAAATTAAATGTTTCACTGCAATTGAGGAAGAGCTTCTTACGTCTGGCTATGACAATAAGGTGTGTAATTGTTTGTGTTGGATCTACATCTACACTTTGATGGTCACTTTGTGCTACATTGATTTATATATATATATAATATATATATAATATATATATATATATATATATATATATATATATATGGAAATGCTCCTATGAGAGTAATTCTCATACCACTATGAGGGTAAGGGGGGGACCCATTGGATCCATATCCAATGCCAACAACCTAAATATGAGAGTCCACCCTCCCCCCTTACTCTCATAGTACCGTGAGAGTAACTCTCTTACTCTCATAGGAGCATCTCCCATATATATATATATATATAGGGGCCAGCTCTCCTAAGCTCAAGCTTAGGATAAGGTAAGCTCAAGTGTATGGTGGGGCCCACCTGGGGACCCACATGGGGATGGGGGTGGGGGGGATTTCAAGGACTCCCTTGGATCTTCCTCTCTACAAAAAATCAGCCCCAAATGAGATTTATATCATCTCCATATGGGCCTAAAAGTTTAATGGTCAACGGTTCATTTGGATTGATACATAGTCAATCCAACGGTCAAATAAATTTGGATCTGATCGAAAGTTGGTGGACATGTGTAATTTAAGGAAGTCATGTGTTTGGTCCATTTGGATGAACCAAAGGTGGGCCCCACAACCATGAGCTTACGAAAAAAATTTCCTAAGCTTGAGCTTAGGAGAGCCTTGCTCATATATATATATATATATATATATATGCTCATGTTTTTTTTTCCTATTTTCCTGCTTGTTAAATGTAAGCAGAGTAGATGGCATGCTTTTGTGTAAAGCCATATCTCAATAGCACATACGGATTCGGAGAAGATATCGAATTACAGATTAAACTTGGTTTCCTACTCCAACTCTTCCTCTACGCGTGGGCCACATCCAACTTCCAAGCCATGCATGTGCCTACCAGCTGGTCTCCAACATGCAGATTACCTTGTTGATGCAATCCAACATCAGGCCCAAATACCCCAGGCCCATAACTGGGCCCAGATTTACCAAACAGGTGTGCCAGTGCCACACCTTTTTGGGACACTCTACATGTTTGGAACCAGGTCTGAACCTGGCCCAACAGCCCACTAGGAGCTGCCAAGTAGAAAAAGTCCTTGTTTCCTTTCCTTGTTAGGACTCTTAGGACTTCCTATTTTTATTGGGATTTTAGTAGGGAAACTCTAACTTAGCATTTTTCCATTCTATCAATATAAATTTCAATATTTGCATATGTGCTGTGATGTAGTGGTTTCTAATGATTCTCTTCTTCCTTAGTGTTAATTCCTATTAAATCAATTCCTTCAGTCCTGCCTGGGGATGTTTCACTGGCATAAGGTGTGGGTTTGCTCTCCATGTCTTGTGTTCGATTCCCACCCCAGATCTACTTTGTGCGTCTTTGTTGCAAGATCATACCTGTGTCCGGGGGAAGAGTCCTGCTGGGTTAAAAATACCACGGGTATACCCTCATAAAAAAAAATAAAAAATCTTGCAGTCCCTGCTTCTTGGAGTTGCAGTCCTTTTGAGCGACTAGGATTCCATCAATTTTAGTATATGAGCAAGGAAGTCCTGTGAACGATCCTTTTCCATTCCATTTAAATATAGTGGATCATCAGAAAGGCAGTTCTACCATTGATTCTAATGATGCATATCAAGTAGAATATGGATCCAAGGAACCATTTGATCAAAGTCTAGGTACGCAATCAAAGTTTTCAAGAGATCCATAACCAATTGATTTTGTGATTGGCGATTAGGGTCAACATTATAATGGTGTACAGACAATTGGAAGATTGTTGGGTACAGTTCTAGCGAATGGAGTAATCAGCTAAATTCAATAGGTGGGCAGTTGTTTCTAATTTGGTAATGATACTTAGAACGAGATCCTATGACTCAACAACAACCACAACTTGATCGAGTCAAACAAGGAAAGGCCGTACAATCACCTATGTGCAGAGTGGATGAACTATAAGGAAAACAATTGTGGATTTTTGGCATGATGCTGTTTTCTTTCCTTGTTAGGACTTTCTATTTTCTAGGGATTTTAGTAGGGAAATATTCCTTGTCAGTAGAGATTTAGGAGTCTACATGCTATATTTTCAAAGAAGGGGACCTTCTAATTTAGTATTTTTCCATTCTATAAATATAAATTTCAGTATTTGATTATGTACTGCGTGTTACTGGTTTCTGCTGATTCTCTTCTTCCTTATTGACGTTTTCTAATTCCATTTAGCTTCTGCATTCTGTGCAAAAGAAAGAGAGCAATTACTTTTCAGCAAATCTTTCTGCAGAAGGGCAGCATCAGTTCTTGCAGTCCCTGTTTCTTGGAGTTGCAGTCCTTTGGAGAATCAAAAACCAAAATAGAAAAGAAAGTGATGAAGAAGATGATGAATAGGTTGAGAGAGATTGAGTCATGAAAACGTGAAAGAGAGGAGGGAACAATTTACATTAGATTCCCAATATTGAGCTATTTGGGCAAGCAGTGGAATATATGAAGGCATACGATCGAACGGGTTCCAGACCAATGTGTGAGGATCTATGTTGAGTTAGGGAACTCAAACAGCCCCAAATTACTGAGAATACACTGTAACAGGGGCTGGATTAATGTTTTAGAAATTAGAACAGTCCAGGGTGGGATTTTGTAATTTCTGAAATGCATTGCAGAAAACAGGTCAGAAAAACTAACTGCATTTTGGACCATGTATTAATGGACACAGACCCAGTTGGGACCAGCTCCAGCACCTCTGGGTCGCCCAAGAGTGGGCTACAAGGTGGTGGGGCCCGCTATCCCAAAGGGTGGGCCACGTGTGGTCCACAACCAGAAACATACATACTACTCTTGGTGTCTCAGCCAGTTAGATTTGATTGTTTGAGTTGATTTTCTTTCCTTTTTGCTACCTAAATTACATCAATTAGACATCTTTGATAGTGGAGAATTATTGTAATAAGATTGGATTGACAGATTGGAGAGATTTCTCTAGAGAAATCCATGATAGTCCTTTAAATGTACAGTCGACTGCGGCATGGTACACAGTCGACAGTCTTAGTTTTGAATAACAGTGGGGGGTTTTTGCTCTTTTCCTCCACCGTGTTCCTTCTCCCCATTCATTCCCATTTTTAGTGGTGTTAGTGTGTGAGATCTAGTGTTTGGGTGGATCAATTCCTCTTATTTCCTTGTCTATTTCAAATCAAAGGAGCAGTCCCCAGTTTCTGCCGTCACAGAAGAATCCTAGCAGTTTAATACTGTTTTCCAGGTTACTTCATTACCCATGACTACATCACTGGAGCTCTTTTTAGCTGTGGGGGCCACCTATGATTAATCCCCGCCTTCTGTCCGCCAGCCGATGAATAAGCACTTGCCCCAAATGGATGCTCATTCAACAGTTACCTCTGAACTTGAATCACAAATCTTGCAGAAAATTTTCAATTTTGAGATTGTTTAAATAGTGTTGATGATTTTATTGGTACCATTTTTGGCCCAACCCTGGTTCACAGCAAGAAATTCATCGTGTTTTGACATCAAATAATCCATCACGAAGATAAATTAACAGGGGTCAAAAGGCTGGTGTAGCCCAACTTCATGGGAAATTCTCTCTCCACCTGCGTACAGTTAAATTTGTTATATAAGCTTCTTTTGGATGTATTTTCTCAATGTCTGTCAAATTGGCTGCTGCATCCTTATTGTAGGCTGCCTCCAAAATGACAAGCACCATATGCTTTTCTTTATCTATAAACCTTTCCATCAGCTGTCTTTTTAGGGAAGTGTATATTGTTGGTTTGCATTGCATGAACCAAGTTGTTTATTAAATATTTATGTTCTTTCTTAGATCTATTTATGAGCTCTATATTTATTAGAAGTTGGAACTATTAGTTTCTGTTGCATCAGGATAACAACTGTACCTGATGGCATTTCAGTGATTCCTACTATTGATCCGATGGATCCTGTTGTGGATGGGGATCCTCAAAATTCTTCCTGTTCGAAATATTTTAGGCCTATGTTTCCCATGCCTGGTATCTCCCAGTCCGGAGGACTTATATGGAGTTGCCCATCCATGCAGAGGTCTGTTGGAGCATTGGTCTTGTTTGCTGCAACATGGACCCTACTTGTTCTAAGAAATTGCATTTAATCAGTGTTCCTCTTTTCTTGTTCAATTTCAATATACAATGATTCCTTTTCTTATTCAGATAAAGAGAATACCTCTGCTTGGGGATCAATGTGGAGATGCAGAACCTATTGATGTTGGAATGCAGCCAAAGGACTTAAATTTTGCTCTTCAATCTCCTGAACTTGCTTTGGTTTCAACTGATTCAGGAGTTGTTGTGCTTCGTGGTTCAAAAGTAGTGTCGACCATTAACTTTGGTTATGCTGTGACAGCATCAGCAATTGCACCTGATGGAAGCGAGGCCATTGTGGGTGGACAGGATGGTAAATTGCATGTATATTCCGTCTCAGGTGACACACTCACGGAAGAAGCTGTTCTTGAGAAGCACCGGGGAGCCATTAATGTTATACGTTACTCCCCAGATGCTTCCATGTTTGCCTCAGGAGATCTCAACCGAGAAGCTGTTGTCTGGGATCGTGTCTCTAGAGAGGTACCCCTAAATGCTGTCTTATGCTTTAACTTTATATCTAACTCAGGAATATAAATTCCTGTTGAGTTACATTCTGATTTTTTTTCTTAATATGTCCACAATATAACTCGTTTGAAAGTAGCTTAAAACATAGTTTACAAATTAAATAACTTTAATAATCCTTTTTATCTGACTTGAGTTGATAGTTTGGTCATATCTACCAATTTTTTATGCAACCTCTAAGACCAGTATGATGTTTTATAAGTTCACTTAAAACTTTCAAATTATGTAAATAGTTTACATTCGAAAGGATCAGACCCATTTTGTTTCTTCAATGTCTTACATAAATTATACAAAATTTAGTAATTGTTATGTGGAGCAATGCTTATGTTAACATTATCAGTTTTTAAATCTATTCAACATTGTGCATATTATATGCCTAATAATGGATAACAATATTTTGATGTTGCACACTTTGGCATGCATTTTAATCTCGTTCAATGTGGGGCTAAAGGAGAATGGAACTGCATTTTACATTTTCTTTCTTTCTTTCCTTCCTTGCTTTTCCTTTTCAAACCAAATCCTCATCCTATAGAGCAAGGCCAGACCATTTTCTAATGTTGCTGGATCCCACACCCATGACCATTTTCTAATTGTCTGGTGAAACCAGTGGAAAGAACGTCACACTCAGGGTGTGTTTTTGCAGCAACAGGATTCCACTCTCCCCCAATATCCGTTTTTGCAGGAGAGAGGAATACAACATTCCTACACCTCTTGTAGGAAATCGAAATCCTCTCTGTCGAGGACAATTAGTTCATTTTTTTCACTAGGAAGAAAGTGTTGTACCAAATGACAAGAGTGAGCTGCATGGAATATCCTCTCTTTGCACAAACAAATCCTGGTGTTTTCCACATGAGGAAACATGCAGCCCTCAGCTTACTTACCTGGCTCCCATTGACCTGTATGGTTTTCTTTTTAAACCTTTTTGCCTGATCCAAAGTTCAAGGCTCAAACTATTGATTCTTAATAGTTGACACTGCATCTCAGATTATCCAAATTGGATGCCATCATATTCATAATCGTCTGCAGGTGAAGCTGAAGAACATGCTGTATCACACAGCCCGGATAAATTGCCTCGCATGGTCCCCAGATAACAGTATGGTTGCTACTGGGTCGCTTGACACATGCGTCATCATTTATGAAGTGGGCAAGCCAGCATCAAGCCGAATAACTATAAAAGGAGCTCACTTGGGTGGGGTGTATGGATTGGCTTTCACTGATGACAACAGCGTTGTGAGTTCAGGGGAGGATGCATGTGTTCGTGTATGGAAAGTTATCCCACAGTAAGGATGATGGCATGACTGCTGAAACCGCGGCGTCCCATTCAACAAATAAAAGGTTTGCTAACTGTGCAGTGTTTTCTATTCCTTTGTATTTGTTGGCAGTTTGTTTGCGATAGAGGGAGGGACTAAGCCTTCTGAGTTCTCATCTTAAACGCGCTGATCTATTTATCTTTCTGATCATGCAATGTCTAAGACGAAGGGGCAAGTTTTCTTTGCTGAGTTGAGACAAAACATACATAGAAATGGTGCTTTGAGTATTTTACATTTATTTTTTTATTTTTATATATGTTTTTGGCTTCTTTTTACCTGGTTACCTTTTAGTTTGTTTATTCTTGTGATAATATTTTTTTGGGGGTAAAAGGGGTGATGATATGATTGTTGTTAACTGAATTGTTTGAATCAAGTGTTTATTTTGAGTGTTGCCATTTGCCAGGATGATTACTGTATAGGTGAGTCAAAGCTGTACAAGTAGACATTTAGCACAGTGGCTCTTACAGGTCCCACCAGAAGAGAGATCGATGGATCGGTCATCTATTAATAATTAGTCCCACTAGGCAATGAGAACCTCTTTTTATTTTTTTTAAAGTGATAACAAGAACTTCCTCCCCTCTATAGGTGACCGCCTTTTTTTTTTTTTTTTTTTTTTTTTGCCGTTTGGCAATTTACTAGGTGAGTAAAAGTAACTTTAAACTTCTATTTTTTAAATAAGGGGTCAAATAAGGAGTACGCATATTTAAAATCTCCTTTTTCAAAAAAGGGTGAAAAAGTAACATCTTTTTTCCACCAAATGATAAAAAACACTTTTTACACAAGAAGTCAAAAAGGTTTCTTAAAGACATTACACCATCATAGCCCTCTTATATTTTATTTTCTGTTGGTTTGATGCTTTACACATCAAGAGAGCCCAAAAATCTTCTTGAAAACAAGCTAAGCGCTTCCAAGATATCTAGAACCTCTGCTTCATTAGAACTGAACACGCCAGTGACCCACATGCTTGTAAAACATGAGGAAACGCCTCACCGTTATAATTTTGAAGCACACCTTCAAACCTTGCCTGCCCCAGCTTATCCCTTGAAGCACCATTGACGTTCAAGTTAAAAACCCCAAAAGAAGAGGGAGAACATGGGATCGAACTCCTCTCCTTAAAAAAGGCGCACCCTATACTTGCTTCCTAGTTGGAAATGATCATCTAAGGTAAGATTTGAAAACTCCCTTCTAGTGTGCCATTTGATTGTAAGACAAGCAAATGAATAGCCAAAATAAAGATCCGTGAATGGATTAAAGTTAAAGTCATTGTCTCAGATCAAATGTCTAGCAAGTCGCATTGTCTTGAAATTTTGTGAAAGGTCAATCCATGAAACCCAATTGTTTATGGTGGGGCCCACTTCATGCCACCTCCATCTTGTCATATTCGGCCTTTGAATCTCCGGTGAGTGCTTTTCATGTCATCTTTTCTGTTATTTTCGTTGCTTTTCTCTTTGTTTGATGGCCGGAGAAAAATAATCTTATTTGGTTCTTAAACTGACCAAATATCATTCAAATCTGATTGTTTCCATAGGACACTATGCTATGGTGATTATCCTATTCTCCATCTTCTTGTGAGCATCAGTTCAGTACAATGATTAGAATCTTCAGTCTGTTGTGCTTCCATCCACTGCACATGTGGCCGTTCACTTAAATCTAAGGTGCATTACAACTAGGAACCATCCTAAATCAGAGTGGTCAGGTGATTCTAATTTCCTAATCAATAGTCACTTTAACAGCTGAATTGTAACATTGACTATCTACCTTTTCTTCTGTACAAGACTTTCTTCTTATTCAACTCAAACACTTTGATCTAAAGATTGACAATTCCATGCGGTGCTCACCTTGGATGATCTGGATTGAAAAGACAGGAGAGAATCTTACAGAGAACCAATTGCCGCCTACTTTACTTCTTCAAATAACCACCTCTATAAAATTGAAAACTTAATCAGCCACTTTGATTGGTAATCACAAGCCTGTTTTTGACCAATTGACAAAGTCTAATCAATTTCAGCATAAATGGTAAAATCTTCTCAGATCAAATCTGGTTCGTATTAAACTGAAGGTGCTAATCCTTTAAATTTATCATTTAACCCCTTGGGTTTAAATCATACCGGGCTAAACTAAAGAAAGCTTTTGTACTTACTTGGAACAGAAAAAGAAAAAAGAAAAAAAGGAACTTGATGTTGTTAAAGAAAGGACAGGTTATCTAGAGATAATGTTCTAAGGCTTGGTAGCATTGTGTGAAATCATCATCATTATCAAAGCCTTATTTCAACCAGGTGGGGTCGGCTACATGAATTATGTTTCTTCATTCTGACCTATTTTGAGTCAAATCCTCAAATAAGTTACATTTGTTTAGATCCATTTTTACTATCTTTGTTCATGTTCTCTTCGGCCTATCCCATCCCCGTGGTGGGCCATCAACCTGTATAGCCAAACTTTTTCTTATTGGTACCGTGGCCGTCTTACGTTGGACATGCCCAAACCATCTCAAACGAGTTTTTCTAATTTTATCATCGATTGCTGATTCCTCTAAATGTTTTTGAAAGTGCCCATTTCTAATTTTACCCCACATCCACCTCAACATTCTCAAATAATTTGAAAAATCTTCAGAATTTCTGAAAGAAAGAGAATGGTTAATCGACGTTCATATAGTTCACACATGAGCTAATTGGTGGATTTGAATGAGAAAGAATTTAATTTGTAAAAATCAAAAGAAACATTATATTGCACAAAACATACAGATTATGGTGCAGGTGTTCAGTAGCCCAAGACCCAATGAAATGCTGACTATCAATAGACCTAACTTAAGCCCAAATACTACAATACTGATATATAATTATAATATCATTATAAAAAGCATATATAGCTATTCAGATTGAACACAAGGATTCAATCCCAGTACAGATTCTGGGATTCAAGTATGACTTGGAAATGGACCCGACCCAAATCCAGACCCATCTTTCATGGGCCACTTATAACAACTATATTTGAATCATCAATCCACAGATAGTGGGCACTCAGCCGCATCATAATTGTGGCTTTGAGAAATTATCATTTTGTGGAAATGTTGGAATATTTTCAAATTTAGAGGTTTTCTCCATATATTTAGGGATATTTTGTAATTACTTTAAATGATTAAAATAAAAAACATTATATTCTGTTTTTTCTCCTTTCTCATTGTTTATACTTTTCCAAAGTAATGCAGATACTTAGTGGGCAGTGAACACACTTGCCCGGTATACAGTGCTAACAATTTGGACACTGTTATGTGTACATGAATTATTGTACCTTTTATTCAGTAAGCAGTGCTTATGGCTTAGACTGCCTGAAATGCCTCTTCTTTACAATACAACAACATCAGATCTCCATGTGATGCCTGTCAGAGAATTTTCTTTTTTTAGCTCTCTCTATCCTTCCCTCCTCCTTTTGAAGGGTTCCATTTCACTTTTTGAAATATTGAGAGGCATTTTGACCTGCAGAGAGGGGTCTCTTTATCTCATTGGGAATCCCTTTCTGTAGTTTCTTGGAAACCCAACATGACCAGAACAGAGAGCCGTTGTAGGCTGAACTACATGGGAAATGAACAACATTTTTAAACAGCTGATGGATATAAAAGAACCCATTATTTTTCTAACATGAAAAATTAAAATTGTATTTGTTATGGGGTCCAGTTACTCAGTTGCTCTACATTCAGTTTCCTTGCATCTCTAATTGCATATAATTAGCTTTGTTTTCCTGTAATTATGTATGGCAAAGTACAAAATAACTGCCACATATGTTATGTCACAAAAGTTATATCTATTCTAATGCTAGAATCCTTTGGGACAAGGTTACTCTGCACCAAGTAACTCAGATGATCTGTAAGTTTAGCTACTTGTAACACTGCCTAAAATTGATTGTGGCGGACAATAAGACAATTGTGACAAGCAACTCAAAATTAACCAAATGCATGAACTATGATTTGTAAAAAATCATGTTACACGCGCTTGGTTTAGGCAGTATCAAACAGGGATTAAGACCTATAGTTCAGAAGTAGAACCAACAAACTAATGGTATATGATGAGGCTTACGAGGATTGGATGATGGTGGTGATGATATGGATGACCTAAAAATGTCTTCTATCCCACTCACTTTTATTAATAGGATATCTTTTCCTGTTATGCAAGGGGCCAAATTGAGAGGCATCCACCTTGAAAATACAAAGTTTCTTTTATCCTGCTCATTGGATGAGATAAGTTGGTTGCTCATTTTCCTAAACACATCTTGAGAGAAAACCTATCATTTCTCCTCTTTTTATTTTGAGGCAAAATGACCCAGAATTGTAAGTTAAGACATACCTTTCTTGAGACTCGAAAGCAATTGTGAAAGACAACCATTCACTTGAAACCAATACATGAGACAAAGTTTCTTTTATCCTGCTCATTAGATAAGATGAGTTGGTTGCTCATTTTCCTCAACACATTTTGAGAGAGAAAACCTATCATTTCTCTTCTCTATTTATTTTGAGGCAAAATGACCCAGAATTACCATTCACTTGAAACCAATACATTAGAAATTTGCATCTTACAAGCATGTTTTGTGAGCGTTTAACTTTTCATCATATTCTTCTGAGAGAGCCATCTGACAAAAAGCTCAAGTTGACTAAACAGCAACTTTCACATACTTCCTATATAACAGAGATCCTACCCCCCAAAAAAAAAAAAAAAAAAAAACGAAAAGGAAGAAGAAAATAAGAAAAAAACACATGACTTTGCAGCTTACAGCCAGACTCCATAAAAGATGAACAGAGACAGATAATATATTAACTACACGAAATGAGGAAGACCAATTCCCAACACATACCCACGATCAAGACCCATTGATGGTTAAAATGATAAAACATGCACTGTCACAAGCAGTAGTACCCACAAGCCTTCTCTGAGAGTCTCATAAACCCTTTCCCCTTTTTTCACATGATGGCACAACTATCTGAGCTTTCATTATTGAACACCTGAGCACCATCATCTGCATTCTCTGGATAAGTAATTGGGTAAGGAGGATAAGGATAGTAACCAGTGTAAGGGTGGACAGCAGGAGACCTATGGTACATCATCTGAGGTTGCATGTATCTGTTTTCAAGTATCATGTTGGGCCTATTGCTCATGTTCATTCCCATGGATGACGGGTAGTGTTGATATCCTTGCATGTTCACAATCATTGGTGACGTGTTGTGGGCCATAGGTCCAAATGAACTAGAGGGGAGTCCAGAGCCTTGGAATGTATTGGGTTGGGATTGAAATCCCAGTCCATTGCCTGCAAGTCCCACACCAGCACCAAGGCCATGAAGCCCAAGACCAACCCCATTGATTTCATTCACCTTCTTGCCCTCTGCGCCATTTGGGTTTCCTATCACACCACCAACCAAATGGGTGCTGCCGTTGACCTCCTTGTTGGCGGCAAAGTTGCTGTTCTTATGATCTGGTGGCCCACCAGCATTCTGAGGAAGATTTCCTCCACCTTTCTTTCCAACATTGCCTGCTTTACCATTATTTGCTGCTGCTGCTGCTGCTGCAGCAGCAAGGGCTTTCTCCCTAAAAAATCTGAGCTCTTCATCTTCCTCATCTTCATCACCATCATCTTCACAATCATCATGGTCCCCTAAACTGAAGGAGGACAGGTTGTGCTGGTTTTTGAAGATTTTGAGGCCGTTGATTAGGCCCTCCTTTTGCCCTTTGGTGTTCTTGTCATCTTTGCTGCATTGGGTTTGTTGTGATTTCTGATTTTGATTGGATTTTTGCGACCACAGTTCTGCATATTTACCACCTTTTAGCAGTTTCTTAATTAAGGCTGAAGAGTCTACATTACCCGATACTGTAACCTTCTGCTGCTCTGAATCTACATCCACTTTATAGACACCTGATTGCAAAGCAGAAAAGAAACATAGAAAAAGAAAATCATAACATATGAGATGATGATCATATGCGATCAATCAATTGCTATCAAAACAGTGATCTTTCAACAAATAGACGATGACACAATCCAAAGTAATTGAAATAGAACTCCATCATGCTTTTAGCAACTTTACTCTGCTGTACATCTGCATGATAAAAACATCTCCAGCTTGTCTATATATCAAAGCAGAGATTCTGTATTCATGGCAGACTACATACCAGAGGAAAAGACAAATAGATGTGAGAAAACACACTAAAAAAAAAAAATCATTTCTTTCAGAGCACCTCTTCTTTATTCCAACAGAGCAACTTTTATTGGGTTTTCTTGTTTACAGAACAAAACCCATTAAGAGATAACATGTAAAAAAAAACCCTTCTACCACTAACATGTAAACCCCCTCTTCAATCCATTTCTGAGCTACAGATTATAGGACTTTCTTGATCACAAAGCAGACCCACTGAGGGATGAAACCAATAAACAGCAACACAGTAATAAAATGGCATTCATGAGTTTTCATGATTTTTAAACAAAATTCCAAAAAAGAAAAAAGATCTTTTTCCAGAACAAGGGAAAGCAAGATTTTAAGCCCTCTTATTGGGGTCCTCTTCTCCACATACATGGATAAATGTAGATTGTAGACCCTTTTAGAATCTCATACTTTTGCTCCTTTCTAAAAACCTTACTGCATTTCCATGCATCTAAAAACAAAATCCAGGAACCAAAGTTCTACACATGTATCTTTTCACCCAAATCTTGTATTCCTTTGATAATAAACAAAACAAAAGACAACTTTTCCTTGCATCTTCAACACCTAATATGCTACCACACCAAAAGCAAAAAGGGTAAGCTTCAAAAGGGGTACCTTCAATCTTTTGGAGGAGTTTTTTCACTTTCTGCTTGCACCCATCACAGTGTATATTTACTTTAAGAACACAAGTCTGGAAGAAAGCAAGAAAAAGATAAAGGAAACCTTTCTTCAAGAGTAAAGACCCATGAAGGAAGAAGACAACAACTCAAAAGTTTCAAAAGGGATTAAAAACTAAAAAGGGTTCAAAGTCATTAGAGAGAAGGAATAGACCTGGATCTTTAGAAGCTTAAATTCTTCTTCCTTGGTCATTCTCGTATGGCTCTTAGAAGGAAAAATCTCTCTGCAAAACACAACTAAAGGGGCAAAAGGGGCGGTTGCATGGGACCTTCTTCAACAGATGCTTTTCATAGCCATGTGATGTGAACTTCTTTTTGGTAAAATGATATGGAACCAGTCCTCACCATTTCTCAAACAAGTGAGAGTGTAGGTTGAGCTATGATGTGATTGGACTATTAATAGTTGAGAAACGATCAAAAAGAGCAACAGCGGCTTGTCAGGTACTCTGTACTGTTGTCTCACATGAGTCTCTAATCCATCTCTATCTGGGATGTGTAGAACTCAAGAAATTGATTTCTGTGTAGGCTTTTTGTACACGATGAAATGGGGAATATGTGATTCTTCAACTACAACCCATGTGAAAATTCCATGGAATTTAAACTAACGGTCACTCTGCTGTTCTACCAAAAAAAAAAAAAGAAAAAAAAGAAAGGGTCACTGTGCCGGGGTTAGACAGAAAGCGCACATGCTTTAAAAAAAAAAAAATAGCCGTTACAACATTGTTAGCCCGTAACATACCCATTTTGGTGATCACTGCCAGCAACTTGTCCTGTTTATGTGAGAGTTTGGATTTTTGTATTCAGATAATCCTGTGCCCACTCATCAATTCATAAGTGGGCCTGCTTCTAGAGTTCGATATTCATAGGTGATCACCATGCCCATGCACATTGAAAAAAAAAAAAAAAAAACCAAGAAAAAACAAAAAACAAGAGATCAAGTCCCACCAAGTTGCCTGGCTTTGGGTCAAATTCCACATGAATAAATGTTGGCACTGCCCTCAACTTCACCACCAAAGGAAGTATTATAAAAAAGAAGAAGAAGTGAGTGAAACCAGATGTTCTACAATAACCAATGTGATGGGGAGACCGACTTCTTTCCAAGTGAAATTTAGCCAAAAGTGTAACATGAACATTTTATATTTTTTAGTTTATGTCATGACTAATTTTTTTTATAGTCATAAACACCCTCAGCGGTTAAAGGTTAAAGATTAAAGGTGTCGTATCTCATCCAGCTATCGAGAGATTTGGAAAGGCTGTCGAGAGATTTGGTAAGGTGGGTCTTCCCAAGGGTTCACGAGTCACGACTCATCCATCTAGCAAAAATATATATAAAAAGACAATGTTTTTGGCTTCGACCCTGCGTTAGATTCACAACATCTGTGAATCTATCAGCCAGTACCATTTTGTCTCTATGTTTGTCATTTATAAGACTGCTGAACTCAGTCTTACCTGAGTGATCATTTGTATAAAATTTTATTCCAACACGAGCCGTTCTCACTTGAGCTTGATCACATGGAAAAACTAGGGGTAAAACATTGAAGAATCAGAGTCAAATCTCATGTTCTGAAGCAATGAAACTCACAATGTTGGATCGAAATAAGATTTTATGCATGGATTAAGGTAAGATTGCGATCTTTTAATGATTTGGATGTTAGATTCAGAATCCTTTTCATGGCTTTGTAACAATGGAACATGACCAAATATCTAAAAACTTGCCTCAAATATCTAAAAACTTGCCTCATGAAATCCACAAGGATTATTGTGTGAATGTGAAAGGAATAACACTTGGGGCCGCCGTCTTTGTACGGGCCTTTCAGTATAAAATTTTGTGTTAAACACAATAGGTAGAGTAACAATACATTCTGTACTCTATATATCCCACTACCAGTGGTATTTGGTAGCCAGATTTTTTTTTCTCTTGTCATTTTCAATTTGGACAATGAGGGCTACCTTTGATAGCAGTGAGTTGTCAGATATAAACCCTCTACCAAAGTTAGTCATGGGCCAAGTAATCATAATCATTGGATGCTCTATTAGGTTTAGTCCCACGAAAGATTTACTACAGTCCTGAGTTCTGACTACTGCCTTAGACACATCCAATTTTTAACCTATTATTAATGGCTTTTCACCATTAAGAAATTAGGTGCACGAATCTAAAGGGTCCGTTTGGAAAGGGTGGAAAATGGGGGGAGGAAAAAAAGGAGGAAAAAGTGGGGGGAAAAGCATTTTGGAGGGTGTTTGGGAAAGGGGAGGGGGAGGGAAAATGGGGGGGTGGGGAAAATGGGGGCAAAATTTTTTCCCCCAAAATAGGGGGGAAAAGGAGGGAAAGGAGGGGAAAATGAGAAAAATGACCAAATTACCCTTTATATGTAAAAGATAATTTTAAACTTTTTACAAAAGTAAGGACAAAACGGTAATTTTCTCTCTATCCCACAAACAAACAAAACCCTACTTTTCACTTTTCATCCCTCTACTTTTTAACTTTCCAAACAAGAGGAGGTAAACTTAATTTTCCTTCCCCTCCCCTCCCCTTCATTTTCCTTCCCCCTCAAATTTTCCCTCTCCTCCCCTCTCCCCTTCCCAAACGGAGGGTAAATCAAATGATGTAGCAAGTAGGGGAAAAAAATGATGTAGCAAGCTTAATTAATGTTTAATATTGTAAAATACTAGGGAAATCTCAAGGGGTGGGTTAGTTTGACTTAGGATCACGGTTTGTACTCGGAAGTTGTGAGTTCGAAACTGCACCAGGGGAGTTTACCCGACTTTCCTCTGGGCCTGGAGAATTTAGTCTAGTTCAAATTGTTGAGATCCCTCCGATAATAAGAAAAAAAAACTCATTCAAACGACACCATCCAAAAGAATACAAATCACAAAAGCAATTTGGAAGCACATAAAATCAACAAGAGTCTGTTTATTTACTAGAATTTTAAGAATTCTTGTCTAAGGAATTCTTGAATTTCTAAACAAGGTGGAATTCCAAAATTCTTCTAAGGGCATGAGCATTTTAGAATTCCACTAAACTGCAAAGAATATAAAATTCTAAGAATTCCAAAGACTAATTGGGACTTATCATGTGCTGGAATTCATATTTTCTTGTAAAGAAACAGGGGATTTGAAAATGCAAGAGGATATGATGTCACATTATATCTCAAAAACCCCAAACACTAGAATTTCAGTCAGGAATTCTAATAAAGAAACAAGCCTTAAAGCAAAAGAAAAATCAATCATCAAGTGAGCTCCACGATTAAATTTTCAATGATACGAAAATCTATATCTGCAAAATCCTTGGTGGCTTCCAAAATGTCCAAAATCATGCCCTTATGCACCAATTTTTAGCAGGCACCTTTATTGGCATTCACTGATTTTTAAGGGTGTTGGTTAGCATGATCACTGTGTCAAATCTTTTTTGCCCGTAAAGCGTGAATGGAAAAATATAAATTAATTTTCTATAATAAGAGGATCTTGATTTCCTATAAGAGCATAGTAGCAAAGATTTTATTAAAATGCAGAAATTAAAGTGCTGAGTGCATAATCCTCTAGTTACACTAACACGACCATAATATCTATTTGATAGCAAGAATAGCAAGAATTTGATTCTAGCATGAAGAATCTCAAATGCCCTCAAAGCCTTACCCAAAATTATATATTAAACCTTTTAAAACTCCAATCTTCAAAAATCACTAGGAATTCTATTATTATGAATATTCTAAAGTCTACTTTGATCACTTTTGGTTTTGGAGATAAAAAAAATCAAGAAAGCCACACATTAGAGTGCAATTGGATGCTGAAATTTTGCTGTTTGTGAAAACTTGAAAACTTCTTATTTTGATTATGAATCTTAAATTTCATAATCAGTTTGAGTGTGGGGTTGCTTTATCTTATTATCATCATCTTAGCAATTAGAGTAAGTTTGAGATTACCTGCAACTGCAATCCCCTTGGGCTTATTTTGTCAGTATTAGCTAAAATTAGGGGGGGGGGGGGGGGGGGGTCTATTTTCTGAAATTTTGGCAGCACGCAAGCAGACAATGTTAGCGCTCTTGCCATCATTACTGCTGCGTGCTGAGTGCTGAGTGCTGAGTGCTGAGTGCTGAGTGCTGCCACAACCTGCACCTGCATGCGCTCGATATTCCGCAACTCCATATCTTGGTCTTCTCTTCCAAATGCTCCTCTTTCTCCATTCAATCACGGTATTGCCACCATTATAATATAGCCTGACGGTCGATGAGGTTGGCATCTCAGCCAAGACCTGATCCTATTCAGACTTTTTGAAGTAGAGTTGAGTATAGTATAGTATAGTAGAGTAGAGTAGAGTAGAGTAGAGTAGAGTAGGATTTAGGTTACTTTATAGGTCTGCCCGAGCTCTGCCCATATGAGGCCGTTTGGTTCAGGGGCCATAGTGTTTCTGCTATCCCAACTTGAATTAGTGATAGAAACTGGGCCTGATTCTGATTCTGGTCCAAGTTATATGAACTCTCAGGCCTGAATTTCAGAGTTCATGCAGTGGACAGAACCCCGGATTCACATTACAACAAGGTAAAAGAAGAAAAGAAGGGGGTGGGGGGCGTATCCAATTTTCCCAGCTTGGGTCCTTGGAGAGTACTTGGGGGACTAGCTTTCTTCTCTAGTTTAGGTGGGCTGATCTTATTTTGTGGCCTTAATAGTAATTAAGGTAGAAATCTGCATTTCTTTGGATATATAAGAGGACATGTTTGACCCTCTCCTTCGACAAAGAAAGAAAAGAGAAGATGGTAGATGAATACCCGATCTCCAGGCCAGATTCTAAAAAAGTTAAGGTCTCATCTACATCAGTTCCTTGTACTCTACACTCCTTTCCGTTTGAGTAGTTTTTGGATTGAGCTAATTTAATTATAGATTTTCTATATGTATTCAATTTATATATATTATTCTATATAAGAAAACAAAAATGGTGGTGATCGTGATCGTGAACGAGTAGATTCATTGATGAATTTTATAGGGTTGGGTTGGCAAAATCCTTTTGAAGTTTGGTTCTTGAGTATCACACAATATAAATATTTCTTGCAAGTAAAATCCGTAGTAAAATAAATATCTCAGCGGCCACAATTTTAGCTTTACCATATTTGATTGCTCACAACAATGGGAAAGTAAAGTTTCAGTCATAAAAATAGTTCACTTTTACTTTTTCAGACCCAAAAAATGTACCTCATTAAAAACAAGTAAAATAATTACCTTATCATTTGCTTGCTTCTTATTTCAAAGACAAGGAAACTGATTACTTACCATTTGATGAATTCTTATCTCAGGTTACTCTGCTTTCTCATAAAAAAAAATGCATCTTTATTTTACTGGAAACATTACCTAACCATTATCTTTTCCCCTTATTTGAAATTAATTTATCTTATGAGATCCTTGTCCCATGGTAAGTGACCCAATTTACTAGAATATATATATATATATTTCGCTATAGGAGGTTCCCAATTCTTTGGGTTAGATTAATCCCTCCGGGTCCATAGGGAAGCTAGGTAAACTCCCCTGTAGCCTCATGTGGTAGTGCAGTTTCGAACCTACAACTCTGGATGCAAATTGTGGTCCTAAGCCAACTGAGCTACCCATTGAAATTACTAAAAAAAAAAGAAAAAGAACACAGATCACATAGAATGGCATCTCTCCATTGTTTGGATGGTGGGAATCAGGACCTACATGACATGACCTACTTGGCCACTGAATTTTCCATTCCAAAAGAAAAGGTAAGTGGACCCACTTGCGAGTGGGTGTTTAGTGGGGCTGGATATGGAGTACAGGAGAACGATACAGAAGCAATCACAAACTGAGAATGGCAGTATTTGAGTTTAATCGGTAAGTGGACTCGACCCATCCGCCCAATGGTGTCAAATTTCGTTTTTTAGGGGAAGGATAGGGTGTACCAGTTCGGTTAATCATTTATTTTGGGAATAACGTTAACCGAATTGTATTTCATGGCTTTTGGTTTTTGAAAACCGTAACCGAACTGTGAAAAATCGATAAAAACCAAACAACGGTTAATCGTTCAGTTACGGTTAATTGTCACTTAAAAAAATTGTGAAAAATTTGCCATTTACCAATCAAACTTATTGTGCTAGAAAAAAAAAAAAAAACCCATAGTTGGAGAATGACATAATATGTTACTATAAAAAAAAGAGTAATTTTCATTAAGGCCATTAGCTAGGATTTTTTTTATTAACGAAACGGTTTGGTTAATCGTGTGTTTTGGGAACAAGGTTAATCGAACCGCAGTTAACTATCAGTTAATAACCGTGAGTTGAGACAAAAACCGTAACCAAGCCGTGAAATACGGTTTTCCGATTTCAATAATCATAACCGTAACCGAACTATGAAACATAGTTATTAACCGTGATTCGGTTTGGTTCGGCTAGATGATTTTTCGGTTTTCTCTTACATCTCTAGATAGGGCTTTCCAAAGTTGGCCCAAGCTGGGCCGGGGTAAGCCTTTATCCTACCCTTATATATGCGGGCCGGGCTAGGTCGAGCCAACAAAACCCTTGGAACCCTCGGCAGGCCTACAATATTGAAGCCCTTACCCTACTCTAAACAGTCAGGGCTGAAAGAAATGATGTTTTAATTTTTTTTATATGTAATAAATTTTCTATATCATGATGCTAGCTTTTCTTTATTCGAGCTAAGGACATGTGCAATGAAAAAAGCCAATCTTTTTGTGTCATTTCCAAAAGAATGCATGAAGCAAGTTACTTTATCATCATATAAAAATATAATTTAGGATTAAATGAAATAAGCTAATTTAATTGTATTGTGACATGAAATCAAAACATGGATGGCACTATTAAAGACCTTAGCATACCGGACGTAGTTACATGGTTTAAGTAATGTGCCCAATTTTATTTGTTGTTACTTGTTAGGCTATTAGTAAAATTGTTGCAAATGAAGTTCAGTTAGTTGTGTTCTTTTTTACTAGTTTATCTACTATACTTTTTTAATAAAATAATAATATCTTTTACTTATTATAGAGTCAATCATGATTTTTATCTTTTACATTAATATATCTTTTTTATCAATTTTTTTAATCATATCTTTTACTTAAATGTAGAGTTTATCTCGCATTAATGCTTTGGTCCACTTGACTCATGTCGAGCTCCCTCCACTGAGCTGTTTGTCTCGAGCCCTTCCAATATTTGGCACCTGTTGAGCCACTTTCTCTCCCTCTGGCTCTCTCTATATATCTTGATGATTATAGTTTTGAGGTTTTTGCATGCTCTTTTTACTTCTTCAATTATATGTTTCTTCACTGTCGGATTTTTGTATAATTTACTTTGATTATTGAGTTCCTCATTTACATGCTATTACTGTCGTAACCCAGTCCTTTCTGAGTTTGTCAGTGCCGATGGGCTACTGGATCAGATGTGTCGCGATTTCTTCTAGAAGCTTCGTTCGTGCAATTTTGATGAAGATGATGAGATCACAGGGCTTATATGAATAGGTGGGTAGGAGAAGATGATTATTTCTTTAGTGCCCCAGCTTGATCGTAAGAGCATCACTGGGCTTACTCTGATACCATATAGAGTTTCGAGAATCACTTATTTCCGATAATTTCACCGTAACTTTCATTAAATGAAATACTACATTTATTAAATAAAAATACTACATTTACATTTATAAGCAAATACTAACTAATCTTATCACTAATATCACTAACATCCTAAGAAACTCTGCAAAGTGATAATCTCCAACAATATTCATGTATGGGGTAGCAGGATATTAGTGTATAAGGTAGCAGGAGGAATTAAATGATCCTTGACCTTAGAATATGATTGGGTAACTGGAGTTTGTGTGTGGAAGTGGAGGGAGAAGGGGAATGCCCTTTTAGGGGTTAGATTTGGTGATGGTCTTCTCATTTTCGGTCGGTAAGTGATAGATGCTTCAGTGACCATTTTCAAATCTAGGCTTTCTTCAGTGGCCATTTTCAAATCTAGACTTTCTTACCAATTTTATGGAATGGTGTGTCTTCCCATACACTCCAATTTGTGAAACACATGCTTTTTTCCTTTTGTTTTATGTAATACACAGGTTTCAAATCATTAAGTTCCAACTACTCATGTTGGTCTGTTTGTGTGCTTTTGATATCTGATTCGATATTATGTATTGATGAGTTAGAGTTATGACTGCTAATCTGTTATATATTCAGTTTTGTGTCTTTTTTTGTGGTTTTGTTATGGTTTTGTAGTCATTACATGGTTCCCACATCACATTAGATGCTTTCAATGGTGGAGTAATTAATACTAATTAGATATTCCCCCCTCAAAACTTTGATATATTAATATGAGGATAGATGTATTAGAGTGATTTTTAACTGCACCGATATTTATTCATTTTGTTTTAATTAGCTTGAGCGTATCATTTATTTCTTTTAATGAAATACAGGTCTTTTCCATGAATTTGTGTGATTTTTCATTTTATAACAGCACATTGTGACTATAAGAGTACTTGGTAATTTGATGATTTACTTTTGCAAACTCTACCTATCTAGTTTCAATGAAATAAACTTTTGTGTGCTAGCTAAGAAAGTACTTATGCATATACAAGCCCATGCTTTAAGCACTGATGATTTGCTAATCTACAACACAATAAAAAGTAGTGTCATCTATATTGAATCATTCTTCTAATTATAGTTAGAATTAATATAAGTGCATGTACCTAATTCCAATTTTGGATTTTAGGATTCATTTTAGATATTTCGTGTTGTTTTCATCAAAAGATAAATCATCTTTCATCCAAATAGTAGAATATTATAGTGAAGGAGTTGTGTGTGCATGAAAGCTTGATTGCTCAACCAAGTGAAGAAAGCAAATGCGGTTTTTATCTCTGTTTTCCCTTTGAGCATCTGGTGATTCCCACAAGTGTCTACCACTGTTGCTGCTGTCAGCAGTCAAAATATTATTGGCATCTTATTAATTTATATATATATTATAATATTATATATGTTATATTATATCTTTTTCCATTTTAATATAATTTATACAAAAAACATAATGTTTTTAACCTCTTATAAATTCTAAAAGTTTGTAGGTCTTTTATAGTATGAATTATATTGCCCGTGTTGAGCGCGGGCATGTTTAGGTAGTTGAGGTTGATAATTATAAGAAATAAGAACAAAAGTGATTAATGTAATCACTATTGGGTGGACATCTAACATCAATACGTAGTGCAATGCAGCGACTAGACTTATTTTATAATAGTAAAAAAATAAGGATGGTCGTGCAATCTAATTTTGGAAATTAGGGATGCATCTGATGTTCCTAATCAGGAAAATTGTTGGACCCCCCTAATATTAGTAATCATTATGGGGTCCATCTGATGTTGGTAGAATTCGAATCGTCTTAGAGCACGTTAGTGTACAAGTCTTTTTTGCTACGGAAATGGAAGAACTCCACGGTCGGACCCACTCACTGAAATCCAAACAAGTCCCTCTAAGTATATGGGGGCATCCTCGAATTTTGTATCAATCTGAGTTTTTTCCACTATTGGATTTACTATTTGATAATTAAAAAAACTATAATTAACGTGCTCGAATGCATATTCATTTTCGTATCTTTCATCAAACAATCCATCCTACAGTAGAATACACTTGGATTAACATAGAATCGAGGACATTTGATGTGCCTAGAGGGCTTGACCTTTCTGGACCTAAGCCTTCAGAGATCAAAGTTGATCTTGCAGGTGAATTGGAAACTACTCTTTCTATCTCCTATGAAAATCTCCCCCGTTCTAAATGCTTATCCACAGGTCACACTGAGAACCTTTGCAATTCTGGCCCCAAACCTACCATTCCCAAACCTCTCATCCCAAAACCCTCTATGCAGGTATAGGCATCTTAGGAAAATCCCCCAACAGTCAACTCGTTTAAGCTTCTCCTCCTGAGTCAGACCCTGTTCCTCCTTTGGCCTCAAATGCTCCACCTTTGGTCTCCATTGCCATCTCCCTCCAGAACTCCTCTCTTTCCTCAGCAAATCCTCTCCCTGCTGTCCTATCTTTCCACCCACTCTCTGCTCCCCCAGGATTCACTGTCTCTCAATCTTCGGATCCATCTAATCTCACCCCCTCTTCTGCTCTTATCCCCTGCTCTAATCCTGTCCTGTCACGACCCGGACCCGAGATCAGAGTCATTATGGTTAACCCTCGGGTCGCGATGTTAATCATACTTACTCCCGTAAACCCCGTTTAACCGAAGTTACAACGAAGTCTAGAAGGGATCTTGTATACGTACCTGTCAATGTACAGTTGTGCGGAATATACAATAATATACATGTATACATTGACAACCTATTTAACAAAATGAATCAGACTATTTACTCTGAATTGTAAAGTTTACTTTACATTGTCTCATATCACCTATTATCCACCACTGCATATTTACATACAATGCAAGGGACATCATATACAGTACCTACAATACCAAAATGAATATATAAAACATTTCTAAAAAGTTTCCAAAAGATTTCAATGAACCCGCACTCTGATTACGTCCATTCAGCTAGACCTCCTGGAGGTAACGAATGGGCCTCCTGCGCTGGCGGGACGGTCTCGGAGGGACCGGCACGGGTAACTGAGCCTATAATATCATCAGTAACACCGTGAACACGACGGTTCAACAAGGTATACATACATCTATAGCATGTTCATAATGTCCTAGCAGTTCATTGTTTAACAGAGCTAAACAATTCATACGAACTATAAATAACAATGACAATAATATGACAACTACACTAGCATTGGTTTCAACTCCATTCAGTTCTTCCAAAAAGGAAGAATTTCATTCTCATTTATTCATTAGGTTCCATATTTATTAATGGCTTTTCAATGTATGACTTTTCAGTCAATGACCTTTCGGTCCAATAAGGTGGGATCTCCCAGTGTCTTGATCAGAGATCATTGGTGTCACCACGGGCTCCGGAACACCCCAATCTCATCTACTGCAGTAGGAATAGTCATTTCATTTATCAATTCATTCAGTGCAATTCAATAATGAGTTTAATAAACCACTAGGTAGTGCCAGACCCTTTGACAATTCGTACCCATCTAAAGCAAGCCTCTAACCAACCCTTGAGTGCAACTATGGTCATCAATGCAAGTATTAATTTTGATGACATTACTTAGTTGATTATGCATTAGGATAACCCTAGTTAACACTTATGGAGGGTAGATATCACTAATAACTCACCTTAACTATACGAGAAGTATTTATGACCACATAAGTGATCTTCGTTCTCGTAAAAATCCAAAATTCACTCCCTAATCGGTCCTTGCGATTGGCCAAAATTTTCACTTACAATCAATGTGGGTTTCTGTATCAGTTCGCTCGAGCGAGTAAAGTTCGCTCGAGCGGACACCTCACAGAATGTTGGTCGCTCGACCGCATTTTAATGTTCGCTCGAGCGACCGGTTCAGGACGCGTTTTCTCTGAAACAGAACCTTGGTCGCTCGAGCGACTCCCTGTTCGCTTGAGCGAACTGTCCAGAACTCAACTCCGAAAATCTGATTCATTCTCTCTTCTTTTACACCCATTTTTCCATTACTCCTCTACAACCTGCAAGAATAATGGGACCTCCTGTCCCCTCCACACACACCATCCATTTCCAATTAATCTAACAATAATACATAATCTAATTAGGGTTTTAAAACCCATAATGCACCCTAATCATCATTTCTTTCTATCAAAATCCACAAACTACCTCAACAAGCATAAGTACATGTATAACTTGCCTCAAATGAAGCTTTGCTTGCCACAAACCCTTGTCTAGCTTGGCTTGAGTAGGAATTCCTCAAAGTGAAGCTTGATTTGCAATAAAATGATGAAGAAGATGAAGTATATAGTCTCCTCTCCTCTTCACTCACCTCAATTCACACTCAAAGGAAGAAGAACGAAAGAAAGAAGAAAGGAAAACATGAAACGTATGATGCCTAGGGTTGGAAAACAAGAAGAAATGAGATGAATGAAGGCATTTAGGTTATATAAGACGTGAAATTGCACTTAAGTCCATTAATTCCCTTTAATTCCAATTCAAGTCATTTAAAGGTCCATTTGATCCGATATTCGTCGAATCAATTCAAGTCTTTTATGAAAGTTATCGTACTCGTCGAGATACACATGCAGGTATCAAGAGTTTCCGAATTCGACAAAATACGTACAAATCCGTATTTCCGAAAAAGTCCTTGGTTTGCTCATTTGGGCTTCATTTCCTTACAATTCACTTCATAATCATATTTACTATTTCATCAAGCCTAATTTAGTCATTTAGACTAATTCGATTTCATTGAATCCTTAAACCGGCTTAATTAGTCTTAAGCTCAATTAATTAGAGTTAATTATGATTAACTCGGGATGGAGCCTAACATGTCCCCTCCTCTTGTCTCGATGCCCCTCCCCTAGACTTTGACATTCTGGAAAAATTTCCAGAACAATTCTTTGATACTTCAAATTCCTTCTCCATCTTAGAAAACTGTCCCCTTACTGACTCCTCCTCCCTCCCTAACTCTAGGAATCCTGATACAGTTAATGAATCTGCCCAGATCCCTGATATCTCCCATAACGCTGGCATCTCTTTAGTAGTGGACCTCACTCCTTACTCTAAGAAAAAGAAATCCAAACCAAATAGGAAAGTAGCCAGTTCCAATTCTAGGCCTACCACCAGGAGCTCAAATGGTCCTTGTAACGCCCCAATTCCGGATACCGATATACTCGTTCGAATACCCGAAATTGGCGCGCTACTTCCCGGAAAATCCGAGAACTTCCAAGATCGTAGGCCGCAGTGAGGTCCAATTTAAAACTTTTTGAACCATATAATAATAACATTTAAATTGCGGAAGCATAACAATTAAACAATGCGGAAGCAATAGGTATCGATATATAAAGTGTGAGCAGAACAAAGGTCTACTTAAAATGGTTCAGTGTAAATTAAAGTTAATACATTTGAGTTCTACCCAACTCACTACAAAATTGTTCTCTCAAAACCCAAATAACAAGAGACTCTCAAAACCCCTGTAGATACTCCTCGCCCTCCGGCTCGACATCCGTGTCGGCCGGGCCCCATGCGTACTCTCCTGCGACAGGTGCCTCCACTAGGGCTAATGCATCGTCTGGGATCTCGGGATCAAGGCCTAAGCACCAATGAGTGGGTCAGATCTAAAAGATCTGGCAAGTTACAGCATACTACTAACATAGAACATATATATCAAAGGAAATAGAGACATGTACATAAATTAAATGAATAGCAAGGGAAATGAACTAGGCAGTTGTGCATGTAAATCATAAAGAATCAGTACAAAGATAAACATCTAAACTACTATAACGAAAGTGGCACACGAGCTGGAATATTGCGGGATATTATGCCGCGGCCCTCCCATACTGAACACAGTTGCGGCGGGGAAATCTCATCGGTGCTGGAAATTACTAATCCCGCAAATCATCTCATCAACTCATCATCTCAACACTCCAGACCGGCACGGTATCACACCGTCCGTCTTAACCACACAGCTCATCATGATGCTTCACAATACTCAACTAGCTCCTACCGGGGATGATCAGTCCACAGGTTGAGCTTAAATCAACCGAGTGAATGTTCATGCCGACTCGAGAATAACTCTAAGGTCTGTGTCTGTCTAGGCTTTGCCTTGCGTGAACAAGGTCCTAACAATATCTCTAAGAGGTCTACACATCTCAATACAGTCTCTGGATCTCATTCAAGGTCCAGGCCCACTCGTTGGATCCATACCAAGGCCCATCAGTACATGGCCTGGTCTAAAACCGTCCAAACGAGGCAACTAATCCATCTACTACTGATAAACAGTTCCATTTCAATCCATATTACTTAACAGTCCAATAGAAACTACCTCTCCAAGCTAAAGGGTTCACATCTCCACACTTAGGCCCATTAAGGGCCCGCCTAGACACAGACACGGGTCAATGATCTCCGAAACCACACTATCGGGTCACCTCTAGATACCCTAGGTTCAGGTCTTCCATTTATGTTCAATTAATAGTAAACAGCTATTCTAAAGATCTAAGAATGACAGAATAATAATAACAGTGAAGTATAACTTCAATCAGAGAATCAACGGGAAAAGCAACGGTCCAATCCTAGGTAATGGGCCACTTTAGATCCAGGTCTATCTCCGGTAATTCGATCTCTAAACGGTGTCATTAATGCCATAAAATACTATATTTGGTGCTTAGTTGGTTAAGGGCATTGTTGACAACTCTTAGAGGTCGAATCATCTTAGATTAATAACCTAAACCCTAAACTGTGGTCCCCGCGAGTCAAGGTTGAGCCACACCGTTGACTCGGGCTTAGATCACTGATAAATGCTCATTTGGATGGTCAACGGGCCCCACAACTGATCATAACTCCTAAATGTTGAAAACTGGAACAATCAGGGTTTTCCAGGTAAACCTGATGTGTTGTGAGCTCGGTTGATCTCCTGGCCGGGAGGACCAACCGAGTGCACTGACTAACCTGAGTCAGGCCTCCTGGAAGACTTAATTCATTTCTAAAGGTTTCCAGCGTGTCCGGTCAAACACCTGGCCTGGGTGATTGACCGCATACACCAAAAACCCTAGAAAGAGGGATGTCCCAGCTTTAAACATTTTCTACTGTAAATCCCAAGTATCAGGTCATCTTTTCCATGAAATTTCAGTCACTGAGCTCGGTCCTGCACTGGTCTCGGCCCTGCATTGCACTGGTCTCGGCCATGCACTGGTCTTGGCCATGCACTGCACTGGTCTCGGCCATGCACTGGTCTCGGCCATGTACTGAGCTCGGTCCTGCACTGGTCTCGGCCATGCACTGCACTGGTCTTGGCCATGCACTGCACTGCACTGGTCTCGGCCATGCACTGCACTGCACTGGTCTCGGCCATGCACTGGTCTCGGCCATGCACTGCACTGCACTGGTCTCGGCCATGCTCTGCACTGGTCTCGGCCATGCACTGCACTGCACTGGTCTCGGCCATGCACTGAGACCAGTTTTCAGGTTTTCTCCATTTCAACCCGTTTTTCCACCAAATCACTTCAAATCAGTCCCAAACTTCACCAAATCATCTCCAAACATCAAACAACTCTAATGCCCATTAATTGACAACCTTGTGGCCCATTGATCTTCCAAATGGGGGGTGAAACCCCCATCCATCAATGCCCATTTCCATCCAAACAAACAAACAACTAAGCCCAGGTAGAATTTCTATGACTAATTAGTGACAATCATGAAATCAAACTAAAGAAATCAAAGGAAAGACAACATATATTCTAAGTTAACAGTAAGATGCACTTGCCTCTTTAGCTTGAGAGTTGATTTGTAGAGAAAAGAGAGAAATAACAAAGAAGATCCAAGTCCCAGCTGAACAGAGAAGTGAAGAAGAAGATGATGACTGCTGCTCCCAGCTGGATGAAGAAGAAGAATACCCAGCAGCAACTCTCAAGAATTATTTCCAGCACAACAGTAGTCTCCCAGTGAAGAAAAGAGAGAGGAAGAAGAAGAAGTGGCAGCTGCTGTAGCTCCAATGGGTTCCAGCAACAGTCACAGCTGCAGAGTCTTGGAGAAATGAAATGGGAAGGGAAGATGGGGTAATAACAGCAGCTTTTGGAAAATTCCAGCAGAACAGTAGCAGAGAAGAAGCAGTTGCAGCACAGCCCAGGGGGAAACAGAGGAAGAGTTCCAGCAGAGGTTCAGCCCAGTAGAGAGGATGAAGAGAAGAAGATGAGGTGGTGGGGTAGTGGCTGATGCAGAGGAGGAGGAGAGATGAAGGGGAAGGGTTGCAACAGCTGCAAGATGCTCCCAGCACAGTCACAGTAGCATGCTTAGCTCAATACGTTGGAAGAGGAAGGAGGAGAAGAGAGTTGCAATGGGAGTGAAGACAGTTGGGAGTTTTCTTGGGAAGGGGGCTGGAGGTTTTCTTGGGAAAGGGGTTAGCTTAGGTTTAGGGTTTTGGGGACAAGAGAGGTTTTATAGTTTTAAGGGGGGTGACTAATTACTAGATTAACCTTAGGGTTTTTAGGGGATTAGGGTTAGGGTTAGGGTAGGTTAGGTCTTTTGGTTAGGAATCTTCTAGAAGAGCACCTTTGCACTAACCCACTTAATTAACTTAATTAGACTCAACTAATGACCAAATCTAGCTCTAAAAGCCTAGGATTGACTCAAACACCCATCTAATCCCAAAACTAACTAAACCAAGCTAGTCTAATAATAACTAGTCAATCTAATTAGCCCCTAATTAGCCCAATTAATTAATAATTAGACAAGATTAGCAAAGATTAGTAGAGATTAGTAGTAATTAGTAATAATTAGCAATGATTAACCAATAATTAACATAGATTAGCATAAATTAGTCTATAAAATAGCCTTTAGAGGGCCCACCAAGGGTGGGTCCTCACAGTCCTTCTCCCCTTCTTACTAGTTCCAAATGATCAAAGTCCTCTACTGGAACTGCAGGGGTATTTCCAATTCCCCAATCATTAGATCCCTCCGTCACTTGGTTTCTTCTAATTCTCCATATATCATTTTCATAGCTGAGCCTATGACTGCTTTCCCTCCCCCCTCCCTCCTTTCCTCCTTGGGTTATGATGGCTTCTTCTCAAATAGCTCCTCTTCTTCAGCCTCTATATGGTGCTTCTTCAAATCTAATACCAATCTTGGCATTACTCTCATTGACTTCTCCCCCCAATTTCTGACCATCTCCTTTATCAATCCCTCTTCTGCCTCTAATTGTCTTCTCACAGGGATCTATGCCTCTACTAATTATCACTAGAGAAGAGATTTGTGGAGCTACCTCTCTTCTCAGGTTATCACCAATTGTCCCTGGTGTGTGCTAGGTGATTTCAACTCTATCATTGCTGCCTTTGAGAAATACAGTCTTAAGCCTTCTCGTCTCAATCTCGAATTCCAACAGTTGATTATATCCACAGGCTTGCTGGACATGGGATTCACAGGAAACAAATTCACTTGGTCCAACAACCGTAAGGGGTCTGGTTATGTTGCAGCTAGGCTAGACAGAGCTCTCTGCAACTACTCCTGGCTCTCTAGCTCTACTGACCCCCTGCTCACCCACCTGCTCAAATTCTCCCCGGATCACTGCCCCTTGCTTCTCTCTCCCAGTAGGCGGCCTCAAGCTTCTACGACTCCTTTCAAATTTGAAGCTATGTGGATTCACCACCCTGATTTTCTCCACCTTGTAGCTGATTCCTGGAACCAAGACTCTGCAGGAAACTACCAGCAGGAGCTGGCTTCCAACCTGAAAAACCTGAAGCAGATCCTCAAAGGTTGGAATAAAAAAGTTTTTGGTGACATCAGATTCAAGATTGTCGAGGCTGAAAAACTTGTTCTAGAGACTCAAGTTCTCCTTGATGCTGGCCCCACCCCTTCTCTTCATCACTCTCTTGCTGAAGCAAAGGCTTCCCTTCACAATTGTCTCTATCTTCAAGAAATTCACTGGCGCCAGAAATCTAGAATTAGATGGCTGAAAGAGGGAGACAGCAACACTGCTTTCTTTCATGCTTTTGCAAAATCCAGAGGAGTTGTTAATCGCATTGATAAAATCAAATCAGATGGAACTTGGGTGGACGACCAGTTAGTCATTCAGTCTCTAGCGGTGGATCACTTCTCCTCTATAGCCAACTCAGCTCACTCTGCTCCCTCAGACTACTTGTTCGGGTTAGGCAGCAATAAAGTCTCTCAAGATATGAATATCAGTCTCTCTAGAACTCCTGATGCTGAGGAGATCAGGTCTGCTATCTTTGCCCTAAAAAAAGATAGTTCTCCAGGCCCGGATGGTTTCTCTGGCCTTTTCTTCACTATTGCCTAGCACATCATTGGATCCTCTGTGGTTAATGCAATTCAGCAGTTTTTCACTTCAGGCAAACTATATAGAGCTTTCAACACTTATTTCCTAACTCTGATCCCTCAAACAAATTCCCCTTCCACCTTTGCCGATTACAGGCCAATCAGTCTCCTAAATTTTACTTACAAAATCATTGCAAAAATATTGGCTTCAAGACTCTCTAAGGTCATTACCCACCTTGTTTCTCCTAACCAGGCAGCTTTTGTCCAAGGTAGATCTATCCATCAACACATAGCCTCAGCCCATGAGCTGTTTCAAAAACTCCATACCAAGCTTAAAGGTGGTTCTCTGTGTTTGCAACTAGATATCTCCAAGGCTTTTGATAAGCTTAGCTGGCCTTTCCTTTTCAAATCCCTTCACTTCTTTGGTTTCTCTTCCAAGTGGATCAACCTTATCAGGGAATGTGTTTGCACTGCCAAAGGATCCGTCCTCATTAACAGATCTCCCTATGGTTTTTTCAATTCCTCTTGTGGCTTAAGGCAAGGGGATCCCCTATCCCCTTATCTCTTTATCCTTGCAGAAGAAATTTTAAGCCTCAACATTCAAAGCCTGCTCTCTAACAGTTCCATCTCTCCCCTCTCATCTGCTCCTAACACCCTGTGCCATCTCATGTATGCTGATGATATTCTTCTTTTCCTAAAAGGCAATAAAAGGAGCCTTTTAGCCTTGAAGGAGGTAATCTCTAGCTACCAAGACAGTGCTGGCCAGTCCATCAACCTGGAAAAGAGCAAACTTTTCATTGGCAAATGTAACCATAGAAAGAGAAGACAAATTTTGGATATCACCAATATTCAAGATAGACCTCTCCATTCAACCTACCTTGGTGCTCCCCTCAATATTGGTACCCCCAGAAGACAACATTTCACTCCCCTGCTTGAAAGGTTTCTTTGCAAGCTCTCAGGTTGGAAATCCCAGCTTCTCTCCCTTGCTGGCCGAAGGACTCTAGTGAGACATGTGCTTAGTAGTCTGCCTATTCACATAGCCATAATTCTTCTAATTCCAAAGTCGGTTTCCACAAACATGGAGACTATTATGAGGAATTTCTTCTGGTCTGGGGGGGCCTCCAGGCAGAAAAGAAGCCAGATTAATTGGGATACGGTCACTCTCTCCACCATCGAAGGAGGCCTGGGCATCAGGCGTATTAGTGAGCAAAATGATGCTTCCTTCATCAAATTGGGTTGGACTGCCATGTCCTCTAATTTTCTCTGGGCCAACTGGATGGTTGGTAGGTATTTTCCAAGATGCTCTCTCGGCACTCTTCCTCTTCTAAATCAGGCTCCTGCATATGGCGGAAAATCAGGATTTTAGCTCATCACATCCATTCCGATAGTAAATGGAAAGTTGGCGATGGCAAGCGGGTTGACCTTTGGTATGATAATTGGATGCAAGCTAGTAGCATGGCCTCTCAGTATCCTTCCTTTAATTTCCCCCCCAATCAGAAGCTCCACTCCCTCTGGGCTGGAACCCAATGGATACCTCCTCCTGACATCCCAACTGCAACTGTTGTTTCTCTGCAGGAAGGCCTTCAGCACCTCTCTTTGGATCTGCTCTCTAAAGACTCTCTGCTTTGGAGCTCCCACCAGGACCAAGGTCTCTCTCTCAAGGAATCTTGGCAAATGATCAAATCTCGTAATCCCTCAGCTTATTGGTCGAACTGGGCTCCGCTGGTTTGGAATTCCATTCAGCAGCTCAGGGTCTCTCTCTTTGCTTGGAGGCTGCTACATGGAAAGACCCCTTCTCAACTCTGGCTTCAACACTCTGGAATTAGTCTGGCCTCTAGGTGTTGCATGTGTCTTCAAGAGCAAGAGTCTACTCTCCATCTTCTATTCCTCTGTTCCTTCTCCATAAATATTTGGAAGTGGATCCTTTCCAAGGCGGGCATTGCTGTTGCTGGTTCCCTTCTCCCTTCCAGGATTTGGCAGGTTCTTTCTACTCACAGTGACAGATTGGCTTGCAAAGGTGCTGCTGTTATATTCTTCTCTACAGCTTATGCATTGTGGAATTGTAGAAATGACGCTACTTTCTCCAACCTCAGAGCCTCCCAGACGAAAGTTACCTCATACCTGACTGAGCTTCTCTCTGTCTCTCTCAAGTGCATTACCAAGCCTTTTTCTGGTAGACCTCTAACGCTTCTAATTAATTTTTTATTCTCCAATTCTTAAGCCTGGTTTGTGTTTTTGGATTTTTGTTTTCTCTTCTCCCTACTGTTGCTCTTTGTGCTTTTTCCTCTGTGGGCTCTCTGCCTTTGTCTCCTTTTCCTTTTTCTTTTAATACAAATTGCCTTTTAGCAAAAAAAAAAAGATGTGCCTAGAGGGCATTTATTTTGAACCATTCTGATTTCGATAGACTGTGGAGTTCCACTCCATTAACTCGGGCTTCTTTCTAGGTTAAAGCCTCACATGTTGTTAATCATGATGAACCCACAATATGTTTGTAATCATTGTAGGATCAATGGGATACATTTATTGTCGGCAATCACAATATAAGTGCAATTAATGTTGGAAATCATAGTGGAACTATTATGGTATACAACATCTCATGAACGAAAATTGTGGAGATATAATATGCTAAAATTTTATAGAATCTTATGTGAAAGTTTATTTTCTACATTATATTCATGTATAATGCATAATTTGAATTGCGAATTCGAACGTGAATTAGTCGAACTACGAATTAGGTAAATGGACTAGGACATGGCAAGAAAACGATGGCAATATAGGTTGGGCCTACTCGGTGGGGGTGCAAATTGGGATTAGGACATTGCAAAAAATCAATGGCATATAGGTTAGGCCTACTGGGTGGGGTGGATTAGTGATGGAAATCGATCAATGGGACCCAAACGAACTAACCAATTTACTAATATAGACCCTTGCCCAAAACATGAACCCAGATTGTGTAGAGATAGGTTAAGGTTTGGCCCCAATCAGGATAACTACAACGGGAGCATCGAACCAGTTATCCATACTAGTGAAAATGAATCAGGTTGTCAATTTTATCATGTTTGGTTTTTAAAGATATAGACCCCTACCTGCCTTGCACCACCAAGACCACGCCCCATGAAAACTACTGATAATAAGTTCAGGCTAAAAGTGAGCCTTGTACTGGCTTTGAGAGACCGGAGAGGTGACATGGTTTGTTATGATTGTAACCATTACATAAAAAGAAACACAGAGAATGGCTGTATCAAATTGTTGTAGAAGTTGCAAAATGGCATTCTAAAAATCAACTTTTAGGGTGCAATTTTTAGAAGGAATTGTACGGATGATTTGAATCAAACCATCCCAAATTGATGAGTAGCGTGAAGAGCTCATCCCAACCAGCAGGGCGGGACCCAAGTTATGATCATATGGGGGCGGCCGCCCCATATCACATTTTGAAATCCCAGGTTTTTTTTTTTTTTACCCTTTTCTCTCCTGCTGTCTTTCCACAAAACCAAGATTCGATTATTCACAAACTACGCCCGTAAGGATTTATTGGATTTCTTTCCCCTTTTTTCCATTTTACCTTTCCCTTATAGATGATTTGGTATAGGGAATCAATTATTGTTTTTACTAAACCATGGAAAAAAGATAATTGGGACTTTTGCATGTTTCTTCTTCCACTTTCATTACGATTTCAAACACCTGTCAGACATTTCCTTTTGTTGATCCACGATATAACTCCTATCATCCTTATAATTTGTGTCTATTGGATCTTAAATTTAATGGAAAAGATTTTGATTTGTAGGTTTTGGGCATAAACTCTTTGATTTAAAGAAATTACAAATTAGATCTAGTGTGAATTGTATTTCTTATTGACCATATGCCTTAGGGTTTTTCATTTCCTTAGATTGTTGTTGATTCATGTTTGCCTTAATTGTTACATCTATTGGCTGTCCATTTTGTATTCTTGTTCTTAGGAAAGCAAGTAAGTTTCCTTGTTGAGGGTATCATTTTTTCAATTGACCATTGTCCACCCCATTTAAATGAAAATCCTAGATATTGAACCATTCCAATTTTAACGGTAAGCATGGCACTTATCTTCTCAGGCATCATGATAAAAGAAAGCAAAAAAATAGAAGAACTTCACTCGATAATTTATTAAAGCTATGCATTTTTTTTATATAATGGTATTTCCTCTTACTCAAATTATATCCAAACTCTCTCTAGAAAAAAAAAAACAAAAAGGAAAATAACTTAGATCTCTCTTGGCTCTCTAACTCTCTAGAAGAAACACACACACACACACAAAAAAAAAAAAGAACCGAAGCTCCTAGTTTTCCTTCTTCTTAAGTAAATTCTGGAACCAATAGGCTGACATCTTAGGATGCCTCTCGAGGTGGTTGTTGTAATCGACATAGACAATGCCAAACCTTGAAGTGTATCCCAAAAGCCATTCAAAGTTGTCAAGAAGTGACCATGCATGGTATCCAATCACATTGGCTCCATCATTAATACCCTTCAGCAAGTTGGCAAGATAGCTGCTGTAGTAGTTGATCCTCGTAGTGTCACTCAACCCCGCAGGAAGGGTCACGTTGCCCGGATCATCCATGCCTGTGATCACCAATACCAATTGTAAAGAATAATAATTTATGTTAATAATGTTAAACATGTTATAATCCAAACCCCCCAGAGAGAGAGAGAGAGAGAGAGAGAGAGAGAGAGAGAGAGAGAGAGAGAGAGAGAGAGAGAGAGAGAGAGAGAGAGAGAGAGAGAGAGATTATAATAGACAATTGATACCATTTTCTGATAGGAGCATGGTTGGGTTTTCGTATTTCTCCTTTACATAGGTCACAACATTATACATGCCCGATGGCACAATGTAAAGCCAGGAAGAGTGAGCCTGCAACCATTCAAATGAATAGAACATTAGAATTTTTTCTTTCTATATAAAAACATCATCAAAGTACACAAATAGAAAGATTTATAAATTACCCTTGGTCCGATAGGCACTCCATTTCGATCGTCTGCAAACAAAAAAAAAAAAGTAAAAATAATAATAATAATACTAAGAACAATCCCAACAATAAAAAAAATAAAAATCCAGTTCATTAGGAACTCCTATGAATTAAATCGAATTCTTTATGAATTCCTAAGAATTTAATACAAAATATATAGGTATATGACTTACATGCAAATGCAGCATTCCAATCAGTTGAATAACCTTTGACATATGAATTGGGTAGATGGGGATCAAATGCATAGTATGATGTATAGTGATTAATGCCCACATAATCTATAGAGCCTTTCACCATCGCTTGTTGTCTTGGGGAAAATTTAGGGAGCCTGTCGCCCACAATATTCCGTAAATTATCAGGGTACATTCCATAAGTGATGGGATGAAGATACCTGCAAATATTAAGCCCATAAGGAGGAAAGCCATATGAGCCTATAAAACATCATTCACTATCCTTGAGTATCCTTTGTAAAAGTGTCAACTGAACTTAAGTTTTGATTGTTACCATCCAATATGAAAATCCCTGGCTCTTTGAGCAGCCAATATGTCATCCATGGAATCTGTAAGGGGTTCATACCAAACAAAATCCAATAGAATACCAATCCGCCCTTTCTGTTCTTTCTGTAGATTAATTAAGATAAAATTTCACCAAACAATTGTAAGCATGCTGAACAAAGCTGTTGTATCCTGTAATAATAGTACCAACTACCAAACCAGTTGCTGAAAGATCTCTCACCTGATACTTTGTGCGGTATCTATGAACTGCACCTGCATGAGATAAAAGAAAATTATGGGTGACAATATAAGGTTCAGTTGAAGAGTCTCCCTCAGTGCAATTGCCAAATGCACTGGAACACCTTCCGGGCGCATTGACTCCAGTGTCATACCCGAGCGCAGCTGCCACCCTTGGCTCATTGAAGGTAAACCAATTCTTCACTCTATCACCAAATATCTTGAAACAAAAGTCTGCATACTCTACATATGCCTTCCTGAAAAATATGAACCAGTGATCAGATTTTTAGAGCATATAGAGATAATATAGCTAGCTTAGGAAAAAAAAAGTACTAGAGAGTAGAGACCAACATCACACTTACACAGTCTTTTGATTTAACCATCCTGTGTATTTATCTTCAAGTGCTTGTGGAAGATCATAATGATATAGATTTGCATAAGGAGTAATGCCTGTAGTTGAAAGATATATCCAAATTAGCAACTGAAATTAAATCATTCAATATTCAAACAGCAACAAACTGGTGATGATATATTAATGTATAGAAGTACCTTTTTCGAGCATGTAATCAATGATCTGATTGTAATAATCAACTCCCAACCAATTTACTCTTCCCTCTCCCTCTGCACAAGCAGAGCCAGAGCCACTTATATTTCGGTTTCTTCATAAAAAGTTACTAGCTACTAATGATAAAGAAAATAAAACCAATTCATCCACATTAAGAACATTGAAACATTCCATTCACCTGGGAAAATTCTTGCCCATGAGATCGAGAAGCGGTACGAGTCAAAATTCAACTCTGCCATGATATCTATATCGGTCTACATGAAAGTAAAGAAAAGTCTTCAGCTTACTAGTTCATCAAAAATCAAGCAAGTGATAGAAGGGAAAAAAAAAAAAAAAGTTACACATAATCATTCTTACCTTGAAATGGTGATACTCATCCACCGTAACATTTGCTGTAGCATTGTTTGCAATTCTGTCTTTCACCCCATAAAAAAAAATCAAGACGTGAAAAAAAAAAAAAAAAGAACATCAAATATCAACAACACAAGGTCACAAATAGAAATAGAAATAGAAATAGATTACCAGGCTTATCACTAATAAACTTGTCCCAAATGCAAGGCCCTCTCCCTTCTTTGTCCGTCATTCCCTCCACTTGATATGAAGATGCAGCAACTCCCCATATAAAGCCTTCTGGAAAGTTGTCCCTACTAAGCCCATCCGTTCTTAATACATCTTCTCCAAAGATGAATGAATATTGTTGCAGAATCAGAAGAGAGAGGAGAAACACAGTCTTTCTCATCATCATTGTAGAAAGAAAGTGATATGTTTGTGAAAAAAATGCAAAGTATATGGAGAGAGTTCGTGTATTTAAATAGAGGGGACCGACTTTAATTTGAGGTGGTAAGTTGCATGTACTTATCCAGGTGGACTCAAATACATTGGAGAGAGAGATTCATACGCTTCTCCAAGTGGATCAATTTCAGAGATCAGTGATCCTTAGATAATTCTGGGAGAGATACAGAAAGATCTATCTTACTATCTCATCCTTAAATAAATTTTATAGATGATAGACCTATACTACTATCTCATCCTTAAATAAGTTTAATAGATAAACTAAAAGATAGACCTGTCTTAATATGAAAGAGTTTTCATTGAAGATGAGAGCTTATGGAGAGCTATATAATCGCCCTCTCCACGTGCAGGGGCAGATGAAGGAGGGGGGGGGGGGGGGGGGGGGGGGGGGTGGCTGCAGCCCACCCAAGCTTTCAGCCCAAAAAAAAAAACTAAATTTTAAGTTTTGGGGCCCGATAACTTACGACACACCTTTTGTTTGTCTTTTGTCATACTTGTCAAGATATATTGTGAAGACATTTTTTTGTTGATTATGAGTAGTATAATAAAAATGATCACTCTTTTGGTATGATGCTTGTCGAAAATGAATTATGAAGATAGTACATAGATAGTTTTTGGTGGGACATTGTTGCTATTTTTTATAGTTTTTGGTGAGACATTGTTGCTATTTTTTTAATGTAACTTCAGTGCAGCCAGAGGCGGATGCAGTGTATTACCACTGCCCCCAGTGGATTTCTAAACTTTAGTTCTAATTTTGGTGGGGCCCACTAATTTTTTCCATAAGGCCCCCAATGAATTTTTTGGGCCCCCAATGGATTTTTGTAGCCTAATATTAATTTTAAATATTTCATATTCTTGTCCTCTCCAATTTTGATTGTTTTAATCACTTTCTTGTAGTATCACCGCGTTCTCAGTCTCCTGCAAGGGCCAGAGGCTGATGCAATTCATAGTCACTGGAGGGCTGGGCCCCAAGTGACTTTTTGGGGAAAAAAAATTATGTATACTAAGTTAGGCCCAAATCAATTAGGCCACCAGTGACATTGAACCAGGCTCTCCAATGAAAACTCGTAGAGAACAGTTGTGATAAATAAATATGTCTTGTTTTATTGCTTGAAATTATTATATTATATTTGTTCAAATTAAAAGATTTGGGGTAAATCTGCACACTATTTGTTCTTGCTAGGTATGATTTGCAATGCAGTGGAAATCTACAAACTACCTGTCTTTGAATGCACCTTTCTGTGTATTAGTTACTGATATTGTATGTAAAAGGTCCACTACTTTTTTTGTGTATTGTTTTTTCTCAAGCATGAAGAAAAAAAGAAGAAAAAATAATTTGCAATCATATAAATAACCAAAAAACGCCCCCGGACCCCCTACTACTTAATCGTGTCCCCAGTGATTTTGAATCTTGAATCCACCACTGAGTGCAGCCCCTCCAGATTAGAAGTCCTGGATCCGCCCCTATCCACGTGACCAATTAGAAAAGGAGAGGAGTTAAGGAAAAGAGTTGATAATTAAGTTGCAGGTCTTATCAATGTGAGGAACTTAGGGCTTTAAAAAAAAAAGTGATATGTTAACTTTTTTTCCAAATTGAAGCCATTAATTGAATTTAGGTCATTTAAAAAAGAAATGCTATTTCTTAAGAGTATAATTTCAAAAGGTTTAGATTATACAAGTAGGCCCACCAGTGGATTTATTTAACATTTCTTTCATGACAACATAAAAAAAGCTATCAGTAGGGCTCTCTTATAAAATCCAGTTTCGATAAATTGATTAATGGGCCTACGTTTGGTGGAGGTGGAAATTGGCTTAATGCTAATTCACAATATGCCTATAATTTTAAGTAGTTTGCATGGTCCCAACTAAAAAATGCCGTTACTTACAAGTGAGGTAAATAGCCGTTCTTGCAAGCTTCAAGAGTTGCTAAGGATAAATATCCATTTATCTCGTCTTTGGTATCCGTCTATTTGGATTGACATTCAAAGCCAAAGATGGCTGCTTAAAGAGAGATGACAGTAGAGTTGGGTTGGTCATTCTATTCACCAAAAGAGGAAACCCTACTTTAGTCTCTACTTCCATAGATCTAATATATATCCTCATTTCAAGTTAACACCCAAAATCCTCCCCCCGACAATACAAAAATAAAAGCTCTAATTTTTAAGTTATAACTTACAATCAGTCCAATTAGTAAAATCATACAAAATATATATATATATATATATATTATTTTATGAGGCAATTGGGGGCAACATTTAAAAACTACACTATAGAACCCACCAATATTTGCATCGTTTTGGAAATTTATGAGGTAACTTTTTGTTCGAACACTTACAAATTTTGCATTTCCACCTTCGTCTGCTTTAGCTAAAAAACTCTAAAAAAAGCAACCGCTTTGAGCTTATTTTTCTAGAGGCAAAAAGGCTCTAATCTATAAATAAGCTCTAAAAATAGAAAACATAATTAGAAGTTTACCAAATGCTCTAATATGTAAATAAGCTTTAAAGAATAAAATATGAGCTTAATTTTGATTAAAGGTTCCAAACGCCCTTTTAAACATTCAAATCGATAAGCTACAATGTGAATAGCCAGTTCCAACTTTTATGGGCCGGATGGATCAAACTGTGAGTCTGGTGGAGCCAAGTGATGGAGAGTGTCTCATTCAAGTAATAACAAGGATAGTGGAACCCTCCCGTAGTGCGCCAGCCATCCACATCAAAGTACATCCCAATAGAAGTTTGTCCCACTTTAAGATTGGGCATATAATATTCTTATGAAATGGCAATTAGTGGGCGGCGCATTTTTTTTTCCAAAGTTTGAATGTTGAATATGCAGACCCCACTGTGGAGCTTCACAACTCGCACAAGAAGCATGAATGGATCGACAATGAAGGATCCATGCTGCCCCTAACATTACAATGTCATATCATTTACATCTTCATTGTTTTATCTTAAAGGTAACGTTTGGAAATCAAATCCTCAAGGATTCCTCAATGATTTTTGCATTAAGTAGTGGAAAAACTATATTTATCAATTGAAAGTCCTTAAAGATTTGAGCCGATGAAAAGCCTAAGTTTTTAGGAGTTCCAACCTCTCCCCATAGGATTTGAAAATCCTCATTTTCTCAACTATATGCATCTATGTGTATCGATAATGATGTGAAAAACAAGTACCATTTACGGATTTCTCACTTATTACCTAATAACATGCCCTGATGAATTTTATAGGGCCGAGCTCATAAAATCCTTTTAAGCTCTGTTCTTGAGCATCACAGAAGATTTGTTTTGCAAGGAAGATTTGTAGAAAAATGAATATTTCAGCAGCCACAATTTTAACTTTACCATATTTGATTGCTCACAACAAATGCCAAAGTAAAGTTTTAATTAGTTATAAAAAAAAAGGTCCACTCTTACTTTTTCAGACCCAAAAAATGCACCTCATGAAAAACAAGTAAAATAATTACTTATCATGTGCTGGCTTCTCATTTCAAAGACAACTAAAGTTAGATGAGAATTCATCAAATGGAAAAGTAATTGATGAGTTCTGATCTCACAGGATTTTACTTTATCTCATAAAAACAAATGCATCTTTATTTTACTGAAAAGTATACTTCACCTTACCTAATCATTATCTTTTCCCCTTATTTGGAACAATTACCATAAGTGATACTTGTCCCATAGTAAGGGATCCAATTTAGTAGAAAAATAAAATAAAAACCCGGGTCTCAGCATTCTTAGGTGGTGGAAATCAGGCCCTACATGACAAGACCCACTTGGCCACTCGGTGTTTCCACTCCAAAAGGAAAGAATAAGTGGACCCACTTGCAAGTGGGTGCTCAGTGGGGCTGTGTGGCTGGATTTGGAGTTTCTGTATGGGAGAAAACTCCGGAAAAAGCATTCACAAACTGAGAATGTGAATGTTCGGGTTGAATTGGTAAGTGGACCAGACCCAAGGTGTCCGATCAACCGCACCAAGGATTGCGCTAAATAACAGGGAGACTCGGCTGAATCACCTCATTTTAATAACAAATTGTCATTTCACGTGCAATTAATAGTGTGCAAAGACAATTCCAATATTGAATTGATAGTTTTCATTCATATCTAATGCACAAATCCAGAAAAATTCTTCAATCTTCAACACACGCACAGGAGAGAGAGAGATATATACTCTTCTTTTCGTTTCTGATGACAACAATATGGCATTTAAGAAGTGAAGTACAATAACATGCATATTCAACAGAGAGGAGGAAAATCATATGGTTATAATCTTACAACCTGCTCTAGGGGTTTCCTATTATAGAGTCACATCCAAGGACAAGGCTGATCACATTGATAGTTTACATTACAATATTGTTACATGTCCCACTCTTGCTAGGGGCCAGATTGTAATTGTGTACACCTCAATCTCGAGAGTTCACATAAAAAAAAAAGTCTTGGAAGTTATGCATTCCAGTGGAATCTTGTCTTGGCACTTTGGTTAACTGAGGAAATAGTCATGCTCAGTGGCTCTTGGAACAAGCCTGTGATATGTAAGAAAGAACTCACGATCAATATTTAGGGATCTCCTTTGTACGTCTTCAAGTCATCATCTACAAAAACCAATCATTTCATATATTTAAACAATGAAATTGGAAATAATATTCAGTTTCCTATTGGAAGATAATTAAGAGACTTACTCTTCAAGGTGATGATAGACCTAGCTCACCCTAAAATGTGGATTCTAAAACTATGCAACTACTAGGAAATATGCAAATTAAGAATTGCAAAATGAGCTTCAAAAAGGGCATGTAGTTTGACATATATCCATTGAAATAATCTAGAATTAAGAATGCAAAAATAAGTAAGCACAATGAAGTTACCCTTGAGATTTGTAGGCATTGCTGCAGATGTCTTCCATTGTGGCGGCCCACAATCTCTTTGCCGAATCTGGCTGCTCCTCATTGTTGATAAATGGTGTCCACAATCCTTTAGAGCAGTTGTTTAAAACCCAGGAGACCTTTGATGGGGGGTTCTTAAAATCAAATCTCTGAGCACTCTATTGATTTAAGATAAAACCATATTGGTCAATAGGAGAAAAGTAGCAAGATGGCCAAAAACAACAGAACAAAAATAAAAAAAAAAAGGCTCACAAATGACTGATGACTGTAAGACTTTCAATTGAATAGATTTTAGCCTTACAGTTTTATCCGCTGTAGGTGTCTCAGATCTGGGAGTGGATCTTCGTATCATCCCCGTTTGTAGAAAGTACTCAACTTCTTTCTTTGAGCGGAAACGATGGTGAGATACCGGATCATAGTAAAACTGCACATTCCAATAATATAGTGAAGACTCTTTCCCAAAATCACAAATGAGGAAATAATTAGTTTCATAGCCTAACAATGTTTGCCGAGATGCTAAATCCCATGCATAATATAACCATATATGATGGGGTTGATTTTTGAAGGGCATTAGTGAAGACTCATGTTAAAAATGACTATTCACTTGCCTATGTGAGATTAGCCTATGAAGATGATGATAATAGTGATGGTGGTGGCATAAATCAATTAAGCAGAAAATATCGACTTAGATACCTTGAAAGACCAGTTAAGCCAACATTCCTAATAATTAATTTAAAACTAAATAAAAAAACTCTCAAATTCCAAACCCCAGATGACCTTGACCTAGCACAAAAGAACAAAGATACAGAAGACAATCACAAACGGCATACAAGGAGAAGAAAAGAAAAGAAAGTTGGTCACAGCAACATTAAAAGTCTCATAAACCTTAAAGCATTAAATACTTTTCAAAGATTTTTTCATTTCAAAATCCACAATATTTGCAAGATTTCCCAACTTATGATCATCACCATCATCTCTCTTGATCCCTCAAATCCAAAATACTACTTTCCAAACCTTAATCCAAAGATTTCAAGTTTCAATAGAAGAAAAGAAAGAAAGAAGTTAGAAAAATTGCAAAGAGAATGTATTACCTTATCTTTCACACCAGCTGTTTTTCCGTTTCTTCTAGTTATGACTTCCATTTTCCAGCCTTCGGGCAACCAATCTGGCCTGTTAGGAGTCGACTCTGATGCCTCCCTTGGCACACTAGACGTTTCATGCCTTGGCTGTGGTGGAGTCGTTGCATCTCCGACTGTTGTTACCATTAGATTGTGAGAGATCTTAGATGCTACTTCTGATTGCATTGTGTTAAGGTTGGAAGCAGAAGAAGCCATTGGGATGGGTGAGGAGATATGGAAGGCTTTTAAATTAGAAATATGGGACGATTGAGAGCTTTGAGAACCTGAGACTTGAGAATTTCTCTTCCCCTTCAGCCTCTTTATATAGATAAATCAAGGTAGTGAGGGGAGGGAACAATTATTTAAAAAAAGTTATGTAAAAAGCACCCCCGTATTTCCTGACATTTACAAATTGATTTCTATATCTTTCCCAATTGAAAAGAACTTATTAAAGTCTGGTCAAGAAAGTTCCAACAAGTCTCTCTCTCTCTCTCTTTCTTTTTTCTTTTTGTACTATTATGGGTCTATGTAAAAATTCTTTTCCTTTAGTTTCTAATATATGCTTATCTTTGCTTATAAACACATAGTGTTGGGAAAACCCACAAATAAAATATTCATATGTATGAAGAAGTATAGAACGCGACAAAAGCTCCTACTGTACTGGTCGAACTATCCCGTGACTCTACAGGGGAGGCCTGATTAATTTGGGAACTTAAATATCATTGTCATATATATATATATTGATGATATACTGACAAAATACTACAATAATTACTTAATATTAGCGTTAGAACAATACTTTCTAATACTATATAATATTTTTGTATTAAATTATTAAAATTGAAATGCCACTGAAAATCCAAAAAATATGATAATATATAAGAATGGGTAAATAGAAAGAAAAACTTTATTTGTTCCTTGTATTATTATATCATTTTAATTAGTCAACCAATGATTAATTTTCTGCAGAGTTTTCTGAAAAATATCCTAAGAAATTAAGTTATTTTGTTAATGGCAATATGAGATTGGTTTTTTATAATGGAATCATTCAATGACTGCAATCACGTTGTTAGCGATCCTTACCAGGTCCATGTTTTTGCCAAGTAAGGCATTGACCGAACTGCTGAAGCGAAGGGTTCTGCAGCAACCAGTAGAGAAGGCAAGAATGAAGCCACCAATTATGTCTTTGGAGACGCCAAAGTGGATGTCCTATGATCGGGTCACGAAAGCAAATGTTAGGAATTTTCATTTTCTTAATGCTAGAACGGGTAATGGCGTCTTCCTGATGAATTATGGATGGTATGCTTGAGAGGCCTCCATTGACTAGTTTAGATCCCAACAAAGAACATATAATGAATGTTTCAATTTTGGTTGTATGGGGCTTGGATTGCAATTTTTGAGGTTTGGCGTTTCAATTGTCTACAAAGCGGCAAGAGATGGACGAGGCTATTAGATACTTGGTTTCAATATCTTACGCTTAGGGTTTATTTATATAGAGAAATGAACGTATGCACGGAAGCATTTCTTCAATGAAATTTACATGAAGCCCCTTCATTTTTATCACAAGTAAAAGAAAAGTCTTTTTTCTAATGTAATCAAATAGACCCCCTTTACATATGGTCAAACAACAATTTTTTCTTGGTTCTTGCATTTTTTTTTCTTTGATATCAACTTTTCTTGATATAGCTTTTACAAATAAAGTTTTTTCTTATATGGTATTTTCCCATTACTCATGTAATATTTTAAGAAATACCACTAAAATCGAATTACATGAGAAAGGCAATATATATGTATATATGTATGTATATATATATATATATATATAGAGAGAGAGAGAGAGAGAGACACCAAAATAAAAAATGGAAAATGTAAAAAAATATAACACGAAGTTATATTTATTTAATAATTCTTATTATTTAAAGGTAAATTAGTCTTTGATTTATATATTTATATTCATTAGTGATAATTAATTCTAGATTAATTATCCTCCATTGAGTTTTCACATGTTGGTTAATCTAACAATTAGTATATGCTTCGAGGGAAGTGAAATTTGGGACACTACGTATTCATTTAGGGGCATGTGATGTAGATGCCTTAGATCATGGATAAGAGGGGTCCGCAAGAGCCAATAATGAAAATAATGGGTCAATGGCAGTGGCATTAGTAGTAAGCATGCACACAAGTCAGGTTCAGGTCATGGCCATTATGCATTTGTGTTCGACACAAGTTCAAACCCATATTGGTACTAAAATGTAATGTGTTTAACAAACCTGTATAAAGTCTAAATTTCAAATTAGTTCCGCAATTCAAAGATATATTTTACATTGATCCAGAATCTATCATAACTTCCACATTAATGTAGAATCTATCATATCTTTTACATTAACAACAACGTTTACATTCATTCAAAGTCCATGATATCTTTTACTTAATTAAGAGTCTATTATATCTTTTATATTAATATAAAAACTATCATATCTTTTACTTAATATAGAGTCTATCATATCTTTTATATTAATGCAAGATCTATCATATCTTCTTTTTTATATTAATGCAAAATCTATCATATATTTTTTATTAATGCAAAATCTATCATATCTTTTTTTTTTATATTAATAAAGAGTCTATTTATCTCTTACTTAATGCGGAGTCTATCATACCTTTTACTTAATTAAGAGTCCATCATATCTTTTAAATTAATTCAAAATCCATCTTATCTTCTTAATTTATTTCTATTAATGGAGAGTCTATTATATCTTTTCCATTAATGTAGAGTCTATCGTATCTTTTACTTAATGTAGAATATATTATATCTTTTATCTTTTACTTAATTCAGAATATATGGTGTCTTTTACATTAATCTTATCTTTTGCACTTTTATATTAATGTAATTAAAGTCCATCATATCTTTTACTTAACGTAGAGTCTATCATTTCTTTTACCTTTTACTTAGTTTAGAGTATATCTTATCTTTTACATAAATCATATCTTTTGCTTTAATAAATAATCCTTCATATCTTTTTCATTAATGTAAAGTCTATAATATCTTTTACTTAATGCAGTGTCTATCATATCTTTTACTTAATGTAGAGTCAATCATAACTTTTATCTTTTACGTTAATACAAAGTTTATCATATTCTTTTCTCAATTTTCTTTATCATATCTTTTACATAAATGTAGAGTTTATCTCACAATAACACTTTGGCCACTGGACTCATCTAGTAGAGAGGTGAGGGAGTGGTTGCAACTTCTAATTTTCCTTTCTATATATATATATATGTTGTAGATAGACAAGGGGCAACTTTGCATCTTAATTATCTTTTAACAATATTAAGTATATTAATATTAACATATGTTAATTGTGGCAGGGAGAATACACAGTGAACAAGAAAAAACACTTAATTACCAACCATGCCTACCGCAGGATCATGACCCTTAATCGATTACAAGTTTACAACTTACCGATCAAAGAAAATCTTCATTAATTAATTGTGGTAAATTGGTTTGCCGTTGGTCAATCCAACATACGTCCTACTTTGATACGAGAGAGACACTTTTTCGTGTCAAAACAAGGGAAAAAAATGATTATTTAGAAAATTTTGGATTCGTTATGGTGAGTCTAGTATTTTCTCTTCTTAATGCTCACAAAGTTTTGGAGAACTAAGTCTTGGAAAATGATTGTGGTATATGCAGATTTATTATTTTTCTTTGGATATTATTGAAAATTTTACAAAAACTAACTTAATTTGTAATAAATTAAGAATTGTAGGAATGAAGCCATTTTTAACAACCACAGTGCTTCCCAGACCAAGGTCATCCTCTTCCTGACTGAGCTTCTCTCTGCCTCTCATAAGTGTATTTCTAAGCCTTTCTCTGATAGACCTCTAAAGATTCTTTGTAATTTTTTGTTCTCCAATTCTTATGTCAGTTTTGTGCTTCTGGATTGCTGTTTTTCTTTTCCTGGCTATTGCTCCTTGAGCTTTCTTTGTAGGCTCTTAGCCTCTGTTTCTCTTCCCCCCTTCTCTTAATTCAAATTACCTTTTAGCAAAAAAAAATTAAGAATTATAATCGATATGGTTGCCCCCCCTTCAAGAAATTTCTGGCCTTGCCATTAGGTATAGGTCAGATCTACATGTCCAGTAGCAAATATGAACCCAACTCAAACCTGACCCATTTATTAAAATTGTTAAGACATATCAACCGAAACCGACTTGGGCTGGTTGTCCAATATCCAAAGGGGTGCTCATTCGCCAGACTAACCTGAGCATGGACTGATTGGGTTTAATTTAATAACCGCATGGACTCAGGCTAGGCATGTGTCAAAAAGGTTATCACCCAATGCGGTTCCACCGAAACAAGGTCTTGGGAAGGTCCAGAGTGAAGACATACCTAACGTTTGACAATTTTACACAAAGTGGCTGCTCACATGTCTCAAACATACATTATCCCGCATGACAACCAGAGCTTTTATCATTGCATCAAAGCAATTAGCTAGACCCAATAACTAAATGGGCAGTCCTTGGGGAATAGTGGCATGTAACCAGTCCTTGGGTAACAAGCTTCACGGGTGAGGTCATTAGGTTGTGTGATTGCATGTTTGTTGGAATCGGTTCTCCGATCTGTTTGTTTTGGATTGCTGTGGACATGGTATGTCTAATCAATTATTTATTTATTTGTCTAATCAAGAGTGACATAAAAGCTTGCCCATATTGATAGTTTTTATCCCATAACTAGCTCAATAACCCGTGCTCAGCACAGTATCTCCACTATAAAATAAATAATCATATATTAAAAACAATTACCTCTTTCCATAGGGCAAGTTGCATAAAAAAGAAATAGAGAAATTGGCGCAGAAAGGGAATGGCTACATAAAGAAATAACTGAAACATGAGTAGTTTGATGAAAAAAATGAGTGAGTAGTTGCATGAGTAGAGGAGAGAGAATGTGGAAGCATAACTGTCGGTCAAAATTAAATCCAAAAGCCTTTAGCTTAATATAGTATAATTTGACATCAGACATAATTTTATGCCTTTAAGACTGTTAAATTAAGGGCTAAGATAATTTAGTGGGGTTAATTTTTTGAATACCCCTAATCCATGAGGAGAACTTTCAATATGGCGCCCCCTCCCATTAGTAAACTTGCATATAAGTGAGTCCCATGAGCTGGACTGCATATATTCAGTCTGCTCGTAGGTACACATTTTCCCATAGCTACCATGCCCATCCACACTGTGCCCCTCATAAGATAGGATTTCTTATTATTGTCAGGGATTAGAACTAGGTTTCAATGAAAATAAACTCCTTGTGAAGGCTAATTATCATAAGGATATAATCATTGTTTTTTCGACTATTGCTGGGCTGACTAGGGAGTGTGTGTGGGTTACATGAGTCTGTTGTAAAGATAAAAAACAAATCATTTTTCTAAGTGCAGTATTGACATTTGGATCAATTTGAAGGAGGCCTTTGTTTGGAGAAATTTCTGATGGGATATTCCATAAACCATAATGTTGGCCGGGTGTGTGCTTGCTATTGCTCCCTTGCCAATTTTCTAGGCTTCACATCCACAGCTCTCTATTTTAATGTAATCAAATGTGACATCCTGAGTATACATGTAGGAAATGATATGTGCTTGATATAATTACTTTATTAATGATGGATTGTTACCGTCAAATGAGATGATTTGATGAAACCCCAACACTTGATTACACCTGGTTTGATGTCAACTAAAAATCAGATCATGCACCATCAGAAATTCTATCAAAAAACTTAGATATCAAGGATCTGTTAACTTAAAATTTGCTCCAACTTGCTCTCTCCTAAGAAAGTTGGATCTCGATCCACGATTTAAATTCATTTCATGGTCGTTTTTCTTTGCCAATCATTATGTAAAAGAGAAATTAGAAGTTAGAAGTTATTAGAAAGAATGATGTTTCAATTTATGGTTTTTATTCAAACAAACAAAAAAGATCTAGCGGAACGCGAGGGAAGAAGAAGATGACACGAGTGGCGACATCAGTTTATACATGTCGCTGCTCAACAAAATAGTAAAAAAATTAAAAAGTACTGGGAGGCCCTTTATGGTCTATATTGAAGCTTAAAAGGGCCTTTTTGGTCTTCAACCACTTTAAGGAAATTTTTTCGATATATTCTCCGAAACTTTATAACTTGTATTTTCATCCGTGGAATTAGTTTGGTTAATGAGTAGATTTGGTGCCTATTAATTAATTTTTTTAGAAGTGTTACAACTTAAAGAGGAAGGGGAAGGGGTGAATAGCAAAGACATGCAATGAAACAATGAAAAAAGAAATGTTAAAATTGAAATCTGGATACATCATTGAGGATGGGCTCAAAAAATATTTGGCCTTAGAATTTCCAAAGCACCAAGGAAGTGACAAGTTGCAATTTTCAGAAAGCAGAACCCCTTTAGGGTGTGTTTGGATGTGTGGTGAAGTGAGGTGAGGTAAAGCCTCCATTATCCAGACAAGAAAAGATAATGGGTCATATAAAAAGTACACAATTTTAAATTTTCATTCATCTTTTTCAAAAAAAGTAGAAAAAACATTCTCCACGCTAAAAGACAAAAAAGCTTCACTTTTCTATACAAAAAGTCAAAAATATTCTATATCAAACAACTAAAAATAAAACATCATCATAACAACTTATATTTTATTATCTCTTGATTTGATGCTTCACCTCACCATACTTCAATTCACCATACATCCAAACAGGCCATCTTTCTTGATTAAAAGAAGGCAAAAGGGGCTTGTCTTCAAGTTTAAAAAGTTCTTTTTTTAAAAAAAAAAAAAAACCTCCTCGGTAGCTTTGTTGAGTAGTTAAAAATGCGTTGTTATCTAAGGAAAAAAAAAAACCAATAACAGGTATGTTATAGCACATTACAACAACGTAGATATAAATGTCGTGCCCAGGAATTCGAATATGGGAGCAACATATTCGTAAGATTTATAATGTGGGCCCACCTTTATAAGAATTATAATGTGAGGACATCTTTTTTTTTAATTGTGAACACATAACCCACTTTTAAAAAATTATAATTTGGTATGTACATTTAGAAATCTGGATATGGGGCCACATTCATAGGATTAACAATTTGGGCCTACATTCATAGGATTTACAATGTGCATCCACCTTTTGTGATTGTACTATATAACTCACGTTTAAGAATTATATAGTGGGGTCAGCTTTTTTTGTGATTGTGGACACGTGGCCCACCTTTAGAAATTACAACGCAACGCCCACCTTTATAAATTAGAAGATACGGCGTATACGTTCGTAGGATTATAATGTGGTCCCACCATTATGGAATTATAATATGGTCCACCTTTGGTGATTGTAACTATGTGACCCATCCTCTTTTAGATTGTGAACATGGAGCCCAAATTTAGAGTAAGTGAGATGATTTAGAGTCTTTAAATGACATTCCTAAGGTGACAAGACATTTAGGGCATGTTTGTGTAGGCCATTTCCGCAGAAAAGGTTGTAGTTTTCTATGGAAAACTTCTTTTTCATGTGTTTGGTGCGGCAGTTTTCCGCGGAAATGCTTTTTCGCCACGTCAGATTTTTCCTTCTTAGGCATGAAAATAGACTTCCTATGGGGGGGTATGGGAAGTCCATTTCCACGGAAAACTGACCCTCCAATGTGAATAGCCAGTTCCAACTTTTATGGGCCGGATGGATCAAACTGCGAGTCCGGTGGAGCTAAGTGATGGAGAGTGTCTCATTCAAGTAATAACAAGGATAGTGGAACCCTCCCGTAGTGCACCGGCCATCCACATCAACGTGCATTCCAATAGAAGCTTGTCCCACTTTAAGATTGTGCATATAATATTCTTATGAAATGGCAATTAGTGGGCGGCGCATATTTTTTTTTGAAAAGTTTGAATGTTGAATATGCAGACCCCACTGTGGAGCTTCACAACTCTCACAAGAAGCATGAATGGGACAATGAAGGATCCATACTGCCCCTAACATTGCAATGTTATATCATTTACATCTTCATTGTTTTATCTTAAAGGTAACGTTTGGAAATCAAATCCTCAAGGATTCCTCAATGATTTTTGCATTAAGTTGTGGAAAAACTATATTTATCAATTGAAAGTCCTTAAAGATTTGAGCCGATGAAAAGCCTCAGTTTTTAGGAGTTCCAACCTCTCCCCATAGGATTTGAAAATCCTCATTTTCTCAACTATATGCATCTATGTGTATCGATAATGATGTGAAAAACAAGTAGCATTTACGGATTTCTCACTTATTACCTAACATGACCTGATGAATTTTATAGGGCCGAGCTCATAAAATCCTTTTAAGCTCTGTTCTTGAGCATCACAGAATATTTGTTTTGCAAGTAAGATTTGTAGAAAAATGAATATTTCAGTAGCCATGTCACGACGAGGCCCGAGATCAGAGTCATTAGGGTTAACCCCCGGGTCGCGATGCTCATATTTACTCCCGTAAACCCCGAATTAACCGAAGTTAAAACGAAGTTCACAAGGGATCTTGCATATGTACCTGTCAATGTACAATTATGTGGAAATATACAATAATATACATTGACAATCATTTAACAAAATTAATCACATTCTTTACTTTAAAATGTAAAGTTCACTTTACATCGTTTCAATTCTTCTACTATCAACCACTGCATCTTCAAAATACAATGTAGGGAATATTACTTACAATACCAAAATGAATATACAAACTAATTTCTAAAATTTTCCAAAAGATTCCAATGTATTCGCTCTCCGATCATGTCCATTCAATTAGACCTCCTGGAGATATCGAATGGGCCTCCTCCGCTGGCGGGACGGTCTCGGAGGGACCGGCACGGGCAACTGAGCCTGTAATATCATCAGTAATACCGTGAACACGACGGTTGAACAAGATATACTTATAGCTTTATGACATGTTTGATAATCCTGATAATTCATTGATTTTCAGTTCTAGACAAGCAATAATAAACATAATAATATTGGCAACTACACTAGTATTGGTTTCAACTCGATTCAGTTCTTCCAAAAGGAAGCATTTCGTATTCATTCACTTACATTCAGCCTTTATTAATGACTTATCAATCGGACTCGTCAGTCCAGGATATGACTTTTCAGTCAATGACCTTTCGGTCCAATAAAGTGGGATCTCCCAGTGTCTTGATCAGAGATCACTGGTGTCACCACGGAGCTCCGGAACGCCCCCAATTCCATCTACTGCAGTAGGATTAGTCAGTTCATTATTACTTTTCGTAACTGTTCATTCATTACTTCATTCAGTTCAATTCAATAATGAGTTGAGGAAACCACTACGTAGTGCCAGACCCGTTAACAATTCATATCAATCTCATTCTAAGTCTAAACCAATCCTCTATTTAACCATCGAGTGTAACTTTGGTTATCAATGCAAAGATTACTATAGATGACATTACGTAGTTGATTATGCATTAGGATAACCCTAGTTAACACTTATGGAGGTTTAAACATGATTAATATTAGTCTCTATGCTTAGGGTTTGAATCTAGGAAAATCGGACTTTATTTGCACTTTTCCAGCATTTCTCAGTGGGCCGGTCGACCTGGGCCTTGCCGGGTCGACCTGCAGTTGTAAGTGAAAAAGGGAGGAACAGTGTTTTGGTCAGGTTCCAAAGGAACCTGACCATGTGGGGCCGGTCGACCGAGCAGGGGCTCGGTCGACCGCGTGAACTGCGGACTACCCTGCAGTTCTGTACTGCAGAGAAATGGATCTGAATCCATTTCTTGTCTTTCTTGCACCTGATATGAACCTGATATATCAACAATTCATGGAAATAACATGTCTATGCAAAGTCTATGATCTCACTCAATCAACCTCTAATTTTCACAATCCAATTCATTAGGTTAATCACCTAATGAGCATGGTTCTAACTTTAAACACACCCTTTGCACTATTAACATTAATTTAACTCTACATACAAATCATTGAAACTACCATAACAAGCATAACTAATATATACTTGCCTTGTTGAAGCTTGATTGTTACAAATCCCTTTCTAAGATTGGATTTGAGGTAGAACTCCTTCTCTTGGAGCTTCACTTCTAATAAGATGATGAAGAAGAGGAAGAAGATGGATTCCCCTTCAAGCCAATCACTTTAAACTTACTCTTGATGAAGAAGAAATTGAAGAAAGAAGATAAAAAGCATGAAAAGAAGTTGCCTAGGGTTTGAAACAAGAGGAATGAGCTCATTGAAGCTCATTTAGGTTATATAAGGTTTCTTTTTGCATTAAGCCCCCTTTAATGTCTTTTAATCACAATTCAAGTCAAATGCAATTCCATTTGATCCATTTCTCGTCGAACAATGTCGAGTCTTTGATGAAAGTTCTCGTACTCGTCAAGATACACATGCTAGTATCAAGAGTTTCCGTATCCGCCAAAATACGTAAAGATCCGTATTTCCGAAAAAGTCCTTAGTTTGCTTACTCGAGTTTCATTTCCTAATCTTGATTCCTATGTCATTAAGCCTAAATTACTCATTGTTAGGCTAATTTAATTTCACTTAGTCATTAATCCAATTAAACATGCTTAGTTCGTCTTAAGCTTGATTAATCAGAGTTAATCTTGATTAACTCGGGACGGAGCCTAACAAGCCACAATTTTAACTTTACCATATTTGATTGCTCACAACAAATGCCAAAGTAAAGTTTTAATTAGTTATAAAAAAAAGGTTCACTCTTACTTTTTCAGACCCAAAAAATGCACCTCATGAAAAACAAGTAAAATAATTACTTATCATGTGCTGGCTTCTCATTTCAAAGACAACTAAAGTTAGATGAGAATTCATCAAATGGAAAAGTAATTTATGAGTTCTGATCTCACGGTATTTGTTACACCCCAACTCAATTTAATCTTCATTAATGCTAATTAATAGGGATTTAGTTTAATTAATCGTGTTTAATTGTAAATCATCAAGTTAGTCTCTTAGACCGAGTCAACTCGAGTCTTGAGTTTTGATTAGTTGAGTGGGATTGAATTGATTCAATTGAATTGAGTCAAGGACTTTTCCGTAATTATAGATTTTCTAGTTTTTCATCGTTTTCACGTCATTTTGGCGTCATCGCGTGTATTTCGCTAAGCTTGTCCATTTTTGTATTCGACCTTACTTCCTTTGATCACTCGTTGAAGAACTGAACCCTCGTTTGACTTAATTTGGAAATATACAAAATGAACGGACTTTTCCGCAAATTTCCTATCCTTATCACTCAAAACCACTCCAACTCAACTCCATTTGTTTCACTTCATTCGGTTATGCATGTGAATGGTGGAGAGAACTCCTCCTCTCTTCTTCCTTTCAATTTCTTTCATTTCTACAAATCCTTGTGGTGCAAGTGAAGGGAGGCCATCTCCATCATCTTCTTCATCTTCCCCTCCTCTTTGTTGACAAGGAATTTCCCCATCATCTCATATTCTCTCCAATTCGGATTTCTTTGTTGAGATATGAACTAACACTCCTTCCTTTGGATTTTTGAGTTGCATGAGAGTCAAAGGAGTCTCTCATACACATGTATAGACTTTGATTGTGTTTTGATGGATATTGTGTTTAGGGTTTGAGTCATTTGGGAATTTTAGGGCTTAGAACACCAAGAGAGTAGAAGAGGGTTAGAAAGCATAAATTGAGGCAAGCATATGCATAATATAGATTTACATTTTTGTTAATTCCATTGACTCAATGATATTTTTATTCAATCCTCTTAGTGCTTAATAAATGAATGATTTGGAATGGTTTCAAGTTAATGGAAGAATTATTAGTGTGTATATGATGAATGGGAGCATGAAGGCTCCATTTTCTTTGCAGGTTTAGTCTTGGGAGGAAAATATAAAGGATTGGGGAATGGAATGAAATGGAAGGGAATTCGGAAGTCTGGGATTCTGGACAGTTCGCTCGAGCGAATTGGACACATCGCTCGAGCGAACAAACCGTTCGAGCGGACAAATAAGTGCGCTCGAACCTTCAACTCTCTGGAAAGGGTCCGCTCGAGCGAACCTAATGCTGTAGCTGGACCCCTTTTTGACCCCAACCTTTGGGTGGATTATCATCCTTAACCTATCTTAACCCACCTTAAATGTTCCAAATGGATACTTAAGGTGCTTACCCTATTCCATAGGAAATTAGTAACTCTTTTGACTCCTAGGATCGAAAAAGGGAACCATTAACCTTATAAATTGGGCCATTGAATAATTATAGTCCCACACTATGCCATGAAGGCTACTTGAAAATTTAACGTAATTCTCCTAATTAGTGACACCGAACAAGTAGTAATACGTTGACTTTCCGAATTCACCTTGTATTGGACGGTGAAGGACTTAATTCAATAGTATAATAGTGTATTGGCTAGTAAGTTTCCTTGATTCCTTAACTTATTGCATTTCATATTAGATTATATTTTCAATTGACAGATCAATCATTAATCATTCTAAATAAATAAGTTTATTTCAATTCCCAGAATTCTTTGAGGTTTAATAGCTTTATTTTTCCCGTCATTCTCTGTATATGGTACATCGACTCAGCACTTGTGAAATGTGGATTGAGTGAGTATAAGATATGATGACATATGAATGGAAGTAATTTTATTTAGAAATGATTTGGAATACAAACTCACTTGAGTTCACTTATGATTTGATTAGTTTGATTCGACTGAGTCGGCACTATCTAGCTTCGACATTGTGACGCCCGACGGGGCCAGCACTTGGTTTAGTTATGAGAGACTGCTGCAGTAAGTCGCCTGGAGCACCGGAACTCCAGAACCGGGTAGCTAGTTAACCTTTGGCCGGGCCGCTGGTGACATCCCAACTAGTTTGCTCTCTTTGAGGGGATGAGCTTTGAGTAGTAGCCAAATTTGTATGGTTTCTTATTTATTGATCCATCAGCATATTTTATTCAAGCACAATTTTCATAGTTGATACTTATCATTGCCATCTACTGATTTGCTTGTATTAAATTCAAAGTTGCAACATTATGTGATTTCTTATTGTGCCTATACTTGCTAAAATCGTCGTATTGAGATACTACATTTGGTGTTACAGACGCAGATACAGCTCCCGGCCCTGAAGAGGCCCAGGAGAGAGAGGAGGGTACCCAAGTGGTACCGGCAGTATTAGAAGAGTGGCCAGAACCAGGGCCAACTTAAATTGGACCTCCTCGGAGTGCGGACTACAATAGTAAATACCATAGTTCGTGTGACTATCATTTTCATCTAGTCATATGAATTTCTTTTGAATATACTTTTGGTAGTGAATGTATAGGTTCTATCAATGGTTATACAGGGATTCTTTCATTGATCCCTCTTTTGAAAATTAATGTATATATTTGTCAAATTCTTTTGTATCAAACTTAAAAGTTAAATTGCACTGAATGGGAAATGATAACCTCTGTAAATGATTTACGACTTCCGCTATATTAAATGTTATTTGTTCTCACATGTGGATGGGTCGCTTTTCTCTCATTCGTGTGTTGTATGTGGCTCGAGATAGGTGCAACATGCGAGAGTACGTGTGACACACCTCGGGAATTACCCTAGGCCAGGGTGATTTCGGGACCGGGATGTGACATACGTAAGTATGGTATCAGAGCCCTGAAAGTCTTCTAAAAAGACTTAGAAAAAATTTAGAAACGTTGTGAGAATACGTTAGAATCGATTGTGAGTATAGGGTTGTCGGGCTAGTGTATTGATAGTTGTACGTTCATTGTTAGTATTTAGTGTTTCATGTGAGTACCATTAGGCAGAGAGATAGATTAGAGTCCTAACTCTTACAATTATTTTGCAGGACAATGGCATCCGGTTCCGGGAGTGGAAATAGCGGTGGTAATGGGTCACAGAATCAAGGACCCCTCGTTGAAGTGGACAATGATCCTCTCTCAATGGAAGCCAGGATGATGGTCTTAATGGAACAAATGGCCAAGACAAATGAGCATTTAGCAGCATTGATGGCCATACAAGGTCAAACGCAATCAAACCTGAGCACTCAAGTGGTCATCCAATCTAAAGAAAATGACTTGACTACATTGTTCTACAAGATCAGGAAACAAGGAGCTACAGAGTTTCAAGGGAAAGAAGATGCTATTCAAGCAGATGAATGGTTGGATCATATTAACGATGTCTTCGAGACAGTCGTATGTGATAACAAACGAAGGGTAGTTCTCACTACCTCAATGTTCAGGGGAGTCGCCAAGGACTGGTGGAAATCGGTCAAGGATGCGTACATAGATATGCCAAATGCCACTATATGGGAGACTTTCCAAGAGCGGTTTCATCGCAAGTTCATACCGGATCACATGTATAGGAAGAAAGAAGAAGAATTTATCTCCCTCAAGCAGAACCAGATGACAGTAGCAACATATGTGCACACTTTTACACAATTGTCCAAGTTTGCTAAAGACTTAGTGGACACAGAAGAAAAGAAAGTGAAAAGGTTTGTCGGAGGGCTCCATCCTGCGTATGAGGAGCATGTGATAATGTACAAGAGGCCCGAGACTTTCCAAGATGCTGTTGATAGAGCCTACACCGCAGAAGAGATGGCTATGAAGAGATGGCTATTAAGAAAAGAAATGCAGATCCGAAGCGGAGTATGTCTCACTCCGGAAAGCACTTCCAGCACAAGAAACAAAAGGGTATAGCCATTGGCCTAAATGCACCTAGGTGTGGGACATGTGGAAAAGGACACCCTACTGAGAGGTGTTGGAGAAACACCGGTGCATGCTTTCTTTGAGGATCCACGGAGCACCGAGCTGCAGCTTGTCCCAGAAACAAGGGTGGTTATGGAGCACCCCAGCAACCATATCCTCAGTAACCAGCCAGGCCAGCACTTCCGGCCCCACCTCAGAGGTTGGCATTACCCTCACCTCCTCCAAGACCTCAACAGCAGCAACGACCACAGCCAGGAAGGCCAGACCACAGCGTCAGCAAGCCAGACCGTTACCACAACAAGCTGGGCAACTTTTTGCAGCAAACCTTGAACAAGCAGAAGCAGCCGTCAATGTTGTAGAAGGTACCGTTTTGATTTGTGCCAAAGAAGCAAGGACTTTATTTGATTCGGGGTCCACACACTCTTTTGTGGCACCTCTTTTTGCTAGTGGTCTACAGCAACCGCCTGAGTTGCTTCCATTTGTGTTGATGGTGATTACTCCGGTGGGTAAGCGAGTAGCTTGTGAGACCTACTACCCCAAGTGTAGTGTTCAAATTGGAGATTTACTAATGCTAGTCGATTTGATTATCCTAGCGATGCAAGACTTTGATGTCATCCTTGGAATGGATTGGCTCACGAAATATCGTGCTTGTGTGGACTGCTTCCACAAGACAATCACCTTTAAGGTGGAGGAGCCCAAGTCGAATGTGATATTCGAGGGTGTGCGAAGAGAAAGGTCTAAGTCCGGACTTGTGTCAGCATTGGATGCTGTTAAGCTTTTAGAGAGTGACTGCGATGGCTACTTTGCTTTTATCTGTGAGAAGAGACCGTCCGTGAAATTGAAAGAGATTCCAGTGGCGTGCGAATTTCCAGATGTGTTTCCGGATGAAGTTCCAGGATTACCCCCTTCTAGAGAAGTAGATTTCTCTATTAAACTAATGTCAGGCACTGCTCTTATTTCCAAGGCACCGTACAGAATGGCCCCAGCAGAACTCCGAGAATTAAAGGAACGGTTACAAGATTTGCTGGACAAGGGACTTATACGTCCTAGTGTATCACCATGGGGAGCTCCGGTGCTATTTGTGAGAAAAAAAGATGGTTCTCTTCGAATGTGCATAGACTACCGGAAGATCAATTAGGTGACGATAAAGAATAAATATCCGTTACCTCGAATCGATGAACTGTTTGATCAACTTCAAGGAGCAGCTTATTTTTCAAAGATCGACCTCAGATCAGGATACCATCAGCTAAGGGTTCGAGAGCAAGACATCGAGAAGACAGCTTTCAGGACGAGATATGGACACTACGAGTTTCTTGTGATGCCATTTGGCTTGACCAACGCTCCGGCAGTGTTTATGGCGTTGATGAATAGAATTTTCGCTCCTTATCTCGATCAATTTATTGTCGTCTTCATTGATGACATTTTGGTGTACTCGAAGTCTATGGAAGAGCATGCAAATCACCTTAGATCGTCACTTCAACTTTTGAGGATGCACCAGTTGTACGCCAAGCTTGAAAAGTGTGATTTTTGGCTCGAACAAGTGGCTTTCTTAGGGCATATTATCACTTGAGACGGCCTAAGGGTAGATCCAGCAAAGATAGAAGCGGTTATAAATTGGCAAAGTCTGAAGACCGTGGAAGAGATTCGAAGCTTTATAGGTCTTGCAGGTTACTACCATAGATTTGTCAAGGACTTCTCCAAAATCTCAGCCCCATTGACTAAGTTGACCAGGAAGGATGTACCATTCATTTGGACTGAGTGTGAGTCCAACTTCCAAATTTTGAATGAAAAATTAACAACCGCCCCAGTACTGTCTTTGCCTGAAGGTTCAGGAGGCTTTGTGATATATTCGGATGCATCTAGAGTTGGACTGGGGTGTGTCCTTATGCAAAATGGAAAGGTAATAGCCTATGGATCTAGGCAGTTGAAAACCCATGAAAGAAATTATGCCACTCATGACCTTGAACTTGCTGCTATCGTATTTGCACTGAAACTGTGGAGACATTATCTATATGGAGAACAATTTGAAGTGCATTCCGATCATCGTAGTTTACAATATCTATTCTCCCAACAAGATCTCAATATGAGGCAGAGGCGGTGGCTAGAATTTATAAAGGACTATGACTTCCCCATCAAATACATTACAGGAAAAGGAAATGTGGTGGCTGATGCTTTAAGCAGAAAATCATCATTAGTTGCAACTATGGGCACACAATGGCTCAAGTTTGATGCTTTTGAGGAATTAGATGTAGAGGTTCGCTTGATTAATGATTCAGTGATGATGGCAGCCATGTCAGTGTACGAACCAGAACTGATGGATCAAATTAATAATGAACAGTTCGAAGATCCTAACTTGGCCAAGATAAGAGATCACATTGCCGAGAAGCCTGAGTTTCAGTTGGTGGATGGAATCTTGTATTTTAGGAACCGCTTGTGTGTGCCGAAAACAAATCAATTGATAGTTCCAATTTTGACTGAAGCACACAATGCTAGATATGTGATGCACCCTGGAAGTACAAAGATGTATAAAGATCTGAAGAGACGATTCTGGTGGAATAACATGAAGAGAGAAATTGCAGTATTTGTATCTAAGTGTTACACTTGTCAACGTGTAAAGTTCGAGCATAGGAAACCTCCGGGTTTGTTACATCCTTTGTCTATTCCTTAGTGGAAATGGGAACACATATCTATGGATTTTGTTTCAGGATTACCGTTGACTAGCCGGAAGAACAATGTAATCTGGGTGATAGTTGATCGATTGACGAAATCAGCCCATTTTCTCCCTTTCAAGAAAGGCATGAAATTCAATGAGATGGCCAAACTCTTTGTGAAGGAGATAGTTCGACTGCACGACACTCCAGTTTTGATAGTCTCTGATAGAGATACGAGGTTCGTCTCGTCATTCTGGCAATCTTTTCAGCAGTCTATGGGCACGAAACTCAGCTTCAGCACCGCTTACCATCCGCAAACAGATGGACAGTCCGAACGAAACTCAGCTTCAGCACTGCTTCACCGTGATCAGTTGCAAAGAAGGTAGAATTTTTCTTCTGTTTTTTTTTTTTTTTTTTTACCAACGTTTGCTCCAATCGACTCTGCTTCTCTTTAACTTTTTATAATTGCTGCACACCAAAAACAAAGAAAAAGAATAATGGCAGGAAAAAAAAGAATTAAAATAAAAATCAACTAAAGGCTTCTTAACAATTAAACAATCCCCGGCAACGGCGCCAAAAATTGATCTGTCGTGGAAATCAATCAAATTACCTAACTAAACTACTAGTATAGTAGTAGAGTAAGGGTCGAACCCACAGAGATTGCCAATTGTTTAAAAACCAAGGTTGAACTTAATTTTAATTCCAAAAAGAGTGATTGATTGTTGAATTTTCTAAAATAACTGAAAACTGAATTTAAAACAGAATTATAATTAAATTAAACAATGAACAAGTTGAAAAAGGAATTCCTAGGGCTGTCGAATTCACCACTAATCTTGCAACTATCTTCAATTGTATTAATTTCTGGTTATTATATTAGGATGTAAAGATGTATTTTAGCTACAAGCCAAAATACAATCACCAAGAAAATCACGCACCAAAACCCCAAGTACGAATTATCTTTGGATAATACGAACCGTCTATGCTACTTCTACTGTCATAGACACGACTCGTTTTCCTAAGTTATAACTCGTCCTACGGTCTTGGTGTATGTACAAGAATCACCATTGTATAACCACATATGCAAAATCACAGAAATTGAACATGTGAAAAGAAAATGAAACCATTAATTGCAATAAATATCAATGTTATACAATCAACATCCCAATGTAATTACTCCAGAAATTAAATACAAAAAAAATAAAGTTACTTGACTGGGGTTTCATCTAAACCCTAGGAATAAGAGAAACTTAGCCCATGATGGTGGAAGAGGAGAACACCATAGCCATGGAGTTCTTCATCTTCTTCTCTTGAGTTGTCTTCTTCTTCTCCTTCCTTCCTTCCTCTTTCTCTCCTCCTTTTCCCAGAATAGAACCACCGAATGGTAGCTCCCCCTTCAACTCCTAATATCCCTCCTTTTGTTAAAACCCCCTTTGCTTCTCTCTTAAGAGAGAATCAATGAGAATCCCGTAATTAATCAAAAGGGGCCCAGGGAATGGTGATAAAAGGCTCCAAATTGGGCTCTTTTATGCTAAAATAGGCCCTAATCCACTAACATATGGGCCAAGCCTTTCTTCTAACCCATAACCACTTGTTTTCCATTTCTTTTAGCACTTCAAAGCCCAATATTCTTCTTTTGCTCCAATTCCACCATTAAATCATCAACTTTGTCCAGCTTTCTCTGCAAAAAGATGAAACAAGAATTAACTAGCAAATGCATGTAAATTGAAGAAAATAAAATAATAAAAGTGCAAGAATATCTAGGATTAAAAGAATAAATATGCACTTTTTAACCAGTTATCAACCTATCTTAACCCACCTTAAATGTTCCAAATGGATACTTAAGGTGCTTACCTTATTCCATAGGAAATTAGTAACTCTTTTGACTCCTAGGATCGAAAAAGGGAACCATTAACCTTATAAATTGGGCCATTGAATAATTATAGTCCCACACTATGCCATGAAGGCTACTTGGAAATTTAACGTAATTCTCCTAATTAGTGACACCGAACAAGTAGTAATACGTTGACTTTCCGAATTCACCTTGTATTGGACGGTGAAGGACTTAATTCAATAGTATAATAGTGTATTGGCTAGTAAGTTTCCTTGATTCCTTAACTTATTGCATTTCATATTAGATTATATTTTCAATTGACAGATCAATCATTAATCATTCTAAATAAATAAGTTTATTTCAATTCCCAGAATTCTTTGAGGTTTAATAGCTTTATTTTTCCCGTCATTCTCTGTATATGGTACATCGACTCAGCACTTGTGAAATGTGGATTGAGTGAGTATAAGATATGATGACATATGAATGGAAGTAATTTTATTTAGAAATGATTTGGAATACAAACTCACTTGAGTTCACTTATGATTCGATTAGTTTGATTCGACTGAGTCGGCACTACCTAGCTTCGACATTGTGACGCCCGACGGGGCCAGCACTTGGTTTAGTTATGAGAGACTGCTGCAGTAAGTCGCTTGGAGCACCGGAACTCCATGTGGATGGGTCGCTTTTCACATGTGGATGGGTCGCTTTTCTCTCCTTCGTGTGTTGTATGTGGCTCGAGACAGGTGCAACATGCGGGAGTACGTGTGACACACCTCGGGAATTACCCTAGGCCAGGGTGATTTCGGGACCGGGATGGGACAGTATTTTACTTTATCTCATAAAAATAAATGCATCTTTATTTTATCGAAAAGTATACTTCACCTTTCCTAATCATTATCTTTTCCCCTTATTTGGAACAATTACCATAAGTGATACTTGTCCCATAGTAAGGGATCCAATTTAGTAGAAAAATAAAATAAAAACCCGGGTCTCAGCATTCTTAGGTGGTGGAAATCAGGCCCTACATGACAAGACCCACTTGGCCACTCGGTGTTTCCATTCCAAAAGGAAAGAATAAGTGGACCCACTTGCAAGTGGGTGCTCAGTGGGGCTGTGTGGCTGGATTTGGAGTTTCTGTATGGGAGAAAACTGCGGAAAAAGCATTCACAAACTGAGAATGTGAATGTTCGGGTTGAATTGGTAAGTGGACCAGACCCATGGTGTCTGATCAACCGCACCAAGGATTGCGCTAAATAACAGGGAGACTCGGCTGAATCACCTCATTTTAATAACAAATTGTCATTTTGCGTGCAATTAATAGTGTGCAAAGACAATTCCAATGAATTGATAGTTTTCATTCATATCTAATGCACAAATCCAGAAAAATTCTTCAATCTTCAACACACGCACAGGAGAGAGAGATATATACTCTTCTTTTCGTTTCTGATGACAACAATATGGCATTTAAGAAGTGAAGTATGCATATTCAACAGAGAGGAGGAAAATCATATGGTTATAATCTTACAACCTGCTCTAGGGGTTTCCTATTATAGAGTCACATCCAAGGACAAGGCTGATTACATTGATAGTTTACATTACAATATTGTTACATGTCCCACTCTTGCAAGGCGCCAGATTGTAATTGTGTACACCTCAATCTCGAGAGTTCACATAAAAAAAAAAGTCTTGGAAGTTATGCATTCCAGTGGAATCTTGTCTTGGCACTTTGGTTAACTGAGGAAATAGTCATGCTCAGTGGCTCTTTGAACAAGCCTGTGATATGTAAGAAAGAACTCACGATCAAACGTCTTCAAGTCATCATCTACAAAAACCAATCATTTCATATATTTAAACAATGAAATTGGAAATAATATTCAGTTTCCTATTGGAAGATAATTAAGAGACTTACTCTTCAAGGTGATGATAGACCTAGCTCACCCTAAAATGTGGATTCTAAACTATGCAACTACTAGGAATATGCAAATTAAGAATTGCAAAATGAGCTTCAAAAAGGGCATGTAGTTTGACATATATCCATTGAAATAATCTAGAATTAAGAATGCAAAAATAAGTAAGCACAATGAAGTTACCCTTGAGATTTGTAGGCATTGCTGCAGATGTCTTCCATTGTGGCGGCCCACAATCTCTTTGCCGAATCTGGCTGCTCCTCATTGTTGATAAATGGTGTCCACAATCCTTTAGAGCAGTTGTTTAAAACCCAGGAGACCTTTGATGGGGGGTTCTTAAAATCAAATCTCTGAGCACTCTATTGATTTAAGATAAAACCATATTGGTCAATAGGAGAAAAGTAGCAAGATGGCCAAAAACAACAGAAGAACAAAAATAAAAAAAAAAGGCTCACAAATGACTGATGACTGTAAGACTTTCAATTGAATAGATTTTAGCCTTACAGTTTTATCCGCTGTAGGTGTCTCAGATCTGGGAGTGGATCTTCGTATCATCCCCGTTTGTAGAAAGTACTCAACTTCTTTCTTTGATCGGAAACGATGGTGAGATACCGGATCATAGTAAAACTGCACATTCCAATAATATAGTGAAGACTCTTTCCCAAAATCACAAATGAGGAAATAATTAGTTTCATAGCCTAACAATGTTTGCCGAGATGCTAAATCCCATGCATAATATAACCATATATGATGGGGTTGATTTTTGAAGGGCATTAGTGAAGACTCATGTTAAAAATGACTATTCACTTGCCTATGTGAGATTAGCCTATGAAGATGATGATAATGGTGATGGTGGTGGCATAAATCAATTAAGCAGAAAATATCGACTTAGATACCTTGAAAGACCAGTTAAGCCAACATTCCTAATAATTAATTTAAAACTAAATAAAAAACTCTCAAATTCCAAACCCCAGATGACCTTGACCTAGCACAAAAGAACAAAGATACAGAAGACAATCACAAACAGCATACAAGGAGAAGAAAAGAAAAGAAAGTTGGTCACAGCAACATTAAAAGTCTCATAAACCTTAAAGCATTAAATACTTTTCAAAGATTTTTTCATTTCAAAATCCACAATATTTGCAAGATTTCCCAACTTATGATCATCACCATCATCTCTCTTGATCCCTCAAATCCAAAATACTACTTTCCAAATCTTAATCCAAAGATTTCAAGTTTCAATAGAAGAAAAGAAAGAAAGAACATACAAAAATTGCAAAGAGAATGTATTACCTTATCTTTCACACCAGCTGTTTTTCCATTTCTTCTAGTTATGACTTCCATTTTCCAGCCTTCGGGCAACCAATCTGGCTTGTTAGGAGTCGACTCTAATGCCTCCCTTGGCACACTAGACGTTCCATGCCTTGGCTGTGGTGGAGTCGTTGCATCTCCGACTGTTGTTACCATTAGATTGTGAGAGATCTTAGATGCTACTTCTGATTGCATTGTGTTAAGGTTGGAAGCAGAAGAAGCCATTGGGATCGGTGAGGAGATATGGAAGAGTTTTAAATTAGAAATATGGGACGATTGAGAGCTTTGAGAACCTGAGACTTGAGAATTTCTCTTCCCCTTCAGCCTCTTTATATAGATAAATTAAGGTAGTGAGGGGAGGGAACAATTATTTAAAAAAAGTTATGTAAAAACACCCCCTTATTTCCCGACATTTACAAATTGGTTTCTATATCTTTCCCAATTGAAAAGAACTTATTAAAGTCTGGTCAAGAAAGTTCCAACAAGTCTCTCTCTCTCTTTCTTTTTTTTTTGTACTATTATGGGTCTATGTAAAAATTCTTTTCCTTTAGTTTCTAATATATGCTTATCTTTGCTTATAAACACATAGTGTTGGGAAAACCCACAAATAAAATATTCTTATGTATGAAGAAGTATAGAACGCGACAAAAGCTCCTACTGTACTGGTCGAACTATCCCGTGACTCCAGAGGGGAGGCCCGATTAATTTGGGAACTTAAATATCATTGTCATATATATATATATATTGATGATATACTGACAAAATACTACAATAATTACTTAATATTAGCGTTAGAACAATACTTTCTAATACTATATAATATTTTTGTATTAAATTATTAAAATTGAAATGCCACTGAAAATCCAAAAAATATGATAATATATAAGAATGGGTAAATAGAAAGAAAAACTTTATTTGTTCCTTGTATTATTATATCATTTTAATTAGTCAACCAATGATTAATTTTCTGCAGAGTTTTCTGAAAAATATCCTAAGAAATTAAGTTATTTTGTTAATGGCAATATGAGATTGGTTTTTTATAATGGAATCATTCAATGACTGCAATCACGTTGTTAGCGATCCTTACCAGGTCCATGTTTTTGCCAAGCAAGGCATTGACCGAACTGCTGAAGCGAAGGGTTCTGCAGCAACCAGAGAAGGCAAGAATGAAGCCACCAATTATGTCTTTGGAGACGCCAAAGTGGATGTCCTATGATCGGGTCACGAAAGCAAATGTTAGGAATTTTCATTTTCTTAATGCTAGAATGGGTAATGGCGTCTTCCTGATGAATTATGGATGGTATGCTTGAGAGGCCTCCATTGACTAGTTTAGATCCCAACAAAGATCATATAATGAATGTTTCAATTTTGGTTGTATGGGGCTTGGATTGCAATTTTTGAGGTTTGGCGTTTCAATTGTCTACAAAGCGGCAAGAGATGGACGAGGCTATTAGATACTTGGTTTCAATATCTTACGCTTAGGGTTTATTTATATAGAGAAATGAACGTATGCACGGAAGCATTTCTTCAATGAAATTTACATGAAGCCCCTTCATTTTTATCACAAGTAAAAGAAAAGTCTTTTTTCTAATGTAATCAAATAGACCCCCTTTACATATGGTCAAACAACAATTTTTTCTTGGTTCTTGCGTTTTTTTTTCTTTAATATCAACTTTTCTTGATATAGCTTTTACAAATAAAGTTTTTTCTTATAATGGTATTTTCCCAATACTCATGTAATATTTTAAAAAATACCACTAAAATCGAATTACATGAGAAAGGCAATATATATATATATGTATATATATATATAGAGAGAGAGAGAGAGACCAAAATAAAAAATGGAAAATGTAAAAAAATATAACAAGAAGTTATATTTATTTAATAATTATTATTATTTAAAGGTAAATTAGTCTTTGATTTATATATTTATATTCATTAGTGATAATTAATTCTAGATTAATTATCCTCCATTGAGTTTTCACATGTTGGTCAATCTAACAATTAGTATATGCTTCGAGGGAAGTGAAATTCGGGACACTACCTATTCATTTAGGGGCATGTGATGTAGATGCCTTAGATCAAGGATAAGAGGGGTCCGCAAGAGCCAATAATGAAAATAATGGGTCAATGGCAGTGGCATTAGTAGTAAGCATGCACACAAGTCAGGTTCAGGTCATGGCCATAATGCATTTGTGTTCGACACAAGTTCAAATCCATATTGGTACTAAAATGTAATGTGTTTAACAAACCTGTATAAAGTCTAAATTTCAAATTAGTTCCGCAATTCAAAGATATATTTTACATTGATCCAAAATCTATCATATCTTCCACATTAATGTAGAATCTATCATATCTTTTACATTAACAACATCGTTTACATTCATTCAAAGTCCATGATATCTTTTACTTAATTAAGAGTCTATTATATCTTTTATATTAATATAAAATCTATCATATCTTTTACTTAATATAGAGTCTATCATATCTTTTATATTAATGCAAGATCTATCATCTCTTCTTTTTTATATTAATGCAAAATCTATCATATCTTTTTTTTTTTATATTAATAGAGAGTCTATTTATCTCTTACTTAATGCGGAGTCTATCATACCTTTTACTTAATTAAGAGTCCATCATATCTTTTAAATTAATTCAAAATCCATCTTATCTTCTTAATTTATTTCTATTAATGGAGAGTCTATTATATCTTTTCCATTAATGTAGAGTCTATCGTATCTTTTACTTAATGTAGAATATATTATATCTTTTATCTTTTACTTAATTCAGAATATATGGTGTCTTTTACATTAATCTTATCTTTTGCACTTTTATATTAATGTAATTAAAGTCCATCATATCTTTTACTTAATGTAGAGTCTATCATTTCTTTTACCTTTTACTTAGTTTAGAGTATATCTTATCTTTTACATAAATCATATCTTTTGCTTTAATAAATAATCCTTCATATATTTTTCATTAATGTAAAGTCTATAATATCTTTTACTTAATGCAGTGTCTATCATATCTTTTACTTAATGTAGAGTCAATCATAACTTTTATCTTTTACGTTAATACAAAGTTTATCATATTCTTTTCTCAATTTTCTTTATCATATCTTTTACATAAATGTAGAGTTTATCTCACAATAACACTTTGGCCACTGGACTCATCTAGTAGAGAGGTGAGGGAGTGGTTGCAACTTCTAATTTTCGTTTCTATATATATATATATATATATATGTTGTAGATAGACAAGGGGCAACTTTGCATCTTAATTATCTTTTAACAATATTAAGTATATTAATATTAACATATGTTAATTGTGGCAGGGAGAATACACAGTGAACAAGAAAAAACACTCAATTACCAACCATGCCTACCGCAGCATCATGACCCATAATCGATTACAAGTTTACAACTTACCGATCAAAGAAAATCTTCATTAATTAATTGTGGTAAATTGGTTTGCCGTTGGTCAATCCAACATACGTCCTACTTTGATACGAGTGAGAAACACTTTTTCGTGTCAAAACAAGGGAAAAAAAGATTATTTTGAAAAATTTGGATTCGTTATGGTGAGTTTAGTATTTTATCATCTTAATGCTCACAAAGTTTTGGAGAACTAAGTCTTGGAAAATGATTGTGATATATGCAGATTTATTATTTTTCTTTGGATATTATTGAAAATTTTACAAAAACTAACTTAATTTGTAATAAATTAAGAATTATAATCGATATGGTTGCCCCCCTACAAGAAATTTCTGGCCTTGCCATTAGGTATAGGTCAGATCTACATGTCCAGTAGCAAATATGAACCCAACTCAAACCTGACCCATTTATTAAAATTGTTAAGACATATCAACCGAAACCGACTTGCTGTGGACATGGTATGTGATTGCATGTTTGTTGGAATCGGTTCTCTGTTTGTTTTGGATTGCTGTGGACATGGTATGTCTAATCAATTATTTATTTATTTGTCTAATTAATCAAGAGTGACATAAAAGCTTGCCCATATTGATAGTTTTTATCCCATAACTAGCTTAATAACCCGTGCTCAGCACAGTATCTCCACTGTAAAATAAATAATCATATATTAAAAACAATTATCTCTTTCCATAGGGCAAGTTGCATAAAAAAGAAATAGAGAAATTGGTGCAGAAAGGGAATGACTACATAAAGAAATAACTGAAACATGAGTAGTTTGATGAAAAAAATGAGTGAGTAGTTGCATGAGTAGAGGAGAGAGAATGTGGAAGCATAACTGTCGGTCAAAATTAAAACTGCCAGTTAAAATTAAATCCAAAAGCCTTTAGCTTAATATAGTATAATTTGACATCAGATATAATTTTATGCCTTTAAGACTGTTAAATTAAGGGTTAAGATAATTTAGTGAGGTTAATTTTTTGAATACCCCTAATCCATGAGGAGAACTTTCAATATGGCGCCCCCTCCCATTAGTAAACTTGCATATAACATATAAGTGAGTCCCATGAGCTGGACTGCATATATCCAGTCTGCTCATAGGTACACATTTTCCCATAGCTACCAGCCTACCATGCCCATCCACACTGTGCCCCTCATAAGATAGGATTTCTTATTATTGTCAGTGATTAGAACTAGGTTTCAATGAAAATAAACTCCTTGTGAAGGCTAATTATCATAAGGATATAATCATTGTTTTTTCGACTAATGCTGGGCTGACTAGGGAGTGTGTGGGTTACATGAGTCTGTTGTAAAGATAAAAAACAAATCATCTTTCTAAGTGCAGTATTGACATTTGGATCAATTTGAAGGAGGCCTTTGTTTGGAGAAATTTCTGATGGGATATTCCATAAACCATAATGTTGGGTGTGCTTGCTATTGCTCCCTTGCCAATTTTCTGGGCTTCACATCCAAAGCTCTGTATTTTAATGTAATCTGTAAGTGCAAGAATAATATACTCACAAGATCAGGATGCCTCTTAGGACTTACTCAATGCATGGAGGAGATAGCTGCGACGGTATGAACCTGAAAGAGGAGAAAGACAAAGGTCAGAGGACCCTGGCTATGGGCAGCGCAGGGCTCTCCGATGCTTAAGTTAGCAATGGATCGGAGAAGAAGAAGAAGAAAGACTGAGTGTCTATGTGAGAGTGCTTACCCCTTGCTCCCTTTGGCTCGTGCCTTATATATGGAACAGTTTTGGGTGAGTGCCAGTGGGCTTGGTGATGTGACCTGGGTCACATCAGCCCACAAAGTCATTAATGAAGGTCCATCATAGCCCTCTTTGCATTTAATGTGGGTCCGATCAGCCCACACTGCATTTAATGCCAGTCACATTGGGCCTGATCTTGCCCTGATCTGGTGGTGGCTGAAGTCCCATCAGATCCCTTCCTTGGGCCTTGCCACGACAGGGCCGTGGCTGTTAGCTGCAAGCGCAATACTGCATTGCCGAGCTTGCATTGCCGAGACTGAACGGTACGCGGCCGAACTGAATTCTGTTTGGCCGAGACCAGCACGTAGTGCCGAGACCGATATGGATCGGATCGTAGCCGAGATCAAGAGAAATGGCTCCTACACGTCAGCATATCCGAGCGCACCCTTGCCGAGACCAAGAGGAACAGGTTCAAGAAATGGGCCCCCACACAATAGCCCCTCAGTTCTTGACCTCTAGGACTCTCTCGGGCACTAGGGTTAAGAACTGAACCGGTCTCCCGAGACGGATAGTGCTCGCCTTCCATCCGCTTTTGTTTAAGGGTTCTGACTCATTCGGCGCCAGACGCCGCCGCTGCTTCGTCTGCTAGAGATAATAAAGGGGGCAATAAATGCGGGGCTATGATTAGTATGGGAAGGCGAACCATCATCGCAACAGCGCCACGCGTTATTGCCTGGTAGGCTCTCTTGTCTTTTCGAGGGGGCGTGCGACGCAAGCCGAGGCGACGTCTCACGCGTGTCCCGCTTCGAATTCCGGGATGGCGCCCATTTCTGCCCTTTATATACGCTTTCGTCTTCTTCCTCCTATCATTTTTGCTCCTGGACTCTCCTGCTCTCTGCCTGAACTTCTGCTTTCTGCTAGAACCAGCGCCGCCGGACTAGGACCAGACCTCCTACTGTTTCCCAGCAGTAGTCGCCCACATCCGTCAGTCGGAGTCTGACTTTGCCCCGTCGAACCAGTGAGTTTTCTTCCGCTTCCTCCTCCTTCATTTACATTCCAGACCCAGCCCCTAGGGTTTCTTAGGGGTACCTCCGTTCACCACCTCTTGCTGTAAGGACCCTTAGAATTCTTAGATCCAGAAATGGGGATTTTTACTCACTGGATAGATTCCCAGACGGGCCTGGCAACTCTTAGGAGAGTCTACATGATCCCAGACGATGTCCAGATCATGGCAGCCGACCCCTCCATCTACTCATTTCGCAACGGCTGGATGCCGTTTCCCTTGATAGCCGTGATCGAGGGTGGGGTCAGATTCCCCTTGGCCCCCCTTCTTAGGTCTTGTTTGGAGACCTGGAACCTTAGCCCCTGTCAGTTAATGCCCAATGGGTATAAGATCATCATGGGCGTCGCCGAGCTGAATAGGATTCTAGACATCAGCCTCGGCGTCCATGATATAGAGGATATATATGACCTCTGCAAGTCTAGGGAGGCGGGCACCTATTATCTTCGCGTCAAGGCGAGGTGCCAACCCCTCGTCACGGCGCTGGAGGACTCCAATAAATACGCCGGAGATGACCGCCTGCTTGTCTCGGGAAACTGGGAGTTCGGCGAGACCGAGACCGAAGCAACTAGGAGGGTCCGAGTCCCTCGACGCCTCGGGACTCCACCGAGTAAAGACCTAACCCCCTGGGTTTCCGATTTCTTTCTTATGTTTGATTTCTGCTGCCGGATTCTAACTCGGCTGTTTTTCGCAGGCCTTCCTCAACGCAAGCGCGAAGCCCAGCTGAACGGTTGGAGGAGGCATGCACCTTGGCTGAACAAGGTGTACTGCTACCGCGGCCACTACACAAGAGCTGCCTACTCCCTTCTGAAGTACGAGCCGAGATACGTGTCTTATACACGGAAATCCGGCAACCCGGAGAACTTCGCCCCCGATCTAGCCGAAACCAGCGGGACCGTCTCGGTTGCGGGAGCGTCCGCAACGTTGGCCGTGGTCGCGGGCGTCCCAATAAGGGAAATTGAAGACTATACCTCCGGAGCCGAGGTAGACTCTCCGACAAGGGAAGTTGAGAACTATTCCTCCGAGGCCGAGGACATGGCGAGGCGAAGGCCTTCCCTTCAGCTGCTGAACCTAGAGGAGGCAGCATTCGGCGGGCGGGACGCGACCCTGAGCGCTAATCCCCGCCCTCCCAATGCCGCAGTCCCCCCCAACGCCGAGGCCCGCCTCCCCGCCGACACCGAGGGGGAGAGGCCCAGGAAGAAGGCGCGTGGGAAGGAGCCTACCCAAGAGGAGCGCGTGCGGTCCCACCCTCCCCGAGCCACGGGGGTGAGGATCTCTTCGGGAGAGCCCGCCACCTCGGCTGGGCCTATGGTAGAGCGGCGCTCGGCGCCCTCCAGTCCTGCCACATCGGCCGAACCCGCGATCTTCAAACCTGACCTTGAGCTCAGGAGGGGAAGGCCGATGAACGTTGAGGATCGGCTCGCTGGGAATTCAGCTGTCATTTCGGCTCTCAGCCGAGCCTGTGCACTTCCCAAGGATATGGAGAGGCACAAGGCAGAGGACAGCCCCCAGCTGTTGATGAGGGCGATGCAAAATTCTCTGGCGGTAAGTGCGAAGTTTTCAGATATCCTAGCCTCAGATTTCTTTCAAGGCAGATTTCTCACTACTAACCTCCTCGTCTGTTTCTTTGCAGGGCGTCCAGAGGCTCCAGGTAGTGATGGACCGGATTCTCGAAGAGGACGCCCGCCTGAACCGAACGACCAAGGAGAAAGAGAAAGCTGAGGCCGAGCTTAAGGCCAAATGCTTGGAGTTGGAGGAGGTGGCGGCGAAGAAGGCTGAGCTCGATGCTCAGGCCGAGTTGATGTCGGGTGAGCTCTGTAAAATCAAATCAGAACACTACGAACTGCAGGCCAAGCTCATTGCCGGGGAGAAAAAGGTGGTCGGGCTAGCAGCCGAACTGGAGGGAGAGAAGAAAGCAAAGGAGACGTTACAGGCGTCATTCCAAGCCGAGGTTGACGTTGCTTTCCATGAGGGGGCCGCAGAGGCGGGCCGGAGCTATACCGATCAAGTTAAGAAGCCGAGCTCCAAGCTGTACCAGCGCGGTTTCCGTGCTGGGCTCAAGGAGATGGGGGCGGATGAAGAGCACCCGCTGTATGTCAACCCCCCCGAGCTCGAGCCAGCAACAACAGTACCTCAGGCCCCTGCCGAAGCTGGCGCACTTCCTCCTCCCGAAGCCCCTGCCGAGATTCCAGCGCAGCCGCCCTCCGAAGCTCAAGCCGAGGCATCTGCTCTTGCTGAAGTCGCACAGCCTGACGACGCTCCGATAGTGATTATTGATGAAGTCGGTGCTGGGGCGTCTTAACTTTCTCTTTTGAATTTTCTTCTCTTGTAACTGCTCTGCTTTCGAATGTAATTTTTTGGTCATGGACCGTCCGATATGTAAACACGAATGGTTCATCAATGAAAACCTCCTTTTGTCCACGAAAGTCTTGTCTGGTCTCCACCGGCTCATAAGTCTTTTGCTTGGCCTTTTCTTTGTGTTTTCATGCGCTCTGGCCTCCTCGGAGGTCCTCGCTCATTTCGGCGGATGAGGTCCACGAGATCTATGAGGCCTACTAAGAATCGTGTCAAGCCTACTGAGGCAATGACAGAGAGACGGGCCTTAGGAGCTTCCTCTAGAATGATGAGGTTACTAGCTAGGTGGCTGAGTGCCAACCGTAGACACTGATCGTTTCGGCAACTCGTCTAGGTGGCTGACTGCCAACCTTAGACATGGTCCGTTTCGGCGACTCATCTAGGTGGCTGAGTGCCATCCTTAGATATGGGCCGTTTCGGCAACTCATCTAGGTGGCTGAGTGCCATCCTTAGATATGGGCCGTTTCGGCAACTCGTCTAGGTGGCTGAGTGCCAACCTTAGACATGGTCCGTTTCGGCGACTCATCTAGGTGGCTGAGTGCCATCCTTAGATATGGGCCGTTTCGGCAACTCATCTAGGTGGCTGAGTGCCATCCTTAGATATGGGCCGTTTCGGCAACTCATCTAGGTGGCTGAGTGCCAACCTTAGACATGGGCCGTTTCGGCAACTCATCTAGGTGGCTGAGTGCCAACCTTAGATAGGGGCCGTTTCGGCAACTCGTCTAGGTGGCTGAGTGCCAACCGTAGACACCGATCGTTTCGGCAACTCATCTAGGTGGCTGAGTGCCAGCCTTAGATATGGGCCGTTTCGGCAACTCGTCTAGGTGGCTGAGTGCCAACCTTAGACATGGTCCGTTTCGGCGACTCATCTAGGTGGCTAAGTGCCATCCTTAGATATGGGCCGTTTCGGCAACTCATCTAGGTGGCTGAGTGCCATCCTTAGATATGGGCCGTTTCGGCAACTCGTCTAGGTGGCTGAGTGCCAACCTTAGACATGGTCCGTTTCGGCGACTCATCTAGGTGGCTGAGTGCCATCCTTAGATATGGGCCGTTTCGGCAACTCATCTAGGTGGCTGAGTGCCATCCTTAGATATGGGCCGTTTCGGCAACTCGTCTAGGTGGCTGAGTGCAAACCTTAGATATGGTCCGTTTCGGCGACTCATCTAGGTGGCTGAGTGCCATCCTTAGATATGGGCCGTTTCGGCAACTCATCTAGGTGGCTGAGTGCCATCCTTAGATATGGGCCGTTTCGGCAACTCATCTAGGTGGCTGAGTGCCGGCCTTAGACGGTCTTCCAACTTCACACCATTGTCACTATCAGGACGCCAGATCGCTACAAATCGAGGAGAACTGTAATTCCATTAAACCCAGAAGCGTTGTACAAGTACAGAGACTAAAAATAGAATTTTTTGAGGTGTGAGGCGTTCCATGGCCTCGGTAGCGGCCGTCCTTCCATGTCTTCGAGCCGATAAGCCGACCGTCCAGCAATGGAAGTGACTTTAAACGGACCATGCCAATTCGGCGCTAGCTTCCCTTGATTCGGATCTTTGTCCCCTGGGAGAGCCTTCTTGAAGACCAGTTCTTTTACAGAGAACTTCCTCTCTCTGACGTTCTGGTTGTAGCCCCTGGCTAGCTGCTGCTGGTAGACGGCTAGCCTGACTGCAGCTGCTTCCCTTCGCTCGTCCGCTAAATCTAGCTCCTTGGCCACATTGGTTTCGTTCTGTCCCCGGTCAAAGAGTTCGGACCTCAAAGTGGGGAGGCCGATCTCTAGAGGGATGACTGCTTCCATGCCATAGGCGAGTGAGAAGGGGGTAGCCGAAGTGGAACGCCTCGGAGTAGTTCTGTAAGCCCACAGGACGCTCGGCAGTTCTTCCACCCATCTTCCCTTTGCTTGGTCCAGCCGTTTCTTGAGCCCATCGAGGATCACCTTGTTGGAGATCTCGGCCTGGCCGTTACTCTGTGGGTAGGCTGGAGTGGAATAATGGTTTCGGATGCCGAGCTCCTGGCAGAAGGTCTTGAAAAGTTTAGAGTCGAACTGAGTTCCGTTGTCCGAAACCAGCGCTCTGGGAATGCCAAACCTTGTGACGACATTCTTCCACACAAAATTCTTTGAGTCTCGCTCTGTGATGGATGAAAGTGGCTCTGCTTCAATCCATTTGGTGAAGTAATCTGTCGCCACAATAAGCCATCTCTTGTTCCCTGGGGTTCGGTGGAGCGGGCCCACTATGTCGAGCCCCCACTGGGCGAATGGCCACGGGCTAGAGAGCGGGCTGAGATCCTGCGCGGGCTGATGGAGAGAGTGTGAGAACTTCTGGCACTTCTCGCACTTCTTCGCATATACCTGTGCATCTTTCTGCATATACGGCCACCAGTAACCCTGGCTGATGGCCCGGTAGGCTAGGGACCTTCCTCCGATATGGCTCCCGCAGATTCCTTCATGTATCTCGAAAAGGAGGTCCTCGACCTTACTCGGATGGACGCACTGGAGGTACGGTCCCGAGAACGATTTCCTGTAGAGCTTGACCTCGGGAGATAGCCAGAACCGAGCTGCCTTGAGTCTGACCCGGTGGGCCTCGCCACTGTCCTCGGGAAGCCTGTCGTCCCTAAGGTAGGTGATAATGGGGTCCATCCAGCTCGGGCCGAGACCGATGCATAACACCTCCCGAGGTGAACGGAGCTCAATGCTGGGCGCAGCTAGCGATCCGACTTCGATGCTCCTCTTTCTTCCTGCCTCAACAGCGCTGGCCAAGTTTGCAAGAGCATCTGCGTGAGAGTTTACTTCTCTGCCAATCTGCTTGACTTCGGCCGTGTGGAACTGAGAGAGCTGCTTCTTGGCCAGGGCCAAATACGCGGCCATCCGGTCGTCGCGAGCCTGATAGTCCCCAGTCAGCTGGTTTGTCACCAACTGTGAATCACTGAAGACCATCAGCTGTTGAGCTCCGAGGATATGGGCGCTATTCAGTCCGGCTAAAAGGGCTTCGTACTCGGCCTCATTGTTTGACGCCTTGAAGTCCAGTGTCAGAGCCTGCTCAATGACCAGTCCTTCTGGCGATTGGAGAACAACTCCTGCTCCGGCTCTTCTCGAGGTGGAAGATCCGTCGACGAAGACCTTCCAAACTGGGGTATCGGCATGGCACTGTGATTGTTCCGAACCCGCGGGCACCTCATGCTCCTCACCCCCTAGTTCGGTGCCGAGCTGGGTTGGTGCTGAATCAAACTCGGCGAGGAAATCTGCCAGAACCTGGGCTTTTATTGCTGTCCGTGGCTGATACTGAATCTCATACTGCCCTAGTTCGACAGCCCATCGGGAGATTCTTCCTGAAAAGTCAGCCTTCTTGAAAACAGATTTGAGTGGGTGCTCCGTAACAACCACAATAGAATGGGTTTGGAAGTAATGGGAGAGCTTTCGCGAGGCGCTAACGAGCGCCAAGGCGAGCTTCTCAAGTGGCAGATACCTGGTCTCGGCATCGATAAGGGTCTTGCTCGTATAATACACTGGTTTTTGAACCTTGTCCTCTTCTCGGATGAGGACTGAGCTGACCGCATGATCCGAGACCGCCAAGTATAAATACAGGGTCTCCCCGTGGGTCGGGGTTGACAACAACGGTGGTGAAGAAAGGTAAGCCTTGAGCTGCTGCAAGGCATGGTCACATTCTAGAGTCCATTGAAATTTAGAATTTTTTCTAAGAAGCTGAAAGAAAGGTCGGCACTTATCTGAAGATTTGCTAATGAAGCGATTCAGTGCCGCGGCCATCCCTGTAAGCTTCTGAACCTCCTTGGCCGAAGTGGGACTCTGCACTCTGAGGATAGCCGAGATCTGATCTGGGTCTGCCTCAATGCCTCTGCGTGTAACCAAGCTGCCCAAAAACTTGCCGGAGCCAACACCGAAGGCGCACTTCGAGGCGTTAAGCTTCAGCCGGAACTCCTTTAGAGTGGCGAAGACCTCGGCCAAGTCTGACAGATGATCCCGCGCCTGCTTGGATTTGACCACCATGTCATCGATGTAGACCTCTACGGTTTTGCCGAGCTGATCGTGGAACATCTTGGTAACGAGCCTCTGGTAGGTGGCTCCTGCATTCTTCAGTCCGAACGGCATCACCTTATAGCAGTAGGTTCCCCTGGGCGTGATAAAAGCTGTTTTCTCTTCGTCTGGCCCAAACAGTGGGATCTGGTGATAGCCGCGGTAGGCATCGAGGAAGCTCATTCTGTCGTGCCCGGCCGTGGCGTCGATCAACTGGTCAATCTTTGGTAGGGGAAAGCTGTCCTTGGGACAGGTTTTGTTGAGGTCGGTAAAGTCGACGCACACCCTCCACTTGCCAGTCTTCTTCCTGACGACCACCGGATTGGCTAACCAGTTCGGGTATTGAACCTCCCTGATAGCGCCGGCCTCAAGCAGCTTATCCACTTCCTCGACGACGGCTTCGGTCTGTGGGACCCCTGTCCTGCGGGCTTTCTGCATCACAGGTTTGTGGTTAGGGTCAACATTCAGTCTATGACACATTACCTCGGGGTCGACGCCAAGCATCTCCTGAGGTGTCCAGGCGAATGCATCTCTGTTCTGCACCAGGAACTGGGCCAGTTCGGACCTCTCCGGCTCTCCGAGTTGGCTGCCGAGCAGGAAGAACCGATCCGGGTCCTTCTGGTCGATCCGGATTTCGGTCAATTCCTCCACGCTCTTCCTGCCTGGGTCTTGGCCGAGCTCATCCAGCCCCTGCTCCAGGTTCTTCTCCATCTCGGCCACATTGACCTCCTTGGGCTCTTGCTCCCCGGGTACTACAGCGGTCAGGCACTGCTTGGCTGCCTGCTGATCTCCTCTGACCGTGATGATTTCAACTCGGCCGCTCTTTCCCTCCCACGGAAATTTCAGCTTCTGATGGAGGGTGGAAGGGACTGCTTCCAGGCTGTGGAGCCAAGACCTGCCCACTATAGCATTGTAGGGAGAGGGTGCGTCGATCACCATGAAGGTTGCCATGACAGACGCGCCACCGACCTCGACCTTGAATGTCACTTTCCCCTTAGGATAAACAGGTTTGGCGCTGAAGCCGATAAGGGGAACTCGAGCCTCCTGCAGATCTTTCTCCGTCAGTCCCATCCTTCGAAAGCTGTCGAAATAGAGGACCTCGGAAGAACTGCCGGGGTCAACAAGGACTTTCTTCACAGTGCAATTCTTCACGCCCTGTTTAGAGCAGTCAAACGTCAGAGTGACGATCAGGGGGTCGTTGTGGGGGAGCTGCACCCCTTCCAGATCTGCATCAGTGAACCTGATCTCGGGACGCTCCCTCCGAGCCCTTTTCTGTGCTGGGCCGAGCTCGGCGGCCATGACTTGCTTGCCGTGAGCGGCTTTCCTGGCTTCGGCACGGGCTTGATTACTCCCCTTGGGCGGGGGTGCCAAATGGATAACGTCAATTATCTTCTCTGTCCCGTCGCTGTCGTGACCCCCCTCGTCTCGGCGCGGAGCTCGGGTGTCGGCCCTGGTTTCTCTCCTGACAAACTCTTGCAGGTGTCCATCCTGGACAAGCTTCTCCAAATGCGACCGCAGTATCCTGCAATCTTCAGTCTTGTGGCCGCCCTCCTTGTGATAGGAACAGAACTTCGTCTGATCTCGGATAGAAGGGTCGCCTTGCATGGGCTCTGGCCAGCTGAAGTACGGCCTGCTCTTGATCTTATACATGATTTTGTGGATTGGCATCTTGAAGACCGTGTTGACCCCCCGATACGCGTCCTCGGATAGCCTGGGCCTTTTGCTCCTTGCCGAGGCGAACGTCTGAGTCCTTGCCGAGCTTGTAGGCACCCAACTCCTGTCTGAGTCACCTCTTCGTCGCTCGTCTCGCCGAGGCTCATTCCTCAGAAACGGTCCTTCGTCCTTCTTGGGGGGCCTCTCACCTCGGTCTCGGTTTCTTTGCACGGTTCCATGGCTTTCCCGAGCACGGGCCTGGTCATCCTCTTGAGCAATGTACCGGTTGGCGATGGACATGAGCGCTGCTATGGAAGAGACCGGGTTCCTGGCCAGGTCCTTGCGAAGATCGCTGTCTGGCAGCAAGGCATTCTGAAATGCGAAGACGGCAACCTCGTCCTTGGAATTCTCAATCTGACTGTAGACCGCCCAGAAGCGCTTGGCGAATTGGGTGATGTTCTCTCCCTGCTTCATCTTCATGGCCATGATGTCTGCATCTGTCTTCGGAAGGACTCTGTAGGCCTGGAACTTATTTATAAAGGACTGCTGGAGTTGCTGCCAACTCGAGACGGATCCCTCTGGGAGAGCACAGAACCACTTCAGGGGGAGGTCGCCTAAACTGGAGGAAAAGACTCGGCAGTTCAGATGGCCCTCGTCTCCCCAGACAGACATCCTCTGGGAGAAGTGCCTGAGATGTGTAGCTGGATCCGAGACCCCATCATAGGTGACGAATCTTGGTACGGTGAACTTCTTCGGTAAGGGGTACCTCCTGATGTCTTGGGAGAAAGGAGAAGCGCCGAGATCAACGGGATCGCAGCAAGCATTCTTTTGGTCTCGGCCGAAGCCGGCTACCTCCAGGTTGCGCTGGACCGTTTCCCTTATGTGCGCGTCCAGCCATTCCTGATTATGATACATACCCTCCGGAATGGTCTCGGACGCCTTCCTCGAGTAGCTACGGCTAGTGCTTGAGCCTTCATCTCGGGTTCGGTCGTCCCTTTTCCTGTTCAAGCGGTCCCTCAGGTCCTCCTTTGAGGAAGAGATGCGCGTGACACGAGTAACTCTCCTCTCGTGTTGTGGCGATCGCTGCTGCTGCCGAGATCGCTGCTGCTGGGACTGCTCCCGACGAGTCCGCTGCTGCTGGGACGGCTCCCGACGAGTCCGCTGCTGCTGGGACTGCTGCCGAAGCCCCGCTGATCCCGTAGCTCTTTCCAGCTGCTGCTGGAGCCGGAGGATCAGAGCGTCTCTCTCCTTGATGGCCTCATTCTGTGCTTTAATCTCCAGAAGGGTGGAGTCCAAGTCGTCATCAGGGCTGTAGTCTTCATCCTCAGTATCCTCAACGTCCTCCACCCAGCCCTCAACGTCCTCCACTTGGCCCGGGGGGCGTGATCCATCGACCACTGGAGACTTATCCCGCTGGTCTCCCCCCGTCAGGAGACCTGTAGGCTGCTGGGTGTCTCCCTTCCCGGGAGCGGACTCCGAGCGGAGGTCACGCTCCTGAACGTTGATCCGGATGAGAGCACGTTCAGCATCGTACTCTGTGACTGGTTGCTTCCCAGCCCTCTGGTTGGCAGGGGGCGGCCTTGCATGCTTTGTCTTGGAAGTTTCTCCATCTTTCGCAGCTCTCCTCGTCATGGTGTTTAGGAATAGGAATAGGAAAGATTATAGAAATCTCCCCACAGACGGCGCCAATTGTAAGTGCAAGAATAATATACTCACAAGATCAGGATGCCTCTTAGGACTTACTCAATGCATGGAGGAGATAGCTGCGACGGTATGAACCTGAAAGAGGAGAAAGACAAAGGTCAGAGGACCCTGGCTATGGGCAGCGCAGGGCTCTCCGATGCTTAAGTTAGCAATGGATCGGAGAAGAAGAAGAAGAAAGACTGAGTGTCTATGTGAGAGTGCTTACCCCTTGCTCCCTTTGGCTCGTGCCTTATATATGGAACAGTTTTGGGTGAGTGCCAGTGGGCTTGGTGATGTGACCTGGGTCACATCAGCCCACAAAGTCATTAATGAAGGTCCATCATAGCCCTCTTTGCATTTAATGTGGGTCCGATCAGCCCACACTGCATTTAATGCCAGTCACATTGGGCCTGATCTTGCCCTGATCTGGTGGTGGCTGAAGTCCCATCAGATCCCTTCCTTGGGCCTTGCCACGACAGGGCCGTGGCTGTTAGCTGCAAGCGCAATACTGCATTGCCGAGCTTGCATTGCCGAGACTGAACGGTACGCGGCCGAACTGAATTCTGTTTGGCCGAGACCAGCACGTAGTGCCGAGACCGATATGGATCGGATCGTAGCCGAGATCAAGAGAAATGGCTCCTACACGTCAACATATCCGAGCGCACCCTTGCCGAGACCAAGAGGAACAGGTTCAAGAAATGGGCCCCCACACATAATCAAAAAGTACTGGGAGGCCTTTTATGGTCTATATTGAAGCTTAAAAGGGCCTTTTTGGTCTTCAACCACTTTAAGGAATTTTTTTCGATAAAATCTCCGAAACTTTATAACTTGTATTTTCATCCGTGGAATTTGTTTGGTTAATGAGTAGATTTGGTGTCTATTAATTATTTTTTTTAGAAGTGTTACAACTTAAAGAGGAAGGGGAAGGGGTGAATAGCAAAGACATGCAATGAAACAATGACAAAAGAAATGTTAAAATTGAAATCTGGATACATCATTGAGGATGGGCTCAAAAAATATTTGGCCTTAGAATTTCCAAAGCACCAAGGAAGTGACAAGTTGCAATTTTCAGAAAGCAGAACCCCTTTAGGGTGTGTTTGGATGTGTGGTGAAGTGAGGTGAGGTGAGGTAAAGCCTCCATTATCCAGATAAGAAAAGATAATGGGTCATATCAAAAGTACATAATTTCAAAATTTCATTCATCTTTTTCAAAAAAAGTAAAAAAAACAACATCCTTTCTCCACTAAAAGACAAAAAAGCTTCACTTTTATATGCAAAAAGTCAAAAAGATTCCATATCAAACAACTAAAAATAAAACATCATCATAACAACTTATATTTTATTATTTCTTGATTTGATGCTTCACCTCACCATACTTCAATTCACCATACATCCAAACAAGCCATCTTTCCTTGATTAAAAAAAGGCAAAAGGGGCTTGTCTTCAAGTTTAAAATTTTTTTTTTTTAAAAAAAAAAATCCTCCTCGGTAGCCTTGTTGAGTAGTTAAAAATGCATTGTTATCTAAGGAAAAAAAAAAACCAATAACAGGTATGTTATAGCACATTACAACAACGTAGATATAAATGTCGTGCCCAGGAATTGGAATATGGGAGCAACATATTCGTAAGATTTATAATGTTGGCCCACCTTTATAGGAATTATAATGTGAGGATATCTTTTTTTTAATTGTGAACACATAACCCACTTTTAAAAAATTATAATTTGGTATGTACATTTAGAAATCCGGATATGGGGCCACATTCATAGGATTAACAATTTGGGCCTACATTCATAGGATTTACAATGTGTATCCACCTTTTGTGATTGTACTATATAACTCACGTTTGAGAATTATATAGTGGGGTCAGCTTTTTTTGTGATTGTGGACACGGGGCCCACCTTTAGAAATTACAACGCAAAGCCCACCTTTATAAATTAGAAGATACGGCCCATACGTTCGTAGGAATATAATGTGGTCCCACCATTATGGAATTATAATATGGTCCACCTTTGGTGATTGTAACTATGTGACCCATCCTCTTTTAGATTGTGAACCTGGAGCCCAAATTTAGACTAAGTGAGACGATTTAGAGTCTTTAAATGACATTCCTAAGGTGACAAGACATTTAGGGCATGTTTGTGTAGCCCATTTCCGCAGAAAAGGTTTTAGTTTTCTACGGAAAACTTCTTTTTCATGTATTTGGTGCGGCAATTTTCCGTGGAAATGCTTTTTCGCCACGTCAGTTTTTTCCTTCTTAGGCATGGAAATAGACTTCCTATGGGGGGTATGGGAAGTCCATTTCCACGGAAAACTGACCCCCCAATTTCCTCTCTCTCACCCTCACTCCACCCAGCCACCCTCTTTCTTCCTCTTCCCCTCCCAATCCCACCCATCCCACACACATACCAACCCACCCACCCACCCATTAGTTTTCACTAAAAAGTGATTTTCACTAAAGAAATCTATAACTGCACCAAACAACATTAGCACTAATTCATCGAGGAAAACCTTTTTGCACCAAACATAAAATTTTGACTTCTGCGGAAAAACTTTTCCAAAGAATTTGAAACCCATGGATTTTGCTGATGTGATAATTTCCAATTTCCACGGAAATTACATGTACACAAATGTGCCCGAAGTGAGAAACAAAAACTTATCAAACATATCCATTCTTTTGAGATCAAGATCCCGAACAATGATTTATACTTACCGAAACCATGTGATATCAAAATCCAGAACAAAGATTTATACTTACCAAAACATTGTTTGCCAAAGCCATATTTATGTCGTGTGAGTATCCGAATAACAAATGTCAAACGCATCCTGTTTATCACAAAGTTTTTTTTGTTATCTATCTAACCTTTTTAGGCTTGTGAATGCATCAGTCCTTAAACTTAGGACTTACTTACAAAGTGAACAACGTGTAGTAAAAACAGTTAAAAGATTGAAACGATTCCACGTGGTTATCCCTCAGAAACTTTATTGTTATCTGATTTGAATTTTGAATTGAGGATAAGTCCAGATTGCTTTAGATTTCTTTAGACAATCATCTTGTCCGGCACTCCCAGTCTTCCTCACCTTTAAATACAGACTCTCTCTATCTATCATACATTCACTCTTTCATGTTTTTTACTTCTCGTTTCACAATGAAGAAGAAAATCTTCATCATCCTCTCTCTTTTTGTTCTTCAACAATTTCAGTTGGTATTTGGAGCATATGATTCAATAGATACAGATGGATTCAACAGGCATTCTTTTCCAAAAGATTTTATATGGGGAGTGGCAGCTTCTGCATATCAAGTAGAGGGAATGACAAACAAGGAAGGGAGGGGTCCTTCCATCTGGGACGCATTCATTGATCAAATGCCCGGTATTTTATTTTGGAACTTGCATTGATATTTGATGTATTTTTTGTTGATGTATGTTCCTTCACAGTAGTTTAAATGTTTACATTTTTATTTCGTTCACAGATAGAGTTGCAAATCATGGTACAGCTAATGTTACTGTTGATGAGTATCATCGTTACAAGGTAAGTTTTATGAAATCTGTGCTTTTTCTTCTTTAAGCATGATGATTTTACATTGAAGTGCGCTCTCTCTCTCTCTCTCTGTGTGTGTGTTTTTTTGTTAATTGGAGATTTCTATTTTTTTTTTCTCTCTTCTGCGCAGGAAGATATAGATCTTATGAAGGAGTTGAATTTTGACTCCTACCGCTTCTCAATCTCATGGTCTAGAATTTTTCCAGGTAAACAGAATATCACATATATATTGAGTTTTGGTAACAGAATTTTCTAGCTTTCATTGTGAAGAAGCTGAGTTATAAGTGGCTCTTCTTGTCCAGAGGGAGAAGGGAGGATTAATTGGTTGGGAGTTGATTACTACAATAGGCTCATTGATTACATGCTTGAAAAAGGTAGTTGTCATGTACAATGAGATTTTCTTTGTTATTATCATTAGGTTTTTACTTGTTGATTGAGTCTAGTAACTGATTTGGATATTTCTTGGAATTACAGGGATTACTCCTTATGCAAATTTACACCATTATGATCTTCCCGAAGCGCTTCAGGAAAGATACCTAGGATGGTTAAACATAAAGACTGTGTAAGTTTAATGCCAAGCTCTAGTAATATTTTGTTCCCTAAGCTGTATGTAGATGCTCAAAATTTGGTTATTGATTTATATCACCCAGGAGGGCATATGTGGAGTATGCGGATTTTTGTTTCAAAATTTTTGGCGACCGAGTGAAGAATTGGTTTACCTTTAATGAGCCAAGATGTGTTGCTGCACTTGGATTTGACAATGGAATCAATCCACCTGCAAGGTGTTCTAAAGAATTTGGAAATTGCACAGCAGGAGACTCTGCGACTGAGCCTTATATCGCCGCCCACAGTCTGATTTTAGCTCATGCAGGTGCAGTTCATAGGTACCGCACAAAGTATCAGGTGAGATCTTTGATCAACTGTCTTGTATTTTGCTATTATTACAAAACAAAAACACATACACTGTGCTAAGTATTATTTGTTTGGTGAAATTGTATGTTCATCAGAAAGAACAACAAGGGAAGATAGGAATTCTATTGGATTTTACTTGGTATGAACCTCTTACTGATTCCATGGATGACATACTTGCTGCCCAAAGAGCCAGAGATTTCCATCTTGGATGGTAATTACCATCTTAATTTTTTCAATTGAAGTTCTTCTTTTTTTTTTTAAAGGTTCAAATGGCTTAATTTCTAAGTATCACTTGTGCAATATTTGCAGGTTTCTTCATCCCATCATATATGGAAAGTACCCAGATATAATGCGGGATATTGTGAAAGAGAGGCTCCCTAAATTTACTCCAAGAGAAAGAAAGATGGTGAAAGGGTCTATAGATTATGTGGGCATTAATCACTATACATCATACTACATGTTTGATCCCCATCTTCCCAAGCCAAATGTCACAGGCTATCAAGTGGATTGGGATGTTGGATATGCTTGTGAGTATTGCCACTCTAATTTTCACAAATAAATTCTTTGAAATTCATAACAAAAAAAAAAAAAAAAAATTCTTGAAGAGTTTAGATTTGATTTACAAGGATGATGGGAGGGTCATCATTTTCCCTCCCAAGGGTCATTTGTGTTTCAGTTTTAGCCCTTTTGGTGGTATCTATAGTATCTAGAAATTGAGCATTCCCTAAAAAATCATGTCATGCTTCTTGTTCTGATTTTCCTTTTAATATTATTCTGCAGATGATCGTGATGGAGTGCCTATTGGACCCAGAGTAATCTAATTCATCTTCTCATTTTGTATCCTAAATGTTATTTTGATCTAAAAACATTCTATATTCAATACCATTGAATGCTTGCAGGCTAACTCTAATTGGCTTTACATTGTACCTTGGGGAATCAATAAGGCTGTAACTTATGTAAAAGAGCAATATGAAAACCCAACCATTATCCTATCAGAAAATGGTATGACTGTGGATTCATTCATTCCTTAATTCTTATGATTTCTTTGATGTTGTGGCTATGTCATTAACACAATCAACTTTTTTTTTTTTTTAATTTGGTGGTGATAGGCATGGATGATCCAGGCAATGTGACCCTTGCTGAGGGGATACATGACACCACTAGGCTCCACTATTACAAAAGCTATCTAACTGAATTGCAGAAGGCTATCAAGGATGGAGCCAATGTGATCGGATACCATGCTTGGTCAATAATGGACAATTTTGAATGGCTTTTGGGATACACTGCTAGGTTTGGTATTGTCTATGTTGATTACAATGACAATCTCAAGAGGCATCCCAAGATGTCAGCTCATTGGTTCCAGAAGTTCCTAAAAAGAGAGGATCATTAGAAGAGCTTTTCTTTTCTTTTTCTTTTTCTTTTTTTTTTTTCAATTTAGAGGGAGATGTAAATAAGTAGCACTAGCTTTGGTGAACAGTCTTATAGTCTCCTGTGAGTAAATTCAATAAATTTAGTTTAATTCTGGTGTAAACCATGAATTAAATTGTGATGATATTACTTCTTATATAAGGTAAATAATCAATAAACTTAATTTAGTTCTGGTGCAAACCATGAATCAAATTGTGATGATCTTACTTCTTATATTAGCTACATAAGGTGGATGGTGCATTTCGAAGGTTTTTTCTATGATGCATGATTTAATACATTCTTAATAATTATGTATCTTGAGTGGAACAATACCTTCAAAAGTTTGCAAAAAAGAAAAATCTCAGTCATTGATTTAAGTGTTAAATTAGGTGAATATTTTGTTGTATGAGCTTAACTCTTTTCAAATCTTCCTCTTCTTTTTCACCAAGCATGTTACTTATTGAGATAGCAGTTTGGCTCATACTCTGCCATCAATACATGGAATGGAAAGTCTCTGTTTGAATTAAGGCAATACCCAACACACTTTACCATACACTCCGGTCAGGCTTGGGTTGAGACAATACCAAGTATCCTAGTTTTAAACAATACCAATTACCCTAGTTTTAAGAGTAAAATTAGGACGTATGAATATTATTTTTCAATCGTATGCACCACATTTACCCAGTTCTTGGTAACAAGATTTGAACTGTAAACTCTTTTTGATAATTTTTAATATATTTTCTTAGATGTTCTATATTGGCTTAGTTTATATTAGTTTATAAATTGCATTGAACTAGTTAGTATTTTTGGTTATTTAATAAGAAATATCTACTCAAAGTGCGGTTGGGATATATGGAAAGGGTCACTAAAAAAATTCAGCCATGTTAGATCATCATAGCCCTTGATTTAATAGCCCTAATATTTATTGGTCTTTTTTATATTTCTTTGAGATTCAATCGACAGTGGATAGAGGTTTAATGAGAGTAAAATTTGGACTAGTTCCAGATCACGGGGGCATGAGAGTGTGAAAAGGGTATGCAGTGATCATAGGTGGGCTTAAGTGGGCCCCACAGAGTAGGATCGCATATGAGGACTCCTTTGTTTAATAATGAAAAACCAGTAATCCAAGAATGGTCATGGGAATTGAATGCCCAACCATCACCATAGTAATTCAATATCTAGAAAAGTCAAGGTCCATCTACATCTCCACTTATCATTCACCTCTCACCTCTTTAATAAACCTTTTCACCATGAACTATATATTTTATTCATATAGTTGCCCCTAGACAGAAAATGTGAATCAAAACAACACAAATGAAACTGTACCCACAGTTTGAGACCTTTAGACCTGCACAAAACAAGGACGAGTATATGTATAATGGGTCGTGCATCCATCAAAATCCATGAACTCTGACAAGTTGGAGTGTGGTCATAAACATTCACACTGCAAACCGCATTAGAAGAATCACCCATAAATAGCTTCTTTATATATGTACGAATCTTTTTTATGAGCATTTGATAAGAATAGTAGCATGCATACATAAATCTTAAAAATTCGCACCTATAATGAAAAATGATCATGGATCTTTAAAAATTTTGTTTCAAGATGCATTGGCAAAAGTGAAGCAGCCGGTTTACCTTTTACTCTGCAACTGAACCTTAGATTGTCCCGCACAATTTGCTTTTATTGCATGCAAATGCTGTTCATAGGTAACACACCAAGTATCTAGTTAGAGAACTTTGATCAATGGTTTTGTAATATTACAAAAGCACAACACATGGTATTGGGATGTTGGATATGCTTGAAAGAATTATTGTCTCCTGGTTTCTACTAAAACTCAGGTTTGTGTTCATTGTTCTAGATTTTGTATTGTTTCTCAACTGTTGCTTTGTTTTTTTGTTTATATATATATATATATATATATATCTTTTATTCTGCAGTTGAGAGTAATGGAGTTCCTATTGGACCATTTCTAATTTATCTATCTTGTTATGTAATGTTTAGCTTGATTTAGAAAGTAAAAAGGAGTAGAGCCAAAAATCCTATCCTCAATACATATGAATTGTTGCAGGTCAGTCTTCCTGGCTTTTACATTGTGTCATGGATCATGTTTAGAGTTGTGACCTATGTGAAAGAAACCCCACCTTCCTATAAGAAAATTGTATGAATTTTGGATACATTGAGTCTTTATCTTTACTATGAACCCTCAATTCTTCATCAGTCTTTTCTTTTTTACAAGAACCACCTCATGAGGCATCCAAAAGATGTTAGGTTATTGGTTCAAAAAGTTGCTACAGTGAAAAAAAGAATAAAAACAGTTACTCTGTTCATGAATATGATATTCTGCAGTTAATTTGTTCATGAACGTAAGAAAGACTTAAAACAGTTACTCTGTCCATTGACTAAATATTCTGCACCTCATTTGGTCATGCACCTAATACTCTTCTTATTCTACTTTATATGTGTTGATGGAGTTGCACTATTAGGCCAGGTTGTTTGCATTGGAATGCCTTGGAGTTGAACACTTGGACCCATACCTTAAGTGGCTAAAAATGAAGATCATCAAATAACCTTTTCATATAATATAATTAAATGTATATAGTAAATGAATACACAACCATTACCCTAGTAATTTAATACAAAGAAAAGTAAATGTCCATCTACATCTCCACCATGTAGGGAAGCCCGACCTAACTGTGGTGGACCCAAGACTTAACACAACACACAACACACTTATACAAAAAAAAAAAAAAAAACTCTCAATGTATTACACTCTATGTAATACACACTCACTAGACACTTTGCACTCTACACACACTTGCACACTACACTTGCATCACTCAATGCATGATCACTTTACACTCACTACACTTCTCACTTGCACTCTATGCACAACACACAACACACTTATACAAAAAAAAAAAACTCTCAATGTATTACACTCTATGTAATACACACTCACTAGACACTTTGCACTCTACACACACTTGCACACTACACTTGCATCACTCAATGCATGAGTACTTTACACTCACTACACTTCTCACTTGCATTCTATGCACACACCTTGTTCTCAAGACATCTCTATGTATGTTCCTTATGAGGCAGCACCATCTATTTATAGGCATCAATTGTGTTGGTGGAGAGATTGAATGGAAGGGAGGTGTGCCACTTGGCACTTTATACACCATACAATGAGGAGGTTGGTTGGTTTAGGTGAAGAGGTGAGAAACCTCTAGTAACCAAGCTTCTAGAAAAAACTGCATGAGGCTTCTAGATCCTTTCCATGAATTGGTTGGGATGGGTTTTTCTAGAAGCATGTAGAGAAATGAAGGGGCAAGAGACATCATGATGCTTCTAGAAAGTAATGGAGACTAGGAAATTTCTAGAACAATGTGGAGACAAGGAGATAAATGACCATTTTGTCGTGTCTCTTGATTCAATGTTGGCCTGGATACATTCTTTTCCTACACCAAATTAGCCTCTATGTACTTTGGATTTGGCTTCCTTACTCTACTTGATCTTCGTAGTTGCTGTGGTGGTTCGTCAACCTCAAGTTGACTTGGCCTAGCTTCCTCAGGCGTCATATGCTCGTGTACTCCACTTCTCAGTGGACTAGTGGACCTTTCTTGTGGAGTCTGAGGTTCTTGACTAGGCATTTCTACTTCAATCTCTTGTTTGTCATCTTTAGTGCTTAATTTTAACTGATTCTTATCATCCAAGTCTTCTTGACTTGGCAATATTGCGGCTGCTGGTAACCACCATGAAGATGCCTCATCGAACACCACGTCTCGTGATGTGTAGCATCGGTGGGTGGTAGGATCACAACACCTCCACCCCTTATGTTCGGTGTCATATCCAACAAATATGCACCGAATAGTCTTCTTTTCAAATTTACTACGAAGTTTTTTTGGAACAAGTACATAGCACATGCAACCAAAGACTTTAAAGTGACTTACCGTTGGATTGATCTTCCATAGCTTTTGATATGGTGAGACAAACCCCAACTTTGCCTGCGGTAGTCGGTTGGTTATATGTGTTGCTGTCTTTAAACAATATGCCTAGAACTCGCTTGGCACATTCTTCGCATGCATCATGCTCCTCGTGGTTTCTACCAAATGTCGGTTCTTTCTCTCCGCGACTCCATTTTGTTGTGGAGTATATGGATAGGTCAGCTGTCGTCGGATGCCGGCTTTCCTCAAATATGTAGAGAATTCATTTGATGTATATTCTCCTCCATTGTCGGTGCGCAAGCATCGAATTTTAAGGCCAACCTCACCTTCGACTCTATTTCGAAACTCCTGAAATTTCTGGAACACTTCTGACTTTTCCTTGATGAAGTACACCCATACATACCTTGAGTAATCATCGATGAAGGTGACCATATATCTTAAACCGCTGATTGATTGCGGTTTCACCGGGCCAAATACATCTGAATGGATTATCTCCAAGGGTTTCTTAGCTTGATACTTGGATTCAGTGTATGGTTGTCGGAGAGCTTTTCCGTACTGACAACATATACACACTGTGTCTTTATGGACTTCTAATTGTGGAAGTCCTTTCATCATAGACTTAGTCATCATTACCTTCAACCTATTATATCCCACATGCCCCAGTCGAGCATGACATAGATCAGCCGTCTCACTCCGACGAGCTTTCTTTATGTAGGCTAATTCAACCGACATGACATAGACAAAATCTAATTTACGTCCTGTCATGACCGGATTCTCGGATATCTTTATACTTTGGTAGACTCTTACATCATCGAGACCGAATACAACGAAGTTACCGGAAGACGTTAGTTGTGATACAGACAGGAGATTCTTTTTTATACCTGGCACATGAAAGACTTGCTGTAGTCGAGATTCCTTCTCATTGAACCTTGGTGTGAGGTCCCACCCTTGGTGGGCCCTCTAAAGGCTATTTTATAGACTAATTTATGCTAATCTATGTTAATTATTGGTTAATTATTGCTAATTACTACTAATCTCTACTAATCTTTGCTAATCTTGGCTAATTATTGCTTAATTGTGCTAATTAGGGGTTAATTAGATTGACTAGTTAGATTTCCCTAAGTTATAGTTAGACTAGCTTGGTTTAGTTAGTTTTAGGGGTTAGTTGGGTGTTTGAGTCAACCCTAGGCTCTTGGTGCTAGTTAGGCTCTTAGTTAAGTTTAATTAAGTTAATTAAGTGGGTTTGGTGCTAAGGGTGTTCCTCCTCTAGAAGCTTCCAACTAATGACCAGCCTACCCCCAAACCCTAACCCTAATCCCATTAAACCCTAAGGCTAATCTAGTAATTAATTACCCCCCCTTAAACCTATAAAACCTCTCTTATCCCAAGATAAACCCTAATCCCTAAGCTAACTCAGCCCCCATCCCAAGAAAACCTCCAGCCCAACTGCCCCCTTCCCTTCATTCCCTCTCCCACGTTGAGCAAGGATTTCCATATTGCTGGAATTTCCCTTGAGTGCTACTGTTACCATCTCTTTCTTCTTCCTCCCCATTTCATTTCCTCCAAGACACTGCTGAGCTGGGGGATTTTCTTCTCTCTGTCACTGCTGGACTGATTCTACTCTGCTGGAATTCCATTGGAGCTGCAGCACTTCTTCTCCTATTGCTGAATCTGTGCTGGAACCTCATCTTGCAACTACTGTGGTGGTTCTGTGCTAGAAGAAATCCACCTGGGTGCTACTGTTCTGCTGCCACCCTTCTTTCCCCTTTCATTTCTCTCCTCTACTCTTTTCTCTTCATTGCTCTCAATTGTTACTCTGCTGGAATCACTACTCTGCTGGACTGTGAGTGTGCTGGAGTTTCCTCTTGAAACTACTGCAGCTGCTTCTTCCTTCTCCCTGTTTCCCTTCTTATTTCTCTACCTGGACTATTGTTACTGAGCTGGAAAATCCTTGGAAGCCTTGCTACTGCTGCTGCTACTACTGATTTCTGCTGTGTCATCATCTTCTTCTCCTTCCCCTGCATATCAGCTGGAATTCTGGGCTTTTCTCTTTCTCTATTTCTCTCTACAACCCATTTCACAAGAGGCAAGTGCTCATACTCCTAGCTTAGCACACATATGGTTATTTCTTGATTTCAGTAGCTTAATATCATGCTTGTGTTTAATTCAGTTTTTAGAACTACCTGGAGCTTCTCTGTTTTCTGTTTTCTGTTTTTGGATGGAAGGTCACTGATGGATGGGGGTTTTCACCCCCCATTTGGAAGATCAGTGGGCCACAAGGGTGTAGATGGATGGTTTATGAGTTATTTATAGTTTAGAAGTGTTTGGGTGAAGTTTGGAGGTGATTGGAAGTGGTTTGGGCGAAAAAGGAGTCAAAACGAAGAAGTTGCAGAAATCTGCCTAGGAGGCAAATTTCAGTGTCCTCGGTCGACCGAGACCCCCCCCTCGGTCGACCGGCGACACTGCAGTTTTGAAAAAAATGAGCCTCAGTTAAATTTCTGCAGATTCGGCCTGACTCGCCCGACAATGTTCTGGGTCGACCGAGAACACTGGAAAATGGGAATTTTCAACTCTCAGTTAGCTTTTCTCTGCAGACTGTGTTCCTGTTGTCTGGGTCGACTGGGACCTATCCTGGTCGACCGAGACTACTGAGTTTTGAGGGAAAAATTGGCCCTCAGCCATTTTCTTGCAGAAAACCCATTTCAATTAGTTTGCTTGACCCGACTTAGCCCAGGTTGACCCGGTATGCATGGTTTTCGCAGGAAATGACTTAAAGTTGGTTTTTCACCCGAAATTCAGTCTGTTTACACCCAAATCAACCTGAAACTTAGAATTAACATTTAGAAAGTGTTCAAAGCTGGAACATCAATCTTTCTAAGGTTTTTAGAGTATGCGGTCAATCACCTAGGCCAGGTTGTTTGACCGGACACGCTGTAAGCCTTTAGAAACGAATTGAGTTGTCCAGGAAGCCTGATCCAGGTTTGTCAGTGCACTCGGTTGATCCTCCAGGCCAGGAGATCAACCGAGCTCACAACACATCAGGTTCACCTGGAAAACCCTGATTGTTTCAGTTTTCAACATTTAGGAGTTGTGATCAGTTGTGGGGCCCATTGACCATCCAAATGAGCATTTATCAGTGATCTAAGCCCGAGTCAACGGTGTGGCTCAACCTTGACTCGCGGGGACCACTGTTAGTGTTTTGGTTGATAATCTAAGATGATTCGACCTCTAAGATTTGTCATAGATGCCATTAACTAACTAAGCACCAAATACAGTATTTTACGGCATTAATGACATCGTTTAGAGATCGAATTACCGGAGATAGACCCGAACCTAAAGTGGCCCATTACCTAGGATTGGACCGTTGGATTTCCCTGTTGATTCCTTCATTGAAGTTTATACTTCACCTTATTTATATTCTGTCATTCTTAGATCTTTAGATTAGCTGTTTACTATTAATTGAATATAATTGGAAGACCTAAACCTAGGGTATCTAGAGGTGACCCGATACTGTGATTTCGGAGATCATTGACCCGTGTCTGTGTCTAGGCGGGCCCTTATTGGGCCTAAGTGTGGAGATGTGAACCCTGTAGCTGGAAGAGGTAGTTCTTATTGGACTGTTAAGCTGTTATGGATTGTAATGGAACTGTTATCAGTAATAGATGGATTAGTTGCCTCGTTTGGACAGTGTTAGACCAGGCCATGTATTGATGGGCCTTGGTATGGATCCAACGAGTGGGCCTGGACCTTGAATGAGATCCAGAGACTGTATTGGGATGTGTAGACCTCTTAGAGATATTGTTAGGACCTTGTTCACGCAAGGCAAAGCCTAGACCGACACAGACCTTAGAGTTATTCTCGAGTCGGCATGAACATTCACTCGGTTGATTTAAGCTCAGCCTGTGGACTGATCATCCCCAGTAGGAGCTAGTTGAGTGTTGAGGAGCTATCATGATGAGCTGTGTGGTTGAGACGGACGGTGTGATACCGTGCCGATCTGGAGTGTTGAGATGATGAGATGATGAGTGAGATTTGGGATTAGTTATTCCCGCTGGTGAGATTTCCCCGCCGCAACTGTGTTCAGTATGGGATGGCCACGGCATAATATCCCGCGGTATTCCAGCTCGTGTGAATGTGCCCCTTTGTTTAGAGTAGTTTAGATGTTTCTATTTATCTTGGTTCCTTATGATTATCATGCACACCTGCCTAGTTCATTTCCCTTGCTATTCATTTAATTTATGTACTCGTCTTTATTTCCTTTGATATATATGTTCTATGTTAGTAGTATGCTGTAACTTGCCAGATCGTTTAGATCTGACCCATTCATTGGTGCTTAGGCCTTGATCCCGAGATCCCAGACGATGCATTAGCCCTAGTGGAGGCACCGGTTGCAGGAGAGTACGCATGGGGCCCGGCCGACACGGATGTCGAGCCGGAGGGCGAGGAGTATCTACACGGGTTTTGAGGGACTCTTTTGTTTGGGTTTTGGAGTGAAATTTTGTAGTGAGATTGGTAGAATTCGAATGTGTAACTTTGATTAACATTGAATCATTTTAAATTAGACTGATGTTCCGCTCATACTTAATATATATATACATCGATACCTATTGCTTCCGCTTTGTTTAAATCGTTATGCTTCCGCAATTTAAATGTTATAACTATGTTGGTCAAAAAGTTTTAAATTGGACCTCACTGCGGCCTACGATCTTGGAAGTTCTCGGATTTTCCGGGAAGTAGCGCGCAAATTTCGGGTATTCGAACGAGTATATCGGTATCCGGAATTGGGGCGTTACACTTGGTATGCAAGTAGCTTCTCCAACATGAGTAATTGGAAGATGCGCATTGTTTGTTGTGACAACTACTTTGCCACCATCGTACCCAATTAGGTTTGAGAATTTGGATTTATCTCCTGTCATATGATTTGAACATCCTGAGTCAACGATCCAATCCCGATCGTAATTGATGACTTCAGTATTGGAGACTGCAGTGAGCGCTATTTCTTCATCAACTTTTGCACCTTCATCAGACCTTCTTGATGTATTACAACCCTCTATATCAGAACTCGGTAGTATAATGTTCTCAATGATTGCCATAGATGCTTGGCAATCCCATTCTTCTTCACTCTCACTTTGGTGACTTGTTGTGGTCACCACATTCCCTTTGCGGGTTTTCTTTTTCGACAGTCTATAGTAACGTGCAAAGTGACCCTTCTTGCCACAATTATAACACTCGAGGCTTCGACGAGAACTTTTCGGTCGTCGATCACTATCGGTGTCTTGAGCTCCCTCTAGCTGGGAACTCTCCCTCCACCGATTAGCTTTAGCAGTCTCCTTCCTTCTTGGCTTCATTGCCGATTTGCCCTTTCGAGTGAAAAGTGCTTGTTCCTCATCTTTCAGTGTTACTCCAATCATTTGTTTGGCTAGAGCTTCCTAATTTTCCAAAAGACTTTCTAACTCTACAAGAGATGGTTGAGTTGGTCATCCCCTAATGGCCGTCATAAAACTGCTATATTCAGGCTTAAATCCCCGTGTGATTATCCGTCTCATCCTAGCTTCGTTGACCCGTGAGTCCGGGTCAAGCTGAGAAATCTCTTGACAAAGTGTCTTAACTTTCATAAAATATTGACTAATGGTCAACGTACCTTAAGTGATAGATGCAAGCTCATTCTCCGAAAACTGAAGCCGCGCATCATTTCTCTTGGAGAGAACAATGTAGCCAACGTATCCCATGCCTTTTTTGGAGTATTAGCATCTCGTATATGCTCTAACAGCTCCTTCTACACTGTGGTCCTTAAGACGAACATAGCCCTCTCACCTTTGATTCGCCACTTGCGCAATGCCTCCGCATTGTCATTTGCCAGTGCTATAGTGTCAGTTCCACCAACGATCTCCCATAAGTCTTGGCCTTGAAGATATGCCTCCACGCACAGACGCCAATAATCATAGTTGTGGTTGTTCAGCTTCTCAATCCCTCCAGTTGCATTCGCGAGATCCACCATCGTGATTAGTGGGATCCTCGTTGATCTCTACCACCAAGAAGCTCAGTCCCCGACTGATCGGCTTCACAGTGTCGCTTCGCCTTTAGCTGCTGCTCCCAATGGACGGACGGTCCCTGAACTTGCCTCGCTCTGATACCACTTGTAGGAAAGCCCAACCTAACTGTGGTGGACCCAAGACTTAAGACAACATACAACACACTTATACAAAGAAAAACTCTCAATGTATTACACTCTATGTAATACACACATTACACAACTGTACACTTACACTTCATCACTCACAGACACTTTGCACTCTGCACACACTTGCACACTACACTTGCATCACTCAATGCATGAGCACTTTACACTCACTACACTTCTCACTTGCACTCTATGCACACACCTTGTTCTCAAGACATCTCTATGTATGTTCCTTATGAGGCAGCACCATCTATTTATAGGCATCAATTGTGTTGGTGGAGAGATTAAATGGAAGGGAGGTGTGCCACTTGGCACTTTATACACCATATAGTGAGGAGGTTGGTTTAGGTGAAGAGGTGAGAAACCTCTAGTAATCAAGCTTCTAGAAAAAACTGCATGAGGCTTCTAGATCCTTTCCATGAATTGGTTGGGATGGGTTTTTCTAGAAGCATGTAGAGAAATGAAGGGGCAAGAGACATCATGATGCTTCTAGAAAGTAATGGAGACTAGGAAATTTCTAGAACAATGTGGAGACAAGGAGATAAATGACCATTACGTGGGGCCCAGTGTTGCTTTACACACCTTATTATCTTTCACCCCTTAGCTCTTTAATAATCCTTTGATAGACTTCACTCCACTATGAATTCCTATGTATTCAATTCTATAGTTTTGATGTAAACAAATAAGCCCATAATGAATTGGAATGCCTGATTTTGACTAAATCTTATTATAGTGTGCCATTCTATCATTTTTCTTTTCTTTTTCAAAATGGTGCCTGAGAGAGATTATTTTCCACTTGATATTCATGGTCTTTTGACAGCCATTGGATGAGCTCCATTATTGGACTTCTCATTACGTGATATCTCATATCTACTGAATCAAATTGTTCCATGTGGTTGGTTTGGAGGTTTATGCTACTCCTGTTATTCTTGGTTCTACATTTGGTGATGTTAACCATTAATCTGTTTTAACCCTAATCTAAGTACAAATAATTGAGGGGTTATCAACTGGGAGAGTATTGCTGCCAGATTTATGTGGTTCATTTGAATTGCAATCATCAATCCATGTACTTCCCTTGGTTGATTGGTGAAGGGAGTGTTTTGACAGGGCATTGACTTGTGTGGCTCATATTTATGAATGGGAAAAGGATATCTCTTTGGTCCAAACTGAGAGAGCCTGTTTGGACCAATCATGGGAGAGCTTTTTTTTTGTGTGTGCGGAGGAGATGAGCCTGTTTGGACCAATCATGGGAGAGTTTTTTTTTTGTGTGTGTGGAGGAGATGAGTTGACATCCCCCCCCCCCCCCCCCCCCCCCCATCTTAATCTGGGACAGTATCACATAATTAATTATTCTATATCTTGGTTCGTAACTAGCGTATAGAACACAATCACCCAAAATCCAGGAGAAATTATTGGCAATAGATTAATCAAATCGCGTCCTTTTCGTTCATTTTTTTATTTGATCTAGACGGTCATCTCAATCAGATTCACGAGGATGAAAAACCATATAATAGAGAGGGGCTGCAGGGATGTGTCCAAAATCTAGCCCTCTATTATTGTTTGGATATCATGAGAGAGGAGAGTCTATAATGGAGCCTCAACAGTCCCAATCAATGGAAGCATGCACTAGCCACTAGGTGCCCAAATTTATCTCCAATGAAAGCCAAATCTAGAGAGCCATGTCACTTGCAATCATTTGTTACATGGACTTGAATTCTTAAGAAATATAATCCTAGCTATCTATTTAGTGGTAAATTCCTATGAGCAAGTGTTTTTTTTTTTTTTTTTTTTTAATTTTCTTTGCTTGTAACTGAATTCTAAGAAATACAATCCTAGCTATTAAGTGACAAATATTGAGGAGTGGGTTCCACCTAGCACCCGAGGGGGAGTATAAAAAAGTACTTATATGGCCTCTGTTAACAAGTCAATATCTTCATAGAGACAGTTAACTAAGGAAACTTAATAATAGATTAGAGCTAGCTTTTTGTTAGTATGAATCTCAGGAAGAACAGCTCATCCCAAAAAGAATCTGGGTTTCTACTATTTGAATGAACTGAATTTTATTGAATATATTCCTAATAGTGGTTAGAATTGAACATTTATAAATGACCATCAAATAATGTTTGTAATGAGAAATGGAAAGGGGACAACCATCACCTTTGTAAATAAAATATCTTAGTTAAGTCATGGTCCGATATGCATCACCTTTTATCCTTCACTTTTCTCCTTTTTAATAATCCTTTTGTTGCAGCCATCTTACTGTGAATTTATACGAGCTCAATCCCACACAAACTCACAACAAAATACTTACCGACTTTGGGACTTTCACCTTCATCAAAGGGAATTATGAAGAATGCACTCTAACCCAAAAATTAGGAGGTTATCTATCTAGCTAGGAAGGACCACAAAATTCATGGAAAAAATGGTAAGGAAGAAATTAGCAAGGACTAGTTGCCGCCCTTTGACAATCTCCTGTATTACTACTTCTCCACCCTAAAAAAAAATTGTATCCTCTTGTGTGTTCTATTTTCAAACCATGTTGCATGTGTTAAAAATAGATAATCCAACTAAAAGAGCTCTGGATACATATAAAAAAAACGCTTTTATATATTTCAACACAAAGATCTAATGCCCAAACACGAGATGAATAATACACTATAGACAAGACAGAGACACGAATTTTACACCTTTAAAAAAAAAAAAAAGGAAGCCTAATTTAAAGTGTGTGTGTGTGTGTCTATATATATGCCTTCTCTTCTGTTGCAATTATCATCAAAAAGAGAATATACACCATGCATGCATGGAAAATATATTCTAAGTCAGAAGTAAACAGTAGTGCAATATTACATGATAGAGCATGCATTGGGATTTTCATCACTGAATAGAGTTGCAAGTCTATCATATGGACTATTGGGGCTGGGAAGCGCCTGCACAACGTTTTTAACAAAACCAGAAGGGGCCTTCTTATCGTAGGCTTGGGCTACATATGGATAGGGGACGAGATTGGCAGGAACATATGGCCAAAACTCAGCTCGTTTGCCTGTGCTCTTTACTTTGTTCAGCACCTTGTTTGGATCCACATTACCTGTAACCGTAACTCGGCTTTGTTTTCTGTTCACATCAACTGTTTTTGCACCTGCATGTTTTAAGAAGAATTAACATAGAGGAGAGGAAACGACCATGAAGAATTGTCCAACTGTGAATAATATGCAAGAGGAACTTGAAAATGGTGGTTTGGTTTATAAATCAGGGCAGGTCTATTCATCAATTCATGGCTTGAGTACATTCTCGATTACCTTTCTATATTTTCATTTTTTACTTTCTTAAGAGTGCCATGTAAACATAGCAATAAACATATATATATGTACTTTGAAGTTTGAAGTTTGAATAGTAATTATTTTGAGTAGGGTGAAACATGGGTTGGGCCAAAACCAAACCACAATGGTGTGACACTGTGACTCAACCAAAAGTGAAGTTTGGGTTGGGCTTATTTGAGTTTGAGTTAGTCTGAGACTGGATGTTGAAACTTGCATGAGCTTTGGGTTGGATTTGGGTTCCGGCTTCAAGTGACCAAATTAGACCCGAGTACAATGTGTATATGCATATAATAACATACACTATACTATATACCATGAAGTTTATACATTTCCTAAATTTTATATCCTTTTAGAAAGAAAATCAAACCAAAAATTTTGACACCTGGCCCAACCCGAACCAATAGGCTCAGCCCCAAATGCACATGGCTAGGAAATTTACAAATCAAGTTGGTTTGTCGGGAATTTTTTTGGTTTTGTTCAATTCGGGTTTGGGTTTGCCCACGTTATGTAAAATTCAAGTGGAGCTTAATTAGGGGTAGCCAATACATGACTGACCCACAAAATTTTGCACCCTAAGATGATCACATAAAATATAAAATTGCTTTAGGTGATCTAACATAAACAACACTTATAGCGAATCCATTGGAAGCTCGGTGACGAGACACCTCCACTTCATAGAGATAGAAACAATCAAGGATCAATTCATAGTTGTTGGCTACAGCAAGAGAATTGGGCGGGGGTGTGTATGTGGGTGTGTGGGTCATTTACCAGAGAAAAAAAATTACATATATAGGCCCCATTTGAATCTGACAACTAAAATTATAAAGTTTCATGAAGTAACTATTGTACTGATAGTCTGATACAAAAATCTCCCCTCATATTAATGTGAATGTTTGTTCTTGGTTACTATTTAGGAGCTAAAGTGGCAACTTTTCTTGCTGTATTAAATGAGGGCACCAAACCGCAACCTACTCTCCAATAACCCAAAATCCAAACCTACTCGCCGAATAAGCCAAAATCAAATCAGATGCACGTGTAGGCTTTGGTAAGAAGATAAATTAACAACAAACATTTCAGTACTTTCTGATGTTGATGATTCTTAAAAACGTTGAATTGCATTAAAAAGAGCTTTTGATTGATTTATAAATAAGATATAGGTAAAAGTGGCTATTACTAGAATTTAAAAAAAAAAATCTATTTTGAATTATGAGGCCCACCTGTGATAAATCCCTACCCTCATGCAGGATCTGCATCCTTTGAGGCCTGCCCTATAGATCCACTTGTTGGGGCACCTATATAATCTAAATTACAGAATTTGACTTTATAGGGAAAAAACTTACTCTGTTTGAAGTTAAGTCAACCATCAAATTGAACACATGTAAAATTCAAACAAAATTTGAGTCGATCATAACAAAGGAGCCTACGGCGAGCTTTAGATTTTACATAGGTCATCCAGAAGAATTATAGGGGCATATCTTGTATGCCAAACCATTTGATAGGACTCAGCTCAGCAGCATTTTTTACATGAAATAGTAAGGGAAGGAGAAAACAAACCTAGAACCATTTTCTAGTACTGGGATTTGTCTCTTTTTGACTCACAAGCAGAACTGAAGTCAATCTCCATGGAAGAGAGATTTATACCTTTCAAAGAACACACAGCATTTCTGACTTTCCTTTCACAGCCATCACAGTCCATTTTCACCTTCAGCTCCACTGTCTGGGCAAATGAAAATAAAGAGAGCTTTGAATACAATGGTAAAAGGAAATAAAGCAACAAAGAATGAAGGAAATGAAGAAAGCTTTTGAATTTTAATGGGGCTGAGGAAACAATTAGCAGAACCCCAAAAGAAAAGAAGGAAAACAATGAAAAAAATACACAGAAGGATCAAGGAATGAGAAAGATGTTCTTAGGAGTAAAGAGTATAGTTAGTTACCTGCAATGGTCTGCGTCTGCTCCTTGGGCCTTTGCTTTTTTTGTCCACAGTGAAGATTTCAGAGAAATGGTCCAAAACACCCATTCTCTCTCTGAAGTCTTAAGGGAGATGGCTTTTAGAGAGGTTGAGAAAAGGGCTGCAATTTGAAAAGAGAAGTGGATGGGTAGAGAGATATATATAGCATCATATAAGGAAGGGGTGAGGAATTGAGTGACAAAATTGCCATCATATGTTTCCAAGTGGATGGAAAATGAAGTAAAATTAATTATATAATCTCAATGTTCTAATTTCTCTGGGGAGGTGCAGTTTCACTTAATAGTTTAATAATGGGCAGCTGCCCATATGCCTTTTTATGCCTCACAAAGTGTGTTCTTTTATATATGGTGCCCACTTTCCAACTTCTGGTTATGGTTATTTTAATCTAGACTGTTGATCCTCTGAGCCCCACATTGAGTTCAAATGCCTCTAAATTTACTATGGTTAGGAGTTACTATTCAGGAGGCCACATCCTAGGTGGTCCCCATCTGATGAACGGTCTAAATCAGCAAACAATAGGCCAAGAATGATAGCCTCCTGATTAGGTCGGACAATAATTGCTTACAGTAAAAAATTGATTATTCATGCTCCTCCTAGAAATTGATTTTCAAAAGTGAAGTGAAGACAGCTATTCGTACTGTCCATCAAGTTGGTATTTGAATGCTATCATTTTTTTGTGGTTGTATTCCCTAGATGTGCTTCTTGCATTTGCTGTATACATGGGGATGGTGGGGGTGGTCTCTATTCATACTTGTAGTTGAAGCCGTCATAGTAAATGCTATGGAGCCCATCATCCCTTGAATTATTGATGAGAAGTCATTAAGTCATCAAATAGAAGGTACAACAAACTTAATGTTTGTCACTAGAACCTTAGATTTTTTCCCCCCTAATACACGTATTGGCTCGTTTTGATGTGAGGAAAATGACAAGCATAGAGTTCTCTTTAGGCGAAAAAGAAGGACAAAACTAGTGCTAGAGGATCACCAGTTTTCTCCCATATTAATCATTCTCATTGTTTAGAGATGTCCCTGAATTTTTCTCATTTCATTCATCTCTCCTAAGAAAGGGAATTTCTAAGTAAAGTGCAAAAAAAGCAGCACCAGACAGGTTTTAAATGCACTGCAAAGAAAATATAATCTTTTTACTTTAAGTCTCATATTTCCTTGTGTACATCTTTCACCACTCCCTCTTAAGCAGCTTTAATTTTAGAGGCCGGTAAAAATGATGTGTGTGTTTGAGATTATTATCTAAGTATAAGGTTGGATTAGATTGATTTTGATTATGAGAGATAAAAGAGAGTTGTTAGAGATTTTAGGATTGAGTTTGAATAATTGAATAACTCTTGTTACTGTCTTGTATAAATTGAGAGGACTTCTTCTCCTCATGCTTACAGTGATCTTATGGAAAAATGATTTTGAAAGAAAGTCTTGAGTGTGTGATATGTTAATCCTTATCTCCAACTAGTAGATTTTCATTCTAGATTTATTGAAATGGAAGGAAGGGCCAATCATTCACATTCTTCGGTCAAAATCTAATCGATCAGAACACTAGATCAGTCGCAATCAGATGGCAATGTGTTCCAGGTGTAGAGTAGAGATGCCCCCAAGTGTCCAACTCAAGACTCCTGACCTCCATGAATTTCTGCTCAAGTAAATGACCATTGCACCAATGCCAGTTATTATTTTTAGTACCCACACGAAACCATCTGGCAATTAAACATAGGCTTCCACTATAAATTGTTGTGCAACTTTGATTATCCATACCTCAGCCCAGCAAGCAACGTTTCGATGATTAGACTCTAGCATGCATGCATTAACACATCATGCTTAGCACACAGTTTAAGAATAGGTTGGCGTGGGGTCAAGTTGACCTTCTAGGTATATTACCCCTTTTATTATTATTATTATTATTATTATTATTATTATTATTATTTTGCTAACCAGCTAAGGGGGAATCCAAGAGAGAGCACGTACACATACGCAAAAGACAGTCCGCACAAGTAGAAAGAATACCCACATAAATGGTAAGAGGTGCGTATTTGAGATTTAAACCCCAAATAATCAAGTAAGAACTGCAGCCACTTACCAAGCCGTTCTCTATTAGTCCACTTGTTAATGGCAGCCAGAGCTCTCAAACTCAACCTCAACTTTAAAAAGGTTAACCTGAACTTCAAATTATTTCAGTGGGATCGGGCTAGGTTGGCAGGTCAGTGTGCAAAAGGTTACGTTGGATTAGGTTCGGGCTTAACTGGAAGGTAGCATCAGGCCAAGATCATAGGATCACTGTTCGTTGTTCATTCATCGTAGGTTTGCTTTTTTTTTTATTTGAACATTCAACGTAGTCAGTTTCATATTAGAATGTGAAAATTCATATTTATCAATTTTTTAATACTACAAGAATACAACAATTCTTTTTAATCTATATGTGGAGTGAGATTGTAAATATAAGATCTTTAGCTATTAATATAATTGACTTATGCCCCAGTCCTAATCAATTTGCATATTAAATACTAGATTACGAAAGTTTGGCGATTTTTCAACATTTTAATGAGATGAATACGAGAGCTTCACCAATTAATTAGGAACCCCGCCTCTCACTCAACTGCCCAACCCAAAGATGGGTCCCAAGGAATAGTCTGTCCCTCCTCGTTTTTGGGTTCTTCGCCTTTTTGGTGCAGGGTGCTCTCATTGTCTCAGCCCCCTACACTGTGGAGAGAGAGAGAGAGAGAGGATGTGAGGGGTTAAGAACCAAAACAGGATCAAGGTCACATGACCAATGTTGTGGTATACTATGATACATACCGGCGGGGTGGCCCAGCAATGTAGGTAACCCTGATCCTTGTCATTTCAGTGGTGGGGCCCAAAAAGTAATGTAGCCCCCCCCAAAAAACTAGGGGGCATTCGGCAACAATCCCTGAACATGTCACTTTTGATGGTCCTGTCACTTTTTGATGGTCCAATCAAAGGGTGAGTGAATGGCCCAATTAGCTGATGAATGGGCCCTGCATCTAGCTGTCAGCCTGTCACACTAACCTTCTGCCTTGCCTGTTACGTTTGTGTTAAATGATTTTCTTGGACCATACATACATTCAACAATTCTAAAAGTCATAACTACCCAAATAATGCATGAAAACGTATTGTCATTCTCAATAAGTACATATGGGCCATGCATTCTATAATAGATCATTCCAGGGACCCATTTAGCTTCCCTTGAATAGAGAGGAGGGTGGTACTGACTTCTGAGATGCACCATCTGCGGGACACAAAGTTTTGGTGATCCACACTCCAGATCAGTTATGATTAAACTGGGAAGTTGACATGAAATCTGGAGTTCTGTTGGCAATGGGTTGGGTCGGGTTGGCAGGTCAGCTGGCAGATGTTTTTATACGACCAAAGCTCAAGCTGCATCATGATTAAACTGCAAATGTCAAGCTATAACAAAAACAAACGCGTCAATCATGCCCAAATTACTGGGTCTTGAACTGGCAGGTTGACAAGAAACCATTCAATTGTGTTAGGGTTTGGGGTGGGTTGGCAGGTTGAAAAGGCAAGTTCAGAATGGACCCAAAACTGACCCATCAGTTTATTGATTAATCATGTTAGAAATGCCAACCCCAACCAAACAAATATGAAAGGAAGGATAAGTTTGGCAAGTCCAATCTGTTTGAAATAGAGTGGATTTAGATAGATTTGTTTAAAGTAGAGCTTTTCAATTAGACCTGGCAGGTATTAGTCCTGATTTAATTAGAACGAGAAAGAAGAAAAAAAAAAGGTAAACTTGTCATATAAGTAAAGTTATATAGAAAAAGTTGCTATACGATATAAGTAGTACTTTCAAACTTGCCATGCAGTAAAAGTTATATGGGCTAACTCGTAGAAAGAAAAAGGAAAGTTTGTTTTTGTCAACTTTCGGGAAATAGGCAAAAGATCTTTAAGTTGATTTAATCTATTGTTCACATAAACTTCTTCGAGCTAAAGCACTCGGACATTTGTTTGAATCAATTCTAAGTTAAATACCAATGAAAAGTAGACATGCCAAACAATACTAAAAGAGATCAACTCAAACTGACTTAACAGTTGGCATCTCGGTATGGATAAAGGGAAGGAAGAAAGCTAGAGGATGGTAGGACATGAGTTTCCCTCAAAAACATCTTGCACGGAGTTTTTTTTTTTTTTTTTTCACCGCTATAGCCAATCTATAAAGGGGAAGTACCTCACCACAGAGCTACCAGTCTCTTCTAGAGTGTAGAAAATACAATACTATTTAGGTGGGAAAATCAATGTCAATTTTATTCATCCTTAGATCAATGTTATCTCGTTTTGTAGATCACAGGATTACCCTCTAAATTACAAGCAAGAATTGGGCCAGGTAGGAAATTGCTGGCCATACCATTCAGGATCAATGCTGATTTGAATTTCACTTGATCTATTTATTTTAATTCAAATTAAGATAGAGGAAGTTCTTATTTTGTAAGAGAAAGTTACTGTTGGCAACTTGGGATTTATCTTAGTAAGGTTTTTTTTTTTTTTCAACTTTAGGTGATAAATTTAGGAGAGATGAAGATCATCATCCATTTAGAGTAGGAAAGGCAAAATCTGAGCCAATCCACTAAGTTGACCCAAGCCCGACCCTTATTTGATGCACATAACTCCCCTTGCAAATATACACAAGTCGTCATGGATCATGTGAACTAGCCCATATAAAAACTAGTCAATTTAGGATCAACCCTCATAACCCATCAAAATGAATTAGTTTAAGGCTGCATAAACCCATTTAAACAATTTGGCAGTTCAATATTTGGTGTTTATTGTAATATCCTGTAGTATATGGGCCCAGGATCAGCCTGGCCTAGGTATTACTTTGGATTGTTTCCCTATTATGAAATTAGTTGGATTGTTTCCCTATTATGAAATTAGTAATACTACTTACTAAAGAATTAGGAATTGGAAGGTATTCCACGTTTTGGAAACTAGAGATATATACTAGGATTAGGAGACTTGCCTTCTCTTTATATATACAAGTAAACCAACAACAGTTGTTATATCCTATTCCTTTGGAGAAGATCCTGAGAGAGAGTCTTGTGGTTGCAATCTAGGAGAAGGAGAGGAAGGTTGATTGATGTCCTATTCGCGCCCTCACATTGCAAAAACAACGATTTCATATCAAAGGTGAGTGAATCTTCTTAATTACTCTTTAATGGTACTCTAAGATGATTGATAATGCTGAATTGGATGCTTAGCAGTATGTAGAACATGTTGATTTGAATGAAATCCAATTGGAATGCAAAAGAAAGCACGTTATATGGTTGCTGGAATGATACGAGTTGGAATGGAATGAAATTCCAGGGAAATCAGTTGAATAGGCATGAAACAGAGAGATGTCGTCAATGGTAGAATTTGAATATTGTGAGTTGTGGGACCCATCAGTGGACCTGATCAAAAATCAACACCCCACATCTGGAAGAGGATTGATGGGCGACCCTAGTGGAGTGGAACATCTTGCATTAGGATCAATGGGACCCATTGATCAAGGAAATCAAATACAGATAGCGTGAATTTGTATAGAAAATCAGTAACTTCCGTTCTTGGGTTGTGGACCCCAGTACGTGATCTGATGAGGGATCAGATCCATGAGGATGATAGTGTAGTAGTGGTCGACCATCCCCTAGATGGCTGATCTTGATTTAGTGGAGTGGGACCCACTGGATATTAAATTTGGAGCATTACAGGTGTGAAACTGACGGTAACAGAACCTTGGGTCGACATCTATGGTGGGACCCACTAACTAAACCAATCGTGGATTAGGACCCCACGTCTTGAAGTAGACTTAGAGACGATCCTAATGGTGGTGGTTTCATGTGGCCTGGCCTCCATCTGACCAGTTATCCAGGAACTTCAATTTTGTTAACCATAAGGGTTATTTATCAATTTATTGATACTGCAAGCCCAGTAATGATAGAGAATGATTAATCAGAAACATGGGACTTAATGTAGGGCACTGGGTGACCATATAAATTAGGTTTGATCATGCATCATGCAAGTGGGGCCCACTGTTCCATATATGTATATTACACAGGTGTTTCATCACAGTCTGGGAAGAGACAGAGAGTAAATAATAACTGGACTTTATAATCCAATTACATCAATAGTCATGAGGCTTACCGGAACATAGAATATGTGTATTATGATTAATTATATGAATTAATTAGGCCATGATTAATTATACGGATGGTGATTAAGTTGCTGTGATCAATTAATTGTAATTAATTCTTAATATGATGTTTTAAAGGTGTGGGCTAACCATTCACCAATCAATACCAATTATGAATTGGAGTGGGGCAATAACCAGTGAATTTAGTAAGTGTTGGATCCACACTATTGATATGTATATGAGGAAGATTGATAATAATGGTGAGTTGTGGTTGTTATGAGATGATGAGATCCCGGACATGGGGATGTTGGACTTAGTGTCCGAGCCATTATAGCGGCTGGTCCATAGGGGACGTGTCCGATGGGATAGGGTCATAAGGACCGGTATACATGTATACAATAAGCCTTTGAGGCGTGGTAAGGTGCATGGGCACGGATGTATATTTATGGATGTATTATTGTGCATATAATATATTGATTCAATTATGTTAATCTTGTGATATTATGTTTTATGCTGCTTATGTAATTAAGAATATTCATTCACCAGTAATACTGATGTTGTGTTGCCCCCTTCAGGTAATCTTACTGCGGGTGGGATAAATCAGGATGGCGCTCAGCACGTAGATTTTGGCATGCGTGGCTGAAGAGAGAGAGCGATAAATATTCATATGAGTGACAGAAGAATTAGCTTTTGTTTAGCAATTGATTTACTGATTAGTACATTATTATTTGAACAGAACATAGAGATTTGGATTATTTAGAGATTTTTTTTATATTGTTTGACTTTATTTAAATTAATTGGAATTATAGTTGATTTATATGCCAAATCTTTTATGCGAATAATTTGATAAATGAATGGTATGCATTGCCAAGTTATCACGATCCGGATATCCGACAGGGCCCCGAAATTTGGGTCGTGACAAAGTGGTATCAGAGCATAAGGTTTTGGGCAACTAAAAGAATTAGCAACCCATTGGTCACGTGGTGAGGACGTTGGGGTTGTCAATGGTAGAGATTAAGTAAAGTACACTGTTAATGATCTTTTAGCTCACAAATTCTTTCTTCTGCAGAAGGAATAAGACGATGGACAATGTTACTGGGAATGAGAATGCGAACAACAATGTTCGACTCAGTGGAACTATGGAGATGCCGGAGTACGCTCGGCAAATGTTTGAAAGCTTTATGAAAGCGTATACACAGGTTCAAGAGCAGATCTCCGCTATTTATCACCGTCAAAGTGAGAATGGCGAGGGACAGAGCAACAACAGAGATGGTTCGGGTGAAGGTAGCATCATTGGGAGTAGAAATCGTGAAAGAGATACCTTATATAAAAGATTCAATGAATTTCGCCCCAAGAGCTTTGAAGAAACAACTAATCATTGGGATGCAAGTAAATGGGCTGAACACATGGAAGGCATCTTTGAGGTTATGGGATGTACAGAGCATCAAAAGGCCTTACTTGCAGCGTTTAAATTGGAAGGTGATGCGAAGGAATGGTGGAAGGCAGCCAAGAGGTCATTCAATGGACAAGAAACAGAGATTACTTGGGCCTTCTTCAAAAGGGAGTTTGTCAAGAAGTTTATACCAGATCATATTAGGGCTCAGAAGAAGAGAGAGTTTGAAACTTTGGTGCAGGGAAATTTGACGGTAGCCAAGTACGCCCTTAAGTTTACAGAGCTGTCACATTTTGCTGAAACATTAGTGGCTACAGAAGGAGAAAGGATGGAACGATTCGTGAACGGTCTTAGACCAGACATCAAAAAGGACGTAAAGCTGCATGAACCAAAGACTTATGCCGAAGCTTTGAGAAAAGCTTTCGTCTCCGAAGAAGCCATCGAAGACATAAGGAGGCAGACTCAAATGACGTCCACTGAAGGAAAAACAGACAACTCCAAGCACCAGTTCCCCAATAAGAAACAGAAAACTGGAACCAAGCCGATCTGCAACCATTGCGGAGGATCGCATGAAACAAATCAATGCCGGAAAAGAGCTGGAGTGTGCTTTGGGTGTGGAAAAGGAGGTCATAAGGTAAAAGACTGTCCAGAGGTCAGGGAGAGAAATCAAGCCAAACGGAAAGGTGGATGTTATGGTTGTGGTCAAGAAGGGCACTAAGTCAAGGACTGCCCCAGTAAGCAGGGGAGGAATCAAATCCAGACACAAGGACAAGCACCTCCGCAAAATCAGCAGGGTCGAGAGCGTCCACAAAACCAACGTTATTATCAGAATCAGACACATCAGCCCCGTGGAAATCAGCAGAACCCACCCCAAGGGCAGCATTACAACCTTGGCAAGAATAACCAGGGAGGGAATCAGACGGGACAGCAGCAGAATGGAAGGCTCTTTGCCATGACGCACCATGATGCGGAAGCGGCCAACCACGTAGTCGAGGGTATGGTCTTAATTTCCAATTATGAAGCTAGTACTTTATTTGATTCTGGTTCAACCCATTCTTTCATCTCGCATACTTTTGCTGCCAAGATAGAAAATTCCCCCTCAATTTTGACTAATGCATTAGTAGTGTCTACACCCACGGGTGATCAAATATGCACTAGAACCATATTTTATAATTGCATGATAGCGATTGGGCAAGCCCTGATGCCGGTTGACCTGGTATTGTTACGTATGAACAACTTTGATGTTATACTGGGCATGGACTGGCTTACTAGGTATCGGGCTATTTTAGACTGCTTTAACAAAGTAGTTCGATTTAATCTAGAGGGATTTACTCATGTTAGTTTGGTGGGAAAAAGGAGACCTGTTCGATCAATGGTTATCTCAGCCATCAAGGCTGGTGAGTTACTGAGGAATGGGTGCAAAGGCTTTTTAGCCTTCGTTTCTGAGGATAAACCAAAACCTAGCTTGTTAGGAATTTTCTAGATTGCAATTTGATGGATGCATATCATTCTAGCATCATTTGATTTACACACTTGCATTGGTTTTAAAGTAAACTTGAAATCTTGATTTATTCATGCATTGTTTTTAAGATCTTGTTTTATGCATGATTTGTTTTTAAATCTTGGATGCATTTGTTTTAGAAAAGAGTTTTCAAGAAATCAAGCAAGCCTTTGTTTTAAAAGTTTTGAAACTTTTTAGGCTTTTTATGTCATGTTTTAAAAACCTTTAAAATCTTTAAAACATGTTTTCCAAGCTTGATTTAGTGGCCAAAAGGTCCCCCAAAGAAATAACTTTGAAAAGTGCAAAAGTTGGAAATTTTGCAAAAAGGGGGCTGTCCCGGCAGTGTCGCCGGTCGACCGAGACAACTGCAGGCAAAAATTGCCTGGGAGCACCAACGGTCAGAAATATGACCGTTGTGTGTTCTCGGTCGACCGAGGCCTGTTTGCCGGTCGACCGAGAACTAGCCGTTAGCCACTTTTCCCTATAAATATGAGTTCTTTCCCTTGCCAAAAGTTGGGAATTTTTAACCCCTCCTTGAGAGGATTTGAGGCATATCAAAAGGGAAGAGAACCAAGGGATGAAGGGGAAGATTAGGAAAGCTAAAGCTTGGATTAATGAAGTTAAACCACCAAGTAGGCTCTTCCTTTCTTAATCATATGTTTTCATGCTTTGTTTTATTTTTGGTAAATCATTTCTAGCATGTTAAACTATGTTTGTGTTGTGTCCTTAACATATTTTATGTTTTGAGTTGATTTATTGTTTTGGATACAACATCACATGATTCAATCCAAGTAGTACTTGAATTGGTAAATCAAAGTAGATCATGTTAATGAAAGAAACTTGGTAAATCATATGTAACATGATCCATATACTTGGTTGAATCTTTGGTTGTTGTTTTCCATCATAAGAAAATCACTTTCAAAAGTATCTTATGTTTTGGACTCAACTTCTTTACAAATCATATGTTTTCATGTTTTGTTTTATCATTGGTAAATCTTAGTAACATGTTAACCTATGATGTGTTGTATCCTTAGCATGTGTTATATTTTGAATAGATCTATTGTTTTGGATACATCACCATTGATTCATCAAAGTAGTACTTTATCTTTGGTAAATCTAAGTAGATCATGTTAATGAAATATGTAACATGATTCATATACTTTGTTGAATTATTGGTTGTTGTTTTTCCATCATAAGAAAATCTCTCTCAAATGTATCTTATGTTTTGGATCCAACATCATTACAAATCATATGTGTATTATTGTTTTAATGCTTCACAACTTGCCTTACTTTGATTGGTAAATCTTTTTCAAGTTGTCCTTATAATTACATATGATTTGTCCCCTCTTTTCAATCAAATCTATTTTTATGTTTTGAGCTTCATTGATGATTTGATTGACATCCCTATGCATCACATGTTTAGAGCTAATCCATTTCATACAACTTGTGTAGCTTTGATATCATTAACAAGTTGTTACTTTTAACATGTGATTGCATTATATCCTCAATCATAAATGTTTTATAAGCTAAAACTTTCAAAAGCCTTAGGCTTACATTTATGAACTTTCATTTTCTAAATGATTGAGGACCACACACACACACTTCATATGTTTTCATCTTTGCATCCATAGTGTGAGTGTGTAGTTGTTATTTCACTTCCATATCCGCCTATTTAAGAGGCAATGTAATGAGCTTAAATGAATCTCCATCAAGTGTATGATAGACACTAATTTAGTGAGATACCCAACCTATGGTTGAAGAGGTTATTGCTTAGCCTATAAAAGCATAGTGTATAGGTTGATGTTAAGCCTTGAAAAACATCATTGTAAAGGTTATTGCTTAGCCTTGGAAAGCATATTGTAAAGGTTATTGCTTAGCCTATTGAAAAGCATAAATAGTGGAAATCCGGTGGGGTGTTGGTTCACAAGCCGGTAGTGGATGTAGGCATTGAGGCCGAACCACTATAAATCCTTGTGTGATGGTGCTTGCTTTGTGGTGATTGCTTATATTAGCTTCCGCATATTGTTTGATAATCATCACTTGTGACTAGTTTGTTTTAAAGAAGTTAAAATTGTAAAAATTGGTCATAAAAGAAGCTCACCCTATTCACCCCCCCTCTAGGGTTCGGATCCCCATGGACTTACAAGTGGTATCAGAGCGGGTTACTCCATTTTAGGGCTTAACAACCCGGAGTTGATCCTTGCTAGATTTGAACCCTAGTGTTGTGTTTTTAATGCATATCTTTATGTTGATTTCCACTATGTTTGAAAATGTTTTTCCCTAGCCTCTTTGCACCACTCTAAGACTTTTCTAAGTTATATCTTCTAGAGTTGGTGAGTCCTCAAAGTGATCTCTCAAGGACACATTTTCAAGACCTTAGGTTTATTTTCAAAGGTAGACTATTTGAGTAACCTTAAGGCCTTGATACCCCCTAGACCAACCTATGCTTTTTAGTTATATCTATTTGTTGGTCTTGATACATTTGCATTTTGTTGCTTTATAGTCACATATTTTAAAATGCAATGTTTCTTTGTGATCATTTGATTTTGTCTTCATGAACTTTTAAGTTATATCTCATGGTTTTCAAAATCCTTTGGTTGCATTACTTACATGATGGATTTGCATTTTGTTCATATAGTTATATCTCTTGTAGTGCATATCTATTCATGATCAATTGATTGTGATTACAAATGCTTTCATAGCTAGTTTTTCATGATCAATTGATGTTGGAAAATCATTTGATGATTGTCATAGTTATATCCTTTTTGGAAATCAAATGATTTGAAGCAACTTTAGTTTTCCATTGATTTACAAGTTATATCTTTTGGTATGGAAAATTTGTAAGTGTCTATTGTTTTTACAAATTGAAAATTTTACAATAGTACACTTTGTTTTTCAAAATCACTTGCTCTTAATTCTATAAATGATTCTTTGTTGGAATTTCAAATGTTGAGGTGATTTGAGAAACTTTGGAAAATGTTCTAAGCTTTATTAGTTATATTTTTAGAAGCATTTTCCTTGAAGTTATTTCCTTGTGCCTAATTATGATTGTATCATTTGAAAGGAAATAATTTTTACAAACAATTTGCATCTTTGCTCATTGAGTTACATTCTTTATGCAAATTAATTTTGTTGTCTTACATTGCATGGTTGGATATGATTTCATTGATTTGCATGTTTGTGCCTAACTTGGTATATTCTCATTAATGCATGTTGATGAGTGTTTATGTGCTTTATAGTAAAATCTTGTATTTGAGCTTTTTAAGTACATATGTGATTTTATGTGCTAAGTTCATTTGGTATAAACCTCTTATCTTTTTCCATTGCATTGTAAGCTTAGTGCATTTGCTAAGAGTGGAGATGTTACATGATAGCTTAATGAATCATTTTAGATGAATTGGAATTAAACCATTGTTCTTAATAGGTATATCCATTTATGTGGTCCATCTTCATCTTTATGTGATCCATGATGTCTCTCTAACTTCATACCTTCTTGTGCTTACATAGTTATATTCTTTATTGATGATTGGTATGAGTTAGATCTTGAGTGTTGATTGATCCTCTCTATGCAAATGTCAAAATGTTCTATGTATGGTTGTGATCTTAGTTCTATTTGTTGAAACCATACTAGAACTCAAATCCATCCTCTATGCTTTATAGTCATTTCTTTTTGGATGGTTATGATGTTGATTCATGTATATGCTATAAGTGATATCATCCTAATACATGTTTCAACTTCATAGTAGTGATCTTGATCATATGAAACTCTTTGAAATCCATTCCTCATATTTCTATGTGTTTGATGGATAACTTAGATGTTGAATTCATATGATTTAGTCACTTTATAAATTGCATGCATTTCAAAGTCATATCCTTGTGCATTGCAATTTACCTTGTTCATCACTATGCTCAATAGTTATATCTTTATTAGTGATGAATATGCATTTATGATGCTTGATGGATTTTTGTCACATTCTTGCTCTTTATCATGTTATCAAATTCAATTAGTTTCAATTGGTATAATGTTTGATTGATTTGATTTCTTGTGAATGTGATAAATCTTGTGTGCATTGGATTGAACTTGATAAGTAATATGGTTGTTCCATGTCACACACCATTAGCATCATTATGCTCATGTTGCCACCTCCTTTGCTCATATAGGTATATCTCATGACCACCATGTTTATGTGTTCATAATATTGGTTGGTTATTAGTTGAGGTTGGCTTCATGTTTGAATTTCATTTCACTCAATTTGCACTTTAATAAGTCATATTTATTGATTGAATGAAATGATTTTCAAAATCTTACATAGCATATGATTTTCATAAGTAATATTGATTGATGCTATGTTTGAGTAAACCCCATATCATGGATAGCTCTAATTTGGATTTCTCTTTTTAGTTATACTTTTAAATCCATTTTAGAGTGATTGATTTATTAAGTCATATCATAAATCTCAATTGGTATTCTTTGTTCTTCCAATTGATATCCATGATTGCCTTTCCCATTGACCTAGCTCTCTTTTGGTAATTTGATCATATGAGCTTTATAGTTAAATGAATCTAATCCTTTCCTTGAAGTTGACCCTCATTGGTAAAACCATCTTCTTCTTGCACCTAATAGTTAAATCTTTGTCAAAAGTTTGACAAAAGGAGAGAATGGATTGAGGGGGAGTGTAAACCTTCATAGGAAGTATTAGTTTTGATCAAATTGACCCTAGGATTGCCTTTGAGCCCTTAGAGACTACTACCTCACATGATAGCCTGTTATGTACTTCTTTTTCGATTTCATTTGTTAACAGGTGCTACTAATGGTATTTTCCTTCTTTCATGTGTGTAGGTACCTTTGCAATTTAATGGCAAAGGGGGAGAAATTATGCATGTTCTCAAAAGGGTGAAGAGAAAGTCCAAGCTTCCTAAGGGGAGAGTTGTGTATGATCTTCTACAAAGGGAGAGAATGCACACCTTGCCAAAGGGAGAAAGAGGCATGGTCAAAGGGGGAGAGCTAATAGAAGAAAGAAGCTTGGAGCTAAAGAAGATGCTTGGCCAAAGAAAGAAAGAAGAAAGAAAGATTGAAGAATGATCAAGCACCAAGCATCATGAAGAATGAAGAGAAGAAAAGAGCCCAAGCTAAGATAAGCATCCAAGAAGATTTCAAGCCTTGTCCAGCTGAGGGGGAGCTGAAGACGAAGTGTGTAATTGCAGTGGTGAGTGTGTTTGCCATCAAATTGCAAAGGGGGAGATTGTTAGGAATTTTCTAGATTGCAATTTGATGGATGCATATCATTCTAGCATCATTTGATTTACACACTTGCATTGGTTTTAAAGTAAACTTGAAATCTTGATTTATTCATGCATTGTTTTTAAGATCTTGTTTTATGCATGATTTGTTTTTAAATCTTGGATGCATTTGTTTTAGAAAAGAGTTTTCAAGAAATCAAGCAAGCCTTTGTTTTAAAAGTTTTGAAACTTTTTAGGCTTTTTATGTCATGTTTTAAAAACCTTTAAAATCTTTAAAACATGTTTTCCAAGCTTGATTTAGTGGCCAAAAGGTCCCCCAAAGAAATAACTTTGAAAAGTGCAAAAGTTGGAAATTTTGCAAAAAGGGGGCTGTCCCGGCAGTGTCGCCGGTCGACCGAGACAACTGCAGGCAAAAATTGCCTGGGAGCACCAACGGTCAGAAATATGACCGTTGTGTGTTCTCGGTCGACCGAGGCCTGTTTGCCGGTCGACCGAGAACTAGCCGTTAGCCACTTTTCCCTATAAATATGAGTTCTTTCCCTTGCCAAAAGTTGGGAATTTTTAACCCCTCCTTGAGAGGATTTGAGGCATATCAAAAGGGAAGAGAACCAAGGGATGAAGGGGAAGATTAGGAAAGCTAAAGCTTGGATTAATGAAGTTAAACCACCAAGTAGGCTCTTCCTTTCTTAATCATATGTTTTCATGCTTTGTTTTATTTTTGGTAAATCATTTCTAGCATGTTAAACTATGTTTGTGTTGTGTCCTTAACATATTTTATGTTTTGAGTTGATTTATTGTTTTGGATACAACATCACATGATTCAATCCAAGTAGTACTTGAATTGGTAAATCAAAGTAGATCATGTTAATGAAAGAAACTTGGTAAATCATATGTAACATGATCCATATACTTGGTTGAATCTTTGGTTGTTGTTTTCCATCATAAGAAAATCACTTTCAAAAGTATCTTATGTTTTGGACTCAACTTCTTTACAAATCATATGTTTTCATGTTTTGTTTTATCATTGGTAAATCTTAGTAACATGTTAACCTATGATGTGTTGTATCCTTAGCATGTGTTATATTTTGAATAGATCTATTGTTTTGGATACATCACCATTGATTCATCAAAGTAGTACTTTATCTTTGGTAAATCTAAGTAGATCATGTTAATGAAATATGTAACATGATTCATATACTTTGTTGAATTATTGGTTGTTGTTTTTCCATCATAAGAAAATCTCTCTCAAATGTATCTTATGTTTTGGATCCAACATCATTACAAATCATATGTGTATTATTGTTTTAATGCTTCACAACTTGCCTTACTTTGATTGGTAAATCTTTTTCAAGTTGTCCTTATAATTACATATGATTTGTCCCCTCTTTTCAATCAAATCTATTTTTATGTTTTGAGCTTCATTGATGATTTGATTGACATCCCTATGCATCACATGTTTAGAGCTAATCCATTTCATACAACTTGTGTAGCTTTGATATCATTAACAAGTTGTTACTTTTAACATGTGATTGCATTATATCCTCAATCATAAATGTTTTATAAGCTAAAACTTTCAAAAGCCTTAGGCTTACATTTATGAACTTTCATTTTCTAAATGATTGAGGACCACACACACACACTTCATATGTTTTCATCTTTGCATCCATAGTGTGAGTGTGTAGTTGTTATTTCACTTCCATATCCGCCTATTTAAGAGGCAATGTAATGAGCTTAAATGAATCTCCATCAAGTGTATGATAGACACTAATTTAGTGAGATACCCAACCTATGGTTGAAGAGGTTATTGCTTAGCCTATAAAAGCATAGTGTATAGGTTGATGTTAAGCCTTGAAAAACATCATTGTAAAGGTTATTGCTTAGCCTTGGAAAGCATATTGTAAAGGTTATTGCTTAGCCTATTGAAAAGCATAAATAGTGGAAATCCGGTGGGGTGTTGGTTCACAAGCCGGTAGTGGATGTAGGCATTGAGGCCGAACCACTATAAATCCTTGTGTGATGGTGCTTGCTTTGTGGTGATTGCTTATATTAGCTTCCGCATATTGTTTGATAATCATCACTTGTGACTAGTTTGTTTTAAAGAAGTTAAAATTGTAAAAATTGGTCATAAAAGAAGCTCACCCTATTCACCCCCCCTCTAGGGTTCGGATCCCCATGGACTTACAAAACTAAGTATAGAAAATATTCCCGTTGTTAGGGAATTCCCTAACGTATTTCTGGATGACTTGCCTGGATTGCCCCCACTTCGGGAGGTCGATTTTACCATTGAAATAATGCCGGGTACGGCCCCGATTTCCAAAGCACCCTATCGAATGGCCCCAGTAGAATTGAAGGAACTCAAGGATCAATTGGAGGAACTATTGGACAAAGGACTCATCAGGCCTAGTGTGTCCCCATGGGGAGCACCGGTGTTGTTCGTAAAGAAGAAGGATGGAACCTTGAGAATGTGCATTGATTATAGGCAGTTAAATCAGGTGACCATCAAGAATAAGTACCCTCTACCCCACATTGATGAACTGTTTGATCAATTGCAAGGAGCGAAATATTTTTCCAAGATAGATCTAAGGTCCGACTACCATCAGCTGAGAGTAAGGGAGGAAGACATTCCTAAAACGGCGTTTCGGACGCGGTATGGTCATTACGAGTTTCTAGTCATGCCCTTCGGATTGACCAATGCGCCAGCCGCCTTTATGGCATTGATGAACCAAGTTTTTCAACCCTATCTGGATAAATTTGTGGTGGTATTTATTGATGATATCCTTATCTACTCTAAGGAAAGGCAAGAACATGGCGAGCATCTGCGTACCTCCTTGCAGCTTTTGAAGGACAACTAGCTTTATGCCAAGTTGAGTAAGTGTGATTTCTGGTTAGAGCAAGTCACCTTTTTGGGGCACATTATTTCCGGAGACGGATTATCGGTAGACCCTACAAAAATAGAAGCGGTTATGAATTGGAAGCGACCTTCAAATGTTTCAGAAGTTCGGAGTTTCTTAGGCCTGGCGGGTTATTATCGAAGGTTCGTACAAGGATTTTCTACGATTGCTGGACCGTTGACCAGACTCACAAGGAAGGATGTTCCGTTCGCTTGGGACGAGAAATGTGAGGGTAGTTTCAGAACATTGAAGGGTAAACTGACGTCGGCACCAATACTCGCCCTTCCGGCTGGGAGTGGAGGATTTGTTATCTACTGTGATGCGTCGTTACAAGGGTTAGGGTGTGTTCTCATGCAACATGGAAAGGTGATTGCGTATGCTTCTAGACAGCTAAAGGTTCATGAACAAAATTATGCTACGCACGACCTTGAGTTGGCAGCTGTAGTTTTTGCATTGAAAAGTTGGAGACACTACCTTTACGGCGAAGAATTTGAAGTTTATACAGACCACAAGAGCCTCAAATATGTATTTTCTCAAAAAGAATTGAACTTGCGCCAACGAAGATGGATGAAATTCTTGAAAGATTATAATTTCTCTATAATTTATCATCCAGGAAAAGCGAATGTTGTAGCCGACGCCTTAAGTAGGAAATCAGCACAGATGACTTGTCTTACTGATGAGTGACGACTACTTGAAGAGATCAAGGACTTGGATGCAGATTTATGGCCTATTGGTGAAAAAGTACTATTGGGAAGTTTCAAGGTTCAACCCGAACTAATTCAGAGAATTAAGGATCGTCAACGGGATGACAAGGCATTGGAGGAAATCTTCGACAAATCAGATAATAAACCGCACTTCTCCGTTGATAATGGCGTGTTATACTTTCGAGGCAGACTTTGTGTCCCAAATAATCGAGAAATCAAAGATGAAATTTTGAAGGAAGCACATCACACCAAATATACCATCCATCCGGGGAGCACCAAGATGTATCAGAACTTAAAAATCAGATTTTGGTGGATCGGTATGAAGAATGATGTTACTGAGTTTGTGGGACGGTGTTTTACTTGTCAACAAGTGAAGGCTGATCATAGGAAGCCGGGGGGATTGCTGCAGCCGCTACCTATCCCAGAATGGAAATGGGAACATATCACTATGGATTTTATTTCAGGATTTCCCAGGACCTCAAGGCAAAATGAAATAATTTGGGTAATTGTGGATCGATTGACCAAGTCAGCGCACTTCATACCGTTGAAAGGAAGAACTACCATGGAGCACCTGGCTAAAACATATGTTCGGGAGGTTGTGAGGTTGCATGGCGTTCCAGCATCGATTGTATCAGACAGAGATACCAGATTTGTTTCACAGTTTTGGAGGAGCTTACAGAAGGCTATGGGTACGAAACTGAATTTTAGCACGGCATATCACCCTCAGACTGATGGGCAGACGGAAAGGACAAATCAAACTCTAGAAGACATGCTCCGCGCTTGTGCTATAGATTCCAGTGACAGTTGGGACGAGCAGTTATCGCTGGCAGAGTTTGCTTATAACAATAGCTACCATTCGAGTATCCAGATGGCTCCTTTCGAGGCCCTGTACGGCAGGAGTTGCCGCTCTCCAATTTGTTGGGAAGAGGTGGGCGATAGGCGGATTTTAGGCCCTGAATGGGTGCAAACCTCTACTGAGAATATTAAGAAAATCCGGGACAGATTGAAGACTGCTCAGAGTCGCCAAAAGAGCTATGCAGATAAACGCCGACGAGAATTAGAATTTGTGGTAGGTGACTCGGTGTTCCTCAAAGTTTCTCCGACGAAGGGAGTGATGCGATTCGGCAAGAAAGGAAAGCTAAGTCCGAGATACATTGGACCATTCAAAATTACAGGGCGGGTGAGCGATGGGAACGCTTACGAATTGGAACTACCACCACAGTTAGCTGGAGTTCATAAGGTGTTTCATGTATCCATGTTGAAAAAGTATGAACCAGACCCGTCTCATGTGTTAGATTTCGAACCAATGAACTTACAGCCAGATTTATCCTATGAGGAGAGCCCTGTTGCAATCGTAGACACCAAGGAGAGGGTGCTGCGGAGACGAACAGTCCGACTAGTCAAGGTGCTCTGGACACATCAGGATTCAAATGAAGCTACATGGGAAATCGAGGACGAGGTCCGAAAGAAGTATCCGCATCTTTTCACCACAGGTATGTTTTAAATTTGGAGGACCAAATTTCCCAAGGAGGGGAGTATGTAATATCCTATAGTATATGGGCCCAGGATCAGCCTGGCCCAGGTATTACTTTGGATTGTTTCCCTATTATGAAATTAGTTGGATTGTTTCCCTATTATGAAATTAGTAATACTACTTACTAAAGAATTAGGAATTGGAAGGTATTCCACGTTTTGGAAACTAGAGATATATACTAGGATTAGGAGACTTGCCTTCTCTTTATATATACAAGTAAACCAACAACAGTTGTTATATCCTATTCCTTTGGAGAAGATCCTGAGAGAGAGTCTTGTGGTTGCAATTTAGGAGAAGGAGAGGAAGGTTGATTGATGTCCTATTCGCGCCCTCACATTGCAAAAACAACGATTTCATATCAAAGGTGAGTGAATCTTCTTAATTACTCTTTAATGGTACTCTAAGATGATTGATAATGCTGAATTGGATGCTTAGCAGTATGTAGAACATGTTGATTTGAATGAAATCCAATTGGAATGCAAAAGAAAGCATGTTATATGGTTGCTGGAATGATACGAGTTGGAATGGAATGAAATTCCAGGGAAATCAGTTGAATAGGCATGAAACAGAGAGATGTCGTCAATGGTAGAATTTGAATATTGTGAGTTGTGGGACCCATCAGTGGACCTGATCAAAAATCAACACCCCACATCTGGAAGAGGATTGATGGGCGACCCTAGTGGAGTGGAACATCTTGCATTAGGATCAGTGGGACCCATTGATCAAGGAAATCAAATACAGATAGCGTGAATTTGTATAGAAAATCAGTAACTTCCGTTCTTGGGTTGTGGACCCCAGTACGTGATCTGATGAGGGATCAGATCCATGAGGATGATAGTGTAGTAGTGGTCGACCATCCCCTAGATGGCTGATCTTGATTTAGTGGAGTGGGACCCACTGGATATTAAATTTGGAGCATTACAGGTGTGAAACTGACGGTAACAGAACCTTGGGTCGACATCTATGGTGGGACCCACTAACTAAACCAATCGTGGATTAGGACCCCACGTCTTGAAGTAGACTTAGAGACGATCCTAATGGTGGTGGTTTCATGTGGCCTGGCCTCCATCTGACCAGTTATCCAGGAACTTCAATTTTGTTAACCATAAGGGTTATTTATCAATTTATTGATACTGCAGGCCCAGTAATGATAGAGAATGATTAATCAGAAACATGGGACTTAATGTAGGGCACTGGGTGACCATATAAATTAGGTTTGATCATGCATCATGCAAGTGGGGCCCACTGTTCCATATATGTATATTACACAGGTGTTTCATCACAGTCTGGGAAGAGACAGAGAGTAAATAATAACTGGACTTTATAATCCAATTACATCAATAGTCATGAGGCTTACCGGAACATAGAATATGTGTATTATGATTAATTATATGAATTAATTAGGCCATGATTAATTATACGGATGGTGATTAAGTTGCTGTGATCAATTAATTGTAATTAATTCTTAATATGATGTTTTAAAGGTGTGGACCAACCATTCACCAATCAATACCAATTATGAATTGGAGTGGGGCAATAACCAGTGAATTTAGTAAGGGTTGGATCCACACTATTGATATGTATATGAGGAAGATTGATAATAATGGTGAGTTGTGGTTGTTATGAGATGATGAGATCCCGGACATGGGGATGTTGGACTTAGTGTCCGAGCCATTATAGCGGCTGGTCCATAGGGGACGTGTCCGATGGGATAGGGTCATAAGGACCGGTATACATGTATACAATAAGCCTTTGAGGCGTGGTAAGGTGCATGGGCACGGATGTATATTTATGAATGTATTATTGTGCATATAATATATTGATTCAATTATGTTAATCATGTGATATTATGTTTTATGCTGCTTATGTAATTAAGAATATTCATTCACCAGTAATACTGATGTTGTGTTGCCCCCTTCAGGTAATCTTACTGCGGGTGGGATAAATCAGGATGGCGCTCAGCACGTAGATTTTGGCATGCGTGGCTGAAGAGAGAGAGCGATAAATATTCATATGAGTGACAAAAGAATTAGCTTTTGTTTAGCAATTGATTTACTGATTAGTACATTATTATTTGAACAGAACATAGAGATTTGGATTATTTAGAGATTTTTTTTATATTGTTTGACTTTATTTAAATTAATTGGAATTATAGTTGATTTATATGCCAAATCTTTTATGCGAATAATTTGATAAATGAATGGTATGCATTGCCAAGTTATCACGATCCGGATATCCGACAGGGCCCCGGAATTTGGGTCGTGACATTTATAATGTAGGGGTAGAGGCAAGGGCCAAGGGGCCAGAGAAGCTATGGCCTCTAAGGGGCATGTATGATGAGCAAATTGGTACAAATTTAAACAAATGAACTATGTGATAAGACCATGCTGGTACCATGCAACTCAATCTTACAATGTAAACACAAACAAGCCAATAAATTTTTAGACCATCTTGGAGTGACTTTTGAAAGAACAGCTTGCCTGTAGTCTGCCTCACTGAATACAAACAATTATTCTCCAATGAAACACATTGATGGGAAAAATGAGGAAAGAATTTTAATCCATGACTCAGGAGACCTTAATGATCCCCAGCTTCTCACCTGCTATAAATAACCGCAGTGTCTCTTAGCATATCGATCCCTTGCTGCATTCACATTCATGCAACACTAACACGCCACTATATAGGAACCAAGCCTTGTACCTTGAGGTTCCACAGGTGCTTCTACAGCTGTAGACAGACTTGACACCACGAATAAAAACCAACTTTCCCGCTAAAAGAATGCAGGTTTTAGAAATGGTGATAATAAGACTCAAGTGAAGAACCTGAAACTGCTGGTTTTCCTTATCTCCAGTCCATCATTTTTGGGGTTTGATTTTTTCATGTTTTCTCAGTGTTTCGCATTCTTAGCAGGCTTAGAGCCAACACTCTTCTGAGAGTCTGGAGTTGCGCATGCAGTGTCATCCAATTCACTGATGTTTGTCACACCTGAAACTTGTTCACTCGTGCTCAACTTCTTCTCCGAGTTCAACTCATTCGTTTTTCGCTTCTTGAAAGGATTGTTATCAGGGATTTTTCTTCTGTCTACTTCAATCACTTCTTTCTGGGGGAGTTTCGGTGGCACAATTAGTTTCTCAAGAGCAGCAGCTTCAGTGGAATACATTCTTCTATCCAAAGAGTCTGCTCTGTCAATGCCATCACAAAGAAATCAAAACAGAATAATACCATAAAACTGGAAAAGATTCTTAAGCAGACTCCACATTTTGTTATTCCAGATAGTTAATCATGGTCAGTCATGCCTCCATTCACGCATCTCTGGGAACAAAAAAAAAACATGCATTTCGATGTGCTTGCACATCGATATGGACAGGTTGCATTTCTCCAAGGCTATTAGGGATATCAGCAAGCAAAGCCAGCTTGGCTAGGCTCTACCCGATTCTGACTTGAGTTCAGCTCATGTGCAATTCAAGCCAAGCTCAAGCTAGAGCATGTTTAGTTCGGCACCACTCATTTTCTTCTATATAATACATATGATTTATACAATTATACATCCAATATTTTATATTATACTATAGTTATAAATGTAATATTGTAATTCAAGTGGGACCCGCATATGACAAACATACTTGGAATAGGACACACTAAGTCTTATGTGTAATATACATTATATTAATATTCAGGAAAAAAAATCAAGTTGAGCTCAAGTTCAACTTAGCTCGGCTTTGTTAATAATTGAGATCAAGCTGGAAAAAGAGTCAAACTGAGCTCAACCTGAGCATCCCAAGCATTACCAGAGCTCAAGCTTTGCCATTTTATGAGTTATTTAACTTGCCTGTAATCTGCTCATGTTCGGTTTTTTGAGCTGCAAAGATGGTGAAGCAGCTCTGTTGCTTTAATACCATCTGGACCTTGGGTCGAGGCGGGTGATCAGATGCATCAGTCTTGACTGTGTCAAAATGGAATTTGGTCGCAGGGAAGTAATCAAAAGCTTCCATGGTAATTGGGTCGATGCGACCTTCTGCAATGGCAGATGCTATTGATGGAGGAACTTCGCTAAAGTAGAAACACTCAAGGAAACAATATAAACAGTAGCCTCTTTATTAAATACATAGTTCCAAAACTAACTAATAAAGTCAAGAGTCAGCCAGATATTCAGCCTGTTCTGGTTGACTCAATACTTACTGGGGTCAAATCAACACTCAACTAGGTATATTTTAATAAAATCTGAAAATGATAGATATGATATGAATTAGTATGCGAATGTACCAAAACTGGGAGAATGAATCCGATGATTGCCTATAATCACAAAGGCTGATCACCCTCCTAGTTCATGGAGGCCACCATCACAGGCTAGGGTTCTGTTCAACAGTTTGGATTTACAAAAAAAGGCTCTCCATTGATGACCAGCAAACTTGCTGCTAACCTCTAGCCACCCAGATCCAGACTCCAAATTTGAACGAAAAAGAACTGCTTATATTAAATGCCGCACTGCAAAACAAGATAAACACAAAAATGCCCTCATTTCTAAAGAAAAACAGAGTTTTGCCATCAAAATCAATGAGACAAACGCACAAAACAGCCTTAATCAAAATTTAACCAGGTTGAGTTGGCTGAGTTTTAATGTATAGATAAATTAAGAAAATTTTAACAATAGATGTACTGCTTTACTGCAATAAAAACTAAACAGTGAAAGCCACATACCTATTAACATTTGAAATCTAAAAACAGCCTTTTTACATTCCATTTGGGCTGCTAAATAAGCAACAGGCTTCATGTCCATCTCCAACAGATTGGAGCAGATATATCTTCCGATCAAAGATTATCTTTCATTGGAATAAATGAATTTATGCAATCAAGAAAAGGATACGGACCGAGGAAATCAAGATCATTTTCTAGGGACTGTATAAGCTCCACTGGCAGAGGTTTCATGGGTTTGAGTGATTTAGTATCAGGATCATATCTAAAAAGAGAAGAAAAGGCATCAGCTACACATCCACATATTTTAATAAATGGATGCAGAGACATTGAGGTAAATGCTTTACATTCGAGCATGGTGAAAAACCGTAATGGCTTCTCTAAAGGATTTAAAATAATCTTCTGGCATTTGACTGCTTTTCTCATACTTCAACATTGATAGAACCTGCAAGCATGAAAGCAAAAGAAAAGAAACAAAGCAACAGAAAACATAAATCAACAATCTGTTGCAAGACCATAAGATAAGCAAATCAAGGATGTTTTGCTAAAGTAACTCTATTACATGAAACTGATTTTCTTGGATTTCATGTCGCACAGCATGGAAGACATATACAAGATCCCAGCGACCGTCAAAGTAGATGCTTGATGATCTAGACCGGACTTTGCACCAGGTTGGAAAAAACACAAACAAAAAAAAAGGATATCCGAAAGAAGCACGAGTGATGATACATAATTAGTGAAAAGAAGTCCTTGTGTGAAGAATGGACTGTCCTAGTTTTCAGGTTAGATTACCCACTTAGTGGGACCCACCTGATACTTCACTTGGAACTGGTACTTGGTAGGGATAACATACCAGAATATGCAGCAACATGGAAATATGTATTGGAAATAGCCACAATTATTCCAGCACCTAATCTAATAATGCTCGAGGTAAGAGCAGAATAGTGCGTGAATGACCCACTTACTTATGGTGAATTTGGATATGCACAATTCACAATCATTATAAATATTTTCATGGACTGCAAATCATCTCCACTGGATTTGGTTTCCAGTGCTCCAGCCCAAAGAGCTATGATGCCCAGATATGGATATGGATATGGATACGGACACTGATACAGGGATCAGGGTTACCACTCCTCACTTTTGAAAATCTAAGACACGGATACAGATACAGGTGTCCTTATTTTTTCTTTAGAGCACTTTTGAATCAATGAAACTATCATTGTTTTCGTCCTTTTCTAGCATTTTTTATATGATGAGAACTGAGAAGTAAAAATATTAAAAGAGCTGTATGAAATAATGGACTTTATAAGTAGGATATGTTGAACTTGTTCCCTAGAAGTATCGGTGCAGTATCAGGTACCAATACTTGTGTCGTATTGGTCCAATACGTATACGTGGGCTTGTACAAGTATCCAGGTATCATTGCCAAAGAGAGAGCAGAATGCTTATCCACTGCCAAAATAACCAAACATCTTGCAATTTGGCTTAGGTTGGGAATGGTGTGGAAACAAATTGCATTATTTAAAAGAGAAAAAAATTATATTCAAATTGGATCAGTCAGGAGACAAATCCTAGAAACTCAATGTAATTTGATAAATAGGTTAAATTTAAACAGAAATATCAATTTAACAGGACAGCCTGAGCATTCCAAACAAATTACAGGGAACCAACTGCAAATTTGTTCAAGGGAAGTAGCTAGATATTTCTACCTACAACCTGGGAGAGCAAACAGGGTGAAAGGAATCCAATCATCATATGCAGTAAAAGCTGTTGCAAATTTTAACATTTTGAAAATTTGCATGTTTTCTTCTGAACATGTAGCCTCAGAGCTCTGACTGCATCCACGGTAGTATTTTAGCATTGACAAAAAGATGCATCCTTTGTCTTTTCCATGCCCTTTGCTTCTTCTTTTTTTTTTCTTTTCTTTTGTGCATGTTGGTTAATTCAATCAACACAGACATGCTGAAATAAAGTAGACTTGCTAATGTATGGGGATTTGTTACTTACCCTATCTAAGTTTCTATATTTGGAAACATATGTATAAGCTCGTTTGATTCCGATGCCTGGAACAGAAGGGAGGAAATCACAGCCAGCCAAAACACACATTCCTACAAAATAATTTAAGAAAGAGAAGAAAAGCAGGAACGGAACCAGTTATAACAATTCCCAGAAGGTAATAAACAAGAAATGCTACAACCGCCACCTAACAGTCTGGAGATCCCCAACTAAGAGAGGTAACAAGAAGAAACAAAGAAGCATTTGAGATGCACTTGTCAGCAGCAAGAAGATAACTATTTAATCACAGCCAATTCATGCTAGGATATGCAAATGCTTTAGGTAGTGGTAACATATTATGTTGATGTAGGTAATGATATTGATTCCATATATGCAAAGTTAGAAGGTCTGTATTATTTAGGTTATCTGAATTCTATCAAATTTGACATGCATAGGATGCAATTTTTTGTCTCCCAAAATCATGAGGGGTTTGAATGTTGTGGCGGAAATGAAAACAGATGCTTTTCATCCATATGCCGGTTGGGGAAGGGCAACAATTGAGTATGACATCAGCGGGATGTAAAAAATAATAACAGAACTTCATCAAGACGACAAAATTATCAGGAACAGTCCAACAAGTAGGACACAGATGGCACTGTTAAGTAGATTCGTCTTTCCCTTCCTAACAACTTAAGCTTTTGGGATGTATTGGGTAGTCAGACTCGATATGGTATCAAAGCCACGCTAGGTCATGAGTTCGAACCCCAAGGAGGCATTGTTCCCTGGGTCGTGTGGGTAGGCATATGTGGGTTACAAATTCTAATGGTACGCTTCCTAAAAACTTAAGCTTTTGAGATGTATTTGCTAGTCGAACTTGATAGGTACAACCTTTTAGCTAAGGAATGCATGCTACCAGCCATAGTTTTCTGACCCAATAAGTTAACTAACTGCATGAGTGGGTCCTGCCAGGTCAACTAAAAGTCATTAGACTCAGCCAGGTTGAGATGAGTCTGACGAGTCAAATTCAAGTAAAACTTGAGTGAAAAGCCTTGAAAATTTCCACATATATCAAAAATTCAACCCATCAAAACCCTACCTTTGACTACTTTCCTCCCTAACTCCTCTTGCAACCCTTTTCCATCCTCTCACCACCTTTTACAAGTGGAATGGAACCCGAACTCATTATTTTCATTTTTTGGATTGCAAATTTTGATGCTGTGTAAATTTTCTACTTACAATTACTTACAAAATTACATTAGAAGATGGAATTTATCTAGATTTTTCAACAAGAAAATATAAATGTTTATGAATCTTTTGACATATTGTTTCTTATTTTAGCTATCATAATTGTATAAATTTACTGACCTGCCTGTCAACCCACCGAGTACCCTGGTCAACTTGACCTGGCAACTGGCCGAGCCTGGTTGACATGCTATGTTGGAAAGCTATGCTACATGCCATAATTCATTGAGTTGATTGTTTCATGTGGATATAGATCAAGGGAAGGAAGGATGGGTCAGAGTTGCAAGCTGCAAAGATGCACTTGAATTACAGCGACAGTTCCGGTAATATTTTCACATTGACCATTGAATTCACTTTCAACCATGTTATTCTCAGGTTGAGACCAATTGAAGAGGTTTTGGCAGATTTTTCTTTTTTTGGTCAAAAGGTTTTGATAGACTAGAAATCAAAATCAAGATGGGAAATTTGTGTATTTAGAGTTGACATACATTTCCAGCATAAAGGCTCTCCCTTGATATACTAGATGTGGCCATAAATTTTGCTCTGATATTTGCTTCCTTATGAGTGTTATTCAGGAACGGTCAATCCATGACCTGAAGTTGTTTAACTTGAATAACCATAAGAACTGTGTCAATGCAAGAACCTCTGCTTGATTAGAATCACAACAAGGTCTCATTCTCACCATTTGTCATTTAACAGGAATCACCTACTCTGAATGATCCTAGAGTTAAAACAGAGTTAGCATCAACATTTACCGTTTACCAATCATTGGCAGCATAGAACAAACCTTCAAGGTCCTAGGTAACCTACTGGGGTCATTGACAGAAGTGAACCAATTCTTATTGTGAAAAAAGGTGGTGTACTGTTTTTCTACCATCAACATTTACATTTTATCACTCCCTGGAAGCATAGACCAGACCTTAAAGGTCCTAGGTAGCATTCTGGGGTCATTAACAGAAGTGAACCAATTCCCATTGTGAAAATATACCAAATTTCCTCCTGTAACCAATTCTACCGTAACCTCGAGCCGTTAGTAGAGGCTGCATAAATACTTTTCAACACTCCCTTAGGTGCAACCCGGTTGGCGCACATTTTACAAAATGCACATCTTAGTGCCGAGTCATTCCTCCTGGGATTCAAACTCGTGACCGGTTGGCTCTGATACCATATTAAATTTCCTCCATTAACCAATTCTACCAAAACCTCAAGGCATTAGTATTTAGTCGAGGCAGCATAAATGCATTTCAACAATAGACAGCTTTTCTACCCTCAACATTTACCTTTTACCCATCACTGGCTACATAGACCAGACCTTAAAGGTCCTAGGTAAGTTTTTGGGGTCAGTAACAGACTAATAGTAGCGAACCAATTCCTATTGTGAAAATAGGTGGTATGCAAGTTTGCTTCTTTACCTCTTCCATTTAAATTAGGGTCATTGCTTTGGTGCAATGGTAGAAGTCTTGGGTGACATGCATGACAACGTAGGTTCGAGACCTGCCAGCCAGCAGCCACATTGTGGAAAATTGCCAAAGGTTAGGTCTGTCTCTAGTCCGGACCCTCCTAGGACCTTGCTTCGGTCGACAGGACCGCACTGGGTGATGACCTCTTCCATATAAATTAAAATGGAAATGGGGATAAAGAACAACAACAGCAGCAGCAATGACTGAAACAATATCCACCCAAATATTTCCAGTTTCTTCCGACTCCAAATGCAGAAAGGACAGAATCATTCATTCTTTATGACATGCAAACTGCTGCATTTTAGCACAGTAGTAATCATCACTTGTAATAGCTACTTTCTGGAAGTTTACCTGTGAATAGTTTATTGTCAAAGTGTCGAAAGGAAAGTCCACACAACACAGAAGTGAACACTTTATCAAGTAAAATCTCTTCACCTTTGCCATATCGGTCCATCTTAAATATTACCTGTCAGCAACCAACATGTAAATGAGACAACACCAAAAAAGTATCCAGTAAAAAGCAGAGTAAACCAAGAACGCATTAGACCTTCATTTATTATATCAGAGACTTGAAACCTCTTACAGCTGGACAATTATAGGCCATCAGATCACTATCTTCTGTAATAACAGCAGAAATTCCCCCTTGCTCTTCTTCGAGAGTTGATAGGTAGGCTAATTGTGCATCAGCTTCATATGGCGCAACTATGAATTCAACACCCTCGGATCTCAAAATCTAAAGATTCACTATGAGCAGGCTTAGAATCAGGGTAACATAAAGAAATGTAACATGAATCCAGCAGAATAATTTAGTATTTCGGTATTTAAGGGAAGTGATACCAAATCTTGCAGTATATCATCTTTTGCATTTACATGACCACCATTTTGACAATTATATACAGTCAATGAAAGAATAGGAATATTAAGCTTGTCAAATACATAGAGAGAAGCATACCTGAATCAGTGGATATGCAACGGATGGAGTAATACACACTGATTTCTACAAAATAAGCACAAAGAAACATGAGATAATAAATTATGGAATGACTGTAAATAGGGAAAGTTGGCATGGAATATCACTCATTCACTGAAACAAGATAAACTCAGGATCAGATTTAGAAAAGTATAAAATAAAAAATTATGCTTTCCAAAATGTGACAATTTTGATGAGTTTCTTACATCATGTCAAAAGAGGAGGTTTTGAAGGTGTAAATATTAGGGATTATAATGGCTATGTTGTTAGGGTTTTTTTTGGTCCTGTGGATGCGTCTGATGCCGGTGAAGCCGATATATTTGCTATTTTGATAGGCTACCATGAACTATGATGCACGGATACTTCAAAATGGGCAACGTATTGTGCCATATCATATCCACTACTTCACTTTTTATGTGTAAAATCCATGTACTTGCCACGTCCATGGCGTGTCCCTACCGTATCCATGCCACATTTATGTTGGGGAATTAATTAGGACAAAACACGCACAATCAATCACAACCACAAGTAATTGCAAGAGATTTACTTGGTTTGGCAAACTTGCCTACATCAACGGAGCTATGAGGATTTCACTATGCAGGAAATTGGGCAACTCATTACAAGGAGAGAGTTCTCACCTCTCTCATTTGACTCAAACCGTACATTGGGCCTTGATGAGTGGTTTAATTGGGGCACAACTCTGTTAGGGCTAGTTCCTTATAAATTCTCTCTAGGGTTATTCTTTGTATGAAAAAAAAAAAAGAAAAAGCAATTGGTATAAGAGCCCTAACAATTTAGGCATCATAGGTCGTGAATTGATTGAGTTGGGAGTCTTCAAAGCTATTATTGAAGGTGATTCTTTTTCAGCTATTCAGTAGGGTTCTGGTTAGACTACCCATCATTGGAGGTTGGCAGATTGGGTGGAGGAGGTGCAAGATAGCTCGAGAACACTTACTACTTTGTTTCATCTATTTAAGAGAAGCAAATGATTTGGCCTAGCAAGGGAAGGAGTTTTCGCAATTCTTTTTCTTTTGATGTTTATTGCCTTTTCATTTGTGTAGCTTCTCTTGTGTGCATTTTGCTTTCCTGCTTTTCGTTCCTATTGCTGTCTTGTTCTTCTTTTGGTGAAATAAAATCTTTATTGTTATCCAAAAAAAAAAAAAACACAGAGACACAATCTCTTCCAGGTACCTAAAACAGTCCATACAAGGAAGGATTCTATATAGTTTCAATCTCAGCAATCTGGGGTAGTAGAAGTATTAAAGCATACTACAGAGCACAAATTTACGCCCTAAAGCATAACAGGTATCATCTGAATATCCAATATTACATGTGTTGCATATGTTGTGACACATATAATCTGGTTGATTAATTTTCAGTCATGGAGAGAACACTGCTGTGAGTCTTGCGATCTCTGGCGTTTCAGATATCCACGAACTGTTTATCTCTACCATACAGTATTCCAGCCCCAAGTAGGACGGATGGATTTAAAGAATAGTACTACAACAGTCGGATTTTCCAGAACTGCCAGTGGAATGCAGCTCTCTAAATCATAGCTTCTAATCCAAAAAATCTCGGGCTCTAAACAAGATGCAGATGACAAAATCATTGAAGCCATTGAGGTTATATGGTCATGTATACCGGGTGGCCCTAGAAGGGTCCTCACACCAACACTGGCAAGTAATTTTGGGTCAAAAAGAATGAATGATGACAAGAGCTAAAGAATATGTAAATGAACCATGGATTCAATAAATTTGGCCTATGGATTAGAGGCCAAACATAATTGAGTCCCTCTCAAAGCCAGGGGAGACAAACTAGAAAACAAAAATAATTGACACTCGACTTGCTACATGGTAATCTAGAACACAACCTATTCATTATTGGAAATCACTTTTTGACTGACGTTGACAGGAAATATCAATTAAATGTTCAAAAGAAAAAAGAAATCGACTAATCAACTGATTATAACATATTACACAAGGTTGCAGTTGGATGAAACACAAACCACATGTAAGCCCATATTATTTGGAATCCCATTTTTGTTACCCAAATCTATCACCAGAACATTACACTTCCAAACAATGCCTCATGAACATTATTTTTCTTGGTGTGGTATCCAAACACACCCAAACCATCATGAGTTTATTTACATGCTAATTGGATTCCGGGAGGTTTCTCTTATTCCAATCCAGTTTGACCTCAGAAATCAAATAATGATGATGACGGATTGGATTAATAGTACCTGAAAGTAGTCATGGGCAGCATTAACATTGCCCTGTTCGAGATTCTCCTTCGCCAAAGAAAGATTAGCTTCCCTCCTCCTAAGCCAAACATCAAAAACCATTTCAGAAAGATCGATTTAAAACAAAAAAAAAAAAAAAAAAATCAGTTCTAGCTCAATGGTTTATTTGCACACACCCCACATTGTACCCCGTTCAAATCGTACTACTATAAAAAAAAAAAAAAAAGATACATGGTATGATCAGCTGCGCATTTTTCGTCTAACAATAATCAGAAATCACTATAAATATGATTGTCCTTCATTTCAATTTCGACCAAACCAGATATAAACTGTAACCCAGAAAATATGGATTGCCAGTCACCAATATCCAGAACAAAACAAATTCCCATCCAAAGTCCAATACAGAACATCTAACAAGAAAATTAACATCACTTGCCTTTGGCGTTCGTTTGAGGTGGCAGATTTACAAGGGATGTCTCCACCATCGAAGACAACAACTGGGGTGACGTTGTAATGCCGAAGCATTTTGATCCGATGCATGAAATACGCCAAATAACGAGAGGCCTTTTCGCTTCCGGGATAAAGACATAGATTCATGCTACAAGAATGAGCTGCAAAAACACATTTCTGGGTCTGTGAATTCAACATTAAAGAAATCAAAACAAAGAACACAAAACAGAAAAAATGGGGGCTTTGGGTCCGATTGAAAGAGATGATTCTCACCGCCTTTGTGAAGCCATGAATATGCATCAATCCCAACCTGTCATCGAAGAAAGAAAAAGATTGTAAGAATCATACAAATGTGGGAAATGGGGTAATGGATTTTTTGTTTTCTTACTCGTTTGCCTGCGTATTTTTGGATGTGGATGTATTCAACAAAGGGTTTCAAGAATCTGAGCAGATCTTGAATACCCATTTCTTGCTTCACTTTGGTTTTTCTTCTGTTTTGGCAAAAAGGGTCAGAGAGAAAATTGGGGAAGAAGAGTAGGATGGAGTCAGAAGACAGGTCATGGTCATTCCTTGGTTTGTTTTTTAACGAAGTCGTTTTCCCGCGAACCATTTTAGTTTCAGGGGAACTTGGGCATCTCCCGCCTCTTTTTTTCCCGCGAACCATCGTTAGTTTTTGGTAAGATGAGAATCTGATGAGATGAATCTCTAGCACTGTGGATGGTTTAGATGTGGGGCCCAGCTTTTTTGAAAGCCCATTTGTTATTCCATGACAGATGAACGTCTCTGATGGGACTGTCTGCGCCCATCTCTGATGGACTTTCTGGGAGCATCATTCTAGACTGGAGTGGAGGCAAAGCCTGATAAAAATATTATACTATCATCATCATTGACTCAAAAATTCATGTCCAAACTATGTTGATTCTTCAATGTGAATTCTACTTTTTCTTGTGGATTTATCATGAGCCAAAGTTTTAATTTATTAGACTTTGTGAGATTCATCCTTACTAATTTTATCCATGTCCTTTTTCGATTACTCTGTCTTTGGTAGGTCATCAATTTACGTAAAAAAATAATAAAAAAAGGTATTCTAATTTTTATTGCCCTTCCTAAATCTAATAAACGAGGAGGATTGTGTTAGTAGATCTACAGCCAATGTAAAACTTTTTATCATAGACTTATCATGATGATCAGAGGCATGTTTTATTTTTTGAGGCCACCTTTTGATAGTATACTGGGCATGTTTGTCTATAGTGGAGATTCCACGCTCTACATGTGTGTGAAATGGTCACTCTTCACATGATGACGTTCTTCCAATGAGACCCTTTTGCATTTCTGATCAAGCTCAAAAGGTAGACGTCTTCCAATGAGACCCTTCGGCATTTCTGATATCGGCCATGCTATTCGGCCCGACTGGGCGACCGAGTGCTGGCCCAGTTCCCCGGGGGACAGTTGGGTCCCACTCCCAACGGCCCCCCGGGGGACCGGGCCAGCACTCGGTCCCAAAGTCGGGCCATTTAGATTTTTTGTTCCAATAAAGCTCAAAAAGAATGGCAGTAGATGTCTAGTTGGGTGTGTTGAGTTTTGCTTTTTTTAGTTGGTTTTTTGGTTTGTCTTGACCTTGTCTGTTTGCTACTTGAACTCCCTCTTTAACACGAAAAAAAAGAAAAAAAAAAAACCTTTTGCACCTCTCCGTCGCCTCTTGAACCCTAGACCCTATATCTGACCATTGGGTCTAGACTTAGAACACATTGCCTTCAAAATTAAAGCTGGTTCTCAGCTCCGGCCCATATGTCACACCCATCTGCAACTGTTATAAAAAGGGAGTACAGTCTGTTTTTCGTGGGGGGAAAAACATTAGAAAAGAACTAAACTTGTATCCTTGTGTAAAATTTTATCACAGTTCTTTGAAGATGCTATTCCATACCCACAGTTAGTGGAGGTGGTATAAGGAATTAGTTTGCTCCCTATATCTTGTATTTGAAGTTTACCCCAAATTTGCCCAAGTGTGGGTTTAGTGGGTGCCAGTCCGGGGGTTAGTTTTCTTTAGTCAAAGACATTCGCTAAAAAAAAAAAAAAAAAAAAAAGAAGTTTATAGAAAAAAAAACCTCTTAGATGAACGACGCACAAAAAAAGATCCCAAGAGATACGTCTGAACGGGTGGTCCTGTTTGGGCTACTTTCGTATTTTTTTTACTTGTTAGGCGAGCATCAACATCGATGCTCCTTTGTTTTGTGCTTTCGAGAGAGCATCGATATCGACGATCCTTGTGCTTTTTTACATATAATCGTCCATAGCGACACTCATACTAAAAAAAAAAAAAAAACGAAAGGGGTAGGCCGGCCTTTACGGTATGTAGGATCTATTGAAGCCTTTTTCATGTACCAGCCGGCTGTAAGGAGTCTTTTCCTCGTAAAATAAAAAGAAAAAAGGAAAAAAAAGAAGAAGATGTTATTCTATTTAAAGAAACAGAAAGAAATGAGCTTTTCCTTATGGGTTCGCTTGTTTGCATAGCATCGAATTCTTAGGAATCCAAGGAAAATGGATTCCTATGATGGAACATCAAGGGGTCGTTCATCTGCGCTTGCTAACAAATGTAAATTATGGACATGAGTAATGGTGGTGCAAGGTCACATATGTTTGGGCCCATGTAGTGGCAGACCTAAGTATTGGTCGCACCTGCGAGATTTAAGAAACTCTTTAAATAAGACTTTAAAAAACTTTATTTTATTATTCGACTTCTTAACTTAACCATTGCCTGCACCACCCAAATGCAAATCCTGGGTCCGCCATATATGCATGTGATGTGAAAATAGTATGTAAAATGAAGCTATTTTCAGCCTTACATTTACATTCGTAGGAGGCGGTAAACAAATACATACTAAAATGCGGACAAGTGTTAGTCAAGGTTACAATGGGAGCCTCCTTGCATATAGGTTGAGTTCAAACCCCTTAAACAACAATTTTTTTTACTTTTGTGGCCCCCAAATTGGTAATCCGAGCCGTTCATCTTCTTTATTGGTCTAATAAACCCTACGCATCTAATTTCATTTTAAATCTTCATAAATTTTGATAATTTAAAAAAAGTCCAAAAAACCAACCTATAGATTTAATTTTGTGCACTTTTGTGAGCTCCTAGATCATGATAAGAACTATTGAACATGCTCATATTAGAAATAAGCATTGAGACATTTAGTTTCATATATTACATCTTCACAGATTTTGAGAAATTTGTGAAAAAGCATTCAAAAAGACGCAAGCACATCAATCCCTAGTAGCTTAGTGTTAGGGCACCTCCCCTCCACTCCACACATCCCTAGTTGTAGTGCTGATGATGATTGACTTAGGAAGAGTGTGTGTGCATGTGTGTGGACATTTACCATAGCAAAAACAAATGAAGAAATGTAAGGAATTGTATTAATAGGAATTAAAAGAAATATATTTCTAAAAGATGCTAAAATTGAAGAAATAAAGGTGAATATCCATAAACGGATATCAAATAATCTCTTCTTCAATGGAAAACAAATTAAAGGGAGAAGGAAAATGATAAATCTTGCCAATCCCTCGATTCATTTTCAAATAAAGGGGAGATCATTTATCATTTATAGATATCGACCTTTAATTATTCAAATTTAGCAACTTACAGAAATACATCATTTTTTCCACACTCATATTACCCAAGTCCCTATCCAACAGAACCAGGAAATGATCCTTGGTTGTATATGGGATAGGGAGATACATTATTTAGAACTTATAAGAATTTAATTCAACACAAACAAAGGGCCCTTATCCTTTCTAAGATTTTCATTTGCTTCTTTCTATGTGCCACTCATTTGGCAACTACTATTATTGTTTTCAAAATATATTGATGTGCGTTGTTCCTTACCAATGGGGGTTTTATTTAATTTTTTTCTTTTTCTTCTTCTTCTTAATTTTCTTTTATTGAGCATACCATGCACCTGGGAGCCGAAAAAACACTGAATAAAATGCCTCCAAATAATATATTCGCAAAACAGCTGTTTTATTTGTATCAGTTCAAATTTACTACATAAAAACCTAGTTATACACTACTAATTCACAGCATTGATTAAAACAGAACAAGGCCCCTTTACACACTCCTTCTTTCTATGATATTATCATAACATAACAAACATCAAGTCAATAGGCATGCAATTCCTCATTCCATTTATCTAGTACTCCAAATGCATACCTCCATCTTTGGCTGCTCAGAACAACTGTGGAAACCATTAGGAACTAGAAGGAAGTCAATAGAGGGGGACGTCTCCATACGTCGAAGAAGGCTCTTTGTAAAAGACTGCAACCGGAGGGTCCTACCCCCATCTCTTGTTATAAGGTCATATGAGAAACCACCCACTGGGGACCGTGGCCCAATGGATGTCACTGAAATGGCATTTCCAATTGTCTCTTTGCTGTTGTAGAGGAGAAAAAGATGGCCATCCTCGCTCTGGAGAATGATGAATGGCTCGCTTTTATCGAAAGAGACTAAAAATGGGCAATTGTATCTGAAACGGGTAGCGAAGGCCCAATGCATGCTGCTGAAGTGGAGGGAAAGCTGTTCAGAGGACCCAAGGAAGGTGCAGCCAGAAATGGGGCATGAGCACGGCGAATAAATGCACGTTTCTTCATGGCTGGTCCTGTGGGTGTAACCAACCTCTTCCTTGCATCCATAGCGGGCATTCCGGCAAGAAGTTTTGATGGATTCAACGACTTTCTCAATTGCAAGGCATCGAGCGTAAATAGCCAAAGAGCAGGAGTGACATTTGTTCTTAAGCTTGGTGCAGCATGATGAACATGCAATGTGGCCATTATCACACTGAAACACAAGACATACATATGAGATTGTTTAGACTTTATACATTGTGATGCATAGTCAAGATGAAGTGTGAGAAAATAGGGCATGGAAACTCCGAAATCCCACTGATAAATCTTGAAACTACTGAAAAGTGACCATCCCATATAAATTTGAATAGGCCACATGAGTTCCTAAAAAAGGTAGTGTAGAGGAAAAAAGGTATAAATATTGAATGCTAAGTTCAAACAATTTACAACCCTTGGCTCTTTCTCTGTCTTCTTTTCAAATGGTGGAAATTTATTGAAAGCAAACAACACAGTATTATGCCAAAGAGAATGAATTCCCAAATGGAAGAGGGCTTAGCAAGCAAGACAAATGAATCTTTCTATTATACTCCCTTGGAACACAAAGAAAGCCTAGCCATAATCGCGTCAACCGAAAACTAATCCCCTCAGAATCTGCAAGCTCCACTAGAAGACCCCTGAGATATGCCATGAGTACTAACTACTACATGCCAATAATAGTCTCGCCTCCCATTCATTAGCGTCATATATCCCAACTACGACCAAACTACAATAATGCCTACATGATTCCCTAAGAATTACCCTATTCTCACCTTCCCTCGGCTGTTCAGGAACCCCCTTCAAAGTCCTACTACATGCCAATAATAGTCTTGCCTCTCCTTCATTAGTGTCATATGTCCTAAATTACACTATACCTACATGATTCCATAAGAATTACCCTATTCTCACCTTCCCTCGGCTGTTCAGGAACCCCCTTCAAAGTCCTACTACATGCCAATAATAGTCTTGCCTCTCCTTCATTAGTGTCATATATCCTAACTAGGACCAAACTACACTATACCTACATGATTCCATAAGAATTACCCTATTCTCACCTTCCCTTGGCTGTTCAGGAACCCCCCTTCAAAGTCGGGACTCGGTGGAACTCCATCGCAATGAGCAATTGCATTCACCTCACCAGTCAAAATCCCAACCAGTCTCAAATAAACTCATTAGGCAATAACGCCTAACAGGCCTATTCCAAATAAATCCGCCCTACTTTAACCTGCCCAAGGTTGTCAGAAAGGCAGTCTTTGAAGTTTATAGTTTTATTACCAGCACTAGGGACAGTTAAGCCACCCAATGCTCTTCATCAACATGTGGATCTAATGGCACCCTGGCCTGAAGCAGTCAAAGAGGAAGCCAAATCCAATCGTTTGTGAGCTCAAAACCGAAACTCCTCAATCAACAGTCAACCAACACAACATAGCGGCGAAGGTTGCGATTGACAGATTAGATTGTTTAAAAAGAAAACTTTTATGGAAGGGGCAGCACAACAAAAAGAAATTGCACTTGGTAAAGTAGAGTGAAGTTGTGAAGCCTAAATGGGCAGAGGGCTTAGGCCTTGGTGATCTTGGTCTCAAGAATTGGGCTATTTTAGCTAAATGGTGGCGGAGGTTTGGGGAAGAAAGAGATACCTTGCGGAGAAAAATAGCTGGGTCTAAATATGGTGAGGATTCTTGGGGTGGATTCCATCTAGAATTCCTAGGCATTGTGTCTCAGGGTTATGGAGATTCAATTCTAGCTTATAAAGAGGTTTGGGGAAGAAAGAGATGCCTTGCGGAGAAAAATAGCTGGGTCTAAATATGGTGAGGATTCTTGGGGGTGGATTCCATCTAGAATTCTAGGCACTGTGTCTCAGGGTTGTGGAGATTCAATTCTAGTTTATAAAGAGGTTGGTTTTAATGTGGGGGAGGTGAGTTGTGTTCGTTTTTGGTTGGACAAGTGGTTTGGTGGGGATCTTTTGTGTCACTTGTTTCCTAGACTTTTTTGGTTGGTGTCCAATAAAGAGTCTTCTATTAAAGATTGTTATGTGTGGGAGGGGAATAGTATGTCTTGGAGAGTGTTATTTTGGAGAACTTTGCGTCCTTCTGAGTCGTCCGAATACGAGTCCTTATCGAGTCTGCTTTCTAACACTTTTATTTGCAGGGGCAAGCTGGGTGTTCGTATTTGGAAGTTCCATCCATCCGGGCAGTTTTCTCCAAAGTCTTGTTACAAGGTGTTGGAATGTTCTTATTGTGGTTCAAGCTCCCTTGTATGGTCCAGCCCCTAGATTGTGTGATTAGTTGCTAATTAATCGTGTTTAGCGGGAACTAACTAGTTTTCCAGGAGTTGGATTAGAGATTGGATGGCTTTGGGGAGTTTGGACATAGTTGGAGACCTGTAAGGACCATGTTGTGAGCCTTGTTGAGTGTGTAGAGGGTCAGTTGTAACTAGTTTTCCTGGGGACTTGTTTGTAAATATTGAAAATTTACTTAACCCAACTGTCAACTCATTTCACTTCATTTCCCCTCTTTATTACGATGAATCTATCTTCTCTCCTTCTCTCCTTCCTTGCATTCAAGGGATCAAAGGACTTCATCAAATCCAAGCTAGGGATGGCCAACCCAAGCATCTGGCAGCGTTGATCATCACCTTTTGCATCAAGATCTCCTTCCCCCTCTAATTCTCTTGGTTTGATCTCTTTTGGTGAGCAATTTCCTTCCCAAATCCCTTTTCAAACTTAATTGTAGGATCTACTTGCTAGGATCTTTGCATGCAAATCCATTTAGGCCCAATTCCCTATGGTTTTGTGTAAGAGCTCTATTAGGGGTTAGATTTAGGGAATTCCTTCTGGATAGCTGGAGATCTTGAAAAGACTTGAAGATCTTGGAGAGTTCCCACCTAGATCTAGCTTGACGCAGCCTAAACATCTATAATTACATAGCATGCATGCTAGTTTTCCTTGATTTGATGATTGATCTACTCTAGATTGCCCAAACTCAAGCTCTTGTAGTGGTTTCATGTTAATTACATGTTAACTGGACTAATTTATGTTTGATTTGGTGGAATTAGGTGTTGCATGTGATAGATCAGGCCTTGATTATACTATGGAATTTTGTAGGTCTTGGTATTAGGAATGGAGTCTCTTTTTGATGCGGAGCATGGTACTAGACGCGGGGCGAGTAGAGATGGAGGGTGGAAGGGATAGGTTAGGCATTTGCCTGAAAATTGGACCCACACCCAACTCCCACTAGAGATGGACGACATAATGGATGGGTCAAGTTTTCGCCGGGAATTGACCTCACGCCAAACTCCCTGTCGCAGGTGAGGAGGAGAGAGAACTCCGGAAAACCCAAAAGCACTCAAGAAAATCTTCATTCATCATTCACTGTCTAGCCAAGGAGGCACTACAATGATTATATAAGAGAAAACATAACCCTAAGCTAATCTGGACCATCCAACACATTGATGGCCAAGATTAAAACAACTAAACTTAAAGACATAAATCACAAAATAAATTGAAGAACTCTACATAACATAAAAATAGCGTAAAATGAATGGGCTGGGCCCATTGGCTGATCGACCACGGGTCTGTCCTGCATCAGATATGGTGAGATCGAAGTTTCCTCCTCAACTAGAATGGGAATTTCAAAATAAAAAAAGGCATTAAGAAGCTATACAAAGATTGACACTGGACAGAGAAGACATGATCTTATCTAATAACGAGAACAGCATCCATTTCAAAATTCTCCACTTCTATTGGTGTCAACGATGCAGTTGAGATAGAAACATTGGCAGTTAGAGAGGCTACCCAGCTATTCAAAGCTCCTTTCTCTGCTTTTTCTCGGAATTAAAGGGGACTTGGAGAATGTAAATTCCTAGACCAAGAGGGAGAGCAACAAGCAGTGGAGATTGGAGTTCATCCTTTTATTAAATCAGGACGCATAGCCATGAGCTGGACAAGTAAAGAAGAATAAAGAACTTCTTGGAGAAACTGCTCTGTAGTACCCCAGGTTGGGTCACTCCGCTAATTTATTAACATAAGATTCAAATTCACACATACGCAAATTATAAATGTCTTTATACAGCAGATAACCTAAATAACTCGAAACGTAGCAAATAGAATTTAATTTTTTTACTTCTATCCTCCAGCACAACATTAGTTTTCGCCATACTGGAAGGGAGATAACAGGGATGCCAATCGCTTAGCTAAATGACACGTAAAAACTTAAAAGAGAATACACCTTTAAGGGTCACAAGGTGCTGGAGAAACTTTAATTTCTCTCTTGAACAGTTGGGTTTTCCTTTTGAGCCCGGATCCCCTGTTTCGATACTGTTTCATCCAATCCACACTCACCAACTGTGTAAAATCTCTTCATTTTTTCATTCAAAGAAAGCAATTGAGAGGTTGCATTAGCAGGCATAAGATTTTACACAATTGGCCAATGTGGATTGGATGAAACAGTATCTCTCTGTTTCTACGAAACAGGGGATCCAGACTCTTTCCTTTTGGGTTCATATACGTGCTCTCTCTTTAAGGAAATGCCACATTTCCATTGTAGTAACAGTTGTGCTTGTTCCACGAATGCAGACCACTCTCTACAAACAGGACACACAATTACTATGTCCCTCTTCAATGCTTGCTGCCTACTCAGTTGTCTTACTTACACTCAATCTTCCCATAAAATTTAATTGCATGCAGTTAATTATAGTTAGTTATGGCAAAGAACAAAGAAACAGTTAATCACAAAAGAAATACATTAACCCTCATTTATGAAGTTATAGTATGAAGTATAACCATGGGTTGACATCAACCAAGTTACCAGCAATGGGTGTATGAAGCATGAACATCCAAACAGGTCTTGGTACTAGGCAGCAACAATGGATATTCATATAACTGGAAAACCGACCAGAATTCACCACTAACAATTCCAGGTTTTTGAGTTGTTTCAATAATCAGCACCATTCAATTGATGGGTCATCATATTATAACAACCCCAAAAGACCTCATCCAATCCAGAGACCCCTGGCCCAGAAAATCAACGGTCCCAATTTCTCGTAATCAATTAAAGATCACAGTAGTCACAATGAGGAAGAGGGGGAGAAGAAGACGAGAAAAAAAAAGGGAGTTTTGGAAGAAATGGAAAAAAGTGGGGGTGGGGGCCACCTGAAAGACGGGTGGGATCAAGGGTTCCAAGCAGATGGAGCAATCGAGGACGTCGGGATCGATGGTGATGGAGATTTTGGTGGCTGTCTCTTCTTCGTCTTCGAAGAAAGAGGTTTCATCAAAACCCTCCTCTGCTGCTGAATCTGCTCTCCTTCTCTTTCTGTGGCAGCTGCTGCTGCTCGCTCCTTCGCCCTCGCCGCCCACCGAGAATTTCGCCATCTCGATCTCTCCTTTCACAAGGAATTCATTTCAACTTTATTTTATTGATTGGTTGATGGGAAAATTTCAAATGTGGCCTTGGGTTTTTGCTTTATTTAAAAAAAAAAGATTATAAGTTTCAGAATATCTCAAATTAGGCCCTAAGTTTTCACTTAAGGACGTCCGTTCATTTAAAGTTATTGTTTGGAAAGTTCTTTCTTTAATTCATTTTAAAAATATCTAAATTATCCTTCATTGAAATAAAATTCGGATTCAATTCTTCTATATTCTCCTTATTTCCTTTGTTGACGTCTTCATGATGATCAAGGACAACTAACGTTCCCACGATGATCAGCTGTATATAGTGACTGTCAAAACCATATCATAACTTTAAATGAAGGATAATTTGGGAATTTTAAGAAAACTGAGAGAAAACTTCTTTAGAAAATACTTTTAAGATAACTGCTCAATGCACATTGGTTTTTGCTCTCTCCACACTGATACTCTCTACACTTCTTACACTTACTCAATCAACACCCTATTTTGCTTAAAATGCCCTAACCTACGGAAACCACATTCCTCTCTACACACCCCTTCTCCCCCTCACTCTAGCCAGTCGCCGCTCGTCGTCCAGCTGCCACTTGTCTCCCTCCCCCTGCCTCTCTCCCCCTCTCCCTCTCGCCGATCGCCGTCTATCTGCTCGCTCCCCCTCCCTCTCCCCCCTTTCTCTGCCTCGTTTCCCCTCACTCTCACCCTCTCGCCCACCCCCGTTCTTCTCCCTCTCTCGACCTCTCTTCCTTTCTCTCTCTCCCTCTCCCTCTCCCTATCTCTCTCCCTCTACTCAGACCGCTGCTCGTCACCCTCCCTCCCTCCCTCCCTCCCTCTCCCTCCCTGTCTCTCTCTCGAAGGGGGTGGGGGTGACGGGGTAGAAAGGAGGGAGGGTATATATGGTCATAAAAAAAAAAGTGCAGTGTATGGAGAGCAAAAACCAGTGTGCATTTAGCTGCTTTTTACTTTTAAATGGTCGGACGTCCTTAATTGAAAACTTATTAAAAAATTTATCGACTACTTCATAAAGTTTCCAAACTTATGTACTTTTTTTCAAATAAGGTAAAAAGTTAAGTCCTCATTTGAAATTTTCCCAAAATAGATTGTTGTACAACCACATATAAGCCTCCTAGGGCCAGGGTGCCAACTGGCTGGGTTACACGGATGACCCACCCTCGACCTGCTCATATTATTGGTGGTTTGGTAGTAAGGTTCGGGCAAGGATCATGTAAAGTCCCACATTGCTCATGTGAGTGTCTGGAGATTGGGCTATATATAGGGTTGTCAATCCAACCTTTTGATGAGGGGGCCCAGCCCACAAAAGCTCTCAAAGCGTGGGTTTCTTTTTTTGTCCTAAAGCTCGACGGTATGGTATGACCCTATTTTAAAAGGCCTGCAATCTTGAGGGCCGACCTAAGGCTTGACTCGTCCGGCCCAAGGTGGCCTGACCCTCAATTTATTAAATATGTAAAATTTTGAAAAGTTTTTATGAAGCTACTTTAAAATTTTCAAGAAGTAAGTACCCATCTATTCATTTATTTTTACCAAAAGTTATTAGAATACATAGTTTACTAGTACAAAAGTTAGATACCATAGATATCTTTTGTAGAAATAGGGCTTGAAAAATAAAGGAGAATTTTGATAAATATTGAGAGCAGTATAATAAAGTATTTGAAATGGCCATGCTCCCTGATCCTAAACATAAGCAGTTGTACTTAGAGTATCCTTTATGAAAGTAATATGGATCAAGTGAAGAAATGAGTATTCATTTAGATCTTAGATTCTTTAGAAGACTTTATAAAGAGTATTGTTTGATTTATGATACACCTACCACGATATTGTCAAATGTGGATAAAATTAATTTAGTTAAAGAAAAAAAGCTACTAAGTTTGAAGGTGATTTTTTAATTTTGAGCAACAAATGACTTAGACACCTTTTCTAGGGGAAAAACCTGCATTAGATTGTTATTTAGAGGAGCCAAGGTATAAATCTATAGATTTCAATATATTGGATTGGTGAAAAGTTTATTCAGCAAAATATCCAGTTATTTCAAGAATGGCTAGTGACATTTTAAAATAAAAGTTTCTATAGTTGCTTCTAAATCGACATTTAATACATGAGGAAGAGCACTTGACCAGTATTTGAGTTGTTTAAGATCTGTGACTGTAGAAGTCTTAATTTGTATAGAATATTGGATACGTTCGTAGCAATGCAGTGATAATAATGCATTAGCTGATCTTTTAGATATTTTTAAAATAGATTGAATAATTAAATAAATAACTATTGCTATATAGTATATGTATTATCATTTATAGAATTATTGTTATATGCTTTATGTTTTACATTATATAAATTATTTTATCCCACCACCAGTCTTCCAATAAAAAAAGGTTTTTAACTCCACCATCCTACCTTCTGTATTTCCATGATGGTCCCTTGCCTGGACAAAGAATGAGGGTTAGCATTAAGTTGGACGTCAGTTGTGGCATATGAAAGATTTATTTTATTTAAAGTTAAAGAATCTTCCTTTTCTTTTGGCCCTTGAGGGTAGGGTAATGGTCTAAATATTATAGGCGTGTTGTAAAAGTAGAGGGCTTTTGCTCGCTTAGGCTCGGCTCACACATGTGAGGATAGAATAAGGGCTTACCTCGGACCGGCCCAAGCCCGACCGTTTGATAGCCCTAGCTATATGTGTAGACTCCTCCTTATTTAGTATAATGCATTTTGGGAACGCCAATGGGGCCAGAAATAAAGCTGTGCGGGTACCCCTATTGGGGCCAAAAGCGGACAATATTATACTAGATAAACTGGGTCGTGACAATTGGTCTCGGCTCTCCTTATTTGAGTGCCCGACGCCTCGGCTATATATGTGAAATCCTTCTTATTTAGTATAACGCGTTTAGGCTACACCAATGGGGGGGCCAAAAACAAAGCTGCGCGGGTATGGCCATGGGGGCCCAAAGTGGACAAAATTATACTAGATAAGCTGGGTCGTGACAGATTGTGATATTTTAGATTTTGACCCTAACCAAAGTTTGAGTTTTGGCTACCCTGGCCTATACCCACTCGCCCTCTTTACAATTAGTCTGCATATTTCTTAGCTATAGTTATGTAAATAGCCTAATATATGTTAAGTTGGGCTCCGACCGAAATGATATGTATGGCCCCCAGAAACCAAGAAGAAGTGAATCCATAACATTATCACTTGTCTAAATACTGCCACGGGCTGTAAATGCCAGGCCCTAGTGCAGCCTGCATTAGGCCCAAAGCCACCCATTTGAACAATTGGGTCGGACTTTATGTCACTTACTCGGGCTTTCTATCACTCATTGAGCAAATCAGACTACTAAGTACTAACTACAAGCTGTAGTTATTCCAGTGGGGCTTGGATATCCGGGGTAGGTCATTTTGAAGGAATTATAGCCATTGGATTCGAAGAATTCTATCAATGTCACGACCCGGGCCCCAATCACGATAACCCCTAGCCGTAGGTCCATACTTACTCCCGTAAACTCCGAATTAACCGAAGTTAAAACGGAATTCACAAGGGATATCATTCTCAATAAACCTGTCAAATACACAATTTTTGCGGAAACATTATATTTGACAATATCAATTTGCGATTAACATGTATACAAAAATAAAGTCCTTATACATGTACCATTTCCATCATAGTTTGTCAATCGGTGCATATCCAAGACACCATACAATAACAATTGATTATATTCCAAGAATGAATGTACAAAATAACCTTTCAAAACGTTTCTCAAAATGTTATGGTTCTTTCTCGAACTCGAATACTCATATCAAATGGTATTCAGTCCATTCCATTCGTTTAATCCTCTCGGAGGAACCGGAGCGGTCTCCTCCGCTGCCGCCGGCAAGGGCAATCGGGCCTGTGATGCCATTAATAACACTAGTGAACACGACGGTTCAACAATATATAAACAAATCTTGTAATAGCACATGTTAGTACACATATTGAATTCATCAAATCTATTTAGTAACAATTTACATTCTAGACAAGTCTAGCTAATTCCTACAATGACAATATGTAACTTAAGAGTTAATCAACAGACACGTACAAGATGATCACTACCATAGCTTCCATTCATCCATTTCATTTCATTCATTTAATTTATCATCTTCCCTCAAAGGAAGGATTCATCTTCCAAATGGAAGGCATTAATCAATACCCATAGATATGATCGGAATATGTGGGACTTACTAGTGTCAAGGCCAGAGACAACTAGCATTACCACGGAGCTTCGGAATGCCCCAAATCCATCTATTGCAGTAGGAATAACCATTTGTTTCATTTATTAATTCATTGAACTCATTCAAAATTCTAATACCATAGCTAGGTAGTGCTCGACTCAAGAGCTAACGCTTACCAATAAGCAATCTATTACTAGATTTAATTCAATTCAATAGTTCTCTTCGTAACAAGAGAAGGGAATAGTAGTAATATCAATCTCACTAGATTGTAACCCAACAATGTGATATACGATATAATGAGAGAACCTACTAATCATTCATGGTTCTACTTAACTATTGTCTTAAATTTAAACAACCATTTGGGTGTAACCGTTGGTTTCTAAATGCACGTGTTATTCTTGATGGATATTACATTTATATATTTAATGTAGGCATTGAATAGTCTCCATAATTATCACCCATGGAAGTTTGGACTTGAACCTAATTGAGGGAGCACTTATACTTATAAGAAGTACTCAAAGTCCATGCAAAAATCTAAAATCCGCTGGATCGATTGGTCAAATTTTCAATCACAATTAATGTCTTGGTCAGTATTAAATTCGATTACCTTGGCGGTTACACGACAATTAGCCGAAATTTAGTTAGTGGCTAGCCGAATTTTAGATGGCGGCTAGCCGAAACTTGGTTCGGTTAGCTAACGGTTAGCTTTTCAGAAGCTTGACAATTCCTGACTTAAACTCGGTCAGCTCATCGGTCACGTTTCGGCTAGCTGGAATTTAGACTTCGGCTAATCGAAATCTAGCGATTAGATGGCGGTCAGCTTTCTAGAGACCCACCATTTTGTGGATTTTTGGCGGTTAGCATGTCAGCTAGTCAAACTACCCAGGACGAATTCCAGAGCTTCATATTTCTGAAGCTAACTTCTGGACATTGAGTCCCTTGGACTCCAAACCCTCAATAACACATAAAATCACAAGTAGATGTTTATACTTGTCTCTCTTGAAGCTTAGTGGCAAAAATCTTCTTTTTCCTAGTTTGGCTTGAGATTACAACCCCCAAATCAAACCCTAATCCCATGAAAACATGAAAATACACAACTCATGAGCCATTTGAGCTAGAAATCTCTATAAAACAACCAATGGAACTTGGAAATCCTAAGAGAAGACTAACTACTTACTTGCAGTCCAAGCAAAGAGGTCTTAAGCTCTCTTTCAAGCTTCAACACTTCAAAAATGGGGAAAGGACTTGAGGAAGAAGATGAAGATGGAGCCTTCTCTCTCAGAGCCAGTCAAACCACTCCTAATCTCTCCTTGATGAAGAGGAATGGAAGAGAAATGGAGAAGAAAGTGGTGTCTAGGGTTTGCTCAATGTGAAATGAGTGAAAGAGCTCATTTCATTCTAATATAAGGTCTCCTCACACTAAAACCCCCTTTTATTGAGTGTAATTACATTTTGAGTCAAATGAAACCTCACTTGGTCCATTTGTGATCAAATGGAGTCGCGTCTATTATGAAAGTTAACGTATTATTCGAGATACACATATTGGTATCAAGAATTTCCGTATTCGACGAAATACGTGAAAACCCGTATTTACGAAAAAGTCATTAGCTTGCCTTGTTTGAGTCTAAACTCATTTTAACCAATTCTATTTCATTCCATTATGCTTAATGTATCTTTTAAGACAAATTTTTCTCTCTTTGGTCATTAGTCTTCATTAACCCAATTACTCATGTTTAATTAGCATTAAAATCAATTAATTAGCCTTAATCATGATTAGTTTGGGTCGGGGTGCAACAATTAATCAAGATCAGCTCAAAAAGGATTTGGAGTTCTTTGGGTCCACTCAAGATGGATTTGATTGGGATCTATGATCCCACAGGACCCACTTCAACAGAACACATACCCATCAACACAATGACTTTTCTCCCTTCTTTTTAGATCAACAGTGTTAAGAGTGAAACTTTCAGCGTGAGGACCAGGATAAACCTTCAAAATGTGAGTACCAGGGATTAATTTCTAATAAGTAATGTGAGATTGATCAGTTTTTCTAATATTAGTAGATGAATGGTTATAGTTGTCTATGTTTTTGTTTGTTTGGCAACATTTCAGCAGAAAGCTAAAGTTCTCTATTATTGTCTGCAGCCTTAATTTTTCTTGCTAAAAATATGAATATGCTCTTTTTTTTTTGTAGATATTTTTTTAAGAAGAAAATTCGACAAAAATATGCCATGTTGGAGATTTTTAAGTTTTGGGGGAGGAGGCGGCCTGGACTTGTGATCTCATGTTTATACTAATATACCATATTTTAAGACACACCAAAGACCAAAATGAACTACAACAGATCAGGACATGGTGATGGGTCATTTCTATTAACCAGCAAAACATAGGTGCCCTCAGCTTAAAGTCAGTGGACTTGTTAGGATAAAATATATTTGGGTCGATATGATCAGTTGCTCATATGAAATTGTCATCCTTCACTAGATGAGGGCTTTTGTAAGCCCATAAACTATATTTGGGCTTAACATTTTGGCCGATATTAAATCCACTGGTCCAAAGCCTATGCCCCTAGATTGAAAGGCTTGAATATTATGCCTCATTGGATAACTCTTGTGGAGAAAACTATATAGGGGAGAAATCTATCTAGGGGAGAGAAAGGAGTAGATGTGCACTAGTACTTTATCCCTTGGAAGCCCACTCCTCCAAATCGAAAAGAATATCCAAATGGATGGAAAGACCACTGTGCTTTCAAGCTTCTCTATATCTTTGATCAGGGTTTCAATCTATTGCCTTTTTCAGGTCATGTGGAGTAGCTGTTGACACAATGGTTTCTCATGAAAGATTTTCATATTATAACAACATTTAGCTAAGTTGTTGATGTAAAATAATGAAATATGATAAAGGACATTAGCTTTTATCTAAATATTGCGTACATGTTTATTTAAAGTTGGATTCACATTTATGCATCCATCAGATAACAGGGCTCGAGCTCAAATACTTTCATTGTCATATAGTGAATTATCTAAGAATGAGTGTATCAAATGGAAATTACAGGGCGGATGCCTTTGATAGCACACCTGCTCCCAATAGTCTCACCTAGGGATCAATCTTTGGGTGAGTCTAGATTTCCCTATCCTCCTTTGGCAAGTAGGCTTGTTAGACAATGAGGGGAGGTACGAACCTGCCTCTGAATCTCGAGGTAAGCCATTTCTATCAGAACCAATGCAATCTTCTCTTTCATGTTACTCTACCCCGAAGCTAATGACCTCTATTTGGATCTACGTGGCTAGCAACCACCATTGGGAGAACCATCAATCTCATCCCACATCTTTGTCTCCATTTCCGGGCAAGGCGTAAAAGCTAAACCTAGATCCCTCAATGGAGCGTGGCAAAGAAACAACCAAACGAGTGGATTCAAGCATCTTCATTCCTCTCCCAAGGCTTCAAAGGAAGCTTCGAAGGGACGGAGCACTACAACAAACTGCACTTTTAGCCACGTTTTTTGGCGACGTTTTATAATTTCGTCGGTGAAAAGTAGCCTTTTACCGACGTTTTCCTAAAAAACGTCGGCAAAGGGCACTGTTTTAATTTACTTTATTAAAACCAGAGATTATTACCGATGAATTATGAAACGTCGGTAAATAGGACCTTTAGCGACGTTTCATTAGTTTCGCCAACGTTTTTTTTCGTTGGTAAAAGGCGTTATTATTTTATTTTTGATTTTACCGACGAAATAAACGTCGGTAAACATATTGTATTTTTTATTTACTTTTAATTTTACCGACGAAAAAAAACGTCGGTAAAAGTATTTTATTATCTATTTATTTTTCTTTTTTTTTTGCTGACGAAAAAAAAACCGTCGGCAAAGTGATTTATTTATTATGTGGAGTAAAATAAATATTGATTTGAACTTTTAGCAACGTTTATGTAAAACGTCGGTAAATCTGAATTTTAATTTTAAAAAAATTAAAATGAGTTATCTTTAACGACGAAAATGTTTTTTTGCCGACGAAAATGGGCGTCGTAAAAATTATTGCCGACGTTCTGTATAAAACGTCGGTAAAGATGTGTATTTTTTTTCCCTGCTTTCCCTCTCCCGCCAGCGCACTGAAGCCCTCTTTTCTTTTCTTTTCCTTCCTCTGTCTCTCTCAGTTGCTCATCTCGTTTCCCTCTCCCGCCAACGACGACGCTCTAAAACCCTCATCTCCATTCCCTCATCTGCTCATCTCTCTCTCTCTCTCTCTCTCTCATCTCTCTCTGGATCGGCGCTCTCTCTCTCTCTCTCATCTCTCTCTGGATCGATGCTCTCTCTCTCTCTGTCTCTCTCGATCTGCTCTCCTCTCTCTCTCGTTCTGGTTTTTCCCTCTTCTCTCTCTCATCTGCTCATCTCTCTCGATCGGCGCTCTCTCTATCTCGCTCGCTCTTTCTCGCTCTGCTCTCTCTCTCTCGCTCTGCTCTTCTCTGTCTCTCTCTCTCTCTATCGCTCTCGCTCTCTCGATCTGCACATTATCTGCTCTCGATCTGCTCTGTCTCTCTCTCTCTCTCGCTCTGCTCTGTCTCTCTCTCTCTCTCTCTCGCTCGCTCTCTCTCACTCTGCTCTGTCTCTCTCTCCCTCGCTCTCGCTCTCTCGACGCTTCAATTTGTCTTTCTCTCTCGCGGCTGCCACTGCTCGGAGATCTCTGCCATTTCTGTCTCTGCGGGGAGGAAAGCCCTAAGTCGATTGAAAGGAAAGAAGAAAACGAAGGGAAGAAAACGAAGAAGAAGAAGAGAAGAAATCGGACGAGTCTATAGGACACCATCGCCATCGCCATACCACTCTCGACTGAGGTACCCCAAATCAAATGGATTGTAAATTTTAATCCATCCAACTGCTGTGAATTCTGCTATGCATTTACACCAGGGTTCTGTTTCTGTTTTTATTTTTTTTTAATGATTGGGTTAGTTTTGCTTTTGCTCTTGATTGAGATTGGTTTGATGTTTAGCTTCTGTAGTTTTTGGTTGAAACATCTGGGAATCAGAGATGGCAGTTTTGGCTCCGTTTCAGTGGAAATGAAGGATTATATACATCCAACTCTTAGATATACGTGATAAGTTGTATCATTTTACATTACCTGTATATTTAAATAGTCAATGTTGTCGGGAATCCCCAAAATTACAGTGCATCATAGTGTAGGATATGTCCATTGTAGGTTGACCAATACCATGTCTGATGCATTATTGCCAGTGATTTGTTTCTTGAGAAATTCATTCATGTGGGTGTGTTCATTGTGAAAGTAAATTATAAGAGGCATACACAAATATCTGGTCTGATCATCTGCTCGTTCCACTTTGTCAAGCTTCTGAACTTTTTATGATTCTAAACATAGTTGAGAACACTGACAAACTAAAAATCTTTCCTATCAAAACATAAGTCAGCTCCACATGTGGATGAAGATGGCTCTCATTCTGTAGTCTTTTCATTGAAGATTTTGCCTTTGGCTTTATCTTTTTTACTTGACAAGGAACTGGAACACATGCCCTCACACACACCATGCACTACATGTATGTAACCATCTGACCGACAACAGCCCAGCACGCCTTTGGCTTATTTGGTTGATTGGATTATGAGTTTGTAATGACTCGGGGTCTTCTGAGTCCTAGATCACTAGACTCATGCTTCATGCCACAAGTTCAGTTACGTTTGCTTTCAAACTCAGAAAATCCACTTGCCCTCTACTGGAATTCAGTACTTTTGTTCCTCTCTCTCCATAAGGGGCCTTAATTTTGGCCTCTACTGGAATTCAGTAATTTTGGCCTATGGGGACCATTTGTCCCCACAAGATCTAATCCTACATATTGTCACCAGCCTCACTTATTTGAGTTTCTCCCAATTGATCAGGTAAAACCCGTCACACTTATTTGAGTTTCTCCCAATTGATCAGGTAAAACCCGTCACACATATTTGAAAATATTTGAAGGTTAGAATTTGGTTAACTTTGAGCCCTACCAAATCCTTACCCTACACTACTCAATATATGCGGGCCGGGTTCAAGGCGGTCAAACTCCCAAGCTCTCTGAAGGCCTACACTTCTTAGGCCTTTATCCTACGTACCCTCTTCAGGCCAAGGTCGCGTCTAGGGCATAAAAACAAGAAAACTAGTCTTTAATTTTTCTACAATTTGATCTATCGGGCATTGACATAAAATAATATTAGTATCATATTATGAATATATATATATTAATATATTTTATTACCACTAATGATATAAATATAATTTTTTTATACATATATATCACCCTGTTAAATGGGTATTCATGCCTTCCACCCGATTGGACTTGGATCAAGAGTCAATGCGGATTGGGTCAGGCCATTGGGGTACGTAACCAGGTAATCAAATGTTCATTGCTCTTATAATTTTTATAACAAAAGATCACCTTAATTTTTCTTTTATATGAGAATGTACATTATTTTTTACATAATGAAAAAGAAACTTACATAGTTACATCTGCATGGAAATTTAACCATCCAAAAGCTGATGATGTAGAACCATCATACATGTGATGAGATGAACTTCTCAGCTGTTGTTGTCACATACCCACCCAGTACTCCTATTCATATTTAGCCCGTGCCCTTAGGGAAAGGATTCTCCAAAAGACCTTCCAATTGATACTTTATTTATATAAGTATTTTCTTTTCTTTTTTCACTAATTCTGTATAATCCAACCTGGCAATGACAAGCTTCATTCATATGTATTTTATTGGGATAAGAGAAAGTCTAAAAGAGCATGATAAAAAGTACTTGGATCGGCAAGTATTACTTGTCATGATGTCGTGCATCACATGCCTCCACTGTGGAAACATATGATAAAAAAGGGCGAAATCAAGAGAGAGAAATCTTGATTGATGGCTCTTCTTTTCTTTTATCTCAGCAAGTAATAGCACGAGCGCGCAGCAGCAGGAGAATACAATGCATTTAAAAATTTTCATTAAGTTACATGATTGAAAGCTTCTCATACATATTACACCAGATTTGATCTAGCGGGTCATCCACACTAACAGACCTAAACAGATTAAGATAGAGAGGGAGGAGTGGTTACAGATGCAGCAGGAGAAATTAGGAATAGGTTAAAGAGTAAGTCACAGAGTATAGAGGATAAGCTTTAGGTTTTAAATTAAAATTTGAAATGAATCTTGTCCTTACTTTGTACAACTCCGGATTCACTACTAGAAAAATGAGTTTTGGCGCGTCAAAAACGCGGGCGGCCGCCAGGGGCGGTCGCAAAAGACATCATTAGCGACCGCCATAGGCGGCCGCAGGGCGGTCGCAAAAAGTTTTTTCTTCACTCCCTTCCCACTTCTGTTTTTCCTTCTCCCGCTCTGCTCCCGCGCTCAACCCTTTCCAGCGATTTTTTCCTCTCTCCCAGCGATATTTTCCCTCCCTCCCTCTCTCTCTCTCTCTCTCTCTCTCTCTCTCTCTATTTCTCTCTCTCTCTCTCTCTCTATTTCTCTCTCTCGCTCACTCTCTCCCCCTCCCTCCCTCTCTCGCTCTGCCCTCGCTCCCGCGCGCCGGAACCGTTGCTGACGAGGTGCTGTAACAGCTCCCCTTCTCCGAAATCCTCTCCATTGAGAAGATCTCTCTCGGCGGAAAGGTCAGAACTTTCTCCATGTGCGGATTCGTTTTCCTATTGATTTGGGTGTTGTTTTGGGTTTCTGTGGTTGTTCTTCATTTGAGTTGAGCCGATGAGAGTGTAATGGAGATTTGTCGGCCTCATTTGAGGTCTTCTTGTTATTATTTATGGTTTCTGTTATTGATTTGGTTTTGAAGTGTTTGGAGTGAAATTTTTGAGATTTCTGATTTCACATTTGAGGTTTCATCTGGAGTTTTATTCTAAAACCCATCCGTCCTCACGGACGGCTTTTTCTTCTCTTCCCCTTTCATTTCTCCACTACAGGTTTACTGCGAAACCCTAAAATCTCTGTGTCTCTCCCCCTTTCTTCTTCGTTTATCTTCTCATGATTTTGATTTTGATTTTTGATTTTGACTTTTCTTTTAGAGATTGTAGATCTTATAAGCAAGACAGTTTCATATTTTAACAGTGTGTGTATATATATAAATTGCAAGTTGCAGTTGCGGTTCTTACTTGGCTGGCAATCGACCTCAGAAATCGGAAAAAGGGCTCCTGAAACTCATCGCCAATTTCATCAGCCTTTCAGGTACTTGTACTAATATCATTGTTTGCCCTAAATCGACTATTCTTCCTCTCTCTTTTTTATTTTACCTGTTTTGGGCATGCTTATGTTATGAAGATTTGTATTTTTCTTTTTCTTTTTTTTTACGTTTCTCAGATCTGTCTGGTTACAGATGGTGTTTTCTTTCTCTTTCTTCTTTTGTATAGGTTTTTTTGGGTTGCAGACCGACACGGATTCTGTTGTGTTGGGTGATGTTTTTTATTGTGTAGCTTTTGAAGTGATTTTTGTCCTTCATAGTTGCGGATTTGGATTCGTAAAACTCAAGGAAGAGCTGGATTTATTTATATATTTTGATGGAAGCTTGATATTTTACATATAGATAGATCTGGAGCTCTGTGCTTAAGCCGAGGAAGGAAGTAGTCAATAGGATTGCACTTACTGATGGTATTCTCATTTGTAGGTTTTTAAGACCATATAAATTATAAACTGTCTTGTTAATTATTCCTCAATTAGAGTTGAAGCATCTCGATTTTTGTAGGAAGTCTATGGTTTAGCAGAAGGAATGTTCAACTAGGACATATGCCTGTTACACCAAAACTCCTGCAGTCGAATTTACCAAGTTATAAGAATAAAAATGATCAAATTTAAAGCTTTCATGCATAAACAAACACAGAGCAACATCTAGTGCTGACATGCAAACACCATGTAAGAGATTTACATAAAAACAGAGGAAACCATTTTAACTTCATGACTTGAAAATTGCAATACATTAAAACTAACATTAGAAGACAGCTTCCACTGACATGAATCACATAGAATTGTAAGAGAAAGATGAAAAGAAAGTTGGGTTGTTCATATGAACCTCAATTGAGTCTATCAAGATGGGACAACGTTATAATGTGGTGATGAGGAGATATAAAAGCAATGCAGGAGAGGAAGTGCTACTTCCAGTGTGAGAGGAGTTGGAATGAGTGAACGGAAAGAGATATATAGAGTAAAGGTGAAGTTGGATGGGGGTAGTCCAAAGGGGTAGTCAGGACTCACACTTTTTTTTTTTGTTTTGCTGAAAGTCTGGACTCACCTGTTGGTAAGAAAGTTGGAATGCCATTTGTCTTTGGTCATATTCACATTCCTATGAATGAAAGCCACTGCTACAAAGGGAATAGTGTGTATTGGGCTCTCTCTGCACTAGTGCCACCTAAATGTTTCTTCTAGATTATACCAATCCAATCTTTGCTATCTTTTGGGAGGAGAATGCATCATGCCAGTGGGCCAGAGAAAGGACAGAATATTGCCCAGCTTTTTAGGTGCCAAGGATAGTGCATTGAATTGATGGGTGAAGATCATTGGGTAATTAATCAGTAGGCCTTACTGCATGTACTCTAAGAAAAGCCAGGAATAGAAGAGGAGTTCATGGGTCCTGGGCCCAATGGCCATTATGTGATGTACCTAATATTTATGCTAAAGCAAGGAAATAGGAAGATGTGGTTAAGGTAATTAGGAGATTAATGGTTAATAGAGTCACCAATAAGATTCCAAAAAAAAAAATATGTTCTGTCTTTTCTTATAAGATGTTCCACACCATTCAGTGTTTCTTTGACTCTTACCTTTAATTGGTCGCAAAAAGACGCTAACAAATTTTATCCATAAAAAATTCGTTTTGGTCCTTTGCGCCTTGAAAACAACCTCAAATATAAATTATCCGAAAGAATGCTTCTTCTTTACACTTCTATTACCTTTCTCACTATTTTAACATTTCTTTTAAAACAAATTATTCAAATATAAGCTAAATCTCTCTTCACTATCATTTGCACCTTAAAGCAAGGCATAAAAAGATTTTCAAATAAGGAACACTCAGTAATCACAGAGATGTTATTGAAAAGGTAATGATAGGATTAAATGTTGTTAACACAAGATACCAATATGAAATCTACAGCCATATACAAGTGTTCCTTGCTTCTTAATCATGTCATGGGTGGCCCATTTGGTGTATATATGGGGACCCTATCCACATTTCATGAATCTTAATTCCACAGAAAACTAAATTCTATGTTTGTGAAACCTGCTTTTCGCTGAAATGATTTTCTTCCCACAACCCTGAAAACAAGCCTAACTCTTGTAAGAGACAACGGAACTCTTGAACGCTTGTTCTAGAGTGATAAGAGTGTGAAGACCAGGAAAAGTAAAAAAAAATGTAAGAAAGAAAGAAAGAACCCCTCTTTTTTAGTGCTATTGTCAATATGTTTTTCTTAATTTTTTTTTCCTTTTAAAAGCAAATGCAGTTTATTTTCATATCATGTTACTATGTGACTCCTGGTTTGCAATTACAGGGAAGCCTTGACATTTGATTTTCTGGGTCAGACTCTTTGTGGGAAAGCATCACTTACAATGGGAATTTGTAGAATTTGACTTGAATTTCAAGTTGCTACAGAAGAAGGAGTTTAGTATCCCAGACCATTTGATGATTCACGACTGGGCTTTCACTGACTCCCACTACATTATCTTTGGCAACCGGATCAAGCTTGATGTCCCTGGTAATATAATCTCTCAACAATAAATACTTGTTCTTCTTCTTCTTGTTGTTGTTGAAGAAGTTAATGATATTTAAGAGATTAGAGGCTAAAGAAGCGCAAAGACAAAAAAGATAAAGCTGATGATGTGAATGCCATTTTTGTGTGTTGTGTGTGGTATGGATGGGAAATGCAGGATCGATGCTAGCTGTGTCTGGGCTCTCCCCCATGATCTCGGCTTTATCGGTGAACCCAAGCAGGCCCACGTCCCCAATTTACTTGTTACCACGCTTCTCAGAAGAAGGCAGCAGCCATCTTGATAAGTGGAGAGTGCCCATCGAAGTACCATCACAGCTTTGGCTATCACATGTGGCAAATTCATTCGAGCAAAAGGACGACAAGGGCAATCTGGAAATTCAAATATATGCTGCTGCTTGCTCCTACCAATGGTTCAATTTGCAGAAAATGTTTGGTAATTCTTGCTTCTTCTTTCTTTCTTTTTTTCTCTTTACATGTGGCGACACATAAGATTATTGGGACTTTTTGGTAGGCCCTATGCTAGTAGACAAGTCGAGGCTTGATCGATACTGCATTGGTTCATTGATCTCAATAATCCAATCAATGGAACTTGGGAAAGAGAAACATCTTCGGTTTTGCAGGATATGATTGGAAGACTGGGAAACTCGATCCTTCCTTCATGAACGCAAGAGAGGGTGAAGAGTCCACACTACCCCACCTAGTTCAGGTATATATATTTCTCTCTACCTGGGCCTTGCATTTGAAATTTGGTTTAAATCAATCATACATTGCATATACATGAGATTGGATGGATGGATTGAATGGGGTCTCTGTTTTTGCAGGAAATGTCATCTCTTTCGGCTTGTTTCTCTCTCCAGTGTAAGTCTTTTAATATTTCCAGTAATTTATATTATTTGCTAAGAGCTTGTTTGTGTAACTGGTGTAATAAGTGTTACTTTGTTCCAACAGAAAATAAGACAACTTTTCTTAGAAAATGAAGATAATAAGACTCAGAGAAATCATGAGTTGAAAGAGTGGAACAAAGACAGGTAACCTATTGCTCAAAATGAATGCCCTCATTATACATGGGATGTCTCATAACAACTACAAGATTGATCACATGATGGATAACATGATTTATAAATATGATTGAAATTGTGTTAATCATGTTATTCATAACGTGCTCAATCTTTAGGTGGCCCAACTCTTATTCTTGAGCGGTTCAAATTCTCAATAGGTTGGATCTCACTGTGGGCTGATGCAAATAGCCTTTTATATTGTGATTGTGGGTCCAAAAGGCCTCTACCCATGGAATAGCACCGGGGAGTCTTGTAGAAGGAGGTGGATCCTTTTCCAAAAATTTCCAAATCGAATGGTTTTATCAAAATGGTGTATTCCCAACGGTTAATGGGGATAATGATTGCTGTGATTTTAGAACATTTTTAATTTTTAACTTGATTCTACCAAATCCATGAAATGAATTCAATGAGAAAGGTAACATTTTTACTGTCCTCTTTGCAGGCCAACCTTTTATAAGATATGGAAGAAACGAGACGTGGAAGATTTCTCTCCAATCCCATACCTTGCAACCTTACTCAACTGCATGCTATGGGTGTTCTATGGTCTCCCTTTTGTGACTCCTAACAGTTTCGTAGTTGTCACTATCAACGGTGCTGAGCTTGTGCTGGAGGGCGTCTACCTCTCCATGTACTACGCCTTCTCAACAAGAAAACAGAGAGTATGTTATCTTGCAGAAGAGAGTGTTATAATGGTAGAAAATCTACAACGGCACCCTGCACAGATTTTTTTTTTTTTTCTGTAATTGCAATGGATGATATAATTTATTGAAACTTTTGTAATGTTTTGAATGTAATTAATATAAGACTTTTTTTTGTTATTTGTAATTTTAATTGATGGTAGTAGTTGTATATTACTCATGGTAGTAGTTGTATATAATACATTCAGGTATAGGTATAAAAAGCAGGAAAAAAATTAAGAAAAAAAAATTTATTAAAAAAAAAAAATCAATTGCTTTAGCGGCCGCTAATACGTGAAAAAAAATAAAAAAAATAAAAAAATAAAAAAATTGAGTATTAGCGGCCGCCGTTTGGAGTATTAGCGACCGCCATGGCGGTCGCTAATACTTGAAAATTTTAAAAAAAATAAAAAAAATAAAAAAAATTTGTGCATTAGCGACCGCCGTTTGTAGTATTAGCGACCGCCATAGCAGCCGCTAATACTTTCGAAAAATTTTTTTAAAATTTTTTAGCGACCGCCACCTTGCCATTGCTAAAAGTATTAGCGACCGCCAGTGGCGGTCGCTAATACTTTTAGCGACGAAGTATCCGCGGCGGCTACTTGGCGGTCGCTGGGCGGTCGCTAAAGAGTATTAGCGACCGCCAGACCACTTTTAGCGACGGCTCTTGGCGGCCGCTAAAAGTGACTTTTCTAGTAGTGATTCCGATTTGGTTTAAATCCTTTGGTCCCATGGGATGGATCCAGGCTTAACTATTAGGCTCCAGAACTGATCTGACTAAGTTTTGAAAAGCTTCAAGCTAGATCTCCACTGAGTCATGACCTGTCCTTGTCTGAATGAGTTATAATTTAGTCACAGTTCTTCTAATCACTGGTGGAAACTAGGGTTGGGTAACTGGCTATGGCCCCAAAGTGTTGAAAATGTGTACAAGCTATTCTTTGAAAGATTCGTTTAGGAACCCAAGCAATCAATTTGAATGGACAATCTAAGAATCTCAAATGGGCCTTGGAAGATGGCATGGCCTTCAGTAGTTTAAACCAAAAGACTCCGGATTTGATCCATGTGTGATACTTCTGCCATCATCAGTCAACGAAGAGCGTGTTGGCCTCCGATGGGGCTGATTTCTTTATTTTTGTTTATTTTTTAGTTATTACTAGGTTAACCGACTAGCAAATAACGTTATTACCAACATTATCCGTGATCATCTCGTGTTTGGATGCATGGTGAATAAAAGTAAAGTGAGGTGAAGCATCAAATTAAGAGAGAATAAAATATAGGGTGTTATGATGGCCTTTTGTTTTTTAGTGTTGGATTGTGAATATTTTTTACTTTTTGTGTAAAAAGAGGATATTTTTTTGTTATTTAGTGGAGAAATGAGGTTGTTTTTCGACTTTTATTTTAAAAAAGGAGGGAGTTTTGAATTTATATACTTTTGATATGACCCCTTATTTTTTCTTTAATAATGGAGGGTTTACTTCACTTTAATTTTATTAGTAAATTGCCAGACACGCCTGCCTATTTAGTTAGACTCCAGTCATTCACTTGAAAAAACTCTTTTAATCTTATAGGGGGTTGAGTTGCATTAGTATTTGAAATTCTACTTTAGAGACTGCATTTGAAATTCTCAGAATTCCCCCAAACAAGAATCCTCACAATTCTTCTAACCAAATAGGCCCTTAGGTATCCAATTCATTTGTTTATTTTCTTTATTTATTTATTGATTCTTTCCAAAAAGGGCTGTCATGGACCTTGTATTGAAAGAGAACAAAATAGTGGACATTATATATATATTAAACAGGCTGTCATTCATGAATAGGGACTTTGAATAGCTGTAGTAAAGTCTATGCAGGGCCTTCCATAACATATTATCCTCCCTCTTTGAAGAGCTGCTCTATAGGGGCCGTGTGGGTACTTGATTGGTGCAACTCTTTTCACATTTTTACGGTCTGCATGTCTATTTTTATGTTCAAACCCTATCTCACCATGGAGTGAGTAAAAAAAATACCCTATCATTAAAAGAGATGGGATGTGCCCGCTAAGCGGGATGACGACGATGATGATGATGATGTGCCGGTTGATGCATTTCAGCAGGACGAAACGGCATTTGTTGTCCCAGTCCTCGTCGATGGTACTAGTGACCAATACTCTAGGGATGATATAGATCCTGAGATCGTTCTCAGTGATGAGTCAACATACGAGGATGGCCAAGACGAGGATGAAACGCTGGCGGAATACGAAGATGATGAAGGGAATGATGGCCATAGTCAGGAAGATGATGACATGGAATATGACATGTAGTGTTTGCTTCGATTTTGCACATGTAACTATTAAGTAAATTAATGAAGAACTTTTCTTCCATAGAGTATGCTTAATTTCATTCGATTGTTGAAGGAATTTTTGTTCATGTTATTTTACCCTGCATATGAACAATTTTTGTTATGTTTATTTTAAAAGTATTATATGGTGTGTGCCATGTTATTACCTAGCTCGTTATATGACTTTCATGTTTGATTTATCCGTTGTTGCTTTCCTTTAAATTAAAATTGAAACGATTCAATTTTCCAACTCTAACACAGAACATGATGAATACACCTCTCAAATACTGTCGTGGCAAAGACTCTCAACGTGTTAGGGAATGGACAAATGAGTTTGAACATAAACCATTTAAAAATGAAACTCCAATAGTAAAGCATGGTTCCCGCAAAATACAACTGGCTCAGTGGCTGAGACTGTGTGGCAATTTCATCCCTGAAAGATATATAATGATAAAAATTGCTGAAACATTGCCACCGGCTTGGAATGCTGCAAAAATGAAGATATTTGAAGTCTTACGACCATGGCATGCAGTGGAGTTCGTCTACCTATTACAGTCATTTGAAAAATATATTTATCCCTTATGGATACAGTTCCGAAGAGAGAAAATGGTTGAAGGAATATCTGTTAGAGAACATTTGCTAAACAAGGAACAGTTGTTTTACGATCTCAAAAGAAGAGGATTTGAACCGAATATTGCAGATCTGGTGCGTTCACTAGTAAGCACTCTACCACCTCCTTGGCCGGTACAAGAAATCCATGCTAAGCTCAAGATTAATTTCCTAGACTTGAGGGAATTAGGAGAAATGCTAGAAGAGATCGAGGTCGACATTAAATTTCAGGTTTTGCACATGTAACGATTAAGTAAATTAATAAAGATCTTTTCTTACATAATGATATGGTATTCAATCTCATTCTCTTATGATTTGTTCATTTATGGAGTAAGACATTTCTACATTTCACACATTATTCTTATCTTTATGTATCATAGTTGCAAAGGATGCCAAACGGAGTGAAAAAAATGGGTCAAACCAGGAGAGTTGTCCCGTCAAGTGCAAGCATCCAATTATCTATTAAAGAGAAAAAGAACAATTAAGAAGAATGATGAAAAACAAGCGGCTCTAGAGCTCCCTCCGACTGCACTTACTATATTCGATTCGGCTAAAGGGACAAACGAGCAGGGAAAGAGGAATGTTAGTGGGAATGATAAGGATGAGAACTACATTCCCCCCCAAGATGATGATGTAGATGACGAGACATCATGGTCTCAATCGGATGAGGTAATCTTTCGTTTATAATGTCTATGACGTGTACTTGAAAATACTAGTAACTTGTATGTGACACTGAGGCTCGAAATGATTTTCATTTCCATTTAATGTAAATTGATGACATTCACTTTGCTAATATTATTTTTTTGTGTTAATAATTATTTAATTTCCTTGTCAATTTGCTTTAAGCCAGATTGCAGATATGCCTCGGGAAAACAGGGCGAGACGTGCTCGGCAGGTTGCAGCTGCAGTCAGGTTAGATCCTGTGGAGAGCAGACCTGAGCCCTCGACGCAGCCTCTGCCAGCTGCTCTCGAGGTTACACGGGCCGGAGGATCAGGGAGCACCCCTGAATCGGCAGCCTCCCAGCCTCTGCTGATTGAGCCTTTGACCACACAGGCCCCGCCGACCCAGGCCCAGCCGTCCCAGCCTCCCGTGAGTCATCATACGACCGGGAGCAGCGTAGGTGAGAAAATTGGAAAACCTTTTAAAGTGTAGAATGGTTCACCTCATATTTAGATTTGTGTTCTATAACTTTTTTTTCTTCTGATTTGTTCACCTCAAATATCATTTGTGTTCACTAACTCATTTAGCACTGTCGTCTTAACAGCATCAGCCCCAGCCTCGGCTGAGACTCTTGGCCGTACCAGGGGTGCTACGCGAGGGAAGAATGCGGCAAAGCTGAGGAGACAGCTGGGTCATAACATCCCAGTCTCGATCCCTAGCTCCAGTCATAGGCCAGAGGGGGAACATGCCCTATCACTGGCTAACCATCTTGGGTTAGCCATTAGAGAGGTTGCCCCAATCAGGCCTCATGGCTGGAAGAAGCTTGACAGTGGGATCAAGCTTGCCGTCATCGCTGCAGTCAAGGTAAACTGAAACGAGAAACATCAACCAAAGTTATTATAGTTGTGCTCCTCATTACAATATCTGATTATATTTTGTTATTACTAATGACTACTATGGCTATCCCCTAATTGCAGCAACTCTTTGAGATCGGGGACTACGAGGGTGATATGCAGCTTAGGACGGACATTGACCGCCAGTGCGGGATCCTGTATAGGGGCTGGAAGTATGAGCTGCATACTCACTATCAGGTCCTCTTGGAGCAGGGGGTTCCCCGACCCCAGGACCACCAGGCAGAGGGTTGTACTCTAGCTGACTGGCAGCAGATGATCTCGCAGTGCTGGGAATCACCAGCCTGGAAGGTGACCTAGGGATGTTATCTAAATGTCTTAATTATAATCCAATGTAATTCTATTTGTAACGATTAAATACACTCATGCTATTGTATTATTGTTTTTCTATGTAGGCAAAGTCAAAGAAAGCTCAAGAGAGTCGAGCCCAGCTGCCATACAATCATACGAGTGGCTCCCGGTCATTTGCCTCGAGGATGTCTATGATGGTACTGATTATATTCATATGAAGAAACTTGATTAAGTTTATTAATTTATCAATATGTATCAGGGTTCATATCTAATATAAAGCTATTTCAAATCTTAGGCGGCACAGAATGCCGGTCAAGCGCTGCCCATTACTCAGTTCTTCCGCGACACCCACTACAAACGAAAGAGTAATGAGTGGGTAAATGAGGTGGCTCAACAGAGACATGTACGTTTCCTAATAAATCAGTACTGATTGTATAATGTCATAGAAGTATTCTAAATCCTTTATTGATTTAAATGGCAGGAGGCCTTGGTGCAGCGGACCGAGGAGCAGTCGCAGCCCTCTATCACCACTCCGATGACTGAGGAGCAGATTGCTGCTGATGTGCTTGGGAAGAGGTCGGGCTACGTAAAGGGATATGGGATATACTCGAGGACCTCTTCCTCTTCCACACAGTCTCGGGCACCGGACCCTGAGGTGGTCGCCCTGCGCGAGCAGGGTAGGAGGCAGGCTGAGCAGCTAGCTCAGCAGGATCGGAGGACACGCCAGCTTGAGGCCCTCGTTCAAAGGCTTGCAGCTGTGGCAGGAATAGATCCGGCCGCCTTTGTTGACACCACGGGAGAGAGCAATTCTGCTGGGGATGGCACAACTCCTGGAGGATCATGATGCGACTCTTTGGTTAGTAGAATACTTTCTTGAACAAATAACATATCATTTGTGTTATTAATTTATAAACACTCAAAATGTAGGATTTGAAAAAATTTTAACTGCACAGTATGATTGCATTATCATAATCTTTCTCATCAACAAATACTCGTTCATCTATGTCATCCTTGATTGCATTATCATAATCTTTCTCATCAACAAATACTCGTTCATCTATGTCATCCTTGATTGCATTATCATAATCTTTCTCATCAACAAATACTCGTTCATCTATGTCATCCTTGATTGCATTATCATACTCTCTCTCATCAACAATTACTTGTGCATCCCTGTCATCCTTGATTGCATTATCGTAATCTTTCTCATCAACAAATACTCGTTCATCTATGTAATCCTTGATTGCATTATCATACTTTCGGGGGTAGAGTAACCTGTAGGAACTGACGGCTCGCAGATTTGACTAACGGTTAGGGAATTAGAGCCGGAAACCGACTCTTTTCTGACACTTAGGCTCGAAAACGGCCCGCCGAGGGTTCGGAACGCGAATCGGCGACCGGAAAAATCGGGGACCGGCATGGACGGTTCGCACGGGGGTAGAGTAACATGTAGGAACAGACCGCTATCAGATTGGACTCACGGTTAGGGAATTATAGCCGAAAACCGACTCTTTTCCGACACTTAGGCTCAAAAAGGCCTCCCGGGGGTCCGGAATGGGAATCCGCGTCCGAAAAAATCGGAGACCAATACGGACGGTTCGCTCGGGGGTAGAGTAACATGTAGGAACTGACGGCTCGCAGATTGGACTCACGGTTAGGGAATTAGAGCCGAAAACCGACTCTTTTCCGACACTTAGGCTCGAAAACGGCCCGCCGGGGGTCCGGAACGCGAATCAGCGACCGGAAAAATCGGGGACTGGCACGGACGGTTCGCACGGGGGTAGAGTAACCTGTAGGAACTGACGGCTCGCAGATTGGACTCACGGTTAGGGAATTAGAGCCGGAAACCGACTCTTTTCCAACACTTAGGCTCGAAAACGGCCCGCCGGGGGTCCGGAACGCGAATCGGCGACCGGAAAAATCGGGGACCGGCACGGACGGTTCGCACGGGGGTAGAGTAACCTGTAGGAACTGACGGCTCGCAGATTGGATTCACGGTTAGGGAATTAGAGCCGGAAACGAACTCTTTTCCAACACTTAGGCTCGAAAACGGCCCCCCGGGGGTCCGGAACGCGAATCGGCGACCGGAAAAATCGGGGACCAGCACGGGTGATTGGCACGGGGGTAGAGTAACCTGTAGGAACTGACGGCTCGCAGATTGGACTCACGGTTAGAGAATTAGAGCCGGAAACCGACTCTTTTCCGATACTTAGGCTCGAAAACGGCCCGCCGGGGGTCCGGAAAGCGAATCAGCGACCGGAAAAATCGGGGACCGGCACGGGTGGTTCGCACGGGGGTAGAGTAACCTGTAGGAACTGACGGCTCGCAGATTGGACTCACGGTTAGAGAATTAGAGCCGGAAACCGACTCTTTTCCGATACTTAGGCTCGAAAACGGCCCGCCGGAGGTTCGGAACGCGAATCGGCGACCGGAAAAATCGGGGACCGGCACGGACGGTTCGCACGGGGGTATGGATGACAGTGGACCGGGGAAAAACGGGTATTCGTCCGAACCCGCCCCGTTTGGACCGGGGATGGACTATACGTATTGGACGGTGGACGTATACGGGGATACCTGTATAAACCCGTGCGGGGATGGAGGTGGGGATGGACTTACCCTTACCCCCGCCCCATACCCGCCCCGTCCCCAATACCCGCTAAATAAATATATATATATAAATACTCTTTTTAGTCTTAATAGTTAGGATGAATGGTCAGGATCATCTATATGGTCGACAATAGTTAGGATGAGAATTTCACTCTCTGCGTAAGCACCTGGCCCTGATCCATGCGAGACGTGAGCCCATGCCCCATGGTTATGATTGTGACTGACAGAGACCCCACCCCACGCAACCCCCACCTTACCTACGTCCTTGCCTCTTCGGCTTCTTCTTTCAGTCTTCTCCTTTTCTATTGGCCACCCTTTCTCATTTCACTCCTCTCCTCTCTCTCATTAGTCATTTCCAAGGAAAAAGAAGACATGCAGTACAGCAGCCATAAAAGGCAATGCAACGAAAGAAGAGAGCCTTAAAAGCCCATAATCGTCTAAATCTAGTATCTAGATTTCTCAATCTTCGCTTGCTGGCTTCTCTCGTCGACGAAATATTCTCAACATCTTAGGGAAGTCGTCACCACCACGGCACCACCACCACGGAAGCCTTCACTCTCACTGCTGCCATTCACCACATCAAGAGGCTGATAAATTTTATGTAGGTTGATTGCTTTGTGATATTGTAAACCTTGTTTCTGCTATGATTTTTTTTTTTTTTTTACTTCTAGAGCTTTTATTTGGATTTTATTGATTACACTGTTTTGCTGCACAGATCTTATGCAATGCATGTCAGTTAGTCAGACTAATGGTGATCTAGTCTTCATATCTTTTAATTATCAACAAGTAAATAATCCCAGGAAATGACCAAAAGTCTCAAATAACAGATGAGAACAAAATTTATCAGCAAAGCCATGAAGAACGTCAAATAGCATCAGAGAGTAAATAATAGCCGCAAGTAAATAGAAGGATCTTAATAGTAGAACAACAACACTGATCATCAGAAAATTCATGAAAATTCAACAGCACTGGGAAATTATAAGATCCCCAGATTAAGATGGACCTGGAACATCCAGTCCAAATTGTTAGGCTCACTACTGTAGATATCACAACGCAAAAAACCAAATTGTTAAGCTCATGATTGAGGAAATGGGTGCTTGCATGAGCATGATCCACCATGCTCAGCCGGAGTACCATGTGATTCTATCTTGTTATTAATTTCTACGCTTTTTAAGCTAACCTGAAAGTCCACGAGGATCCTAACCCTAGAGGGGGGGGGTGAATAGGGTGAGCTACAATTGTGACCAATTTAAACCAATTTTAATTTCTTAAAGCAAACTAGTCACATGTGATGATAAACCATACAATATGCGGAAGCTAAACAAAACAATCACCACATAGCAATCACCACAACACAATATTTATAGTGGTTCGGCCAACGTGCCTACATCCACTACCGGCTTGTGCATCCAACACCCCACCGGATTTCCACTATGTATGCTTTTTCAAAGGCTAAGCAATAACCTATACAATGTTGTTTTTCTAGGCTCAACAACAACCTTACAATGTGCTTTTCTAGGCTAAGCAATAACCTTTACAAAATGCTTTTCTTAGGCTAAGCAATAACCTTACAAGATGCTTTTCAAAGGCTAAGCAATAACCTTACACAATGTAGATTTCTCTAAGAAGGTGTCTTTCCAAAAGATCACTCTAAGAGATACAAATTAAAGCTCAAATGTTGTTGCCTCTTAAATAGGCTAATATGAAAGTTTAAAACAACTCACACAAACACTCTATGAATGCAAAAGTGTATGCTCATTATGTGTGTGTGTGATGACTTCAATCAAGTTTAAAAAGAAAGCTTAATCAAATATATGCTTAAAGCATTTGAAAGTTTAAGACACACAAAAGTTTTGATTGAAGTTTGATGCAAATCACATGAATAATAAACAACTTGTTAATGACATGAAATTCAAAGAATCACAAGTTGTATGAAAAATAAAGTTTAAGAAAGCATGTGATTTGATAAGAGTGATTGCAAACTAATCTAATTTACCAAGAAAGATATTGAGCTTGCAAATCAACTCTTTAAGGACTTGAAATCATGCATAAATGAAAATACAAAGGATTTGAACATGCATGAATTTCATTTGTATGGAAATCAAAATAACTTAGAAGATGTACCTTTTAAAAACTCATGAGTTTGATTTCCAAATTGCCCTCTAGCCTTTCCAACTTCTTCCCCTTTCTTTGGCTCCAAAATGCTCTCAAAGGTTCATGAGTCAAGCCTTGAAAAAGGTTGGAAATGAATGGACTTTATAGCCAAAAAGTTGCCAACGGCTAGTCCTCGGTCGACCGGCAAACAGGTCTCGGTCGACCGAGAAAGCACAACGGTCAAATTTCTGACCGTTGGAGCTACAGAACAGGTTCTGGAAAAAATGACTTCCAGTTGTCTCGGTCGACCGAGACCTGTGTCTCGGTCGACCGGCGACACTGCCGGGACACCCCCTTTTTGCAAAAAATGCAACTTTTGCCATTTCAAAGGTATTTCTTTGGGGGACCTTTTGGCCACTAAATCAAGCTTGGAAAACATGTTTTAAGATATTCTAAGATGTTTAAAAACATGAACACACAAAGCCTAAGAAGATTTGAAAACTTTAAAACCATAGACTAGCTTGATTTGTAAAAACTCTTTTCAAGTGAAAATGCATACAAAAATGAATCTTTTTGTGAAGAATGTATGCAAGGCTCAAACCTAAATTCTCAACAAGATTTACCAAACATAATGCACAAAGAATTAGGTTTTCAAAAGAGTTTGGGTTTCAAAACTAATGCATCCAAGTTTAAAACCAAAACATGCATATAACAAATACTTTTCCAAATCTTAAAAGCTATGCATGTATAAAACTAGATTTCAATGTTTCTAAAAACAATGCATGTGTGAAATATCAAATGATGCTAAAGTGCAAATGCATCCATCAAATTACAAATACAAAATCCCTAACAATCTCCCCCTTTGCAATTTGATGGCAACTTACTCATCATTGAAATTACACACTCTGTCTTCAGCTCCCCCTCAGCTGGACAAGTCTTGAAATCTTCTTCTTGGATGCTCCTTCTCTTAGCTTGGGCTCTTGGGCTCTTTTCTTCAATCTTCTTGATGCTTGGTGCTTGATCATTCTTCAAGCTTTCTTATCATCTTCCTCTCTATGGCCAAGCATCTTCTTTAGCTCCAAGCTTTCTTTCTTCTATTTGCTCTCCCCCTTTGACCATGCTTCTTTCTCCTCTTGAGAACTTGAAAGCTTTCTCCCCCTTTGATGGATAGGAGATCTTCGAGTACTTGAACTCTCGAACTCTCTCCCCCTTTGATGAGTAGGAGATCTTGAACTCTCTCCCCCTTTGATGAGTAGGAGATCTTTGAGTACTTAAACTCTCTCCCCCTTTGACATTAAATTGCAAAGGAACCTACACACATGAAATAAGGAAAATACCTTTAGTAGCACCTGTTAACAAATGAAATCGAAAATGAAATACATAACAGGTTATCATGTATGGAAGTTATCTCTAAGGGCTCAAAGGCAATCCAAGGGTGAATTTGATCAAACTAATACTTCCTATGAAGGTTTACACTCCCCCTCAATCCATTCTCTTCTTTTGTCAAGCTTTTGACAAGATATAACTATTAGATTCAAGAAGTATATGGTTTATCCAAGTGAGGGTCAACTTCAAGGAAAGGATTAGATTCATTTAACTATAAGGCTCAAATGATCAAATTACCAAAAGAGAGCTAGGTCAAATGAGAGAAACGATCATGGATACCAATTGAAATAAACATATCAATTGAGATTAAAGGATGTGACTATAAACTCAATCACTCTAAAATGGATTTAAAAGTATAACTATTAGGAAAAAATCCAAATTGGAGCTATCCATGATGCAATGGGGTTTTACTAAACATAGCATTAAATAATTTAACTATGGAAAGCATATGCTATGTAAAGTTTTGAAAATAATTTCATTCAAACAATAAATATGACTATTAATGTGCAAGAATGAGTGAAATGAAATTCAAACATGAAGCCAACCTCAACTATAACCAACCAATATTATGAACACATAAACATGGTGGTCATGAGATATACCTATATGAGTAAAAGAGGTGGCAACATGAGCATTATGATGCTAATGGTGTGTGACATGGAACAATCATATTACTTATCAAGTTTAGTCCAATGCACACAAGGTCTATCACATACACAAGATAAGATATCAATTGGATAGAAATCAATGGAAAGTTATACCAAATGAAACCAATTGAATATGATAACATGAGTAAAAGCAAGGATGTGATAAACTTCCATCAAGCAACACCAATGCATATTCATCACTTTTAAGGATATAACTATTGAGCATAGTGATGAACAAGGCAAATTGCAATGCAAAAGGATAAAGCTTTGTAATGCATGCAATTTCCAAAGTGTCTAGATCATATGAATTCAACACTAAGAAATCCATCAAACAAGAGATATAACTATGAAATACAAGAAATGAATTTCAAATAGGTTCATATGATCAAGAACCCTACTATGAAGTTGAAACATGTATAAGGATGACTCCAAGAGAATCTACATGAATCAACATCATAACCATCCATAAAGATATGACTAGTGAGCATAGAGGATGGATTTGGGTTCTAGTATGGTTTCTACAAAAATCACAAGTTCACTACCATACATGGAACCAATTGTCATTTGCATATAAAAAGAATAACTAAATAGGCAAAGATGCAAACAACATTCATTTCCAATTCTAAGATAATGAAACCAAAAGAAAAGGAAATGAGAACATGGAACATGCTTAGATGAATATAACTAAAGAGGTTATAGAGCATTTCCATTCAAACAATCTTCAAATCAACAAAATCCTACAATGAGCATAAAAGGAATGATTTTGAAGATCAATTTTCAACTTTGTATTTTAGAAGATATAACTTAAATGAAACACATACAAGTTGATTTTTCAAAACAATGATTTTCCATATAAAAGTTTAACTTATAAAACCATGGAAAAACTTGAATTGATTCAAATCATTTGATTTACAAAAAGGATCTAACTAAGACATTCATCAAATGATTTAACAACAATTGATCATGAAAAACCTAGCTATGAAAGCTTTTGAAATCACAATCAATTAATCATGTAGAAATGCAATGCAAAACATAAAACTAAATGTGAGCAAAGAGCAAAACTAACATGATGAAATTATAATCAAAAGATTTTGAAAACCATGACATGTAACTTAGAAAGGTGCATGAAAACAAAATCAAATGATCATAAAGAAACAATGCATTTTATGAAATGTAACTAAGAAAGAAACAAAATGCAAATGCAACATGACCAACAAAAGGATTTAACTATAAAGGATAGGTTGGTCAAGTAGGTTCAAGGCCCTAAGGTTTGTCTAGGTAAATGACTTTGGGAATCCACCTAAGGTCTTGAGAGGGTTGAACTTTGAGGTCTATTTTGGACTTCTCACCAACTATAGGAGATTTAACTTGATAAATTTTCAATTTGAACTTATCACCATGATATTTAGATTTTACTAAATTTGGCTTAGAATGGTGATTAGTCTTTTGATGTTGGTGAGTTTGTTTCTTAGGGGATTGCTTCACTTTTCTTTTCTTCTTATTTTCTCCCTTTACTTGACTTTTGAATTTTAAATTTAACTTAGCAACTTTATTCAAAAGTTCTTTCATGTTTTGACTTAAGGGAGGTAGGTTGAGAAGCTTTTTGTTAATAGGTTCTTTGATTTTTGGTTTAACTTGTTTAAGCCTTTTAGAATCTATCTTGGGAGACTCCTTGTTAATTGATTTAACTTGTTTAAGCTTTATGGAGTCTTCCTTTGTTTTTAGTGTCTTACCCTTCAAGTTTGATTTTACTTTCTTGAGTTCAAAGATGGGTTTAGACACATAGCTTCTTTTCCTTAGTTTGCATTCAAATGTAAAATGCCCTTCAATGTCACAATAATTACATTTTGTTTTGGGCAAAGAAGTGTGAGTGCTAGAGAATGAGGACTCACCTTTCACAAAAGTGTTGGTGAATTTAGGGTCATAAGACATATTCCTATTGAATCCAATACCCGTCCTATCTCCATGAGGTTTACCCAATTTAAATAATTTTTTAAGTCTATCTTCACTTTGGGTAACCTTGCACTCATACTTTTGTTTATAGTTTTCAAGTTGAGTGACTTTGGTTATAAGGATTGAATTTTCATTTTTAACTTTTGAAAGTTCATTTTCAATTTCCTTATATTTGCTTAGCTCTTCATTGGCAAGTTTTAATTCAAGCTTTAGTTCATTAACAACATTAGATCCAAGCTCTTGGGTTTTTAACTTACTTTTAATCAACTTGGCTTCTAAATTGTTAAAGTCTTTGTCTTGCCTTTTTATTTGATCTCTTAGAATTAAATTTTCCTTGTTGACATTATCATAATCCATCTTTAATTCTTTTAGTTCATCTTGAATGTTAGATAGATTATTTAAAGAGATCATGAACTTAGATTCTACACAATTTATAAATTCATCTTTTTCTCTAAGTTCATTTTTAGAAGAGTCTAATTCTTGGTTTAGCCTTATAGATTCTTCTTTTAATCTTTTATTTTTCTTGGAAACCTCTAAGGACCATGTGTACAATTCCTCATAGGCTTCAAGTTCATCATATTCTTCTTCTTTTAATTCAAGTTGAGATTCTTTAATTTCAATTTTTGAATCTCCATAAGATGGAAGAATGAGGGGTCTAGAAGAATCTACAAGGTCTAGCATAGTGGAGTCCATTCTAATGATTTTCATATAAGGACAACTCTAGGGTTTTAACTCTAGGTTTTTACACCTAATCAAGAGTTCCAAACACTTGATCCTAAGGGATTAGAGCACTTGTCTCTGATACCAATTGAAAGTCCACGAGGATCCTAACCCTAGAGGGGGGGGTGAATAGGGTGAGCTACAATTGTGACCAATTTAAACCAATTTTAATTTCTTAAAGCAAACTAGTCACATGTGATGATAAACCATACAATATGCGGAAGCTAAACAAAACAATCACCACATAGCAATCACCACAACACAATATTTATAGTGGTTCGGCCAACGTGCCTACATCCACTACCGGCTTGTGCATCCAACACCCCACCGGATTTCCACTATGTATGCTTTTTCAAAGGCTAAGCAATAACCTATACAATGTTGTTTTTCTAGGCTCAACAACAACCTTACAATGTGCTTTTCTAGGCTAAGCAATAACCTTTACAAAATGCTTTTCTTAGGCTAAGTAATAACCTTACAAGATGCTTTTCAAAGGCTAAGCAATAACCTTACACAATGTAGATTTCTCTAAGAAGGTGTCTTTCCAAAAGATCACTCTAAGAGATACAAATTAAAGCTCAAATGTTGTTGCCTCTTAAATAGGCTAATATGAAAGTTTAAAACAACTCACACAAACACTCTATGAATGCAAAAGTGTATGCTCATGATGTGTGTGTGTGATGACTTCAATCAAGTTTAAAAAGAAAGCTTAATCAAATATATGCTTAAAGCATTTGAAAGTTTAAGACACACAAAAGTTTTGATTGAAGTTTGATGCAAATCACATGAATAATAAACAACTTGTTAATGACATGAAATTCAAAGAATCACAAGTTGTATGAAAAATAAAGTTTAAGAAAGCATGTGATTTGATAAGAGTGATTGCAAACTAATCTAATTTACCAAGAAAGATATTGAGCTTGCAAATCAACTCTTTAAGGACTTGAAATCATGCATAAATGAAAATACAAAGGATTTGAACATGCATGAATTTCATTTGTATGGAAATCAAAATAACTTAGAAGATGTACCTTTTAAAAACTCATGAGTTTGATTTCCAAATTGCCCTCTAGCCTTTCCAACTTCTTCCCCTTTCTTTGGCTCCAAAATGCTCTCAAAGGTTCATGAGTCAAGCCTTGAAAAAGGTTGGAAATGAATGGACTTTATAGCCAAAAAGTTGCCAACGGCTAGTCCTCGGTCGACCGGCAAACAGGTCTGGTCGACCGAGAAAGCACAACGGTCAAATTTCTGACCGTTGGAGCTACAGAACAGGTTCTGGAAAAAATGACTTCCAGTTGTCTCGGTCGACCGAGACCTGTGTCTCGGTCGACCGGCGACACTGCCGGGACACCCCCTTTTTGCAAAAAATGCAACTTTTGCCATTTCAAAGGTATTTCTTTGGAGGACCTTTTGGCCACTAAATCAAGCTTGGAAAACATGTTTTAAGATATTCTAAGATGTTTAAAAACATGAACACACAAAGCCTAAGAAGATTTGAAAACTTTAAAACCATAGACTAGCTTGATTTGTAAAAACTCTTTTCAAGTGAAAATGCATACAAAAATGAATCTTTTTGTGAAGAATGTATGCAAGGCTCAAACCTAAATTCTCAACAAGATTTACCAAACATAATGCACAAAGAATTAGGTTTTCAAAAGAGTTTGGGTTTCAAAACTAATGCATCCAAGTTTAAAACCAAAACATGCATATAACAAATACTTTTCCAAATCTTAAAAGCTATGCATGTATAAAACTAGATTTCAATGTTTCTAAAAACAATGCATGTGTGAAATATCAAATGATGCTAAAGTGCAAATGCATCCATCAAATTGCAAATACAAAATCCCTAACATAACCCACCCAATATAAAACCGAATCAGAGCCCTAGATCAGGTCGGCAGACGCAAATCTGACAATTTACAACTTCAGATCTGTGAAAATCGATCATCACTGACTGCTTGGAAACTATACACTTCGCTTGATACAAATCCAAACAAACAGAAACCAACTAGGAGAACTAAGGAAAAAAAACCCTAAAAACCCTAAAAATCAAAATCAGGTAGTTCCACATTCAAACAACAGATCTAGAACAAAAAGGAAAGGAATCGAGACCAAAATCCCGAGATTTATCAATTGATTGAAAGAACTAGACTATGGCAAGCTAAAATAACAGATCTAACATGAGATTTCAAACAGAAAACACAAGATATTACAGAAATCTCTCCTGTATTAGAGAAAGTTGAAGAGATTTGACGCAGATTTCAATTCCTTATTGAAATTATGAAAAGCACTTACAAGTTATGGAAAGCACTTACAACTGATCTACAACTTCCTATTAACTTTTCATAAACTTATATTCCTTATTGAAATTAGTTTTTCACAAATAAGGTTAGTGTCAACTTGATTGGAAAACAACAATGAATGACTGTTATTGTCTAAACATTTAGTTTTACACTTGATTGTTATTATATTCTCAACCTGGAGACACTGAAGCTTGAATATTTACATGTAGTTGATTACAAACAATGGAAGGAGAAGCAATGAGAAATCATATGTCAACTCCAGAAACTTCTGCAACACCGGGTGAAAGCAACCAACTTCCAATCTCTATTGATGAAAATCAATCTACCAACTCAACTCCGATGAATCTTGGTGAAACAGATAGGCATAGATCAATTGTGTGGAATCATTTCAAGAGGAAAACAATTGATGGGAAGATAAAGGCTGAGTGCAATGAATGTAAGAAAATGCTTGTTGGTGGTGCTAAGAATGGAACTAGCCACTTGCATGACCATCTTAAAAGTTGTCCGAGGAAGAAATATAAAAATTTGAAGCAATGTTTATTGGTATCAAACCAATCAAAGAAGGATACCGAGAAAACAATGGAGAACTGGCGATTTGTTCAAGAGGAGGGGAGGAGGGATCTTGCCAATATGATTATATTGCATGAATATCCTCTTAGTATGGTTGAGCATCACGGGTTTCAAAAATATTGTCACACTCTTCAACCAATGTTCAAAATGGTATCCCGCAACACTCTCAGAAATGATGTCCTTCAAATTTACAAAACCGAAAAGGAGAAGACAATGAAGTTGTTGGAAAAAACCAAAAGTAGAGTTGCTATTACTACGGACATGTGGTCCTCAAACAATCAAAGAAAGGGATACATGGCAATCACCACACACTTTATTGACAATTCTTGGACATTGCAAAGTCGAATTATAAGGTACTAATGATCTTTTATTAGCATGTGTTATTTATTATAAGGTACTAATGATCTTGTTATTAGCATGTGTTATTTATTATAAGGTACTAATGATCTTTTATTAGCATGTGTTATTTATTATAAGATGTTAATGATCTTCCATTAACATGCGTTTTTTATTATCTTTAGATTTTTATATGTGCCTTATCCACATACCAAGGAAGTGCTTGTGGAGTGTTTGATGGATTGCTTTTTCGATTGGAACCTTGATAGAAAGTTGATAACTTTGACTGTGGATAATTGTACCACTAATGATGCAATTGTGGCTATTTTGATCGATAAACTTCCATTTGGTTCATTAATATTGCATGGTCGGTTGTTCCATATGCGTTGTTGTGCACATATTCTCAACTTAATTGTCCAAGATGGTTTGAATGTGATTGGAGATGGTATTGAAAGAATTCGTGATAGTGTTGCTTATTGGACAGCATCTCCTAAGAGAGTGCAAAAATTTGAAGAGGCAGCTAATCAGATACATATTCCAAGTAACAAGAAGCTTGCTCTTGATGTTAAGACTCGATGGAACTATACTTTTCTCATGCTTCAAACTAGTTTGATTTATAGAGATGTGTTTGCTCGCTTGAAATATCGAGATTCTCAATACAAGATTTGTCCGACTGAAGATGATTGGGAGGTGGCAAGAGAGATTTGTGAAAAATTGGAATTGTTTCATACTGCAACCAAATTGTTTTCAGGTACAAAGTATCCTACTGCCAATGTATACTTTCCAACTATTTGTGGGATAAGAGTAGAAATATCTAAGTGGCTTCAAAGTCCCAAAGATGTGATAAAAGATATGGCCTTGAATATGTTGGAAAAGTTTAACAAATATTGGAGTGTGATTCATGGTGTTATGGGAATAGCCACTGTTTTAGATCCACGGTATAAGTTGGGAATTTTGGAGTATTACTATGAGAAAATGTATGGAGTTTGGAAGCTTTAAATGAAGTAACGAGGATTAAGGAGCTTTGCTTGAAATTAGTTGGCGAATATGAAGCGAGGCAAGGAAGTCATTATGAACCACAACCTTCTTCTCCCCCTCTTCAATCAGATATTGATTCCAACTCTCCATTAATAGATGATCTTTCTGATTTTGATAAGTTTATACAAACAAGAGACATAAGAAAAGCACGTGGGAGGTCTGAGTTGGATTGTTACTTAGAAGATGGTATGATGCCAAGAACTTCAGATTTTGATGTACTGTCTTTCTGGAAGACAAGTGGTCCCAAATATCCCCTGCTCCAAATGATTGCTAAAGATCTTTTTGCTATTCCTGTTTCTACCGTTGCCTCGGAATCTGCTTTTAGCACAAGTGGGAGGGTGATCAGTCCACATCGTAATAGACTTCTTCCAACTACAGTAGAGGCTTTAATGTGCTCTCAAAGTTGGTTATGTGCTGAAAGATGAGGTAATGAAATATTATTTGTATGTGCATCATAAAAAAATTTTGGGGGGTAAAGTATGACTAATGCATTAATTTTTTATTTTTTTTGTTAGGTTCATCTACTTCGACGGGCATGAAGAGCTACACATTATTGGAGGATCTTGATGTTGATGATGAGGTATATTATTTTAGTTGAAAATTTCTCTTTGGAATATTCTAAATTTTTTTTCTTTTAATGATATAGGAAAATGATGTTGAAGAAGTAGATTCTACCACCACCGATGGTGTTAAGTGATGATTGAAGAAGTAGATTCTACCACCGATGATTGAAGTAGTATTTTGGATATTTGTTATTTGCGTTATTTTGGACATTTGTTTGGTTGAAGACTGGCCAGTTGGTCTGGCCTGACTGCTCTTGTCTATTTTTTGCAAATTAACCTGGGCTATTGTGTAATGAAAGAAGAAAGGTTTGCTGCATCACTTTTGCTATTATGGGTTTTTTTAGGAATTTATTTCAAAATTAATTTATGTAGTAAACCTATGGTGTTATGACATTTAGTGATTTAGGTGTTGTTGTTTTTCATAGGAATGTATGTATCAGGTGTTCGTGGCAGTAGTGATTTGTTTGATTTCGCTGTTATATATATGATTTTTTAGGAGTAGTTCTCTATTGATGTTCGTGTACTGAAAGTGTCATAATATTTCTCATACCCTTGATTCAGGTGTGATCTCCTATTGCAAGGAAGCTGGGGGAAGGCTAGAAAAAAAAAAAAAAAGGCTGACGCTTAGGCGGGTACGGGGGAAGCGGGGACGGGGACGGGGATTATAAATTTACCCGCGGACGGGGATGGGGATGAAAATTATACCCGTTAGTGGGGGTGGACCGGGGATGGACGAAGATTTTTTAAACGGGTACGGGGATGGAGACCATGCCCCCCGCCCCCGCCCCGGTCCATTGACATCCCTACACGGGGGTAGAGTAACATGTAGGAACTGACCGTTCGCAAATTGGACTTACGGTTAGGGAATTAGAGCCGGAAACCGACTCTTTTCCGACACTTAGGCTCAAAAACGGCCCGCCGGGGGTTCGGAACGCGAATCGGCGACCGAAAAAATCGGGGATCGGCACGGACGATTCGCACGGGGGTAGAGTAACATGTAGGAACTGACCGCTCGAAGATTGGACTCACGGTTAGAGAATTATAGCCGGAAACCGACTCTTTTCCGACACTTAGGCTTGAAAACGGCCCGCCGGGGGTCCGGAACGCGAATCGGCGACCGAAAAAATCAGGGACCGGCACGGACGGTTCGCTCGAGGGCAGAGTAACATGTAGGAACTGATGGCTCGCAGATTGGACTCACGGTTAGGGAATTATAGCCGAAAACTGACTCTTTTCCGACACTTAGGCTCGAAAACGGCCTCCTGGGGGTCCGGAATGGGAATCCGCGTCCGGAAAATTCGGGGACCGGCACGGACGGTTCGCTCGGGGGTAGAGTAACATGTAGGCACTGACGGCTCGCAGATTGGACTCACGGTTAGAGAATTAGAGCCGAAAACCGACTCTTTTCAGACACTTAGGCTCGAAAACGGCCCGCCGGGGGTCCGGAACGCGAATCGGCGACCGAAAAAATCGGGGACCGGCACGGACGGTTTGCACGGGGGTAGATTAACCTGTAGGAACTGACGGCTCGCAGATTGGACTTACGGTTAGGGAATTAGAGCCGAAAACCGACTCTTTTCCAACACTTAGGCTCGAAAACGATCCGCCGGGGGTCCGGAATGCGAATCGGCGACCGGAAAAATCGGGGACCGGCACGGACGGTTCGCACTGGGGTAGAGTAACCTGTAGGAAATGACAGCTCGCAGATTGGTCTCACGGTTAGGGAATTAGAGCCGGAAACCGACTCTTTTCCAACACTTAGGCTCGAAAACGGCCCACCGGGGGTCCGGAACACGAATCGGCGACCGGAAAAATTGGGGACTGGCACGGACAGTTCGCACGGGGGTAGAGTAACCTGTAGGAACTGACTGCTCGCATATTTGACTCACGGTTAGGGAATTAGAGCCGGAAACGGAGTCTTTTCCAACACTTAGGCTCGAAAATGGCCCCCCGGGGGTCCGGAACGCGAATCGACGACCGGAAAAATTGGGGACCGGCACGGACGGTTCGCACGGGGGTAGAGTAACCTGTAGTAACTGACGGCTCGCATATTGGACTCACAGTTAGGGAATTAGAGCCGAAAACCGACTCTTTTCCAACATTAGGCTCGAAAACGGCCTCCCGGGGGTTCGGAACGGGAATCCGTGTCCGAAAAATTCGGGGACCAGCACGGGAGGTTCGCTCGGGGGTAGAGTAACATGTAGGAACTGATCGCTCGCAGATTGGACTCACGGTTAGGGAATTAGAGCCGATTTTGCTGACGATTTTTATAATTTATGTATATCTTTCGTTTATAATTTCATTAATTCAAGAGAAACTAATTTTGTTTTTGTTTTTGTCATTGCAGATTGATGGACGCTTTCTAATCGGATGCACACTTTGATGTTGTTTTGTTGTTTTTAGTTTATTTGTATATGTATATTGGACATTTTTATTCGACTGTATTTTTTTTAATTTAGACATTTTTATTCGACTGTATGTTTATTAATTGTACTGTTTATTTAAGGAGATGAATGATTTGATGAAGAATGGGGATGATTTTGTTTGGATGTATTATTGATTGTAGTATGAGTAGCTTTATTTTTTATTACAGGTGTATAAGCAGGTTTACAGGAAAATTTAAACGAAAAGCAAAAAAATCGATTTTAAAAAAATTATATACTTTCACCGACGAAAATGAAAATTTCGTCGGTGAAGGTATTTTTACCAACGAAAAAATAACGTCGGTAATTGTATTTTGATTTTTTTTATTTTTCTTTTATTTTTACCGACGCACAAGAAAACGTCGGTAAAATATTTTTATTTTTATTTTTTTAATATTACCGACGAAAAAAAACGTCGGTAATTGTATTTTGATTTTTTTTATTTTTCTTTTATTTTTACCGACGCACAATAAAACGTCGGTAAAATATTTTTATTTTTATTTTTTTAATATTACCGACGAAAAAAAACGTCGGTAGAGTATTTTAATTTATTTTTTATTTTTCTTATTAATTTTGCCGACGAAAAAAAATGTCGGTAAAAAATAAAAAAGCGTCGATGAAAATGATAATTTTACCGACGAAAAATTAATTCGTCGGTAAGGTATTTTCTTGACATTTTTTTGCCGACGACTGCCCGACGAAAAAAAAAACGTCGGTAAAGGTTTTACCGACGTTTTTTGTACTTTTAGCGGCAAAAAAAAACGTCGCTGAAGGTGTAATCTGTTGTAGTGGAGGTAGGACCAGTAAGCCACCTTTTCATCTACATGACCACATGTCTAATGATTATAGGATCCTACTTTAAGTCAATTGATAAGCTTTCCCTTTTAGTTTTTATTTTGGTAAATTTAGCTTAGATTCACTTTAAGAAATTAAGCCCAATCCGTCAAAGTGAGTGACAAGGGAAAAGAAAACCATATTTAATAAAGGTCATTGATCACTGGGCGGGACAAGCTTTAGATCAAATCCAAACCACTTAAAAAAAAAAAAAAAAAAAAAAAAAAAAAAAACCTTGAAAGCATCCCTATTTATTTATTTTTTTCAAATTTCCGTGCTCCAAGTGTGGCCATAGATGACATGCATGCTTAATGTACAACTAACATCAAAACAATTTTTGGAACAAGAAGATAGTAAGAAATCAAGCTGGAAGGATTAACGATAGTGTCAACTTCAACTATCATCACTTTTGATTTTATATATCTTCTCTCATCACAAAAGGACTCACTTTCAAAGCTATTGACGTGTAAACAATAACTGAAGGCGAATAGTGTTATTGGAGGCGAAATGAGGCCTTTTGAAGATCACAGTACAGTTTTCATGTAAAATTTACTATTTATAACAATTTCCCATTTTTCTTATTCTAGGTGCTTTTAGTCAATTTCAATTTGAATTTTTAGGGCAATTTAGAGTCAGTTTGAGATTTTTATTTTATGTAATTTGAGTATTTTTACTATTTTTTATTAACTTCTACTATCTCGGAAACATTAGGATTTTGGATGTTATATAAGCCAATGTTATATTTCTAACTCTAGAATAATACAAATTCTAGCTTCTCTTAGGGTACATTTGTGGGTACTGATTTTTTATTAGAAGTTGAAAGTTGAAACAACAATGCACAACAGTTGCTGCAGATAATGTTACCGTGGAAAACGCATAGAATGAAAGAACCATCACTATTTCTTTGACAAAGCTGATTTTGATTTCCAACCTCCATCATCAAAATTGAATTTCTGCGGCGCCATTTTACACGAACAATAATCTTCCCCATTGTCCTTTCTGCCTTCAGGTGATGTTTGGTTTGGCTTAGTTTTACTGTTTTTTCCATTGAAAATGATTCTTCTCTCCTATGTTTGTTTTATACATTTGCTCGGTTTGTATCCTTCAGTTCTTGTCATATCAGTCTACTTTATTGTAGAAATCTGTATACATAGTATAGCCTTTGTAGGGACACCATCATCATGATGATTAAGCTCGTAACACTTTTGTCTTCTGTAATTTGTCGACGGTGGTTGTATCATATTCATATCAGCCAGTCAATATCATCATCACCACAAACGGCCATGATTAACCAAGTGTCCAAGTGCAATGAAGCAAAGTAGGTGGCCAATGGAATCTAAAACCTGCACTGCCGCACTTCTTTATTTCCGAATGAATAATGCGAGAAGGGACATTCTCATACTCATTTTTGCTGTCTTATGAAAGAAGGGACCTTTTTTTACCTCCTATGTTTGGGAATGAATGATGAAGAGCAATTGCGGACTAGAATTTTTATTTGGGTAGTGTGGAAAATGGTCAAGTGATAAAGAAAAAAATAATAAAATCCAATCTTTTAAGAGCTAATCTAAGGTGATTTTTGAATTACGTGGGTGCGATCACACTTGGTTCTGCGCCCCCTGATGAAGAGGAGAAAATTAAGTGGTGGTCTCAATAGCAATTAAAACACATTTTTGTCTTTGATTTTGCACAAGATTAGGTTCAAGTATCTAAATCAGTAGGCTCTGTACCAATAGGACCAAAAATGGAGACATCTAAATAATCTAGAGGTCATTTTAGTGATTCAGATTGACATTTCAATATAGAATCCGGATCTTAAAAGTGTCTAAAAGATGCTTGCTCTAAGTGGAAGGAGTGGGAACCAAATCAATGCCTTATTATTTATAAAATATCCTCAAATTTTAATTTAATAGGAGTTGATCTTACCGTCAGATTAAACATATAATTTTCTTTAATCATGCTCAAGTCTTATTTTGGCAATATCTTACATATATGAGTAGACATTCATTTGGAGCTGCTTAAGTTTTCGACAAGTGAGTCTCACTGTAGAGTTTTACTTCCTCCATGAAAAGCCGAGTGAGGTTACCAATGGATCCAACTTAGCAATATACATGATGACAAATCCAATATATTGATGTAACTTTTTTTTCTTTTTTAAATATATATTGATGTAACTTATTTTAATTATGAAATAAAATAAATTAGTGATTTGAATCGTCCAAGTAAATATCAGTAGTTGATCCTCGTCTCTTCCATGTTCGCTTATTTATTTTTATTTTTTTACATGAATGACATCTTGTACTCTGATAGTTGAAATATCATGTTTTTTTCAATAGAATTCCAAATCCCACCCACATAATGAAATTCTATTTTCTATGCATTTAGGTGGAATTTCAAATGCTTTATCAAGAGGATGGATTTGAAATCTCTATTTATTCAATTCTTGTGTGTTTATGCAATGAAATTCCTTTGTATTCCAATGAAAGAAACAAGCCATTAAGCTTGAGAAGCCTGACATATCGTAAATGCATGTGATAATCTAATACTTGTAGATCTACCTTACTATAGTGGGGCCACTCTTGATGACAGTTAGCAGTGGAAGGTTTCAAAAAAGAGACAAAATGACGGCATGGGTGGTGACTTTGCAGGTGATCAATCCTAAAAGAGGGAAGAGTGTTGCGTGTGAATTCTATATTTAGATTATAAAAAGGAGGGCTCTTCGTATTTGACACAACTCTTTAATTTAATTCTATTTCATTCCATCCATCGTGCAAACAAGCCAAGCCAAGTCTCACTTAGAAATAGTATTAAGTCCACGTTATATCTGTTGTATAGTATTTTTCTTTTTTCCAATTTTCTATAGCTCTTCTTTTCTTCTCTACTTGAATGCTATTGGACAATAATTCTTTGGTAAAATGAATTGCTAATATTTATTTATTCTAGAATAAATAAATTACCGTTATTATTGAGGGAGTTTTATAATCCCAGCCTAGGGGCTACGATAATGAGGAGCCCACACAACTGGAAAGAGAAAGCTCACATTTCTTAAAAAAGAACCCACACAAGTGAAAATTAAGACGAAGCTCAAAAGGTGAAAAAAGTAGCCCACAGACGTGGGACGAGTGACATGGCAAGGGATCCATCCTTGGATAGTTAGGTGACATGTGAGGTTGCCAACCAATTAAGCAACCCCTTGTTGCCCCTTATTATGGAATGATATCTTCCATTTTTCTTTATGGTTTGATATCATTTTTCTGTTTACCATGAGTTGTGATCCTACTAGGGTTAGACTCAAGAGAAGTTTGCATTGTGAGACCCTTAATGAGTCTCGCTTATTAAAAAAAATACAAATATCATTATGTGTAGTCAATCAAATCATTGACCAGGTACATCCCAGAGGAGGGACATTTTGTGCGGTTTAGATTTTTGATAAGTAGCATTTCCATTGATAAACTTATTTTTTATAGGAGCACCATGGATCACTAGCCGAAGCTCCTACATAATGTATTAGTGATAAAGTTATTATTATGTTCCAAAGTCTAAATATGCCTTTGCCAACAAAAACAAGGTTCATCTTTTGTTGATTCAATCTATTTAATCAAACTTTTTTTAATTTATAACGAGGAACCCGCCGACCCCCTTGCGGTTGTCAAACTTATCGCACTTAATTGGTAGGCCACCACATATCACATAAATGTAAGACGTATGTCTATTTTGGGTGGGCGTACATGACCATCTATATATGGCCTCACATGATTTACAAGATTAACATTATGATATTTTGGGATTTTCTTATTTAAGAAATGCTTAAATTCCTAAATAAGCTAACATAAAAAGGTAGATTTTATAATTTTGATGGATTGAGAAACCTTAAGGGCACGTTTGTGTACACACCCTTTCCGCGGAAAGAGGAAATTGCCACGTCAGCATTTTCTATAGAAATGAAAACCTCGGAAAAGGATTTCCGTAGAATTTAGAAATCCATGTTTGGTGCAAAAAGAGTTTCCTCATTGAATTGGTGCAGATGTTGTTTGGTGCGGCTGTGGATTCCTTATAGAAAATCAAAATTTCTTATTTGGTGATATAATTTTTTGAAGAAAATAACACAACATGCATATTATTTATTTAACATTAAATAATAATTTATATAAAGAAATAAAAAATGAAAGAGTTATAGGGTTTTTGGGTTGAAATGGACAAAAGTGAGGAAAAGATGGAGAAGTTTTCCGAGGAAAACCATTTCCCATACCCCCATAGGAAACCCATTTCCACAATTATCAAGGAAAATGCTGACGAGGCAGGAAAACATTTCCGCGGAATTGTTCCGCACCAAACGCCGGAAAAATGGGTTTTCCGCGGAAAACCGTAAACTTTTCCGCGGAAAAGTGTTACACAAACATGCCCTAAGTCTAAGATACAAATATGGTAAATGGGTTGTTTCTAGCACTCTCAATTAGGAAAACAGCATGCAATTTTCTTTGTAACAAGTAAGTCCCCTTAGAGACTCGTACATAAGAGAGGAGAGGAACCTGCAAATACGGGGAGAGAACTCATACATGTGAGGAGAAACGAACTTGCACATGTTAAAAGAGAAAGACTCACATAAGCAAGGAGAGGGAGGATGCTAAGGTCGAACCCCGTACCTCCTAGTGAGAATAGACTGTAAGGAAATTACTTTTAGGCCCATTACTTGGACCACGAGTCCTTACCTTTCTAGAAGTGTGGTCATTATAGGAATTCCGTTTTCATAGGATATATGCTATTAATTACTCAAAAACGGTTTTTTAATGAGATATGTTCCATAATATTCTCTACCTTGATGGACGGTTGAGATTAAATCTAAAGTAAACCTAATTGGGAATTCGGTCCTCTCTCCACCTATAAATAAGGCTTTTCGTCCATCACAAAGGCTACACACACAAAACTCAACACATTAAGGTTTATAGGCAAGGAGAGAGAAACCGAAACCATTCACCCAGCATCTTCTTCGACAGATCTCATCAACAACACTAGACAGCAGGATCGGAAAGCTCTCTGCATCAGAATGTCTGGAGGTACTCTTCAACTCTTTTGAAGTTAAATCTTACATGTGATTATCATGATGTTCACGATCTTAGGGTTCATGTTAATAATGGTATAACATGTGGTATCAGAGCATGATTTTAGAACACATGATCGTCCATTAATTAGGGTAACTTTGCATCGCCATAATCGGCAAATATAGATCCGTTTCTGACTCTGTTTTGCAATAATTTATCGATCAAACTATTATGGCCTGCATGAATGGTTTAGATTTATGTTATTCCACAATTTCAATTTGACCACGACTGTTTGATCATGATTTATTTAAAGTTTTTATTATTATTATTATTATTATTATTATTATTCTGCATAAAACTCCTGAGCAAGATCCAAGAAAAAAAAATCGGATTCAGCCCCAAAGAGTTGCCGGACAGCCCTCCGGGGCTCGGCCTCTTTATTAGTAATTTTCATATATCGAATGATCTATCATGAATGCATGCAACATATAATGTTTATGTTCATATTAAACTAATTTTGATCACCAAATTTGTTTGGTTAGGGTTAGGTCTCACCACAATGACCCTAACAATTAAACACTGAAATTTGGCCCTAATAGTACCATCATGATGTTTACATTACATATTGTTCAAGTGCATGCATGAAACATTTAGTTGCCCACAGGCGGATTATATTCATACGTTTGAATAACAATTAAGGAGTGTTTGTTCATAATTAAGAGTAACATCACTCATTAGCACCACCTTGAATATGACGACCTTAGATGGTATAATGTGTAAAAATTATGGTGACTACCCACAGGAGCACCTAAATTTTATGTCGTATATATTCCTATCTTATGCATGTGTTGTCTTATTTTAATTGAAGCCTTATTGTTGTTTCTCTATTACAGTTGTTGCACCCCACTAATCTGAATTCGCATGCTACCTCTATCACTAAGCTCAATGGAACCAATTTCTTAGAATGGAAAGAGCAAGTTGAATTCACATTGGGGGTACTTGAACTGGATATGACTCTTCTTAAAGATAAGCCAGCTCCACTCATTGAAACAAGTACCCCTGAGGAAAAGACCCTCTTCAATGCTTGGGAGAGGTCTGACAGACTAAGCACTATGTTTTTGCGAATGACTATTGCCACCAACATCAAAACATCCATTCCTAAACCTGAGAATGCTAAGGACTATATGAAGGCCATTGAAGATAGGTTTAAGATTGCAGACAAATCCCTTGCTGGGAAACTAATGGCAGATCTTACAACCATGAAGTTTGATGGCACTCGCTCAATGCATGAGCATGTCATTGAGATGACCAACCTTGCTGCTAAACTCAAGAATTTGGGATTATCAGTGGATGAGGCTTTTCTTGTCCAATTTATCCTAAATAGTTTACCACCTCAGTACGGACCTTTCCAAATTCACTACAACACTATTAGGACAAGTGGATAGTGAATGAATTGGCTAACAAACTGGTCCAAGAGGAGGCTAGGCTGAATCAACAAGGTATTAAATTAGCTCATCTTGTTCAAGGAGCTGGACATAAAGCTGGGAAAAAGAATAATTCAGGCCAGAAAAGGGCACCACCCAGATCTAATGAGGTTGGTCAGAACCCCAAGAAGAAAAAGAAGGAAGACGTATGCAGATTTTGCAAGAAACCTGGACATTTCCAGGCAGACTGCATTAAACGTAAAGAATGGTTCGAAAAGAAAGGTAACCCTATGGGTTTCGTAAGTTATTTCGAATCAAATCTTACTCATGTTTCTTCTGGTACTTGGTGGATTGACACTGGTGCTAATGTTCATGTTTTCAATTCAATGCAGGGATTCCTTACGATCCAAACCATAAACCCAAGTGAGAACTTCCTTTTTATGGGGAACAAAGACAAAGCTCCAGTTGAAGCTATTGGCACTTTTCGTCTTGTTTTAGATAGCGGTTATCAATTAGACTTATGTCAAACTCTTTATGTTCCGTTTATTTCTCGTAATTTGGTTTCTGCAAGCGCACTTGATAAAGTTGGTTACTCGTTTGAAGTAGGAAATGGTAATTTCAGTTTATTTAAAAATTCTAGTCGCATTGGTTCTGGAACATTGATTGACAGGCTATACAAGTTTCATTTTAATAGTCCATTTACTGAAACTCATTTTACCCTGCATTCTAAGGAAACAAAACGAAAGTCATCTAAAAACGACTCTTATTTCTTGTGGCATAAAAGACTGGGTCACATATCCAGTGAAAGAATCAAACGATTAGTAAAAGATGATGTCCTTCCGGATCTAGATTTTACTAATATTACAGTATGTGTGGATTGTATTAAAGGCAAAACAACACAACACACAAAGAAAGGAGCCACAAGAAGTACTCAGCTTCTTGAAATAATTCATACAGACATTTGCGGACCCTTTGATGTTCCAACCTTTGGGGGAGAAAAGTACTTCATTACCTTTATTGATGATTACTCACGTTACTGTTACCTATACTTGTTACATGACAAATCTCAGTCTGTGAATGCTGTATAAGTGTTCATTACTGAAGTCGAAAGGCAACTAGATAGAAAGGTGAAAATCATAAGGTCAAATAGAGGTGGTGAGTTTTATGGTAGGTATGATGAAACATGACAACATCCTGGACCTTTTGCAAAACTCCTCCAAAAGCTTGGAATTGTTGCCCAATACACAACGCCTGGTTCTCCCTAACATAATGGTGTAGCTGAAAGGCGAAATCGTACATACATGGAAATGATTAGATCCATGATGAGTCATGCCAACTTACCTATATCCTTGTGGATGGATGCTCTACGCACAACTGTTTATATATTGAATAGGGTTCCCAGTAAGGCAGTTCCAAAGACACCTTTTGAATTGTGGAAAGGATGGAAACCTAGTTTAAGACATCTTCAAATTTGGGGTTGCCCAGCTGAGGCTAGAGTCTACAATCCACATGAAAAGAAATTGGACCTTAAAACGATCAGTGGTTACTTTACAGGTTACCCAGAAAAGTCCAAAGGATTTAGGTTTTACTACCCTAACCATAGTACGAGAATTGTTGAAACCGGTAATACTAGATTCTTTGAAAATGGTGAAGTCAGTGGGAGTAATAGACCTCAAGATGTGATCATTCAAGAAATCAGGGTACCTATCCCTTTACCCTCTATTCCAAAAGATGTTGGAAATCCTCCCGTTGTTGAACCATTTAACGATGAGGAAAATCCAAAAAATGATCAATAACTCCATAATGAGATTGTCACCAATGAACATATGAATGGAGCACCAGAGGAACCAGCATTAAGAAGGTCTTAAAGACAAAAGAGATCAGCTATTTCCAATGATTACATGCTTTACCAAGTAGAATCTGAATAATGAACAATTAAAGACCCGGTTTCTTATTCACAAGCCATTAAGGATGTTAATTCTAGTAAATGGATTGATGCCATGAAGGATGAATTGAAATTTATGGATGAAAATCAAGTATGGGAAGTTGTTCAATTGCCTCCAGGACACAAACTAGTTAGCTGTAAATGGGTCTTCAAGACCAAACGCGACAGCAAAGGCAATATTGAACGACATAAAGCCAGACTTGTTGCCAAAGATTTTAATAAAAAAGAAGGCATTGATTATACTGAGACTTTTTCCCCTGTGTCCAGAAAGGATTCTCTTAGAATTATCATGGCATTAGTAGCGCACTATGACCTCGAGTTACATCAAATAGATGTGGAAACTGCCTTTCTTAATGGAGACTTGGAAGAAGAGGTCTACATGCGTCAACCTGAAGGCTTCATAATTGAAGGTTAGGAAGACATGGTCTGCAAACTTAAGAAATCAATATATGGACTGAAGCAAGCTTCGAGGCAATGGTACCTAAAGTTTCATGAAATCATTACTGCCTTTGATTTCAAAGAAAACATAGTTGACCCTTGCATATACCTCAAGATCAGTGGGAGTAAGTTCATATTTTTAGTTCTGTATGTTGATGACATATTACTGGCTAGTAGTGACATTGGTCAGTTACATGAAACAAATGATTATCTCTTTAAGAACTTTGAAATGAAAGATATGGGTGAGGCTTCTTATGTGATAGGAATAGAAATATTCCGTGACAGGTCACTTGGTATTTTGGGATTGTCTCAGCAAGCATATATTTACAAAGTTCTAAAGAGATTTAGCATGATGACATGTTCCTCTAGTCCTGTTCCACTGTATAAAGGAGACAGGCTTGATCTTACGCAGTGTCCACAGAACGAATTGGAACGTAAAGAAATGGAAAAATATCCATATGCTTCTCTTGTAGGAAGTTTGATGTATGCACAGGTCTGTACAAGACCTGACATTAGTCATGCTGTTGGCATGTTGGGTAGATTTCAAAGTAACCAGGAATCGCTCATGGGAAAGCTGCAAAGAAAGTACTGAGATACCTCAAGGGAACAAGGAAGTATATGCTCACATACAGAAAATCAAGTCACCTACAGGTGACTGGTTATTCGGATTCAGATTTTGCTGGATGTCCTGACACTAGACTTTGCACTCTTGACTATGTGTATATCTTATGTGGAGGAGCAATATCATGGAAAAGCCAGAAATCCGAGTTGCTTTACACATCCACCATGATGGCTGAATATGTGGCATGTTATGAGGCTGCAATTCAGGGAACATAATTGCGTAATTTTATCTATCAGTTTGGAGCTTTGAGTTTCATCTCTAAGCCATTAACTATTTACTATAACAATGACGTTGCAACCTTCTTCTCTAAGCATGATAGGATATCTAAGGGATCCAAACACATGGACCTTAAATATTGATCACTGAAGCAAGATGTTAGATTACAGAAATTTGTCATTTAGTCTATACGTACAGATTTCATGGTCGCAGACATATTCACGAAAGGACTACTTCCAAAGACCTTTCAAGGACATACTGAAAGCATGGGTCTTGAAGATAGTTCTTAATTATCATTTTCTGCCTTTTTATTTCTGTACTTGTATTTGACATTTATTGAGCTCTTAATGCAACTCTACATATACTATTTTTATTTTTTCCATTGTGTACATAATTATGTTTGGATAAATGATAAACAGAAACAGTCTTTAAATAAAGACATTATGAGACCATTATGTAAATCTCATCTTACGGTCTAGTTATGACGATTGTAGATGACGTAGTACATGGAAGTAAACATGTTGCAAAATAATATATGCACTCCATGACTCCCATTAACAACCGAATTAGCCAAGACACTTATGCTAACCGACTAAAGCAGTGTTTAGCATATAATGCGTGCCTTATGATTCCTAAAAATGAAAACATTAATGGATCTTCCTATTGACCAAGCAGGAGACTATAAGGAAATTACTTTTAGGCTCATTACTTGGACTACAAGTCCTTACCTTTCTAGAAGTGTGGTCATTATAGGAATTCCGTTTTCATAGGATATATGCTATTAATTACTCAAAAACGGTTTCCTAATGAGATATGTTCCATAATATTCTCTACCTTGATGGACGGTTGAGATTAAATCTAAAGTAAACCTAATTGGAAATTCGGTCCTCTCTCCACCTATAAATAAGGCATTTCGTCCATTGCAAAGGCTACACACACAAAACTCAACACATTAAAGTTTATAGGCAAGGAGAGAGAAACTGAAATCATTCACCCAGCCTCTTCTTCGACGGATCTCATCAACAACACCAGACAGCAGGATCGGAAAGCTCTATGCATCAGGATGGCTGGAGGTACTCTTCAACTCTTTTGAGATTAAATCTTACATGTGATTATCATGATATTCAGGATCTTAGGGTTCATGTTAATAATGGTATAACATAGACATGTCTTACCACTCGGGTAAGCCACTGTTTTGGAGGAGGCAATGCTTGTTGTAAGTGCAGAGAGATGTTACGTGGGCTATAAGAGGATTGGGATGGGTTTAGAAAGAGAATGGGACATGGACCTAGTTTAGGAAATCGTGTGGCATGAATGTGAGTTTTTTGGCAAAAAAGTCTACAGTAAGTGTGACTCTTTCGGACTTGTTTATATATGATAACAGAGTCCTAGGGTTGGAAACTCTATATTTTTATAAATAATTAGGCATATGCGAAGAGATCTACAGAGCTTCCCAATCGCTGAAACGGACATAAATATCTGACTGCGTGTCGAAGTCTCGATAACCAGATCCTTCAGCTGGACGATAGTGGGCCAAAAGTAAGATAACCTAGGTCCAAAAAAATATATACACATGAACATGCACCTTGGCTAGCTCACCACATATAGTCTAGCCTGTGGACACGCACATGTGGTACCACCACCTTACCCTCTAACTAAATAAACACTAATAAGGAAAACAAGAAAGACATATGAATTTTGGGACAAAGATGTATTATTTCCTATGCTTTATAACCACCAACAAAGCCCCCACAGCGAGGCGCGCAGGGAAGGCTCCGTATGTTATAGCAAGGACTATGCGTGTGTGCGAGTGCGCGACTGCATAGCCTAAAATGTAGTTTTCCAGTTTGTCCTTTATAATGCGCTAAGATCCACCTATAATAATTAAGATCATTGAAAGACTAACAATCAATTCACATGAGATTTAAGGTTAATCCTATTTTTCAAATTCTTGACTTTGAAAACTTATTGTGCCAGGGTGCAAACAATGGAAAACCGTTACTTCATTTTATCGGGGTGTTTCATAAATAAATCCAATAAAATGAAAGAGATGAAAGTACTCTCCATTAACAAGAGGTTTTTTTTTTTCAGTTTTGTTTAAGGGTTAGTAATCACACGCCACCCACATACTCACCCGAGTCCCCCACCATCGACACTATAATTAAATATTAATCCCTAGAGAATTTATTTTATAAGGGTAGAAGTAGAATTCTTAATGATAAGGATTCCTAAGAGATTAATCTGATCAGTGGTTTCAATTCTTTTATTTTGGGTGGTTCATATTTTACCAAGTGGATCCCAGTGACGAGCATCACCAAATTTTTTGTGAGATGATAAGTACAACATGCATTGATGAAAGATCATGACATCTGAAAATAAGTTACGACCATTTGAGTTTCCCATCTGAAAGTCTCTTGTAGAAACAGATTGAACAAATAAAATTCAAGACTCATATCCTTGCAAATCAACTTGTTGTAAATGATTGTATATGATTGTAACAGCACAAGATCAGGAAATGACTTCCAACAAAAAGAAAAGAAAAAACAATGAAAGAAAATCAAACGCCAGAAACATCATTTAAAAAACTCCTTTAACTGCCTGTATCAAATGTAACAAAACCATGAAAACTGATGTGGGAACACTCAGTGCAACAAGTACCACCATCCCTATAGCCAAGCTTGGCCGAGAATTCATCAAGAGGTTCTGCAACAGCCCAACTGCTTCACAGATATCCGCACCATAATGCGCATAGTACCTCTTCTCCCAGTCCATCCATTCCAAAGGAGGCTCGTAATTCCTCTCTATCATTCTCATCTCATGGATCCGCATTCGCAACACGATCATCTCTTCATCCACTGATCGCCCATAATTCCAATCACCTCGATCATAGCCACCACTTCCTGTTGCTCTGCATCTGGGGTGAAATCTTCTCAGACCCAAGAGACCCAAGTGCGCGTTTTTTGGGTTTCTTGTTGATCGGATAGAAAAAGGTTGATAAACCTGCAGAGGAGAAGAAAGAGAAGAAGCATCCATTGCTTGAATGGAGATGTGAGAGAGAGTTTGGTGAAGGAGAGAAACTCTTGAGGTGGGAGAGATGAGATTTGAAATCTTAAGAAAGAAGAGAACGAGAGTTGGAAAGATGCGTTATGCTAAAGGGTACATGTTTATATGTAGCTTTGCGTGGTGTGGGATGAGAAGAGAATGTATGACACGGTTACTTAAGCGTAGAGGTTTTGGCAAAAAACCAACAGGCTTGTTGTGTTGTGTAGTGTTGGCTTATCCACAACGTGTGAGCTCACGCGGATCCTTCTGTTTGTTCATTGTAATCTTGTGGCAGGAGCCACGAAGCCATGTTATGTTCTGTTGGCAGTCCCCATCAACAGAAGCCGCAGTGGCCATCACAGATGCAAAAGGGACTATGGGGATGAAACTGTCTCGCTACTTATTTATTAGAATTTACGACTAAATTTGGGAGGTTGGGATTTTTTTTATATGATGTAACATTTTGTCCCCTAATCATTGAAATGCTGTGTTTTTTTTCATTAAAATTTCAAATCTCAACCATCCAAATCACTCTTTATACCATTTGTTGAAATTTCAAATCCTTTTTGTCTAAAGAAGGAATTTGAAATTCCACCTAAGACATGGATTCTTAGAATTCTAATAAAGAAATGGGTTACTGTGTCTAAGGAGTATTGGTTTATGATGAAGATGATCTTGTTACATCTATATATATTATGCTATTTTTATCTTTATTCTTTGACTAAGTTAGTTACAATGTATTTGGCTTGGAAAGGGAGCTTCCTATTTATGATGATTCCAAATCAATTGAATAGATAAGCAAAGAAGAAAGAGAGCTGATCTTGTCCAAAAAGAGAGATCCTCCAATTCCCCTTAACTAGATAAATATATATGTGGTAAGGCCTCAATCTATCTTCAACAGCCTAATTACTATAAATTAAACCACTCATAGTAATTAATGTCCCTTCAGGATTGATTCATGAAGTATAAAATTAAAGATGTGATTTTATTTCATGAGTGCAAGCACATGATTAATTTGTGGGTGGGCTCTATATAATAGTGAAATTTGGAAAGAACCGTCAGTGTATGAATTAATGAGTCATTTAGCTTGAATGGTTTGAATTTTAATTAATAAGTCTCACTATATGATATAAAAGGCCTGAATAAAGCTTATGATTCCAAACCGTATATAGCTGTTGTGTACTCCTTGGAACCATCAACTGCGAAGGAGAATTGCTGATTAAAAGTCTACCAGAATTTAGTTTAGAGTTTCTGGTCATTGGATCATGAAAGGAGCCATCAGAGTTAAAAATTAAGAGCTTATTTGCCAACCGTTTCATTTTATTACTCTAATCCCATTAATTGCAGTAAACTAGTATTAAATACAAGCTTGATCCCGTGTTTCATGGTGGGCATGTACATGTATAAAGAAATTTACAAAAAAAAAGAAAAAGAAAAAAAGAAGAAAGCCTTCCATCACCATCGTCTTAGAAACAATCAATGATCAATCTTACGTGCTTGTTTATAAGAAAAAGGTGAAAACAAAAGGCTAAATTTTCTGTCCGGCGCCGAATCTTTGCAAAAGATGAAAAAGTCTGCAGAACTTATTTTCTATGGATGTACCCAAACCGCTGAAAAAGAATCTCCTCAGGAAGTGCGAGGGAGGATGAGACTTCTCCTCTTTGCTGGCATATGGTCGGCGCTTATTTCAGAAAAGAAATAATCAAATCCAACATGTTAGATAAAACAGTAATCTAAACTCACTTTCTTGGTACATCGAACAACCTTCATTCGTGATGCATCAATATTGGATGTTATTGATCAACTGTAGATACCATATTAATCAAGATTTCAACTTAATTTGATAAAATATATAACTATAGGATGAAAATTGAGTAAAATAGACAGTTGAGTCCTCAACATACTCATAGTTGAATAGTGTCGACACATCAGTATCACACACATGTTTAGGAATCGACCATTGAGTTTCCGGGTTGACAGTACCACTCAGGCCAATGGACCAACGTAGCATAAAAAAGAAATAAAAGGGGTGGTCGAGTCAAATTGTGTTAACTGTTTATTAGGAAGGATCTAATGATATGATCAAGACCTTTAGATGAGGGTAGCTTCTTCAGCAGAAGAAAGATACATAATGCCCTTCCTATTTACTCATCATGCACATATGCAGCTGAAGTGGCCCCACTCGGCGATTAGGACTTTGTTTAGGTACAACTAATTGGAGTTTCACTAAAAGAAAAACTGGATGGACTTGTTAACTTCTTTGAGATTTTACTTCCCCCATATATTGGAAAGTGCCTAAGATATCGATGGAAAGTGCGGGCCGGGGAAAGTCTTAAGGACTGGGTATACAGTAGTGCACAAGTCCTACATCAAAAATACGTTAATCCTGATCTTGAGACTATATGTGTGATCAAGCCTTAATTTTATATGGGGCCTTTTAAAATCGTACAGCAAGATTGGATTGAAATCTCATGAGCCAAACTATGTTGTAATACCATTACAAATAAAATGGCATTCCAGAGATGGAAGACAGATGACGGCTAAGATGTAGTGGTGCGAAGGCCTGTTTGGGGGCTTTACTAATAGAGTTGAGTGGAATAAATATTATTTTGAAGAAATAATAAAATATAAGTGGATTATGATGGTATTTTATTTTTAGTTGTTTGTGATTGAATCTTTTTTAATTTTTTATTAAAAAGTGGAGTTTTTTTGTCTTTTAGTGGAAAAATGATGTTACTTTTTAATTTTTTTTTTATAAAAAATATGCTGGAAAATTTGAATTAAAGTATTTTTGGAGAGTTTTTTTTAAAAAAATAAAACTTTACATTACTTCACTGTAATAGTAGAATTGCCAAACGAGTCAGAAGCGTGCACGTACCAATTACATTTTGCCTTATGAAATGAAATGAAAAGACATAAGAGTCGTCTGTGCATTGAAAGGTTGGGCACACCACATGAAGACAAGCATGTGAAGTCCCATAAGTTGACGGAGATTTTCCTTCTTGAATCCAGATCCTCTGTCAGTTGGCATTGGCAATCCACATCACCCACAAAAACAAAAAAGAGAAAGTGCCCTTGGCCCGACATTGGGGACCGGATTCCCCAAGGGTCCTCTTTGGGGACCGGGCCAGAATTCGGTCCCCAAGTCGGGCCAGGTAGCACGGTTGAACAAAAAAATACTACATGTTCATGTGAATGGGATCGCCCTTGAGCTTTTTATTAACGGTGATTTTAAGTGGGCAAATTAAAATGCATTACATCACCGTGGATGGCTTCACTACATGTTCATGTGAATGGGATCACCCTTTAGCTTTTTATTTACGGCGATTTTGAGTGGACAAATTAAAATATATGATATTACCGTGGATGGCTTTTGTCCCATGGCAGGCTGCTCGTATTGACATGGCAAAACATAATTGATCCGGTCATTTATCACCATGAGAGAAATTTTCAGAGGATCTAAACTCATGTGCAGGTGCACGCGATTTTCAAATGGTACAGCGGCGCATGTTTTCTCCTATTGTAGCTCACCAAGAGCACTTGTCCGCTCACGGCGAGTGTATATCAACTGTGATAGAGAATACAACTCTTGTCATTAATTGCGAAACCTTTGGACAATTTCTTGGAGGAATTGGAATCCCTTTCTCATGCCACTATCATCCTGCCTAATCTATCACATTTGTAAAATAATTAATAGTTCATGTTGATCCTTTTACTTTTAGATGGAGCTTCGATTGATTTATTCATGGTTGTGTGCAGGCTATTCTCATTCATGCTATTTGACCAGCAAAACCCATTCAATCTGACTAAATTGCACCGTGACGTGCCAATCAAATTTAAGTATAGTAGTTTCTAGTATAAATTGCCAATCCAACTCGGACTCGACCATTAACTATGATTTGGGGTTGTCCCTTTGTAACTCTTAAATTATTCTTATTGACATTTTCAACCCAATTGTATTATTCAAAAAAAAGTTATACAGACCGTCAATCACTTATAGTGTCATTTCAATATGGAATATGGATCTTCAAAGTGTCCCACGGACACTTACTCTGAATGAAATGAGTGAAACTAAGCGGTAGAGCTTATTTAATAATATACGAGAGAATAAAATATAAGTGAGTTATGATGATATTTTATTTTTAGTTATTTATTATGAGTTTTTTTTATTTTTTGTATTGATTGTGGAGTTCTTTTGTCTTTTAGTGGATAAATGAGATTACTTTTTTACTTTTAATTTTTTTTAAAAAATATGATAGAAAATTTGTATTAAAGTGCATTTGATAGGATTTTTTTTTTATTTATTTATTTTAAGAAACGGAAACTTTACGGTAATGGACTCTAACACTAAAGTTCCCAAACAAGCCCTGGAGAATTTACAAACTCTGCCGACGTGAATTATTTTACAATTCTGATAAGCCCAATATGATCAACTAAAGCTATAGTGGGGGCCACCTTGATAATTGATAGTACAAAGGTAGAAGTCCAAAAAGTAAAATATCCGGACTCAGCTCACAGAAACGACAAGCAACTGTACCTTGAAGCATGATCGACATGATACGAGACAAAAGAGACGACTTGGTGACTTTGCAGTTGATCCTTTCTTAGAGAGGAAAAGGTATTTAGAGTGTGAATTCTTTTTGATAGAAAATGGAGGCCTCTTCGATACAAAGGTCTACCTTACAATCAGATTTAGGTCTGCGTCATGTCTGTTGCATAGTTCATATCTTTCTTTTTTCTTTCAATTTACTGCGGCTCTTTTTTTCTCCTCTACTTGAATGCTATTGGACAATAACTAATATATATTTTTTTTTGAATAAATGAATTACATCCTTATTACTGTGAGAGAAATCTGATCTCATTTTCTTTGATTTCTTATTGTTGGCTTGCTATCACTTTTTAGTTTGCTACGTTGGTTAGACTCGGGAGAAATTTGTGAGGTCCTTCAATGAGATTCACGGATAAAAAATCTAAGCAATATAACATATAATCAATCAAATGGTGTCAACTTGTATTTAAAGGTGTATGGTTGTTTTTAAGAAGATATTTAGGCAATCTTATCATGGAATGTAGTTTTTTTGAGGAAATCCCTTGGGTTTGATACTGGAAGGCAAATCTTTAGACATCTCAATTCATTTTCACTTAAATTAGAAATATATGGGCTAACATCATTGTTTTCTTCCTTTACGAGGTTAGATCAATCAATTCTATGGGTGGTGTGTTAGCTAAGTAAGGAATTGAAAGGGTGTCTACTTAGGTGGGTGTGGTTATGTACTTTAATTGGGAATAATACAACATTCTTGTACCCTCTCCCTTCTCTTTATTAAAAGCTTCTTTTAATAAAGCTTTTGTTGCCATTCAATTAAATAAATAAATAAAAGTCTAATGGAGTGAAACTTGACCCATCTAATACCAGAGTAAGTACATTTTGTGAGGTTTAGATTTCTGATTAGGTATTTGCATTGGTGATTATTGCAAACTAATTATTTATAAGGATACCACGGATCAGTGGCTAAAGCTCCTAGATAATATATTTGTGAAAAAGTTCTTATTATATTTCAAAATCTAAATATGCTTTTGCGAACACAAACAAGATTCAGCCATCGTTGATTCACTCTATTTTTCAAACTTATCACACACGATTGGTGGGCAACCAAATATCACATAATTGTAAGATGTATGTCTATTTTGGGTGGTATGTACTTTTAAGTTTATTCTGCTGACTATTCCTATCAAAACCTTGATTGGTGGGCAACCAGATATCACATAATTGTAAGATGCATGTCTATTTTGGGTAGTATGTACTTTTAAGTTTCTTCGCTAACAATTTCTACCAAAATCTCTAGGCTTCAGGTTGAACCCGGTCAACGCACTTTTAGCAACACACATTTTTTTAGCACCGACTCGTTCCTATTCGAACTCACAATCAGTTGACTCTGATACCCTCTTAATCTTTTTCGACTAACTATTCATACCAAAACCTCGAAGTGTTAATAGAGGCTGCATAAATACTTTTCAATATTCCCCCGAATGGAGCCCACACCTCTAACATGTACATGCATGCTTATATATGCCCTTACTTGATTTACAAGATTAAAATTATGATATGTTGGGGCTGTTTAATATGTTAGAAATAAACTTCTAAATAAGATAACAGTAAAAAAGTAGATTTAAAAATTTTGCTAGATTGACGAACGTTGAGTCTTAAATATAAATATGGTAAGTGGGTTGCTTCCAACACTCAAGTAAATAAGAAGCACTCATCTTTGTAATTAAGGGAGGTGCAAGGAAGATCCAACTTCTTAAGTGCATGCGCGCTCGCGCGCGCGCGTGTGTATATATATATATATATATATATATATATATATGTGGAAATGCTCTTATGCGAGTACTCTCACGTTATTATAAGAGTAAAGGTGTGACTCATTGGATGCATAGCAATGCCAATGGCCTAAATATGAGGGTCCTTTGTAGTGTTAGAATGACTCTCATAGAAGCATTTCTTATTAGTAAGGAGATGCTCTTAGCTAGCTTACTATGAGAGATAGGGTGGGGCCATCACAATTCATTTTCAATCCTATTTCTAATAATAAAGTGAGAGCATATCTCATATTAACATCTTCCTATATATATAGTTTTCTCTATTTGATTATTTTCTTTATGATCGAGCATGATAACTCACATGAAATTAAAGGTTTAGCCAATTTTTCAAAGTCATGACTTTGAAAATTTCATATGCCAACGGTCAGTTGCTACGGTAGCGTGTTCATAAAGAAAACTAATAAAATGAAAAAAAAAATGAAACTCTCCATTTCCAAGATATTATTATCAAATTAAGATAAAGTTTTTATACAGTATCCATATTTCGGAGGGAGAAAGTCCACTTGGACAATTGGGGGGGCCGATTCTCTCTGGGATCCAAGGGTGGACAGGGGGGACCGGGCCAGGAATCGGGCCCCCAGTATGTCCACATAGCATTCCTCTTTTGGCAGGCTGTGACAAGAGGAAGGAAGGAAACTTGATCATGGGGAAGAAAGCAATAATTGGGCAGTCAGAAGGGAAACCAACCGACCAGAACTTGGCACGATTGTGGACGATAGTGTGCCTCTTAAGTACAGTTTGGTAATTTACTATTAAAGTAAAATTAATGTAAAGCATCAAATTGGGTTTTAGGGTGCAGAGGTACTTTCAGCGGAAATGGGATGCCAACAAGGCACCGTATTTTTCGGTGCGTTGTTTGGTGCAGTGAAGAAAACCCTCCGTTTTTTCTGCTGCTCCACTCTTGATTTCATCGTTGGAGAGGAGCCCCATTTCCCATCACACTCCATTGAAACTGCAGAGTGGTGGAAGAGGAAACCACGGCTCTTTGCAAATAGACCCTTACATTACTTTTACTAACCTACTAAATTGTGGCCCTTAAGAGCTATATACTCACTAATTGAGTAATTGTGGATGCTGTAATGGGTAGCAACTACCAGCTTCTTTCTATTCTGGTTGAATGTAGCCACATTCGCAGCATCATGATTTAAAATCTCGGCCAATAACGGTTCATATCGGCCGATATGAACCGGTATCGACCCATACCGCGATGATATTTTGCTGCGATACCGAGTCAGGTAAAATATCTCCAAAATATCGGCCAATCCCGGCCGATATGGTCAAAATATCGGTTTAACTGATATTTCGGCCAACATTACATATATCTTAGCTGATGTTTTGAGTAATGGTAAAAAAACCCTAATATTTTGTAATTTTTTCCCTATTTTTTCCATTTTCTTCTCCCCTCCCTTCATCTCCTTAGAGCAACCATGTCTCCATAGCTCATTCTCTTACATATTTCCATATTCCAATACTATTTTATGAAGAAATCATTTTATTTAGTAAGAGAAAATCAACTTAGCTCCCTTATTTTTACTATTATGTGTTTTATTTTTTATTTTTAGATAAAGCATAGAAATGAATGAAAAGATCATTGGCATGTCATTTTTGGGTTTGGGTTGTATTCTCTTTCATGCTAGATCTATTTATAAACATGATTTTGAGTGTAGAAAAATAAATATTTTTTTAAATCTTCTACTTTTTAAAAAAAAAATTTAGAGTATTTATCATACTAAATAGTAAATACTAATAGCTTATTAATAGTGTATAGATAATTATTATGTTATCTTTATTTTCTTATATTTTACACTAATAAATTGGCCATGAGTCAAAATAATAGTTGCACTATATGAAAAATTGAAGAAGACAGCGAACTGCGACACACACAGGACTCATAACTTAAAGTGACCGATATTTTGATTTATTGTTATTATTAATGGAAAAAACACATTGTTTTCTAATATTTTATAATATTCTGGATTTTTTAGATATTTTTGAGGATCTTTTTGGATAAAAAAAATTCATACTGCGACGACCGCAATAGACTGATAACCGCGACCGATATCGATATTATATCGGTTTTTGTCCCGGCCGATACTGCGATTTTAAACTATGCGTAGCATCCTTCTTGATCCGGTACGCTCCAATTGGACCCATCGTTTTGAAGCTATGAAAGCGAATAGTCTCGTGTCTGCTCTGCGTGCTACTTTGTGTAGTGGTTTTGACCATGAACCTTCAAAGTGATCCAAGCTAGTAAGTGATATCAGAAACCACAACTGATGCCGGCCAGCATTTGTTGCTGTTGGGCCTGATGTGGTGGTTCTGTTATGACATTTTTGGGGATTCTTTTTCCTTTTTTATGCCCCTCTTCCGGCTCCTTTTTCCTGACCGCTGTGTAGGTTCTTCTGGCTGCCCCGCCTGTGGGTTGTTTTTGTTTCACCCTTTGAGTCTCAGGGTTGCTCTTCCTTAGTTGCTCCTTATTTTGAGGGGTTAAATGAGGCAGAACCATCTCTCCAATTCTTATGTTCAATGTTCTCCCTTTTGGAAATTTATATACTTACCTTTAAAAAAAGGGTATTATTAATATTCAGATTTAAGTAAAATCCAAAAACTATATACAAGCATATAAATAACTTAGTGCTTAATAATAAGGATGCCAAAGAGATTAATTTGATCTCCAATTCCCATTAGAATGAAATCTGGCAAACACTTATAAACGGAGGACATTTATTTTGGGTGGTTAAGATTTTACAAAGTGGATCTTACTTAGGAGCATTACCAAATTTCTCCATAGATGATAACTATAACATGAGGTTTTTTCTCTTTTTAATGTAAAGAACTATATCATGAGTTGATGAAAGATCATGACAACTGAAATTAATGAAGTAATAATCATGAGTACTTTCTATTAACTTTCAAAAATCACTTATTTCCCATAATTTCACCATAAGATTTATTGGTAGAAAAGATTACATTTATAAGAAAATACTAACCAACCATATTCAAAGGATAATGATAACCTATTAATATCCCTAAAATCCTAATTACAAACTGATAATCGATCTTCAACACTTTCCCATCTTGAAAGTCTGTCAACAACTATAGTACAAGACTCATATCGTTACAAATCAACCTGTTTCATTTACATCTGTATCTGTATATGATTATAGCAGCAGGAGGACGTAATGACTAAAAAAGTGAAAGAAAATCAAACGCAGTAGCGTCACCCATCCACCTATTTTCCTTAAAAAACTCCTTTAGCTGCCTGTATCAAATGTAACAAAACCATGAACACTGATGTGGGAACACTCAGTGCAACAAGAGCCGCCATCCCTATAGCCAAGCTCGGCCGAGAATTCATCAACAGGTTCTGCAACAGCCCAATTGCTTCACAGATATCCGAGTCATAATGCGCAGAGTACCTCTTCTCCCAATCCATCCATTCCAAAGGAGGCTCGTAATTCCTCTCTATCATTCTCATCTCATGGATCCGCTTTCGCAACACGATCATCTCTTCATCCACTGATCTCCCATAATTCCAATCACCTCGATCATAGCCACCATTTCTCATTGCTCTGCACCTGGGGTGAAATCTCCTCAGACCCAGGAGACCCAAGTGCGCGTTTTTCTGATTTTGTGTTGATCGGATAGAAAAAGGTTGATCAACATACAGAGGAGAAGAAAGAGAAGAAGCATCCATTGCTTGAATGGAGATGTAAGAGAAAGCTTGATGAGGGAGAGAGAAAGAGGCTTGAGGTGGGAGAGATGAGGTTTGAAATCTTTTAAGAAAGAAGAGACACTTGAAAACATGGGTTATGCTAAAGGGTATATATATATATATATATATATATATATATATGCTAAAGGGTATATATATATATATATATATATATATATATATATATATAAAGAGAGAGAGAGAGAGAGAGAGAGAGAGAGAGAGCTCTTTTACGTGGAGGTGGGAGAAGAGTGTGTATCACACGGTAACTTAGGTGCAGAGGTTTTGGCAAAGCAAAAGCCATGTTATGTTGTGTTGGCATTGCCACAACGTGTGGGCTCACGCGGATCCTTTTGGTCGTTGTAATTTTGTGGCAATAGCCAAGAACTTAGGTCTTGGCGTACATGACCGAGTGCGGATCCTCATTCCTTTAACCCTTTTGGTGAAGGACAAAGGACACCTGATATTGTAAATATGTGGTTAAGGCCTCAGTATATCTTCAACGACCTAATTTTTAAACTGCTCAAAGATTATGAAATTTCATTGTAACAGGAGTATTGATTGATGAAGTATAAAAGACGCGATTTTATGACTGAAGCACATGATTTTTTTTTTTTTTTTTTTTGGGGGGGTGGGGTGGTTTGTATATTATATTTAAAATTCCAAACCTAGTGCTGCTCTGTACTCATGAGAACTATCAATTGCGAGGAGGGGGGGGGTTGTATATTATATTTAAAATTCCAAACCTAGTGCTGCTCTGTACTCATGAGAACTATCAATTGTGAGGGGGGGGGGTTGTATATTAAACTTAAAATTCCAAACCTAGCGCTGCTCTGTACTCATGAGAACTATCAATTGCTTGGTGGGTGGGTGGGGGGGGGGTGGGGTTTGTATATTATATTTAAAATTCAAAACCTAGTGCTGCTCTGTACTCATGAGAACTATCAATTGCGGGGGGGGGGTTGTATATTATACTTAAAATTCCAAACCTAGCGCTGCTTTGTACTCATGAGAACTATCAATTGCGAAGGAGGGGGGGAGGGGTTTGTATATTATACTTAAAATTCCAAACCTAGCGCTGCTCTGTACTCATGAGAACTATCAATTGCGAGGGGGAGGGGTTGTATATTATACTTAAAATTCCAAACCTAGCGCTGCTCTGTACTCATGAGAACTATCAATTGCGAAGGAGGGGGGGGGGGGAGGGGTTTGTATATTATACTTAAAATTCCAAACCTAGCGCTGCTCTGTACTCATGAGAACTATCAATTGCGAGGGGGAGGGGTTGTATATTATATTTAAAATTCTAAACCTAGCGCTGCTCTGTACTCATGAGAACTATCAATTGCGAAGGAGGGGGGGGGGGGGGGGGGGGAGAGGGGTTTGTATATTATACTTAAAATTCCAAACCTAGCGCTGCTCTGTACTCATGAGAACTATCAATTACGAAGGAGATTTGTAGATTAGAAGTCTATTGCCATTTTAATAAATCAAATTAAAGATTAGAAGGCTATATGGGATTTTTATTCGGCTTTCTTTTCCGGGCTCATAGAGATTATTCTTACCCGAATAACTGGAACCTGCATTATGGGGAAAAAAAACAAGGGTCTATTATAATTCAGTTTAGAGTTTAAGATCAGTTAGCAATCAATTTTATTCCTTTTTAATTGTTACTATAGCTCACCACGTGTCTTCGTCACAAAGGACCGGCGACAACGCGCACTACGTGGAAAAGAAGACTTCTCTTTGTGAAGTGGTCGGCGCATGTTTTAGCAGAGAAATAAAGGATCAATTCTAACAGGTTGGACTAAAACAGTACTCTTAAATCACTTTCTAAAGTTTAGTCTAAATAACCTTGCAAAAAACAACTCAATAATTTGCAGTTGGACGGTAATGATCAAAAGTCGATAGTATATTACTTAAATCTCAACTTATTTATATGAATATAACCACAGGATCAAGGGTGAGTAAAATAGACAATCAAATCAAACAAATTTAACTATGGGAGCCCTTTGCCGAGCACCAATGATGTGGGGCCCAAGGCACATGGGACCCGCGGCATTGAAAGATCTCCCCCCAACATGACCTGTATACGCTGAGAGAGGGTTCGATAGTCCCATTTGATTCACAGCTAACAAATTTTTAGGATCCAAAAATGAGTCACACCGGATCTAATGGTCTCTCCATCTACTTGTATATATGATCAAGGTCAATTAATGAGGTTAACTTCTTCTAGAGATCCAAACCACCTAATGAGGCTTAAAACCCTTCCTATCTACTACCCATCATGCATTGATGTAGGTGGAGTGGGCACATGTGATTTGAACCATTTTTGGGTACAATATTGTTAAGTTGTTTGGCAGTCTAATTTCCCATATTAGGACAAGTGACTAGGAAGGGAAGTACGTAGTGTTTGTTTGGAATGTACCAGTGGGCCCCGCCTGACGACCATCCGAATGATTGCTGACAGCTGAGCGGCCGTGTAGATGCGACGAACGCCAGAAAATGAAAGTAGAAAGTGACAGGTGACGGACCCGGTTGAACCGTCCAGCACTGCAGTCATCATTGAGAATGGAGATTTGTGACTGCAAATTTTTCAAATGCTTTGAGATGGAGGCCCATCTTTGACCAATGCCTATCTATAGGAAAGAGCTAGAATTTCAAAAAAAATTGTACGGAGCATTCTTAAATTTCTATATAAGATAGAATTCCAAAATCCTTCGATGGTCATGAACATTTGGGAATTTCACAAAAATGTAAAGAAGGTGAAATTTCAAAATTTTATAAAAGCTAATTGAGACTTATCATATACTGGAATATTGAATTCCCAGACAAGGGCCCGTCGTTTATTAGAATTTAAGGAATTTTTGAATTTTTAGACAATGTGGAATTCCTAAATCCTTTTAAGGGCATTAGTATTAGAGAATATTGAATTGTTAGAGGATTGTTAGGATTATGATAAGAGTTAGTTGGATCTTGAATTTGAAATATCTTTATATATATAAATTGAGAGGAGTTCCTCTTGTAAAACTTACGGTGGAGTTTATAGAAAGTAGTGAATTTTGAAATTCTTTTATGGTATCAAAGAGTAGGCCTAGCGATGATCTTGCAATCAAGGAATTTATAGAAAGTAGTGAATCTTGAAATTTTTTAATGAGCATTTTGGAATTCCACCAAAATGCAAAGAATGTGGAATTCCTGGGCCTATTTGGAATTTATAAATTCTTGTCAAGAAAGAAGGGATTTGAAAATGCGAAGGGGACATGATGTGACATCATATCTCAAAATTTCCAACCACTAGAATTCTATTAAAGAAACAATTCCTAGTCCTAAATTGAAAAACTGGTTGAGAAATAAGTTACAATTGAATCGCGTAAAACACCAAATTCACGATCAAATGAGCTCCACCAAAAGGCTAATTAAAAGATAAAAGTGAATGATATGAGGTAATAATTAGATGTAATCCTCACTCTTCTAAAAGTTTGAATTTTATGGTGGTTCTTGAGTATATTCATTTTCCACCTCTCTTTGGTTCATTTTCCATTAACGAAAAGATAATTGGATGTCAATCTTGAAATTTTACATTTGTTTCTTTAAATCTAATCATTTTAACAAATAAAAAGTAATGCGCGCACCTCCTATGTATTTGATTACAAGAAACAAACGGGCCACCATACATGAAAATAGAAAGAAATTTCAAGTTTTAATTCATATGACTTGGAACAAATTTGGGAGGCTATGACCATGACCATCACCTTTTCCCTGGTTTTTGCCTTTGATGGAATCCTAGGCAATATGTTGATAATACTACACATGGGTTTTCAGAAGAATCACATATTATCTTAAAGATGATGAAGGATGACTAATGAGATATAATGGTACAAAAAAGGAAAGAGATGATAGAATCCTCATCCTAAACGAGCGTGTGACTTACATTTAATTTGCATAGTAAAATGAAAGGACATAAGAAGAATAAGTTCTTTGAAAGATTGGGCACAGCCACTAGAAGACAAGGACGTGTTCTCACTAATTGCAGAATCCTTGACCATGTTTAATTAATTTGGTGGAAGTGGAAAGCCTAATATTATGCCAATGACATTCGGCCTAATCTGTCACTTCTGTCTAAAAGGATTTAGTGTTCATTTTCATTCATTACACCACTAATTAATGGTTAATTAGGTTGAGGCTATTTTCATTCTTGCTATTTGACGTGTAAATCCCGTTCAATCTGAATAAATTGCTCTGTGACCTACTAATCAAATTTAATCATATTAGTTACAGTATAACCTACCAATCCAACTCGGACCCTAAATTGTGTCAACATTTCACCTCAATTGCTATAGAGGTTAGAAATCCATACATATTATACACAGTGCTCAATATGATTTGTCTTATTAACACTCTGTCTAAGGGCCTTGACTGTCTTGGGCTATTGTTTTAGGGAAGTAACTACGGAGAAGCCGGAGGATATATGATTATATAGGTATTTTTGCAGAGGATGATTATATTGGTATTTTTGAGTTCAACGTCCAAAACTCAGTCTCCTTTTTCACTAGAAAAATATACTTGTGCTTAGCACGGGCAAATAATCAATGACATTTGTATGGAGAATTAGTTGATAACATTTACATCATATATTATATATAAAAAAATCTACTTTCCTAGAAATCCGATGTTTGTCTACAAAAATTGAACTTTTTTTGTGTAAATAGTGTTACACAAACGTAAAGATAAAAATATTACTTAGTCTCTAGAAGTTATAAAATACAATAAATCATCTTATACATTTGAATCTCTAATATCAAATTAGAAGTTAGAAAATATAAATCATTTTCCCACTCAGAATAATTGCTCTTAGTGTTGCATCTAGTCAAAATTTATTCTCAATTAGTCTGGGCACAACATTAAATGATTTCATGTAAAATATATGATTAAAAAATCTATATAAAAGAGAGAAAAATAATAAATAGTAAAATATATATAATAGAAAAAACTAACATTTGAGGGGATAAAAGTAAAAAAAAAAAGAAGTAACGTTCAAGTAAATCATACAAAAATAAAGATAATGGGAAGGGAGAGACATGAAGAAAATGTAAAATTGAGAATCATTTGAAATTGTCTAAATTTTTTAAAATGGAAAACTTGTAAAAGCAAGAGAGTAATGCAAATCTAAGGAAAAAAATTTAAGGATAAAATAAATTGCAACACAAAATCAATGAAAAAGTAGTAGTACAAAGAATTAAGAATATCAAAAACCAATATAATTTAAGAATTGAAACAAATCGAAAATAATAATTTACAGTAGGAAAGGGCTCTAATGAAATCTACGATCTTAAAAGTAAAAATTTAAAAGGCCTTACAACCCGCAAGTTGATCTCAAGGCAAATAAATGTGAACAATCTAACTGAAAAAGTAATGGATTGCAAACCAATTTAATAAGAAATAACATTTATATATAAAAAAAAACATGCAGTTGCAAATGATACTCTTGTCACAATTCTTTTCAAGATCCATTCATTGAGGATTTATATTAATTTTTAAAAGTACAAAATGAGAAATTGGGCTTTATAAACAATTAAAAAGAAAGAATGTTAAAAAAGGAAATCTAAAGGTTTGAATTTAATATTAAGTGCCAAAGGTATCAAGATCCTTTTAAAACCATCAAACATTTTTTTTTTTCAAATTTTGAGTTAGTAACAACCACATAATCCGAAATGGAGTTTATAGATTGCTCAAAACATTGCTGCACAAGAACAGGCAATACATCTTATAATAAAATCGAAATATTATAATCTCTTAAAAATAAGAAAATGGAGAAAACCTTCTTAAGAAACTATGAAAATCATAGATCATAACAACAAACACTTCACAACTATTATTTATCCAAATACAAATTAACCATCGCATCCACACAAATCCCAAACCTTAAAACACCATCCACATATTAAATTTTTTTTTTTTTTTTGATGACTCACATCAGAAGTAAACACTTACAATATACAAATTATTCGAATCAATCAAAATTTTCTAGATCGTTGGAGCAACAAGCATCATCGCTTGAGGGAGCCCCCTCTCCTGAGGATCATCAATTTCCACTGTTAGAAAATTTCTTGGAGGGAAGATCCGGCTGTTAGATTGATGGTCGTTTTGTCCCCACTTGAAGGACTTTGGCTTGTGTAAGTTGCAACACTTTTTGGAGCTCTTGATAGAAGGTGAAAGAGTTACAAGTATTGGGATCTTAATATTCGAGAAATTACAAATCTTAATGACAAAAAAATCAATTGTCACTTGGTGGGATGAGTCATCAAATGGTAAAAAAATCATAGTGTTAATTGGTGAGAGGAGTTATTAGAAAAGTTATAAAAGAAAGGAGCTATTGTAGAGTTACAGTTTCATGAAAAACTATTGGAAATGCATTCAAAGCTGGGTAGGAGAAAAAAGGCGAGATTGCACTTGAGAGGCATTCAAGTATAGGAGAGAAAAGACGAGATTGCACTTGAGATGGTCAAAAAATCAAATTGAGAGTCAAAATAAGGCTTGATTTTTTAATTGGATTATGTTCGCTTCATATATAAAATTTGCATTCATATGACATTAGATAAAAAAAATCTAAACATGCATTGATTGATTAGAGATCGTGGAAGATTGAGCTTTTTAAAAGAAAACTCCTTTTAGATTGCCCTTTTTGTTTAAATGGTTAAAATAAAAAATATTCTCTTGAATCCCTAAAACATCTCCCTAAGTCAAAGTCGAGTCAAAATTGAAATCAAAATTGAACTCCAATTTCTCAATTAAATGTGCAATTGGAGCCTATCCCTTTCATATATAATAATTGAATGTGACCTTTGCTGTATATTATCATTTGGGGGCATGTTTGTGGTGACAATTGGAAAAGAGGATTTTTTTTTCTTTAGCTATATGCCAATCTAATAATTAGTGGGAAGACATGCTATGGGAAGTATTGACTAAAATCTACATTTTTGAAGAATTTGAAGTGTGGGAAAGGTTGGGTCGTGATTGTTTTTCTTTCTTTCTTTTTTTCTCTCTGTGCGTGGATCCATGTGCTCTCTCTCCTCTATGTTGGGAAAATTACTTACATAGAATGTGAAATCGGGAAAATAAATAAGCAATTAGAATGAATAAGTCTCGAAGAATCTGAAGTGTGAGACCGTTTTTCTTTCTTTCTTTCTTTCTTTCCACCCCCCCATGTGGGGGAAATTACTTAGGTGCAATCGAAAAAATAAATAAGCAATTAGAAAAAATAATTAAGGAATAAAAGTAAATGTGAGGAATTAGATTATGAAAGCAATAGAAAATAGACAAGACTATCTAACTCTAATTCAAAGTCTTCAAACTAGAATCAGAAATATGAAATTGCCATTAAAAATCATAAAATAATATAAGAAGAAAACTTTATAATTTCTGAATTCTTGAATGTTATATCAAGAACTTTGAAAATAGCCTTAATTTATAGAATTGAAAGTAACTCCCATCTTGAAAATGAATATCATCCACTCATGAATGACCCAAAACAACACATCTCATCCAAAGGGCACAAATGTTTTTGAAAACGTGATTTCTTAGCTATGGGGAGAGTGGCCCATCAACTTCATAGAATCAACTGCTTTTTTTTTTTTTTTTTTCTATAATGTAGGATTATAGTTCGTTTTGCATCCTATTTCATTGTACGAGAAAACAATTTAGCTCAACTCGACTTGGAAAACTGTTGGACCCGCATCCTTTGTGTACAGACTACAGAGTCTCTTGTGTACACGGCTGAGTCTTCACTGAGTGAAAAAAAGTCAAAAACTCAGTCTGAATAGTGGCATAAATAGGCCGAGAATGGTATACCATGACCGAGTTTCTTATTGAGTCAGTCTTTCTATGAATCTGAGTGATTCAGCCATATCTTACATAATCTAAGGTTTAGAATTATAACCAAAGAGAGCCCACACAAGTGGGAAGAGGAAGACCGCACCATGAAAAGGAAAGCCCACAAAGTAGAAATAGTGGCATACCCGGGGTTCAAACCCCAGACAGCCAGGTGACAATGGGGTTTTCCAACTGAGCAAACTCATGTTGTTGCTGTCTTTGTCAATAAGGGGGTTGAGTTTGGGTTAAGGTCATAGATATGAGTATATGACAACTTGGCAACCCAACCCAATTGGGCTAATTGTGCTTCAAGCCTCCAAGGAGACCTTCCCTTGGGCAGGGTTTGTAGGGGTATGTGGGCCACGCCGGGCAGAACTAGGCATATCTAGGCCCAACCCAAAATTAGAAACATAGGCCCAATCCTGACCAAGCCTGATACGGCCCGTAAGTGGCCTTCCTCGAACATGGAAGGCCCGAGGATCCCCATTTAGTCAATTGGGCCAGCAGGTCAAAGATCAGGTTTTGTATAACCATCCAGGTCTGGCCCAAATATTAGATGGGCATTTTAGATATAGGCCCTATGCGAAACAAAAGCCCACCAGCCCAACGAGGCCGGGCCCTATTGAACGTGGGCCTGTAATATAATTAATTCCCCGTTACCTCCTAAAAAAAACCATGGGCCAGGAGCATCCATGAGGGTTGGCTTTTCCAACCCACTTAATAAGAGGATTAGGTTTGGGCACGACCCATACATGTTATGTCACTAGAAATACTTGGTGTTTTACATATTATCAAGATTCCTCTGTGAGGATAAACCAAGCAGTCAGATGACAATGGGATTTTCAAATTTTGGATTTTTATCTACATGATATTCAAGATATTTTTATAAGGGTTTCTATATCTAGAAACAAATGAGATTTTATGAAACTCTTCTTTCTAACTTCCACTTGAAATTATCTCAAAAAACATTCACATATGATAGTTTTCTTCCATTTGTAAATGAATAATTGGTATGGATGTAGTAATAACAAATAGCCAATTCTCATGAATGTATTCTCACCTTAAGTTCTCATGATTTTTGGCCAACTCTTGTGGTCACTCGGCTGAGTTGGCATTCATATGAGTCTTACTGGTACAGTGCATCAAATCTCAATCCTCAATACTAGGATTTGGCAACCTCAAAGGGTTGGCCTGGTCAGGACCACAGTTCCTACCTCTTTCGGAGTTAGAGGTCTTGGTATCGACCATTGGTTCCCCTTTCTTCAGGAATCGAAGGTTGAGTTCACTAGTGCTACCACCTTGGGGCCACAGGAGTGTTTACCCGGCTTCCCTCTGGACCCGGAGGGATTAGTCCAGTCCAATGGGTTGGGAACCCTCTTGATAGCAAAAAAAAAAAAAAAAAAAAAAACTAGGATTTGGCAAAATATTACTAGGAAGGCATGCAATTTATAATGCAGGCTTATTACATTTTAGAAGTAAAAAAGAGTTCATTCCACTCAACTATGTTTCTGAAAATTTGATAGATAACTGAAAACAAAAATGACTAGATTGAATTATAGAATTGATGAAAATTTTAGCTAGCACCTGTTTGGTTCAAATAATTGAAATCCTACGAATTCTTAGACTTTGTATTTTTGTAAGTGGTTAAAAATAAAGACCAAAAGTAAATATTAAAAAATAAACATCAACTCCCATTTAATGGAAATTGAATCAAGTTGGGAAATGAATACTCAGTCATCACCATAATAATTGAAATCCTAGGAAAGTCAAAGTTCCATCTCTCTCTCTCTCTCTATATATATATATATATATATATATATTGCTACCTTATACCCTTTACCGCTGATCACTTCTATAATATTCTTTCAGTGGAATTCATTTGTTTCGATAAAATACATAAGAATTCATGGTCAAATGATCTCCACCAAAATGTTCAAGCTCCACCAAAATATTATTAAAGAGGCGAGGGGTGAGGAATATGAGATGAAGCTGATGGCTAGCTATAGGACTTCTGTGCAATTAGAGGATTCCATGCTTTGTTGGTTTCTATTTTCATTGGAAAGATAAGTTGTACAATCCTACCCTTTTCACATGAAATCGTAATCTCTAATTGTCTAGAGAAATCAGTTATTTTGCCTTTACGGCAAGGAAAACGTGTTGCACTAAAGAACATGCTACAGGAGAATTTGTATATTACATAATCTTCTCTTGCCTAATTTTATCCTTCCGTGTGTAAGGTTTTGACCTTCTTAATGTTTGAATTACTAGTGTGTTGGCTGGGTATTCATTTTCATTTTTTTTTTAACAGAATTTTCCATTGAAGGGGAAATTCTTGATGGTCATTTTTGGATATTCATTTTTTATTCTTCATTTTGAACCCACTTTTTCTAAGTAAAAGAATTTCTAGGAATTCTTTTGCACAAAACAAATAGGCCTTTAGAATAGTGTGCTGATTGATACTAGAGTCTTGTTTCCAATTTCCATCTGTTTCATTGAGAGAGTTTCTAGTGCTATCTATCAAGTCAAACATGAGTCTCAAGTAATCACATAAGATAGATTGATAAATGTTTCAGGGGTGCCAAGAGCCACACACAAGGAAAAAAAAAAACCATGAAGAAAATGTCCCTCTTTGATTGGAAGAGACACTCGTATTTCAAAGAGCAAAGCTTCCAACTGTAGAAAGAAGAAATAGAGGTGGAAGATTATTCAGAGAGTTCTTTGGCGTCTCTTCACAACCACGACAGGGCACTTGGCATGCTGAACACAGTATTGCCCTGTAGTCTTTGATAATGAGAAGATCCTGCAACCAGAAAAAATGTATCATGCCACAACAAAAGGCAATGCATGTAGACCATTAATTAAACTCTTCCATTATAATTTTGCTGAAGTAAGTTGATGGTAACAGAGATTCTAGTCTACTCCAGCCACAACAACTGACAAGTATAAATCAAAGGAGCCTGATTTTAAAAATTATTTCTAGATTTAAAACTAATGGCTAGCTACTGATCTAGATAATGGGTGACTTAATATCCATGTTCCTTGAGTCATGCTACTCAATTGTTTCATTAATGAAACAAACCATTCACGTAAGTGAATGAAGTCAAGAGGTTTGAACTTCTCATCTTCGAGATTCCCTGGCAAGTTGGGTAAATAATTAAAGGGCCAGCTTGACTAATTCTTACCTAATCCTCGCCAACAATTCGACTAGTGCTGAATTTGGCATTGACCCATTAAGGGACAGCAAGCACAGGTTTTGAAAAAACAAAATTGGGGACTACGAACGTGAAAAGATTCTTAATGAATCTTAAGGATCCAACTGAGAATGGGGTTCTATCAGAAGGGCTAAGTGTGTGGTGGGTGCCATTAAAAAAAAAAGAGTGTGTGGTGGGTGCAGTTGTAAGGTAATTGTTAGGTTGTATGGCTTAATAGAAGTTAATTAATCTTGCTCAACTTGTACTGTGAGTAGAAGTAGGCTTGCTATAGGTCTATTGTGATTAAGAAGTAGTGTTTGGGTGGTGTAACAGGGTTTTGGGGCTAATATTATAAATAGCGACTAAGAGTCTCTAGTATGTACGACCTCTTCCTATTGTATAGTGAATTCTCCTGTCTTCTCCGTGGACGTAGGCCAAAAGCCGAACCATGTAAATCTCCATGTTCTTCTGTGCATGATTGATCTCTTCTCGTAGGCCCTAGATCACAACAGTAATACTCTCAGTCGGAGAGGGAACTTTAGAATTGAGGTATGTGAGGACCTACTTAGTCCTGTCTAAACTCTATCCGCAATGCTGTGAGTACCCTTCCTTCAAGGGCACCCTCCTTTTTAGTTCCTTTTCTTAAAAAAAAGAAAAAAGAAGAAGATTAGATGAGATCTATATGAAGACTTCCTCACCAATCAATGTTATCAGAAGTTCCCATACGACGAACAATAGAAAACTAATTCGAACTTGTTTGAAGTTTCTGGAACTGCTCTTTTTTTTTTTTTTTAAAGAATTTTCAAAATGAAGTACTATTTATTTCCCTTTTAGATTTCATGTTAATATATTTTTGGTGATTTTTCTATCAATACAGTTTTCAGTAATCCTTTAGATGAGGAATTGCTAAGGTTTAGATTTTGTGACAATGGTGGACTGTCAAGATTTTAACCATAGAAACAGGGAGATTAGGTCAATTTATTATAGTAACTATCCATATATGTAGTATTAATACAGAAGGACATATTATTAAGTTTGAATTTTTCTTATTGACTCATGAAGTTGACTGTTGATTACATGTCAAAACAATCCTAGTAATATCTAGCATTCCCCTGAAGTCACCACATATCAAGGGATGTATGGCATCATTAACTTCTAAGACAGGATAAAGCAATGGTGAAATGGAAATCATTGGTATACCTTTTCAGCCCTCCATATTCATGGTTCCCAACTACCAAGAGGTCTACACATTGTTTTTTTGCTGCCTCGCATATGACCATATTTGCTTCTCCTACCATCAACTTCATCTCATAAGTAATCTAGATAACATGAGAAACAAACCCCATTTAAACATTTCATGAAACACCCATCAAGAAAAACACACCATCAGCATTCAGCAATGAAACTTACATTCCCTCTGCAACAAACTCTGTTTTTATTCTATTCATAACTAAATTTACTACTAATAAGTTAAAGATTTTTAACATAAATGTAATCAATTCGCCTATTCTTTGTATTTCATATCATCAAGAATACATATAAATATGTGACTGTCCAAAGAAAATCATACAATATATGAATGATACGAATAGTTCACAAAAGATGATAAATTAAAAGATTTTTTTAAAAAAAGTACAAAGAACCATTAAAAAAATAAAAAAACTCATATAAAATCATATTTATATGCTCAATTTAAAATGTAGAAAATACTATTTACCAAAAATACAAAAAAGTTGAAACACTTTATACAAAACTATTTAAGCGAGAACTGTTTTGCTTATTATTGGGATTGCCTAGCCTTCCAGTGAATAACTTATACCCTAAAACACACTACTCTCTGTGAATTACCATAAGAGAAATGAGTGTCATTCTTTTTCTTTTTTCTTTTTACCGGGTTTGGGTTACTGGTCCAGAAGTGGCACGTTGACTTGAGAATCCAGGGATTAATCCCTAGACGTAAATGTGAAACCAAGGTGCCAACACCATCAACTATGAATGTGTTGGCAAATGAATGTCATTCAACCATTAGTCACCTTATCAAAATAATTGCAATGATGACCATAGATTATGGGGCTAGCTAGGATGATCTAATGGGCTGCACACTCCTAGGTCTCGCTGTGATTTTTCCCTCCCCTCCCCTCCCCTCCCCTCCCTCTTCCACAATTGGCATAGCCCCAGTGAACACCTCAATAAATGTATATACTAAATTCTTGGTTATGACCTCTTCAAAGAAAACACTATCATAACCCAAGGATCTGAATCCTCTGCTGCTTCTTCAGCATACCCAAAAAAGGAATTGTATCTTACTCATCCATTCGAATCATACTCAATTATCTTCCCTCTGCCAAACTTCATTTTGGTATTATGCAAACTAACTAGCTATGATTATAACCATTTGAGTATAACCTTACATTGCATATTTGCAATTTATATTCTAATAGTGTAACTTAATATAATTGATTACTTACATTATGCTTCTTGCATGTGTCATTCACATGTTCAATACATCTACGGCTCTTTTCCATGGTGCTCAAAGCCTGCCCTTGAAACATCCCTTCTTTATAGTACCAAAAACAACACAAGTAAGTGAGAGAGAGAGAAAAAGGAAGAAAAAACAGAATAGAAGAAGAAGAAGACCTTCATTAACAAGTGGGGTATTGGACAATGCTAGAGGCTGGACGTAGAGGATTATAAAGTGATCGGGTTCGGTGGAATCTGATGCAGGAGGAATGAGATAGTTCAAAGCCCAATCCAAGGCATAGATTCCCATGTCATTGTCCTCAATGGCAACCATTATCTTCCTTCTTCTCCCTGCTTCCATGTTTTTTTTTTCCCCTGCTGAAAGCAGAAGATTATTTCATTTCAGTGCAGGCCCTCTTTGCTGAAGTTCATCATGCATAGAAAATGCACTTTGGACTAAGCTTTCTTCTTCTAACTTCTTGTTGGGTCTATCTTCACTTGACCCATCTCTGTATTTATTCCCAGAGGGTACTGTAGAGAAGAAAGAAAATGGCAATCAGTAAAAGACGCCGTTATAACGGTCGAGGGGTGCTAAGTGCTAACCATAAAATGTAACGTCCTGTAAGGAGAGGTTGTGAAAGCGAAGGGAGAAGAAATGGAAAAGAGAGAAGCCAAGGGGAATTTATAGATAACCCACTTGACAATTACCTCCTCAAGTTTTACATTTGACTGGAAAAGAATAAGAGGGTGCACTTGTGCAACCATGAGATTTCGTAGTAGAGAGAAAAATTGTATTGATTTTTTGTTTCCTCGTGAAATAGAAAGAACTAATTTTTCTTGATAAAGAGGATTTCGACGTCTATATATGTGAGGGATGCATATGTCGGGTTCCTCTTCCTCGTGGAAATGGAGATTCGTGATTTCGTACAGCACAGACACTAAAATAATGTCGTGAGATGTAACCTGATTTTTCTTAAGCCAAGTAGTCTAAGTAAAAACTTATTAAATCTGATTTTTTTGTAAATAAGTTTGACTTAGTTTAGATGAGATTAATGCTTTTGGTTTAATCCAAATTAACTCAATTGCGAGGGAAGTTTTGTTCTTTTCAGATAAATACACTGAATTTGGTGGATTGGGCAAAAAAATGGGCTTTAATTGTTGCTCAAAGTCATTGACTGAGATTCTAATATTGAAAGAAGTGGTTATTTGTAAAAGTTGAAAAAGACAAGTTGTAATTTGTAATTAAAAGGTGGCTATATACATAAGATTCCCCAAAGGAAGTATGCCAGGCTGAGACAAACCTCTAACCATAGTACCATACATAGACTCATGCTTGACCCATTTAACTATAGGGACACAAAACCAACCCACATGCCAACATAAAAACAGTAAAAGTCGGTCAAATAAAGCCTAGCCCTGCTTTGTGATCAGGCTGGCCAGGGCCATGACTACCCAAAATGCAATTTCAATAGATGTTTCATATAGAAGATGGTCATTATCTTCTGCCACCTCCATAAGCACTACTACATGGTAAAGACTACAGAGGAACCATTCGCACTCAGTATAATGGCCATCATGTCAGAGTCTTATATAAAAAAAATTAAAAAATTGTAACTTTGTCAGGAACAATCAATGGATTTTGACCTTTGTTATAATGGACTTCTATTATAGCCATGGCCACATATGTTTATGTACTTTAAGAAAACAATCTATTCTTTAGCAATGGAGCAGGGCTTCTTCCATTCTCCATTAAAGAAAAGAATGGTCAGGTTATCATTTGGGGTGCCATTGGAGGCTTTTTTGAAGAGACAGTGGACTATTGCAGGCTCCACATGTTCTGCAGTTTAGTTACCTTAAGCCTACAATGAGATCATTACATTCCACTCAGAAAGAGATCAGGTTTGGGTGTCACACAATAGGATCATTGCAAAACACTTATAAAAGAGATTGTGTCCATCTATTACTGGAGCCACGTTGATAATTTTGATTATGAAAAGGAGCGTTCATGTTGGCAGAATGGAGTCCCATATTCTCCACCTGCTTGACCAAGCTGAAGTTGACTGCTGAAAAATATAGAACACATAGGTCGTTGTTCGGGTTTACTAGTCCAATGAAATAAAGAGAAAAGTAGGTTTGTTCTAATAAATCTGTACGTTGGACCTATTTTGGTTTATCATGATCTGTTGTCTCATTAGGTCTGGTAATACGGTCAGTTTCCTGCAGAAAAAAATGAGGATGGTAGATATTCTTTTTCGCATTATAGTAAAATCTACATTTCATGTGACTGCTTTTTTAAATAGGAAAGTGAAAAAAATAAGTCGAATTTTTTTTTTTTGTGATTTTACGAAAAAGCTTTTCATATGGGTTGGAAAATAATTTTCCTTGTATAAAAGAAAAGAAATCCACACAACTGATTCTCCACAGAAGTTCACAAGTGTCCTTTAGGGTGCCTCTTTGTGTACCACAAAGAAGAGGAAATGCCAATCCTACATGGGAGGTTAGTACACAGTTTTTTCTTCGCTGATGATGGCTTTGAGTTCCACACAGTTTCGGACTTGTCATAAATAGAATCCCAAGAAAATAAGGCTTTCACTTATGCAAAAAACACCTTACACTGACGTGCCCTTTAAGTGCTATGAAACTTATGGTTTCAAGATGAGGAGAGTTACCATAAACTCATTTGAGGATGAATTAGAGAATGTATCATAATATGACATGACAAGACGAATGTTTACTTGTATAAACATGTGTAGGATAAAATTCCCCAGCTATTGTTTGACTCCGAACAGTGGCAGACGCACGCAACATGCGCTCCCCGAAACCCCCCCCCCCCAGCTATTGTTTGACTCCGAACAGTGGCAGACGCACGCAACATGCGCTCCCCGAAACCCCCCCCCCCCCCCCCCAGCTATTGTTTGACTCCGAACAGTGGCAGACGCACGCAACATGCGCTCCCCGAAACCCCCCCCCCCCCCCCCCCCCCCCCCCCCCCCCAAATCCAAAAAGACGCGCTCCCCAATTTTACAAACTCTTTTAGGCTAAATCCAAAAAGACGCGCTCCCCAATTTTACAAACTCTTTTAGGCTATAGCAGTAATTTTTAGGGGTTAAAAAAAAATTCGTTGATTCATAAAACTGATTCGATCTGGCTCGCGGATTTTTAATTGAACTGAATGTAAACGGATTGATAATGGATTGGAAATTTTGTAATCCATTAGCAATGGATCGGTGACATATTTTACCTTCAATCAACAAATTTAATTAAATCCGATTCGTTGACATTAAATATATAAAAAAAAAATAAGGGATCTAAATATAAGTTAAGAGGTCTAAATATAAAAGAAGAAAAAACTTCAGGGTCAAAATGTAATTCACTTTTATGTATAAGTATAGCAAATGAAACCCTAGACCAAATTTCACCATAGCCTTAAAAGGGAGCATGCTTTTCAAATTTTCTTTAACATTGGATTAAACAGATTAAACTGATCTGATCCGGTCCTCATTGACCGAATCGGATCGGTTTTTAACAGCAACGGATTGGTAACGGATTCCAAATCACGGATTGATGACGGATTTAGCCTAATCTACACCAATCCAATCTGTGTACAACCCTAGCAAATCCTTTTCCGGGAGGATGACACGTGGTACTCTTTTTGGGATTTCACAATAACATGTAGCACATCCCATCCTTATTACAATTTCAAACAACTTGCATCTCTACCATCTCTCTCCAAAACTTATCCTATCCCCTAAATTATCTCTTTCAATACCTACAATCTCTCTCCTTAATAAATACATGAGATGAAGCGTCTCTTAACCTTTATGCAATTGATGCCAGACCATTCCAACAATTTTCACTTTTCCATTGTATATGATTTTTACTTTCCTCGATATTGGGTATCCTATTCATAGATACTCATTTACAATTTTAAAAAACTTTCATCAGGATGTGAGGTTAACTGTGATTGCACGAGATGTAGTCCCTATTTTAACTGCACAATATGTGGGCCAGTAGTAAATGTAGTTTCCTTATTATATAGGTTTTCTAACAAAATTAAGATTCTCAGGCTCAAATGCCAACTAATAGTATCCAATCCATTATCGTGTTGCTCTGTTAGGTTTCCGCTAATGCACAATGGTTCCTACGATCAATATGTTTTCTTATTATGGGGGTTTTCTAGTAAAATCGAAAATTTTATATTTAAATGCCAACTAACATTTTCCAATCCATCATCAAATGTCAAATAATATTATCCAATCTATTATTACGTTTCTAATTATCATTTAGATTGTGTGGAATATATCTTTTTTTCTTTTTGGGCCCATGTTGGGCATGAGCCTCTCACAGTACTTAATAAGAACTTTGCCATGAGGTAATTGGTAAAAATAACTATGATCCTTTAATTGTAGAAAGTTTTAGACTATAATATTCATAGGGGTAGTAATTTTGATCCAACCTATGAACGTAACTTGCAACACCCCCCACCCAAACATAAATAATCATATACCTTGCACTCACTCAACAAAGTCCCTCGCCATCAGTGCTATAGTCAGGGATTGATACTTAGTTGTTTTTATGCAAGGAATGTGCTTCACCACTAAGCTACCAGTAGATTGGAAACTTTAGCCCACTTGGTAATTCAAAGTTAGAGTTATTTTTATTTTTTTAGGTTTGAGTTAACATTTCTCTAACCCAATGGATTGGATTAAAGTCAATATATGACATTTGACCTCCTAACCCAACTTTACTTACCACATTCCTTGACCCTCCAACAATTCAACTTAAAATGTGACCTATTAATTAAATATTGAGTTAAGCTTTATAACTTCTAAGAGGTGTTTGATTGACATCTTTATCAAAATTAATGAATGGGTAAACTTTAGGTTGAACATACATGCTATTGTGCACTATTCAACACATTCAATTTCATCTCTCTATCTTTAAATTCTAACTTTTTCTTTACACTTGTTATCATCCTTTTGGTGTGATAATTTAGATGGGTGATATTTGTAATCAAATTATTTTTATAGCAATTGGATAAATGACACTTATCGGTCATTAACTCCCTATCTTTAGACTATCATTTTTTCATGGTACTTGTTATCATCTTTTTGGTGTGGAGGTTTAAATAATTAAGTGACATATGGAGACACAATATTTTTTTTATATCAATTGAATATATAACACCTATGACTCCTTTAGTTGATAAATAGGGTTATGCTTAATTCAAACACTCATATTCATTTTTTCAAGCATCAGCCTCTCACTCTCAGCTACATTTTATTTCATTTTTTAAAAAGTTAGCATATCGTATAACCCAAATCAAGTTATTTAAGCTGACTCTAGGGGTGCTTGAATCTATGTCAAAGACTATATAAATTCTTTAACAATTTTCATTTCAAAGGCCACTTCTGCTTATTACTTTTTATATATTTATTATATTATACATATATTAACAAAATAGAATATCACATAATACTTATATAATTAATATTAGCTTTTTCTTATTTTCTTATAATTTTAAATTAGTTCAACTACAATCATATAACCTAGATCCAAGTTAAAGTTTTTTATTTTTATTTTTATTGGTATCCAAGTTAAAATATATGCCTTAAAAAAAAGGGACTTGGGCTTCTTTATTTCCCAATTAAGTAGACTAAAAGTTGAATAAGGACACAAATGTGACTTGAATCTGGCTTATTGATAGAACATATTTTTTTAAATCACTAGAGCACGTTGAAAGAATTATCATATGTACGAAAGATTACTTGATTATATTTTTGTTCCTCTTCATACCTATTTTTCCTATTTATTCTGATATTATTTTGAATTTCGTAATCTCATAATTTTGAAAATCTTCCATAAATATGATGATTTCATTTTTTAAATAAATTATAAATTATTTATCAATTTATTTGTATATTACTGTCATAGAATCTTTATTGGAAATGGGTGGCATAGGAAGAAGGTAAGTCGAAACTCTTTAAGTTGTAACTTAATTGATTGGATTTTGTATTCGTGTGTCAAGTCGCTTTTACCCTAAAAAGGAGATTTAAGTTTTGCTTAAACTGTGTATCTTACTTGGCCGGTTCGGACTTTATGCCACAAATTCCTTACTTGGGTCTGGCTCAAGCTCTTACTCGGGCACGGCTCAAGCTCTGCCCAAAGTGGGCTAGCCTTGGTTGGACTCAGGCTGGTCTAATCCATTATCACCCTTTCATGATAAGAATTAAAATGGTTTAGGAAGCTTCTTATTTGAGGCTAATCTTCTTATTTGGATAAGACTATTCTCATTTGAGAAGATAAGTGAAAATCAAAATTCAAAAGTGAAATTGAGAGCAAAATTACTTCAATTTGAGCCTCAATTTCCAAATTAAATCGCTTGAAAATCATATATATAAATTAACAAAACATGATCTACTTAGCACGGGTAATATAATCATAATATTAAAATTTATAAAAAAAAACTTTATGATCAATTTCTTTAAAATCAAATGCAGATTTTAGATAGAGAGCGGAAAATGTTATAGTCTGGGAGAAAAAAAATCCACATATAAGAATTCAATACCTAATTCCAAAGATTTAGAAAAATCACAAGTTGATGAAAGTTGAAAACTAATGACCAAGAAAACTAAAAAATAAAAATAAAAATAAGAAAAATAATATAAACTCATAATAAAATTTAATAAAAATTCAAAAGACCCAGAGAAATAAAACATAAAAATGAATATCCATAATCAATCCAATAACATAAGCAAATTAAAAGAATAAATCACCCATGAAAAAAAAAAAGATTAAGAACAAAAGGCAAAGACCGAATAACCCACAAATTTATAAGAATCTATCATCAAGAAAACCAAAAAGCCCTTTACAACTGAGAAGTAATAATAAAAGAAATACAAAATAATATAGACCAAATTTTATTAAAAACTATAAAAAATAAAAAATCAATAGACAATACAATGATAGAAGAAATTTAGAAGAAACAAATTAACCAATCTATGATAATCCAATACTAAAGAATGAAAATTTAAAGCCACAAAAGAAATAAAAAAGAAAAAATCCATGAACAACCTTCACAAAGAAAACTAAAGAACCCAATGGAAGTAAAAGAAATAATTAACTCACAAAGAAAGAAAGGAAAAAAATACAAAATGAAAATGAAAATACACATAAAAACCCATGATAAAAAGTGATTTAAATGAAAAAATCAAGGAGAATCCAATATTCAAAAATTGGAAAAAAAAAAAAAAAAAATTGGATGTCCTTGGGCCATGGGTCTAGAATCTGCATCACACTGTCACAAACTTGGGCCCTTCAACCCATGTTACCCTAAGAGGGACCTGGTAGGTAAGGCTCCAATCCAGCCTTCTGCAAATGAGTCCAGACCCTCTATGGAAATTTGTAAGACACTTTTAGTGAGGCCCACTTATCGATAATCTAAACCCAAAAAAAAAAAATTACAATCTTTTTTTAGGGTGCCTAGCCAAGTTTTTTTACCAACACGAGCTGGGCCCATACAAGATTGGAAAAAGTTACTCTTCTTTTGGTTTAGGTCATATTGGTTGCTTCTATAAAAGATAAGGTTATACTCTATACTCGTATCTGCATCCGCACTTCCTCTTCAGTTGGGTAGCAGTGGAAAAAAGTGAGCTTCCTCCTCCTCCTCTCCTGTGGGTAAGGTTTTCAACTCTTCTTTGTTTAACATGAAAAAAAGGTTCTTAGAACCCTGTACCCGATTTTATGTGAAGAAAGGTAGACCCCATTTTGGCAAATCTAATGGGTGTGCCGGTATAGTGAATCTGTATTTTTTCTTGTAGCAGTTCTGAGAATTCATGGTGGTTGTTTTTGCAGTTTATACTTACCCTTTCATGCAAATACTTTTCATGGCTACTTGATTTCTTCAGTAGGATAAATTAGGAGGTCCAAGGATTCAAAAGTTACAGGTTTTTCCTGCAATATAGTAGATTTTGAAATGAGAGATGTTTCCTTTGAAGCTCTTATCTTGTGGGAGCAAAACCTGTAAAATGTGAACCTGGGGTTCTTCTAATACTTGAAAGATTCAATCTTGGCAAATAGAGCATCACCAATTGAAAGTCGTGGTTTGGTTTGAGAGAGGCGCCCCCATGAGTGTTCTGGCTTTTCTTTCATAAATGGGGTCATTTATCTTTCCAAGATTATGTTAAATTCTTTTTACTTGGTTTATTATAGGAAAATTAAAAGATGAGTTTTTAGGTAGCGAAGTTATGTTTGATTTACTGTTTCAACATGCCTGTTTGGATGAATTTGAAGTCATATAAAACTCAATTTAATTTCACGAATTTCTTAGGGGTCTTGGAATGAGCATGGGTGAAAAGGGCGGTATCATCAGCTTCTTAACAGAGAAAGGGTTTAATGATCAAAGAATCCATGAGATGTTTAAAAAGTGCAAGCGTTTGGATAGAGTGGAAAGAGAGGGAGCTTGTGAAGTTTGGAATTACTTGAAAACCATAGGTATCAAAGAGAGGAAGCTTTCTTCTGTTGTTTCAAAGTGCCCTAAGATCCTTTCTCTTGGCTTGAATGAAAAGCTTGTGCCAACTGTTCAATGCCTTGCAACCCTAGGAACAAAACCCAGTGAAGTAACTTCAGCCATAATTAAATTTCCGCCCATACTCTCACACAGCATTGAAGAAAAGCTTTGCCCACTTCTAGCTTTCTTTCAGGCATTGGGAATTCCCGAAAATCAGTTGGGTAGGGTGTTGTTGATCAATCCAAGGCTTATCAGCTACAGTATAGAACCAAAACTTACCCATATTGTAGATTTTTTCACGAGCCTTGGACTGAATGAGGATGGGATGATTGGAAAGATTATGGTGAAGAACCCATTTATCGTGGGTTACAGCGTCGAGAAAAGACTGAAACCAACTTCAGAGTTTCTGAAATCAATCGGTGTGAAGGGATCAGATCTGCAACAGGTAGTGCTGAATTTTCCTGAAGTTTTGTGTAGGGATGTTGAGAAGATTCTCGGACCCAATTTGGCATTTTTGGAGAGATGTGGGTTTCGCAATGGACAAATTGCGGCCTTGGTGGCTGGGTATCCTCCTATTTTAGTCAAGAGCATCAAGAATTCTTTAGAGCCAAGAATCAAGTTCTTGGTTGAAGTGATGGGGAGAAGTATAGATGAAACTGTGGATTATCCAGATTTCTTTCGGCATGGTCTGAAGAAGCGAGTAGAGTTCAGACAGAGGCTTATAAAAGAAAAGAACATCAGTTGTAGTTTGAGTGACATGCTTGAGTTGAGTCACAAGAAGTTCATTCTCAAATTTGGCTTGTTTGAAGGCCTTAGCTGATCTCATTATTAATTGAAAAGAAACATTTTTTTCCTTTTGTAACCTCAGTCCGGTTTCAATTCGATGTTATGAAAATTTCTCATTGAGAATCAAAGCACTTTTTTAGTACTGTCTGAATGAGAGCTTAAGCTGTATCGTTCTATAGCATAATTACTAGTTAGGGATCTTCTTTTTTTTCTTTAACAGTGTGGTGCAAACCAGATTGCCCGAGGCAAATCTGTTGCAACAAAAATACAACCTGCTCGGAGGTTTATTCTTTTTTCTTCAAAATCCAAAAACTCCCCGCTTCTTCCTATATTCATTGCTTAAATAGGTTCTATTCATTGCTTAAATAGGTTCTACAAAACAACCCTAAAACTCATCTCAGCCATTGTAATAAGGCTTGAGATCTAATTTGGGCCATTGACAAAAAGACAAGAAAAGTCTAAATTGCCCTCAACAAATGATCTACATAACGCAAATGAAGATGAAAATCAAGAGGTAAAAGACCCAACAATGGGCCATGCCCATACAGTCAAATGACTAACTTTGCTCTTCATCACAGTGTGTTTAAGTTGAAGAACATATTACTTTCATTTGCCTTGCAAAATGATGCTTGAAGGTTCTACTACCATCTCTGTGCCCAAAAACATGTGCATGGCATTAAGTTCCTGCTTTGTCTGAACAAGTTTGTGAAATCTGAATAGTAAAAATACAGCTTCAATCTCACCCATGAGGAGGATTTGTTGTCCAATGACTAAAAATTAATAGTTTGTGTGTCAATCCCTCCCAACAATAAAATCAACTATAATCAATAAATTCCCACCTCTTGTAATAGTTAGACAACAATAATAACAATATATCTCCGGGCTTTCTTTGAGCTCTTTTCTCCTCATTTGAGGCTGACTAATGCATAACCAAATGGCCCCACGAATTGTATAAGGAGATCATGTAGATGTTAAGAGTATGTATGGTCATATTTTCAACTGATGCCAAGTTGTTTTGGGTATTCACTTGTCTGCATAATTGCAATCTTATGCTATTATAAAAGTATTTTAGGAATTTGGAGAATTAAACTTTTGACCAGAATTCTAGTTTAAGTAAAACTGTGAACGACTATGACAATATATGTGGTCTCTTGTTTATTCTATTCAATAATACATACTCAATTCCTCTTCAAATTCTCTTTGCTTCCTTAATTCTTGAAGTTAACAAGAGACACCTCACACCAGGGAGTCCAGAAGCACTCGGGTTGGTTCAAACTTGGCAGAGAGGTTTCCAAGTTTTTTTTTTTTTTTTTTTCAGTTCGAAGTTGTATTCTCTTTAGAAGTATCTTCGAAAAGAGATGTCAAGGACTCAAGAGACTGCATCTTTCAATTTTCTGTTGCAACTTTTTAAGATATGCTTCCATTTGAAGATTACTTTTGCCCATCTCTGCTCTTATCTAAAAACTCTTCCTGGATAAAATGGTAGGAGAGCCTTCTTACAATAAAGGCTTTGTGTTGGACAGCCATGTCCAATATAATACTTTCTCTTAGCCAAAAATGAAACTCTGCCCTCTCTGCTTCATCTATTTCTCAATCAAAGCTGTTGATGAACATCCTCACATTTGGGTTGGGGTGGGGCATTAATGGGGCCTGGGATGATGAATGCCTTGGAGCTGTCTCTTGGCATCTTCTTCTTGTTGCCGCTGCCGCCGCCGCCTCCGCCTCAGAAATCAATTGATTTCTCTAATTGATAATGTTGAGGTCAACGTCCATCCTCACTCCTGAGCGGTTATAATTGTGGTCGAGCCCTTGCCCTCGCTATAAAACTATTGTTGTGTCATTTCCTATCACCAATTGGTTTTGGGATAAGTGGTAGTTCAATGAGATGTAAGATCCTACAAATAATTATCTCCTTTCTTCGTTGTCTATCAAGCCGATAGCTGATTGATTAGAAGGATTGCTAACTAGTTTTAGATTGGCTATGTACCAAACTTCATTATCCACTACTTTGTTATTCATCTTGTCATATCTCAATTAGGCAACGAGCCAACCTAAGTCAAATTTACACTCTCTTCAATGGTATAAAGCCAGGATATCCCATTGTTTCTACTTACCCCATTATTTATACTTTGATCTATGGCATGTCTTATTTGATCCCATTGTTTCTACTTTCAGCTATTGCATGTCATGAAATTGAATCTAATTACACAACTATTTATGACACATATAGGTTGTAGGTACATTTTGGCTGCTGATTTAACATTCTCTCCTCAGGCAAATGCCATTCCTGTTCAAACCTTTTAAGTACTATACATGAATTTAATTTGTAGTGGGCTTTCGTCTAACCATAAGCAATTTGATCTCATTATCTCAATATCTTGGAAAGTAAGGCATCTGATTTTGATGAGTTGATTTAACCATATCTAGACCTTCCATTAACCAAATAAAAATATGTGCTGTAATATGTTTGTAGATTGGTCATGACCATGAAGTTGGTTTGAACTTTTAAGTGCCGTTTTTATGTACGGAGAAAAATATTTCCTTGTGGTGGTCAAGTCATGAATGTTGTTTGGCTATAAAAATGAGTACAGCCATCATTCAATAATCTTATTTGCCTCTTCTTTCCAACCTAGATTTTTATATAGATAAAAGCATGATGGCCTCTTTTTGTCCATAGAATACATAGGAACTCATTCCATATATTGTTAAAAGTGAAGATATTAGGTGAATACATAAAAACGACCATCAAATAACCTCCCCTTTAATAAAAAGTGAATCGAGAGAAGATGAGAAATGAATACTTAGTAATCACCCTAGCAATTTAAATTCTAAAAAAGTCAAGGTCCCACCTACATTGCTACCCATAGAATACATAGAGCTCATTTGGACATGAATTTGTATATATTCAATTCGTTTGTTGTCAAATTCAAATAAAATTTGCCTTTAGGGATATCCCAAGTTGTGTAGCTCAGCTCGCCCGATTCTTCAAGCATTATATTTTATTTAATGTGTTTTACATAAGCTTAATGCGGTGAGACTAACTAACCTTGTAGTAAAATTTAGTCATATCCCACTAAAGAGAATTCCAGTTACCATTTTCTCATCTAGGGTAAGCATGAGTGAGCTTTCCCGATAATTGGCCCTCAATAATTGTTTGGGGCCAGGTATGAGTTCTTAAACTTTTTGTGGGATTGATTGGAATAGGCCCGTGGCAGGGTTTGCTCCAGAAATTCTATCTATCAGATGAATGAAATCATCCATTTTGTTGCCTTGGTTTTCTTTACACAATGCAGTTGTGCTGCTACTATCATTGTTATAAAAATGAAAATCATATTGGAAGTTCCATAAGGGGTTAAATCAAATTGAATGATGAGTCATATCATGAATCTTAGGATATTTTATTAATGGCAAAAATTTTAAAATTTAATCAGAAAAAAGAAATATATATATTTTTTAAATCAATCCATTTCTCATTTATATAAGCATTGATAGAAAATTTTCTCCTACGAGTTGATTACATGTATAATCCAGCTCAATGCCACAGTTGGAACCACCACCTGCCTTTCATTTACATAGCATCTTTCGCTTTTATTTCCCTATGATCTAACCTTTACTCTCCGTTGGATTGGATTTTAAATGTGGTTAAAGAAAAAAAAATTATTTAAATTTTAAGGCCACTACATCAAGAGTTAGGAATAATCTGATGATGTTGATTTTTTGCATAACCTTTATCTATAAAAGTATTTTTCCATCTATTGTATCCTAGCAATGAAAATGCTTCTAAGCACCGTGCCATCTGCTAGTAGGTGAAAATTTCTGGACTATCTTAATATGGTGATAATGATACACAAAACTGTAGTTTTTTTTTCTTTATAAAGTAAAAAAAAAAAAAAACATATTTTCAAATTACCATTCTTACATAAATAGGATGTGTTGCGTGAAGTTCAATTAATGATTTATGAAAAATCTGAAAAATAAATTAAGGCAAAACATGAGGCCTAATGTTAAATGCACAAATTCTCATCTCAAGAGACATCCCTAATCATTAGAAAAACTCTTAAAATAAAAAAATTAATTCCTTTTATAAAAAAAGAAAAAGCTTGCACTAGCTATTTCCATCTAAATGAATTCCCGTGTAAGGTGATTTGATACGATTTACCTATAAGCAAAATACTCTTTATAGATATAAATCTAAACCAAATTATAGTACTTCAACAACAAGGCACAAACGTTCGCTATGTTTCTACGGTTTGCACGCAAACGTTGTTGGTTTGAAACTGCACTACTACACTGGGCTACATGAAAATTTATTTAGCTTTTCTATAAGTCCAGGGGGATTAGTCTAGCCTAATGGGTTGGAACTCTCCGACCCTCCAACCTTTGTGGGGCAAATGCGAGGGAATAAAAATCTCACATTGATCTCTATTTGTCTTCAGGTGCTTGATAAGGAGTGGAAGACTGACCTGACCCTAAAAATTAAAAAGAAAAAATCATGATGTCTGCGGTAGCCAATTCAGAGGAACAAGAGAAAACCCTAGTCGAAATCATCGAAGATGTGACTGCTATCATCGACCCCAACAAATACACCAACTTCGTCGCCAGCCCCAAGTCCGGCGCCATTGCCACCTTTGCAGGCACCACTCGAGACACCTTCGAGGGGAAGCGGGTGGTGGAGCTTCGCTACGAGGCATACGTCTCCATGGCCATCCGACGGCTTAGATCGATCTGCTCCTCTGCAAGGTCGTCTTGGAGTCTGGACTCGATCGCCGTCGCGCACAGGCTGGGAACGGTTCCCGTGGGAGAGACGAGCGTCTTCGTAGCGGTTTCCGCGGTGCATCGGGCTGATGCGATGGAGGCGTGCAGGTACGTGATTGATGAGATAAAGGCGTCTGTGCCCATATGGAAGAAGGAGGTTTACGCCAATGGAGAGGTGTGGAAAGAGAATTCCGAGTTTATTGAAAGGAGATTAGGGTTAGGGTTGGAGAAACATGAACATGTACATGAACATGGGTACTGTTGCGGAAGGAAGGTTAAAGTAGATGATGATGAGGAAAGGAAGGTTAAAGTAGGTGATGATGATGAGGAGAAACTGAGAGGAAAAAATGAGTGAAATCTGAGGATGAGGAGAAACTGAGAAAAAATGAGCGAAATCTAATTTTAGAGAAATTGAATGAATGATGATGATCAAGTGCTACAACCCTCAATGTAATTAAAAAAAAAAAAAAACTCTGTTAAAGTTGGGTTTCTTTTGGCTTGTGGTTTTCATGCACACAGCTCTTCCCTAAACAATGTTCTTCCTCTCTCCCCCTAAAGATAAGATGAAGTCCACACACACATTTCCAAGTGAATGTATGACAATCAAGAAAAGAGGATGAGATATCAATCCTATCAAATGATCTTGACCCTGTAATGGTTATAAATCCTGATTTGTTTACAACAAAATCCAACTTTGAATAATGTTTGTAACTTTGTAAAGTTTTGGGTTTGCTTCTGCTACATGAGAAAGTAGTGTCAAGTGTGCGCGTAAGGATTGGGTTATTTAAAAGTAGGGTCAGCTCTTTTAATATATTTATTCCGACCATATTGGGATTAACTATATGAGATGCCTCCAATTTATCAAGTTTTGACTTTTCGTATAGGTTGCAAATCTTAAGATTTCACGCCCTAAAAAAAATGGAAGGGTTGAAAAATGAGGGTAATTTGAAGATGTCCACTCACACTTTTGCTGAATGTAGACCATATGCACTTTCTTGACTTGGAAAAGAAACATTCCCGGAAGAGGGCAAATCCTTGCATTGATTTACGTATTAAATGCAGCATAATAAGTTCCATGCACTAACATGGGTCTTGTTTATTTGTACGAGTCCTACTAATTACAGTATAACATACTCAAAACGTGGATCACTCCAGTGGTTCGAGCTGCACTGGCGGTGGCTCAAGCTGCTGGTACTTGGGCTTGTTTTTATCAAGAAGAAAGTAAGTTGTCCAGTACCAGAACATCAGTATCCGACCCTGTGCCAGTACTGTGTCCCTAATCCTACTTCCTCCAAAGGACAGCCTCTCCAATGCCTGCCATAAAAGACATAGAAATCAGCACAGCTCATCTCTTATCAACTCCACTTCATCAACAAAATCATACAGAAATCAAAATTTTCTAGTATGTATGGTTGGGGCTATATGGAAGCGACTTCGCCTTCCATTGAATCTTTTGAGTTCAGACGGAAGGATTGGAAGCACCATAGGGTTTCCCTTTGACCAACCAAAATTGATATTTTGTTTCAGGTGCTGAAACTGATTCTATGTAATAAATGGAGTATGCCTAGATGTATTTCCATGATATTTAATCTCTGAACACTGCAAATTGATGGGATTGAGCCTTCCCGATGTTTATGGGTGCTTCATGGAAATACGCCTAATGACATTTATAGAACTTCGCCATTTCTCAGAGAAGGGCAACCATAGGGTACTATCCTTGCAAATATAATATATTATGTTGGGTGCCAATCTCTGTAATGTGGCATAAGTTACTGGAAGGTTGATCTGATGAGACCAGCAGTAGATTAGAGACGCCCAAAATGCCCAAATCCGCATCCCAGGTCTAAATCACCCACGGACCCCACATGTATACAGTTGCAGATGGCCCACATTTGCTTCGGAGAAGTAGTTCGTCTGATTTTTCCCAGTCTCACAAAATTCTAGCATCTGGGAAGATGGTTTCGATAATTTAAAAGAGGTTCGTCATTTTTTTTCCAATTCAACATTGCAAACCTGTTCTCCAGTTTGAATGTCGAAGGATTGCTGTTGATCGAATTCAAGGCCACTGAATTCATTGAGACAAAGTCCCTGAAATGCCCTGAAAATCAACAAAAAAAAAAGCTTCAATCACTGCAAAGTATGAGATTCTGAAAGCTCTGGAATCAACATAATGTCACCCCTTTGAAACATTACCATCTTATGAGAGAAACTCGAGGAATCCAACGGAAGATCACTGGTGTGTTCTCAGCATTGACATAATAGCCTCCAAAAACAATGAACACTGTCATAAGAGACGGACCCAAGGCCATTGCGGCTTCTGTTGTTGGAGCCATAGCCCCAACTGTTAGTCCCATTGCAGATGCAGCAAATGACTCCACTGTTACAATGCCAGAGAACTTTCCAAACCTAGCATTCAAAATCAGGCAATACAAACTAATATTAATGACCAAAGCCAAGCACTTGTCTTCAGCAAGAACCAAGTGCTGATATCCATCTAAAAGTGATATTTCAGGAAATATATTCAAAAGTCAATGACCAAAGCGATCCCATTCATTTTGCTAGGTTGAGTCATTGGCCCTGAACATTATGATGAGCCAGTGTCCTGAGGTGACCCCCCAAAATTCAGTTATATAACAAATGGGAGATCCTAACTCTTCTACCAGGAGCCAATCATCACTAGATGGTTAAGGTTTAAGAAAAAAAAGAATTAAAAACTGTCCAGAGTGAATGACTAGGATTTTCATGAATGAAAATAATGGAGCAATCTCCATCTAAAGTAGTGCCCATGAAAGACGGGGACTAATGCCTCGGGCACCATACACATTGCAAGGCTCAGTGGCTCACAACCCAAAAATTCTCTTCAAAGAGAGAGGATCTGACATTCTAAGGGGTTACAGGTGCCAGTTTATTTTACCATGAAGTTTACCAGAAAAATCAGAAGATATATCATGATCAACACGTTCATGCTGCTCTGTAAGCTAGTGATATAACTTGAAAATATACTAACCATCTATGCACGTGTATGGACCTCAAGAAATGATAAAGTATTTTATAAAAGAAATAAAATCTATCATGTTAGGAAGCACATGAAAAGTCAATCAGTTTAAATATTTTGCAAAACAGAAAATAAAGTGTGTGAGACTGTAAAGATAAACAAATCATACTTAGCACATCAACAACACTACATTGTTTTCCCAGCATTTGGAATAAATTTTTTGGTTGATTATTTAGAATGTTTTTGCGGCCTTTGTAAGTGATAACATTAAACATTTACCTCTAACAACAACAATAATATTTTTATTATTACTGCTGCTGCTGCTATTATATTATAATTAATGCAGTCTGTAACACACAGGGTTTCTTTTCCCCCAAGATCCCAATCTAAAGCAGTTCAAAAGCTAGTTTGTACTCAGCTTTCCCAACCAGTTATCTGTTGGTGCTCCGTATGTGCTAGTCCCAATACCATAAAAAGGAGGGTGGAATCAGGCAGTTAACTTAAACAATTTATTAAATCTTTTAATGATCAATACTTTATTGGAAAATAGAACTTAAGGTGGTCCCAGAGAGTGGTTGATCAGGTATTCCCTCCATAGAGGAGGTATAGGATTCAGACTCTGGGTCGGCTCCCCTGATAACATTTAGACTCCTGGCCAAACAGCTCGGTGCCTTCCAATCTTGGTAGGAGAGGCTATGTTGAATATCAAGTTTTACAAGGAGTGGATATGTTGAATCCTCCATAGCACAAATTCTGAAGGCAGAGGCTTGGTTACAACTCTTAGGTATAAACATCAACATTATAATCATCATTGCTGCTAAAAATTTAGACAAATTCATGCTAAAATATTATCCAAATGATACCACAAATAGCATCTGTAACATATTCAGTGCAATTTCTTTCCCACTTGGTGAATAAGTTCTAGAGGACCCATCATCCAAGTATCTCACTATCTGATTTGGGTGCTTCAGTTTTGAAGGATCCACGTATGATAAATAAAACCATACCAAGTGGAATACAGTTTTCTCCTTTCTGGTCAGAACCATTACTAGAGGCAGCCACTGATTGATTTAAGGCAGGGAAATAGAAAGAACAACAATAACAATGTGTTTTCAATTGAACGCCATCACAAACACAAAAAATAGGTAAACATCCATGCTGACAAAAACTTGAAACCTGCAGAAATTTGGAGTACATGAAAATTACTCAAAGTGAGGAGATTGAATGAGAAGTCTTTAGGAAGTGGTGCAGAATAGTAAAAATTCACCTGGATAGAGATGGATGTAGACGGGCCATGGGGTACAATATTGTACCAAACATCAATGGAAATACTGCCCCAACAGGGATCTCAGCCAACAATTTAGAAAGTAAATATGGTCCTAATGCATAAGACCCCTTGGCACGCTCTCTGTCGACAATTGCACGTTCCTTGGGAAAAACTCCCACAGTCTTTGTAAGTGCTGCCATTGCAGTGTTTATAGCAGCAACCTTTGACAGCAGAGAAGTACAAAAGAGATCAGCATATCCCCATTTTGCAAGCATTTAGGTTTACCTAAGATTACATCGAAACATGAAATGTTTAAATCTGTCTAACTGTACAAATTTTTAACCACCGGTTTTTAAAATATTTGAATGTCATGAATCAGTAATGTAGCACATGGAATTCTACCGGTTGAACAACTCCAAGGAACACAGGTTAGAAAAATGTCTACTTAAATTGTTAAAGGTACCTCAATCAATGAAATGCCATTTTTGTTGCAACTACATGCAGAACCTCCACAGAATTCGTGCTGTTCACTGATCACTGGGAGATTGGAGATTAGGGGTGAGACTGTTAGATCAATTAGATCACTAGCTTTCCTTCATGGAAGGGGGCTACATACCCAGGTGTCAAATGAAATTTCATTCCTCCTTACTACCCATGGCTGTAGTGTCAAGACTGCTATGCTTTCATTCCACAATCTCTGGCTCACTTATTATGGTTACAAATTTATAATTAGGGTTTCCTAGTTTGGGTTAACGTCTTTGATAGTAGTCTATAAATAAGCATTGGCTATTCTCAATAATAAGACCAAAGAATTCAGTCAAGCCCTAAAGTTTCAACTATATTTATTGTTCTCCTTTCTTTGCCACCAAAGACAAAAATAAAAGCAATTGCTCTGGATATTTTTTTTCCAACTTTTATTCCACCACCGGTTGTTGTAGAGTTATCAAATAGGGAACATAATACACCATCCAGGATTCAGATCATGACATGGTTGTTGCTTAGCCCTTCCTCCACAGTGGAACAGTTTTGGGATGCTACCTTTGCTAAGATCTTCACCCAGTTGTGTCACCATTGCAATGGTCCATGTTCTGCCACAGGTGAGATATTGAAGTCAATCATTTCTTTATACTCAATCCCTACGGAGATGGAATAATGCTTTGATCATATGAGCTTAAACATAATGGGGTCTACTTTTTGTAAGTTAGATCAAGTGGACCAGTGATTTACTTTAGAAGGTCCTCTTTTTTTTATGAGGACCAATTAGGACCATCAGATCACCCTGATAAGCTTTCCTTTGATAGAAAATACCATTTCTCCCTGGGGAGAAAACAATCGTGGGAAACGGGATAAGAAAAATCTCAGTAGTTAGAAGGAAAAATTAGTTTTCTAGTAATTGTGGTTAGGGCTAATGAAGAAGTTTGAAAACACAATGGGTGGATGTTCCTGCATTCTCTGCCCCAAACAATGATTATAGGGGATGTAAAGGCAGAATCCAACCTAAACTGTTTTTACAATGCCTATAACACAGTTGAACAGATAAGCATTAATTCTTCCAGATATTCCAATTGGTTATACAATTACATCGATAGGAACATAAATATACATATTTTGGCACATGCTTTGGCATTTGGATTATACCAAATGTAGCAAACAACCACTGCTTGTATATCATTTGCATTTCACGTGTTACAGTCTTATATAACATGTTCAATACAATCTTCAATCCTACAACATAGTATCTAGCTGATGAACCATCAAAAATATGTTGCAATCCAAAGAGAGCTATATAATGCTGCATACCTGAAGCAGTCCCATCCTGTCTTGTATAGACGTTTGAGATTTTCCCATTCGCCAAAAGACTGATCCAAATATTAAAGCCGACGCAATGGACATTCTTGCCCTTACTTTATTTGTGGGCCCATCACGAGAAGCCTAGAATAAACAACTTTATGAATCTCAGTATCTGAGAAAAAAGAAGTTAAGGACAGACATGAACTTGAAGAAGAAAGTTCCAGTTAGATTGTCTTTAGACATCTACAAAAGCAAAGTATGTTCTTAAGGCCTGCCTTACCAATCCATAAAAGAAATGAAACCATTAGACGATATGAATCTTATCATCACTTACCATGTTAAATGCTGGTCTTTAACCAGAATCTATATGCTAGGCAGCAATTCCTAAAATCCTTATCTTAGTTTTTCATAAAAGATGGGATCACATTATGAAGATTGTAATGTTTATATTTCAGTTTGGAGCAATATGTCAGTGGGATATGTATCAGTTTTACCTTTCTTTCTAAAGGAACATTGAACTGGTGAAGTACCAGTTTTGTTCCTGATCAATACCCAGTCAAAACCGTGTTTTAGAAAATGATATGGATTGCATATGGACCAAGTATTGGCCTGCTTGATAATCCAACCAATCTAAAATCAATAAACAAAAAAAAAAAAAAAATTCTGATAAAACCTAATATGACTAAAGCCTACATGACAAGGTGGGTCAACCGCCCAACCCAGCAGCTGACCTGTTGATATCTTTTGTTAAAAAAAATTGTCAAAGGGGCAAGAAACATATTTCATTAAACAGAAACAGTGATGAAATGGGGGAAAAAGAGATGATGGGAAGGACAATTACCTGCATCCATGCTCGTTTCAGGAGCAGCCAGAACTGCCTCCACCACCCACCTTTTCGTTTTACAATAGGTTTTCTCACAAACTTCGTTGTGATCTTGACAGCATCACTTTTGGTAATTGGAGTTGCATATAGGATATTTGATGTGTTCTTCGAGAATGCCTCAACAAGATCATCAATCCTCTTCTGTGTATAATGGATGCTTTCGGCAGAACTATAGTCAATTGATATGAGATCTGCCAAAAACTCAGCAGGATTCACATGGGCTGGGCAATGATACCTGGTTAATCATCAGTCAATTTTGAGCAAATGATAAGTAATGCTAAAGACAGCTAGGTCCAACTATGCATGTTATATGAGCAAGAATGAGTTTCCTTGTAATAGTCATGAGTCATGACAAGTTGACAACAAAACAATTTCCCAATGCACTAGGGAGTGAAGTGTTGTTGAGGTCCTTAGAGTGGAAGGAAAGACGCTACTTGAACTTACATGGACCTAAACCAGAGAATTTGATTTAGAGTACTTCTTGGTATACCCACGATCACAATCATTTTGAAGTATTGTTATATGCTCCGTTTGGCACTTGGTGCAGCATGGATATTGAAACTCCCACTAGGTGGGATACTGTATCCCCACCTCATATCAGTATCATAACCAGAAATGGTGATCCTATGGGGTATAAAAATAAAAAATTTATGGGGCCATGAAGAAGAGAAGCTTCATGGAGTTTGATTTTTCTTTTCTTCTCTTCTTCTGTCCTCTTTTTAAGAGATTTGGAAGCTAAGCACTTAAATTCATATGCAATGTATTTTTATTTTTCAACTTGTGTATAGGAGCCCAAATGAGGGGCAGATGCTTTGGAGAAATGGGGAGTAGATAGTGATGTCATGATTGTTGCTTAATTTTATGCTTTGTTGGATTTGCTTCCTTTTTATTTTTTATTTATTTACATTTTGTGGTTTTTGTTCATGCGCTATACTTAAACCTATATGGTTCAGCATTCTTCATACCTATACTTTTTTTCATTGAATTATTCTCATATTACTAGTAAAAAAAAATCATATGGGTCGAAATGGAAGAAACCTCAGTCCTGACTACAGTGACTTCCAATTATTTGTAACCCCAACTTAGTAGTAGAATGCATATCCATCTGTCGTGCCAAATTATTCAGATACTTCAAACTGCATGCAATTTGGGGAGCATCCAAATAACTTATACCTTAAGTATGGGTGATGGCCCATTCTATTGCCAAAAATAAGCCCTAAATGAGGAATATCTACTCTGCAACGGACAGTGGTAAAAGATAAATATAACTCCTGCATGTCTACGTATTACATGCCAATGGCAAGTGTCAATCTTCTGCATATGCTGTTCACATGCTGTTCATTTGAAGACAAGAAAAGTACAACTCGATAGATGTAAATGAATTTTGGAATCTAGCAGATAATGGAGGTTTATCTAACCCGAATTTTGCAAAGTACAATAGCGGTTCTTCTTGAGCTGGACCCATATATACAACTGCACCTTCTGAAAACAACACAATGTCGTCAAATTTTCCATATACTGAACCTCTTGGTTGATGTATAGAGCACACCACAGTATGCCCATCTTGTGCAAGTTGTCTGAGTGTCTCCATAACCCTCTCTGCCTGGAATGCATCAAGACCTGCACAAAACAGAAAGTATCGAATGAGGGCATAACAGCTACATCCAGAATTAAGACAAGACTTGTGTGATTCTTGATTAAGGATATTAATTTCCTAGAGCTATGACATCCATTTCCTTCTGGTATCAAAGACTGACAAAAACTATATATGTGGACATGCAGGCCATGTTTGTTGTACTATAATATATTATATTAAAAATTAGTTTGAAATTGTAACAATTTAAAATTACAAAGCTTTAAACAAAAATGAAGTATAAAATATGGAAGAGAATTAACCAAACAATGGCCCTTTCACTACTCAATCAGAAAAAAAATTCCCATTTCAAAATTTAATTAATTAATTAATACAAAATTTATACCATTTCAAAAGTTAGACAAGTAGTTCAATGATCCATAGTCCTTACTTTAGGTCTCATCCTGGATAGGAACATAAGCTGCATATCATATGGATAGGATTATCTAGCCCTTGGATGGATAGGACGTTTCTCATTTAATGCTAACAGTTGTTAAGGTTCATAAGTAATCAAATGGACCACGAGGGACGAGACTTCTCTGTCCTTCAGTCTCTCCTCAATGCATTAAACAAAATTTCAATTTCCTTAAAAGACAAAAATGGAGAGTTCGGATGAAAGACCCCAAGTGGTAACTTCTCAACCAGAGCCATATTTTCGGAGACTGTAAAAGTCAAATGCTCATTGTCCTCGCAGAAGAGTTTGGAAATCTATAACTGCTGCTGCCATATTGTTAGATGGAGAACATCACCACCACCACATACAGACAGAGTTGAGGCATTTCATTTGACAGCTGCGTCTGACAAAATCTTGGGAATTAACCATCTTAAATGCCACAACTTTTCCACTCCCAATGTATGCTTCACAGGTAGGCTGATAAGGGGTTAACCAGTTATTCATTAACAGCCCCTTTGTATATCATATTTGGTTTATCTTCTTGAAACTCTTAAATGTGGCATGGACTACACCAGCTTCCTTTTGATGACCCTAGGATGGATGGCATTTGGGCCCTCTATAAGAGGAGACCATTTTTGTATGAAAAGGTGCCCTTTCAATTACAACATGTGCATGGGAAGAAAGGAAGCATAAGGATTTTTTTTGAGGAAAAGGATACTTATGGGAGATGGTGATATCACACAGATAAAACAATTGCCAGGGCTTTCAAGCAAAAGAACTTTTACGCATATATCTTCTACAGACCTCCAAGGAGGGCCACTGGTATTCATTAGAGAACAGTGTCCTCCATTGGTTAGAATCTAGACTCAATGTTGATAGTAGCTCCAAAGGCAACCTAAGGCCATCGGCTTTGGGAAGTGGTATAGAGGATGACAATGGAATGGAACCACAGTGCTGTCCTTTTCAGGGCCAGGAGGCATCAGGAATTCAAATATAGCAGACATTTTGGTGATGAGAAAGAGTTTACAGTTTACACATCATCTGGCAATCCTCCATGGGCTGGTTTTAGTAGAGAGAGGTTAGAGGAGAAGCAATTTCAATTTGCACCTTGGCATTTTCTTCTACATACTTGGGGATATTAAAGACCTCTCATAGGAGTCAAAGGCCACTTTCTGCTATGACCTCGGTGAAGTAAATGGAGCTGCAGGGGTTTTTTTTTTTTATTGCACACCGTTTAAGTTCTTCATTCATTTTGTTTTATCCTAACCTTCGTGCAATGTCCTCGACGGGATCCTATCCTTGTACAGATTTTCTCTTTATGCAGTCCCATTTTGTTATTACTCAAAAATAATAATACTCTTCTTCTTGAAATCCAATTTCATACTTGGCTAAGGAATCTCTTATTTGGGTGAAGTTTGTGTAAGTTCAGGTTTCACTCAGGCCGGGTTCGGGTTTGGATTTACCGACCTACAATTTGAGTTGGGCTTGGGTTGAACCGCTGCTTGACTGATTCACCTAAGTTGCACCACTATTGCTCATGAAAGAAACCAAGAGCATCAGAACCAGCCTAATACACCTTTGATTGTTGTCGAGGTGTGTCAAAATCTAGAAATGAAATCTTACTGCTAATACCACGGCAATCAATTTCCAAACAAATGGCTTAGACAACATGGATAGCACGAGAGACTAGTTTGCAACGCCGCTAGGGCCAGTGGATAGGACCAGCCACCTCCAAAGGTCTAAGAGAAATAAAACTGGCAAGACCTTCAACCTCACTAAGAAAAATGAGGAAGGTGGTCCTCTCCAGATCAAGGACTTCACCAGCACTAGAGAACACATAGACAAGAATCTGAACCGCCTTAGTCTAAGTCCTGGATGCTAGAGTATTTAACTAAAAGCCAGTCAAACTCAAATCGGAGAAGAGGAAACTTAGACATCTTATGTTTGCACTTAATTTGTATGCATCACACTTCAATCTCAGACTTAAAAGGCAATTGTGGAATTGAGTTCCTTTATTGTTATGACATGAATGGGATTGAATCTTTTTTTTTTTTTTTCCTTTCCTTCTTGCTTTATGTTAATAACCAAAAACACGAAAAGCTCGAACTGTTAGTGAACGACAGAACAATGTATATCAAAGGGTTCTGACAGCCCCCTGCGTGTGGGGCTCCTCCGCTTGTGGATAGAAACACGTCCCCAGGGATTCAAACACGACCATCGGCTCTGATACCATGTTAATAACCAGAAACACTAAAAGCTCAAGTTGTTAGTGAATACAAGAACAATGTATATCAAAGGGTCCTGACACTTTATTGTTATGACATGGACGGGATTGAGTCATCTTTTTTCCTTTTCTCTTTTTCTTTTTTTATTTTTTTATTTCAAAACATGCCCTTTTATCGCCTAAATAAATCATCTCAGAAAATAAGCTATGCTCTTCTTCTGTTCCCCAAAACATTGAGCAACTACAAGAGAATTATTATCATTCAAATGACCACGAGTAATTTTATAGAAATAGAAAATGATAACAAACTATAACAGCCTAATAGAAAAATGTGTACCAGAAGTAGGTTCATCTGCAAATATTACAGATGGGCTCGCAATCAGCTCACAAGCAACAGACAGTCGTTTCTTTTCACCACCACTAATTCCCCGGACTTTTGCATCACCGACATTTGAATCAGCACAATTAACCTTAAAAATCATCAAGGAGAAAATATAAGCCAAGTGACTAGTGAAGTTCGGTGTTACACATAACAATGCTAACTGAGTTTTTTTAGTGAAGTCAAAAGAAGGAATTATATGACAGAAAAGAAGATGCGACATCAAACAGTCAAACCCATACATGACACCAAATAAAGTCAATGAACACTTTCATCATTTAAAAAATGCATGCAACCACATAAAAACAGATCAAGAGATGCTGTTAGGTATGGTTATCATTTATTTTCAATGATATTCTTAAATACTGTAAAACAGATGTTTTAATCTGCATCTAGAAGAGCAGAAAAATGTCAATCTAGCTGAGAATTAAACAAAAAGAAAAGAATTGAATTATAACATATTCATCCTATCCAAGAAAGAAAGAAAGACACCAGTAAATGCAAGCAGATATAGACTTTTTAAATAAAATAAAAATGTTGCAGAGAGATATTAGTCATTAGACCGACCTATTTGCATGTATAAAGAAATCATAAGATCCAGTTATTGTGATAAAACTTTAAGCTCAATCATGCATGATATCATAGGGTTTTTGGGCCTGTAGCTCCAATGATTTTCAGAATTTTGTGATTGAGAATGTTCAGAGCTGCAGTAGAAATATCATCCACATGATGGCGGCAGTACTCCACTTTATCTCATATTCATCTACAAACTCTTTCTTAACTCTGAAAATCATTAAAAGTAAATTTAGGTGTTTTGGTAATAACAAACAAAAATATTTCTTTTCTACCAACTGATAGTTTCATTTAGGTCAGACCTAAAATTACTGCTTTATCAGTCTCAGGCAGAAAAGTTAAAACCTACTTTAAGCAGATTCCAATTCTCAGAACACTCCAACAAGACACCAAAGCAATATCAGATGGCCTCACCCCTATATCCTCTACATCCAAATGCACCCTAAATCACGAGGAATATAAAAACTAAAACCTAACTGGTACAATCTGTAAATGGTATTGCCAATGGAGACTAATTTTTGTATTGTACTTCCATGATGTGATTCAATGTGTTTACTCCAAGCCATCTGATCTAACTTCATTTCCAGCCCTCTAAATCTACAGCGTGCCCATTATAATATTATATTGACACCATTATGCAGGATACCCTGATAGACTAAAATATATGTCTGACATTTCATTTTCCTAGTATCATCCTCATGGAGTTCCAAGAAACAACCCAATATGGGGAGGTCAAACAAAAAAGCTGAATATCACTTCCATGCTGTCTTAATAGTTAATGAATCTGTCATGGATCCAATTTCATTTTTCAGACCTTTATCATGCAAACATTAGTGTCACAAACAAGGATTCTCCTCTGATTTCCAATCTCACACAAACATACTGAAACCGATTCCTATTATCAAAAAATATATATACTGAAACTGATTCCTCCATCCTTCAGTGCAGTTCTTTTTAAGTTCGTTGTTTTAGGGTGATAATCAAATTGCAAATTTTATTACTCAATGACTCTCGGCCAAACATTTTCAATGGCTAGGGACAACTCCAACTATCTGATCTATGGTGGCCATTCAAGAGAATTATTTATTTGTTTATTTACTTCAATGACTGCATCCAGCATATTGCTTTGTACCACTCTTGGTGTCGGCTACCAGGCAGTTCACCTTCACTTAGAACTTTATTAAAAGAATACAAGAAAACCCTACAAATGTCACAAGTTCTCATTCTCAAAGAATTAGCTCTATCAATCATTGCACAAACAGATGTTAATCTAAAACACCACCACCAAACACAATGTATCAATCCACAATGCAATGCAATAGATCTCCAGTATTTTGTTAATGAGTAATACAGATTCCAGTGTCTCTGTAAATTAAAAAATGCACATTCCAGTGTTACCAGGCCCAATCGGAACAAAAGATTGTTCACATATTTATCCCTCTCTTCCACAGATTGGATGTCAGGAAGCTGAAGCTCGGCAGCAAGAGAGAGTGTTTCCCGGACTGTCAGCTGTGAGAAGAAAAGGTCCTCTTGTCTAACATAAGCAGCTCTGAAATGACAAAATAATTATAAAAAAAAAAATTTAAAGAAAAACAATAGAACAAAAAAACTACAGTGCTTGACAGAGAAAGCATTCTATAGCCAACATCCACTAAAACAGGCCCATGAAAAAGAGAACATAATAAGTTCAGTTCGTCCTTAAAGACCAGATTCCAGAAAATCTAGGCTAGTGAAATCCCCAATTCTAGTTGGACCAAATAAGGGATAGCACAATTTCTCCAATGTTATTTTTGTTTACTCCAGCCTTTTCTGTTTTTGTTTTACACCACCCTTTTCAGTGGACCTGGATTAGTTTTGGATGCTGGAGCTTCCATCCACAGTGATTTATATCATCCTGATTGTCCACTTTTGCTTTCAATGGGAAGGTACAGATGGGGAAGGTACAGATGGGCTATCAAATATCAATTTAAGATTTCCAGCCCCTATGCACATTTGAAGAAAAATTTGACGTTTTGGGATGTCATTGGGTGTGATGTTATTTTAGAAAATCAAATTTCTTCTGCATTGAACCAACCGAACTTACTTGTAAGATTTGTTAGATCTCGGGCATCCATTGATATCCAGACGACCTGTTAAGCGCAACCAGGGTGAAGCTGCTAGCTGACCTGCAAGAACATTGAGCAGAGTGGTCTTCCCCGATCCTGATGGACCCATGATGGCAAGCAATCTTCCAGGTTTTGCCTCTCCATTCACATTTGTAAGAAGAAACCTCACCTAAACATTAAAAAAAAAAAACAATAAATTGCAAAAATAAATTCAGGTCAAGCTACAATAATTAAAGATAATTACGGCTTCTCCTAGGAACTCATAAAATCTGTGTTAACTGAATAACGATACAATTATCGGCCGCATACAGCAAGGATCAGATATGGTGAATCATTTCAATTCTAAATTTGTAGGATACAAGTATGACTCCTTTTTAGAGCTAATGAAACTGCCGGGTCTCATTTCTACTAATAATCATAATTAGTTAATATATCCCAAACAATAGTTGCCACTTGGAATTGTAGCCTAGTCAAATTAGTATCATTATACAAAAGCCTAACTAACCAGTAGGTATAGTTCATAACAACCAGATATGGAGTTCTAGCTGGGTTACACATGGCTTTTGAAGATGCTAGTATAGATGATAATTGCATTTTTCTGTCTACTAGCAAATCAAGCACTCAAAGGCAGTTAACAGAATTTCTTCAAAATTCATGTAAAACTTATCAATGCCACAAGTGCAAATATGCAAAAGCCCAAATCTTAATCAACTCAAAATAGAAAATGAATAATTAAGTAAACTCAAAATCATAAATGGTGTTTAAAAAAACTTAGTGGAAAGGGGATATAAGAATATAGGAAACTTGTCAGGCAAGAGCAAAAAGTTGGTCAAGGTAATGAAAAATTATCTGAAGATTTGGCTCATAATATATCAGAATGGAGAAACAAAATTCACGTAGCCAACCTAACATAGTTGTGACAAGACTTTGGTGATGATAATGACGACCCAGAAAAACACAGACACAAATTACATGTAAATATATGTGGACCTCCATGACTGCATTTTGAAGTGCATTTAACTGAATTTGTACATCCAGGTAAGTCACAAAGCTTGCAATAACTCCATGGTTGTAAATGGTTCAGGTCCAGCTGCAGCTTGAGTCCAGATTGTATACAGATTCCAACCGTTATTACTAAAATACTACAAAAACACATATTGTAGCTTAAAAAGATATTCACAAATGGTCCACACTAGACCAGGACTTGGACCTGATTATTAATCCTGACCATATTAACATCTCATTCTCCATTGAATAACCCAGCAACTGTGGAACCAGTTTTCCTTTGCAGCCATAATATTTTCACACTATGAATCTAATTTCAACCGTGGTAGAATGTTCAAGAAAGCACATCGTGTCTATCCTATTATTTCTCTCCATTAGCACCAACTCTGCATTCTATTTCTATCCAAGTGCTACAAGTCTTCCAAAGCTATAAACCTACAGATGAAAAGTTACTAACCCAAAAGGGTTGTTTAAATGAGTGGTATTGAATTCCTATCATCTGTAAGCAGTGTTTTTATAAAACCCAGAAGCTACAGCTACAGCTACAGCTACAGTTACAGTTACAGTCATCTTCCAGAGCACGTTAGCAAAAGTTAGTGCGGCCCCACTAAAATACGCCGGCATGGGCCCAAAAACAGCAGAGAGAAACATGGGTATGAATATGATTGTATGAATAAAATAATTGTAAAGAGAAAAGGGAAAAGGGAAAGAGAGAGAGATAATAGATTACAGTTTTTCCAGATTTGTCCAAGAGGGAGCACGTGATGTTGGTCCAGCTAATGGTGACCGGGGGGACTCTTCCGGTGGCCGGAGATTCATCTGTGTCAGAGGTTCCGGCGGGGTCATCCGAATCGTCCTCAAGAGGTATGGTGGGGCCCGGGGCGGAGATAATGCGAAGGAAGAAGGCTGCAGCTATGGCTGCCAGCATCTGAGCCACTCCTTTTCCACCAAAACCCAACCCCATCTCTCTCTCTTCTCTCTTCTCTCTTCTCCTCTTCTCTCTCTGTGGTTGTGTGTGAAAGAAAAGAACTAAAGAAGTAAAGAGAATGGCTGAGATTGGACGGGAAGAGATGAGATGGAGAATGGTATTTCGCAAAATGCTCGTGGCAGTTAAAGTCACATAAAGACTGACGAGAGTACCCATTTTTTCCTTTTTTCTTTTTTCTGTTTTTTTTCTTTCTATTTTTTTTTAAATAATTGATTTTTTTTAAATTGGCCCACTCGTCGAGAGTGATAGACCCGTTGACGATCTCTCTAGGTATGCTGTGATACCAATTTGCTTGCTTCAAATGTTTCGAGACCCAATTTTTTAGGATAAAAGAAGAAATACTTAAATATCACTTGTTCCCAGACCTACGAAGACTTATTTATCTCACAAAGCGGGGTTATTGCATTATGCAAGTTTTTGTTTTCACGGGAGTGGTGAATAATATGAATAATATATTTATGCTTTTTTTTTTATTAAAAAGGCGATATTGAGCAACATGTAAGGAAATTAGAATAACATTTTTCTTCGTCGCAGAATCCTTTCATTTGATTTATTATGTTTTCGTATGTTTTCCTTTTAATGAGTTAGATTCTAACTAAATGATCTAGATAAGAGCACAGAGTAAATTGGCTAAGTATAGGTGTACAATGTGAAATTTTATGATGAAATACATGATTGTAATAGTGACGATATTGCCCAAGGTGAAGTAACTTGTAATGGAATTGAAAATAGGCAAGTAAATGTTTTAGAAATGCGAACTGACGATGAATTCATCAATGATAGCTTTGGTACCGAGACACGTGAGTAGGATGATGTAGATGAGGTTAAATTGCCTCCCTACAAGTAGAACTTCCAAGAAGTGTAAAAGTTAGTGGGAAACAAAGAGGTGAAAGATACATTGGATAAAGTTGTAAATGTTGTCTATTGCGCTAAACATAAACCGCTTGATCATTAGAGAGAATTAATAAATTCTCAAGTAGGAATTCCGCTGTAAATGAAGTGGAGAATTCAAAAATAACATAATTCAGCCGCATTTCAAATTCCAACATTTAGAATTCCCCAACAACCACTAGACATGAATTATAAAAAATTGCAGTGAAGAAATGCTTCAAGAGCCATCAAGACTAACTTAGAAACTCCGCTGTCAATTTTTCCAGAGTGGCCACCTCCTCTTAATGGTTCAAGAGCCATCAAGAATGGTTCCAGATTTGAATATTAGCTGGCGACCCCAGAAGTTTCAACTTCAAAGGATTTCTAACCCATAAATAGTCCAATCATCTTTAACCTGATCTTGAAAATAATGGTTGACTTGAGGGTGCCACACTGCCACCCACTAATGCTCATACCAAAACTCCCTGTTCTAGGCCGCCTCCATTGATAGGGCCCTAAAAGAAAAATAGAGCCATGATCATAGCTAAATGAGGAAGGTGGGAGGACCTGATAATCAGAGTAACCCAGGATCAGGAGGTTTTTTTTTTTTGGGGGGTGGGGCGGCGGGTATCTAACCACTCGGGTACGGGGGCATCTAACCACTCGGGTATGAAGCCGTTCTTTAGAGTCTGACAATTTACAGAATTACGGCTCAAATCATGGAGTTGGGATTGGTCTATGGAGTTTTTGAAATCTTGGTTGCCCATTGGACAGGAGCTGGACGACCACCATGTTTCTCATCTGGGCCTATAACACCCTACTGAAGATCCGAACAGGGGTCTCCTTTTATTGCAGCCCCATTTTATTTGGGGCCCCTTGTCTTGATTTCAGATAAACTATTTATGATCAATGGAGCAATTCTCCATATGATTCACCTTTTTTAAGCCTATAAAGGGACCCTCCAGTCTCTTACCAACAGCCCTGAATTTGCACTGACACTAATTTCACATTATTTTAGACAGCAGTCACATGTCGATTTCATTACAACAAATTTGAATGATGTATATAACCACTAAAATTTGAAAGGATAAATCAAGAGGCTGGGCATCATTTGATCGTTATGATATCTCACACTCTCCTTATCTACTATCAAATATTTTCATTTTCTTCTCCCTCATTTTCATGCAACCAATTGGCCCCACCGAAAATGGACATTTTTCCTTGAAATTCTTTTTCTTTGGACTTTGGAGTCATATCTTCCTCAGAAAGGTTGGGATATTTTCAAATTTCTGAATTTCTCTTGGATTATCAGCATGGAAATGTTGTAGAAACTAATTTTAAATTAATGAAAAATAAATAGATATAGGGTAAATATAAAATACTGATAAAAATGGTTCTTTTAATATGTTTTTTAAAGTTTTCTTTTCTTTTCTTTTTTGTAACAGAGGGTGTTCCATTCTTTTGGGCCGGACTAATCCCTACGGGCCCCGGGAGAGCCGGGTAAATCCCCAGTGGCCCCCGTGTGTTACTACAGATTAGAACCCTCAACCTCCAGGAGTAAATCATGGTCCTAGGTCAATTGTACTACCCTTCGGGGTTAAAATTTTTCCTGTTTTCACCCCCATAGAATCCTGGTTTTCTAGCAATATTTTTAATCTTCACGATATTTGCAAGATATCATGATAATATCAGCAAGATATCATTTCAAGTAAAGTATCATAGCATCATTCGTTTATTTTCAAAATATATCAAATCTTTTTTATAGTGCTTATGCTCAATCCAATCTCTGCGCACCTACCCCCATTGAATTAGGATTAATCCCAATTTGGCACACTTCCTAATTAAAAATTGCACTCAAGTCATACAGGATCTGGACACTGGACAGTAGAAAGCTGTGCTCCAACTCCAAGATAAACCTTCTATACAACCCCAACAAAGCTCCAAATACCCAACAAATGTCACGAGCATCAGTCCAATAGCATAGATGAACGCATTTTTTGCATGCGTGAAGTTACATGAATACAATTCTATACATAAATCTCTCAAACATATTAGACTGTGTGGCAAATAAATATGGTTAAGCGGAAAAGAAAAACTTACAAAGCCCACCCAAGATAGATTAGATATGGCTTAGATGATGATAGTGGTGGTGGAGGTGATAAAGCTGTTCAACCATTTGCACATCACCGCCAATAGCATCCTCCTCTAGAGAGGAGAATCAAGGATGCCATGAGGAAGATGAAGAGAAATTAAGACCGCAACACCAACGAGCATAATCATAACCACAAGTCTTGGCCATTAGCCCAACATGTTGTGCAGAAGCTTTGTTCCTTTCCATCAATCATCATATGAAGAGTGAGGAGCTGCAGTGCAACCAGCATCAAAGGGATCTTCTGAGCCGCAACAATGCCAATATTGCAAAACTTGGCCAGAGTCGGGAGTGTTCATGGTCCCTCCAGTGTAAACACTTTCGAACTTTCTCTTTGTTTCCCCTGGCAGCAGAGAATGGGTTGCAAGTTGTAACACAAGCTTAAATTTGGAAAACTGAATGCAACCAATTTGATCATTTTGCATTAGATGTTCCGTATGCATAGACAAATATATATATATATATATAACAAAAAAATTCAAAAGCCCAACTGCAGAAATGATTTGTTCTGAAGTAAAACCCACATAGAAACTTACCAAGCAGACTGGATAGTGTGGCAGATTGGATAGTTATTTAATCATAAAATACTTAAACAGTAATAGAAAACAAGAAACAATCATTCCTTGATAGTTTCATGTGTCTTTGGTTTTTTTTTCTCTTCTTTCCTTTTTAAGCACATAATAGGTGAGGAATCCATGAATATAATGATTCTTCACTGCTACTGGAACAAAGATTCATCACCGGGGATTTGTATAGTTGAGGATTTCACATTGATATTAGTGTATATTGATGCATATAGCTGAGAAAAATAGAGTTCGGTGTGCAAATCCACTTAAGTAAGGATTTTCAAATCTTATGGGGGGTGGTCGAATCTGAAAATCCTAACAAATGAAGATTTTCATTCGTCCAAATCCTCAAGAATTTACAATTACCAAACATGGATTTACCACAACTTTAGAGAAGCCAAAAGTCTTTTCCCTAAAGATTTAGTTGCTAAACATGACCTTTGTCTTTTATTGGTTTTTTCTTTTGTAACTTCTCAGTATGTCTTTTATGCTGCTTAGCTATTAATAAAATTCAGTTACCATTCAAAAAAAAAAAAAAAAGTTAATAGAAAACTAGAAACAATCTCATAGTGCCTTCTAGCTTTCCTAACCAAATATATAGTATGTCTTAGTCCCTAACTAAATTGCATCACATCAAGTATCCTTCCCACCCAAAATTCCAAGACTTTCAAATCCAGACTATAAAATCTGCTCCAGAATGCAATGAAGGCGGCATTTGAAGCAGTTCAGGGTATGTATTGGCGTTGAAAAGCATATGCAACCGCTGTTATTTTCAAACCCAGAACCTAGGTGGAAAAGACAGATGCAAAACCCCAAGTTCACACTATTCTCTTCTGCCATAAACACAAACACAGCATCAAAAAGCAAGACCCCCAGGTCCATACAGATCGCCTTTATTTTTCATAGAAATAAAAAGACATCAGAGCATGAAGATTAAGGCAGGAAGATAGAAATGAAATATCTTTGAAACATGAATCAAGAGGTTAAATCTTCTTCTTTTTTGTCTTTCCTTTTTTATTATTAGGGCATTATATACTTTGGTTTGTTTGGAACAGTAATTCTTTTGATAAGGTAACATGATAAACATTTTGTTTGTTTGTTTGTTAGAAAACTTATATTAGTCATTGGCTGTAGCTCAACTAGTTAGGGAAATCATATGGTGCATGAGTTCAAGTCTCTAGTAAAAAAACAAAAGAAAGAAATAAATCATCAATATTAACACTAATGAAATAAAACCATGAGTTAATCTATAAAGTTTTTTGGGCCATATGCATTCTTCATAATGAATTCCAAGGAATTCATAGTAAAGGAGGCTCTATCAGAAGGAGTTACTAAAGCGGCGATGAGTGAATCATGTATGGTAGAGATATAGATGGCACCATCACTGTCTTGGGATTTAATTCAATAGGGCGAGAGGTGGATAAGATAATCATTTCCTATCAAAAAGGACTATTTGATGGGCCCTTGTGGATTATGACCTTTAATCTATAACTTTTAACCCCTTTGTTAGAAATTCATAGCTTAGAAATCCCAAGAATTCAATACTGATTAAACAAATGGGCCCTTTGTCAATGCAAGTTGAGTAAATCACTGATTCCAACACTTGGAAAATGAAACCATGAGTTAACTAAAACTCAGTCATTACAAGGTCCTGTTCATGGAAGTTATGGGACTTGTCAAGAAAACTGAGCTACATTTGGTAATTTGTTCCCCTAGCCTAATGAATCCTTTCACACTTGAACACACCTGACTCATCTCTTCATCTCGATCCCAATGACTGCAGGGTGTCGTAATAGCGAACAAGACTTTTAACTTTTTTCTGAATGAGCCTTACAAAGCAAAGATTGTATGCCCATTTGGGAGTAAAAGTAGAAATTGGGACATAGATTTGCATGCAGTCCCAAACACTTCTTACATTATAGGGTGGTCATTCCACAAAATATCAGAAGCGCATGACTTTAGAAGAGCATCAAATTATCAAAGCACTATCACTGAACAACTTAGACTTTAGATTGCTTATCAATACAAACTTCTACTAAAATACATCCTAAATGGGTGAAAATAACTCAATTTCAGTGGTTTAGTAACATAATCATACAGATTCAACAGATGTGTTTACAAAAACATCAAAATAATCAAAGCCATACCGCAGGAACATCTTAGTTTGCCTGTCCATACGATTATCTAAATGTGACAAAAACTCCAATTCCACTCAATCCGGACATAAGCAGACATATTCCACAGATGGGTATTGTACAAGAGCATCAAATAATCAAAGTCCACATAAACAGCTTAAATTGCCCATCCATACAAATCTCTACAGTCTATACTGCTTTACAATTACAAACAGTTAAATGCAGCATCTGGGTATTTCACAAAAGCATCAAATCATCATAAGAAAACTAAAGAAAACTCAAGAACATGAAAAAAAAAAATTTCTGAAAAGAATGGCAGACCTCCAAAATGGGCAGTGTGGAATCGGCAGGCACGAGGGTGATTGAGAGCGGGATCGAATTGGGTCTTGCAGTTCTTGCAAGTCCTGAGAGTTCTTTCGGGGCTTTCGATGCAACGAATGGAGATTCTTCTGGCGGGAAGGGATTTGAACGATTGGATCGTTCTGGGGTGATGGAAATGGAGATGGGGCGATTTGGGCAAGCCCATTCGAGACATGGATGAAGTAGTAGCGAAGGAAGGAATTGTGGGTGAATTCATCTGAGCTCCTGCCGCCATCATCATCGAATCAAATGTAAGAAGAGAAGAAAGCAGGGTTTCTGATGAATGAATGAACGGAGATTTTGGTTGATAGAGGAGAAAGATGGGATTTTTAACGCCAAAGGCATGGTGGAGACCGTAGAGAAAGCAAGAATTACATATGGTTGAAAATTGGGAGAATTTCAAAAAAGTCATTAAGTTTCGGTTAATTTCAAAAAAGGACATAAGTTTCAAAACTTTTCAAATTAGTCCCTAAGTTTTTTAGAAAGTTTTCAGTTAAGGACATCCATCTATTTAAAGTTATTTTTGGGCAAGTTTTTTCCTTTTTTTTTAAATACCCAAATTACCTTTCATTGTAATAAAATTCTTCTTCACTTCCTCTACATTCTCCTCATTTTTCTCATCGGTGTCCTCACGGTAATCAAGAACATCCAGTATTCTTACACCGATTGGTTGCACGTTGTGGCTGCCAAAACCATGTCATGGCTTTAAATGAAGGGTAATTTGGGTATTTTTGAAATATTGAGGGAAAAAGTCACCAGAAAATACCTTTAAATGACCGAATATCCTTAACTGAAAATTTACTGAAAAGCTGAGGGACTAATTTGAAAAGTTTTAAAACTTATGTCATTTTTTAAAATAAGGTAAAAACTTAAGGCCATATTTGAAAATCTCCCTTGAAAATATTTGTTTTTTTCCCCTGATGGTGGGCCCCACCTCTAGTATCAAGACCGTTCAAATTACTGTGCCTCTTTAATTAACACTAGGCTATTTAACCAAGAAAACTAAAAAAAAAAAAAAAAAACACGCGCACACACACAAAATCTTAGGTATAATTTTGCATTGCTTATGAATCCGATTGGAATAAGATTTTATATAGTTACTCATGAAGGAGGAAAACCCACTAATGGAGGGGGTGGATTCCCAAAGATAGAGTGGAGTGGAGTACAAGAGATGGCCGCCATTGTGGAACAAAAAAAAAATAGTCGTAATAAGTAATATTTAATTAGTTTTTTAATGTTGCTTTTGTTCAATTCAGTTGTTATTATTGTTTTTTAAGAGAATATAATACATAGGAATTGAATACATATGAATATGATTGATATTATAAGTAGTTAAAATTGAAGATCAAATGTGAATTTTTAAGAAAGAGAATTAAATAATCATTTCCTCTAAGGAAATAGAATAAAAAAAGAAGATGGGAAATGATTAAACAGTAATTTGATGTTTATTTTTTGAAATATCACCTTTGATCTTCATGATGTATACATATGATCTGACTACTTAGTCACCCACTAGGCAACCTTATGGGCTTGATTATTTAGGAGTATTTTAGCTGATAACTTTCCTTGTTTGGAATTTTTGACAACAATGTTGGCTGTCTTTTGAAACTTCATAATTCTCCTTGAATTGTGAGAATTTATTATGCCGGTATGTGAAATGCTATCTAACATTTTGAATGGTAGATAGCCCTGACCAGTTTTGTTTTTAATTAATGGAGTTTTCATTTAGAAGAAACAAAACCATACAACAAATAAAACAGCTGAACAAAAGGATCTCAAATGTCGGACAGCATTGAGCATTTAGAAATCCCACCAGGAGAGAAACATTTGGAGAATTCCAAATACTGTATACAGGAAATAAAATTACCAAATGCTTGCAAACTACTTAGACCCATAATACACACAATAAGAAGCCCAGATAGCCAAAATTTATAGCCACCATCTGAAAGACCAAGAATCGGATTTCATATTGGGATTCAAGATAAGAAATGAGGCTCCTGTGAATATACTCAAATCACCAAGCCCAAAAAAGATCTGTTTGATACACAAGTGGGTTCTTAAAATGATATATGATACAAGCTCTTTAACTTCTCATACAAGTTCAGGAGACTTATATTTATTAGCATGAAAGCCCATGCGATGCAGGGTTGAATTTCATCCAAATAAAATAGTTAATTAATGTTAATATTTAAATTAATTATCAGCCAATAAAAAGGGACAGAAATCATTCAATTAATATTCAATAAGAATGAGATCTTTTTCCCCTCCTCTAAATCATTCGAGAATTCATTTATTTAAAAATCAATCCAAGGTGGGCATAATACAATCCACCTAGTAAGTTAGATATTGAATAATGTTCGTGTTTTTCTCATTTTATGCGTTTTGTTTGTATTAAAAAAATAAAAATAAGACCAATGAAAAAAAACTAAAGAAAAATGAAAGAAATGATATTCTAATGGATTGGAGAAATCCTACAAAACCTAAGAAAGAGAGAATTTTTTTAGCAAAACCTAAAAAGGTGAATTAAATAAAAGCTAGTGTGATAGATTTTTATTAGCTCGGGCATGAACCAAATATGATTAGATAGACCAATCAAATAGAGACAAAAGATCGGTGAAAATATTTTTATAACAACAAACAAAAGAAACTAAAACTGCTCCTCATTTTTGGGCTTTTGATTCTTTTTTTCTAGAATCCATGTCTATATTTTATCGTGTTGCTTTCCCTACAGGGGCATGTCTTCGTTTGGGATTTTTAATCGATATAGGTTTTAAGGTCCACGGTCTTTGCTCTTGGTGGGGATAAGACGCGGTCCGGGTGGTTTTCCTATAGCTTTCTATCAGCGCTTGTGGGACATTACTAAGAAGGTTTTCCTATCCGGAGTTCCACTCAAGGGGTAAGCTTCCTAAAATTATTAGTGTCCTTCATTGCCCTCATTTCCAAGAAGTCTTGGTGCAAATAAAGTGAAAGACTATAGACCGATTAGCTTGATCATGATCAGTAGCATCTACAAAATTTTGGCTAAGGTTTTGGCGGGAAGACTGCAAAATGTCATGCCCTCTATTATTTCTCAGTCGCAAGTTGCCTTTATTAATGGGAGGCAGGTTTTGGACAGGGCACTCATTGCCAATGAGTGCTTATACTCCAGACATAAGGATAGTGAGCCGGGGCAAATCCTCATCTGCTACTTCAGTCATTGCAAGAGCAAGATTTCTTGCTGCCTCTTGGGTATCTATTCTCGTGGAGTTTTGGGGTGATTTCCTAATGTTGTTTATGTTCTCCTTTGGGCTTTTTTTGAGAGGTCCTTGTGTTTTTTTCTTTCTTCTTTTTGCTTGGTGTTCCTCTTTTTGGAACTTTTCAAAGCTTTTCAGCATAATCCTTTGATTAATATAATTTATCATTAAAAAAAATATTAGGACACATTTGTGTAACAACTTTTCCAGATTTTTTCATCATTTCATGCGAGCACTTTTTGCAAGAAAAAATAAAAAAAATAGTGCAATTCTTCGTGATTTCGGAAAAAAATTGTGCCTGATTTTTGGAAAAGATTTGAAAGAAATCCACATAAAAAACTTAAGCTCACACATTTCTGTCGGTCTCCAGAGACTTGCCCTAAGTTCGTTTAGATGGCTGATGCTGCATTTAGTACGGCGTCATATAACTTGAAAACAAAAATGAACATTAAAAGGATTAAGGGGCACGTTTGAAAACAACCGTAGATTCTATCGTTCCCGAATCTTACATGAACCTTCTTTTTGGGGGGCATTCGGCAATAGTCTATGAACGTTTCACTTTCTGGCATTAGACCCACAATCATTTTTTACAGTGTTGTATGAAGACCTAAAATGTCCAAGTTATCCTTTATTTAAAAACTCTAATTTTATTTAAAGATAAATCATATTTCATGATTAGTGGTATATGCCATTAATAATGATCAACTACCATTTAATTGACCACGATTAATGAAAATCCCATTAATGAGATTTTCAAATAAATTATAAAAAAAAACATAAATAAATTTCAAAAGAACATGGATAAATTTAAAAAGACGCAAATAAATTTTAAAAGATACAAATAAACTTTAAAAAATGTAAATAAAATTTGAAAGTCGCAATTTTTTTTAAAACTAAAATAAATTTAAAAAAATAAATAAATTTAACAAAAACTCAAATAAATTTACCGAAAACGATATATCAGCAATGCTGCTTTCTTTCTTTGGCGTTGGTTCAACACCGTCAACTGCGTTCATTAACTATCGAAAAATTGCAGTGGCGGCAACAACGAGATCGACAGCTTTTTTCGACAACAAGAAGTAACAAATCTGCCAACGACACATTGCTTCTGTGACCAGAGAATCACGTTTTCTGTAAGAGAAAAGTCCGTAACTTTTCAACCAAGTAAAAACCTCTATTTTAATAAGTGTGCCTTTCCAATGGGCGTGGAAAGGAACAACACCAACCGCATGCCTCTATGAGATTTCAATGGGATAGGCTACAATGAGACAATCCATTCCAAACATGTCCCTCCTCATGACGGATATGCCTTGCAAACTTAAATTAGAACCCACGGTCCCACACCCGTAGAGACACCTATCCCACTTGTAGGGCTGTCAACGAGAGGAGATCTATGCAGTGACCCACCTTGATCTGTGTCACTCTGGGAAGATGGATCCATGCTAGATTCATCTCGTGCCAACCTCTCATTGGAATGAATGAGGGAGAACATTGCCCTATAAATGAGGGAAAAAGAAAGATTTTAAATTTTAAATTTTAAAATTTTATGCCTAAGCGGCTGAAAGGACAAATCAATCATAAAAATGTCTTAAGTAGCGCATTTAGAAACTTCTAGCTAAAATATGTCCAATTGCATGAACTATAAACCTAAGAGAAAAAGTTATTCCACTGGAGGCTTTACAAGACCTTATTGAGGGACTTTGGCTAATTTAGCCTTCTTTTTTTTTTTTTTTTTTTTTTTTTTTTTTTTTTTTTTTTTGCTGTCGGAGGGTTCCCAACCCTTTGGGCTGGACTAATCCCTCCGGGCCCAGAGGGAAGCCGGGTAAATCCCCTGTAGCCCTAGTGTGGTAGCGGAGTTTCGAACCCACAACCTTCGGGAGCAAACCGTGGTCCTAGGCCAACTAAGCTACCCCTTGGGGTTAATTTAGCCTTCTTTATTTACATACTTCGGTGTGAATGACACCCCCATGAAATCTGCATTTATTGAGGCAGAGTAATAGATAAGAGGAGAAGGGCACACATTTCATGGAAACTCACCCACTACTCTAACTTCAGAATCCTCAAGATCACAAAATTTTACAAAAAAATTCTGTACAACTTTGCGAACATCAAACTATCCCACGCCCTAAAAAGACCACAAAAACAAGCCCCAAAAGATTTAGTAGCATATCCATTTGGTTATTTAGTGTGGTAACCTTAATTTCGAGCATATTCATGTTATTAACATCCTATCTCCAATTTTATGGATGCCATGGAAAGACCTTAGCCACAAAAACCTAAATTTTTCAAGAACGGACTCTTTCCAGAAAACCACCCAACGTGACGGTATCCAGAACGGGGGGAGGGGGAGGGGGAGGGGGAGGGCTTGGGCTTCTAGGGTTGGTTAGAGAGAAGTTCACAGACAACCCACTATAGAATTTTTTCCAGTCTCCTTCCATCATCAGCTGATTCAATGTGAGAAGAGCTGCTTGGGAAATCACCATAGCAGGTAGGGGATCAAACAAAAGAACTGCCGCTGTCATAAAACCTTCAACATTTGATCTTTCGTTTGCTCAAAAGAAAGCATCAATGGTTTATAATGTAACAAGCATAACAGTTCATCGTATAGTAACCGACAAGAAAAGCAAATTAAAGTTCGTAATTTCCCAAATATGATGCAGTCCGCATTCAGAAAAAGTACTCGGACAGTACTCCTGTAAGCAAAAAGACTGGTCATTCACTCAATCTCATACACCATTTTGTCAAGCCATGCATTTCATCCATGAACATACAATAGAACCTGCCTCACTGCATAGAATGTCTTTGGAGACGGTATTTACCCCAAATGGTAAGCAGTTTGAACACCAAGGCATGCTTTTTGAAGGATAAACAATGCACAGCAAATCACATGGTTTTGATGGAAGAAACATTAAAAAGTGGGATCATCAATCAATTGCCCAAAATCTAATTTAGTAGGATGGGTGGAAATTATTTCCTAAAAAAGGGGAGATCATTGAATGGTCCCTTGCAGGTCTTCACCTTTAAAGCCTTCATTTGAACCCCTTTGATAGAAATGCATTGCTTACAAATCCTAGGAATTCAATACTGATTAGACAACCAAGCCTTAGAAGAGATCTTGATTTTCTGCAAGTTCAACCTAAATCATTATACACACCACCATTGAGGCAAAATAATCCTGTAAAAAGTTACCAAAACAAACTTTGATTTTTCTACACCTTTATTTTACCGTCTTGCTGCAAATGTCATAGGGGAGGAATAACCATTCAGTCTGATGAATTTCAAACAGAACACCTTTTGGGGTATATCAAATATGATGTAGAATAAATTTAGTTCAACAAAGACAAATGTATCTCCGCAAAGACAAATGTACCTCCACAAAGATACCTAGAATTTTTGGATCACAACTGAATTGCCAAGACCAGCTTGCTCTATCGTCTGGGTCATGTCAGGAAGTTGCTTTGGTGGGAAGCCCACAGTCTGCAGCTGATAAGCTCTAGTTCCTCCAGGCCTTGAAGCATCAATGAATGCACGGATGTCACCAATTGTGTGGTGGAAGTTAAACCGTGCAACCATACGTGTTCCATCAGCCAATCTCAACTGAATTGAAGTTGATGGCAATGAAGTATCCACCGACAGGCCTGGAGATGGAGATGGTGTACTAGTGGGAGCAGAAGCAGCAACAGTTTGCTCTGGGACATTGGTAGATCCACCGCCTAAAGTTCTTCCAACACCCTGAAATGGAACATGGCGCGTCTCTGGTTCCTGTAAAATATGTAATAGTGTAAGAAAGAAGCAAAAAGAAGGGAATCAAATAAAGTCAGCATCAGCTAGGAACAACATGAAAAGGAACTCTGCTGCAAAAAAGGGACATACAGGGCAATTCTCATTCCTCCTTATGAGATTAACATGGACAGAAGATCTCCTATCGGCTGGCTCAAGCTCTTTAGGACACTCAGACTTCCTGATGCTCTGCATGATAATGAAATAGTTTTTTAATGCTCGACAAATAAGGAAGAATGAAATTTCTGAAATTGCCTCCAACTACACAACATTCGATGCTAAATGAGATTAAAATCCTTGTGGGTGCAAGCAACCACATACTAGAACAAAGAATAGAAAAGAGGCAAAGAAATGCAGCCAGGGAGATTTGTTGCGATCATCAAAGATATTCATCAGTAGCTAGACTGTGTTTATCTCAGACAGCTGGGATGCTTATGAAAAGTCCAAATCTCAAGCCTTTAGGAATCTTGGCACAGCAGATGGTTGACCTGCTTCTATGAAAGAAACTGGATACCAAAGCACAAGTACATAATCCTTCAATCGGTCAGAGCTTTAGTAAACAGTTCACTTAAATTGCAGCCCACAGAACACATCATCCTGGACTGAGTTACAAAAAGTCATTATAAAATAGCCTCAAAGTATCAATCAAAATAAGTAAATAAGATAGCCAGGAGTAAGGATGGGACTATGATCATGGATAGTGCAAAAAGAATCTCAGTATTTACATTACAGGTTGTTGGTAGGCCTCTCTTCCCAAAGGGAGGAATTCATCAAACTGTCAACTTCCCACTTTGGCATGTAGAGCAGATTGCCTCATTTTGTACTCATATTCCCTTTGGAGGCTTCTAAGAGGGGGCAACCCATATCGTTATCAATGGAATTTGAGACCGACAAGCATTCAGTGGCCTCCACCTCTTGAATGCAACAATGAATGGTATCCAGCAGTTTTCAATTATAATTGTATTTCTTTAGTTTATGACTCAATTTACATCAGGTTACAAGCAGCAACAGTGAAAGGCAACCTCTACAAACACTAGTATGATAAACAGTACTCCTTTTATGCTCAAAAAGGTTACTCTGATATGTCAGACAGAAATAAAAGCGCAATGAAACAAAAGCTCCACACAGAATTTCCATTGTACCTCCAAGAAGGGTGCATTCTCAGGATCATCCAACCTCCGCAATGGACCATCATTTACTGTGAACCCATTACTCCAGAAAACAATATTGTGAATAACTGATTCAGGCTGCTGAGGAGCAGATTGTACTGTTTCCCCTGACAATAGTCTCCCTGTACCAGCAAAACTTGTTGAGCTTGAAGATGGACGAAGATTATCAACAGGTCCTTCCACAGCACCCAACTGCCTAGCTTGCTCGAATATTGCATCAACATCTTGATTACCCTTACTGGGATCTTGGACAAGCATTCCACTACAAAATTTAAAGGTGATTTGCAAGTAATTAAACACACATAACCTAAGGCTTCTGCAAAACAAAATCATCTTCCATGAAAGATGCAGCCTCACAATCATAAAAGGTCTGAGAAGAATGAAGCGCATGAAACAAGGTACCAAAATGTCATAGTCAACCGAATTTCACTTAGGACACTCCTTTTATCAAAAACCCACCTATGGTCACATCCATTTCAATATTTATTATTTATGAGTATTATTAATTATTTAAAAATCCATTTTTTTTAAGATAACACGACTGGAACTTGCGACCTTGTGGTGGGTGAGACAAGTCGATGATCGGCATCTTCCAACTGTGCAACGGGCTCTTTTCAAAGTTAGTATATTTCCACGATATGCTTCCTAGTAACCTAAGAAAAACCCCAGATCTGAATAAATCCCAACACTATTCTGCGAACAATATTTGCGTAACGATA